>CM042687.1:231906291-236706291 GCA_023614405.1 Avena insularis | reverse complement strand
AAGATCCAGAGAACACTCTAGGTTAAAGAGAGAGAAAGAAACTTCTTACAAAGAAGATCAGAGATAAACAACTCAAAAACTATCATACTAATAAGACTAGTATTTTAACTAATGGACTGATATTGCTACTATTGCAATACTCTACAGAAGTAGGTTCTATGGCTAGAAATTCTATTCTTATCTATTCCGCAACTTCGTCTTCACTTGAGTGGATATATATATATATATGTTGACTTCATTGAAGAGCTTTAGCTTTTGATGATGATTCTTGGAGCATAACTTGATGCAGACGTCATCTATACTGGCTTTAGAACCTAGCAAGGGTTAAGAGGATACTGTGAGTACGAGCGTACTCAACAAGTTCACTAGAAAAGGAGTGTTTGATGCACTATATCTACAGCCACAGACCATAGGTCGTAGGCAATGCAAGTTTTCGTAAACATTTCTTCAAAGGTTGCTTTTATTCTGAAAAGCTATGTCCGTCAGCCTTCACGGGTTTACCAGAACTTTCATGGAGTTCCTTTCCCACCGTGTTCGCAGCTCCTTCCCGAAACAGGGAGTAACAAGTTACAGTTCTTACACTCTGCAGAGGTGCGTCACTTTACCCATGAGAGACCTTAGCTTTTGTTGCACGGACGGGAGTATGTCCCCGTTAAAACTTCCTTGGTTTG
Organism: Avena insularis; assembly: GCA_023614405.1. Taxonomy (NCBI): domain Eukaryota; kingdom Viridiplantae; phylum Streptophyta; class Magnoliopsida; order Poales; family Poaceae; genus Avena; species Avena insularis. The sequence continues at coordinate 236,705,620 of CM042687.1, read as the reverse complement.
AGGCCCAACCTAAGATCCAAGCCAATCACTGCCTTCTCCGCGACCTTGCATGCCTCCTTGGTGTACATCATGCCCACATAATGAATTACGGCAATGGTTTGTACAGACCGTTAGATGCCAGAACTATCGTAGGACGTTGAGGGTTCCCACCCATATGCTGCATATGCTCTATGAATTACCAATTAATATGCACGCTACGAGTGATAACAGCCACGACCTGCACATCCGGCTTCATGCAAGAGGGAAAAGATACAGCTGACTTCTTCGTCCCATTCCAAATCTCATGGTCAACACGTGATATACGGCGCAAGAATCACTGACGACATTGGTTGTTAAGTCCTAGGTAATATGTTCCTTTACCACTGGAACTCTTATAGTAGGTTATTACCTCATGGTAAATAACCTATAATCACATTATTATAAAAATAGTGTTTTCTGAACTTTTTTCAAATGCAGGTGATGACAACACTGGATTTGCAAAATACTTTACAGAAAATAATCAAAGGACATGAGCAAGTGTGAACTTGCCTTTTGTGATTGCAAGATTATGCACTCACGGTCTTCGAGACGACGTAAGATACAATATTTGAAATCTGCATCATTGGTCCGGTAAGGACTAATGTTTAAAGAAGCAATATGCTGTTGTGCATAAGTAATGCTATGCCTTTTTGTAAAATCCCCAAAGTGAATCCCTAATACTGTAAGTGAAGTGAACTTAGGTGATTCCTTTAAGAGTTGGTTTATCTTCAAATTTTTACTTCCCGTGAAGTGCACCTATAGGGATTTTAAGTTTTGATATACAAGATATAAAAGTAGAGTGCAATAGTAATTTAAGATTTAGATTAGTTTCTATTTGGTGATTACGATAGAAGTCTATGTATTGGATTATTAAGGTTTGAAAGAACTATCCTAGAGTTGTTGCTTGAAGTGGCAAAAAGAATAATATATGAAGAAAAGATTTCCTTTCTAAGGTTTAAACAATCATTATTGTTAATAGAACATGATCAATGTCTTTTGGTGTTTGATTTATTGGTTTGGACTTGAGATGCTTTATGTTGTAAGTTAATAGACCAAAGTTAACTATAAAAAACATAAGTGATTTATTAGGCATGATGTTTATAAGCTTTGAGACTAAAGTTAACTTTAAAAGGTTAAGTAAACTTGAAATGTGATATATTTTAATTATTCCCAAGTTTTAGATTTATGATAGGTATAACTAAGGTGTGGAATTATTCACTTTATATTTAAGTGAATGATTAGATTAAATTTGTTTTGCTTATTAAGAAAATAATATGTATTTATTTATTGTAAGTATAATTTGATGATCTTAGTAATTTGTTAGAATTTGAGGTTATGTTAAGAATGTTAAAATATAATGATTATTCACCATATTATATATGAGTGATAGACATTGTTTATTTGAGAGGTTTCTTAATAAGATTTTTAAAAGAATATTTTATAATTAAAAGTTATACTTATGCTTGATTATGAATTCAAGTTATGAATTTGGAGTTAGTACTAAGATATTAATGGTTCAAGGTTTTATAAAAATTGTGATTATTTCATACTTAAGAAATGTTTTAAAATTATTTACACAATGGGTAGTAGATCAGGCTTTATTACTTTGAAATCTTGAAAACTTTTCTAATAATATTTATATTTTTTTCTAGTATAATATATTTATTCAAGATCTTAAAAATTATTTTTATTTATTTTTAAGTTTTATTTTTATGTTTATATAAATTCCATAAAGGATTAAATGTATTTAAATATTTACTTCATATTTTATTTATAAAAAATTAGGCTAGTGTTTTTATAAAATAGTATATTTATTTTTATACACAAAAATGATTTTTATTTATTTTTAAGATATTTTATTATTTTGTAATAATTTATTAAGAATTCTAATGGCTTTTATATTTAGTGGTATTTTATTTAACTCAAACAAGAAGTTTTATATTTTTCTTAGGTAGGTATTCTTTTTGTGAACATTTTGATATATTATATGTATTTTTAGGATTTTTCTGTATTTTCTTGGACTCTTAGAAATTTATAGGGTTATTTTTGGAAAAATTCTAATTGTTTTTCTTCTCTTATTTTTTTATCCTGGTCTATTTGGTTGGCATGGGCCAGCTTGGCCCAATTGGGCCTGGCTCGGGTCACCCAGGCCACGGCCCATCTCACCCCTCCCTCTTATCTCCTACACACACGCACACACCCCTGTTCTTCCCCGTTTCTCTGCTCTCTCCGCACACGCCTCCGCCGGTGCCTACCTGACCAACATCGGCTAAATCCGTGCCACTGGCTGCTGCCGTGTGCTGGTGCTGGCTCGCCGTCGCCCCCTCTTCCCCTTTTTCTCCGTCGATTGGGTTCAATCGCGGCTACGCGCGCTCCTGGCCGAAACCCTAGCTGCCATGGCTCAAGGTCACGGTGCGGCTCTCGCGCCAGCGCCTTCGGTTGAGGCTCGTGGAAGAACGTGAGCCCCTCTGCAACTGTCTCGCCTTCCAGTACTTCTGCTCGACCTGGCTTGATCATCTTTCCCATGGTGGTTGTACTGATGGTGGTGCGGCGCTGGTGATGTTGCTGCTTTCTTCTCCTATGGCCACCGCGACCACGGCTTGGCGCGGGTTGCAGCGCCCTCAGGTGCTCCCCGTGCCGCTGGGTGTTTCATCACTGGCCAATCTCTGCTTCCTCTTCTAGTGTCTAGCAAGGACCATCTGTAAGTCATACTGCTTATTCCTTTCTCGGTTTATATCTAGATCTCTATTAGTGGTGATACGGCTATCCGTATTAGTTCTGAGACTCTGTTCTAGGGTCAATTTTACTGCTGAAATTATCTGTGGTTATTTGGTTAGTTTGATTTAAGCTAAATGACTTCTTGATTTGTCATTTATATGTTTACCTCGGCTTGCTAGTGGATGATGACACATTAGTATTATTTTTAGCTATGTGGTAGTTGATTAACTTGTAAATCAGCCTGGGTTGATTTGGGTTTATTGATGTAATCCAGGTATAGATGTTATGCATCAGCTAGCTTGCAGTAGATGGACTTGGAATAAGACACTTGTTGTAGTATGACTTGCTGCCATCTAGGATACTGGTACCTCTTTGGTCTCCTGGCTATTGCATATATGCCATACTTGGCTTTAAGCAACTGTTCTGGCTGATGTGGTACCTCCTTGGAGGATGCACATGAACTAGATTATATATACATCCATGCTACAACATTGCTGGTTAGAAGTTTGGACCCTCCCTAGTCCATGATATCTTAAGTTGAGGCTTAAGTTTTGTAGAAGAAAATGATGAAGGAATTCTTGCTTGAGGTTTTAAGAAAGGATCTGTTTTATAGAACTTTTATATAATGAAATAATTTACACACCTGATTCCTAGAACATCTATTAGGAAAATGATGTGGCAAGATCAAGTGTTGTCTTATGTTGGTGTAGATGTCACTGTGGTACCTCTGATTTGATTGTGCCTGGTGCTTTTATAACTAGAATGATCTGCTACATTTCCAGTACTTGTATAAATGGAAATGGAACCACTGATTTGAGATGAATTTATATGTGGCTAATGATCTAAAATTCTCTAGCCAGTGATGCAAAAGGCTGAGGCTTAAATACACCTATTGATGTGTATAAATATGGTGATCTAACGGATGATTCTTAGATTCTGTGTGTGGGGAAATGATATGGACACATATTCTGCTTGCTAGCAAATGATTTCTTCTTTTGTTATTCCAGTAACCTACGGTGATCTAATACTTGTTGGGTTGCTACTGTGGAATGCCCTGAACATAGTTTCATTCATCTAGATGCCCTTAAAGTTTTAGTTGGATTTGCCCCTGACCTATGATGATCATTCTGAGGTGGAAATTTATTAAGAACAGATACTATGGTTTTCTTTTTGGTCTTCTACACTTCTTTGTGATGAGCCTTGCATAGCAACCCTATGAAGATTGAGAGAAGTCTCCTTCTAATCCTCCTTGACAACCTCTAGTTGAAGGGTAGCTGGATTTGGATGATTTGTATCCTAGCCATTATTTCTTTTGAATCTAATGATGCAAGCTAATAAGAACAAGTGTTGCATGATTTAAGTGATATTTTTGGACTGGTACCTGTTGTTGGTGGCATATTGGGGATCATGGTCTACTACTACTTGTGATGCTGCTGATCTTGATCTACTCCTCCTTGTGAGGCTGCTGATCTTGATCTACTCCTCCTTGTGATGCTATTGATCTTGATCTACTCCTCCTTGTGCTCACTTGATCTTTTCTTGGAAGGCTTAAGTGAGCAACCAGATACTAATTAAGTGGTGGATTTGGTGGGATGATCTAAGCATTCTTGGTTTGATGATAAGATGGGGAATATGCTTTGAAGTGTGAAGGTGAAATGGGAGTTTGCTGCTACGACTGGCTCACCCCTTTGTGTACATAAATTTGCTTTCCTGTCTCTTTCCTGGGCTACTGCTGTGTTGACAGCACACCCATATGCATGGTTGTGTGAGCAGCTTGCTTGCTTGCTGTGACTCATGTATCAGATCAAGTACTTCCTTGATATTTCTGGATGGTTATTTTTACTTCTTATCTGTTTACTATATAAAACCAAGGTGAAACTTGCCCCCTGGCTTATGATGCTAAGCCTGAAGCCTCTTTTTCTGATAAGATCAGATACACACATTGGGGAAACTTGCCCCTTCAATTTAAAAGCTCAATGATGTGTCCAACAGTTCATTTCACTATCAGACTGAGAGCAAAGATTAACCACTAATCCATTTCTTATTTTTCTCTTTGTTATTCTTTTTTTATTTTTAGTTGCAGGTGTAAGATCAGAAATATAAATGAAAGATTCAAAAGATGGGGAAAGTGAAGATTAGTTTAGTTTTAGATTTTTACTTACTTCTTTTGTAATTTACTTTATCATCTGTAAAGGACATTGTATATATATTTCCTTGTAATAAATATTATTTCACTTAAGAAATTCCTTTTTCAATGTATCTGTCTCTTGTAATTTGCTTTCATTCTTTTATTGTAAAAGAACAACAATACTATATGTATATATGTATGGATTATTATTGTATGATTTCATTTTATTCAAAAGTGTAAAAATATCGTAATATTGAGTAATGGTGTTTTTGTATAAAGGTATTTTTTTGTTAAAGTAAAGTTTCATTCTGTACTCATATTAGTGTTCAATAAATGTTGTAAAATATTCTTAGAGTAATATTTATAAGTAGTATTTGTAGCTTATTCTTGTAAGATTATGTATTTGATGATAACAAAGTAAACGCCTTCTTTCTTAATGTAACTTAGAACTTGTAGATATTTATATTTTATTTAAAAATAATAATTCCATTATCTCTGTATTATTGGAATTCATTTATTATTCTATTTACCTATTCTTTTATAATTCAAATATATCTTTAGAATATTCAAATTTGAATTTGCTTTCCCCTCAAACACAGAAGTAAAGTAGAAGTCCTGTCGAAATCAATCGCACATGTCTTGATGTTTGCACCCGAACAAGAGAGATCTCGATCCCTCTACATCTTCTTTAGTTTTGCGCGAAAATTTCCTAGATTTTTCTTATGCATGAATGCAATGCACAACCCTGTGTCCTCTTTATTTCTAGGTGCAAATCCTGGGATGTTACAAGCAAGATCCCAAATCAATAGAATCCACAAGTAATAGTCCCACAGTAGCAGTATTCACTAAACCATATCCAATTATCAATTGGAACCAGACCAATAAAGCCACTAGCACCATGAAAATTAACTATGGACAGGGATCAACATAAGCACCATACTCAAGGATCATCACTACTAGATCCAATTCACCAATATAATATCAACAGAGGGATGAACCCTAATTAGGACATGAACCCTAATCAAGACATGAACCCCAATCAGGGGTAGCCACTTGAGACACACAGGATAGGGTGGAAGAGTACAGAGAGCACGAGTAGGAAGAGAAAGCAAACTTATTGGAGGTTCTAGCTGTGGTCGAGAAGAGGAAGCAGAAGGAGTCGATGAGCACGACAGCATAGGGAGCACCCCAAGGGGCGCTGCAACCCGCACCGAGCCGTGGCAGCGACCACAACAAAGGTTGAGGGCGAGCAGCACCACCCCAACAACATCAGAACACCCACAACACCAGGCAAGATGGCAAAGACTCAAGACCACCCCAAACCCTAGGTTTCGGGACGGAGCCGGCCTGGCCACAGGAGAGCCCTAAATCCAAATCGAAATGGACTAGATGAAGGAGCAGGGTCAGCAACCACGCCATGCACCATGGCGGCGGTCGGAAAGGACCACGACGGCATGAATCGGCCGGCAGTGGTATCGGCGACCACGGGGTCGAGGAAGAAGGAGAGAGGGGAACGAGAGAGAAGGACAAGGAGAGTGGGCTGAGAGGGCCAACCCCTTCGGGGAGCCTTTTTTGGTTTTTGATCACTTGGGCCTACACGACCCAATAAGTCCAACAAAGTCAGCCCAACAACCTAAAGAAAGTTTTAATAATTAAGAAAATACCAAAATACCCTTGAACTTAAATAAATTCTAGAAAATAAAATAAAAATCTAAAAATTATAAAATAAATATTTTTGGATTCACAATAATCCAATCTATCTAAATAAATTAAGAAATAAATTTTTATGCATATAATTCTTATCAAGAATTTTATAATATATGAATTTCTTATGGATTTTTATAAAATTAAAGAAAGAAGATTAAAATAAATAAAAATCACTTTTATTGTATATTAATGTTGTAGTATTTTAGAATAATACTAAATAAATGTTTAATATCACAAAAAGAAATTCTTGTATTTAAATGATAATTCTTAAAAGAATTATTAAATAAACAAAAATCAAATAAAATAAATATTAAAAGTTAATATTTATAAATCCTTTACTACTTCAAGGAATTTTTGTAACTAAAATAATGGGTAGAACACACAAAAAAAAATGCATTACATTACTTTGCATAATCATTTTGCCTCTTTAAATATTGTCCTTACCGGGCAATAATGATGTTTTGTAGACATAGAAGCTCAAGGTCCAGTGCAAGCATCCGACTTCACTACCTTGCAATCACAAGGCAAGTTCATCACTAGCTCATGTCATTTGAAGAGTCTTTATCCAAGTATTTGCAAATTGTGTGTTATCATCTATATTCCAAAGAAAGTAAATATTATTTTCTCAAAATAAATAAATCTTAGGTATCATCCTAAGTGATGATATAATGGAGCAATAGAACTTAGGTTTCTATTTGCAACAATGATGATCAACTAGGGATTAATAACCCATGACATCAGTGATTCTAGCACCGTATATCACGCGTTAACCATGAGATTTGGAATGGGGCGAAGAAGTCAGCTGTATCCTTTCCCTCTCGTATGGTGGCAAGACGACCTTAATGTGACGTTGTGATTCCTTGTGCGGATCCAACATATGTGTGGGCACCCTTACGCCCCACACTTTTGGTGTCTAGATTATCTATGAATGGTGTTTAGTGGTATAGTCCATTCAATATGGCACTTTCTAGGGCATCACTAGGTCATAGAGTCTTCGGGAACTCATTAGGGTTTTAGCCTGCCCGAAACGGGGCTTAATGGAGGTGAGCCGGCCCCGAAGGATCGTGCAAACATATGAGGTCATGGAAAGGGCAGTGATTGGCTTGGACCAACTACTGGGCCCGACATCATGTAATTGTGGACGGGAAAGTACGCCCGATTGTGCAACAAGGAAGTTGATCTCTCATGAATAAAGTAACGCACCTCTGCAGAGTGTAAGAACTGTAACTTGTTACTCCCTGTTCCGGGAAGGAGCTACAAACGCGGCAGGAAAGGAACCCCATGAAAGTTCTGGTCAACCTGTGAAGGCTGATGGTCATAGATTTTCATAATAAAATCAATCTTTGAAGAAAGATTTACAAAAACTGCATAGTGCCAAGGACTTATAGTCCGAGGTGGTAGATAGAGCATCAAACTTCCCACCTTGCATATAATGAACTTGCTGGGTAACGCTGTTACTCACCCTTTCCTTTGATCCCTTGCTTAGACTCTGAGGATCCCGAAGATATTCCAATGTATGCAACTGAGAACCAAGAGGAGGTCTTCTATGAAGAGCCCAATTTGTATGGAGCCGTAGAAGGGGAGGACTACGATATCGTCTATGGAGGAGAGTACCAAGAGTCAGAATAATTACTATAGTTCTAGGAGCCAATTGAGCCGAGCACAATGAACAATATATAGCAATAAGTTGTTGAGCTCAATTTGGAGTTTAAATTTCACTTTGAAACTCCCGCCGAAACACTTATATTTTGGTTTGTAAGTTGAATCTTTTAGAAGTTTTGAACTTCCGGTATTGTAATAATAATAATGTGTGTATGTTTGTAAATTAGACCCACAATGTTTTTGTTGTACCACTCTGAGGGATGTGATATTTATGGAACGGTGTTCTGTGGATGTCATGTCCACGACTATAGTGTACTACACATGCAGTGGTATGCTGGGTCACCGCAAATGCCCAATCAAATCTCGTAGGAGTCAAGATGTCTAGTATATGCATTGTTATTCTTTCTCAATCTGTCAATTGCCCCGCTGTAATTTGTTCACCCAACATGCTATCTATCTTAAGGAGAACACCTCTAGTGAACTGTGGACCTCGGTCCAATCTATATCATTGATACATCATCTACTGTTACCGTTTACTTTCTGCAAGCAATCACTATCTTCCACACTATATGTTTAATCCTTTGTTTTCAGCAAACCAGTGAGATTGACAACCTCTTGTAAGTTGGGGCAAAGTTTTGAGTTTGTGTTGTGCAGGTTCCAAGTTGTTAGCAACACCTTGGAGTTGTTTCCTTACTCCTATTAGTTCGATAACCTTGGTTTCATCACTGAGGGAAAACTTGTTGTTGTGCTCATCACACCTTACTCTTGGGGTTTCCCAACGAGGCTCTACAGTAACCAAGCCGCATCAAAGGCCACAACAGGTTCAACTCATTCGGATCTTTGTCCGTTTTTCTAGCACATACATATGCCGGCCTATGCCAATTTTTGACTCGGCTGAACCAGTTATTGACTTTGTAATTAATTTGACACTTCTTGGCTTTGTCCGAGATTTATCTCCTCCACCGAGTCATCTTTATATATCCGGGTTAATTCCCTTGGATATTTTAGCTTCATTCGTAAGCTTCCTCACATCCTACGTGGATAGCAATCATTTGGTCTTCCCTCATTTTATGGGTCATGGCATCATTTACTGCTACGCGCAATCATTTATCACTGCGACGCGTAAAATCCTATCGCGTCTCCTCGTTTACTGCAAGGGCCACTATATGCCATTACCTATCCTCGTGGTGTAACCGTGCGTGGGGCACGATCCCACGATCGCCCCCACGTAGTCCATGCGCACAAGGTAGGGTTGCACAACACAACTGATCCCACTACCGCTCGTGTGCAGCGTGGTTAAATAGGGGAGAAGGGGAAAACCCTTGTTCACATTCCCCCGCTCACACTTCCTCTTTGTCTTCCTCGCGCCTCCGCCACTACTGTCTGCTCCCGCAACCATGTTGCGCTCCTGCTCTTCTCAGGCCACCGCTACTGCCCAGCTCGCCGTTTCTCCTCCGCAGCCACGAGACCATGCCAATTAGTGCACCGTTCCCCCACTTAGCACTGCTCGTTAGAGGATGACAAATGTGACATGAGTTCGCATGGAGTCATCACCTTTGACGAGCACGAAGAATAAGTGATGCCCGTATCTAAGCGAGGATCCTAGGAGGGATCCAATGTAACTCTAGTGGAGCTTGATTGGCTCGTGCAGACGTGTCGGATCCCGCTGGAGGTTACCTGCCGCCTCCCTGGCGATGAGCGTATCCTAGACGCCAAGGAGGGTGAGTACATAGTTTTCGTAGCTCACTTTTCCCGTGGATTCGGCCTCCCCTTGAGCGATTTTGCCAAGGATTTCCTTGATACATTCGGCCTCCAGCCCCATCATCTTCTGTCTAAATCTGTTGCATCCCTCTCTACATTCATACCCGGCACCAAAGGATACTTCGGCCTCTAGCCTAATGTCCAACTTTGGGCCAAGTTCTTCCAGCTCCGATCCAACGTAGTGCCAAATAAAGAGCTCTGCCCCGCCGAAAAATCTCTGACCCAGTGTGGGGCCGCGTCAATCACACCTCAGAAAGGCTCTGTCTTTCCCCAGGTCACTGTCCTTGAGTCATGCAATAAATGGCTCAAGTCATTCTTCTACGTGAAGAATAAGACCGAGGTTGATATGATTCAACTGCCGGATTTCTCAATCGGCGTCCTCTCTAAAAATAACTAGGACTTCGACCCAAAGAAAAAGAATCCACTGGTCAATTTGTTTGAGAAACGGCTCCTTGAGCTGACGGAGGTCGAGTTATGTGGCGACGATCTGATGGCTACTTTCATCAGTAGCCGAGTTTGCCCCCTCCAGAAGCGTAGACACAAGATATGCTACATGAGCAGCTGACTCGACCTGAACCGAGTCTCTACGGTCGAGCTCACCAATGCCTAGATCTGAAAATAGGTCATGTACATCTTCAAGACGTAGTTGGCCGAGGAATGGGAGTGGGGTATGCCCCTACAATCGATAGAACCCCGTGCCCCAGGTAACTTTCTTACGGGTTACATTTTCTGAGCCAAGCGCTATGTTGGATCATTTTCTCATCTGATACTTTACATTTCTTTGCCTAGAAATTTCTCCAACAATCCACCGAGGATGGAAAGAATCTAGCCCTCACATGGGGCAAAGACCGAGCGACCTCGGATGAGGGTGAGATGGACTCTGAGGAGTTAATGCCTATCCCGGATCCCATCTCCGGCCGACCCACTGGTAAGACTTCCGTCTTAAGGGAGTGGTCGGATGATGATGATTTAGACGATTGTGAGATTCTCAAGGTATTTAACCCGACACCCATCTCATATGCATATATGGCTGATTGTACCCCAGCTAACCCAGTTGGGCAGGTGCACAACGTGACTCCCGTTGCTGTGGGAGGCCAAGGACCAGCGAGGAAAACGTTCCACGAGATCTGATCCCGCGGCCGAGTCTCCTTAGGCTAGGAAAAGATTCAAGAAAGAAGCAAAGAGGGCTTCGCGGAGGAGGGAACCTACATCTGTTTCCTCATATGTTTTCTATGTCAAGTCATGCTTGTATTTCTTGTTTCTCTCTTACTTTGTATTTCTTGTTTCTCATTTTATTTGTGTGATCCATTTCATTTCCTTGCTTTACCTCAGTAGGGCTCCTTTAAATATTCCTCAGAGTGGATCAAGCATGACCTCTCCTATCCCTAGGCCAACTTCGCCCCCACCTAGCGATGATACTCGAGTCCCTAGACCGGCCTGAGGTGACTCCTCCCCCACGCCGAATAATAGTCCACCTCGGCGGGAGGAAGAAAACATCGGTGCAGGTGGTGGTAGCGCCTTAGGGGATACAGCCATGCCAGATCAGCAGAGTGATCTGGCTGCCCTCACAAAGACTACAGAAGATCGTGGCGCCAGTAGTTCTGGCGCTGAACCAATTTCTACCAAGGTACCATTTACCTCAGCCTCAACTCATCCTCAAGCTTCGTAGAAAATAGCGCCTCCACCGACTCCGAGTCAGTAGCAACAAACAACACCAACATCATCCGAGTCTTCCAAGGCTCATCTACAAGACAAAGCTCGGTAGATCCCTCGCTCCAAATCTCAGCCAAGTTTGCCGTCTCAGCCTCCTCCAAGCTCTTCAACCGTAGCTCGGCCGAGCAAGTCTCAGTCGCAAGAAAATACACCTGCTAAGCAGAAGAAAGGAGGAGCCGCAACCAATACGCTCTAGAAGGAAACTAGGGAAACAACCTCCCAACCCTCCGTTGCCACCATCCTTCAGAAGGGCGCTTCTCCCTCTATGTCGGCTACAGGCAAACAAATTGTGCTACATACAAGCCCGGCAGCGGCAATGGCGGCCAAGCAAGCTTCGGCTAAGAAGGGTTTGGTGCTGATGCAAACGCCGAGTGATGAAAGCCTCGGCTCACTTGCGGAATATGCTGAAAACTGGAACAACGCCGATTTCGATGAGGTCAGCTCTAGAAATCCCTTTCCTCAGAAGTTTGGCCCGGCCGAGATTGGCGACCGAATGTTTACTGCAAGCAAATCTATCGCTAAAGCTAGCAAAATGATGGAGGTACATATCTCATCTACATCTTCATACTTGCAATAGGTAATATATAACCATTATTCACAAAGCCTCCGGGGAGTAAGATATTACTTGGCTGGATGCTCCCTTAGGTTAGCATTAATGACCTCAATCTTGTTGAATTTTGGTCTGTCCGAGGTATAACACCTAGTCATTGTAACCTAGTCAAAAATTCCTTTAGAATTGAATATCCAGCCACCTAGATTCAGATCGAGTTTACTCGGTTCGAACCTTGAGTAGTTTTCAAATATCTAGCCACCTAGGTTCGGATCGAGTTTACTCGGTTCAAATCTTGAGTAGTTTTCAAATATCTAGCCACCTAGATTTGGATCCAGTTTACTCGGTTGGAACCTTGAGTAGTTTTTGAATATCCAGCCACCTAGATTCAGATCGAGTTTACTTGGTTTGAATCTTGAGTAGTTTTCAAATATCCAGGAACCTAAATTCGGATCGAGTTTACTCGGTTCGAATCTTGAGTAGTTTTCGAATATCCATATTTCCTGATGACCAATGTTTTTTTCTTTTTAGATTGCCAACAACCATCGTACTGTTGAGTTTCAGAGGCTCCTCTTCTCTCACAGGAGTCTTAGACCAAATACAAAAAACTGGTGCCTCTGTTGCGCAGAAGACCGATATGTACTTTGGTTCATGCCTTTAGTACCTCCTTTGTACTTGCCCAACCGAATTAACTCTTGACTCTTCCTATGGCAACCAAGATAGATGCCCAGAAAAAGGAGCTTAACTGGCGCATCTCTAAGGTGGAAGGTACCTCGGCGCTTTACATCTTATTTCTGCACTTGCCACTTTCTTGGGCTGCCTCAAGATTTTTACCTTAGCTCAACCAAATTAAAAGTTTTAGCAGAGTCCCATCAGGACTGCATTTCTATGCCTGAACTGATGATCCATTTTCTCGACGAAGCAGGAGAACATGCAACCAAGCTGAAAGAAAAGGATGATGAGATCTCTCAGCTCCACGCTAAGAATGGGAGCCTGAAGAAACTCCAGCAAACTGCGTTTGAGAAACTCGACCAAGAGTTTTTCGAGGAAAAGAGCTGACTCAACCTTTAGCTCAAAAAGAACAAAGAGCTAATCCAAATGACCGAAGATAAGGATGTTTCGACCAATCTTGAGCTAATCCAAATGACCGAAGATATGGCTGGCTGTCCAACCTTACCCGGATCAACAATGTCATGCACCGTGAGTTTCTCTCCTATTGACAGTTTTTAGCCGAGATTTGTTGCTCCTTTTATTGACTCGTTTCTTTTGGTTCACTTTGCCAAGAAACATCCTGGAGTCCAAGGTTCGAGGTGCCACTGTCATCCAAAAGGCTCAGCTAAATAGCTGCGAGTCTAGCAACCCCTATTCTACTTATAACATCGATAATTTTCTAGTCAACCTGGCGGCCAGCATGAAGACGATGAAGACCTTTGGCGTTGACCTCATGGATGCGGCCATCCGAGTTTTCCATAATCTCATGACAATAGAGCCTAGGACGGAGTGCGTCGCAACCATGGTCAAGAGACTGATGGATTGCTAGATACAGCTTAACTTATGGAGGGAGTCCACCGCATGAGCTGGTGCCGACACAGCTTTGTCCTTTGTGATGTCTTGGTATGAAGGTATCAATTTAGATACTCTTTAGAACTTGCGCACCGGGTCAAAGTGGACGAATGATCCAGAGTTCATTAAGAAGCGCCAAGATCGGGCCTACCAACTGATCTGATATGCCAATACTCATGCCTGGAATGAAGGGCCGAGCTTTCTTGATGACAACAATGATGAATACATCGAAGAAGATGCCAACAAGGAGGAAGAAAATTCAGCTGGGGATGAGGCTAATTCAGACGATGATGCAGAAGAAGAGGCTCCCCTTACTAAAGCTGAGGCTCCTATAGCAGAAGATGAAGCTCCGACCTCGGAAGCTGAGGCTCCTACCTTGGCGACTAAAGATCCAACCTCGTACACTACAATTCCTCCTCCAGTTATCGATGATTCAGATTCTGCTGATCCTTAGGAGAAAAAACTTGAAATTTCATTAGATCTTCGGTATGCTAGGAGCAATATGTAATATACATGTTAAGTTGTTTTGCTACTACTATGCTTCTTTATATAGGATACTTTTGGGCGGAGTCCCCGAGTTTCATTTTCTTGTTCGCTCAATTCTATGAATCGGCTCATGTCTAACAGTTTTTGGTGTTCAACTTATGAGTCCGGAATCAAATACTTAGAAATTTTGATAATCATCTTAGAGTGATTCAGCATAATAATACAATAATAAATAAAATAAATGCAGGGGTTAGTCAAAAACAAGAGTCGGCTCGCGCATTTTTCTTTCCTTAGTCGTTTTTCATATGTTTAGCATTCGCAGGCTTTTCTCTTGCTTGCCATGAAGCCTATTTTTTGGACAGCAACAAGTCGAAGAGTGAGCCTTTGTTGCTAACACATTAATGATCTAGCCTACGGTTAAGAACTCTAAGCCAGCCGACTTATTAATAGCAAAAGACAATTTCTACTAAGGAAGTCCCTGAGTTACTGCTCGAGGTGCCAAGGTTTCATTAATTAAATCATTGCCGACATAAAAATTCGACATATGAGAGTTAAAGATACATACACTTCAGATAAGTGTAAAATGGACGAAGTAGAGCTACATTCCATGGCCTTTTCGATTCTTCTCCTGACCTATCCGCCTTATTTTTCTCCTGTGCTTGAGAATCTAGGAGATAATACGCATTGTTGTGTAATGCTTTGCTCACAATAAATGGCCCCTCTCATGGAGGTGATATTTTATGCATGCTGGTATTGCGTTGCACTAGCCGAAGTACCTGATCTCCTTCTCGAAAAACTCAAGGATTTACTTTTCGGATATGATGGCATCAGAGATTCTACTGATATATGGTGGATCTGGACAATGCTAACTTTCCTTCCTCTTCTAGTAGATCAACAACATTTTTTCGGGCTTCTTGCACTTAGGCTTTTGTGTACTAGGTGACTCTAGGTGAATCATGCACTATGTCGGCTAGTAATACAGCTTCTGCCCCATATACCAGAAAGAATAGCGTGTAGCCTGTTGATCAATTCAGAGTTGTACTTAGGCTCCATAGTACTATCGGGAGTTCATCAATCCAACACCCTGCTGATCTTTGCAGCGGCTCAATGAGCCTGGGTTTTATCCTAGAAAGTACCAGCCCATTAGATTTCTCCACTTGCCCATTCGATGCGGGATATGCGACTGATGCAACATCTTATCTGTTTATCTCAGCAGAATCAAGCAAATGCTCCCTCGGCAAAGTTTGAGCCATTGTCTGTGATTATGTTTTGTGGGTATCCATATCTCAGGATGATATCCTTGAGGAATGATACGGCTGTGGGACCATCACACTTTCTTATTGGCTTAACTTCAATCTACTTTGTGAACTGGTCTACCATGACCAAGATGTGGGTCATGTTGACACGAGATGGCTTAAATGTTCCAACCATATCCAAGCACCATACAACAAATGTTTAGGTGATAGTTATAGTTTTTAGCTCGGAGGATGGCATATGTATCTTTCTTGAGTATCTCTGGCAACCATTGCATTTTTTTTCACAAGTTCCTTGGCATCATGCAAAGAACTGGGCCAGTAAAATCCATTCCAGAAAGCTTTGGACACCAAGGCACTGGATGAGGCATGATGCCCACATTCGCCCTAGTGAATATCTCGGAGGATTTCCTGCCCTTCTATCGAATCAACATCTCTGAAGGACACTGGCGACACTTCTTTTGTATAATTCGCCATTTATTATGGTATATGCTTTTGCTCTTCTCTGAATTTGTCTGGTGAGTACCTCATCACTCGGCAAAGTCTCATCTTTCAAGAAACACATAATTGGTTGCGCCCATGTTGGTACTGCAGGGGCTGGGGTAATCACTTCATCCACCTCCATCAAATATGCCGACATAATTTCTATCGGACTTAGCTGACCAGTCCCTGGGTTTTGTGAGGCAATCCCCAGGTTTGCCGAGTCAGTCCCCGGGTTACTCGGATTGCTCCTCCCATCAATATCCATTGGGACAGCCTCAAACCCTGGGTTGTTTGGGATATGGATTGACCCGGATTCTGGTGATGGGATAATTGATGGTTTTATGTGTGTGTGTGTGGGGGGGGTGGTGCTCAAGAGCCTAGTGGGATAGATTTCCTGGATGAGCAGAGTTTGGACAATGTGTCGGCTACATCATTATCTTCTCGAGGCACATGGTGGAATTCTATAACATCCTAGGATTTGCACCTAGAAATAAAGAGGACACAGGGTTGTGCATTGCATTCATGCATAAGAAAATCTAGGAAATTTTCGTGCAAAACTAAAGAAGTTATAGAGGTATCGAGATCTCTCTTGTTCCGGTGCAAACATCAAGACAAGTGCGATTGATTTCGACAGGACTTCTACTTTACTTCTGTGTTTGAGGGGAAAGCAAATTCAAATTTGAATATTCTAAAGATATATTTTAATTATAAAAGAATAGGTAAATGGTATAATAAATGAATTCCAATAATACAGAGATAATGGAATTCTTATTTTTAAATAAAATATAAATATCTACAAGTTCTAAGTTACATTAATAAAGAAGGCGTTTACTTTGTTATTATCATATACATAATCTTACAAGAATAAGCTACAAATACTACTTATAAATATTACTCTAAGAATATTTTAAAACATTTATAGAACACTAATATGAGTAAAGAATGAAACTTTACTTTAACAAAAAGAATACCTTTATACAAAAATAGCATTACTCAATATTACGATATTTTTACACTTTTGAATAAAATGAAATCATACAATAATAATCCATACATATATACATATAGTATTGTTGTTCTTTTACAATAAAAGAATGAAAGCAAATTACAGGAGACAAATAAATTGAAAAAGGAATTTCTTAAGTGAAATAATATTTATTACAAGGAAATATATATACAATGTCCTTTACAGATGATAAGTAAATTACAAAAGAAGTAAGTAAAAATATAAAACTAAACTAATCTTCACTTTCCCCATCTTTTGAATCTTTCATTTATATTTCTGATCTTACACCTGCAACTAAAAATAAAAAAAAGAATAACAAAGAGAAAAATAAGAAATGGATTAGTGGTTAATCTTTGCTCTCAGTCTGATAGTGAAATGCACTGTTGGACACATCATAGAGCTTTTAAATTGAAGGGGCAAGTTTCACCAATGTGTGTATCTGATCTTATCATAAAAAGAGGCTTCAGGATTAGCATCATAAGCCAAGGGGCAAGTTTCACCTTGGTTTTATATAGTAAATAGATAAGAAGTAAAAAAAACATCCAGAAATATCAAGGAAGTACTTGTTCTGATCCATGAGTCACAGCAAGCAAGCAAGCTACTCACATAACCATGCATATGGGTGTGCTGTCAACATAGCAGCATCCCAGGAAAGAGACAGGAAAGCAAATTTATGTACACAAAGGGGTGAGCCAGCCGTAGCATCAAACTCCCATTTCACCTTCACACTTCAAAGCATATTCCCCATCTTACCATCAAACCAAGAATGCTTAGATCATCCCACCAAATCCACCACTTAATCAGTATCTGGTTGCTTACTTAAGCCTTCCAAGAAAATATCAAGTGAGCACAAGGAGGAGTAGATCAAGATCAATAGCATCACAAGGAGGAGTAGATCAAGATCAGCAGCCTCACAAGGAGGAGTACATCAAGATCAGCAGCATCACAAGTAGTAGTAGACCATGATCCCAAATAGGCCACCAACAACAGGTACCGGTCCAAAAATATCACTTAGATCATGCAACACTTGTTCTTATTAGCTTGCATCATCAGATTCAAAAGAAATAATGGCTAGGATACAAATCATCCAAATCTAGATACCCTTCAACTAGAGGTTATCTAGGAGGATAAGAAGGAGACTTCTCTCAATCTTCATAGGGTTGCTATGCAAGGCTCATCATAGAGAAGTGTAGAAGACCAAAAATAAAATCATAGTATCTGTTCTTAATAAATTTCCACCTCAGAATGAGCATCATAGGTCAGGGGCAAATCCATCTAAAACTTTAAGGGCATCTAGATGAATGAAACTATGTTCAGGGCATTCCACAGTAGCAACCCAACAAGTAGTAGATCACAGTAGGTTACTAGAATAGCAAAAGAAGAAATCATCTGCTAGCAAGCAGAATATGTGTCCATATCATTTCCTGGACTCGTAATCTAAGAATCATCCGTTAGATCACCTTATTTACACACATCAATAGGTGTATTTAAGCCTCAGCCTTTTGCATCACTGGCTAGAGAATTTTAGATCATTAGACACATATAAATTCATCTCAAATCAGTGGTACCATTTCCATTTATACAAGTACTGGAAATGCAGCAGATCATTCTAGTTATAAAACCACTAGGCACACTCAAATCAGAGGTACCACAGTGACATCTACACCAACATAAGACACCACTTGATCTTGCCACATCATTTTCCTAACAGATGTTCTAGGAATCAGGTGTGTAAATTATTTCATTATAGAAAAGTACTATAAAACAGATCCTTTCTTAAAACCTCAAGCAAGAATTCCTTCATCATTTGCTTCTAGAAAACTTAAGCCTCAACTTAAGATATCATGGACTAGAGAGGGTCCAAACTTATAACCAGCAATGCTGTAGCATCGATGTATATATAATCTAGTTCATGTGCATCCTCCAAGGAGGTACCACATCAGCCAGAACAGTTGCTTAAAGACAAGTATGGCATACATGCAATAGCCAGGAGACCAAAGAGGCACCACTAGACTATATGGCAGCAAGTCATTCTACAACAAGTGTCTTATTCCAAGTCCATCTACTGCAAGCTAGCTGATGCATAACATCTATACCTGGATTACATCAATAAACCCAAATCAACCCAGGCTGATTTACAAGTTAATCAACTACCACATAGCTAAAAATAATACTAATGTGTCATCAGCCACTAGCAAGCCGAGGTCAACATATAAATGACAAATCAGGAAGTCATTTAGCTTATATCAAACTAACCAAATAACTACAGATAATTTCAGCAGTAAAATTGACCCTAGAACAGAGTCTCAGCACTAATACGGATAGTCGTATCACCAATAATAGAGATCTAGATATAAACCAAGAAAGGAAGAAGCAGTATGACTTACAGATGGTCCTTGCTAGACACTAGAAGAGGAAGCAGAGATTGGCCAGCGATGAAACACCCGGTGGCATGGGGAGCACCTGAGGGCGCTGCAACCCGCGCCAAGCCGTGGTCGTGGTGTCCATAGGAGAAGAAAGCAGCAACATCACCAGCGCCGCACCACCATCAGTACCACCACCATGGGAAATATGAGCAAGCCAGGTCGACCAGAAGTACCGAAAGGCGAGACAGTTGGAGAGGGGCTCACGTTCTTCCACGAGCCTCAACCGAAGGCGCTGGCGAGAGCCACACCGTGACCTTGAGCCATGGCGGCTAGTGTTTCGTCCAGGAGCGCGCGTAGCCGCGATTGAACCCAATCGATGGATAAAAAGGGGAAGATGGGGCGACGGCGAGCCATCACCAGCACACGACAGCAGCCAGTGGCACGGATTTAGCCGACGTTGGTCAGGTAGGCACCGGCGGAGGCGTGTGCGGAGAGAGCAGAGAAACAGGGAAGAACAAGGGTGTGTGTGTGTGTGTAGAAGATAAGAGCGAGGGGTGAGATGGGCTGTGGCCTGGGTGACCCGAGCCAGGCCCAATTGGGCCAATCTGGCCCATGCCAACCAAATAGACAACGATAAAAAAATAAGAGAAAAAACAGTTAGAATTTTTCCAAAATAACCCTATAAATTTCTAAGAGTCCAAGAAAATACAGAAAAATTCTAAAAATACATATAATATAACAAAATGTTCACAAAAAGAATACCTACCTAAGAAAAATATAAAACTTCTTGTTTGAGTTAAATAAAATACCACTTAATATAAAAGCCATTAGAATTCTTAATAAATTATAACAAAATACTAAAATATCTTAAAAATAAATAAAAATCATTTTTGTGTATAAAAATAAATATACCATTTTATAAAAATACCAGCCTAATTTTTTATAAAGAAAATATGAAGTAAATATTTAAATACATTTAATCCTTTATGGAATTTATATAAACATAAAAGTAAAACCTAAAAATAAATAAAAATAACTTTTAAGATCTTGAATAAATATATTATACTAGAAAAAAATTATAAATATTATTAGAAAAGTTTTCAAGATTTCAAAGTAATAAAGCCTGATCTACTATCCATTGTGTAAATACTTTTAAAACATTTCTTAAGTATGAAATAATCACAATTTTTTATAAAACCTTGAACCATTAATATCTTAGTACTAACTCCAAATTCATAACTTGAATTCATAATTAAGCATAAGTATAACTTTTAATTATTAAATATTCTTTTAAAAATCTTATTAAGAAACCTCTTAAATAAACAATATGTATCACTCATATATAATATGGTGAATAATCATTATATTTTAACATTCTTAACATAACCTCAAATTCTAACAAATTACTAAGATCATCAAATTATACTTACAATAAATAAATACATATTATTTTCTTAATAAGCAAAACAAATTTAATCTAATCATTCACTTAAATATAAAGTGAATAATTCCACACCTTAGTTATACGTATCATAAATCTAAAACTTGTGAATAATTAAAATATATTACATTTTAAGTTTACTTAACCTTTTAAAGTTAACTTTAGTCTCAGATCTAATAAACATCATGCCTAATAAATCACTAATGTTTTTTTATAGTTAACTTTGGTCTATTTAACTTACAACATAAAGCATCTCAAGTCCAAACCAATAAATCAAACACCAAAAGACATTGATCATGTTCTATTACAATAATGATTATTTAAACCATAGAAAGGAAATCTTTTCTTCAAATGTTACTATTTTTGCCACTTCAAGCAACAAATCTAGGATAGTTCTTTCAAACCTTAATAATCCAATACATAGACTTCTATCCTAATCACCAAATAGCAACTAATCTAAATCTTAAATTACTATTGCACTCTACTTTTATATCTTGTATATCAAAACTTAAAATCCCTATAGATGCACTTCATGGGAAGTAAAAATTTGAAGATAAACCAACTCTTAAAGGAATCACCTAAGTTCACTTCACTTATAGTATTAGGGATTCACTTTGGGGATTTTACAAAAAGGCATAGCATTACTTATGCACAACAACATATTGCTTCTTTAAATATTAGTCCTTACCGGACCAATGATGCAAATTTCAAATATTGTATCTTACGTCGTCTCGAAGACCGTGAGTGCATAATCTTGCAATCACAAAAGACAAGTTCACACTTGCTCATGTCCTTTGATTATTTTTTGTAAAGTATTTTGCAAATCCAGTGTTGTCATCACCTGCATTTGAAAAAGTTCAGAAAACACTATTTTTATAATAATGTGATTATAGGTTATTTACCATGAGGTAATAACCTACTATAAGAGTTTCGGTGGTAGAGGAACATATTACCTAGGACTTAACTACCAACGTCGTTAGTGATTCTTGCACCGTATATCACGCGTTGACCATGAGATTTGGAATGGGACGAAGAAGTCACCTATATCTTTTCCCTCTCGCATGAAGACGGATGTGCAGGTCGTGGCTGTTATCACTTGTAGCATGCATATTAATTGGTAAATCATAGAGGATATGCAGCATATGGGTGGGAACCCTCAACGTCCCACGATAGTTCTGGCATCTAACAGTCTGTACAAACCATTGCCGTAATTCATTATGTGGGCATGGTGTACACCAAGGAGGCATGGGAGGTCATGGAGAAGGCAGTGATTGGCTTGGATCTTAGGTTGGGCATCAAACCAAGGAAGTTTGAACGGGGACATACTCCCGGCCGTGCAACAAAACCTAAGGTCTCTCATGGGTAAAGTGACGCACCTCTGCAGAGTGTAAGAACTGTAACTTGTTACTCCCTGTTCCGGGAAGGAGCTGCGAACACGGCGGGAAAGGAACTCCATGAAAGTTCTGGTAAACCCGTAAAAGCTGACGGACATAGATTTTCAGAATAAAAGCAACCTTTGAAGAAATGTTTATGAAAACTTGCATTGTCTACGACCTATGGTCTGTGGCTGTAGATATAGTGCATCAAACACTCCTTTTCTAGTGAACTTGTTGAGTACGCTCGTACTCAAAGTATCTTCTTAACCCTTACTAGGTTCTAAAGCCAGTATAGACGACGTCTGCATCAAGTTATGCTCCAAGAATCATCATCAAAAGCTAAAGCTCTTCAATGAAGTCAAGGAATTCAACACATATATATATATATCTTCACTCAAGTGAAGACGAAGTTGCAGAATAGATAAGAATAGAATTTCTAGCCATAGAACCTACTTCTGTAGAGTATTGCAATAGTAGCAATATCAGACCATTAGTTAAAATACTAGTCTTATTAGTATGATAGTTATTGAGTTGTTTATCTCTGATCTTCTTTGTAAGAAGTTTATTTCTCTCTCTTTAACCTAGAGTGTTCTCTGGATCTTGTGTAAAGTGTTGAGTTGTAACCTATAGTCATGTATTGGACCTGTTGTGTTTCTGTTGTACCACTCTGAGGGATGTAATACTAGTGAACGGTGTTTCATTGGTGTTATGTCAACGACTATAGTGTACTACATCATGCAGTGGTATCCTGGGTCACCGCAGTTGGTATCAGAGCATATGCTTTGACCTTAGGATAAAAACCCTTTTAGGAAGATTTGTAGGTCGGATAGTGACTATATGAGCCATCTTATATAAACCAAATGTTCTTATGACTTGTGATGAGTATCCACTTGAGGATAACCTTGTCACACATAAGTCAGATGTTTAAGTCATTCTTTTTTAGGAAGTAATTATTTTATCTTTTCTCAGTATAGTGCTATTTAGTGTCTTCCGAAGGAGACATAACCCACCAAGATACTGTAGAAAAGTTAATTGGTCACAGTAGATCAGGACAAAGTGTAAGACATCATAAGTAAGTAGTCTTAATGTTGATGTAATGAGTAGTAATCATGTGGGATTCACTTGAGAATTCTATGTGATGAAGTGAAATCATGCTAATAATCAATGGTAGTACAATGAGAAACAAAGTCATCATGGTGAGATTAACTCCTAAATCATGATGTATAGGTAAAACATAACGAGATCATGGTGAGATTAGCTCTGAAACCATGATGAGAGTATAAACATGACAAGAAATTAGTAAATTATCCTGAAATATAAGTATGAGAATACTGCGGAAGAGCTATGATAGAAATCATAGGTGCTAAAAATTTCTAATAATCTATGGTTTAAGTTAGCAAATAGAATCTGATTAGTTATTTGGAGTAATCATGTGAGGATAGTTTACCAATAAAGGAAGGTTGGTTATAGTTAATCATTCCAAAGGTAAGACTAAAGGTTAGTCAAAACCAAGTTGAGACCACTTTGCTTAAGATTATCCTATTGCAATTGAGCAATTTGGGTAAATTAAGAAACAAAGAATAGCTTGACCTTATGTGCTAAGTATCACAAGGTAAACCTATATGAGGAGGTGTCATATACTACACAACTAAGCCTGAATTCTAGAGATACTATACTCAACTACTATATTTCAGACTTAGAATATTGTGTGTTATATGTACCACATTTGGATTTATTTGTTTTTCTTGGATCCTCTTGATTGACTAGATCTGTACATGAAGTTTGACTTGGTGTGCAAATGCATGTTGCAACATCCAGTCATTACTTGATGTTATAGATCTAGATAGAATAAGGGAGTTCGTGTAAGGGAGTGACGAATTTCAAAGACCAAAATGAAGACTTACATGAAGAATGAAGCCAAGTGTAAGGATTATCAACTCAATTTGGAAGATAGATCAAGCTTAGATCATTATTAGTCAGCAACAAGAAGTGATGAACTTAAAGTTCAATCAAAATAGGTAATTTTGCTAAGAAGTCAATGGAGTAATTATGCAAGTTCATGGAAGTATCATGAATCAATACAAAGAAGTAGCTTTGAAACCAAAATGGTATTCAAGCTCTGACAATTCAGAGAGAATGCCAGAGGTATATCGGAAACCATAGGGTAATACATATACCCTAGGATGGTTCGTAGCTGGTAAGTATCCGCAGCTGGTATTTGATCCACAGTTGGTATCTTGTCCGCATCCGGTGTTGGTTGACATAGTTAACCAGATCTTCTTAGAAGTTGCATAAAGAGCATAAAATTTGGCCTAAGTTAAGTAAGACACAAAGGAGTATAAAAATTGAAAGCGACCGTCTTTCGAGACTCTTCGTGAAAATTGAGCTATCAAAGAAAAAATGTCCAAATCGTAAGTAAGACAAATAATGCTGAAAGATTCACTTCGAAGATCCACAAATGTGTGGATACACCGTACAATCTTTCATCAGACCCTAACTAGGTAGAATATAAGCTGGATAGAGACCAATATTCTAATTGCAAAGCCAATAAATACTATGTAGACAGTTTGAAGACTATTATTAACCCTAAGGGGGAGAGTAAACATTAGGAATGAAAGTAATATTATCTGACTTTATGAACAAAGGTTGGAGAAGAAAGATTATCTAAAGCCTGCTAAAGTAAAAGCTTGAAAGAGATATAATAGATTAATTCTAAATGAACTAAATCCAGAGGAAACAACTCTTAAGTGTTCTTTAAGAGTGAATAATCACATCAAATCAGACATGTATAGAGGAACAAGAAGTTTCAATGGGTATGGACTAAATGAGTTCAAATCCAATCTTCAAAGGGACTACCAGTATAAACCATACCATCACAAATCAAAAGTTAGTCTTTTGGCCTCCAATATTGACTAAATTAAAACCCTGTTTTAGTGAGATTTCCAAGAACTTATATTGTATAATCAGGAAGTTTGATAATCAAGTAAAGGAGTTGTATTAGGATACCTAATAAGGGTAATGAACTAAATCAGAGACCTAATTGAAGGATCTTCTAGTAAGGACATAGCCTTAAGGGAATATAGTAAGAGGAGCATTAGTGCATTGTAGACAACAAGTTGGACATTACAAAGTAGGAGGAGAATTCAAGGAAAAGGTATGGATATGGGATATTACAATTATTCCCATTTGAGATTATCACGGAATTGGGAAGTGTCGTGATCAATACAATGGCAATTCCTTATTCTAAAACGTGAAAGTATACGAACTTCGAGGACGAAGTTTATTTTAAGGGGGGGGAGTCTGTAACATCTCAGGATTTGCACCTAGAAATAAAGAGGACACAGGGTTGTGGGTTGCATTCATGCATAAGAAAATCCGGGAAATTTTCCTGCAAAACTAAAGATGTTGTAGAGGGATCGAGATCTCTCTTGTTCCGGTGCAAACATCAAGACATGTACGATTGATTTCAACAGGACTTCTACTTTACTTCTGTGTTTGAGAGGAAAGCAAATTCAAATTTGAATATTCTGAAGATATATTTGAATTATAAAAGAATAGGTAAATGGAATAATAAATGAATTTCAATAAAACATAGATAATGGAATTCTTATTTTTAAATAAAATATAAATATCTACAAGTTCTAAGTTACATTAACAAAGAAGGCGTTTACTTTGTTATCATCATATACATAATCTTACAAGAATAAGCTACAAATACTACTTATAAATATTACTCTAAGAATATTGTACAACATTTATTGAACACTAATATGAGTAAAGAATGAAACTTTACATTAACAAAAAGAATACCTTTATACAAAAATAGCATTACTCAATATTATGATATTTTTACACTTTTGAATAAAATGAAATCATACAATAATAATCCATACATATATACATATAATATTGTTGTTCTTTTACAATAAAAGAATGAAAGCAAACTACAGGAGACAAATAAATTGAAAAAGGAATTTCTTAAGTGAAATAATATTTATTACACGGAAATATATATACAATGTCCTTTATAGATGATAAAGTAAATTACAACAGAAGTAAGTAAAAATCTAAAACTAAACTAATCTTCACTTTCCCCATCTTTTGAATCTTTCATTTATATTTCTGATCTTACACCTGCAATTAAAAATAAAAAAAAGAATAACAAAGAGAAAAATAAGAAATGGATTAGTGGTTAAACTTTGCTCTCAGTCTGATAGTGAAATGCATTGTTGGACACATCATTGAGCTTTTAAATTGAAGGGGCAAGTTTCACCAATGTGTGTATCTGATCTTATCAGAAAAAGTGGCTTCAGGCTTAGCATCATAAGCCAGGGGGCCAGTTTCACCTTGGTTTTATATAGTAAACAAATAAGAAGTAAAAAAACCATCCAGAAATATCAAGGAAACTTGATCTGATCCATGAGTCATAGCAAGCAAGCAAGCTGCTCACACAACCATGCATATGGGTGTGCTGTCAACACAGCAGTAGCCCAGGAAAGAGACAGGAAAGCAAATTTATGTACACAAAGGGGTGAGCCAGCTGTAGCAGCAAACTCCCATTTCACCTTCACACTTCAAAGCATATTCCCCATCTTATCATCAAACCAAGAATGCTTAGATCATCCCACCAAATCCACCACTTAATTAGTATCTGGTTGCTTACTTAAGCCTTCCAAGAAAAGATCAAGTGAGCACAAGGAGGAGTAGATCAAGATCAATAGCATCACAAGGAGGAGTAGATCAAGATCAACAGCCTCACAAGGAGGAGTACATCAAGATCAGCAGCATCACAAGTAGTAGTAGACCATGATCCCAATAGGCCACCAACAACAGGTACCAATCCAAAAATATCACTTAGATCATGCAACACTTGTTCTTATTAGCTTGCATCATCAGATTCAAAAGAAATAATGGCTAGGATACAAATCATCCAAATCCAACTACCCTTCAACTAGAGGATATCTAGGAGGATTAGAAGGAGACTTCTCTCAACCTTCATAGGGTTGCTATGCAAGGCTCATCATAGAGAAGTGTAGAAGACCAAAAATAAAATCATAGTATCTGTTCTTAATAAATTTCCACCTCAGAATGAGCATCATAGGTCAGGGGAAAATCCATCTAAAACTTTAAGGGCATCTAGATGAATGAAACTATGTTCAGGGCATTCCACAGTAGCAACCCAACAAGTAGTAGATCACAGTAGGTTACTGGAATAGCAAAAGAAGAAATCATCTGCTAGCAAGCAGAATATGTGTCCATATCATTTCCCCAGACTCAGAATCTAAGAATCATCCGTTAGATCACCTTATTTATACACATCAATAGGTGTATTTAAGCCTCAGCCTTTTGCATCACTGGCTAGAGAATTTTAGATCATTAGCCACATATAAATTCATCTCAAATCAGTGGTACCATTTCCATTTATAGAAGTATTGGAAATGTAGCAGATCATTCTAGTTATAAAACCACTAGGCACACTCAAATTAGAGGTACCACAGTGACATCTACACCAACATAAGACACCACTTGATCTTGCCACATCATTTTCCTAACAGATGTTCTAGGAATCAGGTGTGTGAATTATTTCATTATAGAAAACTTCTATAAAACAGATCCTTTCTTAAAACCTCAAGCAAGAATTCCTTCATCATTTGCTTCTACAAAACTTAAGCCTCAACTTAAGATATCATGGACTAGGGAGGGTCCAAACTTATAACCAGCAATGTTGGAGCATTGATGTATATATAATCTAGTTCATGTGCATTCTCCAAGGAGGTACCACATCAGCCAGAACAGTTGCTTAAAGACAAGTATGGCATATATGCAATAGCCAGGAGACCAAAGAGGCACCACTAGACTAGATGACAGCAAGTCATTCTACAACAAGTGTCTTATTCCAAGTCCATCTACTACAAGCTAGCTGATGCATAACATCTATACCTGGATTACATCAATAAACCCAAATCAACCCAGGCTGATTTACAAGTTAATCAACTACCACATAGCTAAAAATAATACTAATGTGTCATCAGCCACTAGCAAGCCGAGGTCAACATATAAATGACAAATCAGGAAGTCATTTAGCTTAAATCAAACTAACCAAATAACCACAGATAATTTCAGCAGTAAAGTTGACTCTAGAACAGAGTCTCAGCACTAATACGGATAGTCGTATCACCACTAATAGAGATCTAGATATAAACCAAGAAAGGAAGAAGCAGTATGACTTACAGTTGGTCCTTGCTAGACACTAGAAGAGGAAGTAGAGATTGGCCAGCGATGAAACACCCGGCGGCACGGGGAGCACCTGAGGGCGCTACAACCCGCGCCAAGCCGTGGTCGTGGTGTCCATAGGAGAAGAAAGCAGCAACATCACCAGCGCCGCACCACCATTAGTACCACCACCATGGGAAATATGAGCAAGCCAGGTCGACCAGAAGTACCGAAAGGCGAGACAGTTGGAGAGGGGCTCACGTTCTTCCACGAGCCTCAACCGAAGGCGCTGGCGAGAGCCACACCGTGACCTTGAGCCATGGCGTCTAGGGTTTCGGCCAGGAGCGCGCGTAGCCGCGATTGAACCCAATCGATGGATAAAAAGGGGAAGATGGGGCGACGGCGAGCCATCACCAGCACACGGCAGCAGCCAGTGGCACGGATTTAGCCAACGTTGGTCAGGTAGGCACCGGCAGAGGCGTGTGCGGAGAGAGTAGAGAAACAGGGAAGAACAAGGGTGTGTGCGTGTGTGTAGGATATAAGAGCGAGGGGTGAGATGGGCTGTGGCCTGGGTGACCTGAGCCAGGCCCAATTGGGCCAATCTGGCCCATGCCAACCAAATAGACCAGGATAAAAAAATAAGAGAAGAAAAACAGTTAGAATTTTTCCAAAATAACCCTATAAATTTCTAAGAGTCCAAGAAAATACAGAAAAATTCTAAAAATACATATAATATAACAAAATGTTCACAAAAAGAATACCTACCAAAGAAAAATATAAAACTTCTTGTTTGAGTTAAATAAAATACCACTAAATATAAAAGCCATTAGAATTCTTAATAAATTATAACAAAATACTAAAATATCTTAAAAATAAATAAAAATCATTTTTGTGTATAAAAGTAAATATACCATTTTATAAAAATACCAGCCTAATTTTTTATAAAGAAAATATGAAGTAAATATTTAAATACATTTAATCCTTTATGGAATTTATATAAACATAAAAATAAAACTTAAAAATAAATAAAATAATTTTTAAGATCTTGAATAAATATATTATACTAGAAAAAAATTATAAATATTATTAGAAAAGTTTTCAAGATTTCAAAGTAATAAAGCCTAATCTACTATCCATTGTGTAAATACTTTTAAAACATTTCTTAAGTATGAAATAATCACAATTTTTTATAAAACCTTGAACCATTAATATCTTAGTACTAACTCCTAATTCATAACTTGAATTCATAATCAAGCATAAGTATAACTTTTAATTATTAAATATTCTTTTAAAAATCTTATTAAGAAACCTCTTAAATAAACAATGTGTATCACTCATATATAATATGGTGAATAATCATTATATTTTAACATTCTTAACATAACCTCAAATTCTAACAAATTACTAAGATCATCAAATTATACTTACAATAAATAAATACATATTATTTTCTTAATAAGCAAAACAAATTTAATCTAATCATTCACTTAAATATAAAGTGAATAATTCCACACCTTAGTTATACGTATCATAAATCTAAAACTTGTGAATAATTAAAATATATTACATATTAAGTTTACTTAACCTTCTAAAGTTAACTTTAGTCTCAAAGCTTATAAACATCATGCCTAATAAATCACTTATGTTTTTTTATAGTTAACTTTGGTCTATTTAACTTACAACATAAAGCATCTCAAGTCCAAACCAATAAATCAAACACCAAAAGACATGGATCATGTTCTATTAACAATAATGATTGTTTAAACCTTAGAAAGGAAATATTTTATTCAAATGTTATTCTTTTTGCCACTTCAAGGAACAACTCTAGGATAGTTCTTTTAAACCTTAATAATCCAATACATAGACTTCTATCCTAATCACCAAATAGCAACTAATCTAAATCTTAAATTACTATTGCACTCTACTTTTATATCTTGTATATCAAATCTTAAAATCCCTATAGATGCACTTCATGGGAAATAAAAATTTGAAGATAAACCAAATCTCACCTAAGTTCACTTCACTTACAGTATTAGGGATTCACTTTGGGGATTTTACAAAAAGGCATAGCATTACTTATGCACAACAGCATATTGCTACTTTAAACATTAGTCCTTATCGGACCAATGATGCAGATTTCAAATATTGGATCTTACGTCGTCTCGAAGACCGTGAGTGCATAATCTTGCAATCACAAAAGGCAAGTTCACACTTTCTCATGTCCTTTGATTATTTTCTGTAAAGTATTTTTCAAATCCAGTGTTGTCATCACCTGCATTTGAAAAAAGTTCAAAAAACACTATTTTTATAATAATGTGATTATAGGTTATTTACCATGAGGTAATAACCTACTATAAGAGTTCCGGTGGTAAAGGAACATATTACCTAGGACTTAACTACCAATGTCGTCCGTGATTGTTGTGCCGTATATCACGCGTTGACCATGAGATTTGGAATGGGACGATGAAGTCAGCTGTATCGTTTCCTTCTCGCATGAAGCCGGATGTGGAGGTCGTGGATGTTATCACTCGTAGCGTGCATATTAATTGGTAATTCGTAGAGGATATGCAGCATATGGGTGGGAACCCTCAACGTCCCACGATAGTTCTGGCATCTAACGGTCTGTACAAACCATTGCCGTAATTCATTATGTGGGCATGGTGTACACTAAGGAGGCATGGGAGGTCGTGGACAAGGCAGTGATTGGCTTGGATCTTAGGTTGGGCCTCAAACCAAGGAAGTTTGAACAGGGACATACTCCTAGCCGTGCAACAAAACCTAAGGTCTCTCATGGGTAAAGTGATGCACCTCTACAGAGTGTAAGAACTATAACTTGTTTCTCCCTGTTCTGGGAAGGAGCTGCGAACGCGGCTGGAAAGGAACTCCATGAAAGTTCTGGTAAACCCATGAAGGCTGACGGACATATCTTTTCAGAATAAAAGCAACCTTTGAAGAAATGTTTACGAAAACTTGCATTGCCTACAACCTATGGTCTATGGCTGTAGATATAGTGCATCAAACACTCCTTTTCTAGTGAACTTGTTGAGTACGCTCGTACTCAAAGTATCTTCTTAACCCTTGCTAGGTTCTAAAGCCATTATAGATGACATCAACATCAAGTTATGCTCCAAGAATCATCATCAAAAGCTAAAGCTCTTCAATAAAGTCAAGGAAGTCAACATATATATATATATCCACTCAAGTGAAGACGAAGTTGAGGAATAGATAAAAATAGAATTTCTAGCCATAGAACCTACTTCTGTAGAGTATTGCAATAGTAGCAATATCAGACCATTAGTTAAAATACTAGTCTTATTAGTATGATAGTTTTTGAGTTGTTTATCTCTGATCTTCTTTGTAAGAACTTTATTTCTCTCTCTTTAACCTAGAGTGTTCTCTGGATCTTGTGTAAAGAGTTGAGTTGTGACCTATTGTCATGTCTTGGACCTGCTGTGTTTCTGTTGTACCACTCTGAGGGATGTAATAATAGTTAACGGTGTTTCATTGGTGTTATGTCAACAACTATAGTGTACTACATCATGAAGTGGTATGCTGGGTCACCGCACTGCTACTGTCAAAATATTGGTACTGATAGTAGTTTTGTCAGTGATTGTTCACTGCATCTATAATTGTTGGCTTATATGGTTATACCCATACTGGGATTAATTATTTTATTCTAGTGATGTTCTGAAGATATATAGATAAGCTTAATACTGATTTCTGGTATTTGATTCCAGAAAAATGATATTTAGTGGCTTGCCCCTTTTATTTGTGAAATCTAAGTAATGATTGTGCTTGGCTTTTAGAACTTGTCCTTGTGACACCATCATAGAATGGCACACAAGTGGTTGGGTTCTATTACTGAGCTTAACTCTGACAGTGCTTGAAATTGGTAAATGTCAAAGATAAGTTGAAATCTTATTTTAACCTCTCTACCTATGATGTTCGTCTGAGGCACAGGAACTAGTTTCCTAATTTGTTGTCCCTGATATAAATGTTCTGGTAGTAATACCAGCTACTAATTCTTGAGTCATAGTTGGGAAAATGATTGGTGTGCTAATGGTTTTGCATGGATCCATAAGATTTATGGATTCTGGGGTGCTACTCTTTTAAGAGATGTGCCCAGAATTCATAATCTTGACTATGATTATATTGGATTATAAGATTTGGCCTTTATATCCAGGATCAGTGATGTTGGTCTGAGATCCTGGTTTACTTGTATGTTTTTCTTATGGCTATGAATTTAGTATTCAAAATATTCTAGGATGGATTCACCTCACTTGGGTGAATACTGAGAAGTTAAATATGGAACAACACATGAATCTCTATATAGATATGATAAACAGATCATGTGATGGTTTTATATAAATCACCACAACAGTTTGTTGTTGTTGTGGTTGCTGGTTGATCAGGTGACTTGATCTTGCTGGTTGTGTTGCTGGCTTGATCTGGTTCTTATCCTGATGCTGCTCCTACTACTTCCTGCTCTGGGAGCTTGTCCTTGATCTTGCTATCCACCTTCTGGTTCCTATTAGATTGGCCTTGTCCTTGCTATCCACCCGATCCACCCCTCCTTATATCACCATCTTGGTGAGTACTGGGATGATCTGGTGTGTGGTTGGTTTGGTTTGGTTTGGCTATGGCTAGGCCGCTGATGCTTGATGTGTATGTGCAAGGAAATGGTGCTGTGTTGCTTGCCCACGGCTGTGTTGAGCTGTTTTGATTGTGTGGGCAGCTGTGGCTATGTTTGACAGCACACACCATGCATTTAGGTGAGTAAGCTGCTTGTGTGCCTGCTGCATCCTTATGGATATGCTCAGGGGAATGATCTACCTTTTTATCTGATTACATTTATCTGCCTGGTGAAACTTGCTTCTTTTACTGATTGGAATCAATTGGCTTATGGCTTATTAATTATGAAAGATTTAGTTCTTTCATATTGGTGGAACTTGCCCCTAAATATTTACTCAATGATCATAAGTGGAACAGTGCATCTCATTGTTCACTACTGAGAGTAAAATTAACTTAACCTTTATTTTCTTTCTTTTTGTTTGTTCTTTGTTTTGCAGGTACAAGACTTGAAGATTCAAGATTAGAATAGGTTTTATTTTTTATAGAATAGTTTCTTTGTAATAATTATTTTATTCTTTAACCTTTATTTTATTCTTTTGTAAGTAAGATTGTAATATTTCTCAATATGTAAATATTCCTCCTTTTATAATTTACTATTGTAATTCTTTATCAACTTCATAAGTTACATTTTGTAACTTATTTATTGCATAAATATTTGGAATAAATATTCATTTACTTGATTGTGTTCTGTTATTTAAAGTTTGAGTTTCTAAATATTATTTCTTGATTAAATAATATTATTAAAACATAATCTTAATCTTTTAAAAATATAAATCCAACTCTCAAGTTTGAATTCAAATTTCCTTTCCCAAAACACATTAATACATAAAGATCATGTCAAAGTTTATAATGATCATTCTACAAGGCTATTCCTAAACTTAAAGAGTGAAAGAAACATTGATCACTTTAAGTTTTTATTTGGCAAAAAATTTACCCACATTTTAAAAGATGAATGCATGCAATTGCACATATTCCTAAATCTACCCTTCGTTGGTTCCTAAATGCTGGGATGTTATAGACTTCCCCCCCCTTAAATTAAACTTCGTCCAGAAGTTTGTTCAAGTGTACCTGAACAGTTCTGGATAGGATTTTCTTAAATCATCTTCTTTCTCCCAAGTGGCTTCTCTTTCGGGATGATGTTCGCACTGTACCTTGCAGTACTTGATGGCCCTGTTTCTCAACCTTTTCCAGTTTTCTTCCAAAATTTTACAGGGTTTTTCAACATAGGTCAGGTCTGTTTGTAATTCTATCTCTTGATGTGTGATCGCGTCATCAGGAACCTTAAGACATTTCGGGAGTTGTGACACATGAAAAACATTGTGTACTTGAGCCAATCTTGCGGGTAACTCTAAAGCATAAGCTATAGTCCTGTTCTGACTCAGTATTTTGAATGTCCCAATATATCTTGGACTCAATTTTCCTTTAACTCCAAACCTTTTAACTCATTTCATTGGGCTTACCTTCAAATATACCATGTCTTCTACTTCAGGATGCCATGATCTTCGACTTTGATCAGCATAACTTTTCTGCCTACTTTGAGCTATTTTTTAATCTATCCTTGATTTTATAAATGATATCTTGTCTTTCCTTGATATAGTCTGGCGCAAATTATTTGCTACTTCTAGGCCCATATCAACATATTGGTGATCTACATTTCCTTCCATACAGAACTTGATATGGAGCTGCCTTCAGACTACTCTGATAGCTATTATTGTAGGAAAATTCTGCCAACGGTAGATGATCTTTCCACGAACCTCCAAAATCTAATGCACAAGCCCTTAACATGTCTTCCAGTATTTGATTGGTTCTTTCCGTTTGACCCCCTATCTCTAGATGATAAGCTGTGCTAAAATCTAACTTTGAACCAAGTGCTTCATGTAATTTCTTCCAAAATGCCGGAGTGAACACTGATCCCCTATCAGTTACGATCTTCCTGGGAACTCCGTGCTTACTTACTATCTCTTTGATGTAAACTTCCACTAACTTCTTGGCATTATCCTTCTGATTTACCGAAATAAAATGTGCACTTTTAGTGAGTCTATCAACAATTACCCATATCATATCCTTCCGTTTAGGTGTCATGGGCAATCCTGTGATGAAGTCCATACCAATTTCCTCCCATTCCCATTCGGGAATTTCCAAAGGTTGCAATGGTCCATCTGGACTTTGATGTTCAGCCTTCACCCTTTGGCAAGTATGTCATTCTGATACATACTTATAAATGTCTCTTTTCATGTTATTCCGCCAGAATAGTTCTTTCAGATCCATGTACATCTTAGTACTTCCTAGATGTATAGAATATGGTGTTTCATGTGCTTCTCGGAGTATGACTTAACAAATCTCAGTCACATCTGGAACACAAATACGATCTTGGAACCACAAGGATTCATAATCTCCTAGGCGAAAAACTGATGTTTGCCCTTGAGATATCCTTTGAATTTCTTCAGCAATGAAAGGATCTTCTGCTTGATGTCTAAAAATTTCGTGCTTAAGATCACTATCCTGCTCTGTAACTACCTGCATAGTAGCTAATCCTCCAAGATTCTTTGTTCTAATAAATTGAAGTTCTAATCTTTCCAAGTCCATCTGTAACTCTTTTGGTAACTCCCTATTGTTAGGCTGAATATCTACACTTTTACGACTTAAAGCATATGCTACAACATTTGCTTTTCCCGGGGTATAGTTGATTATTAAATCATAATCTTTGATTAGTTCCAACCAACGCTTTTGTCTCATATTCAATTCCTTTTGGGTGAAGAATATTTGAGACTTTTATGGTCAGTGTATAATTCACATCTGGCTCCATAAAGAAAATGCATCCATCCCTTCAGAGCAAAGACTACTGCTGCTAAATCTAAATCATGAGTTGGATAGTTAACTTCATGTGGTTTCAGTTGTCTTGATCCATAAGCAATCACTTTCTAATCTTGCATTAACACACAACCTTAACTTTCTTTAGACGCATCACAGTATACTGTGAAGTCTTTCCCTGTTTCTGGAACTGCTAGGATTGGAGCGGTAGTTAACCTGGTCTTTAACTCCTGAAAACTTGCTTCACACTTCTCATCCCAATTGAATGGTGTATTGTTCCTTAACAATTTGGTCATTGGTCCAGCTATTTTGGAGAAACCTTCAATGAATCTCCGATAATAACCAGCCATCCCCAACAAACCTCGAATTTGTTTCACATTGGTTGGTGCAGTCCATTCTAGTCCTGATTTAACTTTGGATGGATTTACAGCAATTCCATCTTTACTGATCACATGACCGAGGAATTCTACCTCATCTAACCAGAATTCACACTTACTGAACTTAGCATAAAGTTTATGTTCTCTTAGGGTCTGCAATGCTATTCTCAAATGATCTGCATGCTGTTCCTTATCCTTGGAATATATCAGAATAACATCAATGAAGACTATGACGAACTTATCCAAATATGGCATGAAGATTTTGTTCATCAGGTTCATGAATATTGTTGGTGCATTGGTCAAACCAAATGGTACTATAAGATACTCATGGTGTCCATATCTTGAGACAAATGCTATCTTTGGAACATCCTCTGGTTTGATTTTTATCTGATGGTATCCAGATCTTAGATCGATCTTAGAGAATACTCCAGCTCCTTTCACTTGATCAAACAGATCTTGAATTCTTGGTAAGAGATACTTATTCTTTATGGTAACATTGTTCAGATTTTTGTAGTCCCCACACATCCTTCTTCTACCATCCCTTTTATCCACAAAGATTACCAGTGTTCCCCATGGGGATACACTTTCCTAAATAAATCCTTTTCTAGCTAACTCATCAATTTGCTCTTTGAGTTATTTTAATTCTTTTGGTCCCATCTTGTATGGTGCTTGGGCTATTGGTGCTGTACCTGGAATTAGATCAATAGTGAACTCTATTTACCGATCTGGTGGCATTCCAGGTAGCTCTGCGGGAAAAACATCTTGAAACTCATTTAATACAGGAATATCTTCCAACTTGACCTCCTTCATTGAGTTCAACTGAAGATCCACCATGATATGACTATGCCTATCTGCTTGATAAACCTACAGTCTTGCCTGTATCCTCTTGGTTTCCTTCTTAGCTCTCTTCCTTCTATCCTCTTGGACATTCTTGTAGTCATCTTCAAATGTGATAGATGCATCCAACAACTGCTGATAAGTTTGCTTATTAGCCAACCTTAACTGCATCCTTACAAATGGATTTAACCCTCTCAGGAAACGCTTCTTCCTCTTCTCTTTCGTATTAACTTCTTCCTCAGCATAACAAGACAGTTGGCTAAACTCCCGAATATACTTCATGACACTAGTATATCCTTGCTGAAGCTCCTCAAATTCTCTCCGCTTCAACTCCATAACACTCTCCGAAACATGATATTCACGGAATCTCTGTTTGAACTCTTCCCAAGTATACTCCCTTCCTGGCTGTTGCATGGCTAACTGATTTTCCCACCATGATGCTACAGGTCCGGTCAGAAGATGAGTTGCATACCTCAGTTTCTCCTCATCATTACAACCTACAGTCTTCAACTTTCTTTCTGTATCTCCTATCCAATCTTCTATATCCATTGGTTCAGGGGCTGATGCAAAAGGTAACGCCCTTGCATTCTGGAAGTTAGAAAGACTCACTCCTCCACCTTCAGGTGCTCTCTGATTCCCAGCTCGTCCCAGCAGCTGTTCCATGAACTTTTTTTTGGTTTTATTGCATCATTTGCATACACTGCATAAAGTTCTGCTCCATTAACGGCCTCATTGGTGGTGGTGGTGGTAATGTTCCCTAATTTCCTGCATCTGCATCGTCCTTCTCCTTAGCCTCACATTCCATTCGCTGCTGCTCAGATTCGGTTTCTACACCCGTGTCCATGACCCCCTAGTCCTGCAACATAAAGCGAATACTCATAATTACATCATGCACATGTGTTCTGAGCTCGACTTTACGCACAGAACTAGTCACACAATGAAAATCCAAATATGCATTTCACATATTATACATTACAACATCTTAATAATACAAAGTCCTTACAACATATACTATATAGGCATAATCACAACACTACCTTATTTATCTAACTACCTCATTTTCTCGGATTACAATACACGGTACCCGATACTTTCTAAATATCTGCCCGCTTCTAGTAACTACTACGCTCATCATACATGCCTAATGTCCAACCGTGATGACATGACGTTCGATGCACAGTTTGTGGAACAAATGGCCTTCCATAAGGAACATACTCAGTATCTGAAGTATAAGGGCTTGAGTCATTACTCAACATGAGCGCATTGACTCCCTCCAGCTCAGCTAAAAAGTCTTCAGAAACATAATCAACATTATCACCCACTTGCATCTCCTGAGCTTCATTCCTTGAGTCGTCAATAGAATACACAGATCCTGCTGCTCCCCAGGTGCTCTGTTGGGCAAGATAGTTAAACACTGGATAATGTATATTCCCTGGGTTTTGAGAAGGTGTTGATGATTCAAACACTCTCTCCTCAGGATCTTCTTCTTCATCCTGATTATCTATGAATATGTTATTTCTACTCCTATTACTAAGGTTAATTCTTGCACCCATCCAACTAGATTGTCCAACATTTCTGTCAGAACTATCTATGGACATCTGGTGTTCATGGAATCCTTCGGATGATCCCATTCTCTAGCCATCAGAATTCTCAATAGGAAGTTCTGAATCAGAACCGTCCTCTGAACCCTGTGGTACTGCATACCTCATATCTAAAGTAGGATCATATATAGGTTCAGGCCTCGGTGAATAAGGATATGGTGTAAAAGATTCAGGATCTATAGGTATATCCTTAAAGTTGGGTTTTGTACTACTACTTGCTTCCTTCTCCAACTGGAATGCTAACTGCTTCCTCTTTTCAGGATCCGTTAGATCCTCTAACATGTCATTTTTATCTTCGACAATAACTTGATGTGTCTTATAAAAAGACGCAACAAGTGTTCGATATCTATCCATAAACTTGAAAGCTAACTTAGGATACTTCTTAACCAAAGTAAGATGATTTGGTACAGGCTCCGAGTCTATAGAATCATGAGGAATCACAGAAAATGTGCTACCTTCTAACTCCTTGGTTTTCTGCTCCCGGATATTAGCTATCGCCTCCACAATAGCAACATGATATGCTGCTAAGTGACTCCTACTTTCACCTATAGGTAGATTGTGATATAATCCAAGATCCTATGGGAGTTGGATACTCACACGATACTTGGATAACATACGACCATCATAATAGGTTATAGTATTCACTGGAATTCTAGTTGGACAACTAAAAATCTTTAAGAGTTGACGAAGTTGGCCCGTGAATGATCCTTGGTAACCATCGAGAGTCTCCTCTTTCCTTACCAAAGTCTATTTTGGAAACTTTGGTGCCATAACTCTGTATGTCAAAAATAATTTTTTATTAGTAAGCAATAATATATTGCATCATAACAAAGAATTATCGCACTAAAACATATAACGGAATATTCTCATTCAAATACCCATTATATTTCTTTTAGGGAATTCTTTATCATTGCTACACACTCCTACATGTAATACCATTTACTAGGTTTCCAACCTAAGGTCAAAGAAATTTGCTCTGATACCAACTACAGTGACCCAGCATACCACTGCATGTGTAGTACACTATAGTCGTGGACATGACATCCACAGAACACTGTTCCATAAATATCACATCCCTCAGAGTGGTACAATAGAAACATTGCGAGTCAAATTTACAAACATACATACATTATTATTATTACAATACAGGAAGTTCAAGACTTCCAAAGGATTCAACTTACAAACCAAAATATAAGTGTTTCGGCGGAAGTTTCAAAGTGAAATTTAAACTCCAAACTGAGCTCAACAACTTATTGCTATATATTGTTCATGTTGCTTGGCTCAATTGGCTCCTAGAACTATAGTAATTATTCTGACTCTTGGTACTCTCCTCCGTAGACGATATCGTAGTCCTCCCCTTCTACGACTCCATAAAAATTGGGCTCTTCATAGAAGACCTCCTCTTGGTTCTCAGTTGCATACATTGGAATATCCTCGGGATCCTCAGATTCTAAGTAAGGGATCAAAGGAAAGGGTGAGTAACAGCGTTACCCAACAAGTTCATTATATGCAAGGTGGGAAGTTTGATGCTCTATCTACCACCTTGGACTATAAGTCCTTGGCACTATGCAGTTTTTGTAAATCTTTCTTCAAAGATTGATTTTATTATGAAAATCTATGACCATCAGCCTTCACAGGTTGACCAGAACTTTCATGGAGTTCCTTTCCTGCCGCGTTCATAGCTCCTTCCCAGAACAGGGAGTAACAAGTTACAGTTCTTACACTCTGCAGAGGTGCATTACTTTACCCATGAGAGATCAACTTCCTTGTTGCACAACCGGGCGTACATTCCCGTCCACAATTCCATGATGTGGGTCCTAGTAGTTGGTCCAAGCCAATCACT
This sequence comes from Avena insularis, assembly GCA_023614405.1. Lineage (NCBI taxonomy): Eukaryota > Viridiplantae > Streptophyta > Magnoliopsida > Poales > Poaceae > Avena > Avena insularis. Next base: position 236,665,135 of record CM042687.1, on the reverse strand, counting down.
GGCCTCTCCGCGACCTCACATGTCTGCACGATTCTTCGGGGCCGGCTCACCTCCGTTAAGCCCCCTTTCGGGCAGGCTAAAACCCTGATGAGTTCCTGAAGACTCTATGACCTGGTGATGCCCTGGAAAGTGCCATATTGAATGGACTATACCACTAAACACCATTCATAGATAAACTAGACACCAAAAGTGTGGGGCGTAAGGGTGCCCACCCATATATTGGATCCGCACAAGGAATCACAACGTCACGTTAAGGTCGTCTTGCCTCCATACGAGAGGAAAAGGATATAGCTAACTTCTCCGTCCCATTCCAAATCTCATAGTTAACCCGTGATATACGACGCTAGAATCACTGATGTCATGGGTTATTAATCCCTAATTTATCATCATTGTTGCAAATAGAAACCTAAGTTCTATTGCTCCATTATATCATCACTTAGGATGATACCTAAGATTTATTTATTATGAGAAAATAATATTTTATTTCTCTGGAATATAGATGATAACACACAATTTGCAAATACTTGGATAAAGACTCTTCAAAGGACATGAACAAGTGATGAACTTGCCTTGTGAATGCAAGGTAGTGAAGTCGGATGCTTGCACTAGACCTTGAGCTTCTATGTCTACAAAACATCATTATTGCCCGGTAAGGACAATATTTAAAGAGGCAAAATGATTATGCAAAGTAATGTAATGCATTATTTATTTTTGTGTGTTCTACCCATTATTTTAGTTACAAAAATTCCTTTAAGTAGTAAAGGATTTATAAATATTAACTTTTAATATTTATTTTCTTTCTTTTTGTTTGTTCTTTGTTTTGCACGTACAAGACTTGAAGATTCAAGATTAGAATAGGTTTTCTTTTTTATAGAATAGTTCCTTTGTAATATTTATTTTATTCTTTTGTAACCTTTATTTTAATCTTTTGTAAGAAAGATTGTAATATTTCTCAATATGTAAAAATTCCTCCTTTTGTAATTTACTATTGTAAAGATTCTTTATCAACTTCATAAGTTACATTTTGTAACTTATTCATTGATTAAATATTCATTTACTTGATTGTGTTCTGTTATTTAAAGTTTGAGTTTCTAAATATTATTTCTTGTTTAAATAATATTATTCAAACATAATCTTAATCTTTTAAAAATATAAATCCAACTCTCAAGTTTGAATTCAAATTTCCTTTCCCAAAACACATTAATCCATAAAGATCATGTCAAAGTTTATAACGATCATTCTCCAAGGCTATTCCTAAACTTAAAGAGTGAAAGAAACTTTGATCACTTTAAGTTTTTATTTGGCAAAAAATTTACCCACATTTTAACAGATGAATGCATGCAATTGCATAGATTCCTAAATCTACCCTTCGTTGGTTCCTAAATGCTGGGATGTTACAACATTACAATATAATATATAGACCGTAATCCAACTGCATCTATGACTAATAATCCACCTTCAGGTTATCATCCGAACCCCTTCCAGTATTAAGTTACAAGCAACAGATAATTGCATTTAGGAATGTGTGTAAAGTAAACAATACAATTACTCCATGAACAAAGGATTGTTGTTTTCTCCCCTAGTAGCAATAGCACATCTACAACCTTAGAGATTTCTGTCACTTTCCCAGATTACTAGAGGCATGAACCTACTATCGAGCATAAATACTCCCTCTTGGAGTTGCAAGCATCTACTTGGCCAAGATAGCTACTAACAACAGAGAGAATGCAAGATCACAAATAACATAGACATCATAGACTCAATAATCAATTTGACACAGTATCTCAATAACCATCGGATCCTTGCAAACACAACATGTATGATTACAAATAGATTATCTTGATCATGAACGGAGCTCACAAGATCTAAACATGATAGCACAAAGGAGGAGAAACAACCATCTAGATACTGTATGGACCCATAGTCCAAGGGTGAACTACTCACGCATCACTCCGGAGGCTGGCATGGTGATGAAGAAGGCCTCCGGGATGATATCTCACCTCCGGCAGGGTGTCGGGAAGAGCTTCAGATCCCCCCGATCTAGGGACGATGGTGGCGGCGGCTATGGACTGTTACATGGAGATTTGATCGGGTACTTAGGATTTCTGCATCGGGGTGCTTTTATAGGCGAATGGGCAAGGTCGGTGGGCTCCCGAGGGGACCACACATGGTGGCAGTGCGCCCTAGGGCTTGGCCGCACTAGCCCTAGGTGTGGCCGCCTCGAGGCCCTACTTCGGCTGCCCTTTTGACCCCGTCTTCATTCCGGTAAAATATTGACTTTGGCTTTTGTCCCGTATAATTCCGAGAATATTTCCTTACTAGCTTTTCTGAAACCAAAAACAGCAGAAAACAGGCACTGGCACTGCGGCATCTTTTTAATAGGTTAGTCCTAGAAAATGTATAAAAATACCTCAAAGTGCAGAAAAAACATAACAAAGTTGATACTAAACAAGCATGGAACATCAAAAATTATAGATATGTTTACGACGTATCAGCCTTCCCAGCTAAAGCTGCTAAGACCGCACCATCTTTGGGGACTAGGGTTGGGGGCATGACCCTTGGTAGGGTCAAGCTATGGTAAAAGGTAAATCCCACTGAGGTATTGATTAGGCCAAGGAATTATCTGGCCGAGGTATATAAGGATCGGCCGAATACTAGGTTACCCTAAGCTGAATAGCACCAACAAGACTCTGCCGACATATAAGGTATGTTAGCACGGTGTTTGGGATGTTGCACATTTGCAGGTATCATCTTGTCCGAGTCAATAGAGACGAAGCTGATTCACGGGTTGGCTTTCTTGAGAAGGAGAGAATGATCCCCAAGGTTAACACTTTCCTCTGTCTATCTATGGAATCCAAGGAGAGAGAAGTGCGAAGGACAAGATCTAGAGGGATAGGGACAGAGCAGAGGGTCACGGAGGTGACAGTACCTGACCTCAAAGGTCACATATCGTGGACTCTTTGGCATTGCCGTGCAGAGGAGGGCGACAAGGGAAAGGAGGCCGCCGAGTTACTATTTTGGGAAGAATGTATCCAAGGAATATGCTGTCCACGTAAGCCCTAATTGTAACCTGGCCACCCCTTTATAAGGTGAGCCAGGGCCTCTAAGGAGAGGGGGATTCACTCTGTACAAGGGGAAACCTTAGAGTAAATAGAGAGAACCTTAGTTCATCTTCTTCCTCTCTTTGATAGAGCTCAAGGAGCAAGTTCTACACCATTGTAGATCTAAATACAAGATCTCGAGAGTATTCTTCATGTGTAGATCCACTACACTATCCCTCACTAGATTCCAGTAGTGCATATTGGCCCCATGTTTAGCCTAACCATGTCATCTGCCGTGCCACCACCATGACTTAGATGAAAGTGTCCAGACCAACTTTATACATAAGCTTATGTGAGACTGGTTTCATGACAGACATGCAACTTGTATTGCATAAGTATGTGTCTAACATGTGTCTGTCTCTCTTTCTATGGTTCGCATATCTTTCACAACAGAGGGCCCAATTGAAAGGGTGTATTAGAGATAACATGTTCATCCTTGTTGTGGTTTATGCATAACAAGAACGGTTCTTACTCCTAGTAAATCCCCAAACCACGTAAAACATGCAACAAAAAAGTATATGCGTCTAACTTGTTTTTGCAGGGGCATGTGATGTGATATGGCCAAGTTTGTGATAATGATTCTATGTTATGTATGATGTTATCATGTTTGTGATAAGTATCACGACTTACATGTGTCGTCGGATTGTCGACAAGTACGCCATAGGGGGTCCTAGTGGCATTGGAAAGATGGGGTGTCAGCCGTTGGATGTCCCAGGAGCAGTGAGCACAAGTTTACCCAGGTTCAGATCCGACTGTGGTGATCGGTTCCTACTCCTACTAGCAACCCAGTAATATATCAGCGTAAGACGGATGTTACAGCGGATTACAAGAGAGGTTCGCCTGTGCGAGTTGTGATTGTGGTAGTACGATTGGTTGTGCCGTAAAGGCTCCCATAGGGATGGTTTATATAGTCACCAGGACCTAGGGTTACAGGAGAGACCTATCTGTCTATGTTACAGAGTCAGTAACTAGATACATCTTGGAATACAAGTAATACTATAGGCCTAAGTCGGTAACTCTTCTGGGCCTTGTCGTAGCCGGAACTGGCTCCTCCTCTTTCTCTGACTGGGCCGCCCGTGAAGCAAAACTTTAACCCGTTGGTGGGCCACCCTGGTCAGCGAGTCCTGTGGGTATACCCAGAAAGTATATCCCCAACAGTAGCCCCCAGAAGTCTCCAAGATCCAAAGTCGGATAAATCATCTAGCTTGATGGTTTCTTCATCTTGAGAATCTTGAAGGGTTCCCGAAAACTTCTTTCAACAATGTAGGATTCCGAGTCAGTTGAGTCAGATATGTTTTGTTCTAACTTTATTCTTTTCCTTGCTCAGTTTGAAACATAAGCCGGATTTTTCAGCGGCGTGCGGACTGACAACTTTTCAGACCAGGTCTTGTCACTGACAGGAGTCCTATCAACAAAACCGTTTGTGGGTGCGCTACTTACGGAACAGAAAGCCGTTTCAATGCCTACACGAAAATCGAGGGGGCAGAAGAGTCGTGAGGAATATACCTCCCTCTCTCCTATGTGCGTGGCGCTAATCGCGCGTATTAACGCACGAATCTTGGCATAGAGACAAATAAAAGAGAGAAAAAACCCCTTTCTCTCAGATTTATCTCTCCACCTATTCATTCATTGCCTCCTCGTACTCCTCGAGCGCTCTGCAGCCGTTCCCATTGATACACCCAATTTGCATCACCATTATATTTCATAATTTACCTCTATTAATTGATATTTGTCTTATTATGAGGTATTACTTATGGCTTTTCATCTGTTTATGCATGTTGGATGATTCTTGGAGGATGGACTGCTGGAGTGTGGATTCTGATGGAAAAGAAGGCGTTTCAGTGCAATTTCACAAAGATCAGAAAAATACCAGAAAAATATGGAAACATATTATTTTACCAGAGGACGAAGGAAGCCAGAAGGAGGTACGAAGAAGGGCCTCAGGGGTCCCACAACCCCTAGGCGCGAGCCCACCTAACCCCGTGCGTAGGGCAGGTGTGGCCCACCTGCCCGGCCTCCGACTCCGCCCCTTCGCCTATATCTTCCCTACGGAACCCTAAGCCTCATGGAGCGACCATAGATAAATTTCCACCACCTCTGGGGGCGGAAATCACCGAGAGAGAAAGATGTCTCCGACAGACAAATTTCTGTCGGGGGCATTCCTTCCCGAAGAGGGGAGACCGTCGCCATCAACACCGTCATCAAGCTAGGCATCATCGGGATCATCATCATCATCCACACCATCATCTCCACCAGCACCATCATCACCACTCCGTCCCGCTGTAACAATTGTGTTGGATATTGCTTAGTTCATTAGGGGAAACTTTCCTGGTGTTGATTACTATTGTAGTTGATGCTTGTGAGTGGAACCATTGGATTATTGTTTATGTTCAGATTGTTATCCATTACCATATCATCTTTGATCTTGATCCATATGATGTCTTGTGAGTAGTTCCTTTAGTTCTTGAGGACATGGGAGAAGTCATGCTGTTAGTAGTGAATCTGTGATGAGTTATTATTCAATGGTTTAGTATTTAAGTTGTGGTGCTATTCTTCTAGTGGTGTCATGTGAACATCGACTACATGGCACTTCACCATTTATGGGCCTAGGGGGATGCATTGTGTATTTGGCTACTAATTGTGGGGTTGCCGGAGTGACAAAAACCTGAACCCCCGTTAGGACACCTTTGCACAAGGGAGCGTAGGATCTCAGAGTTTAAGGCTGTGGTTAAATTTATATCTTAATTACTTTCCTGTAGTTATGGATGTTTGCAGGGGTTTAATCACAAGTATGTATTAGTCCTAGGAAGGGCGTTATGTTAGCACAGGTTCACCCACACAACACTTACAACACCAGAGAAGAGTACTCAGCTATTTGAAGCGAAAGCACTTGATAGAATTCCCATTTGTCCTCGAGAACGTTTGGTCCTTATAAGTATTTCCACCGACTTGTACTTTGCTAAGAAAGGATTGGGCCACTTGCTCCATTTGTTCGTTACTTTTGTTACTTGCTTCTTGCTTTGTTGCTTTGTCAGAAAACCACTAAATATTCGTTTGCTAAGTATTCATAGGGATTTCCTGCTCCATACCACTGTTTAGCATCTTCTGCTCCTTGTTGGGATCGACACTCCTATTTATCAAAAGTACTACGATACACCCCTTATACTTGTGGGTCATCAAGACTATTTTTTGGCGCCGTTGCCGGGGAGTGAAGCGCTATTGAAGAGTGGAACTGGTAAGGGAAACTTTTACTGTGAGTATTGCTCGTGTTACTGCTTGTTACTTTGTTTCCAATATGGATAACCCACTTGGTTTTCTGTTTGGGAAAACTACTACCACTGCTAGGGTAGTAGATGAACCACCTCCTGTTGAGATAGATCCTTTTAAGATACCTACGAGTATTGTTAATCGTGTTATGGATAATTATTACTTTGGGGATGGAACTGTCCATCCTGGTGATCACTTGCTTTTTATCCATGAATTATGCGGGTTGTTTAAGTGTGCATGTATCACAACTGAACAGGTGAAGAAGAAGTTACTCTCCATATCCTTGAAAGGGGGAGCTAAAGAATGGTATAAGCTGCTGAAGAATGGACAATCCATGGAATGGGAGGAGATGGCATCTCTCTTTTACTCTAAATTTTATCCTCCGAGTGAAATTCATAAACAAAGAAATCTTATATATAACATTCGGCCTCTTGATGGAGAGAGTACAGCTCAAGCTTGGGGGAGATTGAAGTTACTAATGCTTAAATGTCCTATTCATGAACTCCCTAACAATATTATTCTCAATAACTTTTATGCTAGGATTTCTCTTCATGATAAAGATTTACTAGATGCCTCTTGTGCTGGATCATTCACACGTATGAAGGAAGAAGCTAAATGGGAGCTCTTAGACCGTATTCAAGAGAACAATGAAGCTTGGGAGAATGACAAAGGAAGAAAGTCAGGTATAAACTATGATTATGAATACATTAAATCTTTTATGGAAACTGATGACTTCCGTGATATTAGTAATGAGTTTGGTCTTGATTCCTAAAGTATTGCCAACTGTTTTAAGGCCTTTGCCTCTTACATAGAAATTCCCAAGAAGAAGTGGAATAAGTACCATGCTCCTTTTAAAGATGTTGTTAGTCATGCTCCAGTTAGAAGTACTCAAGTTTGTACTACTAATCATATTGTGCCTGAACCCCATGTTAAGAAAATGCCTTTCCTAGATAAGGTAAAGGAGTATTCTATGATTATTAGTGCAAATAGCAAAGGTACAATGAAAATTGTGGATCATGGTAAGCATTTGAGTGATGAACCTGTGGTAGCTATTGTGAAAGACACTGTCACTAGAAATATAGAGGATGAGCATATTGTCTTCTGTGAAGACTCTTCTAATATTATTTCTCATCCTGGTAAGGCTAGAAAAGCTAGTGTTCCTGTGCTTTCTATTAAAATTGGTGATCATTTCTACTATGGTTTATGTGATATTGGTGCTAGTTCTAGTGCTATTCCTTATGAGCTTTATAGGGAAATTATGCATGATATTGGTCCTTGTGATCTTGAGGACATTGATGTGGTTATCCACCTTGCTAATAAGGAAACCATTTGCCCCATTGGCATTGTAAGAGATGTGGAGGTTCTTTGTGGTCAGATTAAGTATCCTGCTGATTTTCTAGTGCTTAATTCAACAACTAGCAAAACATGTCCTATCATTTTTGGTAGACCTTTCTTGAACACTTGTGGAGCTATTATTGATTGTAAGAAGGAAAAAGTTTTAACTAAGTTTGATGGAGATTCTTATGAGTTTAACTTTTTCAGATTTGTTAAAGCTCCTTGTGAAAATAGCTTGCCTAATAAAGATTTCAGGATGGAACAACTTGCTTCTATTGATCCGGTTTATGACCTTGGACCTCTTTTTGATGACTGTAACTATTATTATTCTGATGATAAAGTTGTTTCTAGTGACAGTTATATTGTCAACTTTATTCAAAGTGCTACTGAAAGTTATTATGAGAGAGGGAAACACGGTTTTATGCATCTCAATAATGTTAAGTTTCCCCGTTTTATGTTGAAAGCTTTGAAGTTGCATCTGTTTTGTCTTCCTATGCTAGTGGCTTTTTATTTCAACAATTCGTTTTCTCATGATACCCCCATGCATAGGAAGTGGGTTAGACTCAAGGGTGTTGGTTATTTGCTTCTTGATGCTCTCTTCCACTTCAGATATATATATATCCCATGTGAGCATTTTTGGAAGTTTCAAGCCTAACTTAATGGCATTAAAGAAAATTACTTGTTGGGCGATAACCCAAGAGTTTTGTCGAGTCTTGGAAGTTATTACCTCTGTAATAACCGCTCCTTATCCTTTTTGTTTTGGTTTTTGTGTCAAGTTCAACTACTTTTGTGAAGTAGAGCTGACATGGTTATACCCTACAGGTACGTAACTTCGGCATACCTGGTCTAGCCCAAGGAAGGCCCACAGCAGACATACGCTGGCCCATGAAGATTTTCGGGTGGCCAAGGCCCATGACGCCTTCGGATCCTTGGAGAGCAAGACTAGCATAGATAGGAAATTCAAAGGGGTAAAACCCTAGAACCTGTAACCGACTAGGACTATGCCCGGGACCTGCCTAAGTCTATATAAAGGCCAGGAGGGCATGTCCTAGACCCCTCGACTCATACTTTCGCACACGCACCTCCACGCCAGATCGAATCTGCGCACCCTGTAACCTTCGGTTCCGCCGTAATCAAGAGCAGACAAGCAGGAGTAGGGTTTTCCCTCCGGGGGCCTGAACCTGGGTAAATCTCGTGTCCCCTGGTTGCTTGTCTGTTAACCGTTCCACGATCTCCAGCATCCCCGTCTTCTCCAAAACCCAAGTCCATAACAATGGGTATTAACGAGTCGAAACCTCGTCAATTGGCGCCGTCTGTGGGAACCAGGGCTGCTGATTGTGCGATCGTGACGGTCCCGACCCGATCGATCTACAACTCTGCGACGACGGAGAATCACCTCCTCTTCGGCGCTTTCGACTTCACCGCCCACACGCCGGCCACCATGAAGGACTTCGAGCCCGTAGGCGACGGACTCGAAATCTTGTTCGGAAGCTTCTGCTTCGGGTGGAACAATGGCACCTCCGCCTTCTGGCGGGTGCCCGTGCCATCAATCAGGCCCGCCTCGTGGGATCCACACCCTGTGCTGCGCACATCACCATCGACAGATGAGTTCTACGACAGCAACAGCTGCAACTCCGATCCGTTCGATCCACCTTCGGATGAAGGGACCTACGGTTCCGGATCCGAAAGCTGCGGCAGCAGCGGACCAATATACGAGCGCTACCAATGCGCCACAGTCATCCAGGAGCAGCAAACGCCTAACCCTCCGCCCAACACGAACCCCAACCCGCAGGACAGAAACGACGAAAACGGCGGGAACAGAAGAAGCCAGTCCCCCACCCAACGGGGAAAACAACGGGCACCTCATCCAACTTAGCAAAGAAGGATGGGTCTAGGCACGCCATGCCATAGCAGGCGACATAGTCCTGCCTGTGGACTCCCCACGTGAACTACTGATGACATACCACTACCTCCTCATCGAGGAGCACAAGAAGCAAGTCAAGATGCAGGAGACACTCGACAAACGCAAGCAAGCAGCCTCTGAGTCCAGTGCGCGACGAGCTGCGCTCTCCGCCATGGCACCCGACTCTAGCACAAATGGAAACCAGGGAAACAAGCACCGCTCTCGGGTGGAGAACATGGATCCCAGAGAACGCCGTGATGTGACCCGAACTCTCCACACATCGTTCATGGAGATGGATGCCGACGGCAACATCATCCCGAAGACACCGCAAGCTGCACTCATGGCAGCCACTGCGTATCTCGTGGCCCACCCACCTCCGGAGGGGGACCCGAAAAGAGCCATGCATAAGTCCGCACTCACCAGACTCGGACTCGTCGGAGCCGCGCTCCACAAAGATGCTCCTGCGGAGCCGAAGAAGAAAGCTCCGGCCAGGCGCGACCGGAGCCCCACCCCTTCATCCGAAGAGGAAGAGGAACACGACCTTCCTCGAAGGAAGAAGAGCTCGCATCGCCATAAACGCGACTACGACGCCAGAGACGCGCTTACACAGCGCAAAATCGACAAAGCACGCGCCAAACGCGCATGCTCGTCCGAGTCCGAGATGGATGAAGATGAAGGAGAACTCTGCGGAGCTCGATGCTTCAGCAGATCTATTCGGCGAACACAGATGCCACGCAATTTCAAGCTTCCTTCGGATACTCCGAAGTTCAACGGCACGCAAGATCCAAAATCCTGGCTCAGCGACCATCTGTCATCCGTCAAGCTGCACGGCGGTAACAAAGAAACCGCCATGCAATGCCTTCAGCTGCAGCTGACAGGCGCAGCACGGGTTTGGCTCAGCAGCTTATCATCAGGGTCCATCCGAAGTTGGGAGGAGCTAGCTTACAGCTTCATCCGAAATTTCAAGGGCACCAGCAAGAGGCCCGCCTCAATCGAAGAGTTGCAAGCCTACACTCAGAGAACGGGTGAATCTATTCGCTCGTACATACTACGCTGGTCTACCACCAAAAACTCCACAGCACACATCTCTGAAGAGAGAGCCATCGACGCCTTCAGGGACGGCGTTAAACGCTAAGATTTCAAGGAGGAACTTGGGCGCGTCAAGCCCAAAACACTAGACCACCTCATGGACATCGCCAACAGGTGGGCTGACAGCGAAGATTGCATTCACCGAGCATAATCGGATGAAGAGGACGACTACGGCCGAAGACGGGAACGCCGCAGCAAGAGGAGATCGCGCGTCTACGAGGACTGCGACGGACCCGACATGGTCGCGGCCGGCTACGCCGACCGCCGCAACAACAACAGCCGCAACAGCGGAGGATACCGCGGAGGAAACTTCCGCGATAGCGGACGACCAGCACAGTCGTGGCAACGCCGCGACCGCGACAACGGACCCTCAGCATTCGACAAACTTTTGGGTCCATGCACCATCCACTTCTACATTGAAAAACAGGATGGCAAAAAGAAAGCCAGCCACATGCTCAAGGACTGCCGCGAGTTCCAGAAACTCAGCGAAAGCATGGTGCAAATGAGGCAACAAGCCCCAATCCCTGCGTTCGGAAACGCACCTGTGCCAGGTGAAATAGCACACGGAGCTCCTCCACCGCCGCCTATTGGAGGCCCAAACCAACCAGTCGCACCAGCACAGAACAACGCCGGGATCGGGTACCCCCCACCAAAAGGAGCACTAAATATGATCCAGAAGGGACGCCCCACAAATAGGGTGCAGAAGAAAATCACCCGACAAATCAACTTGGCCGTGGCAACTCCGCCTGCAATCCCCGAGTACCTCAGCGGATCGGAGTCCTGCATCACATTCACTAGCGCGGATCACCCATGCCAGATCCCTCGCCCAGTTCATGCTGCCCTGGTGCTGGAGGCGCAGATCAGAGGCTTCGAGATGAGTCGCGTCTTCATGGACGGCGGCAGCGGCATCAACCTAATGTTCGCAAGCACTCTAGCAGCAATGCGGATCCCGCAATGCAGCCTGGAACAATCAGACACAATGTTCCACGGCATTGTCCCAGGGAAGGGCATATTCCCCTTGGGCAAAATAGGGCTCAACGTCATCTTCGGGAAGGCGGACAACTTCCGGCAGGAGCGACTCAAATTTGATGTAGTGGACTGGCCGTTGCAATACCACGCCATCCTAGGGCGTGTAGCATTCGCAAGGTTCCTGGCTGTCCCACAATACGCATACCTACTACTCAAGATGCCAGGACCGAGGGGCGTCATCACAGTCCATGGGAGCTTCACCCGATCGGACCAATGCGACAGAGATTTCAACAAAATCTCCCAGTCTTTCGGCATGCAAGACGAGCTTGTAAGGCTCCGTGAGGTGACGGACAATGGGGCACCCCCAGTCACAAGGCAGAACGCACCTGACATGTCCTTCGACTCCACCGTCAACACCAAGAAAGTGCAGGTCCATCCGACGGATGCCTCCAAGATGGCCCTGATCGCCAACGACCTCAGCTCCGCATAGGAAGGCGCGCTCGTCGAATTCCTCTGTGAGCGCTGGGAAATCTTCGCCTGGTGTCTTGCGAACATGCCAGGAGTTCCCAGGGAATTCGCCGAGCATGCACTCAATGTCTTTCCAGACACCAAGCCAGTCAAATAGTCCATCCGGAGACTGTCGGAGCCACGAGCCGAAGCTATCGGCAAGGAAATCAATAGACTACTCGCTGCAGACTTTATCAGGGAAATCAAGGAAAGCGAATGGCTTGCAAACACAGTGATGGTCCCAAAGAAGGACACGGACATCCTACGGATGTGCGTGGACTTCACGTCACTAAACAAGCATTGCCCAAAGGACCACTTCCCTCTTCCTCGGATCGATCAGATCATCGATTCGACTGCAGGATGTGAGAAACTCTCCTTCCTCGACGCCTACTCAGGCTATAACCAGATTCGACTCAAGGTCGAAGATCAGGAAAAAAACGGCGTTTATCACACCGTTCGGAGTATTCTGCTACAACACAATGCCCTTCGGGCTAAAGAACGCCAGTGCCACGTACCAGCGATGCATGCAGGCCTGCCTCAAGGACCAGATTGGTCGCAACGTCCAAGTCTACGTCGACGACATAGTCATAAAAACCAGGGAGGCAACGACACTTATCGACGATCTCCGCGAGACGTTCGACAACCTTGATCGCTACAGGATCAAGCTCAACCCGGAAAAGTGCACCTTCGGCGTCCCATCAGGTCAGCTGCTTGGGTACTTCATCTCTCAGCGAGGGATCGAGGCGAACCCGAAGAAAATCAGAGCCATCATGGCAATGGAGAAGCCAAAAAACCTCAAAGGCGTCCAGCAGCTCGCAGGGCGAATAGCGGCGCTAAGCAGGTTCATCAGCCGCATGGGCGAGAAGGCCCTGCCATTCTACCAACTGCTGCGCAAGGCAGACAAGTTCGAGTGGACACCAGAAGCCAACGATGCATTCGAAAGCCTCAAGCGGCTCCTCTCCACCTCGCCCGTTTTGGTCACGCCAAAGGAGCACGAGCCACTGCTGATGTACATAGCTGCCACACACCAGGTGGTCAGCACCGTACTCGTTGTCGAACGACCCGAAGAAGGCAAGACCCACGGGGTCCAACGCCCAATTTACTACCTCAGCGAGGTACTGACACCAACAAAGCAAAGGTACCCTCACTACCAGAAGCTAGCCTACGGCGTGTTCATGACGGCTCGACAGCTGAGCCATTACTTCCAGGAGCACCAAGTGATGGTTGTCAACGAGGCACCCCTGAACAACATCCTGAATAATCCAGAGGCCACGGGACGTGTGGCCCTGTGGGGCATCGAGATGTCACCCTTGGACATCGTCTACGAGAAGCGACTCGCAATTAAATCTCAAGTCCTTCCGGACTTCCTGGTACATTGGATGGAGCTGCAGCTGCCAGACACCCTGGACATGTCACAGTCATGGACGATGCACTTGGACGGCTCCAAGCGAGAAGCTGGAGCAGGAGCGGGAGTCATACTAACCTCCCCACAAGGCGACACGATGAAGTACGTCCTCCGGATGAAATTTCGAGCCTCCAACAACGAGGCCGAATATGAAGCCTTCATCCACGACATGAGGATGGCAAAGATATGCGGCGCAACGCGCCTGGTCATCTACGGTGACTCCAACCTCATCGTCCAGCAGACGATGAATGAGTGCGACGCACACGCCGAAAACATGATCGCGTATCGCGTGCTCTACAACGCACTCGAAGGAGAATTCGACGGCTGCGAGCTTCGGCACGTTGGAAGAGAAAGCAACGAGGAAGCCGACAGACTCGCCAACATCGGCTCCACTTGCACAAAGGTGCCACCAGGTGTGTTCCTCGAACAGATCTACGTGCCATCCATCAAGCGGAAATTCCCCAAGGGATCACCCGAAGAAGCAGAACACTCGGGAGCTACGCTACCCGAAGGACCCGAAAAACTGGACACAGAGGTAGCCATGGTCAACCTAATGCAGGTTATGGAAGTCGAAGAAACATGGACGCGCCCATACCTCCACTTCTTGTTAAATGGAGAACTGCCTGACAGCCCGACAGACGCCCGACGCATATCTCGTCGGTCAAAAGGCTTCACCATCATCAACGGCGAGCTGTACAAGCGCAGTATTACCGGTGTACTACAAAGGTGCGTCACCATCGGTGACGGGAAAGCCATCCTCCAAGACATCCACGAGGGCATCTGCGGCCATCACGCAGGCAGCCGCTCCCTTGTCGCCAAAGCTCTACGAGCAGGATTCTACTGGCCAACGGCCATGAGCGACGCAAAGGACATCGTCCGAAGATGCAACGGATGCCAACGGTTCGCCGACAAACCGCACGCACCTGGGTCCGAGCTCAGACCCATACCCATAGCTTGGCCTTTTGCTCAATGGGGCCTCGACATGATCGGCAAACTGCCAAAGTCCTCGAAAGGGGGACACGTTTACCTCCTGGTCGCAGTCGACAAGTTCACCAAGTGGATCGAGGCCATGCCGGTTACCAACCAGAAAGGCAAAACGGCCGTCAAGTTCTTCGAGTCCATTGTCTACAGGTTCGGCGTACCGCATAGCATCATCACCGACAATGGATCGAACTTTATCTCCAAGGAATTCCAGGACTTCTGCGAAGGCCTCGGGATCAACATCACGTACGCCTCAGTGGCACACCCGCAAACGAACGGGCAAGTGGAAAAGGCCAACGGCCTAATCGGCGCGGGCATCAAGAAGCGCCTCATGAGTCCACTCGAACGGAAAGCAGGAGCCTGGACTAAAGAGCTACCATCCGTCCTATGGAGCTTACGGACCACGCCAAACAGCTCCACAGGCTACACACCGTTCTTCATGGTACACGGAGCCGAAGCCGTGCTGCCAGCCGAAGTACGCCACCAGGCCCCTCGGGTCGTCGCATACAGTGAAGCCGAATCCACGGCTGCACTCGAAGATGCCGTCGATACACTCGACGAAGCAAGAGACATAACAGCAGCTTGATCAACGGTGTACCAGCAGAGTCTCCGCAACTACCACAGCCGCCGGCTGCGCCCAAGGTCCTTCGTCGAAGGAGACCTCGTCTTGCGACTCAAGCAAGAGCGACCGACGAAATTCGAGTCACCATGGGAAGGACCCTACGTCATCACCGAAGTCATCCCAGGTGGCGCCTACCGCCTCAGGCACGTGGAGTCCGGAGTCGCATACTCCAACCCATGGAACATCTCGCACCTGCGATGATTCTACCCCTAGCTACCTACCCCCTTTACTTTCAATAAGGCTTTCAGCCAAGGCTACTCAGCCGAACAATGTACTTCCTCCATTACGATATAAATAAAGCTAAGTGTCTCGCCCCAAAACTTCAGTTCGCTATTTTTGCAACTTTACTTCATGCTACAAACACACTCGGGGGCTCCCCCACCTCACGATTTCATCGACTGAGGATCAAACGTGTACACCTTAGTAGCTGACAACGTCAGGCAAACGAAAAGGACACGTACTCAATCAAAGCACTACGTGCTCACAACAAACAAACCTTTACAACAACGGGCACAACACGCCCAGCCGAAATATACAAATTTTACATCTATCTCTTTTTACAGGTACTACCTATGTTGAAGAATAACCTGAGCACGCTGCTCAAACAAATATACGACCTGTTCGGCATACTGCCTTACAGCCGTGTAATGTGGCCGCATGTCCCACTCACCACCATCCGGCCGAAGAGGCGGCCCAGCTACCACAACAGCCAAATCTACATCAGGCCGGTGCAGCCTCACAAGAGACAACGCAGCCTTGACTCCAGCGACGAGCTGTTGCCGCACCAACTCCTTGACATTCCTCACGCTTCGAAACTTCGACAGAAGACCCGAAAGGCTCGTCGGTACGGCATCCAAAGGAAACATGACGTGCAACACCGAGGAAAGCGATGTCTGCACTTGGCGAAGCACCCGCGAAACTTGATGCACACGATCCTGCACCGTCGCCAGAGCCATGGCGCGATCACGATCCATCCAGAAGAAGCCGCCAGCCTCCATGTCCTGTTGAGTCAAGCAATTGACCCAAACAGCGACACGCTCCTTTTCTTCCCTCGCAGCAAGGTTCGCACCTGCGATAATCGCACAAAATAAGAGTAAGGCCAGCAGGCCCATCCGAAGAACTGAGCTACAGCTCGAACCAAAGAACAACTTACATTGCAGCTGCTCGGACAGCCGAACCAGTTCCGCCATCAAGTACTCCTCTCTGGCTGCACCACGATCCGCCTTGGACTTCCAAACGTCGGCATGACCGCGTAACCCGAGCAACTCCCTCTCCAGACTACGCACACGATCCCGAAGAAAAGCGAGTTGCGAGGAATCATCCAAAGATGGTCGCAGCGGCATTGCGGACGGGGTATCAGCAGGGTCAGCACCCGAAGGAACCTATAGCAGCAGAAAAAGAAAGGGACACAGACATTCAGACAATGGTAGAGCACAACTCGGAAGCATTCATCAAACATATAAAGCCACTACGTGGCACAGGGATTGTGTTCTCCAAAGTATTTACAGCAAAAGCAAACTACAAACTATCCTACATCTACAACGCCTAAGACGCGACACCCTGAGTCGCCTCGGAGCCAGACTGCCTAGCTTTGGCCTCGCCCTGCTGCCGCAGTGCATACTCAGACATCAAATCAATGAGCTTGGGCCCATATCGCTTGCAGCGAGCAGAGTAGGCAGCAAAGGCTACCTCGGATCCATCTGCAGTCGTCGGCATCTCGGAGGTGATCTGGGGCAGTTCCAGCTCCGCTCCAGCCGCCAAGGCCATCGCCAGCCCGACGGACGCGCCGATGCCCTTCTGCTTGCGCTTGTACGCCACAGGCGCTTCGGCTGACAGAGCCTCCGCCAGAGCATCCACATCATCGAGGGCCACGCCCTTAGGAACAAGCTCCTTGTAAAAGCGGCCAAGGACCTCCCTCGCCTTGGCAAGGGAGCTGACGACGGTGCTGCAGCAGTCTTCGACCACAGTAGCATCATCTAGAGCACTCCCGTGCTCTAGAGCACCGCGGTCAAACTCGATGCCTGCGGCATCTGAGACAAAAACTAAGAAAGAAGACATGAAGAAAAGCAGCACAGAAGAAGACACGAGGCATGAAGAAACAAGCACAAATCCAGCACTCACCCGAAATAGCCTTGACAGCAGCCATGAGCTTCGCTGCTACCTCTCTTTCACGAGTAGCCGCAACAGTGGCCAGCTGCTCCTCGCGATCCGCGGCCTCCTGCTGCAGACGCTCCCTCGCTTCGGCTGCTTTAGTCAGCTCTAGCTCGAGGCGTTCCTTCGCGCCAACGGTGGCTTCGGCCTTCTGCTCTGATTGACCAAGGCTCTTCTTGAGAGCGTCGACCTCACGGAGAGAAGTATTATGCTCCGCTGCATTCAAAACAAGAAACGTCAGAAAGCAGGACCAGAATAAACGAAAAAAGCACCAAAAGGCGAATAGGTACCTTGAAGCTGCCGAAGGTTAGCCTCCAGCACCAGACGCTCCTGCACCAGCCGCTTGGCCTCCTGCACAAAAGGCTGCAGAAAAAGAAATAGCAGTAAGAAAAGGACTTGGGGGCTACGCCCAACACAAAGGAGTAAAAACAAAATTCGCACACGAAGACACTCGGGGGCTCCCCCCGTGACATGAAGCAGAGAAACTTACATGCTCTGATGGCGACTCCGAAGGCCCGCCTGCGAAATTCTGAGGCGCAACCACCTGCACCTCCTGCAACGGAGGATCCGGAGCCGCGCCACCCGAAGTCGCCACCGTCTGAGGAGGAGGGGACGCAATTTTAGACTCCCCCATCATCTCCCGCGCACCATCACTGGAGGAATCGTGGGAGGAATGCCTGCATACGAACCAATCAGCACAAGTTCAAAAATCATGAAGGAACAAGGACAATAGTACAACACGAAACTTACGAGCCCAGTGAGCTCAGGTCGAAGACAGGAGGAGTCCTTCGGGCCCTCTTCTCCTCCTTCTTCTCTTCCTTCTTCTCCTCCTTCTTTTCTTCCTTCTTCCGCTTCGCTGGCGGGTGCGGCGCTACAGCCCGCACAGGAATGGCAGGAATGGGAGAGGAAGAACCTCCATGACCGTCACTATGACGCTCAAGGCCCAGAGGGTTTCTGGGAGTCGGAGGAGTCGAGGCATCCGAAGACTCGCTGGAGCTCCGTGATCGTTTGCGCGTATGGTCCTCACTCGACTCGTCAGCATCCTCCGCCGAAGATCAAGCCGACGGCAGCTCGGACACGGACTCAACCACTTCATTATCCGGGGCATTCGGATACTTTTCGGGCAATGGCGGTACCATGCCCGGTACTTTGAAGCTCTGCAAAATCAGAAGGAACTTTGTTAGCAAACAAAGGAAATAAATACACAGCCGACAAAAAAGCACTACATGCACAAATCTACACCTGCGGTATGGCCAACATCGAAGAAAATGGAGGAGTTAGCGACTTCCCCGGGATTTCTTCTCCGGCCTTGAACTTCAGCAGCGCGCGAAGGGCCCTGTCAAGTTCCCCCTCGGAGATTTTATCAGCCGAAACCCTCGTCGGATCACGGCGCCCAGAATAAAGAAACATCGTGTGCGCCCTCGCTTGGAGAGGCTGCACCCGACGCTCAAGAAACGTCCGAATGATGTCCACACCGTTCACCTCCTTCTTCGGAATCAGCTGGAGATCCTCCACCCGACGGTAAAGGGCCTCTATCTCCGCCACCTCACCGTCCAAGATTTGGTTTTTCCAAGACCTTTTTGGCTCAATCATTTGGGAGGGGTCAAAGGGAACAAGACCAAAATCTTGCCCGGGCACTACGGAGTCACGGATATAAAACCATCGCCTCCTTGATCTTGGACAGATTCGGACATGGAAAAAGAAAAGAAGAGAAGATTGGGACTAAGGGAGATGATGCAACCCCCAATGGGATACACACCATCCGAACCATATTGCCTCTTCACGGAATAGAGCTTCCGGAAGAGGCCAAAGTGCGGCTCAATGCCAATCCAGCACTCGCAAAAAGTGATAAAACAAGCAATGTGGAGAAGAGAATTGGGAGACAGATGATGAAGCTGAATCCCATAGAAGAAGAGCAGTCCACGGAGGAAGTTGTGGACTGGAAAAGAAAACCCACGCATAACGGCGAAACATAACCCGATACCCAGATGGGGGCGGGGATTACCGCTGTCGGGAGTTTGACGGCCTCCCTATCTTGCGGGATCAGGCCCCGCTCGCGAAGCTTGCGGAGATCGCTCTCCCGCGTCTCTAATTGCCGCCAGCCACCATCGGTGACACGGGTAGCGGTGGTGCCCTTCTTTCCTCCGGCGGCGCTGGTCCCAACCGCAGATGATGATTTCTTTGGTTTCCCCATTGCGATATTTGGCGCCAAGGTGAAAACGCAGAAACAACGACGGAAATGTGGAAGGAAATCCCAGCGCGCAGCAAGAATCGCTAGAGCACAAGGAGGCAGTGAAAACAAGAACTGATGCGGTGAAAACAAACCGCGGCTTTCCCCAATGATTATAACAGCAAAGACGACGCATGGCAGCCGTCCATCCAGAAGACCTAACGCCAACGGCATATCTGACTGTACACGTGTCAACATCACAACGAACCGTCGTTACCACGCCGTCCACTACGCGCGGAAATCGAGGAGACACCATAATTATCTCCACGACGCGCATGACCGGTCAATTCAAAGTCAGCAAGTGGGACCCACGTTCGTCTAGTCAAGTCATCTCTGGTGTAGCAGACGCTTGAGGTCATTGATCGTCAGCACTGATGTCATCAAAAGCTATACTAGCACCAACTACAATTCTCCGACTCCACAGCTAAGAGTACTCACTCAAATCTTCGATTCGACTAAATACTCGGGGGCTACTCCTATCAGGAGCGCTGGCCGTGCACCCGCAAGATGAATAAAGACAGAGTATTTCTTCGAGTCCTACGTCGAGTCTACGACTCCACTACGGACTCGGGGGCTACTCCCATAGGGAAGATGGATTTAAAGCATCCCAAAATTTTCGTGTCCTACGGACCTAACAACTGAACAATGCTTGAACTAAAGTCTCCGCTCGAGTCTACGACTCGAACAGACACTTGGGGGCTACTCCCATAGGGAGCGCTGGTCGCGCACCCTATGAAATCTTCGACTACGATTTTTCGGATCAAACACGCAAAACTTTTTTGGCAACTTTGCCTCAGTAAAATGAT
Organism: Avena insularis; assembly: GCA_023614405.1. NCBI lineage: Eukaryota > Viridiplantae > Streptophyta > Magnoliopsida > Poales > Poaceae > Avena > Avena insularis. Next base: position 236,644,769 of record CM042687.1, on the reverse strand, counting down.
AAGTGAGCAACGATCTCCTTGGCCACCCGAAACACCTCTGTGGTGACAAATGTTCGGATGCTGCGTCTGCGACGCAAAGATAAGACCTACAGATATCATCTGATGGCCTGGCAACGCACACGACTGCGCTCTGCTAGTATGAATCCATGCCAACAGGCGTGATGAAAAATCCCGACGGACGTTTTGGGTACATCAATTAAAACCACTGGAATTCCACTCCTGTAAGTCCCCCGTGGCCTGAGTCAAATTACGCCAGCATATGTTCCGGGTTCAAGTTAAGGGACTCGAACCTGATGAAGATCGTGTTGTTTCGTCCTAAGACAGTTAACTGACCCTGATCCGTCGGGTGAGTCAGGCACACGTATCAACAATCCCTACACACCTATACTGTTTATACATAGTTGCACCCGAAGGATTGAAGAGTCCTCATCCGAATCTACGATTCGACTGATCACTCGGGGGCTACTGACATGGTTATACCCTACGGGTACGTAACTTCAGCATACCTGGTCCAGCCCAAGGAAGGCCCACAGCAGACATACGCTGGACCATGAAGATTTTCGGGTGGCCAAGGCCCATCACGCCTTCGGATCCTTGGAGAGCAAGACTAGCATAGATAGGAAATTCAAAGGGGTAAAACCCTAGAACCTGTAACCGACTAGGACTATGCCCGGGACCTGCCTAAGTCTATATAAAGGCCAGGAGGGCACGTCCTAGACCCCTCGACTCATACTTTCGCACACGCACCTCCACGCCAGATCGAATCTGCGCACCCTTGAACCTTCGGTTCCGCCGTAATCAAGAGCAGACAAGCAGGAGTAGGGTTTTCCCTCCGGGGGCCTGAACCTGGGTAAATCTCATGTCCCCTGGTTGCTTGTCTGTTAACCGTTCCATGATCTCTAGCATCCCCGTCTTCTCCAAAACCCAAGTCCATAACAATGGGCATTGACGAGTCGAAACCTCGTCAAGAGGAGTTCTGAAAAGTGGCTGTCCTGGGACAGATTTTTGTGCTGTATTGTATAAATTCGTGAGGAAGCTTAGTACTTCGGATGGAGCTGCATTTTTATGAGTTTGTTCTCCAAGTTGTTACCCAACTTTCATCAGTTCTGCACTTTTTGATTTGATCAACAGAAGGTCTTCGGAAAAATCAATCTTTACCTGCTGGTCTGTTTTGACAGATTTCTGTCATCATTTGCATTTGCCTCTTAAAGAAGCTTTTGTTTTGATGGGTTTTTAGTTGAAGTGTGTACCCAAAGGGTTATTGTTTTTTCTTACACTAATGTTGTCATTGAGTTTGTGCAAGGGTTTTGTATGAAGGAAATTCTCAAGAGAAAGAGAAAAGGAATTTGCAGAGTTCGTCTTTAAATAGGTAAAAGTGGTGAAAACAGAAGGTTCGTGAAACCCCAATATTTTTATATTTTTTTATGTTTTTAATACATAAGGGAAGCTATGAGACGAAACTGAAGAGGAAACAGAGTCCGGGGTGGACAAACCCACCCCAGGCGCGGGCCCATCCTGGCTGCGCCTGAGGGGGGTATTCCCCCCTCGAACTCCGTCTCTGCCTCGTTTCCGTGTCAAAACCTTCCTTATGCATTGAAACTTCGTAATATATAACCCCCGGATCCCCCGAGGTTCGTGCATCATGTTATCATCGTGTTTTTGTTTCAATCTGTTTTTGTCAGGAAATCTTCTCAAGTTTAGAGCACCATGGACTTCGCCAACGACAAAGGAAAGAAGCCCATGGAGATAGAGTTGGAAGAACAAACCGCCGCAGGAACAAGCGGGAGGAAACCTACTTTTGTAGGATCAATTAGCACTGTGGATGCTTTTTCTCATCACATGCAGGGAATTTGCCCTCGGTTTGGTATATGCCATGTTTCCAAAACCCTTTGAACCAAAACTTTTGCCACTTGTGTCCACCATATCTACCTAGTAGCTTTTGCTATTCCAACCAAATTCTCAAGCTTCATCTACCTTTCGAATTAAAAAGTATTTTGTTATGTGAAAACTAGTTAGTAAAGCTCTCACTAACTTGATGGCACACCTTATTTACTTGACCCTAATAGACTTGAACCATTGTGAACATCGAAGTTGTATATGCTTGCATCTATACGTTGGAATTAGCAGAACTGTGCTGTCACGGGGAACGTTTTCAACATTGCACTTGTACTCCATACACAGTTGATATTGTGCTCTTTTGTCTATGGATGTCAACGGTGTGAAATAAATAGGGAACTTGTAAGTCCATGGAGTTTGTATCCTGTGTTAGAGAAACGCCCGGGCCGCTAGCCTAAGCCATGCTTAGTCATGGTGGAAACTTGCAGCAACACCATAGTGAGTCATCTATGAAGCATCCTCAATAAAAATCTATGCACATAGTAAATAAAAAGATCGCTAAGATGCTCATTGTCTGCTTGCCTTGTCATTTTGGTTATGGGAAAGCTCATGTACCATGTGCAAGGGGTACCCCATTGGCGGTTCTCAATGATATGCAAATACTTACAATGACAAGAACTTACCTGTGACCAAAGTTGAGTAGCATGAGGAGTCGCCCTCATATTCAAGGGAAATGAGATTGCCAACTTATATTTTGTCAAGCATATACTCTATCTTTGTTCACTTTAACCTTAATCATCTCAAGATGCTTATGATAGGGGCAATGAGGGCTCAAAGCTAGTAAGTACCATAATCTTTTGGAAGCTCTTTATGAATTGTAATCCCTGCTACCCTCTAAAAAGGAACCTTTCTCCCACTTCCATGTTGAGTCAGTAAACCTACTTCCTCTCCATCTCTAGCAAGCATTTGAGTTGTTGTGTTTCAAGCATTCATATGGTGATTTATCCAATCATGTTCTTTATCTTCCTTGTTTGCACAAAACTCTTATCTATTGAGCATTACTTTGAAAGCCTTCACTTGTGAAAAACCTTTTTGAGCAAAGAGTGCTCCTGTTTTGAAACTTATACAAAAAGCTTTTGTGAAACTGTTTTCCAGGTGTTCTCTGACCAAGAACAAGTTTGCCAATTCCTATTATGATTTATCTTTATGCATCTCTATTGTGACTGCTATACTTGGCTGCAAGATAAGTTATATAATGGTGAGTTGTTTTCTTCTATGAGTTATGCAATGGTAAGTGTGATGCTTCTTGTTCGTATTCTTTTATCGACACTTCACTCCATAAACCTGTGGACATGTTTACTGAGCTCAGTATTCGCTTGGGGACAAGCGAAGTGTAAGCTTGGGGGAGTTGATACACCCAATTTGCATCACCATTCTATATCATAATTTACCTATATTCATTGATATGTGTCTTATTATGAGGTATTACTTATGGCTTTTCATCTGTTTATGCATGTTGGATGATTCTTGGAGGATGGACTACTGGAGTGTGGATTCTGATGGAAAAGAAGGCGGTTCGGTGCAATTTCACAAAGATCAGAAAAATACCAGAAAAATATGGAAACATATTATTTTACCAGAGGACGAAGGAAGCCAGAAGGAGGGACGAATAAGGGCCTCAGGGGGGCCACACACCCCCTAGGCATGGGCCCACCTGACCCCGTGCCTAGGGCAGGTGTGGCCCACCTGCGCGGCCTCCGACTCTGCCCCTTCGCCTATATCTTCCCTACGGAACCCTAAGCCTCAGGGAGCAACCACAAATAAATTTCCGTCGCCTCTAGGGGGCGGAAAACACCGAGAGAAAGATCTATCTAGCAGACAGATTTTTGCTAGGGGAATTCTTTTCCGGTGAGGGGAGATCATCGCCATCAACACCGTCATCAAGCTAGGCATCATCGGGATCATCATCATCATCCACACCATCATCTCCACCAGCACCATCATCACCACTCCGTCCCGCTGTAACAATTGTGTTGGATATTGCTTAGTTCATTAGGGGAAACTTTCCCGGTGTTGATTACTATTGTAGTTGATGCTTGTGAGTGGAACCATTGGATTATTGTTTATGTTCAAATTGTTATCCATTACCATATCATCTTTGATTTTAATCCATATGATGTCTTGTGAGTAGTTCCTTTAGTTCTTGAGGACATGGGAGAAGTCATGCTGTTAGTAGTGAATCTGTGATGAGTTATTATTCAATGGTTTAGTATTTAAGTTGTGGTGCTATTCTTCTAGTGGTGTCATGTGAATGTCGACTACATGACACTTCACCATTTATGGGCCTAGGGGGATGCATTGTGTATTTGGCTACTAATTGTGGGGTTGCCGGAGTGACAGAAACCTGAACCCCCGTTAGGACACCTTTGCACAAGGGAGCGTAGGATCTCAGAGTTTAAGGCCGTGGTTATATTTATATCTTAATTACTTTGCTGTAGTTACGGATGTTTGTAGGGGGTTTAATCACAAGTATGTATTAGTCCTAGGAAGGGAGGTATGTTAGCACAGGTTCACCCACACAACACTTACATCACCAGAGAAGAGTCAGCTATTTGAAGCGAAAGCACTTGACAGAATTCCCATGTTTCCTCAAGAACGTTTGGTCGTTATAAGTATTTCCACCGGCTTGTCCTTTTCTAATAAAGGATTGGACCACTTGCTCCGTTTGTTCGTTACTTTTGTTACTTGCTCCTTGATTTATTGCTTTGTCAGAAAACCACTAAAAATCCGTTTGCTAAGTATTCACAGGGATTTACTGCTCCATACCACTGTTCAGCAGCTTCTGCTCCTCGTTGGGATCGACACTCCTATTTATCGAAAGTACTACGATACACTTGTGGGTCATCACCCATCTGCACATCTCCAGAAAAAATATCTCTCCCCCACCATTCCTTTTCCTCCAAGATCAATGGCATTTGCCTCGACCTCAGGAGCGGCGGCGGGTTCATCGGCGGCGGATGAGAAAAATATGCGGCGCTTCTGGGTTCCCAATGTCATGGACGATGTAGAGCTCCAGGTCATGGAGGACGAAGGATTCATCGTCACCGGCGCGTGGCGGGGCGCATAAGGGCACGCCATTACCACCCCGTACGACAGCGATAGGGTTCTGTTTGGCACGCATGTCGATCGCGGCCTCATCCTGCCACCGTCGGACTTCCTCTTCGAGGTCCTCAACTACTATGGTGTGCAACTTCATAATCTTCCTCCCAACTCTCTACTCGACCTTAGAACTCATGCAGCTCTGTGCGAGGGGTTTCTTGGTATTAGGACAAGTCTCACCCTTTTCCAGTACTACTATGGTACTAGGAAGAACTCCATTAGCGCCGGTGTGCCTTACATCACCGGCACCCTTAGCTTAGACCTTAGGAGAAACCAAGTCTATCCTAGGATTGATGCTAGTGAATCCGTCAAACGCTGGGACGGAAACTTATTTTATCACAAAGATATTCTAGCTCCCAGAAAGGCGGAATGTCTTCCGGCATTCACCGACGGTGCCGCTCCCCACCAGAGGTCATGGGACGCGGAGGCGCCGAAGCTGTCGGATATCTTGATCCTTGCCAAAAGGCGGATTGAGTTTCTGATGAAGCATGAGGGCCTCCATGGATCTGACTTGATCCACTACTGGTTGGAGCACCGAATTCATCCTCTCTAGCACCATGGGGATCGCCTCATGTACCAGATCACCAGCGACAAGAAGGACAATACGTGGGTCAGTTCGAGCCGGATTTCGGCAAAGGACTACAGGACTCTTATGCAATATTTGATCAAGGAAAAAGTGGAAAGAAAGGTTCCAGAAGTCTCCATGAAGATGTATACGTCCAACCGTCCTCTGACTCCGGTAAATATTTCGACTCTGCTTTTGCGTTTCATCATTCTTTTCTGTTCCTTCTCTGACTCTTATTTTCATCAACGCTTTTTGACTTTATTAGCTCGAGAAACTCTTCGAGTCTGATCTGGATCCACTAGAGGGCTATCTCTCAAACGATCCGGAGGTGACGGAGGATGATGAGGTGCAAGAAGTTGCCGCCCTTCTTCCAAGAAGCGCAAGGTGAAAGAAGTTGTTGTTACTGCTGGTAGCCAAGTGCTGCCAGTAGTTAAAAAGTAAGCACCCTATCTTTTTAGTACTTTATACCTTTCTTTCTTTCTAGAGCACACCTGATATTCGAATTTTCGTGTTCTAGAGATAAATTAGTTTTGAAGAGTAAGACCAAGCCGGACAGCAATCCGGGCAAGCAGATGCACCAGCAGAAGCTTGTTGTTTCCCCTGCCATGCCGCCACCAACTCCATCCAGTACTCCATCAGCACAGGAAGCCTCTGCTTCTCCTGATGCTGGCAACGTCTCGAAAGCCTTGGTCACCTTTGGTCGACAAGAATCTAACAAGGGTGAACCCGCTAAGGGTAATGATCCCATGGTAATATCTATAGAAACATTGGATAAAGTGGTCGGCTCTGCTATTTCTGTCCTGAAGAGGAAGAAGAAGGAAGAGACCCTCAGGCTGGCTCAGTCCAGCCTTGAGAAGCAAACCTTAACCGCAGAGGCGGTGAGCTAGGAGCAGGAAGACGTCAAGCTGGTTAGCCTCCTGGACCAAATTTTGGTCTGGGATGCTAAGATCAAGTCTGGCGACCTCCCAGCGACGGATGTTCCTTCCCTCTCCCTTGACGAGAAGGTGTTTCATAGCACCAAGCTCGGATTTGAAAAATTGCACCTGGAACACATTGTAAGTTTCTGATTCTTATTTGCATTTATTATCATATCCTCTAGCCCCCAAACATAAAGCCGGATAAACATCGTTGGATCCGAGTTGATGCTTTTAGGTTGCAAAAGAATGATGTAGTGTAGCCCCCAAGGCTCGTGCTATAATTTTACTTAGTTAAATTTGCAGCCCGAGTCTTAGTAGCCGTCTGACGGTTTTCCATCTCTAAACTTACAGAAAATTGCATCTTCCAATCAGGAATTGCTCAAGAATGTCTGTAATAAGCGCAAGGAGATCAAAGCCTTGCACCTTAAGAATTCAAAGTTGCATGTTGAGAAGAATGAAGCAGAAGGTAATTTTTTCGTCTTCACTTTTGTCACTTTGGCTATTGTCATAGTCAAACTTGTTCTGTTCGACTAATTATTTTTTCCCTTTGCAGAACTGTTGTGCGAGTCCAGCAAGATGGTGGAGTAATCGGAGAAATTCAAGATCTTAGAAATGGAGAATGCTGAGCTCTGGGACAAGCTTCAAAAGCTTGCTATTGAGTTGGAGAAATCCGTAGCTCTTGTCCTAGAGTCAAGCAACCATGAGACCATGAGGCTCAAGAAGCTGCTAGCCCTCCGAGGTAAATAATTAGATGATCTCAAGAAGGACTTCGATAGTCAGAAGGATCTGGCCCAGGCCACAAAGAGTGAACTTAACAGTCTCCGTGACGAGCATGCTCAATGGAATCGCTCTGTGCTAGGTAAGATTTCCGACTTTTACTTGTTGTTGATTTTCGACTTTCTATTCAGTCAAATTTTGACTTTTTGGTTCTTTCCTAGCCCCCTGAATCTTTTCGACTCTCCTACCTCCGAACCTCGCCTCGACCATATCAATCTCATCGGAGATATCTTGTACGACTTCTGCCTGATTCTTGAAGAGGCTAGTGAGTCAGTCAAGCTTTCCGACTTGCATACAATGTCAGTGCAAGAGGTGAGGGACAAGGACAAGGAGATTCCGAAGCTTATAGAGGACTAGAAGATCTCCTACGCTCAGACTTCTGCTCAGACTGCGCTTACCATGGTGATGAGCCACCACAGCGAGATGGAAATCTGGCATGTCACCAAAGGTATCGCCGAGGATGATGATGAGGGTAACCCATAGGACATCAAGGCAATCCAAGATTCCTATGCAAGTTATGCTTGTCGTGTGGCGGAGATGACCAACTATATGACGCTATTATTTGAATTTGTCGCCGTGCCTCCCTCACCTCAAGAGCCAAAAAACAGCTTTGCAGCTTCCGAGTCTGAGATCCAGGGCGACAATGTTGTCGATTCCAGCGCTCCACATTCTTCATCACCACCGCCTGACTCTGCGGCATAAACAATTTTTATGCATTACTCTGAACTTCTTGCAATGTAATGATGGAAACAATGTTTTTATTTGTGCTGGTATTGTAAAAACTAATGCTTTTACTATCGTAGCACTTATGCTTATATTTTTTATGCATGTTCTTGAAACTTTCCGAAGAACTTTTGTGTTTTATGCCTATACTTGTCATTTTATCTGGCTCTCTGCCTTGTCCCTTTCATGGGCCAGCCAACCTTTAGCATGGAAACTTTGCTGAGCAACGGAGTGCAATTGCTAAACCAGTTTAAACTCGGAAACAAAGCCGGCTTCTAGTACCAACAACTCATTACTCGAAAAATGCCCGCGTCTAAGCAATTAGATAAAAAACCAAAGTACAAACAATAAATTGAATTTTATACCCTAAGGTAACATTTTTTAGATATTCAAAAATCATAACCAGAACGAACTTGAGCATAAAGTACGTTCAAGCATTCTAGGATTTTTGAAAAATGACATGCTCTTTTGGAAATAAGATGGCACCTCAAAGATAACATATGAGGAAACCAATACTTTATTTCACTTTGAACATCTACATATATGATCACAAGGAAATGTAACTAAGAATAGAAGGGACGTAGCTGTGCAATATTCTAGGGACAGTCTATTTGATTCGGGTCTGTGCTACCGCAAACTCTCTTTCTCTTCCGAGTATCTGGTCTTTCCTTGACTGGTCTCATCTCAGTTAAATAATACGATCTATTAATGCAGAACTCTGCTAATCATAAAAGGTCATTCCCAAGTCGGAGAAAGTTTGTGCTTTCTCTTTTGCACAAGTCGGAGAACCAAATCGCCTTTTCTAAAAGAGCAATATTGCACTCTTTGACTATGATACATGCGCAACTTCTGCTGATAGGCTATAGATCTCTGCTCAGCAATAAAGCGCACTTCTTCGATTATATCGAGATCATCTTGTCGAGAAACTTCTGCATCTTCTTCGATATATGCTTTGACTCGTGGAGACTGATGAATTAGATCACTTGGAAGAACTGCTTCTGCACCATAGACTAAGAAGAAATGAGTATAGCCGGTTGACCTGTTAGGAGTTGTACGTAAGCTCCATATCACAGACGGTAATTCTTCCGCCCAAGCCCCTGCGGCCTGTCAAAGAGGTGCCTCGAGGCGAGGTCAGATTCCTTGCAAAATAAGGCCATTAGTTCTTTTGACTTGTCCATTAGCTTATTGATGTGCAACTGATGCAATATCGAGTCGGATTCCTTGTTCTTCGCAGAATTCGGCAAGTTCTCCCATGGAAAAATTGCTCCTATTATCAGTGATTATAATGTGCGGATATCTGAATTATATGATTATGTCCTCGACGAACTTTCTGTTTGCGGCTCCATCGCAACTTGGTACGGGTTTAGCCTCAATCCATTTTGTAAATTTATCCACCATCACTAGTAGGTGGGTAAATCCACATTTTTCCGTGCGAAACGGCCCTACCATATCAAGCCCCCAGATCGCAAATGGCCATGTAATAGGGATTGTTTGCAACTGTTCAGCTGGAACGTGTGCCTGATGGGCGTACTCTTGGCAGCCTCTACATGTTTTGACCAGTTTGTCGGCATCCGTCTTAGCTGTAAGCCAAAAGAATCTGTGTCGAAAAGCTTTTGCCACTAAGGATCTGGCTGCAGCATGATGACCACACTCGCCTTCGTGGATTTCTCTTAAGATTTCCACTCCTTTGAATAAATACATCGCTGAAACACGCCAGAAACACTCCGTTTATAGAGCTCACCATTTATTATAGTGTAGGCTTTTGCTCGTCGGACAATCTGCTGGCTCAAGACTTCGTCTTCGGGTAATTTTCTATCTATTAGGAAATCCAGATAGGGTTTTGTCAAGCTAGGAATTACAGCCAGAACTGCTATTAAAGGTGAGTCGGATTTCGTCGGATAGTCCTCGTCAACTCCAACTATAGAGGGGACCCTTAAATGCTCTAATAAAGCGCGATCCGGTACTTGTTTCCGCATAGAGCCTATCCTTGATAGAGCATCTGCTTCCTTATTTTCTGCTCGAGGGATGTCTTCAACCTCAAAACCCTCGAACGATTTAGATATTTCATCCACAACAGCTTTGTATGCTGCCATGTGCTTGTTTGGGTTGCAGATATCGGATACTTGATAAGCAACTAAATCCGAGTCTCCGTAACACATGAGTCTTGTTATGCCAATGTTTTTGACCATGTGTATTCCATGTAGCAATGCTTCATACTCGGCAATATTGTTGGTTGCCGTGAAGTGTATTTGTAACACAAAGAACTACTTATCTCCTTGGGTGATTTGAGCACCACGCCAGCCCCCGAGCGTCCTCGTGCTTTTGATCTGTCAAAGTGAAGGGTCCAAAATTCTGAGTCTGGAGGACTTGTGTTTTCTGCCATCTCTGTCCAATCAACAACAAAGTCGACAAGTATTTGGGACTTGATTGTTATACATGGTTTGTACTCAATGTCGAAAGCTGCAAGCTCTATTCCCCACTTTGCGACACGTCTTGTGGAGTCACGGTTATTGATTATATCCCGCAGGGGAGCGGTGCTCACCACTGTGATCTTGTGCTCTTGAAAATAGTGGCGTAGCTTTTTGGATGCAAAGAACACCCCATAGGACAGCTTTTGATGATGTGGGTACCATTGTTTTGATTCTGTCAGGACCTCACTCAGGTAATAAGTTGGACGTTGCACCTTATACTCGTGGACTTCTTCCTCGCACTCGACTACTGTTACCACACTTATGACCTTGTTGGTTGCTGCTGTGTAGAGTAACATAGGTTCCTAAGGTTCTGGCGCTGCGAGAACTGGTGGGTTTGAAAGTAGGTCTTTCAAATTTTGCAGGGCAGTTTCGGGTTCCTAGGTCTTGACAATTTTGTCAGTTTTCTTCAAGAGTTTGTACAAAGGTGTGGCTCTTTCGCCAAGACGCCTAACGAACCGACTCACCGCCGCAATGCAACCAGTGAGACACTGCACGTCCTTCAGGCGAGTTAGCCTGGTAATATTTAGTATAGCCTTGATTTTGTTCCGGTTCACCTCTATGCCTCGCTCAGAGACAATGAAAAACCTAACAATTTTCCGGCTGGAATTCCTAATAAACACTTCTTCAGATTTAGCATCATATTAAATTTTCGTAGACTAGCAAATGTTTCATCCAATTCAAAAATTAAGATTTCCTTCTTTTTAGACATAACTGCTATGTCTTCTATGTATACGTGGATGTTGTGTCCGATTTGGTCATTGAGACAACGTTGCATAGTACATTGATATGTTGCTCCCGCGTTCTTTAAGCCAAAAGGCATAGTTTTGTAGCAGAAGGTTCCAAAAGGAGTGACGAAAGACGTCTTAATTTGATCCGAATTTTTCATCGGTATTTGGTGATATCCGGAATATGCGTCGAGAAAACAGAATAGTTCCGATCCCGCCGTTGATTCGATAACTTGATCGATTCATGGCAAAGGAAACGGTTCTTTTGGGCATGCCTTGTTCAAAGCGGTATAATCAACACACATCCTTAAATCAATGGTGTCCTTTTTAGGGACGAGTACATGATTTGCCACCCAATCTGTATGGATGACCTCTATTATAAAATCTGCTAATTCTAGTCAGGCTAATTACTTGACTATTGCTTTGCGCTTTTCATCACCAAACTGTCGTAAGGACTATTTGACGGGTTTAGCATCAGGGTACACATTAAGAGAGTGCTCAGAAAGTTCCCTAGGTACTCTGGTCATGTCAGAAGGCTACCATGCGAAGATATCACTATTAGCTTTGAGGAACTCGACGAGCATGCTTTCCTATGCATGGCCTAAGCCTACCCCTATGTTCATCGTTTTGGAGGGATCATATTCCTTCAGCGACGTTTTCTTCGTCTCTTCCGACGCCTTGAACTGTAAACTTGGCTTTAGCACCTCATCTTTGTAGCGGGCATCGCGGATGGATTGATGGCCTTCTTGATCTCCTGGTACTCCTGGGCATGCAGCACAGATCTGGCAAAGGCAGCATATCCTTCGTCGCACTCTCGCGCCTTGCTCGGATTTCCCTGTACGGTGATTACGCCCTTTGGACCTAGAAGTTTAATCATGTTGTAGATGTAACAGGGACGAGCCATGAACACCTAGTAAGCCGGACGTCTGAAGATGGCGTGGTAAGCACTTTTGAACGGTACCACCTCAAAAGAGAGTGGCTCGGTCCGGTAATAGTCTCGGTTTCCGAATGTCACGTCCAGAGTAATCTCACCCAGAAAATCCGCTTGTCTCCTTGGTACAATGCCATGGAAAGTTACACTGTTGTAACTTAACTGGCTCTCGTGTAGCTTCATGCGATGGAGCGTCTCGATGTAGAGGATGTTAATGCTGCTTCCATCGTCCATGAGTGTTTTAGAAAATTCATAGCCATCAATAAGAGGATTGACGACCAGAGGATACTTTCCCCGATGATGTGTTTTCCTCGGGTGATCTGAACGATCAAAGGTGATGGTTACATACGACCAATCCAGAAACTGTGGAACAGCCGGAACTGTGGCATTGAGCTCACGGAGAACCGCCTTCTTCTCTTTGGCAGGTTGGGATCCAAGGAAGCAGACATATGCGTCTTTCTTGGTCAGAAAAGTCTTCTTTCCATCCGACTTGGTCTCTGCAGCGGTTTCCGCTTCTTCCATGTCGGAATCTTCCTTGGGATCCTTTCCTTTCTCGGAATTTTACTTCCCTTTTTGTAGCTTGGCTTTGTAGCTAGCGGATTCGTGTTTCTTGATGTCGTCATTGAAATGACACTCGGCATTTGTGTGGGTAGATCCTCCGTTGCTATCCAAGTGGTGGACACAGGGATTATTGGCAATGTCGGCCAGGTATAGGTTCTTCTGGGTTACTGATCTCCTCTGCCCTGGATTTGGGAAGTTCCATGGCCTCTACCCTGGCCGCCTCCGCGCCCTCCTCGTCCTCCAGATCCGAACGTTGCATTGACAGCTGCGTTGTCCAGAGCAGGCTTTTCTTCCGAGGTGTTCTTGCGCTTCTGAGCTTGTTTTGGCTATTTGGCCGCATTGGGATTGGCCAGAATATTTAGAAGCCATTCTAAATCATCATCGGCATCAGCCTATTTGCTTGCCGTCTCTCTCATTTCTCCCAAATATGTGACATGGTCACGCTTCAGTCTGTGATGCAAAAGTCCGACTGGAAATCCTGAAATAAAAGCTTCTATCGCAGTTTGCTCGTTTACTCCCTCGCATGAGTTCTTCGTGTCAATCCAACATCTGTGGTAATCCCGACAGGTTTCCCCGGGTCTTTGTGTGCAATGCTACAAGTCTCCGACTGTGCAGGGCCTCTTGTATGTTCCCTCGAAGTTTGAAAAGAACGCACTTTGCATATCATACCAGTTGTGAATTGAATTCTCTGGAGCCATGATCGAGCCATTTTCCTCAACATGAGTGGGAGATATCGGACTACGACCAGGCTATTTCCTCCTTTGGCGATGCAGTCGTGACTCCTTGGTGGCACCAGAGAACTTGGTGCTTGAAGTGGAGTCTTGTTGGGAACCCCAAGAGCAAGTTGTGAAGAGCACAACAGCAAGTCTTCCCTCAGTTGAGACCGAGGTTATCGAACCAGAAGGAGGAAGGAAACGTCATACAGGTGTTGCAAGCAACGCGGAGACCTACACAACACAAACTCAAGACTTTGCCCCAACGAATCAGTGAGGTTATCAAGATCACCGGTTTGTTGTAACAAAGGATTAAACGTATGGTGTGGAAGGTAGTGGTTTGCAGCAAGTAAACAAGTCACAGTGGAAGATGTACCAATGGTAAAGATTGGACCGGGGTCCATAGTTCACTAGAGGTGCTCTCCTTAGATAAACAACATGACATGAAGGGTAAACAAATTACAGCAGGGCAATTGACAGGAACTGAGCAAGGCATAACAATGCAATTACTAGTCATAAAGATCATACGAGGTTGACTGGGCAATACAACAATATACATAGACCGCCATCCAACTACATATATGACTAGAAGTCCACCTTCAGGTTATCATCTGAACCCCCTCCAGTATTAAGTTGCAAGCAATAGACAACTACTTTAAGCAAAGTGTGTAAGGTAAAAACAGTCCACATGTTCCATGAACACGAGACCGTTGTTTTCTCCCTAGTAGCAACAACACATCTACAACCGAAGAGATTCTGTCACTTCCCTTGGAAACTAGAGGCATGAACCCACTATCGAGCATAAATACCCCCTCTTGGAGTCACTAGCAACTATTTGGCCAAGATAACCGCTAGCAACAAAGAGCATGCAAGATCACAAACAACACAGACATGATAGAATCATAAAGACAAAACCATTAATCAAACCAACATAATAATCTCAATATCCATCAGATCCCCGCAAACACAACATGCATGATTACAAATAGATTAGATCTTGATCATGAACGGAGCTCACAAGATCTATACATGAAAGCACAAAGGAGGAATACAACCATCTAGCTACTACATGGACCCATAGTAAAAGGTGGAACTACTCATGCATCATACCGGATAGAAGGCCTCCGGGATGATCTCCCCTCCGACAGGGTGCTGAGAAGAGCTTTAGATCCTCCCCCCGATCTAGGGACGATGGTGGCAGCGGCTACAGACGGTTTCGTGGATTTATGATCGGGTACTCAAGGTTTCTGCATCGGGGGTTTCTTATAGGCGAAGTGGGAGACCGAGGCGGCGGCTAGGGCCACCAAACCCTAGCCAGGCGCGGGCCCACCTGTGGCTGCGCCTAGGGGGGGTGGCCCCTTTGGCCGGGCCCTCCGGCTCTCCTCTGGACTTCTTGTTCCCCATGGAAATTAATTGACTTTGTCCCGTCCAATTCCGAGAATATTTATTTACTAACTTTTCTGAAACCAAAAACAGCAGAAAACAGGCAACTGGCACTATGGCACCTAATAGGTTAGTACCAGAAAACATGTAAAAAGCACCTCAAAGTGTGGACAAGTAAAGCAAAGTAGATACAAAACAAGCATGGAGCATCAAAAATTATAGATACGTTTCCAACGTATCATGCAACTGGCCTGGAAGAATTCCTGGAGCTAGGTATCTGGCCCAGCTGCGCCTTCACAGGGATGAATGTGTTTGGCAATACCAAAGTCAACCGGAAATTTGGTCTGACTTATGCGTGGTCCAAAGCACTTGGGTCCCACATACACGTCTTCTTCCTTGTACCGTCGCGCTTCTATGTTTGATTCAATGCAATGTTGAGCGTTGTTTGGCGAGAGAGATCTGCGCCTTGGAGTCTGACGGCTCCTGCGCGGTGGAATCAGATTTCTGCTTCTCCTTTCACCATTGCCGCCTCTGCCCATGCGGCTTCCATGGCTACGTCGGGATACTTCATGGTCGTTGCGAGGAGGCGATGGTGGCCCTGGTGGATTATTTCCAGATGGGTTATGCGATGGTGGCGATGGAGCTTCATTATGCTAACTCCGATGCCTGTTTCTTTAGGCACCGTCCCTACTTAATTTAGGATGATTCAGATCATCTCTTCATCCGGCATTGCCAGCCGGACGGCTCGGTGGTGGCATCCTTAGACGATCTTGCTCCTCTTGCTAGCGGCGTGTTTCCGGGTCTTCTCTATAGCGGTTGTTTTGCCGATGAGGAACCATTGCCCTGATGGCATCTTCGGACGCAGCCGGAATAACTCTTGCCCAGTCATGCGCCGGTCGGTGATAGTGGCCGTTTGAGCTGGTTCTTGAATTCTCTTCTTCTCCACGGGGACGATAGCATTGATTCGTATCCCTGCAGGGCCTTATATCAGCCCTTTGGTTAGCGCCAGTGTGGAAAAACTCGTACTTTGAGGCCAGCTTGCCACTAAATGACGCGGCCGTTTTCTGCTGCTTTAATCCTTTGTCCAGCAACACGACGCACTGCTGGACTTGTTGTGGAGACGAATTGTTGGCGAGGATGGATCGAGCTGCAGCAGCGTTTTCCAACGACGTGTTGTAGACTCGGATCTTCTCTCCATCCTTTCCGTCGAATAGATCTTTGTGGATATCTGGGTTCTTGTTAGCAAGAAACGGACCTCCCCTTGTCTTGTTTGGGTGTCGCTTGAAATCTGACTAATACTTGGCAGGATCACTGTCTAACTGTTGGCTAAGCTCGACGATGTGCGCGGCTTCCTCGAGCAGAAATAGACGGTGCTTTTCCAGGTCCTCAGCCCTTTTCTCCAGCGCCTCCGGCGTAAGATCCGAAGCCGTTTGGATTGGAATCGTGAGAGCATCTCCGTAGATTTCACACTCACGCTTGGTGACGACGTGTCCATCCACAGGAGGGTCGATCGGGGTGGTATTAATCGGATCTCTGTCCTGATTCTCCATCTTGATCTCTTCATCAACTTTTTCTTTGTTGGTTTCCTTGACGTCTGGCTCTGCCGGTGTCCATGTCATCCTGCGTGGTGTAGCTTTCATCCATGCTATCATATGGACTTGCGTTGTAAGTCTCGAAGTTCCTGCGACGTTATTGACTCCTGAGGGGAGCCAGGTAAGTCGACATTTTCTTTGATTGCGTCTAGGACGGAATCGCTGCCGGCTCCAGCATTGACATAGTCAGACCCGAGCTTATGTGGTACACGAAACAATGCTTCTTATTATTTATGTTCTTGAGGTAGTGGTATAACTTGGTTTCCGCTTCAACATCGGCAGAGCCAGATCCGTAGCGGATGTATTCCTCATCTGTGTATCCAATCTCGCTGGAGAGATCAGATCCAGATTATTATTCCACCTCTTCTTCCACTACATGAGTGGGCTGGGTGGGTTTGAATTTCTCCGAGATCCTAAAATCTTCAGCCTCTGCGGACAAAGTAGATCCAGATTTTTCTTCCGCCATGGTCATCACCTCAAGGGTGGGTTGGGCGGGATCAGCGAAACCAAGATAAATATCGATCTCGCTAATAGACATGATTGTGTAGGTCGTCACGGGTTTAGAAGCCGGAATCCAGGTCTTGTCGAGAAGGACGAGAGGGACATCACTAGCATAGACCACACGACCCATGGCGATAGTTTTGCCGATTCCTGCACGCGTAGATTCCGCATGGAACGAAGCTCCAAAGGTCACCCGCCCCATGGTGGGCGCCAACTGTCGTCGGATTGTCGATAAGTATGCCATAGGGGGTCCTAGTGGTGTTGGAAAGATGAGGTGTGAGACGTTGGATGTTCCAGGAGCGGTGAGCACAAGTTTACCCAGGTTCAGATCCGACTACGATGATCGGATCCTACTCCTGCTAGCAACCCAGTAATATATTGGCGTAACCGAATGTTACAGCGGATTACAAGAGAGGTTCGCCTATGCGAGTTGTGATTGTGGTATTACGATTGGTTGTGCCCTAAAGGCTACCATAGGGATGGTTTATATAGTCACCAGGACCTAGGGTTATAGGAGAGACCTATCCGGCTACGTTACAGAGTCGGTAACTAGATACAGCTTGGACTACAAGTAATACTATAGGCCTAAGTCGGTAACTCTTCTGGGCCTTGTCGTAGCCGGAACTAGCTCATCCTCTTTCTCTGACTGGGCCGCCTATGAAACAAAGCTTTAACCCGTTGGTGGGCCACCCTGGTCAGCGAGTCTTGTGGGTATACCGGGAAAGTATATCCCCAACAACATGTGGATGAGTTTGACAACTGGCTGGAGCCTAGGTGGTTGTGTTTATTATTGTATGGCATGCGTGCCAATGATTATGTGCCATGTAAATTGCTTTACTTCATCGCTAGTGTAGAAATAGTAGTTGAAGCAACACGATGGTTCAAGCAACCATGTTCTTGGAGTCTTATAGTGATGATGGTGATCATTCTTTGCAAAGATGGAGTTCAAAGGAAAAAATAAGAAAGTCCATGTCATATCACATATTCAACTACATGTGATATTTATCCCTTTTAGCGTCTTATTTTATTTATGATTAGATCGCAACGGTAGCATGATAATATGATTCTATAGACTAAAATACCAAGATGAAAAGTCTTCATCCATAGTTGGCACCTTTGCAAAAGTTCGTCGTTTTGAAGCATCTAGTGATAATGTGGGTGTGATAGATTCTATGTTCACATACAACAGGAGTAATCCATGTTGCTCACATGGAGAACTATGGTTATATTAACAAGCCTAGAATGTACATACATGGCCTTGGAACACATAGAACCAAAAGATTAAACATGAGTCATATGAATTATATGATTAAAATTTTAATGTTCACCATTGAAACTACTCCAACACACATGGTGGTCGGACTTGGGTTACTGAATTTGGATCATGTGTTACTAGGCAACTTGAGGAATGTTGAGTTTAGTGGGAGTTAACTTAGTAATTGTTTTATTTGAACTAATTATCATGAACATAGGCTAAACTAAAGTACTTCCAAATATTTGATGTAGATGTCTAAGTCACAAACTTTGTTCAACTTCGATGCGTTCCTAGGGAAAGAAAAGACGAAAGGTGATGGGTCTAACTTCCCCAACTGGCACCGCAACTTGAGTATTATCGTCTCTAGCATGAAGAAGTCATATGTACTATAGAAAGCGTTAGGTGATGCTCCTTCTAATAGTGCATCTGTGGATGATCGCAATGTATATGGCAGTCGCTTTGGTGACTACACTATGGTTCGGTGTGCGATCCTCCAATCACTGGAAATTGAACTCCAAAAGTGTTTTGAAACGAAATACGCATTTGAGATGGTTGAGGAGCTCAAAACTATGTTTGAGACCCAAACCCGTGCGGAAGGATATGAGATCTCCGACAAGTTCTTTTCTACGAATATGGAGGAGCATGGTTCTGTTGCAGAGAACATCATTAAGATGACGGGCTACATCCTACGTCTTGGAGCTATGGAATGCAATATCCCAAAAGTGCTCACAACAAATAGTATCTTGAAGGTGCTGTCACCAAGATACAAACCGTTTATGCTAAACTACAACATGACGGGGCGAGCAAGTCACTCTCTCAACTCACGGCTATGCTGAAAATCATGGAGGTATACATCAAGCGTGATCACCAAGTGTTGATGGTCAAGAAGACCAAGTTTTAAGAAAGCTAAGGGAAAGAAGGGAAACTTCAAGAAGGGTGGCAAGTCTGTTGCTGCTCCCACAAAGAATCCAAAGCCTAGACTAAATACGGACACTGTGTGCTTCTACTTCAAGGAAGAAGGTCACTGGAAGCACAACTGCCCAAAGTACTCAGAGAATAAGAAGGTCAAAACGTCAACAAAGGTATATTTGATATACATGTTATTGATGTGTGTCTTTCTGGTGCTCATAGTAGCGCCTGGGTATTTGATATTGGTCAGTTGCTTACATTTTTAACTCGAATCATGAGCTACAATAAACAACGCCTAGCAAGATATGAAGTGATGATGTGCGTCAAGAATGGATCAAAAGTTGATGTAGTCTCCAGTGGCACGCTTCCTCTATGTCTACATTCGGGACTATTTTTAAACCTTAATAATTGTTATTTAGTGCCTACATTGAGCATGAAAATTATATCTGAATCTTGTTTATTGCGAGATGGTTATTCATTAAAGTTTGGGAATAAATGTTATTCTATTTATATAAATAATATATTTTATGGTCATGCATCCGATGTGAATGGTTTATTTCTGTTAAATATCGATCATAGTTATACACGTGTTCATAATGCTAAAATATGTAAAGTGAATGATGTTACTTCCACATACTTGTGGCATTGCCTTCTAGGTCATATTAGTGTAAAACGCATGGAAATAATCCATAGAGATGGACTCTTGGAGTCACTTGAATTTGAATCATTTGACAAATGTTAACCATGTATTATGGGCAAGATGACTAGGACTCCTTTTTCCGACACGATGTATATAGAAATTGACTTGATGGAAATCATACATACCGATGAGTGCGAACCAATGAGCATTACAACACTGATGGCTTGCACAGCTTATGTGAGCCTGTTGGGAACCCCAAGAGCAAGCTATGAAGCAGTACAACAGCAAGTTTTCCCTCAGTAAGAAACCGAGGTTATCGAACCGGTAGGAAGAAGGAAACGTCACACAGGTGTTGCAAGCAACGCGGAGACCTGCACAACACAAACTCAAGACTTTGCACCAACTAACAGTGAGGTTGTCAATCTCACCGGTTGCTGTAATAAAAGATTAAACATATGGTGTGGAAGGCAATGGTTTGCAGCAAGTAAACAAGTAGCAGTGGAAGATGTATCAATGGTAAAGATTGGACCGGGGTCCATAGTTCACTAGAGGTGCTCTCCTTAGATAAACAACATGGCATGAAGGCTAAACAAATTACAGCAGGGCAATTGACAGGAACTGAGCAAGGCATAACAATGCAATTAATAGTCAGAAAGATCCTATGAGATTCGATTGGGAAATACAACAATATACATAGACCGCCATCCAACTGCATCTATGACTAGAAGTCCACCTTCAGGTTATCATCCGAACCCCCTCCAGTATTAAGTTGCAAGCAACAGACAACTGCTTTAAGCAAAGTGTGTAAGGTAAACAGTCCACATGTTCCATGAACAAGAGACCGTTGTTTTCTACCTAGTGGCAACAACACATCTACAACCGAAGATAATTCTATCACTTCCCTTGGAAACTAGAGGCATGAACCCACTATCGAGCATAAATACTCCCTCTTGGAGTCACTAGCAACTACTTGGCCAAGATAGCTACTAACAACGGAGAGCATGCAAGATCACAAACAACACAGACATGATAGAACCATAAAGACAAAACCATTAATCAAACCAACATAATAATCTCAATATCCATCAGATCCCCGCAAACACAACATGCATGATTACAAATAGATTAGATCTTTATCATGAACGGAGATCACAAGATTTATACATGAAAGCACAAAGGAGGAGATACAACCATCTAGCTACTACATGGACCCATAGTCCAAGGTGAAGGAAATATGCCCTAGAGGCAATCATAGAGATGATTATATTTCATATGTATCCATGAGTTATTGTAATGTTCCTTGAATATCCATATCAGGCAACTTGTATTGATTGGCAATTATGTGAATTGTTTGTGAAACTCTTTACTTGTATGGTTATTTAAGAGTTGTCCCTAGTCGGAGTTCATGTGAGGACAAACATGAATATTAGACTTGCACATCGATTGGTTGATGACTATGTTTCGCAAGTCATAGACATGGAGATGTCAAACCAATGATGTGGACACATGTTATGAACATTGGGTTAGACTGACCCAACCTGAGACTGGCAATTAGTTGCAGCTCTCTCTCTACACATCGTGTACGTTTTGTCCTTAGACGTGAGATTGTCGCATGTACTTGAGATGTGGATCGACCTACTTTGGGGCTATCAAACGCTGCACCGTAACTGGGTAGTCATAAAGGTAGCTTCCGGGTTTGTCCTGAAGCATGCTGTAAGGCATGGTCAATCAAGATGGGATTTGCCCCTCTCTACTTGAGAGAGATATCTTTGGGCCCCTCGAGTGATCGGATCCAGGAATGCATGGCCGTGCTTCATAAGGTTAAGAGTTAACCTAGTGAAGGGATTCCGAATCACAGTATCGAGAAAGGGAGGTCATTTGGAGCTATACCAAATATCATGAGGCAAAGGGAAAGACATGTACTAAACCTTGTGATGGTTCGTCCGATATGATCTTTGTATGCGTTTAGGAGTTGACACGTCTTGCTAGAGGCCGCTACCAACTATTGGTAGAATAAGTGTATTCGTGTCATGTCTATACGTATATGAACCTATAGGGTCACACACTTAAGGGGACGGAAGCCTAATGAGGATTGGATCCGAATTAGACTAGGCTTAGGCTGCTAATGGGCTAGTAATGTAGAAGCCCACTAGGGACGCCTATATAAGAGAGTGTGGGGCGAGCTGACCAGGGTCAGACCTCAGATCATTCCACCCAGCCGCCACTCCTCACGCCTGTGTCGCTGCAGCGATCTAGCAGTCCGTCTCGACGCCCACCATGCGTGTGGATACCTCGAGGCGCATTCAGAAGCGCTTGGACGAGCCGCGCAAGGGGAGCTGCTCGTGGGACGAGGACAAGGAGGAGACATGGAACGTCTGTACTTCCTCGACGCGCTTCATCAATTCCGCAGTTGCGCGTCTAGTGGTAATCCCGTGATCTATGACAACATTAATCCTGGTATACGCGGTAGAATTTTTTTGATTTGTGCTAGTGTAGCCTACCCATATCCCTACATAAGGTGGAACTACTCATGCATCATACCAGAGAGAAGGCCTCCGGGATGATCTCCCCTCCGGCAGGGTGCCGGGAAGAACTTCAGATTCCCCCCCCCCCATCTAGGGATGATGGTGGCGGCGGCTATAGACGGTTTCGTGGATATTTGATCGGGTACCCAGGGTTTCTGCATTGGGGGATTCTTATATGCGAAGGGGGAGGCCAAGGAGGCGGCCAGGGTAGCCCAACCCTAGCTAGGCGCGAGGCTGGGCCACCCGCACCTGGGGTGGGTCTGGCCCCCCTGGCTAGGCCCTCCGGCTCTCCTCTGGACTTATTGTTCCCCACAGAAAGTAATTGACTTTGTCCTTCATCCCGTCCAATTCCGAGAATATTTCTTTACTAACTTTTCTGAAACCAAAAACAGTAGAAAACAGGCATCTGGCACTGTTGCAACTTGTTAATAGGTTAATACCAGAAAACATGTAAAAAGCACCTCAAAGTGTGGACAAGTAAAGCAAAGTAGATACTAAACAAGCATGGAGCATCAAAAATTATAGATACGTTTCCAATGTATCAGCATCCCCAAGCTTAACTCCTACTCGTCCTCGAGTAGGTTAGTGATAAAATAATAATTTTTGAGGTGACATGCACCCTCACAATAAAGATCCAACCATTTGCAAGCATTGAAAGCTGGGATCAAAGAACTCTAAACATGTGCATGAAAGATGGAGTTCTAACAATAGGACATAGTAATTATGCATGCAACATGGGAAGCTACAAACAAAGATCATGAATAACATGCATTGAAAAACGTTTGTTTGTTTCACATGCAGAAAGCATAGCATAGTGGCAATCAGCTTGTCCCTCATAGAGTAGCAATATAATGCATATGACACCTACAAAGTTCACAAGGGTGACTAGAAACAGATAGCAGATGAACAAGTAGTAACACAATATGCATCAATTAATAAGCTTTGGAACACTTCACACAGAATGACAACTATGCTCTATTAATGGTGGCTAAAGGTAGAAGGTGGAGACTTAATAATGGTGGAAGAAAGGCTTTTTTGTAAAGGAAACAGGGATTACAAGTTTCAAAAGAGCTTCCAAAAATTATGGTACTTGTTAGCTTTTAGCCCTCATTGCCCCTATCATAAGCATCTTGAAGTGGTTAAGGTTAAAGTGGCAAAGCTGGAGTATATGCTTGACGAAGTATTAGTTGGCAATCTCATGCCCCTTGAATACGAGGGCCACACCTCATGCATACTCAACTTTGGGTCCAGGTAAGTTCTTGTCACTGTAAGTATTTGCATATCATTGAGAACCGCCAACGGGGTACCCCTTGCACATGATACAGGAGCTTTCCCATAACCAAAATGACAAGGCAAGCAAACAATGAGCATCTCAGCAATTCTTCTTATGTACCATGGGAATATGGTGCTTTTTTCTCGCTTTCCTCTTTTCTCAATGTGTCTATTTTTTTATAGGAAGAATGCTTCATATATGTCACTATGGTGATGCTTCAAGTTTCCACCATGATTAAGCATGGCTTAGGCTAGCGGCCCAGGAGTTTCTCTAACACAGGATACAAACTCCATGGACTTACAAGTTCCCTCTTTATTTCACACTGGTGACATCCATAGACAAAAGAACATGATATCAACTGAGTACAACAAGGTAAAAGTGCAATGTTGAAAACGTTCCCCGTGCCAGCACGGTTCTGCTAATTCCAACTTATAAGTTCAAGCATATACAACAAAGTTGTCACAATGGTTCAAGTTTATTAGGGGCAAAGAATAAAGTGTGCCATCAAGTTCATGAGGGCTTTAATCACTAAGTTTTCACATAACAAAATAGTTTTTAATTAGCAGATAGATGAAAACAAGAATATACTTTGGAATAGTGTAACACACCATGCATAGGAGTTTATAGTGGACACTTTGGAATAACTTGGTTTCTTGGGAGTTGGAAGCATGAGTAGAACTTACTCATACAAGTGGAGGCTAGAAAAAGACTGGGAGCAACCAACTAAGAGAGCAGTAATGGCCATAATTATGCAATGCAACAAAGCAAACTAATCAAAGCAAAGAGTGGTACTAAAGTCAAGGAGTAAATGATCATAGAGGCTAATGGTGACTTATCATTGTCAAGGAGTGGTACTACAAGAGAGCAGTAATACTATGCGTTTGCATGCTACAGCATGTACCAAGACATCGCATAATTTCTTCTAGGCACACTAAGCAATCCCAATTGTTTGGAACAAGACATTCTATAGAAATAATCACTAATCATAATGCTAAAACCACACCTAGCATGTCATGCTAAAGTCTAAGTCACAGTCAATGCAAGCTCCTCTTGCACTTCAAGCAAGAACTTACTACTCCTTTCCAAAAACCAAGAAACTTATTTGCAAAACAACATAGCGAGAACGGGGTCCAAACTACTAAAGTAAACTAAACAAACTAAACAAATCAGATGAAAACTAAGACGCTCCAAGAATAACACAACTGTGCATGAAACAATAAAAACAAAGTGTCTAGACATACCTGAGCTTTTTATTGATGAAGAAGGGGATGCCTTGGGCATCCCCAAGCTTTGACGCTTGTACTTCTTGGATATTTCTTGGGGTGACACCATGGTGGCATCCCCAAGCTTGATCTTTTGTCCATTCGTCATCTCAATGCATCATTCTCTCTCTACACCTGAAATTTTTCCTTCATACAAAACTTCACGCAATCTTCATTAGCAACATTAGCTTATTCAAAAGATATTAGACCACTGGCAAAGCTTTGGAACAGCAAGTCTTTTCACTAAAAACATAAGATACTGTAGTAACTCCTTCAAAGAAACTCAATTTACCTGAAGAGAGCTCAAAATGGAATCAATAAGAAGCAAATGCAAACAATGGCAGAAATCTGTCAAAACAGACCAGCAGGTATAAACGAATTTTTTTGAACATCTTATGTTGCTCAAATAAAAAAGTGTTGAACTAACGAATGTTATACAACATACTAGGGGATTTATTCGTAAATTTTGAGCTCAATCCAAGTTACAGACCCTCCTCACGAATGTTTTTGATGGAGGATAGAAATCTGTTTCAGGACAGCAACTCCCCAAATCTTATTTCCCTCTCATAAGAGGTCATTCCTGGCACAAAAAGCAAACAAAAAGGATAAGGAGAGGTCATTACATAATTAATAACTTCCAAGACTCAAGGAAACTCTTGGGTTATCTCCCAACAAGTACTTTTCTTTAACGCCTTTAGGTTAGGCACAAGAAGCAAGAAGAATCAAGTATTTTCAAATGAGGAAGCATTAACATTCATACTTGCAAATTCTTCAACTATAAAAGGTATCTCATCCAAATGGGTTTTGGAGGATCGTTTCTCATCTCTATTTTGTCTACTACCTTCATCAAAAAGATTTTCAGGGGCAATCCAATCGAAGTTGTTTTCAAAGGCTTCATGCATTCCAACAAGCTTATAGGGTATGGGTATATTGAATTCCTCTCTAGGCTTTTTATCAGAAATACCCACAACATCTACACTTGAACCTAGCTTATTGAAACGTTCAAAGACCTTTTTAGCCTCCCTAGCAACATGATGGAATTCTTTTGATAAAAAGTTTCAAGGATGAATTCCCTTTTTTCCACGTTCTTCTCTTCTTTTAGGTTTAGGAATAAGAATTGTATGAAGGGGTTAAGGCTAACAAACCTAGCCTCCAACATATGAACTAAATAGGCTGCAGCAATCTCATAATTAGGAGCAAGTTCAGCTATAGATTTATCCTCAATATCCTCATGCTTTCTAACATAATTGAACAATTCTTCAATATTATTTTTCCCAATTATGGAGCCACTACCTATTGCAAGATTTTTCAGAGAGAACTGGGGGAGTAACATGGTGAGCTAGAGCAAGGTGGCAACTAGTGCAGGAACTATTTTTTTGTGTGTTTTTGAATAAGGCAAGCAAACCAAGCTAGACTAAATTTTTTGGGGTTTTTGGAAACAGGCAAACAAAACCAAGCCAAAGAAACAAAGCAAACTAAAAACAAAGTAAAGAGAAAGGAAGTGAAGGACTCCCCTAGTGAAGACGTCCTTAGCCTCCCCGGCAACGGTGCCAAAAAACTTGTTGATAGCGCTTTACGAGGTGGAAGAGGTTGAAGTAGATTCCCTAGTAACGGCACCAGAAAGCTTGATGGCGCCTGGTGTTTGACGTGGAAGAGCTTCGTTGGAAACCCCAAGAGCAAGGTGTGAAGCAGCAAGCAGCAAGTTTTCCCTCAGTTGAGACCGAGGTTATCGAACCAGAAGGAGAAAGGAAACGTCACATAGGTGTTGCAAACAACGTGGAGACCTGCACAACACAAACTCAAGACTTTGCCCCAACGAATCAGTGAGGTTGTCAAGCTCACCGGTTTGCTGTCACAAAGGATAAACGTATGGTGTGGTAGGTAATGATTTGCAGCAAGTAAACAAGTAACAGTGGAAGATGTATCAATGGTAAAGATTAGACCGGGGTCCATAGTTCACTAGATGTGCTCTCCTTAGATAAACAACATGGCATGAAGGGTAAACAAATTACAGCGGGGCAATTGACAGGAACTGAGCAAGGCATAACAATGCAATTACTAGCCAGAAAGATCCTATAAGGTTGATTGGGAAATACAACAATATACATAGACCATCATCCAACTGCATCTATGACTATAAGTCCACCTTCAGGTTATCATCCGAACCCCCTCCATTATTAAGTTGCAAGCTACTTTAAGCAAAGTGTGTAAGGTAAACAGTCCACATGTTCCATGAACAAGAGACCGTTGTTTTCTCCCTAGTAGCAACAGCACATCTACAACCGAAGAGATTATTGTCTCTTCCCTTGGAAACTAGAGGCATGAACCCACTATCGAGCATAAATACTGCCTCTTGGAGTCACTAGTAACTACTTGGCCAAGATAACCACTAGCAACGGAGAGCATGCAAGATCACAAACAACACAAACATGATAGAATCATAAAGATAAAACCACTAATCAAACCAACATAATAATCTCAATATCCATCGGATCCCCGCAAACACAACATGCATGATTACAAATAGATTAGATCTTGATCATGAACGGAGCTCACAAGATCTATACATGAAAGCACAAAGGAGGAGATACAACCATCTAGCTACTACATGTACCCAGAGTCCAAGGTGGAACTACTCACGAATCATACCGGAGAGAAGGCCTTCGGGATGATCTCCCCTCTGGCAGGGTGCCGAGAAGAACTTTAGATCCCTCGATCTAGGAACGATGGTGGTGGCGGCTATAGACAGGGGCGAGACCGGGAGGCGACCAGGGTCGCCAAACCCTAGCCAAACACGGGCCAACATGTGGCCGCGCCTAGGGGGTTTGGCCCCTCTAGCCGGCCTCTCCGGCTCTCCTCTGGACTTCTTGTTTCCCATGGAAAGTAATTGACTTTGTCCTTCGTCCCGTCCAATTCCGAGAATACTTCTTTACTAACTTTTCTGAAACAAAAACAGCAGAAAACAGGCATCTGGCACTATTGCAACTTGTTAATAGGTTAGTACCAGAAAACATATAAAAATCACCTCAAAGTGTGGACAAGTAAAGCAAAGTAGATACTAAACAAGCATGGAGCATCAAAAATTATAGATACGTTTCCAACGTATCATAAAGGAGCTATCCCATGATCAAAATGACAAGGTAAGCATACAATGAGCGTCTCAGCGATCTTTTTATTTACTATGTGCATAGCTTTTTATTGAGGATGCTTCATAGAATGCTCATTATGGTGATGCTGCAAGTTTCCACCATGATTAGGCATGGCTTAGGCTAGCGGCCTAGGCGTTTCTCTAATACAATGTATAGACTCCATGAACTCACAAGCTCCCCTTTTATTTCACATCGTCGACATCCGTAAACAAAAGAGCAAAGTATCAACTGGATAGGATATCCAAAAAGTGTTGAAAGCGTTCCCCGTGACAGCACGGTTCTGCTGACTCCCAGCATATAACTTTCATGGACAGGTCACAATGTTTCAGGATTATTAAGTGCAAGGAATAAAGTGTGCCATCAATTTCGTGAGAGATTTACTAACTAACTTTCTCAAATAGACAAACATTTTATTTGGAAGAAAACAAGTCATATTGAATATGCACTGAAATAGCAAAAATTGCTAATAAGTAGGTATGGTGGACACAGCTGGCAATGTTGGTTTTGGGGAGTTGGAAACACAGGTAGAGCTCATACTCAGTGCAAATAAAGGCTAGCAATGGAGAGGGAGCGACAAAAGAGAGAGCAATAATTGTCATAATCATGCGTGCAACAAAACAGGGCTAATTATGGCATGAAAGTAATACTAGAACTCTGAGGCAAAATAAATCATCGAGGCTTACTGACTATTGTTTAGTCATATGCATGCGTGAGCATGTGCCAAGTCGATTCACATGAATAGTCAGAGGAGGATACCACAATATCATACCAAAATATGAATAAAACAAGGCAAGCAAACATTCATATGACATGCTACAAACTATTAGCAAGCTGGAGCTAATCATAGACAAGCAAGAACTACTAAGCATCCATCAGTAACACACTCCTTACAATAAGCAGACTAAACATTCTCACAATGATGAGTATATGTACAAAAAATGAAAACAAATAGAGTTCGTTACCAGCCTCTTACCACTCTTCAAGTTGTCTTAATCTTCATTATTTCCATTCACTTGTGTGACTTGAATAATAACATGAAACTAAAATCCACTGAGGACGGCTGAACCTTGCAAAGAACTCACAAAACCAATGAAGAATAACAAATATTTTTGGTGTTTTCAATTTTTTAAAGAAAGCAAACAAAGCAAA
This sequence comes from Avena insularis, assembly GCA_023614405.1. Taxonomy (NCBI): domain Eukaryota; kingdom Viridiplantae; phylum Streptophyta; class Magnoliopsida; order Poales; family Poaceae; genus Avena; species Avena insularis. The sequence goes on along the minus strand of CM042687.1, from coordinate 236,615,753 downwards.
AAAAACAAACAAAGAAAAAGGAAACCAAACAAAGCAACATCTTTTTGGATTTTTCTTTTAAGGCAAACCAAAGCAAAGAAACAAGGAAAGAGAAACAACGAAAATATTTTTGGTATTTTTGTGTTTTTGAGAAAGAAGCAACAAGAACCAAAAAGAAGGCGAAACAATGGATACACAAAGAACCGACTGAGCATGATATATATATGAGTGTGATGTCGGTATACCTCCCCCCAATCTTAGGCTTTTGGCCTAAGTGGGGCTCAATAGCGCGGGTAGTAACCCCATGCTGGTGGGTCATCATAGGAATGATCATAGTCAGGCGCTTGCGATAAAGAAGAAGACGCGCCCCAATCAAATGAGGGTTGCTGGTATGAAGACCCTCCCAAGTTGGAGGGCTGAACTGAATTGTCTTTGTCATCCTCTTCAAAATTCTCCTCTTGTTGGGAGAGCTCCGCCACATATGTGTCAACCTCCTCCTCCGTAAGCGACCATCCTTGCCTGTTATCAAAGTTAAACAAATCAGGTGCAGGCAAATAAACTATTTTCTCAGTCCTACCCTTTCTCCGACATTGCTGGGCAAAAGATAATTCATACGGTAAACTTCTCACATTAGCCCCCATGGACACAAAACCATGCTGAACCATGGATCCAAGATCCAACCTCTCTATGGGGAACTGATAATATGAATAGTGAGGCTCTAAATCATGGAAAGCTAGCAACCTAGAAGCAATAAGACCTCCACAAATTTCACCCTTCTCGCGGTTGGTAGTGAGACGGTGAGCTATCAAAGCACCCAGGTTATAAGATCTATTCATATTCAGAGCAGCTGCGATAAAAGCTAGATCAAAAGAAGACAACTTTCTAGCATTCTTTATAGCAAGAACACACTTGGTAATGAAATAGGCAAAGTATATAATAGCTGGGAACTGAATGTTCCGAATTTTACCACTTTCCTTTGAGAAGTCGAAACCTTGGAAAATCTCAGCATATAAATCTTTAAGTGACTTGGGCCATTCCTTGATCTTCTCACAAGATCCCCACTGAGGTACTCTAATTGCTACACAGAAATCAGCAAAAGGCTAGTCGACAGGTATATTATATATTTTCTAATGGACCATGGGATGAGATGTAGACCAGGTGAACCGGAAGTCCTGCACAAAATCCATGGTTAGCTTAACAAATTGAGATGGTTCACCTTCAACAAGTGTTCCAATCCTGCATTGGCAATCAAGGTTTGGCAATCCTAGGAGATTCCCGCGGTTCTCATAAATTCATGGCATGGATATATGGAAGGAAAAACTGCCTCCTCACGATGAACCTTAATTGGCTCAGGCACCATCAATTCATATTGATTCAGTGTATAAGTACTCATCTTCCTTGCTGAAATTTTTAGACAAACATCAAACCAAGTGATTTCCATGTTGATAAATGATGAGCAACTACTATAAGAACTTGCTAGAGGGCTACACTTGCATCAAAATAAAGTTTCTAAGCATAGAACAAGCATGCAAGCTCAAACAACCTGTCATCTATAGCAGCAAAATACTCAAGATACAATCTACCAATCACAAATCTAATTGGACAAGTGGAGGAGGCACATGCCAAGGAGCAATCTCTCCAAAAATCAGCAGCAAAGATGGGCTGAGAAAGGAGATCGAAAATCACCAGCAAGAATAGCAAGAACTCGAGCTTGAGCAAGTTTTCCGGTGTTTTTCGGGAGAGAGAAAGAAGATGGCTGTGAGGGGGCACCTTGAAGGGGCCTAGGTGGGCTAGACCCCCCCTAGGGAGAAAGGCAAAGACTTGGAAGGATAAAAGTAAAAGGAAATCAAGTATAACCACAATGAAAACATTATTTTGTTCATTAAAATCCTTTTGTTAACAAGGTTGATCAAGTCTTGTTACCAAAACAATCTTATATGAAACATAACTTTGCATTCCACAAGGTGATTATGTTACCTCATACTTGATAGCAATGGTCCAATCATAATAGTTTCAAAATTTTCTTATAGAATGGGACAATATATTTCTCCAACCTTGATGCTCTCAATATTTTCAATGGAATTCAGGCAATAGCTTCTAGCAACCTTCTTGGGGAAATAAACAGTATGCTCTTTGTCATTAATATTGAATGTTACTTTTCCTTGATTGCAATTAATAACAGCACCTACAGTATTAAGCAAAGGTCTCCCAAGAATAATAGACATATTATCATCTTCAGGCATTTCAAGCATAACAAAATCAGTTAAAACCAAGCAATTATGAGCCACTTGAATAGGAACATTCTCACATATACCAATAGGAATAGTAGTTGACTTATCAGCCATTTGTAATGATATATCTGTTGGTATCAACTTTTCTAGCTGGAGTCTTTTGTAGAGAGAAAAAGGCATAACACTAACTCCAGCTCCCAAATCACATAGAGCAGTTCTAACATAATTGTTCTTAATAGAGCAAGGAATAGTTGGTATACCTGGATCACCAAGTTTCTTTGGAACCTTACCATTGAAGAAGTACTTAGCAAGCAAAGTAGAAATCTCCTCATTAGGAATCTTCCTTTTATTAGAGACAATATCCTTTATATACTTTGAATAAGGAGGCAACTTAATAGCATCAGTCAAAGGAATTTGCAAAAATAAAGGTTTCATCCACTCACAAAATTGTTGTAGTGTTCTTCCTCCTTTGACTTGTGTTTCTTACCTGGAAAAGTCATAGGGGTTTCTGCACCCAAGGTTCTCTCTCTTTACCATGTTTATTACCAATAACATCTTCCTTAGTGTACCTAGTGTTCTTAGTGTGCTTCTCAGGTTCTTCCTCACCTTCCTCCTTATCAGGAGCATCATTTTTATCATTACCACTCTCAGTTTCAGCATCAGAGACAGATATACTATTAGGATCTACAGAAGGTTCAAGTGGTTCCTCAATTATTTTGTATTTCTTTTTCTTTCTCTTACGAGGACTACCACTATTCTCACCTTGTTGAGAATCCTGCTAAATTCTTTTAGGGTGTCCTTCAGGATATAAAGGATCTTGAGTAGTTATACCACTCCTAGTTCTAATTCCATAAGCATGTTTATCTCCTGAGGCATTAACTAGCATATCCTTTTGTACCTTAGCAAATTGATCAAGTTGGGTTTGAACCATTTGAAAGTGTTTACAAAGCATTTTAATATCATTAGAAGTTCTTTCCAGAATATCTTTCAACTCATGGATAGCTCTAGAGTTTTCCAATAAATGATTCTGAACTTGTTTATTAAAATTACCTTGTTTAACAATAAAAATGTCAAGTTCCTCTAAGCATTGATCAGGAGGCTTACCATAAGGAATATCCCCTTCATCAAAGTGTTATAGAGAGTGTACCTCAATAGTAGATGAGTGGGGAATTGGCTTACATAATTATTCTATAGGCGGTAGATTCTTCACATCTTCAACTCTAATACCTTTCTCCTTTAGACATTTCTTAACTTCTTTTATCACTTCATCATTTAATGCAATAAATCCCTTCTTCTTTGGTGTTGTTGTTGGAGCTCGTTCACGCACAACTGGTTCAGGAGTAATAGGCTCAGGTGTATTTAGCTCAGTTGAAGTCCAATCATCATAATTCTTGCTTATATTAGCCATTAATTCTTCAGCATTTGTAGGTGTTCTTTTCCTAAAAACACAATCAGCAAAGCTATCTAGGTATGTCCTAGAATCATCAGTTAGTCCATTATAATAAATATCAAGAAGCTCATTCTTAGGTAATGGACATCCAGGATGTGCATGAATCAAGGCATAGAACCTTGTCCATGACTCAGGCAATTTCCCTTATTTTCCCTATTTAAAATCAAAAAGTCTCTGCAAAGCAGGATGTTTAGCACTAGGAGGAAAATATTTCTGGAAGAAAGAAGCAATCAAGCAATCAGGGCTATCAATGGAACCATGAGGTAATCTATTAAACCAAGCCCTAGCTTCTCCTTTTAATGAAAAAGGGAAGATCTTAGTAACAAAGTACTTACGCATCTTAAAATCACGAGAGAACAAAGCACTCATAGTAGAAAGCTCATTCATATGAGCCACAACACTCTCATTTTCAGTCCCACAAAAAGGTTCTTTCTCAACAATATCTAAATAAGATAAATCAAGAGAGAAATCATAGTATTTATCTTTAATATCTATGGGAGAGGTGGCAAACTTAGGATCAAAGGACAGTTTAGGCATAATAGTACGTCTAGCAAGGAGACTCTTAATAGCACTAGTACCATGTGTGTTTCGGCACTCTTCAGCAAATTCATCAGTGAACTCAATGTAACCATCATTAATATCATAACTCTCACTAGACTTAGGTGAGCTAACAGGTGTAACAGTGTCTTCATTAGGAGTTTCGGTATTTCCTAGACTAGCCATAACAGCATCTAGGAAAGGACCTAATGAACCACTCGCATCAAGCACAGTAGAAGTAACATCATGATCATCAAAAGCAGTTTCATATTCAGCAATAGTAGCAGTGTGTGTAGCATGAGTATGTGGTGGTGGTGTGACAATCTTACTTATAACAAACGGTGAATCAAGAATAACAGAGGTGTTCAGGGCCGTACCTCTTCTTGTAGTGGATGGTAAAATAGGAAACTTTCCATCACGAGACTTACCCATGATGAAAGGAGTAGCAGTGAACAATAATAGATCCAAGTGAACTTACAAATAAAGCTACGCTCCCCGGCAATGGCACCAGAAAATAGTCTTGATGACCCACAAGTATAGGGGATCGCAACAGTCTTCGCGGGTAGTATTACCCAATTTATTGATTCGACACAAGGGGAGCCAAAGAATACTTGCAAGCATTAACAACTGAGTTGTCAGTTCAGCTACACCTGGAAATAGTTCTTGCTCACAGAAGTTTATCAGTAGCAACAGCAAAGCAACAACAATAGTGAAACATGAGCAATAATGTGATACTTGATATGATTGGGATTCGAGTGCGGTAGGCATAGGGATGGATGGAAGGGCGTTGCATGGACGAGTCTAAACATGTAACTTCAAGATCTAGGGCATTGTAGATAAATAATAACAAGAATCCAAGTACTAAACAATCCTAGGCATGTGCTCCAAATATAGTCATACGTGCTCGCAATGAGAACTTGCATAACATCTTATGTCCAGCCAGCCCGTGGCAGCGGGGCCTCTAGGGAACTACTGGCAATTAAGGTTCTCCTTTTAATAGAGCACCGGAGCAAAGCATTAACACTCCATGAACACATGTGATCCTCACACCACAGCCATCCCCTCCGGTTGTCCCAATTATTGTCACTTTGGGGCCTTTGGATCCGGACAATGATATGTGTACACAACTTGCAAATAAGATCACAAACAATACTATCATAATGATTCAATAATAAGTTCAGATCTAAGATCATGGCACTCGGGCCCTAGTGTCAAGCATTAAGCATAACAAGTTGCAACAAAGTCAAATAGCACTAATAGAGATACTAGGCACTATGCCCTAACAATCTTATTCGATTATATGATAGAACTCATCCAATCCCTACCATCCCCAAGCCTATAGCGGGGGATTACTCAATCATGCACGAGGGAAACATCGATGGTTGATGGAGAGGCGTTGGTGATGATGATGGCGATGATCCTCTCCAAATCCCCCGTCTCGGCAGGGTGCCAGAACGGAGTTTCTGGATCTGAATCTTGGTTTCTGGTGGCGGCGGCGGAGAGTAACTCTTTCTGGAAAACTATTGAACCCCTCTTGGTTTTTAGGTAGAGAGGCAACTTATAGGCGCAGAGGGAGGCCGAGGGGGTGCCTGGGGTGGCTGCACCCCCCTAGGCACGGCCAGTGGTGGGCCCGCGCATGGCAGGGGTGTGGGTGTTGGAGATATGCCCTAGAGGCAATAATAAAAGTGGTTATTATTATATCTTTGTGTTTATGATAAATGTTTACATTCATGCTATAACAGTATTAACCGGAAACATTAATACTTGTGTGACTTGTAAACTAAATTAGAGTCCCTAGTAAAGCCTCTTTAATAATACTAGCTTGTTGGTTAATAGATGATCGTAGTTTCTCGATCATGAACATTGAGATGTTTTTAACAACGAGATCATATCATTAGGATAATGGTACGATGGACATACTCCTATAGATAAGCGTACCATAAAGATCAAGTCATTTCAATTATTTGTTTGCTATAAGCTTTCTGATACATAGTAACCTAATTCCTTTGACCCTGAGATCATGCTAATCACCATCACCGGAAGGATGCTTTGATGACATCAAACACCACATCATAACTGGATGGCTATAAAGGTGGCATTGAGTGTTCGGAAAGTATGGGTTGAGGCACATGGATCAAGAGTGGGATTTGTCCATCCATATGACAGATAGATATACTCTGGGCCCTCTCGGTGGAATGTCATCCAATTATCTTGCAAGCATGTGACTGGCTCACAAGGGATCACATATCACGGGAACGAGAAAGGAGTACTTATCGGTAACGAGGTTGAACTAGGTATGCAGAGATACTGACGATCAAAACCTCGGATAAGTAAACTATTTTTGAGTCAAAGGGAAATTGGTATCGTATGTAAGTGGTTCATTGATCAGAGAAGTGTCTCGATCATATCCACATAATTCAAAGGGAAATTTTTGAGTCAAAGGGAAATTAATCATAAAAATATGTGGGATCCATATGAATTTCCAGATTCCTCTATTGGTTATTGATCAGAGAAGTGTCTTGATCATATCCACATAATTCACGAACCGTAGGGAGACACACTTAAGGATTCGATGTTGTTTAGTAGATATGGAATGTTAATAAGGGATACCAATGTTGTTAGGAGTCTCGGATGGTATCCGGGATATCACGAGGAGATCCGAAATGGTCCGGAGAATAAGATTCATATAAGGAAAGTCCGATTCCGGAGTTCGGGAAACATTCCGATGTTTTCATTAGAGAGGTTCTAGAAGGTTCACCGGTCCGGAAGGAGAATGGTCCATGAATGTTTCATGGGTAAGTGGAATGATTAGATCATATCCTAGGTCACTTGGTGTGGTCATTTGCGAGAGAGAATTAAATCTCTAAATTGAAAGTCAAACGGGAGGTTTGAAAAGTCAAACTAGAACAATAGTTTCCTAGTGGAAGTAGGAGAGAGAGTCCTTCCAACTTGGGTTTGGAAGTGGATTCAAACTCACCCCTCCCAAGGCTGCCCCCCTCTCATAAATGGAGGGGGAGGGCTGCCCCAAAGCAACAAGCCCAGCCCCTCTCCACCCAAGCCGCCGCCGCCGTGCCGCCGCCGGCCCATCGCCGTCGCCCTAGCCGCCGCCGACACCTCCTCCTCCTCCCGGTCTTCTAAACCTAGATCACCAGGAAACCCTAATTCCACCATAACTCGCACTGGCTTAGGCGAAGCCCTGCAGGATCTTCCCTCTACTTCCGACACCACGCCGTCATACTGCCGGAATCGCGAGGGGAGAACTACAACCTCCGCTGCCTGCTGGAACAAGGGAGAGGAAGGTCTTCATCGAGTACCGAACGTGTGAACGTGTAACATCCCAAAAATACTAAACTTAAATCATCAAACTCTAATCATCAAAATTAGGGTTAACAAAAACTTTTCTAAATAATATTATGAAAGCATGCGTGAGTGTATGCATTTAATTTGAAATTCTTTTGAACCAACTTGTTTGTGTGTTTCTTTGCTTGTAAAATGTTTCTTAGGTGAAATAAACATCATCTAAACATTTCCCACACTTTTCCCAAAGACAAGTAAAGCAAAACAAATAAAATAAAGGAATGGTCATTTTGACCAATTTAACTCCCAACCCTACTTTGGCTATCTCAAACTTTCAGAACCTAACAGAAACTTTTCTGGATCTTTGCACCCCTTGATTGTACTCATAACAAAGTATCAAGGCCCACTTTGTGATCATCCAGAAACTTTCAAATGCATAGTTTAAATGACAATTCAAAATTGAATCTTTATCATATGGGAAGATCCCACTTTTTCAAAAACCACTCAAACAAGCTCAACTTTCAAAACCCAAGCATCTGCAGACTCACCAACACCAATCTAGCACACCCACCAAAAATCTTTTCAAAATTCAAAAATTGAATTCATGCGGCCATTTCATCAAACACTTGGCAGACACAAATCAAACAAAATCAAAACACTATTGTGAGCAGTGATTCTTGCCTAACGGGTTCCCTATCTAGCTCACAACCAGCTCAGTAGATCATCTAGCAAGATTAACCAAGCACTAGCACCACTGTGAGCTTGGTATTGTCATCAATGGTGAGCAGGCCGAATGCATCCTTGTCACCCACATGTCGACAGCAAGCTAGGAGGAGAAACAAGCCTAGCCAGCATGTCTAGGAGCAAGCCAACACTCCACCGCCACTCCCTGTCCACCGCTCGAACCCTGCCAGCCACTGGACCACGCGCACGGACCATGCCAACCTCACCAGCAACCATGCCGAGAGCACGCCCCGTGCGCCACGCTCGACCAACGCCCACAGACCGTGCGCCGCCCTCGCCGCGTGCATACGTGATCACCACAGTCCCAGCAACCCCGCAGACACGCTCGTTCGCCGCCGTGCGGACCACGCGCGCTGTGCGCCATAAGTTCTCCATCGGGCACGCACAGAGCACCTTCGTGTTCCGACCAAACCGCACCGCCCCACGTCTCGCCACCATATCATTGAGCATCGCCAGGGAACACCGCACCGTCCCCTAACTTCGCCCATGCCAATAGCCGTCTGTACCATCGCCCCCGACGAGCTCACCGTGCACCCCGTCGGTCCCCTCGCTCGACTATAAATAGAGGCCACCCCCAGCCGAATTGAGCACACCATTCTACTCCCCTCTCATCACTGATTGTGTCACACCGTTCCCGGAGCAAGGCGAGCAACACTTCGCTAGAATTTCACCGGAGCCCGCCGCCTCTGGAGAAGAAAGGAGCCAACGATTGGAGCCGCCCCAGGAGGAGCCACCGGTACCAGGAGATTCGTCGTCGTCTACTTCGTCATTCACCCGCCTCGCCGACCCTTGCCTGCACCCCGGTGAGCCCCCAACACCCCTCACTGGCCGCGCTAGGTTTCTGTCTCACCGGAGTTGCCCAACGTCGACGATGACTCCCAGCCGTTGGATTAGAACCAGCTCGAACGTCCCACGTTGCCCCGTACCGTTTCGCACCCCCTATCTCACTGACAAGTGGGGACAGCCACTTAAACAGCTGAGCGCTGCGCTTAGCGTGCCGACCCGATGTCGTTTCCAGCTCAGGTTATTTGAATTAAACCTTTTCCATTTTATTTCAAACACACTTCTATACCCAGTTTCAAAAATCAACCCAGGTCGATTCATTGCACCAAATTGAATGAAACCAATTTTGTTGGAAAGGTCTGGGAATGCTGAATCCAAGCCCGTTGGATTCAAGTCATTTGGATCTATAGATCACCCATGGTAAAAATAACAAGGCAGAAGCTTTTCTGCATTCAAACATTTTTCAAATTTAAACCATAGTAGCTTTTGAGTTTATTCACAAAAATCACATTTAACCATACCTTTCAGAATATATAAAAATATATAGGTTTACTTACAGAAATAATGTTCAAGTAATAAAAGAATGCCCCATAGGCATTTCTAGCCACTTTAATTAATTAAAATAAAAGGGTAAAACCTTATTAAATTGTGACACCACTTTAAATCACATTCCCATGGACTAAAATATGTGGTGATGACATGTGTCAACATGATCCCCTGTGTTGGTTTGGAGAATATTAAATCTTAAGTAGTTGTTCAATGAGTAGAAATTACTTTTCTAAAAATAAAAGGAATTAAACCAAACTTTAATCTTGTAATATTAGTGATGATATTAGATCATCTATAGGACCCTTTTGTGTGATGATTGCAAGTAATTAAGTATTGTTTGGTGATTGTGTACATCGTATGTATTTATAGACGCTAGTACCGACCAAGGATACGAGGAGGAAGGAGGATTCTAAGAAGAAGAAGTCGAGGAGAACTTCAACCACTGCTCTGCTCAAGGCAAGCTATTAACCTTGCAAGCTAACACTTGCAATTTAGCAAGCTTATACTGATATTGTTCAAGCCAATACCTTCTTGTTACCATGTCAACTATATGCCTTAAAGCATATATGATCACAACCACTTGATAAACCAATCCTAGTTTTACTTACAAGTTTCTTACTTTATTTCTTTACCAAAGCTCTTACTTAGAGTTTACTTAAGAGAATGGTAGATACTAGAAAGATATATGAAGGTTGCATAAAGAGCATAAAATTTGGCCTAAGCTAGATAATCTTGATGTCATCCTAAGGCATGAGATTGAACTTAGTTAGAACTCCACTAGTTTACCACCCCTCATTAGTGCTTACCCCCCACTTGTAGATGCTAGTGCTAAGCATAAAACATGATCAACTTTAGATGGGAATACTTGGTGGAAAAATGGTAATGAAAACCTTGGAATGATGGATCATTCTATTGAAATGTTTTGGACATCTGTTTCCGAACAACTTATGATTTTGGTGATGAAAATGATGAGGCATGAGCCTTAGCCCTTTATAAAACTGATGGTTGTCTGGATGCGATACCATTCCAATTTTATCGTACAACCACAATACCCGAAGATTGGGTAGGGCTTGACTGGACACTTATATACCTTAGTATTAGTTCCCTCATGGCCAAGGTCTGAGCTGAGGCTACCTTGTGAAGTTTGTCCACCTGTGCAGTACCCAAGATGACAGTTGGTCATGGTTGGGAGTCCAAACTCACAGGAGAGGTGCTTATACTAGGGCGTGTAATTGAAAGGTTAGGATTGATTATCCGCATACTGAGTATGGTGAATTCAGGATTTGTTCCTGACGGATGTATCGAATGTTGTGGTGAAAGTGTACAACCTCTGCAGAGTGTCAAACTATTCGAATAGCCGCGTCCGCGGTTATGGACAGTTGGAGTGGCCATACTGTTCCCCCGTCAGACTTTTCAAAAATGACTTGTGAAATGAATTGAGACTTTGACTTGACCACAACAGGGTTGTGATATGAAATACAAGTTCCCACTTAGGTGTTATAAAACTTCAACTAGCATTCTTTGCTTCTGAACTTAGTAGAGGTAAATCTGGCTTTTTGCAAAACAACCCTAGCGCTTAGTATCCTACTACAAAAACCCCTTTAGCTGTTAGTATTAGTTTGCGAGTACTTAAAGAGTACTCATGGCTTTGTCCCTGGCTATTCCCATGGCTAGACTATGAAGAGGAGTATCTGGAGGATGGACCCAAGGAAGGTTACGACAACTAGGATCATCTCCCATCGTCAGCATTGCATGTGACCCCAAAGATGGAGCTTCGCCTACGCTATCGTTATTATTACGTATTCCGCTGCTTGATGTTGTATTAAGAACTTGATCATGAGATCCCTATTTGTGTATGAACTTATGTATGGTTTGTAATGGATGATGTACTATGGTATCCAATTCTGTTATGTCTTGCAAAAATGGTAATCCTGGGATTGCGATGTATGGCATAACAGGCATCTGGGATTAAAAATCCGGGTGTTGACAAGTTGGTATCAGAGCCATCCTGACCATAGGAGACCCTAGTTAGACTAGACGTTTGAATCAAAAACTTAGTTTCAAAACCAAAGAAAACCAATATTTACAAAAACTTATTCTCATTATTATCCCTTTGATTCTTTCATGAAAATTCATGTTCCTCAAAAACTCTTGCAAAATACATAAAATTTTGAAACACTTGATCACTCTACTAACTTACTCATCCTATATTCTTATAGATGGACGTGAAGAACAACAAGTTTTATCAGTTGGGGAATGGAGGAGACCTTATCTTTGAGAGGGATTTGGACCAGCTTTCGGAACTTCTGGAGCATCCGCACCCCGAGTCCTTCGGAGCTCAGCTCAATGATCAAGGAGGAGAAGATCTGCAGTGGCTAATTGTTGCAAGTCTCCGAGGAAAGATTGAACCTCCCACTGAGGAAGGAATTCACTTCACCTTAAGAGAGAACAACTGGCTCGATGGACTTGCCAGGGCCATGCAGGAAGCTTTTTCCCGTCTGTGTGGGCAGAGCATCAATCAGATCAAGGGTACTCGCTTTGAGTTTTGCCCGAGGCATGATGCAAATGGACAACCACTGGAAGCCCCATATCACCCTGAGCTAAAGACTCAATTGGACCACCTTATCTTCATGATGTACGATCGTCAGTAGGAGTTGGACAACTGCCGTGACTACTGCAACCACAAGTCTACCATCATCAAGACGAAGGATCAAACCATCGCCATGTTAGCAAAGGATCACAAGTCTCGCCGCCATCAGCTCGACAAGAAGGAGCGCATTATTGCCCATCTTCGCCACCACATCTCATCTCTGGAGGAGACCATCCACGAGAGAGACATGTAGTTGGAGGAAAGGGAGAATGCCGGAGAAGATCTTTGTGGAGACCCCTACTCCTATCTCAGCGATGATGATGATTTTCTGGAGGATCAGGATATGGACTTCTTCACCGATGAAGATGATTTCGCCTTCATCGATGATGATGAGGATGATGAAGCCACAGATTCCGAGGAGTAGTAGCACTTGAGCACTAGCGTAGTGAGTAGTATTCGGTACCACTGTATCGTAGTTTCCAGAATGGTTCTTAAAACCATCTGCTTTTCTTTGTTGTGGTGTGTGTTGTATCGTGTGCTATAAATGAATGAATGAAAAAGCAAGTTGCTAGAAAATCTGAGTCAAACTTTAAAAACTTTTCAAAGACCCAAAACCTTAGAAATTTCCCTCTTTTCTCATGATCTATCTCAATCTTCAGATGCCACGTGGAGGAAGTGGTTCATCCCCGGACCCGATGTTGCAGATTCTGCAAATGTTGACTTCGACCGAAGCGAAAGAGCGTCAAGCCAACCTAGCCACCCTGCAATAGATAGCCCAGCTTGCCCACAACAACCAAGGCCACGGAAATCAGGACAACCATGGATCTAAGCTCAAGAATTTCCAGAATACCAACCCACCTATTTTCACTAAGTCGGAAGAACCCCTAGACGCTGATGATTGGCTGCAAACCATGGAAAATAACCTAGAAGTCGCCGGAGTGGAAGCCAACGAGAAAGTGCTGTTCGCCACCCACTATCTAGCCGGAGATGCCAGGGCATGGTGGAACAGTGTTCCCGCAATGACCGGAGGCCAGATGATGACCTGGGAGGAATTCAAGGTCAAGTTTAGCAGAACCCATGTGCCACCAGGTTTGATCAAGAGAATGAGAGACGAGTTCAGAGAGCTGAAGCAAGGAAGGATGCCTGTGGTGGAATACCGTGACAAATTCTTGTCATTAGATAGGTATGCCCCGGATGAGATCGACACCAAAGCCAAGAAGAAAGAAAGATTCCTGAATGGTCTGCACGATGAGATGCAGACGGTATTAGTCAATATCCCCTTTGCTGATATTGAAGCCCTTGTCGACTCAGCTATCCAGATGGAAGGAAAGATCAACCAAGCCAATGAGAACTGCAAGCCTCGCATGATGCATCAACTAGGAACCCAATCATACCCCAAAGTATCGCCCCAACCCATCTCCAGGATTTTCCCCAAGAACCAACAGACCCCCGATGAACCGTCCGACCTATCCCAACCGTGGAAACCCTAGGCCCGGAGGAAATCACAACAACCCTGGCAACTCTAGCAATTTCAACCGTGCCCCACCCAAGTTCAACACCAACAACGCTACCGCCAACACCAACACTGCCCCGAGGACTGGAAGCAATGTTGTGCCTGTAGCAGCAAAGGACAAGTCGCAAGTGACTTGTTATGACTGTGGAAATAAAGGCCATTATTCCAACGATTGCCCCAACAAGAAGAATGTCGCAGCACCCAATGCCAACGCCCCAGCACAGCAGCAGCGTCATGTTCATCCAGGAAGGAGATTTGCCCCAGGGAATTCACTCAACCGCAACGGCCGTCTTTTTCTCATGCATGCTGAAGAAGCTCAGGAAGCGCCAAACGTCGTGCTGGGTATGTTTTCTATTAATTCAGTACTTGCACGAGTGTTGTTTGATTCTGGTGCATCGCACTCATTTGTCACCGAAGAATTTGCATGCACTAGTAAAATTCAACCAACAAAACTGAAGCATGTTATGATCGTTCAAATTCCCGGATCAACCACCAAGGCTAGGCAAATTTGCAAAGCCGTCCCTATCCGAATCCATGGCAAAGATTTTTATGCAAATCCGATAGTACTCGGAACTAAAGGTTTGGAAGTAGTACTAGGAATGGATTGGATGTCCAAACATAAAGGATTGATTGACTGTGCCAAGAAAGCCATAACCATGACCAGTATAGCCGGAATATCAGTCGAGCATATATCAGAAACCTTACCTCGCCAATTCAAGTGCAACAAGAGTATAGCCCAACCTACCATTGACCAAGTCCGGATAGTCTGTGAATACCCCGATGTATTTCCAAATGTTTTGCCCGGTATGCCCCCAGATCGAGATATCGAGTTTATCATCGAACTAATTCCTGGAACCGGACCCATAGCACAGAGACCCTATAGTATGAACCCGTCAGAGCTCGCAGAGCTGAAGAAGCAACTAGATGCCATGCTGGAAATAGGATTGATTCAACCAAGTGCGTCACCTTGGAGATCACCTGTCTTGTTTGTGGACAAGAAGGATGGAGGTAACCGTTTGTGTACGGATTATCGGAAATTGAATGATGTCACCATCAAGAAGAAGTACCCGTTGCCCAAGATAGAAGATTTGTTTGATCAGTTGACCGGTGCCAAAGTGTTTTCTAAGATTGATCTTAGGACTGGCTATCATCAACTCAAAATTCGTGCAGAGGATATTCCAAAGACTGCCTTTACCACCAGATATGGATTGTATGAGTATACAGTCATGTCTTTTGGATTAACCAATGCCCCCGCTTATTTCATGAATCTCAGGAATAAGATTTTTATGGACTTCCTGGATAAGTTTGTCGTTGTTTTCATCGATGACATTCTGATTTATTCCAAATCAGAAGAAGAACATGAGCTACACTTAAGGACCATTCTTAGAACCCTTAGAGAGCATCAGCTATATGCAAAGTTTAGCAAATGTGAATTCTGGTTACAGGAGGTAGGATTCCTCGGTCACATTGTATCTGTAAGATCCCTCCTTTATAAAGGAAAAGGATCCTTGTGATTGCAATGCTAGTCCCTGGATCATTGCTAGCATCCACAGTTTAAGATGAAGTACACAGATACAAAGGTCATTTATTACATCCATTCCAGAGATAAACATAGTCTTTACAACTCAAAGGCCACAAGCCTATTACAAGAGTTTGAATAAGTAAATAAATATAAGTCTTCATCTTCATGTGCCACAGGCAAACATGTTGAGTGTAGACTCATGACACCTAATCCTCATCAGAGTAACCTGCAACATCACAAGTTACAGCCACAGTGGGTCAATACTTTGGAATAGTATTGGCAAGTGATACCTTAGTAAAATTTAGGTGGACTATATTACTATATGCAATTTGGCTAAGTGTAGCTTGGCTTGCTTTGCTCAAAATAGGTTTTTCCTATTAGTTGAAATCACTAAGTTTTTCTTTGTCAAAACTTTTCCCAAGGAACCACCAATAGACATTGAGGTCCTTCACCCTTATTCACCCACAAATTTTTACTTAGAAATTGGGATGAGGAGATTCTTGATAGCTTCCATGCCTTGATACTCAAGTTGTCCATTGCCATGGACTTGGCTAAGTACTTAGATTTTTTCATCTGCAGAGGTTGTGCACTTTCCCCACCAGACTTGGTTTCACCAAGACAGGACCTTTCAGAAGCCTTCCCTTAGACCAGATGGACGCGTTCCAACCTATCATTCCCACTACCACCAACTGTCCAAATGGCTAAGTTCTAGCAACTTATGTGATCCAGGCAGAGCCCATATTGCCAAGTGGCTGCACTATAAGCTTCTTAACACTTGGCCTCTAAAATCTCTTTGTTCCTGGGTGGCTTACCACAAGTGAGATACACAAGGTAAACCATAGCCATGGGCCTTGTGTAACCACTCAACCAAAATCCACCAATCAAGTCCCTTTCCACCCAGGTGATTGTCACATCCCAAGATTTTCCAAATCTTGTAATGTGAAAAATAAATGAATAAAATAAAACTTTGTTGATTTTCAGGGTGAGAAGAAACTTTTTGAATCCAATTGGAAACTTTCAAAACCTATTTGGATCAAATAAAATCCTAAAGGAATTTAAAAAGATAAATAAACAATAAAACTTAAAAATATTTAAAATTACTATTTTTGGATCTTTTAATGAAAAGATTTGGTTTTCAAAAGAAAA
This sequence comes from Avena insularis, assembly GCA_023614405.1. Classification (NCBI taxonomy): domain Eukaryota; kingdom Viridiplantae; phylum Streptophyta; class Magnoliopsida; order Poales; family Poaceae; genus Avena; species Avena insularis. The sequence goes on along the minus strand of CM042687.1, from coordinate 236,599,412 downwards.
GGTTGAAATATAAATAAGGATTATTTTATAAAGCCAAATTAAACCTTGGCCAAGATTTTGAAACAAAAGGTTTTGCTTTGATTAAAATAGTAAAGGTTTATTTAAATAAAATAATAAGGATTTAATATCCAATTTTATTTAAGTAAAAGCTTTTCCCATTTTAAATAAACACTAAAACTTATTTTTTTATTTTAAATAAGTTTTCCAAGTATTTTATATTCTCAATTAAAACCCACTGAAGTGTTTTTGGTTTTATTTTAGATTTCAAAATAAAGATTTTAATAAAACAAATCCTATTTGATTTATTAACTAAGGTCCATTTTATTTAATTATAAATGGACCCTAAAATAAAAATATTATTTTGGTCTTTGGACTATGGTTTATGTTGTTAAACAGAACCAAATTCAATTGCAAAGTGTGGTGGAAGTTCGATTGTTTTGAATGTTTGATTTGTTTGTTTGAAATTCAATCAGGAAATTCAAACAGAAAAAGAGAAAAGAATCAGAACAAAAAAATATGCAAAGGATACAGCCCAAATTACCCAGCCCAACTATCCTAGCCCACTAAGCCCAACCAGCCCACTGCCCTCTACCGCAGAAAACGATTCACACTCGCGATTGAACCCACTAAGTCGCAGACAGGTGGACCCCGTTCCCTTTCCTTCTCTCTCGCTGCCAGTGGACCCCACAGCCACGCGGTCATCTTCCCCACCCGCGACCTATTCTTCCCCAGACCTCGCTGCCGTTCTCTGTCAATCAATCCCCGAGTAAATTCACTTAATTGCAGCGTTGATTCCGCACGGTAACCTCGCTCACTTAAGAGCCCACTCCCCCTCTCCATTTCCCCTCTCTCGCTCGACTCTCTCGGCCACCAGGCTGCTCGGAATCCTCCCCGAACCACCACAGTCTCCGGCGAGCTCCCGTTCAAATTCCGGCCACCACCGCCAGCCCCACTGCTTCCAGAGCACACTGGCTTGCTCGCCATCATCTCCTGCACCTGCCAGTGCCTTCCCCTCGCTCGTGCGTGCTCTGCAGCGTTGACTTCGTCTTCGACTGAACGACGCCGCCGTCCGCTCCAACTCCGACAAGCTCTACAGGTAGTTTCCGACCGCGCCTCTCCTTCTCCTTCACGCACGCATCTTCGCCTTGACCTTGCGCATCTAACCGTTCACTCCTCTTGCTCTCTCGTGAACCGTAGCGCCTCCCTCGACGACGACAGAACATGGCCGTCGACAGACGCAACTCCGGCGAGCCATTATCCTCACCTCTGTGCGCCCCTTCGCCAGCCAGTACCTCCTTGAGCTTCCCCAAGCTTCGGCGAACACGGTGAGCCTTCTCCTCCTCTCCCTTGCGTCCTGTATCACCGGCGACGACCTCACTGGCCGCTGGCCAGCGCCGCCAGGCCATCGAGTATTGGTCAGAGTAGTTAGGACCGTAGGATTTGGATCCGACGATTAGGATAGAAAGTGAGCGAATGGGTACGCACGCTTCTGAGCCGTATGATTCCACTTAAATCCTACGGTCTTTATTAGTCGATCCACGCGAAACGTTTTCGACGAATAGGAATCAGACGCGTGTCCTAGAGTTTGTTTTAAAAACAGAATTTGATCAATTAGACTTGGGATTTTGTAAATTGCATAACTTTAGTTCCACACATCCAATTTTTGCAAACTTTATATCAATGGAATCAGTGGAGCAAGCCCTAGCCAACCATGCCATTTGTTTAGTAAAAAGTTTCTGTTTAATTGTTTGTTTTTGCAGAAACATTTGTATGCTTGTTTAGATTATAAAAAAATTCAAAAATGATTTTGGGGATAAAATATTTGGCAAATGGTGTGATTTGAACCTACTGACCATAGGAAACACTTTGTGGTTTCAAAAATGTATTTGGTGAAACAAAAGAATGATTCTTTGATTTAAAACCATTTCTAGTCAAATAAAAATATAGTTTATTTATTAAAAATAATTTTGGAAGAAAACCTTTGGGAAATGTTTTGTTTTAAACTCTCTGACCCCAAACACCAAGTTTTATGGTTTGAAAACATATTTGGTGAACCCTATAGATTAATGCCTTAGTTAAAAACATTTCTACACCACATAAAATGATACCTTGTTTTAAAATGGTTTATGAAGTGAAATCTTTTGCAAATGACTTTGCCACTTTATAAAATGACCATTAGGTGTTTTCAAATGTTCATGACCCATTAGGGACCACTTTTTCAAATAAAACAAAGATTGGCATGTTTGCATGCATTACCTTGACTTTGTTATTTTATGTGATGAATTGCTTGAATGGTAGATTGAAATGTTGTTTGCTTGATTGAATTGTAGTGACTTGAAGTGTGTGAACATTGCAAAGATAAAGGAGTGAACTTATACCCTCTACCAAAAAGGCAAGTGATGCTTCATACTTTTGTCCCATTATTTTCACTATGCATTAGTGATATTTCTAAGTATAGGACTTGCATGGAATTTTGCTAAGTGTAAACCTTGCTATGGGAAAACCTAGTAGATGAAACCTTATTAGAAAGTTTTCTAAGTTAAGATTCCTACTACTATCAAGCTTAGCTTAGCTAATAGAAAACAAGGGTGAAATATACATTCATACTATGGAAAAATTTCTAAGTCTGAGGACTTGTGTTTTTGTTTAATAAAACAACTAAGTTAATGAATCACCTAGGTGGAATGGTAATTGCTTGGTGGTTTTGGTTGAGTGGTTCACAAGGCCCATGTTTATGGTTTACCTTGTGTATCTCACTTGTGGATGGCCACCCAGGAACAAAGAGATTTGAGATGTCAAATGTTGAGAAGCTTCAAGTGCAACCACTTGGCATTATGGGCTCTGCCTGGATCACATAGGTTGCTAGAACTTGGCCATTTGGACAGTTGGTGGTAGTGTGATGATAGGTTGGAACGCGTCCATTTGGTCCAAGGAAAGGCTTCTGAAAGATCTTGTCTTGGTGAAACCAAGTCTTGTGGGGAAAGTGCACCACCTCTGCAGAGTGTAAAATCTAAGTACTTAGCCATGTCCCTGGAAAAGGACAATTTGAGCATCAAGACATGGAAGCTATCAAGAATCTCATCATCCAAATTTCTAAGTTAAAAACTTGTGGATTGAACAAGGTTTAAGAATCTTCAATCTTTGTTTGGGAGAAATGATTTTGTCAAGCAAAAACTTAGTGTTTTCAAATGTTAAGGAAAAATCTATTTTGAGCAAAGCAAGACTTAACTCCACTTAGCCAAATGCATATAGATGTTAGACTCCACTATACTACCATAGTATCACTTGCCAATACAATTCAAATGTATTGACCCTTGTGGCTATAACTTGTTATGTTGCAGGTTTGATCGATTTTAGTGAAGTTAAATGATTAGGATTACAAAGTCTACAACCAACATGTCTGCCTGTGGCACTTTGAAGATGAAGGACCCCATGCTTATAGATATTCTGCTACAATGTAATGTAATAGCCAAATGAGCTATGTAAGATGTAATAAAATTATGTTATTCCTGGTTATAAAGTTGTATTATGACCTTTGTTTCTTGATATTACATCTTAACTATGGATGCTAGCTATTGATCCAGGGACTAGCATTGTAAACACAGGGGACTCTACCTTATTAAAGGTTGGGACCCTTACAGATGGTATCAGAGCATTGTGTTGCCTGTAGGATTTGTAAACCTAGGATTGGACAAAAACCCTTAGAAAAATAGGAGTTGTATTTGTTCCAAAACTTATTTACAAACAATCTTGTAAACTCTTTCCTCAAACCATTTTGGTTTTGATTCTACATCTCTTCTATTTCAAACTTGATGGACAAAGCCTACCCCATGGCCAAAGACTTCACCATGTGCAAAGGACTTCTTCAACTCTAATGACTTCAACATCTTCAGCATATTCACCAAGGACTTCAACCTTGGATATCACTAAGGACAAGTGAGACAAGAATTCTTGCTCAAGATTTGAAGACTAAGGAAACACCAAATAGAAAGAGCCATCATCACCTTTGAAGTTTTGTGACCAAGACATGAGAAATTATCTCCAAGGATACAAAGATTTTGTTCAAGGAGAATCAACCAAGAAGGAAGAAAAGAATGCAAGTGAACCCTATAGATGGACCACCATATTTTGTTTAAGTCAAACCCACCAACTTAAGTGGTGTAACAAAATATTTTTGGATGCCTAAAAATATGCTTGAAACTTGTTGTTTGAATGGAATGTTTGCTTGTGATTGCTTGCACATTGTTTGTGTGAATTGTGATGTGTGTGATTAGAATTATTCCCTTAGAAATATTTTACCTATTCTAATCTCAATTCAACCCAAACAGATGACTTCTCCAAGAGACTCCAACATCAAGGTTAATGATGACAACCACAACCAAGAGGACAACATGAGAGAACTTATAGCAACCCAAAACCAGTTGAGCCAAGAGACAACTCAGCTTTTAGCCAACAACAATGGACTAGACCCAGCCATACAAAGGATTTTGAAACTTCAATCCCAATTGTTGCAAGGATTGGTTACTCAAATGATCAACATGAGAGAAAACTTTTTCCAAAGAGCTAATGACAACAAGGATGACAAAGATGTTATTTTAGAAGGAACCAAAGCTTGCAATATTTATGGAGACAAGGATCATGCATGCAAGGAGCATGAAGATCAATGCCCTAAATGTGAAGAAGGAAGTCATATCTCTAGTAACTGCCCCAAGAAGAGAGAAAGATTTCCCACCTCTGAGGTGAGGTATGAAGAACATGAACTAGAAGAACTCCTAGCTTTGGAGAGACCCAAAAATAAGAAGAAGGATATTACTCAAGTGCAATGTTACAATTGCAAAGAGATGGGACACTATGCCAGTGAATGCCCAGAAAAGAAGAAGAGACAAGAAGACAAACAAAAGCTAGTGAAACCCAAGATGAGGAAGGATTTTAGCCAAGTGATGTGCAACCACTGCAAAGAGTTAGGGCATTATGCATCATATTGTCCAGAGAAGCCACCTCAAGACCTCAGCCTTATCACATGTTTCAAATGCAAGGAACTAGGCCACTATGCAAACTTCTGTCCAGGAAAGTTACACCAAGATCCCAAGCAAGCCAATATGTAATCTAGTTAGAAAATTTTTAAGGGTGGTAGTACCCTAGATGCTTTGAGCCAATTTGTAACCCTAGCCTCCCCCAAATCTCGGGACGAGATTTATCTTAAGGGTGGTAGCCTGTCACATCCCAAGATTTTTCAAAACTTGTAATGTGAAAAATAAATGAATAAAATAAAACTTTGTTGATTTTTAGGGTGAGAAGAAACTTTTTGAATCCAATTGGAAACTTTCAAAAACTATTTGGATCAAATAAAATCCTAAAGGAATTAAAAAAGATAAATAAACAATAAAACTTAAAAATATTTAAAATTACTATTTTTGGATCTTTTAATGAAAAGATTTGGTTTTCAAAAGAAAAGGTTGAAATATAAATAAGGATTATTTTATAAAGCCAAATTAAACCTTGGCCAAGATTTTGAAACAAAAGGTTTTGCTTTGATTAAAATAGTAAAGGTTTATTTAAATAAAATAATAAGGATTTAATATCCAATTTTATTTAAGTAAAAGCTTTTCCCATTTTAAATAAACACTAAAACTTATTTATTTATTTTAAATAAGTTTTCCAAGTATTTTATATTCTCAATTAAAACCCACTGAAGTGTTTTTGGTTTTATTTTAGATTTCAAAATAAAGATTTTAATAAAACAAATCCTATTTGATTTATTAACTAAGGTCCATTTTATTTAATTATAAATGGACCCTAAAATAAAAATATTATTTTGGTCTTTGGACTATGGTTTATGTTGTTAAACAGAACCAAATTCAATTGCAAAGTGTGGTGGAAGTTGGATTGTTTTGAATGTTTGATTTGTTTGTTTGAAATTCAATCAGGAAATTCAAACAGAAAAAGAGAAAAGAATCAGAACAAAAAAAATATGCAAAGGATACAGCCCAGCCGGCCCAGCCCAACTATCCTAGCCCACTATGCCCAACCAGCCCACTGCCCTCTACCGCAGAAAACAATTCACACTCGCGATTGAACCCACTAAGTCGCAGACAGGTGGACCCCGTTCCCTTTCCTTCTCTCTCGCTGCCAGTGGACCCCACAGCCACGCGGTCATCTTCCCCACCCGCGACCTGTTCTTCCCCAGACCTCGTTGCCGTTCTCTGTCAATCAATCCCTGAGTAAATTCACTTAATTGTAGAGTTGATTCCGCACGGTAACCTCTCTCACTTAAGCGCCCACTCCCCCTCTCCATTTCCCCTCTCTCGCCCGGCTCTCTCAGCCACCAGGCTGCTCGGAATCCTCCCCAAACCACCACAGTCTCCGGCGAGCTCCCGTTCAAATTCCGGCCACCACCGCCAGCCCCTTGCTTCAGAGCACCTTTGTCTTGCTTCGTAGTCATCTCCTTGCCGGTGCCTTCCCTCGCTTTCATGGCGTGCTTTCTGCGTCGACCCGTCTTCGGTGAGCAGCGACGCCGTCCGCTCCAACTCCGACGAGCTGCACAGGTAGTTTCCGATCGCGCCTCTCCTTCTCCTTCACGCACGCATCTAACCGTTCACTCCGCTTGCTCTCTCGTGAACTGTAGCGCCGCCCTCGACAACGACAGAACGTGGCCGTCGACAGACGCAACTCCGGCGAGCCATTATCCTCACCTCCGTGCGCCCCTTCGCCAGCCAGTACCTCCTTGAGCTTCCCCAAGCTTCGGCGAACACGGTGAGCCTTCTCCTCCTCTCCCTTGCGTCCTGTATCACCGGCGACGACCTCGCCTGAGCGCTGCCGCCAGAGCGCCGCCGCCAGCGCCGCTGAGTATTGGTCAGAGTAGTTAGGACCGTAGGATTTGGATCCGACGATTAGGATAGAAAGTGAGCGAATGGGTACGCACGCTTCTGATCCGTATGATTCCACTTAAATCCTACGGTCTGTATTAGTCGATCCACGCGAAACGTTTTCGACTAATAGGAATCAGACGCGTGTCCTAGAGTTTGTTTTAAAAACAGAATTTGATCAATTAGACTTGGGATTTTGTAAATTGCATAACTTTAGTTCCACACGTCCAATTTTTGCAAACTTTATATCAATGGAATCAGTGGAGCAAGCCCTAGCCAACCATGCCATTTGTTTAGTAAAAAGATTCTATTTAATTGTTTGTTTTTGCAGAAACATTTGTGTGCTTGTTTAGATTATAAAAAAATTTCAAAAATGATTTTGGGGATAAAATCTTTGACAAATGGTGTGGTTTGAACCTACTGACCATAGGAAACACTTTGTGGTTTCAAAAATGTATTTGGTGAAACAAAATAATGATTCTTTGATTTAAAACCATTTCTAGTCAAATAAAAATATAGTTTATTTATTAAAAATAATTTTGGAAGAAAACCTTTGGGAAATGTTTTGTTTTAAACTCTCTGACCCCAAACACCAAGTTTTATGGTTTGAAAACATATTTGGTGAACCCTATAGATTAATGCCTTAGTAAAAAACATTTCTACACCACATAAAATGATACCTTGTTTTAAAATGGTTTATGAAGTGAAATCTTTTGCAAATGACTTTGCCACTTTATAAAATGACCATTAGGTGTTTTCAAATGTTCATGACCCATTAGGGACCACTTTTTCAAATAAAACAAAGCTTGGCATGTTTGCATGCATTACCTTGACTTTGTTATTTTATGTGATGAATTGCTTGAATGGTAGATTGAAATGTTGTTTGCTTGATTGAATTGTAGTGACTTGAAGAGTGTGAACATTGCAAGTATCAAGGAGTGAACTTATACCCTCTACCAAAAAGGCAAGTGATGCTTCATACTTTTGTCCCATTATTTTCACTATGCATTAGTGCTATTTCTAAGTATAGGACTTGCATGGAATTTTGCTAAGTGTAAACCTTGCTATGGGAAAACCTAGTAGATGAAACCTTAGTAGAAAGTTTTCTAAGTTAAGATTCCTACTACTATCAAGCTTAGATTAGCTAATAAAAAACAAGGGTGAAATATACATTCATACTATGGAAAAATTTCTAAGTCTGAGGACTTGTGTTTTTGTTTAATAAAACAACTAAGTTAATGAATCACCTGGGTGGAATGGTAATTGCTTGGTGGTTTTGGTTGAGTGGTTCACAAGGCCCATGTTTATGGTTTACCTTGTGTATCTCACTTGTGGATGGCCACCCAGGAACAAAGAGATTTGAGATGTCAAATGTTGAGAAGCTTCAAGTGCAACCACTTGGCATTATGGGCTCTGCCTGGATCAAATAGGTTGCTAGAACTTGGCCATTTGGACAGTTGGTGGTAGTGTGATGATAGGTTGGAACGCGTCCATTTGGTCCAAGGAAAGGCTTCTGAAAGATCTTGTCTTGGTGAAACCAAGTCTTGTGGGGAAAGTGCACCACCTCTGCCGAGTGTAAAATCTAAGTACTTAGCCATGTCCCTGGAAAAGGACAATTTGAGCGTCAAGACATGGAAGCTATCAAGAATCTCATCATCCAAATTTCTAAGTTAAAAACTTGTGGATTGAACAAGGTTAAAGGATCTTCAATCTTTGTTTGGGAGAAATGATTTTGTCAAGCAAAAACTTAGTGTTTTCAAATGTTAAGGAAAAATCTATTTTGAGCAAAGCAAGCCTTAACTCCACTTAGCCAAATGCATATAGATGTTAGACTCCACTATACTACCATAGTATCACTTGCCAATACAATTCAAATGTATTGACCCTTGTGGCTGTAACTTGTTATGTTGGAGGTTTGATCGATTTTAGTGAAGTTAAATGATTAGGATTACAAAGTCTACAACCAACATGTCTGCCTGTGGCACTTTGAAGATGAAGGACCCCATGCTTATAGATATTCTGCTGCAATGTAATGTAATAGCCAAATGAGCTATGTAAGATGTAATAAAATTATGTTATTCCTGGTTATAAAGTTGTATTATGACCTTTGTTTCTTGATATTATATCTTAACTGTGGATGCTAGCTATTGATCCAGGGACTAGCATTGTAAACACAGGGGACTCTACCTTATTAAAGGTTGGGACCCTTACAGTGATTCATTGACTTAGAAATATTTTCATCATAGCATGTATATTTCACCAACCCTTGTTTGCTACTAGCTAGGCTAAGCATGGCATAGATAGTAACTTAACTTAGAAATTTCCTAGCAATTCTACAACTACATAGGATTTCCCAACATGGCATTTAGGCAAAAAATTAACATGCAAGACTTAGCAAAATATTTCTAATGCTTAGTATAAAATATAGGGATAGAAATATTCATGAAGTACCACTTGCCTTGGTAGTTGGGAGAGTAGCACTCTTCACAATCACAATCACTAGCACCAAAGTCTACACAAAGAATGGTAGCACAAAATTACACACAATTCATATACAAACATAAATATATGCATGCATGCAAAATGCTAAGTGATGATTTTCAAAAACTCAACCAAGCAAGTTCATAGTACTGAATCTTTAACAAGTCAAAAACTTGCCAAACCAAGTTTATTTGACACTTAAAACAATTCCTAAACAATTCATATAACCAAATTAGTCCTAAACAAGTTTCTTCAAATAAAGCCTTTTTAACAGAAACTAAACATTAAACACATTGCATAAACAGAAAGGGCTTGCTCTCCTGATTCCAACGGTATAAAATTTGCCAAAATCTAACGTGGGAATCAAAAGTTATAGCTAAAACAAATTTGGATATAAATCAGATTTCAAATTCTGTTTTTAAACCAAACCCTAGCCACGCGGCTCTATCCTATTGGCCGATACCGTTTCACTCAGGATCACCCTTTCGCGCTGTCAGATCAAGTTAGATCCAATGCGCCAGATTCAAAGAAAACGCTTTGCTCAGATCTAATCTAAACCGCAAGATCTACATCTAACGGCTGCTGTTGCTCTGACCATAGCCTAGCAGCGCTAGCGGCGGCGACTGGCGGCGGCGCGTCTGTCAGTGGCGGCGCTGGCGTTCTAGGTCGTCCGGGGAGGGGAGAGGGTGCTTACCAGAACCGCAGAGAGTTGCTGAAGCTCAAGGTGGCGGTGGCTTTGCAAGGGGCGCACGGTATGGGCTGCCGGAGCTCGTCGGAGTCGTGCACGGCGTCAGGTGGTTGCTGTCGAGGTCGTTTCCGAGGTTCCGCGTCGCCCTAGCACGAACCAGATGGCTTAGAAGATGCGCAAGACGGTGGCGAACAACCTCGTATGCGTGAGAGATCAAGGGGCACGCTATGCTTACCGTAATTGGTCGCCGGAGTTGAGTGGCGGCTCGGTCGGTTGCGGGCACGAAAGGGGACGGCGTCCTGGATCACAAGAAGGCAAGCAAAGGGCATTAGAAGATGCACGAGATCATACTGGACACACTCGTTTGAATTAGAGGCTCAGGGGCGGTCGAAACTCACCGGAATTTGCTGCCGGAGGTCATCGGAGCTGCGGCGGTGTTTGGCGAGTTGCGAGCAGCCTGGTGGCGTGGAGAGAAAATTGAGTGAGGGGAATGGAGCGGAGTGGGGAGGGGCTTAAGTAGGCAGAGGCTCGACAAGAAACGCTCGGCGAATCAATGGCAATTACGCCGCGGAATCAACGCAGCAACGGCCAGCGGCGACGGCGTCTGCGCGCGAGGTTTGGGGAAGAAGGAGTCGACGTGGAGAGGGCCCTCTTGTCAACGAATAGAACAGAGGGGAAGTGGGGTCCGAGTGTCAGCGGCTCGCTGGGTGCGTCTGCGCGTGCGAGAGAGAGAGGGGACCCGAGTGGGCTAGCTGGGCTGGTTTCACTGTTGGGCCCAAAGTCTGGCGCCAGCCTTTTTCTTTTTCTTTATTCCTTTTCTATTTCTGAATTGAATTTTCAGGAATGATTTTCAAATGATTTCAAACTCAAATTGAAATCAAATCTTTTCAGGAATTTTGTAGGGTGCAGCATTCATATTTCTGGGCATAGAAACATGTGGTCTCTCTGTTCAAGCTTGGTCCTTTTGAATAAACAAAATAAACAGTGCCATAGCACTTGATTTGCAAATGTTTTGAAAATGGTTTTGAAACCATTTTTATTTTGTATAATTTTGTTCAAATTCCACACTCAAACCAATCAACAAGGAAACAAACAAACTTGGTTTTAAAACACTTAAGCTCTCACATGGGGATGGTCATTTGAATTAAGTTTGCTCACATAAAATGATAGCACTATGTGCTTCTGTTTTTATTGAAATTGGTTTGAAATTGAACTCAAAACTATATGCATGCATGAATGATATGCAATCTTTGAAATCATGAATTTAGGGATGTTACAAATCTATCCCCCTTAAGGTGAATCTCTCCCTCGAGATTCAGTTTGTCTAGCAAATAGGTGAGGGTGGTATTTCCGAAGATCATCTTCACTTTCCCATGTTGCTTCCTCTTCGGAATGATGATTCCACTGCACTTTGCAAAACTTGATAGTCTTTGTCCTTGTGACTCTTTCTGCAGTCTCAAGAATCTTGATAGGTTTCTCTTCATAGGTGAGATCACTTTCCAATTGAACCTCCTCCAAAGGTATAGTATCCTTCAAGGAAGTTCTTCCATTTCTGGATGACATTTCTTAAGCTGACTCACATGAAACACATTATGGACAGCTGATAGAGATTCTGGCAGTTCTATTTCATAGGCAACTTCTCCTTTGCGACTCAGAATCTTGAATGGCCCAACATGTCTTGGTGCCAATTTTCCTTTGACTCCGAATCTCTTCACTCCATGAAGTGGTGATACTCTAGGATAGGCTCTATCACCAACTTCGTAGGTGACTTCTCTACGCTTAGGATCCGCGTAGCTTTTCTGTTGGGACTGTGCTATCTTCAATCTGTCCTTAACCAATTTGACCTTCTCTTCGGCTTCTTTGATAAGATCTGGCCCGAATAAACTTCTTTCTCCCACACCATTCCATAACAATGGGGTGGTACACTTTCTTCTGTAGAGAAACTCAAACGGTGCCATCTACATGCTGGCTTGATAGCTGTTGTTATAAGAAAATTCTGCGTAAGGTAGACTTTCATCCCAACTGGCTCCATAGTCTAAGGCACATGCCCTCAACATGTCTTCAAGAATCTGATTAGTCCTTTCTGTTTGTCCATCAGTTTGAGGATGAAAAGCAGTACTGAATTCCAACCTCATTCCCAATGACTCATGTAACTGTCTCCAAAAATGGGAAGTGAATTGAGTTCCCCTATCAGACACAATACTCTTGGGCACTCCATGTAGACATACAATTCTACTCATGTAGATTTTGGCTAACTTAGCACTTGTATAGGTTGTCTTCACGGGTATGAAATGAGCCACTTTAGTTAGGCGATCCACTACTACCCAAATAGAATCGTATCCTGACCGGGTCCTTGGTAATCCGGTAATGAAATCCATACCAATCTTGTCCCACTTCCAATCAGGAATAGGTAGTGGTTGAAGCAAACCGGCTGGTTTCTGATGTTCCGCCTTCACTCTACTACACACATCACACAAAGCAATATGTTCGGCGATGTCTTTCTTGAGATTATTCCACCAAAATCTTTCTTTCATGTCCATGTACATTTTGGCGTTACCCGGATGAATGGAATAGGGAGAGTTGTGTGCTTCTTGCAAAATCAGTTTCCGCAACTCCGGGTCTTGTGGAACACAGATACGTTTCCCTTGCCATAAAGTACCATGTTCGTCTTCATGGAATTATTTGGCTTTTCCTTTGCCAATCTTTTCCTTAATCTCTTCAATTTCCTTATCAGTCTTCTGAGCTTCTTTGATCTTGTCCAACAAAGTGGGTTGAACATCCAAAGACATGAGATGTCCTTCAGGCACAATCTCCAATCTGAGTTTTCTAAATTGGGTACACAGATCATCTGGCAATTCTCCTTTGGTAAGGCCATTCACAAAAACTTTACGACTTAGAGCATCTGCTACAACATTTGCTTTACCGGGATGGTATTGCAAACTTAAGTCATAGTCTTTGATAAGTTCTAGCCATCTTCTTTGTCTCATATTAATTTCCTTCTGGGTGAAGATATACTTCAAACTTTTGTGATCTGTGAACACTTCGCAACGCTTTCCCAAAAGATAGTGTCTCCATGTTTTGAGTGCATGGACAACAGAGGCTAACTCTAAATCATGAGTAGGATAGTTCACTTCATGAGTTTTGAGTTGTCTCGAGGCATAAGCCACAACTTTACCGTCTTGCATAAGTACTGCACCCAAACCTTGATGAGATGCATCACAATATACTTGGAAATCTTTTTCCAAATCTGGCAGACACAAGACTGGTGCTGTCACAAGTCTCTTCTTCAATTCCTGAAAGCTCAGTTCACAACCTTCAGACCAAGCAAACTTCTTGTCTTTCTTTAGCAATTCTGTCATAGGCTTAGCTACCTTTGAGAAATTTTCAATGAACCTTATGTAGTAACCTGCTAAGCCAAGGAAACTACGAACTTCCTTTACGGACTTGGGAGATTCCCATTCAGTCACAGCTGAAACTTTAGCAGGATCAACTGCTACACCATCCTTTGTCATAACATGTCCTAGAAAACCAACTTCATCCAACCAGAACTCACACTTGCTGAATTTGGCATAAAGTTTATGCTCTCTCAACTTTTCAAGTATTAATCGCAAATGTCCTTCATGCTCTTCTTTGCTCTTGGAGTAGACTAAGATGTCATCGATAAAAACGACAACAAATTTGTCAAGGAATTCCATGAACACCTTGTTCATCATATTCATGAAGTATGCTGGAGCATTGGTCAAGCCAAAAGGCATTACGGTATACTCATACAATCCATACCTTGTAGTGAAAGTTGTTTTAGGTATGTCTTGTTCCCTTATCTTGAGTTGAAAATAGCCTGACCGAAGATCAATCTTTGAGAACACACAGGCTCCTTCTAGCTGATCAAACAAGTCATTGATTCTAGGCAAAGGGTATTTGTTCTTGATAGTTACCTCGTTGAGTGAACGGTAATCTATGCATAACCTTTGACTTCTATCTTTCTTCTCCACGAACAAAACATGGGCTCCCCAAGATGAAGAACTTGGTTGAATAAATCCTTTATGTAGTTGTTCTCCTAGTTGTTTCTTGAGTTCTTTCAGTTCATCAACTGATATTTTCTAAGGTCTCTTTGCTATTGGTCCAGACCCTGGTACCAAATCTATAAGAAACTCCACATCTCTATCTGGTGGCATTCCCGGAAATTCTTCCGGAAACACATCCGGATACTCACTCACAATTGGCACACTGTCCATGCTAACCCCCTTAAGAGAATTAAGCGTACTCCTTTTTGCTTCAAAGTTGGTCTTGAATCTGATCCTTTTATTTTCTGGAGTTGTGAGTGAGACAGTATGGTTGGCACAGTCTATCACTCCTTTGTACTTAGTCATCCAGTCCATTCCCAGAATGACATCCAATCCTTGGGAGTTTAGTATTATCAAATTAACAGGGAACCTATACTTCCCAAATTCTATGACTAGATCATGACATCCTGAATTCACTATCATTTCTCCACCAGGAGAACTTACTTTTATAGGGCACCCAATAGTTTCTACCGATAGTTCATTTCTTTCAACAAATGCTCTTGATATGAATGAATGAGATGCACCAGTATCAAAGAGTACAAATGCTGGAATAGAATTGAGTCTGGACTTACCAGCAACAGCATCAGGTTCCTCATAGACCTCCTCCACATTGATGTGGTTTACTTGTCCCTTCTGGAAAGGGTTGGGCTTGTTAGGTCCTTCAACTTTCTTTTCTGGGCATTCATTTGCATAATGCCCCATCTTCTTGCATTTGAAGCATTCAACCTGATTGATGTCTCTCTTAACAGGCTGACTCCCACTTCCACTTCCATTACCACTGTGGTGGCTCTTATGTCCACTCTTGTGGTTCTTGTACTTGTCATTGTCATGACTACGGTGATGCTTGTTGTCATGACGGTTGTGGTTGTGGTGCTTGTTGAATTTCCCATGCTTGTGGGATCCTGAGCTTCCACTGTCATCATAATGAGATCGTTTGTGAGACGATCCCAAGCTGTGCTTGTCGGAGTGCTTCCTCTTTCTACTCTCAACTTGCTTCATTTTGTTCTCCAATATTGCAGCCTTGTCAGAGAGCGACTGATAAGTGGGAACATATGCCACAGCCAACTGCAGATTCAGCTCATCATTCAAGCCTTCCAGAAATTTTTCCTTTCTCTTGGCATCGGTGTCAACTTCATCCGGTGCATAACGCGCCAGATTGTTGAAATCCTCAATGTATTCAGCCACGCTGCGGTGGCGCTGCTTCAGATTGTGGAACTCTTTCTTTTTCAGACTCATCACTCCAGATGAGATATGAGCAGTGCGAAAGCCATCCTCAAAGATAGCCCATGTCACTTCATCTATGGGAGTGGTGATCTGGAAGTTGTCCCACCAAGTGGCGGCTGGTCCTTCCAGCAGATGTGCTGCAAATCTGACCTTTTCAGCATCCGTACAGCCCACGGTTACTAAGTCCTTGTTTACTGAGCGTAGCCAATCATTGGCCACCATGGGATCAGTCATCCCTGAAAACTTAGCTGGCCTCAATCTCAAGAACCTGGTGAGCATATCAAAACCCGGTGGGTTGTTGTTGTTATTGTTGTTGTTGTTATTGTTGTTGTTGTTGTTGTTGTTGTTGTTGTTGTTGTTATTGTTTTGGTTCTGGATGAACGTCGTCATCATCTGCATTAGCTGAGTTTGAGCGGTCATCATTTGTTGCATTTCTGGAGTGATGTTGTTGTTGTTAGGGTTGGGGTTTGCACGACGGGGAGGCATCTGTGGTTTGTTCAAATAGAGATAAGAATGAGATACCCATAGATGCTTTCATGCACATTACATCACATAAGCAAACACAAGCATGCAATAGAAAGATAAAGGTTCAACAACAAGATAACAAGTTCACAAGGTAAAACACACAAGTAACAAGCCATCCACATGTCGGATGGTCCAATAACAAGTTCTCAAACAACAAGTATGATAATAAAAGATAAACGAGTAGTCCATCTACTCATCGGCATCAATCTCCTCCTCGACAAAGGTAAGACCTGCGTTCTCCATCGCGGTCTTGTTTTCCTCGATGCTAGTGGTCAAGGTCTCTATCTTGTCCTTGAGAGCCCTCTTCTAGGAACGAAGCCTCTCAATCACTGTCTGCTGCTGCTCTAGCTCGAAGTCCTTGGACTGCAGTTCTTCAGTCATGTACCGGATCTTCTTGTTCCTATCCTGGACACGCTTCTCCTGACTCTTGAACTTCCTGTCCTGGGTCTCGAACTTTGCCTCCATTTCCTTGACTATCTCGTCTTGCTGCGCGAAGAGCTTGTCCTTCTTGCGAAGCTGCACCTGGAGCTCATCGTTGTTGAGCATGACATTGGTCCTGTCTGTGTCCACGTGCCTAATGAGAGACTCTAAGTCCTGGAGGTACAGGCATATCGGCTCTGCTGCGTCCCTCGAATCGTCCTCGAAGTCGATGGACTCTCCATCCTCATCACGTCTTCCGAAGACGTGGAAGTGGGTACCTCTAACCTGTCGGGAGTGTCGTCCTAGCAGACGTCCTATCAGATCTTGCATCACTACCTCAATGCCTCTCTCCCTGTCATCGTGCATGAGCTTGAAGACGATGGCCTCCGTAGTAGGCTCTGTCTGGCGTCCGGGCTGGTTCACCTTGAATCCCCAGAGGTCCTTCCTCTCAAACTTGGTGAGGGGATGCACCATGATGGTGGGAAGAGGGAGATTGAGCAAAGTGGTAAGCTCAACGATACGAGGACCAAAGCGGGTAACCTGGAACTCCTCAAGAGTGCTGATGGTAATAGGCATCTATTTATAAGATAGAAAAGTTAGAACAACACAAATCATGATAAATCAAAAGACAAAACAACACATACATATCCTTGGGAAGCAAAACACACAAGTCATGCATACATGAAACCATTACAATCAACCAAGGTTCAATCTTATTTTAAAGCAACATTTTGGAAATATGGTGATAGGTGGTGGTCCAACTAACGAAGTACGTTTACAATCCTATCTCACTGGATCTGTTGGCTAACACAATGTTTCTAGAAACAATCAGCCTATCATGCTCACATGATTCCATCACTAAGTCTATAATGTCTCCTCTTAAGGTTTGGTTGGTAGCTTCCAACTCTTGGGTATGTTCCTTCTCTTTCCTTAGATCATTTTGGAGGTTGAGCATTCTGCACTTGACTCTATCACCAAGTTCTTTGATGGTATTCCAAGATGCATCCTTTGCTGATTCAAAGAATGTAGGGTGCACCACTGAATTGGTGAACATGCAGATTCCTTTTTCCTGATGGTTGTCTTCCTTGTTTTTATACAAGTGAAGTTGTACCCACCAGTATTCCCTTCCTTCATCCATCACAGGAAAGCCCTTGTACACAGTTGCACCTTGTATGTCTAATGCAACCATGAGGTCCTTGAGAGCCTTGGGGAATTCTGTCTCACACTCCAAAGTCATTGTCATGAGTGGTCCTTTCCTCACGGCTTCGTTGATGGAGTTCATCTACAAATAGAGATGAGAGAGAAAATTAGAAAAGTTTACGAGAAGAATAGACAAGTGTAGAAGTGGCTGAAAATTTTTCCTTAGTGGTTTCCAATCCTAGGGTCATAATCCTACAGGCAACACAGTGCTCTGATACCATCTATAAGATCCCTCCTTTATAAAGGAAAAGGATCCCTGTGATTGCAATGCTAGTCCCTGGATCATTGCTAGCATCCACAGTTTAAGATGAAGTACACAGATACAAAGGTCATTTATTACATCCATTCCAGAGATAACCATAGTCTTTACAACTCAAAGGCCACAGGCCTATTACAA
This sequence comes from Avena insularis, assembly GCA_023614405.1. NCBI lineage: Eukaryota > Viridiplantae > Streptophyta > Magnoliopsida > Poales > Poaceae > Avena > Avena insularis. The sequence continues at coordinate 236,581,547 of CM042687.1, read as the reverse complement.
GAGTTTGAATAAGTAAATAAATATAAGTCTTCATCTTCATGTGCCACAGGCAAACATGTTGAGTGTAGACTCATGACACCTAATCCTCATCAGAGTAACCTACAACATCACAAGTTACAGCCACAGTGGGTCAATACTTTGGAATAGTATTGGCAAGTGATACCTTAGTAAAATTTAGGTGGACTATATTACTATATGCAATTTGGCTAAGTGTAGCTTGGCTTGCTTTGCTCAAAATAGGTTTTTCCTATTAGTTGAAATCACTAAGTTTTTCTTTGTCAAAACTTTTCCCAAGGAACCACCAATAGACATTGAGGTCCTTCACCCTTGTTCACCCACAAATTTTTACTTAGAAATTGGGATGAGGAGATTCTTGATAGCTTCCATACCTTGATGCTCAAGTTGTCCATTGCCATGGACTTGGCTAAGTACTTAGATTTTTCCATCTGCAGAGGTTGTGCACTTTCCCCACCAGACTTGGTTTCACCAAGACAGGACCTTTCAGAAGCCTTCCCTTAGACCAGATGGACGCGTTCCAACCTATCATTCCCACTACCACCAACTGTCCAAATGGCTAAGTTCTAGCAAATTATGTGATCCAGGCAGAGCCCATATTGCCAAGTGGCTGCACTATAAGCTTCTTAACACTTGGCCTCTAAAATCTCTTTGTTCCTGGGTGGCTTACCACAAGTGAGATACACAAGGTAAACCATAGCCATGGGCCTTGTGTAACCACTCAACCAAAATCCACCAATCAAGTCCCTTTCCACCCAGGTGATTCATTGTCTTAGTTGTTTTATTAGGTAAAACAAAGTCCAAAGACTTAGAAATATTTTCATCATAGCATGTATATTTCACCAACCCTTGTTTGCTACTAGCTAGGCTAAGCATGGCATAGATAGTAACTTAACTTAGAAATTTCCTAGCAATTCTACAACTACATAGGATTTCCCAACATGGCATTTAGGCAAAATATTAACATGCAAGACTTAGCAAAATATTTCTAATGCTTAGTATAAAATATAGAGATAGAAATATTCATGAAGTACCACTTGCCTTGGTAGTTGGGAGAGTAGCACTCTTCACAATCACAATCACTAGCACCAAAGTCTACACAAAGAATGGTAGCACAAAATTACACACAATTCATATACAAACATAAATATATGCATGCATGCAAAATGCTAAGTGATGATTTTCAAAAACTCAACCAAGCAAGTGCATAGTACTGAATCTTTAACAAGTCAAAAACTTGCCAAACCAAGTTTATTTGACACTTAAAACAATTCCTAAACAATTCATATAACCAAATTAGTCCTAAACAAGTTTCTTCAAATAAAGCCTTTTTAACAGAAACTAAACATTAAACACATTGCATAAACAGAAAGGGCTTGCTCTCCTGATTCCAACGGTATAAAATTTGCCAAAATCTAACGTGGGAATCAAAAGATATAGCTAAAACAAATTTGGATATAAATCAGATTTCAAATTCTGTTTTTAAAACCAAACCCTAGCCACGCGGCTATCCTATTGGCCGATACCGTTTCACTCAGGATCACCCTTCCACGCCGTCAGATCAAGTTAGATCCAACGCGCCAGATTCAAAGAAAACGCTTTGCTCAGATCTAATCTAAACCGCAAGATCTACATCTAACATTCTGTTGTTTCGACCATAGCCTAAGCGGCTAATAGCGGCGACTGGCGGTGGCAAGTCTGTCAGTGGCGGCGCTGGCGTTCTAGGTCGTCCGGGGAGGGGAGAGGGTGCTTACCAGAACCGCAGAGAGTTGCTGAAGCTCAAGGTGGCGGTGGCTTTGCAAGGGGCGCACGGTATGGGCTGCCGGAGCTCGTCGGAGTCGTGCACGGCGTCAGGTGGTTGCTGTCGAGGTTGTTGTCGAGGTTCCGCGTCGCCCTAGCACGAACCAGATGGCTTAGAAGATGCGCAAGACGGTGGCGAACAACCTCGTATGCGTGAGAGATCGAGGGGTGCGCTATGCTTACCGTAATTGGTCGCCGGAGTTGAGTGGCAGCTCGGTCGGTAGCGGGCACGAAAGGGGACGGCGTCCTGGGTCACAAGCAGGCAAGCAAAGGGCATTAGAAGATGCACGAGATCATACTGGACACACTCGTTTGAATTAGAGGCTCAGGGGCGGTCGGAACTCACCGGAATTTGCTGCCGGAGGTCGTCGGAGCTGCGGCGGTGTTTGGCGAGTTGCGAGCAGCCTGGTGGCATGGAGAGAAAATTGAGTGAGGGGAATGGAGCGGAGTGGGGAGGGGCTTAAGTAGGCAGAGGCTCGACAAGAAACACTCGGCGAATCAATGGCAATTACGCCACGGAATCAACGCAGCAACGGCCAGCAGCGACGGCGTCTGCGCGCGAGATTTGGGGAAGAAGGAGTCGACGTGGAGAGGGCCCGCTTGTCAGCGAATAGAACAGAGGGGAAGTGGGGTCCGAGTGTCACTCATTGGAGTCTCAAGGCGTAGAGAGAGAGGGACACAGGTGGGCGAGCTGGGCTGGTTTCACTGTTGGGCCCAAAGTCTGGCGCCAGCCTTTTTCTTTTTCTTTATTCCTTTTCTATTTCTGAATTGAATTTTCAGGAATGATTTTCAAATGATTTCAAACTCAAATTGAAATCAAATCTTTTCAGGAATTTTGTAGGGTGCAACATTCATATTTCTGGGCATAGAAACATGTGGTCTCTCTGTTCAAGCTTGGTCCTTTTGAATAAACAAAATAAACAGTGCCATAGCACTTGATTTGCAAATGTTTTGAAAATGGTTTTGAAACAATTTTTATTTTGTATAATTTTGTTCAAATTCCACACTCAAACCAATCAACAAGGAAACAAACAAACTTGGTTTTAAAACACTTAAGCTCTCACATGGGGATGGTCATTTGAATTAAGTTTGCTCACATAAAATGATAGCACTATGTGCTTCTGTTTTTCTTGAAATTGGTTTGAAATTGAACTCAAAACTATATGCATGCATGAATAATATGCAATCTTTGAAATCATGAATTTAGGGATGTTACAGTATCAGCCGGAGGAATTGCCGTTGACCCTGCCAAAGTGAAAGATGTAGAAGATTGGCAAGCCCCAACCACTCAAACCCAAGTTCGTGCATTTCTCGGATTGGCGGGATATTACCGCAAATTCGTAGAAGGATTCTCGAGTATCGCCAGACCTATGACCCAATTGCTGAAGAAGGACAAGAAGTTTGAATGGACAGACAAATGTGAAGCGAGTTTTCAAGAACTCAAGAGAAGATTAACTTCAGCCCCAATCTTGATCATGCCGGATATCACGAAGCCCTTCGATGTGTATTGTGACGCATCCAAGATTGGTCTCGGATGTGTGCTAATGCAAGAAGGCAAAGTTATATCTTATCTATCTCGACAACTGAAGCAACATGAGCAAAACTACCCAACCCATGACCTCGAACTCGCAGCCGTAGTTCTAGCCCTGAAGACAGGGATGCATTACCTAATGGAAAACCGTTATGAGATCTATTCGGATCACAAGAGCCTAAAGTATATATTCACTCAGAAGGAGCTGAATATGAGGCAGAGAAGATGGATTGAGCTAATCAAGGATTACGACCTGGACATTCACTATCACCCTGGTAAAGCCAATGTGGTAGCAGATGCCCTTATCAGATTGCCGTGCCGCTTGAACTCCATGATTTTGAAGGAGCAACCAAGTTTGCACAAAGAGATGGAAGATTTTCGAATGGAATTAGTAAGTGAAGGATTTTTGGCTAGCATAGAACTCCAGCCCACTTTGATCAGTCAGATTAAAGAGGCGCAGAAAGGAATTGCTAGTATCGACGGAATCAAGCGTCGTATCGGTACAAGCAAAGTACCCAGATTTACCGAGGACGAAGAAGGAGTTTTGTGGTATAAAGGACGCCTTTGTGTACCAGCAGATTCTGAGTTGAAAGAAGTTATTCTGATGGAGGGTCATGATACTCTTTATTCTATCCATCCCGGAGGAACTAAGATGTATCAAGAATTAAAAGAGCAATTTTGGTGGCATAAGATGAAGAGAGAAATCGGAAGCTATATCGCCAAGTGTGATATATGTCAGCGAGTCAAGGCAGGACATCAAAGACCCGCTGGATTGTTGCAACCCTTGCAGATTCTGGAATGGAAATGGGATTCTGTTGGAATGGACTTTATCACTGGACTGCCTACTTCTAGTAGGGGAAATGACTCTATCTGGGTCATAGTGGACAGATTTTCCAAAGTCACCCATTTCTTGCCCGTCAAGACCACCTATCAGAGTTCGAAGCTAGCAGAGTTATACATCGCTAGAATAGTTAGTTTGCATGGAGTCCCCACGAACATCGTATCGAATCGAGGAACTCAGTTTACCTCGAGATTCTGGAAGAAGTCCAAGAAGGTTTAGGAACCCGTCTAGATTTCAGCACCGCGTACCACCCTCAGACCGATGGACAAACGGAGCGAGTAAATCAAATACTCGAAGATATGCTGAGAGCATGTGTGTTAGAATATGGATCCAAGTGGGAAGACTGTCTGCCGTTTGCAGAATTTTCTTACAACAACAGTTATCAAGCCAGTTTGCAAATGGCCCCATTTGAATTTATGTACGGAAGGAAGTGTCGCACCCCTTTGAACTGGTCGGAAGTAGGAGAGAGTCAGATTTTCGGACCCGACATCCTACGAGAAGCAGAAGAGAAGGTTCACAAGATTCGTGAGCACCTCAAGACTGCCCAGTCCAGACAAAAAGAGTTACGCCGACAAGAGACATCGAGACCTCGCCTTCAACATTGGAGACTTTGTTTATCTGAAAGTGTCGCCATTGAAGGGAATGCAGCGTTTCCAACTCAAGGGAAAGTTAGCCCCCAGATATATCGGACCTTTCAAGATTCTGAACCATCGAGGAGAAGTATCGTATCAATTGGAACTACCCGAAGAGATGTCAGCCGTGCACAATGTGTTCCATATCTCGTTACTTCGCAAGTGTCTCGAAGTCCCCGAGAAGACCAAAGTGTTCAAAAATATCGATCACCGGACCATAGAGATCAACGATGACCTAACCTATCCTGAAGTACCCATCTGTATTTTGGAAGAAGCTTTCCGTACTACCTGAACACGAAGCATCAAGTTTCTCAAGATTCAGTAGAGAAACCATACAGAAGAGGAAGCTACCTGGGAGCGCGAAGATCACATCAGGACGGATTTTCCCGATCTCTTCAAATCCTAGGTAATCTTTTTGTCCTTTTCAAATCTCGAGACGAGATTTTGTTTAAGGGGGGAAGGTTTGTAACATCCCAAAAATACTAAACTTAAATCATGAAACTCTAATCATCAAAATTAGGGTTAACAAAAACTTTTCTAAATAAAATTATGAAAGCATGCATGAGTGTATGCATTTAATTTGAAATTCTTTTGAACCAACTTGTTTGTGTGTTTCTTTGCTTGTAAAATGTTTCTTAGGTGAAATAAACATCATCTAAACATTTCCCACACTTTTCCCAAAGACAAGTAAAGCAAAACAAATAAAATAAAGGAATGGTCATTTCGACCAATTTAACTCCCAAGCCTACTTTGGCTGTCTCAAACTTTCAGAACCTAACAGAAACTTTTCTGGATCTTTGCACCCCTTGATTGTACTCATAACAAAGTATCAAGGCCCACTTTGTGATCATCTAGAAACTTTCAAATGCATAGTTTAAATGACAATTCAAAATTGAATCTTTATCATATGGGAAGATCCCACTTTTTCAAAAACCACTCAAACAAGCTCAACTTTCAAAACCCAAGCATCTGCAGACTCACCAGCACCAATCTACCACACCCACCAAAAATCTTTTCAAAATTCAAAACTTGAATTCATGCGGCCATTTCATCAAACACTTGGCAGACACAAATCAAACAAAATCAAAACACTATTGTGAGCAGTGATTCTTGCCTAACTGGTTCCCTACCTAGCTCACAACCAGCTCAGTAGATCATCTAGCAAGATTAACCAAGCACTAGCACCACTGTGCGCTTGGCATTGTCATCAATGGTGAGCAGGACGAATGCATCCTTGTCACCCCCATGTCGACATCAAGCTAGGAGGAGAAACAAGCCTAGCCAGCATGTCTGGGAGCAAGCCAACACTCCACCGCCACTCCCTGTCCACCGCTCGAACCCTGCCAGCCACTGGACCACGCGCACGGACCATGCCAACCTCACCAGCAACCATGCCGAGAGCACGCCCCGTGCGCCACGCTCGACCAACGCCCACAGACCGCAGCCTCGCCAAGGCATACGTGATCACCACCTGCCCCAGAACCCTTGAGACACGCCGTTTCGCCGCGCCTGACCATGCGCGTTGTGCGCCATTAAATTCTCCGTCGGGCACGCGCAGAGCACCGTCGTGTTCCGACCAAACCGCACCGCCCCATGTCTCGCCACCATATCGTTGAGCATCGCCAGGTAACACCGCACCGTCCCCTACCTTCACCCATGCCAATAGCCGTCTGTACCATCGCCCCCGACGAGCTCACCATGCGCCCCGTCGGTCCCCTCGCTCGACTATAAATAGAGGCCACCCCCAGCCGAATTGAGCACACCATTCTACTCCCCTCTCATCACTGATCGTGCCACACCGTTCCCAGAGCAAGGTGAGCAACACTTCGCTGGAATTTCACCGGAGCCCGCCGCCTCTGGAGAAGAAAGGAGCCAGCGATTGGAGCCGCCCCAGGAGGAGCCATTGGTACCAGGAGATTCGCCGTCGTCTACTTCATCATTCACCCGCCTCGCCGACCCTCGCCTGCACCCCGGTGAGCCCCCAGCACCCCTCACTGGCCGCGCTAGGTTTCTATCTCGCCGGCGTTGCCCAACGTCGACGATGACTCCCAGCCGTTGGATTAGAACCAGATCGAACGTCCCATGTTGCCCCGTACCATTTCGCACCCCCTGTCTCACTGACGAGTGGGGACAGCCACTTAAACAGCCCGCGGAAGCGCTGCGCTTAGCAGGCCGGCCCAGTATCATTTCCCGCGCAGCCCAGTTATTTGAATTAAACCTTTTCTATTTTATTTCAAACACACTTCTGTACCCAGTTTCAAAAATCAACCCAGGTCGATCCAATGCACCAAATTGAATGAAACCAATTTTGTTGGAAAGGTCTGGAAATGCTGAATCCAAGCCTGTTGGATTCAAGTCATTTGGATCTATAGATCACCCATGGTAAAAATAACAAGGCAGAAGCTTTTCTGCATTCAAACATTTTTAAAATTTAAACCATAATAGCTTTTGAGTTGATTCAAACTCTCAAAAATCACATTTAACCATACCTTTCAGAATATATAAAAATATATAGGTTTACTTACAGAAAGAATGTTCAAGTAATAAAAGAATGCCCCATAGGCATTTCTAGCCACTTTAATTAATTAAAATAAAAGGGTAAAACCTTATTAAATTGTGACACCACTTTAAATCACATTCCCATGGACTAAAATATGTGGTGATGACATGTTTCAACATGATCCCATGTTTTGGTTTGGAGAATATTAAATTTTAAGTAGTTTTTCAATGAGTAGAAATTACTTTTCTAAAAATAAAAGGAATTAAACCAAACTTTAATCTTGTAATATTAGTGATGATATTAGATCATCTATAGGACCCTTTTGTGTGATGATTGCAAGTAGTTAAGTATGGTTTGGTGATTGTGTACGTCGTATGTATTTATAGACGCTAGTACCAACCAAGGATACGAGGAGGAAGGAGGATTCTACGAAGAAGAAGCCGAGGAGAACTTCAACAACTGCTCTGCTCAAGGCAAGCTATTAACCTTGCAAGCTAACACTTGCAATTTAGCAAGCTTATACTGATATTGTGCAAGCCAATACCTGCTTGTTACCATGTCAACTATATGCCTAAAAGCATATATGATCACAACCAGTTGATAAACCAATCCTAGTTTTACTTACAAGCTTCTTACTTTATTTCTTTATCAACGATCTTACTTAGTGTTTACTTAAGAGAATGGTAGATACTAGAAAGATATATGAAGGTTGCATAAAGAGCATAAAATTTGGCCTAAGCTAGATAATCTTGATGTCATCCTAAGGCATGAGATTGAACTTAGTTAGAACTCCACTAGTTTACCACCCCTCATTAGTGCTTACCCCCACTTGTAGATGCTAGTGCTAAGCATAAAACATGATCAACTTTAGATGGGAATACTTGGTGGAAAAATGGTAATGAAAACCTTGGAATGATGGATCATTCTATTGAAATGTTTTGGACATGTGTTTCCGAACAACTGATGATTTTGGTGATGAAAATGATGAGGCATGAGCCTTAGCCCTTTATAAAACTGATGGTTGTCTGGATGCGATACCATTCCAATTTTATCATAAAACCACAATACCCGAAGATTGGGTAGGGCTTGACTGGAAACTTATATACCTTAGTATTAGTTCCCTCACGGCCAAGGTCTGAGCTGAGGCTACCTTGTGAAGATTGTCCACCTGTGCAGTACCCAAGATGACAGTTGGTCATGGTTGGGAGGCCAAACTCACAGGAGAGGTGCTTATACTAGGGCGTGTAATTGAAAGGTTAGGATTGATTATCCGCATACTGAGTATGGTGAATTCAGGATTTGTTCCTGACGGATGTATCGAATGTTGTGGTGAAAGTGTACAACCTCTACAGAGTGTCAAACTATTCGAATAGCCGCGTCCGCGGTTATGGACAGTTGGAGTGGCCATACTGTTCCCCCGTCAGCCTTTTCAAAAATGACTTGTGAAATGAATTGAGACTTTGACTTGACCACAACAGGGTTGTGATATGAAATACAAGTTCCCACTTAGGTGTTATAAAACTTCAACTAGCATTCTTTGCTTCTGAACTTAGTAGAGGTAAATCTGGCTTTTTGCAAAACAACCCTAGCGCTTAGTGTCCTACTACAAAAACCCCTTTAGCTGTTAGTATTAGTTTGCGAGTACTTAAAGAGTACTCATGGCTTTGTCCCTGGCTATTCCCATGGCCAGACTATGAAGAGGAGTATCTGGAGGATGGACCCCAGTAAGGTTACGACAACTAGGATCATCTCCCATCGTCAGCATTGCCTGTGACCCCGAAGATGGAGCTTCGCCTGTGACCCCGAAGATGGAGCTACGCTATCATTATTATTACGTATTCCGCTGCTTGATGTTGTATTAAGAACTGGATCATGAGATCCCTATTTGTGTAAGAACTTATGTATGGTTTGTAATGGATGATGTACTATGGTATCTGTCGAGGTTTAATCTCGTCAATGCCCATTGTTATGGACTTGGGTTTTGGAGAAGATGGGGATGCTGGAGATCATGGCACGGTTAACAGACAAGCAACCAGGGGACACGAGATTTACCCAGGTTCAGGCCCCCGGAGGGAAACCCTACTCCTGCTTGTCTGCTCTTTGATTACGGCGGAACCGAAGGTTACAAGGTGTGCAGATTCGATCTGGCGTGGATGCGTGTGCGAAAGTATGAGTCTAGCTGGGTTGCGTTAGGACGTGTCGTGTCATGTCCTCCTCGTTGGACCCTCCTAGCCTTTATATATGGGGAGGCTAGGTCTCGGGCGCCGATACGAGTAGGTTACAAGTTGTATTCAAACTCTAGTCTTGAGGTATCCTTGTCTTGTGCGCTTTGGAGTCCGTGTCCATATGTGCTTCGTGCAGCCGAAACGTCTTGGGCGTCCTGGACCCTGGCAGGTCATCGAGTGGGCCTTCCGTCGGGCTGGACCAAGTATGCTAACATCGGTACCAGAGGGCATACCCATGTCAGTAGCCCCCGAGTGTCCATCCGAAACGTAGATTCGGGTGGAGACTTAGTTGTCTTGAACCTTGTATTTGGATGTCGGAGTCGAACGTTGCGAAGCACTTCACCCGGAAGTTCATCGGGTCAGCTGAATTTGTTCGGCTGTTGCAAAGGAATCGACATCATGGACGTAGTCAACACAATGGACTATAGGGTGCGCGACCAGCGCTCCCTATGGGAGTAGCCCCCGAGTGTCTGTTCGAGTCGTAGACTCGAGGAGAGACTTTAATTCAGCCGTTGTTTGCTTCAGGTCCGTAGGACACAATTTTTTTTTTCGGATGCTTGAATCAATCCTCCCTATGGGAGTAGCCCTCGAGTCCGTAGTGGAGTCATAGACTCGGCGTAGGACTCAAAGATCTTGTGTGTGTGCGACCATCGCTCTAGTTTGGAGTAGCCTCCGAGTGTCTGGCGGAGTCGTAGACTCGGGCAGAGACTCGAGTCTTGTATCTTGTAGACGCAGTGGACAATCTCGCGGGCGTACCGCTGACCCGGAAGTACATCGGGTCAGCGTCTCATGCATAAGGAGCCGAGAATCGATGATGCAGTCGGAGTTGACGTGGCGGAGTCGTGCGGCGTTTAGCCGGAAGGACTCGACGTTGCGGATGAAGTCAACACCGTTGCTTCTGTAGGGTGAGCGACCAATGTCGTGTCTTCGTAGCATCAAGCGATGCAACCATCCAAGGAGGGACTCGACTCGGGTCTTGATTGTATGGCGTAGCCAGCTCTTTTGTCGACTCCTGTTGGAGGACCTAATAGAATAGCTCGACGCGGTCGATGTCCTTGTAAGATGCAGAAAACATAAAGAATTGTGAAGTACTTGTATCTTGTAAAGAATATTCGCCGTCGGGCCAGGTAAGAAGATTCTGGTGCCGTCGAGTCGACACTTTTGCACCGTATGCTAGGCCTTTTCGTTAGCCTGATTACCCTTAGTCTCAATTATTGCCGAGGCACTCGGAGTTCAAGGATTCAACGATCAGGCAGAATCAGCTACTCGGGCTATCGCGTTCGAGGTGCTCGAGTGCATGGAGCCGATGGCACATTAGGTTACTCGAAGAGGGTGCAGCCCCCGAGTGTTTCGAGTGCAAGTTAAAATTTAAATCAGCTCTGAGTAGAGGGAACTTAGCTTTATTGGTAGTTGTCGTGGACGGAGTCGACGCGGTAGCGGGTCACATGGCGGACGTAGTCGATGCGGCGGACCACGGTCATAGCAGCGACGGGTTCCTGGGGTCGATGGCGGCAGCGAATTCCGCATCCGAAGATTGTCGCGGTCGAAGACCGCACGGGGTCGCCACATCCGAAGGATGTATCGGGTCATCGCAGCCGAAAACCGCATTGGGTCGCCGATGTCGAGGGAGCCCCCGAGTCGTGGTCGCTGAAGCCGATGCGGCCAGTTGCGGCAATCAAAGATCGCGTCGGGTCGACGCATCCGAAAGATGCAGCAGGTCACCGCAGCCGAAGACTGCAGAGGGACACCGGAGTCGAAGGAGCCTCCAGATGTAGATCGTTGTCAACGGAGTCAAAGGAACCGTCACGACCGCACAATCAACAGCCCCAGTTCCCACAGACGGCGCCAATTGTCGAGGTTTAATCTCGTCAATGCCCATTGTTATGGACTTGGGTTTTGGAGAAGATGGGGATGCTGGAGATCGTGGCACGGTTAACAGACAAGCAACCAGGGGGACGAGATTTACCTGTGTTCAGGCCCCCGGAGGGAAAACCCTACTCCTGCTTGTCTGCTCTTTGATTACGGCGGAACCGAAGGTTACAAGGTGCGCAGATTCGATCTGGCGTGGATGCGTGTGCGAAAGTATGAGTCTAGTTGGGTTGCGTTAGGACGTGTTGTGTCCTGTCCTCCTCGTTGGACCCTCCTAGCCTTTATATATGGGGAGGCTAGGTCTCGGGCGCCGATACGAGTAGGTTACAAGTTGTATTCAAACTCTAGTCTTGAGGTATCCTTGTATTGTGCGCTTTGGAGTCCGTGTCCATATGTGCTTCGTGCAGCCGAAACGTCTTGGGCGTCCTGGACCCTGGCAGGTCATCGAGTGAGCCTTCCGTCGGGCTGGACCAAGTATGCTAACATCGGGTACCCGTAGGGCATATCCATGTCAGTATCCAATTCTGTTATGTCTCGCAAAAATGGTAATCCTGGGATTGCGATGTATGGAATAACAGGCATCTGGGATTAAAAATCCGGGTGTTGACAGAACGACTGCGGAAGCGCTGCCGAAACGCAGCGCCTAAAGGATCGTCTACGCGATCTTGATATTGGCGAGTGTATGACTACATCACCCACGAGAATCTTCTCTCGTTAACTGCTTTAGAATCTTCGAGGGTGAGTGCTTCTATCGACTCGTTGCTACAATCTAGTAGATAGATCTTGGCTTGTTTGTGTGCATGCGGTAGAAATTTTTTGTTTTCCATGCTACGAACCCCTACAGTGGTATCAGAGCCGTGTCTATATGTAGATCTGTTGCACGAGTAGAACACAATGGTCATTGTGGGCAGTGGTGCTTTTATTATCAATTTCTTTTTGTGTACTTTTCATCTTGCGGTATGATGGGATGAAGCGGCCCGGGCTAACCTTACATGACATCATTCATGAGACTTGCTCCACGCTTAACATGCAACTTGTATTTCATAAGTGGCTTTGCGGGTGTATGTTTCTCCCATCATAGTATAGATTCAATTTACAACGGGCACTTGATAGTTCAAACATCAACGTTGTGGTTCTTGTTCGTAAGTTAGAATGACACTTATTGAAAGCCCCAAACCACGTAAAATATGCAAAGAAAATTAGAGGCGTCTAACTTTGTTTTGCAGGGGTATGCTGTGATGTGATATGGCCATGATTGTGATTATATATGATGTATGCAATGTTCCTTATTGTAAGTTGGCAACCGGCAGGAGCCATATGGTTGTCTTTTAAATTCCGTTAAGACCTGCGTGTCTATTCAAAGTAGTTGTAATAGTTGATGCTGGTGGACGACAACCATGAAGCGGCGCCATTGACCTTGACGCCATACCGGTGATGATGGAGATCATGTTCGTGCTTGAAGATGGAGATCGGAAGGACAAAGAAGAAAGGCCATATCATATCACATATTATGAATTGCATGTGATGTTAATACTTTTATGCATCTTGTATTGCTTAGTTCACAACGATAGCATTATAAGATGATCCCTGAAGCACATAATTTCAAGTTTTAAAGTGTTCATCCTTAGTAAGCACTGCTACTAAAGATCGTTGTTTCGAAGAACCACGTGATGATCGGGTGTGTTAGATTCTGCGAGTGTATACAACGTGAGCAAGCCAGATTTGCTCATGCGGAAGCTAAGGTTTGATCTTGACGAGCCTAGCATGTACAAACATGGTCTCGGAACACGGATCACCGAAAGGTAAAGCATGAGTCATATAGTAGATATGATGAACATGTTGATTGTTCGCCATTGAAGCTGCATCAACTCTCGTGATGATCGGTTTTGATTTGGTGGATTTGGTTCGTGTGATCACTAAAACAATGTGAGGGATATTGTTTTGAGTGGGAGTTCACCTAGATTAATTTAACTATTAATTAGAACTCAATTTGTCATAAACTTAGTCTAAACTATTGCAAATATGTTGTAGATCAATGGCGGCCCCTACCATCAATTTTAATGCGTTTCTAGAGAAAGAAAAGTTGAAAAACAATGGAAGAAACTTCACGGATTGGTTCCGCAGTTTGAGGATTGTCCTCAATGCTGGTAATTTGACCTATGTGTTGGATGCACCGCTGGGTGACCCGCCTGCAGCTGATGCTACCTATGAGGTAAAGAATGTTTTCCTCGCTCAGACGAATCAGTACTCCATAGTTCAGTGTGCTATCTTGTATGGTTTGGAATCGGAGCTTCAGAAAAGGTTTGAGAACCATGACCCACATGATATTGTCCGTGAACTCAAGATGATATTTGAGGCTCACGCGGCAGTTGAGAGTTATGAGGCTTCTGAAAAGTTCTTTAACTGCAAGATGGAAGAGGACAGCTCCGTCAGTGAGCACGTGCTTAAGATGTCTGGGCACGCAAGCAAGCTTCAAAGCTTAGGTATAGTGATTCCTAATGCTTTGGGGGTTCACCGTGTCCTCCAATCACTACCACCAAGTTACAAGAACTTTGTGATGAACTACAATATGCAAAACATGGACAAGTCGTTGCCCAAACTCTTCTCCATGTTGAAGTCTGCAAAAGTGGAGATCAAGAAAGAGCACCAAGTGTTGTTGACGAGGTTTAATCTCGTCAATGCCCATTGTTATGGACTTGGGTTTTGGAGAAGATGGGGATGCTGGAGATCATGGCACGGTTAACAGACAAGCAACCAGGGGACACGAGATTTACCCAGGTTCAGGCCCCCGGAGGGAAAACCCTACTCTGCTTATGCGCTCTTTGATTACGGTGGAACCGAAGGTTCTGAGGTCTGTGATTCGATCTGGCGTGGATGCGTGTGCGAAAGTATGAGTCGAGTTGAGGTGAGTTGTCTACGTGCCCCCTCGTTGGCCCCTCCTAGCCTTTATATATGGGGAGGCTAGGTCTCAGGTACCGATACGAGTAGGTTACAAGTTGTATTCAAACTCTAGTCTTGCTCTCCAAGGATCCGAAGACGTCATGGGCCTAGGTTACCCGAAAATCTTCATGGGCCAGCGTATGTCTGCCGTGGGCCTTCCTTGGGCTGGACTAGGTATGCTGAAGTTACGTACCCGTAGGGTATAACCATGTTAGTAGCCCCCGAGTGATCAGTCGAATCGTAGATTCGGCTGAGGACTCTTCCATCCTTCGGGAGCAGTTATATGTTAATAGTATATGTGTGTAGGGATTGTTGATGCGTGTGCCAGACTCACCCGACGGATCAGGGTCGATTAAGCATCTTAGGACGAAACAACACGATCTTCTTCAGGTTCGGGTCCCTCAACCCGGACCTGGAACATATGCTGGCGTAATTCGACTCAGGCCGCGGAGGACTTACAGGAGTGGAATTTCAGTGATTTTAATTGGTGTACCCAACGCGTCCGTCGGGATTTTTCATCGTACCTGCTGGTACGGATTCATACTAGCAGAGCGCAGTCAGGTGCGTTGCCAGGCCATCAGATGATATATGTAGGTCTTATCTTTGCGTCGCAGATGCAGCATCCGAATGTTTATCACCGCGGAGGTGTTTCGGGTGACCAAGGAGGATGTTACTCACTTAGCATTAATTGGGGCAGAGTTGCCGAAAAGTTTTGCGTGCTGATCCGAAAGATTGCAGTCGAAGATTTCATAGGGTGCGCGACCAGCGCTCCCTATGGGAGTAGCCCCCAAGTGTCTGTTCGAGTCGTAGACTCGAACAGAGACTTTTAGTTCAAGCATTGTTTCCATCATTAGGTCCGTAGGACTCGAAAATTTTCGGATGCTTAAATCCATCCTCCCTATGGGAGTAGCCCCCGAGTCCGTAGTGGAGTCGCAGACTCGACGTCGGACTCGAAGAATTGTTCCATGGCGTAGTTCATTGGCGTGCCACTCAAAAATCTTTTGTGTGCGCGACCAGTGCTCCAGTTTGGAGTAGCCCCCGAGTGTCTGGCGGAGTCGTGGACTCGGGCAGAGACTCGAGTCTTGTATTGTGCAGTTATAGTCGACAATCTCGTGAGCATACCGTTGACCCGGAAGTACATCGGGTCAGCGTTGCGCCTGTGTAGCATCAAGTGATACAACCATCCGAGGAGGGTTTCGACTCGGGCCTTGAGTTTATGGCGTAGCCAGTTGTTTCGTCGACTCCTGTTGGAGGACCCGATAGAATAGCTCGACGTAGGACTCAGAGAAATAATTTTGTCCTCATTTGTGCAGCCGTGCGCGCGCCAGCGCCTCGATAGGAGTAGCCCCCAAGTATTTAGTCGAATCGTAGATTCGAGTGAGTACTTTTAGCTATGGAGCCGAAGTGGTGCTAGTATAGCTTTTGATGACGTCAGTGCTTACGATTGATGACCTCAAGCGTCTGCTACGCCAGAGATGACTTGACTGGATGAAGCGTGGGTCCCACTTGCTGACTTTGAATTGACCGGTCACGCGCGTGAGATGATCTGGCGTCTCCTCGATTTCCGCACGTAGTGGACAGCGTGGTAACGACGGTTCGTTTTGGTGCTGACACGTGTACGGCCAGATCTACTGTTGGCGTTAGGTCTTCTCGATGGACGGCCAGCGTGCGTCGTCTTCGCTGTTATAATCCTTGGTGAAATCGTGGTTTGTTTTTCACCGCAGCAGTTCATCTATTCACTGCCTCCTTGTTCTTGAGTTATTCTTGCTGCGCGCTGAGAGTTTCCTCCACATTTCCTTTGTCGTTCTTCGTTGGTAACGCCACCACCGCCGTAGCGCCATGGGGAAAAAGAAGTCCTCATCTGCAGTTGGGACCAGCGCCGCCGGAGGCAAGAAGGGCACCGCCACTGCTCGCGTCACCGACGGTGGCTGGCGGCGATCAGAAACGCGGGAGAGCGATCTCCAAAGCTGAAGCGGAGCCTGATCCCGCAAGACACGACGGCCGTGAGACTTCCCGGCAATGAGGTAATCCCCCGTCCCCCATCTGGGTATCGGGTTGTGTTTATTGCCTTCGTGATTCGCGGGTTTTCTTTTCCGGTCCATGACTTCCTTCGTGGACTGCTCTTTTTCTATGGGGTTCAACTCCATCATCTGTCTCCCAACTCCCTTCTTCACATTGCGTGTTTTATCACGCTTTGCGAGTGTTGGCTTGGCATTGAGCCGCACTTTGGCCTCTTCCGGAAGCTTTATTCCGTGAAGAGGCAGTCTGGTTCGGATGGTGTGTATCCCATTGGGGGTTTCATCATCTCCCTCAGTCCCAATGTGCAATTCTTTTCCTTTTCCATGTCCGAATCTGTCCAGTACTGGCGGAGGAAGTGGTTTTACATCCGTGACTCCATACTGCCTGGGCAATATTTTGGTCTCGTTCCTTTTGACCCCTCCTAGTTGATTGAGAAGAAAAGATCCTGGAAAAACCAAATCTTGGATGGTGAGGTGGCGGAGGTAGAGGCCCTGTATCGTCGGGTGGAGGATCTCCAATTGATTCCTGAGAAGGAGGTGAACGGTGTCGACATCATCCGGACGTTTCTTGAGCGTCGGGTGCAGCCTCTCCAAGCGAGGGCGCATCCGATGTTTCTTTACTCTGGGCGCCGTGATCCGACGAGGGTTTCGAGTGAGAAAATCTCCGAGGTGAAACTTGACAAGGCTCTTCGCGTGCTGTTGAAGTTCAAGGCCGACGAAGAAATCCCGGGGAATTCGCTGACTCCTCCCTTTTCTTCGACGCTGGTCGTACCGAAGGTGTAGATTTGCGCACGTAGTGCTCCCCTTTTGTTTTTGTCAGCTGTGTACTTTTTCCTTTGTTTGCTAACAAAGTTCCTTTTCCTTTTGCAGAGCTTCAAAGTGCCGGGCATGGCACCACCGTTGCCCGAGAGGTATCCGAATGCCCCGGATAATGAAGTGGTGGATTCCGTGTCCGAGCTACCGTCAGCGCGATCCCCAGTGGAGGATGCCGACGAATCGAGTGAGGACCATCCGCGCAAGCGGTCACGGAGTTCTAGCGAGTCGTCAGATGCTTCAACTCCTCCGACTCCCAGAAATCCTCTAGGCCTTGAGCGTCATGATGATGTTCATGGGGGTTCTTCCTCTCCCCTTCCTGCCATTCCTGTGCGGGCTGTTGCTCTGCACCCGCCAGCAAAGCGGAGGAAGGAAGAAAAGAAGGAGGAGAAGAAGGAAGAAAAGAAGGAGGAGAAAAGGGCCCGAAGGGCTTCTCCTATCTTCGACCTGAGCGCGTTGGGCTCATAAGTTTTCTTGTTGCCACTGTTGTCCTTTTCTTTTTATGATGTTTGCACCTGTGCTGATTGGCTTCGAATGCAGACAATCCTCCGACGGCTCTAGTGATGGTGCGGGGGAGATGATGGGAGAGTCGAACATTGCGTCGCCTCCTCCTCAGACGGTGGCGACTTCGGGTGATGCTGCGCCAGTTCCTCCTGTGCAGGAGAGGATGGTGGTTGCGCCTCAGAATTTCGCAGGCGGGCCTGCGGGTTCGCCTTCGGAGCACGTAAGTTTTCCTGCTTGATGTTACGGGGGGAGCCCCCGAGTGTCTTCGTATGCTGATGTTGTTTATGCTTCTTTGTATTGGGTGTAGCCCCCAAGTCCTGCTCTTACTACTATTGCCTGTTGCTGCAGCCTTTTGTCCAAGAGGCCAAGCGGCTGGTGGAGGAACGCCTGACGCTGGAGGTGAAACTGCGGCAGCTTCAAGGTATTCGTCTGCCTTGTAGTACTTCTCTTGCTTATCCTGGTCCTGTTCTTTGACGCTTGCTTGTTGTAAATGCAGAGGAGCATAACGACTCTCTCCGTGAGGTCGATGCTCTGAAGAAGAGCCTTGGCCAATCGGAGCAGAAGCCGCGAGAGCTGCTTGAGCGAGCGTGCGAAGAGCGCCTTGAGCTGGAAGCCGAAGCCGCAGATCGTGAGGGAGTAGCACACCGTGGCTGCTTTCGTGAAAAAGGGGTGGCGAAGAAGCTCATGGCTGCTGCCAAGGCTATTTCGGGTGAGCGTTAGCTTTTGTACTTGCTCCTTTTTCTATGGATCTTCTTCTATGTTGCCTTTCTTCATGTTTTCTTCTTTTTTGTCTTAGATGCCGCAGGCATCGAGTTTGACCGCGGTGCTCTGGAGCACGGGAGTGCTCTAGATGATGCCACTGTAGCGGTCGAAGACCGCTGCAGCACCATCGTCAACTCCCTTGCCAAGGCGAAAGAGGTCCTTGGTCGCTTCTACCAGGAGCTCTTCCCGAAGGGCGCATCCCTTGAGGACGTGGGTGCCCTGGCGGAGGCTCTGTCAGCCGAAGCGCCTGCAGCGTACAAGCGCAAGCAGAAGGGAATCGACGCGTCCGTCGGGCTGGCGATGGCCATGGCGGCTGGTGCAGAGCTGGACCTGCCCCAGATTACTTCACGGATGCCGACGGCTGCAGATGGATCCGAGGTAGCCTTCGCCGCCTACTCCGCTCGCTGCAGACGATATGGGCCCAAGCTCATTGACTTGTTGTCTGAGTACGCATTGCGGTAGCAGGGCGAGGCCAAAGCTAGGCAGTATGGTTCTGAGGCGACTCAGTGTCCTCCGTCTTAGGCATAGTAGACGTAGGGTAGTTTGTAGTCTATTTTTGTTGTAAATATCTTTTGTAGTATCATCCTTGTGCCACGTAGTGGCCTTATATACTTTAATGAATTCCTCCGAGTTGTGCTCTATTCTTGGCTGAATGTCTGTGTGCCTTCTTTTTTCTGCTGCTATAGGTTCCTTCGGGTGCTGACCCGGTTGACACTTCATCCGAAAGGCCCTTGCGAGCATCATTGGATGATTCCTCGCAGCTCGCGTTTCTTCGAGATCGCGTGCGCAGCTTGGAGAGAGATTTGCTTGGGTTACGCGGTCGCCGACGCGTTTGAAATCCAAAGCGCACCGTGGTGCAGCCAGAGAGGAGTATTTGATGGCGGAGCTGGGTCGGCTGTCCGAGCAGCTGCAATGTAAGTTGATCCTTCTTTCGGGCTGTAGCTCAGTTCTTCGGGTGAGCCTGCTGGCCTTACTCTTGTTTTGTGCGGTTGTCGCAGGTGCCAATCTTGCTCCGAGGGAAGAAAAGCGTATTGCTGTTCGAGTCAATTGCTTGACTCAACAGACATGGAGGCGCGGCTTCTTGGATGGATCGTGATCGTGCCATAGTTTCGCGACGGTGCAGGATCGTGTCTACCAGGTTTCGCGGGTGCTCCGCCAGTGCGTATATCGCTTTCCTCGGTGCTGCACGTCATGTTTCCGTTGGATGCCGTGCCAACGACCCTTGCAGGTCTTCTGACGAAGTTTCGGAGTGCCAGCAATGTCAAGGAGCTGGTGCGGCAGCAGCTCGTCGCAGGGGTGAAGGCTGCCTTGTCTCTTGTGAGGGTGCACCGCCCTGACGTAGATTTGGCTGCTATGGCGACTGGGCCACCTCCTCGACCAGATGGTGGCGAGTGGAATATGCGTCTGCATTACGCGGCTGTAAGGCAGTATGCCGAACAGATTGTAGATTTGTTTGAGCAGCGTGCTCAGGTTATTCTTTAGAATAGGTAGGACCTGAAAATAAACAGATAGATGTAAAATTTGTATATTGCGGCTGGGCGTGTATGTGCCCTTTGTTGTAAAGGTTTGCCTGTTGGTGAGCACGCAGTGCTTTGATTTAGTACGTGCCCTTTTCGTTTGCCTGACGTGGTCAGCTACTCAGGTGTACATGTTTTGTCCTCAGTCGATGAAATCGTGAGGTGGGGGGAGCCCCCGAGTGCGTTTGTAGCATGTAATAAAGTTGCAGAGAAATAGTCAACCGAAGGTTGGGGGCGAGACACTTAGATTTATTTGTATCATAATGGAGGAGGTACATGGTTCGGCTGAGTAGCCTTGGTTGTAAGCCTTATCGAAAAAAGGGGGTACATTGCTATGGGTAGAATAGTCGCAGGTGCGAGATGTTCCATGGGTTGGAGTATGCGACTCCAGACTCCACGTGCTTGAGGCGATAGTTGCCACCTGGGATGACCTCGGTGATGGCGTAGGGTCCTTCCCATGGTGACTCGAGTTTATTCGGTCGCTTTTGCTTAAGTCGCAAGACGAGGTCTCCTTCGACGAAGGACCTTGGGCGCAGCCGGCGGCTGTGGTACTTGCGGAGACTTTGCTGGTACACCGCTGATCTAGCTGCTGCTATATCCCGTGCTTCGTCGAGTG
The DNA here is from genome assembly GCA_023614405.1 of Avena insularis. Lineage (NCBI taxonomy): Eukaryota > Viridiplantae > Streptophyta > Magnoliopsida > Poales > Poaceae > Avena > Avena insularis. The sequence continues at coordinate 236,560,964 of CM042687.1, read as the reverse complement.
TGTCAACGGCATCTGCGAGTGTAGCCGTGGATTCGGCTTCGCTGTAAGCAACGACTCGTGGAGCCTGGTGGCGTACTTCGGCTGGTAGCACGGCCTCAGCTCCGTGCACCATGAAGAACGGTTTGTAGCCGGTGGAGCTGTTTGGCGTTGTCCGTAAGCTCCACAGGACAGACGATAGCTCTTTCGTCCAGTTTCCAGCTTTGTGCTCGAGTGAGCTCATGAGGCGCTTCTTGATGCCAGCGCCGATTAGACCGTTGGCCTTTTCCACTTGCCCGTTTGTTTGCGGGTGTGCCACTGAGGCATACGTGATGTTGATCCCGAGGCCTTCGCAGAAGTCCTGGAATTCTTCGGAGATGAAGTTCGATCCGTTGTCGGTGATGATGCTGTGTGGTACGCCGAACCTGTAGACAATGGATTCAAAGAATTTGATGGCGGTTTTGCCCTTCTGGTTGGTGACTGGCATGGCTTCAATCCATTTGGTGAATTTGTCGACTGCGACCAGGAGGAAAACATGTCCTCCCTTCGAGGATTTTGGCAGTCTGCCGATCATGTTGAGGCCCCATTGGGCAAAAGGCCAGGCTATGGGTATGGGTCGAAGTTCGGACCCAGGTGTGTGCGGTTTGTCGGCGAACCGTTGGCACCCGTTGCATCTTCGGACGATGTCTTTCGCGTCGCTCATGGCCGTTGGCCAGTAGAATCCTGCTCGCAGAGCTTTGGCGACGAGGGAGCGGCTACCTGCATGGTGGCCGCAGATGCCCTCGTGGATATCTTGGAGTATGGCCTTGCCGTCATTGATGGTGACGCACCGTTGTAGTATGCCTGTAATGCTGCGTTTGTACAGCTTGCCGTTGATGATGGTGAAGGCTTTTGACCGACGAGATACGCGTCGGGCATCTGTCGGGCTGTCTGGTAATTCTCCATTTATCAGGAACTGGAGGTATGGAAGTGTCCAAGTTTCTTCGACTGCCATGACCTGCATCAGGTTGACCATGGCAACTTCGGTATCCAACTTTTCGGGTCCTTCATGACCTTCGGGTAGCGTAGCCCCCGAGTGTTCTGCTTCTTCGGGTGATCCCTTGGGGAATTTCCGCTTGATGGATGGCACGCAGATCTGCTCGAGGAACACACCTGGTGGTACCTTTGCACAAGTGGAGCCGATGTTGGCGAGTCTATCGGCTTCCTCGTTGCTCTCTCTTCCAACGTGCCGAAGTTCGCAGCCGTCGAATTCTCCTTCGAGTGCGTTGTATAGCGCGCGGTACGCGATCATGTTTTCGGCGTGTGTGTCACACTCATTCACCGTCTGATGTACGACAAGGTTGGAGTCACCGTAGATGACCAGGCGCGTTGCGCCACATATTTTTGCCATCTTCATGCCATGGATGAGGGCTTCGTATTCGGCCTCGTTGTTGGAGGCTCTGAATTTCATCCGAAGGACGTACTTCATCTTGTCACCTTGTGGGGAGGTCAGTATGACTCACCTTCTCGGCTTCGCGTTTGGAGCCGTCAAAATGCATTGTCCAGGACTGCGACATGTCTGGGGTGTCAGGCAGCTGCAGCTCCGTCCAGTGCACTAGGAAGTTCGGAAGGACTTGAGATTTGATTGCATGTCGCTTCTCGTAGATGATGTCCAGGGGTGATAGTTCAATGCCCCATAGGGCCACATGCCCTGTGGCCTCTGGGTTATTCAGGATGTTGTTTAGGGGTGCCTCGTTGACGACCGTCACCTGATGCTCCTGGAAGTAGTGGCTCAGTTGTCGAGCCGTCATGAACATGCCGTAGGCCACCTTCTGGTAGTGCGGGTACCGCTGTTTTGTTGGAGTGAGAACCTCGCTGAGGTAGTAAATTGGGCGTTGTACCCCGTGGGTCTTGCCTTCTTCGGGTCGTTCGACCACGATCGTATCTTGACCACCTGGTGTGTGGCTGCTATGTACAGCAACAGGGGCTCGCGCTCTTTTGGCGTGACCAAAACTGGCGAGGTGGAGAGGAGCCGCTTGAGGCTTTCGAATGCGTCGTTGGCTTCTGGTGTCCACTCGAACTTGTCTGCCTTTGCAGAAGGTTGGTAAAATGGTAGGGCCTTCGCCATGCGGTGATGAACCTGCTTAGTGCCGCTACTCGCCCTGCGAGCTGCTAAACGCCTTTGAGGTTTTTCGGCTTCTCCATTGTCATGATAGCTTTGATTTTCTTCGGGTTCGCTTCGATCCCTCATTGAGAGATGAAGTACCCGAGCAGCTGACCCGAGGGGACGCCGAAGGCAAACTTTTCTGGATTGAGCTTGATCCTGTAGCGATCGAGGTTGTCGAACGTCTCGCGGAGATCGTCGATAAGTGTTCTTGCCTCCTTGGTTTTTATGACTATGTCGTCGACATAGACTTGGACGTTGCGACCGATCTGGTCCTTGAGGCAGGCCTGCATGCATCGCTGGTACGTGGCACCCGCGTTCTTTAGCCCGAAGGGCATTGTGTTGTAGCAGTATACTCCGAACGGTGTGATGAACGCCGTTTTCTCTTGATCTTTGACCTTGAGTCGAATCTGGTTATAGCCTGAGTAGGCGTCGAGGAAGGAGAGTTTCTCACAACCTGTAGTCGAATCGATGATCTGGTCGATCCGAGGAAGAGGGAAGTGGTCCTTAGGGCAGTGTTTATTTAGTGACGTGAAGTCCACGCACATCCGCAGGATGTCCGTGTCCTTCTTCGAGACCATCACCGTGTTTGCTAGCCACTCGCTTTCCTTGATTTTCCGGATGAAGTCTGCTGCGAGTAATCTGTTGATCTCCTTGCCGATAGCTTTGGCTCATGGCTCTGACAGTCTTCGGATGGACTGCTTGACTGGCTTGGTGTCTGGGAAGACATTGAGTGCGTGCTCGGCGAATTCCCTGGGAACTCCTGGCATGTCCGCAGGACACCAGGCAAAGATTTCCCAGCGCTCACAGAGGAATTCGACGAGCGCGCCTTCCTATGCGGTGCTGAGGTCGTTGGCGATCAACGCCGTCTTGGAGGCATCCGTTGGATGGACCTGCAATTTCTTGGTGTTGATGGTGGAGTCGAAAGACATGTCGGGTGCGTTCTGCTTTGTGACTGGGGGTAGCCCATTGTCCGTCACCTCGCGGAGCCTTACAAGCTCGTCTTGCATGCCGAAAGACTGGGAGATTTTGTTGAAATCCCTGTCGCATTGGTCCGATCGGGTGAAGCTCCCGTGGACTATGATGACGCCCCTTGGTCCTGGCATCTTGAGTAGTAGGTATGCGTAGTGTGGGACGGCCAGGAACCTTGCAAATGCTACACGTCCCAGGATGGCATGGTATTGCGACGGCCAGTCCACCACTTCGAATTCTAGGCGCTCCTGCCGAAAGTTGTCCGGCTTCCCGAAGATGACGTCGAGCCCTATTTTGCCCAGGGGGGAGATGCCCTTCCCTGGGACAATGCCGTGGAACGTTGTGTCTGATTGTTCCAGGCTGCATTGCGGGATCCGCATAGCTGCTAGAGTGCTTGCGAACATTAGGTTGATGCCGCTGCCACCGTCCATGAAGACGCGACTCATCTCGAAGCCTCCGATCTGCGCCTCCAGCACCAGGGCAGCATGACCTGGGCGAGGGATCTGGCAAGGGTGATCCGCGCGAGTGAATGTGATGCAGGACTCCGATCCGCTGAGGTACTCAGGGATTTGCAGGCGGAGTTGCCACGGACAAGTTGATTTGTCGGGTGATTTTCTTCTGCACCCTGTTGGTGGGGCGTCCCTTCTGGATCATATTTAGCGCTCCCTTTGGTGGGGGGGTATGCGACCCCGGCGTTGTTTTGCGCTGGTGCGACTGGTTGATTTGGGCCTCCAATAGGCAGCGGTGGAGGAGCTTCGTGTGCTATTTCACCTGGCTCAGGTGCGTTTCCGAACGCGGGAATTGGAGCTTGTTGCCTCATCTGCATCATGCCTTCGCTGAGTTTCTGGAACTCGCGGCAGTCCTTAAGCATGTGGCTAGCTTTCTTTTTGCCATCTTGTTTGTCGATGTAGAAGTGGATGGTGCATGGACCCGAAAGTTTGTCGAATGCTGAGGGTCCGTTGTCGCGGTCGCGGCGTTGCCACGACTGCGTTGGTCGTCCGTTGTCGCGGAAGTTTCCGCTGCGGTATCCTCCGCTGTTGCGGCTGTTGTCGTTACGGCGGTCGGCGTAGCCGGCTGCGACCATGTCGGGTCCGTCGCGGTCCTCGTAGACGCGCGATCTCCTCTTGCTGCGGCGTTCGCGTCTTCGGCCGTAGTCGTCCTCTTCATCTGATTGCGCCCGCTGGATGCAATCTTCGCCGTCTGCCCAACTGTTGGCGATTTCCATGAGGTGGTCGAGTGTCTTGGGCTTTACACGCCCAAGTTCCTCCTTGAAGTCTGGGCGCTTGACGCCGTCCCTGAAGGCGTCGATGGCCCTTTCTTCGGAGATGTGTGCTGCGGAGTTCTTGGTTGTAGACCAGCGTAGTATGTACGAGCGAATAGATTCACCCGTTCTCTGAGTGCAGGCTCGCAACTCTTCGATTGAGGCGGGCCTCTTGCTGGTGCCTTTGAAATTTCGGATGAAGCTATAAGCGAGCTCCTCCCAGCTTCGGATGGATCCTGATGATAGGCTGCTAAGCCAGACCCGCGCCTGTCAGCTGCAGCTGAAGGCATTGCATGGCGGTTTCTTTGTTGCCTCCGTGAAGCTTGACGGATGACAGATGGTCACTGAGCCAGGACTTTGGATCTTGCGTGCCGTTGAACTTCGGAGTATCCGAAGGAAGCTTGAAGTTGTGTGGCATCTGTGTTCGCCGGACAGATCTGCTGAAGCATCGAGCCCCGCAGAGTTCTCCTTCGTCTTCATCCATCTCAGATTCAGACGAGCATGCGCGTTTGGCGCGTGCTTTGTCGATCTTGCGCTGTGTAAGCTTGTCTCTGGCGTCGTAGTCGCGTTTATGGCGGTGCGAGCTCTTCTTCCTTCGAGGAAGATCGTGTTCCTCTTCATCTTCGGATGAGGAGTGGGGCTCGTCGCGCTGGCGAGCTTTCTTCTTCGGCTCCGTAGGAGCGTCTTCGTGGAGCGCAGCTCCGATTAGTCCTAGTCCGGTGAGTGCGGACCTATGCATGGCCCTTTTCGGGTCCCCCTCCGGAGGTGGGTGAGCCGCGAGATACGCAGTGGCTGCCATGATCGCGGCTTGTGGCGTCTTCGGGATGATGTTGCCGTCGGCGTCCATATCCATGAACGATGTATGGAGTTGGTCACGCCACGCCGTTCCTTGGTCCATGTTTTCCACAGAGTGGTGCTTGTTTCTGGTTTCCGTTTGTGCTAGAGCGGTTCCTTTGGCGAGAGCGCAGCTCGTCGCAAGACCGACTCGGAGGCTGCTTGCTTGCGTTGTCGAGCGTCTCTGCATCTTTACTTGTTTCTTGTGTTCTTCGATGAGGATGTAGTGGTATGCCATCAAGAGTCACGTGAGGAGTCCAGAGGTAGGACTATTTCGCCTGCGACGGCGTGGCGTGCTTCGACCCATCCTTCTTTGCTAAGTTGGATGAGGTGGCCCCTGTTTTCCCTGTTTTCGCCATTTCCACCGTTTTTGCCGTTTCTGTCCTGCGGGTTGGGGTTGGGCGGCGGGTTAGGCGTTTCCTCGTCGGTGTGATGATCGTGGCGCATGAATAGCGCTCGCAGATTGGTTGGCTGCCGCAGCTTTCGGATCCGGAACCGTAGGTCCCTTCATCCGAAGGTGGATCGCACAGATCGGAGTTGCAGCTGCTGCTGTCAGAGAACTCATCTGCTGATGGTGACGCGTAGAACGGTGTGGAGCCCACGGCGGGCCTGATTGACGGCACGGGCACCCGCCAGGAGGCGGAGGGTGCCGCTTTGTCCCACCCGGAAGCGAAGCTCGACAGAATTTCGAGTCCGTCGCCTACGGGCTCGAAATCCTTCATGGTATCCGGCTAGTGGGCGGTGAAGTCGAAAGCGCCGAAGAGGAGGTGATTCTCCGTCGCCGCGGAGTTGTAGATCGATCGGGTCGGAACCGTCACGACCGCACAATCAGCAGCCCCAATTCCCACAGACGGCACCAATTGACGAGGTTTAATCTTTCCCACAGACGGCGCCAATGCCCATTGTTATGGACTTGGGTTTTGGAGAAGATGGGGATGCTGGAGATCGTGGCACGGTTAACAGACAAGCAACCAGGGGACACGAGATTTACCCAGGTTCAGGCCCCCGGAGGGAAAACCCTACTCCTGCTTGTCTGCTCTTTGATTACGACGGAACCGAAGGTTACAGGGTGCGCAGATTCGATCTGGCGTGGATGCGTGTGCGAAAGTATGAGTCGAGTTGAGGTGAGTTGTCTACGTGCCCCCTCGTTGGCCCCTCCTAGCCTTTATATATGGGGAGGCTAGGTCTCAGGTACCGATACGAGTAGGTTACAAGTTGTATTCAAACTCTAGTCTTGCTCTCCAAGGATCCGAAGACGTCATGGGCCTAGGTTACCCGAAAATCTTCATGGGCCAGCGTATGTCTGCCGTGGGCCTTCCTTGGGCTGGACTAGGTATGCTGAAGTTACGTACCCGTAGGGTATAACCATGTCAGTTGTTGGTCAATAAGACCACCAAATTCAAGAAGCAAGGCAAGTCTAAGAAAAAGGGAAACTTCAAGAAGGGCGGTAAGAAAGCTACCGCACCGGCAAAGAAGACCAAGGCTAGGCCTAAGGCTGATACTGAGTGCTTTTACTGCAAGGGAGAGGGTCACTAGAAGCGGAATTTCCCAAAGGACTTGGCGGATTTGAAGAACGGCAACATCAAGAAGAAAGGTATATCCGATATACATGTTATTGACGTGTATCTCACTAGTACTCGTAGTAGTGCCTGGGTATTTGATACTGGTTCGGTTGCTCATATTTGTAACTCGAAACAGGTGCTGCAGAATAAATGGAAGCTAGAGAAGAACGAGGTGACGATGTGCGTTGGAAATGGATCAAAGGTTGATGTGATCGTGGTCGGCACGCTACCTCTTCATCTACCATCAGGATTAGTTTTATACTTAAATCATTATTATTTGGTGCCTGCGTTATTGCGAGACGGTTACTTGTTTAAGTCCGAGAATAATGGTTGTTCGATTTATATGAGTAATATGTTTTATGCACATGCACCTTTGATATATGGTCTATTCTTATTGAATCTCGATTGTAGTAATACACACATTAATAACATTGAAACTAAACGTTTGAAATTGAGTGATAACTCGACCTATATGTGGCATTGTCGTCTTGGTCATATTGGAGTGAAGCGTATGAAGAAACTCCATTCCGATGGACTTCTTGAATCACTTGATTTTGAATCACTTGAAAGATGCGAAGCATGTCTGATGGGTAAAATGACTAAGAATCCATTTTCCGGTATGATGGAGCGAGCTACGGACTTGTTGGAAATCATACATACCGATGTGTGTGGTCCAATGAGTGTAGCATCGTGCGGTGGTTATCACTATGTTATTACCTTCACGGATGACTTGAGTAGATATGGGTATATCTATTTCATGGAACATAAGTCCAAAACTTTTAAGAAGTTTAAGGAATTTCAAAGTGAGGTAGAGAATCAACGTAACAAGAAGATTAAATTTCTACGATCTGATTGTGGAGGTGAATATCTAAGTTATGAGTTTGGCGAGCATTTGAAGAAATGCGGAATACTTTCACAATTGACACCGTCGGGAACACCACAACGTAATGGTGTGTCTGAACGTCGTAACCGAACTCTTTTAGATATGGTTCGTTCTATGATGTCACTTACATATTTACCGCTATCATTTTGGGGTTATGCATTAGAAACAGCCACATTCACTTTAAATAGGGCACCATCTAAATCCGTTGAAACGACACCATATGAATTATGGTTTGGAAAGAAACCTAAATTGTCGTTTCTTAAAGTTTGGGGTTGTGAAGCTTATGTAAAGAAGTTACAGCCCGACAAGGTTGAACCCAAAGCGGAAAAATGCGTCTTCATAGGATACCCGAAGGAAACTATTGGGTATACCTTCTATCATAGATCCGAGGGCAAAATCTTCGTTGCCAAGAATGGATCCTTTCTAGAGAAGGAGTTTCTCTCGAAAGAAGTGACTGGAAGGAAAGTAGAACTCGACGAGGTTGTTGAACCTTCTCTCGAACTTGCGAGTAACGCAGCACCGGAAGTAGTTCATGTGGCGCCTAAACCAATAAGAGAGGAAGCTAATGATGTCGATCATGAAACTTCGGTTGAAGTAACTACAGAGCCTCGCAGGTCAACAAGAACTCGTACCACTCCTGATTGGTATGATCCCGTTATGAATGTCATGTTGGTGGACAACACCGATGACCCTACGACACATGAGGAAGCGATGATGAGCCCAGATTCCAATAAATGGCATGAATCCATGAAATCCGAGATTGGATCCATCTACGAAAACCAAGTATGGATTTTGCTGGACTTACCGGATGGCTGGAAGGCTGTCGAGAACAAATGGATTTTCAAGAAGAAAACAAATGCTGATGGTAATGTTACCGTCTATAAAGCTCGACTTGTCGCAAAAGGGTTTCGACAAATTCAAGTAGTTGACTACGATGAGACATTCTCAACGGTAGCGAAGCTAAAGTCTGTGAGGATTATGTTAGCGATCGTTGCATATTATGATTATGAGATATGGCAGATGGATGTCAAAACGGCGTTCCTCAATGGAGACATTGATGAAGAGTTGTATATGGTACAACCCAAAGGTTTTGTCAATCCTAAAGATGCTAACAAGGTATGCAAACTTCAACGGTCCATTTATGGATTGAAGCAAGCATCCCGGAGTTGGAATCAACGTTTTGATAAGGTGATCAAAAGCTTTGGTTTTATACAAACTTATGGAGAAGCTTGTATTTACAAGAAAGTGAGTGGGAGCTCTCTAGCATTCTCAATACTATATGTAGATGACATATTGTTGATTGGGAATGATGTAGACCTTCTTAATAGTGTCAAGGATTATTTGAAGAATAGTTTTTCAATGAAAGATCTTGGCGAAGCAGCTTACATATTAGGCATAAAGATTTATAGAGATAGATCGAGACGCCTAATATCATTGTCACAGAGTACACATTTGGACAAGTTTCTAAAGAGGTTTGGAATGGAAGATAGCAAGAAAGGGTTCTTGCCCATGTTGCCCAATACGACCTTGAGTAAAACTCAAAGTCCTGCAACGGAAGAAGATAGAGAAAGGATGAGTAAGACTCCCTATGCCTCAGCCATAGGATCTCTTATATATGTCATGCTATGTACTAGACCCGACATTGCATATGCTGTTAGTTTGACTAGCAGATATCAAAGTTATCCAGGAGTACATCATTGGACAGCGGTCAAAAACATCCTTAAGTACTTGAGAAGAACTAAGGATATGGTTCTTTCTTATGGGGATGATGAACAGCTCGTTGTTAAAGGTTACACCGATGCTAGTTGGAACACCGATCCGGATGATTCTAAATCACAATCTGGATACGTATTTACTTTGAATGGTGCAGCAGTTAGATGGAGGAGTGCAAATCAAAGCGTTGTGGCGAGATCTTCAACTAAATCGGAATACATAGCTGCTTCGGAGGCTTCACAAGAAGCGATATGGATGAAGGAGTTCATTATAGAGCTCGGTGTGGTTCCAAGTGCGATGGACCCAATGTTTATCTATTGTGATAACATGGGCGCCATAGCCAATGCACAAGAACCAAGCTCACACAATAAGCTGAAGCACATCAAGCTACGTTTTCACGCTATTCGAGAGCATGTCCAAGATGGTGACATAAAGATTTGCAAAGTACACACAGATCTGAATGTGGCGGATCCGTTGACTAAACCTCTCCCGAGGGCAAAACATGACCAGCACCAAACCGCCATGGGTGTTCGGTATATTACCATGTAATCTAGATTAGTTGACTCTAGTGCAAGTGGGAGACTGTTGGAGATATGCCCTAGAGGCAATAATAAAAGTGGTTATTATTATATCTTTATGTTTATGATAAATGTTTACATTCATGCTATAACATTATTAACCGAAAACATTAATACTTGTGTGATTTGTAAACTAAATTAGAGTCCCTAGTAAAGCCTCTTTAATAATACTAGCTTGTTGGTTAATAGATGATCGTAGTTTCTCGATCATGAACATTGAGATGTTGTTAACAACGAGATCATATCATTAGGAGAATGGTATGATGGACATACTCCTATAGATAAGCGTAGCATAAAGATCAAGTCATTTCAATAGTTCGTTTGCTATAAGCTTTCTAATACATAGTAACCTAATTCCTTCGACCATGAGATCATGCTAATCACCATCACCGGAAGGATGCTTTGATGACATCAAACACCACACCGTAATTGGGTGGCTATAAAGGTGGCATTGAGTGTTCGGAAAGTATGGGTTGAGGCACATGGATCAAGAGTGGGATTTGTCCATCCATATGACGGATAGATATACATTGGGCCCTCTCGGTGGAATGTCATCCAATTAGCTTGCAAGCATGTGACTGGCTCACAAGGGATCACATATCACGGGAACGAGAAAAGAGTACTTATCGGTAACGAGGTTGAACTAGGTATGTAGAGATACTGACGATTAAAACCTCGGATAAGTAAACTATCGTGATACAAAGGGAAATTAGTATCGTATGTAAGTGGTTCATTCAATCGCAAAGTAATCGTAGAAATATGTGGGAGCCATATGAATTTCCAGATTCCTCTATTGGTTATTGATCGGAGACACACTTAAGGATTCAATGTTGTTTAGTAGATATGGAATGTTAATAAGGGATACCGAATGTTGTTCGGACTCTCGGATGGGATCCGGGATATCACGAGGAGATCCGGAATGGTCCGGAGAATAAGATTCATATAAGGAAAGTCCGATTCCGGAGTTCGGGAAACATTCCGATGTTTTCATCAGAGAGGTTCTAGAAGGTTATAGAGGGTTCTAGAAGGTTCACCGGTCCGGAAGGATAATGGTCCATGAATGTGTCATGGGTAAGTGGAATGATTAGATCATATCCTAGGTCACTTGGTGTGGTCACGTGAGAGAGAATTAAAGCTCTAAATTGAAAGTCAAACGGGAGGTTTGAAAAGTCAAACTGGAACAATAGTTTCCTAGTGGAAGTAGGAGAGAGAGTCCTTCCAACTTGGGTTTGGAAGTGGATTCAAACTCACCCCTCCCAAGGCTGCCCCCCCTCTCATAAATAGAGGGGGAGGGTTGCCCCAAAGCACCAAGCCCAGCCCCTCTCCACCCAAGCCGCCGTCGCTGCCCCGCCGCCGCGCCGCCGCCGGCCCGTCGTCGTCGCCCTAGCCACCGCCGACACCTCCTCCTCCTCCCGGTCTTCTATACCCTAGATCACGGGGAAACCCTAATTCCACCATAACTCGCACCGGCTTAGGCGAAGCCCTGCGGGATCTTCCCTCTACTTCCGACACCACACCGCCGCCGGCCCGTCGTCGTTGCCCTAGCCACCGCCGACACCTCCTCCTCCTCCCGGTCTTCTAAACCCTAGATCACCGAGAAACCCTAATTCCACCACAACTCGCACCGGCTTAGGCGAAGCCCTGCGGGATCTTCCCTCTACTTCCGACACCACACTGTCATGCTACCGGAATCGCGAGGGGAGAACTACAACCTCCGTTGCCTGCTGGAACAAGGGAGAGGAAGGTCTTCATCGAGTACCGAACGTGTGAATGACTGCGGAAGCACTACCGGAACGCAGCGCCGGAAGGATCGTCTACGTGATCTTGAGATCGGCAAGTGTACGACTACATCACCCACGAGAATCTGCTCTCGTTAATCCCTTTGGAATCTTCGAGGGTGAGTGCTTCTATCGACTCGTTGCTACAATCTAGTAGATAGATCTTGGCTTGTTTGTGTGCATGCGGTAGAAATTTTTTATTTTCCATGCTACAAACTCCTACAGTGGGCCCCCCGGGCCCCTTCTCCGTCTCCTCTTCTGGCTCCGTGGGTCTTCTAATGAAATATAATTTTTGGCATATTTTCTGGGATTTTTCCTGATAGTTGATTTTCTGCACAAAAAGAAGACACCAAGGTAATTCTGCTGAAAACTGCGTCAGTCCGTATTAGTTGTATCCAAATCACACAAGTTTGAAGGAGAAACAATAGCAAAAGAGTTCAGGAAAGTAGATACATTTTGGACGTATCAAGGACATGTATATGATGCAGCCGAAGGTTTTGTCGATCCAAACAATGCTGGAAAGGTATGCAAACTTCTAAAGTCCATTTATGGGCTGAAGCAAGCATCTCGGAGTTGGAACATTATATTTGATGAAGTTGTAAAGGAGTTTGGCTTCAACAAAAACGAACAAGAACCTTGTGTTTACAAGAAGAAAGTGGGAGAGCACTTGTATTTCTAATCTTATATGTATATGAAATATTGCTGATTAGAAATGACATTCCTATGCTCGAGTCTGTTAAGACCTCGTTGGAAAATAGTTTTTTGATGAAGGACTTAGGAGAAGCAGCATATATTCTGGGCATCAAGATCTATAGAGATAGATCAAGGAGGCTAATTGGATTAAGCCAGAGTACATACATTGACAAAGTGTTGAAACAGTTCAGCATGGAAGAGGCTAAGAAGGGATTCTTGCCCATGTCTCATGGCATTAAAATTAGCAAGACTCAGTGTCCTTCGACTACTGATGAGTGTGAGCGCATGAGCAGGGTTCCATATGCTTCAGCTATTGGATCCATCATGTATGCAATGATATGTACTCGCCCAAATGTTTCCTATGCTCTAAGTGTTACGAGCAGATATCAGGCTAATCCAGGTGAAGGTCACTAGACAGCGGTAAAGAATATCCTTAAGTACTTAAGAAGGACTAAGGATGTGTTCCTAGTTTATGGAGGTGAGGATGAAACCAGTGTAAGGGTTTATACAGATGCGAGTTACCTTAACGACTCAGATGACTCCAGATCACAATCTGGTTATGTGTTTTTCATGAATGGTGGTGCTGTGAGTTGGAAAAGTTCCAAGCAAGATACGGTGGCCTCCTCTTCAACATAAGTTGAATATATTGCCGCCTCGGAGGCTGCTAAGGAAGCTGTTGGGATTAGGAATTTCCTGATCGCTCTTGGTGTGGTTCAGGGCGCGTCTAATCCCATGGACGTTTATTGTGACAGCAATGGTGCTATTGCATAAGCCAAGGAACCTAGACAGCACTAGAATAACAAACATATTCGCATGAGTTACCATCAGATTCGAGAGTTCGTTGAGGATGGTAGTGTCATGATATGCAAAATACATACAGACTTAAATGTTGCTGATCCCTTTACAAAGCCACTCCTGCAGCCTGCCCATGAGGCGCACGCAAGAGCAATAGGTATTAGATACAATCTAGATTTACTCTAGTGCAAGTGGGAGACTGAAGGAAATATGCCCTAGAGGCAATCATAGAGATGATTATATTTCTTATGTATCCATGAGTTATTGTAATGTTCCTTGAATATCCATATCAGGCAACTTGTATTGATTGGCAATTATGTGAATTGTTTGTGAAACTCTATACTTGTATGGTTATCTAATAGTTATCCCTAGTCGGAGTTCGTGTGAGGACACACATGAATATTAGACTAGCACATCGATTGGTTGATGACTATGTTTTGCAAGTCATAGACATGGAGATGTCAAACTAATGATGTGGAAACATGTTATGAACATGGGGTTGGACTGACCCAACTTGAGACTGGCAATTAGACTTGCAACACTCTCTACACATGGTGTACGTTTTGTCCTTAGACCTGAGATTGTCGCATGTACTTGAGATGTGGATCGACCTACTTTGGGGTTATCAGATGTTGCTCTGTAACTGTGTAGTTATAAAGGTAGCTTTCTGGGCCCCTGAAGCATGCTGCAAGGCATGGTCAATCAAGATGGGATTTGCCCCTCTCTACTTGAGATAGATATCTCTGGGCCCCTCGAGTGATCGGATCCAGAAATGCATGGCCGTGCTACATATGGTTAAGAGTTAACCAAGTAAAGGGATTCCGAATCATAGTATTAAGAAAGGGAGGTCATCTTGGAGCTAGACCAAATATTGTGAGGCAAAGGGAAAGACATGTACTAAACCTTGTGATGGTTCGTCTGATATGATCTTTGTATGCGTTTAGGAGTTGGCACGTCTTGCTAGAGGCCGCTACCAACTATTGACAGAATAAGTGTATTCGTATCATGTCTATGCATATATGAGCCTATAGGGTCACACACTTAAGGGGCTGGAAGCCTAATGAGGATTGGATCCGAATTAGACCAAGCTTAGGCTACTAATGGGCTACTAATGTAGAAGTCCACTAGGGACGCCTATATAAGAGAGGGTGGGGCGAGCTGACCTGGGTAAGACCATTCCACCCAGCCGCCACCCCGCATGCTTGTGTTGCACGCGCGGACCTAGCAGTCCCGTCTCTAACACTTCCATCCCGCACGTATGGATACCTCGGAGGTGCTGCAGCAGTAGCACTTGGACGAGCCATGCAAGGGGAGCTGCTCGTGGGACGAGTGTCGTAGTTATGGGAACAGCAGAGCCTAAGAAGGCTAGAAAGAGGTGTGGGAGCAAAGTAGGGAAGCGTGCGACAGCGTCCGCAGGCGGGATCGGATACAAGCAAGCGTTAGGGACACAGGAAGTACCCAGGTTCGGAGCCCTCGGGTTGAGGTAAAGCTCCTACTCCTGCCGATCTGACTATAGGGATGAATCACAGAGAACTACAAGGCTCCTCGATCCGTATCTGGTCTGGCTAGTGAGTGAGTAGAGTCCAACCCTTGCTAAGTTGCTCCTGCCACCCCTTATATAGGCCGAGGCGGCATGGGCAACGACCTGGCCGACTGGCGGGTCCCACAGGCGGGCTCCAGCCGGCTAGGTCATCTACATTGGTCGTCATGGGGAGCGTGTACCCACAGTCAAGCCCATGCCGCCACACCATCTACAGTGGTTGTCATGCGGGTAGTTATGCATAGTTCCACCTGCTGTCTACTGTTGCAACCGTCATCAATAATGTCATCGGTATGGGCCGAGTGTCTGAGTCTCTTTTCTGTCTTTTTCGTTGTCCTGGGCGTACTGCGCACTGTGCTCTACGTCATCTGGTACCTTGCCTGTCTTGAGTGGCCGGCTAGGGTGATCTAGCCGGCTGGCCTTCCTGGGCTACTCTTCTGCCCTTGCTTGCTTCATCCGGCTGATTCTTTTGTCGGTTGACTCTCGATATGTCTTGCTCCGGCTGGCTGTCTTGATCCAGCCGGCTGGCCTTCTTGCCGATAGTTCTTGTCTGGCTGGCTGGTTTGCCAGTCGGGTCTTGGTCTGTTCTTCCTTCTGATCTGTCTTGGGGTTTCTCCGTCCAGCTGCTCTCAGCCGGCTGATGTGTTGGTGCTCTGCATCTTGTCCTGTTAGCCTACCTGGGGGTGATCCCCCGACACTAGCCCCCGAGCGTGCGTAGATTCCGCCCTTAGGCGAAATGTGCGCGGGCTCAAAAAGCTAGGATTCTGAAATTTTTCCTGGCTGAATTTGGCGGTTGAGCTGCCTGACTGCGTCATCACTAACGTCAGCCACACATGATGATGGTCGTGCGAGGACGTGCGTCGTGGGGTCGCGTCGGTTGTCTCCTCGGGAACTGGTGCCGGTGCCTCGCCTCATGTGTTGGGATCTTCTGCGCGCGATGCGTGGCCGCAAAGGATCCAGGGACCGTTGGTCCCGAGGGAGGCCGCCACGTGGTAGGCCGGAGGTTTGCCTCCCCGGCCCCTTTAAGTAGAGGCCGAGGTGCTGCGCTGATGCAGCCCGTCCTACGAACGCTACTACATCTACTCCTACGAGCTCCCCAAGTGGACCCATGACTCGCGCTCGAGCCAAACTCCTACAAGCTAAGGTTAACTCGCTCCTTTCCTTGTGTGATTTCGATACACCCCTGGATGGCTTGCTACTTCATACGCATACCCTGTGCATCATAGGTACGAAGAGACGGACCCATGGAACGGAGAAACCACATGAAAGGACCAACCTTTTCAGGCATACGGTACTACGGATCGACCGGTACTACAGTGCCGATGGTACTACCGGGCCCTGCTACCGGACGCTCCAGGAGGAACCCATCCAAGCCCCAGACGCCAGCGGTACTACCGGAGATGGAACCGGTACTACCGGTCAGCAGTACTACTGCCCTCTACTACCGCTCACTCACGGCTGTTGGCCCCGGGTACCGCAATTACTGGACCACCTGCGGTACTACGATTGAAGCAGTACTACCCGATTGAGAATGGTACTACGGTGTGTGACTGGTACTACGGGGCGATGCCTGAACCTGATCGCGTCAGCTCGCCCAATACTACCCCCTATCTATATTTTTCCATTTCATTCCTAAACTACCCCTGTTTATGTGGCTGGCCTATATATAGCCCCCACCCTCTATTGTAACCCCTAGACTTGGATAATTGTAGTTGAAGACACCCCTTTGAGGATCTATCAACTATTTGTCTCATGCTCCTTGACAAGGAGCACCAAATTATCCACAAACCTCTTGGATTTTGCCTAGTGCGTTCAAGTTGTACGAGTCCTTGGGATCTCGGTGTCTCGTGCCCAAGTAGTCAAGATCTCATCAAGCCTCTCACCCCCGTTGTTGGCAGTGGGAGAGTGTCTTGCCCAACGCCGATCCTAGGGATTGTGTTGGACCGGTTGCCACTGGCGTGAGCTATCGGCTTGTATCGTGTTTTCGTGTGTGTGTGTGTTCATCGAGTTCTTCGCATGTGTGTTTGTGGATTTCATCCCCTTCCCCCTTCCACCGCTTTCCCCTCGATTCCCACAGAATTCATGAAAGATCGGGCCACCCCAAGGGGTCACCCCTAACATATTGGTATCAAGAGCAAGGTTGATCACGAATTTACCCTCAATTTTTTCTATATCCATCATAAAATCGAAAATTCCCCAAAAAGAGCCCCAAATTGCCTTCGGATCGATCTTTGGATTTGGTGAGTTTTTCTTGGTTTTGGACCATAGAAATTTTGCTTTTGGAGTCGATCTACAGCCTTTTTATGTTCCTAGCCCAGCCTTTCGGTCAGGTTACCACGAATTTGAGGATGTTTTCAGGTTAATCGCGTGCAAGTTTGGTACTGCGCTAAAGCGGTACTACGGTAAACTCGGTACTACAAAACTCGGTACTACGCGGTGGCGGCACTACCGCTTCATCAGTTTCCAGCTCCTTTTTGACACCTCAACCCGTTTCTTGGTGACCTCTTTAAACTTGTTCGTGTTTCGCGTGTTTGTCGCCATTCTAACAAAAGCTTCCGCAACAAAGTTCACCTCGCGCTCAATGACACACAACGGTTGCAAGTCGTCAACAATACCAAAGGTATAACTTGCGCCACTTTGACAGCCCCATAACTTCCTTTGTGTGAATCTATCCTATGAGAGCAACTCATTTTGTGTTTGTCTAAGCATTGTGCACTTGCCTTTGGAAAGTGAGAGTGTGAGGGCAAATACAAAAGTTAACATAGTAGTATATAAAGGGAGAAAAAGAATAAAAAAACAAAAGAAAAATATAAAGATACATAGTCTCCCAATACAAAGAGAGTATCAAGCTTGTAAGCAAAAAGAGAGAGGAAAAAGTGCGCCAAGGAAAGTGCACAAATCCGTTGCTTATCCTGTTTTGGCAAACGAGTTGTGGTCTCTCCTTGAGTTGGCACGACAACCGAGTGTAGTCTTCGTTAGGACCTTTTGTGCTCATTTTCATAGTCGTGCTAACCCCTTTAATCTCCACGTGTGCGTTCTCCCATGCTTTTGTATATCGTATCGTTTTTGCTTTTGATCTTTGGTTCTTTACCACTTAGAACAATAACCTTTTGCTTGGATCGTTTCGTTTGGTTTTCCACAATCCTAACCTTCCACCAAAAGCTTTTGAGAGTGTAGCTTATTTGCGTGTGAGTTTCTTTGCGATTTCACTTTGCAAGCTATTAGCTCTCTTGTGTGGCAATTGGTTTGATACAATCTCCAAGGTGAGGTAAAAGGCTAAATCCCCGTGTTCTTCTTCTCCATATACAACCCTTGTCGGCTTTGCATCATGGACATGAATGGCGAGTCGTCCCAACCACCACCACCTCAAGAGGACGACACACACGATGGGATCATTGGAAGGTCCGAGGAGAATTCAACTACCATTGTGAAGCCCTTGAGCGGCGCCAAGACGAACAATTTAGCGAAGCCCGAGTGGAGTTCAAGAACATCGACAACCGCTTCGAAGAAGTTCGAGGACAAATGCATGCCATGCAACACAACCTCGGCCATAAAAATGAAGCTCTTGGTCGCGCCCTCGTCACAACGGATGATAAGCTTCAACGCCTCATTGATGGGCTAGCAAGGCCACGATCGCGCGACTCAAGCTCGTCACGGCACTCCTTAAGTGAATCAAGCGCCCCACACTGTCACGCTTCAAGGCATCGGGATGGACCCGTCCTTCACTCCATGAGCTCTTATCAAGCGATACCGTCTCCGCGACATGCCGCGATGTCAAGCTATGATGGTGACCTATCAGCAAGACCTCCAAGACGTGAAGCCAACCGTCCACAACCAAGGGCACTCGTGATTCAACAAGAACAACCTCACGTGGACCACCAAGCCCATCGCCAACGACATGTTCCTTCAACAACAGGTGAAGCATCCGAAGTGGAAGAACAAGATCGCCGTCGGCGTGAAGCACTAAAAGATCCACCAAGGCGTCATCATCAACATGAACGTCATCGTCGACAACATGATCATCATGATGAGCCTCCTCCACATCAAGAAGAAAGGGAGCAGCCCATTGCGCACGCGGTTCGTCGCCCTCCTCGCCACATGGCGCAAGACAATGCTCATCGGCATCAACCCCTACAAGAACAAGAGCAAGCTCCCCAAGCTCGTCGTGAGGACCAACAACCTCCTCCTCGTCCTCAACCGCGCTAACAACACGAGTAAGCTCCCCAAGATCGTCGTCAAAATCAAGTTCCACCACCAAACGCGGCACCTCAACAACCGCAAGGGAAACGCAACCATCACCAAGCAAGACATGAGATCTCGGATGATGAAGATGGCCGCCAAAATCATGGCAACCGCCGCCACCGGAACCGCAATGAAGAAGAAACTTTCGGCAAGCTCAAATTCACCATTCCCAAGTTCACCGGTTCTAATGAACCCGAAGAATATCTCTCGTGGGAACTGAAGGTTGACAAGATCTTCCGCATGCACAACTATAGCAATGAGAAGATGATGGCCATGGCCTCCCTCGAGTTTGATGAGTATGCCAACCTTTGGTGGGAACAAGTCCAACTCGCTCGTGAAGCAAAAGAAGAGCATCCAATCTCAACTTGGCAAGATATGAAGACTCATATGAGATCCCGCTTTGTTCCTTCGCACTACACGCGTGATCTTTTCAACAAGATTCAAACGCTTAGTCAAGGTACAAAGACCGTGGAAGAGTATTTCAAGCAAATGGAGCTCAACATGATCTGGGCCAACATTGAAGAGCGTGATGAACAAACAATGGCATGTTTCCTCAATGTCTTGAACCACCCAATCAAGCGCATCACCGAGTTCCAAAAGTACAACAACATGGTTGAGCTTGTACACATAGCATCAAAATCCGAACGTCAAGTGCAAGAGGACATCAAGTACAACAAGCCAAAGACGTACTTCACCTACAAGAAAGCACCAACCACTACTCCAACAACACCAAGTGGAAACTCATCAAGTACCACCAAGCTTCCCTTCAAGCCAACACTTCCTCAAGGAAAACCGCCCCCAAGTGGCAAATACACAAAGGATGATCAACCATTCAATGGTGAATGCTACAAGTGTGGAGGCAAAGGACACAAGTCGGCTGTATGTGGAAACAAGAAAGTTTTGTTCATCCACGACAATGGTGATGAAGAATACTTGAGCGAAGATGATTTTGATGCAAGGGTCAAGGAATCATTGTCTAGGCAACATTTGGAAGATGACCAAGACCTACTTGTGTGTGAGCATGACGCAAGTTCATCGCTTGTGGTCACAAGGGTCTTAACTACTCAAGTCAATGAGAATGAAGACCAAAGATCAAACATCTTCCAAACTCGTGCCTGTATCAATGGGAAGTCCATCAAAGTTGTCATCGATGGAGGGAGTTGCCACAATCTTACAAGCACGGAATTGTGTGAGAAACTCAACCTCACCCTCCATCCGCACAAGCATCCCTACCATATACAATGGCTAAGTGACCAAGGGTCCGTCAAAATCAATCACACCGTCTCGGTAACGTTCTCAATTGGACCATACAAAGACACGGTGGAATGTGATGTGGTCCCCACGAAGGTTTGCCATATGTTGCTAGGAAGGCTGTGGCAATATGACAAGCGTGCTTTGCATGATGGTCACACAAACACTTATACCTTCAAATGGCTTGAAAAGACTTGTGTTTTGCAACCAATGACTCCTAGCCAAATAATTGCGGACAATGCAAAGGCTTTAGCGAGGGCGCAAAGCACAAAACCACATTGTGAGAAGAGTGGTGAGCGAGAGAACCACACTATAGTGAGTGAGAGCCACAAACCAAACTCGAGTGGAAAAACTAAGAGTGTTCTTCTTGCCACCAAAAGTGAGATGAGAGAAGTGCGGAACAACCCATCCATCTTGCACTATGTCCTTGTATGCAAGGGACTAGCGCAAGGAACTAATGACTTGACAAATGTTCCTCCTTCTTTGATGGCTATTTTGCAGGAATTACAATATGTATTCCCCGAAGAGCTTCCTCATCGACTACCCCCTCTTCGTGGAATCGAGCACTACATCAACCTCATACCCGACGCTCCACTCCCAAACCGCGCCGCGTATCGCACGAACCCGGAAGAGACGAAGGAGATAGAACGACAAATCAACCAACTCGTCTCCAAAGGTTTGATCCAAGTAAGCACTAGCCCAAGCGCGGTACCCGTGATTCTAGTTCCAAAAATGGATGATACGTTGCGGTTATGCATGGACTGTCGTCCAATCAATGCTATCACCGTGCGTTATCGACATCCTATACCGCATCTTGATGACATGCTTCATGAGTTATGTGGAGCCACTATATTTTCGAAAATTGATCTTCGTAGTGGTTACCATCAAATTCGCATGGCCGAAGGTGATGAGTGGAAAACCGCCTTCAAAACCAAGCTTGGTCTCTATGAATGGTTGGTTATGCCCTTTGGCTTATCAAATGTCCCATCTACCTTCCTGCGCCACATGAACCATATTTCGAGATCTCTCATTGGGAAGAGTGTCGTTGTTTACTTTGATGACATCCTTGTCTATAGCAAGTCAGTAGAGGAGCATGTTACTCATGTTAAGGAGGTCCTTCAAATCCTTCGTCATGAAAAGCTTTATGCTAATCTCCCAAAGTTCACTTTTGCAAAATACAAACTAATTTTCCTTGGTTTTGTTGTGTCTTCTAATGGCATTGAAGTTGATGTCTCTAAAGTTAAGGACATAAGAGATTGGCCCATACCTACCAATGTTAGTGAACTTTGCAGTTTTCATGGGTTGGACGGCTTCTACCGTCGCTTTGTAAAAGACTTTTCTACCATTTATTGCCCTCTCAACGAGTTGACCAAGAAAAATGTCACTTTTGTTTGGGGCAAAGCACAACAAAACACATTTGATGAGCTCAAAAAGAGGCTCACCGAAGCACCACTCCTCGCTTTACCGGATTTCACAAAAACTTTTGAGATCGAATGTGACGCTAGTGGTATTGGAATTGGAGGCGCCCTTATGCAAAATGGGCGTCCTATAGCATACCATGGTGAGAAACTTGATGGTGGACGCCTTAACTATCCAATTTATGACAAAGAGCTTTTTGCCTTGGTTCGTGTCCTTCAAGTGTGGCAACACTACCTTTGGCCCAAAGAATTTATCATCCATTATGACCATGAGTCGTTGAAATATCTTAAGGGCCAAGCCAATTTGAGTAAAAGACACGCCAAATGGGTTGAGTTCATGGAATCCTTTCCTTACATTGTCAAGTACAAGAAGGGCAAAGAAAATGTAGTAGCGGACGCCTTGTCTCAAAAAAATACAAACCTTCTTACGCGACTTGAAGTAAATGTCTTGGGTCTTGATGACATCAAATCTTTGTACGCGTCCGACCCATTCTTTGGATCAATTTTTGCAAAGTGTTCAATAGACAAAGGAGTTGATGATTTCTATTTGCATAAGGGTTTTCTTTTCAAACAAAACAAGCTTTGCATTCCGAAGTTGTCTCTCCAAATTTTGCTTCTTCGAGAGTCCCATGGTGGAGTACTTATGGGTCACTTTGGCCATGACAAGACATACGACATGCTCTCCACTCACTACTATTGGCCCAAGATGAAGCGCGACGTGGAGCGCCATGTCCAACGATGCACTACTTGTGTCCAAGCTAAGCCCAAGTCTAATCCCTTTGGTCTTTATATGCCATTGCCTATTCCTCATGCACCTTGGTCGGACATTAGCATGGACTTTGTGTTAGGTTTTCCTAGATCTAAACATGGACATGATTATATATTTGTGGTAGTGGATCGCTTTTCCAAAATGGCAGACTTCATTCTATGCCATAGGACCGATGATGTTTCACATGTAGCAAATTTGTTTTTCAGGGAAATAATTCGGCTACACGGTGTACCAAGAACAATCGTCTCCGACCGCGACGTCAAATTCATGAGCTACTTTTGGAAGATACTCATGGCCAAGCTCGGCATCAAGCTCCTATTCTCATCCGCCTCGCATCCTCAAACTGATGGACAAACCGAGGTCGTCAATCGAAGCCTTGGCACACTTCTACGTGTGTTGATAAAGAAGAATCTTAAAGATTGGGAGGAATGCATCCCACACGCCGAGTTCGCCTACAATCGCGCAAAGCACTCCACCACCATGATGAGCCCGTTCATGATCGTCTATGGATTCGAGCCTCTCACCGCGCTCGACATATTACCTCTTCCTCTACACGACCGCACCAACATGGACGTTGACAAGCGTGCCCAAGCAATAAAATAGCTACATGAAGACACAAGAGCGACGATCGAGCAACAAGTCCTTCGCCAAGCATCAAGGCTAAACAAGAACAAGAAAGAGATGATCTTCGAAGAAGGCGACCTTGTGTGGATACACTTGAGTAAAGACCGCTTCCCCAAGGATCGCGACTCAAAACTCAAGCCAAGAGGTGATGGACCGTTCAAAGTACTCAAGAGGATCAACAACAACGCCTACATCATCGATATCCCAACATCGAAGTACCTTGTGAGCCCAACATTCAATGTTAAGGACCTTTCACCCTTCCATGGAGATGATGATGTTGTGAAGGTTGAAGAGTCGAGGACGACTCTTTCCCAAGGGGGGAGCTGATGCAGCCTGTCCTACGAACGCTACTACATCTACTCCTTAGAGATCCCCAAGTGGACCCATGACTCGCGCCCAAGCCAAACTCCTACAAGCTAAGGTTAACTCGCTCCTTTCCTTGTGTGATTTTGATACACCCCTGGATGGCTTGCTACTTCATACGCATACCCTGTGCATCATCAGGTACGAAGAGAAGGACCCATGGAACGGAAAAACCACAGCAAAAGGGACCAACCGCACTCAGACGCCCGCGGTACTACCGGATCAGGCGACCGGTACTACCGGTGCATGCGGTACTACCGGACTCTACTACGGGACGCTCCAGGAGGAACCCATCCAAGCCCCAGACGCCAGTGGTACTATCGGAGCTGGAACCGGTACTACCGGTCAGTGGTACTACCGCTCACTCGGCAGCGCCAAGAAGCCCAGGTACTCTGGACCTGGCGGTACTACGGTTGAGACCGATCTTGTCGATGAGCCCGGTACTACCGGACGTGCCTGAACCTGATCGCGTCAGCTCGGCCCAACACCCTGTACCCCTATCTATATTTTTCCATTTCGTTCCTAAACTACCCCTGTTTATGTGGCTGGCCTATATATAGCCCCCACCCTTTATTGTAACCCCTAGACTTGGATAATTGTAGTTGAAGACACCCCTTTGAGGATCTATCAACTATTTGTCTCATGCTCCTTTACAAGGAGCACCAAATTATCCACAAACCTCTTGGATTTTGCCTAGTGCGTTCAAGTTGTACGAGTCCTTGGGATCTCGGTGTCTCGTGCCCAAGTAGTCAAGATCTCATCAAGCCTCTCACCCCCGTTGTTGGCCGTGGGACAGTGTCTTGCCCAACGCCGATCCTAGGGATTGTGTTGGACCGGTTGCCACCCGCGTGAGCTATCGGCTTGTATCATGTTTTCGTGTGTGTGTTCGTCGAGTTCTTCGCGTGTGTGTTGGTGGATTTCATCCCCTTCCCCCTTCCACTGCTTTCCCCTCGATTCCCACGGAATTCGTGAAAGATCAGGCCACCCCAAGGGGTCACCCCTAACATGCGCCACCCCCACTGGTCACTTGCCCCCGTCGCTCTCGCCTTCGACGCCGTAGCTCTCGTCTCCTTCTGCCTCCGCTCGTCTTCTGCACCGCCGGCGAGCTTGCACTGCCCACTCTGCCAGCACCGCTTAGCCTTTTCCCCATCACTCCTCCGCCGCTTCGCCTTTGTCTTCCCCTCCTTCTTCCTCGTCTCCGCCACACTCCACCGATGGCACCATGGCAGAGAACAGGGCAGCCTGGTGCGGCTCCTCCGTTACGGAGGCGCAGGTGGAGAAGTACCGGCGGTCGCGCCTCCTGTCGACTGCCGACGAGGTCGGGGTCCGTCTGGCCCTAGCCGATGAGATCTCGCCGGCTCCGCAAGCCAGCAAGCGGGTCATTTTCCTCGTGCACCTAGCGTGGCCTAGCCTTCCCGTCCAGCGCCTTCTTCTTGTCTTTCCTTGCCCACTTCGACCTCCGCCTCCACCATCTCGGGCCAAATGCAATCGGCACTTTGGCCCATTTCGTTGCCTTCTGCGAGTGCTACCTCGAGATCTAGCCGGATCTCGGGTTGTTCTGCCGGCTGTTCCTGATCCGTCCTCAGGTGCAGTTTGCCAAGGGTCCACTGGTGACCTGCGGCGGTGCCTCGATCTATAGCCGGTCTCAGACTGGCTACCCCAAGTTCAAACTACACGACACAGTCAAACTGTGGCAGCAGACGTACTTCTATGTACAGAACTTGGGGTCGGAGGACCGGCTGAACCTCCCGGCCTTCCAGGACACCGAGTCCAGCCGGGCGTACTAGGAGGAGAAGATCTTCGGCCCCAAGGTGGAGTCGGAAGCGCTCCTCCAGCGGATGCGGACGATGGTGACGGCTGGTCTAACCGGCGTCGACGTGATGCTGAGCTGGGCCACCGGCTGATGATGCCCCTACAGCAGCGAGCACGTAAAATGTACTACTACTCGGGGCGCCTCGACCCGACCCGGCTCTCCCGATGCGACCCATCCTTCGCCAACTTGTATGAGTGGGTCTGGATGATTACAAAGGAGAAGATCGCTTCCAACTGGAAGTTCGGTCTGGCTCCATACACGCGCGAGAATCGCACGCCCCGGGTAAGTGCACTTCTTCCTTTCTTGCTTTTCTTTTCGTTCTTGTCTTGTACGGCTTGACTGACTTATCCGGTTTTGACTTGCCTTCTTCCATGCAGATTTTTCCTGCATTATCTGGGAGGGAGGCAACGCTCCCCTCCAGGTCTTCATAGCCGACCTCCTCGAGCCGCGCCCGCGCTGGACCAACGGCGAGGGCTTCGACGGCGAGGAAGGCTTCTTCCCCAACCGGGGTGACGAGGCGGTGGAGGACCCGCACGGCCCCGAGCCGGAGGAGAGCGACGGCACCGTCGTGCCCGAGGCTACGAGGAAGGGTGCCGGCGAGGGAACCTCCAGCAGCAGCGCCACGCCCGAGGAGCCGGCTGCCAAGCGCACATGGGCGGTGGGAGTCCCTCCGCGCCGTGGTCGGACCGCGCGCGGACGGAAAAGATCCGCACCCGTGGTGCAGGGGTAAGTCCTCCGCCTTTTTTCCTTATCGTTCATTTCTTTCTTTGCATCCTCCCTTGGCCTTGCTTTGATCTTGCTTTTGTCCTGACCTTGCTCTTGCTTCTGTGTTGCGCCGTTCTTTCCTTCGCTGCAAGCCCGGCTCGCAGGCGCCTTCCGCTTCACCGCCCCGCGACCTTCCTCCTCCGTCGGTTGCCCCCTTAGTGGCTACCCTGCCTCCTTCGACCGAGACAGTGCCCTGCCAAAGCCGGTGGCCATGGTCCAGCCAACTACTGCCGCGCCCGAGCGCATGGTGAGCCAGCCGGATGCGGCTTCTGGCCCGGGTGGGGGCTCATCAGCTGGCGCGGGGAGCTCGGGCGCTGGCAGGGACATGGTCATTGTAGAGGACATGGACTCTGACGACGAGGTGACTTGGATGGCGGCCGGCCATCGCGACGCCCGGCTGCTCGGGCCGTGTTGGCGCCTGCTGAGTGGGCGGAGGCTTGCAAACTCTCGTGGTTAACCTCGAGGTCGGGCTGGCGGAGGTAAAGCAGCTCCGGGCTATGTTAGCCGGCGCCAATGAGGAGGCCGCCAAGTAGCTAGCAGCGGCACGCGGGATCGTGCGAAGTAAGTTTTCCCGAGTCTTTCTCTCATGCGCTTATTTCCTTTTTGTTTTGCTTCCGTCTTTCTCACTTGTGTTCCTTTCCTTCTCTTACAGCCATCATGGTTTGCGCACAACACGAAATTTACTGGCTGAAGCGCTCCAACACATGCCTTAGCCGGGACAATGCCGCCCTCCGGCTCCAAAACAAGGAATGGCACAACAAGGAGAATCAGCTGGAGGCCACCCTTAAGGAGCAGGAGGAGACTCTTGCCAGCCGGGCCAGTGCCTTCGACCTCCTAGACAAGGAGGCCACCCGGCTGAAGTAGCACGCGGAGATGCTCGACAACGAGCTGATGGACATCGGCCTTCTGGCGAAAGGTGGAGTTCTTCTGCTGGTGCCATATGTTTTGTTCGACTGCCTTTTCCGAGTCTCCTTTTTGACATGCCCTTCTGATCACAAGGCTTCTACCCCCAAGTAGATGCCCTTGCCTACGACCAGGTACAACAGGTTGCGCCAGGTGAGAAGGCGGCCATCAAGGACTTGGTGGGCCATCTTGGTGAAGACGCCGCCAACCTGCGCAAGGCCGCGGCCGACATAGACGACCTGGTCTTCCCGGGGGAGCTCCTGCCGGAGACCATGGGGGCCCTGGCGATCAAGTTGGGTGGCACTCCGAATGCGATTGACCGGTTGCGCGATCTGGCCGCCCGCGTCGGCTCCGAGATGGCGCTGGCCTTGATGCTCTCATGGTATAAGGACGCCTGTCTCGACAAGCTGGTGGACGGCTTCCGAGCCGGCGTGGACCTTGAAGCCGTGCGCCGGGCCTACCCGGATCTCCGCTCCACTGCTATCACAATTGCCGGCTACACCGATATCGATGAGGTGCTTACGGACGGCGAAGGGAGCACGAGGACCGACGTCGCGGGAGCAGACGGCGCGGAGGCGTCTTCCCAGGCTGGTGGAACTGGCACGGCTCCTCCCCACGGCAAGGGTCCGGCCGTTTGAAGATGAAGACCCCGGGATGCCGGGTGATGTTGTAAAGAACTTTTTCTTTCGGTAATTTGTGCTTGTGAACAACCGGATATGTGGAGGCTTCGTCCTCCGTCGTTTAATTAATTTGTCTGCTTGGGTTGCCTTCGTGCACCCATTATCCTTATGCCTTGTTCGAATGGTTTTTCCGGCTGGTCCTCTCCAGCTGGCGATATCTTGCCTTTGCCTTGTACTTTCACAGACCTTGACTTGCGCTCTGCCTTTTCTCCCTCTTGCCTTTCCGGCTGGCGCTTGCGTGACCGGACCGGGGAAGCTGCACCATAGTCCGGCAGTGTGCACTCTGCCACTCTCTTGGGCCTTTTTCTCTATTACTTTCCTTATCTCACTTCTTATTTTTTCTCTTCTTCCTTTCTCTTCCTTTTCTTTCCTCTTTCTTGTTGGGTCTATATGATGCGTCTGACTATCTGCGCTTAGTCGGCCTAGGCGGGTGGTGCCATTGCGTCTTGCCTGTCTATGTCCTTCCTCCTTGTCCGATAGACGCACCCTTTAGCCGGACACCGCATGCTTTCAGTGGGGGCGTGCCAGCGCACCCACTAGGTGTAGCCCCCGAGATTCAGAGTGGCTACCGCAGATCTGTACTTCGAATCATCACTATTTTTGATTTCCGACTCGGTGCAATTTCTGCAAAAAAGAAACATACAGAAAATGACTTCTTGTCAATATGTTGCCTTGTTAAATGTCTTTCTATTACCCGACTAGAATTTTTCTTTTTTCAAAAACTAGCTCGTGCTCTTCAGGACACTTAGTCAATTTCTCGTGTGGGGTGCTGTTTACACTGCACCTTGCCGGACAGCCGGGTTGCGGTCTAGAGCCGGAACCGAAGGGATCTGACAATACACCACACATGGTACTAGGGGCTTCGTAGTAGAAAAGGGACCAACTAGGCATATGGCCAGAGATGCCCGATCTGACGCATCTTTCACCGTTTTTGTGTGGGATGCCCTCGGTCTTTTTATCTTACTAGCTAGACAGACGGGTTGCGGTCTGTAGCTGAGACGAAGAGTGGGACTCTGGCATCATCACACACTACTCAGTCGGTTTACAGAATTGGTAGGGCGGGCCAACCGGCATCCCCCGGGCAGGGGTCGACGGAAGCTGGAAAAATCATTGCAGGAATTTAATTGGATAAGAACGACAATGTGACTATCCGGCAAGGAGCCCCCGAGCATCAGCCGGGGTTCCCTATCTTTCATTCATTCAGGGATACGGATACATACACTGATTTTTTGCGACTAGGTTTAAAATGGTCGGAGAAGGTCCGCGTTCCATGGCCGCTCGGTCTCCTCGTCCGACTTGTCCATCTTGTTCTTGCACGGCTGCTGCGTGTTGATGAGGTAGTAGGAGTTGTTGTGCAGCGCTTTGCTGATGATGAAGGGGCCCTCCCACGGAGAGGACAGCTTTCGTATCTTCTATCATCCGGAGTACTAGGCCGCCCTCGCGGAGTGCAACTGGCCGGATGCGACTGGAGTGATACCGACATAGCCCTTGCTGGTAGATAGCCGACCTGGACAAAGCCAGCTCAGGGGCCTCCTCCAGGAGGTCCACGCTGTCCTCCATCGCTTCCTGTTTCTACTTCTCCGTGTAAAGGAGCTTGCGGGGTGAGTCGAACTCGATGTCCGCCGCGAGGATTGCCTCCGAGCCGTAGGTGAGGAAGAACAGGGTGAAGCCGGTTGATCTGTTTGGGGTGGTGCGGAGGCTCCACAGCACAGCCGGCAGCTCCTCAATCCAGTAGCCGGGAGATCGCTCTAATGGCTCAATCAGCCGAGGCTTGATTCCGGGTAGCACCAAGCCGTTGGCTCTTTCTACCTGCCTGTTGGACTGCAGGTGTGCGACGGATGCGAGGTCCAGTCAGATCCCTTTGTTGTGGCAGAACCAGGTGAAGGATCCCTTGGCGAAGTTCGTGCCGTTGTCGGTGGTGATTCTATGGGGGTAGCTGAATCGGATGATGATGTCGTGGAAGAAGGTGACGACCGTGGCCCTGTCTAGCTTCCGGATCGGCTTCGCCTCGATCCATTTGGTGAACTTGTCCACCGCCACCAGCAGGTGGGTCATGCCGACTCGAGCTTGCTTGAAGGGGTCGACCATGTCCAACACCCATACCGCGAAGGGCCAGGTAATCGGTATTGTCTTGAGCGCGGAAGCCGGCATGTGCCTTAGCCGGCCAAACCGTTGGCAACCATTGCATGCGCGAACCAGCTGGTCCGCGTCCTCCGAAGCTGTCAGCCAGTAGAATCCGTGGCGCATCGCTTTCGACACCAAGGCCTGCGAGGAGGCATGGTGACCGCACTCCCCTAGGTGGATCTCTTTCATCAGCCGATAGCCAGTATCCACATCGACGCACCGCTAGAAGACGTCCACATCACTACGCTTGTACAGCTCTTTGTTGATGATGGTGTACGTGTGCGCACGGCACCGGATCTGCCTTGCCTCCACCTCGTCATATGGAAGCTCATCGTTGAGGAGGTAGTTCATGAAGGGCTGGGCCCAGGATGGAACTTCCCGGATGGTGAAGATGCTGGCCGGCACGATCTGGAGCTCATCCGGAGGGCGGCCGGGTGGGATACCCGAGTCGGCAGCCCCCGGGCCTTTTGCCTTGCTTGTCGATGGCTTGCCTAAGGAGGAGGCAGCCCCCGGGTCTTTCGAGCCGAAGGTCACAACAGTGAGGCCCGGATCTTTCGAGCCAGCAGCCCCTGACTCTGCTACCCAGATGATGGACTCGGACTCTAGAGAAGGAGTGATGCTGGGCTTGGGGAGATGCTCCAAGGATACTCCAGGCGGGATGGCTGCTCTAGTGGATCCGACTCGCGCGAGCGCGTTGGCCGCCTCGTTGTTGGCGTGGGGGACGTGGTGGAATTCGCATCCCTCGAAGCCAGCGCTTAGCAGCTGCACGTGGAACCGATACAGAGCCATGTTGGCGTCCCTGGCGTCCCACTCTCCGGATACTTGCTGCGCCACCAGGTCCGAGTCGCCGAAGCAGAGGATCCGGCGGATGCCAATGTCTTCTGCGAGCCGGAGCCCATGCATGAGGGCCTCGTACTCGGCAGCATTGTTCGACGTGATGAAGTGGATCTGCAGCACGTACTCCAGCCGGTCTCCCTTGGGCTAGGTGAGCACGATGCCGTCTCCCAAGCCCCCGCGCATCTTCGAGCCGTCGAAGTGCAGCTTCCATTAGTCGGAGTCTGGGACCGGCGGAAGGTACTGGTTCTCTGCCCAGTCGACGAAGAAGTCTGCCACCGCCTGAGACTTGATGTGATCTGGGGCTCGTACCGGATGCAGTAGGCGGCTAGCTTGATGGCCCACTTGGCTACCCAGACCGTGGCGTCCTTGTAGCCAAAGATCTCGCCTAGTGGCGCGGTGGAGACCATGGTGAGCGGGTGCTCCTGGAAGTAGTGCTTGAGCTTCTTGCAGGCCAGGTACACCCCGTAGCACATCTTCTGGTAGTGGGGGTAGTTCTGCTTGGAGGGGGGCAGCACCTCGCTGAGGTAGTAGACGGATCGCTAAACTGGCTGCGGCTTGCCCGGCTCGGGGCGCTCGACCACCAGGACGACGCTAACGACCCGGTTGGTGGCGGCTATGTAGAGCAGCATTGGCTCCTTCACAGCCGGCGTGGCGAGAACCGGTGCCATTGACAACATGCGCTTGAGGTCGTGGAAGGCTGTGTCCGCCTGAGCCGTCCAAGTGAACTTGTCCGTCTTCTTCATCAGCTGGTACAGGGGCAGGGCCTTCTCTTCCAGCCGACTGACGAATCGGCTGAGGGAAGCCAAGCAGTCGGTGAACTTCTAGACACCAAGCAAGCTCTTGGGCGGCTGCATCCTCTCAATGGCCGCAATCTTCTCTGTATTGGCCTCGATTCCCCGGTTCGACACGAGGAAACCGAGGAGCTGTCTGGCTGGCACGCCGAACATGCACTTCTCCGGGTTCAGCTTCATCTGGTACCGGCGGAGGTTCGCGAACGTCTCGCCGAGATCTTCCAGCAGGGTTTGCTTCTCCTTCGTCTTGATGATGACATCATCCATATTCCAGCTGATCTACAAGTGCAAACACTTCTGCATGCAACACTGATAGGTGATGAACGATGTTTTCAGTTGATCAGTCGGATTTAGCCGGATCTAATTATAGCCAGAATAACAAAAGCAGGTCACAGCCGGCCATAGAGTCAATCACTTGATCAATACGGGCCAGAGTGAAAGGGTATTTCGGGCAGGCCTTGTTCAGGATCGTGTAGTCGATACACATGTGCTAGGTCTTGTTCTTCTTCAGCACCAGGACTGGGTTGGCCAGCCAGTCCGGGTGGTACACTTCCATGATGAATCCGGTAGCAAGTAGCCGGACGATCTCGTCGCCGATGACCTTCCTCTTGTCCTCCGCGAAGCGACGGAGGGGCTGCTTGACCGGCTTGGCATCCGGACGCACATGAAGCGAGTGCTCGGCGAACTCCCTCGGCACACCCGGCATGTCTTTGGGAGACCATGCGAAGATGTCCCGACTCTCATGGAGGAAGTCGATGAGCGCGCTTTCCTATTTGCTGTCCAAGCCGGGGCCGATGGTGACGCACTTGGAGGGGTCAGTCGGGTCGAGCGAGATCTGGCGGGTCTCCTTAGACGGCTGGAACGCCATGTCCCCAGCCGGCACTTCTTGTTGCAGCATGGAAACATTGCGCATCATCTCGCGCTTCTCTTCGCCGATGAGTAGGGCCTCGGCTATCTGGGCGCCTTCCTTCACGCAGGCCATGGACCGTCTGTAGTAGCCGGCCACAGTGATCACACCATTCGGCCCCGGCAACTTCATCATGAGGTACGCGTAGTGGGGGACCGTCATGAACTTTGCGAGGGCAGGGCGCCCGAGAAGGACATGGTAGGTGCTGGCGAGGTTTACCACCTCGAACCAGATTGGCTCGCGCTGGAAGTTCTCTTCCGAACCGAATATCACATCCAGCCGGATTTTGCCGAGAGGGGCGCACGGTGGCCCAGGCATGATGTCGGGAACACAGTGGTCGAGGGCTGCAGGTCGGGATCCCGGATACCCATCTTGTACATGGAGGACCGGTAGAGCAGGTTGAGGCTGCTCCCACCGTCTACCAGCACGCGCGAGAACCGGCAGGTGCGCACGTCGAAGATGACGAGGGGGTCGAGCACCATCGCGTAGCCCCCAG
This sequence comes from Avena insularis, assembly GCA_023614405.1. Taxonomy (NCBI): domain Eukaryota; kingdom Viridiplantae; phylum Streptophyta; class Magnoliopsida; order Poales; family Poaceae; genus Avena; species Avena insularis. The sequence goes on along the minus strand of CM042687.1, from coordinate 236,528,253 downwards.
GATTCGAGAGCGAATCCGGCTGGTCCGCCTGGCTCCAAGAGATGGGAGTCTCAGACTAGTTGAGACATAGGGGGACTGGGGTAACGATGGCGTTCACCTCCGTGTTCACCTCGTGTTCGGCTGCTTCAGCCGCGATTGTCAATGTGGTCAGTTCGTGCTGGGTGTAGCCTCCATTGCCGCGGTTGTTGTCGGCTGCCCTAGCCATTGGTGGGGGACCGCCGGGAGGGGATGGGGGAGAGGAGGTAGCCCGGCATCTGCTGGTCGCTGCCTTCTTCCGAGTGGTGCTGCGTGGTGTGCTTGGTGCCGCTATGGTACTTGCAGGGCCCGTCGAACATTTGCTCGAAGGTTAAGGCATTCATTTGCCTCTTGCCGTTGTGAGCCGGCGTGCCCTGCACCGCGTTAACTTGTCGCTGGTGGTAGCGCGGGCTCTGCTGCTCAACCGGGTGCTTGCCCTGGTAGCAGCTGTCATTGCCGTGCCGTCTAGATGAGCCAACATCGCTGCTCTGACTGGAAGGATTCTCCCTAGCCAGCTCGGTGGGAACTGGGCGCCCTTCCGCGTTTACCCAGAGGGACTTCTTCATTGCCGCATCCGCAGTGGTGTACTGGTCGGCAACAGTCATCAGCTCTGCCATGGTCTTGGGATCGTCGCACAGCAGCCGGTGGCGCACATCGTTCCTTCGCAGCACCCTTCGATGAAGAAACCGATTGCCTGGTTATCCACCACCCCTTCACATGAGTTGCGCAGCTCGGTCCAGCGGGCGAGTTACGCGCGATCCGACTTGCGGTCTCCCTAGACACACAGAGAAAGATCACGGGGCCTGCCTGGGCGCTTGTATGTGCCGTTGAAGTTCCGGATGAAGACTTTCTCGAAGTCTAGCCAAGCGTTGATGCTGTTGGGCGCGAGGCTGTTGAGCCAGGTTCTTGCCGAGCCGGTCAGCATGAGGGGGATGTAGCGGATCGCGACACACATGTTGCCATGGGCGATGCCGACTGCGTTGACATAGTCGGTCAGCCAGTCCTCTGGCTTCATGCTGTTGTCGTACTTGGGGGTGTCCTCTGGCAGGGAGAACTTGTCGGGGAAGGGCTCCTTCCAGATACGTGGTCCGAAGCACACGGGGCCGGTTGCATCCTCCTCCTCGGTGAGGCGAGCTTCCATCAGAAGGTCGATGTGGGCATGCGCATCTGGCTCAATCGGATTGGGAGTCCCCATCCAGCCAGTGAGGCGGGATGGTGGAGGGGCGGAGGGGGGTTCTGGCCAGCCGAAGGAGGGTGGATCGTGGCGCCCTGCTCTCCGCGAGGCTAGCTGCTGCCGGATTGGTGACGCTTGGAGCCCGGGGGTTGCTGACCCGGAGACGCGGAGTACTCGGTCTGACGAGGTCCGCCCCGACTGTTGCCATCCGGGCGATTCCCCCTGGAGCCGGCTCCAGCCTCGAATGCGATCCAAACAGCCTTGTCCTGCTCGTCGGCCACGCGCAGCAGGTGCTGCACTCGCTGGAACTGGTGCAGCATCTCGTCCCCCTCCAGGTGGGGTAGGTCTTCTGCGATGGCTCGCTCCGCTTGGACATTCTTGACCGCGGTGTCGTAGACGGGCGGGGGGGAAGTAAGTGCGGGAAGCCGGCTCGAGGTCGTGCTCGAAACGGGCGCCCAGATCTCCCCACGGTGATGCATGGAGACCAGCTGTCTAGTATCCTCGTTAGCCGGGGTGAGACTAGGCCCTGGGCCTGCTAGAGAAGATGCTCACGCGCCGCCTCGATCTTGGCCATAGCTGCCTCCAGATCGTCCCCGGGGTGCACCGGCTCACGGAGCTCCTCGACGACCTCGTCCACCGCTCCCTTTTCGTGCACCAGGGTGGATGGGCCGGCTTGGTCGATGCCCCGCTCGAGGGGAGGACAACGGCTGTTGCTTGAGCCGGGCATCATCACCTCCATGGCGTCGGGCGCAACGAGCGCGCTGCCGGCTGAGGGCAGCGGCTCGGCGGAAGAGACGATTTCCCAAGGGAAACGCTCCGGCACGGTAGCGACATAGACGGGTAGATCGCCGAATAGAAGGATGGAGCCGCCTACTGGGAAGACGGATCCGGCAAAGTAGCGGGCATTGTCGATGACACAGTCGAACCTACCGAGCATGAGCACGAGACCGGAAGCCACGCGCTCGCCAGACGAAGTGCGGAGTCTCGTGCGGAACGTCACTCCGGTCGCCGCCATCTCTGCCCCCATGGTGGGCGCCAACTGTCGTCGTTATGGGAACGGTAGAGCCTAAGAAGGCTAGAAAGAGGTGTGGGAGCAAAGCAGGGAAGCGTGCGACGGCATCCGCAGGCGGGATTGGATACAAGCAAGCATCGGTGACACAATAAGTACCCAGGTTCGGAGCCCTCGGGTTGAGGCAAAGCTCCTACTCCTGCCAATCTGACTATAGGGATGAATCATAGAGAACTACAAGGCTCCTCGAGCTGTATCTGGTCTGGCTAGTGAGTGAGTAGAGTCCAACCCTTGCTAAGTTGCTCCTGCCACCCCTTATATAGGCCGAGGGGGCGTGGGCAACGACCTGGCCGACTGGCGGGTCCCACAGGCGGGCTCCAGCCGGCTAGGTCATCTACAGTGGCAGCATGGGGAGCATGAACCCACAGTCAAGCCCATGTCGCCACGCCATCTATAGTGGTCGCCGGGCGGGTAGTTATGCACAATGCCACCTGCTTTCTACTGTTGCAACCGTCATCGGTAAAGTCGTCGGTATGGGCCAAGTTTCTGAGTCTCATTTCTGTCTTTTTCGCTGTCCTGGGCGTACTGTGCATTGTTCCCTACGTCATCTAGTACCTTGCCTGTCTTGAGTGGCCGGCTAGGGTGATCTAGCCGGCTGGCCTCCTGGGTCGGATGGTCGGATCCATCCGGCTACTCTTCTGCCCTTGCTTGCTTCATTCAGCTGGTTCTTCCACCAGTTGACTCTCGATCTGTCTTGCTCCGGCCGGCTGGCCGTCTTGCCGATAGTTCTTGTCCAGCTGGCTGGTTTGCCAGTCGGGTCTTGGTCTGTTCTTCCTTCTGATCTGTCTTGGGGTTTCTGTGTCCGGCTGCTTTCAGCCGGCTGACGTGTTGGTGCTCTACATCTTGTCCAATTAGCCTACCTGGGGGTGATCCCCTCGACAACGAGGACAAGGAGGAGACGTAGAACGTCTGCAACTGCGCGTCTAGTGGTAATCCCTTATCTATGACAACAGTATTCCTGGTTTACACGGTAGAAATTTTTATTTGCGCTAGTGTAGCCTACCCATATCCCTTCAGCATCAACAACGGAGGCCAAATATGTTGCTGCTTCGGAAGCGGCTCAGTAAGCACTTTGGATGAATGAGGTCATAACTGAACTAGATGTGGTTCCTAGCGCGTTGGACCCAATGGTGAACTATTGCGACTCAAATGGAGCCATAGCCAATGCCAAGGAACCAAGGTCTCACTAGAATTGCAAGCATATTAAGCGCCGGTTTCACTCCATTCACGAACATGTCAAGGATGGAGATATAAAGATTTGTAAAATACACACGGATCTCAATGTAGCAGATCCGTTGATTAAAACTCTCCCTAGGGAAAAACATTATCCACACCAGAACTCCATGGATGTTAGATTTATCACTATATAACTAGATTATTGTCTCTAGTGCAAGTGGGAGACTGAAGGGAATATGCCCTGAGAGGCAATAATAAAATTGTTATTATGTATATTCCAAGCATATGATAGATGTTTATTTTGCATGCTATAATTGTATTAATACGGAAACATTAATACATGTGTATTTAATAAACAAATGGAATGTTCCTAGTTATGCCTCTCTTATAAACTAGCTCGTTGATTAACAAGATGATCAAGGTTTCCTGATCATGGACATTGGATGTTGTTAATAATGAGGTCACAACATTATTGGAATGGTGTGATGAACATTCATCTGAAGTATAGCATTACGATCAAAGTCATTGTGTTTATGTTTCTATGGTATCATACAAAGTAATCCTAATCCTTAGACCATGATATCATGTCAATCACTAACACTAGAAGAGTATCTTGATAACATCAAATGTGACACCGTAACAGGGTGACTATAAAGATGGGTTCAGTACTACAAAGGTGTTATGTAGAGGCTTATGGATGAAGAGTGGAATTTGTCCATCCGGATGACGAAGAGATATACTCTGGGCCCTCTCGGTGATATCACATTAGTTAGCTAGCAAGCAAGTGATTTTATCACTAGAATGTTATATCACGGGAACAAGAAAAGAGTTCATGTCAGCAACAAGATAAAACTAGGTATGGAGATACAGATGATCGAATCTCGGACATGTAATATATCGCGAGACAAAGAGATTAAGTTACTAGCGTAAAAGGTTCTCATGATCACAAGAAGTCATCGTTGAATGTGTGGGAGTCAGTATGGATCTCTAGGTCCCGCTTCTGATTATTGATCTGAGAGGGGTCTCGATCATGTCCGCATTATTCGCGAACCATAGGGTGACACACTTAAGAGACACCGACACCATTTGGAACAAATATGTTCTATACGAAAAGAATTACAAAGCACATGAATTATTTCACTAGACACCCGAATTGTTTCGGGTGAAATTGCTGAAATTGTTTATGCATGTGAAATAGAATACTGGCAAGGGGTTTTATGTGACTGTTTGTTAATTAATGTAATTGACAAAACTCTGAATAAATAAATAAAAGGAGCTTTATTTAAAGAGATATTACATTAAATTTGGTGGAAATTTAATGGGAATATGAGTGGGTTTTTGAGTGGGAATATGGAGGGACTTTTTGGTGAGTGGGAGCTCCACCCACATGAATGGAGGAAGGGGTGGGCAGCCACCATGGCCGTTGGCCACACCCCTTGGGGTGCCGACCCATACTCCCTCTCTCATACTCACACCTCCTCGTGAAGGATCTCTCTCCCCTCTAGTTTATCCCCCATGGTCTCGGACTAGCGAGATACATGTTCCCGGTGGCTTCTCGTTTGGAAAGAGTTGTTACTTCCACTGCATCGCTGGAGCGAGGAGGTGGAGGTTGCTCGGTGGATTGAACGTGTGTGTGAGGGCACACGAATGCGCCGCTGATTTGCGGCGCTGGGACTTCTTCTCGATCTTGAGATCGGCAAGCGTTCGTCTACATCATCCACGAGTACAACCTCGTTAAACTTTGTCGGTCTACAAGGTTATGTTCTCTATGGATGTATATCCACCCGTTGCTTTATCTAGTAGATAGATCTTGGTACTTAGTTGTTCCCATCGTAGGAAAAATTTTATTTTCTATGTTGCGAACCCTACACCAACACCAGAATAAACAAAATATTTTTTGCCTTCACTATAGAACATTAACACTACCATCTTGACCTTTCCAGGGATGACATTTGACTTGTTCATCTTGCACACATAGTATGGTATAGATGGATTGTGTCCTTTAACTATCGCTTTGAGGAAAGCAACTTGGTCAGAAGTCAATTCCAAATTGTTTCCAAACACGTAGTGATCATCAAATTCCTTGCCCTCGTCATCCTTGGACCTTGAAAGAAAATATGAGAAAGTAATAATCTATAACTGCATATGAATGTAACAAAACATGTAATTAGGCAATATCACACCTCTAAGAATAAGGATCCTTAGTTTCTCTACTAATTTAAATATTTTCATATAAGCCTTAGCTCTTCGCCTCGCCATCTTAGCTTTCATCTTGCGTGAAACTACAACAGGTTTCTTCACATCATCATCAAATGAGACATCAATGATGACATCCTTGGTTTCACCAACCTTGTAAGCATCATTTTTAGCCTAAATTATACACTTCACTAATTAAACTATTTAGTTTTTATGTCATATACAGTAGTGCCAGTAGCAACAATTTTAGAACCTGCTCATATATCTCTCTATCCTTCATACCGCAGAACTGGCGTTCCTCGTAGTTCATCCTACCTTCCCCAAAGAGTAAATACAAGAATTATGTTAGAATAAAAAAATTAATTAGTGAATTATTATGAGAATGAAATTCAGTGAGTAAAACTAGCATACAAAGAATTAAACTAAAGGGCACTTCCGGTGAACTCGACTGAACATTTGTCGTAAGCAGCAACGTCAGGATCAGCATCACCGATGTTGTGACAACAGTGAACTAGATTGAACTAAACAACAACATCAACACGTGGACCTAGATTGAGCGCAGAGGCGCTGCCATATAGAACAAGGAGTCAACACATTGAACTAGAATGAGGATGTGACGACATCGACAATGAAAAGGAGGTGACGACATCGCTGACCGGTTAACAAAGAGTCGACGTGGTGAAAGGGCAGTAGGTCAAGGATCACTTACATGTTAGTTTGCAGCCTCCGTTGTCACCATCGTTGCTGGCGGGGAGGGGATTTGGTCATCAGCGGGGAGGGGATTTGGTCGTCAGTACGGAGGGGAGAGGGTTTTTTCTAGCATAGATTTTGAGGAAGTGGTGTAGGATTTGGGAGTGGCATGGAGCGGCGAGGGTTTTTTCTAGCTGCTATGGCAGGTGGGTCCCATGCATGGGGGGTTTGGTTCACACAGGCATCGTCTACGAGGCTGACGAATGGGTCCCACGCGGACTAAATAAAAGCACAATTTTTCTACCACAAAAATAGCTTATGATCAGCCAAGTTTGACAGATAGAATAACATCACAATGTTTTGGCTAACTGATTAGTTCAACACAGGCATTCACACACGATCACTAGTTCAACACAAGCATGCACACGATCATCAGTTTAACCATGCAACACAAAGCATGCACACGATCATCTGTTCACCACAGGCTGGAACTACTCTTCATCAATATCATCTTGTAGTTCATCTTCTATGTCACTTCAGTACTCCTCAATTGTGTCATCTTCTTTAGGCTCATTGTCAACTTATTCCTCCTCAACAGCTTTTCTTTTACCTCTGATATGCTCAAACGCTGATGCATCTATGATGCGGCCTCCTTTGATAGAGTGTCGACGTTTCTTGAAAGGGAAAGCCTTAGATACAGTCTCATCGTCAGAGCCTACAAACTCTTGGTATTCTACATCAGTATGCACCACCTCCTCCTCGTCTCCTTCGGCAACATCAAACTTATGTCTCTGGACTAATTTTTGAACCACCCGCCAGTTTTTGCCCTTGGTTGTGTCTGGCACATAGAACACTTTTGTAGTCTGGGTTGCCAAGATGTAATTGTCATCTTTGTACCTAAAATTGGTAATGTTAACACTCCGGAAGAGTTTATCATACACCATATCCATATCCTTGTGTCCCTCAAGCTGATACCAATCACAGTGGAATAACACAACTAATCATTGGTGTTCCAAATTAGAGTTAAAATACAACACCTTGATATCCTTGAGGACACCATAAAAATGTATATCCTTCTCCAAGTGATAAACTTCAGTCATTACTCCATTGTTTTGTGTTTTCTTGCCCTTTTCACGGTCAGCGGTGAGGAACCGAGCATGGTACTTGAACAATCTTTGAAATCCCCGCTCAAGCCTTCTTTCCACATTGGGCATCCCATCGTTCACCAGCTATTCTCGGCGAAGACTACAACCTAGAGAGTGACTCGGAATTATTTACTGCGTATGGAAATTTTGAATTCATAAGTATGGGAGATAAGAACATACATGATATATGGTTAACCTCCTCGTAGTTGTTTAGGACATACCAAGTTATCTTGTTTAGCTCCCTTTTGAGGGTTAAATCAATATCATCGCTTCCTCCATACAAGGTGACATGCCTTCCTCCAATCAAATTCACACCGTGGCCAAACACATCACAAGATGATTCATGTTGGTCACCTGCATTTCTTGTTGCCGATTGAATCTTGTGACAATATCATCGAGGTATCTAGAGAAAAAATCCACGCATTCAGTAGCAATGTCGGCCTCTGCCACTGAACACTTTGTACATGAAATGTTCCTGACATATCTCTTCAAAGTACATAACAACCTCTCTATTGGATTCATCCACCCATAGTTCATAGGGCCTCGAAGCATCGCCTCTTCAGGAAAAATGCACAGCCAGGTGGACCATCAAATCAAAGATTGTCGGTGGAAAGATGTGATCAAGTTTGCACAGAATTACTGTTATTTCATCTTTGAGCCTTTCCAACACCGATAGTTTCAAATTTTTACTGCACAATTGCCTCAAAATTTTCCCAGCTCTCCAAATGTTGTGTAGATATCGGGATGCAAATACCCTCGCATGCCAGCATCCAATATTCCATGCAACATGATGTGGCAGTCATGGGTTTTAAGTCCCATGATCTTGCGTGTAGGATCGCTAACACATTTCGCCATGTTAGAACAAAACCCATCAAGAAAAGTGCAGTCCCACAGATATTTACTGAAACCCGTATTTAGCTCCTTATTCAGGTAATACGGTGCATATGGATAGATAAGGTCCTTCTCTATCTCTGTTGGAAGTAGTGGGAGCACGAGCAGGGAATGTTGGAATGGTGGCAGCAACAAGCGGTTGAAGGGGAAGCAGATCAAGAAGGATGACAACCAGTGGCGGTGATCAAATATGTGTTTGAACTAGTTCAGTTTATAGTTTATTTAGTGTAGTGTGTTTGCGATCTATAGTTTAGTTTGGGATCTATGCGTTGGAAGGGGGAACATGGATCAAATATCCATCATCAGTTCAGTTTATTTTGGGTAGTATGTGTTTAGTTTCAGAGATCTTTCATGCATTTAGTTTGAGAGATTAGTTGTAATTATGTGTGTAGTTGTAGTTTCCACATGTGTGCATCTTCGAATGGCAAAAAATACTAACCTAAGATATATATGTTTCCATCTTCTGTGCTAGGAGATGTTTTCACATCTATATGTATATACCATGTGCGAGGGAATGTTCTCACAGTTATATGTATATACCATGTGCGAGGAGATGTTCTCATAGTTATATATATCCATGTGATGATCAAAAATATATGCGCCACGTCGGGTCAATCGGAGGGGCGAGGGTGGGGATCCTTTGAGATATTGGGCTCAAACTTTGATCCACCATGATATGACCTAATAAACTAACCAAAAGTGCATCTCCCCATTTTTAATAAATACTAGAGAGCATTTAGTGGGAATTCACCAATTTGCTACACCTATAACCTCTCGGTGCAACCCTCGTGATATAAACAAGTTTTGGCTAATCTAGGTGGAAAGGGCTCAAATTTATCCTGGAGCTACCTCGTAGCTCTCTCAAGAATTTTCCAACAAATCATTTCTAGGTAAAAAACATGGAATTTCTTCAAAGATCCAATAAGGGATAAGCAAGACCCAGCACACAGCCAGGAACCCTAACTGTCGTGATCTCGGCTGAATATTAAAACCAGCCTAAAAAATTCAAAACAAATTAAAAAAATGAAACCTTCGGAAATTGTAATTTTATGTTACCTAGTGTAACACCCCAGTTTTATCTAATCTTTTAATTAGGGTTTGTTTGTGCATTCCTGAGCATCATACTTTAAATTGCATGCAAAAACAAATTAATGAAACCATAACCCTAGCTTCCTCTTCCTCTCAAACACATTCAAATGGTTTCCATAATTTCGAAAACTACTAAAATTGTGGAGCCAAAATTGGTAGAAAAGGGCCCCTGAAATATTTTCTATACTTTCATAAAGTCTCTGGTATTTTTGAAATACTCAAAACAGGTTTGAATTTAAAAATTCAAATAAAAAAATAAAAAAAAGGTTTTGCTTAATAAAAACAGAGCCAGTAGCCTAGTCCGGCCCATCTCTCCTCCCTCTCGTTTTTGCCGCTCGCGCGCAGTAGCTTGCGGCCCAGCTGCAGCCCACCTAAGCCCAGGCCCGATACCCCTTTGTTTCTCATATCAGTTGTCTTCATCCTCCCATCAAGCAGCTTGGTGGTGCCGCCGCTGCCGTCCGCCCGCGTCGTGATGTTCGCCGCCACCCACCGGCCTCTAGGGAGGATAAGACCTCCCCATGTCGTAGCTCTCTCCCTCTCGACCTCTCACTCTCCCATGTGCCTCTCTCTCCCTCAGGCTTCGCTGCTCACCGTCGTTCTGCATCGCCTCGAGGCCAGCCGAGCATGCTAACACCTCCGTCTCGTTGTAACATCCCAAAAATATTAAACTTGTACCATCAAACTCTAATCATCAAAATTAGGGTTAACAAAAACTTTTCCAATTAAAAATATAAAGGCATTCATATGTGTGTGTATTCAAAATTTTGGATTCTTTTGAATTCCATGATTCTGTGTTTCTTTGCTTCCAAAAGTATTCTTAGGTGAAATAAACATCATATAAACAATCCCCAAACTTTTCCCAAAGACAAACAAGTCAAAAAAAAATAAGTTAAGTGAATGATCACTTTGGCCAAATTAACTCCCATGCCTACTTTGGCTATCCCTAACTTTCAGAACTTAACAAAAACATGGATGGATCTTTGCACCCCTTGATAGTACACATAATAAAGTACCAAGGCCCACTTTGTGATCATCCAAAAACATTCAAATGATTAGTTTAAATGATAGTTTAAAATTGAATCTATTTCATATGGGAAGATCCCACTATTTCAAAAACCACTCAAACAAGCTCAATTTTCAAAACCCAAGCATCCACAGAATCCCCAACACATGCCTAGCACACCCACCAAAAATCTTTTCAAAATTCAAAACTCAAGTTCATGCGGCCATTTTATCAAACAGGTTGCAGATTCAAATCAACCAAATCAAAAACACTATGTTGAGCAGTGTTTTGGGCCAACCTTGTTCCCTCTCTGGATGCAACTAGCCTTAATAGATCATCTAGCACCCTTGACTAACCTCTAGCACCACTATGAGCTTGCCATTGCCATCAATGGTGAGCAGGCCGAGCCTCACCATGTCACCCCAATGTGGACAGCAAGCTAGGAGAAGAACTAGCCATGCCCACCTTGTCTAGCATGCAGCCCATGCCTCACCGCCCCCTCTCGACTAGCCCTAGCTCAAGAACAGAGACCAGAACCACCAGGAAGGCCGCGCTCGCGCCACTGTCGACCATGGCGACGCGCACCCCAGTGCACGCGCCGTTCCCACTCAACCCGACCACCTCGAGCCCTCGCCGCCCGCCAGCATGCACCCCACCGTCCTAGGAGACCACCAGACATGTTCGTTTCATCGCCCGTACCCGTAGAGCCGCCGCATGGAGTTCGCCTCTACGCCTCAGAGCACCGCACGCGTTCGGCAAGTGCCATCGCCCCTACACGCGCATTTAAGCTCTAGAGCATCGCCAGGAGACCGCCCGTCGATCGCCAACCTCAGCCATGCCACTAGCCGCACGTAGCCGTGTCGCCACTGTCGCCTACCCATCCCTCTCGGTCTCGCCGTCGAGCCTATAAAAGGAGGCAACCCCCGCTCGATTTCTTTGCACCATCTCACTCCCCACCTCTCACTGAGACTTCCCACTTCTTCCCGGAGCAAGGCGAGCAGCGCATCGCCGGAATTTGGCCGGAGCTCGCCGCTGTAGAGGAGGAGAAGAGCCGTCGATTGGAGCCGCCCTAGGAGAAGCTGCCGGTGCCAGGAGAATCACCGTCGTCGACTTCGTCGTTCGCCCCCACCGCCAACCCTCGCCTAAGCCCCGGTGAGCCTCCCACGACCCCCACTGAGCCGCTAGGGTTTAAGCTCGCCGGTGACATGTTCATCGTCGACGACGATCCTCAGCCGTTGATCTCACTTCTAATCCAACGCACCACATCGCCCCGTACCGCTTCGCGTGCTATGAGCCACTGACGGGTGGAACCCCCCTGTCAGCTGAGCCCCGCGTTGCGGAGTGACACTGGGCCGGCCCATTAACCCTTCCCGCGTAGCCCAACCGTTTGAATTTAGATTTTTCTATTTATTTCAAACACAGTTCTGCACCTAGTTTCAAAAATTTACCCAGCTCGATTCAGTGAACCAAATTGCATGAAACAAAGATTGTTAGAAAGGTACTGACATGCTTAATACAAACCCGTTGGATTCAAATCATTTGGATCTGTAGATCAACCTTGGTAAAAATAACAAGTCTAGAAGCTTTACTGCATTCAAACATTTTTCAAACTTCAACCACAATAGCTTTTGAGTTGATTCCAACTCTCAAAAATCACATTTGATCATGCCTATCAAAATATATAAAAACATATCGGTTTACTTACAAAAATAATGTTCAAGTAATAAAAGAATGCCATATAGGCATTTCTAGCACTTTATTTATTTAAATAAAAGGTTAAACCTTATTAAATTGTGACACCACTTTAAATCATATTCCCATGGACTGAAATATATGGTGATGACATGTCTTAACATGATCCCATGTTTGAGTTGGAGAATATTAAATCTTAAGTAGTTTTTCAATGAGTAGAAATTAATTTTCTAAAAATAAATAAATAATGCAAATGCTTTATTCTTGTAAGGTTACTGATGTTGCTAGATCATCTATAGAACACCTTTGTGTGATGATTGAAAATAGTTAAGTTTTGTTTGGTGATTGTGTACCTCGTATTTATTCATAGACGCTAGTACCGACCAAGGATACAAGGAGGAAGGAGGATACTACGAATAAGAAGCCGAGGAGAACTTCAACCACTGCTCTACACAAGGCAAGCCTTACTAACCAAGTTGACCTATGCAAGCTAACACTTGCAATTATGAAAGTTAGATAACCTAGGCAATGCACTAAGCATGCTTGGTTAGACACATTTGATGATACCCAATCCTAGTTTTACTTGCAAGACTTACTACTTTATTTCTTTATCAAAGCTATTTCTTAGAGTTTACTTAAGTGACTTGTAGATTCTAGGAGGATAATTGAAGGTTGCACAAAGAGCATTAAATTTGGCCTAAGCTAGATAATCTTGATGTCATCCTAAGGCATGAGATTGTACTTAGTTAAACTACACTTGTTTACCACCCCTCATTAGTACTTACCCCCACTTGTAGATGCTAGTGCTAAGCATACAACTTGATCAACTTTAGATGGGAATACTTGGTGGAAAATGGTTATGAAAACCTTAGAATGATGAGTCATTCTACTGAGATGTTTTGACATGTGTTTCCGAACACCAGATGATTTTGATGATGAAAATGTTGAGGCATGAGCCTTAGCCCTTTATGAAACTGATGGTTGTCTGGATGCGATACCATTCCAATTTTACCGTACAACCACAATACCCGAAAATTGGGTAGGGCTTGAATGGAAACTTATATACCTTAGTATGGCTTCCCTCACGGCCAAGGTCTGAGCTGAGGATACCTTGTGAAGATTGTCCACCTGTGCAGTACCCAAGATGACACTGGGTCATGGTTGGGAGGCCAAACTCACAGGAGAGGTGCCTATACTAGGGCGTGTAATTGAAAGGTTAGGATCAATTATTCGCATACTGAGTATGGTGAATTCAGGATTTGTTCCTGACGGATGTATCGAATGTTGTGGTGAAAGTGTACAATCTCTGCAGAGTGTCAAACTATTCGAATAGCCGCATCCGCGGTTATGGACAGTTGAAGTGGCCATACTGTTCCCCCGTCAGATGTTTTCAAAATGACTTGTGAAATGAATTGAAACTTTGACTGGACCACAACAGAGTTGTGACATGAAATACAAGTTCCCACTTAGGTGATTTGAAACTTCAACCAGCTTTCTTTGCTTCTGAACTTAGTAGAGGTAAATCTGGCTTTTTGCAAAACAACCCTAGAGCTTAGAGTCCTACTACAAAAAAAACCTTAACTGTTAGTATTATTTTGTGAGTACTTAAAGAGTACTCATGGCTTTGTCCCTGGCTATTCTCGTGGCCAGACTATGAAGAGGAGTACCAGGATAAAGGACCGCAGGAAGGTTATGACAACTAGGATTATCTCCCATCGTCAGCATTGCCTGTGACCCCAAAGATGGAGCTTCGCCTACAGTACCTTTATTATTACGTATTTCCACTGCTTGAGTTGTATTAAGAACTGGATCATGAGATCCTTATTTGTGTAAGACCTTATGTATGGTTTCTAATGGATGATGTACTGTGGTATCTAAACCTGTTATGTCTTGCAAAAATGGTAATCCTGGGATTGCGATGTATGGCATAACAGGCATCTAGGATTAAAAATCCTGGTGTTGACACTCGTCCTCCTGGTCCTTCCTAGCCAAGCCACGGAAGTGCATGCACCCTCAATCGAAGGAATTGAGTCAATCTTCCTCGCCACCGATGTCGCTCGTCGTCGACATTACCATCGACCCTGACCTCCTCTGCCTTCGCCGAGCCCACATACAGGTCGAGGGTAAGCTTGCGGTCCTCCTGGGCTATTCTGTTTGCCCCCTCCCTCTGTAGTTTGTCCTCGTGTCGACCACCGCCGTGCACTGCCGCTCGGCCTCACTGCCGACCAAGCTCCGACGACCTTCCCGTAGTGGCGCCGCCCCTATTAGGTAGCCTGCGACGAGCTGAGTCGAACGCGTGCATCCTCGCTTGCTCGTTCGCACCTAGTGTCGTCCCCGCCACCGTCTGGGAGGATCACCGCCGGTGTGATGTCGTGCTGACGTCACCATGACGCTAGAACGCGCACGGTCAGCGCTGGTCAAACCCATCTGGGCCCTGCCTTGCTCGCGTGGCACCTGAGGTGGCCTTGGGCCCCTCTGTCAGGCACTGCGGCTAGCTATGTTTGCGGTATAAAATGTTTAACCAATGGTTTAAATAATTCTAGAAATTGAATAAATATTGTAAATTCAATAAGTAATTCATTTTAACTCAGAAAAATATGAATAATATATCAAATTATTCATAAAAATGAGATCTAGCTATTTAAGCTATAATCATGCATTGTTAAACAACTTAAATGACAATTATAATTAGAAGAACATTGCAACCCTCATAGATGCATCCTTAGTTTCCCCGAGTTAGAGTTTTCACCCCTCGGAACCCCGATTAAATTGTCGACCATGTTTTAGGGTTTCAATTCAATACAATTCAACTTGCCATATCATCATACTTGCTTGAGCATTGCATCGATGCCATGTGTTGATTATTTTCCCTTTCTTTCTGGTGATTTGGTTCTTCTCCGGTAGAATACAATATCGAGATCAAGATCGAGAATGAAGACTGAGGTCAACACCATCAAAGATCGACGAACAATACTTGACCAACTATAATCAAGTACAAGGCTCCTGAAGATCTACTTATTGGTTATCAACGGGCAAAGGCAAGCATAGCCCCACCATGATATAATCCTATGTTTTTAAAGCATTTCAATTCATGCCATGATGCATACGATTCTACTATGGTCTTTTAATAGATAGAGTACCCTATTTGTTGTATTATTCCCTTTGATCTTATATTACCTGATCCACTGCTCCTAGCATAACTAGGTTTGGCTTGAGTGCACTGCTAGAGCTACTATCTGTGTCCTGCTTAGCCATGCATAGCTATCAGTGCTGGTTCATCCAGATGATGTATCAGATGCAGATAATCTAGTATGACAGGAGAACATGATGAGATGAGATCAGTGATATGAGGTTAAACATGCTAATGCTTGTATGGGAGGCCACGGTGGGATGTGGTTTTTGTAGTCCCATGCTCGCCACCCCTAGGACCCGAAGTTCTTGCCTCTTGAACCAAGACGAGCATACAACCACACGGGGTTTATGGGGACCCTTCGATTGACTAACTTGCCTAGTAGATTCCATGAGTCACATAGTTCGGGCGTTCCATTCGACATACACATTAAAAACATTTTCTAAAGAGGAGGTGAAGGAGGTGCATTCATAACAGGTAGGGAAGCGTAGACCGGGTTGCTTGGGGTTGATGGCGCCCTTGGTAAACCAACCTCGCCTCACATCTCTAGGGACCGGCTTCAAGATTTGACCCGTTATGGCGGAACCATCCTTAGGGCGTGATTCATGGTCTCAGCGAAAGCAAGGTAAAGGTCGTGTCTAACCACCCTCTGCCGGCCTTCCAAGGAATATGGCTAATCTTAAGTGGCATTAAGAGAAGGTTAGTACGTGTGGGTAAAGTTGTACACTCCTGCAGGTTAATAATCTTTTCGAAAAGTCGTGTCCACGGTTATGGACGACTTGGGAACAGACGTGATGATCATAGAGAACTTGAACCTAATCATAAAACTTGGCATATCAACATGTTCTTAAGGATGCTTCCTCATGGGTACAAGGGGGTAATCCTAGTTAGGGTTCATATGATGATGATTTGGTGGATATCAAAATATGATGATCAATATTTCGAAGACGTCACTCACTTATCCCCTTTTAAAATATTCTGATTAGACGAGATTCTTCTCTCTCTCTCTCTCTTGTTTTACAAACAAAGATGGATTTATGCAAAACAACTCCACCAGCCATAAGTCTTGTGGAGTACACCCTTTACTCACCCTTGATTTTTTGATATTTTTGTAGGAGAGTAAGTGTTCCCCTAAAGACGAGTTCCGTACTACATCGACACTATCGAGTAGCTTGGGGTTCCCGGCCGGCAGCCTAGAATCTATGGGCTGGGATGTCATCGTTATGCTTCAGGCCTCTTAGGCCATTTGTTAAGTTTGCTATACTTAATAGCATAATTTTCCTTGTGTTGTTTGACGTTTGTGTTCGATGACCTCTTCTTGTAATAATTTGGCTCTTTACTCAGTTATGAGATCGTTGTAATAATTTTGTGTCGTAGGTTCACTGTTGTGTTATCGATTCTTTACTGGATATCCTCGAGATCAAGGTTAAGCTTATGTCACACAAAGGTCTGGGATTTGTTTAGCCTTGATACCGGGGGTGTCACAGGTTTTGGCATCAGAGTAGTACCGACCATAGGAAAACCTTTCTATTGGTCGATGTTGAGTCTAGTGTTTCTGAAAACTATTTTACAAGCTGAAAATTATTTGCGAAAACTCTAGTATGCTTCTTTTACTCCTTATCCAGTTTCGCTCTAATTCTAGGTCATAAAATCTTGTGTTAACTCTAAAAAGTTTTAGATATCTCTTCTAGTCTTTCAAATCTTAGGTTCCTTTTGGGCATGTCGTTTCCAAGCCAGTTGACCTAGTGTTGAGTTCTCTAGAGTTGTGTGTGTTGTGAGTTCCTTGTTTCCCTTGCTCTTGTTCATCCGAGAGATTCCTTTCTATCATGATCTCTCTATCTTTTGGACCCACAATATTATATTGTAGGATCCACATTAATATGTTCTAGGCTTCGAGGTTTCCTTTCGCCTCGTGTGCCTCCTTTTTGTGTGTTGGGTACTTCAGAAGTCATTTCTTCTCTTAGAAGCTACCTCGTGATCACTGTATTGCAGTGTACGCTATGTCACTCAAGTAGTGTTTACTCCTTTCTTTGGGTTTTAACCCTTGGACTTGAATCTAAGATCTTGGATTGTGCTGGATTCTAGTGTTGTGAATCTTGTACATGAAGATGATCTTTAAACCAAGATCCATTCCTTTGACCCCTATTGTTAATGTTCATACATTACCTCGGGATGGCTGGTACTACAATTCTAGCCTTCAAACTTGTGGTTTTTGTCGCGATTGAATTGTGACAACTAAGGACTTCCCCTACCACTAGTTATGGCAGATGTTCTTTAATGGAACCAAATAGATCACGACAAGAGTACTCTTCATGAGTCTCGCATCTATACCCGTGACTCTGCCACACCTTACCTTTTATGCATTGGTTTTTTGGAAGAATGTTAATCTATAAATCCACAACTCGGGATTCTATCTTGAGCATGTTCTTCCCCTCTTGTTGCCTTTTGACCTTTGTTACCAGTTGGTAGCCAAGTAGTAACTATGTATTGGTGTCTTACGATGCAAGATACTCTTGTGGACCGTCATGACAAACCATTTCGGGATGTCAGGAGAAACAAACTCCAGTACCTCGTCGTATCTAGGACCAGGTCAAAGTGTTGTAGTCCGTAGATTAAGAGGCATTGTTCGCTTTTGTCTATTCTACCTTAAAGCATCACACTCTTTTATACTAAGAGATCATGCTGAGTTTTATGACCCCTTGATGAAGTGATTGAAGAAAATATGCCCTAGAGGCAATCATAGAGATGATTATATTTCTTATGTATCCATGAGTTATTGTATTGTTCCTTGAATATCCATATCAGGCAACCTGTATTGATTGGCAATTATGTGAATTGTTTGTGAAACTCTTTACTTGTATGGTTATTTAATAGTTGTCCCTAGTCGGAGTTCATGTGAGGACACATGTGAATATTAGACTAGCACATCGATTGGTTGATGAATATGTTTCGCAAGTCATAGACATGGAAATGTCAAACCAATGATGTGGACACATGTTATGAACATGGGGTTGGACTGACCCAACTTGAGACTGGCAATTAGTTGCAGCTCTCTCTCTACACATCGTGTACGTTTTGTCCTTAGACCTGAGATTTTCGCATGTACTTGAGATGTGAATCGACATACTTTGGGGCTATCAGACGCTACCCCATAACTGGGTAGTTATAAAGGAAGCTTTCAGGTTTGTCCTGAAGCATGCTACAAGGCATGGTCAATCAAGATGGGATTTGCCCCTCTCTACTTGAGAGAGATATCTCTGGGCCCCTTGAGTGATCGGAACCAGAAATGCATGTCCGTGCTACATATGGTTAAGAGTTAACCTAGTAAAGGATTCTGAATCACAGTATCAAGAAAGGGAGGTCAGCTTGGAGTTAGACCAAATATTGTGAGGCAAAAGGAAAGACATGTACTAAACCTTGTGATGATTTGTCCGATATGATCTTTGTATTCGTTTAGGAGTTGGCACGTCTTGCTAGAGGCCGCTACCAACTATTGACAGAATAAGTGTACTTGTGTCATGTCTATACGTATATGAACCTAAAGGGTCACACACTTAAGGGGCTGGAAGCCTAATGAGGATTGGATCCAAATTAGACCAGGCTTAGGCTACTAATGGGATGCTAATGTAGAAGCCCACTTGGGATGCCTATATAAGAGAGAGTGGGGCGTGATAACCTGTTTTAGACTATTCCACCCAGCTGCCACTCCTCACGCCTGTGTTGCACACGCGAACCTAGCAGTCCGGCGTCTGACGCTTCCACCCTGTACGTGTGGATACCTCGGAGGCGCTGCATCTGTAGTGCTTGGACGAGCCGCGCAAGGGGAGCTGATCATGGGACGAGAACGAGGAGGAGATGTAGATCGGCTGCAGTGCCTCTACGCGCTTCATCAAGTTTCGCAACTGCGCGTCTAGTGGTAATCCCGTGATCTATGACAACAGTAATCCTGGTTTACGCGGTAGAAAATTTTGATTTGCGCTAGTGTAGCCTACCTGTATCCCTTCAGTGATCTTATACATATTTACCCACCATTCATCTGAGTTGTTCGCACCCATGAGTGTTGAGCGTGCGTAATAATGTCGCCATCTAAGATTCCTATCAATTCTTAATTCTTTGAACTCTAAGGACATTTGAGTCATTCTTAGCGTGATTGGTTAACCTTGTCACTAAGCAAAGGATGATTGTGCTACCAAGTCCGTTATTCTGGTACACCTCTTTGGTAAAAGAGTTAGGCTGGTGCCGAAGCTCTGAGACTATGTCCTCTTGCTTTGTAAAGCAAGTTTCCTCTCGGAATAAGTGACTTACCGGTGGTTCGTGATATTCTATATGTCTAATAGAAGTATTGCCATGTTGCCACATGATAGTGTTGTCAAGTTCTTGAGCAAGCTAGTTTTCTGAACTGCTCTTCTCTCCAAGGATCCGTACTGGATACCCCTAAACTAGTTGGTTAATCCTAAACAACAACTTGGAGAGTTGTAAGACAAAGATTCTATCCGACCTAGTTCCTTTGTAACGGGATGTCTAGTTTTGTTCGTGTTGAAGAAAGATAGTATTTCCTTTGTGTATATGTTATCTTTCCCCACCTTTGATTTGATTTGGGTTATCGTCAAATTAAGCTCGGTTCCAAGGACTGTCTTGAGGGTGTTTCTACTTGTGATGTTTCACTTGGGTACATCTTCATGTCTTTGGCCTTCTTGGAGTATCTTGATAAGATTGTTGTTGAGCCCATCGACAAAATCCTTATCATCCTCATGTTACATTGGATTCATATGGAACATTGGGCACTAATGTTGGAAACTTTTGAGAACCGCATTTGAGTCATCTCGAAGTATGTGTTCTGGATATTAGAAGTAACCTTCTCTAGTTCATGTGCAAATGTTGAAAGAAGTCGCCATGAATTCGAGAAGAGTTATCCCCTTTCTCTTAAGGACACATGTGTGGTTTATTGTTAGTACTTTTTGTATGTGCAGTTTTCTCTCGACGAGTTGTTAAATACATGGGTCTAGCAATCTAGCTCATTCTTCTAGAGCTTAACACTGTAGTCTATATCTTGAGACTCCAGTAACTTTACCTTCGTGGTAAATGTTGCAAACTTTCTATTAGGACATGCTGAGTTTGAAGTATCATTCCACCTAAACAAATTTGAATCTCAAGCAAATATGATGGTTGGTGTTCTTCAAGGTTTTGACATAGGTATCTTTGTAAATCTGACAAGATTGATATAATGGTTGACAGACTTAGCCAAAAAGACCTCTTGTCATATTTCCCTGATTCAGCAGTAACAACCACTCTTCGTGAGGCTTATTTTATGATTTATTATAGGAGTTGTGCTTATGATTTTCTTTGTATCCAAAGTCCGACCTTTACCTGATGTTTGATTTCTCGAACATCAAGGGGAAATTTAAAGTATTGATGCTAAAATGTCTCTCGGTCGATCCTCTAGACCCTTTTATATTGGCAAGTGTTTTGTTGTGCCAAGTAATTGAAGTCTGATAATGAAGTTTCTTTCTTCTCGTGTCATCAGGAATCTTCTTATTTATTCATCCTAGCGGTGCAAAGTGATATGATGATCTTTGGCAAAGATTTTGATAGTACTGGATGAATAAAGAGTTTCCTTCGTCTTCTCAGCCATGTTTCAAGATTGATATGATTTTGGTAATCAGAAGTTTCTCTTGTTACATGTTCCTTGTGACTCTTATGAGTCCTTGCCAGAAAACAACTTTCTGTCTGAGCCTTCTGTGAATGAAAGAGTGACCCTTCTGTTTCAAAAGTAGTTGAACAACTTGGTTTTGTTGATCCATATATCTCTAACCTAAAATCTCTACTTAAGCCATTTAGTAGAGGTTCTTCTCTCGAAGTCTGTGGTCATGTTCTTTATGTTGAAGCCTTGCTTCTCAGAAGCTTAAAATCCTCTACAAGCTCCATGGTCTCAATCCATATGAAGACCATCTATCTAACATTTGAAACCTTCTCCTCTTGTTTCCTACATTACCTTGATGTGTTTCATGTCATCATCTCAGAGTTGTTTCTGAACACTCCATCCATGAGTTGACCATGAGATACTCTATGTGTTGTTTAGTGTGCTTCCATCTTGTCTTTAGAGTGAACCTGTTTATTTTTCTCTCTGTCTCTCTCCTTACCTTTGGAATGTCGGGTCGAGATTCTTGTAAGGGGGATAGAGCTATAACACCCTAGTTTTAAATAATCTTTAATTAGGGTTTGTTTGTGCATTCCTGAGCATCATACTTTAAATTGCATGCAAATACAAATTAATGAAACACTAAACCCTAGCTTCCTCTTCCTCTCAAACACATTCAAATGGTTTCCATAATTTCGAAAACTACTAAAATTGTGGAGCCCAAATTGGTGTAAAAGGGACCCTGAAATATTTTCTATACTTTCATAAAGTCTCAGGTATTTTTGAAATACTCAAAATAGGTTTGAATTTAAAAATTCAAAAAGAAAAAAGAAAACAGAAAATAAAAAGGTTTTGCTTAATAAAAACAGAGCCAGCAGCCTAGTCCGGCCCATCTCTCCTCCCTCTCGTTTCTGTCGCTCGCGCGTAGTAGCTTGCGGCCCAACTGCATCCCACCTAAGCCCAGGCTCGATACCCCTTTGTTTCTCCTATTCATCATCTTACTCCTCCTGTCAAGAAGCTCGATGGCGTTGTCGCTGCCGTCCACCCGCATCGCGATATTTGTCGCCGCCCGCCGCCCTCTGGACGAGGATAATACCACCCCGTGTTGTAGCCCTCTCCCCCTCGACCTCTCACTCTCCCATGTTCCTCTCTCTCCCTCATTTCCCCCTTGGAGAAACCCTAGCTTCGGTCTCCGCCGCTCGCCGTCGTTCTACACCGCCTCGAGGCCATCCGAGCATGCCAACACCTCCGCCTCGTCCTCCTGGTCCTTTCTGGCCAAGCCACGGAAGCGCGCGCACCCTCAATCGAATGAATCGAGTCGATCTTCCTCACCACCGATGCTGCTCGTCGTCACTATTACCGTTGACCCTGACCTTATTTGCCTTTGCCGAGCCCACACACGCGTCGAGGGTAAGCTTGCAGTCCTCCTGGGTTATTCCATTGGCACCCTTCCTCTCTGGTTCTTCCTCGCGTCGACCACCCTCGTGCACCGCCGCTCGACCTCGCTGTCGACCAAGCTTCGACGAACTTCCCGTAGCGGCGCTGCCCCTATTAGGTAGCCTACGACGAGCTGAGTCGAACGCGTGCATCCTCGCAAGCCCGTTTGCCCCCAGCGTTGTCCCCGCCGCCATCTAGGAGGATCACCGTCGGTGTGTCGTCGCGGTGATGTCACCATGACGCCAGCATGCGCACGATCAGCGCTAGTTAAACCCAGCTGGGCCCTGCCTTGCTTGCGTGGCACCTAAGGTGGCCCTGGGCCCTGCTGTCAGCCACTGCGGCTAGTTGTGTTTTGCGGTATAAAAAATTTAACCAATGGTTTAAATAATTCTAGAAATTGAATAAATATTGTAAATTCAATAAGTAATTCATTTTAACTAAGAAAAGTATGAATAATATATAAAATTGTTCATAAAAATGAGATCTAGCTATTTAATCTATAATCATGCATTGTTAAACAACTTAAATGACAAGTATAATTAGAAGAATATTGCAACCCTCATAGATGCATCCGGAGTTTCCCCAAGTTAGGGTTTTCACCCCTTGGAACCCCGATTAAATTGTCGAGCATGTTTTAGTATCTAAAGTATCATGTTTGCCTCCACGATTCTTGATATTCAAAAGTTTTTTTAATATCGAGGTTATCTAGGAGCTAAAAGAATTGTTTTCAGAAACCATCATGTGTGATAGATATTACTATATCTGAAACAACTTTTTTGGTTGAAATATGATAGAGTATAATATATGTTCTCATATCGGATGAGAATTTGTGAAGGTTGGAGATGCTAGACATCCTAATCAACTAAAAAGGTTTTGGAAAGTAACATTACACTCATGGTTCGCCTTTATAAGCTACATTAGCTTAATCATGAACGTTGTCATGATAAGGATGAATAGAAGATGTAGGTAAAATGTTTACTACACTAAAGATTATTAAAGAATGGATTTTGAAAGAACGCCAAACATTTGATGATGGTGATCAAGTTCAAAGTGCAAGTTCAAAGGTATTAGTATTTGACTATACACGCTTTGGACTATGTGTCATGTATATGGTGTCACTCTTGATGTTGATAGATTCTTTTAAAAGGAAAACAAAATGTTGAAAGAGAATCTATAAAATATTTGGCAGAAAAGAAAAGACTGGAAATGTCCAGCTATGGTATATAGATGATATACATGTTATGGTCGTATTCTTTGCTTGTTAAACAATGTGGTTCTTGGGTATTGGATACCGAATTGGTTGGTATGAAATGTCATACAAAACAACACAATTCATGAACTACAATGTCCTAAGTAACTAGTAAGGGAATATGTGATGATGTTCATAGAAAACAAACAAACTATAGTTTGTATTTCTCGTTGACATCAAAGCTTGCCTTCAAGATTTGTTTTAATAGTTCTTATTTAAATCAAGTATTATGAGAATAGGGATTGTTCAAATAATTACCATATTCCATATAAGATGGATGACTTACAAATCTAGTTGGAGAAATCACGTCCATAAAACCTAATGCTAAATTTTCGCAAGATAAATGATTGAAAGATCACTTTCAAAGTGACATCGCCGTTTAAATTATATTGGAAAGAAAAGCATGAAGAAACTCCATGTTGATGGATTTTGGAGTCTTTGATTTTGATAAAATGATGCTTGTGAGACTTTCCTCGGGATAATTAAAACTTCGTTCAAAGGCCAAAGAAAAATGAACAACTAAATTATTGGAATTTATACATATTGATGTATGTAGTCCATTATGTGTAGTCGCAAGCGATGGATTTCAACTTCATATGCTTTCTCCGGAAATTTGAGTGAATATTCACTTAATGAGGAAGACGTATGAAATATTTGAAAATGTTCAAAGACTTTCAAGATGAAGTGGAAAATCATTGTAACAAGGAAATAAATAATTTATGATTTGATCATAAAGGGATTTATTTGAGTTGCAAGTTTAGCAAAACACCTAGATTTGCATCTCCCGAAACACCATAGGAATATGGAGTGTTTGAGATATTTAATGAAACCTTGTTTGACATGGTAAAAATCAAAGGTAACATTTATAAAACTGCCATTATGTTTTAAAAAAATAAAACTTTACAGACTACCGCTTTTTCACTTAAAAGAGCTCTATCTTGATCCGTTGAAATGACACCATATAAGTTATGGTTTGGGATAAAACCCAAGTTATTCTTTATTAAATTTTTGTGTGCTAAGCATAAGTAAGATGTTTACAACCAAAGTCGGATGAGCATGTCTTTGTAGGTTATTTTGAATAACCGTTGGGTATTCCTCCATAACAGCGAAGACAAAAGTGTTTGTCACTTAGAACGTCAAGTTTCTTGAGAAAGAATTTTTTGTAAAAATTAAGTGGGAGGACAATAGAACTTTGATAAGGTTAATGAATATTAGCTATATGTGCTGAGTTGCGCAGCGCTAGAAAAATGTTCTGGAGGCAGCCACAATGCTCATGGCTCACGTGCCTCAAAGGTTGTGGTCACAGAGGTTTAAGTTCCTATTGAACCGAGTAGGTCGGGTAAACAATCAAATACTAAGATTTGAGAATAAATCATTATTGTTTGACAATGATGGACGAACTACATGCAAAGAAGCGATGATGGGCCCTGACTCCATCAAATGGCTTGAATCCATAAAATCCGTGATAGTTCCATACATGAGAAATCAAGTTTTTAGAACTTGGAAGACCCTCCGGAAAGGTGTAAAAACCTATCATTCAAATTTGGATCTATAAAGAAACAGATATGGATGTTTCATGTCACATCCCAAAATTTTCCAAATTTTGAAATGTGAAAAATAAATAATTGTTGAAATTTAGGGTGAAAAGAAACTTTTTGATTCCAATTGGAAACATCAAAACCCATCTTGAACAAACTTTGAATAAAATGGAATCCAACAAATTTCAATCAACTGATATGCATTCATCAATGAATGTATCTTGAAATTTAAACACTTGGAAAAGTTAAACAAAAAACTTAAAACCATAATGGAAGAAATCATTGCCAAGACTATGGATTTGATCCATATAAAAATTCAGCAACAATAATTTTAAAATGATCAAAAATGATAAACAAAAAAATATTATAAAACCATAGAAATTGGTTTCATTTAATTTGGAGCCATGGATAAAAACTTATGAATTTAATAAGATGAAAGGAATTAGTTTCCAAAGATAATAAAGCTCCTATCTAAAATCCATACCAAATTATGAGAAAATAATCCCAAAAGGATTTAAAAATATAAATAAATATTAAATAAAATTGTACAAATTGGAATCACCAATTTCGGATCTATAAATAAAAAGATATGGATTTTATGATATAAAGAAAGAAAGAAAGAAAGAAAGAAATAAGGAATATTTAAAAGCCAAATTAAATCTTGGCCAAACAAATGAAATGAAATATTATGGAATAATAAAAAGGAATAAAATATTATTTAAATAAAATCATAAGGATTGAACAATATCCTGTTTTATTTAAATAAAGATAATATTCCTAAAGTAAATAATAAATCCTAATAAAATTATTTAGGAGGCAATTTAAACCTTGAATTAAATCCATAATCAAATGAAACAAAGATAATCCAAATCCAAATGAAATAAAGGGATAAAGAATATTCAAATAAAATTATATGGCATTAACCAAATTCAATTCCATTTGAATGAAGACAAAATCCCTAATGTAAATGAATAATTAAATCATGAGAAAATAATAAATAGAAATTTCCCAAGGTGGATATAAAAGTTATTTAATTAACTTAAATGGAATAAAAGAATCATTTGAATAAAATTTATATAGAATTAAAACCATATTTGATTTTAATTGAATAAAGACAAATGCCCAATTTAAATGAACACTAAAACATATTAAAATATTTAAATAATTCAAAGTGAATTATTGCACTAATAAATAAATAAAACCTACCGAAAAGGATTTGGTAGAATTTGGATTTCAAATGGAAGTTCGAAAACATATTTGAAATCTCAATTAAATAAAGACAAGTGTCTAAATTAATTAATTAATAAACATAAAAGAATAAGGGAAAATTATTTTAAATGGACTTTAAATATCTGTTTAAAACAGTATTAAAACATACTGAATATTTGGAAAAGATTTGAAAATAAAATCTGAATTCAAATGTTAGTTTGAATTCAATACAGAAAAACAAAATAGAAAAAGGAAAAAGGAAACAAAATTAAAAAAGGAGAAAGAACCAGCCCAGCCCAACAAGCCCACCAGCGGCCTCTCTCTTTATCCCCGCAGAAAATGTTTCGCACAAGAACATTTACCCACGTAGTCACTGATTTCCCGACCCCACCGAACCCCCTTCCCACTCGCTGACGCCAGGCCCCACTGCCACGCAAGCATCATCCTCATCCGCCGCGACCAGTTCTCCCTTCCCTCGCTGTCGTTCTCTGTCGATTAATTCCTCACGTAAATTCGAGTTAATGGCCGCGTGATTATTGCCCCTGACCTTGCCCTCTTAAATGACTGCCTCCCCTCTACCTTTCCCCTCAATCCCCCACACCTCTCGGCCCCTAGGCTGCTCGTATTGCTCGCCAACACGCCACTGCTCTGACGAGCATCTCCAACAAATTCCGGCAATGTCCGACAGCCTCCCAGTCCCTGACATCCATTAGCCTACTCCCCATCATCTCATGCACCCGTCAGTACCCTCGGTTCGCCCGTGCATGCTCCACAGCATCGACAACGTCAGCGCCAGAATGTCACCGCCTCCTGCTCCAACTCCGGCGACACCCCCTGGTAGCTTCTGACCGCCCCCTCCCCTCTGACTTTCACTCACGTGTTTGCCTTTCTTGCAAGCATATAACATCATCGTTTATTTGTCTTGGCGTGACCCGTACCCTCGCCAACGACGACGAGCAGACGCGCCCTTCACAGGAGCATCTCCGGCAAGAGATTGCTGACGCCACCGTGCGCCTCCTGCTTCCCCACGAGAATGTTAAGCATTAGCAACGCACGGCGAGTCTGGTGAGACACTTCCCTCTCTATCTCGCTTCCTGTATCGCTGGCACCATCACTGCTCGAGCGCGCCGCCGCCATCCACAGTCGCCGCGCCGCCCATCTTTGGCCACTGGAGTTTGAACCGTTGGATCTAGATCTGTTGCCTAGGAATAGATAACTTATCGAACCGTCATCGTTTGATCTGTGCTGCAGGATACTAGTTAGATCTAACGCTCCACATCACGTGATCCTGCGAACCGGTACCAGCGAATAAGATTAAGACACGTGGCCCTGGCTGTTGATTTAAAAACAGATTTGATCTATTAGATGTTAGATTTTGTAAAATTCATAACTTTAAATCTACACGTCCAAAATTTTCAAACTTTATATCAATGGAATTAGAGAAAAGAATACTTTCCAACCACACCCTTTTTTAGTGATTTACTTCTGTAAAATTTGTTGTTTTTGCAGAAACATGTGTAGGCATATTTTGAGTATAAAATTTATTCTAAAAAAAATTTTAGGGTAAAATCTTTTGTAAATGGTTTTTTTAACCTACTAACCATAAAAAACAACATTTGGATTTAAAAGTAAATTTTGTGACACTAAGGAATTAAACCTTTAATAAAAGCATTTCTAGTTAAAATAAAAATATTGATTATGGTTTAAAAATGCTTTTTGAGTAAACCCTTTGGAAAATGATTTGATTTAAACTCTCTGACCCTAAACAATAAGTTTTGGATTTAAAAATGTATTTTATTAACCCTAGTAAAATTATTACTTTGTTTAAAGACATTTACAACAAAATAAAATGTTGCTTTGATTTTTAAAATGGTTTTTGAGTGAAACCTTTTGTAAATAATTTTGTTTTTAAACACTTTGACCATAAACATTAATATTTGTGTTTAAAAACATTTTTTATAACACTAGAAATTATTACCTTGATTTAAATCATCAATAGCAAAATAAAAATGATTTAAATGGCCATTTTCACTAACTTGATTTTATAATGGTTTTGCCACTTTTATAAATGACCAATAGGTGTTTTAAAATGTTTATAACCTATTAGAAACCACTTTTCCAAATAAAACAATCTTTTGCATGCTTGCATGCATTTTTTTGATTTCTTTATTTTATGTGGTGAATTGTTTGAATGCTAGTATGAATATTTGCTTGCTTGATTGAATTTTAGTGAACTTTGAAGAGTGTGACAATTGCAAGATCATGGAGTGAATCTATATTCTCTACTAAAAAGGCAAGTGGTGCTTCATACTTTTGTCCTATTATTTTCACTATGCATTAGTGATGTTTTGAGTAGGACTTGCATGGAATTTTACTAAGTATGCTATGCCTTGGGAAATCCTAGTAGATGATACCTTAGTAAAAAAATTCCTAAGTTAAGATCCCTACTACTAATGCTTAGCTTAGCTAGTAGAAAAAAAGGGTGGATTATATTCATGCTATGAAATATTTCTAAGTCAATGACTAGTGTTTTGTTTAATAAAACAACTATGTGAATGAATCACCTGGGTGGAATGGTGTGAATGGTTTGTGTTGAGTGGTTACCTAGGGCCCATATCCATGGCCTACCCTAGTGTATCTCACTTGTGGAAAGCCACCCAGGAACAAAGAGATTTGAGATGTCAAATGTTGACAAGCTTCAAGTGCAGCCACATGGCAATATGGGCTCTGCCTGGATCATATAGGTTGCAATAACTTAGCCAGATGGACAGTTGGTGGTAGGGGATGATAGGTTTGGAGTGCGTCCATTTTGGTCTAAGGGAAGGCTTCTGAAAGATCTTGTCTTGATGCATGTCGAGTCTTGTGGGGAAAGTGCACCACCTCTCGAGAGAGTAAAATCTAAGTACTTAGCTGTGTCCCCGGCAATGGACAATTTGAGCATCAAGACATGGAAGCTATCAAGGATCTCCGCATCCCAGTTTCTAAGTTATGGTTGAACAAGGGTTAAAGGATCTTCAATCTTTGATTGGTAGATGCCTTGGGTGATTTTGACAAACAAAAACTTAGTGTTTGCAAATGATAAGGAAAATCTATTTTGAGCAAAGCAAGCCTAAGCTCCACTTAGCCAAATGCATATAGATGATAGATACCACTATTCTACCGTAGTATCACTTGCCAATACAATTCAAATGTATTGACCCTTATGGCTGTAACTTATTATGTTGCAGGTTTGTTTGATGTTAGTGAAGTGTGTTGAATAGGATTACAAGTCTACAACCAACATGATTTCCTATGGCACTTTGAAGATGAAGGACTCCATGCTATATAGTTATTTCTGCTGCATTGTAATGAGATAGTCAAATGAGCTATGAAAGATGTAATGAATTATTTTATTCCTGGTTATAAAGGTGTATTATGACCTTTGTTTCTTGATATTACATCTTAAACTGTGTATGCTAGCTATTGATCCAAGGACTAGAATTGTAAACACAGGGATCTCTACCTTATCAAGGTTGGGACTTCTACAGATGGTATCAGAGCACTGTGTTGCCAGTAGGATTGTAACCCTAGGATTGGACAAAACCCCTTAGAAAAATATAGGAGTTGTATTTGTTCCAAAATTTATTTACAAACAATCTTATAAACTCTTTCCTCAACCTTTTGTTTTGATTCTACATCTTCCCTCTTATCAACTCGATGGACAAAGCCTCCACCATGAGCAAAGACTTCAACATGAGCAAAGGACTTCACCAACTAAAATGACTTCAACTTCAACATCACCAATGACTTCAACTTTAGTTTCACCAAGGACCTCAACTTGAACATCACTAAGGACTAAAAGTGAGACAAGAAATATTACTCAAGACTTGTAGACTAAGGAAACACAACTTAGAAGGAACCATCATCACCTTTCAAGTTTGTGACCAAGATGCAAGAATTTTTCCAAAGAAACCATGATCTCATTCAAGAAGAAACAACCAAGAAGAATGAAATGATCTCAAGTGAACCATATAGTTGGACCACCATACTAATATTTAGTTTAGATCAAACACACCAACTTATGTGGTGTAGCAAAAATATTTGGTTGCCTAAAAATATGTTTGAACCTTGTTGTTTGAGTGGAATGTTTGTTTGTGATTGCTTGCATAATGCTTGTGTGAATTGTTGTGTGTGATTAGACTTCTTCCCTAGAAATATTTTGCCTATTCTAATCCCAATCCAACCCAAACAGATGACTTCTCCAAGAGACTCCAACAACAAGAATGGTGACAACAACAACAACAACAACAACAACCAAGAGATGCACATGAGAGAACAACTTCTAGCAACCCAAGCCCATCTAAATCAAGTGACAACTCAGTTTTTAGCCAACAACAATGAGTTAGACCCAACCATGCAAAAGTTTTTGGAAACCCAATCCCAATTGTTGCAAAGGATGACCAATCAAATGATCAACATGATAAGCAACTCTTCCCAAGGAGATTGTGACAACAATGATGTCAAGGATGATATTATAGAAGGAACTCAAGCTTGCAATATTTGTGGATACATAGAACACACTTCTAAGGAGCATAAGGATCAATGCTCTAATTGTGAAGAGAAACATCCAACTAAACAATGCCCCACATCTCAAATGACTTGTTTCCTATGTGAAGGAAATGATCATGTCCCTATACAATGCCCCATCTATCCTATAGTTCAGCAAATGAAACAAGATGGAATGCATCAAATGTTTGGAAACCTCCATAAAGGAACAACTTCTACCAAGAAGGATGAAGGAAAATTCAGAACCATGCCTCATAAGGCCACATCTAAAGTGACCACAAAGTGTTGCTACTCTTGTGAAGAAGAAGGTCATATCTCTAGTAACTTCCCCAATAAAAGAGAAAGATTTCCCGCCTTTGAGGTGAGATATGAAGACCATGAACTAGAAGAACTCCTAGCCTTGGAGAGACCCAAGAAGAAGAAGAAGAAGAAGAAGAAATTCCCTAATTCTAACAAGAAGGACAATATCCACGTGCAATGTTACAATTGCAAAGAGATGGGACACTATGCATCACATTGTCCAGAAAAGAAGAAAGATATTAGCCAACAGATGTGTTTCAAATGCCAAGATCTAGGCCATTATGCCAACAAGTGCCCAGAGAAGCTACATCAAGATCCCAAGTAAACCATGATGTAATCTAGTTAAAAACCTTTTTAAGGGTGATAGTACACTAGTTGCCTTGAAGCCAACTTGTAACGTCTAGCCTTCCCAAATCTCGGGACGAGATTTTTTTTAAGGGTGATAGCCTGTCACATCCCAAAATTTTCCAAATTTTGAAATGTGAAAAATAAATAAACAAAAAAAATTATTGTTGAAATTTAGGGTGAAAAGACACTTTTTGATTCCAATTGGAAACATCAAAACCCATCTTAAACAAACTTTGAATAAAATGGAATCCAACAAATTTCAATCAACCGAAATGCATTCATCAATGAATGTTAACAATTCCAGTGTTATATTCTCATCCGATATGAGAACATATATTATACTCTATCATATTTCAACCAAAAATGTTGTTTCGGATATCGTAATATCTGTCACACATGATGGTTTCTGAAAACAACTCTTTTAGCTCCTAGATAACCTCGATATTAAAAAAAATTGAATATCAAGAATCATGGAGGCAAACATGATACTTTAGATACTAACACTGGAATTGTTAACAATGAAATGCATTCATCAATGAATGTATCTTGATATTTAAACACTTGGAAAAGTTAAACCATAACCTTAAAACCCTAATGGAAGAAATCATTTCCAAGACTATGGATTTGATCCATATAAAAATTCAGCAACAATCATTTTAAAATAATCAAAAATGATAATCAAAAAAATATTATAAAACCATAGAAATTGGTTTCATTTAATTTGGAGCCATGGATAAAAACTTATGAATTTAATAAGATGAAAGGAATTAATTTCCAAAGCTAATAAAGCTCCTATCTAAAATCCATACCAAATTATGAGAAAATAATCCCAAAAGGATTTAAAAAGATAAATAAATATTAAATAAAATTGTACAAATTCGAATCACCAATGTTGGATCTATAAATAAAAAGATATGGATTTTATGAGATAAAGAAAGAAAGAAATAAATAAGGAATATTTAAAAGCCAAATTAAATCTTGGCCAAACAAATGAAATGAAAGATTATGGAATAATAAAAAGGAATAAAAGATTATTTAAATAAAATCATAAGGATTGAACAATATCCAATTTTATTTAAATAAAGATAATATTCCGAAACTAAATAATAAATCCTAATAAAATTATTTAGGAGGCAATTTAAACCTTGAATTAAATCCATAATCAAATGAAACAAATATAATCCAAATCCAAATGAAATAAAGGGATAAAGAATATTCAAATAAAATTATATGGCATTAACCAAATTCAATTCCATTTGAATGAAGACAAAATCCCTAATGTAAATGAATAATTAAATCATGAGAAAATAATAAATAGAAATTTCCCAAGGTGGATATAAAAGTTATTTAATTAACTTAAATGGAATAAAAGAATCATTTGAATAAAATTTATATGGAATTAAAACCATATTTGATTTTATTTGAATAAAGACAAATGCCTAATTTAAATGAACACTAAAACATATTAAAATATTTAAATAATTCAAAGTGAATTATTGCACTAATAAATAAATAAAACCTACTAAAAAGGATTTGGTAGAATTTGGATTTAAAATGGAAGTTTAAAAACATATTTGAAATCTCAATTAAATAAAGACAAGTGTATAAATTAATTAATTAATAAACCATAAAAGAATAAGGGAAAATTGTTTTAAATGGACTTTAAATACATGTTTAAAACAGTATTAAAACATACTGAATATTTGGAAAAGATTTGAAAATGAAATCTAAATTCGAATGTTAGTTTGAATTCAAAATAGAAAATCAAAATTGAAAAAGGAAAAAGGAAACAGAATAAAAAAAGGGAAAGAACCAGCCTAGCCCAGCAAGCCCACCAGCGGCCTCTCTCTTTCTCCCCACAAAAAAAGTTTCGCACCAAAACATTTATCCGCGCAGTCACTGATTTCCCGACACCACTAAACCCCCTTCCCACTCGCTGACGCCAGGCCCCACTGCCACGCAAGCATCGTTCTCATCCGCCGCGACCAGTTCTCCCTTCCATCACTGCCGTTCTCTGTCGATTAATTCCTCACCTAAATTCAAGTTAATGGCCACGTGATTCTTGCCCCTGACGTCGCCCTCTTAAACGAATCCCTCCCCTCTACCTTTCCCCTCAATCCCCCACACCTCTTGGCCCCTAGGCTGCCTGTATTGCTCGCCAACACGCCATTTCTCCGACGAGCATCTCCAACAAATTCCGGTGATGTCCGACAGCCTCCCACTCCCGGACACCTAGTAGCCTGATCCCCATCGTCTCCTGCACCCGTCAGTACCCTCGGTTCGCCCGCGCATGCTCCACAAGGTCGACAACGTCAACGATAGAACGCCACCGCCTCCTGCTCCAACTCTGGCGACACCCCCTGGTAGCTTTTGACCGTCCCCTCCCCTCTGACTGTTACTCACGTGTTCGCCTTTATTGCACGCATCTAACGACATCGTTTATTTGTCTTGGCGTGATCCGTACCCTCGCTAACGACGACGAGCAGACGCGCCCTTCACAGGAGCTTCTCCGGCGAGAGATTGTCGATGCCACCGTGCGTCCCCTGCCTCCCCACGAGAACATTGAGCATCAGCAATGCACGGAGAGTCTGGTGAGCCACTTCCCTCTCTATCTCACTTCCTGTATCGCCGGACCATCACTGCTCGAGCGCGCCGCCACCATCCACCGTCGTCACGCCGCCCATCTTTGGCCACTGGAGCTTGAACCATTGGATCTAGATCTGTTGGCTGGGAATAGATAACTTATCAAACCGTCATTGTTTGATCTGTGCCGTAGGATGCTATTTAGATCTCACGCTCCACATCACGCGATCCTGCCGAACCGGTACCAGCGAATAAGATTAAGACACGTGGCCATGGCTGTTGATTTAAAAACAGATTTGATCTATTAGATGTTAGATTTGTAAAATTCATAACTTTAAATATACACGTCCAAATTTTGCAAACTTTATATCAATGGAATCAGCAAAAAGAATAATTTCCAACAATGCCTTTTGTTTAGTGATTTGCTTCTGTAAAATTTGTTGTTTTTGCAGAAACATGTGTATGCATAGTTTGAGTATAAAATTTATTCTAAAAATGTTTTTAGGGTAAAATATTTTGTAAATGGTTTGTTTTGAACCTACTAACCATAAAAAACAACATTTGGATTTAAAAGTAAATTTTGTGACACTAAGGAAATCCTTGAATAAAAGCATTTCTAGTTAAAATAAAAATATTGATTATGGTTTAAAAATGCTTTTTGAGTAAAACCTTTGGAAAATGATTTGATTTAAACTCACTAACCCTAAACAATAAGTGTTGGATTTAAAAATGTATTTGATTAGCCTAGTAAAATTATTACTTTGTTTAAAGACATTTTTAACAAAATAAAATGTTGCTTTGATTTTTAAAATGGTTTTTGAGTGAAACCTTTTGTAAATAATTTTGTTTTTAGACATTTTGACCATAAACATTAATATTTGTGTTTAAAAACATTTTGGCTAACACTTGAAATTATTACCTTGACTTAAATCATCTCTAGCAAAATAAAAATGATTTAAATGTCCATTTTCACTAACTTGATTTTAAAATGGTTTTGCCACTTTTATAAATGACCAATAGGTGTTTTAAAATGTTTATAACCTATTAGAAACCACTTTTCCAAATAAAACAATCTTTTGCATGCTTGCATGCATTGTTTTGATTTCTTTATTTTATGTGGTGAATTGTTTGAATGCTAGTTTGAATATTTGCTTGCTTGATTGAATTGTAGTGAACTTTGAAGAGTGTGACAATTGCAAGATCAAGGAGTGAATCTATATTCTCTACTAAAAAGGCAAGTGGTGCTTCATACTTTTGTCCTATTATTTTCACTATGAATTAGTGATGTTTTGAGTAGGACTTGCATGGTATTTTACTAAGTATGCTATGCCTTGGGAAATCCTAGTAGATGATACCTTAGTAAAAAAATCCTAAGTTAAGATCCCTACTACTAATGCTTAGCTTAGCTAGTAGAAAACAAGGGTGGATTATATTCATGCTATGAAATATTTCTAAGTCAATGACTTGTGTTTTGTTTAATAAAACAACTATGTGAATGAATCACCTGGGTGGAATGGTGTGAATGGTTTGTGTTGAGTGATTACCTAGGGCCCATATCCATGGCATACCCTAGTGTATCTCACTTGTGGAAAGCCACCTAGGAACAAAGAGATTTGAGATGTCAAATGTTGAGAAGCTTCAAGTGCAGCCACATGGCAATATGGGCTCTGCCTGGATCATATAGGTTGCAATAACTTAGCCAGATGGACAGTTGGTGGTAGGGGATGATAGGTTTGGAGCGCGTCCATTTTGGTCTAAGGGAAGGCTTTTGAAAGATCTTGTCTCGATGCATGTCGAGTCTTGTGGGGAAAGTGCACCACCTCTCGAGAGAGTAAAATCTAAGTACTTAGCCGTGTCCCCAACAATGGACAATTTGAGCATCAAGACATGGAAGCTATCAAGGATCTCCTCATCCCAATTTCTAAGTTAAAAACTTGTGGTTGAAAAGGGTTAAAGGATCTTCAATCTTTGATTGGTAGATGCCTTGGGTGATTTTGACAAACAAAAACTTAGTGTTTGCAAATAATAAGGAAAATCTATTTTGAGCAAAGCAAGCCTAAGCTCCACTTAGCCAAATGCATATAGATGATAAATACCACTATTCTACCATAGTATCACTTGCCAATACAATTCAAATGTATTGACCCTTGTGGCTATAACTTATTATGTTGCAGGTTTGTTTGATGTTAGTGAAGTGGGTTGAATAGGATTACAAGTCTACAACCAACATGATTGCCTGTGGCACTTTGAAGATGAAGGACTCCATGCTATATAGGTATTTCTGCTGCATTGTAATGAGATACCCAAATGAGCTATGAAAGATGTAATGAATTATTTTATTCCTGGTTATAAAGTTGTATTATGACCTTTGTTTCTTGATATTACATCTTAAATTGTGGATGCTAGCTACTGATCCAGGGACTAGCATTGTAAACACAGGGATCTCTACCTTATCTAGGTTGGGACTTCTACATTTCACATCTATGAAATAGTTGACATGTCGGTAAAGATTTTATGACAATGTTCAAGGAGTTGACTATGACAAGATTTGATATTACATAGAGATATTTAGTCTGGACAGATTAATGTAGCAACCACTACATATAATTTTGGTATATAGTAGTTGAACAAACAAAACAAAGTTTTTCGAATAGAATGGTTACCTAGGACGTGTACATGACACAGTCCAAAGGGTTTTGTTAATTCAAAGGATGCTTAAAAGGGCATGGAAACTTCAATGGTTGAAGTAAGCATCGCGGAGTTAGAATCTTCACCGTGATGAAACTGTTAAAGGTGTTTAATTTCATCGGAGACGATGAAGATGCTTATATTTGCAAGAAATTAAATGAGAGCGATGAGACATATTTCTAATACATTATGCGGAGTAGATATTGTTGATTGGAAATAATGTATCTTTTATTGACAAAGGTTAAGAATTTCATTTCGATGAAAGACTTAGGCAAAACCCGAATATTCGGCATCAATGTATATATGGATAGATTGAGAAACTAATATATTTGTGCTAGACGTACATATATGAGATATTGAATGAGTTCAATATGGAAACGATAAGAAAGGTACTTGTCGCATGGAAAACAATTGAATCTAGATTCAAGTGTATTGACACTTGATAAGTGAAACAAGATTTAGTTGCTTTGAAACTTGGTGAGTGAAATCACAAGAATATTTTGATCAATCATACTGTGATATGTACACATCCAGATATGCCCTATGCTCTAAATGTTATGAGCATATACCAGAATGAATCATAAAATGACCATTGGACGATAGTAAGGATATTCTTATAATCTTTTGTAAGAATTAAGAATATATTCTATTTGTAGAAGAGACAAATAGTTCATTGTAAAATGACACTAGTTCTGTCACAAGATACAAATTAAGTTTATCTCAATTTAAACTATGGGTGGGACAATGTAATGAAAAGGAGATTCCATAATGTATTTGGATGAATTCCATAGTTAATACATTATGACGGATACTCCAACAAAAGGCTAAGTATATGATTGCTATAGCAGCAACAAAGGAGGGAATTAGTGTCAAGTAGTTTGTTATCAAACTAAGGCGTGGTTCACAACGGGCTAGTATTATGAAGATATATTGTATGGCAATTATATCAACATGTTTAACCCAAAGGAACTAAATGTATCACCAAAAGACAAAATTCATACAATGTCATCTCATTAGATAATGAGTGATGTGTAAAGACGCAAAGACATGCAAATACAAACGGACCTGAAAGTGTCAAATCCGGAGATTATGTTAACCACTTGCAATTCCGTATATGCAACACCATAAAGCCATATGTGTTCAATACGCAAAGGTTTCAAACTTGATTATTGACTCTAGTGCAAGTGGGAGACTGAAGGGAATATGCCCGAGAGGCAATAATTAAGTGGCTATTATCTTATTCCTTTTTTATGATAAATGTTTATTTTTCATGCTATAATTGTATTAATACGGAAATGTTAATACATGTGTGTTTAATAAACAAATATAAAGTTCCTAGTTATGCCTCTCTTATAAACTATCTCGTTGATTAACAAGATGATCAAAGGTTTCCTGATCATGGACATTCGATGTTGTTAATAACGAGGTCACAACATTGTTGGAATGATGTGATGAACATTCATCCGAAGTATAGCATTACGATCAAAGTCATTGTGTTTATATTGCTATAACATCATACGAAGTAATCCTAGTCCTTAGACCATGAGATCATGTCAATCACTAACACCGGAAGAGTATCTTGATAACATCAAATGTCACACCGTAACAGGGTGACTATAAAGGTGGGTTCAGTTCTACGAAGGTGTTATGTAGAGGTTCATGGATCAAGAGTGGAATTTTTCCATCCCGATGAAGGATAGATATACTCTGGGCCCTCTCGGTGATATCACATTAATTAGCTTGCAAGCAAGTGATGTGATCACTAGAATGTTATATCATGGGAACGAGAAAAGAGTATGTGTTGGTAACGAGATCAAACTAGGTATGGAGATACTAATGATCAAATCTTGGACATGTAATATATCACGAGACAAAGGGATTGAGTTACATGCGTATAAGGTTCACACGATCACAGAAGTCATCGTTGAATGTGTGGGAGTCAGTACGGATCTCCAGGTCACACTGTTGATTATTGATCGGAGAGGGGTCTCGGTCATGTACGCATTATTCGCGAACCGTAGGGTGACACACTTAAGAGACACCGACATCCATTTGGAGCAAATAATATGCCAAAGAAAGAAAAATAAAGCGCATGAATTGTTTCAATGGAAACCGGAATTATTTCGGGTGAAATTGTTGAAACTGTTTCTGCATGTGAAATTGAAATGGTGTACGGGGTTTTATGTTAATGTTTGTTAATTAATGTAATTAACAAAATTCTGAATAAATAAATAAAATAGTTTTTTAAATGAGAGCTTGCATTAAATTTGGTGGGAATTTAATGCATGTGAGTGGATTTTTGAGTGGAGGCATGTTTATGTGAGTAGAGGCTTTTCATTTTGAGTGGGAGCTCCACCCACATGAATGTGGAAGAGGTGGGGGCAGCCACCATGGCTGTGGCGCCATGCTCCTTGGTTGCCCC
This sequence comes from Avena insularis, assembly GCA_023614405.1. NCBI lineage: Eukaryota > Viridiplantae > Streptophyta > Magnoliopsida > Poales > Poaceae > Avena > Avena insularis. The sequence goes on along the minus strand of CM042687.1, from coordinate 236,489,026 downwards.
CTCTCCCTATAAAAGTCCCCCCTCTCCTCCTCTCATATCACACCTCCTTGTGAAGGATCTCTCTCCCCTTCAGAATTTCCCCATGGTCTCGGATCAGCGAGATACATATTCCCGGTGGCTTTTTCGGAAGGATTTGTTGCCTCCGCTGCTTCGCTGGAGCGAGGGCGTGGAAGTTGTTGGGATACCCGAACGTGTGTGCGATCACGGATACACCACTGCTTTGCGGTGCTAGACTTGATGGTGTTGTCCCAGATAGACTTCAACATGATCTTGAGATCGGCAAGAGATCGACTACATCACCAATGAGTTCATACTCGAAAAAGCTTTCGATCTTCGAGGGTATGTATTATATGGATATATATCCACCCGTTGCTTGTATCTAGATAGATGGATCTTGGTGCTTGTAGTTCCCATCATAGTATTTTTTTTTGTTTTCTATGCTGCAAACCCTACGGGTAACTGATAAATTCACATACATTATTGGCACGCTTGAGCAGCTTACCGACATCGAGAACATGACCATAACGGAGGCGATAGGACTCTTGCGAACGTGGGAAGAGAATTCTCGCGGCTATCGAAAAGGCAAAGGGGTGGTAATGATCAACTGCTATACTCACGCGCTGACTGGGAGGCCCAAAGTAGCAAAGCAAAGTGTGATGGCGAAGTATCAAGCAACTCAAAGCGTGGTGGGAACAATGAAAAGGGCAAAGGAAAAGGCAAGCCACAAGAGTGTGGCAAAGGTGATTGATCTGACGAGCGGAAGCCACGGAACTTGGATATGTCCAAGGTCAAGTGCTACAACTGCAATATGATGGGTCACTATGCAAAGCAATTTCCGGAGCCTAACAACCGGGAGATGAAGGCAAATTTGGTGAAGCAGGAAGACGATGATCTAGCTCTTCTAATTGCCGAAATTTGCAATCTCGTGGTTGAAAAACCAAACCGGAAGGTGCAACTTCAAGAGAAGAAAGTAATAGCAAATATATCCAGGAACCAGAATATGTCATGGTATCTAGACACGGGCGCTAGTAATCACATGACGGGATGCAAGGAGAAATTCCTCGAGCTAGAACTTAATGTTGAAGGATCAGTAAAATTTAGTGACGGTTCGAATTTCGAGGTTTGCGGGAAAGGTTCTGTCCTATTTGAGTGTCTCACCGGCAAAAACTGCATACTCACCAGAGTATACTACATCCTACGGCTTCGCAACAACATTATCTATATTGGGCGACTTGATGAAAACGGATGCAAGATGAACATTGAGAACGGGGTGATGATGATCTATGGTATACTCCGAGACGTTCTACCACGTGTGAATCGAATGCGGAATAGACTCTATATCCTCAGTCTTGATCAATCTCAACCGGAGTGTTGGCTCGCCAAGAGTGATGATGATTCGTGGTTATGGCATGCTAGATTTGGACATGTTAACTTCCAAGCCTTGAAGAAGATGTCCAAGATGGAGATGGTATCGGGGATGCCATTAACCGACCATGTTGATCGAGTATGTGACGGGTGCATGGTTGGAAAACAACACTGTATACACTTCCCTGTTGTATCTACCTATCGTGCAAGTACTGCGCTTGAGCTGCTCCATGGTGACCTATGTGGTCCTATCACCCCAGCAACTCACGGGGGGAGAAGTATTTTTTCTCGTGGTAGATGACTACTCGAGATACATGTGGGTCGTCCTCCTATGGTCTAAAGATGAGGCGTTTAAAGCATTTAAGAAGCTAAAGGCTGCAATCGAGATGGAACACAAGCTCAAGATTTGGGCTCTACAAACATACTGTGGCGAAGAATTTATGTCAAATGCATTCAATGACTACTACGAGAAGATCGGCATAAAAAGGTTCCTCATAGAACCATATACACCACAATAGAAAAGGTTCGTTGGAATACATAATCGCACCGTCGTGGACATGGCAAGGATCTTACTCAAGAGAAACAACATGTTAGGGTCCTTTTGGGGTGAAGATGTCATGATGGCAGTCTACCTTCTCAACCGGGCTCCAACAAAGGTGGTGATCGGCAAGACTCCGTATGAAGCTATCTACGTACGTAAGCCAAGTGTGTCACATCTACGGACGTTCGGGTGTGTGGCTCATGTGAACACGGTAGAGCCTCACCTCTCAAAGCTTGCCGATCGTAGCACCAAGATGGTGTTTATCGGATGCGAGAGGAATTCCAGCACCAAGGCATACCGCTTCTATGACCCACAAACTAAGCGTCTACGCGTTTCACGCGACGTCATGTTTGAAGAAAAACAAGCGTGGAACTGGAGCGGCACGGAAGACGAAGCTCCAAATAGAAACATATTCACGGTTGACTTCCCAACTCACGATGACTCAAGGAAGGATGTCTAGATGTCAGGCGATACGCCGAACCATGGTGACCGAGGTGATCACAATCAACACAATGCAGACACCGATGATGACGATGTGGACACGGAAGAAGATCTTGGCAGTCAAGATGGCAATCACGAGACGCAAAGTGATGACGACTATCTCTATGATGATCATGATGACAATGGCTTTGCCAATGCCACGAATGCCGATGAATCGGTAACAAACATGCTAGGAAATTCACCACATTCCTCAAGCACATCGACACCGACACAATTTGTGTCCCCTCCTTCGTAAGCCATAGTGGACTCCTCTGGTCCATGATGCTACAAGACCCTCAAGAAAGTCTACAAACACACCGATCCCGTTACGTTCGAGTACTCTAGACTATGTTTGCTTGGAGTTGAGGATCCAGCGAATTTTTTAGAGGCGAGCGAAGATTCAAGTTGTAAGCATGCCATGGATGAGGAATTGAAGGCGATCGAGAATAACAGCATGTGGAATTTGGTAACCCGACCTCCAAACCATAGGCCTATTGGTTTGAAGTGGGTATACAAGTTAAAGAAGGAAAAGAAGGGTGTTGTTGTGAAGCACAAGGCAAGACTCATTGCAAAGGGCAATGTACAATGTCAAGGAGTTGACTACGAGGAGGTGTTTGCACCGGTTGCTCGACTCGAGAACGTGAGACTGCTCCTAGCATTGGCGGCACAACAGGAGTGGAAGGTTCGTCATATGGATGTTAAATTGGCTTTCCTCAACGGTGATGTTGTAAAAGAAGTGTACGTGGAATAGCCCCTTGGCTACGAGAAGAAAGGTGAAGAAGAGAAGGTTTACAAGATCAAAAAGGCACTATACGGGCTGAAGCAAGCACCACAAGCTTGGAACTCAAAGTTCTACCAATGTATGGTATCTATCGGATTCAAGAGATGTCCCCTTAAGCACGCAGTCTATACAAGAAACTCCAAAGGTTAGAACCTGCTAGTTGGAGTTTACATCGATGATCTGATTATAACCGGAGATAGCGCGCAAGAAATTGAAAGTTTCAAGGCACGGATGAAGAAGAAGTTTAGCATGAGTGATATGGGATTACTAAGCTATTACTTAGGAATTGAAGTCAAGAAAAACTATGGAGAAATTTCCCTATGTCAATCGGCTTATGCGGTCAAGTTGTTGGACAAGTGTGGCATGGCATATTGCAAAGTTGTACAAGTTCCAATGGACCAACGTCACAAGTTGAGAAAGATAAGCTCAAATCTGTCGGTGGACACCACAACGTATTGAAGCATTGTGGGCAGCCTAAGATATTTGGTGCATACCTGACCGGACTTGGCATATTCAGTCGGGATCATGAATCATTTCATGGAGAACCCCACGACCGAACACATGAGCGCCGTCAAGCAAATCCTGCGCTATGTAAAAGGCACTATAAAAAGGGGAAATAAGGATTGATCCTTTACGGCTATTTAGATAGCAACATGGCAAGTGATATTGATGATCGTAATAGCACATCGGGGATGGTATTCTACCTAGGTGTGAATCCTATCAACTGGAATTCTCAAAAACAAAATATGGTGGCACTGTCTTCATGTGAGGTAGAGTACATTGCGGCGAGCGCGGCGGCTTGTCAAGGTGTGTGGCTGAGAAGGCTCCTAGCTGATCTTGCAAATAAGGAAGTGTAGAAGGTGTCACTAAAGATCGACAACCAAGTTGCAATCTCATTGTGCAAAAACCTGGTTCATCACAAGAGGATCAAACACATATGCACCTGTTTTCACTATATCCGGGAGTGCGCTGAGGAGGGGATTATCAAGGTGCAACATGTAAGCACCAACGATCAGGTTGCAGACATTCTTACTAAGTCTCTTGGGAAACAGAAGTTCATCAAGATGAGGGAGAAAGTCGGAGTGTAAGAAGTGAAGCAAGAAAACAAGGTTACGGAGATGAATGTAGAAGGTAACCTCGTTGCTACAATACGTACAGGAGTAGGATTAGGTGCAAGTTTAAGTTCTAGTAGAACTAGGAGTTTTAGTACTAGTCTAATCTTCTAGTCCCTATGTGGACGTGTATAAAAGCTCTCATAGGGCTGCACCTTGTAATCAATGAAAAATCATAAAAGAAATAGAGAAGCAAGAATAGGTACGATACGTGTCTGTGAAAATCAAATATTTTTCTGATTCGCTTTACTTCCGTCGCAACATACATGTACAAATAGCCAAGAGCTAGCTAATTCTCACGTACAGGAACGATCGGAATCAATCAAGCTGCTAGCTTCAAAAGCAACATACGTACGCGTGTTACGTTTGTGTTTTGCTCCTAGTGGAATCGTTTTGGTGCTTCAAAACCAACATCCCCAAGCCTCCCTGCCCCCTACCACGATGCAGCACAGCCTCCTAGTTATTCTCATGCCCTCGGTTGGCCGGGGGAAGCAACAGAGTGGAGGCGCTGACCGGTGTATGCTGCAATGAGCACCTAGGCAGATAGTACTGGGTGTTCAGTTACACCAAACCGAACGGTCCAGTTCTTTAGTGGTCGAGCGAATTTGATGTTCAAAAATCACGTACAGTTTGGTCCACGTGAGTTCTAGTAACCGAGAGATCATCCCCCCAACTCCCCCCCCCCCCCCTCTCCTGTGAACAGTACTTCGAGAGAGAGCCCAGTAGTTCCGGGCCGATCCCGAGCCCCTCCGGCGGCGCTGCCGTCCGGAGGTGGCGGAGGAGAGGTTCCGGCGTAGTTTAGGGTTAGGTTGTAGATGTTTGCGGCGGTTTCGTCGCTGTCTTGGGCATCTTTTGCCTGGAGTCGTCTCCAGATTGTCGGCCAGATCTGGAGCGGGCCATGGTGGATCTCCCTCCTTGCAGTACTCCGGTGGTCGGAGGCAGTTGAGGTGGGGGGATCTCCCTTCGGCGACTCGTAATAAGGCCTAGGACCTAGCATCCGATGAGGGGGCTGAAGCTCCGCCCCTTTCTTGGCCGGCCGTGGTGGCGGGGGGAGGAAGGGGTGGTGGTGACGGTGACTTGGGTTCTCTTTCTTCCCGGCCGGCCGTGGAGGCGAGGGGGATCTGGAGTGCTGCGTCATCGTCGTCTTCCTCCTTGTCTGGGTGCTGGGGTGGTACTTGCCGCGACGGGTTTCCCCTTCTTCTCTCAAGCCGTCATGGTGGTGGCGCTGTTGGTGGAAGGTCCTCATGCCTGCGGCGGCGGCTCGGTTTTGGAGCACTCTCTCCGGCGTCTTCTGGCGACAGTTTGTTCGTCAGCACTTCGGACCCAATGGCAGTAGGGCTGCCGCTCCGCCGCTGCTCGGTCGTGCGTTGATCCATGTGCGGTTACAGGATTTCGCCGGCGCTTCTTCGATCTGGAGTTGGAAGAGGATGGAGGACTTGATTGCTTTTTCAAGTTTTCTGTAGGGTCCTCAGTGCTTATTTCTAGGCCTTGTTGTAATTTTTATTTCTTAGGCCATTTGTACTCCAGAGTTTTCTGAGCAGCAATATATGTCGGGTGCATTTGCACCCGTTTCCAGTTCAAAAAAAAACGAGAGATCGGTGCATCCGTACCTCGGTTTAGTCATCGATTTGGACCAAACAACACCGAAAATGAATTGTTGGGCTGGTCTATGTTGGATGCTCCAAATCCTTATGTATTGTTGGGCTGGCCTGGGCTGGATGCTCTAAATCCTTTTTATCTTAAATCGTTTTTCTTTGGGCTGGGCTGAAAAGGCTAGCCCGATGCCAGGTTCAGACACGATTAACATTGCGTCCTGCACTGATTTAGCACAAGAAATAGACAGAATTTCCTCTATTCCCATCATTTCTTGAGAGCATACAAGTGAGAAAATTATCCAAGAAGCATATCTCACACAAATCGGACAACTCAAACTCATAAAATAGTATGGTTTCAGTCATACCGGGTTCAGTCCAAGTCTTTTCGGGTCGGTCATTTGGTTCTCAGGTTTTATGCCTAGTACTAGTCAGCAGCACCACGTCGGGCTCCTCCCGTGCCCCCTCGATGCGGGATTAAAGATGACAACATGGAGTGGTACGCTAAACGTTGACATATGGGCCCATCCGCCATGCAAATAAATGGTGCCCTCTACCCCCTGTGTTTTCCACCTCCCTTGCACGGAAGCACCTTCCACGGCGCGCATGACTAGCTCAGCAGCCAGCGGCTTGCTTAACTTCCGCCATCCTGCCCGCTGAGCGCAGCCCACTTTCGTGGAAGTATGCCCGTCTCTATTTTCTTTCCAGACATTATATGGTCATTTTAGTGCCAAAAATATGAACCTAGAATGTGTTATCATCGTTGTCAATCTAGGAAGACCCTAGCCTATGTAACCTAACAAAGCCACTTTTGATGCCACCGATTTGGCAAGGTTTAGTCGGTCACTACTGGAGCAGTCGGGGCTAAATCTTGTGATGCTTTTAGAGTAGGAGGTTAATTTTGTACTATCATGCTGCCATTGTATTTACCAGCCTTCTCCCTGCGCCCCTCAGGGCGGGGCTGGTAGGCACAAATTTTTATAACGCAGCACATCTATGTTTAAAAAGGAAGACGGATCACAAAAAGACTGAAGTAACATTCATTAGGCAAAGATAAAAGGCATTTTATACTCAACTCATTAGAGGCCAACAATAAAAAACTTTTTTTCACATATAGAACATACGCAAGCATCGTAAAACCGTGAATTGGTCATGCCGTTAGCACCTAAGACGTACTACGTCGTAAGCACCAAAGACGCTCGGAACTCGCAAGCTTACTCCTGGGTCGTAGGCGTATTCCAAAAGCATGTCATGTATGCAGCGTCATACATTCCGAGCGCGCGTGAAACAGGTTATGACACCATAAATACTACACGAATTGTCTCATCTATGTGTGTACGTTAGAGAAAACATGGTAGATTACTCTCTGCACTCAGAACGCGCTGATCGTGGTCTGATAGCTAAATCGATCGAAGTCATATAGATATGCAATCACAACTTAGGCTAGGTGGTGTACGAAATATATACATATTTTTTGGATTTTTTTGGATGGTAACATAGAAAAAACGCGTGCAAGAATCGATAATACAATAAACGTAACGTTAACATAAGTTGCTATTTACATTATTCCTCTTCGAAACCCGAAAGATCCACATCAGGTCCAATGTGCTGCTATTGCTTTCGGACGTTCAGTGAACAATCACGAAGAGGCCCTCGCTCGCCGACAATAAAGCATTGTTGCCGCATCGAGGCAACGACATGAGTGCATTTTATACACAGAAATGTCTGGGAATACGACGATACATGAAACACGACCATGAGACTCAACACGTGCTTCACTAAAACACGTATGCCATCATTTATTTTTTCTAAGCAAAAGCATGCTTCACCATCACCCCCTGAATCCGCATGCATTGTAGTGGGTAGATACGCAAACAACTGCTTCCTGTTTGTCTGGTTGGCCAATCCGTAAATACAGGGCACACACACTATGTTTTGTCTTTCGAGAAGAATTATTTGTTAAGTTAAATATTTAACGTATGATTATGTCTCTCAATTTAAGAACGTGCTGCAGGCGTATATGATACAAAATTGGTCATCAGCTGTTGTCTTCCGCATTAATTTTACTTGTGGACTTACTCTGATGATTTACGTTTGTTATGAACCCAATAGACTATCTTAGTTGTATGTTCTCTATTATTTATTTGTTACTCGTCTAACGTTATGTCTCAAAAGTTTCTTATATTTTCCTTGTCCAAATCCTTAAGGCCTTGTTTACTTCTTCGGTATTTTTATCCACAAAAGACGCGGGGATATACGGGAATTTGGTGTTCGCCCAATACTCTCAAATCCCCACAAATCTCTTTCCCAAAAATACTCTACCATGATGGAGAGTTTTTAATCTAGTCAAAAATACATTAGTGTGGAAGAGATTTGTGGGGATATTTCGGAATTATCCCCTCAAAACCCGGCCTAGTAAACGACCTATCGGGAAAATTTCGGGATACAAAATAATCCTCTTCTATCTCATGAAATACCCTAGAAGTAAACAAGGCCTAAGGAGCTCTAAGCTCCCTGGTTTTAAGGGCTTATGATTGATCGGGGAGTTTGGGCCTACCTGTCGACCGCTTACCGTTTTGCCGACATACGAGGCTTGCGCATATGCTAGTGTTAGGCTTGACCGCTTTATGTGCTGTCCTCAACGCGTCTCTGAACCGACTTCATCCCCCACACCTCAGATAATTCCATCTCCATCGAATCATGCCCTCATCCCATCCACCCTCCACCGGCAGGACGTGGGACGCCGTTCCTTGCTTCGGCCGATTTCCTGCTGCCCCGGCCCTTCCCTGCTTTTCTGCCGCCCGTTCTCCGTTAGCGGAGGGGATGGCCACTGGTGGTGATGAATGGAGAGAGGGGGAGGAGGCAGAGGGGATGGCCGACGGCCTTCCAGGGAGAGGGAAAGGTGGGTTGCCATGGAGAGGTGAAGGCGATGGAAAGCGCACGTGAGTCTGGACGCGCTGCTGCTGCTTTGGGAAAGTGAGTCAGGAGGGGTTGGGAGGAGGCCCGCGAGGAGAGAGGAAGGAGCAGCGGGACCAGAGCCCCAAGCGTGGCCGTGTCGTGGTGAGGTGGGCGAGAAGGGGAAGTGAGGACGCCATGGGAGAGAATTGTGTGGGATGTGCTCCGACATGAAGGGGTGAGTCGGAAAGATTTTAGCTTGTGCTCTGAATCTTTTTGTTAGCTGATACGTTGCTATCGCCTACTGCTGCTTTGCTATCTACTGATGTTTTTGTATGCTGCTTTCATGTTGAGATGGTGTGAGAGAAATTGAGACAGAGAGATTGTTAGATGTCAATCTGAATTTTTTAGAATATTAGTGATTGCGAGCTGATCCTAATAATGCTATTGCTAGGATGGATGACTGCACCTTCATGGAGTTTATGTAGATTTGTTGTGTTGTATCGAGATTATGTTGTATCCAGCGTTTGTATTTGGTAGATAAAGATTTGGTACTTATAGAAAACCAATATAATATATGTGAGTGGGATATAGAGAATGAGATTTGCCACTTCCATCGGAATATCAGTGCAAACTAAGGGGAAATTATTAGAGAGCTCTATAAATAGACATACAAACAGTCAAATTTGCGGCCTCCATTCTGTAATATTTTGATATTGATTGTTTAATCCAACATCTTTTCAGCTAAAATGTAAGAACGACTTAGTATGTGGATCCAAATATGTTTATCTTCTGGATTTCTCATCCAAACGTCAAAGGTCAGGTTGTGTCAACTATTGGTGCGATGCAGACTAGAGTACTAAGAAAAGGTATGCTTTTGGATCATGATGCTAAAATATCGTACTAAAAGCAGTTTTATATTTAATTATGTCCCATGTTCTATCATTTGGCAAGCATTTAGGATGTCATTTTCTTTAATTTCATATTGATGCTGCATTTTTTTTAAAGAAAACGCAAAGAATTTGCGTTTCTTTTCATTGAACAGGAAGAAGACATTGGTTACATCCTCCAAAGGAGGGACACACACTCACAACCCACACACACACACACGACCGTCCTCACCAAGCGACTACGACAGGGTGAGGAGGTACTCTCAACTTCAGAACAGCGACATTAGGTCTCACACAGCCTTGCCTCCAGCCAAGAATGGCGAGGCATCGAGACTCGGAACAACAGGGCAGCAACATCGCTATTGCCAGACACCTCCAGGGACGATTGCAACTCCAGGACTACCCATGCCAACATACCTCGCACCCTTGAGTGCCTAGAGAGTCGGTAGGTGAAAGGCGAGGCCCGGCTAGAACTGGTGTAGCTCTCATCTGGGAGATGCCGACGCCGGTGTACATTGTGCCATGGAGGTCCGTTCCCTATGTAGCAGTCTATGCCGGATCAACCCTTCACCAACCTCCAGCTGCTGCAGGTACTCCTCTTGCAGCAAGGCAGCGCCTTCAAGAAGGAGTCGGCGATGAGACGCCGCCACTGCCGGTCCAGCAGGCTGGACCTAGGGTTTCCCCTGGTACTCAAGGAGGAAGTCTGGTCAAGGTCATGCCCACGCCTCCAGGAAGGTAACGACGCCTTCACGCGTCGCCGTTGGCAGCACAGGCCATCGCCGTACGGGGATCTCACCCCGACCCATGAATAGAGACATCCGAAGACCGTTGATGCAGGGGAAGACCGGTGGTGGCGAAGGGTGTAGCTAGGATAGACAGAACATCATAGGGAGGGAAGCCTAGGAACGTCTTCGAAGGAGGGCACCGAACAGCACAGCGCCCAGGCCAACCGCCGTCGGGAGCGCATCAAGCATGTGGCAAAGCCATCTGCACCGCGCCGCCGTGGACCGTGGCCACCGCCGCGCCGGCCGCAACTTTGATAGAGTTGATTCTCTCAACTCCCGCAGCTAGCTAGCTCTCTGTTTGCCTCACACAACACGCACAGAGCACACAGGAATTTTGGTGCCCTCACGGCTTTCCTACTCTGTATTTCTTAACACCCCAAAGAAACATGCTTACATTACTACCTTAAGTAGGCCACACACGCACCCACTAACTCCACACACTCCACCACACCGGCCACTAACGCATGACCCGGCCAAATATGCATGACTAGCTAACAAACTCTATCACATGCGCTAACTAATTAACTGACAAAGACTGAATCTCAGGACAGATCCTATGCAGACTGTTGGCTTCAATACGTCAGCATGCAGCACCGTTTCACACGGCAGTGACGCCGGTTTCACGCTGCCCGTTGCCTCTCTCGAGCATGCACTTCCAGCTGAAACCATCAGCTCATACGTATCACACGTACATATGCAGACCTATACTGACACAACTAGCTAAACGCAGATACATAAATAAATATACTAATACATATATCAAGATTATACCCAACAAACTTCCCCCACCGGATCAGCCAGAGAGCAGCCACCTCCCAAAGGACCGTGCTTCTCGCATGATCGCCCCCCAAGCTCTCTCCACCAGCGGCGGTCGGGAGGGGTGATAGGAGGGAGGAGTCTGATTTGGCAGGAGGGGGTGCCACCGGGCACCTCCGCCGAGCGCCGCCAGTGGCCGGCCGCCGCCTCTGCAGCGCCACGCACGCCATCGCTTCTCGACCTCCCCGCGCAGGCAGAATCCCGCAGCACCACCACGCGCTCCTGCCGCGCCGCCGCGCCAGGATCCAGTGCGCCGGCCAACCGAACTTGGGCCCCGCCGCCGTCCGCCAGTGAGGGCTTTGCCCCCCGGCATCCTCCGACGACAGCAAGGGGAGGAGGGGGCTTGGGGCGGCCCTAGGGAGCGACGCGGGGGCCTGGGGCACTCAGGACTATCGATGCTGCATATTGTTACCATGGATGCCAATGAAGGAGAGTCCTTACTTGGCTGATAATGGATTGATATTTACTTATGACCCATGTTTTTTCAGTTGATCTAGAAATTCTGATTCATTCTAAGGACATTAGTTGTTTCAGTGGTGCAGATTGGTATTTTTATCCAGATAGTGCCTTTTCATATTTATTGTATAATAAACTATCTGAATCTCTGTAACTTGGTAAATGAGATATTAACGGTTGGAGTGCCACTGCTATATCTCAGAATCTGGAGTGTATATCCCTCTAGCATACACCCATAAGCACAAAGCTATGCATTTTAGCACAAAAAGAATAGATGTCTAGCGGCCGGTGACGCATGATGAGGGTGAAGCCTGGATTATGACGTTTAAAAGCCGGCCGTTGGTGCCACACCATGTGACGCTTATTAGATTCTTATGTTGAATTTTTTGGCAGTACTCACCAACTCATCACGTACTAATAATACTCATGCTATGTATTTATTTTTTAACCTTAGGGAATTATAACTTCATTTGGTAATTCTTGTAGCTTGTTTAAAGTTGTCTGCATGTATTTTTATATAGCACTGTTTAGTAATCACAGTATGGGTAGCCTGAAGTAGTATCAAGTTTGCACGTATGAAAAATACACAATATATATCTAATTAAAGTTTCACGCAAATCGGATCACAGGATTTTGGTAAGTTTTTCTGTTCGAATATAACTTTATCAACCTTAGACTACTACTCTGACCGCCTGCTGGTGTTTTGTTGAGGAATGAACTTATTCTTGCTGTTGTCTTTAGTGTCACGATTAATCATAAGCATGTTCTCTCTTTATCTGAAATTTTTTGTTAAGCTTTGCCTCCAACATGCTGTAAAGGTGGCCTTTCTGAAGAGTTTTTATTTTGTCTCGGCAAACACACTTATTCCCGGCAGTGGAAACGAAAAGTTGCATACTGACTTATTCCAAGAAAATGTCACTGTGAATACAAAGTTAGTGCTTATGGTTCAACCGCCAATTGCAGCAACAGTTAAAAATATTGTCTACTTTTCATTTGTTGTCGTGTGATTTTAGATCCGAGTAAATGGAGATAAGAGAGATACATAATGCTGGTTCCAGAATAATAATATGCTTCATTAGGCGTGTATATATTGTTTTGTTGGTGAAATATTACTACTAAGCAAACGGCTAAAAAAACTCTTAACGTTTGATGCCTACCGAGTGAGTTTCTAATTAGAAGAGGCTGAAAAATGAGGTGTTAGAGATTAAAGTAAGGAGTGAACGCATTCATTTTGCCTTTTTCTTTGGATGGTTAAAATGGAAGTAGATTAAAACCTGAGGAGTCAATTACCACCCTTTATTGTACTTTTAATCTGTGTCATTTTCTACCCATTTAGGTACTAGATCATTTCCATATTTTCTATTTGCAGATGAGCATGTACTTTGCGCTTGCCTTTTTCATGTCATCTTCTACGGAAGCGAAATTAACATATACAGTTTTTAGTTCACAATTTTATTGCAAACTTTTGTTCTTGTTTGGTGGTCATATTTGTGTTTGCAAGGCTGCCATACATGTAATTTATGCATGTATCCTTTGATTATTTTTCATTCATGAAAACCACAGTCCACTGCATGGATATTTGCAAGCATTTGCAACAGACAATGGTAATGAAGTTCTTTTTCTCCCATGAAACATCACCTCAGGCCTCCGAAGAGTCAATGCTAGCTAAAGTGACTACAATTTAGTACTTAATTTCTTATGGGTACTTGCTATTGAATTCTATTATGTAATACTACAGCCTTAGGTGGTGTGCTCGAGGGAATAATAAGTTTCTTGGGTGAGTATTTTTAGTACTGTTAGGGTTATGGCACCATGTATGTTAAGTTTTGTGTAATATCATGTGAATTATGCAATGGACACAGGTGTGTACTGTCCAATTTCCTGAGAGGCTGACACCTTTTTGTTCTTGAGCTGTAGCAAATGGTCTATGGCTGAGACTCTTGCGTTCAGCATGAATTTAGTGTACTTTTGATGCTTTAGGTGAAAATCTTATTCAAAGTTTAATCAAGAATAGTTGTGATTGTATGTCATAGCAATTATGAAATCTGCGAGGTAGTAAAGGGAAACTCGATCATATATATAGTACGTATTACCAGCTTGGTCCTAGAATGCGTATGTGAAAATTAAGGCAGTTCAGTTAGAGAATCTTTGTGCTGAAAGTAAGGCTTACAATATGTTCCTCCAACGACATAACGACGGCCTCGTGAGCCATCAGCATACTTCTTACTCTCTTTGATGACATATAAACTTTTTCAGTGGAACCTGGGTCAATGGGATCTCTTGGATATCTTGAAGGTCAAATAGAAAACCTTAAGTGGTGTCTACGTGGCTCCAAGCAAGGAAGAACTGACAAACGAGTTGTTGCACATATATTTTTGAATACTAACTGGGCATAGGTGAACTTGATTATAGCCGAACAATACATATTTAATCTGCACATTAGTTTATTTCATATGTGTGATCCTAAGAGCATACATGGTCCAAGAGAAAAGGTACTCCCTCCGTCTTGAAATAGATGTCAAGTTTGTCTAAATATAAATAAATATAGACATTAAATAGCATCTAGATACGTTCAAAAATTTAAGACATCTATTTTAAGACGAGTGAGTATCAGCCATCTCTAAAGAGCTCTACCCCTGATTTTATTAGTGTGTGGTTGTTCGGTCGTTTTCTGTCGGATGGGGCCTGGCTATCAATGTGATACCTTGCTGTTGGTGGAATTGGTAGCTTGTGGTTGTTCGAACCATATCCCACTACCCGGGGCCCATCAGCTTGTGTGTTGCTGACATGGACAGCCCGACCCAAAAAAAAGTCTAACGGTTCGGGCTTTCAAGGTTCAGATCTATGGTCTGGCGTCCTCACGGACCGGGCTCGGGTTAGAGAAAACGACAAAATAGGGAAGGGCCTGACCCCTGTCCCAACGACCTAAAGAAATATGCGCATCATGGGCCGGGCTTAGGCTCATATTTCAGGCCTGACAATCGGGACGGGATTGGGCCTGGGATATGTGCGATTGGCCTTTTCAGAATCGGCCCGAGCCTAACCCGATCCGGAAAATGCTCAGGTATCCTGCTTTTATTTTTCCGGTGAATTGGGGTCACATGTTTGCTTTGTGGCTTAATTTTTATGCAGCTTACCATGAACGAGCTAAAGGCACAACATAAACAAAACTACTCTCTTCGTCCTAAAATAAGTGACTTGCATTTATCTAAATTCATATGTATCTTTAGATACATACGAGCTAAACAAATAAAAATTATTTATTTCCACACGGAGAGAGTATACATTTTCTAGCAAACAGGACCCATCATAAAATTGAAATGCCATTCTCGAAATAGGCTTTCGCCCCGCTTTATAGATAAAGCACATAGGTGAGACCGCTGCTGGGCCAGACAGCATAACGTGCAAAGGAACAACATGGTACAGTAAGTTGGGGAGAAACCCAGCCCAAGAACAAAAAAAGAAGAGAAAAAAGAAAAAGAAAGCCGAGAGCGGCGGAGTGCCGAAAATGGAAACAACTCGCCATCGGTGCGCCCACCAGAACAGTACCACCACCCAACCCATAGACCAAAGCGCCTGCGCACCAAGACAGCACCTCCAAGAAGGGGAGTGACAACGACACTGCTGCCGGGCCAGGACCTAGGGTTTCCCTCGGTACGCAGAGGGGGGTGGGGGAGGGATGTCCTAGACACCCTTCAAGAAGGAAGGTGATACCCGCGGGCGTCACCGTGTTGGTGTCAACAGACAAGGATTTCTTCCGACCCCTCCAGAACCACACCCCCGAGCACTTTGGAAAGCTTCATCAATCACGTCACCCACGAGCACGCGCGAACCCAGTCTTGAGGTCGCCACCGCCGTCACACTGAGAGCCACGGAGCAAAGCCGGTAGGCCGAGAGAGCGAAGACTTCGGCGTGGGTCGTCCTGCCAACAGCACGCGGGAGGAAACAACCTCCACCACCAGCAGGTGGTAGCCGACCGGATGCAGCAGCAAGAAACACCAGGCCCTCGGGCCCGGCCGAGCCCATGGAGGCTGGTGAAGTCCCGCCGCCGCACTGCAGCAAGGGTACCACCGAACACGCCAACCTCCACCCCATCCCTACTCCTACCACCAGGGGATCCGCCACCACGACAAATCCCGGTCGCCAAGCAATAGCACCGTCGCCATCGAGCTCCCCCGGGCCTGCCGAACCGCCGCCGATCTGGGGATCTCACGTCACCTCCCGGAGCCTCCTCCCCGAGAGGGACGTCGAAGTTGTCCACCTTTCGAGGCTGCCACCCCAGCGTCCAAAAGCTCGAGTCCTTACCTCCGCCAGCATCACACTCTAAAAGCCGCCGGAATTGGGTAGGGTGATCGGGCGCTAATTCCAGAGGCTATAAGTTCACGCAGCCACCAAAGTTCGGGGTACTACCCACCACCACCCGAGGCGCCCGTGGTCCGGACGCAGCGGCAGGGCCGATCAACCGGGATCAGGCCCAGATCAGCCTGCAGGCCCCACGGGCCCGCGAGCCTAGATCTGGCCAAGAACAGCCCCGCTGTCGCGCTGCTGCGCCTTGGTCATCGCTGACCAAGCCCGGGAGCACGTCCTCCCAACACCATCCCCACCGAACCGTCCTCCATTGTGCTCCGCCGCCACCAGCAGGGACAACACCGCCGCAGGACCTCCCCGAGCCAGCCCTAGGGCACCAACAGGGGAAGAGGCCCCTCGCGACATCCAGAGGCAAAGAGGGCCGAATCGCCGTCACCTCTCCATATCCGGCCGAGCCCCCACGCTGCAGGCGTCGCCACAGGCCCCGCCCGCAGCCTCGAGTCTGGGGCCAGCCTAAAGCCGCGAACTAAACGCCACCCCCAAGCCCGGCCGAGAGAGCCCGCCGCCGCCAGAGCACCGTTTCCACCCCTGCGCACCGCCGCCGGGCCGGGAGCCCCCGAAATCCGCTCCTAACGCGCGAGGCAGAAAGAATCCGTCGGCGCCGGTGCCGCACGAGCTTTGCCCGGCGGCCCATGCCGGCGGTGGCGGAGGGGAGGGGAGGAAGGAGGAGCTGGGCGAGGGTTTCACGGGAGCGCTCCCGTCGCCCTCGGGGGGAGAGGAGCAACGGTTTCAATTGAAATGCCATTAGCAAAGGACGATGTGATAGAGCACATTGTGATACGGTTCGCTGCTGATGGAATTGGCAACCATTGCCCTTGGGCTCACCTATTCTGTCGGTGAATTGGGGCACAAATTGCTTTGTGGCCTAATTTTCCTACTGTGTACGAGTCCAAGGCACAATGACCAATAAACAGAACCATAAATTTTCTAGCAAGCAGCACCCCTGTCATAAAATTAAAATGCCATTAGCAAGGGATGGCGCGAGCAGAACGAGCTGGGTCCATCTAGTATAATGTACACACGCTCAAATTCTTGTCCAGCCAGCCTCAGTTTTTATGAATGAAGGTTGAACTCTAGCCTCGGCTATTATCTCACGACCAAGCCGTCCTCTATATCATAGACTCGGGTGAGGACAACTATTACAAGCGGTTAGAGCAACATTCTGTGCGGGGCCAACAAACCGAGATCAAGTTGTCGCTATTCGCACCATTGACTAGGCGAATGAAAAGCAATATTAAAATGTAGAAATGACAAAATGCTTATAATGAAGTAAAGGTGATTGCATAGATAGAAGGGAGACGTTTGGATGGGGGGAAGGGGCACCGAAAGAGCAATCAGAGAAGTCACGAGTGGACAATACAAGGGAAAAATGACATAAGCTAAAAAACAGAAACATATGTGTATAAAGAAGCAGACTGACATATGCAATGAATGAGGGAAAACATATAGGAAGAAAAGCAGAGAAAAGAAAAACAAAAAGAAAAATATAGTCGTTACAGAAGGAGAAAACCCTTAGGAGCAGCAATGCTTGCTCTGCATGTTACATAGAAAAAATGACGCATTTTCCTGTCGGTGACCGTCATAGGCATCTCGACTGCCCCGGGAATATTCACCTTAAGGACGACAAAAGCCTACGACGGTAGCTGTTAGGAAAACGCGTGCTGATCCTGCCCATGGCAGTGGTTGAAACTCACCATTGTTCCGTGAAAGTTCACCGGAAGTAAGATGGCACCCAGACAGGCCCAGCACACTGCATAGGCAGGTACTCCGTCTCCTGTCCGTAAGCAGCTCCAATGTGCATGTCGGGTGTGGTCAACGGACGTGCACATGGAGCTGAGCATGGGAGAGAGAGATGAAGTGTGAAAGGTACCGGCAGAGGTTGAGATAGAGGACAAGGTCTTATAGCCAAAGAACGAGCGAAAAATTAGAGCAATATGTGAGAGTCGTTTTCTTGCACCAACGATACCCACCGCATGACCTCGTTGTGAGGATCCGCGCACGTCCACCACGTGGAGGCGCCAAGACGGACTGCGGCTGGACCCACCAACCAAACGATCAGGGTTTCCGCTGCCAGCTCGCCCGTCGAGCTCAAGAACCTGCGGAAACTGAGAGTTTCCACTGCCACGTGGTATGCCGACCACGAGAACCCGTGGCCGGAATAGGTCTCCGCTGCCAGCTCAGATCTCGTACGCGAGAATCCGCTGCGAGCGAGGGTTTTTGCTGCCACATCAGCGATCAACGGGACCCATTCCCCGGCGGGTGTGGAGGACCTGTCTCCCTCCAAATGCCTCACACCAAGGATGTTGTCTCCCACATCCACTGGCTCGTGGCCCACCGTCCAGCGACGCAGGGTAGGAAAGGGCGTGCGAGCTCTCGACAGGTTGCGAGGCCCATCACCCTGTGAGAGCGGGGTTCCACTGCGATGTCGTTGTGTGTCCTCCCCATGTTCCATCCAATGGTCTAAAAGAATCAAGGCAACATGGATAGCAGAATCGGTCGAAACTTCCATGCGCTGTTATTTACTCCGAATCACGGGCTGCATGATTGGTTGTATTTTCCATATTTTGTGTTGTGTTTGTGAGTACATTCAAAGTACTCACCAGTTGGCTTTGTATGCCAGATTCTCGACGAGTATCATATTCTACCAAAGCTTGGAGATGATGTGAGATGTGCTAGGATCAATAGCCTAGCCACAGTCATGTGGAATGGAGCCGCACCAAGTTATTGACTCATAGATATCTTCCACTGCCAGTTAAATATATGTTTGTGTCATGTTTTTCATGATGTATTATCTTGCCTTGATGGCCATATGAACCATTTATAACACTCATGTGCCTGTTTGTAATGATATTTGCATATGTTGTCATCTCGTGACGTACGACCACATATCTTGAGGTGGCGCATGAGGCGATTCACCATTATGACAAGATGTGTCATGAAGGGGTGTCCCGCCGGCAAACACCTTATACGCGAGGAGTCAACCGGTGAACACAATGACGCCTCCTAGCCTAGTTGTCCATACTCCAAACAATGAAAAATCAGACCCCATGCCATACACTCAAATCAGACCCAGATGTCATACACGAAAGTGAGAACTAGTGGCCATGCTTCCTTGGGAAGAAGACCAACACCTGCTAGCAATCGTGATCCTTCGAGATGGAGATCAGCGGCAGACGCATTCCTATGGTCGTGCCTACCACGGGATTTGCGTGTGTGATGCATGTGAAATACATACATGAACTTTGTAGTTTAGTATGCTATATTACAACATATTTGCATCTTATTTATTGTTATATCCATGTGTTTACACTTGTTTTGTTGATTTTCCAAAATATCTTATTTATTTGGGTTATAACTCCGTAGGACAGAAAAATCCTATTTTGCGTATTTTTTTACTTTTAGGGACCTTCGTAGACTAAAAAGGGCCTAAGATTTTTCTATGGAAGTTTTTCATTAAAAGGAAGTCCTAAAACACTTGGAACCCAAATATGAGCTACACGAGGCCTAAGATGGGCCCCATGGAGCGACAAGAAAAGCCTCTAGCAGCCTCTCCTTCATCAACATCCCCACGTCGCTCTCCATCATGAGGGGGAGTAGTCCACCCCCTAGACTATGGGTTTGTGGTGGTAACTTAATCCAATCTCTCCATGTATGATCATTGTTGTAGACCGTATGAGTTGCCTTACATGATTACGGTACTATATATGTAATTAATATGGTGGATGTTGTGGCATGAGATGATATTTGTTATGCATTTACCATTGTGTTGCACTTCTATAGCTTGTTATGATCTGAAATTATATTACCATGTCTATGCCTTGTTTGGCAACATCATGAGGTGCTTGACAATACCAAGTGTAGGTAGGAGAGATGGGTATGAGATGCATAAAAAATAAAACCTTTGGATTGGTGTTATAATATGTTTTTACATAAAGGAGTATGATGTATGTAGATGTGTGCGGTATTTGAGGGTGTAGCTGAGTGATAAAAATAATACCGCTATGTGACATCTAGCACCAAATACTTTAGTACACGCACATCTAGGGATAAAATGAGAAGAACTACTCACTGCCAAGTGACAAAAATAGCACGTTGGGTGACATAGCTGAAAATACACGGATGTCACCTAGAGGAGGGGTGTGGTGAATAGGCGAGTTAATCCAATTATATTTTTGGCTATAATAAATATGGAATAAAACTAGCATTTAATTTATCAATCATAAAACCTAAGTATGCTAGAGTTCAACTAAGTGCATTAACAACTTATGCTAAGCAATACAAACAATAAGGTGATAGCAAGATATAGAACTTCAAGAACAAAGACTATTACAAAGTAAGGTGCATAAGAAAAGAGCTCAAGTATGAATGAACTAGACACGTGAAGATGACTATGTATCCCAAAGTTCACACCCTTGCGGATGCTACTCTCCGTTGGAGCGGTGTGGGGGCCCAAGGCTCTCCAAATGCCACAATGGCTCACCGTATTCTCCTCAAGCCCTCCTACCAAAATGAAAGTCCTTGATCCACTATGTGATCCTTGAGGGCGGTCATCGAACCCATAAAATCTTGGGGAAATGTCCATAACTCATAACTAGAGGCTCCCAAATAATCACCACCTAGGACTCAAGCTTGAGGAATATCCACAACTTAACTGGAGGCCTCGAGAAATCCACTAATCCTCTAAGCCATCTAGGGTTCCAAGAACCCGAGAGGAACAAGCTTCGGGAACAAGCTCCATGAGACACAAGCTCCTGTTACCAAGAACCTAAGAGTAACAAGCTCACTTTCTTTCACCGACCTATTCTCCGTACATAACTCAAACATATGCACCTAATGCAATGGAAAGTCTTTCACTCCCAAATTCCAGCAAAGATACAAAAGCTATTGGAAGAATAATACAGTAAGAACATAAGAGGAAAACTAAAAAAGTCTCCAAGATCAAGATCCTAAGATTTGCTTCACAAAGAAGGGATTTGATTTGGTAGGTGTGTAGATATAGATCTCCTCTCTATTTTCCCTCAAAAGATTCAAGAGATATTGGAGAGAAATAGAGGAAGGGAAAACTCTTGAAAGTCAACAATGGAAGAGGAGAGAGAGTAGAAGAGACAACCTCCAAGAGAGGAAGAAGGAGTCCTCTCCAAAATAAGTCGTTAGGTACGAAAACACGCCTGGCCTATAATACAGCCATACAGGCTGCTGGGAGGTACTACCGCCTAGACCATACCAACGACTCTTCAGCCATGTAGGTGAGCTGGTAGAACAGGCCGCAAGTACTTCCTGACCCGGGCCGAAACTCCCAGCCAGTACTACCAGTACACTTTCAGACAAGTACTGGTAAAATGTGCGCAACCCGCTATATGGGTATTGACCATTGCCTCGCATTCTTGAAACTTTCCTGGTATCGCTCTAGTACTATCGATGCAAAAAATGACGGAGCAGCACTACCAGCGGACCAATGGTATTACTTGCAAGGCAGTAAAGCAGAAACCAAAACTGTGATAACTCGAGCATCCGAATTCGATCGAGATGAAACAAATTTTGTTGGAAAGATAACGACAAGTGGAAGTATTAAGGATTGTCGAGGGAGAAAATACCAAGAGGAGATACATGTGAAACCTACCTAAGGTAAGAACCAATAAAACCTCCAACATAGAAAAAACAATCAAATAATCATTGGAAATCCATTTTTGATGAACTAGAGCTTGTTATGAAGATAACCACAAACTCTAAAACCTCACATGGATAAGATCCAAATAACAACTAATAAATATGATGCCAAAGGTGCAAACATTTGAGCTCTCTATAAGGATGTGATCAAGTTACTCACTTGAGTTCCCTTCTTGCTAGTATGGCTATGTATCCTATAACCGGTCTCCCAACTAGACGAGACCAGTAAAATAAAAAGGCTATATCAAGATCATAAATTTTCCTTGCGCATTCCACTTGAGCTTGATGAAGATGTTCTTGTCCTTCTCAAGTTGGAACACCTTTTTTGATTATTATTGCTTGCGCTTGCTTGATAAAGACTTGGGAAATGTTCCCCATGCTCCTATGGGAGAAACTCTTCTTTGGACATGTCTTCATATATCCATGATCAACATAAGGATGGGAATTTTCAATAATATGATCTTATCGAGATGGATCATATTGAACTTGCACTTGACTTCTTCTTTGTATGTGTAACACCCTCCGGATCGGCCCTATGCAAGTTTTAGCGCTTCCCACCAAACCCGCATAGAAACGATTCAAAGGTGCCCACCAGGCACTTGCGTGCGGGTGGAAAACAAAGTAATATCATTACACAATAGTCCTTGATGGAACCCCCAAAACATATATATACAACAGCGACTCAATGAGTCGAGAATACAGATATACAATATAAAGATCCAAATCACCTTGAAGACGATAAAACGTCCGAGTACGGACAAGATGCAAATCGAGCTAAGAGCCCTGAAGAATAACCAATGGCGTCCATAACCCTGCCCAGGCCAAGCTGGAAGGGTAACCCTGCTAACGACGTCGATCTCAAAACCTGCTTAACAAAAGGGGTGCCGACAAAGGGCGAAGGAAAAAGAGAGCGGTCAGTACTGAGGCCAGTACACGACGAGACTAGAATTCGGCGGTCCTCTCCTACATAGGTATGGTGGACTGAAGCGGCGGCGCAGCATGCACTAAACAACCTATAGAGACTTGATATTACTGTCGGCTATCAGAGAGGGATAAGAAGGACTTATTTGGAACCAACCTGATACTACCACCAAACATACCCATCCTGGTATAACCCCCTCGAGACCAAACGAGGAAGTCAACCGAGGAACTCACACAGTTGGCAGTTTTATTTATTCAGTTATCGTTGCAGCAATTACTAGTCAGGTATAGATAGTCATCCTGATATAATAGGTAGTGGGCACTTTTAGTTAACCATTCCTTTGTAGTTACAACACTTACTAGTCAGATACAATTAGCATGAGATATCCCAAACCCAGAAGTTGTTGGTACTTTTATTTAGCCATTCCGTTGTACTGAAGCTGATTACTAGTCATATCGGATACAAGACAAATTATAACAGTAAACTTTAGTTATAGTTGTCTATGATCGAGAACTGTGCTCCAAGTCGTCCATAACCGCGGACACGGCTTCTCGAAAAGATTTAACCCTGCAGGGGTGCACCAAAGTTTCCACACGCACCTACACCCTTGTTGTCAGATCAGGTAGGTACAAGATCACAAAACATACACCCAACGGTATGTCGACGGGGTTTCGGACACGACGTTTCCTAGACCCAAAGCAAGCACATGGGGGCCACCCTACTAAGCTACCCGTAACGAAGTCGTCCGGTCTTCGAGACGGACCCAAAGGTTTGTGACAATGGATGTAAACGACTAGGAACTCGAAAGTGTGACTGGGCTTGTCGATACCGCGAAAACATTCCACGTTGGTTCTAAAAAGCAGTGAGCGCTCACGCGCGCAATCGTAAATAAAGCGATGAAATCATGGCATAAGCAGGATAGTAATAAAGCCCCAAACTACTTTGTGGCCCCGATCTGATGCTTTGAAATCAGGTACTAATCGATGGGGTGCCCACACCCCACGTGGTTAGCGCTCGATCTCGGAACATGTGTCAAGAACTCGGGGTCCTACGGGACACCAGTGAGCGGTTAAAAACCAAATATTGTCTATTACCCACCGGTGCCTCTGCATTTACCTACTTTTAATTTTAGTTATTAAACAGTAATTAAATCCATGATCATCTCCAACATTAAACATGCGACATTACTCCAACAACTATGGTACTTGACGACACGCAACAGCACTTGAGCAAGCGACTACGACACGCAAGTCCAACTATCTACCAAACAACAGGTAATAGGATGTGTCCAAGGCAATATAAGGCTGCAAGGGATATCACGGGTACAAAAACTAGAGCATCGCACCGCAGTTAGCAATAGATCAACAGGAGGAAGTAAAGACTAGAAATGTAAAATAGGTAAAAAGAGGGAGAATGCTCGCCTGAAAAACATTGCCGAAGGTTCATCCGAAGATCGGGTCGACACTCGCATCAACTCAACGGCCTTATCCGCGAAGAACCAAAACACTAGAAGAAACACCGGATGAACTATTTAATACTACGGCAGAAGATCGGACATGATGCATGTATGATGCATGACATGGCAAAGATGCGATGCAATTAGGCAATATTAAGCGAGACCGAGGGTCCGGACAATTTATTAGATGGTTCATGTTGTTTAGATACCCCGCAATTTAAATGTTGTCTTAACAAGGCAAGATATAGCATCAGTTCGCTACACAAATTTAAATGGAGTCAATATTAGACTAGATTTATCCGCATTTGGCCTCCATATTTAATTATAAGGTGAATCGATATAATGTCTCCAAACCACCAAATATGTATGCAAGCATGTCACTTTAAGATGCACGAGTTTATATTACAATTTATAAAATAGGGCTCGGAAAGGGGATCACACACAGGTTCGATGATCTTGGAACAGGGGGGCGACGGGTTTGGGGTCTTCGATTCCATTGCCTTCGGGTTCCGACGTCCGTGTAGAAGAGCATGGCGTCCTGAGGGAACGATCTGTGTGGGCGATCTTGGTGTCCGGGAATTCTCTGGGTCCCCAAAGACGATCTGGACGGTTCTGGATTTATTTGTCGGTGTCGGACTCATGTTGCTTGTCAACAAGGAGGGCTTGTCGCATCAGACTTGCGTTGGTCTTTGACAGCAACATCATCACATCAACAGTTTTTGGGCCGAGATAGGAATATCACCAATTACAAACACCAGGTGCTCGTGATGCACTAAGGCAAGGAAACAGAACAGGATGCCCCTGTACAGCATCACAAGCACAAGGCGGTAGCGGCAGGGGTTAAGGCACCCGCTTGCAGGCGGACGACGACATGGGGAGAAGCACATCAACAGCACGCGCTCGCGAGGAAGACAGGGGCGCGCCGCAGGATGATCTTGAAGCGACCGAGACGCCGAGATCAGCGAGGCGGGCTCCGGACGGCAGCAGCGGGTCGCCTCAGATGGGGCGGTGCATGCGAGGAGGTGTCGTCTGCGAGCGCGACCATGCAGCGCTTGAGCTTGGTGGCGAGGCCGAGGCTATGGCCGGCGACGTTGCTGGGAGGAGAGGAGGCCCGGGCGACGGCGGGCGAAGCCACGACAAAGAGCGCTGGCGGCGTGCGAGGCCGAAGCCTTGGCGGCGCAGCGAGGAGGGAGGTGGCACGCGGCTCCCTGGCGACAAGATCCAGCGGGGGAGGTGGAGCGATCGAAGTGAACTGGCGCAATGTCGGCGGAGGAGGAGAGGCAGGAGGTGCTCGGACGGCGGCCTCGAGGAGGAGGGTGGAGCGCCGCGAGAGGGAGAGGCCCGCGAGGTGGGGTGGGGCCAGGGCTCACGCGGGGTGGGGTGAGCGGGGGTTGCGTGAGGGGGAGAGAGGGGGGTTACGGGGAAGGAGTGGGTCGCAGGGTGGGGCCAGGGTTTGACCGCGCGAGGTGGTGAGTGGCGGCGTCGGGGAGGACGGATATGGTTGGAGGGGTGGGGTAGCTAGGGTTTGGGTGGTTGGGGTTGGTTTAGGGTTTGGTCCAACCGGTTGGGCCTTTGGGCCTGGCCGGTTTAGATATAGGTTTTAATATTTATTTAAAACATTTTATTTTGTTTTCTTTGTTTTGTTTGAATTATTTTGTAACTAGTTTTACACGATTGAAATAGCAAGAAAATATAATTTGAATGAAAGAGGAGATGTAATGTCGAAAACAATATAGGATTTATAAAATGGTTTCGAGACAAAATATGCATGATGTGTGATGATGATGCACATAATAAAAACAGCAGCGATTTTCTAGTAGTGATTTTACCCGGGGTGCTACAATTCGACACCACTAACAATGGATCTCGCCCTCGAGATCCGCCTCGTGGTACATGGAAGAAGGCCGACAATCTGAAACTTTTGGCTTCATGTAGATCCTCGCGACACCACTAACAAGGGTTCTTTCTCTATCTTGAAATCCGTGACACCACCAACAAGGGTTGGTGGTCACGTTCATCGAGAGAACACTCCGGCGAAACAAAGGACGAAGGTAGAGGTATCAAAAGATAAGGTCACCTCTAACTCCATGGAAGGAGTAAAATTGCTTGATCCACCGATTCAATGCACAAGAGCGAATGATAATAATAGTCGGATGGTGATCAGTCCATCGCGCACCCAAAGCATTACTCTGCACATGAATGGTAAAATTATGCAACCAACTCTCGGAATTCAGACTGAAGATCTCGACAAGCGAGGTTTGGAAACAAAGGAGCGATGGAGATTCTCATCAGATCTAATTTAGATAATTTTATCGTATCGGAAAACACCAGAGGATACAAAGAAAAAAATTAGTGAATTTTGGTCCACTAAAAAGATGCAACAGGTGAAAAATTTATCGGATAGCATGAAGACCAGATGTCGAAGCACCGTTACAAGAGGATGGAAGCGAAACCCTGAAGGTACGACGGAAACCCAACCACGAGAATTCCTGGACTCGAAGAAAAGATAAGAGAGCAGATTCAAAACACGCAGAGGTAAGAAGAGAATAGCAGAGGGGTAAGGAGTAAAAGCAGACCTAATTAGATCTATCCAACTGATTTTTTCCAAAATAGTTTTGACACTCTATAACGTTCGTTAGCTAAGTTATCCTACAGGCTGGACACGTGGGGTATCATAACTGCTGAGCTCTGATACCACTCTGTAACACCCTCCGGATCGGTCCTATGCAAGTTTTAGCGCTTCCCGCCAAACCCGCATAGAAACGATTCAAAGGTGCCCACCAGGCACTTGTGTGCGGGTGGAAAACGAAGTAATATCATTACACAATAGTCCTTGATGGAACCCCCAAAACATATATATACAACAGCGACTCAATGAGTCGAGAATACAGATATACAATACAAAGATCCAAATCACCTTGAAGACGATACAACGTTCGAGTACGGACAAGATGCAAATCGAGCTAAGAGCCCTGAAGAATAACCAATGACGTCCATAACCCTGCCCAGGCCAAGCCGGAAGGGTAACCCTGCTAACGACGTCGACCTCAAAACCTGCTTAATAAAAGGGGTGCCGACAAAGGGCGAAGGAAAAAGAGCGGTCGATCGAGGCCAGTACACGGCGAGACTAGAATTCGGCGGTCCTCTCCTACATAGGTATGGTGGACTGAAGCGGCGGCGCAGCATGCAGTAAACAACCTATAGAGACTCGATATTACTGTCGGCTATCAGAGAGGGATAAGAAAGACTTATTCGGAACCAACCTGATACTACCACCAAACATACCCATCCTGGTATAACCCCCTCGAGACCAAACGAGGAAGTCAACCGAGGAACTCACACAGTTGGCAGTTTTATTTATTCAGTTATCGTTGCAGCAATTACTAGTCAGGTATAGATAGTCATCCTTATATAATAGGTAGTGGGCACTTTTAGTTAACCAT
The DNA here is from genome assembly GCA_023614405.1 of Avena insularis. Lineage (NCBI taxonomy): Eukaryota > Viridiplantae > Streptophyta > Magnoliopsida > Poales > Poaceae > Avena > Avena insularis. The sequence goes on along the minus strand of CM042687.1, from coordinate 236,461,457 downwards.
TCCGTTGTAGTTACAACACTTACTAGTCAGATACAATTAGCATGAGATATCCCAAACCCAGCAGTTGTTGGTACTTTTATTTAGCCATTCCGTTGTACTGAAGCTGATTACTAGTCATATCGGATACAAGACAAATTATAACAGTAAACTTTAGTTATAGTTGTCTATGATCGAGAACTGTGCTCCAAGTCGTCCATAACCGCGGACACGACTTCTCGAAAAGATTTAACCCTGCAGGGGTGCACCAAAGTTTTCACACGCACCTACACCCTTGTTGTCAGATCAGGTAGGTACAAGATAACAAAACATACACCCAACGGTATGTCGACGGGGTTTCGGACACGACGTTTCCTAGACCCAAAGCAAGCACATGGGGGCCACCCCACTAAGCTACCCGTAACAAAGTCATCCGGTCTCCGAGACGGACCCAAAGGTTTGTGACAATGGCTGTAAACGACTAGGAACCCGAAAGTGTGACTGGGCTTGTCGATACCGCGAAAACATTCCACGTTGGTTCTAAAACAGTACAGGCGCTCCACGCGCAATCGTAAATAAAGCAGTAAATCATGGCATAAGTGCAGGATAGTAATAAAGCCCCAAACTACTTTGTGGCCCACGGTACAGTACTTTGAAATCAGGTACTAATCGATGGGGGTGCCCACACACCCCACCTGTGGTTAGCGCGCTCGATCTCGGAACATGTGTCAAGAACTCGGGGTCCTACGGGACACCAGTGAGCGGTTAAAAACCAAATATTGTCTATTACCCACCGGTGCCTCTGCATTTACCTACTTTTAATTTTAGTTATTAAACAGTAATTAAATCCATGATCATCTCCAACATTAAACATGCGGCATTACTCCAACAACTGTGGTACTTGACGACACGCAACAGCACTTGAGCAAGCGACTACGACACGCAAGTCCAACTATCTACCAAACAACAGGTAATAGGATGTGTCCAAGGCAATATAAGGCTGCAAGGGATATCACGGGTACGAAAACTAGAGCATCGCACCGCAGTTAGCAATAGATCAACAGGAGGAAGTAAAGACTAGAAATGTAAAATAGGTAAAAAGAGGGAGAATGCTCGCCTGAAAAACATTGCCGAAGGTTCATCCGAAGATCGGGTCGACACTCGCATCAACTCAACGGCCTTATCTGCGAAGAACCAAAACACTAGAAGAAACACCGGATGAACTATTTAATACTACGGCAGAAGATCAGACATGATGCATGTATGATGCATGACATGGCAAAGATGCGATGCAATTAGGCAATATTAAGAGAGACCGAGGGTCCCGACAATTTATTAGATGGTTCATGTTGTTTAGATACCCCGAAATTTAAATGTTGTCTTAACAAGGCAAGATATAGCATCAGTTCGCTACACAAATTTAAATGGAGTCAATATTAGACTAGATTTATCCGCATTTGGCCTCCATATTTAATTATAAGGTGAATCGGTATAATGTCCCCAAACCACCAAATATGTATGCAAGCATGTCACTTTAAGATGCACGAGTTTATATTACAATTTATAAAATAGGGCTCGGAAAGGGTATCACACACAGGTTCGATGATCTTGGAACAGGGGGGGGGGGGACGGGTTTGGGGTCTTCGATTCCATTGCCTTCGGGTTCCGACGTCCGTGTAGAAGAGCATGGTGTCCTGAGGTAATGATCCGTGTGGGCGATCTTGGTGTCCGGGAATTCTCCGGGTCCCCAAAGACGATCTGGACGGTTCTGGATTTATTTGTCGGTGTCGGACTCGTGTTGCTTGTCAACGAGGAGGGCTTGTCGCATCAGACTTGCGTTGGTCTTTGACAGCAACATCATCACATCAACAGTTTTTGGGACGAGATAGGAATATCACCAATTACAAACACCAGGTGCTCGCGATGCACTAAGGCAAGGAAACAGAACAGGATGCCCCTATACAGCATCACAAGCACAAGGCGGCGGCAGGGGTTAAGGCGCCCGCTTGTAGGCGGACGACGACATGGGGAGAAGCACATCAACAGCACGCGCTCGCGAGGAAGACAGGGGCGCGCCGCAGGGATGATGCGGGGGCGCGACTGGAGACGCCGAGGATCAGCAGGGGCCGGGCTCCGGGACGACGACGGCAGCACGGTCGTCTCGCAGATGGGACGGTGCATGCCAGAGGAGGTGTCGATGCAGGCGACAGGGGCGCACCGCTGCAGGCGCGGGCTTGGTGACGCGGCGAGGCCGAGGCTATGGCTGGCGACGTTGCTGGGAGGAGAGGAGGCCCGGGCGACGGCGGGCGAAGCCACGACAAAGAGCGCTGGCGGCGGCGTGCCGGAGGCCGACACGGCGCAGGCGGCTGGCAAGGAGGGAGGTGGCATGCGGCTCCCTGGCGACAAGATCCAGCGGGGGAGGTGGAGCGATCGGGGGGGTCGGGCCTGGCGCAATGTCGGCCAGAGGAGGCAGGGAGGTGCTCGGACGGCGAGCGGCGCGCGGGGGTGGAGGAGGCGGTGGATAGTCACGCTGGCGGTGGCGGCCTCGAGGAGGAGGGTGGAGCGCCGCGAGAGGGAGAGGCCCGCGAGGTGGGGTGGGGCCAGGGCTCACGCGGGGTGGGGTGAGCGGGGGTTGCGTGAGGGGGAGAGAGGGGGGTTCCGGGGAAGGAGTGGAGTGTGAGGTGGGGCGAGGTTTGACCATGGCGAGTGGTGAGTGGCGGTGGCGGGGAGGAATGATATGGTTGGAGGGGTGGGGTAGCTAGGGTTTGGGTGGTTGGGGTTGGTTTAGGGTTTGGTCTAACCGGTTGGGCCTTTGGGCCTGGCCGGTTTAGATATAGGTTTTAATATTTATTTAAAACATTTTATTTTGTTATCTTTGTTTTGTTTAAATTATTTTGTAACTAGTTTTACACGATTGTAATAGCAAGAAAATATAATTTGAATAAAAGAGGAGATGTAATGTCGAAAACAATATAGGATTTATAAAATGGTTTCGAGACAAAATATGCATGATGTGTGATGATGATGCACATAATGAAAACAACAGCGATTTTCTAGTAGTGATTTTACCCGGGGTGCTACAGTATGTTGATCCACTTGAATCAACTCTTTGCACTTTGTCTTGATTAACCTTATATATCCCAATCTATGACCATTATTCTAATCACACCTCAAATATCTTCTTGGCCATCGCTTATTCTTCTTCACTTTCTTATTTCTCTAACCTTGAAGCCAACATATGATTCAATCATTGACCATAGACAACCCCTACAAGTATAACTCAATACAAACATTAGTCCATATAGATTGTCATTAATTATCGAAACCAGACATAGGGACACACATGCTCTTCCAATAGCAACACACAAATGTACTTTCTTTCTCAACTGTGTGTTTAGGAACATGCAACCTGTATAATCGGTAGCCAAAAGCATGAAAATTGTGTGTACTTTATCATCCATAACATTATCATCATCCTTTTTGGAGAGAGAAGATCGAGTAAAATCCATGAATCCATGTCAATTCTTCCCATAAGAATAAAGCCTTCGTCTTGTCCTCTTTGTATTTAGAGGACAGGGACAATTTTACATACTTTTGTTTTGTTGCATTTTACATCTAATCATTAAATTAACTTATGTTGTTTATTTTAATTGTTTAGTGCATAGATAACTAGAACTGTGACACCCTAGTTTGAAATAATAAATAGTTTTGCCTTCTTGCTCTTTTCGTTCGATACCTAATACTTCCACATTGAGAGATGGTGCAATTATCACTGCACTTGAAGGTTATCAGCAAGCGAGGACTGGATACCAACTCTCGGCATTATAGAGCACCGTGGGTCACACACCACCGCGAGGGTCTAGCCTGACACACACGGTTTGTCATGCATCGACTGTGATGGAAACCATCCTAACGTGCACGACTCTGGTTGGAGAGCTCAGCCAACATGTTGTGGTAGAACGACCCAAGACAATGACATTAGGGAAGACGACGTCACACAATGGCTCTTGATACCTTGGTGGACCCCTACAACACCGTGGCATCATGCAGTTACAACAAACCATGAGTCTGGGCAACACCGGTGGTTAGGAGAGAGGAGAGAGCAGGGTAGGTGGGAGGAAAGATGTCCCTGTTCACTAGCAGTTGGGCCATGTCAGATAGGGGGCGAATAAGCTGACATCCGACATTATCCATTTAACCCCTTTTTGGCACCAAATTTAAGACTAGTTTGAAACCATATGGGCTTCTCACATACAACGAAAAGTGATGGGAACTTCCGTTGGGTTACATTTTTTGGCCTTCTCTACCTTCCTGGACTAAAGACCAATGGGGCGGATCAAGAGAATACCATAGAGATGCTCTTGGGCCCAGCTAGCATTGTTACTATAGAATCAAATTAAACTTACTGCCGCCAGATTATTTTTCTACACTTTTTTACCGGAAACAAAGGCGAATCCACTAATCTCTAAAATAAAGCTAATATCGAAAATAAATATAGAAATACACATTGCCTAAAACAAATACAGAGAAAATATGGCGCGGATATGGATTCAAAGCAAAAGTTGAACTCAATAACCGATAAGCAAGCCAACGATTTCAATTTTAAGGTGCCTACAAATATTGTGATATATTATGAATATATAACAAGACACATTGTTGCGCATAAGATTGAACCCAAGTCTCACCATGACTTACCCCAACATCCGACTTCCATCTCAAATCCAACGGATCATATTGGTTCAGACTTTGAACTAAAAAACTAAAACTATTCAGAAAAACTGAAAATGTCCGATGAGTTATAAATGTCTCGTTTTGAATCTTAAGAAAGTTTCATCCCATTCAGCTCACTAGTTTGTGTTAAATAGATTTTTATGTCTCCCATCACCAGTTTAAACTAAAAACCTATTTAATCACATACCGTTGATTTAAATGGAATGAAACTTCAACAAGATATAATTCGAAATATTTATGATTTACTGGATATTTTTCATTTTTTTTCAAATATTGCATTGCACTATTTTAGAGGAAAATTTCCATCCACTCAAACATATTTTTTTAATTCATTTGTTTCTCCAATGGCATCAAACACTTTTTGATGCAAATTATTTTAGGTTTCTAGTCATGTAGGATTTAACACGACTTAATAGTAATCCATTGGTTTTCCTATTATGTAAAAGTTCAGCAAACGAAATAGGCTCATCATGTAATTTTTGGCATGTTCTAGGGATGTTGTAATCCAATGTATTCGCTCAGCTTGCCAAGACAATGGTGGCAAGAAATCACCCGATTTTCCTCCAAACCAGATCGGAAAGGCACATCATCGCAAATTATGCTCACGACTGGATGGATCTGAAAGCAATACAACAACACAACGTTGTCATCTTTGATGCCGCAACCTAACGTACACTGCTTGTTCTCCACTATTCTAACGAAAGCTCGTGATTCAGCAATGACCTGTGCGAAGGGGCTAGCAGAGTTGCTCTCCGCAGAACCTAGTTCTTAGGGGCGTCATATTTGTAGTCATATTTGTAACCTGAGGTGTTAGCCCTTTCTTGAGCTTGTACTTAACTCTCGTTTTATCTCAACAAAGAAATGCATCGAGAAGCAAACCTTTTGAGTTTTGTCAAAAACAAATCTTAGAAATGTTATCTAAGGACTGGCTTGCATTCTTTTCTGAAGAAATATTTTTATTCACTCGGAACCTTTGGAGGAAAAATTCAATCTATCTTTTACTTGGTGTGAAATATTTATCTTTTCCATGATGTCAAACATTTCCATTTGGGTTCTGCATTTTGAATCTTGGAAATGAAATACATGATATTTTCTTTTCTTTTCTCTTAACAGTGTATCGGTTACAAGTGACACGACACACTAAGAGCGTGTTTGGTTACTCGGCCCAAGATTTCCCATTTTCCCACTTGGCCCGTTGGGTGCTGCATGGGGAGAGATTTTACTTGGGTCAACTTGGCCAGTTGTTTGGACTCTTGCATCCTCATTTCCTACAAATAGGTCAGTTGTTTGGTTGCCCAAATTCTTGTCTTTTTTCTTTGATGATGCATTTTATAGGTGTTTGGTGTGGTTTTTTGCATGTGATCACATGGGTTATGGTCACCCATTTAAAATATGGTGACCTTACCACCACAGCACACACACAACACATGATCAGAAGAACGTTCAGATGCACGCAAGACATAAACATTGCTACCTACACATTCAGGTCATCACCATAAGAGTAGCAGTCACCATTACAGGTAGTAATCAGGGGTTCTAAACTTCACCCCTGATCAAAAGGACCATCAGGAGGGGCATCCCATGCCCCTGAACCACCACCAGGGGTTTTCACCCCTGATCAAAAGAACCTACTAAGTTCACCATCTAGTTTTCCATCGGTAGTACTTACAAACTTACATATGCATCGACATGAACGAAGCCGCCGGCTAGTCGTGGTTGTAGCGTTCGCAGCATAGTAAACAAAAAATTTCCTACGATGAGAACAACTAAGTACCAAGATCTATCTACTAGATACAAGCAACCGGTGGATATACATCCATAGAATACGTACCCTCGAAGACTGAAAAGCGTTAACGAGGTTGTACTCGTGGATGATGTAGTCGAACGTTTGTCGATCTCAATATCGAGAAGAAGTCCATCCGCTCCAGCAGGTCCAACACCATCAAGTCCAGCACCACAAAGCAGTGGTGCATCCGTGATTGCACACACGCTTGGGTACCCCGACAACCTCCACACCCTCGCTCCAGCGAAGCAGCGGAAGCAACAAATCCTTCCCAAAAAAGTCATTAGGAACATGTATCTCACTGATCCGAGACCATGGGGAAATTCTAAAAGGTGGAGAGTGATTACTTCGTATGATGTTTGATACGTCGAAAACGTATCTATAATTTTTGATGTTTCATGCTTGTTTAATATCTACTTTGCTTTGCTTTGTCTATACTTTGATGTGTTTTTATATGTTTTCTGGAACTAACCTATTAACAAGTTGCCACAGTGCCAATTGTCTGTTTTCTTCTGTTTTTGGTTCCAGAAAGGCAGAAAACCAATATTCTCGGAATTGGACGAGACAAAATCCAAAGTCAATATTTTAGCGTGGGTAACAAGAAGCCAGAAGACGAGACGGAGAAGGCTCACCAGGGGGCCACACCCCCTGGCCGCGCGGGTGGGCCCATCCCGCAACTAGGAGGTGCATCCGCCCTGGTGGCCCCCTGGCTTGCTCCTTTTCCTATAAGAATCCCCCGATGCAGACACCCTAGGCACCCGATCAAAACTCCACGAAACCGCCTGTAGACGCCGCCACCATCGTCCCTAGATCGGGGGATCTGAAGTTCTTCCCAGCACCCTGCCGGAGGGGAGATCATCCCGGAGGCCTTCTTCTCTGGTATGAAGCGTGAGTAGTTCCACCTTGGACTACGGGTCCATATAGTAGCTAGATGGTTGTGTCTCCTCCTTGTGCTTTCATGTATAGATCTTGTGAGCTCCGTTCATGATCAAGATCTAATCTATTTGTAATCATGCATGTTATGTTTGCGGGGATCCGATGGATATTGAGATTACTATGTCAGATTGATTAATGGTTTTGTCTTATTGATTCTATCATGTCTGTGTTGTTTGTGATCTTGCATGCTCTCCGTTGTTAGTAGCTATCATGGCCAAGTAGTTGCTAGTGACTCCAAGAGGGGGTATTTATGCTCGATGGTGGATTCATGCCTCTAGTTTCCAAGGGAAGTAACAGAAATCTCTTTGGTTGTAGATGTGTTGTTGCCACTAGGGAGAAAACAACAGTCTCTTGTTCATGGAACAAGTGGATTGTTTACCTTACACACTTTCCTTAAAGCAGTTGTCTGTTGCTTGCAACTTAATACTGGAGGGGGTTCGGATGATAACCTGAAGGTGGACTTCTAGTCATAGATGCAGTTGGATGGAGGTCTATGTATATTGTTGTATTGCCCAATCGAATCTCATAGGATCTTTTTGTTTAGTATTGCATTGTTATGCCTTGCTCAGTTCCTGTCAATTGCCCTGCTGTAATTTGTTTACCCTTCATGCCATGTTGTTTATCTAAGGAGAGCACCTCTAGTGAACTATGGACCCCGGTCCAATCTTTACCATTGATACATCTTCCACCTTACTTGTTTACTTGCTGCAAACCCTAAACGGTGAGATTGACAACCTCACTGTTTGTTGGGGCAAAGTCTTGAGTTTGTGTTGTGAAGGTTTCCATGTTGCTTGCAATACTTGTGTGACATTTCCTTCCTCCTACTGGTTCGATAACCTCGATTTCTTATTGAGGGAAGGCTTGCTGTTGTGCTCTTCACACCTTGCTCTTAGGGTTTCCAACGAAGAGCTCCTACATCAACCCAGCGCTCCATCAAGCTTTCTGGCGCCGTTGCCGGGGAGGCTAAGGACGTCTTCACAAGGGGAGTCCTCCTCAACCTTTCTCTTTACTTTGTTTTTAGTTTGCTTAGTTTCTTTTGCTTAGTTTTGTTTGCCTCTTTTATCAAAAACTCCAAAAAAAAATAGTCTAGTTTGGTTTGCTTTCTCTATTCAAAAACACAAAAAAATTAGTTCCTACTCTAGTTGCCACCTTGCTCTAGCTCACCATGTTTTTCCCCAAGTTCGCCCTAAAGGATCTTGCAATAGGTAGTGGCTCCATAATTGGGAAAGATAATATTGAAGAATTCTTTAATCATGTTAGCAATCATGAGGATATTAAGGATAGAACTTGCTCCTAATTATGAGATTGTTGCAGCTTCCTTAGTTCATATGTTGGAGGCTAGGTTTTTTATCCTTAACCCCATGATACAAAATTTGTTCCTAAAACTAAAATAAGAAAATAATGCTGAAAAGACAGAATTCATTCTTGAAACTTTACTAAAAGAGTTCCATGATGTTGCCAGGGAAGCCAAAAAGGTCTTTGAGCGTCTCAGTATGCTAGGCTCATGTGTAGATGTTGTGGGTACTTCAGATAAAACCAAACCTAGAGAAGAATTCAAGATACCCATACCATTTAAGCTTGTTGGAATGCATGAAAATTCGTGATTTGGGGAGTTGCTGTCCCGAACAGATTTCTGTCCTCCACCATAAAAATTCGTGAGGAGTCTCTATAAGTCGGATTGAGCTGAAAATTTACGAATAAATCCCCCAGTATGTTATCTAACTTTAGTTCGTTCAACACTTTTTGATTTGAGCAGCAGAAGATTTTCAAAAAAAATCGGTTTCTACCTGCTAGTCTGTTTTGACAGATTTCTGCCATTATTTGCGTTTGCTTCTTATTGATTCCTTTTTGAGTTCTCTTTTGGCGAATTGAGCTTTTTGAAGAAGTTGCTACAGTAGCTTATGTTTTTAGTGAAAAGTTTTGCTGTTCCAAAGCTAATCCTAAAGGTCTATTATCTTTTGAATACACTAATGTTGGTAATGAATATTGTGTGAAGTTTTGTATGAAGGAAAAATTCCAGGTGTAGAGAAAGAATGATGTAATGAGATGAAGAATGGACAAAAGCTCAAGCTTGGGGATGCCACCCCGGTGTCACCCCAAGAAATATCCAAGAGGTACAAGCGTCAAAGCTTGGGGATGCCCAAGGCATCCCCTTCTTCATTAATAAAAAGCTCAGGTCTGTCTAGACACTTCATTTTTATAGTTTCATGCACTGTTGTGTTGTTCTTGGAACGTCTTAGTTTTTGTTTGCTTTGCTTAGTTTATTTAGTTTGCTTGAATAAATTAGTTTGTACCCCCGTTCTCGCTGTGTTGTGATGACCCACAAGTATAGGGGGTGTATCGTAGTACTTTCGATAAATAGGAGTGTCAATCCCAACGAGGAGCAGAAGGTGCTAAACAGTGGTATGAAGCAGGAAATCCCTGTGAATACTTAGCAAACGGATTTTTAGTGGTTTGCTGACAAGGCAACAAAAGAAAGAGAAAGTAACAGAAGTAACGAACAAACTGAGCAAGTGGCCCAATCCTTTCTTAGCGAAGGACAAGCCGGTGAAAATACCTATAAGGACCAAATGTTCTCGAGGACGCATGGGAATTCTGTCAAGTGCTTTTGCTTCAAATAGCTGAGTACTCTTCTCTGGTGTTCGTAAGTGTTGTGTGGGTGAACCTGTGCTAACATACCGCCCTTCCTAGGACTAATACATACTTGTGATTAAACCCCCTGCAAACATTCATAGCTACAGGAAAGTAATTAAGATATAAATCTAACCACAGCCTTAAACTCTGAGATCCTACGCTCTCTTGTGCAAAGGTGTCCTAATGGGGGTTCAGGTTTCTGTCACTCCGGCAACCCCACAATTAGTAGCCAAATACACAATGCATTCCCCTAGGCCCATAAATGGTGAAGTATCATGTAGTCAACGTTCACATGACACCACTAGAAGAATATCACCACAACTTAAATACTAAACCATTGAATAATAACTCATCACAGATTCACTACTAACAACATGACTTCTCCCATGTCCTCAAGAACTAAACGAACTACTCAAAAGACATCATATGGATCAGTATCGAAGATGATATGGTAATGGATAACAATCTGAACATAAACAATAATCCAATGGTTCCACCCACAAGAATCAACTACAATAGTAATCAACACCGGGAAAGTTTCCCCTAAGAACTAAAGCAATATCCAACACAATTGTTACAGCGGGACGGAGTGGTGGTGATGGTGCTGGTGGGGATGATGGTGTGGATGATGATGATGATCCCGATGAAGCCTAGCTTGATGACGGTGTTGATGGCGACGGTCTCCCCTCTCTGGGGAGGAATTCCCCCGGCAGAAATCTGTCTACCGGAGAGATCTTTCTCTCTCGGTGTTTTCCGCCCCCAGAGGAGGTAAAAATCTATCTGTGGTCGCTCCCCGAGCCTTAGGGTTTCGAAGGGAAGATATAGGTGAAGGGGCAGAGTCGGAGGCCGGGCAGGTGGGCCACACCTGCCCTAGGCGCGGGGTCAGGTGAGCCCGTGCCTAGGGGGTGTGGGCCCCCTGAGGCCCCTCTTCGTCCCTCCTTCTGGATTTCTTCGTCTTCTGGTAAAATAATATGTTTTCATATTTTTCTTGTATTTTTCTGATCTTTGCGAAATTGCACCGAAACGCCTTTTTTCCATCAGAATCCAGACTCCGGTAGTCCATCCTCCAAGAATCATCCAACATGCATAAACAGATGAAAAGCCATAAGTAATACCTCATAATAAGACAAATATCAATGAATAGAGGTAAATTATGATATAGAATGGTGATGCAAATTAGGCGTATCAACTCCCCCAAGCTTAGACTTCGCTTGTCCCCAAGCGAAAACTGAGCTTAGTAAACATGTCCACAGGTTTATGGAGTAAAGTGTTGGTAAAAGAATACGAACAAGAAGCATCACACTTACCATTACACAACTCATAGAAGAAAGCAACTCACCATTATATAACTTAGCTTGCAACCAAGTACATCAGTCACAATAGAGATGCATAAAGATAAATCATAATTGGAATTGGCAAACTTGTTCTTGGTTAGAGAACACCTGGTAAACAGTTTCACAAAAGCTTTTTGTATAAGTTTCAAAACAGGAACACTCTTTGCTCAAAAAGGTTTTTCACAAGTGAAGGCTTTCAAAGTAATACTCAATAGATAAGAGTTTTGTGCAAACAAGGAAGATAGAGAACATGATTGAATAAATCACCATATGAATGCTTGAAACACAACAACTCAAAAGCTTGTTGGAGATAGAGAGGAAGTAGGTTTACTGACTCAACTGTAACTAGGAAAAAGGTCCCTTCTTAGAGGGTAGCAGGGATTACAAGTCATAAAGAGCTTCCAAAAGATTATGGTACTCACTAGCTTTGATCCCTCATTGCCCCTATCATAAGCATCTTGAGATGATTAAGGTTAAAGTGAACAAAGATGGAGCATATGCTTGACGAAATATAAGTTGGCAATCTCATGTCCCTTGAATATGAGGGTCACTCCTCATGCATACTCAACTTTGGGCCCAGGTAAGTTCTTGTCATTGTAAGTATTTGCATATCATTGAGAACCGCCAACGGGGTACCCCGTGCACATGGTACAGGAGCTTACCCATAACCAAAATGACAAGGCAAGAAGACAATGAGCATCTCAACGATCTTTTTATTTACTATGTGTATAGCTTTTTATTGAGGATGCTTCATAGATGACTGTCAACACCCGGATTTTTAATCCCAGATGCCTGTTATGCCATACATCGCAATCCCGGGATTACCATTTTTGCGAGACATAACAGAATTGGATAACACAGTACATCATCCATTACAAACCATACATAAGGTCTTACACAAATAAGGATCTCATGATCCAGTTCTTAATACAACTCAAGCAGCGGAAATACGTAATGATAAAGGTAAGCGGTAAGCTCCATCTTCGGGGTCACAAGCAATGCTGACGATGGGAGATGATCCTAGTTGTCGTAACCTTCCTGGGGTCCATCATCCTGGTACTCCTCTTCATAGTCTGGCCACGGGAATATCCAGGGACAAAGCCATGAGTACTCTTTAAGTACTCGCAAACTAATACTAACAAGTTAAAGGGGTTTTTGTAGTAGGACACTAAGCTCTAGGGTTGTTTTGCAAAAAGCTAGATTTACCCCTACTAAATTCCGAAGCAAGAAAAGATAGTTGAAAGTTTATAACACCTAAGTGGGAACTTGTATCTCATGTCACAACCCTGTTGTGGTCAAGTCAAATTCTCAATTCATTTCACAAGTCATTTTGAAAACATCTGACGGGGGAACAGTATGCACTAATCTGTCCATATAATCATGGATGCGGCTATTCGAATAGTTTGACACTCTGCAGAGATTGTACACTTTCACCACAACATTCGATACATCCGTCAGGAACAAATCCTGAATTCACCATACTCAGTATGCGGATAATCAATCCTAACCTTTCAATTACCTGCCCCTAGTATAAGCACCTCTCCTGTGAGTTTGGCCTCCCAACCATGACCAACTGTCATCTTGGGTACTGCACAGGTGGACAATCTTCACAAGGTAGCCTCAGCTCAGACCTTGGCCGTGAGGGAATCCATACTAAGGTATATAAATTTCCAGTCAAGCCCTACCCAATTTTCGGGTATTGTGGTTGTACGGTAAAATTGGAATGGTATCGCATCCAGACAACCATCAGTTTTATAAAAGGTCTAAGGCTCATTCCTCAACATTTTCATCACCGAAATCATCTGGTGTTCGGGAACACATGTCAAAACATCTCAGTAGAACGACTCATCATTCTAAAGCTTTCATAACCATTTTCCACCAAGTATTCCCATCTACAGTTGATCAATTTTTATGTTTAGCACTAGCATCTACAAGTGGGGTGAGTACTAATGAGGGGTGGTAGACAAGTGGAGTTTTAACTAAGTTCAATCTCATGCCTTAGGATGACTGTCACATCCCAAGATTTTCCAAATCTTGTAATGTGAAAAATAAATTAAACAAAATAAATTTTGTTGAAACTCAGGGTGAAAAGAAACTTTTGTTTCTAAAAGGAAAACTTTAGCCAAAGTTTGTTAAAGATGGGATTCTAAAGTTTGAATTCAGCAAAAATCCAAATCAAAGGAAATGCATTCCTCAATGAATGTATCTGGAAATTTGAACACTTGGAAATTAAACCCAAATCCCTAAACCCTAATGGAAGGAAATCATTTTCCAAAGTTACCCCAAATCTATGGATTTGATCCATACCAAATTTGACCAATAAATAATCACAAAGGATCAAGAAAGACCTTAGAGATGGTTTCACTTAGTTTGGAACCATAGACAAAAACCTTATGAATATAAAAAGATAAGGAAATTGAATTTCCAAAGCCAATAAAGCCCTTACCAAAAGCCATACCAATTGGTGAACAATTATAATCCTAAAGGGATTAAAAAGATAAACATTTATCAAAGGAAAATAAATTGTTTTGGAAATACTATTTTGGATCTTTTAATAAAAGACTTTGTTTTCAAATGAAAAGGTGAGCCAAATTAATTTTGGCCAAACTTTTGTAATAAAATATTTTGTTTTGATAAAATGAATAAAGGATTATTTAAATAAAATAATAAGGATTTAAATATCCAATTTTATTTAAGTAAAGGCTTTTTCCATTTTAAATGAACACCAAGTATTTTATTACTACTTTGAAATCTTTTATTAAAAGGTTTTGCTTTGATTAAAATGAGTAAAGAATTATTTAAATAAAATAATAAGGATTTAAATATCCAATTTTATTTAAGTAAAGGCTTTCCCATTTTAATTAAACACCAAAACTTATTTATTTATTTAAATAAGTTTCCAAGTATTCCTTATTTTCAAAATAAAACCTTCTGGTTTGGTTTTGAAAATAATTGGATTTCAAATGGAAATTTTATTTAAATAAATCAAACCCTATTTTATTAAATAACTAAAGATCCATTTTATTTAATTATTAAATGAATCTTAAAATAAATAAAAATATTATTTCATTTTGAGATTTGGATTATGTTGCCAAACAGAACCAAATTCAAAGTGAAGTTTGCTGTTTGTTTGAATTGATTTGAGTGTGGTTTGATTGCTTGAATATTTGATTGAAATTCAAAACAGAAAAGAAATAGAAAAAGGAAAAAGAGAGCAGACAGAAAAAAAAATAAGAAAAAAAAGGTTGACCCAGCTGACCCACTAAGGCCAGTCCAGCGGATTTCTTCTCTCCTCAAGAAACCTTTTCTTACTCGGCCCACCCACTCGAGACCGACAACAGGACCCACTCCTCCTCTCCCTCACGACAACAGACCCCCACTGTTCCCACACCAACCGTTTTTCCCTCACCGACTAAACAACCCGCAAAGAGACTGACAAGTGGACCCCTCCCTCCTTTCTTTTCCCACTGACCAGAGGACCCCACCGACAGCTGTTCATCGTCCTCCCATGACCCGTCTTCCCCAGACTTCGCCGGCCGTTTCTGCCCGTTGAAAGCTCGCATCAATTCGAGTTACTGCCGCGTTTATTCAGTCCAGCGACAACGCCCATTTAACCGCCTGCTCCTCCTCCTCCTTTTCCCCCAGACGTCGCCTCCACTCTGCCCCTAGGCTGCCTCCAATTCTCTCTGTACCGCCGCCGCTCCGACGATGTTCCGGTGACGATTCCGACGAAACCCCACCGCCCCATGCATCCCTAAGCACCCCAGCAGCTTCTCCACCTCCAGCGCACTGCTAGTGCATCCAGTTCACTCGCGCGAGCCTCACAACGTCGGCAAGGACAAGCTCTACTCGCCACCACCGTCGGCCTCGACTCCGGCAAGCTTTCCCGGTGAGCACAGACTTCCCCTCGCCCCCTTTTTGATGCTCCCTTACTCGCGACCCTCGTGCGCACCTAACCGCGCCTCTCCTTTGCCTTAGCACGGTCCCGAGCGACGCCAACGACGACAACCCGAGAGCACCGCCGCCCGCAGCAACTCCGGCGAGAGATTGCCAACCCGTCCGTGCGCCCCCTGCCTCCCCATCAGCACGTTGAGCTTCCCCAAGTGTCTGCGAACTCGGTGAGCCTCCCCTTTTCCTCTCCCGCTTCCTGTATCGCCGGCACCGTCATCGACCGATCGCTCCGCCGCCAGCAGCCGCCGCTCGTCTGTGGTCGAGCACCCCACAACCGTTCGATCTGGATCGTACGCATTAGATAGAATCACTTAAACGCGAATGGGTATGCACCTGCTGCGATGCGATCTAACTTAATCCAACGCTCCACGTAGCTCGATCCGGCCGAACCGTTATCAACCAATGAAATAGTGCCGCGTGTCCCAGAGCTGTTTAAAACAGAATTTGAAAACAAAATTTCTTGCAAACTTCAAACCCTTGTATCTTTTGATCCACACGTCCAAATTTTACAAATTTGATGTCGTTGGAATCAGCAAGACAAGCCCTAACCAACCCTGCCCTTAGTTTAGCAAATAGTATCTGTTAGCTTGTTTAACTTTGCAGATTCTTTTGTGTGCTTGCTAACATTAGGAAAATTGTTTAAAAATGGTTTTTAAGGTTAAAACCTTTGAAAATTGGTTTGTTGTGACCTTACTGACCCTAGGAACCAACCTATAGTTTGGAAAATGATTTTGGAAAAGTTTAGAATGGATTAATTGGTTTAGTCCATTTCTAGCTAATTAAAAACCATTGTTTTGTTTATGAAAATGCTTTCATAAAGAAAACTTTGAGAAAATGCTTTGGACCAAACCTACTGACCCAAAACACCAAGTTTTGCAATAGCAACTCATTTGGTGAACCCTATAGGCTAAAGCCTTAGTAAAAATGTTTCTACACCACATAGAATGACACTTTGTTTTGCAAATGGTTTTATAGTGAAACCTTTTGCAAATGACTTAGCCACTTCACAAAATGACCAATAGGTGTGCCCAAATGTCTATGACCCATTAGGAACCCCTTTTTCTCAAACAAAACAAGGCTTGGCATGCTTGCATGCATTTCTTTAACTTTGCCACTTTGGTAAATGACCAATTTGGATCTTACAAAGTTTAGGAATCTAATAGAGACCCTCTTTGCAAAAGACTTTGCCATTTTGGTAAATGACCAATTTGGAACTTACAAAGTTTAGAAGCCTAGTGGAGACCACCTTTACAATTAGAACCATCCTTTGCATGCTTACATGCATTGCCTTGACTTTGTTATTTTATGTGTGTTGTTTTGTTTGATTGGTGGATTGAGTTTGTGTTTGCTTGATTGACTTGTAGTGAAGTTAGAGAAGAGTGAGACTAGCAAGATCAAGGAGTAAACCTATACCCTCTACCAAAAAGGCAAGTGATACTTCATATCTTTTGTCCCATTATTTTCACTATGCATTAGTGTTTTTGCTAAGTAAAACTTGCATGGTTTTTATTTTGCTAAAGTATAGACCTTGCTATAGTAGCACCTAGTAGATGAAACCTTAGTGGAAATATTCCTAAGTTAAGAATCCTATTACTATCAAGCTTAGCCTAGCTAATAGAAAACTTGGGTGGTATATATATTCACACTATGGAAAAATATCCTAAGTCTAAGGACTTGTGTTTTATTTAACAAAACAACTAAGTTAATGAATCTCCTGGGTGGAATGGGACTTGCATGGTGGTTTTTGGTTGAGTGGTTCACAAGGCCCATGTTTATGGTTTACCTTAGTGTATCTCACTTGTGGATGGCCACCCAGGAAACAAAGAGATTTGAGATGTCAAATGTTGAGAAGCTTCAAGTGCAACCACTTGGCAATATGGGCTCTGCCATGATCATATAGGTTGCAAGAACTTAGCCACATGGACAGTGGGTGGTAGTGTTTGATAGGTTGGAACGCGTCCATGATGGTCTAAGGGAAGGCTTCTGAAAGATCTTGTCTTGGGAAACCAAGTTTTGTGGGTAAAGTGCACCACCTCTGCAGAGTGTAAAACCTAAGTACTTAGACATGTCCCTGGTAAAGGACAATTTGAGCATCAAGACATGGAAGCAATCAAGAATCTCATCACTCCAATTTCTAAATAAAATTTGTGGGTGAACAAGGGATTGTGTGAAATTCTTCAATCTTTGATGAAGAGATGGCTTGGTACAAGGATCTTGAAATCATTGATTGAGGAAAATTGTTTTTGCCAAGCAAATCTTCAGTCTTTCATTGGTAGATGCCCTGAGTGGATCTCCAGTCTTTGATTAGTAGATGTCTTGGAAAGTTTTTGCCAAACAAAACTTAGTATTTTCAAAATGATAGGAAAAATCTATTTTGAGCAATGCAAGCCTCAACTCCACTTAGCCAAAATGCATATAGATGATAGACTCCACTATACTACCAAAGTATCACTTGCCAATACAATTCAAATGTATTGACCCTTGTGGCTGTAACTTGTTATGTTGCAGGTTTGATTGTCTTAGTGAGGATTGATTGATTAGGATTACAAAGTCTACAACCAACATCTGCCTGTGGCACTTTGAAGATGAAGGACCCATGACTATAGTTATTCCGCTGCAATGTAATGTAATTAGCCAATGAGCTAAGTTTGATGTAATAAAATTATGTTATTCCTGGTTATAAAGTTGTATTATGACCCTTGTTTCTTGATATTACATCTGAACTGTGGATGCTAGCTATTGATCCAGGGACTAGCATTGTAAACACAGGGGACTCAATCTTATTAAAGGTTGGGGCCTTCTGAGAATGGTATCAGAGCATTGTGTTGCCTGTAGGATTTGTAACCCTAGGATTGGACAAAAACCCTTAGAAAAATAGGAATTGTATTTGTTCCAAAACTTATTTACAAAAACAATCTTGTAAACTCTTTCCTCAATCATTTTTGGTTTCAACTCTACTTCTCTTCTACTTCAAAACTTAATGGAAAGCCTACCCCATGACCAAAGACTTCACCATGTGCAAAGGACTTCTTCAACTTCATCAACTCTAATGACTTTGACTTCTTCAACATCTTCATCATGTACACCAAGGACTTCAACTTGGATATCACTAAAGAATACAAGTCTTGAGTAACATTTCACTTGAAGACTAAGGAAAGACAACTTAGAAGAAACCATGAACACTTTTGAAGTTTTGTGACCAAGAGTTTTTTCCCAAAGGAACCATGATCTCAAGCAAGAAGAATCAATCAAGAAGGATGGAAAGATCACAAGTGAACCATATAGATGGACCACCATATTTTAGTTAAGTCAAACCCACCAACTTATGTGGTGTAACAAAAATATTTTGTTGCCTAAGTATGTGCTTGAAACTATTGTTTGAGTGGAGTGTTTGTTTGTGATTGCTTGCACATTGCTTGTGTGATTTGTGATGTGTGTGAATAAAACTGATTCCTTAGAAATCTCTTGCCTAATCTAATCCCCTCCAACCCAAACAGATGACTTCTCCAAGAGACTCCAGCATCAAGGATGATGACATCAACAACAACCAAGAGGACAACATGAGAGAACTCCTAGCAACCCAACACCAGTTGAACCAACTAACAACTCAGTTCATAGCCAACAATAGTGATAAAGACCCTACCTTGCAAAAGTTTTTGGAAGAACAATCCCAACTGATGCTTAAGGTGACTAATCAAATGATCAGCATGGAAGAAAACTATCCCAAAAGAGTGTATGACAACAAGGATGACAAGAATATTATTCTAGATGGATCACCAGCTTGCATTATTTGTGGAGACAAGGATCACACTTCCAAGGAACATGAAGATCAATGCCCCAATTGTGAAGAGGAACATCCAGTTAGCCAATGCCCCACATCTCAAGTTACTTGCTACCTATGTGAAGGAAACAACCATGTCCCTATCCAATGCCCCATCTATGCCATTGTTGAACAAAGGAAACAAGAAGGATCCAAGTATGCCAAGAATGTTGATGACAAAGGAAAAGGACCACTCATACCTCCAAACAAGACAACCCAATTCAAAGGATCAAAGAAGCCTAAGAAACCAAAGCAAGACATGAGCCTTGTGCAATGTCGTAAATGTAAGGAAATGGGACACTACCCCAGTGGATGCCCAGAGAACCCGAAGAATAAAGAGATCGGCCAAGTAGTGTGCAACAACTGCAAGGAACCAGGCCACTACGTAGCAACTTGTCCACAAGATCAACGTAAAGAACTCCAAGATATCCACTGTTTCAATTGCAAGGAACCAGGACACTATGTAAGCAATTGTCCAGAAAAGATGAAGAACAAGATAAATAAGCCTATGAAGGATCTCAACCTTGGCCCATGAGTCAAGCATGGAAATAAAGGCCACTATGCAGAAGTTTTCCAAGATCCAAGCAAGCCAAGATGTAGTCTAGCTGGAAAATTTTAAGGGTGGTAGTACCCTAGATGCTTTTAAGCCAACTTGTAACCCTAGCCCCCCCAAATCTCGGGACGAGATTTATTTTAAGGGTGGTAGCCTGTCACATCCCAAGATTTTCCAAATCTTGTAATGTGAAAAATAAATTAAACAAAATAAATTTTGTTGAAAATCAGGGTGAAAAGAAACTTTTGTTTCTAAAAGGAAAACTTTAGCCAAAGTTTGTTAAAGATGGGATTCTAAAGTTTGAATTCAGCAAAAATCCAAATCAAAGGAAATGCATTCCTCAATGAATGTATCTGGAAATTTGAACACTTGGAAATTAAACCCAAATCCCTAAACCCTAATGGAAGGAAATCATTTTCCAAAGTTACCCCAAATCTATGGATTTGATCCATACCAAATTTGACCAATAAATAATCACAAAGGATCAAGAAAGACCTTAGAGATGGTTTCACTTAGTTTGGAACCATAGACAAAAACCTTATGAATATAAAAAGATAAGGAAATTGAATTTCCAAAGCCAATAAAGCCCTTACCAAAAGCCATACCAATTGGTGAACAATTATAATCCTAAAGGGATTAAAAAGATAAACATTTATCAAAGGAAAATAAATTGTTTTGGAAATACTATTTTGGATCTTTTAATAAAAGACTTTGTTTTCAAATGAAAAGGTGAGCCAAATTAATTTTGGCCAAACTTTTGTAATAAAATATTTTGTTTTGATAAAATGAATAAAGGATTATTTAAATAAAATAATAAGGATTTAAATATCCAATTTTATTTAAGTAAAGGCTTTTTCCATTTTAAATGAACACCAAGTATTTTATTACTACTTTGAAATCTTTTATTAAAAGGTTTTGCTTTGATTAAAATGAGTAAAGAATTATTTAAATAAAATAATAAGGATTTAAATATCCAATTTTATTTAAGTAAAGGCTTTCCCATTTTAATTAAACACCAAAACTTATTTATTTATTTAAATAAGTTTCCAAGTATTCCTTATTTTCAAAATAAAACCTTCTGGTTTGGTTTTGAAAATAATTGGATTTCAAATGGAAATTTTATTTAAATAAATCAAACCCTATTTTATTAAATAACTAAAGATCCATTTTATTTAATTATTAAATGAATCTTAAAATAAATAAAAATATTATTTCATTTTGAGATTTGGATTATGTTGCCAAACAGAACCAAATTCAAAGTGAAGTTTGTTGTTTGTTTGAATTGATTTGAGTGTGGTTTGATTGCTTGAATATTTGATTGAAATTCAAAACAGAAAAGAAATAGAAAAAGGAAAAAGAGAGCAGACAGAAAAAAAAAAGAAAAAAAAGGTTGACCCAGCCCAGCAGCCCACTAAGGCCCAGTCCAGCCCAGACTTCTCCCCTCCCCCGAAGAAACCTTTTCTTACTCAGAAACTGACCCACTCAGAGACTGACAACCAGGACCCACTCCTCCTCTCTCCCTCTCGCTGACAACAGACCCCACCTGTTCCCACACACCGAACTGCTTTTCCTCACCGACTAAACAACCCGCAAAGAGACCGACAAGTGGACCCCTCCTCCTTTCTTTTCCCATCGACGAGGACCCCACCGACACTGTTCATCGTCCTCCCGCTGACCCCGTCTTCCCAGACTTTCACGGCCGTTTCTGCCCGTTGAAAGATCGCATCAATTCGAGTTACTGCCGCGTTTATTCAGTCCAGCGACAACGCCCATTTAACCGCCTGCTCCTCCTCCTCCTTTTCCCCCAGACGTCGCCTCCACTCTGCCCCTAGGCTGCCTCCAATTCTCTCGCCGCCGCCCGACGATGTTCCGGTGACGATTCCGACGAAACCCCACCGCCCCTTGCATCCCTAAGCACCCCAGCAGCTTCTCCACCTCCAGGCGCACCTGCTAGTGCATCCAGTTCACTCGCGCGAGCCTCACAACGTCGGCAAGGACAAGCTCTACTCGCCACCACCGGCCTCGACTCGCAAGCTTTCGGTGAGCATGCATTTCCTCGCCTTTTTTGATGCTCCTTTACTGCGACCTCGTGCGCACCTAACCGCGCCTCTCCTTTGCCTTAGCACGGTCCCGAGCGACGCCAACGACGACAACCCGAGAGCACCGCCGCCCGCAGCAACTCCGGCGAGAGATTGCCAACCCGTCTGCGCTTCGCCCCCATCAAGACGTTGAGCTTCCTGCGTCTGCGAACTCGGTGAGCCTCCCTTTCCTCTCCCGCTTCTGTATCGCTGCACCGTTATCGACCGATCGCTCGCCGCCGCCAGAAGCGCGCCGCTCGTCTGTGGTCGAGCACCCCACAACCGTTCGATCTGGATCGTACGCATTAGATAGAATCACTTAAACGCGAATGGGTATGCACCCTGTACCGTGCGATCTAACTTAATCCAACGCTCCACGTAGCTCGATCCGGCCGAACCGTTATCAACCAATGAAATAGTGCCGCGTGTCCCAGAGCTGTTTAAAACAGAATTTGAAAACAAAATTCCTTGCAAACTTCAAACCCTTGTATCTTTTGATCCACACGTCCAAATTTTACAAATTTGATGTCGTTGGAATCAGCAAGACAAGCCCTAACCAACCCTGCCCTTAGTTTAGCAAATAGTATCTGTTAGCTTGTTTAACTTTGCAGATTCTTTTGTGTGCTTGCTAACATTAGGAAAATTGTTTAAAAATGGTTTTTAAGGTTAAAACCTTTGCAAATTGGTTTGTTGTGACCTTACTGACCCTAGGAACCAACCCATAGTTTGGAAAATGATTTTGGAAAAGTTTAGAATGGATTAATTGGTTTAGTCCATTTCTAGCTAATTAAAAACCATTGTTTTGTTTATGAAAATGCTTTCATAAAGAAAACTTTGAGAAAATGCTTTGGACCAAACCTACTGACCCAAAACACCAAGTTTTGCAATAGCAACTCATTTGGTGAACCCTATAGGCTAAAGCCTTAGTAAAAATGTTTCTACACCACATAGAATGACACTTTGTTTTGCAAATGGTTTTATAGTGAAACCTTTTGCAAATGACTTAGCCACTTCACAAAATGACCAATAGGTGTGCCCAAATGTCTATGACCCATTAGGAACCCCTTTTTCTCAAACAAAACAAGGCTTGGCATGCTTGCATGCATTTCTTTAACTTTGCCACTTTGGTAAATGACCAATTTGGATCTTACAAAGTTTAGGAATCTAATAGAGACCCTCTTTGCAAAAGACTTTGCCATTTTGGTAAATGACCAATTTGGAACTTACAAAGTTTAGAAGCCTAGTGGAGACCACCTTTACAATTAGAACCATCCTTTGCATGCTTACATGCATTGCCTTGACTTTGTTATTTTATGTGTGTTGTTTTGTTTGATTGGTGGATTGAGTTTGTGTTTGCTTGATTGACTTGTAGTGAAGTTAGAGAAGAGTGAGACTAGCAAGATCAAGGAGTAAACCTATACCCTCTACCAAAAAGGCAAGTGATACTTCATATCTTTTGTCCCATTATTTTCACTATGCATTAGTGTTTTTAAGTAAAACTTGCATGGTTTTTATTTTGCTAAAGTATAGACCTTGCTATAGTAGCACCTAGTAGATGAAACCTTAGTGGAAATATTCCTAAGTTAAGAATCCTATTACTATCAAGCTTAGCCTAGCTAATAGAAAACTTGGGTGGTATATATATTCACACTATGGAAAAATATCCTAAGTCTAAGGACTTGTGTTTTATTTAACAAAACAACTAAGTTAATGAATCTCCTGGGTGGAATGGGACTTGCATGGTGGTTTTTGGTTGAGTGGTTCACAAGGCCCATGTTTATGGTTTACCTTAGTGTATCTCACTTGTGGATGGCCACCCAGGAAACAAAGAGATTTGAGATGTCAAATGTTGAGAAGCTTCAAGTGCAACCACTTGGCAATATGGGCTCTGCCATGATCATATAGGTTGCAAGAACTTAGCCACATGGACAGTGGGTGGTAGTGTTTGATAGGTTGGAACGCGTCCATGATGGTCTAAGGGAAGGCTTCTGAAAGATCTTGTCTTGGGAAACCAAGTTTTGTGGGTAAAGTGCACCACCTCTGCAGAGTGTAAAACCTAAGTACTTAGCCATGTCCCTGGTAAAGGACAATTTGAGCATCAAGACATGGAAGCAATCAAGAATCTCATCACTCCAATTTCTAAATAAAATTTGTGGGTGAACAAGGGATTGTGTGAAATTCTTCAATCTTTGATGAAGAGATGGCTTGGTACAAGGATCTTGAAATCATTGATTGAGGAAAATTGTTTTTTCCAAGCAAATCTTCAGTCTTTCATTGGTAGATGCCCTGAGTGGATCTCCAGTCTTTGATTAGTAGATGTCTTGGAAAGTTTTTGCCAAACAAAACTTAGTATTTTCAAAATGATAGGAAAAATCTATTTTGAGCAATGCAAGCCTCAACTCCACTTAGCCAAAATGCATATAGATGATAGACTCCACTATACTACCAAAGTATCACTTGCCAATACAATTCAAATGTATTGACCCTTGTGGCTGTAACTTGTTATGTTGCAGGTTTGATTGTCTTAGTGAGGATTGATTGATTAGGATTACAAAGTCTACAACCAACATCTGCCTGTGGCACTTTGAAGATGAAGGACCCATGACTATAGTTATTCCGCTGCAATGTAATGTAATTAGCCAATGAGCTAAGTTTGATGTAATAAAATTATGTTATTCCTGGTTATAAAGTTGTATTATGACCCTTGTTTCTTGATATTACATCTGAACTGTGGATGCTAGCTATTGATCCAGGGACTAGCATTGTAAACACAGGGGACTCAATCTTATTAAAGGTTGGGGACGCTACAATGACATCAAGATTATCTAGCTTAGGCCAAATTTAATGCTCTTTATGCAACCTTCAGTTATCTTCCTAGAATCTACAAGTCACTTAGATAAACTCTAAGGAAAATCTTTGATAAAGAAAATAAAGTATAAATCTTGCAAGTAAAACTAGGAGGGGGGTATCATCAAATATGTCTAACCAAGCATGCTTAGTGCATTGCATAGGTTATCTATTTTCATAATTGCAAGTGTTAGCTTGCTCAATCAACTAGTAGTATTAGGCTTGCCTTGTGCAGAGAAGTGGTTGAAGTTCTCCTCGGCTTCTTCCTCGTAGTATCCTCCTTCCTCCTCGTATCCTTGGTCGGTACTATCGTCTATGAATAAATACGAGGTACACAATCACCAAACAATAATTAATTACTTGCAATCATCACACAAAAGGGATTCTATAGATGATCTAGCATCATCACTAACATTACAAGATTAAAGTATTTGTCTTATTTATTTGTTTTTAGAAGAGTAATTTCTACTCATTGAAAAACTACTTAAGATTTAATATTCTCCAACTCAAACATGGGATCATGTTGACACATGTCATCACCACATATTTCAGTACATGGGAATGTGATTTAAAGTGGTGTCACAATTTAATAAGGTTTAACCTTTTTATTTTAAATAATTAAAGTGACTAGAAATGCCTATGTGGCATTCTTTTATTACTTGGACATTATTTCTGTAAGTAAACCCATATGTTTTTATATATTCTGAAATGTATGATCAAATGTGATTTTTGAGAGTTGGAATCAACTCAAAAGCTATTATGGTTGAAATTTGAAAAATGTTTGAATGCAGAAAAGCTTCTCACTTGATATTTTTACCAAGGTTGATCTACAGATCCAAATGATTTGAATCCAACGGGCTTGGATTAAGCATTTCAATAACTTTCTAATAAAATTGGTTTCATTCAATTTGGTTCACTGAATCGAGCTGGTTGATTTTTGAAACTAGGTATAGAACTGAGTTTGAATGAAAATAGAAAAATCTAAATTCAAACGCTTGGGCTGCGCGGGAAGGTTTAATGGGCCGGCCCAGTTTCACTCCGCAGCGCGGGGCGCAACTGACAGGGGGGGTCTACTGGTCAGTGTCTCTTTAAACACGAAGCGGTATGGGGTGATGTAGTGTGTTGGATTAGAATGAAGATCGACGGCTGAGGGTCGTCTTCGACGATGAACAGATCACCGGCGAGCTCGAACCCTAGCAGCTCGGTGGGGGTGCATAGGGGGCATACCGGGGCTCCAGTGACGACGGCGAGGCGGGCAAACGACGAAGTCGACGACGGTGAACTCAGGGGTGGTCGCGGCAGCTCCGGGGGTGGACGAAATCAACGGCTCCTCTTCTCCTCTGCAGCAGCGAGCTCTGGCGCAATTCCGGCGATGCGTGGCTCACCTTGCTCCGGCTAAGGGGTGGAACGATCAGTGAGGTGAGGGGAGTGAGATGGTGTGCTTCAAATGGCTTGGGGTGGCCTCCTTTTATAGGCTCGACGGCAAGACCAAACGGGATGGGCAGGCGACGGTGGCGACACGGCTACGGGCAGCTAGAGGCATGGCCGAGGTTGGCGTTCGACGGGTGGTCTCCTTGCGATGCTCTAGAGCTTTATTGCGCGTGTAGGGGCGGTGGCAAACGGTCGGGAACGTGTGATGCTCTGTGCGGCAGAGGCGGCGTCTTCGACAGCGAGCGGTGGCTGTGAGGCATGGGACGGTGAACGGGGATGTCTGGCGTGCTCCCTGGGTCATGGCGAAGCGGTGGGCACGGGCTGCGGTCGAGGGGCGGTGTGTGCACGCGTGCCAGGTGCGGTGCTCTGGCGCATGCTCGACATGGTCGACAGCGGCACGGGCGCGGCATTCCTGGCGGTTCTGGTCGCTGTCTTCGAGCTAGGGCTGGTTGAGAGGGGGCGGTGAGACATGGGCTACCTCCCAGACAAGGTTGGCACGGCTAGTTCTTCTCCTAGCCTGCTGTCCACACTAGGGTGACATGGGTGCTCTCAGCCTGTTCACCATTGATGACATTGGCAAGCTTACAGTGGTGCTAGAGCTTAGTTAAGGTTGCTAGATGATCTACTAAGGCTAGTGTAACCAGAGAGGGAACAAAGTTGGCTCAAAACACTGCTCAAAATAGTGTTTGTGGTTTTGTTGATTTGAATCTGCAACCTGTTTGATTAAATGGCCGCATGAACTTTAGTTTTGAATATTGAAAAGATTTTTGGTGGGTGTGCTAGGCATGTGTTGAGGGTTCTGTGGATGCTTGGGTTTTGAAAATTGAGCTTGTTTGAGTGGTTTTGAAATAGTGGGATCTTCCCATATGAAATAGATTCAATTTTATACTGTCATTTAAACTATGCATTTGAATGTTTTTGGATGATCACAAAGTGGGCCTTGGTACCTTGTCATGAGTACTATAAAGGGGTGCAAAGATCCAAACATGTTTCTGTTAGGTTCTGAAAGTTAGGGATAGCCAAAGTAGGCATGGGAGTTAATTTGGCCAAAGTGACCATTCACTTAATTTGTTTGTTTTGATTTGTTTGTCTTTGGGAAAAGTTTGGGGATTGTTTAGATGATGTTTATTTCTCCTAAGAATCATTTTGCAAGCAATGAAACACAGA
Source organism: Avena insularis (assembly GCA_023614405.1). Lineage (NCBI taxonomy): Eukaryota > Viridiplantae > Streptophyta > Magnoliopsida > Poales > Poaceae > Avena > Avena insularis. Next base: position 236,434,216 of record CM042687.1, on the reverse strand, counting down.
ACCAAGGCAATTCAAAAGAATCCAAATTGTAATGCATACACATATGCATGCTTTCATATTTTTAATTGGAAAAGTTTTTGTTACCCCTAATTTTGATGATTTGAGTTCGATGATTCTAGTTTAATATTTTTTGGATGTTACAAACCTTCCCCCCTTAAACAAAATCTCGTCCCAAGATTTGAAAAAGGACGAAAAGTATTACCTAGGATTTGAAGAGATCAAGAAACTCCGTCCTAATGTGATCTTCACGCTCCCAGGTAGCTTCCTCTTCTGTGTGATTGCTCCACTAAATCTTGAGAAACTTGATGCTCCGGGTTCTGGTAGTTCTGAAAGCTTCCTCCAAAATACGAATGGGTACTTCAGGATAGGTCATGTCATCGTTGATCTCTATGGTCTGGTGATCAATGTTCTTGAACACCTCAGTCTTCTCTGGAACTTCGAGGCATTTGCGAAGTAATGAGATATGGAGCCTATATATCTGGGAGCACAGCTGACATCTCTTCGGGTAGTTCCAATTGATATGACACTTCTCCTCGAAGGTTCAAAATCTTGAAGGGGCCTATATATCTGGGGGCTAACTTTCCTTTCAGTTGGAAGCGTTGCATTCCTTTCAATGGCGACACTTTCAGATACACAAAATCTCCTATGTTGAAGGCGAGGTCTCGACGTCTCTTGTCGGCGTAACTCTTCTATCTGGACTGAGCTGTCTTGAGGTGCTCATGAATCTTGTGAACCTTATCTTCTGCTTCTCGTAGGATGTCGGGCCCGAAAATCTGACTCTCTCCTACTTCCGACCAGTTCAAAGGGGTGTGGCACTTCCTTCCATACATGAATTCAAATGGGGACATTTGCAAACTAGCTTGATAACTGTTGTTGTATGAAAATTCTGCAAATGGCAGACAGTCTTCCCACTTAGATCCATATTCTAACACACATGCTCTTAGCATATCTTCGAGTATTTTATTTACTCGCTCCGTTTGTCCATCGGTCTGAGGGTGATACACGGTGTTGAAATCTAATCAGGTTCCTAAACCTTCTTCGACTTTCTTCTAGAATCTCGAGGTAAACTAAGTTCCTCGATACGATACGATGTTCTTGGGGACTCCATGCAAACTAACTATTCTAGCGATGTATAACTCCGCTAGCATCGAACTCTGATATGTGGTCTTGACGGGTAAGAAATGGGCGACTTTGGAAAATCTGTCCACTATGACCCAGATAGAGTCATTTCCCCTACTAGAAGTAGGCAATCCGGTGATAAAGTCCATTCCAACGGAATCCCATTTCCATTCCGGAATCTGCAATGGTTGCAACAATCCAGCGGGTCTTTGATGTCCCGCCTTGACTCGCTGACATATATCACACTTGGCGATATAGCTTCCGATTTCTCTCTTCATCTTATGCCACCAAAATTGCTCCTTCAAATCTTGATACATCTTAGTTCCTCCGGGGTGGATAGAATAAAGAGTATCATGACATTCCTTCAGAATCACTTCTTTCAAATCAGAATCTGCTGGTACACAAAGGCGTCCTTTGTACCACAGAACTCCTTCTTCGTCTTCCGTGAATCTGGGTACTTTGCCTGTACCGATACGACGCTTGATTCCATCGATACTAGCATTTCCTTTCTACGCCTCTTTGATCTGGCTGATCAAAGTTGGTTGAAGTTCTATGCTAGCCAAAAATCCTTCACTTACTAATTCCATTCGAAAATCTTCCATCTCTTTGTGCAAGCTTGGTTGCTCCTTTAAAATTATGGCGTTCAAGCGGCACGGCAATCTGCTAAGGGCATCTGCTACCACATTGGCTTTACCGAGGTGATAGTGAATGTCCAGGTCATAATCCTTGATTAGCTCAATCCATCTTCTTTGTCTCATATTCAGCTCCTTCTGAGTGAATATATACTTCAGGCTCTTGTGATCCGAATAAATCTCACAACAGTTTCCCATCAGGTAATGCCTCCATGTCTTCAGGGCTAGAACTACGGCCGCGAGTTCGAGGTCATGGGTTGGGTAATTTTGCTCATGTTGTTTCAGTTGTCGAGATAGATAAGATATGACTTTGCCCTCTTGCATTAGCACACATCCGAGACCGATCTTGGATGCATCACAATACGCGTCGAAGGGCTTCGTGATATCCGGCATGATTAAGATTGGGGCTGAAATCAATCTCCTCTTGAGTTCTTGAAACCTCGCTTCACATTTGTCCATCCATTCAAACTTCTTGTCTTTCTTCAGCAATTGGGTCATGGGTCTGGCGATACTCGAGAATCCTTCTACGAACTTGCGGTAGTATCCCGCCAATCCGAGAAATGCACGAACTTGGGTTTGAGTGGTTGGGGCTTGCCAATCTTCGACATCTTTCACCTTTGCAGGGTCAATGGCAATTCCTCCGGCTGATACAATGTGGCCGAGGAATCCTACCTCCTGTAACCAGAATTCACGTTTGCTAAACTTGGCATACAACTGATGCTCTCTAAGGGTTCCAAGAATGGTCCTTAGGTGTAGCTCCTGTTCTTCTTCCGATTTGGAATAAATCAGAATGTCATCAATGAAAACAACGACAAACTTATCCAGGAAGTCCATAAAAATCTTGTTCATGAGATTCATGAAATAAGCGGGAGCATTGGTTAATCCAAAGGACATGACAGTATACTCGTATAATCCATATCTACTGGTAAAGGCAGTCTTTGGAATATCCTCTGCGCGAATCTTGAGTTGATGATCGCCAGTTCTAAGATCAATCTTAGAAAACACTTTGGCACCGGTAAACTGATCAAACAAATCTTCTATCTTGGGTAACAGGGTTTTGTTCTTGATAGTGACATCATTCAACTTCCGGTAATCCGTACACAAACGGTTACCTCCATCCTTATTGTCTACGAACAAGACAGGTGATCTCCATGGTGATGCACTTGGTTGAATCAATCCAATTTCCAACATGGCATCCAGTTGCTTCTTCAGTTCTTCTAGTTCAGACGGGTTCATACTATATGGTCTCTGAGCTATGGGTCCTGTTTTGGGGATTAGTTCAATGATAAACTCGATATCCCTATCTGGGGGCATACTGGGCAAAACATCTGTAAATACATCGGGGTATTCACAGACTATCCGGACTTGGTCAATGGTAGGTTGGGCTATACTCTTGTTGCACTTGAATTGACGAGGTAAGGTTTCAGATATATGCTCGACTGATATTCCGGCTGTACTGGTCATGGTTATGGCTTTCTTGGCACAGCCAATCAATCCTTTATGTTTGGACATCCAATCTATTCCTAGTACTACTCCCAAATCTTTAGTTCCGAGTACTATCAGATTATCATAAAAATCTATGCCATGGATTCGGATAGGGACGACTTTGCAAATTTTCCTAGCCTTGGTGGTTGAACCGGGGATTTGAACAATCATAACATGCTTCAGTTTGGTTTGTTGAATCTTACTAGTGCATGCAAATTCTTCGGTGAAAAATGAGTGCGATGCACCAGAATCAAACAACACTCTAGCAAGTATTGAATTAACAGAAAACATACCCAGCACGACATCTGGCGCTTCCTGGGCTTCTTCAGCATGCATGAGAAAAAGACGGTCGTTGCGGTTGAGCGAATTCCCTGGGGAAAACCTTCTTCCTGGCTGAACACGATGATGTTGCTGAGCTGGGGCATTTGCATTGGGGGCGGCGACATTCTTCTTGGGGCACTCATTGGAGTAGTGACCCTTATTTCCACAGTCACAACAAGTCACTTGCGACTTGTCCTTTGCTGCAACAGGCACATCATTGCTTCCAGTCCTCGGGGCAGTATTGGTGTTGGTGGTGGCATTGTTGTTGTTGAACTTGGGTGGTGCACGGTTGAAATTGCTAGAGTGGCCAGGGTTATTGTGGTTTCCTCCGGGCCTTGGGTTTCCACGGTTGGGATAGGTCGGACGGTTCATCGGGGGTATGTTGGTTCTCGGGGCAAATACTGGAGATGGGTTAGGGCGATACTTTGGGGTCTGATGGTTTCCTGGCTAATGCATCATGCGATGCTTGCGGTTCTCATTGGCTTGGTTGATCTTTCCTTCCATCTGAATGGCAGAGTCGACAAGGGCTTCAATATCCGCAAAGGGGATATTGACCAACACTGTCTGCATCTCATCGTGCAGACCATTCAAGAATCTCTCTTTCTTCTTGGCTTCGGTGTTGATCTCATACGGGGCATACCTAGCTAATGACAAGAATTTGTCATGGTATTCCACTACGGTCATCCTTCCTTGCTTCAGTTCTCTGAACTCATCTCTCATTCTCTTGATCAAACCTGGTGGCACATGGGTTCTGCTGAACTTGACTTTGAATTCCTCCCAGGTCATCATCTGACCTTCGGTCATTGCACGAACGTTGTTCCACCATGCTCTTGCATCTCTGGCTAGATAGTGGGTGGCGAACAGAAATTTCTCGTTAGCTTCCACTCCGGCGACTTCCAGGTTGTTTTCCATGGTTTGCAGCCAATTGTCTGCATCTAGGGGCTCTTCCGACTTAGTGAAAACAGGTGGGTTGGTATTCTGGAAATTCTTGAGCTTGGATCCATGGTTGTCCTGATTTCCTTGGCCTTGATTGTTGTGGGCCAGCTGGGCTATCTGCTGAAGGGTGGCTAGGTTGGCTTGACGTTCGACTCTTTCAGCTTCGCGGTCAGAAACCAACATTTGCAGGATCTGCAACATCGGGTCCAGGGATGAACCACTTCCTCCGCGTGGCATCTGAAGATTGAGATAGATCATGAGAAAAGAGGGAAATTTCTAAGGTTCCGGGACTTCGAAAAGTTTTTAAAGTTTTGACTCAGATTTTTCTAGCAACTTGCTTTTCATTCATTCATTCATAGCACACGATACAAACACACACCACAAAAAGGTAAACAAATGGTTTTAAGAACCATTCTGGAAACTACGATACAGTGGGACCGAATACAACTCACTACGCTAGTGCTCAAGTGCTACTACTCCTCGGAGTCGGTGTAGTCGTCATCCTCATCATCATCGTCTTCATTGATGAAGGCGAAGTAATCCTCATCGGTGAAGAAGTACATAGCCTGATCCTCCATAAAATCATCATCACTTAGATAAGAGTAGGGGTCTCCAAGAAGATCTTCTCCGGCATTCTCCCTTTCTTCCAACTGCATGTCTCTTTCATGGATGGTCTCCTCCAAATCCGAGATACGGTGGCGAAGATGGGCAATGATGTGCTCCTTCTTGTCGAGCTGACGGCGGCGAGACTTGCGATCCTTTGCTAGCATGGTGATGGTCTGATCCTTCGTCTTGATGATGGTGAACTTATGGTTGGAGTAGTCACGTCAATTGTCCAATTCTTGCTGACGATCGTACATCATGAAGCTAAGGTGGTCTAACTGAGTCTTCAGCTCGGGGTGGTATGGGGCTTCCAGTGGTTGTCCATTAGCATCACGCCTTGTACAAACTTCAAAGCGGGTACCCTTGATCTGGTTGATACTTTGCCCACACAGACGGGCAAGGGCTTCCTGCATGGCCCTGGCAAGTCCATCGAGCCAGTTGTTCTCTCTTAAGGTGAACTGAATTCCTTTGACAGTGGGAGGTTCAATCTTTCCTTGGAGACTTGCAACAATTAGCCACTTCAGATCTTCGCCTCCTTGATCATTGAGCTGAGCTCCGAAGAACTCGGGGTGCGGACGCTCTAGAAGTTCTGAAAGCTGGTCCAAATCCCCCTCAAAGATAAGGTCTCCTCCATTCCCCAACTCATAAAATTTGTCGTACTTCACGTCCATCTATAAGAATATAGGATGAGTAAGTTAGTAGAGTGATCAAGTGTGTCAAATTTTATGTATTTTGCAAGAATTTTTGGAGGAACATGAATTTTCATGAAAGAATCAAAGTGATGAGAATGGGAATAAGTTTTTGTAAATATTTGCTTCCTATGGTTTTGAAACTAAGTTTTTGATTCAAACGTCCAGTCTAACTAGGTTATCCTATGGTCAGGATGGCTCTGATACCAACTTGTCAACACCCGGATTTTTAATCCCAGATGCCTGTTATGCCATACATCGCAATCCCAAGATTACCATTTTTGCGAGACATAACAGAATTGGATACCACAATACATCATCCATTACAAACCATACATAAGGTCTTACACAAATAAGGATCTCATGATCCAGTTCTTAATACAACTCAAGCAGCGGAAATACATAACAATAAAGGTAGCGTAGGCGAAGCTCCATCTTCGGGGTCACAGGCAATGCTGATGATGGGAGATGATCCTAGTTGTCGTAACCTTCCTGCGGTCCATCATCCTAGTACTCCTCTTCATAGTCTGGCCACGGGAATAGCCAGGGACAAAGCCATGAGTACTCTTTAAGTACTCGCAAACTAATACTAACAAGTTAAAGGGGTTTTTGTAGTAGGACACTAAGCTCTAGGGTTGTTTTGCAAAAAGCCAGATTTACCCCTACTAAATTCTGAAGCAAGAAAAGATAGTTGAAAGTTTATAACACCTAAGTGGGAACTTGTATCTCATGTCACAACCCTGTTGTGGTCAAGTCAAATTCTCAATTCATTTCACAAGTCATTTTGAAAACATCTGACGGGGGAACAGTATGGTCACTCCAACTGTCCATAACCGCGGATGCGTGTCACATCCCAAGATTTTCCAAATCTTGTAATGTGAAAAATAAATGAATAAAATAAAACTTTGTTTGATTTTCAGGGCCAGAAGAAACTTTTTGAATCCAATTGGAAACCTTCAAACCAATTTGGATTCAAATAAAATCCTAAAGAGATTTAAAAAGATAAACATTTGAATAAAGGAAAATAAAGTATTTTTGATTTACTATTTTGGATCTTCTAAATAAAAGGATTTAGATTTCAAATGAAATGGAAGTTTTATAAACAAGGATTATTTTATAGAGCCAAATTAAAACTTGGCCAAGATTAGGAAATAAAATGCTTTGTTTTGATAAAAATAGTAAAGGTTTATTAAATAAAGTAATAAGGATTTAATATCCAAGTTTTATTAATAAAGGTTTTACTATTTCCAAAAACATCAAAACTTATTTATTTACTTAAAATAAGTTTTCCAAGTATTTTGTATTCTCAAATAAAACCTCTGATTTGGTTTTGAAAATAATTAGATTTCAAAAGGAGTATTTAAATAAAACAAATCCTAATTGATTTATTAAACAAGGTCTATTTATTTAATTAATAATGGACCCCAAAATAAAAATTATTATTATTTGGTTTTGGAATTTTGGTTTATGTTACTGAATAGGACCAAATTCATAGTTGCAAAGTTTGGTGACTGTTTGAATGGTTTTGAGTGTTGATTTGTTTGTTTGAATTTCAAAACAGAAATGGGAATTAGAAAAAGAAAAGGTTTCAGGAAGAAAAAAAATAGAACCAGACCCAGCCCAGCCGGCCAAGCCCACAAGCCCAGCAAGAAACAGCTCCCTCCCTCCCCGAAGAAAACGCTCAGACTCGTTTCCTGACCCGTGCAGTGAATGACAGGTGGACCCTCCCCTCACTCCCTTTCCTGCTGACAAGCCGACCCCACCTCTTCCTATTCATCGTTCTCACCCGCGGTGACAGCGCCTTCCCCCTCGCCGGCCGTTGCAGGCAAATTAAGTCCGGCGTAATACGCATTAACCACGCCATTAAACGGCCCCTGACCATGCACGTTAAAACGCCTGTCCCTCCTCTCCATTTCCCCTCTGTCGCCCCATCTCAACACGCCCCTAGGCCGCCCCAATTCTTCCCCGAGCACCTCTGTCTCCGACGAGCTTCCTCCTCCAATTCCGGCCGAGCTTCATCACCCCTTGCCTCCCTGAGCACACTAGCAGACTCCCCACTCCCAGACGCTTCTCCCCGTACCATCCATACAACCGCGGGCGCCCCAGAATGTCGTCTTCGACAAGCTCTGAGCAGCGCCGCGCCTGTTTTCTTCTCCGGCGAAGTCCCCTAGTAAGTCCAGACCGCTCCTTCACCTCTCGTTCACGCACACAGCTTTGCCTTGATCCTGCGCATCTAACCGCGTCTTCGTTTTGTCTCGGGGTGAACCACAGCACCGTCTCCGACCACAACCAGAGCCGTCTGACGCCAGGAGCAACTCTGGCGAGCGATTACCGCCACGACAGAGTGCCCCTTGACCCAAGAAGACCACGTCGAGCTTCCGCAGCCTTCTGCGATCTCGGTGAGCATCTTCCCTTCCCTTCTAGCTTCCTGTATCACCGGCGCCGCCAGCATCTGACCGTCGCCGCCGCGCGCAGCCGTCGAGCGCCGCCAGTTAGTGGCCTGTTGTTTGCGTCCGTTGGATCAAAATCATAGGGCCATGATAGAATATAATCGAAGAGGTATCGTATGCCTCTGCGCCGCTAGATCTAAGTTAGATCCTGCGGTCTGCGTCTGTCGATCCGACCGAACCGGTACCGTCCAATAAGGAAGCGACGCGTGGCCAGTTCTTATTTAAAACAGAAGTTTGAATCTGATTAGATTGTGATTTTGAAACTCTTGTAACTTTTGATCCACACGTCCAAAATTCACAAATTTGATATCATTGGAATCAGTGGAACAAGCCCTAGCCAACCATGCCTTTTGTTTAGCAAATAGTATCTGTTAAAATGATTGTTTTTGCAGAAACATTTGTATGCATGTTTAGGTTGTAAAAATTATTCAAAAATGTTTTTGAGATTGAAATCTTTGCAAATTGGTTTATTGTGAACTTATTGACCCTAGGAACCAACCCATGGTTTTAAAAATGGATTTTGTGAAGTTTAGGAATAAAAACTTGAATTAGCCCATTTCTAGCCAAATAAAAACATTAATGTTGTTATGGAAATGACTTTGGAGTAAAAACTTTGGGAAAATGATTTGGATCAAACCTACTGACCCTAAACACCAAGTTTTGAGAAACAACAACTTATTTTGTGAACAACATAAAGTTGTTGCTTTGATAAAAATATTTTCCACCACATAAAATAATGATTGGATTTAAAAATGGTTTATGGATAGAACCCTTTTGCAAATTACTTTTCCACTTTGGAAAATGACCACTTTTGAACCTTACCAAGTTTAGAAGCCTAGTGGAGACCACCTTTGCAAATAGAACCATCTCTTGCATGCTTACATGCATGACTTAGATCCCATTGTTTTATGTGTGTGAATTGTTTGATTATTGGTTTGGAATGCTTGTTGATATTGTGTTTGCTTGATTGATTGTAGTGAAGTTAGAAAAGTGTGAGACTAGCAAGATCAAGGAGTGAACCAACATTCCCTACCAAAAGAAAGGCAAGTTACACTATCATCTAAAAGTCCTACAATTTTCATTATACTTAGTGGATTTTGAAACATGCATGAAAATAATTTCTATACTTATTCTATGCTAAATCCTAATAGGATACCCTATACATTCCTTAGTGAAAACAATGTAGTTGTTACATGCTTAGCCATGCTACTTTTTTTGAAAAGAGATACATGTTGAGATTTTATGGAATTGAGAAAAGGACTTGTGTTTTTACATAATAAAACAAGGACTTAATGAACCACCTGGGTGGCCAAGGATACTATGAGTTTTGGAGAAGGTGGCAACAAAAGGAACCATGTCTATGGCAATCTCTTTGTGTTGTGATCCAAAGGAAACCACCCAGGAAACTTAGAGATTGAACATGTTTCTCCAATTGTGGCTTTCGTGTGCAACCACATGCTATTATGGCTCTGGCTTAGTCAACTACATTGGGAAGACCCATGCACTGTCTTCAGTTTACTAGACATGGGGACCTGGAATCCTACATGGGTGCTGAAGGCAAGCTAGCAATGGTGTATGGGAGGACCCTTTGGAAAGACTTCGTCACATTCTCAATCTGCCGGTACTCCATCTTGGTGAGCACTAATCCAGTGGCCACTGGTGGCAACAAGATGGGATTGTGACATGTGGGTAAAGTGTGCAACTTCTGCAGAAGATAAGAAAAATCTAAGTACTTAGCTGTGTCCCCGGTTATGGACAATACTGAGCAACTAAAGTTTGAAGCTATGGGAAATCTCGACATTCTAATTTCTAAAAGAAAACTTATAAAACTTGATGCACTTGGGGGTACCAAGGAGCTCAAGAGATTTTGATAAAACTTGATGCACTTGGGGATACCAAGGAGCTCAAGAGATTTTGATAAAACTTGATGCACTTGGGGGTACCAAGGAGCTCAAGGAAATTTTGACAAGGACTTGAACACTTGGAAATTTTACCAAGGAGTTCAAGGGATTTTTGAAAAGGAGATTTGACAAAGGACCAAAACCACTTTGAAAAGATAGGATAAACTTTGCTTCTGCAAATAAGCCTTAAACCCTACTAGCCAAAATGCATGTAATGATAGGATCCACTTATATTCAACATAGTAGTGAAACTTGCCAATACAATTCAAATGTATTGACCCTTGTGGCTGTAACTTGTAATGTTGCAGGTTTGATTGATTTTTGTGAAGATTGATTGATTAGGATTACAAAGTCTACAACCAACATTTGCCTGTGGCATGTTGAAGATGAAGGACCCATGCTTATAGTTATTTCCGCTGCAATGTAATGTAATAGCCAAATGAGCTATGTAAAGATGTAATAAAATTATGTTATTCCTGGTTATAAAGTTATATTATGACCTTTGTTTCTTGATATTACATCTAAACTGTGGATGCTAGCTATTGATCCAGGGACTAGCATTGTAAACACAGGGGACACCACCTTATTTGTTTAAAGGTTGGGACACTCCCTCTACAATGCGGCTAATCGAATAGTTTGACACTCTGCAGAGATTGTACACTTTCACCATAACATTCGATACATCCGTCAGGAACAAATCCTGAATTCACCATTCTCAGTATGCGGATAATCAATCCTAACCTTTCAATTACACGCCCTAGTATAAGCACCTCTCATGTGAGTTTGGCCTCCCAACCATGACCAACTGTCATCTTGGGTATTGCACAGGTGGGCAATCTTCACAAGATAGCCTCAGCTCAGACCTTGGCCGTGAGGGAACCCATACTAAGTTATATAAATTTCCAGTCAAGCCCTACCCAATTTTCGGGTATTGTGGTTGTACGGTAAAATTGGAATGGTATCGCATCCAGACAACCATCAGTTTTTTAAAAGGGCTAAGGCTCACGCCTCAACATTTTCATCACCGAAATCATCTAGTGTTCGGGAACACATGTCAAAACATCTCAGTAGAATGACTCATCATTCTAAAGTTTTCATAACCATTTTCCACCAAGTATTCCCATCTACAGTTGATCAATTTTTATGTTCAGCACTAGCATCTACAAGTGGGGTGAGTACTAATGAGGGGTGGTAGACAAGTGGAGTTTTAACTAAGTTCAATCTCATGCCTTAGGATGACATCAAGATTATCTAGCTTAGGCCAAATTTAATGCTCTTTATGCAACCTTCAGTTATCTTCCTAGAATCTACAAGTCACTTAGATAAACTCTAAGGAAAAGATTTGATAAAGAAAATAAAGTATAAAGCTTGCAAGTAAAACTAGGAGGGGGTATCATCAAATATGTCTAACCATGCATGCTTAGTGCATTGCATAGGTTATCTATTTTCATAATTGCAAGTGTTAGCTTGCTCAATAAACTAGTAGTATTAGGCTTGCCTTGTGCAAAGCAGTGGTTGCAGTTCTCCTCGGCTTCTTCCTCGTGGTATCCCCCTTCCTCCTCGTATCCTTGGTCGGTACTAGCGTCTATGAATAAATACGAGGTACACAATCACCAAAAAATACTTAACTACTTGCAATCATCACACAAAAGGGGTTTTATAGATGATCTAGCATCATCACTAACATTACAAGATTAAAGTATTTGTCTTATTTATTTGTTTTTAGAAAAGTAATTTCTACTCATTGAAAAACTACTTAAGATTTAATATTCTCCAACTCAAACATGGGATCATGTTGACACATGTCATCACCACATATTTCAGTACATGGGAATGTGATTTAAAGCGGTGTCACAATTTAATAAGGTTTCACCTTTTTATTTTAAATAATTAAAGTGACTAGAAATGCCTATGTGGCATTCTTTTATTACTTGGACATTATTTCTGTAAGTAAACCCATATGTTTTTATATATTATGAAAGGTATGATAAAATGTGATTTTTCAGAGTTGGAATGAACTCAAAAGCTATTATGGTTAAATTTGAAAAATGTTTGAATGCAGAAAAGCTTCTGACTTGATATTTTTACCAAGGTTGATCTACAAATCCAAATGATTTGAATCCAACGGGCTTGGATTAAGCATTTTAATACCTTTCTAAAAAAATTGGTTTCATTCAATTTGGTTCACTGAATAGAGCTGGGTTGATTTTTGAAACTAGGTATAGAACTGAGTTTGAATGAAAATAGAAAAATCTAAATTCAAACACTTGGGCTGCGCGGGAAGGTTTAATGGGCCGGCCCAGTTTCACTCATGTATGGGCATAGTGACAAGGGCTCTGGTCGGTGGCTCTTTAAACCTTGAGCGATGCAGGCGATGTAGTGCGTTGGATTAGAATGAAGATCGACGGCTGAGGGTCGTCGTCAACGATGAACAGATCACCGGCGAGCTCGAACCCTAGCAGCTCGGTGGGAGTGCATAGGGGGCATACCGGGGCTCTAGTGACGACGGCGAGGCGGGAAAATGACAAAGTCGACGACGGCGAACTCATGGGTGGTCGCGGTAGCTCCGGGGGTGGACGAAATCAACGTCTCCTCTTCTCCTCTGCAGCGGCGAGCTCCGGCAATTCGGCGATCTGGCTCGCCTTGCTCAGCTAAGGGTGGAACGATCGGTGAGGTGAGGGAGTGAGATGGTGTGCTTCAAATGGCTTGGTGGCCTCCTTTTATAGGCTCGTGGCGAGACCAAGCGGGATGGGCGGCGGCAGTGGCGACACGGCTCTGTGACTAGAGGCATGGCCGAGGTTGGCGTTCGATGGGTGGTCTCCTGGCGATGCTCTAGAGCTTTATTGCGCGTGTAGGGGCCGTGGCAAACGGTCGGGAACGTGCGATGCTCTGTGTGGCAGAGGCGGCGTCTTCGACAGCGAGCGGTGGCTGTGAGGCATGGGGCGGCGAACGGGGATGTCTGGTGTGCTCCTTGGGTCATGGCGAAGCGGTGGGCACGGGCTGCGGTCGAGGGGCGGCGTGTGCACGCGTGCGGCATGACATGGTCGCTATCTTCGAGCTAGGGCTGGTCGAGAGGGAGCGGTGAGACATGGGCTACCTCCCTGACAAGGTTGGCATGGCTAGTTCTTCTCCTAGCTTGTTGTCCACACTGGGGTGACATGGGTGCTCTCGGCCTGTTCACCATTAATGACATTGGCAAGCTTACAGTGGTGCTAGAGCTTAGTTAAGGTTTCTAGATGATCTACTAAGGCTAGTGTAACCAGAGAGGGAACAAGGTTGGCTCAAAACACTGCTCAAAATAGTGTTTGTGATTTTGTTGATTTGAATCTGCAACCTGTTTGATGAAATGGCCACATGAACTTTAGTTTTGAATTTCGAAAATATTTTTGGTGGGTGTGCTAGGCATGTGTTGAGGGTTCTGTGGATGCTTGGGTTTTGAAAATTGAGCTTGTTTGAGTGGTTTTTGAAATAGTGGGATCTTCCCATATGAAATAGATTCAATTTTAAACTATCATTTAAACTATGCATTTGAATGTTTTTGGATGATGGCAAAGTGGGCCTTGGTACCTTGTCATGAGTACTATAAAGGGGTGCAAAGATCCAAACATGTTTCTGTTAGGTTCTGAAAGTTAGGGATAGCCAAAGTAGGCACGGGAGTTAATTTGGCCAAAGTGACCATTCACTTAATTTGTTTGTTTTGATTTGTTTGTCTTTGGGAAAAGTTTGGGGATTGTTTAGATGATGTTTATTTCACCTAAGAATCATTTTGCAAGCAATGAAACACAGAACCAAGGCAATTCAAAAGAATCCAAATTGTAATGCATACACATATGCATGCTTTCATATTTTTAATTGGAAAAGTTTTTGTTACCCCTAATTTTGATGATTCTAGTTTAATATTTTTGGGATGTTACAATGACTCAGTATGGTGATGCTGCAAGTTTCCACCATTATTAAGCATGGCTTAGGCTAGCGGCCAAGGCGTTTCTCTAACACAGGATACAAACTCCATGGACTTACAAGTGCCCTCTTTATCTCACACTGTTGACATCCATAGACAAAAGAGCACGATATCAACTGTGTACAGAGTACAAGTGCAATGTTGAAAACGTTCCCCGTGATAGCACAGTTCTGCTAATTCCAACATATAGATGCAAGCATATACAACTTCGATGTTCACAATGGTTCAAGTCTATTAGGGGCAAGGAAATAAGGTGTGCCATCAAGTTCGTGAGAGCTTTACTAACTAGTTTTCACATAACAAAATACTTTTTAATTCAAAAGTTAGATGAAGCTTGAGAATTTGCTTGGAATAGCAAAATCTACTAGGTAGATATGGTGGACACAAGTGGCAAAAGTTTTGGGTTCAAAGGATTTTGGAAACATGAGAAGTATGCCTTCTCAAAATAGGTTTTTGGCTAGCAAGGCTGGGTAGCAAGCAAGAGAGTTGAAAGAAACAAGCAAACATACAAGTAATAAAGCCAAACAAGCAATCTTTCTTGAAGACACAAAAGAATCTTAAATAAAGAATACTAATCTTATGAGCCAACAAGAAAGAAAACAAATGATACCAAATACCTGTAGGATTTTTATTTCTTTCTTTTTCTTTCAAACTAATGCCACTGACCAGAACTCGGTTTGCCAAAACCAATTTAGATCCACTTGATGATCCCAAAGTGGTGCCAATACTGATCAAAAAGATCCATCATATAAAAGAGATTGCAAATTAAATAAGAAGTGCAAAAAGTAAAAGATGAGACTTCTCATTAATATTCAATAAAGTCACTCACACCAAGGGATACATAGATAATCAACTAAAGGAGAGATAGTTCCACATGCAAACCAAACTATAAGATAACCTCTCTACCACAAATATGAATCCACTAAAAAGTTAAAAGATAAAAGATAATGGTGGTGATACCGCGGCACTCCCCCAAGCTTGGAACAAGCGAAGGGGATGCCAAACCTGATGACGAATTATTCCTTTGGTGGTGGTGGTGTTCTCTTGATAAGCTCTTCAATAAGTTTCTTCAAATCCTCCATATCAAAGGTCAGAGTACGAATTAACTCCGAAATATGCTTAATGCAGCCCATGATCAACTCGGACCGAGGATCCCAGTCCTTGTTATTCTTTCTCCATTCTTCCAAATTAGAGTGTTTCTTTCCTGCATGATTAGAACAAGGGGTACTAGGAGGAAGTGTGCGCGGAGCGAGGATATGATACGGAGTTCTCCCTCCTGTAGACATCCGTGCTATCCTCCTAAGCTGGGTAGGTTGTGCCACCAAACCAATGCTTGCGATGGTAGCACGGGTGTCCGAATGCTCGTCCTCCTCCATGTCTCCTTCATAACCTACCAAAATCTCCTCCTCCTTGGGGACTTGAGGTTCTTCTTCCTCGGGCTTCTTGCCTTTGTCGTTGGCGGAGACCATGGTGCTCTAAACTTGAGAAGACTTCCTGATAGAAACAGATTGAAACGAAAACAAGACGAGAACACGATGCACGAACCTCGGGGGATCTGGGGGGGGTATATATTACGAAGTTTCAATGCATAAGGAAGGTTTTGACACGGAAACGAGGCAGAGATGGAGTTCGAGGGGGGAACACCCCCTCAGGCGCGGCTAGGCTGGGCCCATGCCTGGGTTTGTCCACCCCGGGCTCTGTTTCCTCTTTAGTTTCGTCTCGTAACTTCCCTTATGTATTAAAAACATCAAAACTATAAAAAGATTGGGGTTTCATGAACCTTCTGTTTTCACCACTTTTACCTATTCAAAGACGAACTCTGCAGATTCCTTCTCTCTTTTTCCTGAGAATTTCCTTCATACAAAACTTTTGCACAAACTCAATGACAACATTAGTGTAAGCAAAAACAATAAACCTTTGGTAAACACTTCAACTGAAAACCCATCAAAACAAAAGCTTCTGTAAGAGGCAAATGCAAATGATGGCAGAAATCTGTCGAAACAGACCTGCATGTAAAGATTGATTTTTTTCGAAGACCTTCTGTTGCTCAAATCAAAAAGTGCAGAACCGATGAAAGTTGGGTAACAACCTAGGGAACAAGCTCAGAAAAATGCAGCTCCATCCGAAGCACTGATCTTCCTCGCGAGTTTTTACAATGCAGAACAAAAATCTGTCCCAGGATAGCCACTTTTCAGAACTCCTCTACTTCACAAAAGTAGTTGAACTTGACACAAAAACCAAAACAAAAAGGATAAGGAGCGGTTATTACTGAGGTAATAACTTCCAAGACTCGACAAAACTCTTGGGTTATCTCCCAACAAGTAATTTTCTTTAATTCCTTTAAGTTAGGCTTGAAACTTCCAAAGATGCTCACAGAGGAGATATATATTTGAAATGAAAGAGAGCATCAAGAAGCAAATAACCAACACACTTGAGCCTAACCCAATTCCTATGCATGGGGGTATCATGAGAAAACGAATTGTTGAAACAAAAGGCCACAAGAATAGGAAGACAAAACAGATGCAACTTTAAAGCTTTCAACATAAAACGGGGAAACTTAGGGCCTGTTTGGTTGGGCTTAAATCTAGCTTTTAGAGTTTGGCTTATAAGCCACAAAAGCACCAAAATAGGTGCTTTTGGCTTTGGCTTTTGGCTTTTAATTAAACATGGTAGTACAATGGTATAAGCCAAAAGCCAAAATGAAAAGCATCTATTATTAGGTGCTTTTGTGGCTTATAAGCCAAAAGCAAAAAGCCATAAATAAGCACAACCAAACAGCCCCTTAACATCATTGAGATGCATAAAACCATGTTTCCCTCTCTCATAATAACTTTCAGTAGCACTTTGAATAAAGTTGACAATATAACTGTCACTGGAAACAACTTTATCATCAGAATAAGCATACTTACAGTCATAAAAATAGGTCCAAGGTCATAAACCGGATCAATAGAAGCAAGTTGTTCCATCCTAAAATCTTTATTAGGCAAGCTGTTTTCACAAGGAGCTTTAGCAAATTTGGAAAAATTAAACTCATAAGAATCTCCATCAAACTTAGTTAAAACTTTTTCCTTCTTACAATCAATAATAGCTCAAGTGTTCAAGAAAGGTCTACCAAAAATGATAGTACAAGTTTTGCTAGCTGCTGAATTAAGCACTAGAAAATAAGCAGGATACTTAACCTTACCACAGAGAACCTCCACATCTCTTGCAATACCAATGGGGCAAATGGTTTCCTTATTAGCAAGGTGGATAACAACATCAATTTCCTCAAGCTCACAAGGACCAATCTCTATAAAGCTCATAAGGAATAGCACTAGAACTAGCACCAATATCACATAAACCATAGTAGCAATGATCACCAATTTTAACAGAAAGCACAGGAACACTAGCTTTTCTAGCCTTACCAAGATGAGAGATAATATTAGAAGCATCTTCACAGAAGATAATGTGCTCATCCTCTATATTTCTAGTGACAGTGTCTTTCACAATAGCTACCACAGGTTCATCACTCAAATGCTTACCAGGCTCCACAGTTTTCATTGTACCTTTGTTATTTGCACTAATAATCATAGAATACTCCTTTACCTTAGCTGGGAAAGGCATTTTCTCAACATGAGGTTCAGGCACAATATGATTAGTAGTACAAACTTGAGTACTTCTAACAGGAACATGACTAACAACATCTTTATATGGAGCATGGTACTTATTCCACTTATTTTTGGGAATTTCAATGTAAGAGGCAAAGGCCTTAAAACAGTTGGCAATACTTTGGGAATCAAGACCAAACTCATTACTAATATCATAGAAGTTGTCAGTTCCCATAAAAGATTTAATGTAATCATAATCATTACCTGACTTTCTTCCTTTGTCATTCTCCCAAGATTCAGTCTTCTCTTGAATACGGTCTAAGAGCTCCCATTTAGCTTCTTCCTTCATACGTGTGAATGATCCAGCACAAGAAGCATCTAGTAAATCTTTATCATGAAGAGAAAGCCTAGCATAAAAGTTATTGAGAATAATATTGTTAGGGAGTTCATGAATAGGACATTTAAGCATTAGTAACTTCAATCTCCCCCAAGCTTGAGTTGTACTCTCTCCATCAAGAGGCCAAAAGTTATATATAAGATGTCTATCCTTATGAATCTCACTGGGAGGATAAAATTTAGAGTAAAAGAGAGATGCCATCTCCTCCCATTCCATGGATTGTCCATTCTTCAGCAGCTTATACCATTCTTCAGCTCTCCCTTTCAAGGATATGGAGAGTAACTTCTTCTTCACCTGTTCATTTGTGATACCTGCACACTTAAACAACCCGCATAATTCATGGATAAAAAGCAAGTCATCACCGGGATGGACAGTTCCATCCCCAAAATAATAATTATCCATAACACGATTAACAATACTTGTAGGTATCTTAAAAGGATCTATCTCAACAGGAGGTGGTTCATCTACTACCTTAGCAGTGGTAGTAGTTTTCCCAAACAGAAAACCAAGTGGGTTATCCATATTGGAAACAAAGTAACAAGCAGTAACAAAAGCAATACTCACAGTAAAAGTTTCCCTTACCAGTTCCACTCTTCAATAGCGCTTCACTGGTAACAGCGCCAGAAAATAGTCTTGATGACCCACAAGTATAGGGGGTGTATCATAGTACTTTTGATAAATAGGAGTGTCGGTCCCAACGAGGAGCGGAAGGTGTTGAACAGTGGTATGGAGCAGGAAATCCCTGTGAATACTTAGCAAACAGATTTTTAGTGGTTTTCTGACAAGGCAACAAAACAAAGAGCAAGTAACAGAAGTAACGAACAAACTGAGCAAGTGGCCCAATCCTTTCTTAGCAAAGGACAGGCCGGTGGAAATACTTATAAGGACCAAACGTTCTCGAGGACGCATGGGAATTCTGTCAAGTGCTTTCGCTTCAAATAGCTGAGTACTCTTCTCTGGTGTTTATAAGTGTTGTGTGGGTGAACCTGTGCTAACATACGACCCTTCCTAGGACTAATACATACTTGTGATTAAACCCCCTGCAAACATCCGTAACTACAGGAAAGTAATTAAGATATAAATCTAACCACAGCCTTAAACTCTGAGATCCAGCGCTCCCTTGTGCAAAGGTGTCCTAACGGGGGTTCAGGTTTCTGTCACTCCGGCAACCCCACAATTAGTAGCCAAATACACAATGCATTCCCCTAGGCCCATAAATGGTGAAGTATCATGTAGTCGACGTTCACATGACACCACTAGAAGAATATCACCACAACTTAAATACTAAACCGTTGAATAATAACTCATCACAGATTCACTACTAACAACATGACTTCTCCCATGTCCTCAAGAACTAAACGAACTACTCACAAGACATCATATGGATCAAGATCAAAGATGATATGGTAATGGATAACAATCTGAACATAAACAATAATCCAATGGTTCCACTCACAAGAATCAACTACAATAGTAATCAACACCGGGAAAGTTTCCCCTAAGAACTAAAGCAATATCCAACACAATTGTTATAGCAGGACGGAGTGGTGGTGATGGTGCTGGTGGAGATGATGGTGTGGATGATGATGATCCCGATGAAGACTAGCTTGATGACGGTGTTGATGGCGACGGTCTCCCCTCTCCGGGGAGGAATTCCCCTGGCAGAAATCTATGTGCCAGAGAGATCTTTCTCTCTTGGTGTTTTCCGCCCCAGAGGCGGCAGAAATCTATTTGTGGTCGCTCCCCGAGCCTTAGGGTTTCGAAGGGAATATATAGGCGAAGGGGCAGAGTCGGAGGCCGGGCAGGTGGGCCACACCTGCCCTAGGCGCGAGGTCAGGTGGGCCCGCGCCTAGGGGTGTGTGGCCCCTCTGAGGCCCCTCTTCGTCCCTCCTTCTGGCTTTCTTCGTCTTCTGGTAAAATAATATGTTTCCATATTTTTTTGGCATTTTTATGATCTTTGCGAAATTGCACTGAAACGCCTTCTTTTCCATCAGAATCCAGACTCCGGCAGTCCATCCTCCAAGAATCATCCAACATGCATAAACAGATGAAAAGCCATAAGTAATACCTCATAATAAGACAAATATCAATGAATAGAGGTAAATTATGATATAGAATGGTGATGAAATTTGGGCGTATCATGTTGTTTCAAATAATTCAATTGGTGTTGGAAAGGAGTAGAAAGTTCTTGCTTGGAAGTGCAAGAGGAGCTTGCATTGACTGTGACTTAGACTTTAGCATGACATGTTAGGTGTTGTTTTAACCTTATGCTTAGTGATTATTGCTATAGCATGACTTGTTCCAAACAATTGGGATTGTTTAGTGTGCCTTTAAGAAATTATGCGTTGTTTTAGCATACAAAAGCATAGTATTGCGGTATTCTCCTTTGATGCTTTGTTTGGGTTGACTTGGCACATTCTAACAGCATGTTATGACTATGACAAGTCACAATAGCCTCTATGATCATTTAGTCCTTGACTTGTAGTACCACTCTGTGCTTTGATTAGTAATGTTTTGTCGCTCTGCATGATTATGGCCATTATTGCTCTCTTAGTTGGTTGCTCCCAGTCTTTTGCTAGCCTCCACTTGTATGAGCAAGCTCTACTCATGCTTCCAATTCCCAAGAAACCAAGTTATTCCAAAGTGTCCACTATAAATTCCTATGCATGGTGTGTTACACCATTCCAAGTATATTCTTGTTTTCAGCTATCCTCCAATTAAAAACTATTTTGTTATATGAAAACTTAGTGATTAAAGCCCTCACAAACTTGATGGCACACTTTATATTCTTTGCCCCTAATAAACTTGAGCCATTGTGTCGTCTATGTTGTATATGCTTGCACTTATATGTTGGAATTAGCAGAACCATGCTGTCATGGGGAACGTTTTCAACATTGCACTTGTACTTTGTACACAGTTGATATCATGCTCTTTTGTCTATGGATGTCACTGGTGTGAAATAAAGAGGAAGCTTGTAAGTCCATGGAGTTATGTATTTTGTGTTAGAGAAACGCATGGGCCGCTAGCCTAAGCCATTCCTAATCATGGTGGAAACTTGCAGCATCACCATAATGAGCTATATGTGAAGCATCCTCAGTAAAAAGCTATGCACATAGTAAATAAAAAGATCGCTGAGATGCTCATTGTTTGCTTGCTTTGTCATTTTGGTTATGGGATAGCTCATGTACCATGTGCAAGGGGTACCCCATTGGCGGTTCTCTATGATACGCATGTACTTACTATGACAAGAACTTATAGGTTACTGAAGTTGAGTAGCATGAGGTGTGGCCCTCGTATTCAAGGTACATGAGATTGCCAACTTATACTTTGCCAAGCATGTACTCCATAGTTTGTTCACTTTAACCTTATTCACTTCAAGATGCTTATGATAGGGGCAATGAGAGATGAAAGCAAACAAGTACCATAATTTTTGGAAGCTCTTTTTGAAACTTGAAATCCCTGCTTCCCGTATGAAGGGCCTTTCTTCCACTATTATATTAAGTCTCCACCTTCTATCTTTAGGCACCATTAAGAGAGCATAGTTGCCATTCCTAGTTCTATGTACAGTGTCCCAAAACTTATATATTGATGCATGTTGTGATATTACTTGTTCTTGTGCTACTTGCATCTAGTCACTCTTATGAACTTTGAACGTGTCATATGCATCTATTTTCTACTCTATGAGGGACAAGCTGATTGCCACTATTCCATGTTTTCTGTAACATCCCTAAAATCATGTTTCAAAACTCATGCATATCATTCATGCATCCATGATCATTTAGGGATTCCATTTCAAAACCATTTCAAAAACAGGAGCATCTGATGCTCATTATTTTATGTGAGCAACTATCAAACCAATGCCACTCTCAATTGAAGAGTTTATTTGTTTTAAACCAAGCCTTGCTTGCTCTCTTGTTACTTTGTTTGATTGTTGGAGTTTGGTGAAAATTTACAAAACAAATATGGATTTAAAACCATTTTCAAAAACTTATTCAAATCAAGTGCTTTGTCACTATTTATTTTGTTTAATCAAAAGGACCAAGCTAGAACAGAGAGACCACATGTTTTTATGTCCAAAAATATGAGTGTTGCACTCTACAAAAACCCAGAAGAGATTTGAATTCAAATGGCTTTTAAAATCATTTGAAAATGTTTCCTGGAAATTCAAACAGAAAAAGAAAAAGAATAAAGAAATAAGAAAAGGCCGGTGCGGACTTTTTAGCCCATCAAACCAGCCCACTAAGCCCACCCGGGTTTTCCCTCTCTCACGCACCCACTCGACCCGCTCAGCGACCGGTGGCCCCGCCACACGTCGTCGCCGTCCTCGACAACAGCGATGAACACGCGTGCCCGTTCTTCCCCGCCTCTTCCGCGATTTTAAACCTCTTAATTGGCGATGAATGCGGCGTGATTTCCGCCCCAACGGCTATAAGATCCCTCCTCTCCGCTCGTTTCCCTCACTCACAGACACCACGCCACCAGTCGCCTGTCGTGCCCACACCGCCGTAGCACCGGCGACCTCCGTGACCAATTCCGTGAGCATCGCCCACCTTTGTCTTTGCTTCATGCGAGCATGCTCTACATGTCCTTGCGCATCTTCTCATGCCTTTCTTTTCTCTGTACCATCCTAGAAGCGCCGTCCACTCCACCGGCGCCACCGTCTTGGCTTAACTCCGGCGACCTCCGTCGTAATTTTCGACCGCCTTTCTCTCTCATTGACACCGCGTAGCATCGTCTTGCGCATCCCACCGCTTATTTTGCCTTGGCATGCGCACCCTCGCCAACGTCGACGAAGCATCCGTCGCTGAGGACTTCTCGACGAGCAATCCACGACCCGGCGCCCCTTCGCAAACCAAGCATACGTCGAGAATCTCCTCGTCAGCGATTCTGGTGGCATCTCTCACCTCCTCACCTCCCAGCTGGCGACCTAGCGGCCGCCAGAACCGGCGGCCCGCTGCTGCCGCGCGCCACGCCACTTGTTGGTCACGCCGAGCGTTCGATTTAGATCTAGTGGCGATAGAACATAGCTGAAGGGTAAGCAGAGATCTAAACGCTGCGATTTAGTTAGATCTAACGTGCAAAGCACGATCCCAAGTCTTGGCGGTACCATCCAACCAGAGACTGCCGCGTGGCATGTTCTTTGTTTTAAATTTCTGAATTAGATCTAATAGATGTTTGAATTTGTTTAATTCATAACTTTTGAATGCCACGTCCAAATTTGACAAATTTTATATCAATGGAATCAGGAGAGGAAATCCTTTCCATTTATGCAATGTGTTTTATGTTTTGCCTCTGTTAAAATGGTTGTTTTTACAGAAACATGTGTAGGCCTATTTTGTGTATAATAATTATTTGGGAAATGTTTTAATGTTCAAATAAAGTTTGTTTGGAAAGTTTTGTACTTGTTTATGTTTCAGTACTGTGCACTTGTCTTATTTGGTGTAGAGAATCATCACATGGCATTATGCATGCATCCATATATTTTTGCTTGTATTTATTTTGTATGTGATTTTGGTGCTATTATTTTATGTGTAGATTTTGGTGCAAATAGTGATTGTGATTGTGAGGATTGTAGCTACTCTCCAAACTACCAAGGCAAGTGGTGCTTCATGATTTTATTCCTATGTTTTCAAATATGCATTAGAAATATTTTTGCTAGTCTTGCATGGATATTTTTGATCTATATGCTATGCTTGGGAAATCCTAGTAGTTGTAGAATTGCTAGAAATATTTCTAAGTCTTATCAATGCCATGCTTAGCCTAGCTAGTAGCAACCAAGGGTGGTTATATTCATGCTATGAATAAATATTTCTAAGTCTTTGGACTATGTTTTGCTTAATAAAACAACTAAGTGAATGAAACACCTGGGCGGAATGGAAAGAATGGGTTATGTTGAGTGGTTACACAAGGCCCATTTCTATGGCTTACCTTGTGTATCTCACTTGTGGAAAGCCACCCAGGAACAAAGGGATTTGAGAGGCCAAACGTTAAGAAGCTTCTAGTGCAGCCACTTGGCAATATGGGCTCTGCCTGGATCACATAGGTTGCAATAACTTAGCCATTTGGACAGTTGGTGGTAGTGGGATGATAGGTTGGAACGCGTCCATTTGGTCTAAGGAAGGCTTGAAAGGTCCTGTCTTGGTGAAAATCAAGTCTTGTGGGGAAAGTGCACAACCTCTGCAGATGGAAGAATCTAAGTACTTAGCCATGTCCCTGGTATTGGACAACTTGAGCATCAAGACATGGAAGCTATCAAGAATCTCCTCATCCCAATTTCTAAGTAAAAACTTGTGGTTGAACAAGGGTGAAGGACCCCAATGTCTATTGGTGGTTCCTTGGGAAAGATTTTGACAAAGAAAAACTTAGTGTTTTCAACTAATAGGTAAACCTATTTTGAGCAAAGCAAGCCTAAGATACACTTAGCCAAAAATGCATATAGTATCTAGTCCACCAATATTCTACTAAGGTATCACTTGCCAATACTATTCCAATGTATTGACCCACTGTGGCTGTAACTTGTGATGTTGCATGTTATTCTGATGATGATTAGGAGTCATGAGTCTACACTCAACATGCTTGCCTGTGGCACATGAAGATGAAGACTTATTTATCTTATTACATATTTGAGCTCTTGTACTAGGCCTATGGCCATGGAGTTTGTAAAAGACTATGTTTGTCTCTGGAATGACTTGTAATAATGACCTTTGTTTCTGTGTACTTCATCTTAAATTGTGGATGCTAGCATTGATCCAGGGACTAGCATTGCAATCACAGGGATCCTTACCTTTATAAAGGGAGGGATCTTGGATGGTATCGAACCTTTGTGTTGCCTGTGAGGATTATGACCCTAAGATTGGAAACCACTAAGGAAAAATTTCAACAACTTCCACACTTGTCTTATTCTTCTAGTAAACTTTTCTAATCTTCTTTTCTCATCTCTCTTGGTAGATGAACTCCATCAACAAGGTGAAGAAGGACCACTCATGACTATGACTTTGGAATGTGAGACAGAATTTCCCCAAGGCTCTCAAGGACCTCATGGTTGCCATGGGAATACATGGTGCTATGTACAAAGGTTTTCTATGATGGATGAAGGAGTTGAAACTTTGGTGGGTGCAACTTCACTTGTATAAAAACAAGGAAGACAACCACAAGGACTCGGATTCTGCATATGGTCACCAACCAATGATGCACACCACATTCTTTGATTCAGCAAGGGATGCAGCTTGGAAGGCCATCAAAGAACTTGGTGATAGAATCAAGTGAGAATGCTTAACACCCAGAATGACCTTAGGGAAGAAAAGAAGCATACCCAAGAGTTAGAGGCTACCAACCAAGTTAAGGAGGACATCATAGACTTAGCAATGGAGTCATGTGATCTAGATGACAGTTGCCTCTAGGGATGCCTGTTAGCCAACTTGGCAAGTGAGATGGGATTGTAAGCGATACTTAGTTAGTTGGACCACCACACTTATCATTTTATTTTCAAATGTTGTCTATAAGTTGAACCTTGGTGTTTGTAATGGATCCATGTATGCCATGACTTGTGTGTTTTGATTTCAAAGAGAATGCATGTGATGCCTTGTCTTGTGATTTGTCTTATTGTGTTGATTCTAACTTTTTCTATCTTATAAATAGATGCCTAATGTTAAGTTCAATATTGAGCTCACTAGATCATGATGCTTCCCTCACCAAGTTTGAGAGGAAAGACCTTTGGGGCTTCAAGGTTTCATCTTCAAGCTCATGCATGATGACAAGGAGAGAGGCCTAGAGGTAGTCATGCTGATGAGATGGTGAGGCCAGTTCTTCTTCAACATGTGGATGGCTTGCTATTGGTGTGTTTACTTTTCAGAACTTGATGTATGTGCTGTTGAACCTTTTACTATTTTGATGCATGATTGTGGTTTGTTGTGTGATGTATTGTGCATGATAGCATCTATGGGTATCTCATTCTTATCCTCATTGAAAACCACAGATGCCTCCCCGACGTGCCAATCCCAACCCCAACAACAACAACATCACCCCTGAGATGCAGCAGATGATGACAGCTCAGACTCAGTTGATGCAAATGATGACCACGTTCATCCAGAATTAGAACAACAACAACAACAATAATAGCAACAACAACAACAACAACAACAATCAGAACAACCCACCGGGTTTTGACATGCTTACCAGATTCTTAAGGCTAAGGCCAGCAAAGTTCTCAGGAACTACTGATCCTATGGTGGCCAGTGATTGTCTACGCTCTGTGAACAAGGACTTGGTAACTGTTGGCTGTACTGATGAAGAGAAAGTCAGATTTGCAGCTCACTTGTTGGAAGGACCAGCAGCCACTTGGTGGGATAATTTCCAGATCACCACTCCCATTAAGGATGTGACATGGGCTATCTTTGAAGATGGTTTCCGTACTGCTCACATCTCATCCGGAGTGATGAGTTTGAAGAAGAAAGAGTTCCATAACTTGAAGCAGCGCCACCGCATCGTGGCTGAATATATTGAGGAGTTCAACAATCTGGCACGATATGCACCGGATGAAGTTGACACTGATGCTAAGAGGAAGGAAAAGTTCCTTGAAGGGTTGAATGATGAATTGAACCTGCAGTTAGCTATGGCCTATGTTCCCACATACCAGTCTCTTTGTGACAAGGCTGCTATTTTGGAGAGCAAGATGAAACAAGTGGAAAGCAGGAAGAGAAAGCACTCTGACAAGCACAGCTCGGGATCGTCTCACAAGCGTTACCATTATGATGATAGTGGGAGTTCTGGATCCCACAAGCATGGGAAGTTCAACAAGCACCACAACCACAACCGTTATCATGACAACAAGCACAACCGTAGTCATGACAACGATAAGTACAAGAATCACAAGGGTGGATATAAGAGCCACCACAATGGAAGTGGAAGTGGCAGTGGAAGCTAGCCTGCCAAGAAGGATCTTAGTCAGGTTGAATGTTTCAAGTGCAAGAATATGGGGCATTATGCAAATGAATGCCCAGAAAAGAAATTTTAAGGACCCAACAAGCCCAACCCTTTTCAAAAGGGACAAGTGAACCACATCAATGTGGAGGAAATCTATGAGGAACACGTCGTTATTGGTAAGTTCAAACTCAATTCTATTCCAGCATTTGTTCTCTTTGATCTTGGTGCATCTCATTCATTCATATCAAGAGCATTTGTTGAAAGAAATGAACTACCGTAGAAACTATTGGGTGTCCTATAAAGTAAGTTCTCTGGCGGAGAAATGATAGTGAATTCAGGATGTCATGATCTCGTCATAGAGTCTGGAAGTATAAGTTTCTGTTAACTTTGATAATCCTAAATTCCCAAGGATTGGATGTTATTTTGGGAATGGTGGATGACTAAGCAAGGAGTGATAGATTGTGCCAACCATACCGTCTCACTCACAACTCCGTAAAACAAAAGGATCGATTCAAGACCAACTTTGAAGCAAAAAGGAGTAGGCTAAATTCTCTTAAGGGGTTAGCATGTATAGCCAATTGTGAGTGAATATCCGGATGTGTTTCCGGAAGAATTGCCAGGAATGCCACCAGATAGAGATGTGGAGTTTCTTATTGACTTGCTACCAGGATCTGGACCAATAGCAAAAAGACCGTACAAGATGTCAGTTGATGAGTTGAAGGAACTCGAGAAACAACTTGGAGAATAGTTGCAGAAAGTTTTTATCCAACCAAGTTCTTCATCTTGGGGAGCACCAGTTTTGTTTGTGGAAAAGAAAGATAGAAGTCAAAGGTTATGCATAGATTACCGTTCACTCAATGAGGTGACCATCAAGAACAAATACCCTTTGCCAAGAATCAATGACTTGTTTGATCAGTTAGAAGGAGCTTGTGTGTTCTCAAAGATTGATCTCCGATCAGGTTATTTCCAGCTCAAGATAAGGTAACAAGACATACCTAAGATAGCTTTCACCACAAGGTATGGATTGTATGAATATACTGTGATGCCATTTGGTTTGACCAATGCACCAGCTTATTTCATGAATATGATGAACAAGGTGTTCATGGAATTCCTTGATAAGTTTGTTTTCGTTTTCATCGATGACATTTTGATCTACTCCAAGAGCAAAGAAGAGCATGAAGGACATTTGCGTTTGATACTTGAGAAGCTTAGAGAGCATAAGCTGTATGCCAAATTCAGCAAGTGTGAATTTTGGTTAAATGAAGTTGGTTTTCTTGGACACGTTGTGTCAGGGGATGGTGTAGCAGTTCATCCTGCTAAAGTTTCAGCTGTAACTGAATGGGAATCTCCCAATTCAGTGAAAGAGGTTCGTAGTTTCCTTGGCCTAGCAGGTTACTACAGAAGGTTCCTTGAGAATTTCTCCAAGGTAGCTAAGCCAATGACTGAGTTGCTAAAGAAGGACAAGAAATTTGCTTGGTCTGAAGGATGTAGTTTTCAAGAATTGAAGAAGAGACTAGTGACAACACCAGTCTTATGTTTGCCAGATTTGGAGAAAGATTTCCAAGTATATTGCAATGCATCTCATCATGGATTAGGTGCAGTACTTATGCAAGAAGGGAAAGTTGTGGCTTATGCCTCGAGACAACTCAAAACTCATGAGGTGAACTACCCTACTCATGATTTAGAGTTAGCCTCTGTTGTTCATGCACTCAAAACATGGAGACATTATCTTTTGGGAAAGCGATGTGAAGTGTTCACAGATCACAAAAGTTTGAAGTATATCTTCACCCAGAAAGAAATTAACATGAGACAAAGAAGATGGCTAGAACTCATCAAGGACTATGACTTGAGTTTGCAATACCACCCCGGTAAAGCAAATGTTGTAGCAGATGCTCTAAGCCGTAAGGTTTTTGTGAATGGTCTTACTAAAGGAGAATTGCCAGATGATCTGTGTGCCCAATTTAGAGATCTCAGATTGGAGATTATGCCTGAAGGACATCTCATGTCTTTGGACGTTCAACCCACTTTGTTGGACAAGATCAAAGAAGCCCAGAAGACAGACAAGGAAATTGAAGAGATTAAGGAAAAGATGGGCAAAGGGAAAGTCAAAGGATTCCATGAAGACGAATAGGGTACTTTATGGCATGGAAAACATATCTGTGTTCCACAGGATCCGGAACTTCAGAAACTGATATTACAAGAAGCACATAACTCACCATATTCCATTCATCCGGGTAACACCAAAATGTACATGGATATGGAAGAAAGATTTTGGTGGAATAATCTCAAAAAGGACATCGCCGAACATATTGCTTTGTGTGATGTATGTAGTAGAGTGAAAGCGGAGCACCAGAAACCAGCAGGATTGTTACAACCACTACCTATTCCTGATTGGAAATGGGACAAGATTGGTATGGATTTCATCACCGGATTGCCAAGGACCCGGTCAGGATATGATTCTATTTGGGTAGTAGTGGATCTCTTGACTAAAGTGGCTCATTTTATACCCGTGAAGACAACTTATACAAGTGCTAAGTTAGCCAAGATCTATATGAGTAGAATTGTATGTCTACATGGAGTACCCAAGAGTATTGTGTCTGATAGGGGAACTCAATTCACTTCTCATTTTTGGAGGCAACTACATGAGTCATTGGGAACGAGGTTGGAATTCAGCGCTTTTCATCCTCGGTGATGATGGACAGAAAGGACTAATCAGATTCTTGAAGATATGTTGAGAGCATGTGCTCTAGACTATGGAGCCAGTTGGGATGAAAGTCTGCCGTACGCAGAATTCTCTTACAATAACAGCTATCAAGCCAGTATTGAGATGGCACCATTTGAGTTTCTTTATGGGAGAAAGTGTACCACCCCATTGCTATGGAATGGTGTGGGAGAAAGAAGTTTGTTCGGACCATAACTAATCAAAGAGGATGAAGAGAAAGTCAAGCTAGTTAAGGACAGATTGAAGATAGCAGTCCGACGGAAAGAGCTACGCAGATCCTAAGCGTAGAGAAGTCACCTATGAAGTAGGTGATAGAGCTTATCTTAGAGTGTCACCACTTCGTGGAGTGAAGAGATTTGGTGTCAAAGGCAAATTAGCCCCAAGGTATGTTGGACCATTCAAGATTCTGAGTCGTAAAGGAGAAGTAGCTTATGAGATTGAATTGCCAGAGTCTTTGTCAGCTGTTCATAATGTGTTTCATGTGAGTCAGCTTAAGAAATGTCATCCAGAAATGGAAGAGACTTCTTTGAAGGATACTATACCTTTGGAAGAGGTTCAATTGGAGAGTGACCTCACTTATGAAGAGAAACCTATCAAGATTCTTGAGACTGCAGAAAGAGTTACTCAGACTAAGACTATCAAATTCTGCAAAGTTCAATGGAACCATCATTCCGAAGAAGAAGCAACATGGGAAAGATAATATGATCTTAGGAAAGACCACCCTCACCTATTTGCTAGCCAACCCGAATCTCGAGGGCGAGATTCACCTTAAGGGGTTAGATTTGTAACATCCCTAAAATCATGTTTCAAAACTCATGCGTATCATTCATGCATCCATGATCATTTAGGGATTCCATTTCAAAACCATTTCAAAAACAGGAGCATCTGATGCTCATTATTTTATGTGAGCAACTATCAAACCAATGCCACTCTCAATTGAAGAGTTTATTTGTTTTAAACCAAGCCTTGCTTGCTCTCTTGTTACTTTGTTTGATTGTTGGAGTTTGGTGAAAATTTACAAAACAAATATGGATTTAAAACCATTTTCAAAAACTTATTCAAATCAAGTGCTTTGTCACTATTTATTTTGTTTAATCAAAAGGACCAAGCTAGAACAAAGAGACCACATGTTTTTATGTCCAAAAATATGAGTGTTGCACTCTGCAAAAACCCAGAAGAGATTTGAATTCAAATGGCTTTTAAAATCATTTGAAAATGTTTCCTGGAAATTCAAAAAGAAAAAGAAAAAGAAAAAGAATAAAGAAATAAGAAAAGGCTGGCGCCAGACTTTTAGCCCATCAGCGAAACCAGACCACTAAGCCCACCCGGGGTTTTCCCCTCGCTCTCTGACATGCACCCACTCGACCCCGCGCTCACTGACCAGTGGCCCCATCGCCACGTCGTCATCGTCCTCCCAGAAACAGCGCGATGAACACGTCGCCGCTCGTTTCTTCCCACGCCTCTGCCGCGATTTTAAACCTCTTAATTGGCGATGAATGCGTGCGTGATCTCCGCCCCAGCTCCGGCTATAAGATCCCCTCCTCTCTCCGCCGTTTCTCACTCGTAGCAGACACCACGCCACCAGGCAGCCCGTAATCGTGCCCACACCGCCACAGCACCGACGACCTCCGGCGACCAATTCCGGTGAGCATCGTCCACTCCTTTGTCTCTGCTTCATGCGAGCATGCTCTACATGTCCTTGCGCATCTTCTCATGCCTTTCTTTTTCTCTGTACCATCCTAGAACGTCGTCACCTTCCACCACTGAGCGCCACCGTCTTCGGCTTCAACTCCGACGACCTCCAGTGGTAATTTCTGACCGCCCCTTTCTCTCTCGTTGACACCCGCGTTACTAGCATCGTCTTGCGCATCTGACCCACCGCTTCTTTTGCCTTGGCATGATCTGCACCCTCGCCAACATCGACGAACAGAAGCATCCGTCGCCAGGGACTTCTCCGACGAGCAATCCACGACGACCTCGAGCACCCCTTCGCCAACCAAGCATACGTCGAGCATCTCCTCGTCATAGCGATTCTGGTGAGCATCCTCACACCTCCCCGGGCGACCTAGCTCGCCGGCAAGCTTGCAGCCAGAGCGCGGCGCCGCCTGTCGCCGCCGCCAGCGCCGCCACTTGTTGGTCAGTCGCTGAGAGCCGTTCGATTTAGATCTAGTGGATGCGATAGAACATAGCTGAAGGGGTAAGCAGAGATCTAAGCCGCACGATTTAGTTAGATCTAACGGTGCGCAAGCACGATCCGGTGCGAAGCGGTACCATCCAACCAGAGACTGCCGCGTGGCATGTTCTTTGTTTTAAATTTTTGAATTAGATCTAATAGATGTTTGAATTTGTTTAATTCATAACTTTTGAATGCCATGTCCAACTTTGACAAATTTTATATCAATGGAATCAGGAGAGAAAATCCTTTCCATTTATGCAATGTGTTTTATGTTTTGCCTCTGTTAAAATGGTTGTTTTTACAGAAACATGTGTAGGCCTATTTTGTGTATAATAATTATTTGGGAAATGTTTTAATGTTCAAATAAAGTTTGTTTGGCAAGTTTTGTACTTGTTTATGTTTCAGTACTGTGCACTTGTCTTATTTGGTGTAGAGAATCATCACATGGCATTATGCATGCATCCATATATTTTTGCTTGTATTTATTTTGTATGTGATTTTGGTGCTATTATTTTATGTGTAGATTTTGGTGCAAATAGTGATTGTGATTGTGAGGATTGTAGCTACTCTCCAAACTACCAAGGCAAGTGGTGCTTCATGATTTTATTCCTATGTTTTCAAATATGCATTAGAAATATTTTTGCTAGTCTTGCATGGATATTTTTGATCTATATGCTATGCTTGGGAAATCCTAGTAGTTGTAGAATTGCTAGAAATATTTCTAAGTCTTATCAATGCCATGCTTAGCCTAGCTAGTAGCAACCAAGGGTGGTTATATTCATGCTATGAATAAATATTTCTAAGTCTTTGGACTATGTTTTGCTTAATGAAACAACTAAGTGAATGAAACACCTGGGTGGAATGGAAATAATGGTTATGTTGAGTGGTTACAGAAGGCCCATTTCTATGGCTTACCTTGTGTATCTCACTTGTGGAAAGCCACCCAGGAACAAAGGGATTTGAGAGGCCAAATGTTAAGAAGCTTCTAGTGCAGCCACTTGGCAATATGGGCTCTGCCTGGATCACATAGGTTGCAATAACTTAGCCATTTGGACAGTTGATGGTAGTGGGATGATAGGTTGGAACGCGTCCATTTGGTCTAAGGGAAGGCTTCTGAAAGGTCCTGTCTTGGTGAAAATCAAGTCTTGTGGGGAAAGTGCACAACCTCTGCAGATGGAAGAATCTAAGTACTTAGCCATGTCCCTGGTATTGGACAACTTGAGCATCAAGACATGGAAGCTATCAAGAATCTCCTCATCCCAATTTCTAAGTAAAAACTTGTGGTTGAACAAGGGTGAATGACCCCAATGTCTATTGGTGGTTCCTTGGGAAAGATTTTGACAAAGAAAAACTTAGTGTTTTCAACTAATAGGTAAACCTATTTTGAGCAAAGCAAGCCTAAGCTACACTTAGCCAAAAATGCATATAGTATCTAGTCCACCAATATTCTACTAAGGTATCACTTGCCAATACTATTCCAATGTATTGACCCACTATGGCTGTAACTTGTGATGTTGCAGGTTATTCTGATGATGATTAGGAGTCATGAGTCTACACTCAACATGCTTGCCTGTGGCACATGAAGATGAATACTTATTTATCTTATTACATATTTGAGCTCTTGTACTAGGCCTATGGCCATGGAGTTTGTAAAATACTATGTTTGTCTCTAGAATGACTTGTAATAATGACCTTTGTTTCTGTGTACTTCATCTTAAACTGTGGATGCTAGCATTGATCCAGGGACTAGCATTGCAATCACAGGGATCCTTACCTTTATAAAGGGGGGGTGCAGTCGCCCTGGTGCCCCCCTGGCTCGCCCCTTTGCCTATAAGAAGCCCCCGATGCAGAAACCCTAGGCACCCGATCAAAACTCCACGAAACCGTTTGTAGTCATCGCCACCATCGTCCCTAGATCGGGGGATCTGAAGTTCTTCCCGGCACCCTGCCAAAGGGGAGATCATCCCGGAGGCCTTCTTCTCCAGTATGAAGCGTGAGTAGTTCCACCTTGGACTACGTGTCCATGTAGTATCTAGATGGTTGTGTCTCCTCCTTGTGCTTTCATGTATAGATCTTGTGAGCTCCGGTCATGATCAAGATCTAATCTATTTGTAATCATGCATGTTGTGTTTGCGGGGATCCGATGGATATTGAGATTACTATGTCAGATTGATTAATGGTTTTGTCTTATTGATTCTATCATTTCTGTGTTGTTTGTGATCTTGCATGCTCTCTGTTGTTAGTAGCTATCTTGGCCAAGTAGTTGCTAGTGAATCCAAGAGGGGGTATGTATGCTCAATAGTGGGTTCATGTCTCTAGTTTCCAAGAGAAGTGACAGAAATCTCTTCGGTTGTAGATGTGATGTTGCCACTAGAGATAAAACAACGGTCTCTTGTTCATGGAACAAGTGGATTATTTACCTTACACACTTTCCTTAAATCAGTTGTCTGTTGCTTGCAACTTAATACTAGAGGGGGTTCGGATGATAAACCTGAAGGTGGACTTCTAGTCATAGATGCAGTTGGATGGCGGTCTATGTATATTGTTGTATTGCCCAATCGAATCTCGTAGGATTTTTTTTGGCTAGTATTGCATTGTTATGCCTTGTTCAGTTCCTGTCAATTGCCCTACTGTAATTTGTTTACCCTTCATGCCATGTTGTTTATCTAAGGAGAGCACCTCTAGTGAACTATGGACCCCGGTCCAATCTTTACCATTGATAAATCTTTCACTGTTTACTTGCTGCAAACCATTCATCACCTTCCACACCATACAATTAATCTTTTGTTACAGCAAACCGGTGAGCTTGACAACCTCACTGTTCGTTGGGGCAAAGTCTTGAGTTTGTGTTGTGCATGTTTCCACGTTGCTTGCAACACTTGTGTGACATTTCCTTCCTCCTAATGGTTCGATAACCTCGGTTTCTTATTGAGGGAAGGCTTGCTGCTGTGCTCTTCACACCTTGCTCTTGGGGTTTCTAACGAAGCGCTCCTACATCAACCCAGCGCTCCATCAATGTTATAGCAATATAAACACAATGACCTTGATCGTAATGCTATACTCCGGATGAATGTTCATCACATCATTCCAATAATGTTGTGACCTCGTTATTAACAACATCCAATGTCCATGATCAGGAAACGTTTGGTCATCTTGTTAATCAACAAGCTAGTTTATAAGAGAGGCATAACTAGGAACTTCCTTTTTGTTTATTAAACACACATGCATTAAGGTTTCCGTATTAATACAATTATAGCATGCAAAATAAATATTTATCATAAATAAGGAATAAGATAATAGCCACTTTATTATTGCCTCTCGGGCATATCCCCTTTAGTGGTCTAGGCAGGTGTACTGCCTGGCGCTGGAGGAGCCCGCCTTGTAGATCATCATCTTGATGACGAAGGGCTTCAACTTGAACTTGACGATGTCGTCGCGCTCTAGGTCGTACTTGTAGACCAGCTCCGCTCAGTTCTTTCTGAAGGCGACCTGGACAGAGAACCAGTCCACCTACACCCACTTTCGGTAGCGGCGGTAGTGACTGCATGATGACGGCAATTGCTTGATCCAGTCCTCGAGTTAAACCGGAACGCCGGCGGGATCACCAGCATGTGGAGGTCCGCTGAGTCCAGCTGGATGATGAACCGACGCGGGATCTCTGTGATTGGATAGTGGCCAAGCTTCGGCTGCCGGCCCTTCTTGCTATGCGGCTGCGACGCCGCCACCACCCTGCCAAGGACCATCGGCTTGAATTGCCAGCGGTTTGTCGGGAGCACGTCCTGATAACCCGATGGGGGGTGCTAGTCCCTCTCCACGGTCTCGCATTCAAACTTAACCACCTTGGCAGGAAGCAAAACAAGGTCAGCAAAAATCTAGGAGCAAGCAGCTTTGCCAAATTTGGCAATGCACATGGTACGAACATGGAGGAATCATGGTACACATGGACTAGTATCCCCAATCGAGCAATGCCCCATGTCAAGACTCAAATTGATGAATCGGCTATGTTCCCCAATCGGGCAATGCCCCGGGACAACTTCCAAATTGAGGAGTCAGGCAACAAAAATCCTGAAATTTGCGTGCACACTACGAAATCCGTCACTACATACTACATAAAACCCTAAATCGCGCAAGAACTACTGAAGGTCAAGCCTTAACCGTCGCCGATTTGGGGCCAAACCCTAATCGCTATGTAGATCGGGAACTTACCCTGGTCGGCGGTGGCGCAATCGATGACGAGGGAGCCGTAGAATGCGCCGCCGGAGCAAGAGAAGAAGCTCTGGGCGCGGGGATTGGGGCCACCGACACGGCCGGAAAAACCCTATTCGACGAGTCAAGGGTAACCCCGACTCTGGCGGGGGCTTCTCCGGCCTGCTTGGCCGCAGATGCCGCTTCCTCCACGGTCATAGTCAACGCAGCCGCGGCCGCCGCCGTGGCCACCCTAGTTCCGCGCGAGCAAATGGGCGTGGGAGCCCTGCGCGCCCTTGCGAGGGCCATCTCGTTGCCGCCGGTGAGCTTCTCGAGTTGAACGACAGCCCATAGGCTATGCGCGCTTACCTCGCCGATGTTGACGCCACGAAACGGAGGCGGTGGGGGGAGAGGCGGAGGAGCGGCGACCATGGTCGGGAATCGTGGTGAGGGGAGTGGGACTGTGCGGTGAGCAGAGTGGCTTGGAGGTTAAGGCGAAAACGTCCCGTCTCCCGCGCTTCCCCACGCGTGCACGCGGCAGGCACGCAGCGGTCGCTAGGGTCTGGCTATGTGGAAGCCGATTTCGGCGTTTCCAGCGGATTTGGCATGCTTTAAGAATCGTACGGTACAAAGATTTCATACCGTTCAGTTTTCCAATTCTCTAAACAAACTTATTTCTGTTCACGCGGCACGAGAAACGGCGTCGGGCCAACCAAACACGCCATAAGCGCCCCTCCATCGTTTCTCCAAGGGCCACACTGTCAGCAGGAGCATGTACTTCCTCGTAGTTCCTGCTGCCATACTTTCGGAGTTTTGGTCAGTCAACTGTCAAACCAATAGCTGGCTGGAGTGCGCATGGTCAAATCGAATGCTGCCACTGAGCTATGATCGCCTTTCCCCCCTCGTCTTCTCCAAAGCGCCAGCCCGACACAGCAAGCAAAGACAGCCAGCCCGATCCAGATTTTACAAAAGTAAATCCAAATCAAATCCACCTCCATCACCAGCAGGCAGCAAACAAAAACAAAAGGCAGCTAGCTGCTGCCTGGCGAGCAAACTACCACCAGCTCACTCGAACACGCTTCCCCACCTCGCCCCCAGATCAGAGATCCCATCTCCCCAACAATGGCCACCGCCGCAACAGCCTCCACCCCGACCTCCGCCTCCGCCTCCACCTCCGCCGCCTGCGATGCCCCCGCCGCCTCCTCCTCCTGCCCCGCCGCCGTCTGCCTCGTCCCCTTCAGGTACGCACACCCTGCAAGCGAGCCAGTCTGAAGCTCCTCGCTGAACACGCATGTGATTGATTTGGGGACAATGTGATGGTGCCCGTGCAGGTGGTGGGCCGGGGTACGGGAGGAGGCGGCGGAGGAGGGCGGGGTCAGGTACGCGGCCACCCCTGCGGCCTCGCCTTCCTACTACGGCCTCAGGCTCCTCCACAGCTTCCTGCACCCGGATCTCGTGTTGCGCCTCGACCGCGGGGAGCGACGCGCCAGCGCGGCCGCGGGAGGGAGCCGCAGCTACGCGCTCGTACCGGCAGACGAGCTCTCGCGGGCGCTCGCCAGGTGAGCCGGCCTCGCACCTGCATTTCTTACGCCCCGTCTCCTTAACCTTAATCATTACGGGGTGGAGATTTTGGCGTCTCTGTTTTTCGTGTGACGATTCGGATGCTAGTGTTACTGGGCGCGCCTGTATGCTTCGGTGCGATGCTGCTGTAGTGAGCTGCATCCTGAATGTCAATGCAATCGTCCGAACTTTTATCTCGCACTAGTAGATCTAGCTCTAGTTACTAGTACCGTCACTATAATGGTGACAAGTGAGCTCATGCCCTGCTACTTTTTGAATTCCGATCAAAAGCTTAAGCATTCTTACCGCGGCAAGTGTTTGTAGCAACGTCTCAACTTTTATTACTTTTCCGCTATTTTGGCTAGATTTAAGCAAGCAAATAAAATCTAAGACATGCATTCAGCATTCCACATGGGAATGTGCCAATGCCCACGGGTGTAAGGCCAGGCTTAGAGAATGTACTTGCGGTGACGGTGAAGCTGCTATACATGGAGCAGGAGTGTAGGTTGGAGCCTTGGACTGGACTAACTCTTTGTTCAGTTGCATTCTTTTTTCTTGCATTGCCTGGCCAGGGCCAGTCAATCCTTCATCACCTTGAGTCCGCAAACATGTTTTGTTCCATTCAATCTAATTCTCATCTGTCCAACCTCCAACTTTATACAACAATTTGGCATGTACAAAACATAGGACTTGTAAATAATTTAGAGGTGACTTCACGGATGATTTATGTGAAAACAAACTAAGATAAACCACTGATGATCTGATTATATTGTATACTGGGTCATTTTTTTGTATGCATTGTTATGCTTTGTACATAAAACTTCTGGACAAAAGATATATGCTAGTTTGTTCTTTCTGTATTGTGTTATCTCAGTTATGTCTTCATATTTGTGTAACCTAAGAGAGCGCTGACAGTTTTTCTAGAGTATTTAGGAGTTAGGACTTCTTTGCTTTTTTCTTACAAAACTGTTCAAATATATTTTCCATCTTTGGCCAACGGCTTAACCCTATGGGTGAATTGGTTGTGTGCATGCAATTCAATAGGCTATTGTAGCCACGAGGTCTTGAGATCAAGATCCAGCCAAAACACAATTAATAAATATAGTTGTGGCCTATGTTGATCCCACCCTAACTCCTGCTGGAGCAGGGGAGCGTTGAAATGTATTTTGCCTGTCTTTCCCAAACAACTTAAGCTTTTGGGTGAACTGTTAGGTGCATTTCATTTCAAATCAATACAACACGGGCTATCTAAAAATGATTGCTCCCCATACGTATTGTATTTTTTTAGTTAATACTCAATTTGGTGGTTGAACTATCACTTGTGGCCATATATTAGTACATGACGGTGAATTTGGTGATATATTCTCATTTCTAGTTGACCACTTCACCATCATGTACTAATATATGGTAGATCCTTTTTCTCCCATGCATGGATACGATAGATATTCTTTAGACAAAATAACTCCAATATCTGGTGCGTTCTGCTTCCTATTT
Source organism: Avena insularis (assembly GCA_023614405.1). Classification (NCBI taxonomy): domain Eukaryota; kingdom Viridiplantae; phylum Streptophyta; class Magnoliopsida; order Poales; family Poaceae; genus Avena; species Avena insularis. Next base: position 236,395,076 of record CM042687.1, on the reverse strand, counting down.
CTTAATCTGCCATATTTTAGTTTCATTAAGTAGTACCATGCTAAGTATGAAGTCTCATCTGTGTGCAGTCCAAAGGAGCCTGTTACTGTGTGGGCACAATCTTTTCACAGTACATTTTTATTTCTGTACAAGAGATGGTAGGGAGGAAATCTCACCTTTTAATAAGACCTTCTGAGTTTTCAATCAATCGCTGGGAGCATTGGATGTAAATCCCTTGTTATTCCTCTTTGAGAATTAGGGTCGGGCGGTGGGCCTGATATGATCAATCATCTTGACAAGTAGAAGTATCTCTGATATTTCACAATGTGCATTTTTAATAACCTGGCTCTTATTCACTCATAAATTTGACGATTTAATGTATCTTTCTTCTCATGATCTTGAGAATGAATATTTGTGCCAAACAACCATCAAATATAGTTGTGAGGTAAGTTATTTGCCACATGTCAAATTAGTTAAACCCCTAATGTTGTAGGTAGGAAAATCCTTTACTGCATATAACCACATTGTGAGGTTATGTGTTTATAGAATATTAATGGACTGATATTAAGTGTTGACTATTTCAGTTTTCACTTGCTCGGCAAAGTTAAATATTTTTGACTACATATGACCAGATTCTGAGGTCGTTTTTTTTTGGAATATTCCATAGATACGCATTGAGCTCAGTTGATTGATATTCAGATTGTTGGCTATTTCGCTTTTCACCTGCTTGCCATCATAAGTTAGACTGACTTTTCATCAACAATTCTACATTTTATATTATTGTTGACTCATTGAATAGGATGTCATCATATACAATCATACGTACCGTCAATAACTAATGCCAACATAGTTTCCAAGTTTTCCATAACTGAAGTATGAAATTATTGTATTTATGTTCTGTAGTGTGGCGCTACTTGTTTAGTTCTTATTCCTGGATTTTTTTTAATACTTGGATGGCAAAGATGGCTCACAAGTAGACCATACTATTAGCTATTAGTTTGACATAATCATGTTATCTTGTTTGTCTGTGTCATGTTTTCCCATTGGGCTCGGGCGCTCAGCTTATAACTTAATCTTGTCATGTCCATAGCCTCTAATTTCACCTATCTTTCTTCTTCAGGCAGAACTCTAGTTTGGCATCGCATAATAAACATTCATTTGCTGGAGACAGTGCTGGTGCTTATCCTTTGGTTCTTAGGATATCTGTGCATGAAACAAGCATTTTGACTGTCAAAATCAGCAAAAAGGTAAAATATGAACACCCATCTAAAACCATATCCATTTTGTATTAGAAGAAGGACGAAGAGAAGGCGCAAAGTTACAATGGCCGAACAAACAACAAATGTGGCAAGCAGAAACCATTGAGAAGCAATATATGACTGATCAAATTTCCTCTTTTCACCATCCTTACAACTTCCATTACTTTTCAGGATAATCCAGTTGATAACTACAAACGGGCAAACAAGATGTTTAACGTTGATTATCAACCAGTATGTTGCTTCTCGTTGCATTTCCAAGTTTGGAAATACACTTCCGTTACTGCGGTTTACTTAATGTTTCTGTATCCAGGTTCATGTTTGGGATTTTTCAGGGCAGACAAACCTAATATTAATGAATGAATGGAATAGAACACATCAAGAGTATTGCCATTCAGAGCAAGAGGTGATACAATTGTTTTCAGTTTCTTAAATTGAATTATTGATCAACCACCTCACAGTCTGATTCATAAGCCTGGCATAAGAAGTCCTTTAGATTTACATGCTCACCCTTTTCTTATCTTTTGTATGTGCAGAATCTTCTAGAAGTTCAAGTCTATGCAATGTCTGATTCCTTGACATTCAAGATTGGTGGGACCAACATGAATATTGATTTCTCTTGTGGGAGCTTTGGAAGAGCTGGCTCTATGGGGCTAATCGGATTGGAAAATCTTGGGAATACTTGCTTTATGAACAGTTCAATTCAATGTTTGGCTCACACAACGAAGCTTGTTGATTATTTCCTTGGAGATTATGACAGAGATATTAATCGAATAAATCCACTTGGACTGAATGTATGAAGAGTTTGTCATCAGATTTTATCTTTTTACTGAAATCATCTAAATGTTTACTGATACTTACGTTAACCAGGGGGAACTTGCTTTGGCATTTGGAGAATTGTTGAGGGGTTTATGGACCAATGATCAAAAACCAGTTGCACCACATCATTTTAAGGCAAATATTGCCTGCTTTGCTCCTCAGTTCAGTGGCTTTAATCAGCATGATTCACAGGAGCTTCTTGCATTCTTATTGGATGGTCTCCATGAAGATCTTAATCAGGTCAAATGCAAACCATATGAAGAAGCAAAGGATGCAAATGGCCGTCCGGACGAAGAAGTAGCAGATGAGTATTGGAACAACCATTTAGCTCGAAATGACTCTGTAATAGTTGATACCTGCCATGTAAGTTCAAAACCCTGTTCAATTTTTTTCCGCATTGTACAATTTTTTTTAAAAGTTTTTTTTCTTGATCCTACTCTTCTGCATGTCAATATGTCTTCATAAACAAAGAAACAACCATATAGTAGTTAATGTTGGAAGTGCTCATATGCTTCTGCAAACAGGCACCAGTAAGGGGTTGAGTGATTGACGTGAAAACACTACAAGTCAATTCCTGTTAATCTAATAAAAAGACATAGACACATATAGCAACTACATTAATAAGGGGTTGAGTGATTAATGTAGTTGCTATATGTGTCTATGAATGTTGAAATGTTGGAAGTTGCTATATGATCTGTGCAGTTTTCTTTTGGAAAAGCATAGACACATTCATATTAAATATTCATTATTTTATGTATCATTTGTTATCACATTGAAAGCTGAGCTATTTCATATACTCCCTGTGATCCAAATTAATTTACTCAGATTTATCTAGATACGGATGTATCTAGCACTAAAACATGTCTAGATATATCTGAATCTAGACAAATCTGAGTTCATTAATTTGGATCGGAGGGAGTAGTAAGAACTTAAGTATAATGTGCTTGGTTTCGATTGTTAATTTTCTTCTGTTTACGAATTTGCAGGGACAATACAAGTCTACATTAACTTGTCCTACTTGTAGTACAACATCTGTCACATTTGATCCGTTTATGTACTTATCTTTGCCAGTGCCTTCCACGGCAAGGAGGGCAATGACTGTGACAGTTTTCAGCACTGATGGTAGCAGAGGGCCATTCTCATATGATGTCAGCGTGCCACAGTTTGGCACTCTTAGTGATCTTGTTCAGGCTTTAAGTGCTGCTTGTACACTTGGAGATGATGAGACCCTGCTGATAACAGAGGTATGCTTTGTCTCTCCTCTGTAACCTTTTCAACGCTGCAAACTTTTAGACAGTTAAGAAATACAAGTTCTATAGGTCTCGCACTTACTGGTGTCGACTATACAGGTCTATAATAACCGCATCATTCGATACCTGGAGGAGCCTTCAGATTCAGTTTCGTTGCTGAGGGATGGAGATAAATTGGCAGCGTACCGGCTACCGAAGCAATATGAAAAATCCCCACTTGTGGTTTTTACCCACAATTTTTTTGTTGAGTAAGAACTTTCATATACATTAGTGTTTTATTTGTTTCATTTATGCACGATAATGCATATAATAATGTGCTTTTCGTGATATTTAGTCTTATCATTTTACATACCATTGAATTCAGGCATTCTGGTGCTGATAGTGTAACTCCACAAAGAAAGGAATTTGAAGCTCCACTTTTGGCATCCATTTCTGAGACAATCGATGGATTGACTCTTCAGAGTATCTATTTGAAATTGCTGAATCCGTTTCAATTTTCCAAGAGCACAAGTTCGCTTACTGATGGTGAGAGGTGCAGTGGTGACTGTGCTGTTGACCCGATGGATGCAACACCTTCCTACCAAGATGAGAGTGTTCCATTAGAAGATAACCCTGAAAGAAGCCACTGCAATACTAATGGATGTGAAGTGATGGATGGACCTACTAAGTCTTATTGTGGGTTAACAGCTGTTTCTGACAAGGAGGAAGACATGGAACTGTTTGAATTTTATTTAACAAATGAAAGGAATGATATCCAACACGCAAGAATAGAGATGAATGATCTAAAATTAATCGAGACAACACCAAACCGGTTTCATGTCAGTGTCCATTGGCATCATAGTGCGTCAAGACAATATAATACCTCAGTGCTGAACAATCTACCTGAGATACACAAGCTTGAGCTTATCCCGAAAGAATCAGAAGATTGTGTTGCATTACAAGGCTGTCTAGAAGCCTTTCTAAAAGAGGAACCGTTGGGGCCAGAGGACATGTGGTGAGTGCTCCTGAGGATCAACTGTATTGCTTTTCACCACTATTTGCACCAAGCTGTGCTTTGGCAATCCCCTTCTCATTTCTTTTAGAATAATTTTTGGGCTGATTTTGCAAATATTATACTGATGGTGAAGTTGCAAATAAAGTTAGTCCAATGCAGTCCTCAACTCAAAACATGCTAAAGAGTCTGAATTGCAAGTGTTCTGTTGGATTCATATTTATGATCCACTATTTTCTATTTTGCTTTTCAGGTACTGTCCTTGCTGCAAAAAGCATCAACAAGCAATGAAGAAATTAGATCTTTGGAGGCTGCCTGAAGTTCTGGTCATCCATCTGAAAAGGTTCTCATATACCCAGTTCACAAGAAACAAGCTCGAGACATTTGTAGATTTCCCCATAAGTGATTTGGACCTGTCATCTTATATTGCCACCAAGAATGAACGACCAAATGGCCATTATCACTTGTACGCTGTTAGCAATCACTATGGAAATATGGGAGGTGGACATTACACAGCAAGCATAAATGTGAGTTCTTGTGCTCATTATGCTCGTGTTTTCAATTGCTTACAGCTTCTTACGTGTTGCTAACATGTTGGATCTTTCTAACATGTTGGATCTTTCTGTAGCAAGAAGGGAAGGGATGGTTCAAATTTGATGATGAATGCGTAACACCTATAAGTGAGGACATAATAAAAACACCAGCTGCTTACGTTCTGTTCTACAGACGAGAGTGAGGACATAGCCGCAGCAGAAAAACATTTTTTGCTCGAGTTTTTGGCAAGTCTGGATTTTTTTTCCTACATATTCATCACCTCTTTTAACATACTTCTGGACAACATATTGGCACTTGAATCTCTCAAGTCACTAACCCTACATAACAGGTTGTACAGATTCAGTTGCCAACATGAGGACCTCGTTAATGCAATATACTTTATTCCTAGCAACCCACAATATTCTTTCAGTACATGGCTTGGGTCCACATTGTAATTGCTCCAGTTGATCAGCAAAAGGACCAGCAATATTCTTTTCTGTCACTAAATTGTTCTGCCAGGAACGCGAAATGATGTAACAGCTCTGTAAATTAACTCCTGTGATATGTTCCTGTCGTGAGGTTGACTCCACAACCACTGCCCCTGTGTTGCTCCATCCATGAACGCAAATTGCAACCTTTTCGTAGTCAGATGACACTGACATGATGAAAAATGTTCAATCTTTTCATGTTATATCACCCTTGACTCCCCATAACTCAACTGTTTGACAACAAACATTCTGACTCAGCTTAAGACATGTTGTCTGTATGACATATCGTTGAGCTAGACCAGGTAGGATGGATGCCAGACTTGTATATGTAACGTGTCTTTATAAACTGTTTCTGAATGACAAGTCCGTATCAGGGGACAATGAGATCTTCCTGCACAAGCTCAGACCCGCCTATTTTCTGTGTTACGTTTTTGCTGCTGATGGCGATAATATCCACTAATTCAAATAATTAAGCTGGGTTGTTGGTGGAATATTTTGCAGTCGTATTTTCTGGACTGGACCATCCATGCTGCTGCAATCTAACCTGAAGTTCGATCATAACAGAAGGATCTATCGGTGGTGTCATTTGCTAAAGTTTGTGGTCTTATTTTCTGGACTGGACCATCGAGGCTGCTGCTGCAATCTAACCTAAAGTTCCATATTAATAGGAGGATCGACAAGCTATTCCATCATAATATCAGAGGATCAATGGTGTCATTTGCTAAGGTTTGGGGGAAAAAAAATCTCGAGGCTCAACAAGCTATTTGAACCATGCTTGAGGCATCAATCTTGTAGTGACTGTTAATCAGAGAGAGTTAGTACCTCAATTTCGTTTTTCTCCCAAGCTCCGTCGTTTTGCCCTTTGACTGACATCCTCCTGCGTGTGTTGTGTAACTGTGTTGGGTTGATGAGAGCCGCGGTAGTACGGATGTGGAAAAAGCAAAAGAGCCGGCGAGACCACATGAATGAGTGGGTTTGATGGGTGAGATGGATGGATCGGTGACAGGAGTGATTGATTGGATTGGATACCTCATTCAGGTGAAGCAAACGGGCCCGGCTTGTCCTTCTCCGGATGGGCGACCAGGCATTCATTTGCTACGCCTGCAGGGTCCTTGTCCAGAGTCCAGACCCCTCCACGCGCACGTACCTGCTTCCCAAAGTACGTGTACAGCCAGTCGGTACGTACTACAGTCCACAGTTCCTTTGGCATTCATGTCCGTCGACGGTACCTGCGTACGATCGACCACGGTAAATACCGCGAGTTAGTAGCCCTTGTTTTCTGGCGACGACAACTCTCCATGTTTATTTGATGACATTGCTAGATAGGATATTTTTTGTTTATTCTTAGAACACATACCTCTATATCCAATATTATCCAACAAACGACAATATAAGTTGCATGAGATGCACCATAAAAAAGTTAACATCGTGATTCTAAAAATCTATTAAGGTGTATGATGAAGTTAAATGACATTTTTGAGACTCGCAAGGATTTCTCCTCGGTTCTCTTTCAAGAAACGGAACCATAGAGTTCGATATAAGGATGCAAATCTAAGGCTATTAGTTCAAACAAATTTAAGAGCGAACAAGTTTAATGATAGCTACCAAACCACATCCAAATCCCACATCATTACATGAGCTAGGATGCAAAAGCCCTATAGACATCTCATCTCAGAACTATCACTACTCTTCCTGGGGCCAAAGAGACCACCATCACATCTAGCCAAACCCCCAGTACTTTAGTTGATCTTGTTGCTAGGCTATCAGCTAGGAGCAACAACTCACACCACCACATATATCGAAGAACACTCCTCCAAATGATCGGTGAGGTATGCTAGAGGATCCCAACCTCCATAAGACGCTCCTTCTGCAGATGTCTTCCAGGTGGAAATCCATCCAAAATTAGTGCATTTCAACCGACCATCAGCATTGGCAGGGTCTTGATCCTGGTCATCAGTCTTTATAAAAATTGTCCACATTTCCCCCTTCCAAATCTTTGAAGGGGCCTTCAAGTTCCTTATATATGCTAGAATCAAGTTCCATACTTGTTTCATATTTATCCAAATAACTCTATTTAAAGCTATATTATTCCTATTGTTCCTCACAACCCATGAGATGACATAAATAACTCCATCGAAATGCATAAATCTTTTATTGCATAGACATGTAGAAGCAATAGATCCAAAGTTAATTAGTGATAGAAATAAAAAACCTCAAACACATCCTCCCAAAGCAATCTAGCAACTATGCATTCAAACAATATATGCTTGACATACTCAATTTCTTTAATAAGAGCACACTCTAGGGTTTTGGGCATACCCCTTTTCCTCGGATTATATATAGTCGTAATTTTGTTTTGCAAAAGCAACAAAAAATATGAATTCTAGGTGGGATTTTCAACTCGCAAACTAAAGGCAGGTAAACTACTTTCATTCCTCTAAAGTTTACTAGAGCATACACAAATGTAAAGGAATAAACACCACTAGTTTCATATTTCCATACGAGTTGATCCTCTTCCTCAGTAAACCTTATGGTCCTAGGTATGTCCACTAACTCACACCACTTCACCATCACTGCTGTAGTGAAAGTTCTTCTGAAGGAACACGTAATTTGATTCCCATCCCAGAACTCAACTATTGTTTTGGTTTATTGGTTGCAAACAAAATAGAACTCCCAGAACTGTGTATCTAGAGGAGAATTACCAAACCATATCTATACTTCAAGAACTTAACGGTTCAACCCATACTTGCATGCCATTATATACGACTCTAGCAGCTTTTGATATCGACATTGCCCCTTTCCAAAACATAGAGGGGCTGACATCATACCAACAAAGGATATTTGGATCATTAGTACTATACTTTGCATCAATGATTTTCTTCCAAAGAGTACCATCTCCATGGATATATATATATCTTTTGACCTAAGAACCAATCAAGTAGATATTCAAATCTTGTAAGTTGGGTATTTACTAGACCTTCATACCCCTTCATACTAATGTAAAGCTAGTTTGCTAAGTGTATTTTACTATTACCTTCTTTATCACTACACATGCAGTGGGCCAAATGCGTCATAATTAAATCTATATCCCACTTTAGAAATTAAAAAATATAATATATAAACAAGGATAGTGACTAAGACTGTTGTAACACCCTGTCCAACAACAGGTCCCGGGGGTGTCACTCCTGGAAGCTTACTAAGATCTCTAGACTGACCCCACATACCAACACTAGTCTTTTCTGCGCACTTTGTCCTCACTCGTGCTCACCTGGTACTAGTACTTTTGATAAATAGAAGTGTCGATCCCAACGAGGAGCAGAGGATGTTGACTAGTGATTTGGAGAAGTAAATCTCTGTAAATACTTAGCAAACAGATTTTTAGGGTTTTTTGATAAAGCAAGGAAATAAAGTGCAAGTAAATAAAGACAACAAATAATTGCAGAAAGTGGCCTAATCCTTTCTTAGCAAAGGACAAGCCGGTGGTAATACTTATGAGGACCAAACGTTCTCGAGGACACATGGGAATACTGTCAAGTACTTTCATTTCATATAGTTGATTATTCTTCTTTGGTTTTATAAGTGTTGTGTGGGTGAACCTGTGCTAATATACCGACCTTACTTGGACTAATACATACTTGTGATTAAACCCCTTGCAAGAATCCGCAACTATAAGAAAGTAATTAAGATAAAAACCTAACCACAACCTTAAACTCTGAGATCCTACACTACCTTGTGCAAAGGTTTCCTAACAGGGTTCAGGTTTCTGTCACTCCGGCAACCCCGCAATTAGTATCCAAATACACAATCATTCCCCTAGGCCCATAAATGGTGAAGTATCATGTAGTCGACGTTCACATGACACCACTAGAAGAATAACACCACAACATAAATATTAAACCATTGAATAATACCTCAACACAATTCCACTACTAACAACATGACTTCTCCCATGTCCTCAAGAACTAAAGGAACTACTCACGAGACATCATATGGATCAAGATTAGAGATGATATGATGATGAATAACAATCTGAACATAAACAATAATTCAATGCTTCCACTCACAAGCATCAACTACAATAGTAATTAACACCAGGAAAGTTTCCCCTAAGAACTATGCAAGATTCAACACAATTGTTACAGCAGGATGGAGTGGTGATGATGGTGCTGGTGGAGATGGTGGTGTGGATTATGATGATGATCCCGATGAAGTCTAGATTGATGATGGTGTTGATGGCGACGATCTCCCCTTTTCGGGAAGGAATTTCCCCGACAAAAAACTGTCTGCCGGAGAGCTCTTTCTCTCTCTGTAGTTTCCGCCCCACAGAGGCGGCGAAATCTTTCTGTGGTCGCTCCCCTGACTTTATGGTTTCGAGGAGAAGATATAGGCGAGAGGGCGGAGCCAAAGGAGGGCTAGGGTGGCCACACCCCTGTAGGCGCGACCCAGGGTGGCCCGCGCCTGGGGGTGGGGGGTGTGGGCCCCCTGTGGACCAACTCCGCCTCCCCTTCTGGCATCCTTCATTTTCTGGGAAATTATAATTTTCTATAGTTTTTATGGTATTTTTTATGATCTTCGCGAAATTGCATCAAAACACCCCTTTTTTCCATCAGAATCCTGACTCCGGCAGTTCATCCTCCAAGAATCATCCAACATGCAAAAACAGATGAAATAACATAAGTATCACCTCTTAATATGAAATATATCAATGAATAGAAGCAATTTATGATATAGAACAGTGATGCAAAATGGACGTATCAGGTACCCATTTCCTGGTCGGTCACCCATACTCAAATTGCCCTAGGCCAAGCACGCTTAACCTCAAAGTTCTTTTTAGATGAGCTTTCGAAAAATAAGTTGCAACTTGGTATGAGTATCCTATAAATCCTATTAAGCCATGTGCATGGATCTCACAACTGTTTGGATTAGTGTTCTCTTGGCTGCAAAGGATAAGTTGTTTCTCTCCAACCAGACATCCTACTCAAAACACTATACACTAAAGGTTGGACATCTTCTTTGCTCAAACTATCATGATGCAGAGGCAGACTTAGATATTAAACATGAAAACTATGAGCTACACATTGTAAAATTTCTAAGAAAGGTAGGCATTCCTCCTCTTCCATGTTAATTGTATTAGTTCACTTTTATGATAATTTATTTTCATTCTAGGAAGATGCTCAAAACATGCTAGGATCTATTTCATGTTGATAATAACCATGTCATTATTATCTATGAACAATATGGTGACATCTGCATACTACTGATACGTTGGAAATGTATCTATAATTTTTGATGCTCCATGCTTGTTTAGTATCTACTTTGCTTTACTTGTGCACACTTTGAGGTGCTTTTTACATGTTTTATGGTACTAACCTATTAACAAGTTGCAACAGTGCCAGATGCATGTTTTCTGCTGTTTTTGGTTTCAGAAAAGTTAGTAAAGAAGTATTCTTGGAATTGGACGGGACAAAGGACAAAGTCAATTACTTTCCGTGGGGAACAAGAAGTCCAGAGGAGAGTCGAGGAGGCGAGCCAGAGGGGCCAAACCCCCCAGGCGCGGCCATAGGTGGGCCCGCGCCTGGCTAGGGTTTGGTGCCCCTGGCCGCCCCCTCTATCTCCCCCTACGCCTATAAAAAGCCCTGATGCAGAAACCCTGAGTATCCGATCAGAAATCCACAAAACCGTATGTAGCCACCGCCACCATCGTCCCTAGATCAGGGGGATCTGAAGTTCTTCCCGGCACCCTGCCGGAGGGGAGATCATCCCGGAGGCCTTCTCTCCGATATGATGCGTGAGTAGTTCCACCTTGGACTACGGTTCCATCTAGTAGCTAGATGGTTGTATCTCCTCCTTTGTTCTTCCATGTCTAGATCTTGTGAGCTCCGTTCATGATCAAGATCTAATCTATTTGTAATCATGCATGTTGTGTTTGCGGGGATCCGATGGACATTGAGATTATTATGTTGGTTTGATTAATGGTTTTGTCTTTATGATTATATCATGTCTGTGTTGTTTGTGATCTTGCATGCTCTCCGTTGTTAGTAGCTATCTTAGCCAAGTAGTTGCTAGTGACTCCAAGAGGGGGTATTTATGCTCGATAGTGGGTTCATGCCTCTAGTTTCCAAGGGAAGTGAAAATAATCTCTTCGGTTGTAGATGCACTGTTGCTACTAGGGAGAAAACAACGGTCTCTTGTTCATAGAACATGTGGACTGTTTTTACCTTACACACTTTGCTTAAAGCAGTTGTCTGTTGCTTGCAACTTAATACTGGAGGGGGTTCGGATGATAAACTGAAGGTGGACTTCTAGTCATAGATGAAGTTGGATGGCGGTCTATGTATCTTGTTCTATTTCCCAATCAACCTCATAGGATCTTTCGGACTAGTAATTGTATTGTTATGCCTTGCTCAGTTCCTGTCAATTGCCCTGCTGTAATTTGTTTACCCTTCATGCCATGTTGTTTATCTAAGGAGAGCACCTCTAGTGAACTATGGACCCCGGTCCAATCTTTACCATTGATACATCTTTCACTGTTACTTGTTTACTTGTTGCAAACCATTACCTTCCACACAATACGTTTAATCCTTTGTTACAACAAACCGGTGAGGTTGACAACCTCACTGTTCGTTGGGGCAAAGTCTTGAGTTTGTGTTGTGCAGGTCTCCGCATTGCTTGCAACACCTGTGTGACATTTCCTTCCCCCTTTTGGTTCGATAACCTCGGTCTCAACTGAGGGAAAACTTGCTGCTTGCTGCTTCACACCTTGCTCTTGGGGTTCCCAACAGGCTGTGCGTAGACAGTTGTCAACTACACACTAATCACCCCACCAAAGATGAATCTAGGATACAGACCCCTAATCAAACCTGCTTCACTCCCTTTAATCAACACCTTGGAGAAAACATCTACCACAAGAAATTGAACAATAAGGGTGACAATATGCCTTTTCTAGCTAGGAAGAAGCCCCCTTCTACATCATTAGTTTTAACACCAACAGATCCACCATGAGTATTTTTCCTAACCCATTTAATAAAAAGAGTACTAGAACCCCTAAGTCTTAGTACTTATAATAAGAATTCAAATTAACCTTACCAAAAAACATTTCATAGCCAATCTTGAAAACTAAACCTTTCACATTCTTTTAGCTACATCATGGGTCACCTCATGAGATGAGAATAAATCCATGTCAAATACAGACAGATTTACAAGAAGCAATCAACCTTCCAATAGTCCTCATCAATATATTTGTAGTAACTTTAGTCAAAATATTAAATGAACAATTTTACAAACTAATATGTCTCAATTTCTTAATTGACGTTGCATCATTTTATTTGGGTATCAAAGTGATCATAGAAAAATTTAGCCTAAATCTATCTGGAATTCCTTCAAACTAATTATCAAACATTGCAAAATATCCCCTTTAATAAAATCCCAAAATTGTTGGTAACACATAAAAGACATGCCATATGGACCTAGAACCCCATTGGAGTATGAGCTAAAAACCACTTCTCTAAGTTCTTCCTTAGTAAATCTACCTTTAACATACCATTTTCCTAAGGTGTATTTTTTTATCTTCTTCTGAAAAGAAATCATCCCTTAGATTAGTGTCAGTCCTAGCTTCCAAAAATATCTATCTAATAATTTGTTGTAATATTGAGAATACCCTTTATTTCCATTTCAGGGCCATCATGGTCATCTAAAACATGAATTAACTCCTTCAATCTCCTTTGATTTGCCACTACATGGTAACAATTGTATTGGAAATCCTTAGAGAAATAACAAAATAGTTTTACAATATCACAGAACGCGAAAGAATTAAGATTACAAGTTGATGGATCTAGAGAATGGAGGGGAATGAATGTGGATATGGTGGTGTGGCGGCAGAGCTTTGGCGGTGAGGAATAGTGTGGTGCTCTTTCTGCGGTGGCTTTTCCCTCTCCTTATATGATGCACCGGTCATGATTATCTTGGAGGCCTTCTGTTGCGAATATACTAGAGTGCCTTCGTCAAGATTGCTCCGTTTAACCAGCCAGATACACCGGCATGCTGCACTGATGCTCGTTAAATCTATAGATGCTTTAATTTAGAAGCCTATTAACTTGGGTAAACTTTCAGAGCGTGATTCTATATTATATTAAGAGTTCATCATTAATAAGTTCATTTATACAAGGAAACACACGACCAAGGATTTGTGTATCTATGCAATAATAGTGATTAATGGCAGATTTAGAGGAATAATCTCATCAAAATGACGGGAAATATATAATTTAAAAGAGGATAAGGATGAGTATATTTTTCACTCATGAATGACCACCGCATATTTCAAACCAACTTGGTACAGATGGAAAAGCCAATGAACTTCATGATTCTAGTCACCAACGGGACAGACCGAACCTATTTTGGTTGCCCTTGTTAGAGATCCCTTGCATAAGGGCATCACCTATGTATAAGGTGAACTTTAGCCATAAGGCGAGACCCACCTCTCATGTAAAATCTTCCACTATGTATAAGGTGAACTTTAACTATAAGCTGGGACCCACATGTCTCATCCTACATACTCATACATGAGAGGGAAGAAAGATTAAGTTATTTTCTATTGCTTGTGGACAATCCATAAGCTTAAGGTCACCTACAAGCTTATAGACAACTCTTATTTCTTCCACTATGTATAAAGTAGACTAAAAGCATTGCCACATAGGACTTAAGGTGTGGTTTTTTACACATAGTGGATGCCCTAAGCCTACATGACGGAAGCTAGGAGGAGGTGCACTTCTCTCTCGGTATTTTACAAGTCCACCTGACTCCGTGTCTTTTGACTCTTCTAATGACGACCGCAACCCCAAAGATGATAATGACATCATTGTGTATTACAAGGAGGACTATAGTTAGCTAGTCAGTACTGCTAATTTAGTTGGCGACCATTTTATGCTACTAGTCATACTATGTTAGTATGTACTTTGTTCAAATTTCATGCTATATTACATGATATTACTATTGCTGTTACTAGAAATTAGTCAAAATAGAAAATATTTTTAAATTTTTGAAATTACTTCAGTGGTTTGTCCTCGTAACGACACACCACCAATATGTCTATTACTAGTCAACACATCACTAGAATGCCTATTGTACTAGTGGCGTACTGGCGTGAGTTCAATACGCCACTAGTAATATATACAAGTGACACCATATCAGTGATGTGCCACAAGCACTACACTAATTGAAGATTTTATCATACCAGTGAGTACTATATTGCGTGTATCATCTCAATGCAATATTTGAGTCAATAAAATCATGCTCTATCAAAAAAATGATATACTACCTCCATTAAGGCAAATACATATTTTGAAAAAAGAGTTTGACCGTAAATTTAGTCAACAAATTTTTATTATGATACACACAATATAATACATATTATATATGATTCATATATTTTTGACCTGGGTCGCTCCAGTCTCAGTCAGACCCATCCCGACTGACGAAAGGAGAGCGACCCGAAGGGTCGAACGGAACAATCTTCGGAAGAACTGTATCTTTTTCCATATTAATATAGCGGGACGAAAGCAGGAGATACTTGTTGCTGCTTATACTCAGCGGGGTCACCTGCGGTGAGATATAGCGCAGGGAAAGGAAAGGGAGACCTGCACGCATGCCGCATGCCCATAATTGCCTTGCCTTGACCGTCGCGACAGGCTCAGGATAAACTTAAGGTGGACTTCTCAAGGTTGGGACATCACTTTTATTACTTTTCCCTAGATTGTTATTTTGCTGAACGTTAAGTTGCCAAATCGCTATCACCAAAGGCAGCTAGAATCGCTGGCTCCTCTCGAACTCCGGCTTTTATTTGAAAGGGTAAAACTTTGCTGTCAATGATAACCGCGAGGCCTGGCACCGCATGCACGATGCAGCGAGATCACTGTGGCGGGGTGCGCATACATACAGTGCCACGGTGGGTCACTCCATTCTCGTGGCCGGTTGCAGCGCTGAGCCGATCGAGCTGGACAGTTGCTGCTGCTCCTCCTTGCTCATACAGGCTACAAGTCCAGATGCATGGCCATGGCCTTGTTTCTTTCTCCTAAAAGACAATGGTATCTATTCCTAGCTCGTCCACAACACAGCAAGAGAGAGAGAGGAAGAAGACACAAAGACTGGGAAGACGACAAAAGAAACCCCATGCACCTAGTCGGAGAGAGAAATTCACATTGTCCCTCACTTCTAGTACTAGACACCAAACCAAATAGGTCCTCTGAGAGTGAAAAATGCATCCGGTAATTAATTTATTAACTAACTAACTGAGAACTAGTGTTCGTTAGGCATGCATCTTGTCAGTCAGACTGGCGACGAGATCCAATCTGTCCAACTGACCTGACATTTCCTGAACACACCCATCGATCCGTCCAATCACTAGCTAGCTAGCCGACACATTGCAGTGTGCCCTAGCTTGTCCTATCATCATATGCATCCATCAAATGCTCCACGTAAGTATCAGGGCCCGGATATTTGAAATTTGATTCATAAATTTTTTTCTTACCTTTTCTTTCTCTGAGTGACCACTTGATCACGAGTCCCTCCAGTGTGGAATTGACTGGAAACTGGACCAACATATTAAATGCAAGGTACTTTCCGTTTTCATGCAAATTCTACTTGCCGTACTACTATATTGTCAGGAATATGCAACTTGTATTCCTATGGGGGCCAAAAGCCACAATATATAATACAGATACAGGTGTGAATATGCAGGAAGCCCCCTAACATATGGGGAAAACTACAATACAAATATATACGTCTAACACCCCCCTCAAACTCATGGTGGATCCACAACACTGAGTTTAGAGAGTAAGAAATCATGCTGCGCTCTGGTCTGTGCCTTCGTGAAGAAATCCGCCAACTGTAAATCTGAAGGCACATATTGAAGCGCAACAAACTGAGCCTGCACCTGAGCACGTGTATAGAAAGCATCAACACCAATATGCTTGGTAAGCTCATGCTTGACCGGATCACGTGCAACACTAATAGCACCACTGTCGCCGTGCAAAACCAGAGGGTGTGGTAATAGAGACCCCAAAATCGTAAGTAACCATCGAACCAGGTCACCTCAGCAACAAGGCCATAGCACGAACTCAGCCTCAACACTCGAGCGGAAACCACTGTCTGCTTTTCGCCTTCCAAGCAATGAGCGAACCACCAAGAAACACACAAGAAGCGTAAAGTGAACGACGATCCGAAGGATCACTCGCCTAATGAGCGCATTTAATAGCACCGAGCTGGAGGGAGCTGGAACGAGGAAAGAAAAGGCGACGAGTGATCGTACCATGAAGATAACGAAGAACACGGAGAAGATGACTATAGTGAACAGTGGTAGGAGCGAAACAAACCGACTCGTAATATGAACAGATAAGAGATGTCGACGAGTGACAAGAAGATAAACAAGACTTCCAACAAGATGACGATAACGCCGGATCGAAAGAGGATCACCATCAGAGGTTGAAACTTAACATTAAGCTCCATAGGGGTCTCAAAGGCGCTCATCCCCAAGAGCAGAACGAGCAAGAAAATCCTGAATATACTTTTCCTGAGAGATGTAAAAGCCATCAGAAGTGGAGGAAACCTCAATCCCAAGAAAGTATCAAAGAGGACCAAGATCAGTCATAAGAAACTGATCATGAAGACGAGCCTTAACAAAGGCGATATACTCAGGATCATCACCAGTAATGATCATATCATCAACATAGAGAAGAAGAAGAGGCGTCCACGAGGAGAAGTGTGAACAAACAGACCGGATCATGAGCACTAGGGGAGAAACCAGCAGGTCACTATAGAGCAAGCGCCAAACCCGGTACGAGGGCCTGTTTGAGGCCATAAAGAGAACGTCGAAGACGACAAACCATCCCTGAGGAATGTAATACCCAGAGGAGGCTGCATATAAACCTCCTCACCAACTCACCATTGAGAAAGGCGTTACGAACATTAAGCGGACACGCACTGCTGACGCAATGTATAACAACAAGAAGAGTACGCACAGTGGTCATATGAGCCACAGGAGCAAAGGTCTCATCATAGTCACGACCATGCTCCTGCTGAAAACCACGAGCCACAAGACGCGCTTTATAGCGCTCAAGAGATCCATCAGAGCGGGTCTTTATCTTATATACCCAGGGTTTAGGGTTTAGGGTTAGGGTTTAGGGTTTAGGATTTAAGTATCGTGGAAGACACTGTATTAACACGTTGTTGCGCGGCGGAGCTCAAATCGTCAATTTCATGGTGCTACACCTCATGCAATACACCTGCACCTGCATCCCGTACGGATACTAAAGGACCGGTTTACGGTGATGGTTACAGGGAAACGACAACCGAATGAGCCAACCGCTACGTCTTGCCTAGGGGCGTGCGCCAACCTCTTGGATCCCACTCAAATCCACGTGTTTTTGCCCATAAAACACGACCCTTGCACGCCTCGGGGGGTTCGGCCAACTTACACGTGATAGGACAAACACCGGGAGGGGGAGAAACAAGATCCCAGGTGCCAGTGCGCTCAAGCGCAGCAATCTCCTTAGCCATGGCCAGCTGCCATTCAGGATGATACTCAGCATCCCGATAAGAAGTCGGCTCGGAGGCAACAGAAAGACCATACTGACTAGGAGAGTAACTGTTGGGGGCACGACACTGACGAACAGGACGAGTAGAGGGAAGCTCATCAGAGGAAGACGACTCAGGAGACGACGATGAAGAAGAAGGAATAGCAGAGGAAGACTCCGGAGAACGAGGAGAACTAGGAGAACTAGATGGAGCAGAGGAGGACGGTGTAGAAGAAGAGACATCAGGGGGAGGAGATCCTGAAGAAGACACAATAGGAGTAGAAGGAGGTGTGTCAGGAAAGAGAAGAAACGAGATATCTTCCACCGGGTAGGTACCAGCGGTGAGACGAGGATAGAAAGGGCGTGTCTCATCAAAAGTAACATCACGAGAGATACGGATCCGACGACCAACGGGGTCCCAACAGCGATATCCCTTATGCTCATTACTGTATCCAAGAAAAACACACTCAACAGATCGAGCTCATTTGGTGCTCATGAGGAGCAAGAAGAACATAGCAAACACTACCAAACAAGCGAAGCATGGAGTAGTCTGGAGACTGTCCAGATAGGCGCTCAAGAGGGATACCACCCTGCGGAGCAGCAAAAGGCTGAATATTGATGAGGTAAGCGGACGTAGCAACAGCCTCAGCCTAGAAATGCGGCGGAAGAGAAGAAGCAATCATCATGGCACGAGTGGTCTCAAGAAGATGACGATGCTTACGCCAAAGAACGCCATTCGGCATGGGCGCCAGATGAGAGAATCGAACAAGAGTGCCCTGCTCAGCAAGGACACCTCGCAACATCTGGGAGATATACTCACCAGCAGAATCAACACGAAACACACGAATGGGGGGTGGAATATTGAGTATGGACCATGGCCGCAAAACACTGATATATGAAGAGCACCTCACTACGAGAGCGCATAAAATACAACCAAGTGTACCGAGAAAAATCATCGATGAATAAAATATAGTAGCGATGGCCCCTTCGCTTAAAGGAGCCGGACCCCAAACATCTGAATGAACTAAATCAAAGGTCGCTGAGATACAGACGCGCTAGTAGGATAGGGAAGATGATCTGTTTACCCAACCTACAACCCTGACAATGTAAAGACCCATCTCCGAGATGCACTTAAGACTACGATGAACTAATGACGGCAAAGTAGAGTCACAAAGGTGACCAAGACGATGATGCCATCGCTGAAAGGAGCTGGTAGCAGAGGCGACGATCGGAGAAGAACCGGAAGATGAAGTGGCAGCGGAAGGAACACGGCCGCCTAACTCCCAAAGTCCTGAAGAGTCACGGTGTAGGGTTAGCCCAACCAGGCTCGCGTGCGACGGTCTGGACAACACAAGAATCAACATCAAGAATGACGCGACAACTAGAGTCGAAGTCAAGGCTAGAGAAAGATTCATCTTAAGAAGAGGGACATGAGAAATATCAGGAACAAAAAAGGAAGAAGTAGAGAGGGTGCCCCGACTAGAAATAGGGAGAGAGGTACCATCAACTGTGAAAACACGGACATGAGAAGGGAGAGAACGAAGAGTGGACAGAAAAGAAGACTTAGAGGTCATATGAAAAGAATCTCCAGAATCCAGATACCATGGGGACGCACTGATCGTAGAAGGTGGTGGTCGACACTTCCTAAAGAATCAGTCACAGAACCAGCAGTGCCTATCGAACAAGAGCCTGTAGCAGCAAGCAGACCGTGAAGACTCCTGATAATGTCCTGATCGGAGAGAGCAACTGCTGAAGATCGAGAAGGAGCCGACTGCCCACGAGCCTGGTGTTGCCGACGAAATCGATCCTGTATAACATTGGCCCAAGTGTGCCCATCCTTGTTACAAGAAGAGCAAAGTGATTTAAGAGAACCACGGCGACCGACCACGAGCTTGCTGGCCGACTGACTCGCCTGAAACTGTGCCGACTCGACCACAAACTGGTGCTGACTCTGACCCTGACCTGGAGGAGTGGGTAGTATCGGCAGCGGCACAGAGGACCGCGACTGAGTCGAGGGAACAAACGACATAGGAGGACCACGGGTAGCAAGCACAGATGGAACCGCAAGAAGACCAACACCATGGAGACGGGTCTCCTCAGCCCGAAGCTCAGACAACACCTCAGAGAGCGGAACACGACCACAAGCATTCAGCTGAGCACGCCGGGGCTCAAACTCCTGGCGGAGCCGAGACAGAAACTCATAGATGCGGTGAAACTCCAAATTCGAGCGCACAATCTGGCAACACGAGCATGTGCCACAAACAGCAGTACGAAGAGAATCAAACTGACGCCAGATAGCAGCACTCTGAGTATAGAACTCATCAATAGTAGAATCACCCTACTGGAGAGCATGCTCCTGGCGAACCACCGACAGGTAAAGAGCATCCCCAGACGGCTGATAGCGCTGACAAAGATGGGCCCACTGAGCGGCAATAGTAGGGAGACTCATGAACTCAGCAACATACTAGGGCAGAACACTGGAGGTGAGAACAGCAGCAGCACGAGCATCCTCATCAACCCACTGAGTGTAAGCAGTCAGAGCGTGTCGATAGACCTCGAGATCAGAAGAGTACTGCTTGAACTTCAGGTCATAAGCAGCAACAACACTATCATCAGCACTCTGAGCAGCATCCTTGGCCTCCTGAGAAGCATCAGCACCAAGAACAATCGGCGTCGGCGGAAGAGGAGCCACAGGAGCAGGGGGCACGACGGACAGGAGACCTCGCCGGAGAGCACACCCCAAAGACGGAGACCGCGCATGTGAACACGCATAAAGGCAGCAAAATCAGGGTAATTAGCGCCATCGAAGACCACCGGGCAGCGAGGAATCGCAACATAACCCGATGAACAAGACATCTCTCTCTCTCTCTCTCTCTCTCTCTCTCTTTAGACACATATCAGATCTAGATCTGATCGATCCTGACGCAAGCAGATGAAATCCGATGAGGGCGGGACCAGATCCGGCCAGACGGGGTCGATGGTGGTCAGACAGGGCGGGGCCAGAGCCGGCCGACGGTGGGCTAGGCGGCACGGGGCGGAGTCAGGGAGGCGGCGGGAGGCAGGGAGGCGGCAGGAGGCAGCGCCGGGTCACGCGCCAGGAGCAGGACAGGGCGGAACGCCAGGAGGCGCGGCCAGGAGGTCGATCCCGCGCGAGTAGGAGGAGGTGGTCGATCCCGCATGGACTTGTGGCCAGATCGATCCCGCGTCTCCCTGCTCGAGGTCGATCTCGCGTGGACGGCGTCAGGAACGGTGGGAGGCACCGCGCGTGGACCCTGCTCGAGGTCGATCCCGCGTAGACGGAGCAGGGCGTCGGGTGGAGCAGGCGTCGGGTGAAGCACGGCGTCAGGAGGCACCGCACGTGACCCTGCTTGTGGATGAGAAGACCCGATCGAGATCGATCTGTAGACCGAGAACCGAATCTGGATCGGATCTGGATTGCGAGACGGAACAGGCGACGACTGCAGATGGCCAGAAACTAGACGTGGACAGGCGGAGATCGGCAGCGGCGACGACGGCAAGGCCGTCGGCGACAGGGACGGTGGCGGCTGGAGCGACGAAGTTGCGAGTAGGAGGAGGCTAACCTAGCTGTGATACCATGTCAGGAATATGCAACTTGTATTCCTCTGGGGGCCAAAGGCCACACTATATAATACAGATACATGTGTGAATATAGAGAAATCCCCCTAACATATGGGGAAAACTATAATACAAATATATACATCTAACATATATCACTATATCAGTAGACACATCTCCACACAGGTCCAACCTCCCATTTAATTAAATATTTGGACCAGCGTACTGTTGCAAGGTAAATACATGAATGATGTGAAGGTGAAAACACAAATGATGTGAAGGTGAAAAAACGATAAAAAACATGTTCTAACAAAACCAGTTCAACCGAAAACGTTTCGCGAGCTCTTGGCTCGTCCCCACGGGCGAGTCACCCCTGTCCAGCCCCACCTCCCTCCTCCCCCTCCTCTGCCGCCGGGCAAAGCCCGCGCGTTGTCGGCGGGCCTTTCCTCTACACACTCTTCCAGAAGGAGACATGGGTAACCTCGACAACGCCGTTGCACCGAGGACGAACGCGAGTGTCCAACGACAACGACAACGCTGGGATGGCGACGACAATGGTTGCGATGGCGCTGGAGGTGCTAGGCATACAGATATGGCGCCATCACGGGGCAGGCTTACCGGCCTAGATCTAGGCCCTTCGGTCGTTCTGGTCTCCTGTGGTTGGGTGTGGCCAACCTCCTCCTCGTCGTCGTTCGTGCTCCTCGGCTCGAGGGATGGGGTGCTGCTTCTCTAGCCAGGTTGAGCCGAGCCCAACACCATCTTGGCGTAGCGGCACGCGACATCTATGCGACACTGGCGGTAGGGTGGGAAATGTTGGGTGGTCGGCAATGCTTCTTTGAGGTGGTTGTGCGTGACCTACCGGCGACTCCTCCTATTGCAGCGCTGATGCTGCTTGCGTCTCGGTGGTGCCCCTCTCAAGCGGCTTGTCTCTTTGTGGACATGGTTGCCCCCCCATCTAGTGCGTCGAGCGTGCAGCCGATAGGTGCCATGGCAAGGATAGAGCTTTGAGTGGAAGGAGCCAGCGCATGAGCTCTAGTGGAAGAAAGGATCATGCTCGATTGCAATGTTGAGGTACCATGCTTTGGGAGAAAGCCCTACTTTTTGGGGCCGGTGTGGGCGATGTTTCCTCTGAGGCGTCATCGAGAAGGTTCGGCACCTCCCTCGCCCAGTGTCTCATTTTCCGGGTGAAAACCTCAGATTTGGCTTGCCAATCGAGCGACGACGGGGTCTTTGACATCGCACCCTCCATGGAGGCATTGTCTTTGGGACTTAACTGTCTGGTTTGGGTCGTAGTTCTTTGTCGTGGATCTCTCTGTTTTCCACATATGCGGTGTCTTGCGATGCAGATGGTGTGCCGGCCTCTCGAGTGGTATTGCAGTGGCTTGCGCGACGAGGATATTCCTTGGACAACATGAGCAAGCCTCCGGATGAGTACTGCTGAGTTGGCCTATGTTCTTGATGGTGGACTGTTGAAGAATGTATGTCTGTTGAGGTTGCTGGGAGCTAGCCGCCACTCCGATGGCGTAACCCGGATTTGGGATGAGGCCGGAGCAGCAATGCTCCTTGCTGAGCCGTCGTTGGCTCGCGAGATTTAGGAGGAACATGTCTTGGCTAGGCCTAACAGGTTCTTGATAATTTTGATGATGCACAAGCACCACGACTTTCATCGGCAAGGGTTCCGTTTAGAGGAGGAGCTCACTCTGTGACGTCTTGGAGAAGCACTCGACGGATTTCGTCCTTTTAGTCGTAGTCTTGTTTTGAGTGTTGATGTGTAAATATGGGTGTTTTAGCCTTTTCTTATACTTGTAAATTAAACTCCTTTTCTATCAATGAATCGAAACGCAAAGCTCTTTGTGTTTTCTCAGAAAATATGTTCTAAAGTTGGTGTTATCTATCACTGTCTGAGAAGAGTAATAGCTATCGGCTCAAATATTTTATTAAATATGTCACTACAATTTTAAAGCATGTTTTAGCATCAACTTCTTGTCAACATTTCTTAGATACTATATGGATATATTGCGTATTTCTCTATTTAACATTAAGGGCACTATACATTCATTGGGACACCACACCCTTTGTTTCTTTTTGTAGGATAACTTTGATTTATTAAGACAAGACTTTGGCCACCGGTTATTTTGTTAACTTGTTTATGTAGTACAAAATAACAACGGTAAGTTATTATGTTAATCTGAATATGAATGTAATGACATCCATGTTATGTTATGTTATGTAAATTTCATTTAACACAGTAAACATTGGTCAAAGTCTTGTCTTAATCAATCAACATTTTGCAATGGAAGAAGTAGCCTCAGTATAGAACATACATTTCTTCCTACGTTGTTTTAGTGATGAATTAATTTCTATATTTTATTTCGAGTGGATTCCACTTTTTACACTGTACTTGTGCATTTGTGACACCATATTTTTTCCGTTTAATAGAAGTTCTACCGAAATATCTCATCTAGAAGACTTTGAACACGTTTTTACTCTAGTTTAGTATTTTTTTTTGTTTTTGTTAGATAGGACATGCATGCTACGTCCATATGGGGTGACAAAATGTGTAAAGATTGGAGGGTGTTACCGACCACCATGTCCGGTGTTCTCTCACTCCATCTGTTTCATTTTTCATCACCCGTGCTGATGATATTTTCGAACCCCGATCATAACCCCACACATCAGAGAACAAGGGTCCAAAGCTTCTCAAAGAAGTAATCTAGATGATATTTCACTCGACGAGTAAGTAGCATAAAAAAATGCATAACTATAAGGTAAAAGTAAAATTCACTCTTTAATTCTAGATTGGAATTAAGTGGGGGTACTGAGCGTACTGTTCAGAATATTAATTTGATATAAACAGTGGAATTTTTCTTGGCCCCTACCTGACCCCTGAAGGCACTAGCTGCATGCGTGATCCTGTAGCCCCATCTGAGTACGGATTTTCCATGAACCACGCAGAGGCACTTAGTATGATATATATACAGGACAATAAGTTGTGTGAGGGTCGTGATAAATCCTTGACAGCTACAAGAGATGCAAACCGTCCAGAAATTAATGTGCACCGTACCTGAACAAAATAAAAGTATATATATATATATATTTATAAATTCTTTTATTCAAAAAAAATACTGTATTTCTAATTGTTCTGAATATAAGTGCATTTCTTTTCTGAAGCAAATCTAACATTTTTAGGAGGAACAAATAGTACTACCGACAAAACTGAAACAAACAAACCTTGTCATGTACTCCCTCCGTTTCAAAATACAAGACGTTTTAGGTTTATGAAGAAAATATATCTAGACTTATTTTAGTGTGTAGATTCACTCCAAACTCGAATAAACCTATATACTAAAAGTAGTCTAGATACATTTGCTTCACAAAGCTAAAACATCTTATATTTTGAAACGGAGGGAGTACTCATGTAAAAAGAGCGAGGATCTAAAAAAAAGCGAGGGCTAGGAAAAGTTCACCCAATCAGTGGCTAGACGCTTGCAATATACTCTTTCTGTTCTAAAATATAAGATGTTTTAGGTTTTTTTGAGTAATATATATCTAGACGTCTTTTACTGTGTAATATTCACTTATTTTATTTTGAGCATACACACTAAAAGATATTTTTTGAAAAAGATATTTAAAGCATACTAAAAGATATTAAGATACATATGTTTTAGAAAAAGACTAAAAGTCTTGTACTTTAGAATGGATGGAGTAATTGTTAGTCAGTGACACAAGATAGTTGCTAGCTAATCGGCTGCTGTCTCCCACTGTTACTTGTTGCTTGATCTTTCCAACCTCTCTCTCCAGGCTGCACTGTCCTAGCCTCCCCACCAAACGTCTTTTCTCCTCCTTGTTGCTTCTGCCCCCACTCAGGCTATTATCCTCTCTCTCTAGCCAGCTTCCTTCACAACCCTCTGTCTCTCTAGCTTTCTCCCGAAATCAAAAGGACAGAGAGGAAATAATTTGGCTACTCTTTCCTAGTAGATCTCAAATATATAGGGTACAGGAGGCGTCGTCCTGCTTATACATATCCCTTGGGGTTGCTTCCTCTCCTTCTCTTCCGTGAGTAGGTGTGCTTCGAGATCGATCCCGGGGGAAAATGTCGTCGGTCCAGTTCGCCTCGGAGCAAGTTTGCTATGTCAACTGCAACTACTGCAACACCATCCTTGTGGTATATTTTCTCTCTCACTCGCTCCCGGCCGCTAGCGCTATCTCTATCTCTCTTTCTTTCTCTCCCGTAATCTGGGTTTTATCATTCTCGTCCCTACTTAACTGGATCCAAGATTATGTATACGGTTCGATCTGTGAAGAAGGCAACATCATATTTTGAAGGTCAACAATATATACTGTCCATATAGTTTTGGGGAACAGGCCTTTACCGCATATTTCTTGGCTACGTACAATAATTCAATTTTTCATCAAATTATAGAATTTACTGTTGTATTTTCAGTAGAGTTGCCCACTTACATTTTTGTTTTGAACATTCGTCTTTCAGTAAGTGCATGAATGAAGTAACACATGCACCGATTTCTTTCCTCCATTATAATATGAATTCAAGGATCTGTTCATATTTCATCAGCGGCATTTTTTATATTATGGCATCAGTTTCCCCATTTTTCAAGAAAAATATGTTTATCTTGTTCACTACGGCCAGATGTACCATTCTTTCCTGTAATTAACATAACTATTTCTCCTTGAACCATCTAATTCTGTTGTTTGAAATGTTGTTACTTGAGAGTAGATCCACACACGCTGGCTAGCATGCATATATAACTCAGATTCAGCACTATATTTGATGCAATGGTTCTGATAAAATTTATATGGAATTCACTTGGTATATATTATCTTCATGTATAGTTTGATCAGAGTCTTTTGCAGAATAAAAGATTATCATTCACCGTTAGATAAAAAAAAAGATACAGATTGGCCGGATATTATTTTGTGAGGAACAACCATTGCGCATGGGATAACGATTTTACTGAGAGTAATTATTAGGACATAATCTTCATCGTTTCCTCATAAATACTCTTTTAGGTCAAAACTTTACATGCATGCGTGCATTTGATTAAAGCCACTTTTGACTCGGCATTACTTTAGTTTTGTTCATGTGATATTACCCCAGTACTGCTGTTGGACTCAGTAGCTTAACTATTATTTTAATTGGCAGAAAATGGTTTAAGCTACGAACATCCTTGAAATCTCTCTCTCTCTCTCTCTCTCTCTCTCTCTCTCTCTCTCTCTCTCTCTCTCTCTCATTCTGCACATGTTCAGAGGGAAGTGGATCTGCTTGTCATGTCATTTTCCTCTTTCTCGATGTTTGGGCAGGTGGGGGTCTGTGTTTATGCGTGTTGTGCTGAAAGAGATGCTGGATCGAGAGGGTGGCATGAACTTTCACCTGTATAAAGTTTCCGCTACTTTTTCATTCTGCATGCCCTAAGAGGGGGAGAGAGATGTCATGTCTGCCTGTCACCTGGAGGCGATGCCATTTGCTTTCTCATGACCAGGGAACGATATGGATATAGACATGGAGTAACTTTACCATGCATTCGTACCTACTTAATAGGCGCGACACATTGACCATCGCCGTTGACCACTTCTTCTCATAGCTCCTACTAGCTAGTAGTAGTAGTACTCTCTACCCTTTCTATCATGCACCTGTGTGGGCAAGAGAAAGAGAGAGAGAAGTCTAAACACTGTTGCCCATAACTAGCTAGCCTGTTGACCGTTGAACCATTTGTAAGCTAGGCAATAATAATAAGATATCAATCATTTAAGGGGTGCTAAACTGTGTAACTCCTCCCTGTTCAATTGGATCTAACATAAACTATTTATATGTACGACTAGCATATACACATAGCTGTACTATTTAGGTACTACTTGTAGAATTGTAGTTCGCTGGCTCCACATATATTCCTTGAAAAAGAAATGAATATCTGCAATCTAATTCATACCCTATACAAAAAATACATTTTGCATGAAATACACCACTCCCTCTGTCTTGTAATAAATGACTTGGATTTGTCTAGGTTCACATGTATCTAGACTTTTTATAGTGTGTAAATACATGTAAAATCTAGAAAAATCCAAGTCACTTATTTCAGGACGGAGGGAGTAGTATGTTCAACAATACAACACATCTACATAGGGCTTAGCAAATTAGCTTAGCAATTGATGAATACACTTATATTTGCAGGTGAATGTGCCAAACGATTGTTCCTACAACATTGTTACTGTTAGATGTGGGCATTGCACAATGGTGCTCTCCATGGATCTTGGCCCTTTCCACCAAGCACGCACTGCTCAAGATAACCAGGTCCAGAATTAAAAGTGTTCTAGTTACTTTTTTATTCACTTATATAACAATTTTCATACGCATGATTACTATTTTTAATTACATATACATAGTCTAAGATGATTAGACATTTTTTACAAGACACTATCTACTGTACTAATTTGAAATTATATTCTGTCCTTTTTAGTAAAAATTAATGATTTTTTACTTACATCTGATAAAGAATTTTTTACCAATATTTACAAGTAATGGTTAATTACATGTTTATTTGTCTTTAGGTCCAGAATAGAGTTCTATCTAATAATCTTGGGAGTTACGAGCCAGCTTCTAGGAACCAGCGAACATTGCCCATGTATCCCGTGTCCAACAATCAGCAGCAGGTGTCAGCGATACGCCGTATGTGGGATTTTTTCATGGTTTCATTTCTTGAAATATGATTTATCGACACACTGCAGATTATTTTTTATTTTGTTGTTCGCTATGACCACACACACTATATTGTTGTACGTATTTCCAGTAATCGATTCTTTTTGTTGTCTCCAGCCCCCGAGAAGAGACAGCGTGTTCCATCTGCGTACAACAGATTCATCAAGTGAGATTTCATGCCATACATATTGGTCGCTTGTACAATACATAAAGTTGCAGTACAACTCTACAATCAAATCTCTAAAAAACAATTATATTGAATGTCTTCACATTAACCAGATCGATTGGTCCATCAATTTTCTAGTTGGCTAGCCTCACTAAGGATAGCCATCTCAAACATGATTAGGCAACTAACCATTGTGTACCTAGCTTTGTAATCTGTTTGCAAAGGGAAAAATTCAAAATCAAGATCTTTGGGTTACTATTACGCTTATGCTTGCACCAGAAGGATACAAAAATAATTTAGGGATAAGTTTTACTTAGTTCGTACATTATTAAAGACATGTTCTACTTTAACTCTTATTGGTGCTGTTTGGATAATTTTTTTAAACATGTAATTCTAGAATTGTTAATTGCAGCCTTATGTTTTTTGTCTGTTCTATCGATCTAGATTTCAGCAGTTAGTATCTCTTTTTAAAGATGTTGCATTTTCCCTTTGTGTTTCTTGTGAAACTATGTAATCTACTTAATTTCTTGTACAAACAATTTTGTTCTCTTATAAGCAGTTCCGTGGAAGTACTGATTAAGCAAGGCTTCTTTGTGGTTATAGCTACAAGTAAATTTTAATTTAATTTTCAAAAAGTCACGACAAAACCTTAATGTGAGTTCCAAATTGTTATATGGTTGTGTTAAAATTGAAACAAACTTATGGATTTTAAAGCAAGGATTTTAGATGGTCAAACTACAAATGTAATATTCATCTCTAAAATGTGCTTAAACTAGAAAACAACTTGCTCGATAACTCTCAACAAATCATACAGAAAACTAGAATATAGCTAACATGTATAGTAATACATTCAGTGCAAACTGAAACTAAAACACGGAAATGGACTATCAATTGTTAATATACACTTAGCTAGAATAAATTTATGAATTATTTCTTGGCTTTTTAATGAAAAAAAAATCTTCCACACTCCGATCCATATTGGTATCACAATTACATGAACAAAATAAGAGTTGTGCTTAAACATGTATACTTATGTACTAGTAATTATGCTTTTGCTTTTACTTGGCATAGTTCCCAATATAAAGACTGTGCACTTCAATTTGGTTCTATAGAAAAAGGCATTACATAATAGGTAATTTTCACTACAATTTAAATATTTAAATATATATGAGTTGTGCGTGTTCTTCTACACCATAATATGTTTGTGAAGGTATCTCTCAACTTAAAAGGGAGGTACAATGTGAATCAGAAGTATTTCCCAAGTTTGTGTTTCGATTCATTTGGATGTATACATATGCCATCATCAATACATACGCAAGTATTATTTTCTATTTAAAAAAGTATACATGATGGTACTATGGATAACATACACCTGTTTGTAGATTTGTTCACTAATCAAGATGCGCTTTCAATTGGCAGGGAAGAGATACAAAGGATAAAATCATGCAACCCTGAGATTAGTCACCGAGAGGCATTTAGTACTGCTGCAAAGAACGTAAGTACTCCTAAATGTAGTAAAATTGTACTATTTACCATGAATGTAAAGTCAATATTAAGTATGTCATCATCACTATATATAATCAACTTTGAAGAGTCAGAATTAAGTACATTGGTATGGAACATATAGATTGAGACCTCCTAGGTTGCTCCTAGGCTGACTTCCAGAAGGTACCGCTACAAAACTTGATTTCCTCCCCCACCCCACACTTGTGCGCACACACACCCAATATAGTTGGAGGACATTGGTTGGCAAAATCAATGTTGGCATATGGCAGTGACGTGGTCTCGCATGGACACATTTCCAAATTTGTTGTGCCGCATCAGATCTGGGGTGACCCAGTCACCCATGTAGAGTAGCCCGCAATCATGGTGCAAATACTAGGTGTCACATACAAATAATAGTGTGATGTCACATATCGTATGATCCTCATTTTGGTGAGAGATGGTGGCTTGTCTAGCCGGTGAAAGATCGCGGTGGAGTGTGAGTGTACTAGTAATTGATCTTAGTCTAATGATGTGGTTTTCCCCATTTCAACAAGTGTGATGCTTCCTAGCAAACCCTTGTTTGGCTTCGTGGCATTACGTGCGAACACCAATGTCGGAGATATGTCAAACCGAGTATTCTCACTAGGAGGGAATTGCCTAGAAGTCCAAGAGGGCCCATGGGGACTAAGGATACACGTGGTCAGCCCACGGCTGCTCCCCTAGTGGGCTTACATGAAGAACAAGGGCATGTGCCGACTAACTTAGACTTTAGTCGGTTCAGAGGAGTCACAGAGATATCCGACATCCAAAACTTGGCATACAAGACAAGTAGAGTATTATATGATATATGTTAGGACTCCTACTCCCGTACGGACACGGGGGTCTTGTAAACCCCAAGCCAGTCGTATATATAAGGCCGGCTAGGATCGCCCTTAGGGGCATACCCAACACTTATAATCAATCGCAAGCATAAAGCTAGATCCCTATCGACTAAGCGTAGAGCCTTAGCCGACGGAACCTTGTAATCGATATACAGTCAATGCAAAAAAGCATGAATATTTCTATACCTCTAGAGAGAGGGGTTTGACCGGGATAACTCGAGTGTACCAATCTTGTCCCCGATTCCTCCCATGTCGCTATGCTCCACATAAGTTGTACCTCTCCCGATGATACCTGTCGTGGCTTTCCCATGACAATGGATCTTTTCCCTCGCCCCAATGATTATTGAGTGACACGCTGTGGGTGATGGGGATGGACACCAGTTGCAAGGTTCAGCCATGTCCTCTTCATGGACATACACTCCACATTGATGTCTCCCTTCCTTTCAGCAGAGGATAAGCTGTCTCTGGTGGGTCAAAACACCATATGTGGTGATCTTATCACTTCTCGTATGGCATGCATGATCCTGAGTGCATCAGAGGTGGTTGCCAAAACCACATGTGAAATGATCCATCTATGGCGGCTGGCCCTTATAGACCCTTTAAAGATGTTGCCAACCAAAGGCAAGATCCAATAGAGGTGACCCTTGATTGCATGCACCAATTATAGTGTAATAACTCAAGTGGTTTAACCCCTACTGACATGCATTACAAGGGCATTTTTCGTTGCATCTCCTTCACATAACAAAGTACTCCCTTCGTCCTGAATAAGTGACTTGACTTTGTCTAGATTTAAATGTATCTATACACTAGAACATGTCTAGGTACTACACTCGGATCTAGACAAAGCCAAGTCACTTATTTATGGACGGAGGGAGTATATATAAATACCACACATTCACATCATCATTTACAAAGCATTTGGCACACATGAAATGTGGCATCACTAAGGGTCACATATTAATGCAACCATTCTAACATATATTGAAACCTTAAAAATAAGTATAACTTTTAGATTTCTTATACAACATTTCTAACTTTCTTGGTCACTTCTTTGCCTTTTGATTGTTCCTTTTGTTACAAAAGTACTCTTTGATCACCGAAGCGAGCATGAAGGCCTTAGTATACAAGAAACTGCTAAAAAGACACACATCTGCTAACAAGAAATGGGGCTATAAGTAAGAATGTGGAGAAAATAAGAGAGCTAAGCTCAAGCTTTATACCCGATGTGAGATGGCTATTTCTCAATGCCTCGGTTAGAAGACTTAGAAGCCTTTTTGAACATCAATTTGTGCACATGCATGTGTTCTTGCACGTGAAAACTTGTGACGCGGAGGGTGTAGAAGAGATTGAACATTTTACAGGAGGGTTTCAGCCACACCAAAGAATACATATATGAAGTACTATCCAACATTAACACATAAACTAAACTTAGAAAAATTGGAATGGTTAATATTCTATAAACTCACATCAAGAGGTGTCTTCTTCATCGTTGGTCGTAACTATTTATCCCTGACATATTTTGTAAGACGCTAAATCCAGATGACACATTAGTAAGTAGTAAATAAGTATTCTAAAACGCCAGGTATTTCTACTGAACAATTGGGAAAGTGTCTGAGTTGATATATGGCTTTCAAATTAAGTTCCAAATGATTAGATGCTACAAAAGGGAGAGGGACAAGTTTCTCCTACATCATCGGGGGGTGAGAGGCAAGGCGGTGGCACGGTCGATTTGTGGTAGCTAGAGGTGAAGGCTAGTGGTCGGGTCAGGGTAGAGACGATGCGGAATATGTAGTACCAGATTGATACCTTAACAAAAAAATGTCCATTGTCTAAAAGGAAATGTCCCTAGACTAGCGAGACTACAATTGTTCTACACCAGTTTCGAGCCTGCTCTCCGTTAATTTCTTTGTTAAATTTGTCCTTTTTTATCAAACCTTCAGGTCTATACATGGTCTCACGGACATTGATGTGTTTATGTATATATATGTGCATGTATGCAGTGGGCTCATCTTCCTCGCCTCCACTTCGGCCTGAGCGTCGTAGACGGTGGCGGCGGTGGCGGAAATTAGCTCCCGATCAAGACCAGAGTTGCATGCAGAAGGCGGTGGATCGTGTGATCGTCGACGCCGTGTGTTCACGTCCATCGATCTCGATCGTATGTGTGCTCGTACGTGTGCTGGTGCAATGCATGCATGTCCTTTTTAAATTACATACCCATGTTTTCCTAATGAAGTTTTAATTACTATGTATTGCATGTCGATCCTGCGGAGTACATTCAGATCATGCGCTAAATAAATGGACAAAACTGTGTGTTCAACAACTGATTTAATTATTTGTATCATGGAGCTGTGGACAAGACGATTAAAAATTGATATAGTCGACGATTGTGTAACAGGAGTCAAATTAAGTAATACCTCCTTTCCAAGGCTTAAGGCCTATTCTTTTTTCAAAACTCAAATTGCCTAAAATTTGACTAAGTTTTTAGAGAAAATATTAATATTTACAATATGTAATCCATACCCTTCCATACATCATGAAACATATTTTCACATGATATCAATATAGTATAATAGTTTTTGATAATTTTTTCTAAAAGTTTGGTCAAACGTTTCGTGGCTTGACTTTTCACTAGTGGAGAACAAGGCTCGTCCCGGTTCCAGACGGCCTCTAGTCCCGGTTGTGGAGCCAGGACCATGAAATCGGGACTAGAGGCCCCAACCTTTAGTCCTGGATCACTCACGAACTAGGACTAAACTCGCACCATGTGGCGGTGGTGGAGAATCTTTAGTCCCGGTTCGTGCTACGAACCGGGACTACATGATCTCTGCCGCGGCAGCACTTCAGCGATTCGTCTGCCACGGCAGCCGGTGGCGGTGAGGCAGCAGGTTCTGCCGCGGCAAGAGGATCGGTAGAGGAGGGAGAGGTTTGGCGTAACTGAAGTGCAACGAAGAAATCCATTACACACAACATCGTCATGATTATATAGATTCTAGTGACCTCTTTCTTCGTGCTTGTTTAAATATATTATATGTTGATACATATATGTATATATACAATTTGGTTACATGAAGATTACAACCGGGACTAGAGCCCATTTATTCGATTACATGGAGATCATTAAATCACGAGAGTCCCGTGGTATGAAATTTTCCCCTTTGGTCTATGACATGGTCAATCAAAAATCCCGCCAATTCTTCTTGAATTTCCACCAGACACTCCTTCGGTTGGAGATTCTCCCGCAATGTTAACAACTATATATATATAAAAGAAGGAGATCAATATGAATATCAATCGCCATAAAAAATATTATAAATGACACTCAACACTAGTGGAGGTAATAATTGTGAATATATTGTTCACGTATATCTAGAATTGTCGTTCCGTCCTGCTCACTGACCTTCGAGCGAATGTACTCGCACATGAAGTATCCACACCAATTAGTCCCTCGTGACTGCTGGTCGCACTTTACGAGAATAGAATTCAATCAAATAATAATCAAGCATAATATAATGGTATTGAAACTAGAATTGAAGAGATGCGCGGACGTAGATCATACTACTTACCTCGACCGGATGAAAACTAAGATCATCTTTAAATTCACCTATCGTACTCTTGGTGAATTCTTTCTAACCCTGCCTGGCAAAAAAATGAGTTAGTAGTTACTTGATATCTCAGGAAATGAATGAAAGAGACCGGTAATGACTAAAATTATCTCTGGAGCACATCTTTAATGCTTGTGTACTCCACTTCGTCTTTTTTAGTAGGTCCTTGATTTCAACTCTTCTAGCGTCAACTTAAATGATTAGCAGAATGTAATGGAAGTTGTGCATGTTATATACGTCAGTAACTCATCAATTACACTTAACATAGAGTAAGTAAAAGTGAATGTGTACAAGACATTAACACTCTCACCTAAAGTTGTAAGGAAATAGTATTCTCTTTTTGTAGTGTTTCCTCTTTATGAACCTTAGCAAGTTACGCTCCGTGTCCTTGGGGTACTTCCATAAAAATGGTTCATTAACTCGGCATGGGTCGATGAACCTAGTGTCAAAGATTCCCCTTCAGTCACGTTCCTCGCTCTTCATTCTGCATAATAGCGTAGCGAGGATAATTACAAGCAATGAATGAGCTGAGTTAGAGATTTTATCATAGAAATAAATTAACCACTTACAGACAATAGGAACTGACGAGACTCAAGTCAAGGGCGTCGAGTTTGAATAACATATAGAATTCCTCAAAATAAATTTGGATCTCGTCTTCACAAGGATCATTATTAATCGATCCATTATTACCTCGTAGTTAGTGACATGTTTGCACCACTAATGTAGTCTTTGCATTTGTGTTGGTAGAAGCTCGACCTCATCATATCTGACCAAAGGCTTCCCGTATTCATATTTCCATGTTATTTCCATCTACATGGGTACATGTCCGCCTAGCGCTTGATCAAATTAACACAAGCACCTCTAGCAAACTCTGCCACTTGATCGATGAGGAAACCCTGATCATAATCAAAATTGGGTAACACCTTGAGCAGGGAGATCGATTGTTTTGCCCGCTCTCCGAGTTGGGCAACGTCTCTTTTCCCGCTGCTTGCAGTACTACTTATTGTCTTCTTCCTACCAATTCTCATCAAACAACGTTTTTAATCATCGGCCTTATTTATCTCATATTGTGAGGGTTGGTCAATAAAACTCTTAGCCCACTTTTTGTCTTTCGGATCAAATATTTTCTTTGGATCAGACTCTTTGGGTGCAAAAAGGCTTTCACTTGGGCATCGCTGATCGCTTGGTTTCCTCATCAGTCATCTTGTAAGGTAACTTGGGAGGAGGTGGCGGGGTTTTCTTTGCCCTACTACCTTTCTTCTGAGTAGTAGTACTGCTAGTCGACCAAGCGGCCGCCTTCGGCTGACGCGGTGGCGGACTCGCTCTATGGTGGTCGTCCCACTCCTCATCATGTGGACTTGCTGGAAGCGGCAGACTCGGCTGACTTGGAGGAGATAGTGGTGACCTGAGCGTTGAGCCTGGAAACACGATGTATTTCTTGCACCATAGAATGATACCACCTATGACTTCTCCTAGTGTCCTCTCATCTTCAGCTCCAGGGATGTCAAGTTTCAGTGATTCATATTGTTGTAGAACTTCATCCACCCGACACGAGCATAGCCATCTGGAATCTCATGGCAATGCCAGCATGCTCCAGGTTCACAGGATAAAGCATAGCTGAGAGCCTCCTTAAAGGATAAGTTCATCACTCCCACATGTAGCTCACAACTTGTATTCTCAGTGATATTATCCACGGGGTAGCAATCTATCGGATCGGCCGCCGTGGAATCCACGCTGCTTCTTCGCTGAGATGGGCCGCCGACACTTTCTTGCAGCGGCTGATGAGTTGGACCTTACTGGCGCATTTTGTCCAATTGATTTTGTTGCTCCTTTAGCATAGCATATATTTCCTCGTTCCTTCTTTCTATGCTATGCTATGCAACCGGTCTGCCTCCTCCTGCTCCTTCCGCTTCTTTGCTCTCGCTCGGCTTCTATAAGATTCCTTTTCCTTGGGAAACCCAGCTTTCCACGGCACAGAAGGTCCAAAGCCGCGTGTTCGTCCTGGTTTTTCAGGATTCCCGAGGGCATTTGTCAGCTTGTTGTTCTCTCTATCGGGTTTGAACTTACACTCTCGAACCTCCTCGATTGTTTTAACAATTGCTTCATTGGGCGTAGAAATTTCTGTCTTTTCATCCAATATTAACTCCCTTGTTTCCATGTCATACTTTGCCCCATGTGCAAGTAACCAATTCCATACCCTGATGGTCCAGTCCTCTGTAGCCGGAGTCATCCCTTGTTCATGCAAGGCTCCCTCGGCTTCCTCCCACTTAGACACGGAAGTCCTGTAGCCACCTGTCCCCATCTTATGGTGATATTTCTTTTTTGCAGCATTTTCTTTATTCTTTTTAGACCTCTTTTTTGCTACTTCTGATTTCTTGTAGTCTAGAAAGCTTTTCCAGTGAGACCGCTGCTTCTCTAGTGTGCCAGTGAATTCTAGAACTTGTTTTTCCTTGAGATATTCATTGTATAATCTTTTCTTGTAGTTATTTAACTGTTCGGCCATCTTAAGAGCGAAATGCTTGACTTTGGAACTCATAGCATCTATGGCCTGCTCAGACTCCAAGACCGGTAGGGTGAAATGTGAAATGAGCTTCTCCCATAGTATGTCTTTGTATCTATCCTCGACAAAATTCTTAGGGTTTCCATATCCCTTTGTTGGCTTATTCTAGTTGATATGCTGATCGGGATGTTGTCCCTAACAATAAATCCGCATTGATGCACAAATGTGTTTGCGTTACTTAGGGGAAGCAATGGTTTGCCCTTTGGAGAGACGACCTCAATTATGAGATGTGCATTGGAGTCCATACCTTTGGATGAGCTCGTTTACTACTTTTACCACACTTGGTCGATGTGAAGGTCTAAAATAAGAAACATTCATATATATATATACACACAAATCAATTAATGCATCTATCTAGTGATCACAAGAGGCTTAATAATATACCTCGCCAGACTTTGTTAAGGCCGGTCCATCATTTTCCAAGCCATCATCATAATTAAAACTCGTCTGCGCTTCGACTAGAGGTTCTATCTCCATTCCATCACCGACTCATTCAGAAACTTTGAGCCATCTTCCGCTCCACCCTGATTGACGAGCGCTCCCCCATGATCGGGGAGCGCTTCATCACCTCGTATCATGTCGAATAGAGTCTCTTCACCATGGGGGAGCGCTTCATCACCTCGTATCATGTCGAATAGAGTCTCTTCACCTTCTCTGCCATTGAAGTCCATAAAATAACTGCTATGACATAATGTACATACAAGTAATAAAATTAACAATGTGCCATATCACAACAACAAAGTACTAATATCATATAACATCTCGAATAATAACAAAGTACTAATACATCTCGAATAACAACAAAGTACTAATATCGTATAAATATCTCTAATACATCTCGCTCAAACTCAACGTCGACTCCCGGTTCCTGAGCCGCAGGATGTGAACACCCAAAGAGAAGGAACCATCACAGGAATATAGCTCGGTGAGATCCCTGAAGAACCTGCTAGGTATCGGAGACCTTGGCGTCCAACATGACCATATAGCAATGGACGTGCTCGTCCTCCTCCCTGACATGACGCCGTACCACCTCTTTGGGTCCCGGCTCCCTCTGCACCCTGCCTACACCACGTGACTGCCACCAAAGAAGCTCTAGGTCGACGACGACACCCGAATTCCCCACCAATCTACGCATCCTAGTAGGTAGCAGTGCTAGCCCGACGGAGCCCCGTATTGGACATTCTCGACGGAGCGCAGTACTCCTCCGTTGTTCCCGCCGAGTCGATGATGAGGATGCAGCATATCCTAAAGTAGGCATTTTGTACTAAATTATATACTATATACAGACATGCGGTATGGGCATTTTCTATCTCAGCTTATTTACAATCTAGTCTCTCTTGTACTAAATTGTAAAATGTGTTTATGATATATATCTGTCTATAATAAAATTATCTAACTAAACTAAACAATATCTAATTAAAGTAAACAATATCTAACTAATAAACTAATTATCTAACTAAACTAAACTAACAATATCTAACTAAACTAACAATATCTAACTAGTAAACTAATTATCTAACTAAACTAAACTAACAATATCTAACTAAACTAATAATATCTAACTAGTAAACTAATTATCTAACTAAACTAAACTAAACTAAAAAGAGAAGAAAAAATAGAAAAAGAGGTCGAAATAAGATCAAAGTGTAAACCACCTATCCTAAAATTGTAAACTAATAAAATTCTAACAAGGGTTTATTTCATCTAGCCTGATGTAACAAGTTTAAATCCTAAACCTAATTATAATCCTAAACCTAAACCTAATATAAACTAATAATCCTAAATCTAATTAATTACACTAAATTAAATAATAAATCTAAACTAACTAATAAACCTAATTAATTACACTAATTTAAATCTAAACTAATTACTAATAAACCTAAACTAATCAATATCTAATAAACTAAGAAAAAAAAGAAAAAAAAGAATCGGTTCAGGAGCACTTACTCCGGCGAAGGTGCGATGCGTGGACAGGCGGCACGGGGAAGGGTGCAGGGACGGGCGCTGAAGCACGGGGATGGGCGTGGCACAACGCAGAGATATGCAGGGTGGTGACGGGGCGCGGGGCCTGGGCGATGAGATCCACGGGCTCCGGCGAGAGCTCCGGCGACGAGCGTGGAAGCCTGGCGGCGTTGGAGTTGGAGTTCTAAGGGCGTCCCGGTTCGTGGTTCAAACCGGGAGGTAGAGCGTAGGTATTTATACCGAGACCCTCTAGTCCCTAGAGCCACCCTCTAGTCTCAGCCGGTGGCTCCAACTAAGACTAGAGGTGTTTTCGGCCGCGCCGTTTCGCTCGCGCGCCAAAACCCTCTAGTACCGCTTCGGGGCTCGAACTAAGACTAAAGGTATATTTTTTTTATTTAAATGAACAAATTTGATTAATATCACAAAATCAATATCTATTATTCTATAATGAAGAAATATATATATTATATATCAAAATTTTCAGAAAAAGAAGATCTATAATTTAAATCTATTATCATACTCTGTTATACACCTAATATTTTTTTTACATATTTTGAATTAAATCATATCTTTTGCATACTTTCGAATTTGATAAACTTTCAACATAAAAGTATTTGAATTTGATTGACTAATCTAAAACCATTTTTGTTTTCTAAAATAGTTAGTCTAACTACTAAAACTAGTAACTAGGACTATAGATATTTCGGGGGGCCTTTAGTCCCGGTTAGAGCCACTAACCGGGAGTAAAGATATTTCCCACCATTCTCATAGACGTCAAGCCACACGCCATGCTTTTCCACCATTTCCCTCTATATCTAGTATGACAGTCATGTCATCCATACATCCACATTCTACCCTCTCACAAGAATAGACACCGCATACTGGGCCATTCTGACTCTTGAGGAGACCGAGGCACTATGCTCCTCCAGCTACCCATGTGCCGACTGGATGCTGAGATATGGAGGGGTTCCTGTCCCTCCTATGGCTCAAGGTTCCGCCCGCCAGGTGGCCATCACGAACCACTTCTACCTCGAGATCACACCGGAGCAGCGGATGGATCTCCATTGGGATCCCGAAAACTACAAAATCTGGAATGTCTTCTTTGCTAACCGACAGGAAAGGGAGCTTGCCAGGTACGCGAGTGACGGCCCGCCCCCAATGAACCACAACGAATCTGGCCGCCGCATGTGCTAGGCGAACCGGACTATCGCCAGCGTGATGCGCTACATCGCCCAGGGAGATCATCCTCGCATGTGGTGCCTGCACCTGCCGCAAAGCCACAAGAAGGGTGGTGGTGGTGAAGGCCGCGGGAGTAGCAGCGTCGTCATCCGAGAGCCCCCTCCTCCACGCGTCATGAAACCGTGGCCGGAGTGGCAGATGCCCCTAGAAAAATGCTATGGTTGGGTTGAGGATCCATCCGCGTGCGTCTAGCGATGACGACAAAGACGAACACATCCCTGAAGATGTGTACTATAGGGATAGTTATGAGTATGACTAAAGGGGGGCCTTTAGTCCCTTCCGTAGTTCTGGTTTTTTAATATTAATAAATAACTTGAGTGTTAGTCCCAGTTTGTGGCTGGACCGGGACTAGGGGGGGGGGGCTTTAGTCCTGATTCCGTAGTCCCAGTTAGCAAACCGGGACTAGTGGACCGTTTCCTACTACAATTTTCCCGAACTATGAAGATATTGTTTTATTCTTGTGCCGAGGAGTAAACTAATTTCACATATTAGGGAGTGCCTCTATGGCCATCTTGTGGAAGATGCCGGAGTACTGAGCTCCGCCGGCATCTCCCTCAAGCTGGCCATAGTGGTGTCCCTACTCTCGCACACCATCTTGCAGTTTATAACTTCTATATCTAGATCAATACGCCAGGGAGCTAACTAATTTCACATAGTAGGGAGTGCCTCTATGGACATCTTGTGGAAGATTCTAGAGGACTAGGATCCACCGACATCTCCCTCAAGTTGGTCATAGTGGTATCCCTGCTCTCACACAACATCTTGCAGTTTATAACTTCTCTAGCTAGATCAATACACCGGGGAGCTAACTAATTTCACATATTAGGGAGTGCCTCTATAGCCAGCTTGTGGAAGATGCCAGTGGACTGGGCTCCGCTGGCATCTCCTTCAAGCTGGTTGTAGTGTTGTCCCTGCTCTCGCACACCATCTTGTTTGCAGTTGATAACTTCATAAGGATGCCTATTTATAGATTAAGCAGCAGAACATAGTGTCGACACTCATGACATAATATCTACACTCGCCCCTATCTATTTATAGATGAACCTTTAGTCCCGGTTGGTTTCTTCAACCGGGGCTAAAGATATTTCCCATGATGTTTTCCCGCCCTTTCCTCCGCTTCCCGCCATGTTTTTCCGCCCTTTCTCTCTGTTTTCTGACATGTTTTACCTGGCTTTCATGTCAAATGACTAATGTTATGGCTATAATTAGGGCATATTTTGTGATACTGTGCCTATATTGTGCATGCATGTGTATCATGGGATAGCAAACAATGTTGCAGGAGGAAGTTTTCCTTTTTGTCACATGGAAAAGCCATTTTCCATTTTCTGAGCGCCAAAACAGGGTTTTTTGTGAAGCAACCACAAGAATTCTCACTCAAAATGCTACCACCACATTTTATAAAATACTAGACCACCTTACATGGACAATTTCCCAACCGGGAGATCTCAAACCTTTTCATTCACCCCTGGTGAAAATGACAAATGTCCATCGAACCGGTAGGAAGTGGGTACAGTTTGAACTACAGCTACATGATCTAATGCTCATGATTTTCCAAAAAATCATATTTAGACTCACAATATGATTTTTCTTTAGATATCTGATGAAATTTTTAGCGAGGCTCATCACCTATCTTCATGCCCGCCGTTTTGACCATAGTTTAAAATGGGAAAGTTTTGAAATGGGCATAAGAAATTCAAAAAATGTCCAAACAATGTAAATCCTTTGCGTGGTATCATACTATGTGACATAGTTGCAAGGAAAAATAACAAACTTGGTAAACTGATTATGTCTCAAAAAAACCTTCACAAAGTGACCTATCATGTTCGAGGTTTCCTAGCTTTCGGGTCAAATGACCAATGTTATGGATAGAATTAGGGCATAGTTTGTGATACTGTACCTATATTGTGCATGCATATGCATCATGGGATGGCAAACAATGTTGCAAGAGGAAGTTTTCCTTTTCGTCGCACGGAAAAGCCATTTTCCATTTTCCGAGCGTCAAAAACAGGGTTTTGTGTAAAGAAACCACCAAAATGCTCATTCAAAATGCTACCACTACATTTTCCAAAAAATTCCAGACCACCTTACATGGACAATGTCCCAACTGGGAGATCTCAAACCTTTATGTCCACCGCTGGTGAAAAAGACAAATGTCTGACGAACCAGAGGAAGTGGGTCTTGTTTGAACTACAGGTATATGATCTAAAGGTATATATTGATTGCATCTCAAAAACCACCAAATTCAAAATTCAGAATACATCATATGTCTTTCTCATGACCGTCTGGCCGTAACCATGGAGCATCTTCATCAATTAACATGATGCTTGGGTTATCCTTCACTGCGAAGGGCGAAATTTCATGAAACTTATCATAATCTTCTGACATGTCTGTCTTGTCCTCCACTCCCATGATGTTTCTTTTCCTTGAAAGAACTATGTGGTGTTTTGGCTTATCGTTTTATGATGTATTAGTTTGCTTATATTTTTTTCTCAGTTTGGTAGACATGTCCTTCACATAGAAAACTTGAGCCACATCATTGGCTAGGATGAATGGTTCGTCTCTGTACACATGATTGTTGAGATCCACTATTTTCATTCCTTACTTCTGGTCCACATTTACCCTGCCTCCTATCATCTTGACCCATTTGCACCAAAAAAAGAGACTTTAAAAGTAGGTCCATAGTCAAGTTCACATATCTCCTCTATGTAACCATAATATGTGTCCTTTGATCCGTCGCCGTTTGTTGCATCAAAGCGGACACCATTGTTTTGGTTGGTGATCTTTTTATCTTGGGTGATCTTGTAAAATGTATTCCCATTTATCTTATACATATAGTCGAAGATGGTGAGCTAGACAACAAGTGCAGCTGATCACAAACAGTGTTGTTATTCATGAGATGTGTTTGCAACCAACCGCCAAAAGAATTCATGTGTTCATCTCTAATCCAGGAGTCGGGATTCCCCGGGTTGTTGGAGCATACAATATTCTTGTGTTCCTTGATATACAGAGCTACCAAGGTGAAATTTTGTATCACTCTGTAGTGTGCTTGAGTGAAAGAATGCCCGTCCCTATATATTATTGTTTTCCTTCCTAGCATGCCTTTTCCACTCAGTCTCCCATCATGTCGTGATTCAGGAACACCAATTGGCTTAATGGAAGGAATAGAGTCAACACAAAACTCAATGACCTCCTCTGTTCCATTGCCCTTGGAGATGCTTCCTTCTGGCCTAGCACAGTTATGAACATATTTCTTCAAGACTCCCATGAACCTCTCAAAGGGGAACATATTGTGTAGAAATATAGGACCCAGAATGGTAATCTCGTCGACTAGGTGTACCAGGAGATGCGTCATAATATTGAAGAAGGATGGTGGGAACACCAACTCAAAACTAATGATACACTGGACCACATCATTTTGTAACCTCGTTAGAATTTCTGGATCGATTACCTTTTGATAAATAGCATTGAGGAATGAACATAGCTTCACAATGGATAGTCTAACATTTTCTGGTAGAATCCCCCTTAATGCAATTGGAAGCAATTGTGTCATAAGCACGTGGCAGTCATGGGACTTTAGGTTCTAGAATTTTTTCTCTGCCATATTTATTATTCCCTTTATATTCGACGAGAAGCCAGACATGACCTTCATACTACTCAGAACTTTAAAAAATATTTCCTTCTCTTCTTTGGTAAGAGAGTAGCTCGCAGCGTTTAGACGTCCGTTATCCTCTTCATTGGATGCATCTCGGTCTTTCATACCTTGCTAGTCCTATCATGCTTCTAGCATACCTTTTATATTTTCGTACACACCCATGAAGCCTAGCAGGTTCACACAAAGATTCTTTATCATGTGCATCACGTCGATTGCAGAGTGGACCTCTAGAACTTTCCAATAGGGTAGCTCCCAAAATATTGATTTGTTCTTCCATAGGGGCGTGTGTCCGTCAGCGTCATTCGGAACATATTGACCGCCAGGGTCCTTTCCAAAGATTAATTCTAGATCCTTGACCATACCAAATATATCATTATCAGTACAACGGATAGGCTTTTTCCAGTGATCTGACTTATCATTGAAATGCTTGCCTTTCTTTCTTTTGGGATGCCTGGCCGAAAGAAACCGACGATGCCCCTCGTACAAATTCTTCCTACCTTTATCTAAATATATACTTTCAGTATTATCTAAACAATGTGTGCATGCATTGTATCCCTTGTTTGACTGTCCTGAAAGGTTACTAAGAGCAGGCCAATCATTGATGGTTACGAACAACAACGCTCGTAGGTCAAATGACTCCTGTTTCTTCTTATCACACATACGTACACCTTCTTCGCGCCAAAACTGTAGTAGTTCTTCAACTAATGGCCTTAGGTAAACATCAATGTCGTTGACAGGTTGCTTCGAGCCTTGGATGAGCACTGTCATCATAATGAACTTCCGCTTTATGCACAACCAAGGAGGAAAGTTATAGATACCTAGAGTTACAGGCCAGGTGCTATGACTGTAGCTTTGCTCCCCAAAAGTATTCATGCATGCCATCTGGACTTAGACCAAATCTTAAGTTCTTTGCGTCATCTGCAAATCCCGGGTACTCTTTATTGAATTTTCTCCACTACGAACCATCAGCGGGGTGTCTCAACATAGAGTCTTTCTTGTGGCCTTCTTTGTGCCCTCACAACAACTTGACATTCTCTTTGTTTCTGAACAAACATTTCAACCGTGGTATTATAGGATCATACCACATCATCTTTGCAGGAACCCACTTTCTAGGGCGCTGCTCACCCTCAACATTACCAGGGTCATGTCATCTGATCTTATACTATAATGCACCACATACTAGGCATGCATCCAAATTCATTAATGCATGCATGTATCTTC
Source organism: Avena insularis (assembly GCA_023614405.1). Classification (NCBI taxonomy): domain Eukaryota; kingdom Viridiplantae; phylum Streptophyta; class Magnoliopsida; order Poales; family Poaceae; genus Avena; species Avena insularis. The sequence goes on along the minus strand of CM042687.1, from coordinate 236,350,137 downwards.
TGTACCTCTAGTCCTAGAGGGCAGACAACCTTCTTTGCCTCGTATGTACTGGCAGGCAATTCTATCCTTTAGAAGTTTTTTCTTCATTATTTTGAGTATCTTCTCAAAACGCTTGTCAGATAAACCATTCTATGCTTTCCATTGCAGTAATTCCAGTGTGGTACCGAGCTTTATGTTTCCATCTTCGTAATTTTGGTACAACAATTTTTTTGTGATCCTCTAACATGCGCTCCGACTTCTTCTTCTCATTTCATTTTTGCATTATCTCTGTGCATCAAGAATGGTCTGACGAATATCATCAATGGTCTCATATGATGCCCGTTCTTCACCTTATTCTTGTCACATCCCAAAATTTTCCAAATTTTGTAATGTGAAAAATAAATAAACAAAATAAATAATTGTTGAAATTTAGGGTGAAAAGAAACTTTTGTTTCTAAATAGAAACTTAAAAACCCATCTTGAACAAACTTTGATTAATGTTTGAATTCAACTAAGTTCAAATCAAGTGGAATGCAATCTTCATAAATGCATCTGGAAATTTAAACACTTGGAAAATAAACCAAAACCCTAAAACCCTAATGGAAGAAAAACATTTCCAAGTTATCTCTAAGACCATGGATGTGACCCATATAAGAATTTGTCAACAAACATTTCAAAATAATCAAGAATGACAAATATAAATATTATAAAACCATATAAATTGGTTTCACTTAATTTGGAGCCATAGATAAAACCTTATTAATTTAATATGATAAGGAAATTGAATTTCCAAAGCTAATAAAGCACCTATCTATAAATCCATACCAAATGGGGAGCAAATAATCCTAAAGATATTTAAAAGGATAAATAAATATTAAATAAGATATTGCAAATTGGAATCACCAAGTTTGGATCTACAAATAAAAAGATATGGATTTTATAAGATGAAGATAGAAATATTAAATGAGGAATATTTGGAGACCAAATTAAATATTGGCCTAATCCATAAGAAAATGGAATGAATATAATCCAAATTCAAATAAAATAAAAGGATAAAGAATTTTCCAAATAAATTAAAATGACATTAACCAAATTCTATTTCTAATTGGATTAAGACAAATTTCTCTAATGAGAATGATTATTTAAATCATGGGAAAATAGTATTTGGAATTTACCCAAGTGGATTAACAGTCATTTAATTAACTAAAATGGAATCAAGGAAATCACCTAAATAAAATTTATGGAATTAAAACTATAATTGATTTCATTGTAATTAAAACAAATACCAATTTAAGTGATTAATAAATCATATTAGAAATATTCCAAATAATTCAAGGTGAATTATTTGACACCCAAATAAATAAATAAAACCTACTGAAAAGATTTGGAAAGATTTATATTTCAAATGGAGTTTAAAAAACATTATTAAATCTTATTTGAATTAATACAAGGGCCTATTTTAGTTAATTAAAATGCCCTAAAAAGAATAAATATATTACTCTAAATTTGACTTCAGAATGTGTTAGTAAACAGTGTTTGATTATTCACAAAGTTTGACAAAAGTTTGAATTCAAATTGTTGTTTGAATTTATTAAACAAAAATCAAAACAGAATAATGAAAATAGAAAAAGAAAAATAAGAGAAGAAAAAAAAATATAAAACAAAGCAGCCCAGCCCAGCCAAGACCATCTGGCCCATCTAGCCCAACTAACCCGAAGAGTTTTCTTTTACTCAGCATTGAACCCACTCAGTCGCTGACTTCCTGGACCCACCTTTCCTCTCTCTCCTTCGCTGACGAAGCGACCCCATCTGCCAGGCTTCTTCCTCACCCACGCGAAGACCCCGCCCTCCTCTGGCCGTTTCTCAGGCGATAATGCCGATGTTAAATTCCCCATCAATGCCTCGCCTTAACCTCGCCCCAACCACGCCCTGCTAGACGCCTCCCTCCCCTCTTCTGTTTCCCCTAGTCACCACACTTCGAGAGCCCTAGGGCTGCCCAAATTTCTGTCGACAACCTCCACTGCTCCGGCGAGTTTCTCTGTCGATTCCGGCCACCACCGTCAGCCCCACTGCCTCCAGATCACACGAGCTTGCTCACCATCATCTCCTGCACCTGCCAGTGCCTTCCCCTCGCTCGCGCGTGCCCCTATCGTCGGTAACTACTTCGACTGAACGCGCCACCGTCTGCCATTTACTCCGGCGACCCTTTCCCGTAAGTACAGTCCACCCCTTGCCCTCCTTTTGATGCTCACTTGTATACAACACGCGTGCGAAGCTAACAGCAACCTCCGTTTGCTCTCTCGTGCTCCGTAGCGTCGCCCTCGACGACGACTGACCGCACCCGACGCCAGGCACCACTCTGGCTAGCAATTACGGTCAACCCCGTGCGCCCCTCGACAAATAGCAAGCACGTTGAGCATCAGCAGCAAGCTGCGAACCCGGTGAGCCCCCTCTCTCTCTTCCTCGCATCCTGCATCGTCGGCAACCTCGCCGCTAGAGCGTCGCCGCCGCGCGCCACCATCGAGCGCCGCCAGTTAGTGGCTGGTGTGCTATGAAACGTAGGATGGTGATCCAGTGGATACGATAGATCCACTTAAAACGAAGAGGTATGCTGATCTGTGCCGCACGATTTGCATTAGATCCTACGGCCTGCATCGCTTGATCCGCGCGAAACATTTTCAACCAATTAGAATAGGACGCGTGGCCCAGACTGTTTTACAAAAACCAGAAAATGTTTTATTAGTCACTCAAACTTGCAAAATTCATAAACCACACGTCCAAATTTTGAAAATTTTATATCAATGGAATCAACAAGACAAGTAGTTTCAAACCATGCACTTTTTTTTAGTAAATTGCTTCTAGTAAAATGGTTGTTTTTGCAAAAACTTGTGTAGGAATAATTTGAATATGAAATTCTTTCTAAAATTATTTTGTGATAAAACCTTTGGGAAAATGGATTGTTTTGAACCTACTGACCATAGAAACCAACTTATAGATTCAAAAACATATTTTGTGAGGCAAAAGAATGAATCTTTTATTTAGAACATTTCTAGTCAAATAAAAATAATGTTATTATATTAAAAATGCTTTTTTGGAGAAAAACCTTTGGGAAATGTTTTGGTTTAAACTCTCTGACCCCAAACACCAAGTTTTAGAATTAAAAATGTATTTGGTGAACCCTATAAATATTATTGCTTTGCTAAAAGCATTTCCAACCACATAAAATATTGATTCGGTTTAAAAAATGGTTTATAAGTAAATTCTTTTGCAAATGATTTTGCCACTTATATAAAATGACCAATAGGTGTTTTAGAATGTTTATAACATGTTAGAAACCACTTTTTCAAATAAAACAATCTTTAGCATGCTTGCATGCATTGCTTTGTTTCAATTATTTTATGTGATGTTGCTTGAATGGTAGATTGAATTATTGCTTGCTTGATTGAATTGTAGTGATTTGAAGAGTGTGAATATTGCAAGATCAAGGAGTGAACTTATATTCTCAACCAAAAAAAGGCAAGTGATGCTTCATACTTTTGTCCCATTATTCTCACTATGCATTAGTGATATTCCTAAGTAGGACTTGCATGGAATTTTTGCTAAGTATAAACTATGCCATGATAAATCCTAGTAGATGAAACCTTAGTAGAAATTTCCTAAGTTAAGATTCCTACTACCATCATGATTAGCTTAGCTAGTAGAAAACAAGGGTGGATTATATTCAAGCTATGGAATATTCCTAAGTCAAGGACTTGTGTTTTGTTTAATAAAACAACTAAGTGAATGAATCACCTGGGTGGAATGGAAAGAATGGTTTGTGTTGAGTGGTTATGCAAGTCCACTATGCTGGGGAAAACTTGGGCATCACCAAGTCCAGTATACTAGGGAAAACTTGGTATCTCACTTGTGGATGGCCACCCAGGAACAAAGAGATTTGAGATGTCAAATGTTGAGAAGCTTCAAGTGCAGCCACTTGGCATTATGGGCTCTGCCTGGATCATATAGGTTGCAATAACTTAGCCAAATGGACAGTTGGTGGTAGGGGATGATAGGTTGGAACGCGTCCATTCTGGTCTAAGGGAAGGCTTCTGAAAGATCTTGTCTTGGTGAAACCAAGTCTTGTGGGGAAAGTGCGCCACCTCTGCAGAGTGAAAAATCTAAGTACTTAGCCATGTCCCTGACAAAGGACAATTTGAGCATCAAGACATGGAAGCTATCAAGAATCTCCTCATCCAAATTTCTGAGTTAAAACTTGTGGTTAAACAAGGGTTGAAGGATCACCAATTTCTATTGGGAGATGCCTTGGGTGATTTTGTCAAGCAAAAACTTAGTGTTTTCAAATGATAAGGAAAATCTATTTTGAGAAAAGCAAGCCTAAGCTCCACTTAGCCAAATGCATATAGATGATAGACTCCACTATATTACCATAGTATCACTTGCCAATACAATTCAAATGTATTGACCCTTGTGGCTGTAACTTATTATGTTGCAGGTTTGTTTGATGTTAGTGAAGTTTATTGATTAGGATTACAAGTCTACAACCAACATGACTGCCTGTGGCACTTTGAATATGAAGGACCCCATGCTATTGTTATATTCTGCTGCATTGTAATGAAATAGCCAAATGAGCTATGTAAGATGTAATAAATTATTTTATTCCTGGTTATAAAGTTGTATCATGACCTTTGTTTCTTGATATTACATCTTAACTGTGGATGCTAGCTATTGATCCAGGGACTAGCATTGTAAACACAGGGATTTCTACCTTATTAAAGGTTGGGACCTCTACAGATGGTATCAGAGCATTGTGTTGCCTATAGGATTTGTAACCCTAGGATTGGACAAACCCCTTAGAAAAAATAGGAGTTGTATTTGTTCAACACTTATTTACAAACAATCTTGTATACTCTTTCCTCAACCATTTTGGTTTTAATTCTACATCTCTTCTAATTCAACTTGATGAGCAAAGCCTCAACTATGAGCAAAGGACTTCACCAACTCAAATGACATCAACTTCAACATCATCAAAGACTTCAACCTTATTTTCACCAAGGACTTCAACTTTGGATATCACTAAGGACTACAAGTGAGACAAGAAATATTACTCAAGACTTGAAGACTAAGGAAACACAACTTAGAGGAATCATCATCACCTTTGAAGTTTTGTGACCAAGATGCAAGAATTTTCCCAAGGAAACCATGATCTCATTCAAGAAGAACCAACTAAGAATGATTGAATGATCTCAAGTGAACCATATAGTTGGACCACCGTGTTTAGTTTAAATTAAACACACCAACATATGTGGTGTAGCAAAAATATTTTATTGCCTAAAAATGTGCTTGAAACTTGTTGTTTGAGTGGAATGTTGTTTGTGATTGTTTGCACATTGTTTGTGTGACTTGTGATGTGTGTGAATAGAATTCTTCCTTAGAAATCTTTTGCCTATTCTAATCCCAATCCAACCCAAACAGATGACTACTCCAAGAAACTCCAACATCAAGGATGGTGACAACAACAACCAAGAGGTCAACATGAGAGAACTCATAGTAACCCAAAACCAGTTGAACCAAGTGACGACTCAATTTTGGGCCAACAACAATGATTTAGACCCAACCATGCAAAGGTTTTTGGAAACCCAAACCCAATTGTTGCATAGGATGACAAGTTAAATGATCAACATGGGAAATAACCCTTCCCAAGGAGTTTGTGATAACAATGATGTTAAAGATGATATTCTAGAAGGAACCCAAGCTTGCAATATTTGTGGAGACAAGGATCACACTTCCAAAGAGCATGAAGATCAATGCCCTAATTGTGAAGAGAAACATCCAACTAGTCAATGCCCCACATCTCAAGCTACTTGTTTCCTATGTGAAGAAAATAATCATGTCCCTATCTAATGCCCCATATATTCCATAGTTCAACAAAGGAAACAAGGTGGAGTGCAACAACAGATTGTAGACTTCCATGAGGGAACAACTTCTACCAAGAAGGATGAAGACAAAGGAAAATCTCAGCTTGCACCTCCCTGCAATATGACTCAATTTGATGGACCAAAGAGGAAACATATGTATTATCCAAGGAAAAGATCAAGGAGACCAGGAAACTTTCCCACCTTTGAGATAAGATATGAAGAGCATGAACTAGAAGCACTCCTAGCTTTGGAGAAACCCAAGAAGAAGAAGGACAAAAGCCAAGTGCAATGTTGCCATTGCAAAGAGATGGGACACTATGCCAATGAATGTCTAGAGAAGAAGAAAAAGTATAAGGAAATTAACCAAGTGTGGTGCAACAACTGCAAAGAGCTAGGCCATTATGTGTCAACTTGTCCACAGAAGATACGTGAAGAACTCAACCTTGTTACATGTTACAATTGTGGTAATCAAGGACATTATGCAAGCAATTGTCTAGAAAAGATGAAGCACAAGATAAACAAGCCTATGAAGGATCTCAGCCTTGTCACATGTTTCAAGTGTGGAAACAAAGGACATTATGCAGATGTTTGCCCAGAGAGGTTTCAAAAAGATCCCAAGCAAGCCAAAAAGTAATCTAGTTGGAAATTTTTTAAGGGTGGTAGTACCCCAGATGCTTTGAGCCAACTTGTAACCCCTTTCTTTCCCAAATCTCGGGACGAGATTTATTTTAAGGGTGGTAGCCTGTCACATCCCAAAATTTTCCAAATTTTGTAATGTGAAAAATAAATAAAAAAATAAATAATTGTTGAAATTTAGGGTGAAAAGAAACTTTTGTTTCTAAATGGAAACTTAAAACCCATCTTGAACAAACTTTGATTAATATTTGAATTCAACTAATTTCAAATCAAGTGGAATGCAATCTTCAGAAATGCATCTGGAAATTTAAACACTTGGAAAATAAACCAAAACCCTAAAACTCTAATGGAAGAAAAACATTTCCAAGTTATCTCTAAGACCATGGATTTGACCCATATAAGAATTTGTCAACAAACATTTCAAAATAATCAAGAATGACAAATAGAAATATTATAAAACCATATAAATTGGTTTCACTTAATTTGGAGCCATAGATAAAACCTTATTAATTTAATATGATAAGGAAATTGAATTTCCAAAGCTAATAAAGCACCTATCTAGAAATCCATACCAAATGGTGAGCACATAATCCTAAAGGTATTTAAAAGGATAAATAAATATTAAATAAGATATTGCAAATTGGAATCACCAAGTTTGGATCTACAAATAAAAAGATATGGATTTTATAAGATGAAGATAGAAATATTAAATGAGGAATATTTAGAGACCAAATTAAATCTTGGCCTAATCCATAAGCAAATGGAATGAATATAATCCAAATTCAAATAAAATAAAAGGATAAAGAATTTTCCAAATAAAATAAAATGACATTAACCAAATTCTATTTCTAATTGGATTAAGACAAATTTCTCAAATGAGAAAGATTATTTAAATCATGGGAAAATAGTATTTGGAATTTACCCAAGTGGATTAACAGTCATTTAATTAACTAAAATGGAATCAAGGAAATCACCTAAATAAAATTTATGGAATTAAAACTATAATTGATTTCATTGGAATTAAAACAAATACCAATTTAAGTGATTAATAAATCATATTAGAAATATTCCAAATAATTCAAGGTGAATTATTTGACACCCAAATAAATAAATAAAACCTACTGAAAAGATTTGGAAAGATTTATATTTCAAATGGATTTTGAAAAACATTATTAAATCTTATTTGAATTAATACAAGGGTCTATTTTAATTAATTAAAATGCCCTAAAAAGAATAAATATATTACTCTAAATTTGACTTCAGAATGTGTTAGTAAACAGTGTTTGATTATTCACAAAGTTTGGAAAAAGTTTGAATTCTAATTGTTGTTTGAATTGACTAAACAAAAATCAAAACAGAATAATGAAAATAGAAAAAGAAAAATAAGAGAAGAAAAAAATATATAAAACAAAGCAGCCCAGCCCAGCCAAGCCCATCTGGCCCATCTAGCCCAACTAACCCGAAGAGTTTTCTTTTACTCAGCATTGAACCCACTCAGTCGCTGACTTCCTGGACCCACCTTTCCTCTCTCTCCTTTGCTGACGAAGCGACCCCATCTGCCAGGCTTCTTCCTCACCCACGCGAAGACCCCGCCCTCCTCTGGCCGTTTCTCAGGCGATAATGCCGACGTTAAATTCTCCATCAATTCCTCGCCTTAACCTCGCCGCGACCATGCCCTGCTAGACGCCTCCCTCCCCTCTTCTGTTTCCCCCAGTCACCACACTTCGAGAGCCCCAGGGCTGCCCAAATTTCTCTCGACAACCTCCACTGCTCCGGCGAGTTTCTCTGTCAATTTCGGCCACCACCGTCAGCCCCACTGCCTCCAGAGCACACGAACTTGCTCACCATCATCTCCTGCACCTGTCAGTGCCTTCCCCTCTCTCGCGCGTGCCCCTATCATCGGCAACTACTTCGACTGAACGCACCACCGTCTGCCATTTACTCCGGCGACCCTTTCCCGTAAGTACAATCCACCCCTTACCCTCCTTTGATGCTCACTTGTCTACAACACGCGTGCGAAGCTAACAGCAACCTCCGTTTTCTCTCTCATGCTCCGTAGCGTTGCCCTCGACAATGACTGACCACACCCGACGCTAGGCACCACTCCGGCTAGAAATTACGGTCAACCCCGTGCGCCCCTCGACAAACAGCAAGCACGTTGAGCATCAGCAGCAAGCTGCGAACCCGGTGAGCCCCCTCTCTCTCTTCCTCGCATCCTGCATCGTCGGCAACCTCGCCGCCGCGCGCCACCATCGAGCGCCGCCAGTTAGTGGCTGGTGTGCTATGAAACGTAGGATGGTGATCCAGTGGATACGATAGATCCACTTAAAACGAAGAGGTATGCTGATCTATGCCGCACGATTTGCATTAGATCCTACGGCCTGCATTGCTTGATCCGCGCTAAACGTTTTCAACCAATCAGAATAGGACGCGTGGCCCAGAGTGTTTTACAAAAACCAGAAAATGTTCTATTAGTCACTCAAACTTGCAAAATTCATAACTTTCAAACCACACGTCCAAATCTTGCAAATTTTATATCAATGGAATCAGCAAGACAATTACTTTCCAACCATGCACTTTGTTTAGTTAAATTGCTTATAGTAAAATGGTTGTTTTTGTAGAAACTTGTGTAGGCATAATTTGAATATGAAATTCTTTCTAAAATTATTTTGTGATAAAACCTTTGGGCAAATGGATTGTTTTGAACCTACTGACCATAGAAACCAACTTATAGATTCAAAAACATATTTTGTGAGGCAAAAGAATGAATCTTTGATTTAGAACATTTCTAGTCGAATAAAAATAATGTTATTATATTAAAAATGCTTTTTTGGAGAAAAACCTTTGGGAAATGTTTTGATTTAAACTCTCTAACCCCAAACACCAAGTTTTAGAATTAAAAATGTATTTTTTGAACCCTATAAATATTATTGCTTTGCTAAAAGTATTTCCAACCACATAAAATATTGATTCGGTTTAAAAAATGGTTTATAAGTAAAATCTTTTGCAAATGATTTTACCACTTATATAAAATGAGCAATAGGTGTTTTAGAATGTTTATAAAATGTTAGAAACCACTTTTTCAAATAAAAAAATCTTTAGCATGCTTGCATGCATTTCTTTGTTTCTATTATTTTATGTGATGTTGCTTGAATGGTAGATTGAATTATTGCTTGCTTGATTGAATTGTAGTGATTTCAAGAGTGTGAATATTGCAAGATAAAGGAGTGAACTTATATTCTCAACCAAAAAAAGGAAAGTGATTCTTCATACTTTTGTCCCATTATTTTCACTATGCATTAGTGATATTCCTAAGTAGGACTTGCATGGAATTTTTGCTAAGTATAAACTATGCCATGGGAAATCATAGTAGATGAAACCTTAGTAGAAATTTCCTAAGTTAAGATTCCTACTATCATCATGCTTAGCTTAGCTAGTAGAAAACAAGGGTGGATTATATTCAAGCTATGGAATATTTCTAAGTCAAGGACTTGTGTTTTGTTTAATAAAACAACTAAGTGAATGAATCACTTGGGTGGAATGGAAAGAATGGTTTGTTTTGAGTGGTTATGCAAGTCCAGTATGCTGGGGAAAACTTGGGCATCACCAAGTCCAGTATACTGGGGAAAACTTGGTATCTCACTTGTGGATGGCCACCCAGGAACAAAGAGATTTGAGATGTCAAATGTTGAGAAGCTTCAAGTGCAGCCACTTGGCATTATGGGCTCTGCCTGGATCATATAGGTTGCAATAACTTAGCCAAATGGATAGTTGGTGGTAGGGGATGATAGGTTGGAACGCGTCCATTCTGGTCTAAGGGAAGGCTTCTGAAAGATCTTGTCTTGGTGAAACCAAGTCTTGTGGGGAAAGTGCACCACCTCTGCAGAGTGAAAAATCTAAGTACTTAGCCATGTCCCTGGCAAAGGACAATTTGAGCATCAAGACATGGAAGCTATCAAGAATCTCCTCATCCAAATTTCTAAGTTAAAACTTGTGGTTGAACAAGGGTTGAAGGATCACCAATTTCTATTGGGAGATGCCTTGGGTGATTTTGTCAAGCAAAAACTTAGTGTTTTCAAATGATAAGGAAAATCTATTTTGAGAAAAGCAATCCTAAGCTCCACTTAGCCAAATGCATATAGATGATAGACTCCACTATATTACCATAGTATCACTTGCCAATACAATTCAAATGTATTGACCCTTGTGGCTGTAACTTATTATGTTGCAGGTTTGTTTGATGTTAGTGAAGTTTATTGATTAGGATTACAAGTGTACAACCAACATGACTGCCTGTGGCACTTTGAATATGAAGGATCCCATGCTATTGTTATATTCTGCTGCATTGTAATGAAATAGCCAAATGAGCTATGTAAGATGTAATAAATTATTTTATTCCTGGTTATAAAGTTGTATTATGACCTTTGTTTCTTGATATTACATCTTAACTGTGGATGCTAGCTATTGATCGAGGGACTAGCATTGTAAACACAGGGATCTCTACCTTATTAAAGGTTGGGACCTCTATAATTCTTGTTCATTGTCTTCCATTGTAGTACCATCGTATTAAGGGAACATTGGATACTTGTTCTCATCTTTCTATTCTCCTTAGTTGTCTTCCATCATAATCCCTCTTTCTCTATGCTTTGTCCAAAAATTATAGCCGGACATGAAACCTGACTGAATCAGGTGGATGTGAATGGTTTTTCAGGAAGAGTAATCATTCTCATTCCGACAAACACGACACGGACAACACACAAAACCATTCCACTAGTTTGCCTCAGAGCCACATCGAGGAAAGAATGCATGCCTTTAATGAACACGTCAGACATTTGGGAAGCGTCGTACATCCATTGCTAGATCATCTGCATTATAATTAAAATTTTGGATCATATAAAATTTTTGGATCATTTTTACTACATTTACTTCTTGAAATCTAAAAATTTAGTGTGTACTAGCAACATATATATAATTTTACATGCACCAATTTTTGAATTGGATAAAACTGTTAACATAAAATGTAGACTTTTTAATTATTGATCTAGTAGTGAAAACCTTATTCAATTCTAAGCTTCGAAACTCTAAAATTACACATCTCAACTTTTAGTATCTTTTTGCATAATCAAAATTTTCCTAAAATTACACATCTAAAGTTCTCTCTACTTCTAAAGCATGAAATACCTCTCTACTTATAGAGGATTGAGCCAAACTGACAATGAGAGATGATAGAATGAAGTTGCTAACCTTTTAAAACCTTGGATTGATGGATGCCACCAAATCTTGGACAAAAAATGGGGACGAACTTGAGCTAGGTCGGACTCAACAAATGGCCATGGGCTGGACAGAGTAGTGAATATATAGGTAAAACTATAGTCCCGACCTCTATTACAAACCGGGACTAGTTCATGGCCTCTAGTCCCGGTTTGTAATACAGGCCGGGACTAAAGGTCCCCTAGCTTCTAGCCGTTGGGGGGCACTCCTTTAGTACCTGTTTGTATTACCAACCGGGACTATAGGTCCCCAATGAACTGGGACTAGTCGAATGTTTCCTCCTAGCCATGGCAATGGGGACGAACCGGGACTAGAGCCTAGGACAGCTCCAAACTAAAGGTCTGTTTTCTACCAGTGTTTCAAAAAAATAGGCCTTACGCCTTGGGATTGAGGGAGGAAGCTAGGTGGAATATGCATCTTGTTGGAATTTGGTTGTGATCTTTAGCCCATGTCTTGATACAAATTCTATATCAGGTTGGTCATGCATCACGTATGAAACAGGCTGGTCGTGCACCATGGGCAAGTTTTAACTTTTTGAGGACAAAAATAAATGTGGACTAGTGGCGCATCAATTTTTATCACAAATATGTCCCATCGTCAAGTTGGAACATGCTGAAGAACATGGCTTGACCGTAGATAGACATCTTGATCTCCATCTCACATTTCAGGAGAGAGTGATATGGCTACACCTACGTGATGACCCACAAGTATAGGGGATCGCAACAGTCTTCGAGGGAAGTAAATCCCAGATTTATTGATTCGACACAAGGGGAGGCAAAGGATATTTATAAGCCTTAACATATGAGTTGAAAATTTAGCTACACCTGGAAACAGTCTTGCTCGCAATAGTTTATCAGTAGCAACAATTTTGTAATAGTAGTAGCAAAATAACAGCAGCAGTAAAATAAGGATAGTGGTAGCAATTGTAATAAACAACAGGATTAAAATGCGGTAGGCATAGGGATGGATGGACGGGCGTTGCATGGACAAGATAATTCATGTAATAATCAAGACAAAGGAATTGCAGATAATAAAGATAACGCATCCAAGTACCAAATAACCATAGGCATGTGTTTCGTATATAGACGTGTGTGCTCGCAATGAGAAACTTGCACAACATCTTTTGTCCTGCCAGCCCGTTTGCAGCGGGGCCTCAAGGGAATCTACTGGCAATTAAGGTGCTCCTTTTAATAGAGCACCAGAGCAAAGTATTAACACTCCATGAACACACGTGATCCTCACATCACATCCATCCCCTTCGGTTGTCCCAATTGCTGTCACTTTGGGGCCTCGGGTTCCGGACAACGATATGTGTACACAACTTGCAGGTAAGATCACAAACAATAATATCATCATGAATCAATAACATGTTTAGATCTGAGATCATGGCACTCGGGCCCTAGTGGCAAGCATTAATAACAACAAGTTGCAACAATGTCAAAAAGCACTAACAATAGATACTAGGAACCATGCCCTAACAATCTTATGCAATTACATGAGTGATCTCATCCAATCCCTACCATCCCCATAACCTACTGTGGGGATTACTCACATGGATGGGGAATCATGGATTACTCACAGTGATGATTATGGCGATGATCTCCTCCAATTCCCCGTCCCGGCAGGGTGCTAGGACGGTGTTTCTGGTTCTGAATCATGGTTTCTGGTGGCCGCAGCGCAGCGGAAATCTTCTCTGGAAATTGTCAAACCCCCCCTATGTTTTTAGGTCAGAGGGTATATGTAGGCGAAAGGAGAGGTCGAGGCAGAATCCGGAGTAGCCACACCATGCCCAGGCACGACCAAGCCTGGCCCGCGCCTAGGGGTGGTGTGGGCCCCTCGGGTCTTTTCTCCCCTCCGTCTTCTGGCTCTGTGAGTCTTCTGGAAAAATAGGATTTTTGGCATATTTTCTGGGATTTTTCCTAAAAGTTGATTTTCTGCACAAAAACGAGACACTAGAAGTTCAAGTGAAGACTAGAAGTAAAAAATATCAAAGATACAAGCGTCAAAGTTATGTCACAATCAACCATGTTCTGGGACAATCACATTACACTAAGAATGATAGCTATGCTCTCGGGAAGGTTCTCATAGAATAAATGGTGACTGGACATAAAAGTGAAAAAAAAGATTAAAAAGTTTGAAAGGCTTCCAAATGCTTGAAAGTATGGTATTCATTAGCTTTGAGCTCTGATTGAACCTATCATAAGCATATTTGAATGGTTAAGGTTAAAGTGAGGGCAAATATGAGTTATATGCTTGACAGATCACAAGTTGAAAATCTCATGCCCCTTGAGTACGAGTATCGAGACCACATGCTACTCAACTTTGGTACCAGGTAAGTTCTTGTCATTGTAGATATTTGTATATCATCGAGAACCGCCAACAGGGTACCCCTTGCCCCATGACACATGAGAGATCCCATATGACAATGACAAGGCAACATACAATGGGCATCTTAGCGATCTTTTTATTTGCTATTTGCATAGTTTTTTATTGGAGATGCTTCATAGAATTCCCACTATGGTTTTGCTACAAGTTTCCACCATGATTAGGCATGGATTAGGCTGGCCACCCAGGCATTTCTCTAACATATATACAAACACGATGGACTTACAAGCTCCCATATTATTTCACACCGACGGCATCCATAAACAAAAGAAAATGATATCAACTAAAAAGAATAAGTGCAATGTTGAAAGCGTGCCCCATGACAACATGGTTTTGCTAACTCCCAACTTATAATTTGCAAGCATATAACTACATAGATAGTCACAATGGTTCAGGTTTATTAAGTGCAAGAAATAAAATGTGTCATCAAGTTCATGAGAGCTTTACTAACTAATTTTCGCATAACAAGCAAACATTTTTATTTGGAAGAAAACAAAGCATAATAAGTATGCAAGGAATAGCAATGATGCTAATAGGTAGATGGTGCGGCTCAGATCAGTATAGAGCTTCATTGGGAAACCCCAATAGGAAGGTATGATGAGTACAACAATAAGTTTTCCCTCAGTAAGAAACCAAGGTTATCGAAGTAGTAGGAGGAAGGAAACGACTCAAAGATGTTTCTAACAACTTGGAACCTGCACAAGATAAACTCAAGACTTTTCCCCAATGAACAATGAGGTTGTCAATCTCACCAGTTTGCTAAAAACAAAGGATTAAACATATGGTGTGGAAGGTAATGGTAGCTTGCAGAAAGTAAACAGTAACAGTGGAAGATGTATCAATGGTAAAGATTGGACCAGGGTCTACAGTTCACTAGAGGTTAACTCCTTAAGATAAACAACATAACATGCTGGGTAAACAAATTACAGCAAGGCAATTGACAGGACAGAGAAAGGCATAACGATGCAATACTAGACATTCATGATCCTATGGGATTTGATTGGGCATTACAATAATATACATAGACATCCATCCAACTACATCTATGACTCAGGTTATCTTCTGAACCCCCTCTAGTATTAAGTTGCAAGCAACGGATAACTGCTTTAAGCAATGTGTGTAAAGTAAACAATACAATTGTTCCTTGAACAAGAGATTGTTGTTTTCTCCCTAGTAGCAACAACACATCTACAACCTTAGAGATTTATGTCACTTCTCCAGATTCAATAGAGGCATGAACCCACTATCGAGCATAAATACTCCCTCTTGGAGTCACTAGCATCTACTTGGCCAAGATAGTCACTAGAAAGGAAGAGCATGCAAGATATCAAACAACACACACATGATAGAACCAATAAGATGGAATCATTAATCAATCTAACATAGTAATCTCAATATCCATCAGATCCCCGCAAAACACAACATGCATGATTACAAATAGATGATCTTGATCATGAACAGAGCTCACAAGATCTAAACATGGTAGCACAAAGGAGGAGAAACAACCATCTAGCTACTGTATGGACCCATAGTGCAAGGTGGAACTACTCACGCATCATACCAGAGGCTGGCATGGTGAAGAAGAAGGCCTCCAGGATGAACTCTCCCCTCCGGCAGGGTGCCGGGAAGAGCTTAAGATTCCCCTGATCTAGGGACGATGGTGGCGGCGGATATGGACTGTTTTTTGGAAGATTGATTAGGTCCTTAGGGTCTAGGTATCGGAGGCTTCTTATAGGTGAAGGGGGAGACCGAGGGGGTGCCTGAGGCGGCCGCACCCCCAGGCGCAGTTTGGGCTGGCCCGCGCTGCCAGGGGGTGTGGGCCCCTCGTGGACCTCCTCCGTCTTGTCTTTTGGCTCCATGTTCTCCTTGGTGAAATATTGACTTTGGCTTTCTTCCCGTCCAATTCTGAGAATATTTATTTTCTGGCTTTTCTGGAACAAAAAACAGCATAAAATAGGCAACTGGCACTGTGGCAACTTGTTAATAGGTTAGTCCTATAAAACGTATAAAAATACCTCAAAGTGTAGACAAAGCAAAGCAAAGTTGATACTAAACAAGCATGGAACATGAAAAATTATAGATACGTTTACAACGTATCAAGCATCCCCAAGCTTAACTCCTGCTCGTCCTTGAGTAGGTAAGTGATAAAAAGAATAATTTTTTAGGTGACATGCACCATCACAATCAATATCAAACCATTTGCAAGCATTGAAAGCTGGGATCAAAGTACTCTAAACATGAGCATGAAAGATGAAGTTCTAACAATAAGACAAAGTAACTATGCTGCAACATGAAATGATACAAACAAAGATTCATGAATAACAATGCATTGAAAGACGTTTGTTTGTTTCACATATAGAAAACATAGCATGGTGGCATTCAGCTTGTCCCTCATGGAGTAGCAAAACATAAATGCATAGGACACCTTCAAAGTTCATAAGCGTGACTTGATACAAATAGTTCAAGAACAAGCAATATCAACAATATGAATCAATCAATAAGTTTTGGGACAATGCACACAAAACTAAGAATGGCAACTATGCTCTCTTAATTGGTGCCTAAGGATAGAAGGTGGAGACTCAATATAAAAGTGGAAGAAAGGCCCTTCAAACTGAAGGAGGGATTTAAAGTTTCTTAAAGAGATTCCAAAAATTATGTTGCTTGTTAGCTTTCAGCTCTCACTGCCCCTATCATAAGCATCTTGAAGTGATTAAGGTTAAAGTGAGCAAAATATGGAGTATATGCTTGACAAAGTATAAGTTGGCAATCTCATGTCCCTTGAGTACGAGGGTCGCTCCTCATGGTACTCATCTTTAGTTACCGGTAAGTTCTTGTCATAGTAAGCACATGTGTATCATAGAGAACCGCCAACAGGGTACCCCTTGCCCCATGATACAGGAGATATCCTATATCAAAAGGACAAGGCAAGCAGACAATGAGCATCTCAGCAATCTTCTTATTTACCATGGGAAAATGGTGCTTTTTTCTCTCTTTCCTCTTTTCTCAATCACTTTTTTGTCTCTCTTTTTTTATAAGAAGAATGCTTCATAGATTTCTCACTATGGTGATGCTGCAAGTTTCCAGCATGATTAGGCATGGATTAGGCTAGTGGCCCAGGAGTTTCTCTAAAACATATACATAACTCCATGGACTTACAAGTTCCCCTTTTATTTCACACCGACGACATCCATAAACAAAAGAGCATGATATCAACTGGGTAGATATTTACAGGTGTTGAAAGCGTTCCCCATGATAGCACAGTTCTGCTAATTCCAACTTATAAGTGCAAGCATATACAACATAGATGACACAATGGTTCAAGTTTATTAGGGGCAAGAAAATAAAGTGTGCCATCAAGTTTGTGAGAGCTTTAATCACTATTTTTTCACATAGCAAAATGACTTTTTAATTGGAAGGTAGATAAAACAAGAATATACTTGGAATGGTGTAACACACTATGCATAGGAATTTATAGTGGACACTTTGTAATAACTTCCTTTCTTGGGAGTTGGATGCATGAGTAGAGCTTACTCAATACAAGTGGAGGCTAGCAAAAGACTGGGAGCGACCAACTAAGAGAGCAATAATGTCCATAATCATGCAGAGTGACAAAACATTACTAATAAAAGCATAAAGTGGTACCACAAGTCAAAAACTAAATGATCATAGAGGCTAAGGTGACTGGTTCATAGTCATAATATGGTGTGAGCATGTGCCAAGTCAACCCAAACAAAGCATCAAAGGAGAATACCACAATACTATGCTTTTGTATGCTAAAACAAAACATGATTCTTTCAAGGCACACTAAGAAATCTCAATTGTTTGGAACAAATCATGCTACAGTAATAATCACTAAGCATAAGGTCAAAACAACATCTACCATGACATGATAAAGTCTAAGTCACAGTCAAAACAAGCTCCTTTTTGTACTACTAAAGCAAGAACTTCCTACTCCTCTCCAACACCAATCAACTTATTTGAAACAACACAGCAGAAATGGGGGTCCAACTACTTTATTCAAGCAAACTAAGCAAACAAAAACCAAAAATGAAAACTAAGACGCTCCAAGAACAACACAATTGTGGATGAAACAATAAAAACGAAGTGTCTAGAAAGATCTGAGATTTTTATTGATGAAGAAGGGGATGCCTTGGGCATCCCCAAGCTTTGATGCTTGTACCTCTTGAATATTTCTTGGGGTGACACGGGGTGGCATCCCCAAGCTTGAGCTTTTGTCCATTCTTCATCTTATTGCATCATTCTTCCCTTACACCTAAATTTTTTCCTTCATACAAAACTTCACACAATCTTCATTAGCAACATTAGTGCATTCAAAAGATAATAGACCTTTGGGTTTTGTTCAAAACAGTAAAACTTTCACTAAATACACAATATACTGTAGCAATTCCCTCAAAAAGCTCAATTTACCAAAGAGAACCCAAAAGGAAATCAATAAATAGGAAAATGCAAATAATGGCAGAAATCTGTCAAAACAGACCAGTAGGTGAAAACCGATTTGTTCGAAGACCTTATGTTGCTCAAATCAAAAGGTGTTGTACTAACGAAAGTTAGCTAACAATCTAGGGGATTTATTCAGAAAATTACAGCTCAATCCGACTTACAGAGATATTTCACGAATTTTTACAATGGAGAACAAAAATCTATTTCCCTCTCATTAGAGGTTATTCTTGGCACAAAAATCAAATAAAAAGGATAAGGAGAGGTTACTACGGAAGTAATAACTTCCAAGACTCAATAAAACTATTGTGTTATCTCCCAAGAAGTACTTTTCTGTAACGCCATTCAGCTAGGCTTGATAGTTTGAGAAGATGCTCGCATAAGAAATATGAATTGAAGTGAAAGAGAGCATCAAGAAGAAAATTCAAAACACATTTAAGTCTAACCCACTTCCTATGCATAGGAATCTTGTACGCAACTAAATTCACAAAGAACAAAGTGGCAAGCATAGGAAAATAAAACAAGTGTTACTTCAAAATTTTCAACATAAAGAGGAGAAACTTAATATTGTTGAGATACATAAAACCATGTTTTCCTCTCTCATAATAAATTTTAGTACCAACATGAATAAAATTAACAATATAACTATCACATAAAACATTCTTATCATGAGCCACATGCATAAAATATTTATTACTCTCCACATAAGCATAGTCATTCTTATGAATTATAGTGGGAGCAAATTCAACAAAATAGCTATCATTATTATTCTCATCACCATAATCATCAAATATAGGAGGCATATTGTAATCATAATTAATTTTCGCCTTAATAGTAGGTGTACTGAAAATATCATAATCATCATTGTAATCATCATACATTGGAGGTATAGTATCATCATAGGCAATAGAATTTTTAGAATTGGTACCGAAGAGATTTTCAATATCAAAAGTAGTGTGCTTTTCCCAATCATGATCACTACTATAGGTAACAGGCATAGGAACATCACAAGTTTTACCATAGTAGATATTTCAAAAGAATCCACAGGAGCATAACATTCATCCTCCTTTGGTAATCATGGGGGACAATCAAATAATGTAAGGGATAAAGAGTTAATCTGATTAGAAGGTAGGGATGGGTAGCTAATCCATTGTTTCTCCTTTTGTTCATCACTCTCCTCCTCTTTTTCATCTATTGAGCTTCCTGTTTAAGCAATTTCTTCTTCCATAAGCTCTTGCAAGGCATTAGTATCTTCCGCTTGTGGAAAGCATCTATTAATATATTCAAGAATATAGCCATTTTCTTCCTTGTAACTATCAAAGAAAAATTTAAGTATATCATAAACCTCATATTTATAAGGTGAATCATTAGTATTTTCTATCAAACTAGCAAGTTCAAATGCACCCTTCCAAGCAATAAATTCTTCAATTTGTTCCACATCATAAAGGTCATAATTTCCTTTAACATAAGAGGATATGGTAACATTATCATTATACTCACATTGAAAAGGGAGGTGTTTATACCTCCTACAGCAACAAGCTTTATCACAACAATAAGTAAAATTATAAGTGGAGCACACATTTCTAGCAATGGTATTCAATTTATCAATTTGTTCCCATAAGTGTTTCCCTTTTTGTGACAAGCGGTTTTCCTTATAATAATACTTTTGTTCTTCCGTGAACCCACCTTGCTAATAAGAACTAGATTCAAAGAAACCAACCATTGATAGAAAGCATGGCAAAGCAAGGCAATAACAGACCAATAACTATAGTAGGAACTTTTTTTTGTGTTTTTGAAAAGAAAAAGCAAACCAAAGTAAACTATATTTTTTGTAATTTTTGATAAAAGGAAGCAAGCTAAACAAAGCAAAAGAAACTAAGCAAAACAAAAACAAAGTAAAGAGAAAGTTAGTGAAGGACTCCCCTTGTGAATCCGTCCTTAACTCCCCGACAATGGCGCCAGAAAACATCTTGATGCGGCTTAGATCACTGTAGAGCTTCGTTGGGAAACCCCAAGAAGAAGGTATGATGAGTACATCAATAAGTTTTCCCTCAGTAAGAAACCAAGGTTATCAAACCAGTAGGAGGAAGGAAACGACTCAAAGGTGTTGCTAACAACTTGGAACCTGCACAAGACAAACTCAAGACTTTGCCCCAACGAACAATGAGGTTGTCAATCTCACCGGTTTGCTGAAAACAAAGGATTAAACGTATGGTGTGGAAGGTAATGGTAGCTTGCAGAAAGTAAACAGTAATAGTGGAAGATGTATCAATGGTAAAGATTGGACCGAGGTCCACAGTTCACTAGAGGTGTTCTCCTTAAGATAAACAACATAACATGCTGGGTAAACAAATTATAGTGGGGCAATTGACAGGACAGAGCAAGTCATAAAAATGCAATACTAGACATTCATGATCCTATGAGATTTGATTGGGCATTACAAATATACATAGACCACTATCCAACTGCATCTATGACTAGTAATCCACCTTCAGGTTATCATCCGAATCCCCTCCAGTATTAAGTTGTAGGCAACGGATACCTGCTTTAAGCAATGTGTGTAAAGTAAACAATACAATTGTTCCATAAACAAGAGATTGCTGTTTTCTCCCTAGTAGCAGCAACACATCTACAACCTTAGATATTTCTGTCACTTCCCCAGATTCAATAGAGGCATGAACCCACTATTGAGCATAAATACTCCCTCTTGGAGTCACTAGCATCTACTTGAAGGTAATATGCCCTAAGAGGCAATAATAAAGTGTTTATTATGTGTATTCCAAGTATATGATAGATGTTTATTTTGCATGCTATAATTGTATTAATACGGAAACATTAATACATGTGTGTTTAATTGTAACATCCCAAAAATCATGATTTCAAAATTTGCATATCATTCATGCATTCATAATCATTTTAGAATCATTTTTCAAAAACAAAAGCATTTGTGGTCTATTATTTTATGTAAGCAAGGCAATGGCCTTATTGCTACCTTCTAATAAGAAAATACTTGCTTTAATCAGTAAAGGTTTGAACATGGTTTTGTTTGATATTTCTAAAGCTTGGTCAAAGTTTTCAAAACAAAAATATGAATTCAAACCATTCATATGCCTATTAAAATAATTAATTAAGGCATGTTTTATTTTTAAAATTCAATGGGCCAATATAATCTTGAGAGAACAGCAGTGTTTCACACTCAAATTTGTGCAAGTTTTACTTTACAAAAATCTAGAATAAAGTTTGGATACAAACTCATTTGAAATCATTTGAAAAACATTCCTGAAAATCAAATTAGAAAAGGAAAAGGGAAAAGGAAAAAAATAAAAATAAGCGCTGCACTTTGAGCCCAGCACCAGAACCGGCCCGAAATCCCACCCAGGCCATTTCCCCCTCTGCCCCCTCACTCACCCGCGCGAACCTTACCCCGCAGCCACTGACGCTGGGCCCTGCACCACGTCAGCATCATCTCCCTCAAACCTCGCGCGCAGACGCCATCGCCGCCCGTTTCCTCCTCCTTCATTGCCGCGATTTAAGCTGCTTAATTTCCATTGATTCACTGAGTGAATGCCGCCCCTCCTTTGTCTACTTAACCACCTTCCCACCCTGCTCCTTTCCCCTCACATAGCACCACCAGAGCGCCGCCAGGCTCCACGAATTTCGCACTACACCGCCATAGCACCGAAGAACTCCGGCGAGCTATAGCGGTGAGTCTCGAGCGCGCCTTGCCCTCTGGTTCACACGAGCCGCTTCACCATCGCCTTATGCATCTTCTCATGTTTTCCTTTTTTCCTCAATCGCCCAGGTCGTCGCCCTCGTCAACATCTGCAAGCGCCCGAAGCTAAGCTCGACTCCGACGAGCCATTCCGGTGAGCATCGTGTCCCCCTCTGTCTCTGGTTCACGCAGCTGTTTTTGCTAGTGTCTTGCGCATCTGTTAACGCTTGCCGTTTGATCCCTTGCGCCCTAGGTTGTCGTCTTCGACTCCGACAGTGAGTACCCGACGCGTAGACGAACTCCGACGAGGTCCTGCTGCCGTGTCCGTGCGCCCCAACCATGTCAGTCTGCATGTTGAGCATCTCCACGTCCTCGCGATCTCGGTAAGAACTAGCACGTTCCCCCTTCCCCTCTGGCCTCGCCAGCGTGTCACCACTAGAGGCGTCGCCGCCGCAAGCGCCATTCGCGCCGCTGGTTCTTGGTCAGATGGATCTGATCCATTGGATCTAAATCCAAAGGCCTCGATTAGATCTGTTAGCGAAACGGTACGATTAGATCTGGGTTGTGCAACATTAGTTAGATCCTACGGCTCACAAGCGTGATCCGGCCGAACCGGTACCGTCCAATCAGAAGCTGCCGCGTGGCTACGGTTTAGATTTAAAATCTGAATTTAGATCTATTAGATGTTCAAACTTGCAAAATTTATAACTTTTGATCCACACGTCTAAATTTTGCAAATTTTATATCAATGGAATTAGGAAAAAGAATTCTATCCAACCATGTACTTTGTTTAATGAATTGATTCTATAAAATTAGTTGTTTTTATAGAGACATTTGTAGGCTTATTTTGTGTATAAAAATTTATTGGAAAATGTTTTAAAGGCCAAATAAAGTTTATTTGATGTATAAATGTTTAGTTTATTGACCAATAATGTTTTACTTGTCTTGTTTGGTTTAGAAAAATCATCACATGGCATTTGGATGCATTCATGTATTTTTGCTTGTTAATTTTGATATGTGAATTTGGTGCTATCATTTTATGTGTAGATTTTGGTGCTAATGGTGATTGTGACTGTGAGGATTGTTGTTACTCCCCCAACTACCAAGTAAAGTGGTGCTTCATACTTTTTTCCCAATATTTTGACTATGCATTAGAAATATTTTGTATAGGGCTTGCATGATAATTTTTGCTAAGTATCTACATGCTATGCTTGGGAAATCCTAGTATTTGTAGAATTGTTAGAATTTTCTCTAAGTTAAGATACTTGCTATTTCCATGCTTAGCCTAGATAGTAGAAACCAAGGGTGGATTATATACACATGCTATGGAAAAATATTTCTAAGTCTTTGACTTATGTTTTGCTTAATAAAACAACTAAGTGAATGAAACACCTGGGTGGAATGGTGGATTGGGTTATGTTGAGTGGTTACACAAGGCCCATTCTATGGTTTACCTTGTGTATCACACTTGTGGAATGCCACCCAGGAACAAAGGCATTTGAGATGTCATATGTTAAGAAGCTTCTAGTGCAGCCACATGGCATTATGGGCTCTGCCTGGATCATATAGGTTGCAATAACTTAGCCATTTGGACAGTTGGTGGTAGTGGGTGATAGGTTGGAACGCGTCCATTTGTTCTAAGGGAAGGCTTCTAAAAGGTCCTATCTTGGTGAAAATCAAGTTTTGTGGGGAAAGTGCACCACCTCTACAGAAGGAAGAAACTAAGTACTTAGCCGTGTCCCCGGTAATGGACAATTTGAGCATCAAGACATGGAAGCTATCAAGAATCTCCTCATCCAAATTTTCTAAGTTAAAACTTGTGGTTGAACAAGGGTGAAGGTTCACCAATTTCTATTGGTGGTTCCTTGGGAATTTTTGCCAAACAAAAACTTAGTGTTTTCAACTGATAGGTAAAAGCTATTTTGAGCAAAGCAAGCCTAAGCTACACTTAGCCAAATTCATGTAGAAGCTAGATACTGTTATTCTACTAAGGTATCACTTGCCAATACTATTCCAATGTATTGACCCACTGTGGCTGTAACTTGTGATGTTGCAGGTTATTCTGATGAGGATTAGGGTTATGAGTCTACACTCAACATGCTTGCCTATGGCACATGAAGATGAAGACTTTTATTTATATTGTTATGATAAACTCTTGTACTAGCCAATGGCTATGGAGTTGTATAAGACTATGTTATCTCTAGAATGACGATGTAATAATGACCTTTGTTTCTGTGTACTTCATCTTAAACTGTGGATGCTAGCAATTGATCCAGGGACTAGCATTGCAATCACAGGGACCTTTACCTTTATAAAGGTGGGGTCTTACAGATGGTATCAGAGCACTGTGTTGCCTGTAGGATTATGACCCTAGGATTGGATTTGAAACCACTAAGGAAAAATTTTCAACACTTTGAAAATTTCCACACTTGTCTTTTTCTTTTCATAAACTTTTCTAATCTTCTTTCTCATCTCTATTTGTAGATGAACTCCATCAACAAAGCCATGAATAAGGGACCACTCATGACCATGACTTTGGAGTGTGAGACTGAATTTCCCAAGGCTCTCAAGAACCTTATGGTTACCATGGGGATACATGGTGCAGCTGTGTACAAGAGATTCCCTGTGATGGATGAAGGAGAAGAGTATTGGTGGGTGCAACTTCACTTGTACAAAAACAAGGAAGACAACCACAAGGAGTCAGGATTCTGCATGGTCACCAACTCAGAAATGCACACAACATTCTTTGACTCTGCAAGAAATGCAGCTTGGAATGCTATCAAGGAGCTTGGTGATAGACTCAAGTGCAGAATGCTCAACACCCAAAATGACCTTAGAGAAGAAAAGAAGCATACCCAGGACTTAGAGGCTGCTAACCAACGTTTAAGGGAAGACATCATAGATTTAGCAATGGAATCATGTGATCAAGATCGACAGATTGCCTCTAGGGATGCCCTGATAGCTAACTTGGCAAGTGAGTGGGGATTGTAATGTACTCCGTTAGTTGGACCACCACACTTATCGTTTTACTTCCAAAAATTTGTCTAAGTTATGTTGAACCTTTGATGCTTGTAATGGATTTGTGTATGCCATGACTTGTGTGATTGTTGCAAAAGATGTGCTTATGATATTTTGTCTTGTGATTTTTCTCTATTGATGTTGATTCTAACTTTTCTCTATCTTATAAAAATAGATGCCTAATGTTATTATCAACACGACCGAGGAGTTCAAGGGAACTCGTTTTGGTACTCGTCTCATTGAGCTCACTAGTGTGCTCAACCTTCCACTTCCTAGCATCATGACACTTCCACTCACCAAGTTTGAGAGGAAGGACCTATGGGGCTTCAGAGTCACTTAGCCGGGACGCCAGACAGAGCCAACCACGGAGACTATCACTTTCAAGATGATGCATGACGACAAGGAGAAAGGCTTAGATGTAGTCATGCAGGAGTTACTTGGGCGCCTGGTAGGGAGACACTCCACCGAGCTGAGAGGTCTTTATTTTCACCCCTTCGAGAGACGCAATGAGGAGGGTGAAGCTATAGAGTACGAGGATGCTTCTAGAGAGACGATGGAGCCGATTTATCTGTACCTCCAGGACCTAGAGGGTCTTATTAGGCACCTAGATACTGATACGACCAATGTCATGCTTAGCAATGACGAGCTCCAGGTTCAGCTTCATGAGAAGGACAAGCTCTTTGCGGAGAAAGACGATATAGTCAAGGAAATGGAGGCCAAGTTTGAAAGCCAGGACAAGAAGTTCAAGAGCCAGGAGAAAAGAGTCCAAGACAGGAACAAGAGGATCCGGGAGATGAAGGAAGAGCTAGAGGCCTGTAGAGGGAGTGTCCCAACCTTTATTAACATAAGGTGGTTTCCCCTGTGTTTACAATGCTAGTCCCTGGATCAATAGCTAGCATCCACAGTTAAGATGTAATATCGAGAAACAAAGGTCATAATATAGCTTTATAACCAGGAATAACATAAGTTTATTACATCATACATAGCTCATTTGGCTATTACATTACATTGCAGCGGAATAACTATAGTCATGGGGTCCTTCATCTTCAAAGTGCCACATGCAGATGTTGGTTGTAGACTTTGTAGTCCTAATCAAACAATCTTCACTAAAATCCATCAAACCTGCAACATTACAAGTTACAGCCACAAGGGTCAATACATTTGAATTGTATTGGCAAGCTTCATTACTATGTATAATATGAGTGGATCCTATCAATACATGCATATTTGGCTAAGTAGAGTTTTAGGCTCATTTGCATAAAGCAATAATCCATCCTATCTTTTCAAAATGGTTTTGGTCCTTTGTCAAATCTCTTTTTCCAAGTTCCTTGAACTCCTTGGTAGAAACTCAAGTGCTCAAGTCCTTGTCAAAATCCCTTGAGCTCCTTGGTAACCCCAAGTGCATCAAGTTTTATAAAATCTCATGAGTTCCTTGGTAACCCCAAGTGTTCAAGTCCTTAAAAGTTTTCTTTTAGAAATTAGAGTGTCGAGATCTTCCATAGCTTCAGGCCTTAGTTGCTCAGTATTGTCCATAATCGGGGACACGGCTAAGTACTTAGAATTTTGATCTTCTGCAGAAGTTGTACACTTTACCCACATGACACAATCTCATCTTGATGCCACCAGTGGCCGCTGGGTATGTACTCACCAAGATGGAGTACTGGCAGATTGAGAATGTGACAAAGTCTTTCCATAGGAGTCCTCCCAATACAAAATGCTAGCTTGTCTACCAGGCACAAATGTAGGGTTGCTCCCTTACACAAATCTAGTTAACCTGAAGATGCCAATGCATGTGACTTCCACTATGTAGTTGACTAAGCCAGAGACCATTTAGCATGTGGCTGTACACGGAAGCCACTGTACGAGAAACATGTTCAATCTCTAAGTTTCCTGGGTGGTTTTCCTTTGGAGCACAACACAAAGAGATTGCCATAGACATGGTTCCTTTTGTTGCCACCTTCTCCAAAACTCAAAGTTTCCTTGTCCACCCAGGTGGTTCATTGAGTCCTTGTTTTATTATATAAAACATAAGTCTTTTCTCAATCTCATAAAATCTCAACATGTATCTCCTTTCAAAATATATCATGGCTAAGCATGTATCAACTACATTGTTTTCACTAAGGAATGTATAGGGTATCCTATTAGGATTTAGCATAGCATAAGTATAGAAATTCCTTTCATGCATGTTTTCAAAAATCCACTAAGTATAAGAAAATAGTAGGACTTTAGATGATAGTGTAACTTGCCTTTTTGGTAGGGAATGATGGTTCACTCCTTGATCTTGCTAGTCTCACACTTTTCTAACTTCACTACAATCAATCAAGCAAACACAATATCAACAAGCATTCCAAACCAATAATCAATCAACAATTCACACACATAAAACAATGGAATCTAAGTCATGCATGTAAGCATGCAAGGGATGGTTCTATTTGCAAAGGTGGTCTCCATTAGGCTTCTAAACTTTGTAAGTTCCAAATTGGTCATTTTCCAAAGTGGCAAAGTCATTTGCAAAAGGGTTTTATCCCAAAACCATTTTAAAATCCATTCATCATTTTATGTGGTGGAAAATATTTTTATCAAAGCAAAACTTTTAAGTTTTTCACCAAATGAGTTGCTAATTTGCAAAACTTGGTGTTTTGGGTCAGTAGGTTTGGTCCAAAACATTTTTCCAAAGTTTTTACTCCAAAAACATTTTCATAACAAAACCAATATTTTTAAATGGCTAGAAATGGGCTAAATCAATTAATCCATCCTAAATTTCACCAAATCTATTTTTAACTCCATGGGTTGGTTCCTAGGGTCAGTAAGTTCAACCCAAACCAATTTGCCAAGGTTTCAGCCTCAAAAACATTTTTGAATCATTTTTCTAATCTAAACAAGCATACAAATGTTTCTGCAAAAAAAAACCATCTAACAGTTACTATTTACTAAACCAATGGCATGGTTGGCTAGGTCTTGCTCCACTAATTCCAATGATATAAAATTTGTAAATTTTGGACGTGTGGATCAAAAGTTACAAAGGTTTGAAATTCACAATCTAATCTGATTTCAAATCTGTTTTTAAACAGATCAGGTGACACGCGACACTTTCTAATTGGACGGTACCGGTTCGGGTGGATCACGCGCTGCAGACCGTAGGATCTCACTTAGATCGGGCGGCGCAGAGGCATACGATACCTCTTCGTTTACTTTCTATCTCAGCCATACGATCTGGATCTAACGGACCTAAACAATAGGCCATTAATGGCGATGCTGGCATGGCAGTGGCGGCAGGCGACGGCTGGTGAAATAGGAAGCGAGGGAGGAGGGGAAAGTGCTCACCACGTTCGCAAAGGCCTGAGGAAGCTCGACGTGGTCTCCTAGGGTCAAGGGGCGCTCGGGGTCTGCTGCAATTCCTCGCCGGAGTTTGCAATGGCGTCTGGCAGCTCTGGTTGTTGTCGAGGCGACGCTGAAGATCGCCCTAAGGCAGGACAAGGGCATGGTCATATGCAGCAGGACACGGTGTAGGTGTGTGCGTGAACGAGGGGAAAGGGGCGGTCGGAATCTACCTGGGTACTTGCCGGAGTTGAAGATGACCTTGGCGCTCGGAGGCTTGTCGTAGTCGACGCTCTGGGGCGCCCGCGGTTGAACGGAGGGTACTGGGAGGAGCGTCTGGGAGTGGGGAGTAAGCTCGTGTGGTTAGGGAGGTGAGGGGCGGCGTCTGCTGGCCGGAATTAGCTGGGGACAGTGGCCGGAGCAGTGGCGGTGTCAGAGAAATTCCGAGCAGCCTGGTGGCTCTGGTCAAATGAGTTCTGAGGGGAAAGGAGGAGGGAGCGTGGGCGATTAAATGTGTGAGGTTACTGGTAGAATTCAATCAGCCATTTACTCGAATTGATGCGAGTAATTAGAGGCAGTAACGGCGACGAGGGGGAGGAACTGGTCGCGGGGTGAGGAAGACGATGACGCGGCAGTGGGGTCGGCTGGTTAGTGGGAAAAGGAGTGAGGGGAGGGTCCACCAGTCATTCGCTTTGCGGGTCAGTGAGTGAGTGTGAAGCGTTTTCTGCGGTTGGGAGAGAGTGGGCTGTTTGCTGGGCTTAGTGGGCTTGGCCGGTTGGGCTGAGTCTAGATTCCATTTTTTCTTCCTGAAACCCTTTCTTTTTCCAAATCTAATTTCTGTTTTTGAATTTCAAACAAACAAATCACACTCAAATCAATTCAAACAATCACCAAATTTTGCAACTATGAATTTGGTTCTGTTCAGTAACATAAACCAAAATTCTAAAACCCAAATAATAATTTTATTTTAGGTCCATTATTAATTAAATAAATAGACCATTGTTATTAAATCAAAATAGAATTTGATTTTTATTTTAAAACTCCATTTTGAAATCTAATTATTTTCAAAACCAAATCAGTAGGTTTTATTTGGGAATATAAAATACTTGGAAAATTTATTTTTAAATAAATAAATAAGTTTTGATATTTTGGAAATAGTAAAACCTTTATTAATAAAACTTGGATATTAAATCCTTATTAACTTATTTTAAATAAACCTTTACCACTTTTATCAAATCAAAATGTTTTATTTCAAAAGCTTGGGCAAGGTTTAATTTGGCTTTATAAAATAATACTTATTTATAAAACTTCTATTTCTTTTGAAAACCAAATCCTTTTATTTAAAAGATCCAAAATAGTATTTCCAAAATATTTTATTTTCCTTTATTAAATGTTTTATCTTTTTAAATCCCTTTAGGATTTTATTTGATCCAAATTGGTTTGAAGTCCCAATTGAATTCAAAAAGTTTCTTCTGGCCCTGAAAATCAAACAAAGTTTTATTTTATTCATTTATTTTCACATTACAAGATTTGGAAAATCTTGGGATGTGACAAGGCCAAGGACTTTGAGCTTGAGCATCAGCAGGGAGTGATCGAGAGGCTTCGCTCACAGAAGAGGGCTCTTAGTGCCAAGATAGAGGCCTTGACTACTAGTGTTGAGGAGTAATAGACCGCTATGGAGAATGCAGGTCTTACCCTTGTTGATGTGGAGATTGATGCAGAGGAGTAGTGTAGACTACTCGTTTATCTTTCATCTACCGTACTTTGATTATTGAGTCGCAATGACCATTGAACATGTGGGTGGCTTGATATGGTGTGTTTGCATTTCCAAACTTGTTGTTTATGTCATTCAAACTCTATGTTATTTTGATGCTTGGTTATTGTAATTGAGTATGTGATGTATTGTGCATGTTAAGCATCTATGTGTGTAAGGGTCCCAACCTTTAATAAGGTAGAGTCCCCTGTGTTTACAATGCTAGTCCCTGGAACAATAGCTAGCATCCATAGTTAAGATGTAATATCAAGAAACAAAGGTCATAATACAACTTTATAACCAGGAATAACATAATTTTATTACATCTTACATAGCTCATTTGGCTATTACATTACATTGCAGCAGAATATCTATAAGCATGGGGTCCTTCATCTTCAAAATGCCACAGGCAGACATGTTGGTTGTAGACTTTGTAATCCTAATCAACACACTTCACTAAATCAATCCAACCTGCAACATAACAAGTTACAGCCACAAGGGTCAATACATTTGAATTGTATTGGCAAGTGATACTATGGTGGTATAGTGGAGTCTATCATCTATATGCATTTGGCTAAGTGGAGTTGAGGCTTGCATTGCTCAAAATAGATTCTTCCTTAACATTTGAAAACACTAAGTTTTTGCTTGACAAAAATCATTTCTCCCAATCAAAAGATTGAAAACTCCTTAACCCTTGTTCACACCACAAGTTTTTAACTTAGAAATTTGAATGATGAGATTCTTGATTCCTTCCATGTCTTGATGCTCAAATTGTCCTTTACCAGGGACATGGCTAAGTACTTAGATTTTACACTCTGCAGAGGTGGTGCACTTTCCCCACAAGACTTGGTTTCCCAAGACAAGATCTTTCAGAAGCCTTCCCTTAGACCAAAATGGACGCGTTCCAACCTATCAAACTCTACCACCAACTGTCCATATGGCTAAGTTCTTGCAACCTATGTGATCCAGGCAGAGCCCATAATGCCAAGTGGTTGCACTTGAAGCTTCTCAACATTTGACATCTCAAATCTCTTTGTTCCTGGGTGGCCATCCACAAGTGAGATACACAAGGTCAACCATAGACATGGGCCTTGTGAACCACTCAACCAAAAACCACCAATCAAGTCCCATTCCACCCAGGTGATTCATTGACTTAGTTGTTTTATTAAGAAAAACATAAGTCCTCAGACTTAGAAATTTTCCATAGTATGAATGTATATTCCACCCTTGTTTTCTATTAGCTAAGCTAAGCATGATAGTAATAGGAATCTTAACTTAAGAAGATTTCTACTAAGGTTTCATCTACTAGGTTTTCCTATAGCAAGGTTTATACTTAGCAAAATTCCATGCAAGTTTTACTTAGAAGAATCACTAATGCATAGTGAAAGTAATGGGACAAAAGTATGAAGCATCACTTGCCTTTTTGGTAGAGGGTATAAGTTCACTCCTTGTCCTTGCAACAATCACACTCTTCAAGTCACTACAAATCAATCAAGCAAGGCACAATCTCAATCTACCAATCAAGCAAACATCACATAAAATCATAAAGTCAAAGTAATGCATGCAAGCATGCCAAGCTTTGTTTTATTTGAAAAAGTGGTTTCTAATGGGTCATAAACATTTGGGTACACCTAATGGTCATTTTGTAAAGTAGCAAAGTCAATTGCAAGAGGTTTCACTTCCTAAACCATTTTCAAAACAAAGTATCATTTTATGTGGTGTAAAAATGTTTTTACTAAGGCATTAATCTCTAGAGTTCACAAAATATGTTTTCAAACCACAAATCTTTGTGTTTAGGGCCAGAGAGCTTAAAACAAAACATTTCCCAAAAGTTTTCTTCCAAAACCATTTTTAATAAATAAACTATATTTTTATTTGACTAGAAATGGTTTTAAATCAAAGAATCATTCTTTTCCTTCACCAAATATATTTTTGAGACCACAAAGTGTTTCCTAGGGTCAGTAGGTTCGAATCACACAATTTGCCAAAGATTTTATCCCCAAAAACATTTTTGAACAATTTTTACAATCTAAACAAGCATACAAATGTTTCTGCAAAAACAAACCATTTAACAGAAACTTTTTACTAAACAAATGGCATGGTTGGCTAGGTCTTGTTCCACTGATTCCATTGATATAAAGTTCGCAAAATTTGGACATGTGGATCAAAAGTTACAAGGGTTTTAATTTTGCAAACAAATCTGATTCAAACTTTGTTTTTAAACAGAACTAGTGACACGCGGCGTTTTCCTATTCGTCGGTACTGGTTCTGGTGGATCGAGTGATGCAGACCGTTGGATCAAGTTGAATCACACGGCACGCAGATGCTACTTACCCTTTTGCCTAGCTTCTATATACCATCTGTAAGGGTCCCAACATTTAATAAGGTAGAGTCCCTGTGTTTACAATGCTAGTCCCTGGATCAATAGCTAGCATCCACAGTTAAGATGTAATATCAAGAAACAAAGGTCATAATACAACTTTATAACCAGGAATAACATAATTTTATTACATCTTACATAGCTCATTTGGCTATTACATTACATTGCAGCAGAATATCTATAAGCATGGGGTCCTTCATCTTCAAAATGCCACAGTGCATATGTTTGTAGACTTTGTAATCCTAATCAACACACTTCACTAAATCAATCAAACCTGCAACATAACAAGTTACATCCACAAGGGTCAATACATTTGAATTGTATTGGCAAGTGATACTATGGTGGTATAGTGGAGTCTATCATCTATATGCATTTGGCTAAGTGGAGTTGAGGCTTGCATTGCTCAAAATAGATTTTTCCTTAACATTTGAAAACACTAAGTTTTTGCTTGACAAAAATCATTTCTCCCAATCAAAAGATTGAAAACTCCTTAACCCTTGTTCACACCACAAGTTTTTAACTTAGAAATTTGAATGATGAGATTCTTGATTGCTTCCATGTCTTGATGCTCAAATTGTCCTTTACCAGGGACATGGCTAAGTACTTAGATTTTACACTCTGCAGAGGTGGTGCACTTTCCCCACAAGACTTGGTTTCCCAAGACAAGATCTTTCAGAAGCCTTCCCTTAGACCAAAATGGACGCGTTCCAACCTATCAAACTCTACCACCAACTGTCCATATGGCTAAGTTCTTGCAACCTATGTGATCCAGGCAGAGCCCATAATGCCAAGTGGTTGCACATGAAGCTTCTCAACATTTGACATCTCAAATCTCTTTGTTCCTGGGTGGCCATCCACAAGTGAGATACACAAGGTCAACCATAGACATGGGCCTTGTGAACCACTCAACCAAAAACCACCAATCAAGTCCCATTCCACCCAGGTGATTCATTGACTTAGTTGTTTCATTAAGAAAAACATAAGTCCTTAGACTTAGAAATTTTCCATAGTATGAATGTATATTCCACCCTTGTTTTCTATTAGCTAAGCTAAGCATGATAGCAATAGGAATCTTAACTTAAGAAGATTTCTACTAAGGTTTCATCTACTAGGTTTTCCTATAGCAAGGTTTATACTTAGCAAAATTCCATGCAAGTTTTACTTAGAAAAATCACTAATGCATAGTGAAAGTAATGGGACAAAAGTATGAAGCATCACTTGCCTTTTTGGTAGAGGGTATAAGTTCACTCCTTGTCCTTGCAACAATCACACTCTTCAAGTCACTACAAATCAATCAAGCAAGGCACAATCTCAATCTACCAATCAAGCAAACATCACATAAAATCATAAAGTCAAAGTAATGCATGCAAGCATGCCAAGCTTTGTTTTATTTGAAAAAGTGGTTCCTAATGGGTCATAAACATTTGGTTACACCTAATGGTCATTTTGTAAAGTGGCAAAGTCAATTGCAAGAGGTTTCACTTCCTAAACCATTTTCAAAACAAAGTATCATTTTATGTGGTGTAAAAATGTTTTTACTAAGGCATTAATCTCTAGAGTTCACAAAATATGTTTTCAAACCACAAATCTTTGTGTTTAGGGTCAGAGAGCTTAAAACAAAACATTTCCCAAAAGTTTTCTTCCAAAACCATTTTTAATAAATAAACTATATTTTTATTTGACTAGAAATGGTTTTAAATCAAAGAATCATTCTTTTCCTTCACCAAATATATTTTTGAGACCACAAAGTATTTCCTAGGGTCAGTAGGTTCAAATCACACCATTTGCCAAAGATTTTATCCCCAAAAACATTTTTGAACAAATTTTATAATCTAAACAAGCATACAAATGTTTCTGCAAAAACAAACCATTTAACAGAAACTTTTTACTAAACAAATGGCATGGTTGGCTACGGCTTGTTCCACTGATTCCATTGATATAAAGTTTGCAAAATTTGGACGTGTGGATCAAAAGTTACAAGGGTTTTAATTTTGCAAACAAATCTGATTCAAACTTTGTTTTTAAACAAAACTAGTGACACGCGGCGTTTTCCTATTCGTCGGTACTGGTTCTGGTGGATCGAGTGATGCAGACCGTTGGATCAAGTTGAATCGCATGGCACCCAGATGCTACTTACCCTTTCGCCTAGCTTCTATATACCATCTGTAAGGGTCCCAACCTTTAATAAGGTAGAGTCCCCTGTGTTTACAATGCTAGTCCCTGGATCAATAGCTAGCATCCACAGTTAATATGTAATATCAAGAAACAAAGGTCATAATACAACTTTATAACCAGGAATAACATAATTTTATTACATCTTACATAGCTCATTTGGCTATTACATTACATTGCAGCAGAATATCTATAAGCATGGGGTCCTTCATCTTCAAAATGCCACAGTGCATATGTTGGTTGTAGACTTTGTAATCCTAATCAACACACTTCACTAAATCAATCAAACCTGCAACATAACAAGTTACAGCCACAAGGGTCAATACATTTGAATTGTATTGGCCAGTGATACTATGGTGGTATAGTGGAGTCTATCATCTATATGCATTTGTCTAAGTGGAGTTGAGGCTTGCATTGCTCAAAATAGATTTTTCCTTAACATTTGAAAACACTAAGTTTTTGCTTGACAAAAATCATTTCTCCCAATCAAAAGATTGAAAACTCCTTAACCCTTGTTCACACCACAAGTTTTTAACTTAGAAATTTGAATGATGAGATTCTTGATTGCTTCCATGTCTTGATGCTCAAATTGTCCTTTACCAGGGACATGGCTAAGTACTTAGATTTTACACTCTGCAGAGGTGGTGCACTTTCCCCACAAGACTTGGTTTCCCAAGACAATATCTTTCAAGCCTTCCTTAGACCAAAATGGACGTTCCAACCTATCAAACTCTACCACCAACTGTCCATATGGCTAAGTTCTTGCAACCTATGTGATCCAGGCAGAGCCCATAATGCCAAGTGGTTGCACTTGAAGCTTCTCAACATTTGACATCTCAAATCTCTTTGTTCCTGGGTGGCCATCCACAAGTGAGATACACAAGGTCAACCATAGACATGGGCCTTGTGAACCACTCAACCAAAAACCACCAATCAAGTCCCATTCCACCCAGGTGATTCATTGACTTAGTTGTTTTATTAAGAAAAACATAAGTCCTCAGACTTAGAAATTTTCCATAGTATGAATGTATATTCCACCCTTGTTTTCTATTAGCTAAGCTAAGAATGATAGTAATAGGAATCTTAACTTAAGAAGATTTCTACTAAGGTTTCATCTACTAGGTTTTCCTATAGCAAGGTTTATACTTAGCAAAATTCCATGCAGGTTTTACTTAGAAAAATCACTAATGCATAGTGAAAGTAATGGGACAAAAGTATGAAGCATCACTTGCCTTTTTGGTAGAGGGTATAAGTTCACTCCTTGTCCTTGCAACAATCACACTCTTCAAGTCACTGCAAATCAATGAAGCAAGGCACAATCTCAATCTACCAATCAAGCAAACATCACATAAAATCATAAAGTCAAAGTAATGCATGCAAGCATGCCAAGCTTTGTTTTATTTGAAAAAGTGGTTCCTAATGGGTCATAAACATTTGGTTACACCTAATGGTCATTTTGTAAAGTGGCAAAGTCAATTGCAAGAGGTTTCACTTCCTAAACCATTTTCAAAACAAAGTATCATTTTATGTGGTGTAAAAATGTTTTTACTAAGGCATTAATCTCTAGAGTTCACAAAATATGTTTTCAAACCACAAATCTTTGTGTTTAGGGTCAGAGAGCTTAAAACAAAACATTTCCCAAAAGTTTTCTTCCAAAACCATTTTTAATAAATAAACTATATTTTTATTTGACTAGAAATGGTTTTAAATCAAAGAATCATTCTTTTCCTTCACCAAATATATTTTTGAGACCACAAAGTGTTTCCTAGGGTCAGTAGGTTCAAATCACACCATTTGCCAAAGATTTTATCCCCAAAAACATTTTTGAACAATTTTTACAATCTAAACAAGCATACAAATGTTTCTGCAAAAACAAACCATTTAACAGAAACTTTTTACTAAACAAATGGCATGGTTGGCTAGGGCTTGTTCCACTGATTCCATTGATATAAAGTTTGCAAAATTTGGACGTGAGGATCAAAAGTTACAAGGGTTTTAATTTTGCAAACAAATCTGATTCAAGCTTTGTTTTTAAACAGAACTAGTGACACGCGGCGTTTTCCTATTCGTCGGTACTGGTTCGGGTGGATCGAGTGATGCAGACCGTTGGATCAAGTTGAATCGCACGGCACGCAGATGCTACTTACCCTTTCTCCTAGCTTCTATCCTAGCCACTAGATCAAGATCAGGCGGCTGCTGCAAGCTCGACCTAAAACGAAGCGCAAGGTGGCTGGCGGTGGAGCGGCCAGATGGTGGCGGTGCCGGTGATACAGGAAGCAATGGAAGGTGGGGAGATGCTCACAGCGTTCGCAGAAGCCTGGGGAAGCTCAAGGTGGTGCTGTCTTGGCGAGGGGCGCACTGGAGCGGGCTTAATCTCTCGCCGGAGTGGAGCTACGCCTCGGCCACGCTCAGTCGTCGTCGAGGACGGTGCTACGGATCACTAGGAGACAAACGAAACTCATGGTCAGACGCGCAAAGACACGGCGAAGGTGTGTGCGTGAACGAGAGGGGAAGGGGCGGACGGAAACTACCTGGGGCACTCGCCGGAGTTAAACCAGACAGTGGCAGCGGCGGTTGTTGTCGTTCTTGGCCTTTCGACGCGCGCGAGCGAGCAGCGGATGCAGAAAGGTCCGCCAGGTGATGGAGATCACGGCTGGGTGCTTGAGGAGGCAAGGGGTGGCGTGGTGCTACCGGAATCCTCGCCGGAGCGTCGTTGGACAGTGGCGGTGTTTGAGCTAAATTCGACAGCCTGGGGGCGCACTTGGGGAAGGAGACAGAGGGGAAATGGAGGGGAGACGCTGGCGTTTAAATGGGCATGGTCATGGCGAGTAATGGTGGCCGCATTAAGGTGAATTGAAGCCGCGGAATCACTGCCAGAAATGGTGACGAGGGGAGGGAGAAGAGGTCGTCGCGGGTGAGGAAGAAGGCTCGGGTGTGGGGCCGTTTCGTCAGTGGAGTGAGAGAGGAAGTTGGGGTCCACAAGTCAGTGACCTAGTGGGTTGCTTTTGCGGTAAAGAAAAGCGTTTGTAGGGAAATGGGCTGCTGGGCTTAATGGGCCAGGTTGGGTTGGGTCGAGTCCAATTCTATTTTTTTTCTATTCTGAAACCTTTTTCTTTTTCTGTTTTGAAATTCAAACAAACAAATCAAACAACCAAAACATTTCAAATCTTTGCCAAACTTTGCCTTGAATTTAGTTCTGTTTAACAACACAAAACTAAAGTCCCAAAATAAAACAATAATTTTATTCCTTTTAGGATCTATTTAATAATTAAATAAAATAGACCTTGATTATTAATTCAAATAGGTTTTGATTTATTTAATAAAATCTCTATTTGAAAACTATATATTATCAAAACCAAAATAGTAGGTTTTATTTGAAAATATAAGATATTTGGAAAACTTGTTTAAAATAAAATAACATTTTTATTTTAGGGTCCATTAATAATTAAATAAAATGGACCTTAGTTATTAAATCAAATAGGATTTGCTTTATTAAAATCTTTATTTTGAAATCTAAAATAAAGCCAAAACACTTCAGTAGTTTTATTTGAGAATATAAAATACTTGGAAAACTTATTTAAAATAAATAAATAAGTTTTAGTGTTTATTTAAAATGGGGAAAACCTTTATTTTTAATAAAACTGGATATTAATAAATCCTCATTATTTTATTTAAATAAACCTTTATTCTTTTAATCAAAACAAAAATGTTTTATTTCCAAAAGTTTGGCCAAGGTTTAATTTGGCTTTATAGAATAATCTTTATTTATAAATCCACCTTTTCATTTGAAAACAAAATCTTTTATTAAAAGATCCAAAAATAGTAAAACCAAATATTTTTATTTTCCTTTATTAAATGTTTAACTTTTTAAATCCCTTTAGGATTTATCTTGATCAAAATAGGTTTTGAAAGTTTCAAATTGGATTCAAAAGTTTCTTCTCACCCTGAAAATCAACAAAGTTTTATTTTATTCATTTATTTTTCACATTACAAGATTTGGAAAATCTTGGGATGTGACAGGCTACCACCCTTAAAATAAATCTCGTCCCGAGATTTGGGGAGGCTAGGGTTACAAGTAGGCTCAAATAACTAGGGTACTACCACCCTTAAAATTTTTCCAACTAGTTTACATCTTGGCTTGCTTGGGATCTTGATGTAACTTTCCTGGACAGAAGTTTGCATAGTGGCCTAGCTCCTTGCATTTGAAACATGTGCCAAGGCTGAGATCCCTCATAGGCTTGTTTATCTTGTGTTTCATCTTTTCTAGACAGTTGCTTGCATAATGTCCTAGCTCTTTGCAGTTGTTGCACCACACTTGGCTAATGTCTTTCTTTTCCTTGGGTAACAATTCTTCTTGTTTATTTCCTTGGTTCTTCTTCTTTTCTGGGCATTCACTGGCATAGTGTCCCTTCTCTTTGCAATTGTAACATTGCAACTGGCTTATGTCTTTCTTCTTATTTTTGGGTCTCTCCAAAGCTAGGAGTTCTTTTAGTTCATGCTCTTCATATCTCACCTCAGAGGTGGGAAATCTTTCTCTCTTCTTGGGGCATTGGTCTTCATGCTCCTTGGATGTATGATCCTTGTCTCCATAATTATTGCTAGCTTGGGTTCCTTCTAGAATAACATCTTTGTTATCCTTGTTGTCATAAGCTTTTTGGGAAAAGTTTTCTCCCATGTTGATCATTTGAGTAACCAATCCTTGCAACAATTGGGATTGAAGTTTCAAAATCCTTTGTATGGCTGGGTCTAGTCCATTATTGTTGGCTAAAAGCTGAGTTGTCTCTTGGATCAACTGGTTTTGGGTTGCTATAAGTTCTCTCATGCTGTCCTCTTGGTTGTTGTTGTTGTCATCATCCTTGATGTTGGAGTCTCTTGGAGTAGTCATCTGTTTGGGGTTGGGTAGGGATTGAAATAGGAAAAAATATTTCTAAGGAAATAATTCTAATCACACACATCACAATTCATTCAAGCAATGTGCGAGCAATCACAAACAAGCATTTCACTCAAACAACAAGTTCAAGCACATTTTTAGGCAACAAAATATTTTTGTTACACCACATAAGTTGGCGTGTTTGACTTAAACTAAATATGGTGGTCCATCTATATGGTTCACTTGTGATCTTTCCATCCTTCTTGGTTGATTCTTCTTATTTGAAATCATGGTTTCCTTAGGAAAATCCTTGGTCACAAAACCTCAAAGTGATGATGGTTCCTTCTAAGTTGTGTTTCCTTAGTCTTCAAGTCTTGAGCAAGATTTCCTTGTCTCACTTCTAGTCCTTAGTGGTATCCAAGTTGGAAGTCCTTGGTGAATATGCTGAAGATGTTGAAGTCATTAGAGTTGAAGAAGTTGAAGTCATTAGAGTTGAAGAAGTCCTTTGTACTTGGTGAAGTCTTTGGTCATGGGGTAGGTTTTTCCATCAAGTTGAAATAGAAGATATGTAGAGTCAAAACCAAAATGGTTAAGGAAAGAGTTTACAAGACTGTTTGTAAATAAATTTTGGAACAAATACAACTCCTATTTTTCTAAGGGTTTTTGTCCAATTCCTAGGTTTACAAATCCTACAGGCAACACAATGCTCGATACCATCTGTAAGGGTCCCAACCTTTAATAAGGTAGAGTCCCTGTGTTTACAATGCTAGTCCCTGGATCAATAGCTAGCATCCACAGTTAAGATGTAATATCAAGAAACAAAGGTCATAATACAACTTTATAACCAGGAATAACATAATTTTATTACATCTTACATAGCTCATTTGGCTATTACATTACATTGCAGCAGAATATCTATAAGCATGGGGTCCTTCATCTTCAAAATGCCACAAAGTGCATGTTGGTTGTAGACTTTGTAATCCTAATCAACACACTTCACTAAATCAATCAAACCTGCAACATAACAAGTTACAGCCACAAGGGTCAATACATTTGAATTGTATTGGCCAGTGATACTATGGTGGTATAGTGGAGTCTATCATCTATATGCATTTGTCTAAGTGGAGTTGAGGCTTGCATTGCTCAAAATAGATTTTTCCTTAACATTTGAAAACACTAAGTTTTTGCTTGACAAAAATCATTTCTCCCAATCAAAAGATTGAAAACTCCTTAACCCTTGTTCACACCACAAGTTTTTAACTTAGAAATTTGAATGATGAGATTCTTGATTGCTTCCATGTCTTGATGCTCAAATTGTCCTTTACCAGGGACATGGCTAAGTACTTAGATTTTACACTCTGCAGAGGTGGTGCACTTTCCCCACAAGACTTGGTTTCCCAAGACAAGATCTTTCAGAAGCCTTCCCTTAGACCAAAATGGACGCGTTCCAACCTATCAAACTCTACCACCAACTGTCCATATGGCTAAGTTCTTGCAACCTATGTGATCCAGGCAGAGCCCATAATGCCAAGTGGTTGCACTTGAAGCTTCTCAACATTTGACATCTCAAATCTCTTTGTTCCTGGGTGGCCATCCACAAGTGAGATACACAAGGTCAACCATAGACATGGGCCTTGTGAACCACTCAACCAAAAACCACCAATCAAGTCCCATTCCACCCAGGTGATTCATTGACTTAGTTGTTTTATTAAGAAAAACATAAGTCCTCAGACTTAGAAATTTTCCATAGTATGAATGTATATTCCACCCTTGTTTTCTATTAGCTAAGCTAAGCATGATAGTAATAGGAATCTTAACTTAAGAAGATTTCTACTAAGGTTTCATCTACTAGGTTTTCCTATAGCAAGGTTTATACTTAGCAAAATTCCATGCAAGTTTTACTTAGAAAAATCACTAATGCATAGTGAAAGTAATGGGACAAAAGTATGAAGCATCACTTGCCTTTTTGGTAGAGGGTATAAGTTCACTCCTTGTCCTTGCAACAATCACACTCTTCAAGTCACTGCAAATCAATGAAGCAAGGCACAATCTCAATCTACCAATCAAGCAAACATCACATAAAATCATAAAGTCAAAGTAATGCATGCAAGCATGCCAAGCTTTGTTTTATTTGAAAAAGTGGTTCCTAATGGGTCATAAACATTTGGTTACACCTAATGGTCATTTTGTAAAGTGGCAAAGTCAATTGCAAGAGGTTTCACTTCCTAAACCATTTTCAAAACAAAGTATCATTTTATGTGGTGTAAAAATGTTTTTACTAAGGCATTAATCTCTAGAGTTCACAAAATATGTTTTCAAACCACAAATCTTTGTGTTTAGGGTCAGAGAGCTTAAAACAAAACATTTCCCAAAAGTTTTCTTCCAAAACCATTTTTAATAAATAAACTATATTTTTATTTGACTAGAAATGGTTTTAAATCAAAGAATCATTCTTTTCCTTCACCAAATATATTTTTGAGACCACAAAGTGTTTCCTAGGGTCAGTAGGTTCAAATCACACCATTTGCCAAAGATTTTATCCCCAAAAACATTTTTGAACAATTTTTACAATCTAAACAAGCATACAAATGTTTCTGCAAAAACAAACCATTTAACAGAAACTTTTTACTAAACAAATGGCATGGTTGGCTAGGGCTTGTTCCACTGATTCCATTGATATAAAGTTTGCAAAATTTGGACGTGAGGATCAAAAGTTACAAGGGTTTTAATTTTGCAAACAAATCTGATTCAAGCTTTGTTTTTAAACAGAACTAGTGACACGCGGCGTTTTCCTATTCGTCGGTACTGGTTCGGGTGGATCGAGTGATGCAGACCGTTGGATCAAGTTGAATCGCACGGCACGCAGATGCTACTTACCCTTTCTCCTAGCTTCTATCCTAGCCACTAGATCAAGATCAGGCGGCTGCTGCAAGCTCGACCTAAAACGAGCGGCGCTGCGGCGGTGGCTGGCGGTGGAGCGGCCAGATGGTGGCGGTGCCGGTGATACAGGAAGCAATGGAAGGTGGGGAGATGCTCACAGCGTTCGCAGAAGCCTGGGGAAGCTCAAGGTGGTGCTGTCTTGGCGAGGGGCGCACTGGAGCGGGCTTAATCTCTCGCCGGAGTGGAGCTACGCCTCGGCCACGCTCAGTCGTCGTCGAGGACGGTGCTACGGATCACTAGGAGACAAACGAAACTCATGGTCAGACGCACAAAGACACGGCGAAGGTGTGTGCGTGAACGAGAGGGGAAGGGGCGGACGGAAACTACCTGGGGCACTCGCCGGAGTTAAACCAGACGGTGGCAGCGGCGGTTGTTGTCGTTGCTGACGCTCAGGGACGCGCGCGAGCGAGCAGCGGATGCAGAATGGTCCGCCAGGTGATGGAGATCACGGCTGGGTGCTTGAGGAGGCAAGGGGTGGCGTGGTGCTACCGGAATCCTCGCCGGAGCGTCGTTGGACAGTGGCGGTGTTTGAGCTAAATTCGACAGCCTGGGGGCGCACTTGGGGAAGGAGACAGAGGGGAAATGGAGGGGAGACGCTGGCGTTTAAATGGGCATGGTCATGGCGAGTAATGGTGGCCGCATTAAGGTGAATTGAAGCCGCGGAATCACTGCCAGAAATGGTGACGAGGGGAGGGAGAAGAGGTCGTCGCGGGTGAGGAAGAAGGCTCGGGTGTGGGGCCGTTTCGTCAGTGGAGTGAGAGAGGAAGTTGGGGTCCACAAGTCAGTGACCTAGTGGGTTGCTTTTGCGGTAAAGAAAACGTTTCAGGGGCGAGGGAAATGGGCTGCTGGGCTTAATGGGCCAGGTTGGGTTGGGTCGAGTCCAATTCTATTTTTTTTCTATTCTGAAACCTTTTTCTTTTTCTATTTCTTTTTCTGTTTTGAAATTCAAACAAACAAATCAAACAACCAAAACATTTCAAATCTTTGCCAAACTTTGCCTTGAATTTAGTTCTGTTTAACAACACAAAACTAAAGTCCCAAAATAAAACAATAATTTTATTCCTTTTAGGATCTATTTAATAATTAAATAAAATAGACCTTGATTATTAATTCA
The DNA here is from genome assembly GCA_023614405.1 of Avena insularis. Lineage (NCBI taxonomy): Eukaryota > Viridiplantae > Streptophyta > Magnoliopsida > Poales > Poaceae > Avena > Avena insularis. The sequence goes on along the minus strand of CM042687.1, from coordinate 236,306,216 downwards.
AATAGGTTTTGATTTATTTAATAAAATCTCTATTTGAAAACTATATATTATCAAAACCAAAATAGTAGGTTTTATTTGAAAATATAAGATATTTGGAAAACTTGTTTAAAATAAAATAACATTTTTATTTTAGGGTCCATTAATAATTAAATAAAATGGACCTTAGTTATTAAATCAAATAGGATTTGCTTTATTAAAATCTTTATTTTGAAATCTAAAATAAAGCCAAAACACTTCAGTAGTTTTATTTGAGAATATAAAATACTTGGAAAACTTATTTAAAATAAATAAATAAGTTTTAGTGTTTATTTAAAATGGGGAAAACCTTTATTTTTAATAAAACTGGATATTAATAAATCCTCATTATTTTATTTAAATAAACCTTTATTCTTTTAATCAAAACAAAATGTTTTATTTCCAAAAGTTTGGCCAAGGTTTAATTTGGCTTTATAGAATAATCTTTATTTATAAATCCACCTTTTCATTTGAAAACAAAATCTTTTATTAAAAGATCCAAAAATAGTAAAACCAAATATTTTTATTTTCCTTTATTAAATGTTTAACTTTTTAAATCCCTTTAGGATTTATCTTGATCAAAATAGGTTTTGAAAGTTTCAAATTGGATTCAAAAGTTTCTTCTCACCCTGAAAATCAACAAAGTTTTATTTTATTCATTTATTTTTCACATTACAAGATTTGGAAAATCTTGGGATGTGACAGGCTACCACCCTTAAAATAAATCTCGTCCCGAGATTTGGGGAGGCTAGGGTTACAAGTAGGCTCAAATAACTAGGGTCCTACCCTTAAAATTTTTCCAACTAGTTTACATCTTGGCTTGCTTGGGATCTTGATGTAACTTTCCTGGACAGAAGTTTGCATAGTGGCCTAGCTCCTTGCATTTGAAACATGTGCCAAGGCTGAGATCCCTCATAGGCTTGTTTATCTTGTGTTTCATCTTTTCTAGACAGTTGCTTGCATAATGTCCTAGCTCTTTGCAGTTGTTGCACCACACTTGGCTAATGTCTTTCTTTTCCTTGGGTAACAATTCTTCTTGTTTATTTCCTTGGTTCTTCTTCTTTTCTGGGCATTCACTGGCATAGTGTCCCTTCTCTTTGCAATTGTAACATTGCAACTGGCTTATGTATTTCTTCTTATTTTTGGGTCTCTCCAAAGCTAGGAGTTCTTTTAGTTCATGCTCTTCATATCTCACCTCAGAGGTGGGAAATCTTTCTCTCTTCTTGGGGCATTGGTCTTCATGCTCCTTGGATGTATGATCCTTGTCTCCATAATTATTGCTAGCTTGGGTTCCTTCTAGAATAACATCTTTGTTATCCTTGTTGTCATAAGCTTTTTGGGAAAAGTTTTCTCCCATGTTGATCATTTGAGTAACCAATCCTTGCAACAATTGGGATTGAAGTTTCAAAATCCTTTGTATGGCTGGGTCTAGTCCATTATTGTTGGCTAAAAGCTGAGTTGTCTCTTGGATCAACTGGTTTTGGGTTGCTATAAGTTCTCTCATGCTGTCCTCTTGGTTGTTGTTGTCATCATCCTTGATGTTGGAGTCTCTTGGAGTAGTCATCTGTTTGGGGTTGGGTAGGGATTGAAATAGGAAAAAATATTTCTAAGGAAATAATTCTAATCACACACATCACAATTCATTCAAGCAATGTGCGAGCAATCACAAACAAGCATTTCACTCAAACAACAAGTTCAAGCACATTTTTAGGCAACAAAATATTTTTGTTACACCACATAAGTTGGCGTGTTTGACTTAAACTAAATATGGTGGTCCATCTATATGGTTCACTTGTGATCTTTCCATCCTTCTTGGTTGATTCTTCTTATTTGAAATCATGGTTTCCTTAGGAAAATCCTTGGTCACAAAACCTCAAAGTGATGATGGTTCCTTCTAAGTTGTGTTTCCTTAGTCTTCAAGTCTTGAGCAAGATTTCCTTGTCTCACTTCTAGTCCTTAGTGGTATCCAAGTTGGAAGTCCTTGGTGAATATACTGAAGATGTTGAAGTCATTAGAGTTGAAGAAGTTGAAGTCATTAGAGTTGAAGAAGTCCTTTGTACTTGGTGAAGTCTTTGGTCATGGGGTAGGTTTTTCCATCAAGTTGAAATAGAAGATATGTAGAGTCAAAACCAAAATGGTTAAGGAAAGAGTTTACAAGACTGTTTGTAAATAAATTTTGGAACAAATACAACTCCTATTTTTCTAAGGGTTTTTGTCCAATTCCTAGGTTTACAAATCCTACAGGCAACACAATGCTCTGATACCATCTGTAAGGGTCCCAACCTTTAATAAGGTAGAGTCCCCTGTGTTTACAATGCTAGTCCCTGGATCAATAGCTAGCATCCACAGTTAAGATGTAATATCAAGAAACAAAGGTCATAATACAACTTTATAACCAGGAATAACATAATTTTATTACATCTTACATAGCTCATTTGGCTATTACATTACATTGCAGCAGAATATCTATAAGCATGGGGTCCTTCATCTTCAAAATGCCACAGGCAGACATGTTGGTTGTAGACTTTGTAATCCTAATCAACACACTTCACTAAATCAATCAAACCTGCAACATAACAAGTTACAGCCACAAGGGTCAATACATTTGAATTGTATTGGCCAGTGATACTATGGTGGTATAGTGGAGTCTATCATCTATATGCATTTGTCTAAGTGGAGTTGAGGCTTGCATTGCTCAAAATAGATTTTTCCTTAACATTTGAAAACACTAAGTTTTTGCTTGACAAAAATCATTTCTCCCAATCAAAAGATTGAAAACTCCTTAACCCTTGTTCACACCACAAGTTTTTAACTTAGAAATTTGAATGATGAGATTCTTGATTGCTTCCATGTCTTGATGCTCAAATTGTCCTTTACCAGGGACATGGCTAAGTACTTAGATTTTACACTCTGCAGAGGTGGTGCACTTTCCCCACAAGACTTGGTTTCCCAAGACAAGATCTTTCAGAAGCCTTCCCTTAGACCAAAATGGACGCGTTCCAACCTATCAAACTCTACCACCAACTGTCCATATGGCTAAGTTCTTGCAACCTATGTGATCCAGGCAGAGCCCATAATGCCAAGTGGTTGCACTTGAAGCTTCTCAACATTTGACATCTCAAATCTCTTTGTTCCTGGGTGGCCATCCACAAGTGAGATACACAAGGTCAACCATAGACATGGGCCTTGTGAACCACTCAACCAAAAACCACCAATCAAGTCCCATTCCACCCAGGTGATTCATTGACTTAGTTGTTTTATTAAGAAAAACATAAGTCCTCAGACTTAGAAATTTTCCATAGTATGAATGTATATTCCACCCTTGTTTTCTATTAGCTAAGCTAAGCATGATAGTAATAGGAATCTTAACTTAAGAAGATTTCTACTAAGGTTTCATCTACTAGGTTTTCCTATAGCAAGGTTTATACTTAGCAAAATTCCATGCAAGTTTTACTTAGAAAAATCACTAATGCATAGTGAAAGTTATGGGACAAAAGTATGAAGCATCACTTGCCTTTTTGGTAGAGGGTATAAGTTCACTCCTTGTCCTTGCAACAATCACACTCTTCAAGTCACTGCAAATCAATCAAGCAAGGCACAATCTCAATCTACCAATCAAGCAAACATCACATAAAATCATAAAGTCAAAGTAATGCATGCAAGCATGCCGAGCTTTGTTTTATTTGAAAAAGTGGTTCCTAATGGGTCATAAACATTTGGGTACACCTAATGGTCATTTTGTAAAGTGGCAAAGTCAATTGCAAGAGGTTTCACTTCCTAAACCATTTTCAAAACAAAGTATCACTTTATGTGGTGTAAAAATGTTTTTACTAAGGCATTAATCTCTAGAGTTCACAAAATATGTTTTCAAACCACAAAACTTTGTGTTTAGGGTCAGAGAGGTTAAAACAAAACATTTCCCAAAAGTTTTCTTCCAAAACCATTTTAATAAATAAACTATATTTTTATTTGACTAGAAATGGTTTTAAATCAAAGAATCATTCTTTTCCTTCACCAAATATATTTTTGAGACCACAAAGTGTTTCCTAGGGTCAGTAGGTTCAAATCACACCATTTGCCAAAGATTTTATCCCCAAAAACATTTTTGAACAAATTTTATAATCTAAGCAAGCATACAAATGTTTCTGCAAAAACAAACCATTTAACAGAAACTTTTTACTAAACAAATAGCATGGTTGGCTACGGCTTGTTCCACTGATTCCATTGATATCAAGTTTGCAAAATTTGGACGTGTGGATCAAAAGTTACAAGGGTTTTAATTTTGCAAACAAATCTGATTCAAACTTTGTTTTTAAACAGAACTAGTGACACGCGGCGTTTTCCTATTCGTCAAACTGGTTCTGGTGGATCGAGTGATGCAGACCGTTGGATCAAGTTGAATCGCATGGCACGCAGATGCTACTTACCCTTTCGCCTAGCTTCTATATACCATCTGTAAGGGTCCCAACCTTTAATAAGGTAGAGTCCCCTATGTTTACAATGCTAGTCCCTGGATCAATAGCTAGCATCCACAGTTAAGATGTAATATCAAGAAACAAAGGTCATAATACAACTTTATAACCAGGAATAACATAATTTTATTACATCTTACATAGCTCATTTGGCTATTACATTACATTGCAGCAGAATATCTATAAGCATGGGGTCCTTCATCTTCAAAATGCCACAGGCAGACATGTTGGTTGTAGACTTTGTAATCCTAAATAACACACTTCACTAAATCAATCAAACCTTCAACATAACAAGTTACATCCACAAGGGTCAATACATTTGAATTGTATTGGCAAGTGATACTATGGTGGTATAGTGGAGTCTATCATCTATATGCATTTGGCTAAGTGGAGTTGAGGCTTGCATTGCTCAAAATAGATTTTTCCTTAACATTTGAAAACACTAAGTTTTTGCTTGACAAAAATCATTTCTCCCAATCAAAAGATTGAAAACTCCTTAACCCTTGTTCACACCACAAGTTTTTAACTTAGAAATTTGAATGATGAGATTCTTGATTGCTTCCATGTCTTGATGCTCAAATTGTCCTTTACCAGGGACATGGCTAAGTACTTAGATATTACACTGCAGAGGTGGTGCACTTTCCCACAAGACTTGGTTTCCCAAGACAAGATCTTTCAGAAGCCTTCCTTAGACCAAAATGGACGTTGCTCCAACCTATCAAACTCTACCACCAACTGTCCATATGGCTAAGTTCTTGCAACCTATGTGATCCAGTGAGCCCATAATGCCAAGTGGTTGCACTTGAAGCTTCTCAACATTTGACATCTCAAATCTCTTTGTTCCTGGGTGGCCATCCACAAGTGAGATACACAAGGTCAACCATAGACATGGGCCTTGTGAACCACTCAACCAAAAACCACCAATCAAGTCCCATTCCACCCAGGCGATTCATTGACTTAGTTGTTTTATTAAGAAAAACATAAGTCCTCAGACTTAGAAATTTTCCATAGTATGAATGTATATTCCACCCTTGTTTTCTATTAGCTAAGCTAAGCATGATAGTAATAGGAATCTTAACTTAATAAGATTTCTACTAAGGTTTCATCTACTAGGTTTTCCTATAGCAAGGTTTATACTTAGCAAAATTCCATGCAAGTTTTACTTAGAAAAATCACTAATGCATAGTGAAAGTAATGGGACAAAAGTATGAAGCATCACTTGCCTTTTTGGTAGAGGGTATAAGTTCACTCCTTGTCCTTGCAACAATCACACTCTTCAAGTCACTGCAAATCAATCAAGCAAGGCACAATCTCAATCTACCAATCAAGCAAACATCACATAAAATCATAAAGTCAAAGTAATGCATGCAAGCATGCCGAGCTTTGTTTTATTTGAAAAAGTGGTTCCTAATGGGTCATAAACATTTGGGTACACCTAATGGTCATTTTGTAAAGTGGCAAAGTCAATTGCAAGAGGTTTCACTTCCTAAACCATTTTCAAAACAAAGTATCACTTTATGTGGTGTAAAAATGTTTTTACTAAGGCATTAATCTCTAGAGTTCACAAAATATGTTTTCAAACCACAAAACTTTGTGTTTAGGGTCAGAGAGGTTAAAACAAAACATTTCCCAAAAGTTTTCTTCCAAAACCATTTTTAATAAATAAACTATATTTTTATTTGACTAGAAATGGTTTTAAATCAAAGAATCATTCTTTTCCTTCACCAAATATATTTTTGAGACCACAAAGTGTTTCCTAGGGTCAGTAGGTTCAAATCACACCATTTGCCAAAGATTTTATCCCCAAAAACATTTTTGAACAAATTTTATAATCTAAGCAAGCATACAAATGTTTCTGCAAAAACAAACCATTTAACAGAAACTTTTTACTAAACAAATGGCATGGTTGGCTACGGCATGTTCCACTGATTCCATTGATATAAAGTTTGCAAAATTTGGACGTGTGGATCAAAAGTTACAAGGGTTTTAATTTTGCAAACAAATCTGATTCAAACTTTGTTTTTAAACAGAACTAGTGACACGCGGCGTTTTCCTATTCGTCGGTACTGGTTCTGGTGGATCGAGTGATGCAGACCGTTGGATCAAGTTGAATCGCACGACACGCAGATGCTACTTACCCTTTCGCCTAGCTTCTATCCTAGCCACTAGATCGAGATCGGACGGTCGCAAGCTCGGATTTAAACGAAGCGGCGGCTATACCGGGCGATACAGGAAGCAATGGAAGGTGGGGAGATGCTCACAACGTTCGCAGAAGCCTGGGGAAGCTCAAGGTGGTGCTGTCTTGGCGAGGGGCGCACTGGAGCGGGCTTAATCTCTCGCCGGAGTGGAGCTGCGCCACGCCAACCGCCGTCGAGGACGGTGCTATGGATCACTAGGAGACAAACGAAACGCATGGTCAGACGCGCAAAGACACAACGAAGGTGTGTGCGTGAACGAGAGGGGAAGGGGCGGACGGAAACTACCTGGGGCACTCACCGGAGTTAAACCAGATGGTGGCGGCGGCGGTTGTTGTCGTTGCTGACGCTCAGGGACGCGCGCGAGCGAGCTGCGGATGCAGAAAGGTCCGCCAGATGATGGAGATCACGACTGGGTGCTTGAGGAGGCAAGGAGTGGCATGGTGCTGCCGGAATCCTCGCCGGAGCATCGTCGGACAGTGGCGGTGTTTGAGCTAAATTCGATGACTGGGGTGCACTTGGGGAGAGATGAGGGAAATGGAGGGGAGACGCTGGCGTTTAAATGGGCATGGTCACGACGAGTAATGGTGGCCGCATTAAGGTGAATTGAAGCCGCGGAATCACTGCCAGAAACGGCGACGAGGGGAGGGAGAAGATGTCGTCGCGGGTGAGGAAGAAGGCTCGGGTGTGGGTAAGCTTTAGTGGAGTGAGAGGGAGTTGGGGTCCACAAGTCGCTGACCTAGTGGGTTGCTTTTATGTAAAGAAAACGCTTCAGGCGAGGAAATGGGTCAGGGCTTAATGGGCCAGGTTGGGTTGGGTCGAGTCCAATTCTATTTTTTTTCTATTCTGAAACCTTTTTATTTTTCTATTTCTTTTTCTGTTTTGAAATTCAAACAAACAAATCAAACAACCAAAACATTTCAAATCTTTGCCAAACTTTGCCTTGAATTTTGTTCTGTTTAACAACACAAAACTAAAGTCCCAAAATAAAACACTAATTTTATTCCTTTTAGGATCTATTTAATAATTAAATAAAATAGACCTTAATTATTAATTCAAATAGGTTTTGATTTATTTAATAAAATCTCTATTTGAAAACTATATATTATCAAAACCAAAACAGTAGGTTTTATTTGAAAATATAAGATATTTGGAAAACTTGTTTAAAATAAAATAACATTTTTATTTTAGGGTCCATTAATAATTAAATAAAATGGACCTTAGTTATTAAATCAAATAGGATTTGTTTTATTAAAATCTTTATTTTGAAATCTAAAATAAAGCCAAAACACTTCAGTAGTTTTATTTGAGAATACAAAATACTTGGAAAACTTATTTAAAATAAATAAATAAGTTTTAGTGTTTATTTAAAATGGGGAAAACCTTTATTTTTAATAAAACTGGATATTAATAAATCCTCATTATTTTGTTTAAATAAACCTTTATTCTTTTAATCAAAACAAAAATGTTTTATTTCCAAAAGTTTGGCCAAGGTTTAATTTGGCTTTATAGAATAATCTTTATTTATAAATCCACCTTTTCATTTGAAAACAAAATCTTTTATTAAAAGATCCAAAAATAGTAAAACCAAATATTTTTATTTTCCTTTATTAAATGTTTAACTTTTTAAATCCCTTTAGGATTTATCTTGATCAAAATAGGTTTTGAAAGTTTCAAATTGGATTCAAAAGTTTCTTCTCACCCTGAAAATCAACAAAGTTTTATTTTATTCATTTATTTTTCACATTACAAGATTTGGAAAATCTTGGGATGTGACAATGTGTATCTTATTCTTATCCTTATGAAAACCACAGATGCCTGCTCGACGTGCCAACCCCTACCCAAAGAACAATAATGTCACCCCCGAGATGCAGCATTTGATGACAACACAGGCACAATTGATGCAGATGATGACCACTTTTATGCAGAACCAGAATCAGAACAACAACAATAATAACAGCAACAACCAGAATAATCCGCCAGGATTCGACATGCTCACCAGATTCCTAAGACTGAGGCCTGCAAAGTTCTCAGGAACCACTGATTCAATGGTGGCCAATGATTGGCTACGCTCAGTGAACAAGGATTTAGTGACTGTCGGCTGCACCGACGAAGAGAATGTTAGGTTTGCAACACATCTGTTGGAAGGGCCAGCAGCAACCTGGTGGGATAACTTTCAGATCACCACCCCATTGAAGATGTGACATGGGCTATCTTTGAGGATGAATTCCGTATAGCTCACATTTCATCCGAAGTGATGAATTTGAAGAAGGAGTTCCACAACCTAAAGCAGCGTCACCGCAGCGTGGCTGAATACATTGAGGAGTTCAACAATCTGGCGCGATATGCACCGGATGAAGTTGATACTGATGCCAAGAGGAAGGAGAAATTCCTCGAAGGACTGAATGATGAACTGAATCTGCAGCTGTCTGTTGCCTATGTCCCAACCTACCAATCACTGTGTGACAAGGCGACCATCTTGGAGAACAAGATGAAACAGGTTGAGAGTAGGAAGAGGAAGCACAGCTCGGGATCGTCTCACAAGAGTTCCCATCATGATGACAGTGGGAATTCTGGATCCCACAAACATGGAAAGTATAACAACCACCACAGCCAAAACATTCATCATGACAACAAGCATCATCGCAGTCATGAGAACGACAAGTATAAGAACCACAAGAGTGGATACAAGAGCCACCACAATGGAGGTGGAAGTGGTAGTGGAAGTCAGCCTGTCAAGAAAGATCTCAGTTAGGTTGAATGCTTCAAGTGTAAGAAGATGGGGCACTATGCTAATGAGTGCCCAGAAAAGAAAGTTGAAGGTGCCAACAAGCCCAACCCTTTCCAGAAGGGACAAGTGAACCACATCAATGTGGAAGAAATTTATGAGGAACCTGATGCTGTGGCTGGTAAGTTCAAACTCAATTCTGTTCTAGCACTTGTTCTTTTTGATATTGGCACATCGCATTCATCCATATCAAGAGAATTTGTTGATATAAATGAACTTCCAGTTGAAACTATTGGGTGTCCTATAAAAGTAAGTTCTCCTGGTGGAGAAATGATAGTGAACTCAGGATGTCATGACCTAGTCATTGAATTTGGGAAGTATAAGTTTCCCGTTAATTTGATAATCCTAAATTCCCAAGGATTGGATGTCATTTTGGGAATGGACTGGATGACTAAGTACAAGGGAGTGCTAGATTGTGCCAATCATACTGTCACACTCACAACCCCAAATAATAAAAGGATTAGATTCAAGACTAACTTTGAATCAAAAGGGAGTAAGATAAATTCTCTTAAGGGGGTTAGCATAGGTAGTGTGATAATTGTGAGAGAATATCCAGATGTGTTTTCGGAGGAATTGCCGGGAATGCCACCAGATAGAGATGTGGAGTTTCTGATTGACTTGGTACCAGGATCAGGACCAGTATCAAAGAGACCTTACAAGATGTCAGTTGATGAGTTGAAGGAACTCAAGAAACAACTTGGAGAACAGTTGCAGCAAGGATTTATTCAACCAAGTTCTTCATCTTGGGGAGCACCAGTCTTGTTTGTTGAAAAGAAAGATAGAAGTCAAAGGTTATGCATAGATTATCATTCACTCAATGAGGTGACTATCAAGAACAAATATCCTTTGCCCAGAATGAATGACTTGTTTGATCAGTTAGAAGGAGCCCGTGTGTTCTCAAAGATTGATCTCCGGTCAGGTTATTTTCAACTTAAGATAAGGGAACAAGGCATACCTAAGACTGCTTTCACCACTAGGTATGGATTGTATGAGTACAAAGTGATGCCATTTGGTTTGACCAATGCACCAGCCTACTTCATGAATATGATGAACAAGGTGTTCATGGAGTTTCTTGACAAGTTTGTTGTCGTCTTCATCAATGACATTTTGATCTACTCCAAGAGTAATTAAGAGCATGAGGTACATTTACGTTTGATACTTGAGAAGCTTAGAGATCATAAACTGTATGCCAAATTCAGCAAGTGTGAATTCTGGCTGAATGAGGTTGGATTTCTTGGACACATTGTGTCAGGAAATTGTGTAGGAGTTGATCCCGCAAAAGTGTCAGCTGTAACTGAGTGGGAATCTCCTAAGTCAGTGAAATAAGTCTGTAGTTTCCTTGGCCTGGCAGGATACTATAGAAGGTTTATTGAGAATTTCTCAAAGGTAGCTAAACCAATGACGGAGTTACTCAAGAAAGACAAGAAATTTGATTGGACTGAAGGATGTGAACTCAGTTTCCAAGAATTAAAGAAGAGACTAGTGACAGCACCAGTCTTATGTCTGCCAGATTTGGAGAAGGATTTCCAAGTGTATTATGATGCATCTCACCAAGGGTTAGGTGCAGTTTTGATGCAAGAAGGGAAAGTTGTGGCTTATGCCTCGAGACAACTCAAAACTCATGAAGTGAATTATCCTACTCATGATTTAGAGTTAGCCTCTGTTGTCCATGCACTCAAAACATGGAGACATTATCTTTTGGGAAAGCGATGTGAAGTGTTCACAGATCACAAAAGTTTGAAGTATATCTTCACTCAGAAAGAAATCAACATTAGACGAAGAAGATGTCTAGAACTCATCAAGGACTACGACTTGAGTTTGCAATACCACCCCGGTAAAGCAAATGTTGTAGCAGATGCATTAAGCCGTAAGGTTTATGTGAATGGCCTTACTAAGGAGAGTTGGCAGATGATCTGTGTGCCCAATTCAAAGATCTCAGATTGGAGATTGTGCCTGAAGGACATCTCATGACATTAGATGTTCAGCCCACCTTGTTGGACAAGATCAAGGAAGCCCAAAAGACGGACAAGGAAATTGAAGAGATTAAGGAAAAGATTGGCAAGGGAAAAGCCAAAGGATTCCATGAAGTCGAACATGGTACTTTATGGTATGGAAAACGTATCTGCGTTCCGCAAGATCCGGAGCTTCGGAAACTGATTTTACAAGAAGCACACAACTCACCATATTCCATTCATCCGGGTAACACCAAAATGTACATGGATGTGAAGGAAATATTTTGGTGGAATAATCTCAAGAAGGATCGCCGAACATATTGCTTTGTGTGATGTATGTAGTAGGGTGAAAGCAGAACATCAGAAACCAGCAGGATTGTTACAACCACTACCTATTCCTGATTGGAAGTGGGATAATATTGGCATGGATTTCATCACTGGATTGCCAAGGACTAGATCAGGATATGATTCTATTTGGGTAGTAGTGGATCGCCTAACCAAAGTGGCTCATTTCATACCCGTGAAGACAACCTATACAAGTGCTAAGTTGGCCAAGATCTATATGAATAGGATTGTGTGTCTGCATGGAGTACCCAAGAGTATTGTGTCTGATAGGGGAACTCAATTCACTTCCCATTTTTGGAGGCAACTGCATGAGTCATTGGGAACGAGATTGGAATTCAGTACTGCTTTTCATCCCCAGACTAATGGATAGACAGAAAGGACCATCCAGATTTTAGAGGATATGTTGAGGGCATATGCCCTAGATTATGGAGCTAGTTGGGATGAAAGTCTACCTTACGCAGAATTATATTAGAACAACAGCTATCAAGCCAGTATTGAGATGGCACTGTTTGAATTTCTCTATGGGAGAAAGTGTACTACACCATTGTTATGGAATGGTGTTGGAGAAAGAAACTTGTTCGGGCCAGAACTAATCAAAGAAGCTGAAGAGAAAGTCAAGTTAGTAAAGGACAAATTGAAGATAGCACAATCCCGATAGAAGAGCTCCACAGATCCTAAGCATAGAGAAGTCACCTATGAGGTGGGTGATAGAGCTTATCTTAGAGTATCACCACATCATGGAGTGAAGAGATTTGGAGTCAAAGGAAAATTGGCCCCAAGATATGTTGGACCATTCAAGATTTTGAGCCATAAAGGAGAAGTAGCATATGAGATTGAATTGCCTGAATCATTGTCTGCCGTTCACAATGTGTTTCATGTGAGTCAGCTAAAGAAATGCCATCCGGAGATGGAGGAGACTTCTTTGAAGGATACTATACCTTTGGAGGAGGTCCAGTTGGAGAGTGATCTCACTTATGAGGAAAAACCTATCAAGATTCTTGAGACTGCAGAAAGAGTTATTCGGACAAAAACTATCAAATTCTGCAAAGTTCAGTGGAACCATCATTCTGAAGAAGAAGCAACATGGGAAAGAGAAGATGATCTTCGGAAAGACCACCCTCACCTATTTGCTAGCCAATCCGAATCTCGAGGGTGAGATTCACCTTAAGGGGGATAGATTTGTAACATCCCAAAAATCATGATTTCAAAGTTTGCATATCATTCATGCATTCATAATCATTTTAGGATCATTTTTCAAAAACAAAAGCATTTGTGGTCTATTATTTTATGTAAGCAAGGCAATGGCCTTATTGCTACCTTCTAAGAAGAAAATACTTGCTTTAATCAGTAAAGGTTTGAACATGGGTTTGTTTGATATTTCTAAAGCTTGGTCAAAGTTTTCAAAACAAAAATATGAATTCAAACCATTCATATGCCTATTAAAATAATTAATTAAGGCATTTTTTATTTTTAAAATTCAATGGGCCAATATAATCTTGAGAGAACAGCAGCATTTCAAACTCAAATTTGTGCAAGTTTTACTTTACAAAAATACAGAATAAAGTTTGGATACAAACTCATTTGAAATCATTTGAAAAACATTCCTGAAAATCAAATTAGAAAAGGAAAAGGGAAAAGGAAAAAAAATAAAAACAAGCGCTGCACTTTGAGCGCAACACCAGAACCGGCCCAAAAGCCCACCCGGGCCATTTCCTCTCGCCTCTCTCACCCTTGAACCTTACCTCGCAGCCATCGATGCTTGGGCCCGCACCACGCCAGATCATCTCCCAAACCTCACAGACACGCCGTGGCCGCCCATTTCCTCCTCCTTCACTGTCGCGATTTAAGCTGCTTAATTCCCATTGATTCACCGAGTGAATGTTGCCCCTGCTTTGTCTACTTAACCACCTCCCCACCCCGCTCCTTTCCCCTCACATAGCACCACCAGAGCGCCGCCAGGCTCCACGAATTTTGCTCTACACCGCCGCAACAACGAAGAACTCCGGCGAGCTATAGCGGCGAGTCACGAGCGCGCCTTGCCCTCTGGTTCACACGAGCCTCTTTGCCATCACCTTGCGCATCTTCTCATGTTTTCCTTTTTCCTGAATCGCCCTAAGTCGTCGCCCTCGTCAACATCTGCAAGCTCCCGAAGCTAAGCTCAACTCCGACGAGCCATTCCGGTGAGCCCCGTGTCCCCCTCTGTCTCTGGTTCACGCAACCGTGTTCGCCAGTGTCTTGCGCATCTGTTAACGCTTGCCGTTTGGTCCCTTGCACCCTAGGTCGTCGTCTTCGACTCCGACAATGAGTACCCGACGCGCAGACGAACTCCGACAAGGTCCTGCTGCCGTGTCCGTGCGCCCCGACCCTGTCCATCTGCATGTTGATCATCTCCCCGTCCTCGTGATCTCGGTAAGCACTAGCACGTTCCCCCTGCCCCTATGGCCTCGTCGCCGTGTCACCGCCAGAGGCGTCGCAGCTGCAAGCGCCATTCGCACCACTGGTTCTTGATCAGATGGATCTGATCCATTGGATCTAAATCCAAAGGCCTCGATTAGATCTTTTAGCGAAACAGTACCATTAGACCTGGGCCGTGCAACTTTAGTTAGATCCTATGGCTCGCAAGCGTGATCCGGCCGAACCGGTACCGTCCAATCAGAAGCTGCCGCATGTCTAGGGTTTAGAAATCCGAACCGATACTATGCATTAGAAATATTTTGTATAGGGCTTACATGATAATTTTTGCTAAGTATCTACATGCTATGCTTGGGAAATCCTAGTAGTTGTAGAATTGTTAGAATTTTCTCTAAGTTAAGATACTTTCTATTGCCATGCTTAGCCTAGATAGTAGCAACCAAGGGTGGATTATATACACATGCTATGGAAAAATATTTCTAAGTCTTTGACTTATGTTTTGCTTAATAAAACAACTAAGTGAATGAAACACCTGGGTGGAATGGTGGATTGGTTTATGTTGAGTGGTTACACAAGGCCCATTTCTATGCTTTACCTTGTGTATCACACTTGTGGAATGCCACCCAGGAACAAAGGGATTTGAGATGCGATATGTTAAGAAGCTTCTAGTGCAGCCACATGGCATTATGGGCTCTGCCTGGATCATATAGGTTGCAATAAGAAAGCCATTTGGACAGTTGGTGGTAGTGGGTGATAGGTTGGAACGCATCCATTTGGTCTAAGGGAAGGCTTCTGAAAGGTCCTGTCTTGGTGAAAATCAAGTCTTGTGGGGAAAGTGCACCACCTCTGCAGAAGGAAGAAACTAAGTACTTAGCCGTGTCCCCGGTAATGGACAATATGAGCATCAAGACATGGAAGCTATCAAGAATCTCCTCATCCCAATTTTCTAAGTTAAAACTTGTGGTTGAACAAGGTTGAAGGTTCACCAATTTCTATTGGTGGTTCCTTGGGAGTTTTTGCCAAACAAAAACTTAGTGTTTTCAACTGATAGGTAAAACCTATTTTGAGCAAAGCAAGACTAAGATACACTTATCCAAATTCATGTAGAAGCTAGATACTGTTATTCTACTAAGGTATAACTTGCCAATACTATTCCAATGTATTGACCCATTGTGGCTGTAACTTGTGATGTTGCAGGTTATTCTGATGAGGATTAGTGTTATGAGTCTACACTCAACATGCTTGCCTGTGGCACATGAAGATGAAGACTTTTATTTATATTGTTATGATAAACTCTTGTACTAGCCTATGGCTATGGAGTTGTATAAGACTATGTTATCTCTGGAATGACGATGTAATAATGACCTTTGTTTCTGCGTACTTCATCTTAAACTGTGGATGCTAGAAATTGATCCAGGGACGAGCATTGCAATCACAGGGACCTTTACCTTTATAAAGGTGGGGTCTTACATTAATAAACAAACAAAAAGTTCCTAGTTATTCCTCTCTCATAAACTAGCTCGTTGATTAACAAGATGATCAAGGTTTCTTGATCATGGACATTGGATGTTGTTAATAACGGGATCACAACATTAGTGTAATGGTGTGATGAACATTCATCCGAAGTATAGCATTACGATCAAATTCATTGAGTTTATATTTCTATAACAACTTACGAAGTGATCCTAATCCTTAGACCATGAGATCATGTCAATCACTAACACCGGAAGAGTTTCTTGATAACATCAAACGTCACACCATAACAGGGTGATTATAAAGATGGGTTCAGAATTAATAAAGTGTTATGTTGAGGCCCATGGATCGAGAGTGGAATTTGTTCATCCCGATGACGGATAGATATACTCTGGGCCCTCTCTGTGATATCACATTGGTTAGCTTGCAAGCAAGTGATTTGATCACTAGAATGTTATAGCATGGGAACAAGAAAAGAGTGCATGTCAGTAACAAGATCAAACTAGTTACAGAGATACCGATGATCGAATCTCGGACATGTAATATATCACGAAACAAAGGGATTAAGATACTAGCGTAAAAGGTTCCGACGATCACAAGAAAGTCATCGTTGAATGTGTGGGAGTCAGTATGGGTCTCCAGATCCCGCTTCTGATTATTGATCCGAGAGGGGTCTCGATCATGTCCGCATTATTCACGAACTTTAGGGTGACACACTTAAGAGACACCGACATCCAATTGGAGCAAAAGTTTCATGCCGGAAAGAATAACAAGCGCAGGAATTTATTTCACTAGATACCGAAATAGGTTTTCGGGTGAAATTGCATAAAGTGGTTATGCATGTGAAACAGAATTCTAGCAAGGGGTTATATGTGAATGTTTCTCATTAAAGTAATTGACAAAATTCTGAATAAATAAAAGATTTTTATTTAATGAGAGTTTGCATTAAATTTGGTGGAAATTTAATTGCAAGTTTGAGTGGGATTTTGAGTGGAGGGAAATGAAGAGTTTTCTGTGAGTGGAGTGTCCACCCACATGAATGAAGGAGGGGAGGGGTCAGCTCCCATGGCCGGCGGCTACCCCCTTGGGTGCCCCCCGCCTCCTATAAAAGGCACCCCTCTCCCTCTCTCTCACTCACACCTCCTCGTGAAGGATCTCTCTCCCCCTCTAGAATTTATCCCCCATGGTCTCGGACTAGCGAGATACATGTTCCTTGTGGCTATTCAGCAAGAAAGAGTTGTTCTTCCACTGCATCGCTGGAGCGAGGAGGCGGAGGTTGCTCGGTGCCTCAGACGTGTGTGCGAGCACGGATGCGCTGCTGATTTGCGGCGCTAGGACTTCCTCTCGATCTTGAGATCGGCAAGAGATCGTCTACATCAACCACGGGTTTAACTCGTTAAGCTTCGTCGGTCTTCAAGGGTATGTTCTCTATGGATATACATCCGCCTGTTGTTTGTATCTAGTAGATAGTTCTTGGTACATAGTTGTTCCCATCGTAGGAATTTTTTTGTTTTCTATGTTGCGAACCCGACAGTGGTATCAGAGCCGGATCTATGAGATGCTTTACGCGGGTAGTACACATATGAGTATGTGGGCGATGATGATCATGTTGTTGCTCCTTAGTTGTAATTTTGGATATTGGTGGCATAGTGGGATGAAGTGGCCCGGACAAACTTTACATGTCCTCGCACATGAGACCTGTTCCATGCTTGACATGCAACTAGTTTGCATAAGTGGCTAGCGGGTGTCTGTCTCTCCTACTATTGTCAACATCTATTTTGCAACAAGTTTTCAACAATTTTGTTATCCTTGTTGTGGTTCATGTTTGAAGGTATGAACGGTTCTATCCTCGAAATCCCTAAGCCACGTAAAATTTGCAATGGATAAATTAGAGTCGTCTAGTTTAGATTGTTGTTGGGCTAGTGTTATGATATGGTGATGTTGTAAGTAGAAGTATGAGATGGTACTCTTATAACACACATAACGTGTAAGTTCCATTGACCATGGACTTACACATAAAGGTATGATAGTGATCATACCACGATGCACATGATAGAGATCATATGCGGGAACCATATCATTCCACTAATAAACATGTGATGTTTGATAACATCGTATATTGCTTGTTTGACATTTTATTAGCATAATAAGATGATCCCTCATTTAAACATCAAGATAAGAATGTCTTCTTCCTTTAGTATGCACTGATTATGTTTTCGTCGCTCCAAGACATCACGTGATGATCGGGTGTTCTTGGATCCACGACCATATTTCGGGTGTAAGACAGTTACACATGCGAATACTAAGGTTCTTACTTGGCGAGCCTAGCATGTACAGACATGGCCTCGGAACACGGACCGAAAGGTTAAACATGAGTCATATAGTAGATATGATGCCCATTTGATGCTCGCCTTTGAAGCTACACCGACTCACATGATGATCGGACTTGGTGTAGTGGATTTGGTTCATGTAATCACCAAAAAGACACGAGGGATGTCGTTTTTGAGTGGGAGTTCATTCGTAATGTGGATTAGTTGAACTCAATCTATCATAAACTTAGTCTAAACTTTACAAATTCTATTGTAGATGGCACCACCTGCTTTTAATTTCAATGTGTTCATGGAGAAAGAGAAATTTGCAACGAACGGTAGAAACTTTACCGAATGGGCCATGAATTTGAGGATTCTCCTCTCTGCTGCACAAAAGCAATATATGCTAGAAGCGCCGCTAGGCCCCCCACCTTTTGAGGAAGACCCTGACGAGTAGAAGAATGTCTATCAGACTCGTCAGGAGGACCACAAGTTAGTTCATTGCAGCATATTATATGGGCTAGAGACAGAACTTCGAAAGCGTTTCGAAAATGGCAATGCATTTGATACAATGGGTGAGTTGAAAATGATTTTTGACACACATGCTGCTGTAGAGAGCTATAATGCTTCAGAAAATTTCTTTAGCTGCATGATGGAAGAGCACAACTCCGTTATTGAGCATGTACTCAAGATGTCAGGTTATGCCGATAATCTTGTGTCCTTGGGAATATCGATTCCCATTGACTTAGGCATCCATCGTGTTCTGCAGTCTCTACCACCTAGCTATAAGAGCTTTGTGATGAACTATAAATTGCAAGGCATGAAGAAGTCTCTCCCCGAGCTTCTGTCAATGCTTAAAACTACAGAAGTGGAGATCAAAAAGGAACATCAAGTGTTGATGATCAATAGGAACACTGGTTTCAAGAAAGACAAGAAAGGAAAACGGAAGGGAAGTAAGGGCGGCAAGCCGGTTGCCGTGCCTGAAAAGAAACCTCGAGTTGGAACTAAGTCTGATACGTGCTACTATTGTAAGGGGACTGGCCACTGGAAGCGCAACTGCCCCAAGTATTTGGAAGCCAAGAAGGCCTGCAAGGCAAACAAAGGTATATATGATTACATGTTATTGATGTGTACTTGACTAGTGCTCGCAGTAGCACCTAGGTATTTGATATCAGTTCAGTTGCTAATATTTGTAACTCGAATCAGGGGCTGCGGAACAAGCGACTGCTAGCAAGGGGTGAGGTCAAGATGCGTGTCGGCAATGGATCAAGCGTTGATTTGATCGCCGTTGGAACGCTACCTCTCCATTTGCCATCGGGATTAGTTATAAACTTGAATAATTGTTATCTGGTTCCTGCACTAAGCATGAATATTGTATCTGGATCGTGTTTGATGCGAAGTGGTTATTCATTTAAATCCGAGAACAATGGTTGTTCTATTTATATGAATGGAATCTTTTATGGTCATGCACCGATGATGAATGGTTTATTTCCATTGGATCTCGATAATAATGTTACACATATTCATAATGTTGATGCTAAAAGGATTAAACTTAATGATGATATATCCGCATATATGTGGCACTACCGTCTAGGTCATATTGGCGTTAAACGCATGAAGAAGCACCATTCGTATGGAATTTTGGAATTACTTGATTTTGAATCATTTGATACATGTGAGCCATGCCTTATGGGCAATATGACTAGAACGCCGTTTTCCGGTTCAATGGAACGGGCGACAGATTTATTGGAAATCATACATTCTGATGTAGTGGTCCAATGAGTGTGTCGGCACGAGGTGGATATCGTTATTTTGTTACTTTCACGGATGATTTGCATAGATACGGTTATATCTACTTGATGAAACACAAGTCTGAAACCTTTGAAAAGTTCAAGGAATTTCAGAATGAAGTGGAAAATCGTCGTAATAGAAAGATCAAATTTCTACGGTCCGACCGTGGAGGTGAGTATCCAAGTTACGAGTTTAGCACTCACATGAAAGAGTGTGGAATTGTTTCACAACTCACACCTGCCGGAACACCACAGCGAAATGGTGTGTCGAAACGTCGTAATCGTACTTTATTGGATATGGTTCGATCTATGATGTCTCTGACAGACTTGCCGTTGTCACTTTGGGGTTATGTACTAGAAACTGCTACATTTACTTTAAATCAGGAACCATCTAAATCCGTTGAAAAGACACTGTATGAATTGTGGTTTCGAAACAAACCTAAGCTGTCATTTCTTAAAGTTTGGGGATGCGATGTTTATGTGAAGAAACTTCAACCGGATAAACTCGAACCCAAAGCAGAAAAATGCGTCTTCCTAGGATACCCTAAGGAAACTATTGGGTATTCCTTCTATCACAGATCCGAGGGCAAGGTTTTTGTTGCCAAGAATGGATCCTTTCTAGAGAAAGAGTTTCTCGCGAAAGGTGTGAGTAGTCGGAAGGTAGAACTCGAAGAAGTTATTGAACCTTCTCTTCAAAGTATGGTGAGTAGCACAGCGCCGGAAGTTGTTCCGGAGTTGGCTTCACCTGTTGAAGAGGGAACTAATGATAATGATCATGAAACTCCAAAAGAGAGTACTACCAAACCTCGCAGGTCTAGCAGGGCGCGTGTAGCTCCCGAGCTATACGGAAACCCTGTTATGAATTTCATGGTTGATGAAATTGATGACCCTGCGACGTATGAAGAAGCGATGATGAGCCCGGATTCCAACAAATGGTTAGAAGACATGAAATCCGAGAGGGAATCCATGTATGAAAATCAAGTTTGGAACTTGGTGGAATTACCTCACGACCGAAAGGTCGTGGAGAACAAATGGATTTTCAAAAAAGAAAACTGATGCTGATGGTAATGTGACCGTCTATAAAGCTCGACTTGTCGAAAAGAGGTTTCGACAAATTCAAGGAGTTGACTACAATGAGACATTCTCTCCCGTAATGATGCTAAAGTCAGTTAGGATTATGTTAGCAATTGCTGCATATTTCGATTATGAGATATGGCAGATGGATGTCAAAACCGCGTTTCTCAATGGTAATATTGAAGAAGAGTTGTATATGATACAACCAAAGGGTTTTGTCGATCCTAAGGATGCTAACAAGGTGTGCAAGCTTCAGCGATCCATCTATGGATTGAAGCAAGCATCACGAAGTTGGAATCTCCACTTTTATGAGGTGATCAAAGAGTTTGGATTTATCCAAACTTATGGAGAATCTTGTATTTATAAGAAAGTGAGTGGGAGCAATGTGGCATTTCTGATATTATATGTGGATGACATATTATTGATCGTAAATGATATAGATCTTTTAAACAATGTTAAAAGTTATCTAAACAACAAATTTTCAATGAAGGACCTAGGTGAAGCGTCATACATATTAGGCATAAATATCTATAGAGATAGATCTAGGCGCCTAATAGGGCTATCGCAAAGTACATACCTTTATAAGATTTTAAAGAAGTTTAAAATGGACGGAAGTAAGAAGGGGTTCTTACCTATGTTCCAAGGCAAGACATTGAGTAAGACTCAAAGTTCGGCTACGACGGAAGAAAGAGAGATAATGGACAAAGTCCCCTATGCTTCAGTCATAGGCTCTATAATGTACGCCATGCTATGTACAAGACCGGATGTGGCACATGCTATTAGTTTGACTAGTAGGTACCAATCGGATCCAGGTTCGGAACACTGGATAGCGGTCAAGAATATCCTTAAGTACTTACGAAGAACTAAGGATATGTTTCTTGTATAAGGAGGTGAAGAAGAGCTCGTCGCTAAGTGTTATGTCGACGCAAGCTTTGACACCGACCCGGATCACTCTGAGTCTCAATCCGGATACATATTTCTCATGAATGGCGGAGCGGTTACTTGGAGGAGTTCCAAACAACCTGTGGTGGCGGGATCAACAATGGAGGCCGAATATGTTGCTGCTTCGGAAGCGGCTTAGGAAGCGGTTTGGATGAAGGAGTTCATATCCGAACTAGGTGTGGTTGAAGCGCATTGGACCCAATGGTGATCTATTGTGACAACAATGGTGCCATTGCCAATGCCAGAGAACCAAGGTATCACAAGAATTCCAAGCATATTAAGCGCCAGTTTCACTCCATCCGCGAGCATGTCAAGGATGGAGATATAAAGATTTGTAATGTACACACGGATCTCAATGTAGTAGATCCATTGACTAAAACTCTCCCTAGAGAAAAACATGATCAACACCAGAACTCCATGGGTGTTAGTGTAAGATCCCTCCTTATTAAAGGAAAAGATCCCTGTGATTGCAATGCTAGTCCCTGGATCAATGCTAGCATCCACAGTTTAAGATGAAGTACACAGATACAAAGGTCGTTTATTACAGTCATTCCAGAGATAAAACATAGTCTTTTACAACTCATGGCCAAAGACCTAATACAAGAGTTTATGGAATAAGTAAATAAACATAAGTCTTCATCTTCATGTGCCACAGGCAAGCATGTTGAGTGTAGACTCATGACTCCTAATCATCATCGGAGTAACCTGCAACATTACAAGTTACAGCCACAGAGGGTCAATACTTTGGAATAGTATTGGCAAGTGATACCTTAGTATAATATAAGTGGACTATAATACTATATGCATTTGGCTGGTGGAGCTTAGGCTTGCATTACTCAAAATAGATTTTTCCTTAACCTTTGAAAATACTAAGTTTTGTTTGGCAAAAACTTTCCAAGACATCTACCAATCAAAGACTGAAGATCCACTCAGGGCATCTACCAATCAAAGACTGAAGATTAACTTGGCAAAAACACCCAAGGCATCTACCAATCAAAGACTGAAGATCCACTCAGGGCATCTACCAATCAAAGACTGAAGATCCTTTTAACCCTTCTTCACCCACAAGTTTTATTTAGAAATTGGAGTGATGAGATTCTTGAAGTTTCCATGTCTTGATGCTCAAATTGTCCTTTACCAGGGACATGGCTAAGTACTTAGGTTTTACACTCTGCAGAGGTGGTGCACTTTCCCCACAAGACTTGGTTTCCCAAGACAAGATCCTTCAGTAGCCTTTCCTTAGTCAAATGGACGCGTTCCAACCTATCATCCCATCTACCACCCACTGTCCAAGAGACTAAGTTCTAGCATCCTAAGATCATGGCAGAGCCCATATTGCCAGGTGGTTGCACTTGAAGCTTCTCAACATTTGACATCTCAAATCTCTTTGTTCCTGGGTGGCCATCCACAAGTGAGATACACAAGCCAAGTCCATGGCCTTGTGAACCACTCAACATAAACCATTCCTTCCATTCCACCCAGGTGATTCATTAACTTAGTTGTTTTGTTAAAATAAAACACAAGTCCAAAGACTTATAATAATTTTTCAAAATGTGAAAATATAAACCACCCTTGTTTTCTAGTAGCTAGGCTAAGCATGATAGTATTAGGAATCTTGACTTAGGTAATTTTCACTAAGGTTTCACCTAATAGGTTTTCCCATAGCATAGTTTATACTTAGCAAAAATCCATGCAAGTCCTATACTTGGAAAAATAATACTAATGCATAGATAAAATATAGGAATGGAATATTCATGAAGATATCACTTGCCTTGGTAGTGTGGAGAGTAGCACTCGTCACAATCACAATCACTAGCAAAATCTACACACAAAGTTGTAGCACACAATTACACACAAATATATACAAGCAAAATAATATGAATGCATGCATGCATGAACCTACCAAGTGGTGATTTTGAAAAACTCAATCAAGCAAGTGTAAGTTTACAGAAACTAAACAAGTCACAAAATAGCCAAGATAACTTACTTAGCCCTAAAACAAAAATACTAAACTAAATCTATACTCAAAAAGGCCTCAAACAAGTTTCTGCAATTTAAGCCAATCTAATGGTTACTATTTGCTAAACAAAAAGGATAGGCAGAAAGGTCTTGTTTTACTGAATCCAATGGTATAAAGTTTGCAAAATTCCAACGTGGCATTCAAAAGTTGTAGGCATTTGAATTTGGATCAAATTTCTGGTTTTAAATCTATTTTCAGACCTAACCCTAGCCACGCGTCACTGTCTAATTGGTCGGTACCGGTTCGTCTGGATCGAGTGATACAGACCGCTGGATTTAAAGGGGCAGGTGCGGCTCAGATCAACGCGTACCCCTTCGATTAGTCATTCTATCCAAGCCATCAGATGCAGATCTAACGGTCCCTATTGCCCTGGCCAAAATCTGGCGGCGGAGCGGTGGCTACCGGCGGCGGAACGGTCGGTCGACGACGGAGGCAACGCTACAGGGGGTGAGTGAGAAAGAGGAGTAGCTCACCAAGCTCAGGGGGTCACGGTGATGCTCGTCGTACTCGCGGTTGGTCAAGGGGCGCTCGGGTTCAGCCGCGATTCCTCGCCGGAGTGGAGGACAGCGTCGGTGCGTCGGGTGGTCGTCGTGGACGTCGCTGTGAATCACCCCAAGGCAAGGCGAAGACACGGTTAGATTCACAGAGTCGAGACAGAGTCGTGTGCGTGAACTAGAAGGCGCGGGGCGGTCTGGGCTTACCACTAGAGCTCGCCGGAGTTCGTACAGAAGACGGTGGCGGCCAGTCGACGACGTTGCCGGAGCTACGGTTCATGCGAGGGCAACCGAAATGTGTTAAAAGAAGCGCAGAGGCTCACTGAACCAGTTTGCAAGAACGAGGGTAGAGGGGAGCTCAGAACTCACCGGAATTCGCCGGCGCAGTCGTCGGAGACGGCGGGGCTACAGAGAGTAATGCTCGCAGCCTGGTGGCGCTCTGGGTTCGGGGTTTGAGGGAGAAGAGAGAGGGGGCAGAGGGGGTTCTTATAGCCTGGTCACGCGTGAGAATCACTCGGCCATTGAATCGAATTAACGCCGTGAATTAAACACAGAAACGGCCGCGTTGATTTGGGGATGAACTGGCCGTGCGGGTGGAGACGACGCTGACGTGGAGAAGGCCCGCTTGTCAGCGAGGTGCGCGAGGTGGAGGTGGGGTCTGTACATTGCTGATCAGACGCTGCCATGCTGCGTGAGAAGAAAAAGGAAGGTCCCGGGTGGGCTTGTTGGGCTCGATTCTTGCTGGGCCAGAACTTCGCTTGCCTTTTTTTCCTTTGCTTAAGCCTTTTCTTTTTCTAATTCCATTTTTCTGAATTGATTTTGATATGAATTCAAATCCTTTTGAATTCAAACTGCTTTGGGAATTTTTGCAGGGTTTTGTGGTTCAAGAACAGTCTTTTTAACTAAGTGGTTACCTTGCAAGGCTTGGTCAAGCTTGGGTTTTGAAATGAACAGAGACTTTGTCTCTGTTTGAAAATGTTTGAAATAGGGTTTGAAAATATTTCTAAAATGGAAACTTGGGTTTAAATGCTATACCTAATCTTTCCAACCATGGAGGCAAGCAAACAAGTTCCTAAACCATCCAATCTCAAAGGGTGATGGCCAATTGAGATAATTTGCCCACATGAAATCATAGCCTAAGTTTATGCATCTAAATTATTTTGAGAAAAACCCTATATGAATGAAAGATGCAAGGATGATATGAATGAGTTTTGAAACATGATTTTTGGGATGTTACAATTCTAACCCCCTTAAAATGAATCTCGCCCTCGAGATTCGGATTGGCTAGCAAATAGGTGAGGGTGGTCTTTCCGAAGATCATCTTCTCTTTCCCATGTTGCTTCTTCTTCGGAATGATGGTTCCATTGTACTTTGCAGAACTTGATAGTTTTTGTCCTTGTGACTCTTTCTGTGGTCTCAAGAATTTTGACAGGCTTTTCTTCGTAGGTGAGATCATTTTCTAGTTGAACTTCTTCCAAAGATATGGTATCCTTTAAAGAAGATCCTTCCATCTCCGGGTGACATTTCTTAAGCTGACTCACATGAAAAACATTATGGACTGCTGATAAAGATGCTGGCAGTTCTATTTCATACGCAACTTCTCCTTTGCGACTTAGAATGTTGAATGGTCCAACATATCTTGGTGCCAACTTTCCTTTGACTCCAAATCTCTTCACTCCACGGAGTGGTGATACTCTAAGATAGGCTCTATCCCCAACTTCGCAGGTGACTTCTCTACGCTTAGCATCTGCGTAGCTTTTCTGTCGAGACTGTGCTATCTTCAACCTGTCTCTAACCAATTTGACCTTTTCTTCGGCGTCTTTGATAAGATCTGGTCCAAACAAGCTTCTTTCTCCCACACCATTCCATAGTAATGGGGTGGTACACTTCCTTCCGTAGAGAAACTCAAATGGTGCCATCCCAATGCTAGATTGGTGACTGTTGTTGTAGGAGAACTCTGCGTAAGGCAGACTTTCATCCCAACTTGCTCCATAGTCTAGGGCACATGCCCTCAACATGTCTTCAAGAATTTGATTAGTCCTTTCTGTTTGTCCATCAGTTTCAGGATGAAAAGCAGTGCTGAATTCCAACCTTGTTCCTAAAGATTCATGAAGCTGTCTCCAAAAGTGAGAAGTGAATTGAGTTCCTCTATCAGACACAATACTCTTAGGTACACCGTGAAGGCATACAATTCTGTTCATGTAGATTTTGGCTAACTTGGCACTGGTATAAGTTGTCTTTACGGGTATAAAATGAGCCACTTTAGTTAGGCGATCCACTACTACCCATATGGAGTCATACCCTGACCTGGTCCTTGGTAATCCGGTAATGAAATCCATACCAATATTTTCCCACTTCCATTCAGGAATAGGCATTGGCTGAAGCAAACCTGCTGGTTTCTGATGCTCCGCTTTCACTCTACTACACACATCACACAAAGCAATGTGTTCAGCGATGTCCCTTTTGAGATTGTTCCACCAAATTCTTTCTTTTATGTCCATGTACATTTTGGTGTTTCCCGGGTGAATAGAATATGGAGAGTTATGGGCCTCTTGTAGAATCAGTTTCTGCAATTCCAGATCTTGTGGAACACAAATACGTTTCCCGTGCCATAAAGTACCTTGTTCATCCATATGGAAACTTTTAGCTTTCCCTTGGCTAATCCTTTCCCTAATCTCTTCGATCTCTTTATCTGTCTTTTGGGCTTCTTTAATCTTATCCAACAGAGTGGGTTGAACATCCAAAGACATGAGATGTCCTTCCGGCACAATCTCCAACCTGAGTTCCTTGAATTGCTTACACAAGTCATCTGGCAATTCACCTTTGGTAAGGCCATTTACAAACGCCTTACGACTTAGAGCATCTGCTACTACATTTGCTTTACCGGGGTGGTATTGCAAACTCAAGTCGTAATCCTTGATAAGTTCTAGCCATCTCCTTTGTCTCATATTGATTTCCTTCTGGGTGAAGATATACTTCAAACTCTTATGATCGGTGAATACTTCACAACGTTTTCCCAAAAGGTAATGTCTCCATGTTTTGAGTGCATGGACAACAGCGGCTAACTCTAAATCATGAGTAGGATAATTTACTTCATGAGTTTTGAGTTGTCTCGAGGCATAATCCACAACTTTTCCGCCTTGCATAAGTACGGCACCTAATCCTTGTTGTGAAGCATCACAATACACTTGGAAATCCTTTTCTAAATCTGGTAGGCACAGAACTGGTGCTGACACAAGTCTCTTCTTTAATTCTTGAAAACTGAGTTCACAATCTTCAGACCAAGCAAATTTCTTATCTTTCTTTAACAATTCTGTCATTGGTTTAGCAACCTTTGAAAAATTTTCAATGAACCTTCTGTAGTAACCTGCTAAACCAAGGAAACTACGAACCTCTTTTACGTTCTTAGGAGATTCCCATTCTGTCACAGCTGAAACTTTAGCAGGATCAACTGCTACACCATCCTTTGTCATAACATGACCAAGAAATCCAACTTCCTCTAACCAAAACTCACACTTGCTGAATTTGGCATAAAGCTTATGTTCCCTTAGTTTCTCAAGTATCAAACGTAGATGTCTTTCATGCTCTTCCTTGCTCTTGGAGTAGACCAAGATGTCATCGATGAAAACGACAACGAACTTGTCGAGAAATTCCATGAACACTTTGTTCATCATATTCATGAAGTATGTTGGAGCGTTGGTTAAACCAAAAGGCATCACAGTGTACTCATACAATCCATACCTTGTGGTGAATGCTATTTTAGGTATGTCTTGCTCTCTTATCTTGAGTTGAAAATAGCCTGACCGAAGATCAATCTTCGAGAACACACAAGCTCCTTCTAGCTGATCAAACAAGTCATTTATTCTTGGCAAAGGATATTTGTTCTTGATGGTTACCTCGTTGAGAGAACGGTAATCTATGCATAATCTTTGAGTTCTGTCTCTCTTTTCTACGAACAAAACTGGAGCTCCCCAAGATGAAGAACTTGGCTGGATGAATCCTTTCTGCAATTGTTCTCCAAGTTGTTTCTTGAGTTCCTTAAGTTCGTCAACTGACATTTTATAAGGCCTCTTAGCTCTTGGTCCAGAACCTGGTACCAAATCTATTATAAACTCCACATCTCTATCTGGTGGCATTCCTGGT
The DNA here is from genome assembly GCA_023614405.1 of Avena insularis. Classification (NCBI taxonomy): domain Eukaryota; kingdom Viridiplantae; phylum Streptophyta; class Magnoliopsida; order Poales; family Poaceae; genus Avena; species Avena insularis. The sequence continues at coordinate 236,277,792 of CM042687.1, read as the reverse complement.
AACTCTTCCGGAAACACATCCGGATATTCACACACAATTGGCACACTGTCCATGCTAACCCCCTTAAGAGAATTCAGCTTACTCCCTTTGGATTTAAAATTGGACTTAAATTTTATCCTCTTACCTTCAGGGGTTGTGAGTGAAACTGTACGATTGGCACAATCTAGTACTCCCTCATACTTAGCCATCCAATCCATTCCCAAAATCACATCCAATCCTTGGGAATTTAGGATTATTAGGTTCACTGGGAACTTATGTTTTCCAAACTCGATATCTAAGTCATGACATCCTGAGTTTACTATCATTTCTCCTCCAGGAGAACTTACTCTTATCGGACACCCAATGGTTTCTACCGGTAGTTCATTTCTTTCGACAAATGCTTTTGATATGAATGAATGAGATGCACCAGTATCAAAGAGTACAAATGCTGAGATGGAATTAAGTCTGAACTTACCAGCAACAACATCAGGCTCTTCATAGACCTCCTCCACATTGATGTGGTAAACCTATCCCTTCTAAAAAGGATTGGGCTTGTTAGGTACTTCAGCCTTCTTTTCAGGGCACGCATTAGCATAATGCCCCAACTTCTTGCATTTGTAGCATTCGACTTGACTGATGTCCGTTTTAGGCTGGCTTCTACTTCCACTTCCACTTCCACTATGGTGGCTCTTATGTCCACTCTTGTGATTCTTGTACCTATCGTTGTCATGACTGTGGTGATGCTTGTTGTCATGACGGTTGTGGTTGTGGTGCTTGTTAAATTTCCCATGCTTGTGGGATCCTGAGCTGACACTATCATCATAGTGAGATCGTTTATGGGACGATTCCGAGCTGTGTTTGTCGGAGTGTTTCCTCTTCCTACTCTCGACTTGCTTCATTTTATTCTCCACAATAACAGCCTTGTCACACAGCGACTGGTAAGTTGGAACATATGCCACAGACAGCTGTAGATTCAGCTCATCATTCAAGCCTTCCAGAAACTTTTCCTTCCTTTTGGCATCAGTGTCAACCTCATCCGGTGCATAGCGCCATGATTGTTGAACTCTTCAATATATTCAGCCACTGTGGTGGCGCCGCTCAAAGTGAAACTCCTTCTTTTTCAGGCTCATCATTCCTGGTGAGATATGAGTAGTGCGAAAGCCATCTTCAAAGATAGCCCAAGTCACCTCATCAATAGGTGTGGTGATCTGGAAATTTTCCCACCATGTTGCGGCTGGTCCTTCCAACAGATGTGCTGCGAACCTGACCTTTTCAGCATCTGTGCATCCCACGGTCACTAAGTCTTTGTTCACAGAATGTAGCCAATCATTGGCCACCATGGGATCAGTCGATCCTGAGAACTTAGCTGGCCTCAGACGCAGAAATCTGGTGAGCATATCAAAACCCGGAGGGTTGTTGTTGTTGTTATTGGGGTTGTTGTTATTGGGGTTGTTGTTGTTGTTCTGGTTTTGGATGAATGTCGTCATCATTTGCATAAGCTGTGTCTGCGCATTCATCATCTGTTGCATTTCTGGGGTAATGTTGGGGTTGGGGTCGGGGTTTGGGCGACGGGGAGGCATATGTGGTTTATTCATAGAGTTAAGAATGAGATACCCTTACATGATTTATGCACAATACATTACACAAGCAAACACATGGCAAGCAACACGAGGATAAAAACTCAACAACAAGATAACAAAAGTCTTAAAGTAAAAACACACAAGTGCCAAACCATCCACATGTCGGATGGTCCAACAATAAGTTCACAAATAACAAGTATGATAATAAAAGATAACCGAGTAGTCAAGTCTACTCGTCAGCATCAATCTCCTCCTCGACAAAGGTAAGACCTGCGTTCTCCATTGCGGTCTTGTTCTCCTCGATGGTAGTGGTCAAAGAGTCGATCTTGGCCTTGAGAGCCCTCTTCTGGGAACCAAGCCTCTCAATCACTGACTGCTGCTGCTCTAACTCGAAGTCCTTGGACTGCAGTTCCTCAGTCATATCCCGGATCCTCTTGTTCCTATCCTGGACACGCTTCTCTTGACTCTTGAACTTACGGTCTTGGGCCTCGAACTTCGCCTCCATCTCCTTGACTATCTCGTCCTGCTGCGCGAAGAGCTTGTCCTTCTCGTGGTTGCACCTGAGCTCGTCATTACTAAGCATGACGTTGGTCCCATCGGTATCCACGTGCCTAATAAGAGTCTCTAAGTCCTGAAGGTACAGCGCGGCTCGGCTGTGACCCTCGAGTCGTCCTCAAAGTCAATGGACTCTCCGTCATCATCACGCCTTCAAGGCGTGGAAATGAGTACCTCTAACTGTCGGGAGGACCTAATGACGCCCTATCGATCCTGCATGACAACCTCCATGCCTCTCTCCCTGTCATCGTGCATAAGCTTGAAGACGATGGCCTCCGTAGTAGGCTCAGTCTGGCGTCCTGGCTGGTTCACCTTGAAGCCCCAAAGGTCCTTTCTCTCAAACTTGGTGAGTGGGTGCACCGTAATGATAGGAAGAGGGAGATCGAGTAAAGTAGTAAGCTCTACGATACGGGGACCAAAACGGGTAGCCTGGAACTCCTCAACAGTGCTGATGGCAATAGGCATCTATTTATAAGATTGAAAAAGTTAGAACAACACAATTTAAGATAAACAAGTCAAAACATTCATACCAATCCATGGAACACAAAAATCACACAAGTCATGCATACAAGAATCCATGACATCAACCAAGGTTCAAACTTATTTAAGGTATCATTTTGGAAAATAAGGTGATAGGTGGTGGTCCAACTAACGAAGTGCGTTTACAATCCTATCTCATTGGATCTAGTGGCAATCACCCTATCTTGTTCACATGCTTCTATCACTAAGTCTATAATATCTCCTCTTAAGGATTGGTTGGTGACTTCCAACTCCTGGGTATGTTCCTTCTCTTTCTTTAAGTCTTTTTGGAGGTTGAGCATCCTGCACTTGACTCTAGCACTTAGTTCTTTGATAGTTTTCCAAGCTGCTTCTTTTGCTGACTCAAAGAATGTGGTGTGCATAAAAGTGTTGGTGTACATGCAGAAGCCCTTTTCTTTGTGGTTGTCTTCCTTGTTTTTGTACAAGTGAAGTTGCACCCACCAATACTCCACTCGTTCCTCCATCACTGGAAAGCCCTTGTACACTGCTGCACCATGTAATCCCATGGTCTCCATGAGGTCCTTGAGAATCTTGGGAAACTCAGTCTCACATTCCAAGGTCATGGTCGTGAGTGGTCCTTTCTTCACGGCTTCGTTGATGGAGTTCATCTACAAATAGAGATGAGAATGAGAAGATTAGAAAAGTTTACGAGAAGAATAGACAAGTGTAGAAGAAGTTAAAAAATTTCCTTAGTGGTTTCCAATCCTAGGGTCATAATCCTACAGGCAACACAGTGCTCTGATACCATCTGTAAGATCCCTCCTTATTAAAGGAAAAGATCCCTATGATTGCAATGCTAGTCCCTGGATCAATGCTAGCATCCACAGTTTAAGATAAAGTACACAGATACAAATGTCGTTTATTACAGTCATTCTAGAGATAAAACATAGTCTTTTACAACTCATGGCCAAAGGCCTAATACAAGAGTTTATGGAATAAGTAAATAAACATAAGTCTTCATCTTCATGTGCCACAGGCAAGCATGTTGAGTGTAGACTCATGACTCCTAATCATCATCGGAGTAACCTGCAACATTACAAGTTACAGCCACAGAGGGTCAATACTTTGGAATAGTATTGGCAAGTGATACCTTAGTATAATATAAGTGGACTATAATACTATATGCATTTGGCTGGTGGAGCTTAGGCTTGCATTGCTCAAAATAGATTTTTCCTTAACCTTTGAAAATACTAAGTTTTGTTTGGCAAAAACTTTCCAAGACATCTACCAATCAAAGATTGAAGATCCACTCAGGGCATCTACCAATCAAAGACTGAAGATTAACTTGGCATAAACACCCAAGGCATCTACCAATCAAAGACTGAAGATCCACTTAGGGCATCTACCAATCAAAGACTGAAGATCCTTTTAACCCTTCTTCACCCACAAGTTTTATTTAGAAATTGGAGTGATGAGATTCTTGAAGTTTCCATGTCTTGATGCTCAAATTGTCCTTTACCAGGGACATGGCTAAGTACTTAGGTTTTACACTCTGCAGAGGTGGTGCACTTTCCCCACAAGACTTGGTTTCCCAAGACAAGATCCTTCAGTAGCCTTTCCTTAGTCAAATGGACGCGTTCCAACCTATCATCCCATCTACCACCCACTGTCCAAGAGACTAAGTTCTAGCATCCTAAGATCATGGCAGAGCCCATATTGCCAGGTGGTTGCACTTGAAGCTTCTCAACATTTGACATCTCAAATCTCTTTGTTCCTGGGTGGCCATCCACAAGTGAGATACACAAGCCAAGTCCATGGCCTTGTGAACCACTCAACATAAACCATTCCTTCCATTCCACCCAGGTGATTCATTAACTTAGTTGTTTTGTTAAAATAAAACACAAGTCCAAAGACTTAGAATAATTTTTCAAAATGTGGAAATATAAACCACCCTTGTTTTCTAGTAGCTAGGCTAAGCATGATAGTATTAGGAATCTTGACTTAGGTAATTTTCACTAAGGTTTCACCTAATAGGTTTTCCCATAGCATAGTTTATACTTAGCAAAAATCCATGCAAGTCCTATACTTGGAAAAATAATACTAATGCATAGATAAAATATAGAAATGGAATATTCATGAAGATATCACTTGCCTTGGTAGTGTGGAGAGTAGCACTCGTCACAATCACAATCACTAGCAAAATCTACACACAAAGTTGTAGCACATAATTACACACAAATATATACAAGCAATATAATATGAATGCATGCATGAATCTACCAAGTGGTGATTTTGAAAAACTCAACCAAGCAAGTGTAAGTTTACAGAAACTAAACAAGTCACAAAATAGCCAAGATAACTTACTTAGCCCTAAAACAAAAATACTAAACTAAATCTATACTCAAAAAGGCCTCAAACAAGTTTTTGCAATTTAAGCCAATCTAATGGTTACTATTTGCTAAACAAAAAGGATAGGCAGAAAGGTCTTGTTTTACTGAATCCAATGGTATAAAGTTTGCAAAATTCCAACGTGGCATTCAAAAGTTATAGGCATTTGAATTTGGTTCAAATTTCTGGTTTTAAATCTATTTTCAGACCTAACCCTAGCCACGTCCTTTGTCTAATTAATTGGTACGGTTAAATGCGGATCGAAAGTGATCTGAACCGCTGGATTTAAAGGGGCAGGTGCGGCTCAGATCAATGCGTACCCCTTCGATTAGTCATTCTATCCAAGCCATCAGAAGCAGATCTAACGGTCCCTATTGCCCTGGCCAAAATCTGGCGGCGGAGCGGTGGCTACCGGCGGCGGAACGGTCGGTCGACGACGGAGGCGACGCTACAGGGGGTGAGTGAGAAAGAGGAGTAGCTCACCGAGCTCAGGGGGTCACGGTGATGCTCGTCGTACTCGCGGTTGGTCAAGGGGCGCTCGGGTTCAGCCGCGATTCCTCGCCGGAGTGGAGGACAGCGTCGGTGCGTCGGGTGGTCGTCGTGGACGTCGCTGTGAATCACCCCAAGGCAAGGCGAAGACACAGTTAGATTCACAGAGTCGAGACAGAGTCGTGTGCGTGAACTAGAAGGCGCGGGGCGGTCTGGGCTTACGACTAGATCTCGCCGGAGTTCGTACAGAAGACGGTGGCGGCCAGTCGACGACGTTGCCGGAGCTACGGTTCATGCGAGGGCAAACGAAATGTGTTAAAAGAAGCGCAGAGGCTCACTGAACCAGTTTGCAAGAACGAGGGTAGAGGGGAGCTCAGAACTCATCGAAATTCGCCGGCGCAGTCGTCGGAGACGGCGGGGCTACAGAGAGTAATGCTCGCAGCCTGGTGGCGCTCTGGGTTCGGGGTTTGAGGGAGAAGAGAGAGGGGGCAGAGGGGGTTCTTATAGCCTGGTCACGCGCGAGAATCACTCGGCCATTGAATCGAATTAACACCGCGAATTAAACACAGAAACGGCCGCGTTGATTTGGGGATGAACTGGTCGTGCGGGTGGAGACGATGCTGACGTGGAGAAGGCCCGCTTGTCAGCGAGGTGCGCGAGGTGGAGGTGGGGTCTGTCTGTCAGTGACTGTACGCGTGCGCTTGCGCATGAGAGAAGAAAAGGAAGGTCCCCGGGTGGGCTTGCTGGGCTCGATTTGCTGCTGGGCCAGAACTCTGCCGCGCGGCCTTTTTTCCTTTGCTTAAGCCTTTTCTTTTTCTAATTCCATGTTTCTGAATTGATTTTGATATGAATTCAAATCCTTTTGAATTCAAACTGCTTTGCGAATTTTTGCAGGGTTTTGTGGTTCAAGAACAGTCTTTTTAACTAAGTGGTTACCTTGCAAGGCTTGGTCAATCTTGGGTTTTGAAATGAACAGAGACTTTGTCTCTGTTTGAAAATGTTTGAAATAGGGTTTGAAAATATTTCTAAAATGGAAACTTGGGTTTAAATGCTATACCTAATCTTTCCAACCATGGAGGCAAGCAAACAAGTTCCTAAACCATCCAATCTCAAAGGGTGATGGCCAATTGAGATAATTTGCCCACATGAAATCATAGCCTAAGTTTATGCATCTAAATGATTTTGAGAAAAACCCTATATGAATGAAAGATGCAAGGATGATATGAATGAGTTTTGAAACATGATTTTTGGGATGTTATAGTTAGATTCATCACTATGTAACTAGATTATTGTCTCTAGTGCAAGTGGGAGACTGAAGGGAATATGCCCCGAGAGGCAATAATAAAGTGTTTATTATGTGTATTCCAAGTATATGATAGATGTTTATTTTGCATGCTATAATTGTATTAATAAGGAAACATTAATATGAAGGGAATATGCCCTGAGAGGCAATAATAAAGTGTTTATTATGTGTATTCCAAGTATATGATAGATGTTTATTTTGCATGCTATAATTGTATTAATACGGAAACATTAATACATGTGTGTTTAATAAACAAACAGAAAGTTCCTAGTTATGCCTCTCTTATAAACTAGCTCGTTGATTAACAAGATGATCAAGGTTTCCTGGTCATGGACATTGGATGTTGTTAATAACGGGATCACAACATTAGTGTAATGGTGTGATGAACATTCATCCGAAGTATAGCATTACGATCAAAGTCATTGAGTTTATATTGCTTTAAAAACTTACGAAGTGATCCTAATCCTTAGACCATGAGATCATGTCAATCACTAACACCGGAAGAGTTTCTTGATAACATCAAACGTCACACCGTAACAGGGTGATTATAAAGATGGATTCAGAACTAATAAAGTGTTATGTTGAGGCTCATGGATCGAGAGTGGAATTTGTTCATCCCGATGACGGATAGATATACTCTGGGCCCTCTCGGTGATATCACATTGATTAGCTTGCAAGCAAGTGATTTGATCACTAGAATGTTATATCACGTGAACGAGAAAAGAGTGCATGTCAGTAACGAGATCAAACTAGGTATGGAGATACTGATGATCGAATCTCGGACATGTAATATATCGTGAAACAAAGGGATTAAGATACTAGCGTAAAAGGTTCCGACGATCACAAGAAAGTCATCGTTGAATGTGTGAGTCGATATGGGTCTCGGATCCCGCTTCTGATTATTGATCCGAGAGGGGTATCGATCATGTCCGCATTATTCATGAACCGTAGGGTGACACACTTAAGAGACACCGACATCCAATTGGAGCAAAAGTTTCATGCCGAAAGAATGAACAAGCGCAGGAATTTTTTCACTAGATACCGAAACAGGTTTTCGGGTGAAATTGCATAAAGTGGTTATGCATGTGAAATAGAATTCTAGCAAGGGGTTATTTGTGAATGTTTCTCATTAAAGTAATTGACAAAATTCTGAATAAAATAAAAGATTTTTATTTAATGAGAGTTTGCATTAAATTTGGTGGAAATTTAATGGGAATTTGAGTGGGTTTTTGAGTGGAGAAAATTGAAGGGACATTTTGTGAGTGGAGTGTCCACCCACATGAATGAAGGAGGGGAGGGGGCAGCCCCCATGGCCGGCGGACACCCCCTTGGGTGCCCCCCCTCATCCTATAAAAGGAGCCCCTCCTCTCACTTCTCACTCACACCTCCTCGTGAAGGATCTCTCTCCCCCTCTAGAATTTATCCCCCATGGTCTCGGACTAGCGAGATACATGTTCCCGGTGGCTATTCGGCAAGAAAGACTTGTGCTTCCGTTGCATCGCTGGAGCGAGGAGGCGGAAGTTGCTAGGTGCCTCGAACGTGTGTGTGAGCTCGGATGCGCTGCTGATTTGCGGCGCTAGGACTTCCTCTCGATCTTGAGATCGGCAAGAGATCGTCTACATCAACCACGAGTTGAACTCGTTAAGCTTTGCCGGTCTTCAAGGGTATGTTCTCTATGGATATACATCCGACCGTTGTTTGTATCTAATAGATAGATCTTGGTATATAGTTCACACCGTAGGAAATTTTTTGTTTTCTATGCTGCGAACCCTACAGTGGTATCAGAGCCGGATCTATGCGTAGATACTTTACACGAGTAGTACACATATGAGTATGTGGGCGATGATGATCATGTTTTTGCTCCTTAGTTGTAATTTTGGATATTGGTGGCATAGTGGGATGAAGCGGCCCGGACAAACTTTACATGTCCTTGCACATGAGACCTGTTCCACGCTTGACATGCAACTAGTTTGGATAAGTGGCTAGCGGGTTTCTGTCTCTCCTACTATAGTCAATATCTATTTTGCAACGAGTTGTCAAAAATTTGGTTATCCTCGTTGTGGTTCATGTTCGTAGGTAAGAACGGTTCTATCTCTAAAGCCCTAATCCCCGTAAAACTTGCAATGGATAAATTAGAGGCGTCTAGTTTAGATTGTTGCTGGGCTAGTGTTATGATATGGTGATGTTGTAAGTAGAAGTATGAGATGATACTCTTACAACATACATAACGTGTAATCTCCATAGACCTTGGACTTACACATATAGGTATGATAGTGATCATACCACGGTGCACATGATAGAGATCATATGCGGGAACCATATCATTTCACTAATAAACATGTGATGTTTGATAGCATCTTATATTTCTTGTTTAGCGCTTTGTTAGCATAATAAGATGATCCCTCATTTAAATATCAAGATAAGAATGTGTTCTTCCTTTAGTATGCACCAATTATGGTTTCGTCGCTCCAAGACATCACGTGATGATCGGGTGTTCTTGGATCCACGACCATATTTCGGGTGTAAAACAGTTACACACGCGAATACTAAGGTTCTAACTTGGAGAGCCTAGCATGTACAGACATGGCCTTAGAACACGGACCGAAAGGTTAAGCATGAGTCATATAGTAGATATGATGCCCATTTGATGCTCGCCTTTGAAGCTATACCGACTCACGTGATGATCGGACTTGGTATAGTGGATTTGATTCATGTAATCACCAAAAAGGCACGAGGGATGTCGTTTTTGAGTGGGAGTTCATTCATAATATGGATTAGTTGAACTCAATCTATCATACGCTTAGTCTAAACTTTACAAATTCTGTTGTAGATGGCACCACCTTCTTTTAATTTCAATGTGTTCATGGAGAAAGAGAAACTTGCAACGAACGGTAGCAACTTTACTGAATGGGCCATGAATTTGAGGATTCTCCTCTCTGCTGCACAAAAGAAATACGTGCTAGAAGCGCCACTAGCCCCCCCACCTTTTGAGGATGCCCCTGACGAGGAGAAGAATGTCCATCAGACTCGTCAGGAGGACCACAACTTAGTTCATTGCGGCATATTGTATGGACTAGAGCTGGAACTTCGAATGCGTTTCGAAAACGGCAATGCTTTTGATACAATGGGTGAGTTGAAAATGATTTTCGACACACATGCTGCTGTAGAGAGCTACAACGCTTCAGAAAAGTTCTTTAGCTGCATGATGGAAGAGCACAGCTCCGTTAGTGAGCATGTACTCAAGATGTCGGGTTACGCCGATAAGCTTGTGTCCTTGGGAATAACAATTCCCATTGACTTAGGCATCCATCATGTTCTGCAGTCTCTGCCACCTAGCTATAAGAGCTTCGTGATGAACTATAATATGCAAGGCATGAAGAAGTCTCTCCCCGAGCTTCTGTCAATGCTTAAAACTGCAGAAGTGGAGATCAAAAAGGAACATCAAGTGTTGATGATCAATAGGAACACTGGTTTCAAGAAAGAGAAGAAGGGAAAACGGAAGGGAAGTAAGGGCGGCAAGCCGGTTGCCGTGCCTGAAAAGAAACCCCGAGTTGGACCTAAGTCTGATACTGAGTGCTACTATTGTAAGGGGACTGGCCACTGGAAGCGCAACTGCCCCAAGTATTTGGCAGACAAGAAGGCCGGCAAGGCAAACAAAGGTATATATGATATACATGTTATTGTTGTGTACTTAACTAGTGCTCGCACTAGCACCTGGGTATTTGATACCGATTCAGTTGCTAATATTTGTAACTTGAATCAGGGGCTGCGGAACAATCGACCGCTAGCAAGGGGTGAGGTCAAGATGCGTGTCGGTAATGGATCAAGCGTTCATGTGATCGCCGTCGCAACGCTACCTCTCCACTTGCCATCGGGATTAGTAATAAACTTGAATAATTGTTATCTGGTGCCTGCACTGAGCATGAACATTGTATCTGGATCGTGTTTGATGCGAAGTGGTTATTCATTTAAATCCGAGAACAATGGTTGTTCTATTTATATGAATGAAATCTTTTATGGTCATGCACTGATGATGAATGGTTTATTTCTATTAAATCTCGATGATAATGTTACACATATTCATAATGTTGATGCTAAAAGAATTAAACTTAATGATGATATATCCGCATATATGTGGCACTGTCGTCTAGGTCATATTGGCGTTAAACGCATGAAGAAGCTCCATTCAGATGGACTTTTGGAATCACTTGATTTTGAATCATTTGATACATGTGAGCCATGCCTTATGGGCAAGATGACTAGAACGCCGTTTTCCGGTTCAATGGAACAGGCGACAGATTTATTGGAAATCATACATTCTGATGTATGTGGTCCAATGAGTGTGTCGGCGCGAGGTGGATATCGTTATTTTGTTACTTTCACGGATGATTTGAGTAGATACGGTTATACCTACTTGATGAAACACAAGTCTGAAACTTTTGAAAAGTTCAAAGAATTTCAGAATGAAGTGGAAAATCATCGTAATAGAAAGATCAAATTTCTACGGTCCGACTGTGGAGGTGAGTATCTAAGTTATGAGTTTAGCACTCACATGAAAGAGTGTGGAATTGTTTCACAACTCACGCCTGCCGGAACACCACAGCGAAATGGTGTGTCGGAACGTCGTAATCGTACTTTATTAGATATGGTTCGATCTATGATGTCTCTGACGGACTTCTCATTGTCATTTTGGGGTTATGCACTAGAAACTGCTGCATTCACTTTAAATCGGGCACCATCTAAATTCGTTGAAAAGACACTGTATGAATTGTGGTTTGGAAACAAACCTAAGCTGTCATTTCTTAAAGTTTGGGGTTGCGATGTTTATGTGAAGAAACTTCAACCGGATAAACTCGAACCCAAAGCGGAAAAATGCATCTTCATCGGATACCCTAAGGAAACTATTGGGTATTCCTTCTATCACAGATCCGAAGGCAAGGTTTTTGTTGCCAAGAATGGATCCTTTCTAGAGAAAGAGTTTCTCGCGAAAGGTGTGATTAGTCGGAAGGTAGAACTCGAAGAGGTTATTGAACCTTCTCTTCAAAGTATGGCGAGTAGCACAGCGCCGGAAGTTGTTCTGGAGTTGGCTTCACCTGTTGAAGAAGGAACTAATGATAATGATCATGGAACTCCGAAAGAGAGTACTACCGAACCTCGCAGGTCTAGCAGGACGCATGCAGCTCCCGAGCTGTACGGAAATCCTGTCATGAATTTCATGGTTGATGAAAATGATGACCCTCCGACGTATGAAGAAGCGATGATGAGCCCGGATTCCAACAAATGGTTAGAAGCCATGAAATCCGAGATGGAATCCATGTATGAAAATCAAGTTTGGAACTTGGTGGACTTACCTCACGACTGAAAGGCCGTGGAGAACAAATGGATTTTCAAAAGGAAAACTGATGCTGATGGTAATGTAACCGTCTATAAAGCTCGACTTGTCCCAAAGGGGTTTCGACAAATTCAAGGATTTGACTACGACGAGACATTCTCTCCCGTAGTGATGCAAAAATCAGTTAGGATTATGTTAGCAATTGCTGCATATTTCGATTATGAGATATGGCAGATGGATGTCAAAAGCACGTTTCTCAATGGTAATATTGAAGAAGAGTTGTATATGATACAACCAAAGGGTTTTGTCGAGCCTAAGGATGCTAACAAGGTGTGCAAGCTTCAGCGATCCGTCTATGGATTGAAGCAAGCATCACGAAGTTGGAATCTCCGCTTTGATGAGGTGATCAAAGAGTTTGGATTTGTCCAAACTTATGGAGAAGCTTGTATTTACAAGAAAGTGAGTGGGAGCAATGTGGCATTTCTGATATTATATGTGGATGACATATTATTGATCGGAAATGATATAGATCTTTTAAACAGTGTTAAAAGTTATCTAAACAGCAAATTTTCAATGAAGGACCTAGGTGAAGCATCATACATATTAGGCATAAAGATCTATAGAGATAGATCTAGACGCCTAATAGGGCTATCGAAAAGTACATACCTTGATAAGATTTTAAAGAAGTTTAAAATGGACGGAAGTAAGAAGGGGTTCTTACCTATGTTGCAAGGCAAGACATTGAGTAAGACTCAAAGTCCGGCTTCGGCGGAAGAAAGAGAGATAATGGACAAGGTCCCCTATGCTTCAGCCATAGGCTCTATAATGTACGCCATGCTATGTACAAGACCAGATGTGGCACATGCTATTAGTTTGACTAGTAGGTACCAATCGGATCCAGTTGAACCTTTGGATAGCGGTCAAGAATATCCTTAAGTACTTACGAAGAACTAAGGATATGTTTCTTCTATACAGAGGTGAAGAAGAGCTCGTCGCTAAGTGTTATGTTGACGCTAGCTTTGACACCGATCCAGATGACTCTAAGTCTCAATCCGGATACGTATTTCTCATGAATGGCGGAGCGGTTAGTTGGAGGAGCTCCAAACTACCTGTGGTGGCGGGATCAACAACGGAGGCCGAATATGTTCTTTGCTTGAGCGGCTCGAGAGCAGTTTGGATGAAGGAGTTCATATCCAAACTAGGAGTGGTTGCAAACGCGTTGGACCCAATGGTGATCTATTGTGACAACAATGGTTCCATTGCCAATGCCAAAGAGCCAAGGTCTCACAAGCATTCCAAGCATATTAAGCGCCGGTTTCACTCCATCCACGAGCATGTCAAGGATGGAGATATAAAGATTTGTAAAGTACACACAGATCTCAATGTAGTAGATCCGTTGACTAAAACTCTCCCTAGAGCAAAACATGTTCAACACCAGAACTTGATGGGTGTTAGATTTATCACTATGTAACTAGATTATTGTCTCTAGTGAAGTGGGAGACTGAAGGGAATATGCCCTGAGAGGCAATAATAAAGTGTTTATTATGTGTATTCCAAGTATATGATAGATGTTTATTTTGCATGCTATAATTGTATTAATACGGAAACATTAGTACATGTGTGTTTAATAAACAAACAGAAAGTTCCTAGTTATGCCTCTCTCATAAACTAGCTCGTTGATTAACAAGATGATCAAGGTTTCCTGATCATGGACATTGGATGTTGTTAATAACGGGATCACAACATTAGTGTAATGGTGTGATGAACATTCATCCGAATTATAGCATTACGATCAAAGTCATTGAGTTTATATTGCTATAACAACTTACGAAGTGATCCTAATCCTTAGACCATGAGATCATGTCAATCACTAACACCGGAAGAGTTTCTTGATAACATCAAACGTCACACCGTAACAGGGTGATTATAAATATGGATTCAGAACTAATAAAGTGTTATGTTGAGGCTCATGGATCGAGAGTGGAATTTGTTCATCCCGATGATGGATAGATATACTCTAGGCCCTCTCGGTGATATCACATTGATTAGCTTGCAAGCAAGTGATTTGATCACTAGAATGTTATATCACGGGAATGAGAAAAGAGTGCATGTCAGTAACGAGATCAAACTAGGTATGGAGATACCGATGATAGAATCTCGGACATGTAATATATCGTGAAACAAAGGGATTAAGATACTAGCGTAAAAGGTTCCGACGATCACAAGAAAGTCATCGTTGAATGTGTGGGAGTCAGTATGGGTCTCCAGATCCCGCTTCTGATTATTGATCCGAGAGGGGTCTCAATCATGTCCGCATTATTCACGAACCGTAGGGTGACACATAAGACACCGACATCCAATTGGAGCAAAAGTTTCATGCCGAAAGAATGAACAAGCGCATGAATTTATTTCACTAGATACCGAAACAGGTTTTCGGGTGAAATTGCATAAAGTGGTTATGCATGTGAAATAGAATTCTAGCAAGGGGTTATTTGTGAATGTTTCTCATTAAAGTAATTGACAAAATTCTGAATAAAATAAAAGAGTTTTATTTAATGAGAGTTTGCATTAAATTTGGTGGAAATTTAGTGGGAATTTGAGTGGGTTTTTGAGTGGAGAAAATTGAAGGGCCATTTTGTGAGTGGAGTGTCCACCCACATGAATGAAGGAGGGGAGGGGGCAGCCCCCATGGCCGGCGGACACCCCCTTGGGTGCCCCCCTCCTCCTATAAAAGGAGCCCTCCTCTCACTTCTCACTCACACCTCCTCGTGAAGGATCTCTCTCCCCCTCTAGAATTTATCCCCCATGGTCTCGGACTAGCGAGATACATGTTCCCGGTGGCTATTCGGCAAGAAAGAGTTGTGCTTCCGCTGCATCGCTGGAGCGAGGAGGCGGAGGTTGCTCGGTGCCTCGAATGTGTGTGCGAGCACGGATGAGCTGCTGATTTGCGGCGCTAGGACTTCCTCTCGATCTTGAGATTGGCAAGCGATCGTCTACATCAACCACGAGTTGAACTCGTTAAGCTTTGTCGGTCTTCAAGGGTATGTTCTCTACGGATATACATCCGCCCGTTGTTTGTATCTAATAGATAGATCTTGGTATATAGTTCATACCGTAGGAATTTTTTTGTTTTCTATGCTACGAACCCTACATAATACATGTGTGTTTAATAAACAAACAGAAAGTTCCTAGTTATGCCTCTCTCATAAACTAGCTCGTTGATTACCAAGATGATCAAGGTTTCCTGATCATGGACATTCGATGTTGTTAATAACAGGATCACAACATTAGTGTAATGGTGTGATGAACATTCATCCGAAGTATAGCATTACGATTAAAGTCATTGAGTTTATATTGCTATAACAACTTACGAAGTGATCCTAATCCTTACACCGTGAGATCATGTCAATCACTAACACCGGAAGAGGTTGTTGATAACATCAAATGTCACACTGTAACAGGGTGATTATAAAGATGGATTCAGAACTAATAAAGTGTTATGTTGTGGCCCATGGATCGAGAGTGGAATTTGTTCATCCCGATGACGGATAGATATACTCTGGGCCCTCTCGGTGATATAACATTGGTTAGCTTGCAAGCAAGTGATTTGATCACTAGAATGTTATATCACGGGAATGAGAAAAGAGTGCAAGTCAGTAACGAGATAAAACTAGGTATGGAGATACCGATTATCGAATCTCGGACATGTAATACATCGCGAAACAAAGGGATTAAGATACTAGCATAAAAGGTTCCGACGATAACAAGAAAGTCATCGTTGAATGTGTGGGAGTCAGTATGGGTCTCCAGATCCCGCTTCTGATTATTGATCCAAGAGGGGTCTCGATCATGTCCGCATTATTCACGAACCATAGGCTGACACAGTTAAGAGACACCGACATCCAATTGGAGCAAAAGTTTCATGCCGGAAAGAATAACAAGCGCAGGAATTTATTTCACTAGATACCAAAATAGGTTTTCGGGTGAAATTGCATAAAGTGGTTATGCATGTGAAATTGAATTCTAGCAAGGGGTTATATGTGAATGTTTGTCATTAAAGTAATTGACAAAATTCTGAATAAATAAAAGAGTTTTATTTAATGAGAGTTTGCATTAAATTTGGTGGAAATTTAATTGCAAGTTTGAGTGGGATTTTGAGTGGAGGGAAATGAAGAGGTTTTTGTGAGTGGAGTGTCCACCCACATGAATGAAGGAGGGGAGGGGGCAGCCCCCATGTCCGCCAGCCACCCCCTTGGGTGCCCCCCTCCTCCTATAAAAGGCACCCCTCTCCCTCTCTCACTCACACCTCCTCGTGAAGGATCTCTCTCCCCTCTAGAATTTATCCCCCATGGTCTCGGACTAGCGAGATACATGTTCCCGGTGGCTATTCGGCAAAATACAGTTGTGCTTCTGCTGCATCGATGGAGCGAGGAGGCGGAGGTTGCTCGGTGCCTCGGACGTGCGTGCGAGCACGGATGCACTGCTGATTTGCGGCGCTAGGACTTCCTCTCGATCTTGAGATCGGCAAGAGATCATCTACATCAACCACGAGTTTAACTCGTTAAGCTTTGTCGGTCTTCAAGGGTATGTTCTCTATGGATATACATCCGCCCGTTGTTTGTATCTAGTAGATAGATCTTGGTACATAGTTGTTCCCATCGTAGGAATTTTTTTGTTTTCTGTGCTGCGAACCCTACACTACTTGGCCAAGATAGTCACTAGAAACGGAGAGCATGCAAGATCTCAAACAACACAGACATGATAGAATCAATAAGATAGAATTATTAATCAATCTGATATAGTAATCTCAATATCCATTGGTTCCCCACAAACACAACATGCATGATTACAAATAGATGATCTTGATCATGAAAGGATCTCACAAGATCTAAACATGGTAGCACAAAGGAGGAGAAACAACCATCTAGCTACTGTATGGACCCATAGTCCAAGGTGGAACTACTCACACATCATACCGGTGGCTGGCATGGTGAAGAAGAAGGCCTCCGGGATGATGTCTCCCCTCCGGCAGGGTGCCGGGAAGAGCTTCAGATCCCCCCGATCTTGGGACGATGATGGCGGCGGCTATGGACTGTTTCATGGAAGATTGATCGGTCCTTAGGGTTTAGGTATCGGGGCTTCTTATAGGCGAAGGGGGAGTCCGAGGGGGTGCCCGAGGCGGCCGCACCCCCCAGGCGCTGCCTGGGCTGGCCCGCGCGACCAGTGGGTGTGGGCCCCTCATGGCCCTCCTCCGTCTCATCTTCTGGCTCTATGTTCTCCTTGGTGAAATATTGACTTTGGATTTCGTCCCGTCCAATTCCGAGAATATTTATTTGATGGCTTTTTTGGAACCAAAACAGCAGAAAACAGGCAACTGGCACTGACCAGAAAATGTATAAAAATACCTCAAATTTTAGACAAAGCAAAGCAAAGTTGATACTAAAGAAGCATGGAACATCAAAAATTATTGATACGCTTACGACGTATCAGTAGATATGGTGGAAACTATTTGACAACTTTGGTTTTGGGGAGTTGGATGCACGAGTGGAGCTCATACTCAATGCACATGAAGGCTAGCAATAGAAAGAGAGCGACAATCAAGAGATCAGTAACTGTGATAATCATGCTTGCAACAAAACAAAATTAATAGTGGCATAAAAGTGACACAAGGACTCTAAGGAAAAATAAATCATCGAGGCTTAACTGACTTTTTTAGTCATATGGATGCGTAAGCATGTGCCAAGTCGATTCAAATAAAACATTCAAAGGAGGATACCACAATGTCATACCATGTTATGAATAGAACAATGCAAGCAAAGATTTATATGACATGCTACAAACTATTAGCAAGTTGGAACTAATCATAAGAGAGCAAGAAGTACTAAGCATCCATTGAATAACATACACCTTACATGAACATACCAAGCATGCCAGCCTCTTACCACATCTAGAATTGTCATAAATCATCATCATTGCCTTTCACTTGTGTGGCTTGAATAATAATATGAAAACCAAACTCCAAAGGAGTCACTGAGGACTGCTGAACCCTGCAAAGAACTTTACAAAACCAGAGAAGAACCACAAATATTTTTTGGTTTTTTGAATAACAAACCAAAGCTAAAAAGGGCAAGAAAACTAAAGCTAAAATCTAAAGAAGCAAACAAAGAGAAACAACAAAAATATTTTTGGTTTTTTTTGTGTTTTGGAAAGCAGAAACAAAAGAAGAACATAAACGAAAAAGAAAGAAAGTGAAACATGGATATATAAAGTATCGATAGAATATGATATGTAGATGAGTGTGATGTCGGTATACCTCCCCCTAAGATTAGGCTTTTGGCCTAAGTGGATATCAATACCAAGCTAGCCAAGAAGTG
The DNA here is from genome assembly GCA_023614405.1 of Avena insularis. Taxonomy (NCBI): domain Eukaryota; kingdom Viridiplantae; phylum Streptophyta; class Magnoliopsida; order Poales; family Poaceae; genus Avena; species Avena insularis. The sequence continues at coordinate 236,259,312 of CM042687.1, read as the reverse complement.
GCGCCTCCATAATATGATGAAGAAGTACCTTTGTCCTGATACGAACTCGAGGACGCCTTGGCGTATTGCGTAGCATAGTCATAAGAGGGCGCATCCCCCTCCGGGTGCTGCCTGTGGAAACCAAGCAAGTGGAGCTGCTCGTCTAGCTCCTCCTTGGAGCACGACCATAGTCTCCTGCAAATACTGAACAAAGTAGGCTATGGCAGGGGAATTTCCCTCTCATCTCCGTCAGTAAACAACATCCTATAAACTAAACTCTCTGCACAATAGTTATCAGTAACAAAGTGATGGGCTTTCATAGCCGCAAGATCAAGTCTCTGTGGGGCCAACACTGTATCATTAGGATCAATAGAAAGGCCCAAAGGAGCAACCATGCGCGCAACAATAATACCCCCATAAATGGGTCCTCTAGCAGCTAGGAGGGAGCAATGAGAGAACCAAGATTATACTTGGTTTCATTATGAAGTGCAACAGCAAGGAAAGCTAAATGATAGTTATAAATATTACTAGTGTTCTCCCTACCAAGAATGCTAGTAACAACATAGTAAGCAAAATATCTAAGAGCTGAGAGCTAAATGTTTCTTACCTTTCCATGCTGGGCTATACGGTCATCATCATTTGTTACACCTCGGTTGAGATCCAGCAAATCAGCGTGTCGACTTTGGATATTCTTTGCCATACCAGTCAGGACAATACCTATAATGCCACAAAATCTTTCCAAGTTCATGGTAATAGGCATATCATAGATTTTAAATGAAATAGTTGGCTGATAATGGAACGAAATAAAGTGCATGTAAATAAAGGCAACAATAATAATTGTAGCGAGTGGCCCAATTCTTTCTTCAGCGAAGGACAAGCCTGTTGTATTACTTATGAGGACCAAACGTTCACGAGGACACATGGGAATACTATCAAGTGCTTTCGCTTCATATAGTTAATTAATCTTCTTTGCTTGGATAAGTGTTGTGTGGGTGAAACTATGATAATGTACCAACCTTACTTGGACTAATACATACTTGTGATTATACCCCTTTCAAACATCCGCAATTACAAGAAAGTAATTAAGATAAAAAAGAGCATTAAACTCTGAGATCCTACACTCCCTTTTGCAAAGGTTTCCTAATGGGGGTTCAGGTTTCTGTCACTCCGGCAACCCCACAATTAGTAGCCAAATACACAATGCATTCCCCTAGGCCCATAAATGGTGAAGTATCATGTAGTCGACATTCACATGACACCACTAGAAGAATAACACCACAACTTAAATATCAAACCATTGAATATTACTTCAACACAATTCCACTACTAACAACATGACTTCTCCCATGTCCTCAAGAACTAAAAGAACTACTCATGAGACATCATATCGATCAAGATCTGAGATTATATAATGATGAGTAACAATCTGAACATAAACAATAATTCAATGGTTCCACCCAAAAGCATCAACTACAAAAGTAATCAACACCGGGAAAGTTCCCCCTAAGAACTATGTAAGATTCAACCCAATTGTTACAACGGGATGGAGTGATGATGATGGTGCTGGTGGAGATGGTGGTGAGGATGATGATGATGATCCCGATAAATTCTAGCTTGATGGCGGTGCTAATGGAGACGATCTCCCCTCTCCGGGAAGGAATTTCCCCGGCAGAAATCTGCCTGCCGGAGAGCTCTTTCTCTCTGAGTAGTTTCCGCCCCGCAGAGGCAGCAGAATCTTTCCGTCGTCGCTCCCCCAGTATTAGGGTTTCGGGGAGCAGTTATAGGCGAAATGGCGACGTAGGAGGTGGGCCAGGGTGGCCACACCACCTGGTGGCGCAACCCAGGGGGCCCGCGCCAGGGGTTGTGTGGGCCCCCTTTGGCCCATCTCCGCCTCTCCTTCTGGCTTGCTTTGTCTTCTGGAAAAATAGGATTTTCCATATATTTTCTGGAATTTTCCGATCTTCGCGAATATTGCATCTGGACACCGCTTTTTCCATCAGAAGCCTGGATCCGGCAGTTCATCCTCCAAAAGTCACCCAACATGCAAAATAGATGAAATAACATAAGTATCACCATCTTAATATGAAATATATCAATGAATAACAGCAAAACATGATATAAAATAGTGATGCAAAATGGATGTATCAACTCCCCCAAGCTTACACCTTGCTTGTCCCCAAGCGAAAACTGAGCTCAGTAAACATGACCATAGGTTTGTGGAGTGAAGTGTTGATAAAAAGAATACGGACAAGAAGCATCACATTTACCAATACACATATCATAATAGAAAGCAACTCACCATTATATAACTTAACTTGCAACGAGTAAGGGAGTCATAATAAAGATGCAAAAAGATAAATCATAATTGGTAATGGAAATCTTTGTTCTTGGTCAGAGAACAGTTGACAAATCATACTTAGTTTTCAAGCAAAGCTTTTGTAATGAAGTTTATAATAGTAATATTTTGCTCAAACATAAAGGGCTTTTCACAACGATAACTTTCAAAGTAATATTCATACAGATAAGAGCAATGTGCAAAACAAGGAAGATAAGAAGCATGATTGAATAAATCATCATATGAATGATTGAAACACAACAACTAAAATGCTTGCTGGAGAGAGAAATGAATAGGTTTACTAACTCAACTAAGAAGTAAACCATAGAACCTTTGCAGAGGGAAGCAGGGATTTCAAGTTTCATAAAGAGCTTCCAAAAGATTATCGTACTTACTAGCTTTGAGCTCTCATTGCCCCTATCATAAGCATCTTGAGGTGATTAAGGTTAAAGTGAACATATGTGGAGTATATGCTTGACAAATCATAAGTTGGCAATCTCATGTCCCTTGAGTACGAGGGCCGTTCCTTATGCTACTCAACTTTAGTCACAAGAAAGTTCTTGTCATTGTAAGTATATGTGTATCATAGAGAACCGCCAACGGGGTACCCCTTGCCCTATGACACAGGACCTATCCCATATCAAAATGACAAGGCAACAAACAATGAGCATCTCAGCGATCTTTTTATTTTCTATTTGCATAGGTTTTTATTGAGGATGCTTCACATATTACTCACTATGGTTATGCTGCAAGTTTCCACCATGATTAGGCATGGCTTAGGCTAGCTGCCCAGGCGTTTCTCTAACACATATACACAACTCCATGAACTTACAAGCTCCCCTTTTATTTCACACCGCCGACATCCATAAACAAAAGATCATGATATCAACTGGGTAATATGTACATGTGCTGAAAGTGTTCCCCATGACAGCATGGTTCTGCTAATTCCCAACTTATAAGTGCAAGCATATACAACAAAGATGACACAATGGTTCAAGTTTATTAGGGGTAGGAAAAATAAAGTGTGCCATCAAGTTCGTGAGAGCTTTACTAACCAGTTTTCACATAACAAAAGAATTTTTAATTTGGAAGATAGATAAAGCTTGAGAATTTACTTGGAATAGCAATAATGCTAATGGGTAGATATGGTCTACACAAATGGCATAGGTTTTGGTTCAAGGATTGGATGCATGAGAAGAATTCCCTCTTAGTACATGTTTTTGGCTAGCAATGTGGCACCCCCGGATTTATGGTCCGAGAATACCCGTTATGCCTACAATTCATGTTCCCATGATCAGTGAGTCATGAGCATAACTGACAAGTATCATTAAAGCATCCATAATTAACGAATACAAGTACTTACATTTATGCCCTTATGGTGATACAACATCAATAGCGGAAGTCTTGAAGCGCAGAGCCCATGTCATGACTTAACCTACAGGCGACTGACTGCGAAGACGGCCTAGCTCACATAGACGTCAGCAACTCCATCATTCCTCTTGCTTCTGAAAAGTCTGGCCAAGTAAATAGCCAGGGACAATGTTGGTGAGTACTTTGAATGTACTCGCAAACCACCTTAAGATAACAATAATAACGGGTATGCGATATGGCTGTGGTAGGATGGCTCCGAGATAGGTTCTTTTATAAACTAGTTTCTCTTGTAGATATAGCATGTATCTATATCTTTGTTGAAAAACTTTTGTAAAAAATTTGTAAATTTTTTTGAAAAGTTTTAAGAAACTCACTAGGATTGGGTCACCCATTTGTTTTTCCTTCCGGTCATCTCATGACCAAACTCCTTCCTCCATTTTCCGACCATCTCATGGTCAAATCACTTTTCAAGCCACTGATTTTCTGAATCCCTTTTTGAAAACAAAACCAGCACCGCTCTACAGAAACCTTCCCAACCGTCCATGACCGTGGACACAGCTATTCGAATATATTTACACTCTACAGAGGTTGTACACTGTACCCACACCATCCGATTACCCATCCCTGTTCTACACCGATCGTGGGTCGAATAACCGGTCAAGACCTTCCGGATGCCCTCTCCGATATAGGTGCCTACCTTATGAGGTTATCAACACCATCACGCCCTATATAGTAACCAGCCAACCTAAGCGCGTTTTGCACCTCGACGGGTGTGTGTTTTCAATGAGGGGCTCATAGTATCGCGCGGAGGCCCGTAGACCCTTCATTCCTTCTCCCGGTCGATGCTACGCATGGGCCATTGGACAGAGAAGGCCCACCCTCCGGGGATTGTTTGCCCCTGTAGTAGTGTGAGGCACCTATACCAGATCAGACAAACTTGTAGCGCAGGCCCGTCCCATTCCGGAGTAATGTGGTTGCACTGGTTAATTGTTCTAGCAAAACTGCAAAGAGGTGCGTTTTCATAAACATTTTCCTCCATCTTTCTTCCAATCCTTTTTGTAAAATCAAAACCTTTCTAATTTTCCAATCCAATTGGTAGTCCAAGCCTCACCAAGGTTTTCTCATAAAACATGTTTGTAAAACTTTTTCCTAGGGTCTTCCCACCCTATACTTTGGCTTCGGCTAAAACGGGGTCTCCAAAGGGTTATGGTGTTAAGTCACCATCTATCAAGCTAGGCGCAGGTAGGTATCATAAAAGAGGGTTGTACCTAAGGGTACTAAGGGGTAATGGTTTGGAGGAGCCAAACATTTCCCACATAACATAATATAGTAAAACAGTGCAATTTGCATAAACGGGTAGATAAAACATGCATAAGTGAAATAATAGGACAAGGCGTATGAGCAAGAAGGTGGCTTTCCTGTGACCAACGATATGTCCCGTGACTTCTTTAGAATACCAGAATACTGAATACAATAATAATTAGAATATCCTGATGCTTCCTTCTTCTCGTTGTCACATAATCGCAACTAGCGCCATTATTGAGCATACATGCAAACAAATAACACCACATTCAAAACAAGGCATACATGCATCAACCTATACAACAAGCAAATGATAAATACATGATTTACAACAGTAGGATGTTGGCCGTTTGATTTGATTGGGTTGGGAGAAGATTTGGAGGCAATGGGAGAAAGGACCCCTTTGGGTTTCTAGTCTTGGAACTATCTAAGAGAGGGTTTTTTGACTAAGGACTTTGATATGTATGGTAACATGGTATAATAATGATACCATCAGATAGGTATTGATAAAATGAATCCAACAAAAGTGGTTTCAATATTTTATCAATTTCCTAGGATTTATAATGGATTTTATAGTGGTTAAAACTCTAGTTTTAGGAAATAATTCACCAGAAATTTTTTGGAGTTCCAAAAATTATTTCCTTGGGTAATTAGGTAATATTTGGTGGACTGAATCAGGAGGAGTTGGAATCACCTCAAAACAATTACCAGAATGCCCTTGAGAAATTCCCAAAGTCAGTACTGGCTGGGATTTGTCTTTTTCATCAGATTTAATCTACAAAGGTTTTTCATGTGATTCCAAGGACACTTGTTAGGTACTGACAATACCTTCCTGTAGAAATTACAATCAAGATTTTTGGAGTTACATGACTACTTTAGTGATTTTATTAGTGAATAAACTATTGTAACATCCCTAAAATCATGTTTCAAACTCATGCATATCATCCATGCATCCATGATCATATAGAATTCATTTCAAACAAAACAATTCTAAAACAGGAGCATATGAGCTCATTATTTTATGTGATCATCATTTGAAACAAATGCTACTCTTTCTATGAGAGATTGTGGTTCATGAAACCAAACTTTGTGCCTTGTTGTTTTCAGATTGTGTTGCTAGATTGCTAAGGTTCAAACCAAGATTTCAAAGCAAATACAAATTGAAAACCAATTTCAAAACCAAATTGAAACAAGTGCTATGTCACTGTTATTTTGCCTTTCCAAAAATGGCCAAGCCAATTCAAAGTGACCACATGGTTTTATGCCTAGAATTGTGACTGTTGCACACTGCAAAAATCCTGAAAATATTTGAATTCAAATAGAGTTTGAATTCATTTGAAAATTATTCCAGAAAATCAAATTAGAAAAAGAAAAGGGTCGGGGCCAGACTTTGGGCCCAACAACGAAACCAGCCCAGCTAGCCCACCAGGGTCCCCTCTCTCTCTCTCACGCGCAGAAGCACCCCCGGAGTCGCTGACGCCAGGAACCCACCTCCCCTCTATTTATTTCGTAGACAAGTGGACCCGTGACCCCGTCGTCGTCTTCGTCAATCACGCGCGCCTGCGCCGCTCGCGCCGCCGTTACTCGCCGCAGTCACTGCCGCGTTGATTCCCATTGATTCCGCGAGTAACTCCATGCCCAGCTCCGGCTATAAGAACCTCTCCCCCTCGCGGTCATTTCCCCCCACACTGCACACCCTTCTCGCCACCAGGCTGCCAGTATTCGCTCTTGTGCTGCCGCAGACAGAACCTACTCCAGCGACCAATTCTAGTAAACCTCGTGCGCCCCTTCCTCTCTGGTTCATACGAGCAGCTTTGCAACTTCCTTGCGCACCTCCTGATCCCCTTTGCCCATCTGTTTGTGATCCAGAGCTTCGACTTCGACGAGCACCGAGAGAATCCGACGCCGTCTCCAACTCCGGCGAACCTTCCTGGTTAGTTCTGACCGCGCCTTGTTCTCTCTTTGACACTCGCATGACCAGCATCACTCCGCGCATCTAACGCACTGCTTATTTTGCCTCGGCGTGATCTGTATCTTCGCCAACGTCGACGAGCAGCCGCACCCGACGCGTTCGCAAACTCCGGCGAGGAATCCCCGACGACCCCGAGCGCCCCTTCGCCAACCAGAGACGCGTTGAGCTTCACCTCGTCACGGCGGTTCTGGTAAGCATCCTCTTCCCTCCGCGGGCGACCTAGAACGCCGGCACCACCACTGGCATAGCGCTCCGCCGCTCGCTGTCGCCGCACGCCGCCAAACCTTGGTCGTGTGATCAAGAGCCGTTGGATCTAGATCCAACGCGTGCGATAGAATCACTTAACGAAACGGTACGTTAGATCTGAGCCGTACGCGATCACTTAAATCCAACGATCTGCGTCGACCGATCCGTGCGAATCGGTACGCGCCAATAGGATAGCGCCGCGTGGCAGTGAGTTAGATTTAAAACAGATTTTGAATCAGATTTTAGTTCAAATTTGTTTTGTTTGTAACTTTTGATTCCCACGTTAGATTTTGGCAAATTTTATACCGTTGGAATCAGGAAGACAAGACCTTTCTAAATATGCAATGTGTTTAATATTTAGCTTCTGTTAAAATGGTTTCTTTTGCAAAAACATGTGTAGTGATTATTTAGTTATATGAAATGTTTAGGAATTGTTTTTAGTGTCAAATAAATTCGGTTTGGCAAAGTTTTGACTTGTTTAGAATTCAGTACTATGCACTTGCTTGGTTGAGTTTTAAAAATCATCACTTAGCATCTTGCATGCATGCATATTTTTTTTTGATTGTATATGTTTTGTATGTGATTGTGGCTATATTCTATGTGTAGATTTTGGTGCTAGTGATTGTGATTGTGAAGAGTGCTACTATCCCAACTACCAAGGCAAGTGGTACTTCATGAATATTTCTATCCTTATATTTTATACTAAGCATTAGAAATATTTTGCTAAGTCTTGCATGTTATTTTTGCCTATATGCCATGTTGGGAAATCCTAAGTAGTTGTAGAATTGCTAGGAAATTTCTAAGTTAAGTTACTATCTATGCCATGCTTAGCCTAGCTAGTAGCAAACAAGGGTTGGTGAATTATACATGCTATGATGAAAATATTTCTAAGTCTTTGGACTTGTTTTATTTAATAAAACAACTAAGTAAATGAATCACCTGGGTGGAAAGGGACTTGATTGGTGGTTTTTGGTTGAGTGGTTACACAAGGCCCATGGCTATGGTTTACCTTGTGTATCTCACTTGTGGAAAGCCACCAGAACAAAGGATTTTAGAGGCCAAGTGTTGAGAAGCTTCTAGTGCGACTTGGCAATATGGGCTCTGCCTGGATCACATAGGTTGCTAGAACTTAGCCATTTGGACAGTTGGTGGTAGTGGGATGATAGGTTGGAACGCGTCCATTTGGTCTAAGGGAAGGCTTCTGAAAGGTCCTGTCTTGGTGAAACCAAGTCTGGTGAGGAAAGTGCACAACCTCTGCAGATGGAAAAATCTAAGTACATAGCCAAGTCCATGGCAATGGACAACTTGATCATCAAGACATGGAAGCTATCAAGAATCTCATCATTCTAATTTCTAAGTAAAACTTGTGGGTGAACAAGGGTGAAGGACCTCAATGTCTATTGGTGGTTCCTTGGGAAAAGTTTTGACAAAGAAAAACTTAGTGATTTCAACTAATAGGAAAAACCTATTTTTGAGCAACCAAGCCAAGCTACACTTAGCCAAATTTGCATATAGTATCTAGTCCACTTAAAATATACTAAGGTATCACTTGCCAATACTATTCCAAAGTATTGACCCACTGTGGCTGTAACTTGTGATGTTGCAGGTTACTCTGATAAGGATTAGGTGTCATGAGTCTACACTCAACATGTTTGCCTGTGGCACATGAAGATGAAGACTTACATTTATTTACTTAATCAAACTCTTGTATTAGGCCTGTGGCCTTGAGTTGTAAAGACTATGTTATCTCTAGAATGGATGTAATAAATGACCTTTGTATCTGTGTACTTCATCTTAAACTGTGGATGCTAGCAATGATCCAGGGACTAGCATTGCAATCACAGGGATCCTTTTCCTTTACAAAGGAGGGATCTTACAGATGGTATCAGAGCACTGTGTTGCCTGTAGGATTATGACCCTAGGATTGGAAACCACTAAGGAAATTTTTTCAACTTCTACACTTGTCTATTCTTCTCGTAAACTTTTCTAATCTTCTCTCTCATCTCTATTTGTAGATGAACTCCATCAACGAAGCTGTGAGGAAAGGACCACTCATGACAATGACTTTGGAGTGTGAGACAGAATTCCCCAAGGCTCTCAAGGACCTCATGGTTGCATTAGAGATACAAGGTGCAGCTGTGTACAAAGGTTTTCCTGTGATGGATGAAGGAGTGGAATACTAGTGGGTGCAACTTCACTTGTATAAAAACAAGGGAGACAACCATCAGGAAAAAGGATTCTGCATGTTCACCAATTCAGTGGTGCACCCTACATTCTTTGAATCAGCAAGGGATGCAGCTTGGAAGACCATCAAGGAACTTGGTGATAGAATCAAGTGCAGAATGCTCAACCTCCAAAATGATCTAAGGAAGGAGAAGGAACATACCCAAGAGTTGGAAGCTACCAACCAAACCTTAAGAGGAGACCTTTTAGACTTAGTGATGGAATCATGTGAGCAAGATAGGCTGATTGCTTCTAGAAATATTGTGTTAGCCAACAGATCCAGTGAGATAGGATTGTAAACGTACTTCGTTAGTTGGACCACCACTATCACCTTATTTTCCAAAATGTTGCTTAAAATAAGATTGAACCTTGGTTGTTGTAATGGTTTCATGTATGCATGACTTGTGTGTTTTACTTTGTGAACTTGTTATCTTGTTATTGAACCTTTATCTTTGTGTTGCATGCTTTATGTTTGTTTATGTGATGTAATGTGCATGAAAGAATCTATGGGTATCTCATTCTTCTCTCTATTTGAACAAACCACAGATGCCTCCCCGTCGTGCAAACCCCAACCCCAACAACATCACTCCAGAAATGCAGCAAATGATGACTGCTCAAACACAACTGATGCAGATGATGACAACGTTCATCCAGAACCAAAACAATAACAACAACAACAATAACAACAACAACCCACCGGGTTTTGTTATGCTCACCAGGTTCTTGAGATTGAGGCCAGCAAAGTTCTCGGGGATGACTGATCCCATGGTGGCCAATGACTGGCTACGCTCAGTAAACAAGGACTTGGTAACGATCAGACGGATCTCGAGAAGGTCGATTTGAAAGACATCTGCTGGGAAGGACCAGCCGCCACTTGGTGGGACAACTTCAGATCACCACTCCATAGATGAAGTGACATGGGCTATCTTTGAGGATGGCTTTCAAGATCGCTCATATCTCATCAGGAGTGATGAGTCTGAAAAAGAAAGAGTTCCACAATCTGAAGCAACGCCACCGCAGCGTGGCTGAATATATTGAGGAGTTCAACAATCTGGCGCGTTATGCACCGGATGAAGTTGACACTGATGCCAAGCAAAAGGAAAAATTTCTTGAAGGCTTGAATGATGAGCTGAATCTGCAATTGGCTGTGGCCTATGTTCCCACTTATCAGTCGCTCTGTGACAAGGCTGCAATATTGGAGAACAAAATGAAGCAAGTTGAGAGTAGAAAGAGGAAGCACTCCGACAAGCACAACTCGGGATCGTCTCACAAACGATCTCATTATGATGACAATGGAAGCTCAGGATCCCACAAGCATGGGAAATTCAACAAGCACCACAACCACAACCGTCATGACAACAAGCATCACCGTAGTCATGACAATGACAAGTACAAGAACCACAAGAGTGGACATAAGAGCCACCACAGTGGTAATGGAAGTGGAAGTGGAAGTCAACCTGTTAAGAGAGACATCAGTCAGGTTGAATGCTTCAAATACAAGAAGATGGGGCATTATGCAAATGAATGCCCAGAAAAGAAAGTTGAAGGACCCAACAAGCCCAACCCTTTTCAGAAGGGACAAGTAAACCACATCAATGTGGAGGAGGTCTATGAGGAGCCTGATGCTGTTGCTGGTAAGTTCAGACTCAATTCTATTCCAACATTTGTACTCTTTGATACTGGTGCATCTCATTCATTCATATCAAGAGCATTTGTTGAAAGAAATGAACTACCGGTAGAAACTATTGGGTGTCCTATAAAAGTAAGTTCTCCTGGTGGAGAAATGATAGTGAATTCATGATGTCACGATCTAGTCATAGAATTTGGGAAGTATAAGTTTCCCGTTAACTTGATAATTCTAAACTCCCAAGGATTGGATGTCATTCTGGGAATGGACTGGATGACTAAGTAGAAAGGAGTGATAGATTGTGCCAACCATACTGTCTCACTCACAACTCCAGAAAACAAAAGGATCAGATTCAAGACCAACTTTGAAGCAAAAAGGAGTAAGCTAAATTCTCTTAAGGGGGTTAGCATGGATAGTGTGCCAATTGTGAGTGAGTATCCGGATGTGTTTCCGGAAGAATTGCCGGGAATGCCACCAGATAGAGATGTGGAGTTTCTGATAGATTTGGTACCAGGGTCTGGACCAATAACAAAGAGACCATATAAAATGTCAGTTGATGAACTGAAAGAACTCAAGAAACAACTTGGAGAACAGTTGCAGAAAGGATTTATTCAACCAAGTTCTTCATCTTGGGCAGCCCCAGTTTTGTTCGTGGAGAAGAAAGATAGAAGTCAAAGGTTATGCATAGATTACCGTTCACTCAACGAGGTAACTATCAAGAACAAATACCCTTTGCCTAGAATCAATGACTTGTTTGATCAGCTAGAAGGAGCTTGTGTGTTCTCAAAGATTGATCTAAGGTCAGGCTATTTTCAACTCAAGATAAGATAACAAGACATACCTAAGACAGCATTCACTACAAGGTATGGATTGTATGAGTATACCGTAATGCCTTTTGGCTTGACAAATGCTCCAGCATACTTCATGAATATGATGAACAAGGTGTTCATGGAATTCCTTGACAAGTTTGTTGTCGTTTCCATCGATGACATCTTAGTCTACTCCAAGAGCAAAGAAGAACATGAAGGACATTTGCGTTTGATACTTGAGAAGTTAAGAGAGCATAAACTTTATGCCAAATTCAGCAAGTGTGAGTTCTGGTTGGATGAAGTTGGTTTTCTTGGTCATGTTATGATGAAGGATGGTGTAGCAGTTGATCCTGCTAAAGTTTCAGCTGTGACTGAATGGGAATCTCCCAAGTCAGTGAAAGAAGTTCGTAGTTTCCTTGGCTTAGCAGGTTACTACAGGAGGTTCATTGAGAATTTCTCCAAGGTAGCTAAGCCTTTGATGGAATTACTAAAGAAAGACAAGAAGTTTGCTTGGTCTGAAGGTTGTGAACTCAGCTTTCAGGAATTGAAGAAGAGACTTGTGACAAGACCTTCTTGTATCCGCAGATTTGGAAAAAGATTTCCAAGTATATTGTGATGCATCTCATCAGGGTTTGGGTGCAGTACTTATGCAAGACGGTAAAGTTGTGGCTTATGCCTCGAGACAACTCAAAACTCATGAAGTGAACTATCCTACTCATGATTTAGAGTTAGCCTCTGTTGTCCATGCACTCAAAACATGGAGACACTATCTTTTGGGAAAGCGTTGTGAAGTGTTCACAGATCACAAAAGTTTGAAGTATATCTTCACCCAGAAGGAGATTAATATGAGACAAAGAAGATGGTTAGAGCTTATCAAAGACTATGACTTAAGTTTGCAATACCACCCAGGTAAAGCAAATGTTGTAGCAGATGCTCTAAGTCACAAAGTTTTTGTGAATGGCCTTACCAAAGAAGAATTGCTAGATGATCTGTGTACCCAATTTAGAAAACTCAGATTGGAGATTGTGCCTGAAGGACATCTTATGTCTTTGTATGTTCAACCCACTTTGTTGGACAAGATCAAAGAAGCCTAGAAGACTGATAAGGAAATTGAAGAGATTAAGGAAAGGATTGGCAAAGGAAAAGCCAAAGAATTCCATGAAGACGAACAGGGTACTTTATGGCATGGGAAACGTATCTGTGTTCCACAAGACCCGGAGTTGCGGAAACTGATTTTGCAAGAAGCACACAACTCTCCGTATTCCATTCATCCGGGTAACACCAAAATGTACATGGACATGAAAGAAAGATTTTGGTGGAATAATCTCAAGAAGGACATCGCTAGACATATTGCCTTGTGTGATGTGTGTAGTAGGGTGAAAGCGGAACATCAGAAACCAGCAGGTTTGCTTTAGCCACTACCTATTCCTGATTGGAAGTGGGACAAGATTGGTATGGATTTCATTACCGGATTACCAAGGACCCGGTCAGGATACGATTCTATTTGGGTAGTAGTGGATCGCCTAACTAAAGTGGCTCATTTCATACCCGTGAAGACAACCTATACAAGTGCTAAGTTAGCCAGAATCTACATGAGTAGAATTGTATGTCTACATGGAGTGCCCAAGAGCATTGTATCTGATAGGGGAACTCAATTCACTTCCCATTTTTGGAGACAGTTACATGATTCATTAGGAACTAGGTTGGAATTCAGTACTGCTTTTCATCCTCAAACTGATGGACAAACAGAAAGGACTAATCAGATTGTCGAAGACATGTTGAGGGCATGTGCCTTAGACTATGGAGCCAGTTGGGATGAAAGTCTGCCTTACGCAGAATTTTCTTATAACAACAGCTATCAAGCCAACATTGAGATGGCACCGTTTGAGTTTCTCTACGGAAGAAAGTGTACCACCCCATTGTTATGGAATGGTGTGGGAGAAAGAAGTTTATTCGGGCCAGATCTTATCAAAGAAGCCGAAGAGAAGGTCAAATTGGTTAAGGATAGGTTGAAGATAGCACAGTCCCGATAGAAAAGCTACGCAGATCCTAAGCGTAGAGAAGTCACCTACGAAGTTGGTGATAGAGCCTATCTTAGAGTGTCACCACTTCGTGGAGTGAAGAGATTCGGAGTCAAAGGAAAATTGACACCAAGATATGTTGGGCCATTCAAGATTCTGAGTCGCAAAGGAGAAGTTGCCTATGAAATTGAACTGCCAGAATCTCTGTCAGCTGTTCATAATGTGTTTCGTGTGAGTCAACTTAAGAAATGTCATCCAGAAATGGAAGAAACTTCTTTGAATGATACTATACCTTTGGAGGAAGTTCAACTAGAAAGTGATCTCACTTATGAAGAGAAACCTATCAAGATTCTTGAAACTGCAGAAAGATTCACAAGGACTAAGACAATCAAGTTTTGCAAAGTGCAGTGGAATCATCATTCCGAAGAGGAAGCAACATGGGAAAGAGAAGATGACCTTCGGAAAGACCACCCTCACCTATTTGCTAGCCAATCCGAATCTCGAGGGCGAGATTCACCTTAAGGGGGTTAGATTTGTAACATCCCTAAAATCATGTTTCAAACTCATGCATATCATCCATGCATCCATGATCATATAGAATTCATTTCAAACAAAACAATTCTAAAACAGGAGCATATGAGCTCATTATTTTATGTGATCATCATTTGAAACAAATGCTACTCTTTCTATGAGATATTGTGGTTCATGAAACCAAACTTTGTGCCTTGTTGTTTTCAGATTGTGTTGCTAGATTGCTAAGGTTCAAACCAAGATTTCAAAGCAAATACAAATTGAAAACCAATTTCAAAACCAAATTGAAACAAGTGCTATGTCACTGTTATTTTGCCTTTCCAAAAATGGCCAAGCCAATTCAAAGTGACCACATGGTTTTATGCCTAGAATTGTGACTGTTGCACACTGCAAAAATCCTGAAAAGATTTGAATTCAAATAGAGTTTGAATTCATTTGAAAATCATTCCAGAAAATCAAATTAGAAAAAGAAAAGGAATAAAGAAAAAGAAAAGGGCCGGCGCCAGACTTTGGGCCCAACAACGAAACCAGCCCAGCTAGCCCACCCGGGTCCCCTCTCTCTCTCTCACGCTGCCAGAAGCACCATGAGTCACGACGCCAGACCCCACCTCCTCTGCTTATTTCACGACAAGTGGACCCGTGACCCGCCGTCGTTTTCGTCAATCACGCGCGCCTAAGCCGCGCGCCGTTACTTTCGCCTTGATCCATCGCGTTGATTCCCATTGATTCCGCGAGTAACTCCACGCCCAGCTCCGGCTATAAGAACCTCTCCCCCTCGCGGTCATTTCTCCCACATCGACACCCTTCGCCACCAGCGCCAAGATTCGCTCTTGCGCCGCATGCAGAACCTACTCCGGCGACCAATTCTGGTAAACCTCGGCGCCTTCCTCTCGGTTCATACGAGCAGCTTCGCAACTTCCTGCGCACCTCCCGATCCCCTTTGCCCGTCTGTTGTGATCGAGCTTGACGATGAGCACCGAGAGAATCCGACGCCGTCTCCAACTCCGGCGAACCTTCCTGGTTAGTTCTGACCGCGCCTTGTTCTCTCTTTGACACTCGCATGACCAGCATCACTCTGCGCATCTAACGCACTGCTTATTTTGCCTCGGCGTGATCTGTATCTTCCCCAACATCGACGAGCAGCCGCACCCGACGCGTTCGCAAACTCCGGAGAGGAATCCCCGACGACCACGAGCGCCCCTTCGCCAACCAGAGACGCGTTGAGCTTCACCTTGTCATGGCGGTTCTGGTAAGCATCCTCTTCCCTCCCCGGGCGACCTAGAACGCCGGCACCGCCACTGGCAGAGCGCTCCGCCGCTCGCCGTCGCCGCGCTCCGCCAGACCTTGGTCGTGTGATCAAGAGCCGTTGGATCTAGATCCAACGCGTGTGATAGAATCAATAACGAAACAGTACGTTAGATCTGAGCCGTACGCGATCACTTAAATCCAACGATCTGCGTCGACCGATCCGTGCGAATCGGTGCGCGCCAATAGGATAGCGCCGCGTGGCAGTGAGTTAGATTTAAAACAGATTTTGAATCATATTTTAGTTCAAATTTGTTTTGTTTGTAACTTTTGATTCCCACATTAGATTTTGGCAAATTTTATACCGTTGGAATCAGGAAGACAAGCCCTTTCTAAATATGCAATGTGTTTAATGTTTAGCTTCTGTTAAAATGGTTTCTTTTGCAAAAACATGTGTAGGGCTTATTTAGTTATATGAAATGTTTTGGAATTGTTTTTAGTGTCAAATAAATTTGGTTTGGCAAAGTTTTGACTTGTTTAGAATTCAGTACTATGCACTTGCTTGGTTGAGTTTTAAAAATCATCACTTAGCATATTGCATGCATCCATATATATTTTTGATTGTATATGTTTTGTATGTGATTGTGGCTATATTCTATGTGTAAATTTTGGTGCTAGTGATTGTGATTGTGAAGAGTGCTACTCTCCCAACTACCAAGGCAAGTGGTACTTCATTATTATTTCTATCCCTATATTTTATACTAAGCATTAGAAATATTTTGCTAAGTCTTGCATGTTATTTTTGCCTATATGCCATGTTGGGAAATCCTAAGTAGTTGTAGAATTGCTAGGAAATTTCTAAGTTAAGTTAATATCTATGCCATGCTTAGCCTAGCTAGTAGCAAACAAGGGTTGGTGAATTATACATGCTATGATGAAAATATTTCTAAGTCTTTGGACTTGTTTTACTTAATAAAACAACTAAGTAAATGAATCACCTGGGTGGAAAGGGACTTGATTGGTGGTTTTTGGTTGAGTGGTTACACAAGGCCCATGGCTATGGTTTACCTTGTGTATCTCACTTGTGGAAAGCCACCCAGGAACAAAGGGATTTTAGAGGACAAGTGTTGAGAAGCTTCTAGTGCAGCCACTTGGCAATATGGGCTCTGCCTGGATCACATAGGTTGCTAGAACTTAGCCATTTGGACAGTTGGTGGTAGTGGGATGATAGGTTGGAACGCGTCCATTTGGTCTAAGGGAAGGCTTCTGAAAGGTCCTGTCTTGGTGAAACCAAGTCTGGTGAGGAAAGTGCACAACCTCTGCAGATGGAAAAATCTAAGTACTTAGCCAAGTCCATGGCAATGGACAACTTGAGCATCAAGACATGGAAGCTATCAAGAATCTCATCATTCTAATCTCTAAGTAAAACTTGTGGGTGAACAAGGGTGAAGGACCTCAATGTCTATTGGTGGTTCCTTGGGAAAAGTTTTGACAAAGAAAAACTTAGTGATTTCAACTAATAGGAAAAACCTATTTTTGAGCAAAGCAAGCCAAGCTACACTTAGCCAAATTTGCATATAGTATCTAGTCCACTTAAAATATACTAAGGTATCACTTGCCAATACTATTCCAAAGTATTGACCCACTGTGGCTGTAACTTGTGATGTTGCAGGTTACTCTGATGAGGATTAGGTGTCATGAGTGTACACTCAACATGTTTGCCTGTGGCACATGAAGATGAAGACTTACATTTATTTACTTAATCAAACTCTTGTATTAGGCCCGTGGCCTTGAGTTGTAAAGACTATGTTATCTCTGGAATGGATGTAATAAATGACCTTTGTATCTGTGTACTTCATCTTAAACTGTGGATGCTAGCAATGATCCAGGGACTAGCATTGCAATCACAGGGATCCTTTTCCTTTACAAAGGAGGGATCTTACAACCATGCACATAAGGGTTTATTTCACTAGAATTTAATAGATGCTAAATAAATTTTGGGCTACTAGGTTATGAATTATATTGATATATAGGTGGTGCTGGAGTTGGAATTAGGTCAAAACCTTATTTTGTTTCACCTAAGGCAATTTCTAAAGGCAGAAAGGCTTTGTTTTTTGATATTTTTGCTAACTGAAATATAGGAAGCAAACTAAGGTGGGCCCAGATGGAAATGTAAGGTATGGACTATACCTTCCTGTAAAAATTGGAGTTACTCCATTTGGATTTGTAAAACCTTCTGGAGAATTTAATTAGTGATATGGACAGATCTTGGTAGATGATTTATCATCTTTATTTTAAACAATATATTGGTACAAAACTAGGTCTGCATGTTAGGGAAAACATAGAGCTAGCTAAGAAAAATTAGATCTAGCACTTTTGGGCCATTATTCATTTTTTTTGAACTAATCCCATTGGCAGAAATCTGGGCAGGAAGATTTACTAAAAGAAAAAGGGAGGGAGAGCTTCCCGGGCCAGATCTGGGGCACAGTGGGCCGCTCAGGGCGGAATCAGCCCACCTCGCTAGGGGACGCGCGCATGATGCGGTTTAAATGGACGGTGGGTAGGGCCCACGTGTCGGTGGGGGTGGAGTGGCGAAGGGGTATAGGCGACTATGCGCCGTCCGATTAGAAATCGATCAACAACGCAGGTTCGTCGTCCTCCTCTCGTTGGGCCGCGGGGAGGAAACCCTAGGGCGGTTAGCGAGGGTGCGGGAGGGGGGGGGTTGGGGGCTTGGAGCTCAAGGGAGGCCGGGATGTGGCGGAGGCGATGCGGCGCTCCTCGCTGGGCCCGAGGATGGGCGACAGTAGGGGTTTTCGCCTCAGAAGCTTGCGAGCACGAGCGTGTCTGTGGGCAGGGCTTGGGAGTTCGCCAGAGCACCGCCTAGGAGCTGCCCTGGGCCAAACAAAGAGCAAGGTTAGACGCAGGGGGAGGAGGGGAGCATGATAGAAGAACATGCAGAAAGGGAAGGGGCAGAGGAGAGAGCTCCTCGAGCTCGAACTCGTCCATGGCCGAAGCCTCATATTTCTCTCTCTCCTGGGCAGAGCAAGGCAAGGGAGAGAGTAGGGGCTCGTGGGGGAGGGAAGTGAGAGTGTTAGAGGAGAAATGAGGTGAAAAGAGGGGCTGGTGGGGGCTCTGCCCTTTTATATCATGGGTCAATGGTTCAATATGTCCATGGGGAGAAAGGAGGGGACGGGCAAAACCAGGGGCTGGTTTGCTGTGGGCGTGAGGGAGGGGTCTAGGTGGTTTCTGGTTTGGTTTGTGACAGAGGGGAAAGGTGGTAATATTTAGAGGTAGGGGTAGTTTCACATGAGGTAACTTTGTAAGTCAAACAAGCACTAGAGACAAGGTTCTAAGTGAGCTACAGTGGTTGCTACAATGGTGGTCTACCAGGGAGAGGGAGGTGTGCTGGGGTGGTGTATTAGACAAGCTTTTATGGGGTTTGGCTAATGGTTTTGATTAGTTTGCCATATTTGATCAAAACTTGGGTTATGAATGAAGTCCAAAACTTTACATTGGCCAATATGGGGAAAGGTTACGGGTAGATGGAGTAGGTCAAATAATCTCTTCATGATTTAAATGGGATTTTTCTAGAGATTATTATCCCATTTAAATGCACTTCTTCAAAATGTGTTGAAGTAGATTATGGAAGATAAGATGGTATTTTTACATTGGACAAGCTTGGTTTTTTATGTGAGATGGTCCTGAATACCATATCACATATTGGAGAATTTTATTGGGATTTATTGAGATGGAAAAGTATTTTTAGGGAATTATTTCTTGTTTCTGCCATTTATAAAAAAGGGCAAAAAGAAATAATAAAGAATCTCAAAAATATTTATTTTTGAGTTGGAAAGATGGGATATGATATATAGGCATCAAATGTGCCTTTATTTGGCAAGGTGATTTGGAGAAAATCAAACTTTCCTGTAAAGACAAGGTTGTTTGAGAAATTGGTAAGGAAAGGAAATAAAATAGTTTAATAATACAATTAATTGTGGGAAATTATTTGGGGATGCTTGTATTCAAGGTATATGGTGTAAACTTGATGTAGGCATCAAGGTCAACCTTGAGTTTGAAGTAAATATGGTGAAAGGGGTGGAAACTAGATTTTGGGAGGATCTAGGGTTTTGTTATTTTGATGCCACCTAAAGAGGGTTGGATTAGGGAGCTCAGAGCTCACCTTGGTACAAGGGGTATATGGATGGATAGACCATGTCTTATAGATGGTCATGGAATAAAGAGTTGGGCTTGGTTGTATTTGGGGTGGTCTAGATGAGGTGGCATACTTTGTTGAAAATAAGGCTGCCATAGTGTCAGATCCCAAGATTTTCCAAATCTTGTAATGTGAAAAATAAATGAATAAAATAAAACTTTGTTGATTTTCAGAGTGAGAAGAAACTTTTTGAATCCATTTGGAAACTTTCAAAACCTATTTGGATCAAATAAAATCCTAAAGGGATTTGAAAAGTTAAATAAACAATAAACTTCAAAATATTTAAAATTATTATTTTTGGATCTTTTAATAAAAGATTTGGTTTTCAAAAGAAAAGGTGGATTTATAAATAAAGATTATTTTATAGAGCCAAATTAAACCTTGGCCAAGTTTTTGAAATAAAATGTTTTGTTTTGATAAAAATAGTAAAGGTTTATTTAAATAAAATAATAAGGATTTAATATCCAATTTTATTTAAGTAAAGGCTTTTCCCATTTTAAATAAACACTAAAACTTATTTATTTATTTTAAATAAGTTTTCCAAGTATTTTATAATCTCAAATAAAACCTACTGAAGTGTTTTGGTTTTATTTTAGATTTCAAAATAAAGTTTTTAATAAAACAAATCCTATTTGATTAAATAACTATGGTCCATTTTATTTAATTAATGAATGGATCCTAAAAAGATTAAAAATATTATTTTATTTTGGGACTTTGGTTTATGTTGTCAAACAGAACCAAAACTCAATACAAGTTTGGAAGTGTTTGAATTGTTTGAATGTTTGATTTGTTTGTTTGAATTTCAAAACAGAAAAAGAAATAGAAAAAGAAAAAGGTTTCAGAATAGAAAAAAAATAGAATCGGACCTGACCCAACTGAGCCAGCCCAATAAGCCCACTCGCAGCCCAGTCTCCCTCCCCCGAAGCGTTTTCTTCCACTCACGATGTAACCCGCACAGACGCTGACCAGAGGACCCCACTTGAAACGTTCCTCCCTCACTGATGCCGGGCCCCACAGCCAGATCATCGCCGTCTTCACCCCGATGAACTCTCCTCTGACTGTTTCCTCCGTGTCTTAAATCGAATCAATGCGAGTTATTCTGCGAACTGAAATCCCCCGCGAGCACGCTCGTTTAACCACCTCCCCCTCCCCTTCCTTTCCCCTCAGACACCGCTGCAGGAGAGCCCCCAGGCTGCCTCCAATTTCTTCTGCACCGCCGCCGTCTCCAACGAACAACCACGACAATTCTGGCCAGCCCACGTCCCCCCTTGCTCTCTGGCGCACCCAAGATTTCTCCCCACCTCCAGGCGAACCTCCCCATAGCGCCAGCTTGCCCGCACATGACCTGCAACCTCGACTCTGTCCATGTCTGAGCGCCACCGACGATAAGCCCAACTCCGGTGAGCCATAGCCGACGACCTCATGCGCCCCTTGCTCACTGGTGAGTGTTTTCGTGAACCTTGAACTCGTGTGCATCTTCCTGATGCGTTGTTTCTCTCGCTTGCGCCCCAGACGCTCGCCTCCGACAACATCTGACCGCGCCCGAGGTGAAGCACAGCTCCGACGAGCGATTCAGGACTACTCCGTGCGCCCCTTCGACGGAGACGACCACGTTGAGCACCAGCATTCCACGGTGATTCCGGTGAGCATCTCCCCTACTCCTCTCGCTTCCTGTTCTCGCCATTACGCCGTAGCCAGAGCACCGCCACCGCGCGCCACCGTCGTCGCGCCGCCAGTTCTTGGCAAGGCATTAGGAGCCGTCCGATCCAGATCCGAGGCACGCGATTGATTGACTTATCGAAGGGGTAAGATCGATCCTGTGCCGCACGTTTTACTTTAAATCCTGCGGTCCACGTTGCTGATCCGAATGAATCGGTACCGCCCAATAGGAACTTGACGCGTGGCCAGTTTCTGTTTAGTTTTGAAATCAGAATTAGATGCAATTTTGAAAACCTTGTAACTTTAGTTCTACACGTCCAAATTTTGCAAACTTTATATCAATGGAATCAGTGGAACAAGACCTAGACAACCATGCCATTTGTTTAGTAAAAAGCTTCTGGAAAAATGTTTGTTTTTGTAGAAACATTTGTATGCTTGTTTAGATTAGAAAAATTATTCCAAAATGTTTTCAAGGATAAAATCTTTGCAAATTGGTTTGTGGTGAACTTACTGACCCTAGGAACCAACCCATGGTTTTGAAAATGGATTTGGTGAAGTTTAGGATGGATTAATTGATTTAGCCCTTTTCTAGCCACTTAAAAATAATGGTTTTGTTATGAAAATGTTTTTGGAGTAAAAACTTTGGCAAAATGATTTGAATCAAACCTACTGACCCTAACACCAAGTTTTGAGAATTAGCAACTTATTTGGTGAAAGACATAAAGTTTTTGATTTGATAAAAACATTCTCCACCACATAAAATGATGAATGGATTTAAAAATGGTTTATGAATAAAACCCTTTTTCAAATGACCTTGCCACTTTATAAAACGACCATTAGGTGTTTTCAAATGTTTATGACCCATTAGGAACCACCTTTTCAAATAAAACAAAGCTTGGCATGCTTGCATGCATTAATTTGACTTTATGATTTTATGTGATTGATTTGCTTGAATGGTAGATTGAACTTGTGCCTTGCTTGACTGAATTGTAGTGAATTGAAGAGTGTGATTGTAGCAAGGACAAGGAGTGAACCCATACCCTACCAAAAAGGCAAGTGATGCTTCATACTTTTTGTCCCATTACTTTCACTATGCATTAGTGATTTTCTCTAAGTAAAACTTGCATGGAATTTTTGCTAAGTATAAACCTTGCTATAGGAAAACCTAGTAGATGAACCTTAGTAGAAATTTTCCTCAGTCAAGATACCTACTACTATCAAGCTTAGCCTAGCTAATAGAAAACAAGGGTGGAATATATATCCATACTATGAAAAATTTCTAAGTCTAAGGACTTGTGTTTTTGTTTAATAAAACAACTAAGTTAATGAATCACCTGGGTGGAATGGTAATTGCTTGGTGGTTTTTGGTTGAGTGGTTCACAAGGCCCATGTCTATGGTTGACCTTATGTATCTCACTTGTGGATGGCCACCCAGGAACAAAGAGATTTGAGATGTCAAATGTTGAGAAGCTTCAAGTGCAGCCACTTGGCATTATGGGCTCTGCCTGGATCATATAGGTTGCAAGAACTTAGCCATATAGACAGTGGGTGGTAGAGTTTGATAGGTTGGAACGCGTCCATTTTGGTCTAAGGGAAGGCTTCTGAAAGATCTTGTCTTGGTGAAACCAAGTCTTGTGGGGAAAGTGCACCACCTCTGCAGAGTGTAAAATCTAAGTTCTTAGCCATGTCCCTGGTAAAGGACAATTTGAGCATCAAGACATGGAAGCAATCAAGAATCTCATCATTCAAATTTCTAAGTTAAAATCTTGTGGTTTGAACAAGGGTTAAAGGATCTTCAAACTTTTGATTGAGAGAAATGTTTTTGTCAAGCAAAAACTTATTGTTTTCAAATGTTAAGGAAAAATCTATTTTGATCAATGCAAGCCTCAACTCCACTTAGCCAAATGCATATAGATGATAGACTCCACTATACTACCATAGTATCACTTGCCAATACAATTCAAATGTATTGACCCTTGTGGCTGTAATTTGTTATGTTGCAGGTTTGATTGATTTAGTGAAGTGTGTTGATTAGGATTACAAAGTCTACAACCAACATGTCTGCCTGTGGCACTTTGAAGATAAAGGACCCCATGCTTATAATTATTCTGCTGCAATGTAATGTAATAGCCAATGAGCTATGCAAGATGTAATAAAATTTATGTTTTTTCCTGGTTATAAAGTTATATTATGACCTTTGTTTCTTGATATTACATCTTAACTGTGGATGCTAGCTATTGATCCAGGGACTAGCATTGTAAACACAGGGGACTCCACCTTATATTGTTTAAAGGTTGGGACACTCCCTCTACATAAAAACATTTTCCACCACATAAAATGATGAATGGATTTAAAAATGGTTTATGAATTAAGCCCTTTTTCAAATGACCTTGCCACTTTATAAAACGACCATTAGGTGTTTTCAAATGTTTATGACCCATTAGGAACCACTTTTTCAAATAAAACAAAGCTTGGCATGCTTGCATGCATTACTTTGACTTTATGATTTTATGTGATTGATTTGCTTGAATGGTAGATTGAACTTGTGCCTTGCTTGATTGAATTGTAGTGACTTGAAGAGTGTGATTGTAGCAAGGACAAGGAGTGAACCCATACTCTACCAAAAAGGCAAGTGATGCTTCATACTTTTTGTCCCATTACTTTCACTATGCATTAGTGATTTTCTCTAAGTAAAACTTGCATGGAATTTTTGCTAAGTATAAACCTTGCTATAGGAAAACCTAGTAGATGAACCTTAGTAGAAATTTTCCTAAGTCAAGATACCTACTACTATCAAGCTTAGCCTAGCTAATAGAAAACAAGGGTGGAATATATATCCATACTATGAAAAATTTCTAAGTCTGAGGACTTGTGTTTTTGTTTAATAAAACAACTAAGTTAATGAATCACCTGGGTGGAATGGTAATTGCTTGGTGGTTTTTGGTTGAGTGGTTCACAAGGCCCATGTCTATGGTTGACCTTGTGTATCTCACTTGTGGATGGCCACCCAGGAACAAAGAGATTTGAGATGTCAAATGTTGAGAAGCTTCAAGTGCAGCCACTTGGCATTATGGGCTCTGCCTGGATCATATAGGTTGCAAGAACTTAGCCATATGGACAGTGGGTGGTAGAGTTTGATAGGTTGGAACGCGTCCATTTTGGTCTAAGGGAAGGCTTCTGAAAGATCTTGTCTTGGTGAAACCAAGTTTTGTGGGGAAAGTGCACCACCTCTGCAGAGTGTAAAATCTAAGTTCTTAGCCATGTCCCTAGTAAAGGACAATTTGAGCATCAAGACATGGAAGCAATCAAGAATCTCATCATTCAAATTTCTAAGTTAAAATCTCGTGGTTTGAACAAGGGTTAAAGGATCTTCAATCTTTTGATTGAGAGAAATGTTTTTGTCAAGCAAAAACTTATTGTTTTCAAATGTTAAGGAAAAATCTATTTTGAGCAATGCAAGCCTCAACTCCACTTAGCCAAATGCATATAGATGATAGACTCCACTATACTACCATAGTATCACTTGCCAATACAATTCAAATGTATTGACCCTTGTGGCTGTAACTTGTTATGTTGCAGGTTTGATTGATTTAGTGAAGTGTGTTGATTAGGATTACAAAGTCTACAACCAACATGTCTGCCTGTGGCACTTTGAAGATGAAGGACCCCATGCTTATAATTATTCTGCTGCAATGTAATGTAATAGCCAATGAGCTATGTAAGATGTAATAAAATTTATGTTTTTTCCTGGTTATAAAGTTATATTATGACCTTTGTTTCTTGATATTAAATCTTAACTGTGGATGCTAGCTATTGATCCAGGGACTAGCATTGTAAACACAGGGGACTCCACCTTATATTGTTTAAAGGTTGGGACACTCCCTCTACAGATGGTATCAGAGCATTGTGTTGCCTGTAGGATTTGTAAACCTAGGATTGGACAAAAACCCTTAGAAAAATAGTAGTTGTATTTGTTCCAAAACTTATTTACAAACAATCTTGTAAACTCTTTCCTTAATCATTTTGGTTTCAACTCTACATCTCTTCTATTTCAACATGATGGAAAAACCTACCCCATGGCCAAAGACTACACCATGAGCAAAGGACAACATCAACTCTAATGACTTCAACTTCTTCAACTCTAATGACTTCAACTTCTTCAACTCTAATGACTTCAACTTCTTCAACTCTAATGACTTCAACATCTTCAGCATGTTCACCAAGGACTTCAACCAAGGTTATCACTAAGGACAAGTGAGACAAGGAAATCTTGCTCAAGATGTGGAGACTAAGGAAATGAAAAATTAGAAGGAGTTCACTTCACTTGAAGTATTGTGACCAAAAGTTTTTCCAAGGAAACCAAGATCTCATGCAAGAAGAATCAACCAAGAAGGAAGGAAAGATCACAAGTGAACCATATAGATGGACCACCATATTTAGTTAGGTCAAACACACCAACTTAGGTGGTGTAACAAAAATATTTTTTGTTTGCCTAAAAATATGCTTGAAACTTGTTGTTTGAGTGGAATGTTGGTTTGTGATTGCTTGCACATTGCTTGTGTGAATTGTGATGTGTGTGATTAGAATTATTTCCTTAGAAAATCTTTTGCCTATTCTAATCTCCCTTCAACCCAACCAGATGACTTCTCCAAGAGACTCCAACATCAAGGTGGATGACACCAACCACAACCAAGAGGACAATATGAGAGAACTTATAGCAACTCAAAACCAGTTGAACCAAGAGACAACCCAGCTTTTAGCCAACAACAATGGACTAGACCCAGCCATACAAAGGATTTTGAAACTTCAATCCCAATTGTTGCAAGGATTGGTTACTCAAGTGATCAACATGAGAGACGATTTTTTCCCAAAGATCTAATGACAACAAGGATGACAAAGATGTTATTCTAGAAGGAACCCAAGCTAGCAATACTTGTGGAGACAAGGATCATGCATCCAAGGAGCATGAAGATCAATGCCCCAAGAAGAGAGAAAGATTTCCATATGAAGAACATGAACTAGAAGAACTCCTAGATTTGGAGAGACCCAAAAAGAAGAAGAAGGATATTACTCAAGTGCAATGTTACAATTGCAAAGAGAAGGGACACTTTGCCAGTGACTGCCCAGAAAAGAAGAAGAACCAAGGAATCAAACAAGAGGAAATGATACCAAAGGAAAAGAAAGATATTAGCCAAGTGTGGTGCAACAACTGCAAAGAGCTCGGACATTATGCAAGCAACTGTCCAGAAAAGATGAAACACAAGATAAACAAGCCTATGAGAGATCTCAGCCTTGTCACATGTTTCAAATGCAAGGAACTAGGCCACTATGCAAACTTCTGTCCAGGAAAGTTACACCAAGATCCCAAGAAGGCCAATATGTAATGTAGTTGGAAAAATTTTAAGGGTGGTAGTACCCTAGTTGTTTTGAACCAACTTGTAACCCCAAGCCTCCCCAAATCTTGGGACGAGATTTATTTTAAGGGTGGTAGCCTGTCACATCCCAAGATTTTCCAAATCTTGTAATGTGAAAAATAAATGAATAAAATAAATCTTTGTTGATTTTCAGAGTGAGAAGAAACTTTTTGAATCCATTTGGAAACTTTCAAAACATATTTGGATCAAATAAAATCCTAAAGGGATTTGAAAAGTTAAATAAACAATACACTTCAAAATATTTAAAATTATTATTTTTGGATCTTTTAATAAAAGATTTGGTTTTCAAAAGAAAAGGTGGATTTATAAATAAAGATTATTTTATAGAGCCAAATTAAACCTTGGCCAAGTTTTTGAAATAAAATGTTTTGTTTTGATAAAAATAGTAAAGGCTTATTTAAATAAAATAATAAGGATTTAATATCCAATTTTATTTAAGTAAAGGCTTTTCCCATTTTAAATAAACACTAAAACTTATTTATTTATTTTAAATAAGTTTTCCAAGTATTTTATAATCTCAAATAAAACCTACTGAAGTGTTTTGGTTTTATTTTAGATTTCAAAATAAAGTTTTTAATAAAACAAATCCTATTTGATTAAATAACTATGGTCCATTTTATTTAATTAATGAATGGATCCTAAAAAGATTAAAAATATTATTTTATTTTGGGACTTTGGTTTATGTTGTCAAACAGAACCAAAACTCAATACAAGTTTGGAAGTGTTTGAATTGTTTGAATGTTTGATTTGTTTGTTTGAATTTCAAAAGAAAAAGAAATAGAAAAGAAAAGGTTTCAGAATAGAAAAAAATAGAATCGGACCTGACCCAACCGAGCCAGCCCAATAAGCCCACTGCAGCCCCTCCCTCCCAAGCGTTTTCTTCCACTCACGATGTAACCCAATGACAGACAGAGGACCCCACTTGAAACGTTCCTCCCTCCTCATCGATGCCGCCCACAGCGGATCATCGCCGTCTTCACCCGATGAACTCTCCTCATTTGCTTCTCCGTGTCTTAAATCGAATCAATGCGAGTTATTCTGCGAACTGAAATCCCCCGCGAGCACGCTGCTTAACCACCTCCTCCTTCCTTTCCTCGAGACACCGCTGCAGAGAGCCCCAGTGCCTCCAATTTCTTCCACCGCCGCCTCCAACGAACAACCACGACAATTCTGGCCAGCCCGCCCCCTTGCTCTCGGGCGCACTCCAAGATTTCTCCCTACCTCCAGTGAACCTCCCATAGCGCCAGCTTGCCCACATGACCTGCAACCTCGACTGCCCATGTCTCGAGCGCCACCGACGATAAGCCCAACTCCGGTGAGCCATAGCCGACGACCTCATGCGCGCCTTTGCTCATCGGTGAGTGTTTTCGTGAACCTTGAACTCGTGTGCACGATCGTTGTTTCTCGCTTGCGCCCAGCCTTGCCGCCTCGGCAACATCGACCGCTACCGAGGTGAAGCACAGCTCCGACGAGCGATTCAGGACTACTCCGTGCGCCCCTTCGACGGAGACGACCACGTTGAGCACCAGCATTCCACGGTGATTCCGGTGAGCATCTCCCCTACTCCTCTCGCTTCCTGTTCTCGCCATTACGCCAGAAGCGAGCACCGCCGCCATTGCCACCGTCGTCGCGCCGCCAGTTCTTGGCAAGGCATTAGGAGCCGTCCGATCCAGATCCGAGGCACGCGATTGATTGACTTATCGAAGGGGTAAGATCGATCCTGTGCCGCACGTTTTACTTTAAATCCTGCGGTCCATGTTGCTGATCCGAATGAATCGGTACCGCCCAATAGGAACTTGACGCGTGGCCAGTTTCTGTTTAGTTTTGAAATCAGAATTAGATGCAATTTTGAAAACCTTGTAACTTTAGTTCTACACGTCCAAATTTTGCAAACTTTATATCAATGGAATCAGTGGAACAAGCCCTAGACAACCATGCCATTTGTTTAGTAAAAAGCTTCTGGAAAAATGTTTGTTTTTGTAGAAACATTTGTATGCTTGTTTAGATTAGAAAAATTATTCCAAAATGTTTTCAAGGATAAAATCTTTGCAAATTGGTTTGTGGTGAACTTACTGACCCTAGGAACCAACCCATGGTTTTGAAAATGGATTTGGTGAAGTTTAGGATGGATTAATTGATTTAGCCCTTTTCTAGCCACTTAAAAATAATGGTTTTGTTATGAAAATGTTTTTGGAGTAAAAACTTTGGCAAAATGATTTGAATCAAACCTACTGACCCTAACACCAAGTTTTGAGAATTAGCAACTTATTTGGTGAAAGACATAAAGTTTTTGATTTGATAAAAACATTCTCCACCACATAAAATGATGAATGGATTTAAAAATGGTTTATGAATAAAACCCTTTTTCAAATGACCTTGCCACTTTATAAAACGACCATTAGGTGTTTTCAAATGTTTATGACCCATTAGGAACCACTTTTTCAAATAAAACAAAGCTTGGCATGCTTGCATGCATTAATTTGACTTTATGATTTTATGTGATTGATTTGCTTGAATGGTAGATTGAACTTGTGCCTTGCTTGACTGAATTGTAGTGACTTGAAGAGTGTGATTGTAGCAAGGACAAGGAGTGAACCCATACCCTACCAAAAAGGCAAGTGATGCTTCATACTTTTTGTCCCATTACTTTCACTATGCATTAGTGATTTTCTCTAAGTAAAACTTGCATGGAATTTTTGCTAAGTATAAACCTTGCTATAGGAAAACCTAGTAGATGAACCTTAGTAGAAATTTTCCTCAGTCAAGATACCTACTACTATCAAGCTTAGCCTAGCTAATAGAAAACAAGGGTGGAATATATATCCATACTATGAAAAATTTCTAAGTCTAAGGACTTGTGTTTTTGTTTAATAAAACAACTAAGTTAATGAATCACCTGGGTGGAATGGTAATTGCTTGGTGGTTTTTGGTTGAGTGGTTCACAAGGCCCATGTCTATGGTTGACCTTGTGTATCTCACTTGTGGATGGCCACCCAGGAACAAAGAGATTTGAGATGTCAAATGTTGAGAAGCTTCAAGTGCAGCCACTTGGCATTATGGGCTACTGGATCATATAGGTTGCAAGAACTTAGCCATATAGACAGTGGGTGGTAGAGTTTGATAGGTTGGAACGTCCATTTTGGTCTAAGGGAAGGCTTGAAAGATCTTGTCTTGGTGAAACCAAGTCTTGTGGGGAAAGTGCACCACCTCTGCAGAGTGTAAAATCTAAGTTCTTAGCCATGTCCCTGGTAAAGGACAATTTGAGCATCAAGACATGGAAGCAATCAAGAATCTCATCATTCAAATTTCTAAGTTAAAATCTTGTGGTTTGAACAAGGGTTAAAGGATCTTCAAACTTTTGATTGAGAGAAATGTTTTTGTCAAGCAAAAACTTATTGTTTTCAAATGTTAAGGAAAAATCTATTTTGATCAATGTAAGCCTCAACTCCACTTAGCCAAATGCATATAGATGATAGACTCCACTATACTACCATAGTATCACTTGCCAATACAATTCAAATGTATTGACCCTTGTGGCTGTAATTTGTTATGTTGCAGGTTTGATTGATTTAGTGAAGTGTGTTGATTAGGATTACAAAGTCTACAACCAACATGTCTGCCTGTGGCACTTTGAAGATAAAGGACCCCATGCTTATAATTATTCTGCTGCAATGTAATGTAATAGCCAATGAGCTATGCAAGATGTAATAAAATTTATGTTTTTTCCTGGTTATAAAGTTATATTATGACCTTTGTTTCTTGATATTACATCTTAACTGTGGATGCTAGCTATTGATCCAGGGACTAGCATTGTAAACACAGGGGACTCCACCTTATATTGTTTAAAGGTTGGGACACTCCCTCTACATAAAAACATTTTCCACCACATAAAATGATGAATGGATTTAAAAATGGTTTATGAATTAAGCCCTTTTTCAAATGACCTTGCCACTTTATAAAACGACCATTAGGTGTTTTCAAATGTTTATGACCCATTAGGAACCACTTTTTCAAATAAAACAAAGCTTGGCATGCTTGCATGCATTACTTTGACTTTATGATTTTATGTGATTGATTTGCTTGAATGGTAGATTGAACTTGTGCCTTGCTTGATTGAATTGTAGTGACTTGAAGAGTGTGATTGTAGCAAGGACAAGGAGTGAACCCATACTCTACCAAAAAGGCAAGTGATGCTTCATACTTTTTGTCCCATTACTTTCACTATGCATTAGTGATTTTCTAAGTAAAACTTGCATGGAATTTTTGCTAAGTATAAACCTTGCTATAGGAAAACCTAGTAGATGAACC
This sequence comes from Avena insularis, assembly GCA_023614405.1. Taxonomy (NCBI): domain Eukaryota; kingdom Viridiplantae; phylum Streptophyta; class Magnoliopsida; order Poales; family Poaceae; genus Avena; species Avena insularis. The sequence continues at coordinate 236,228,036 of CM042687.1, read as the reverse complement.
TTAGTAGAAATTTTCCTAAGTCAAGATACCTACTACTATCAAGCTTAGCCTAGCTAATAGAAAACAAGGGTGGAATATATATCCATACTATGAAAAATTTCTAAGTCTGAGGACTTGTGTTTTTGTTTAATAAAACAACTAAGTTAATGAATCACCTGGGTGGAATGGTAATTGCTTGGTGGTTTTTGGTTGAGTGGTTCACAAGGCCCATGTCTATGGTTGACCTTGTGTATCTCACTTGTGGATGGCCACCCAGGAACAAAGAGATTTGAGATGTCAAATGTTGAGAAGCTTCAAGTGCAGCCACTTGGCATTATGGGCTCTGCCTGGATCATATAGGTTGCAAGAACTTAGCCATATGGACAGGGTGGTAGAGTTTGATAGGTTGGAACGCCCCATTTTGGTCTAAGGGAAGGCTTGAAAGATCTTGTCTTGGTGAAACCAAGTTTTGTGGGGAAAGTGCACCACCTCTGCAGAGTGTAAAATCTAAGTTCTTAGCCATGTCCCTAGTAAAGGACAATTTGAGCATCAAGACATGGAAGCAATCAAGAATCTCATCATTCAAATTTCTAAGTTAAAATCTCGTGGTTTGAACAAGGGTTAAAGGATCTTCAATCTTTTGATTGAGAGAAATGTTTTTGTCAAGCAAAAACTTATTGTTTTCAAATGTTAAGGAAAAATCTATTTTGAGCAATGCAAGCCTCAACTCCACTTAGCCAAATGCATATAGATGATAGACTCCACTATACTACCATAGTATCACTTGCCAATACAATTCAAATGTATTGACCCTTGTGGCTGTAACTTGTTATGTTGCAGGTTTGATTGATTTAGTGAAGTGTGTTGATTAGGATTACAAAGTCTACAACCAACATGTCTGCCTGTGGCACTTTGAAGATGAAGGACCCCATGCTTATAATTATTCTGCTGCAATGTAATGTAATAGCCAATGAGCTATGTAAGATGTAATAAAATTTATGTTTTTTCCTGGTTATAAAGTTATATTATGACCTTTGTTTCTTGATATTAAATCTTAACTGTGGATGCTAGCTATTGATCCAGGGACTAGCATTGTAAACACAGGGGACTCCACCTTATATTGTTTAAAGGTTGGGACACTCCCTCTACAGATGGTATCAGAGCATTGTGTTGCCTGTAGGATTTGTAAACCTAGGATTGGACAAAAACCCTTAGAAAAATAGTAGTTGTATTTGTTCCAAAACTTATTTACAAACAATCTTGTAAACTCTTTCCTTAATCATTTTGGTTTCAACTCTACATCTCTTCTATTTCAACATGATGGAAAAACCTACCCCATGGCCAAAGACTACACCATGAGCAAAGGACAACATCAACTCTAATGACTTCAACTTCTTCAACTCTAATGACTTCAACTTCTTCAACTCTAATGACTTCAACTTCTTCAACTCTAATGACTTCAACATCTTCAGCATGTTCACCAAGGACTTCAACCAAGGTTATCACTAAGGACAAGTGAGACAAGGAAATCTTGCTCAAGATGTGGAGACTAAGGAAATGAAAAATTAGAAGGAGTTCACTTCACTTGAAGTATTGTGACCAAAAGTTTTTCCAAGGAAACCAAGATCTCATGCAAGAAGAATCAACCAAGAAGGAAGGAAAGATCACAAGTGAACCATATAGATGGACCACCATATTTAGTTAGGTCAAACACACCAACTTAGGTGGTGTAACAAAAATATTTTTTGTTTGCCTAAAAATATGCTTGAAACTTGTTGTTTGAGTGGAATGTTGGTTTGTGATTGCTTGCACATTGCTTGTGTGAATTGTGATGTGTGTGATTAGAATTATTTCCTTAGAAAATCTTTTGCCTATTCTAATCTCCCTTCAACCCAACCAGATGACTTCTCCAAGAGACTCCAACATCAAGGTGGATGACACCAACCACAACCAAGAGGACAATATGAGAGAACTTATAGCAACTCAAAACCAGTTGAACCAAGAGACAACCCAGCTTTTAGCCAACAACAATGGACTAGACCCAGCCATACAAAGGATTTTGAAACTTCAATCCCAATTGTTGCAAGGATTGGTTACTCAAGTGATCAACATGAGAGACGATTTTTTCCCAAAGATCTAATGACAACAAGGATGACAAAGATGTTATTCTAGAAGGAACCCAAGCTAGCAATACTTGTGGAGACAAGGATCATGCATCCAAGGAGCATGAAGATCAATGCCCCAAGAAGAGAGAAAGATTTCCATATGAAGAACATGAACTAGAAGAACTCCTAGATTTGGAGAGACCCAAAAAGAAGAAGAAGGATATTACTCAAGTGCAATGTTACAATTGCAAAGAGAAGGGACACTTTGCCAGTGATCGCCAGAAAAAGAAGAAGAACCAAGGAATCAAACAAGAGGAAATGATACCAAAGGAAAAGAAAGATATTAGCCAAGTGTGGTGCAACAACTGCAAAGAGCTCGGACATTATGCAAGCAACTGTCCAGAAAAGATGAAACACAAGATAAACAAGCCTATGAGAGATCTCAGCCTTGTCACATGTTTCAAATGCAAGGAACTAGGCCACTATGCAAACTTCCCAGGAAAGTTACACCAAGATCCCAAGAAGGCCAATATGTAATGTAGTTGGAAAAATTTTAAGGGTGGTAGTACCCTAGTTGTTTTGAACCAACTTGTAACCCCAAGCCTCCCCAAATCTTGGGACGAGATTTATTTTAAGGGTGGTAGCCTGTCACATCCCAAGATTTTCCAAATCTTGTAATGTGAAAAATAAATGAATAAAATAAATCTTTGTTGATTTTCAGAGTGAGAAGAAACTTTTTGAATCCATTTGGAAACTTTCAAAACATATTTGGATCAAATAAAATCCTAAAGGGATTTGAAAAGTTAAATAAACAATACACTTCAAAATATTTAAAATTATTATTTTTGGATCTTTTAATAAAAGATTTGGTTTTCAAAAGAAAAGGTGGATTTATAAATAAAGATTATTTTATAGAGCCAAATTAAACCTTGGCCAAGTTTTTGAAATAAAATGTTTTGTTTTGATAAAAATAGTAAAGGCTTATTTAAATAAAATAATAAGGATTTAATATCCAATTTTATTTAAGTAAAGGCTTTTCCCATTTTAAATAAACACTAAAACTTATTTATTTATTTTAAATAAGTTTTCCAAGTATGTTATACTCTCAAATAAAACCTACTGAAGTGTTTTGGTTTTATTTTAGATTTCAAAATAAAGTTTTTAATAAAACAAATCCTATTTGATGAAATAAATATGGTCCATTTTATTTAATTAATGAATGGATCCTAAAAAGATTAAAAATATTATTTTATTTTGGGACTTTGGTTTATGTTGTCAAACAGAACCAAAACTCAATACAAGTTTGGAAGTGTTTGAATTGTTTGAATGTTTGATTTGTTTGTTTGAATTTCAAAACAGAAAAAGAAATAGAAAAAGAAAAAGGTTTCAGAATAGAAAAAAAAATAGAATCGGACCTGACCCAACTGAGCCAGCCCAATTTCACCTCAGCCCTCCCCCGAAGCTTTTTCTTCCACTCACGATGTAACCCGCATAGACGCTTACCAGAGGACCCCACTTGAAACATTCCTCCCTCACTGACGCCGGGCCCTACAGCCAGATCATCGTCGTCTTCACCCCGATGAACTCGCCTCTGACTGTTTCCTCCGTGTCTTAAATCGAATCAATGCGAGTTATTCTGCGAATTGAAATCCCTCATGCACGCCGCTTAACCACCTCCTCCCCTTCCTTTCCTCGACACCGCAGAGAGCCCCTGTCGCCTCCAATTTCTTCTCAGACCGCTGCTTCGACGAACAACCACGACAATTCCGGCCAGCCCACGCCCCCCTTGCTCTCTGGCGCACCCAAGATTTCTCCCCACCTCTAGGCGAACCTCCCCATAGCGCCAGCTTGCCCGCACATGACCTGCAACCTCGACTCTGTCCATGTCTGAGCGCCACCGACGATAAGCCCAACTCTGGTGAGCCATACCCACTACCTCGTGCGCCCCTTGCTCACTGGTGAGTGTTTTCGTGAACCTTGAACTCGTGTGCATCTTCCTGATGCGTTGTTTCTCTCGCTATGCCTGACGCCTTCGCCAACATCATCTGACCGTGCCCGAGGTGAAGCACAGCTCCGGCGAGCGATTCAGGACTACTCCGTGTGCCCCTTCGACGGAGACGACCATGTTGAGCACCAGCATTCCACGGCGATTCCGGTGAGCATCTCCCCTACTCCTCTCGCTTCCTGTTCTCGCCATTACGCCAGAAGCGTGAGCATCACGCTGCAAGGCCACCGCTGGCCGCCAGTTCTTGGCAAGGCATTAGGAGCCGTCCGATCCAGATCTGAGGCACGCGATTGATTGACTTATCGAAGGGGTAAGATCGATCCTGTGCCGCATGTTTTACTTTAAATCCTGCGGTCCACGTTGCTGATCCGAACGAACCGGTACCGCCCAATAGGAACTTGACATGTGGCCAGTTTCTGTTTAAAACAGATTTTGAAATCAGAATTAGATGCAATTTTAAAAACCTTGTAACTTTAGTTCTACACGTCCAAATTTTGCACACTTTATATCAATGGAATCAGTGGAACAAGCCCTAGCCAACCATGCCATTTGTTTAGTAAAAAGCTTCCGGAAAAATGTTTGTTTTTGCAGAAACATTTGTATGCTTGTTTAGATTAGAAAAATTATTCCAAAATGTTTTCAAGGATAAAATCTTTGCAAATTGGTTTGTGGTGAACTTACTGACCCTAGGAACCAACCCATGGTTTTGAAAATGGATTTGGTGAAGTTTAGGATGGATTAATTGATTTAGCCCTTTTCTAGCCAATTAAAAATAATGGTTTTGTTATGAAAATGTTTTTGGAGTAAAAACTTTGGGAAAATGATTTGAATCAAACCTACTGACCCTAACACCAAGTTTTGAGAATTAGAAACTTATTTGGTGAAAGACATAAAGTTTTTGATTTGATAAAAACATTTTCCACCACATAAAATGATGAATGGATTTAAAAATGGTTTATGAATAAAACCCTTTTTCAAATGACCTTGCCACTTTATAAAACGACCATTAGGTGTTTTCAAATGTTTATGACCCATTAGGAACCACTTTTTCAAATAAAACAAAGCTTGGCATGCTTGCATGCATTACTTTGACTTTATGATTTTATGTGATTGATTTGCTTGAATGGTAGATTGAACTTGTGCCTTGCTTGATTGAATTGTAGTGACTTGAAGAGTGTGATTGTAGCAAGGACAAGGAGTGAACCCATACTCTACCAAAAAGGCAAGTGATGCTTCATACTTTTTGTCCCATTACTTTCACTATGCATTAGTGATTTTCTCTAAGTAAAACTTGCATGGAATTTTTGCTAAGTATAAACCTTGCTATAGGAAAACCTAGTAGATGAACCTTAGTAGAAATTTTCCTAAGTCAAGATACCTACTACTATCAAGCTTAGCCTAGCTAATAGAAAACAAGGGTGGAATATATATCCATACTATGAAAAATTTCTAAGTCTGAGGACTTGTGTTTTTGTTTAATAAAACAACTAAGTTAATGAATCACCTGGGTGGAATGGTAATTGCTTGGTGGTTTTTGGTTGAGTGGTTCACAAGGCCCATGTCTATGGTTGACCTTGTGTATCTCACTTGTGGATGGCCACCCAGGAACAAAGAGATTTGAGATGTCAAATGTTGAGAAGCTTCAAGTGCAGCCACTTGGCATTATGGGCTCTGCCTGGATCATATAGGTTGCAAGAACTTAGCCATATGGAAAGTGGGTGGTAGAGTTTGATAGGTTGGAACGCGTCCATTTTGGTCTAAGGGAAGGCTTCTGAAAGATCTTGTCTTGGTGAAACCAAGTCTTGTGGGGAAAGTGCACCACCTCTGCAGAGTGTAAAATCTAAGTTCTTAGCCATGTCCCTGGTAAAGGACAATTTGAGCATCAAGACATGGAAGCAATCAAGAATCTCATCATTCAAATTTCTAAGTTAAAATCTTGTGGTTTGAACAAGGGTTAAAGGATCTTCAAACTTTTGATTGAGAGAAATGTTTTTGTCAAGCAAAAACTTATTGTTTTCAAATGTTAAGGAAAAATCTATTTTGAGCAATGCAAGCCTCAACTCCACTTAGCCAAATGCATATAGATGATAGACTCCACTATACTACCATAGTATCACTTGCCAATACAATTCAAATGTATTGACCCTTGTGGCTGTAACTTGTTATGTTGCAGGTTTGATTGATTTAGTGAAGTGTGTTGATTAGGATTACAAAGTCTACAACCAACATGTCTGCCTGTGGCACTTTGAAGATGAAGGACCCCATGCTTATAATTATTCTGCTGCAATGTAATGTAATAGCCAATGAGCTATGTAAGATGTAATAAAATTTATGTTTTTTCCTGGTTATAAAGTTATATTATGACCTTTGTTTCTTGATATTAAATCTTAACTGTGGATGCTAGCTATTGATCCAGGGACTAGCATTGTAAACACAGGGGACTCCACCTTATATTGTTTAAAGGTTGGGACACTCCCTCTACACATAGCAGATACATCAGGTAGCCTCCTAAAACATGTGGGTTTAAGAAGCACAATGCTCCAATGGAAGCAAGTGAAGTGGGGGTTCATAGGGCATGGTTTGTATATCATAACTATGCAAGGATTTGGTCAATGGGAGGTGGCATATAGATGTGAGCTTCTTCCAAAGTAGGCAAGATGATAAGATTTGCAGAAAAGATTATTATCTTGACTACAAAACCATCATGGATGAGTGGGGGATAGAATTGCTTAGGCAAGAGAAAGTGTAGGCTTTGTTATTATTAAAGCTGTACTAAAATATGGTTCAAGTACATTCTCAAGAATGCACATAGGTTGGAAGGGGTAGAGCTCCAAAGATTGTATCTAGATAAGAAATCCAGACTTAGCCATTTCTGGCAGATTTAGGGTTTTAGACTAGAGTGCAAGGGTAGATGATTTTGAGAGGATGCTAAGTTCCAAACTCATGATCAAGGAGATGATCTGGAAGTGTTAACTAAGTAGATAGGATCCATGCTTAGATTGGGGCTTCATCGAGTTGGAATTATTAGAAGGGATTATCCCTGGATTGATCTAATTAGGAGGGGAGATGATCACCTTGGTGGCTTAGGATAGATCTAGACTTGGATGCTTGATGTGATATTGATGATCACAAGCATAGATTTGGTCCTAAGGGATGAGGTACTATATTAGCTCACTCTAGTTCCTAAGCAAACAATGCAATCAGCAGATCAAGGCAATTCATCAGACATCAGATCAAGGCAATTCATCCTATCAAGCTTATCGAATTACTACTAGGTTTACCATCAAGCCTAGCTTGGGGTAAGGATTGGTATTTTGAAGAGGTTGTGTTTTGAAGTGGGATGAGTACCTCTTGGTATTTCTACAAAGATTGGAAAGAAAAGGTTTTAAATAGAGGTTTTGGAAAACCTAGGGGTAAGAGTAGTTGAGAGTTCTGTCTTGAAAACATAAGGAGATTATATTTTAGTTCTCCAAAGTTTTGTTAATAGAACTAGTAAAATATTTTTGTTTTGTCAAAGTCATCTTCGCTCAGTTTTTGAAATGCCAGAACATTTGAGAATATGAAAGAGGAGCCAAGACATCTCTTTTGTAAAATAGCTTTTGTCAACTAGTGTTGAGATAAGAAGTATAGCATATAATACACAATCAGTTGCAAGAACACAAGCAAGCAAGTAAGAAAGCAATGCACATGTAACACGAAAAAGTTTTTGTCCCCCCCCCCCTGATTTTTGCCTTTTGGACAACAACTCAGGGTTGTTGAAATTGGGATGTTACAAGCAAGGCTGGGTAGCAAGCATAAGAGTTGAAGGAAACAAACAAACATACAAGTGATAGAAACAAACATGCAACCTTCCTTGAAAGCACAAAAGATCTTAACCAAAGAATACCAAGCTTATGATCCAATCAAGAAAGAAAATTAATTAAAATACCTGTAAGTGCTTTGATTTATTTTCCTTTGAAACATCAAAAAGTGTTGCTACTGGCCAAAGCTAGGTTTGCCAAAACCAATTTAGATTTGCTTGATGCTCCCAAAGTGATACCAATACTAATCAACAAGATCAATCATATAATAGAGATTGCAAACTAAAATAAGATGTGCAAAAAGTAAATGATGAAACTTCTCATTAATATTCTGTAAAGGCACTCACAAAAAGGGATACATAGATAACCAACCAGAGGAGAGATTCTTCCACAATGCAAACCATCCTATATGATAACTTCTCTATTCATGATATGTCTCTACTAAAAAGGGAAAAATATGAAAGATAATGATGTGATACCACGACACTCCCCCATGCTTGGAACAATCCAAGGGGATGCCAAAACCTGATGAAGAATTACTCCTTCGGTGGTGATGGTGTTCTCTCGATAAGCTTTTCAATCAACTTCCTCAAATCTTCAATCTCGAAGGCTAGAGTATGAATCAACTCCAAATTATGCTCAACACGGATCATGATCATGTCGAACCGAGAATCCCAGTCCTTGTGATTCTTCCCCCACTCCTCCTCCTTAGAGTGTTCCTTCTCTTCATGGTTAGAACGAGGCATATCCCAACTAGAGGGCAACTTTACTTTGCGCAACTTTTGGAATTGTTGCTCATGTATAATAGTATGGAAGGGTTTCTTGGTGCGTGAAGGAAGTGACCGTGGAGATAAGCAAAGATGTGGAACTTTCCCTCCTGTAGATATCCATGCCGTCCTCTTGAGCTTGATAGGGTTTTCCACCACTCCAATGCTCACAACGGTAGAACGGGTGCGCGAACGCTTATGTTCCTCCACTTCTTCATCCTCAACCAAGATCTCCTCTTCCTTCTTGGGGTCTTGAAGATCATCTTCCATGGTCTTCTTGCCCTTGTCGTTGGCAGAGACCATTGTGCTTCTAAACATGGGATTAGTTCCTGACAGAAATAGATCAAACGAAAACACGACGAGAACATGATATACGGACCTCGGGGTGTCCGGGTGATTATATATTATGAAGTTTTATGACATAAGGAAGGTACTAAGCGAAAACGGGATAGAGACGGGCTCCGAGGTGGTCACACATCCTGGTGGCGCGGCCAGGTGGGGCCTGCGCCACTGGGTGGTGTGGGCCACCCGGGCCCCGTTTCCTTCCCTGTTTCGACTCATTATTTTCTGTATGGAATAAAAACTGCAAAAATATAAATAGAAAAGTTTTTCGCGAACCTTTTACTTTCAACACTTTTACTTATTCGAAAACGGACTCTACAGGTTCCTGAATTTGGTCTCTAATAATATCTTCCAGAGTCACCATTTGAATAATATCAACATCTTCATTATAAGAATCTCCAGAAATATAATGTTTGAGCCTTTGACCGTTCACCACTTGTGTAGTGTTGTCTCTCAAAGAAGAAATTTTTACAGCACCTGAACGATACACCTCCTCAATACCAAAAGGTCCTTCCCATTTTTAGAGTAGTTTTCCTGCAAAAAAATCTGAGACGAGACCTATACAATAGAACTTTCTCACCAACATGAAACTCTCTCTTAAGGATCCTCCTATCATGCCATCTTTTAACTTTTTCTTTAAAGAGTCTAGCATTTTCATAAGCTTCACTTCTCCACTCATCTAAAGAACTCAAGTCAAGCAATATTTTTTACCAGCAAGTTTAAAATCTGTATTTAGTTATTTCAGTGCCTAATAATCTTTGTGTTGGGATATGCTAAATGGGTATCACCATTGCATGTCTGTAATTCAGATAACCCGGGTGGCCCATAGTCAGTAGCAAGGCCTATGGCCTGCTGGGAGGCCTAGTTAGATGGATCCAGAAGGGAGGCCCATGCCGTACAAAGGAAGGCTACAGAGGAGTCACCAGCGTACCCGGACCCTTGGAGTGCAAGATACGTTAGACTAGTTGTGTATCGTGTAGGACTCTGTAACCTGTCCGGCTAGGACTTTGCGTGTAACCCTAGGATTTGGCGTATATATAAGCCGGACCTAGATGAGCCTTTAGGGCATCGATAACCAACGATACAACTCACACCTCAGACATCGAACCAATCCCTGTAACTCGGCGTATTGCCATTATAGTGATTTATAGCATGAGTAGGATTCTGCCACCATCGTGGGATCTGAACCTATGTAAGCTGTGTTACCTTGTACCCGCCAACCTTACGCCTTACCCCATGTCTCTAAACACGCACTGTGAGAAACCCTCCATGGCGTACTCGTCGGCAATACCACGGCACTTTGTGTTCTAATTCGAAAGGCAAGTGACAAGCTTTGCCATAAACCATTTTTTAAGGAGACATTCCCATAGGATTTTTATAAGCAGTTCTATAAGCCCATAAATCATCATTCAACTTTTTAGCCCAATTTTTTCTAGATCTACTAACAGTCTTTTCCAAGATAGATTTTATTTCTCTATTCGATAGTTCTACTTGCCCACTGTTTTGAGGGTGATAAGCTGAAGCAATTCTATGATTAACATCGTATTTAGCAAGGGCCTTCCTAAAACCACCATGAATAAATTGAGACCCTCCATCAGTCACAAGATATCTATGCACACCAAACCTTGGAAAAATAACATCTTTAAGCATTTTTAAATAGGTCTCACCATCAGAACTTTTTGTAGGTATGGCTTCTACCCACTTAGTAACATTATCAACAGCAACAAGAATATGAGTATACCCTTTTGAAGGAGGACAAGGACCCATAAAGTCGAATCCCCAACAATCAAATGGTTCAATAACAAGAGAATAATTCATAGGCATTTCATTGCGTCTAGAAATGTTGCCAACTCTTTGACATTCATCACATGATAAAACAAACTTTCTTGCATCTTTAAAAGGAGTAGGCCAATAAAAACCTGATTGTAAAACCTTTTGTGTGGTTCTATCTCCAGCATGATGGCCTCCATAAGCACTACCATGACATTTTATCAATATCTCTTGTTGTTCATATTCTAGAACACATCTTTGCATAATACCATCCACTCCTTCTTTATATAAATGTGGGTCATCCCAAAAATAATGCCTTAGACCATAAAAGAATTTCCTTCTTTGCAAGGATGTAAAGGTTGGAGGCAAATACTTGGAAACAATAAAGTTAGCATAATGAGCATACAAAGGACACTCTCGCGAGCTTACCTTTATTGCAGCTAACTATTCATTTGGAAAACTATCATTAATAGGCATTGGATCAAAAGAAATCTTTTCCAATCGAGATAGATTATCAGCAACAAGATTTTTAGCACCTTTCCTATCTATAATATGTAGATTGAATTCTTGTAAAAGCAACACCCATATAATAAGCCTAGTCTTAGCATCTTTCTTTGTCATAAGGTACTTAATAAAACCATGATCAGTACGAATGGTAACTTTTCAATCCACAATATAAGGTCTAAACTTATCACAAGCAAATATTACAGCTAAGAACTCTTTTTTAGTAGTAGCATAATTCCGTTGAGCAGCATCAAGGGTCTTACTACCATAATGGATAACATTCAATTTTTTTATCTATTCATTTCCCAAGAACAACACCTATAGCAAAATCACTAGCATCACACATAATTTCAAAGGGTAGATTCCAATGAGGCGGTTGGACAATAGGAGAAGTAGTTCGGGCTTTCTTTAGAGTTTCAAAAGCTTCCTTACAATCATCATCAAAAACAAAAGGTACATATTTTTGAAGAAGACTAGTAAGGGGTTTCGAAATTTTCGAGAAATCTTTAATAAACCTTCTATAGAAACTAGCATGACCAAGGATACTACGAATACCTTTAACATCCCTAGGACAGGGAATTTTCTCAATTGCTTCAACTTTGGCTCTGTCAACTTCAATGCCTCTTTCAAAAAATTTATGTCCAAGAACAATTCCTTAATTAACCATGAAGTGACATTTCTCCCAATTAAGAACAAGATTAGTTTCTTCACATATCTGCAAAACTTTGTCAAGGTTGTGCAAACAATTATCAAAGGAGGTTCCATAGATGGAAAAATCGTCCATGAATACATCCACAATTTCTTTACAAAACCCATGAAAGATAGCAGACATACATCTTTGAAAAGTAGCAGGAGCATTACATAAACCAAAAATGCATACGCCTATAATCATAAGTTCTGTAAAGACACATAAAAGTAGTTCTATCTTGGTCTTGTGCTTTAACAGCAATTTGATAACACCAGAGTAACCATCAAGAAAAGAAAAGTGAGTCTTCTTGGACAACCTTTATAGCATTTGATCAATAAAACGCAGAGGATAATGATCTTTCTTAGTGTATTTATTCACCTTTCTAAAATCAATGCACATCCTATAACTAACTACTACTCTTTGAGTTATAAGCTCATTATTTTCAGTAGGCACAATAGTAATTCGTCCTTTCTTAGGGACACAATGAACAGGACTAACCCAATTACTATCAGCAATAGGAAAAATTATACCAGCATCAAGAAGTTTTAATACCTCATTTCTTACCACTTCCTTCATCTTAGGATTTAAACGGCATTGATGTTCAACAACTAGCTTTGCATTAGGTTCTATATTATTAGCATGCTGACATATAGTACGAGAAATCCCTTTGAAATCATCAAGAGTATAACCCATAGCTCCTCAGTGTTTCTTCAGTACTTCCAATAATCTTTCCTGAAATTTTAGAACTAATAATAATAGGATATATTTTCTTATCATCTAGATAATCATATTTAAGATCATCAGGCAGAGGTTTTAAATCAAACACAGGATCCCCTTTAGGTGGTAGTGTGGTACCCAAATCTTCCACAGTAGGTTATGCTTAAGCATCTCAGGTTGACAAAGGAAAATCTCGTCAATCTCATTTCTTTCTTCCATGAATACCTCACTCTCATGATCTTCCATATATTTCTGCAAAGCATTGTTAGGAGCAAGAGAAATAGAAGAAAGTTGTTCAACTCTGAAATCCTCATTAGGCAATTCATATTCATAAGGAGTTTTAGCAAATTTGGAAAAATTAAACTCATAAGATTCTCCATCAAATTTAGTTATAATTTTCTCCTTCTTACAATCTATGATAGCTCCACAAGTGTTCAAGAAAGGTCTACCAAATATGATAGGACAAGTTTTACTAGCTTCCTTACCAAGCACTAGAAAATCAACAGGATATTTAATCTTACCACAAAGAACTTCCACATCTCTTACAATTCCAATTGGACAGACGGTCTCTCTACTAGCAAGGTGAATAACCACATTAGTGTCCTCAAGTTCATAGGGACCAATTTTATGCATAATTTATTTATAAAACTCATAAGGAATAACACTTGAACTTGCACCAATATCACACAAACCATAATAGCAATGATCACCTATTCTAACAGAAAGCACATGGACACTACCTCTCCTAGTTTTACTAGGATGTGAAACAATATTATAAGCATCTTGAAAAAAGATAATGTGCCCATCTTCTACATTTTTAGTGACAAGGTCTTTCACAATGGCTACCACAGGTTCAATATTTATTTGTTCATCAGGTTCTACAACTTTCTTTGTACTTTTTCTAACCACATTAGCTATAATAGAATGTTCCTTTAACTTAGAAGGGAAAGGTATTTTCTCAATATAAGGTTCAGGAAAAATGCGGTCAATAGTACAAACTTCAGTATTTCTAGCAGGAACATGATTAATAATATCTCTATAAGGTGCATGGTACTTGTTCCACTCGTTTTTGGGAATTTCAATATAAGAGTCAAATGCCTTAAAACAATTTGCTAGATCTTGAGAATCAAGACCATACTCAGTACTAATATCATGAAAATCATCAGTTCCCATAAAATATTTAATGCATCCATAATCATAATTTATACCTGACTTTCTTCCTTTGTCATTCTCCCATGCTTCAGTATTTTCTTGAATATGGTCTAGAAGATCCCATTTAGCTTCTTCTTTCATACGTGTGAATGATCCCTCACAAGAAGAATCTAATAAATCTTTATCATGAAGAGAAAGCCTTGCATAAAAGTTATTAATAATAATATTATTAGGGAGCTCATGAATAGGACATTTGAGAATTAGTAACTTCAATATCCCCCAAGCTTGGGCTGTACTCTCTCCATCACGAGGCCAAAAGTTATATATTTGATTCCGGTCTTTATGGATCTCACTAGGAGGATAGAATTTAGAATAAAAGAGAGGTACTATTTCCTCCCATTCCATAGATTGTCCATTTTTCATCAGCTTATACCATTCTTCAGCTCTTCCTTTCAATGATATAGAGAGTAACTTTTTCTTAACTTCCATTGTGATACCTGCACACTTAAATAACTTGCATAATTCATGGATAAAAAGAAAGTGATCACCAGGATGGACAATTCTATCACCAAAATAATAGTTATCCATAACATGATCAACAATTTTTGTAGGTATCTTAAAAGGATCTATTTTAGCAGGTGGTGGTTCATCTACTACCCTAGCAGTGGTAGTAGCTTTCCCAAATAGGAAACCAAGTGGTTTATCCATATTGGAAACAAAATAGCAAACAGAAATAAAAGCAATACTCATAGTAGAAATTTCCTTTACCAGTTCCACTCTTCAATAACACTTCACTCCCCAGCAACGGCGCTAGAAAATAGTCTTCATGACCCACAAGTATAGGGGGTGTATCGTAGTACTTTTAATAAATAGGAGTGTCGATCCCAACGAGGAGCAAAAGGTGTTGACTAGTGGTTTGGATCAGGAACTCTCTGTAAATACTTAGCAAACGGATTTTTAGGGTTTTTGATAATGCCAAGAAATAAGGTGCAAGTAAATAAAGACAACAATAATAATTGCAGCAAGTGGCCCAATCCTTTCTTCAGCGAAGGACAAACCGGTTGTATTACTTATGAGGACCAAACGTTCTCGAGGACACATGGGAATATTGTCAAGTGCTTTCGCTTCATATAGTTGATTAATCTTCTTTGGTTGGATAAGTGTTGTGTGGGTGAACCTATGCTAATGTACCGACCTTACTTGGAATAATACATACTTGTGATTAAACCCCTTGCAAGCATCCGCAACTATAAGAAAGTAATTAAGATAAAAAAACCTAACTACAACATTAACCTCTGAGATCCTACACTCCCTTGTGCAAAGGTTTCCTAACGGGGGTTCATGTTTCTATCACTCTGGCAACCCCACAATTAGTAGCCAAATATACAATGCATTCCCCTAGGCCCATAAATGGTGAAGTATCATGTATTCGACGTTCGCATGACACCACTAGAAGAATAACACCACAACTTAAATATCAAACCATTGAATATTACATCAACACAATTCCACTAGTAACAACATGAATTCTCCCCATGTCCTCAAGAACTAAACGAACTACTCACGAGACATCATATGGACCAAGATCAGAGATGATATAATGATGAGTAACAATCTGAACATCAACAATAATTCAATGGTTCCACTCAAAAGCATCAACTACAAAAGTAATCAACATCGGGAAAGTTCCCCAAAGAACTATGCAAGATTCAACCCAATTGTTACAGAGGGATGGAGTGCTGATGATGGTGTTGGTGGAGATGGTGGTGAGGATGATGATGATGATCCCGATGAAGTCTAGCTTGATGACAGTGTTGATGGCGACGATCTCCCCTCTTCGGAAAGGAATTTCCTCGGCAGAAACCTGCCTGCTGGAGAGCTCTTTCTCTCTCTCTCTCTGTAGTTTTCGCCCCGCAGAGGCGGCAGAATCTTTCGGTCGTCGCTCCCCCGGTATTAGGGTTTCGAGGAGAAGTTATAGGCGAAAGGCATGTCAGAGGTGGGCTAGGTGGCCACACCACTGGTGGCGGCCCGGGGCCAGCGGTGGTGTGGGCCCCCTGTGGCCCATCTCCGCCTCTCTTTCTGGCTTCCTTCGTATTCTGGGAAAATATGATTTTCCATATAATTTCTGGAATTTTCCGATCTTCGCGAATATTGCATATGGACACCACTTTTTTCATCAGAATCCTGACTCCAATAGTTCATCCTCCAGAAGTCATCCAACATGCAAAATAGATGAAATAACATAAGTATCACCATCTTAATATGAAATATATCAATGAATAACAGCAAATCATGATATAAAATAGTGATGCAAAATAGATGTATCATTGGCCTATAAGAAGTATTAGTGAAAGTGAAGCTCGCAACAAAAGTTTTGGTGAGCAAAGCATATTGCTCACTCTCAACCTGCATGTAAATGGTTAGACCTACCCTTTGAACAAGAAGCAATAATTCATCAAGGATCCCTGCAGTTCTCAAAAAGTCAAAACAAGGGAAGGTAGATGGATGCACATATCCCTCATTACCAAAGCGTGGCGCAATAAGATCTTCATTATATGATGGCCTAAATCGAGAATTTGATCTCGAAGGCCTTGTCACCCTTGGTGTGTCTCTCTCAAACACTTCTCCAAAAGTATGGTTGTCCATCTCTCTCTTTTTAGAGAACAAATGCTCCAAAAATCAGCAGCAATGAGTTGCTTAGTAAGGAGATCGAAAATCATGGTGAAGAACAGCAAGAACACGGGTTCGAGAAATTTTTCGGTGTTTTTTCGGGAGAGAGAGTGAAGTGGTAGGTGGATGGATAAGTGGAGGGCCAGGGGTGGCCCACACCATGGCTGGGCGCGCCCTAGGGCTGGCGATGCCACCTGGTGGTGAGCCTGCCTGGTGGGGCCCCATGGGTCGCTCTAGGCACCTCTCTATCCCTTCTTTGATGTAAAAATTGAATATGAATTTTCTGGAATTTTTCGAGAAACTTTATTTTCGAGCAATTTTTAGAAATTGATAAATGATTTTCCTGAAGAAACATGATTTTGGGATGATGGAAAACCAAACCAAAACGAAAACTTCAGAAGTTCTAAGACACTCAAATATGCAAGCAACTAGCAATACAAAGATGAGCAAGGTGAAAGCAAAAATTGGAATAGAGAAAATAAAAGTAAACAAAGATAATGATATGTTGTTTTGTTAATGAAATCACTTTGTTAACAAGGTTGATTAGGTCTTGTTACCAAAACAATTTTATATGAAGAAAAACTTTCATTTCACTAAATTATTATGTTACCTCAACCTTGATAGCAATAGTCCCAATCATAATAATTTCATAATCTTCTCGTGGCATGGGACAATATATTTCTCCAACTTTGATACCCTCAATATTTTAAATCGAATTTAGACCATATTTCTTATCAATCTTCTTGGGAAAATAAACAATATGCTCCTTGTCATTAACATTAAAAGTTACTTTTCCTTGGTTACAATCAATGACATCACCTGTAGTATTAAGAAAAGGTCTCCCAAGAATAATAGACATATTATCATCTTCAGCCATTTGAAGCACAACAACAGTTAATATCAAAAAATTATTAGCCACTTAAACATGAACATCCTCACATATTCCAACAGGAATAGTAGTAGACTTATCAGCCATTTGCAAAGATATATCAGTTGGTATCAATTTTTCCAGGTGAAGTCTCTTGTAGAGAGAAAAAGGCATAACACTAACTCTTGCCCCCAAATCACACAAAGCAGTTCTAACATAATTATTTTTAATGGAGCAAGGAATAGTTGGAATACCTAGATTTCCATGTTTCTTTGGAACCTTACAATTGAAGGAATAATTAGCAAGCAAAGTGGAAATTTCCTCATTAGGAATCTTCCTTTTATTACAGACAATATCCTTCATATACTTTGAATAAGGAGGCAATTTAATAGCATCAGTCAAAGGAATTTGCAAAAACAAAGGTTTGATCCACTCACAAAACTTTTTGTAGTGTTCTTCTTCCTTTGACTTGTGTTTCTTATCAGGAAAAGGCATTGGTTTTTGCACCCAAAGCTCTCTTTCACTACCATGTTTATTAGCAGCAAAATCTTCCTTAGTGTACTTAGTATTCATTCTTAGTGTGCCTTTTAGGTTCTTCTTCAATTTCTTCTTTATCAGAAGCATCATTTTTATCATTACCACTTTCAGTTTCAGCATTAGAGATAGATATAATATTAGGATCTTTAGCATGTTCAGAAGATTCTACAACTGTTTTATGTTTCTTTTTCTTTTTCTTAGCAGGAGTACCACTATTTTTACCTTGTTGAGAATGTTGCTTAATTCTTTTAGGATGTCCCTTAGGATATAAAGGATCCTGAGTAGAAGCACCACCTCTAGTTCTAATTTCATAAGCATGTTTTTCAATATAAGCATTAACTAGGAAATATTTTTGCACCTTAGTAAGCTGATCAATTTGAGTTTGAACCATTTGCAAATGTTTAACAAGCATTTTAACATCATTAGAGGTTCTTTGTACAATATCTTGCAACTTATTAATAGCTCTAGAATTTTCCATTAGATGATTCTGCACTCTCATATTAAAATTATCTTGCTTAACAACATAATTACCAAATTCATCTAAGCGTTGATCATGAGGTTTAGAGTAAGGAATATCACCATTATCAAAATGTTGGAGAGAGTGTACCTCAATAGTGGATGAGTGAGAGATTGGCTTACATAATTGTTCTATAGGAGGTAAATTCTTCACATCTTCAGATTTAATACCCTTCTCCTTAAGACATTTCTTAGCTTCCTTCATCACTTCATCATTTAATTCAATCATTCCCCTCTTCTTTGGTGTTGGTGTTGGGGTTGGCTCAGGTCTAGTTGTCTCAAGTATAGTCCAATCATCATAATTCTTGCTTATTTTAGCCATTAGTTCCTCAGCTTCATCGGGAGTTTTACTCCTGAAAACACAACCAGCACAACTATCCAGGTATGTCCTAGATTCATCGATTAGTCCATTATAATATATATCAAGAAGTTCATTTTTAGCTACTGGATATCCAAGCTGTGCTATAGTTAAATAACAAAACCTTGGACATGATTCAGGCAATTTCTCTCCTTCTCCATGCTTAAAATCAAAGAGTTTCTGCAAAACAGCATGTTGAGCACTAGCAGGGAAATATTTCTGAAAGAAAGTATTAACCAAGACAATAGGACTATCAATAGATCCTATAGATAAATTATTAAACCAATCTTTAGCTTCACCTTTTAATGAAAAAGGGAAAATTTTAGCAACAAAGTAGGTGCGTTTCTTAATATCATCAGAAAATAAGCCACTCAAAATAGAGAGCTCATTCATATATGCCACAACACT
This sequence comes from Avena insularis, assembly GCA_023614405.1. NCBI lineage: Eukaryota > Viridiplantae > Streptophyta > Magnoliopsida > Poales > Poaceae > Avena > Avena insularis. The sequence goes on along the minus strand of CM042687.1, from coordinate 236,208,850 downwards.
TCCATTTTTAGTCTCACAAAAAGGTTCTTTCTCAAAAATAGTTATATAATATAAATCAAGAGAGAAATCATAATCCTTATCTTTAATGTTTATGGGTGAAGTGGTAAACTTAGCATCACGAGATAATTTATATCTAACAGCACGTCTCACAAGAAGACTCTTAATAGCACTTGCACCTATAGTGTTCTGATATTCCTCAATAAATTCATCACTAATTTCAATATAATCTTCATCAAGGTCATCACTAGGATACTCTCTAGACTCAGGTGAACTAACAGGTGTAGCAATATTTTCATTAGGAGTTTTAGTGTTTCCCATTATAGTTCTAGCAATTGTAGCATCTAGTAAAGGACCTAATGAACCACTCTCATCAAGCACAGTGGAAGCAGCATCAACAATATCAGAAGCATTTTCAAATTCAGCAGAAGTAGCAGTATGTGTAACATGTGTATGTGGTGGTGTAAGAAGCTTGTTCATCACATATGGTGAATCAAGATCAACAAAGGTGTTCAGAGTTGTACCTCTTCTTGTAGTGGATGGCAATATAGGAACTTCTCCATCATGAGATTTACCCATGATGAATGGATAGCAGCAAACAATAATAATTCCAAGTGAACTTATAAATAAATCTATGTTTCCCGCCAACGGCGCCAGAAAATTGTCTTGATGACCCACAAGTATAGGAGATCGCAACAGTCTTCGAGGGAAGTAAAGCCCAAATTTATTGATTCGACACAAGGGGAGCCAAAGAATATTTATAAGCCTTAACAGATGAGTTTTCAATTCAGCTACACCTAGAAACAGTCTTGCTCGCAATAGTTTCAGTAGTACCGTTTTGTAATAGCAGTAGCAAAATAACAGCAGTAGTAAAATAAGGAAAACAGAAGCAATAGTAAAAAACAACGGGATTAAAATGTGGTAGGCATAGCGATGGATGGACGGCCGTTGCATGGACAAGATAATTCATGTAATAATCAAGACAAAGGCATTGCAGATAATAAAGATAAAGCATCCAAGTAATAAATAACCATAGGCATGTGTTCCATATATAGTCGTGCATGCTCGCAATGAGAAACTTGCACAACATCTTTTGTCCTGCCAGCCTATGTGCAGTGGGGCCTCAAGGGAATATACTGGCAATTAAGGTGCTCCTTTTAATAGAGCACCAGAGCAAAGCATTAACACTTCGTGAACACACATGATCCTCACATCACAACCATACCCTCCGATTGTCCCAATTGTTGTCTCTTTGGGGCATCGGGTTCCGGACAATGATATGTGTACACAATTTGCAGGTAAGATCACAAACAATAATATCATCATGAATCAATAACATGTTCAAATCTGAGATCATGGCACTCGGTCCCTAGTGGCAAGCATTAAGCACAACAAGTTGCAACAATGTCAAAAAGCACTAACAATAGATATTAGGCACCATGCACTAACAATCTTATGCAATTACATGAGTGATCTAATCCAATCCCTACCATCCCCATAACCTACCGCGAGGATTACTCACACATGGATGGGGGAATCATGGATGGTTGATGCAGAGGCGTCGGTGATGATGATGGCGATGATCTCCTCCAATTTCCCATCCCGGCAGGGTGCCAGAACGGAGTTTCTGGTTCCGAATCGCGGTTTCTGGTGGTGGCGGCGCAGCAGAACTCTTCTCTAGAAATTGTCGAACCCCCCTGTGTTTTTAGGACAGAGGGTATATGTAGGCGAAATGAGAGGTCTAAGCGGAGTCCGGGGTAGCCACACCATACCCAGGCACGGCTAGGCCTGGCCCGCGGCTAGGGGTGGTGTGGGCCCCACGGGTCTTTTCTCCCCTCCGTCTTCTGGCTTCGTGAGTCTTCGGGAAAAATAAGACTTTTGGCATATTTTCTGAGATTTTTCATGAAAGTTGGTTTTCAACACAAAAACAAGACACTAGAGAAATTATGCTGAAAACAGTGTTAGTCTGTGTTAGTTATATCCAAATCATACAAATTAGAGGAGAAACAATAGCAAAAATGTTCGGGAAAGTAGATACGTTTTGGATGTATCACTACGTACCAAGCTATGCCTCACAAGTTGATATCGTGAAGCGATTCCTACATACTCCCAGGGACGAAGCTAGAAAAATATGTCGATGAGGTGAGCTCTATAACCTCTAAATTATATTGGGGTCATCTTCTATAAATAAATATCACTTATTACAAATTAGTGAGGGTTTTGCTAGTTTTCATTGGGGTCAGCTGGCCCCAATGCCCATAAGGCAGCTCTATCCATGCATACTCCCTGATCAAATGAACCAATGTTCTTCCAGTTCTATAACTATGGAGGTGATTGATTAGATGCAAGCCCTAATTAGACGACAACTTCATGTGAACATGCATTGAGGGTAGATCTAGGCGGGTAGTAATCTTTCTAGGGTTCATACTAGTGTCGGTACAGACTAGTATCAGAGATATGATAGATCGGGGCATACCTTTTCCTTGGCTAGAGGAGCTCAACGAGTTGGCCATGGTGAGCGACGGCGAGAGCGGGTGTGGGCTAGGCGGCAGTGGCAACGCTTCTCATCACTATTGCGCTCCCTAGATCGGTAGGGTTGTTGGTGGGGGTGTACGGCGCCGTGACAAACCTCTTGTTGTGTGCCACCGGCCCCACCTCTTTATATAACACAGGTGACAGGGGCATGCCAACCATAGTGGGTTGGGCGCCCCCGATCATGGCACGGATCTAAGGGCCCGATGGGCAGTTGGGCCCATGTGGGAGGAGATCATCCTAACATTCTCCCTCTTGATCTCAACTTTTACTTTTAACTATATGCTTTTCACTTTACTCGTTTCTTCACAGATCAGTACATAGAGCATGTTTCATTGTCACAACTCAATTGCCGATAGAATTAGTCAGCTACAACATACCTCTCTGTTTTGAAACAAATTATGTTCCTTTTCTAGCCTTTTATGATCCAGGAATCATAGGATTTCCCTTAAAACCATGCCATATATGTGTTCTTTGAACATATTGGGTGGTAAAATTTTTGTAAGTGGATCGGCAAGCATATCATTTGTCCTTATATGTTCGAGACTTATAGTGTGATATTGGATTTTATCTTTCACAACATAATACTTTATATCTATTGGTTTGGTAGCATTACTCAACTTGTTATGTCGTGGTATTGCCGACGAGTATGCCATGGAGGGGTCCTCACAGTGCGTGTTTATAGACGTGGGGTAAGGCATACGGTTGACGGGTACGAGGTAACACAGCTTACCCAGGTTCAGATCCCACAACGGTGGCGGAATCCTACTCCTGCTATAAATCACTATAATGGCAATACGCCAAGTTACAGAGATTAGGTTTGCTGTGCGAGGTGTGTGTAAAACGATGCCCTAAAGGCTCCCATAGGCCCGGCTTATATAGTCGTCAGGTCCTAGGATTATAGGGAAAAGTCCTAGCCGGACAGGTTACAGAGTTCTACACCGTCTATTACTAGTCTTGTGTATCTTGCACTCCAAGGCTCCGGGTACGCTGGTGACTCCACCGTAGCCTTCCTTTATTCGGCATGGGCCTCCCTTCTAGATCCACCTAATTGGGCCGCCCAGCAGGCCATAGGACACGCTACCGACTATGGGCCACCCGGGTTAGTCGGATAAGATACATGCTATGGGGATACCCATATAGCATATCCCCAACAGTAGCCCCCGGAGAACTCCGAGATCTTGCGCCGTCTTGCCTCTTCTCATGGAATGCTCCGTCTAGATGGATGTCGACAAATCGTCAAGCAATATCTTGTAGTCCTCCCAAAGAACCCTGCAAGGTTTTCTCCGTCTTCTATGAGTAAGTCCGAGAAATGCTGAATCTTCCACTGTACGCTCCCGTTGTCGGATTAAATCCGTCAATGCCGGAATCTTCGATGGGACGACTCATCTACCATGTCAGTTATGACGATGTAGGCTGTAGGTCAGCGACGCCTCGTAACTCACACATGCAGACAACGTAATCATATCCGATTTTCCCGCGCAAGCGATACGAACCGTTGGCGGCGACGGTTGGAGACGTGGCGAAATTACCGCGCACGTTCGCGAACACGTTGTCTACGCGGCAACCGTCCGATTAGCTGCACGAATCTTGACGCAGAGTAAGATAAATAGCGACCGTGGGACACTTGCCACTTTTTCACCTCATTATCTCGCATCATCGTCTTCTTCCTCCAGCCACGCGCCTCCTCGAGCTCTCCGTGAAAACCTCGAGAAACCCTAGCCTCTTGTCTACACCAGTCGTGTCCTTTTCCTTCCTCCATGGCCAGCAGCAGCTCATCTCCCTCAATGGCGTGGCCGAAGCCGGTGAAGCCGGGCGAAGCTGCCGTCGTGCCCCCAGAGGGCCTGGTCATCCCCGCATCAGCGGTGATAGAAACCACCGGCGACGACCATAACTTGGCGGCGCTGGAGCCCCTGGAAGAGGAGCCAGACTCGCACAAAGGCGATTGGCGCGACTCGGACATCACCGTCCGTGACCTCCAAGAGATGGTCGCTGAGGGTTATCTCCCTGCGACGGAGGGGCTCGCCTGGCCGTCAAACGTGAAGCCGGACACAGCAAGGAGGAGCTTAGAAACTGCGGCACCATAAGCTTCAAGATCCGACCTGGCCGGCGGTTCCCCGACATCGTCGGCCACGAGTCGTGCAAGAATTGGCAGCGGACGTACTTCTACGGCCCCGACATTCCTTTGTCGGGCCGAGAAGTAACGTACCCAGACTTCGTGGATGGAGCCGCCGCTGAAGTCCCCACATGGCGGTCACATGCCTCCCTTCCCTCCGACCTCAACGCTTCTCGCGCAATAAGGCAGATTGAATGGTTTATATATACGGGTCTGACCGGCTTGGACCTAGCCATGTGCTGGTTCATCAGGCGGATCCAACCTCTGCAGCACCGTACGAAGCTTATGCACGAGTACACCGGCGACCGAAGGGATACCCTCAGGATCTCCGAGGACAACTTCTCGAGCGACTCCGTCAAGTTCCGCCTCAAGGACATCGTCAAGGTGAAGGACAAGAAGCATGGCTTCACCCTCACCTACTACATGTTTGTAGAGGGAAAGTGCCCAAAGGTAGGTGTTTATTTTCCGTGTATAACATTGTTCCAGTTTTTCCGTCTTGCTAATACCATCTTGTCTAACACGGTGATTTCTCACTTAACAGCTTAGCGATCTAGAGGAGGGCAACCTGGCCGCCCAAATCTATGATCCCAAGATGAAGGAAGTCACGGTTGTGTCCGACGACGACGCCCTGCGCGAAAGCGGAAGAGCTCCACCTCTGACGCTGCCGACGGAGGCAAGAAAAAGAAGACGAAGGGTGGAGCCTCCAAAAAGAGTACTGCCGCCCTGGAGGCGGAAAAGAAGAAAGCCACCGGGATGTTTGCCAAAGCGCCCCCCTAGTGTAAGCTTCTTATTCTCCGACATTGTCTTGTTTATCTGTCTTATTTCTGTACTTATGCATTTTGCACGTTTCAGGAAGAAAGGCACAACCAACCTTAAGAAGTCCTCCAAGACTCTTGGGGCTTCTAGAAATATTAAAGATATGCTGCATCGCGACTCTTCCCCCGCCATCGCCCCTGCTACTCCTGCCGTCAAGCCCTCCTCTACTCCGACAAGCTCCCAAGCCCAGGAGGCACCAGGCCCTTCCGCCATGGAAGTGGATTCTGGAGCCTCTACCGAAATCGCAGTTGTCGGCGAGCAGGCGACGCAGGAGAGCACTGCTCTTCAAATGGCTGAAGCTCCGGCTAAGGATGCCATCGGTAGCGGCAAGGCGGTGGTGGTTGCTGGTACATCTGCCGAAGGCGGCGCCTCTGCTCCCCAGAAACCCTTAGAACTGCCAAAGATTATCTTCCCGGTGCTTACGCCGGGTAGCACAACTACGGTTCCTGGAGGAGTGCCGTCATCTCCGACGTGTGGTCTTGAGGAGCTACTCCGGCAAGCAGACATCTTGCGAAGCAACAACGTTTCTTTTGGCAAGCTGCTGGCGGAGAGTGCTACAAACCTCAAGATCATCTCACTTGTAAGTCTTACTTTACCTTTTGCATTTCATATGAGTATCCCACTGTAGCCCCCAAGGATGTAGACGGAAAACCATTGGTTTTGCATCTATATGCTCTAAGAATGACTAAGTTATAAAAAACTCTCACTGTAGCCCCCAAGCATTTAGATGGAATGAATTATTCTGACTAGATGCTTTAAGAGTAGCATACACAGTGTTCATAATTTTAAGTGTTGTAGCCCCCAAGTTTCTAGTTGTAACTGAATCAGTTCTGACTAGATACTTAAATAAAAGCTAAGCATTTTCCGAGTTAAAACTTTATACCGTAGCCCCCAAGCTTCTAATTGAGAACTGAATTAGCTCCGACTAGATGCTTAAAGAAAAAGCTAAGCATATTGCTAAGTTAAAAACTCTCGCTGTAGCCCCCGAGCGCCTAGATGGAAAATCTCCGACTAGGGGCTCCAAGTAGACTAAACAACGACTTGACTTTGTATTTGTTTCCACAGAACGAGAATGCTCGGAGGGGCATGGCCAATGATAAGTACCAGAAGATGCGTGCGGACCTTGAAGCTGAAAAGGGTAAAACCGCCATCTTGAAGGAACAGATCATCAAAAACAAGAGTCTGTTTTCTTTTTGCGCATTTCCGTCTTACTTTTGCACCTTCCTTCTTCGAGTACTCACGATGTACTTTATTTTCTCCGACTCGCAGAGCATGTCGCCAAGGCTAAGGATATTGTCGAATAGTCCAAGCACATCTAGCAGCTGGACAGCGAGAACAAGATCCTTAAGAAGGAGAGGGAACAAATGCTGAAGATGCACGAAGATTCCATGAAAGCCCTGCAAGACTCCGCCTCCACTAAGATCAATCGCTTGAAGGAGGAGCTTGCGATCCTGAAGGATCAAAAGCAAGCTACCGACGACCAAAACCTTCACCATAGCGAGGCGTTTAAGCTCCTTCAACAAGAGAAAGAATCCTTGGCGAACGTCGTCTGGCAGGCTAAAGCCAGCATCTTCAGTAAGTATCCTCCGCCTTGGAGCTCTGTAGTCTGGGTACTTAGAATTTTTGAACTCATGCAATCGTTTTCGGAATTTTCAGTGCCCCTAGGTTTAACCCGCTCGCCTCCTTCATACAAGGAATGCATGATTCTTGCCGGCAACTTCATCAACACCGCCATCACCCAGACCAAGGAGATCGCCACACCCCTGCAGATTTACATCAACACCTCGGACTCCATGGTGAAGCACTCGGAGATTCTGCGCCGAGCCCCCGAGCGTGTCGCAAGCTGGAAAGCTTCATGTGCACGGGATGGCGCAAGGATGGCGTTGTCCATGGTGAAGGCACACTATGAAGGTGCCGACATCAACACGGTAACATCTTGTATCCCCGACGTGGATGACAACGGCAAGGAGATTGATCACGAAGCCATCCTGTCATCACTCGCGGGCTATGACACCAGGGTTGCCGAGTTGGTGGACGTCGACGTCTTCGTGCCCAGGAACTTTCTTGACAACGCCGAGCCTGAATCCTCCGAGTCTCCTCACAGTGGCGACGCTGAGGGTGAATCTCCGGCTGGTGATGATGCGGCCTCCAAGTCCCCTGCACCCAAGGAGTGAAAAATACTTTGTAATTCTTGTTTCACCTTTGGAGTGTGCATTGAAAAAACTTGGTGATGTAATCTTAAGGCGGAAAACAATGGTTGTCGTATCCTGCTACTTAAGAATTAATGCCTAGTATGTATATATTTTTTAAGCAAGTGCTGGCTTATCCATTACTCTGGTTTTTATGCTTGACTTTTCATGAGTCGGAAGACTCGTTGTCGGAACCATGCGCTTAGGCAATGATACCCAATGGCACCGTCAATAACCTTAGCACAAAATCGCCGACAATAAGTGCCAAAAGTCACTACTCCAGAATCCACATAAAAACAACAAAGAACGTGTAGACCAGAAAACTTAAGCTAACGCCCGTAGGCGGAATTTTCACAAGTGCAATCGCAAAGCTTGTGCATAAAGGTTTATATGATCCAAAAATGAACACTAAAGGAGGTAAAAGACTCAACAATATGAGTGAACCAAAGAGCTTTATTTCATTGATCATATAAGAGGTACACGATTAGATAAAAAATGCTAAGTGTAGAAAGGACGTAGCTGTGCTATGTTCCATGGCCGATCAAGCTCCGGGTAGTCATCATCCGGTCACGCCGCCACGCTTATGATCCTCGTTGGGTCTATCCTTGAGTTCACGGTTGTCGACAAGGTAGTAAGACCCATTGAGCAGCGCCTTGCTTATGATGAACGGTCCTTCCCATGGCGGGGATAATTTGTGTGACTTCTTCTGCTTAAGTCGGAGCACCAAATCCCCCTCTTTAAACGAGCGATGGCAAACGCGGCGACTATGGTAGCTGCGTAGCTTCTGCTGGTAGATGGTGGATCTTTGGCATGCCAAAACGCGTTCCTCCTCGAGAAGGTCCACATCTAGGTGTCTGGATTCTTCAGCGTCATCTTCGTCGTAGGCGGCAACTCTTGGGGCATCGTGGAGGATGTCGGAAGGTAGGATAGCTTCTGCTCCATATACCATGAAATAAGGGGTGTAGCCGGTGGATCTGTTGGGTATAGTTCGTAAACTCCACAGCACAGATGGAAATTCTTTCGCCCAGGCTCCAGCTTCTCTATGTAGCGGTGCCTCAAGACGTGGCTTGATTCCCCGCAGAATTAATCCATTGGCCCGCTCAACCTGACCATTGGATTATGGGTGTGCCACAGATGCAAGGTCAAGTCGGATGCCTTTGTCCCAGCAATAAGCCTCCACTTCTGCGAGTGACAAGTTGCTTCCATTGTTGGTGATGATGTACTACAAGAGGACCCCTCCTACAGCAATGCATCAATCTGTATCTAAATACCCATATAGGGTTTCTAGCACCCTTACCAACGAATAATTATGCGTTGCGTTTTTGGGCGTTGCAATGGTATAAAGCAACACATATATGTCCGTTGGTAACCAATCAATTTAGCGTTGCAAAGTAGCATCGTATGTAAAGCAACAATTGTATCCGTTGGTACATAATGTATACAGACTAAATGATTTTATTTCAACATAACTATTAATTTCTGGATTGGGTGGCTTGATGGCTTCAGCGTATGGTAGTAATTTTTTCTAGTATGGAGAATATATACTTATACGACAATACACACAAATCACATATTATGAACACATTGCATGGAGAAACCATTCAATATTTATTATTTGAATCACAGTCTGATACATGGAGGTTCTCTCACATGTACACAGCTTACAATCTTCCTTCAAAATATGATATTATAACTAATCCTATATAAATTCCAGCTGACATCCGAATATAGTAGTCCTTGCTGATCATTTGGACCTTCAAAGAGAAAGTTCCACCTGCAATGAGAAAGTTACAATTTTTAGAATTGATGTGAAAAAAACCCAGGTTCCTTGCTAGCTTAGTGAGCATAAATGCGATTATATATTGGAACACAACTGGGAGCATTATAGACCACCCGTAGCCTGATGCCATCACAATTTATTACAAAAATTGCACATTTTCAAAAATATAGGTAGCCAACTACGAATCTTTTATCTTTGGAACATAGCGAACTTACTTTTTCCATAAGCTACTGTAGCAGTTGTAGCCTACAATTATGTTAGAGGAAAATTCAGATGTACCATGGCAACTTATAGAATAAACAACACACAAGGCTAAATTTTTGTTGCACAAGGAGTTGGAGATAACAGATGCAAACTTACCAGATTGAACAGAAGATGACTACAGATTATAAACATCAAACATATCAGCAACCAATATGAGTTTGTAGGAGCATGATCAGAAAATAAGAAGTGCGTCAATTCCCTGCACATCCTAGGAAGATAAAAACATGCACGTCACCTTGCAAAAAATATTCTTCAGAGAGCATTCTCCAAGGACTAGTTCCCCTCTAGAAGCGGGGTTGTTTTGTTCTGCAGAATCAGATGAGAAATTGGCTTGAAATACATGCATATGTATGTATAACAAACAACAGTTACCAAATACAGTAAAGAAAAAATAATTGCTAGTATGCTACCAACTCAAAGAGAAGGAGCAGAGCAAGCAAAACAAGAAAATAAGGAGCTGAGGAAGCACATTCGAAGAACAGAAACAAGTAAGATGGGACCCAAATAACGTTAACTCATGAGCCAAACACGTCAAGATGTCAGCCTCAGTTTTGCAGAATATATCAATCTGAAAGTTCCTGTTCTCTTCGAATATATTAACCCTTGTCTTGTAACCTAACAAGCGTGCATACAATAAAGTCAGGTAGTCACTTTAAATTATTAGAACTTGTAGACAAGTAGCAATTTATATTTTTAGGTTCACTAGCCATGACTATTGAAAGAAGAGGATAACTACATAATTCTGGTTGAAGCAACTATACCACATTTTAATTCCGTGAACTAGAAGGTTACAAGCAAGAAGAATTATGTTAGTTTGATTCTAACCCTCTGTCCATGCATAATAGATTGGTGCTAAATTTATAGATTACTAGGACAACACTAGACCAAACAATGCTGCTCTCTGCTCCGATCTAACATGTTCTATCTGTTTAAAAAAATAGATGTTGTCAAGTGTAAAATTGAAGAGTAATATGTGACATAGGTTGACAATTCAAACTTCAACTTAGTTGGTACGACATGGCAAGGTAAAAATGCTTTAGTTGGAGATCTCCTAGACTGATAAAATATACAGTAGACAATGCATATATCGATTCAGGGATTCACTATTTAATAGGTGAGATAGATTAAGAGATTCTAATCATTTTCGCAACAAATCTAGATCTCACACTTGCACCTACAAAGTCGTAATCACAAGAAGCAAAGAAATAGGCTTAGGGGGCAGAGCAGGACCTTTGAGGAGTGGGATCCGTGTGGATAAGATTGGGTAGAGTGAGCAGCGCAAGTCAAGGGGGAACCGGACACAGCAAGAGCAGCAGTGGTGTGTACCCATCGGTTCCTCGGTCACGCACGGTCGGGAGAGCTTGCAGATATTCATTCATAGACAGCACGTCCTGGAATCCTAACTGTGACCAAGCAAAATAATTCGAAATTGGAAGACCGCAGAAAGAAGTACTATCGAATTTCATAGCACATCCGCCCACACCTTCTATTGCTCTGCATCGGCCTATTGTATGGCCGAGAGAAGAGTCGAGGGAGGGCTCACCATAGATGGAGACGGCGGCGAGCCTTCATGAAGACAACCTGACCGGTTGTTCCTTGGTAAGCCCATTCATCGGTTTGCACCTGGTCACTGGTGAGGGAGACATCGATCGTAGACAGTCGTGAGGTACCCCGCGGAAATGGATGGAGGCGGCTAGGTCTGGGGAGGCGAGGAACTGCAGGATGTGCGTGTGCGGCCGTGCGTTCCAGGCTGGTGGGGTTAAAGAATCATGCTCTGTGGGCTGGGCTCGTTTTATTTTTGTACATGGGCATTGCAATATGGAAATGGAGAACATATGTGACTTGCAACGCATATAACTATATCTACCATAAATTTTTGCAACGAATGCTTATGTCGTTGCCAAGTATGTATTGCTATTCATGGGTGCTTCTTGTAGTGATGCTATGTGGGAGACCAAATCTCACCACCAGATCCCGGACAAACCTGAAGGCAGTTGCCCCATCAAGCTTTCTAATGGGTTTAGCTTCTATCCATTTGGTGAATTTGTCAACTGCTACAAGCAGATGCGTAAACCCACACGGTGACGTTTGCAATGGCCCCACCATGTCTAGCCCCCAAACTTCAAACGGCCAAGTTATTGGTATTGTTCGCAATTCTTCAGCACGAACATGTGGTTGTCGGGCATAATACTGGCATCCTGTACATGTATCAACCAGCTTGTCGGCGTCTGCCTTCGCGGTCAGCCAGTAGAATCCTTGCCGGAAGGCTTTCGCGACCAACGATCGAGGAGCGGCGTGATGCTCGCAATCTCCGAGATGGATCTCGCGTAGGATTTCCATACCTTCTAGTTGGGAAACACACTTTAGGTATACACCAGTAGTGCTCCTTTTGTAGAGTTGCCCATTGTTTATGGTATAACCCTTTGCTCGTCATACTATTTGCCGTCTTTCAACCTCGTCGTTAGGCAAAGTTCCGTTTTCGAGATATTCCATGAACGGTTTTGTCCAAGCCGGAGGGATCTTTGTCACCATGTTGATGAAAGAATCAGCTCTATCCGGGTTGTCGATGTCGACGCCCTTCACAGATGGTGTGCGTAGATGCTCTAGGAAAACTCCTGGCGGCATTTTCTTGCGCCCTGATCCAAGTTTAGACAATAGATCAGCCGCCTCGTTTTGCTCCCTAGGTACATACTTGACTTCGTAGCCCAAGAAGCTCTTGGCTATCTCGTCCACTTCGTCTCGATATGCTGCCATCATAGGGTTCCGCGCATTCCAGGTGCCAGCCACCTGCTGGGCAACCAAGTCGGAATCTCCACAGCAAACTATGCGCTTGATGCCAATATCCTTGGCTACACGCAGTCCGTGAATGAGTGCTTCATACTCCGCCATGTTGTTTGTAGCCTCGAAGTGGATCCATAGAACGTAGTGTAGCTTGTCTCCTTTTGGTGACTGCAGCAATACACCAGCCCCCGAGCCGTTGAGCAGCTTTGATCCATCAAAGTGCATCACCCAGTACTCTGGTTCCGGCAACGGAGTGGCATCTGGCATCTCCGTCCAATCTGCAATAAAATCCGCCAAGGCTTGTGACTTGATAGCGTCGCGTCTTTTGTAGGTGATCTCGAAGGCGGCAAGTTCAATGCCCCACTTCGCGACCCTTCCCGTAGCGTCGCTATTGTTGATAATATCGGACAGTGGAGTCTTGCTCACTACTGTGATTGGGTGCTCCTGAAAGTAATGCCTCAACTTTCGCGAAGCGAGGAAAACTCCATAAGCTATCTTTTGCTAGTGCGGGTAACGCTGCTTGGACTCCGTCAAGACCTCACTTACATAGTAAACTGGTCGTTGAACTCCGTGCGCGTAGCCTGGTTCCTTCCGCTCTACCACGACGACGATGCTGATAACCCGGTTGGTTGCCTTCATGTAAATCAACAGGGGCTCGCTAGGCTCGGGTGCTGCAAGGATGGGCGCTGAGGAAAGAATCTCCTTGAGCTGCTTCAATGCTGCATCTGCTTTGTCCGTCCATGTGAATTTGTCCGCCTTCTTCAGCAACTTGTACAGCGGCAGAGCCTTCTCTCCAAGTTGGCTGATGAACCGACTAACTGCTGCAACACAACCTGTTAGTCGCTGGATGTCCTTTAGGCATGTCGGACGGTTTATGTTTAAGATGGCCTTGATTTTGTCTGGGTTGACCTCGATTCCGCGCTGGGAAACGATGAAGCCCAACAATTTACCGGTTGGAACCCCGAAGACGCACTTCTTAGGGTTGAGCATCATGTTGTATTTCCGGAGATTATCAAAGGTTTATTTTAAGTCGAAGATTAAGTCATTTGACTTTTTAGACATCACCGCGATATCATCCACATAGGCGTGAATGTTCCGACCAATTTGATCGTGAAGGCAACGCTGCATTGTCCGCTGGTAGGTAGCACCTACGTTTTTCAGCCCAAAGGGCATCGTGACATAGCAAAACATGTCGTAAGGGGTAGTGAACGAAGTGGCCAATTGGTCCGACTTCCTCATCTTGATTTGGTGGTATCCTGAGTATGCATCGAGAAAACACAAAAGTTCCGAGCCAGCCGTCGAGTCAATGACATGGTCAATGCGAGGCAAAGCAAACGGATCTTTGGGACATGCTTTGTTCAAGCCGGTGTAATCAACGCACATTCTTAATTCATTGGTTCCCTTTTTGGGGACAAGTACAGTATTGGCCACCCATCGGGTGTGAAGGACTTCTCGGATAAACTCAGCCTTAAGTAACCTAGCTATCTCTTTGCCAATGGCGCGTCTCTTCTCATCTCCGAAGCGTCGTAGAGGTTGTTTCACTGGTTTACATTTTGGATCTATGTTTAAGCTGTGCTCGGCAAGTTCCCTAGGTACACCTTTCATGTCGGCAGGTTGCCAGGCAAAGATGTCCCTATTCTCACGGAGGAACTCGACGAGCGCGCTTTCCTATTTGGGATCCAGGTTCGTCCCAATGGCGGTGACCTTGGAGGCATCGCCTACCACAAGTTCCACCGGCTTGGTCTCGATGGCGGCCTTGAACGCAGACGCGGAGTCGGAGATTTGCTTCTTCGATGCGGGCATCTCTGAGTCATTGACCTTGCTCTGGATCTCCTTGAATTCTTCGTTGTAGAGGACAACTTCTACAATGGCTGCTTCATTGATCTCGCAGTCCCTTGCCTTGGTAAAGCTTCCGGATATGGTGATGACACCATTCGGTCCGGGTATCTTGAGTTTGTTGTAGACGAAGCATGGCTTGGCCATGAACGTGTGGAATATGTCGTGGCCAAATATGACGTGGTACACGCTCTTGAAGGGGACCACCTCAAAGGTCATGCGCTCTTGGAGGTAGTTATTAACATCGCCAAAGGCTACCTGAAGTGTGATGCACCCAAGGGACCGAGCCTCCTGACCAGGCACTACGCCATGGAAAACGGTGTTGGTCCGCCTTAGGTTTGCCTCCGTCAAGTTCATCTTCTGCAATGTATCCAGGTACATAATGTTGATGCTGCTTCCACTCTCCACCATGCACTTGGTGAATTCCATGCCGTCAATCAATGGGTTGATGACCATGGCGTACTGGTTCTCCGTGGGCACAAGGTCTGGGTGGTCCGTCCTGTCCCAAGTGATTGGAACTTCCGACCAGCGCAGGTATTGGGGAACTGGGAGGAGAGTGGCCATCAGGATCCTTAGAGAGGTCTTCTGTTGTCGGACGGTGGGGGTGCCAAGGAAAGTGTGGTAGACTAGGGACTTCTTTGCGAAGCGGTTCTTGCCTTTGTCGTCGCTCTTGGCGGCGTGCTTGGGGTCAATGTCCTCGTCCATGTTACTTGAATCCTTGGACTCCTCCTTCTTCTTCTTCCCCTTGCCCTTGCCTCGCTGTCTGTTCTTCCGACTTCGCTTATAGCCGGACTCCGGGTCTTCCTTGAGGTCCTTGACGAACTTGCAGTGTCGATTGGTATGGGTGGCCTTGCCATTGGCGTCGAGGTGTACGAGGCACGGCATATCGCGGTACTCTTCGTAGGTTTGGGGAACACGGAGCGGTGCCGAGTTGTTTTCACTTCCTCGCTGCTGCCCACGGCCTGCTCCCCTTCCTCGGCCATGTTGTCCGCCTTCTCCTCGTCCTGCAAAGGTCATGGCGACCATGTCGGTAGATTGCTTTTCTTCTGGAGCGGTTTTCCGCTTTGTACTGTTGTTCCTCCGGGCTTGAGTTGGAACGGCCGTTGTCGGCAAGGAGCCACGAGCATCGTCGTCGGCAGCTGCGAACTCACTAGCTAACTGAATCATCTGATTCAAGTCAAGCTGATGATTGTCCTACAAGCGCTTCAGCTTATGTCGGAGTAACGTGCCTCTTTCCAACCCATCGATGAAGGCGGCCATGGTGGTCTGGGCGTGCACTCCTGCGCAGGAATTCTTCATATCCAGCCAGCGGGAGAGGTAGGCGCGAGATGTCTCGTCTTTCTCTTGCACGCACCGCTGTAGATCGCCCACAGTGCAGGGACACTTGTATGTACCCTCAAAGTTTTTGGTGAACGCTTCTTGCATGTCCAACTAGTTGTAGATAGATTTATCCGGAAAGTCGTCGATCCATTGACGGGCCGTGCCCGCCAACATTAACGGGAGGTACTTGACGGCGACGTTGGGGTTTCCTCCTGCAATCTCCACCGCGTTGTCGTAGTCCTGCAACCATGTGACCGGCTTGGCGGTGCCGTCATAGGGCTTGATGGTCTTGTCAATCCGGAAACCTTTGGGGTAAGTTGCGGTCCGTATTGCAGGTCCAAAGCAACATGGTCCTAGGTATGGTCCTTCCCGGGCCTCATGGATCTTATCGATCCGCGAACGTGCATCATATGGCTCCGGGTTCTTCTTCTTTTTGTCAACAGGGGATGGGCTGCGCGAACGACGCGGTCCTCCTCCGCCATGGTGACTGCTTGGCGGTGACGGAGGCGGAGGTGGTGATGGGTTAGCCTTCTTGCTGTTACCCTCCTGCAACGCCTCACACCTATCATGGTTGCTTGTCGGACGTGGAGGGTCATGGCGCGACCTGCTCTTGTGTCCTTCGTTGTGCTTTCCTTCATGACGGGTCTGCTCCGCGTTGTCGCGGATGACGATGCCACACTGCTTTGGTGGGCGCATATCCGTACGATGGTGAGCCTTGTAGTCTTCCTGACGTTGGGGGGATCGGGGCGGTGGCGATGGACGGCGTGGTTGGGCTCTTTCTCCGTGGTCGGAGGATATGAGGATAGCATCCTTCCTGTTGTGCGCATCCCTCCGTCTTTGTTATGATGAACCCGTCCGTGATCCGACATCCTGAGGAGATCTGTCCCTTGGCGGTTTGTACTGGCTAGATCGGCAGAGCGCTGGGTCAGACTCAAGCCTCTGAGAGGTGGACTTTTCCTGCTACTTTACTGCCTTGGCCACTAAGTCATATACCTGTTCCACTGCCTCAGGTGATCTATCCTTCTCCAGAAGTGTCTTGGCGACGGCGAGGTTGAGGAGTGGGGTGGGCATAACCTGTTTGCCTTCACTGTCAATGTATGGCTTGGCCTGTGCCGGCTTCGAGGGAGCCCATCCTAGGTTGCGCCGTACACCAGGATCGCTGATAACGCGAGCTGGAGCTTTCTTAGCCTTCTGCTGTTGTAGGAGAGTCTTGTACTCGGCCTCCATTGCTCTTGCTTTCTCTATGGACTTCTGCGCGTTGACCAGATCTCGATCTAATTTAGCGCCTTGCTCCGCGATGGCTTGCGCTTCCTCCAAAGAGTTGCCGGGCGCTTCTCGTCAAGCTGAGTCACGTTCCGGATATGATCAACAGTTAGTGGCTCAACGAGGAGGTTGTCGTACATCACCCTATCAGCTGGGGTAACATGTGCTGCTGCCGACGTAGATGCTGGAGGCGGCAAGTTTGCGGTGTTGTTGTTGCTCGGGCCGGTGCCGAGTTCCTGCGGCTGCTGCACTGGTTTAGGCGGAGGAGGCATGACTCTTGCGCGATGATCGTCGGCAGCAATAAGTGGCCCCTTCCCCTTATCCAGCGCCGTAGGCGAAGCTTGCCCGGGCTGGTCTTCATCCATCGCTGTCCCAATGGTGACGAACACCCCTCGGGACATGACGGTGTTATTGGTTTGTTCGTCGCGCGAGTACTCCTCCTCCATCTCCTGCATAGCGGAGTCTAGCTCTTCTGGACTGAAGTCTATTAACTCGGAATCTACACTAAAATCAGCATAAAGCGCGTCAATGATAGAGTCGGAGGGTGCTAGGACTTCCTCGATGACGGGCGGTGGAGGTGCAACGGCCTCGACGATGACTGGAGGTGGTGGTGCTGCTGCGACGATGGCGGCCGGAGGCGGTGGTGGTGGCTGAATCGGAGGTGCTCCGTCAATGAGCGCAAGCGCTGTCTGAGCTGCCGCTTCAGCCTCCGCGTAGTTGTTGACGGTGTTCACCATGCCTTCGAAGGTGAGGCGTCCTGACGCCTGTTGCCGTCTTAGAGAATGTCGGAGAAGCGTGCCGTGGTCCAGTCCTTCCACAAAGTGATAGATGGCATCATCATTGGGGTAATTGGCCAGGTCGGCTCGTATACGGAGCCACCTGGCGAGGTAGTCGCGGGGGTTTTCGCCCTCTCTCTGAATGCAGCGCGCCAGATCGAAGATGGTAACCACGCCGACGAACTTGGATCTCTGCTGTCCAGACGCACGGGCGAAGCCGGCGGATTTGTAGTGATATTCCACCTTTATATCCTGCACAGGGGCGGTTTGGGTGGGTCTTGAATTTTTTCGATCTTTGTCGGCAAACTCCGAGGGGAGATCCGGCATCGATCCTTCCGCGAACGTATCCTGCCTGTAGGCGGTCCGTGCGGGTCTTGATGCTCCTCCGACTCCCAGGGAACTAGTTCCCGAGTCGGTTTGCGCCGATGAAGAGGTGGATGTCTCCGATAGGAACGATCGAACACCGCGTAGGGTTCGTCTTTGCCGGGATCCAGAACTCATCGGGGGGGGGGGGGGGGGGGACGATCGGAACGTTGCCGGAGAAGAGAACGCGACCGATGGCTACGGTTTTGCCGATTCCCGCGAAGATCTTGGTCCTCGCCCGCTGAAGAGCCTGAAGCGCCTCATGCCCCACGGTTTGTGCCAACTGTCGTGGTATTGCCGACGAGTACGCCATGGAGGGGTCCTCACAGTGCGTGTTTAGAGACGTGGGGTAAGGCGGACTGTTGACGGGTACGAGGTAACACAGCTTACCTAGGTTCAGATCCCACAACGGTGGCGGAATCCTACTCCTTCTATAAATCACTATAATGGCAATACGCCGAGTTACAGAGATTAGGTTCGCTGTGCGAGGTGTGTGTAAAATGATGCCCTAAAGGCTCCCATAGGCCCGGCTTATATAGTCGTCAGGTCCTAGGGTTACAGGGAAAAGTCCTAGCCGGACAGGTTACAGAGTTCTACACCATCTATTATTAGTCTTGTGTATCTTGCACTCCAAGGCTCCGGGTATGCTGGTGACTCCACCGTAGCCTTCCTTTATCCGGCATGGGCCTCCCTTCTGGATCCACCTAACTGGGTCGCCCAGCAGGCCATAGGCCACGCTACCGACTATGGGCCACCCGGGTTAGTCGGATAAGAGACATGCTATGGGGATATCCATATAGCATATCCCCAACATGTTATGTGTATAGAATACGGCGGGCTAGTTGTCGCAGTACGTCTTTAGTGGTTTGTCATTGCAATCTACCACTTTCAAGCATAATTTTAAAAACTAGACCGAAGATTGAACCTACAAGACCGTCAGTTTAGGTTTTTACCGCTTGGACCACTGATTCACCAGTTCGCTATCTGATTTTTTAAGATGTAAAATAATATATATTTAATAATAAATATTGCAGTAAATATACAAATATATATACAAATTATGCAAGTATAATAATTCATATAACAAGTTATAAAATAGTCTCAATTTTCAATTAAATAACTAGAACTAGTCATTAGTACAAACACGTTACTTAGAGAAGTCAATTCCCAATAAGCCTCAAAGGGTTTCTCGTTCCGGATCAAGCGCATGGCTTCTAAGAGAACACCACCTGAGCCGGTTTTTCTTTGCAGCTCTTAGATACGCGTTCTCAGATAGTGCAAAAAGGGAAACACCTCTAAGATTGACCAACTAGAGACAACCAGTATTTAAGACCGCTTGCAAGAACTACTCAACCTCAGACGACCCCTAGTATGGACTATCTCCAATAGTCAGACGACCTAAGTTAGCTGTTATTATGAGCTGCCTCCATAAGTTTTAAACCTGAGACGGCTTCATGTTTCATCCTTCTCTAATAAATTTTCTCTTTGAGACTTGTTATTATAGCAGCCGCCTCTACAATCTGAGACAGAGTTAACCTACAGCCGTATCTTAGAGTTTCCCAGGGGGATTCGACCTTTTTTCCCGGCAGTCTCTAGGTTCACTTTGCACCAAGATGATGTATTTTAGCAACCGCCTCTAGTGATTCATACCTGTATTAGTCAGCTTTTGGCTACTATTTACCAGTGGCCATAATATTTGAATGGTCCAGAATAATTTGGAATACAACTGGAATACAAATATTATATTTATTGTTAAGAGAAGTCTCAAGAACCCTGAGATAGCTACCATAAATTTCGGAATATATCACACGAATCAATATACACTACACTACATACCACAAATCAATCGTACACTACACTGGCATTGACATAGCTAGCAAGGCATGGCAAGTATTACAGTTTCAAGAACCCTGGCATTGATTGACTATAGTATAATAATATTTGGCATACTTTTTCTCACAAAGATTCAGCGTGGAACTCTCCGTCGCCTTTCAGCACCTGTTGAGCAAGAAATTCAGCAAGCTCCGCGCGGATCATTTTTAAATTGGGTATCGGCAGTACCTTCTGTTCAATTTGCGGACACTATGTAAATTAAATCATGATAAAAACCAGTACCAATAAGAAGAATATTTTAATAAAAGAAAAATATAATGTTTGCATACCAGTTGTTCTGGTCTAGGAACAACTAGGTTGGCCATCATGAAGCTCATATGTTGGAAAACATAGTAGCCGCAAAGATGCGTCGATGGAGGCTACTGGTGGCACCGAAACAGAGCATATGTGGAAATGACCATATTACGCACACAATATATTTAACATGCATGAATATATATATATATATATATATATGTGTGTGTGTGTGTGTGTGGGTACAAGTGCTGCTAGAAACTAAGCGGTTGACCCATGTAATGGGTTAGCTCTTTGTAGTTCTTTCTTGCATTTCCTTCTTTCGAACGAACTACTTTAAATGATCTACAAGCAGGAAGACAAAAAAAAGTATATTATTACGAAACCAGGATGTGTATCACTTTTATTATGCAGATGAAAGTATTAAATCGCCTATTAAGAATCCTCCATACATCATCATAATCTGCATCCTTTTTATTACGATAAGAATCGAGATAATGGACATGGCCATCCAGAAGTGAGATAGCGATAAGAATTTAGTGAAACTAAATGTTGAACCAATTATTAGTTGGGTGAAACCACTCAAATTCGCAAACGAGGATACGGTATAATTAAGCTAGCTTACTCTTTATTAAAAGGCCATAGAATTAGTTCCTGATCGTTGCTCTTCTACAACATGTTGATGATGTAATCCTCGACATTCCTTTCATTACTGTCCATGCACGCTTGCGAACAAATGGCGGGGTCGATGAACAATATTTTATGCTTATAGGTCATGGATCTCACAAATAATAACCTACATATAAACACACACACATATATATATGAACAAATTTAAAATGGTATAGGTAGCTAGAAGCTAGAACCATGCATGCATAGATATATACTGACACATTGATTGTTAAATACTCACAATTGCATGCATATCATCGTGTAGATGTCGAAGCTTTCCAGATTCATAGCCAGGTACAAGTCCTCCCAGCTCACGGGGAAATGGAAGCATCACTGCTAACATGACGGTGAAAGATTTTAGCAGGTAAGCGACCGAATATTCCAAATTTTTTCTTGCTCGGTGGCTTCTTTAAATTACCCACATAGTTCTTGCGGAACAATGCAATGTCTTTGACAAGCTCAGCCTCAATATTACTAAAATTACCTTTTATTAGTTTTCCCCTAGGATTATAAAACCTCTCATATATCTGGTCCACCCCCACCTTACCGCCCCCCTCAAAGAATGCATGCATTTGCTCGGTGTTCATTTGACTGAGGTCCGCATCAGCAAGATTAGCACGCAACTTCTTCTTGGTATTCTCATTTTTTTAGTCCTGCCATTATTTTTGGCCTTGCCCGTGGTGGCTTTGATTTTCATAGGAGCTCGAGGATTCCCTGTGGTCTTGGAAAGCGCATTTGAGCACGTGAGCCTAGCTGGAGCTGGTGGCACCCCCTTGGCGGCCAAAATAGGCGTGGTATCTTTAGCATTGGGCCCAATACTGGGGTCTTTTATAGAAGCTGCAGACACTAGTTTATCTTCTATCTTCGGGGCTACAGGGGCACTTGTGACAGCAACGCCTTATTGGTTGGAGTAATTGGCATGTCAACCCTGGTCTTGGTGGCCACACTGGTGGGGGATGCTCTTCAGTTTCTTTAGCTTGGGTGCACTAGCGGGGGTATCATGAGTGACCCGTACTGTCTATGATATAATATCCTGGGGGAGTGGCATATTCCGATGGCGCGACATATTTGGAGGGGGGGCATATTCTGGGGTCCGGGTAGCGGCGTGCTGGGGGGCAACTTCTTTTATGGGGGTGCCACTTCTTATGAGGAGTCCGCCGTATTTGTTGGAATTGGCACAGCAACACTGATTGAGGTCTTGGCAGGAACACTCGCGGGCGGGGTACCGATTGCTTCAGTTTCTAAATGATCATCATCATCTTGAAAAACTGGTGCTTCCTTGATGTTGGGAGTCATTGTTGTCGGTGAGAGGTGTGTCGGGGCCAGGATAGCTAGCTTTTCAAGAAGGATATCTTTCTTTGGCTACTGGACGAAGGTGCCCTTCACCTTAACAAGAGTCGTGGTTTCTTCATTGGGAGGGACGGACAAAGCGATCTCATTGCACCCCTGTTGGACATTGTCAATGTTGACCCTAGCAAAACCGTCGCGAAGAGGACAATTGTTTACCATCTGCCCTTTGGTTGGTGGATGCACTAGCACTTAGGCAGCCGTCTCGGGTCGATCCGAGCCGACTTTCCTTGCTAGTAGCTAGAAGACGGTGGCTGCCTACAAAAAAGGATTAGGTCGACTAGCATGCCATATGACAATGCATAACTCAATTGATGTAATACATTATTTGCATTATCAATGGGTTTAATTATCTCTATGTGATCACAAGGATAGCTGATCATGTCAGTGTCCATACCAGAACCGATGATGAGTTGGGAAGAAGCACAATTGCTCGGGACTAGAGGAGGCTGCGGAACAACTGATGGTGGAACGGGATGACCTGTCAACTCCAATTCCATTCTTAACTCTTCAAGCATTTCATCTTTCATTTTTTCTCGCATCTCTTTTTTCATAAATATCCTTCTAAGATTTTTTGATAGCATGCTTGTCCTCTAACTTCCAATCGTGTCCTTTTTTTCACGGGGCAATGGAACTTACCCCCCTCGTGCGACCATGGTGCTCTGGTCCCAACACCGCTAAAATGACATCTCCCTGGAAGACACATGATTCCTTCTCAGCATCCTTCTCCTCCTATAAAACAAATTAATGAAGCCTTTAGAGCAAAGGGTGAATTTGATGATGAAATAATCATCAATTCTAGCTAGCAGGTGAAGCCTCACCAATTTTCCATATGCTTTGATGTCCTCAGTCCTAACTAAAGTTGGCACACCGCCTGTTTTTTGTCACATTTAGCCCTTTCTCTAGTCCAGTATCTTGCCCTCTTATCTCTAATATCTCCAAATGGTTTTGGTAGTACGGCTGCCTCTGCCTTTAAATCACGTTCTTCCTATTTACAGGCCATGCCCGCATACCCAGCAGTACCCATTCTGCGGTGGTTCTTGAATAGCAGGGCACACTCTCTCTCTTTTATACTCTTGTTTGCAAACTCAAATTTTTTCTACAACACAAACTCACCCCAAGCCTCTTGGGTGATCTATGGGTACAGATCAAGGGGTTTATTCTTTGTATCCATGAACTCCATCATGATCCTATACTTCCATTGCTTCCAAGCCTTGCATGCGAGTAGTAAATCCCCTAGCTCAATATGCGGCAAGTCCTTCCCTTAGGTGGTGACATACTGGAGAATCTCTATCTTGACTGAATCACGAGCATTCTTCGTTAATTTCCTCCAATTCATAATAGTTATGGGCACTCGTTCTCGTGCTACAACCCCAAAAAGCCTCGAGAACTTTTTTCTTGCATTATTCGGCTTCAACGGAGCACCATTTTTTTGATTGATTTGTGTCACGGTGTACTTACACTCCAGTCTACTTGATTTCCCATGGTTGTCGCCTTTTTGGTTTTTCCCCTTCTTGTTCGTGTAGATATCAATGACAGTGGGTCAGACTCACTCTTGCTTATGTAGAAAATCAATATAGATATGAGATAACATAGAAAGTAATAGTATACTAACTAAAAAAATGCACTTCATTGTGTAAGAATTATATTAGGCGCTCTTAGTACTTGGGACTAAACAGTTTTCTTCTACTGAATAGTAACATGACAATATACTTACAATTAAGAATGTGTACAATATACTTATAATATATCATATTTTTAAAGGAAAATGTCCTGAAGATAACTAAAAAAAATTTTTGCAAAGACTCTCACCGTGTTAGGCATGACGGCGACTTTGGCCCTTCGTGGATGTCCTTGGTATCATCAGCGGCGGCTTCCGCTAAGTGGTGAAAATGCCAGAGCAGTGAGGGAACCATGGAGCTCGACATCGGGGAGAAGCGAGGTAGCGAGATGGATAAGCGCGTGCGGTCATGTTGAGAAGCCCCGCCGTCGGAGGTGGAGAAGGGGGTGGAATGGTCGGTGTGGGAGCCTCTAGATTAGCGCGCGCGAGCGAGTGGCCTGCGATGGGGAGGACGGCGGGGGGGGGGAGGAGCAACATCAAAATGAAGTTAGCGGGGAGGAGCACAAGCGAATAACAGCTGCGGGGAGGAGCAACAGGGGAAGGGTGGTGATGGTGCACTGGCTGAACATAGATCTTCGTTGGGAGACCCCAAGAGGAAGGTGTGATGAGCATAGCATCAAGTTTTCCCTCAGTAAGAAAACAAGGTTATCGAACCAGAAGGAGGAAAGAAATGACCCAAA
This sequence comes from Avena insularis, assembly GCA_023614405.1. NCBI lineage: Eukaryota > Viridiplantae > Streptophyta > Magnoliopsida > Poales > Poaceae > Avena > Avena insularis. The sequence continues at coordinate 236,184,370 of CM042687.1, read as the reverse complement.
GGTGTTGCTGGCAACTTGGAAACCTGCACAACACAAACTCAAGACTTTGCCCCAACGAACAGTGAGGTTGTCAATCTCACCAGTTTGCTGAAAACAAAGGATTAACTCTATGGTGTGGAAGGTAATAGTGGTTTGCAGAAAGTAAACAATAACAATGGAAGATATATCAATGGTAAAGATTGGACCGGGGTCCATAGTTCACTAGAGGTGTTCTCCTTAATATAAACAAACATGACATGCTGGGTATACAAATGACAGCAAGGCAATTGACAGGACTGAGTAAGGCATAACAATGCAATACTAGACATTCATGATCCTATGATATTCGATTGGGTAATACAACAAGATACATAGACCGCCAACCAACAGCATCTATGACTAGTAATCCACCTTCAGGATATCATCCGAACCCCCTCTAGTATTAAGTTGCAAGCAACAGATAACTGCTTTAAGCAAAGTGTGTAAGGTAAACAATCCACTTGTTCCATGAACAAGAGACCGTTGTTTTCTCCCTAGTAGAAACAACACATCTACAACCTTAGATATAGCATAAACCCACTATCATTAGTTTAAATAGAGGCATGAACCCACTATCGAGCATAAATACTCCCTCTTGGAGTCACTAGCATCTACTCGGCCAAGATAACTACTAGAACTGAGAGCATGTAAGATCTCAAACAACACAGACATGATAGAATCAATAAGACAAAACCATTAATCAATATGACATAGTAATCTCAATATCCATCGAATCCCCACAAACACAACATGCATGAATACAAATAGAGATGATCTTGATCATGAACGGAGCTCACAAGATCTAGACATGGAAGCACAAAGGAGGAGATACAACCATCTAGCTATTACATGGACACGTAGTCCAAGGTGGAACTACTCATGCTTCATACCGGAGGCTGGCATGATGATGAAAAAGGCCTCCACGATGATCTCCCCTTCAGCAGGGTGCCGGGAAGAGATTCAGATCCCCCAATCTAGGGACGATGGTGGCGGCGGCTACAGACTGTTTCATGGAAGATTGATCGGGGACTTAGGGTTCTGGTATCAGGGGCTTCTTATAGGCGAAGAGGCGAGGCAGGGGCACCCAGGGTGACCTCACCCTCCCATGCGCAGGCCAGGCTTGGCCGCGCCACTAGGGGGTGTGGCCCTCTGGTGGCTCCCCTCCGTCTCGTCTTCTGGCTCCGTGTTCCCCTCGGTAAAATATTGACTTTGGCTTTTGTCCTGTCCAATTCCGAGAATATTGATTTTCTTCCTTTTCTAGAACCAAAAACAGAAGAAAACAGGTAACTGGCACTATGGAAACTTGTTAATAGGTTAGTCCAGAAAAAAATATAAAAACACCTCAAAGTAAAGACAAAGCAAAGCAAAGTAGATAATAAACAAGCATGGAGCATCAAAAATTATAGATAAGTTTATGACGTATCAAGCATCCCCAACCTTAACTCCTGCTCGTCCTCGAGTAGGTAAGTGATAAAAATAATAATTTTTGAGGTGACATGCACCATCATGATCAAGATCAAACCATTTGCAAGCATTGAAGCTGGGATCAAAGAACTCTAAACATGAGCATGAAAGACGGAGTTCTAACAATAAGACATGACAACTATTGTTGCAACATGAGAGGATACAAACAAAGATCATGAATAACATGCATTGAAAAACGTTTGTTTTTTATATATAGAAAACATAGGCATAGTGGCATTCAGCTTGTCCCTCATGGAGTAGCAAATAGATGCATAGGACACCTTCGAAGTTCATAAGAGTGACTAGTGATACATCGGAAACGTATCTATAATTTTTGATTTCCATGCTTGTTTAGTATCTACTTTGATTTGCTTTGTTTACACTTTGAGGTGTTTTTATATCTTTTCTGGAACTAACCTATTAACAAGTTGCCACAGTGTCAGTTTCCTGTTTTCTTCTATTTTTGGTTCCAGAAAGGCAGAAAATCAATATTCTCGGAATTGGACGGGACAAACGCCAAAGTCAATATTTTACCATGGGGGACACGAATCCATAAGACAAGACGGAGAAGCAAACCAGGGCGGCTAGACCCCCTAGGCCCGGGTGGGCCAACCCGGCGCCTGGGTAGGGTGTGGGGGGCTCCTGGCCGCCTCCCAGCCTCGCCTCTTTGCCTATAAGAAGCCCCTGATGCAGAAACCCTAGGCACCCGATCAAAACTCCACGAAACCGTCTGTAGCCGCCGCCACCATCGTCCCTATATCAGGGGGATCTGAAGTTCTTGCCGGCACCCTACCGGAGGGGAGGTCATCCCGGAGGCCTTCTTCTTCGGTATGATGCGTGAGTAGTTCCTCCTTCGACTATGGGTCCATGTAGTAGCTAGATGGTTGTATCTCCTCCTTGTGCTTTCATGTATATATCTTGTGAGCTCTGTTCATGATCAAGATCTAATCTATTTATAATCATGCATGTTGTGTTTGCAGGTTTCCGATGGATATTGAGATTACTATGTCAGATTGATTAATGGTTTTGTCTTTCTGATTCTATCATGTCTGTGTTGTTTGTGATCTTGCATGCTCTCCATTGTGAGTAGCTATCTTGGCCAAGTAGTTACTAGTGACTCCAAGAGGGGGTATTTATGCTCGATAGTGGGTTCATGCCTCTAGTTGCCAAGGGAAGTGACAAAAATCTCTTCGGTTGTAGATGTGATGTTGCCAATAGGGAGAAAAAAATGGTCTCTTGTTCATGGAACAAGTGGATTGTTTACCTTACACACTTTGCTTAAAGTTTGTCAATCGTTGCATGCAACTTAATAATCGAGGGGTTCGATGATAACCAAGGTGGACTTCTAGTCATAGATGCAGTTGGATGGCGTTCATGTATCTTGTCGTATTTCCCAATCGAATCTCATAGGATCTTTTTTGTCCGGTATTGCATTGTTATGCCTTTCTCCGCCAATTGCCCTGCTGTAATTTGTTTACCCTTCATGCCATGTTGTTTATCTAAGGAGAGCACCTCTAGTGAACTATGGACCCGGTCTAATCTTTACCATTGATACATCTTCCACTGTTACTTGCTTACTTGCTGCAAACCATTACATTCCACACCATATGTTTAATCCTTTGTTACAGCAAACTGGTGAGCTTGACAACCTCACTGATTCATTGGGGGCAAAGGCTTGAGTCTGTGTTGTGCAGATTTCCGCGTTGCTTGCAACACCTGTGTGACGTTTACTTCCTTCTACTAGTTCGATAACCTCGGTTTCTTACTGAGGGAAAACTTGCTGCTGTGCTGCTTCACACCCTGCTCTTGGGGTTCCCAACAGGCTCACGTTAGCCATCAATCTTTTCTGGCGCCGTTGCCGGGGAGGCTAAGGATGTCTTCACAAGGGGAGTCCTCCACTTCCTTTCTCTTTACTTTGTTTTTAGTTTGCTTATTTTGTTTTGCTTGGTTTTGTTTGCGTCTTGTTTTCAAAAACTCCAAAAAAACTAGTTTAGTTTGGTTTGCTTTCCCTATTCAAAAATACAAAAAAATAGTTCCTACTCTAGCTGTTGCTGCTATTTTTGGCTTGCCCACCTTTGCCAAAATGAACTCTGTTGAGAACACCAAGTTGTGTGACTTCACTAGCACCAAAACAAATGATTTCCTCAGCACTCTTATTGCTCCACCTGCTCTTGATGCTACCTTTTAGGAAATTAAGCCCGCCTTGTTGAACCTTGTGATGAGAGAGCAATATTCTGGTGCTAGTTCTGATGATGCTGCTGCCCATCTCAATAACTTTGTTGAACTTTGTGAGATGCAGAAGTATAGGGATGTAGATGGAGATATTATTAATCTCAAGATTTTTACTTTCTCCATGAGAGGAAAAGCTAAAGAATGGTTGCTATCCTTGCCTAGAAATAGTATTGATTCTTGGACTAAGTGCAAAGATGCTTTTATTGGAAAGTACTACCCTCCTGCTAAGATTATATCTATGAGAAGTGACATTATGAAATTTAAACAATTTGATAATGAACATGTTGCTCAAGCTTGGGAAAGAATGAAAACTTTGGTTAAGAATTGCCCCACTCATGGACTCACTACTTGGATGATTATCCATACTTTTTATGCAGGTTTGAATTTCTCCTCAAGAAACCTATTGAATTCAGCTGCTGGAGGTACCTTTATGGTCCTCACTTTGGGTGTTGCAACAAAGCTCCTTGATAATATGATGGTTAACTACTCTGAATGGCACACTGAAAGAGCTCCACATGGTAAGAAGGTAAATTCTATTGAAGAAACCTCCTCTTTGATTGATAACATTGGTGTTATTATGGCTATTCTTGTTAATGGGAAAGCTCCTTTAGATCCTAATACTGTTCCCTTAGCCTCTTTGGTTGCTCAAGAAGAGCAAGTTGATGTGAACTCCATTAGAAACAACAATTTCAACAACAATGCTTATAGGAGTAATTTTGGTGGTAACAACTATAGACCTTATCCTCCTAATAATGGCAATTCCTATGGAAACTCTTACAACAATGCTAGAAGTGCCCCATCTGAACTTGAAGTCATGCTCAAAGAATTTATTAGTAAAAAACCACTTTCAATAAGGCTATAGAGGCAAAGCTTTTAAATGTTGAGAAAAATATAACCTCTTTGTCTGAAGCTCAGTCCTCCTTGATTAATAAAATGGCAGCTAAACCTGAAACTATGGAAAGTACCTTTGCTGCCACTCATGCCATACAAGTTACTATTGATGAAAATGTTAGGCTGTTAGCTCAACTTCATGCTAAGTGGGAAAGGGAAGCTGAAATTTATAGAAATAATAGTGTGTGCACCATCACCACTAAACCACAAGTAGTCCCTATTCCTCCTCCTACTATGCCTAAGCCTATTGAGCCTACTACTAGTGATGCCAAGTTTGATTTTAATATTGATGGTTGCAATATTTCTGAAGTGATTATGTTCTTAGAAAAGCTTGCTAGAAGTCCTAATGCTAGTGATATGCATGTTACTTTCACCAAACACATTACATATTCTCTTGTTAAGATTAAGGAAGATAAGTTAAAACACAAAGCTTCTATTCCTAGGAAAGTAGAAGATAGTTGGGAACCCATTATTAATATGCAAGTGGATGACTTTTATCTCAAAGCTTCATGTGATCTTGGTTAGAGTGTCTCTGTTATGCCTAGGAAGATTTATAAAATGCTTGATTTGCCACCATTGGAAGATTGTTATTTGGATGCCCCACTCAATGATAATGCTAAAAAGAAACTCTTGGGGAGTATTAATGATGTTCTAATTATGGTTAATAATGCTTATGTTCCTATGGATTTCTATGTTTTGGATGTTGAATACAATGCTTCTTGTCCTATTACTTTGGGAAGACCTTTTCTTAGAACTGTTGGTGCCATCATTGATATGAAAGAAGGCACCATTAAATATCATTTTCCATTCAAGAAAGGTATTGAACACTTCCCTATGAGGAGAGAGAAGTTGCTTTTTTCTCCTCCTTTGAAAGCAAGGTTTTATGTTAATGCTTCATCATTTGAAAATACTTGATTCTTTTTGCTTCTTGTGCCTAACTTAAAGGCGTTAAAGATAAGTACTTGTTGGGACATAACCCAAGTGTTTCTTTAAGTCTTGGAAGTTATTACTTTAGTAATGACCTCTCCTTATCCTTTTTGTTTGCTTTTTATGCCAAGAATGACCTCTAATGAGAGGGAAGTAAGATTTGTGGAGTTGCTATCCTGAAACAGATTTCTGTCCTCCACCAAAAAAATTTGTGAGGAGTCTCTGTAACTCGTATTGAGCTGAAAATTTATGAATAAATCCCCTGTATGTTAGCTAACTTTCGTTAATTCTACACTTTTTTATTTGAGCAACAGAAGATTTTCGAAAAAATCGGTTTGTACCTGCTGGTCTGTTTTGACAGATTTCTGCCATTATTTGCATTTGCTTCTTATTGATTCCTTTTTGAGTTCTCTTTTGGGGAATTGAGATTTTTGAAGGAGTTTCTACTGTAGCTTTTGTTTTTAGTGAAAATTATTGCTGTTCCAAAGCTTTTCCTAAAGGTCTATTATCTTTTGAATACACTAATGTTGCTAATGAAGATTGTGTGAAGTTTTGTATAAAGGAAAAATTTCAGGTGTAGAGAGAGAATGATGTAATGAGATGAAGAATGGACAAAAGCTCAAGCTTGGGGATGGCACCCCGGTGTCACCCCAAGAAATATCCAAGAGGTACAAGCGTCAAAGCCTGGGGATGCCCAAGGCATCCCCTTGTTCATCAATAAAAAGCTCAGGTATGTCTAGACACTTCGTTTTTATTGTTTCATGCATAGTTGTGTTGTTCTTGAAGCATCTTAGTTTTTGTTTGCTTTGCTTAGTTTGTTTATTTTGCTTGAATAAAGTAGTTTGGAACCCCATTCTCTTTGTGTGTTTCAAATAAGTTGCTTGGTGTTGGAAAGGAGTAGGAAGTTCCTTCTTGAAAGTGCAAGAGGAGCTTGCATTGACTGTGACTTAGACTTTAGCATGACATGCTAGGTGTTATTTTGACCTTATGCTTAGTGATTACTCCCTCCGTTTCAAGGCTTAAGGCGTCCTTGTTTTGCGTGTTTTTCTTTGACCAAGAATTACTCTAAATACATCAAGAGTTTTGGTATAAAACTAGTATCACTGAAAAGTATTTTTCAGTACGAATCCAACGTTACTTATTATGTACAATATAATTAAGATTTTGTTGCTCAATTCTTTCGGTCAAACTTTGCTTTGGAAAGCGTGTGTGCCTTAAGCCCTGAAACGGAGGTAGTATTGATGTAGCATGTTTTGTTCCAAACAATTGGGATTGCTTAGTGTGCCTTGAAGAAATTATGTTTTGTTTTAGCATGCAAAAGCATAGTATTGTGGTATTCTCCTTTGATGCTTTGTTTGGGTTGACTTGGCACATGCTCACACCATGTTATGACTATGACAAGTCACCTTAGCCTCTATGATCATTTAGTCCTAGACTTGTAGTACCACTCTATGCTTTGATTAGTAATTTTTTGTCGCTCTGCATGATTATGGCCATTATTGCTCTCTTAGTTGGTTGCTCCCAGTCTTTTGCTAGCCTCCACTTGTATAAGTAAGTTCTACTCATGCTTCCAACTCCCAAGAAACCAAGTTTGTTCCAAAGTGTCCACTATAAACTCCTATGCATGGTGTGTTACACCATTCCAAGTATATTCTTGTTTTCAGTTATCTTCCAATTAAAAACTATTTTGTTATGTGAAAACTTAGTGATTAAAGCCCTCACAAACTTGATGGCAAACTTTATATTCTTTGCCCCTAATAAACTTGAACCATTATGTCGTCTATGTTGTATATGCTTGCACTTATACATTGGAATTAGCAAAACCATGCTGTCATGGGGAACATTTTCAACATTGCACTTGTACTTTGTACTCAGTTGATATCGTGCTCTTTTGTCTATGGATGTCACCGGTGTGAAATAAAGAGGGAACTTGTAAGTCCATGGAGTTTGTATTTGTGTTAGATAAACGCCTGGCCCGCTAGCGTAAGCCATGCCTAATCATGGTGGAAACTTGCAGCATCACCATAGTGAGCTATCTATTAAGCATCGTCAATAAAAAGCTATGCACATAGTAAATAAAAAGATCACTGAGATGCTCATTGTCTGCTTGCCTTGTCATTTTTGTTATGGGATAGCTCCTGTACAATGTGAAAGGGGTACCTCGTTGGCGGTTCTCTATGATATGCATGTACTTACAATGACAAGAACTTACAGGTGACTGAAGTTGAGTAGCATGAGGTGTGTCCCTCGTATTCAAGGGACTTGAGATTGCCAACTTATACTTTGTCAAGCATATACTCCATAGTTTGTTCACTTTAACCTTAATCACTTCAAGATGCTTATGATAGGGGCAATGAGGGCTGAAAGCTAACAAGTACCATAATTTTTGGAAGCTCTTTTTGAAACTTGAAATCCCTGTTTCCCTTTATGAAGGGACTTTTGAGTCTCCACCTTCTACCTTTACGCACCATTAAGAGAGCATAGTTACCATTCTTAGTTCTATGTGCAGTGTCCCAAAGCTTATTGATTGATGCATATTGTGATATTACTTGTTCTTGTGATATTTGTTTCTAGTCACCCGTATGAACTTTGAAGGTGTCCTATGCATCTATTTGCTACTCTATGAGGGACAAGCTGATTTCCACTATGCTATGTTTCTGTATGTGAAACAAACAAAGGTTTTTCAATGCATGTTATTCATGATCTTTGTTTGTAGCCTTTCATGTTGCATGCATAGTTACTTTGTCTTATTGTTAGAACTCCATCTTTCATGCACATGTCTAGAGTTCTTTGATTCCAGCTTTCAATGCTTGCAAATGGTTTGATCTTGGTTTTGATGGTGCATGTCACCTCAAAAATTATTATTTTTATCACTTACCTACTCGAGGACGGGCAGGAGTTAAGCTTGGGGATGCTTGATACGCCGGAAACATATCTATAATTTTTGATGTTCCATGCTTGTTTATTATCTACTTTTCTTTGCTTTGTCTACACTTTGAGGTGTTTTTATATCTTTTTTGGAACTAACCTATTAACAAGTTTCCACAGTGCCAGTTGCCTGTTTTCTTCTGTTTTTGGTTCCAGAAAGGCAGACAATCAATATTTTCAGAATTGGACGGCACAAAAGCCAAAGTCAATATTTTACCGTGGGGGACACGAATCCAGAAGACGAGATGGAGAAGCAAACCAGGGCGGCCAGACCCCCTAGGCGTGGGTGGGCCAACCCCGCGCCTGGGTAGGGTGTGCAGAAACCCTAGGCACCCGATCAAAACTCCACGAAACCGTGTGTAGCCGCCGCCACCATCGTCCCTAGATCGGGGGGATCTGAAGTTCTTCCTGGCACCCTGCCGGAGGGGAGATCATCCTGGAGGCCTTCTTCTCCGGTATGATGCATGAGTAGTTCCACCTTGGACTATGGGTCCATGTAGTAGCTAGATGGTTGTATCTCCTTGTGCTTTCATGTATAGATCTTGTGAGCTCCATTCATGATCAAGATCTAATCTATTTGTAATCATGCATGTTATGTTTGCAGGGATCCGATGGATATTGAGATTACCATGTCAGATTGATTAATGGTTTTGTCTTTATGATTCTATCATGTTTGTGTTGTTTGTGATCTTGCGTGCTTTCTGTTGTTAGTAGCTATCTTGGCCCAGTAGTTGCTAGTGAATCCAAGAGGGGGTATTTATGCTTGATAGTGGGTTCATGTCTCTAGTTTCCAAGGGAAGTGACAAAAATCTCTTTGGTTGTAGATGTGCTGTTTCTACTAGGGAGAGAACAATGGTCTCTTGTTCATGGAACAAGTGGATTGTTTACCTTACACACTTTGCTTAAATCAGTTTTCTGTTGCTTGCAACTTAATACTGGTGGGGGTTCGGATGATAACCTGAAGGTGGACTTCTAGTCATAGATGCAGTTGGATGGCGGTCTATGTATCTTGTCGTATTTCCCAATCGAATCTCATAGGATCTTTTTGTCTGGTATTGCATTGTTATGCCTTTCTCAGTTCCTGTCAATTGCCCTGCTATAATTTGTTTACCCTTCATGTCATGTTGTTTATCTAAAGAGAGCACCTCTAGTGAACTATGGAGCCCGGTCCAATCTTTACCATTGATACATCTTCCACTGTTACTTGCTTACTTGCTGCAAACCATTACCTTCCACACCATACGTTTAATCCTTTGTTACAGCAAACCGGTGAGCTTGACAACCTCACTGATTCGTTGGGGCAAAGTCTTGAGTCTGTGTTGTGTAGGTTTCCGCGTTGCCTGTAACACCTGTGTGACGTTTCCTTCCTCCTACTAGTTCGATAACCTCGGTTCCTTACTGAGGGAAAACTTGCTGCTGTGCTGCTTCACACCCTGCTCATGGGGTTCCCAATAGGCCCACGTTATCCATCAACTAGATACAAGTAGTTCAAGAACAAGCAATATCAACAATATGAATCAACCATTAAGTTTTGGGACAATGCACATAGAACTAAGAATGGAAACTATGCTCTCATAATTGGTGCCTATGGATAGAAGGTGGAGACTCAATATAATAGTGGAAGAAAGGCCCTTCATAAAAGTGAAGCAGGGATTTCAAGTTTCAAAAAGAGCTTCCAAAAATTATGGTACTTGTTAGCTTTCAGCTCTCATTGCCCCTTTCATAAGCATCTTGAAGTGATTAAGGTTAAAGTGAACAAACTATGGAGTATATGCTTCACAAAGTATAAGTTGGCAATCTCATGTCCCTTGAATATGAGGGCCGCTCCTCATGCTACTCAACTTTAGTTACTTGCAAGTTCTTGTCATAGTAAGTACATACGTATCATAGAGAACCGCCAGCGGGGTACCCCTTGCACATGATACAGGAGCTATCCCATAATCAAAATGACAAGGCAAGCAGACAATGAGCATCGCAACAATCTTTTATTTACCATGGGAATGGTGCTTTTTTCTCTCTTTCCTCTTTTTAATATGTCTCTTTTTTATATAAAAAGAAAGCTTCATAGATTGCTCATTATGGTGATGCTTCAAGTTTCCACCATGATTAGGCATGGCTTAGGCTAGCGGCCCAGGCGTTTCTCTAACACACATACATAACTCCATGGACTTACAAGCTCACCTTTTATTTCACATCGTCGACATCCATAAACAAAAGAGCATGATATCAACTAGATAGAGATCCAAAAGTGTTGAAAGTGTTCCCCATGAAAACATGGTTCTGCTAATTCCAACGTATAAGTGCAAGCATATACAACATAGATGACACAATGGTACAAGTTTATTAGGGGAAAGAAAAATAAAGTGTGCCATCAAGTTCGTGAGTGCTTTAATCACTAAGTTTTCACATAACAAAATACTTTTTAATTGGAAGATAGATGAAAACAAGAATATACTTGGAATGGTGTAACACACCATGCATAGGAATTTATAGTGGACACCTTGGAATAACTTGGTTTCTTGGGAGTTGTATGCATGAGTAGAGCTTACTCAGCAAAAGTGAAGGCTAGCAAAAGATTGGGAGCGACCAACTAAGAGAGCAATAATGGCCATAATCATGCAGAGCGACAAAACATTACTAATCAAAGCATAAAGTGGTACCACAAGTAAAAAACTAAATGATCATAGAGGCTATGGTGACTTGTTAGAGTCATAACATGGTGTGAGCATGTGCCAAGTCAACCCAAACAAATCATCAAAGGAGAATACCACAATACTATGCTTTATATTTTAAAACAACACATGATTCTTTTAAGGCACACTAAGAACTCTAAATGATTTGGAGAAAGTCATGGTACAGAAATAATCACTAAAAATAAATCCAAAATAACATATAGCATGACAAGATAAAGTCTAAGCCATAGTCAAAGCAAGCTCACTTTTGTACCACTATAAGCAAAAAACTTTCTACTCTTGGCTGACTCCAACCTATTTGTAAACATCACAGCGAAAGAGGGGGTCCAACTACTTTATTCAAGCAAACTAAACAAGCAAATCCCACCAAAAAAACTAAGACGCTCCAAGAACAACACAATAGTTCATGAACCAATAAAAACGAAGTGTCTAGAAAGACCTGAGTTGTTTATTGATGAAGAAGGGAATGCCTTGGGCATCCCCAAGCTTTGACGCTTGTACCTCTTGATATTTATTGGGGTGACATGGGGTGGCATCCCAAAGCTTGAGCTTTTGTCCATTCTTCATCTCATTACATCATTATTTCTCTACACCTGAAATTTTTCCTTCATACAAAACTTCTCACAATCTTCATTAGCAACATTAGTGTATTCAAAAGATAATAGACCTTTGGGTTTAGCTTCAAAACAGAAAAAAATTCCACTAAAGACACAATCTACTGTATCAATTACCTAAAAAAGCTCAATTTCCCAAAAAATAACCCAAAAAGGAACCAATAAGAAGCAACTGCAAATAATGGCAGAAATCTCTCAAAACAGACAAGCAGGTAGAAATCGATTTTTTCGAAGACCTTGTGTTGCTAAAATCAAAACATGCTGAACTAACGAAAGTTATCTAACATCCAGGGGGATTTATTCAGAAAATTACAGCTCAGTCCGACTTATAGAGATTTTACACGAATGTTTACGGTGGAGAACAAAAATCTGTTTCGGACAGCAACTTTCCCAAATCTTACTTCCCTCTCATTAGAGGTTATTCTTCGCACAAAAAGCAAATAAAAAGGATAAGGAGAGGTCATTACAGAAGTAATAACTTTCAATACTCAAGAAAACTTTTGGGTTATCTCCCAATAAGTACTTTTCTTTAGCGCCTTTAAGTTAGGCACACGAAGCAAGAATCAAGTATTTTTAAATGAAGAAGCATTAAGATCGATACTCAAAATCTCTTCAACCAAGAAAGGTATATCATATAAATGAGTTTTAGAGGATCCTTTCTCTTCTCTCTTGGGTTCACTACTTTCATCAAATGGGTTTTCAGGAACAATCCAATCAAAATTCTTTTCTAAGGCTTCATGCATTCCTACAAGTTTAAAAGGCATGGGTATCTTAATTTCCTCTCTGGGATTGTTTTTTTCCAAAGTACCCATAACATATACACATTATCCTAGCATATTAAAACGTTTAAAGACCTTTTTGGCTTCCTTAGCAACATCATTGAACTCTTTTAGCAAAGTTTCTAGGATAAATTCTCTCTTTTTAGCATTCTTTTATTCTTTTAGCTTGAGAAACAAAATTTGCATCATGGGGTTAAGGTTAACAAACCTAGCCTCCAACATGTGAACTAAATAAGTTGCAGCAATTTCATAATTAGGAGCAAGTTCTGCTAAAGATCTATCCTCTATATCCTCATGTTTTCTAACATGATTAAAGAATTCTTCAATATTTTCTTTCCCAATTATAGATCCACTACCTATTGAAAGGTCTTTCAGGGTGAACTTGGGGATCAACTGGTGAGGTAGAGCAAGGTGAGTACTAGAGTAGGAACTAATTCTTTGTGTTTTTTATATGAGAAAGAAAATAAAAGTAAAATATTTTTTTTGGAGTTTTTGATAAAAAGAGGAAACAAAACCAAGGAAAAGAAACTAAGAAAAACAAAAACAAAGTAAAGATAAAGGTTATGAAGGAGTCCCCTTATGAAGACGTCCTTAGCCTCCCCGGCAATAGCGTCAGAAAATCTTGATGGTGCACTGGCTGAACGAAGAGCTTCGTTGGGAGAACCCAAGAGGAAGGTGTGATGAGCGCAGCAACAAGTTTTCCCTCAGTAAGAAACCAAGGTTATCGAACCAGTAGGAGGAAGGAAACGATCCAAAGGTGTTGCTAGCAACTTGGAAACCTTCACAACACAAACTCAAGACTTTACCCCAACGAACAGTGAGGTTGTCAATCTCACCGGTTTGCTGAAAACAGAGGATTAACTGTATGGTGTGGAAGGTAATAGTGGTTTTCAGAAAGTAAACAGTAACAGTGCAAGATATATCAATGGTAAATATTGTATTGGGGTCCATAGTTCACTTTAGGTGTTCTCCTTAAGATAAAAAACATGGCATGCTGGGTAAAAAAATTATAGCAGGGCAATTGATAGGACTGAGCAAGGCATAACAATGCAATACTAGACATTCATGATCCTTTGATATTCGATTGGGAAATACAACAAGATATATAGACTGCCATCCAACTGCATCTATGACTAGTAATCCACCTTCAGGTTATCATCCGAACCCCCTCCAGTATTAAGTTGCAAGCAACGGATAACTGCTTTAAGCAAAGTGTGTAAGGTAATTAATCCACTTGTTCTATGAATAAGAGACCGTTGTTTTATCCCTAGTAGAAACAACACATCTACAACCTTAGGGATTTCTCTCACTTCCCTTAGATTAAATAGAGGCATGAACCCACTATTGAGCATAAATACTCCCTCTTGGAGTCACTAGCATCTAATCGGCCAAGATAGCTACTAGAACGGAGAGCATGCAAGATCTCAGACAACACAAACATGATATTATCAATAATACAAAACCATTAATCAATCTGACATAGTACTCTCAATATCCATCGGATCCCCATAAACACAACATGCATGAATACAAATAGAGATGATCTTGATCATGAACGGAGCTCAAAAGATCTAGACATGGAAGCACAAAGGAGGATATACAACCATCTAGCTACTACATGGACCCATAGTCCAAGGTGGAACTACTCATGCTTCATACTGGAGGCTGTCATGATGATGTAGAAGGCCTCCGGGATAATCTCCCCTCCGACAGGGTGCCGGGAAGAGCTTCATATCCCCTCGATCTAGGGACGATGCTGGCTGCGGCTACGGACTGTTTCGTGGAAGATTGATCAGGTACTTATGATTTTGGTATCAGGGGATGCTTATAGGAGAAGAGGCGAGGCAGGGGCACCCAGGGTGGCTGCACCATCCCAGTTTTACTGCAAGCTTTACCTTTTACCCTCTTTGCAAAAGTTGTTCCAGTAGTTAATTAATTGGTGATTAGTAGTCATCAAGAGCTTGAAACTTGATGAAGGTAGTTACACTAGCTTAGTACACCCCCCCCACACAAATAGTGACACCCTCAATTGATAGTTGCTAGTGCTAAATAAACTTGATCACAATAGATGGGAACAAATGATTATGAAAACCTTGGAATGATGAGTCATTATATTGAAATGTTTTGACATGTGTTATGGACACAATGATTTGAAGATGGTGATGAATGAAGTATGTGACCTAACTTTGATAAAAACTGATGGTTGGGTTCGGATGCGATACCATTACAATTTTACCGTACAACCACAATACCCGAATTTTTTGGGTAGGGCTTAACTGGAAGTTTATGTGTCTTAGTATGGGTTCCCTCGCGGAATGAGGTGAGATGAAGCTACCTTGTGAATGTGACTGTCCTCCTATGCAGTTCCCAAGATGAAAAATGGTCATGGTTGGGATGACAAACTGTCACATCCCAAGATTTTTCCAAATCTTGTAATGTGAAAAATAAATGAATAAAATAAAACTTTGTTTGATTTTCAGGGTGAGAAGAAACTTTTTGAATTTATTTGAAAAACCTTCAAACCAATGTGGATCAAATAAAGTCCTAAAGGGATTTAAAAAGATAAAACATTTAATAAAGGAAAATAAAAATATTTAAAAATTACTATTTTGGATCTTTTAAATAAAAGGATTTGGTTTTCAAAAGAAAAGGTGGATTTATAAATAAATATTATTTTATAGAGACAAATTAAACCTTGGCCAAGCCTATGTAATAAAATGCTTTGTTTTGATAAAAATAGTAAAGGATTATTTAAAATAAATTAATAAGGATTTAATATCCAAGTTTTATAAATAAAGGTTTTACTATTTTAATTAACCATAAAAACTTATTTATTTAAATTCAAATAAGTTTTCCAAGTATTTTGTATTTTCAAATAGAACCTACTGATTTGGTTTTGGAAATAATTTGTTTTCAAAATGGAGTTTTAAATAAATCCAAATCTATTTGATATAATAACAATGGTCTATTTATTTAATTCATAATGTACCCTAAAATAAAATTAATATTTTGGTTTTGGAATTTTGGTTTATGTTACTGAACAGAACCAAATGCATAGTTGCAAAGTTTGGTGAAGGTTTGAATTTTTTTGAATGCTTGAGTGTTGTTTGAATTTCAAAACAGAAACTAGAAATAGAAAAAGAAAAAGGTTTCAGGAAGAAAAAATGGGATTTGGTCGACCCAACCCAGCAGCCCAACTAGGCCCAGCAAACAGCCCAGTTCCCCTCTTGGTGAACGTTTTCACTCGAACCACTTTTTGAGCCAATGACTGGTGCCCCAAACCCCTCTCTCCCTCGCTGACCAGCCGACCCCACCTTCCTGTTCATCGTCCTCACCCCGCGCTAATTCCTCCTCGCCGTTTCCTGCCTTAACGCCGGCGATCAAATTCGCAATAACCACGACCATTACTCCCCCTACGACCACACGGTATTAAACGCCTACGCCTTCTCCTCCTTTCCCCTCACACACCTCCCTCTCTCTGCCCCCAGGCCGACGGAATTTCGAGCCACACCGCTACTGCTCCGGCGAGCTTCCTTCTCCAATTCCGGCCAAACCGTGTCACCCCTTACCTCCCCGACCAAGCTCGCACCTTCCCCTCTCCCAGGCGCATCTTCCTGTACCCTCAGTTCAACTGCTGGCGCCCCAGAGCGTCACCTTCGACAAGCTCTAACCTCGCTTGCGTCGCCTCTCTCCGTGAAATCCACAGTAGCACAGACCGCCCCGCGCTTTCTCGTTCACGCTCCCACATTCGTCTCACTCTCCTGCACCTACCTACGCCCTCTGTTTGCCTCCGCGTGATCTACAGCGTCGCCCCATCGTCAACCAGAGCCTCCAGACGCCGTTGCAAACTCCGGCGAGCAATCGTTGCCGTTCCTGAGCGCCCCTCGCCAAGCCAACGCCACCTCAAGCTTCACCTCGACCCTGCGAGCACTGTAAGCCATTTCCCCCTCTCCTTCGCTTCCTAGCTTCGCCAGAAACCTCCTGCCCGAGCGTGCGCCGCCACCCGCCGCCGCCAGCGCCGCCGATCTTTGGCAAGCATGCTAGCGACCGTAGGATCTAGATCTGACGGATGCGATAGAACGTTAGCGAAAGGGTAAGTAGTGTCTCTGCACCGCACGATCTCACTTAGATCCAACAATCCATAGAGATCAATCCGAGCGAACCTGTACCAGCGAATAGCGTTGCGACGCGTGGCCAGTTTTGTTTAAAACAGAAATTTGAAAACAGAATTGTTTGCAGATTTGAAAACCCTATAACTTTCGATCCACACGTCCAAAAATTTCAAACTTTATATCGTTGGAATCAGTGGAACAAGCCCTAGCCAACCATGAAATTTGTTTGGAAAATAGTATCTGTTAGATTGTTTGTTTTTGCAGAAACATTTGTATGCTTGTATAGATTAGAAAAATGTTTCAAAAATGTTTTTGAGGTTGAAACCTTGGCAAATTAGTTTGTTGTGAACTTACTGACCCTAGGAACCAACCCATGGTTTTGAAAATGGATTTGGTGAAGTTTAGGATGGATTAATCAATTTAGCCCATTTCTAGCCAAATAAAAATAATGGTTTTGTTATGAAAATGATTTGGGAGTAAAAACTTTGGGAAATGATTTAGAGCAAACCTACTGACCCTAAACACCAAGTTTTGGGAAAACAACAACTTATTTGGTGAACCACTTAAAGTTGTTGCTTTGATAAAAATATTTTTCACCACTTAAAATGATGAATGAATTTAAAAATGGCTTATGAATAAAACCCTTTTGCAAATGACTTTGCCACTTTGGAAAAAAATGACCACCTTGAACCTTACAAAAGTTTAGAAGCCTAGTGGAAACCATATTTGCAAATAAAACTATCTCTTGCATGCTTGCATGCATGACTTAGATCCCATTGTTTTGTGTGTGTGAAATCGTTTGATTGATTATTGGTTTGGAATGCTAGTTGATATTGTGTTTGCTTGATTGATTATAGTGAAGTTAGAAAAGTGTGAGACTAGCAAGATCAAGGAGTGAACCAACATTCCCTACCAAAAAGGCAAGTTACACTATCATCTAAAGTCCTATTATTTTCATTATACTTAGTGGATTTTGAAACATGCATGAAAATAATTTTATACTTATGCTATGCTAAATCCTAATAGGATACCCTATACATTCCTTAGTAAAAACAATGTAGTTGTTACATGCTTAGCCATGCTATATTTTGAAAAGAGATACATGTTGAGATTTTATGGAAATGAGAAAAGAACTTGTGTTTTTATATAATAAAACAAGGACCTAATGAACCACCTGGGTGGCCAAGGATACTTTGAGTTTTGGAGAAGGTGGCAACAAAAGGAACCATGTCTATGGCAATCTCTTTGCGTTGTGCTCCAAAAGAAACCACCCAGGAAACTTACAGATTGAACATGTTTCTCCAATTGTGGCTTTCGTGTGCAACCACATGCTATTTATGGCTCTGGCTTAGTCAACTACATTGGGAAGACCCATGCATTGTCTTCAGTTCACTGGACATGGGGACCTGGAATCCTACATGGGTGCTGAAGACAAGCTAGCAATGGTGTATGGGAGGACCCTCTGGAAAGACTTCGTCACATTCTCAATCTGCCGGTACTCCATCTTGGTGAGCACTAATCCAGTGGCCACTGGTGGCAACAAGATGGGATTGTGACATGTGGGAAAAGTGTACTACTTCTGCAGAAGATAATAAAATCTAAGTACTTAGCCGTGTCCCCGGTTATGGACAATACTGAGCAACTAAAGTTTGAAGCTACGGGAAATCTCGACATTCTAATTTCTAAAAGAAAACTTTTAAGACTTGATGCACTTGGGGGTACCAAGGAGCTCAAGAGATTTTGATAAAACTTGATGCACTTGGGGGTACCAAGGAGCTCAAGAGATTTTGATAAAACTTGATGCACTTGGGGCTACCAAGGAGCTCAAGGGATTTTTTGACAAGGACTTGAACACTTGGGAATTTTACCAAGGAGTTCAAGGGATTTTTTTTTGAAAATGAGATTTGACAAAGGACCAAACCATTTTGAAAAGATAGGATAAATTTTGCTTCTGCAAATGAGCCTTAAACCCTACTTAGCCAAATATGCATGCAATGATAGGATCCACTCATATTCTACATAGTAGTGAAACTTTCCAATACAGTTCAAATGTATTAACCCTTGTGGCTGTAACTTGTAATGTTGCAGGTTTGATTGATTTTAGTGAAGATTGATTGATTAGGATTACAAAGCCTACAACCAACATGTCTGCCTGTGGCACTTTGAAGATGAAGGACCCCATGCTTATAGTTATTCCGCTGCAATGTAATGTAATAGCCAAATGAGCTATGTAAAGATGTAATAAAATTATGTTATTCCTGGTTATAAAGTTATATTATGACCTTTGTTTCTTGATATTACATCTAAACTGTGGGTGCTAGCTATTGATCCAGGGACTAGCATTGTAAACACAGGGGACACCACCTTATGTTAATAAAGGTTGGGACACTCCCTCTATAGATGGTATCAGAGCATTGTGTTGCCTGTAGGATTTGTAAACCTAGGATTGGACAAAAACCCCTAGAAAAATAGGAGTTGTACTTGTTCCAAAAACTTATTTACAAAACACTTGTAAACTCTCACCTCAACCATTTTGGTTTAAACTCTACATCTCATCTATTTCAAACTTGATGGAAAAACCTACCCCTTGGCCAAAGACTACACCATGTGCAAGGACTTCTTCAACACTTTCAACTCTAATGACTTCAACTTCTTCAACTCTAATGACTTCAACATCTTCAGCATTTTCACCAAGGACTTCCAACTTGGATATCACCAAGGACTACAAGTGAGACAAGGAAATCTTTCTCAAGATTTGGAGACTAAGGGAATGCAAAATTAGAAGGAGTTCACTTCACTAGAAGTCAAAGTAACCAAGGAGTTTTCCCAAAGAAACCATGATCTCAAGTAAGAAAAAGCAACCCAGAAAGATGGAAAGATCACAAGTGAACCATATAGATGGACCACCATATTTTAGTTAAGACAAACTCACCAACTTATGTGGTGTAACAAAAATATTTTTGTTGCCTAAGTGTGTGCTAGAACTTTGTTGTTTGGGTGAAAAGTTGTTGTGAATGCTTACACATTGTTTGAGTGAATTGTGATGCGTGTGATTAGAGGTGTTTCCTTAGAAATATCTTACCTATTCTAATCTTCATTCAACCCCAAACAGATGACTCTCCAAGAGACTCCAACATCAAGGTTGATGACACCAACACCAACCAAGAGGACAACATGAAAAAGCTCATCGCAACCCAACACCAGTTGAACTAAATGACAGCTCAATTCATAGCCAACACCAATGGTGAAGATCCAACCCTGCAAAAGTTTTTGGAAGACCAAGCCCAATTGATGCTTAAAGTGACTGATCAAATGGTCAACATGGAAGAAAGCTATTCCAAAAGAGTTTATGACAACAAGGATGACAGAAATGTTATTCTAGATGGAGACCCAGCTTGCATTATTTGTGGAAATAAGTATCATACTTCCAAGGAGCATGGAGAGCAATGCCCCAACTGTGAAGAGAAACATCCTGTTGGACAATGTCCCACCTCTCAAGCTACTTGCTATCTATGTGAAGGAAACAATCATACTCCTATCCAATGCCCCATCTACTCCATTGTTGAACAAAGGAAACAAGGTGGAGTGCAACAAATGATTGCAAACCATCCAGAAGGATCCAAGTCTACCAAGAAGGTTGATGACAAAGGAAAAGGACCACTTATACCTCCAAGCAAAACAACCCAATTCAAAGGATCAAATAAGAGGAATGTGAATTTCCTAAGGAACAATAAAAGGTCCAAGAAGCATGTAGACATTCCTACCTACCAGATAACATATGAGCAACATGAACTAGATGCACTCCTAGCTTTGGAGAAACCCAAAAAGCAAAAGAAGGACAAAAGCCATGTGCAATGTCATAAATGTAAGGAAATGGGACACTATTCCAGTGAATGCCCAGAGAACCAGAAGAATAAGGAAATTGGCCAAGTGGTGTGCAACAACTGGAAAGAGCTAGGCCATTATATGGCAACTTGTCCACAAGAGCCACGTAAAGAACTCAAGGACATCAACTGTTTCAATTGCAAGAATCCAGGACATTATGCAAGCAACTGTCCAGAAAAGATGAAGAACAAGTTGAACAAGCTTATGGAGAAACTCAACCTTGGCCCATGAGTCAAGTGTGGAAACCAAGGACATAATGCAAATGTTTGCCCAAAGAAGTTTCCCCAGGATCCCAAGAAGGCCACTATGTAATTTAGTTTGAAAATTTTTAAGGGTGGTAGTACCCTAGATGTTTTGAGCCTACTTGTAACCCTAGCCTTCCCAAATCTCGGGACGAGATTTATTTTAAGGGAAGTAGCTTGTCACATCCCAAGATTTTTCCAAATCTTGTAATGTGAAAAATAAATGAATAAAATAAAACTTTGTTTGATTTTCAGGGTGAGAAGAAACTTTTTGAATTTATTTGAAAAACCTTCAAACCAATTCGGATCAAATAAAATCCTAAAGGGATTTAAAAAGATAAAACATTTAATAAAGGAAAATAAAAATATTAAAAAATTACTATTTTGGATCTTTTAAATAAAAGGATTTGGTTTTCAAAAGAAAAGGTGGATTTATAAATAAAGATTATTTTATAGAGCCAAATTAAACCTTGGCCAAGCCTATGTAATAAAATGCTTTGTTTTGATAAAAATAGTAAAGGATTATTTAAAATAAATTAATAAGGATTTAATATCCAAGTTTTATAAATAAAGGTTTTACTATTTTAATTAACCATCAAAACTTATTTATTTAAATTCAAATAATTTTTCCAAGTATTTTGTATTTTCAAATAGAACCTACTGATTTGGTTTTGGAAATAATTTGTTTTCAAAATGGAGTTTTAAATAAATCCAAATCTATTTGATATAATAACAATGGTCTATTTATTTAATTAATAATGGACCCTAAAATAAAATTAATATTTTGGTTTTGGAATTTTGGTTTATGTTACTGAACAGAACCAAATGCATAGTTGCAAAGTTTGGTGAAGGTTTGAATTGTTTTGAATGCTTGAGTGTTGTTTGAATTTCAAAACAGAAATTAGAAATAGAAAAAGAAAAAGGTTTCAGGAAGAAAAAATGGGATTTGGTCGACCCAACCCAGCAGCCCAACTAGGCCCAGCAAACAGCCCAGTTCCCCTCTTCGGCGGCGAAACGTTTTTCACTCAGAACCGCACCCGCTGAGCCAATGACTGGTGCCCCAAACCCCTCTCTCTCCCTCGCTGACCAGCCGACCCCACCTTCCTGTTCATCGTCCTCACCCCGCGCTAATTCCTCCTCGCCGTTTCCTGCCTTAACGCCGGCGATCAAATTCGCAATAACCACGACCATTACTCCCCCTACGACCACACGGTATTAAACGCCTACGCCTTCTCCTCCTTTCCCCTCACACACCTCCCTCTCTGTGCCCCCAGGCCGACGGAATTTCGAGCCACACCCCTACTGCTCCGGCGAGCTTCCTTCTCCAATTCCGGCCAAACCGTGTCACCCATTACCTCCCCGACCAAGCTCACACCTTCCCCACTCCCAGGCGGATCTTCCTGTACCCTCAGTTCAACTGCGGGCGCCCCAGAGCGTCACCTTCGACAAGCTCTGACCTCGCCGCCGCGTCTGCCTCTCTTCGGCGAAATCCCCTGGTAAGCACAGACCGCCCCGCGCTTTCTCGTTCACGCTCCCACATTCGCCTCACTCTCCTGCACCTAACTACGCCCTCTGTTTGCCTTCGCGTGATCTACAGTGTCGCCCCGTCGTCAACCAGAGCCGCCAGACGCCGTTGCAAACTCCGACGAGCAATCGTTGCCGTTCCTGAGCGCCCCTCGCCAAGCCAACGCCACCTCAAGCTTCACCTCGACCCTGCGAGCACTGTAAGCCATTTCCCCCTCTCCTTCCTAGCCGCGAAACCTCCTGCCGAGGCGTGCGCACGCCGCCGTCGCCAGCGCCGCCGATCTTTGGCAAGCATGCTAGCGACCGTAGGATCTAGATCTGACGGATGCGATAGAACGTTAGAGAAAGGGTAAGTAGTGTCTCTGCACCGCACGATCTTACTTAGATCCAACGATCTAGAGAGATCAATCCGAGCGAACCCGTACCAGCGAATAGCGTTGCGACGCGTGGCTAGTTTTGTTTAAAACAGAAATTTGAAAACAGAATTGTTTGCAGATTTGAAAACCCTATAACTTTCGATCCACACGTCCAAAAATTGCAAACTTTATATCGTTGGAATCAGTGGAACAAGCCCTAGCAAACCATGGAATTTGTTTGGAAAATAGTATCTGTTAGATTGTTTGTTTTTGCAGAAACATTTGTATGCTTGTATAGATTAGAAAAATGTTTCAAAAATGTTTTTGAGGTTGAAACCTTGGAAAATTAGTTTGTTGTGAACTTAGTGACCCTAGGAACCAACCCATGGTTTTGAAAATGGATTTGGTGAAGTTTAGGATGGATTAATCAATTTAGCCCATTTCTAGCCAAATAAAAATAATGGTTTTGTTATGAAAATGATTTGGGAGTAAAAACTTTGGGAAATGATTTAGAGCAAATCTACTGACCCTAAACACCAAGTTTTGGGAAAACAACAACTTATTTGGTGAACCACTTAAAGTTGTTGCTTTGATAAAAATATTTTTCACCACTTAAAATGATGAATGAATTTAAAAATGGCTTATGAATAAAACCCTTTTGCAAATGACTTTGCCACTTTGGAAAAAAATGACCACCTTGAACCTTACAAAAGTTTAGAAGCCTAGTGGAAACCATCTTTGCAAATAAAACTATCTCTTGCATGCTTGCATGCATGACTTAGATCC
Organism: Avena insularis; assembly: GCA_023614405.1. Classification (NCBI taxonomy): domain Eukaryota; kingdom Viridiplantae; phylum Streptophyta; class Magnoliopsida; order Poales; family Poaceae; genus Avena; species Avena insularis. The sequence continues at coordinate 236,160,919 of CM042687.1, read as the reverse complement.
CATTGTTTTGTGTGTGTGAAATTGTTTGATTGATTATTGGTTTGGAATGCTAGTTGATATTGTGTTTTCTTGATTGATTGTAGTGAAGTTATAAAAGTGTGAGACTAGCAAGATCAAGGAGTGAACCAACATTCCCTACCAAAAAGGCAAGTTACACTATCATCTAAAGTCCTACTATTTTCATTATACTTAGTGGATTTTGAAACATGCATGAAAATAATTTTATACTTATGCTATGCTAAATCCTAATAGGATACCCTATACATTCCTTAGTAAAAACAATGTAGTTGTTACATGCTTAGCCATGCTATATTTTGAAAAGAGATACATGTTGAGATTTTATGGAAATGAGAAAAGAACTTGTGTTTTTATATAATAAAACAAAGACTCAATGAACCACCTGGGTGGCCAAGGATACTTTGAGTATTGGAGAAGGTGGCAACAAAAGGAACCATGTCTATGGCAATCTCTTTGTGTTGTGCTCCAAAAGAAACCACCCAGGAAACTTAGAGATTGAACATGTTTCTCCAATTGTGGTTTTCGTGTGCAACCACATGCTATTTATGGCTCTGGCTTAGTCAACTACATTGGGAAGACCCATGCATTGTCTTCAGTTCACTGGACATGGGGACCTGGAATCCTACATGGGTGCTGAAGACAAGCTAGCAATGGTGTATGGGAGGACCCTCTAGAAAGACTTCGTCACATTATCAATCTGCCGGTACTCCATCTTGGTGAGCACTAATCCAGTGGCCACTGGTGGCAACAAGATGGGATTGTGACATGTGGGAAAAGTGTACTACTTCTGCAGAAGATAATAAAATCTAAGTACTTAGCCGTGTCCCCGGTTATGGACAATACTGAGCAACTAAAGTTTGAAGCTACGGGAAATCTCGACATTCTAATTTCTAAAAGAAAACTTTTAAGACTTGATGCACTTGGGGGTACCAAGGAGCTCAAGAGATTTTGATAAAACTTGATGCACTTGGGGGTACCAAGGAGCTCAAGAGATTTTGATAAAACTTGATGCACTTGGGGGTACCAAGGAGCTCAAGAGATTTTGATAAAACTTGATGCACTTGGGGTTACCAAGGAGCTCAAGGGATTTTTTGACAAGGACTTGAACACTTGGGAATTTTACCAAGGAGTTCAAGGGATTTTTTTTTGAAAATGAGATTTGACAAAGGACCAAACCATTTTGAAAAGATAGGATAAATTTTGCTTCTGCAAATGAGCCTTAAACCCTACTTAGCCAAATATGCATGTAATGATAGGATCCACTCATATTCTACATAGTAGTGAAACTTTCCAATACAGTTCAAATGTATTAACCCTTGTGGCTGTAACTTGTAATGTTGCAGGTTTGATTGATTTTAGTGAAGATTGATTGATTAGGATTACAAAGCCTACAACCAACATGTCTGCCTGTGGCACTTTGAAGATGAAGGACCCCATGCTTATAGTTATTCCGCTGCAATGTAATGTAATAGCCAAATGAGCTATGTAAAGATGTAATAAAATTATGTTATTCCTGGTTATAAAGTTATATTATGACCTTTGTTTCTTGATATTACATCTAAATTGTGGGTGCTAGCTATTGATCCAGGGACTAGCATTGTAAACACAGGGGACACCACCTTATGTTAATAAAGGTTGGGACACTCCCTCTACACAAACTCATAGGGGAGGTGCGTATACTAGGGCGTGTAATTGAAAGGTTAGGATTGATTATCCGCATACCAAGTATGATGATTCAGGATTATCCTGACAGATGTATCAAATTTTGTGGTGAAAGTGTACCACCTCTGCAGGGTGTCAAACTATTCGAATAGCCATGCCCGCGGTTATGGACAGTTGGATGGCCATACTGTTCCGTTGTAAGATGTTTCCAAAATGACTTGTGACTTGGAGTGTGACTTTGACTTGACCCCACAAGGATGTGGACAATGAAACTAGGTTTCCCACCTAAGTAACTTAGAACACTAAAGTTAGGCTTTTATTGCTAGATACTAGTTGAAATATAATAGGCTTGTAGCAAACAAACCTAGAGCTCAGGATTCCTATTAGAATGGCCTTATTGCTTTAGTAATAGTTTGCAAGTACTTCGAAGAACTCATGGCTTTGTCCCTGGCTATTCCCATGGCCAGACTATGAAGGAGACTACGAGGAGGATGGATAGCAGGATGCTTATGATAACTAGGATCATCTCCCATCGTCAGCATTGCCTGTGACCCTGAAGATGGAGCCCCGACCATGCTACTATTATTATTTATTCCACTGCTTTGATTGTAACCAGACTTGATCATGAGATCAAATATTTGTAGGACTATTATGGTTTGTAATGGATGATGAACTATGATACTAATCTGTTATGTCTCGCAAAAATGGTAATCCTAGGATTGCGATGTACGGCATAACATGCATCTAGGATTAAAAATCTGGGTGTTGACAAGTTGGTATTAGAGCCATCCTGACCATAGGAGACCCTAGTTAACACGGACGTCAGAAAACATAGTTTCCAAAACAAAGAAAGTGAGTATCTATGAAAACCTATTCTCACTCTTATCCTTGAAAAGTATTTCCAAAAAGAGAGTCATATGTTCCTTAAAATTTCCGCAACCTTACATAAAATTTGGCACACTTGATCACTTCTCTAACTTACACCTCTCAAATTGCTTATGGATGGACTACACCTACAACAAGTTTTATCAGTTGGGTAACAGAGGAAACCTCATATTTGAGAGTGACCTAAGTCAGCTTGCAGAATTTCTGGAGCACCCGCATCCGGAATTCTATGGAGCTCAACTCCATGATCACCTCGGAGGAGAGCTGCAGTGGCTGATAGGTGCAGACATGCGAGGGAAAATGGAGCCACCAACATATAAGAAGATCCATTTCAGCATCAGAGAGAACAACTGGATAGATTAATTGGTGAGAGCAATGCAGGAAGCACTTGCCCTACAATGTGGACAGAATATGTCATGACCCGGGATCAGGGCTAGCCAAATACCAGATCCTCATCTGATATAAGCCTAACCTAAATTACAAAACGCCCAGGGATAGATCGGTAACACATTACAAAATAAACAAACCATACATTAATAAGGTAAACTCTTAAGAGAGTTACAAACCAGTCATACAAGCTAGGGGTCACAGACCCATCATTACATCAAACAAACGGAAGCAAACAAGTTGTTCTAAACAACAAACTTAGCAAATGGCCTAAGTGGCCTTAAACAAAAGTAGCGACCCTTGCATATATCCTAGGCTGCTGCCCGGGAACCCCGACTACTCATCGACTTTGACATAGAAACCACCTTCTGCTGGGGTAGCATCATCTGTAGGAAAACATCAATGAAGCAAGGCTGAGTACAAGGTGTACTCCGCAAGACTTATGGCCAGTGGAGTTATTTTGCATAAAGCCATCTTTTGTTTTCAAAACAAGAGAGAGAAGAAACTCGTCTAGTCACATAATTTTCAAAAGGGATAAGAAGACTTCAACTCTAGCTCTTAAATTCATCTTTGATATCCGCCAAGCATCATCATCAACTGAACCACTCTCCCCGGACTACCCCCTCAACAACCCCGAAGTATCCCGGATCTTACTTTAGTTGGCAAGTTTTATCATTCGGTTATAGTTCTCTATGATCTTCATGTCCGTTCCCAAGTCGTCCATAACCGTGGACACGGCTTTTCGAAGAGATTAATAACCCTGCAGGGGTGCACAACTTTACCCACACATACCAACCGATTCTTAATGCCATTATATTATCCCTCTTCCTTGGAAGGCTGGCAGAGAGTGGTTGACCACGACCTTTACCTTGCTTTCGCCGAGACCATGAGTCACGCACTAGGGAGATGCCGCCATAGCGGGTCAAGTCCCGAAGCCGGTCCCTAATGATGTGTGCAGGGTTCAAGATTACAGATGCCGGGCATCTCTTGTTCCCGACCACGCTTACCTACCTGTTATGAATGCACCTCCTTCACCTCCATTCAAGAACAACCAAGATGCATATGTCGAATGGAAAGCCCAAACTATATGACTCATGGAATCTACTAGGCAAGTTAGTTGGTCGAGGGGGTTTCCAGGCCCCCGTGTGGTTCTACGCTCGTCTTGGTTCAAGAGGCAAGAACATCGGGTCCTAGGGGTGACAAGTATGGGACTACAAAACCCACAACCCACGTGGCCTCCCATACAAGCCTAAGCATGTTCATTTTCCACTTCTGATTACATCACCACATCCTTCCATACTAGATTCATTCGCATCTCCGGTGCATCACATGAGTGATTAGCATCAGACCACTATGCATGGCTAAGCTTGAATGCACTATGGCACTAGCGATGCTCATAAGCCAAACCGTAGTTATGCTAGGAGCGGTGGATCAGGTAATATAGTTCACAAAGGATAACATGCATCAGATAGGATTACTCTATCTACTGATAAAGGACTGTTGAACCAAATGCATATGTCGAGAATTAAATACTTTGTAAACATAGGATTCATATGTATGAGTGGGGTTTCGCTTGCCTTGTCTGTTGTTGGACTGGTACTGCTCTTCGGTGGCGTTGACTTCAGCTTCGGGTTCTATTCGCCAGAACCAATCACTGGAAAAGAGAAAACAACACTCAACACATGGCATGTGCAATGCTCATACAATATGGATGATATGACAAGTTGAATAATATTAAATTGAACCCTAAAGCATGCTTGATCACTTTAAAGGGGGTTCCGAGGATCCAAACCCTAAAGCAGGGAAATCATCGGGATCACCTATGGGGTTCAATTGGTTCTTCTAATTAAACTTGATATCAAAGTTGATTAACAATGTATTATTATAGCTTAGTTGGATAGGTTTCATTTTTCTAAACATTTTGATATATTATTTGTATTTTTCTGATTTAAAATGAATTAGTTATGAATTTCCCAAATTTTAATTCATTATAAACATTTTTGGAATGTTTAAATTAATTTCCAAACTTGGGCCCACATGTCAGACTTTTATTATTTTCAGTAAATATTTACAGATATGATTAAAATCCTAACAGGTATGGCCCACATGTCATACATTTTCTTTTTACAGAAATAATTACAAAACAATTAAAAGAAATAAAAAGAAATATGACATCATGATGATGTCATGCTGACATCATCAACGCCATTGCTTGCAGATTGAGCTCAGGCTCGGCGCTAGGGGCAATGCAGGGCTGCGGGAGCGGGTGCGCTGGACATAGGGAAGCGAGGCGAGCAGAATAGTGGCGGCGCCGCCCAAGATTGGTCACCGAAGACGGCGGCGCAGCAACGAGCAGCGGCGGAGGCGTCGAGCTCACGCGGGGAGGGGGATATAGAGGGAGATGGAGCAAACGGAGGGGTGCTGGAGCACCGTGAGCTCACCGCGAGCACGACAGGGGTGGTGGCGAAGCTTGGGGAGGCCGAACAGCGGTGGATCGATAGCGACAACGGCGGCTTCCGACGGTGCTTCGAGCTTGATTCCGGGGAGAGGAGGTCGTCCTGGCTCGCGTGCTTTGGGGAGGAGGACGAGGACGGCGAGGCGATGCTCCTGGTCACCTCGGCTGGGCGAGGGGTGCTCGGAGACGGCGGGGACGAGGAGGACCTAGCGAGCTAGGGTTCGGCCATGGCGCTTCCGCGAGGGAGAGGAAGAGAGAGGGGGTGTAATGGGTACTAGGAGATAGAGCGTGGCGCGACGGTTCTTATCCGCAGCTCCAGGGGCGGCGGCGAGCATCGAACGCGAGAGATCGACGGCCTTGTTGCAGGCAGCTTCTTGCTGTCGGAAAGAAGAGAGGGAGAGGAAAGGTGCGGGCCAAAGGTGGGCTGCTCTTGGGCCACGCTTGGGCTCCGGGCTCCGGTTGGGCTGCAGGAAAGGTTGCGCGGCTGCTACTGCTGGGCGAGAAAGAGAGGGAGAAGAGGTGGGCTCAGTCTAGTAGCTAGGTTGGATAGATTTTATTTCCAGAAATGTTTTTCTATTTCTATTTCTGATTTCCCTTTTGTATTTGAATTTCAAATCTGTTTTTGAATCTTTTCAACTTACAGAAACTTTTAGAAAGTATATGAAATAATGTGGGACCCTTTTATACACTTTGGGTTCCATTCATTTTGATAATTTTCCAAGATATGTAACCCATTTGAATGGTTTTGGAAGGGGAAATAATTAGGGTTTTGCTTGCTCTTATTTGATAAAATCTAAATGCGACTGTAATGCATGCATGAAATTCTCAAACATAACTTATTTATATTACACAGAAGATGGTATGTTACAGAATATCAACAAGATTGTCGGCACTCGCTTTGCACATTATGCCAGAAGTGACTCCAATGGACAACCCTTGCACCTGCCAGCACACCCTGAGTTGATGCACCATGTGGACCATCTTGCCTTCATGCTTCATGAGAATCAGAAGGAGCTGGACAACTCTCGTGCTGACGCCAACGAGAAGCAACTTGCTGCCGCCAATAAGGACCAGACTTTTGCCATCATCGTGAAGGAGAGCAAGTCACTCTGCCGTCTGCATGACAAGAAGGATCACATCATTGCCCGCCTTCGTCACAAAGTGTCTGCCTTGGAGGAGACCATCCATAATCGGGACATGCAGCTTGAGGAGAGGGAGAATGAAGGGTAAGATATCCGTGGAGATCCCTACTCGTACCTCAGTGATGATGACTAATTGGAGGACATTGACCAGGAGTTCCACACTGATGATGACCGTGACTTCATTGATGATGAATAAGCCACTGGTTCTGATGAGTAGTAGCACCAGAGCACTGTCATAGGTGTGAGTTGTATCCGGTCCCATTGTATCGTAGCTTGCCAGAATGGTTCCTAAAACCATCAGTTTGTTGTTGTGTTGTGTTGGAATGTGTTGTTTGTATTGTGTGTTTGGAATGAATGAGAATGAGTTGTTGTCTTTCAAACCTTATCCTTACTCAAAAGTTTAAAAGCTTTTAAACCAAACTCATAAACCTTAGAAAAATTTCCCTCTTGTCTTATGATCTATCTCAATCTTCATATGCCTCATGGAGGAAGCAGCTCATCCCAAGAGTCGATGGTCCAAATCCTACAAATGTTAGTAGCCGGTCAAGAGGCTGGTAGAACCGAGCATCAAGAAAATCTTGCCACTCTTCAACAAATCGCCCAACTGGCGCATGACAACCAAGGCCATGAAAATCAAGATCATCATGGACCCAAACTTAAGAACTTCTAGAACACCAATCCCCCTATCTTTAGCAAGTCAGAAGAGCCCTTATATGCCGATGATTGGCTGTAGACTATGGAGAACAACTTGGAAGTTACCGGAGTAGATGAGGCAGAGAAAGTACTCTTTTCCACCCACTATCTGGCTGGTTTTGCAAGAGCATGGTGGAATAGCACCCGTACCATGAATGGAGGACAAATGTTGACCTGGGATGAATTCAAACACAATTTCAGCCGAACCCATGTGCCACCAGGTTTGATTCTAAGGACGAGGGATGAATTCAAGGAGCTGAAGCAGGGAAGGATGACCGTGGTAGAGTACCGTGCCAGATTTCTGTCTCTGTCTAGGTATGCCCCTGATGAGAATGGTACTGAAGCCAAGAAGGAGAGATTTCTGAATGGTCTGCATGATGAGATGCAGACAGTGCTAGTCAACATCCCATTTGATGATCTAGAAGCTTTAGTGGATTCAGCAATCCAGATGGAAGGAAAGATCAACCAAGCTACTGAGAACCGTAAGCGTCGTATGTTGCATCAACATGGATCCCACCATACCCCAAAGTATCGCCCCAGTTCGTCTGCTGGATTTGCACCAAGGAATACTAGGACACCTATGTCACACCCGAAATTTCCCAACCGTAGCAGAGGAAATCCAAGACCGGGAGGCAACAACCATTACCCCAATGGAAACCCCAATAACTTCAACCATGCACCGCCAAGGCCCACCAACACCAATAACACTACTGCCCCAAGGACTGTAAGTAATGTCGTACCTGTTGCAGGGAAGGACAAGTCAACAATCACCTGCTTTGAGTGTGGAGTGACGAGTCACTATTCCAATGAGTGCCCCAAGAAGATTGATGCAGCACCTAATGTCACCGCACCTGCCCAGCTGAAGCGTTGTGTCCAACCTGGAAAGAAACTCGCCCCAGGAAACCCGAACAACCGTACCGGACGTATGTTCCCCATGAATGCTGAAGAAGCCCAGGAAGCGCCAGATGTCGTGCTGGGTATGTTTTCTGTTAATTCAGTACTTGCAAGAGTGTTTTTTGATTCTGGAACATCGCACTCGTTTGTGACCAAAGAATTTGCATGCACTAGTAAGATTCAACCAACAAATTTGAAGCATGTATGATAGTTCAAATACCTAGGCCAACTACCAAAGCTAGACAAATTTGCAAGGCCGTACCTATCAAAATTCATGGAATAGATTTTTATGCCAATCTAATAGTACTTGGAACCAAGGGTTTGGAACTAGTACTAGGAATGGATTGGATGTCGAAACATCAAGGACTCATAGATTGTGCCAAGCAAGCTATAACCATGACTAGTAGCACCAGAGTATCAGTTGAGCATGTGTCGGAGACACTGCCCCGTCAAGTCAAGTGCAATAAGATTTTAGCCCAATCAACCTTAGACCAAGTAAGAGTAGTCCTTGAATACCCTGATGTGTTCCCAGATGAATTGCCCGGTATGCCCCCAGATCGGGATATCGAGTTTATCATTGAACTAATCCCTGGAACTGGACCCCTAGATCAGAGACCCTATAGTATGAACCCATCAGAGTTAGTGGATCTCAAGAAGAAACTGGATGACATGATTATCAAGGATCTGATTCAACCAAGTGCATCGCCATGGAGATCACCTGTTCTGTTTGTGGATAAGAAAGATGGTGCCACCCGTTTATGTACGAATTACCGGAACATGAATGACGTCACCATCAAGAACAAGTACACACTACCGAAGATAGAATATTTGTTTGACCAATTGACCGGTGCCAGAGTGTTCTCTAAGATTGATCTTAGAACTAGTTATCATCAACTAAAAATTTGTGCAATGGATATTCCAAAGACTGCCTTCACTACCCGATATGGATTGTATGAGTACAAGGTCATGTCTTTTGGATTAACCAATGCCCCCGCTTATTTCATGAACCTGATGAATAAGATTTTCATGAACTTCTTGGATAAGTTTGTCGTTGTTTTCATCGATGACATTCTAATCTACTCCAAATCGGAGGAAGAACATGAACAACACCTAAGAACCATCGTTGGAACCCTTAGAGAGCATCAGTTGTATGCCAAGTTCAGCAAGTGTGAATTTTGGTTAAAGGAAGTAGGATTTTTCGGACATATCTTGTCAGCCGGAGGAGTTGCTGTCAACCCCGCCAAGATTAAGGATGTTGAAGAATGGAGAGCCCCAACCACCCAAACTGAAGTTCGTGCATTTCTTGGATTAGCGGGATATTACCGAAAATTTGTTGAAGGATTTTCAAGCATCACTAGACCGATGAATTTGTTACTAAATAAAGATAAGAAGTTTGAATGGACAGACAAGTGTGAAGCATGTTTTCAAGAGCTCAAGAAGAGATTGATTTTAACCCCAATTTTGATCATGACGGATATCACGAAGCCCTTTGACATGTATTGTGATGCATCCAAAATTGGTCTCGGATGTGTGTTGATGAAAGAAGGCAAAGTGATATCATATCTGTCCCGACAACTAAAGCAACATGAGCATAAGTACCGCACCCATGACTTGGAGTTAGCCGCAGTAGTTTTAGCCCTGAAGACATGGCGTCATTACCTCATGGGTAATCACTGTGAGATTTATTCAGATCACAAGAGTTTGAAGTATATTTTTATTCAGAAGGAGTTGAATATGAGGCAAAGGAAATGGATAGAGTTAATAAAGGATTATGACCTTAACATTCACTATCACCCCGGCAAGGCCAATGTGGTAGTAGATGCTCTTAGTAGACTGCCATGTAGATTAAACACCATGATTATGGAAGAGCAGCCAAGTTTGCATAAGGAGTTGGAGGATTTCAGAATGGAACTTGTTAGCACAGGATTCCTAGCCAGTATCGAACTTCAACCCACCTTGATATATCAGATCAAGGAAGCCCAGAAAGGAAATGCCAGTATCGACGGAATTAAGCGTCATATCGGTACAGGGAAGGTACCCGGATTCACAGAAGATGAAGGAGTTCTGTGGTATAAAGGACGAATCTATGTGCCAACAGATTCAGAGTTGAAGCAAGCTATTGTCAAGAAGCCCATGATACTCTTTATTCTATCCATCCGGGAGGAACGAAGATGTATCAGATTTGAGGGAGAAATTTTGGTGGCATAAGATGAAGAGTGAGGTCGGAAGCTACATAGACAAGTGTGATATCTGTTAGAGAGTCAAAGCGGAACACCAGCGACCCGCATGACTTTTGCAACCTCTGCAAATTCCTGAATGGAAATGCGATTCAGTTGGAATGGATTTCATCACCGGTTTGCCCATATCTAGTAGAGGAAATGATTCTATTTGGGTAATAGTGGATAGACTTTCCAAAGTAGCTCATTTCTTACCTATCAAGACCACTTATCAGAGATCCAAGCTAGCAGAGTTGTACATTGATAGGATAGTCAGTTTGCATGGAATCCCCAAGAACATTGTGTAGGATCGAGGAACCCAGTTTACCTAAAGATTTTGGAAGAAAGTCTAGAAAGGTTTAGGAACCAAACTGAACTTCAGCACAACCTATCACCCGCAGACCGATGGACAAATGGAAAGAGTAAACCAAATACTCGAAGATATGTTGAGATCTTGTGTGTTGGAATATGGATCTAAATGGGAAGACTGCCTGCCTTTCACAGAATTATCATACAACAACAGTTACCAAGCCAGTTTGCAAATGGCCCCATTTGAGTTTATGTATGGAAGGAAGTGTAGTACCCCCCCCCTGAATTGGTCGCAACTAGGAGAGAGTCAGATATTCGGACCCGACATCCTATGAGAAGCGGAACAGAAGGTTCACAAGATTCTTGAGCACCTCAAGACCGCCCAATCCAGACAGAAGAGTTATGCCGACAAGAGACGTCGAGATCTATCCTTCAGAGATTTTGTTTATCTCAAAGTATCACCCCTGAATGGAATGCAGCGTTTCCAACTCAAAGGAAACCTTGCCCCTGATATTTGGACCCTTTACGATTCTAAGTCGTTGAGGAGAGGTATCTTATCAGATCGAACTGCCAGAAGAGATGTCAGCAGTGCATGATGTGTTTCATGTCTCCTTACTTCGGAAATGTTTAGAAGTTCCAGAGACGACGGAAGTTTTCAAGAACATAGATCACAGAGACGTGGAGATCAACCCGGAATTAACCTATCATGAAGTACCCATTCGTATTTTGGAAGAAGCTTTTTGAACCACCCGGACCAGGAGCATCAAGTTTCTCAAGATTCAGTGGAGCAACCATACAGAAGAAGAAGCCACGTGGGAACACGGAGATTACATGAGAACGGAGTTTCCCAATCTATTTAGTTCCTAGTTTTTTCCTAAATCTCAGGACGATATTATGTTTAAGGGGGGAGGTTTGTAACACCCCAAATTTTTTAATGAGCATCAAGTTCAAATTAACAAAGTTTAGGGTAACAAAATCTTGTGTTAATTAAATTCAAATCTTAGTGCTTGAGTGTATGAATGCTTGCAATGCCATGATTGATTGTTGTGAATGATGAGAAATGGTTTAGAGATCAAAACCATATCATCTAGGTCATTTCCAAACCAGATCAAAACAAAATAAAATCCAAATATGAAGCATATGATCAAATGGTCATTTGTGCCCAAGTTAATCACTAGTTCACTTTGAGCATCTCTAGCAACTAATCTCAAACAGAAACTTTTCCATTTCTTTTCTCCCCTTGCTAGACCTAGTGACACTTAACCCAATGGAGCTTTCCTACCTTGGAGAAACAAATCCAAACCCATTTGAGAAGCAATTCAAAATTGAATCTATCCTATGTATCAAGATAGCCATTTTTGGAAAACCACTCAAACCTTCACCACTTAGGAAACCCTTGCACCCAGAGACTACCCAAATTACTACCAGAACACTCACCAAAAATCACTGGAAAATCTAATGGTTTAGTTCTTATGGCCATTAGATCGAACACCGGGTGATCACAGTACAAACTCAACCCCTATACACTGTTTTGATCAAACCTTTAATCATCCTTGTGACCTCACCGAGCTCACACGTCGTGCCCTTAACTCCCCCAGTACTAGCCCGTGCAAAGGATCTCTCTCACTCGATCAAATGAGCAGTGCAAAAAATCATACCCAAGCTCACCTTGCCACCCCGACACGGACACGCTGCAACAGACCGCGCCGCCCTCGCCCATGATGTCTAGGCGATAGCCCTGACCTCAGCGCCTCTTCCTGTGCACGAACCAACCAAAGACCGCTCGAGGAGACGCCAGCAAAGCCGTGCCCATTTAAAGCCAGACCATGTAAGTCGCTGCGCTAGAGCACCAAGCAATCTCGTGCGCACACGCCGTACCTCGCTCTCACCTTGTGCCATGACGTTCGCCATGACTCCAGCAAGATCCTAGACAAGATTGTTTCATCGCGCGAGCACCGTGACCACCGTACGCCGTGATGAATGCCGCCGCTATAGTCACAGAGCACGAATGCTATAGAACGATTTAGACAGCGCCTCGCCATGCCACTTTGCATATGACAATCGCCCTGAAGCACCACATCGACCTATGCCCTTGGCCATGTCGATAGCTCATTGTAACTGCATCGCCGGTGAGTCCAAGACATGCCGCCATGCCCCCTTCACCACAGTATAAATAGAGCCCTCCCTGGACCCCAAAACGCACACCATTTCACTCCTCTCTCACCCAGAAATTTAGCCGGAGTGCGCTACTGCAGAGGAAGGAAGGAGCCGAAGCTAGGAGCCACCCTAGGAGCTGTCACGCCCACCAGTCAAACTGCCATCGTTGACTCATTCATTCGCCTCCATCGCCTGACCTAGCTGGAGCCCTGGTAAGCCCCCAACGACCCCCGCCGTAGCGCTAGGGTTCTGTCTCACGCGTGCCCTATGATGGAGACAACGACGCTCAGCCGTTGATCGTGCTCTAATCGTAAGGCCCAGATTAGCTGAAACCGCTTCGCGTGTTGTTAGTGGCTGATAGGTAGGACCAGCACCAGAGCAGCCCGCTACGCGCGTGTTGTGTAGTTGGGCCAGCCCAATAACATTCCCGCGCGCAACCCATCGATTCAAATTTAGATTTGTCTTTTATTTGAAAAACCCCATACTGTAGGTAACTTTAAAAATCAATTCAGGAAGATTCACTTCACCAAATTGAAAGAATCCAATTTTGTTTGAAAGTAGATGAAAATCTCTAATCACTCCCATTGGATTCAAACAGTTTGAAACTATGGATCACCCTCAGTAAAAATAACAAGACTGTAGCTTTTAGCACTCCAAACATTTTTCTAAAATCAACCACCAGTGATTTTGAGTTTATTCCAACTCTCAAAAATCACATGGGACAAGACCTTTCTGAATATGTAAAAATATACATACTTACATACAGTATCCCTGGACCAAAATTAAAGAATGGCTTTATAGTCATTTCTAGTCCCTAAAATATTATTAAGTAATAGTGTTAAGCTTGGTAAATTAGGCCAACCACTTTAAATCACATTCTCAAGTATTGGAATATGTGGTGATGACATGTGTCAATATGACCCCATATTTGAATTGGAGAATATTAAATCTTAAGTAACTTTTCAATGAGTAGAAATTACTTCTCTAAAAATAAGATCAATAAAAATCTTGTCAACTTTTCTTGTAATCTAGAGATGATGCTAGATCATCTAGAGTCACTCCTTGTGTGTTAAATAGAGGTAGTTAAGTATTGTTTGGTGATTGTGTACCTCGTATTCCTTTATAGACACTAGTATCAATCCAGGCGATGAAGAGGAGGAATTCTACGAATACGAGGAAGAGAACTTCGGCCACCTTACCAACCAAGGCAAGCTATTCTATGCCAACTAAGATAAACCATGCAAGACCCACTTGCAAGAAATTGTGATACCACTTTGATTATACCAATTCCTAGTTTTACTGCAAGCTTTACCTTTTACCCTCTTTGCAAAAGTTGTTCCAGTAGTTAATTAATTGGTGATTAGTAGTCATCAAGAGCATGGAACTTGATGAAGGTAGTTACACTAGTTTAGTACCCCCCCACAAAAATAGTGACACCCCCCAATTGATAGTTGCTAGTGCTAACTAAACTTGATCACAATAGATGGGAACAAATGATTATGAAAACCTTGGAATGATGAGTCATTTTATTGAAATGTTTTGACATGTGTTATGGACACAATGATTTGAAGATGATGAATGAATTATGTGACCTGACTTTGATAAAAACTGATGGTCGGGTTCGGATGCGATACCATTCCAATTTTACCATACAACCACAATACCCGAATTTGGGTAGGGCTTGATTGGAAGTTTATGTGTCTTAGTATGGGTTCCCTCGCGGAATGAGGTGAGCTGAGGCTACCTTGTGAATGTGACTATCTTCCTATGCAGTTCCCAAGATGACAGATGGTCATGGTTGGCAGGCCAAACTCATAGGGGAGGTGCTTATACTAGGGTGTGTAATTGAAAGGTTAGGATTGATTATCCGCATACCAAGTATGATGATTCAGGATTATCCCTGATGGATGTATCGAATGTTGTCGTGAAAGTGTACCACCTCTGGAGAGTGTCAAACTATTCAAATAGCCACGTCCGCGATTATGGACAGTTGGATGGCCATACTGTTCCATTCTCAGATGTTTTCAAAATGACTTGTGACTTGGAGCGTGACTTTGACTTGACCCCACAAGGATGAGGACAATGAAACTAGGTTTCCCACCTAAGTAACTTAGACGACTAAAGTTAGGCTACCGCGATGTTCAGCTAAACTAGGTTTCCCACCAGTTCAGCATGTTCAGCTACCGCGATGCAATTATCCACAAAGGATTTGTCTATGCCGTAACTCATATTGGCAATGTTTATGCATGGGATCCTCAGGCATGGGGTAAAATTTCCATTCTTAAATTTTTTAGCTTTATCATTCTAATTTTGCCGAACTAACCTCTGAATGTTCTTTTGTTGCAAGGTCCCGTGCGTCTTCCGGGGCCACCCGATTTTTACGATAATCGTGATTACGGTCCTAATCTGTGGTGGTTAGCAATATATCCTGATGGTGGTAGCCTTATTATGATAAATTCTGAGGGCGTTAGTGATAGGCGGTATGACAGTACACATGGTGGTTATCATGTCGCTGATAATTTAGCTTATCATCACGACCGCACTATTCACACCTATTCTACTGGGTTTTTCTGCCATATTTTCTTGATTGAAACTATTAGGTTACTTCCACCGAGGCAATGGTGGAGGGTTTTTAATCTTGGAGAATTTTCTACCTTCCTTGAATTGACAATCCGATTACTATTCCATTTGGCGCCGCAGGAGCCCTAGAGATCTAACGAGGAGAAACTGTGTATACACCTCGCCGTATGCAGTTAGCCTCGATGGATTTAATTCTCGTCCTGAAATATGCCGATTTAGTATGAATGCTTAAGATGCCGCTATTGGTTTCTCAAAAACATTTGCTGGAATTGGCGGAAGACTCTGTTGTGGTTCGTCCCAAACTTGGCCAACACAAAGGATTGGAACCGGCATAATTAACTGTTCAAGGAAGATGGGCTGAACGTAGCGATCATATGAAATAGAGATTTGCATATCTTGAATTATTTTCTTTGCCTCATTTGTATCGCATGGCCTTGAGTCATTAACTTGCTATACTCAAACCGCTCATTTCGCTGCAATGTAAGTGCAAGACATGCAATTTGATCAAACTCTTTTTGTATGCAAACCATATCTTTCGTCAGTGCGTGTCGATTATTCTGCAACTCGTTGCACCCGCACCCCTTTATTTTTTTTGCACTTTCGAGTTCTCAAAAAAATGAAACAAATCAGGAAAATTGTCTATGTTGTTTCTCGTGAATCTACAATACCCGTTCCCGTAATATGATCTTACGTAACCTGTGTAAAAAATAAAATACCTAATCGAATGACATATTGTGTTCATTTGTTAATTTTGTGGTGGCCAGACCATGTAATTTTTTGGGCTAGAAATTCATAGACTAACTATACACGATATGTTCATTATTTATTTTACATTTTATGAAGAACTTGGAAGTGTGACATGCAACAACTAGTTATGGGTGCAACTAGTGGAAAATTGTAATTTCCATCATGGACGTCTCTAGTGGCTCCGAGCGCATGATGCATGCAGGTTCTCACTGGCAAGTAGGACCGATATAAATAGGGCCTGCCTATCTGTGATTCAAAGTCATGCACGTTATATCTTGTGTCCGTGTATGTAGCACGCGTCTCTCATTTTGCTGCGCGGTTATATGCTGGACACGTGTAATTCCATGTATATACGAATACATGGAACATACAAAAGTTACCACGGACACACCATATGTGCATTTTATCTGTGTATATATTTTCAGTCCTTGTACTACGACTTTTGCATGTAGGGGAACAAGGTGAAAGTACATGTGTCCATGTCGCGTCTACTACTAGCAGTAGTACTTCGTCCTACTATTTTCCGTTGAAAATACTATGTTAAAATGAAAGCTATAAAAAGAAAACCCTCTGGTCAAACTGATGTGACTAGACCATACTACACCTCTGATACGTAGGAGTAGTTCCATGGCGTGCTAGTCTAACATACAGTGAATTCTAGGCGGCGGTGACGTCCTCGATGCTACTGTTGACAGAGCAAGCAAGTAAATTCTCCCTCCTCTCATTTGTTATTTGCCTCTCCATCTTCTTTCCAGTATCTAGTCCCCACACCGCCCACGATCTCCCCCACGCTCTCTCTTCTCACACGTTTCTTGCATAACACTCCCCCTCCTCCTCCGGAAAACCCCAATCACACTTGCATCAACTTACTCCGCCTAAATCCATCCAACTGTGATGGCCGATTGGAAGCTCAGCGGGCGATGCAAGTGGGATCAACTCAGCGGGACATTGACGATCTCATTGTTTAGAGTCTGGACATTTCCTACACCGTTAGGCTAGCCACATGCTACAAGATGTTGTACGATCGTATCGGCAACAACGAAGGTACAAAATGGACTTTCACCATTGGAATGAACCCTTCCTACGGATGCCATAGCCTGCTCATTGGTTCGACGAGCACTATGAAGAGATGATGGTAAATCTTATGCACGACACGGTGTATGACGTTGTGCCCCTCGACCATCCTCGGTGCACCTCCATCCTACCCTTCATCCATGAAAAATTCTGGGTGGAATGAACGGCAGCTGGCTCGCCGTCATGGCCGAGCGGGGTATGGTGCCTAGCTAACATCTACACCTAACGTGTAATCAACCTTCCATCGTCAGATAATTGTGGCATTGAGTGCAAGTCATTACCAATATATAACAGGTAATGCTACTAGCCAGCCAAGGTTCCCATAGTTACCTGTACTCTTTTCTATACTCATGCATATTTCAAAATTTTGTTTTTTGGAGAATCCATAGATATGGATAAAAGTATTAAAAGTCATGGTATGGATGTCTTGATCTGCCTAAGATTGTAATCTGCAGAGTGCCTACATAAGCTGGGGATTACATAGACTACAAGCTCATCGCGTTGTTCGACAGTGAAATCGCCTACTTGGAAGGCGGTAGTGAAGTTTGGAGATGTCTGGACCATTCATGTCATGGAAGGCGACAATACCATGATGCCATTCAACATGGTGGCCTCATTTTTGCGGTCGCAGGTGAGGGTTGCACCTACTGCTGGGATCCCACATTGGAAGGTAATTCTAGTTTCATGATACATTGTGAGTGATTTACTAAAGTTGTTGCTTAACTACCTTGCTTATGTTTTACCTTTCATATGACTGGATAAGCACACCCTTTATGTCCTAAAGAATATGGATGAACAATTGCTACTAATAATGAATTAGTACCAGTAATAAGTCTTTCAAAAATATAGTGTATGACAGCGTCCCTGCACTAGTAAGTTCGTTCATTGTCAGAATATGAAAAGTATTAACCAGCATCTCAAATTTGAGGGCAACACACTGAAGACGGGTTTCTTGATTTGTTTGTACTTTTAGGCTCTCCTCAGATTATAGGAATCATATAGGATATTTGTAGGGCACCAATCTTTTCCTTTGGATCAGCGTAGGATTTCTATAGGATTTGGATCCTTATATTTTATTTTATAAAAGCTATTTGATTCAAAAGAGTATAATCCTTATGAATTCCTTCAAAGGATTTTCACTCTATTTTGGAGGAAAATGTCCATCCACTCCAACCTCTTTGTGTGATTCCTTCGGATTTCCTGTGCAATCAAACACTACACTTGATCCAAAACCCTGTAGGTATCTAATCCTATAGGATTCAAGTCGACACGCCTCTATATCAATAAAAGTGGTGTTGCCGGCATTTTTTCGCATTCATGTGTTTATGTGATCCAAAGAGTCCCTCATTTTTTATATAACTGAATGATTGGTCCCTCTTTTAAAACATACAACAACTAGGAAAGTAAGATATGGAAGAAGCAGAATAAGAAAAATCAATAACTAATCAGGATTTTCCTATTCACACTGTTATCATGAACATTGAAGAATGCTGGTGTTACAATATGTATGCCAGTAACACATTTTTTGTCTCCAATTCGGATGTTGCAGGAAACAAGGAGCTGTTGTTTGTAATCCCAACACCTATTCTGAATAATCGGCCAGACATGTGGCTCCTCGCTCGATCGGCTCACGGCGAACGCTTGATGATCATAATTACGACATATGGCATGGGGGTTACCCATGGAGAAGAGGCTAAATTCATTCCCATGCTCAAAATTGGACTAACTTATGCCTATATCCATCGGCTCGTGTCTATGTTTTTTAACACGATCCTAGCTATAATAGGCCTCCGGTGGTCATCGTTTGGAGGAGGTTAATAGTCCAAGTGATAACTCCTTATTTCTCGATCTCAATTATCCAATAATTGACAAGATGATGAAGAAACGCGGATGACTGGCTCCTGGTGGCACATTTTTCCTAGTCATGAGGAAAAACTGTGTGTACACAACATACACGAGGTTTCGTGAAATACAATTTTCTCAGATTGAATGCTGCAACCTACAGCCAACTGAAGGTGAGCCTGTGGTAGTTATCAGCCTTCCCAAAGATGGTTGGAATAGTGTGCAACAGGCGGCAATTTGGTTTAGGCTTAGTTTAGGTGTGGCAGTCTCATTGTTCCATTTCTAGACTGAGTTGTGCATCTTTCTCGTGTATCGCTGTGTCATCTTTTTTTGCGTCGTAGTTCAACAGTTGAATGTTAGTACACTGGTTTTATTGGCTAGTTTGACTCAGTTTATATGAGCCTTGACATGCTTTTATAATTAGTATTGCCTTCCACATTATAACCCATGTAGCGGTGCATATCATTTCTGTACTATATTTATTAGTACTTTTACTGTGCAGCTTTGTGTTTTCAGAGGAATATTCCTTCTGGACAGAAAATTAGGTCACCATGGCCAAGAAACAGGCTTTAACTGGGACGTAATTGATCTAGAATCAGTACGCCAAAGCAGGCTAAAAAAGTTTATGCAATTTTCTAAAAAAAATAAAAACTCTGCCAGAGTATGTGAAATGAACAAGGCAAGCTCTGATGTGCCAACATTGTAATGTGATGTGCTAGTGTAAAAACTGGTTGTATTATTGTGTTCAAAACTGTGAACTAAATGTGTGAATTCTTTGCCTTTTTGCATGATGACAGTGCCACATGTTGGCGCTAATTGCGGCATGTATTAATTTGATTGTATTGAAGCATACAACTTCGAGTGATCAGTATAAGCTTGTGCATACCCAAGCTATCTAAAGCTGGGCAAGTCAAGGTCACTGTGTCTCTACCACCTACATTTTAAATGGCATGATTACGTGACTTTGAGTACATCAAATCGATTGGGCAGATTCAAAGCCACCCAAACGATCTCAAAATATAACCTTTCCTGAAAAGATGATCCTGCACTGTAAGACTTGAATATGATATGATTTTATATCAATCGGTCAAACTCCCTCTAGTAATTTCCATGTTCGAATCGTGTGCTACCAAAGTTCTTTTCTAGCTAGGTCATATCAAGTCTTACAATATTGTTCAATTTTCTCCCATTCCAACTTTATTCTTTTGGATGCCGCGTTGGTACAGCCAGGTCAGGTGGACCATCGACCTTTACTACAATGTATTTTTACTACTCAGCCTATAGAAATGAATTTTTCAAACCCACTTCAGACAAAAAACTTCCCATAATCTTGTTTCAAAAAAATCTTTCCTTAATTAGCCTTTGGTGCTGGGCAGAGCCGCCAAACCCCAGTACATTTTACCAACTACACTGAATTTTCACTAAGGAGCTAACAAAAAGATTAGACATTCGACCCAAGTCCGGCCCAACACATTGCAAATTCAGTGAGGAGCTCATTAGAAAATAGTACTTTCGACCCAACTCTGGCCAAAAATCTTGCTAATTTATCCATTCTGGGGTTAGGTCGGCCGTGGGCCGGCAACCTTCAACACATTGTTACTTTTTTAAGCATGAAGCATAATGAAGAAGCCCATGATAATAAGCCCATTTATTCACATGATTGGACCCCAATTTTTTTTGTATCGCCCAAAATCTTCTTAATTTAGCATTTTCTGTTCCATTCTGATAAAGTATAGTGCAATCTTTGCCTACCCAAGTGTTATTTATATAGACCATGTAGCATTTTTTAAGGAAATCGTCAGGATCACTGCCTTTTCATTTTAAGTGATTTCAACATTTCTACACCTAATATTTTTGGAGTAGCATAGTTGGTTCTGGCATAGTGGAAGCGCATGCAGTTGCCATTTTTGAAGTCTTGAGTTCGATTAAAATCCTAGATTTATCATTATATATATAATTTCCAGTATACACATTTTTTTGCACAGAGAAGGCTGACATCTGAGACCTAGCAACGTTACCAAGCTCAAAACGGGGGCGCGCCCGAAAAAATATCCAACATACACACGTGTCCTCTATAGAGGAGGCTGACATGTGGTACCCACCAGAGAGACCTAATACAGAGGACGCATATAGCAACATTGCCAAGTTCAAACAAGGAGGCACGAACGAGTAAAAAGTCTAGCATGCACACGTTTCTTGTACTGAGAGGCTGACATGGGGGACCCACGAGCTTGTATAAATGCCGATGTATCAAGCAACATTGCCAAGCTCGAAACACGTAGGCGCGAGCGTGAAAAAACTCCAGCATGCACACGTTTCTTTCTAATGAGATGATGACATGTGGGACCCAGCAGCCTGTATAAATGGCTGATGCCTCAAGCAATGTTGACAAGTTCGAAACACGGAGACGCGAGCGAGAAAAGAAGTCCAGCATGAACACGTTCTTCTAATGAGATATTAACATGTGGGACCTAGCAGCGTGACCAAACGGCAGATTCATCGAGCAATGATATCTAGTTAGGAACAGGGTAGCGCTAGAGAAGAAAAAATTCAATCGTATACACATGATTCTTCTAATGTGATGCTGACATATGGGACCCACCAGTCTGAATAAACGGCTGATACAGCGAGCAACGCTATCAAGTTAACATGGAGGTGCGACCGAGGGAAAAATTCTATCATACACACGTTTTTTCTAATAAGAGGATGACATGTGGGCCCAGCTATGTGATTAAATGATAGATGCATCTAGCAGTGCAATAAAGTTCAGAACAGGGTAGAGGGAGCGAAAGAAAAAATTCCATCATACACACGATTCTTGTAATGAGAGGCTGGCATGTGGGACCTAGCATTATGATTAAAGCAGATAGATCGAGCAACATTATCGAGCTCATATCTGGGAGGCACAAGCTAAGGAAAAATCTATCATGCACGCGTTTCTTCTAGTGTGAGGATGACACGTGGGACCTAGAAGCCTGATTAAACAGCAGATGCATCGAGCGACGCTATCAAGTTCGGAACAGGGAAGGAAAAAAATTCTATCATACACACAATTCCTCTAATGCGAGGCAGACATGTGGAACCTAGAAGCCTGACTAAACGGAAGAGGCATCGGACACCGTTGTCAAGTTCAAATCAGGGATGCGCGACCAAAACGTTTGGTCAGCTAGAGTCACTGATGTCCAGTACCCACACGCAAAAAAATACTTCGGCGATTCAACATCTCGCAAGGAAGCGGAAATCTTACTTCTGCCACATGCATGTCGAGCTTGCTCCATGTTTTTAGCGGTTTCGTCATAGTAGAGGGGAGCGAAACCGGAAAAAAGTTCTACATCAGCCACGGTCGAGCTGAGATTTTCATCACGGAAGACGCGCCTTCTACGACGATCGACGGACCCAGTTGTTGCGGAAGGAAACATTTCTTGTAGTGATACCACTATATAGTGTACAGATAACTTTGAACTTCGGCCATTGGATCAAGACTAGCAAATCAAAACATTTCTAACCATTGGATCTTCTTTTCCATTTTTAGAATCTAGAAGATTCTATTGATAGTCTTTACCATTTACAATGAACGCTAGTATGCACAAACCTCAAATACTTCGCTGCATAGTTTTAGTGACCTTGTGCTAAGTGCATGGACATGGATGTAATTTGCATTTTTATGAGGTCCTTGATGTAAATTTTACTTTCACCGACTGTGTTAAGTGAACCACCTCGCTCCTATGGGACCTACCACAGTTAGAGGAAAATGCAACTGCCCCAATTATCACACAAAGTGGACCATGGTTTCTTATAGTTCCATTTTTCAAGCTTCCTAGCTAACTTCGCACACTTCACTAACTTCTTGCCGATTTAACGAAATTAGGTCAAACTTGAGCTAAAAGTAAGAGCCAAAGAAGGTCCGAAGAATATGGATTTGAATGCCACAAGCCAAGCTTCCTAACAGACTAAGTGGACCAACATTTTTTACTTATGGTTCCCATGTTTAATGTTATGAGTTTTCAAACTTTGTCCTAGCAAACTCTACCCACTTGAATGAGGTTATGCCGATTTATCGTAATTAGGTCAAAGTTGAACTAAAATTAAATTGTAGTTTGCATTGAAAGTTTTGTGAATTTTTTTGGAGCTAACCATCGGGGGGTAATTTAATATATCACAAATCGCCACCAAGAATTTTGACAACCAGTTCAACTTCTTGCTAAGATTATTCATCTTGACAACTTAAAGAAATTAGGTCAAACTTGAGCAACAAGTAAGCGCGATAGATTTCTCTTGAATTAATTGTATTTTCATAGGTAGATGCGTGCATCTTCTTTTTCTAAGCGATGCCCTCGATGTGAGTTTCCAACTATCAGAAAAGAACATTCTCAATTTCCTGAATGATGACGAGGATTGTTATTTTCCGAAAAGAAAGTCTAGAGAATATGGATCTGAATGCCACATCCAAGCTTTCTCACGTATACTCACTTTGTCTCAAATTACACCGCGTTCTATAGTTAATCAAAGTCAAACATTTTAAAACTTTATCAAGCATGTTCAACAAAATACTAGCATTTATAATATCAATTTTATATAGTATAAAAGTTGTTTTGTGGTGAATCTAATTATATTTATTACATATTTTACATTTTGAATTATTTTCTGATATACGTAGTCAAAGTCCATAAATTTTACTTTGACTAAACCGAGAATGCAGAGTAATTTGGGAAAGAGGGAGTATATAGTGGATCCACATGTTCTACTTACAATTCGCATGTTTTATGAGATTTTAAACTCCGACCTAGATAACTCTATCCCCTTGAATCGTTTTATGTCGATTTACTGAAATTAGGTCAAATTTAACTATGAGTAAGTTGTAGGTTGTGTTGTCAGTTTTGTGGATTTTTTCGAGGTAACTATTGGGGGGTCATTTAATATATCACAAACCACCACCGAGCATTTTGACAAGAGGTTCAACTTCTTGCTAAGCTTTGGCATCTTGACAACTTAACAAAATTGGGTCAGACTGGGGTACCAGTAAGTGAGATATATTTCTCTTGAATTAATTGTCTTTTAGGAGGTAGATGGGTGCATCTTATTTTAGTAAAAAAATGTTATTGGTGTGAGTTACCTACTATCAGGAAAGAGCATTGTCAATTTTCCAAGTGATGACGAGACTGTTCCTTTCTGCAAAGAAAGTCTGAAGGATATGTATCTGAATGCCATGAGGCAAGCTTTTCATACATATATAGTGGACCTACATGTTGTGTACTACTTATATGATTCCCATGTTTCTTGAGTTTTGAAACTTTGACCTATCTAACTCTATCCACTTGAATGGCTTTATGTTGATTTGTCGAAATTAGGTCAAATTAAATTTGAACTACGATTAAGTTATAGGGTGCGTTGATAGTTTCACAATTTTTTTGGAGTTAACCATCCAGGGGTCATTTAATATATCACAAATCACCATTGAGAGTTTTTACAATAGGTTCAACTTATTTCTAAGATTTTGCATCTTGAAAACATAACTAAATTAGGTAAAACTTGAGCTACAAGTAAGCGCGATAGACTGCTCTTGAATTAATTGTCTTTTGGAAGGTAGATGGGTGCATCATCTTTTAGTAAACAATGACGTCGGTTTGAGTTTCCAACTATCAAAAAAGAACATTCTCAATTTCCCCATGTTTTGCGAATATTAAAAATTCCTAGCTAACTCTGCCGACTTGAATGAAACTTTGTGCCGATTTATCGAAATTAGGTCAAATTTGAAGTACAAGTAAATTGTATGTTGCTTTTAAAGTTTTACGAAAAATCTTTTCGGTGGCTTTCGATATCCTGAATTCCTGGTTGGCTTCAAAAGATTTTTTGAAAATTTTAAGAGCATACTTGTAGTTAAAAATCGACATGGTCGGTGGGAGTACGGTTTACATCATAGACCGAAAAAAGAAAAAATTACATAGAGGTCCCTAAATTTAGCACAAAGGGCCATAAAGTTAAGCAAGGAAAAGTGGTCGGTCCTTCTCGAGTGAGCAGGTGAGCCTTGCCCTTTGTACTACTGTACTTTCTTCACACACACACAAAAGCTCCTCACTTTTGAACCAGCGTGTTGCTGGTCGCAGGGTCTGAAATAGAATGACAAGGTAGGTCAATGCACTTGCGCCACCGAGAGTTTGGACAAAGTGTTTAAATTTTGCTAAGATTTTGCATCTTTACAATTTAACAAAATTTGGTCAAAGTTGAGCTACACAAGTAAGAGAACAAAAGGGAGGCATCACGAGCCTGTAAAAAAGAGAGGCATCACGAGAGCAGCAAAGAGAAGGAGTTGAAGGTGGTTCGATGTTAGAGCATATTTCTGATGGATTCCTGACACGAGGTACTCCTGCCGCCTTACAGTGTACACTCTATTACTAGTAGTAAATTTCAGGACCTATGCACCCAAAAAATGTGTGTTTTCTCTGTCCTTCGTTGCCTCTCATCTCTCCACCCCTCTCCCCTTGTGCACCGGCCCGGCTGATCTCTCCCTCACCCACAGCGTGGAGTGATGTCTACGCACGCTTCTATTCTTGTAGAGAGTGTTGGGCCTCCAAGTGTAGAGGTTTGTAGAATAGTAGCAAGTTTCCCTTAAGTGGATCACCCAAGGTTTATCGAACTCAGGGAGGAAGTGGTCAAAGATATCTCTCTCAAGCAACCCTGCAATCAAGATACAAGAAGTCTCTTGTGTCCCCAACACACCCAATACACTTTTTAGGTGTTTAGGTGTGCTAGTTCGGCGAAGAGATAGTGAAATACAAGTAATATGGATGATTACAAGTGGTAGTTGTAATCTGAAATAAAGATGGCAGCAAGCAAACATGTAACAGGACTTGGTTTGCTTGTCTTGTCTTCCTTCTTTTCTGGACAAGGTGATGCATAATGGCCTAGCTCTTTGCATTTGTGGCACATCACTTGGCTAATATCCTTCTTCTTCTTGGGTATCATTGTCTCTTGTTTGTTTTATTGGCTCTTCTTCTTCTTCTTCTTCTTGGGTCTCTCCAAAGCTAGGAGTTCTTGTAGTTCATGTTCTTCATATTTCACAACAAATGTGGGAAACCTTTCTCTCTTCTTGGGACAGTCACTAGAGATGTGACCTTCTTCTCCACATGAGTAACAACATTTTGTGGTCACTTTGGATGTGGCCTTATGAGGCACGGTTCTAATTTTGTCTTTATCCTTCTTGGTAGAAACTGTTCCCTTATGGAGGTTTCCAAACATTTGATGCATTACATCTTGTTTCATTTGTTGAACTATAGGATAGATGGGGCATTGGATAGGGACATGATCATTTCCTTCACATAGGAAACATGTAACTTGAGATGTGGGGCATTGTTTAGTTGGATGTTTCTCTTCACAATTAGGGCATTGATCCACATGCTCTTTATAAGTGTGTCCTATGTCTCCACAAATTTTGCAAGCTTGAGTTCCCTCTATAATACCATCCTTGATATCATTGTTGTCACAATCACTTTGGGAATGGTTGCTTCTCATGTTAATCATTTGATTTGTCATCCTTTGTAAAAATTGGGATTGGGTTTCTAAGAATTCTTGCATGGTTGGGTCTAAATCATTATTGTTGGCTAAAAACTGAGTTGTCACTTGATTCAACTAGACTTGAGTTGCTAGAAGTTGTTCTCTCATGTGCATCTCTTGGTTGTTGTTGTTTTTTCACCATTCTTGATGTTGGAGTCTCTTGGAGAAGTCATCTGTTTGGGTTGGACTGGGATTAGATTAGGCAAAAGATTTCTAGGAAATAATTCTACTCACACACAACAATTCACACAAGCAATGTGCAAGCAATCACAATCAAACATTGACATGGTTATACCCCACGGGTACATGATCTTATCATACCTGGTCCAGCCCAAGGAAGGCCCACGGCAATCATACGCCGGCCCATGAAGATTTTTGGGTGGCCAAGGCCCATGACGCTTTCGGATCCTTGGAGAGCAAGACTAGAGTAGATAGGAAATTCAAAGGGGTAAAACCCTAGAACCTGTAACCGACTAGGTCTATGCCCGGGACCTGCCTGAGTCTATATAAAGGCTAGGAGGACACGACCTAGATCTTCTCCTCATACTTTCGCATACACACCTCCACGCCAGATTGCATCTGCACCTCAGAACCTCGGGTTCCGTAATCAAGAGCAGACAAGCAGGAGTAGGGTTTTCCCTCCGGAGGCCTGAACCTGGGTAAACCTTGTGTCCCCGTGTTGCTTGTTTGCTAACCGTTCCATGATCTCCAGCATCCCCATCTTCTCCAAAACCCAAGTCCATAACAATGGGCATTGATGAGATCAAACCTCGTCAAACATTCCACTCAAACAACAAGTTTCAAGCATATTTTTAGGCAACAAAATATTTTTCCTACACCAGATAAGTTGGTGTGATCAATATATGATCTAAACTAAACACTAGTATGGTGGTCCAACTATATGGTTCACTTGAGATCATTTCATTCTTCTTAGTTGTTTCTTCTTGAACAAGATCATTGTATCCTTGGAAAAATTCTTGCATCTTGGTCACAAAGCTTCAAAGGTGATGATGATTTCTTATAAGTTATGTTTCCTTAGTCTCCAAGTCTTGAGTAATATTATTGTCTCACTTTTAATCCTTAGTGATGTCCAAGTTTAAGTCCTTGGTGATATTGTAGTTGAAGTCATTGGTGATATTGAAGTCTTTGCTCATGTTGAAGTATTTGTCCATCAAGTTTGAAAAGGGAGAGATGTAGAATCAAAACCAAAAAATTTGACGAAAGATTTTACAAGATTGTTTGTAAATAAGTTTGAGAAAAATACAACTCCTATCTTTCTAAGGTTTTTTTTTTCCAATCCTAGGGTTACAATCCTACAGGCAACACAGTGCTCTGATACCAACTGTAGAGGTCCCAACCTGATAAGGTAGAGATCCATGTGTTTACAATGCTAGTCCCTGGATCAATAGCTAGCACCCATAGTTTAAGATGTAATATCAAGGAACAAAGGTCATATTACAACTTATAACCAGGAATAAAATAATACATTACATCTTACATAGCTCATTTGGCTATCTCATTACAATGCAGCATAATTATCTATATAACATGGAGTCCTTCATCTTCAAAGTGCCACAGGCAATCATGTTGGTTGTAGACTTGTAATCATATTCAACACACTTCACTAAAATCAAACAAACCTGCAACATAATAAGTTACAGCCACAAGGGTCAATATATTTGAATTGTATTGGAAAGTGATACTATGGTAGAATAGTGGTATCTCTCATCTATATGCATTTGGATAAGTGGAGCTTAGGCTTGCTTTGCTCAAAATAGATTTTCCTTATCATTTGGAAACACTAAGTTTTTGTTTGTCAAAATCACCCAAGGAACAACCAATAGAATTGGTTAACCTTTACCCTTGTTCAACCAAAAGATTTTTACTTATAAATTGGGATGAGGAGATCCTTGATAGCTTCCATGTCTTGATGCTCAAATTGTCCATTGCCGGGGACACGACTAAGTACTTAGATTTTACTCTCTCGAGAGGTGGTGCACTTTCCCCGCAAGACTCGACATGCATCAAGACAAGATCTTTCAGAAGCCTTCCCTTAGACCAAATGGACGCGTTCCCAACCTATCACCCCTACCAACTTCTGTCCATATGGCTAAGTTATTGCAACCTATATGATCCTGGTAGAGCCCATATACCATGTGGTTGCACTAGAAGCTTCTCAACATTTGACATCTCAAATATCTATGTTCCTGGGTGGCTTTCCACAAGTGAGATACACCAGGTATTGGCCCTAGGGTAACCACTTAACACAAATCATTCACACCATTCCACCCAGGTGATTCATTCACATAGTTGTTTTATTAAACAAAACACAAGTCATAGACTTAGAAATATTTCATCGCATGAATATAATCCACCCTTGTTTTCTACTAGCTAGGCTATGCATGATAGTAGCATGCATCTTAACTTAGGGAAAATATACTAAGGCGTCATCTACTAGGATTTCCCAAGGCATAGTATACTTAGTAAAAATTCCATGCAAGTCCTACTCGAAATACCACTAATGCATAGTGAAAATAATAGGACAAAATGTATGAATTACCACTTGCCTTTTTCATAGAGAATATTGGTACACTCGTTGATCTTGCAATTGTCACACTCTTCAAACTTCACTACAATTCAATCAAGACACAAATTCAAACTAGCATTCAAACAATTCCACCACATAAAATAATAAAAACAAGGCAATGCATGCAAGCATGCAACAGATTGTTTTATTGACAAAGTGGTTTCTAATAAGGTTATAAACATTTTAAAACACCTATTGGTCATTTATAAAAGTGGCAAAACCATTTAAAATCAAGTTAGTGAAAATGGGCCATTTAAATCATTTTTGTTTTGCTAGAAATGATTTTAATCAAAGGAATAATTTCTAGTGTTAGCCAAATTTGTTTTTAGACACCAGTGTTAGTTTTATGGTCAAAGTGTTTAAAAAAATCCATTTACAAAAGGTTTCACTCAAAATCATTTTTAAATCAAAGCAACATTTTTGTTTTACTAAAATGCTTTTAATCAAAGTAATAATTTTCTAGTGTTAATCAAAATATATTTCTGAACCCAAAAGTTTGTGTTTCTGGTTAGTAGGTTCAAAACAAATCATTTGCAAAAGATTTTACCCAACAATCATTTTTAGAATAATTTTTATACTCAAAATAGGGCTAGAAATGTTTCTGCAAAAACATCTAATTTTCCAGAAGGAAAATACTAAACTAAGGGCATGGTTGCAAATTTCACATTTTTCTAATTCCAATGATATATAATTTGTAATTTTTGGACATGTAAAATAAAAGTTAGGAATTTTATAAAATCAAAGAACTAATAGAACCTTTTATGTTTTTAAAACAATGTCTGTGCCACGTGGCTGTTTCTTACTGGTCCATACCGGTTCGCACGGATCAAGCAATGTTGGCTGTTAGATCTAATGGAAATCGCACGGCACACAACACATGATACCCTTTCGTTTAATGATCTATCGCATCCATTGGATCAACATCCAACGGCTCACAGCACACTGCCAAGAACTGGCGGCGCTGGCTCGACGGTGAGTGGCGGCGGCGCTCTGCTCGCGGTGGTCTGGCTGTTCTAGGAAGCGAGTATAATACCCCAAAAATATGAAACAATGATCATCAAACTCTAATCACTAAAATTAGAGTTAACAAAAACTTTGATTAAATAAAAACCAAATGAATGCATGTGTGTATGTGATGATTTAATAATGCATGAATGGACTTGTCTGATTAACCTAAATAGTAAGGAATGGTTCAAATATGAATATAACATCATCTAAAACATTTCCAAGCAGAAAAAAATCAAGAGAAAATCACAAACAATTCAAATAAGGCAAATGGTCATTTTTGCCAATCTTGCTCACTAGGTCACTTTGAGTGTTTCTAGTCCAAGATTTCAAACAGAAACTTTTCCAATTCTTTTCACCCCTTGCAAGACCAAGTAAAAGTGAATCAAAGCACAACTTTCAAACTTGCAGAAACTTTTAGCAACCCCATTCAAATGACACTTCAAAATTGAATCTTTAACATATGTGAAGATCACACCTTTTCAAAACCCAACCAAACCAGTGCACATTGACCAATCCAACTGACCAGATACTCCCTAGTATGTGCCTAGCAAACCCACCAAGTTTGAATCCAAAATTCAAATTTTAATTTCTTTCGGCCATTTCATCAAACACCTTGTTAGCAGCAAACAAACAAACACAAAACACTATAGTGAGGAGTGATCAGTGCATAACTTGCTCCCTCTATAGCTCACTCTACACTCTTAGTAGATGATCAAAGTAATCTAACTAGCTTTAGCACCACTGTGAGCAAGCCTAGCCATTAATGGTGAGCATGCCGAGAGCACCATTGTCACCCCCATGTCACCAGCGAGCTAGAGGAAGAACTAGCCTCGCCAACCTTGTCTGGGACACGCAGCACTGTCCACCGCCACTCCCTGTCCAAGCCCCGAGCGCAGCCAGCCACTGGACCACCCGCCAAGCACGCGACCAGTTCCTCTGTGTGCCAGCTGAGAGCGCGCCAGTGCGCCGTTAGCGACACCAGCCCACAGACCACACCTAGCACTCTTCCAGACAACCTCGTTCGCCGTCGCGCGCACCATGCATGCTGTGCACCATTAAAATTTCCGTCGGACCCACCCAGAACTCCACGACGTTCCGACCATCTCGCACCGTCGCACGCCTCGCCACCATGTCGTTGAGCTTCGCCAGGGAGCACATCACCGCCCCGTATCGTCGCCCATGCCAGTAGCACTCTATGCCGTCGACACCGACGAGCTCCACCCACGCAATTTTGTCCTCTTCAGCCACTATAAAAGGAGGCCTCCCCCGCTTGTTTTCTTTACACCAGTTCACTCCCCACCTCTCACTGATCACACCCACTCAGTCCCAGAGAAAGGCGAGCACCAGGTGGCCGAAATTTCACCGGAGTTCGCAGCTGCAGAGGAGGCGTCGTCGATTGTAGCCGCCCCAGGAGAAGTTGCCGGTACCAGGAGAATCGCCGTCATCGACTTCGTCGTTCACCAACGTCGTCGACCATCGCCTGAGCCCCGGTGAGCCTCCCACGACCCCCACCAGTCGCGCCAGGGTTCTGTCTCGCCGGCGCTGCCTAACGTGGACGATGAACCAGAGTCGTTCGATTAGAGTTAGATCCTACGATCCTAATCGCACCATACTGTTCGCCACTTGTTGTCTCACTGACGAGTGGGGTCACTCACTTAACCAGCCCGCACACGCACTGTGCATAGTGGGCCAGCCCAGTTAAACATCCCGCGCAACCCACTAATTCAAATTTAGATTTATTCATTTAATTTCAAACCTATTTCTGTACCTAGATTCAAAAATCAACCCAGCTCGATTCACTGTACCAAAATACATGAGACCAATTTTGTAAGAAAGGTACTGGAATGCTTAATCCAAGCCCGTTGGATTCTAACCATTTAGATTTGTAGATCACCCATGGAAAAATAACAAGGCAGAAGCTTTTCTGCATTCAAACATTTTTCAAAATTCAACCATAATAGCTTTCGAGTTGATTCCAACTCTAAAAAATCACATTTAACCATACCTTTCAGAATATATAAAAATATATAGGTTTACTTACAGAAATAATGATAAAGTAATAAAAGAATGCCACGTAGGCATTTCTAATCACTTTAATTAATTAAAATAAAAAGGTTAAACGTTATTAAATTGTGACACCACTTTAAATCACATTCCCATGTACTGAAATATGTGGTGATGACATGTGTCAACATGATCCCATGTTTGAGTTGGAGAATATTAAATCTTAAGTAGTTTTTCAATGAGTAGAAATTAATTTTCTCAAATAAAATAAATGGGACAAGTGTTTTAATCCTTGTAATGTTAGTGATGATGGTAGATCATCTAGTGTGAACCTTTGTGTAATGATTAGAAATAGTTAAGTATTGTTTGGTGATTGTGTACCTTGTATTTATTTATAGACGCTGGTACCGACCAAGGATACGAGGAGGAAGGAGGATATTACGAGGAAGAAGCCCAGGATAACTTCAACCACTACTCTGCACAAGGCAAGCTTATACTAATATCTTAGCAAGCCAATACTTGCAAGCTACTCATCAAGCAAGCTACCACTTGCAAGCTCTACTTGCAAACTTATACCCATTGGATGATACCCAATCCTAGTTTTACTTGCAAAGCTTAATACTTTATTTCTTTATCAAAGATTTCTCTTAGAGTTTACTTAGTAACTTGTAGATAATAGAAGGATATTGGAAGGTAGCATAAAGAGCATAAAACTTGGCCTAAGTTAGATAATCTTGATGTCATCCTGAGGCATGAGATTGAACTTAGATAAGATACACTTGTTTACCACCCCTCATTATTATTTACCCCCACTTGTAGATGCTAGTGCTAAGCATAAAACTTGATCAACTTTAAATGGGAATACTTGGTGAAAATGGTTATGAAAACCTTAGAATGATGAGTCATTCTACTGAAATGTTTTGACATGTGTTTCCAAACACCAGATGATTTTGATGATGAAAATGTTAAGGCATGAGCCTTAGCCCTTTATAAAACGGATGGTTGTCTACCATTCCAGTTTTACTGTATAATCACAATACTCGAATATTGGGTAGGGCTTGACTGGAAATTTATATACCTTAGTATGGGTTCCCTTGCGGCCAAGGTCTGAGCTGAGGCTACCTTGAGAAGATTGTCCACCTGTGCAGTACCCAAGATGACAGCTGGTCATGGTTGGGAGGCAAAACTCACAGGAGAGGTACCTATACTAGGGCGTGTAATTGAAAGGTTAGGATTCATTATCCGCATACTGAGTATGGTGAATTCAGGATTTGTTCCTGACGGATGTATCGAATGTTGTGGTGAAAATGTACAATCTCTGCAGAGTGTCAAACTATTCCAATAGCCGTGTCCGCGCTTATGGACAGTTGGAGTGGACATACTATTCCATCGTCAGATGTTTTCGAAAGTACTTGTGAAATGATTTGTGACTTTGACTTGACCACAGCAGTGTTGTGACATGAAATTCAAGTTCCCACTTAGGTGTTACGAAATGTTCAACTAGCTTTCTTTGCTTCTGAACTTAGTAGAGGTAAATCTGGCTTTTTTCAAAACAACCCTAGAGCTTAGTATATCCTATTCAATACCACTTCCTTTGTTAGTATTAGTTTGTGAGTACTTAAAGAGTACTCATGGCTTTGTCCCTAGCTATTCCCATGGCCAGACTATGAAGAGGAGTATCAGGAGGACGGACAGTAGGAAGGTTACGATAACTAGGATCATCTCCCATCGTCAGCATTTCCTGTGACCCTGAAGATGGACCTTTGCCTATGCTATCGTTACTATTACGTTATTCCGCTTCTTGAATTGTATTAAGAACTGGATCATGAGATCCTTATTTGTGTAAGACCTTATGTATTGTTTGTAATGGATGATGTACTGTGATATCCAATCTGTTATGTCTTGCAAAAATGGTAAACCTGGGATTGCGATGTATGGCATAAAAGGCATCTGTGATTAAAAAATCCGGGTGTTGACAACGAGGGAGAGGGAGGAGAGGCTCACAGTGTTTGCCGTGGCGAGTAGATGCTCGACGTGTTTGTTGTAGATGAAGGGGCGCATGGGAGCAATGACGATTGCTCACCGGAGATGGTCCTGGCGAAGGACGAGCTCGGGCGTCGTCGTTGTCGAGGCTACATGGCACGAAAAAGCGAGGCAAAGGGTCCGTTAGACGCGCAAGACCAAGGTGAGTACATGAGCATCGCTGAGAGGGAGATGCGCGGTCAGATTTCACCTCGAGAGGTCATCGGAGTTGGAGCACGAGGCAGTGGCGCTCAGACGTCATTGTTGCCGGGGCTGTGGGGCACGCACGGGCAAGCTGATGATGCTGGTAGGTGCGCGAGGCAATGGGGAATGCTCTCCTGGAATCCAGGGGGCAAGGGAAGGTGAGGGATGGCCGGAATTCGTGCTAGACGTCATCGGAGTCAGTGGCGGAGCAGGGAGGAATTCGGGCAGCCTAGGGGTAGACAGGGGGGGCGAGTGAGGGCATGTCGGGAGGAGAGGGAGGCGCTTTAACATGCGTGGTCGTGGGAGTATTCACTGGCGTCATTGACGTAGATTGAAGCGAGGTTTAACGACCAGAAATGGCCGAAGGAATGAGGGGGAATGGGTCGCGGGGTTGAAGACGAGATCAGGTGGCACTGTGGGTCCTTTTCTTCAGTGAGGTGAGGGGGGTATGGTTTCGAGTGAGAAAACGATTCATGGGAGGGAGAGTGGGAGACTGGTTGGTGGGGCTGGTAGGTAGGCCATTTTTTTTTTCTTTTTTTCCTTTTATATTTTATGTTTTGATTTTAAAACTTTTATTTAAACTTCAATTTAAGTTCAAGTCTGAAACTTTTCTAAACTTTCATGTATTTTAAAGTCCATTTTAGAATAATTTCTTATATTATTTTATGGTTTATTATTTATTTAAATTTGACACTTGTCTTTATTTAAATAAGATTTTAAATATGTTTCCAATACATATTATTTTATTCAAATGATTTAAACATCTGTTTTAAATTCAAATGCTTATCAAACATTTTTAGTAGGATTTATTTATTCATTAATTATTTAAAATATTTTAATATGATTTAATATTCATTTAAATTATTTAAATAAAATCAAGAATATTATTTATCCCTTTATTTTATTTGGATTATATTTATTCCATTTGCTTATGGATTTAATTCAAGATTTTAAATTGACTTACAAATAATTTTCTTGGGATTTATTATTTAGTTTAGGCAATTTGTCTTTATTTAAATAAAATTGAATATGGTTAAAATATAGTTTTATATAAATAATCTTTTATTCCTTTTATTATTCAATAAACTTTCATTTTTATGGATTATGCCAAGATTTGATTTGTCATTCAAATATTCCTTATTTATTTATTTCTTTCTTTGTCTTATAAAATCCATATCTTTTTATTTATAGATCCAAACTTTTTCTAAACTTTCAGTAGGTTTTACACTGTTTATTAATGTATTTTAAAGTCCATTTTAGAATAATTTCTTATATTATTTTATGGTTTATTATTTATTTAAATTTGACACTTGTCTTTATTTAAATAAGATTTTAAATATGTTTCCAATACATATTATTTTATTCAAATGATTTAAACATCTGTTTTAAATTCAAATGCTTATCAAACATTTTTAGTAGGATTTATTTATTCATTAGGGTGTTTAAATAATTCACTTGGAATTATTTAAAATATTTTAATATGATTTAATATTCATTTAAATTGGGAATTTGTCTTTATTTAAATAAAATCAAATATGGTTTTAAACCCATATAAATTTTATTAAAATAATTCTTTTATTCTTTTTAAGTTATTAGATAACTTTTAGTACACTTGGGCAAATTCCAATTTATTATTTCCTCATGATTTAATTAATCATTTACATTAGGGATTTTGTTTACATTTAAATATAATTAGAATATGGTTTAATCCCATATACTTTTATTTGAATATTATTTATCCCTTTATTTTATTTGGATTATATTTATTCCATTTGCTTATGGATTTAATTCAAGATTTTAAATTGACTTACAAATAATTTTCTTGGGATTTATTATTTAGTTTAGGCAATTTGTCTTTATTTAAATAAAATTGAATATGGTTAAAATCCCATATAGTTTTATATAAATAATCTTTTATTCCTTTTTATTATTCAATAAACTTTCATTTTTTATGGATTATGCCAAGATTTGATTTGTCATTCAAATATTCCTTATTTATTTATTTCTTTCTTTGTCTTATAAAATCCATATCTTTTTATTTATAGATCCAAAATTGGTGATTCCAATTTGTATAATTTTATTTAATATTTTTTTATCCTTTTAAATCCTTTTAGGATTACTTTGCTCACAATTTGGGTATGGATTTTAGCTAGGAGCTTTATTAGCCTTGGACATTAATTCCTTTTATCTTATTAAATTCATAAGTATTTATCCATGGCTCTAAATTAAATGAAACCAATTTCCATGATTTTAT
This sequence comes from Avena insularis, assembly GCA_023614405.1. Classification (NCBI taxonomy): domain Eukaryota; kingdom Viridiplantae; phylum Streptophyta; class Magnoliopsida; order Poales; family Poaceae; genus Avena; species Avena insularis. The sequence goes on along the minus strand of CM042687.1, from coordinate 236,124,228 downwards.
AATATTTTTTATCATTTTGATCATTTATAAATGTTTGTTGCTGAATTTTTATATGGATAAAATCCATAGTCTTAGAGAGATCTTGGAAATGATTTTCTTCCATTAGGGTTTTAGGGGTTTGGTTTATTTTCCCAAGTGTTTAAATTCAAGATTATTTCCATGCATAAAATGCATTTGATCTTTGGAAGTGTTTTCTTTCACTAAGATTTGGAGTTTTGGTTTAACTTTTCCAAGTGTTTAAATTTCAAGATACATTCATTGATGAATGCATTTCACTTGATTGAAATTTTGTTGGATACCCTTTTCTTTCATATAGTTCAGAAGGGTTTTGATGTTTCCATTTAGAAACAAAAAGTTTCTTTTCACCCTAAATTTCAACAATTGTTTCTTTTGTTTGTTTATTTTTCATATTTCAAAATTTGGAAAATTTTGGGATGTGACACAAGGCCTAGGGATCATACTTTCAATAGTGGACACTCTCATATAAATATATTCCCTTCATTATGCTACTCTGAACTACTCTTCGGTTGGACAAATCTAATCCATGGTAGGGCTACAAAAGCACTCCCTAAAGTTTGCATTCCCCATCTAGGTAACCCCACACTGTCACCTTGAGCGCTAGATGGTTCCAACAAACACCAAAATTTCATAGAGACATCCAACTCAAAATATAACTCATGATAAGTATTTATGTAATCTTTAGCCTAAGTGCCACACGGTGTGCACACTATCAACTTCACACACGTGGGGATAAGAAGAGATTACAATAATTAAAGTACTTGAGTAGCAGAGTAGATCTACTTATTCAACTAGATTACAAAGCTCATGATCACAGTAAGATCACGCATAGAGAGAGAGAGAGATGAACACATAGCTACTAGTAGAGCCCTTAGCCTCGTGGGAGAACTACACCCTCCTCATCATGGGAGTTATAAACGGTGATGGAGATGGCGGTGGAGTTGATGGAGATGGCTCCGGGGCCAATTCCTTGTCCCGGCAGGGTGCCGGAACAGAGACTTCTGTCCCCCAAATCTCCTCTTCGGTGGCGGCAGCACTGCGGACCTTTTCATGGATTTCTACCCGTGTAAGGGTTTATGTCTTGGGGAGACGTATATATAGGAGAAAGGGTAAGGTCGGTGGAGCCTCGTGGGGCCCAACCATGGGCTAGCATGGCCTAGGTTGGGCCCACGCCACCCTATGGTGGTGCCACCTCGTTGCCCTCCTCCGTCTCTGCTTTGGACTTCATGTTGCATCTAGAAAAATAGGAATTTCGGCTTTTGTCTCGTCCAATTCCGAGAATATTTCCTAAAACAAAAAATAGGCATCTAGGACTGCGGCATCTTGTCAATAGGTTAGTTCTGGAAAATAGCAGAAAATAGGCATCTAGGACTACGGCATCTTGTCAATAGGTTAGTTCTGGAAAATGTATAAAAATACCTCAAAGTTTAGACAAAACATAGGAAAGTTGATACAAAACAAGCATGGAGCATCAAAACTAATAGATACATTTATGATTTATCAAGCATCCCCAAGCTTAATTCCTGCGCGTCCTCGAGTAGGTAAGTGATAAAAAGAATAATTTTTGAGGCGACATGCTGTTGGGATTCGTAGCATGGAAAACAAAAAATTTCTACTGCATGCAAACAAACAAGCAAAGATCTATATACTAGATTGTAGCAACGAGTCGATAGAGGAACTCACCCTCAAAGATTCCAAAGTGTTTAACGAGAGTAGATTCTCGTGGGTGATGTAGTCGTACTCTTGCCGATCTCAAGATCGTGTAGACGATCCTTCCGGCGCTGCGTTTCGGTAGCGCTTCCGCAGTCGGTCACATGTTCGGTACTTGATGGAGACCTTCCTATCCCTTGTTCCAGCAGGCAGCGGAGGTTGTAGCACTCTCCTCGCGATTCTAGCAGCACGACGGCATGGTACCGAAAGTAGAGGGGAGATCTCGCAGGGATTCGCCTTAAGCCGGAGCGAGTATGGTGGACTATGAGAGAGGCCTTGGCGATCAAGGGTTTAGAGGCACCAAGGAGAGAGGGCTAGGCCGGCGGCTAGGGCTTGAGGAGAGCCCCAACTCGGCGGCTAGGTCAAACCCTATGGCGGCGGCGGCGACTTGGTGGTCGGCGGCTAGGGTTAGGGTTTTGGTGGAGAGAGGTGTAGGTTTAGAGGGGCACCCTTGCCCCTCCTTTTATAGGTGGGAGGGCGCGGCCAAGGGGGAGGGAGTCCTCCCCCACGCTGCCTCGCCTCGGCGGTGGAGGGAGGAGGACTTCCTCCCCAAGTAGGTTTCCTACTCTCCCTCCACCAAGCAAACTTGCCGTTTGACTTTTCAAATTGGCGTTTGACTTTTCAAACTAGGATTTGATTTTTCCCTTTATTTTGCTCGGCCATGATACCTAGTACATGATGCAACCATTCCACATTGTCATGACACATTCATGTACCCTTCTCCTCCGGAGTGCCGGACCATCCAGAACCTTCTAGAACATTCCCGATGAAAACACCGGAATCATTCCCAAACTCCAAAACAGGACTTTCCTTATATGAATCTTATTCTCCGGACCATTCTGGCTCTCCTCATGATATCATGGATCCCATCCGAAACTCCGAACAACATTTGGTCTCTTACTCATCATTCCATAACTACTCAACAATATCGAATCCTTAAGTGTGTCTCCCTACGGTTCATGAATTATGCGGACATGATCGAGACACTTATCCAAACAATAACCAATAGAGGAATCTGGAAATTCATATGGCTCCCACATATTTCTACAATTACTTTGTGATCGAATGAACCACTTACATACGATACCAAGTTCCCTTTGTCTCACAATAGTTTACTTATCCGAGGTTTTGTTGGTCGGTATCTCTGCATACCTAGTTCAACCTCGTTACTGATAAGTACTCTTTTATTGTTCCCGTGGTATGTGATCCCCTATGATCCTGTCACATGCTTGCAAGCTAATTGGATGACATTCCGCCGAGAGGGCCCAGAGTATATCTATCCGTCATATGGATGGACAAATCCCACTCTTGATCCATGTGTCTCAACCCATACTTTTTGAACACTCAATGCCACCTTTATAGCCACCCAGTTACGGTGTGGTGTTTGATGTCATCAAAGTATCCTTTTGGTGATGGTGATAAGCATGATCTCATGGTCGAAGAAATTAGGTTACTATGTATCAGAAAGCTTATAGCAATTGAACTATTAAAATGACTTGATCTTTATGCTACGCTTATCTATAGGACTATGTCCATCATACCATTCTCCTAATGATATGATCTTGTTGTTAATAACATCTCAATGTTCATGATAGGGAAACCACAATCATCGATTAACCAACAAGCTAGTATTATGAAGAGGCTTTACTAGGGACTCTAATTTAGTTTGCAAATCACACAAGTATCAATGTTTCCTTGTTAATACTGTTATAGCATGAATGTAAACATTTATCATAAAAACAAAGATATAATAATAACTACATTTATTATTGCCTCTAGGGCATATCTCCAACAGTCTCCCACTTGCACTAGAGTCAACTAATCTAGATTACATGTTAATATACCGAACACACATGGCAGTTTGGTGTTGGTCATGTTTTGCCCTTGGGAGAGGTTTAGTCAACGGATCCGCCACATTCAGATCTGTGTGTACTTTGCAAATCTTTAAGTCACCATATTGGACATGTTCTGGAATAGCGTGAAAACCTAGCTTGATGTGCTTCAACTTCTTGTGTGACCTTGGTTCTTCCGCATTGGCTATGGTGCCCATGTTATCGCAGTAGATAGACATTGGGTCCAGCGCACTTGGAACCACACCGAGATCTGTAATGAACTCCTTCATCCATATCGCTTCTTGTGAAGACTCCGAAGCAGCTATGTATTCCGATTCAGTTGAAGATCTCGCCACAACGCTTTGCTTGCACTCCTCCAGCTAACTGCTGCACCATTCAAAGTAAATACATATCCAGATTGAGATTTAGAATCATCCGGATCGGTGTTCCAACTAGCATCGGTGTAACCATTAACAACGAGTTGTTCATCACCTCCATAAGAAAGAACCATATCGTTAGTTCTTCTTAAGTACTTAAGGATGTTTTTGACCGCTGTCCAATGATCCACTCCTGGATCACTTTGATATCTGCTAGTCAAACTAACAGCATATGCAATGTCGGGTCTAGTACATAGCATGGCATACATTAGAGATCCTATGGATGAGGCATAGGGAGTCTTACTCATCCTTTCTCTATCTTCTGCCGTTGCTGGACTTTGAGTTTTACTCAAGGTCGTATTGGCAACATGGGCAAGAAACCTTTCTTGCTATCTTCCATTCCAAATCTCTTTAGAACTTTGTCCAAATATGTACTTTGTGACAATGATATTAGGCGTCTCGATCTATCTCTATAAATCTTTATGCCTAATATGTAAGCTGCTTCGCCAAGATCTTTCATTGAGAAACTATTATTCAAATACTCTTTGACACTATTAAGAAGGTCTACATCATTCCCACTCACTTTCTTATAAATACAAGCTTCTCCATAAGTTTGTATAAAACCAAAACTTTTGATTACCTTATCAAAACATTGATTCCAACTTCGGGATGCTTGCTTCAATCCATATATGGACCGTTGAAGTTTGCACACCTTGTTAGCATCTTTAGGATCGACAAAACCTTTGGGTTGCATCATATACAACTCTTCATCAATGTCTCCATTGAGGAACGCTGTTTTGACATCCATCTGCCATATCTCATAATCATAATATGCAGCGATTGCTAACATAATCCTCACAGACTTTAGCTTCGCTACTGGTGAGAAAGTCTTATCGTAGTCAACTCCTTGAATTTGTCAAAACCCTTTTGCGACAAGTCGAGCTTTATAGACAGTAACATTACCATCAGCATCTGTTTTCTTCTTGAAAATCCATTTGTTCTCGACAGCCTTTCGGCCATCCGGTAAGTCCACCAAAGTCCATACTTGGTTTTCGTACATGGATCCAATCTCGGATTTCATGGCTTCTTGCCATTTATTGGAATCTGGGCTCATCATCGCTTCCTCATATGTCGCAGGGTCATCGGTGTTGTCCACCAACATGACACTCATAATGGGATCATACCAATCAGGAGTGGTACGAGTTCTTGTTGACCTGCGAGGCTCTGTAGCAACTTCAACCGAAGTTTCATGATCATCATCATTATCTTCCTCTCTTATTGGTGTAGGCGCCACAGGAACTTCTTCCGGTGCTACGCTACTCGCAAGTTCGAGAGAAGGTTCAACAACCTCATAGAGTTCTACTTTCCTTCCAGTCACTTCTTTCGTGAGAAATTCTTTCTCTAGAAAGGATCCATTCTTGGCAACGAAGATTTTGCCTTCGGATCTATGATAGAAGGTATACCCAATAGTTTCCTTCGGGTATCCTATGAAGACGCATTTTTCCGCTTTGGGTTCAGGCTTGTCCGGCTGTAACTTCTTTACATAGGCTTCGCAACCCCAAACTTTAAGGAACGACAATTTAGGTTTCTTCCCAAACCATAATTCATACGGTGTCGTTTCAACGGATTTAGATGGTGCCCTATTTAAAGTGAATGCGGTTGTTTCTAATGCATAACCCCAAAATGATAGCGGTAAATCTGTAAGTGACATCATAGAACGAACCATATCTAAGAGAGTTCGATTACGATGTTTGGACACACCATTACGCTGTGGTGTTCCCGGCGGTGTCAATTGTGAAAGTATTCCGCATTTCTTCAAATGCTCGCCAAACTCGTAACTTAGATATTCACCTCCATGATCAGAACGTAGAAATTTAATCTTCTTGTTACGTTGATTCTCCACCTCACTTTGAAATTCCTTAAACTTCTCGAAAGTTTCGGACTTATGTTTCATGAAATAGATATACCCATATCTACTCAAGTCATCCGTGAAGGTAAGAACATAACGATAACCACCGAGCGATGCTACACTCATTGGACCACACACATCGGTATGTATGATTTCCAATAAGTCCGTAGCTCGCTCCATCATTCCAGAAAATGGAGTCTTAGTCATTTTACCCATCAGACATGCTTCGCATCTTTCAAGTGATTCGAAATCAAGTGATTCAAGAAGTCCATCGGAATGGAGTTTCTTCATACCCTTCACTCCAATGTGACCAAGACGACAGTGCCACATATAGGTCGAGTTATCGCTCAATTTGAAACGTTTAGCTTCAATGTTATTAATATGTGTATTTCCACTATCAAGATTCAATAAGAATAGACCATCTATCAAAGGTGCATGTGCATAAAACATATTACTCATATAAATCGAACAACCATTATTCTCAGACTTAAACAAGTAACCGTCTCGCAATAAACAAGATCCCGATATAATGTTCATGCTCAACGCAGGCACCAAATAAAAATTATTTAAGTATAAAACTAATCCCGATGGTAGATGAAGAGGTAGCGTGCCGACCGCGATCACATCAACCTTTGATCCATTTCCAACGCGCATCGTCACCTTGTTCTTCGCTAGCTTCCGTTTATTCTACAGTACCTGTTTCGAGTTACAAATATGAGCAACCGAACTAGTATCAAATACCCAGGCACTACTATGAGTACTAGTGATATACACATCAATAACATGTATATCGGATATACCTTTCTTCTTGATGTTGCCGTTTTTCAAATCCGCCAAGTACTTTGGGAAATTCCGCTTCCACTGACCCTCTCCCTTGCAGTAAAAGCACTCAGTATCAGTCTTAGGTCCAGCCTTGGTCTTCTTTGTCGGTGCGGCAACTTTCTTACCACCCTTCTTGAAGTTTCCCTTTTGCTTAGACTTGCCTTTCTTGAATTTGGTGGTCTTATTGACCATCAACACTTGGTGCTCTTTCTTGATCTCCACTTCTGCAGATTTCAACATGGAGAAGAGTTCTGGCAACTGCTTGTTCATGCTTTGCATATTGTAGTTCATCACAAAGTTCTTGTAACTTGGTGGTAGTGATTGGAGGAAACGGTAAATCCCCAAAGCATTAGGAATCACTATACCCAGGCTTTGGATTTTGTTTGCGTGCCCAGACATCTTAAGCACATGCTCACTGACGGAGCTGCCCTCTTCCATCTTGCAGTTAAAGAACTTTTCAGAAGCCTCATGACTCTCAACTGCCGCGTGAGCCTCAAATATCAATTTGAGTTCACGGACAATATTATGTGGGTCATGGTTCTCAAACCTTTTTTGAAGCTCCGATTCCAAACCATACAAGATAGCACACTAAACTGTGGAGTACTGATTCTTTCGAGCAAGGTAAATGTTCTTTACTTCATCGGTAGCATTAGCTACAAGTGGGTCACCCAGCGGTGCATCCAGCACATAGGTCAAATTACTAGCATTGAGGACAATCCTCAAATTGCGGAACCAATCCGTGAAGTTGCTTCCATTGTTTTTCAACTTTTCTTTCTCTAGGAACGCATTAAAATTGATGGTAGGGGCGCCATTAATCTACAACATATTTGCAATAGTTTAGACTAAGTTTATGACAAATTGAGTTCTAATTAATAGTTAAATTAATGTAGGTGAACTCCCACTCAAAACAATATCCCTCACATTGTTTTAGTGATCACACAAACCAAATCCACCACATCAAAACCGATCATCACGAGAGTTCATGTAGCTTCAATGGCGAACAATCGACATGTTCATCATATCTACTATATGATTCATGATTTACCTTTCGGTGATCCGTGTTCCGAGACCATGTCTGTACATGCTAGGCTCGTCAAGATCAAACCTTAGCTTCCGCATGAGCAAATCTAGCTTGCTCACGTTGTATACACTTGCAGAATCTAACACACCCGATCATCATGTGGTGCTTCAAAACAACAAGCTTTAGCAACGGTGCTTACTAAGGATGAACACTTTAAAACTTGAAATTAATGTGCATGAGGGATCATCTTATAATGCTACCGTTGTTAACTAAGCAATACAAGATGCATAAAGGATTAACATCACATGCAATTCATAATATGTGATATGATATGGCCTTTCTTCTTTGTGCTTCCGATCTCCATCTTCAAGCACGAACATGATCTCCATCATCACCGGCGTTGCATCAAGGTCAATGACGCCGCTCCATGGTTGTCGTCCACCAGCTTCAACTATTACAACTAGTTTGAATAGACACGCGGGTCTTAACAGAAATTAAAGACAACCATATGGCTCCTGCCAGTTGCCAACTTACAATAAGGAACATTTCATACATCAAATATAATCACAATCATGGCCATATCACATCACGGCACACCCCTGCAAAACAAAGTTAGACGCCTCTAATTTTCTTTGCATATTTTACGTGGTTTGGGGCTTTCAATAAGTGTCGATCTAACTTACGAACAAGAACCACAACGTTGAGGTTTAAACTATCAAGTGCCCGTTGTAAATTGGATCTATACTATAATGGGAGAGACAGACACCCGCAAAGCCACTTATGCAATACAAGTTGCATGTTGACCGTGGAGCAAGTCTCATGAACGATGTCATGTAAGGTTAGCCTGGGCCGCTTCATCCCATCATACCGCAAGATGCAAAGTACACAAGAAGAAATTGATAATAAAAGCACCACCGCCCACAATGACCATTGTGTTCTACTCGTGCAACAGATCTACATATAGACACGGCTCTGATACCACTGTTGGGATTCGTAGCATGGAAAACAAAAAATTTCTACCGCATGCAAACAAACAAGCCAAGATCTATCTACTAGTTTGTAGCAACGAGTCGATAGAGGAACTCACACTCGAAGATTCCAAAGTGTTTAACGAGAGCAGTTTCTCGTGGGTGATGTAGTCGTACTCTTGCCGATCTCAAGATCGCATAGACGATCCTTCCGGCGCTGCGTTTCGGCAGCGCTTCCGCAGTCGGTCACATGTTCGGTACTCGATGAAGACCTTCCTCTCCCTTGTTCCAGCAGGCAGCGGAGGTTGTAGCACTCTCCTCGCGATTCCGGCAGCTCGACGGCGTGGTACCGGAAGTAGAGGGGAGATCTCGCAGGGCTTCGCCTTAAGCCGGAGCGAGTATGGTGGACTATGAGAGAGGCCTTGGCGATCTAGGGTTTAGAGGCACCAAAGAGAGAGGGCTAGGCCGGCGGCTAGGGCATGGGGAGAGCCCCAACTAGGCAGCTAGGGCAAACCCTAGGGCGGCGGCGGCGACTTGGTGGCCGGCGACTAGGGTTAGGGTTTTGGTGGAGAGAGGTGTAGGTTTAGAGGGGCACCCTTGCCCCTCCTTTTATAGGTGGGAGGGCGTGGCCAAGGGGGAGGGAGTCCTCCCCCAAGTCGGCCTCCTTGGCTGGCGGTGGAGGGAGGAGGACTTCCTCCCCAAGTAGGTTTCCTACTCTCCCTCCACCAAGCAAACTTGCCGTTTGACTTTTCAAATTGGCGTTTGATCGACTTTTCAAACTAGGATTTGATTTTTCCCTTTATTTTGCTCAGCCATGATACCTAGTACATGATGCAACCATTCCACATTGTCATGACACATTCATCTACCCTTCTCCTCCGGAGTGCCGGACCTTCCAGAACCTTCTAGAACATTCCCGATGAAAACACCGGAATCATTCTCAAACTCCGAAACAGGACTTTCCTTATATGAATCTTATTCTCCGGACCATTCCGGATCTCCTCGTGATATCCCGGATCCCATCCGAGACTCCGAACAACATTCGGTCTCTTACTCATCATTCCATAACTACTCAACAATATCGAATCCTTAAGTGTGTCTCCCTACGGTTCGTGAATTATGCGGACATGATCGAGACACTTCTCCGAACAATAACCAATAGAGGAATCTGGAAATTCATATGGCTCCCACATATTTCTACGATTACTTTGCGATCGAATGAACCACTTACATACGATACCAAGTTCCCTTTGTCTCATGATAGTTTACTTATCCGAGGTTTTGATCGTCGGTATCTCTGCATACCAAGTTCAACCTCATTACTGATAAGTACTCTTTTATTTTTCCCGTGGTATGTGATCCCCTGTTAGCCAGTCACATGCTTGCAAGCTAATTGGATGACATTCCACCGAGAGGGCCTAGAGTATATCTATCCGTCATATGGATGGATAAATCCCACTCTTGATCCATGTGTCTCAACCCATACTTTCCGAACACTCAATGCCACCTTTATAGCCACCCAGTTACGGTGTGGTGTTTGATGTCATCAAAGTATCCTTCTGGTGATGGTGATAAGCATGATCTCATGGTCGAACGAATTAGGTTACTATGTATCAGAAAGCTTATAGCAATTGAACTATTAAAATGACTTGATCTTTATGCTACGCTTATCTATAGGAGTATGTCCATCATACCATTCTCCTAATGATATGATCTTGTTGTTAATAACATCTAAATGTTCATGATAGGTAAACCACAATCATCTATTAACCAACTAGATAGTATTATGAAGAGGCTTTACTAGGTACTCTAATTTAGTTTACAAATCACACAACTATCAATGTTTCCTTGTTAATACTGTTATAGCATGAATGTAAACATTTATCATAAACACAAAGATATAATAATAACTACTTTTATTATTGCCTCTAGAGCATATCTCCAACACATGCACCATCACAATATTGATTAAAGTATTTGTAGAGTATTGATAGCTGGGATCAAAGTACTCTAAAAATGAGCATGAAAGATGTAGTTTTAACAATAAGAAATGGCAACTATGTTGTAACATGAAAAGGTACAAACAAAGGCCATGAATAAAAATGCATTGAAAGACGCTTGTTTGTTTCACATATAGAAAACACTGCATGTGTGGTATTCAACTTGTCCGTCATGTAATCGCAAAACATAAATGCCTAGGACACCTTCGACGTTCATATGGGTGACTAAATACAAATAGTTCAAGAAAAAGCAATATCAACATTATGAATCAATCAATAAGTATTGGTATAATGCACATAAAACTAAGAATGACAACTATGTTATCTTAATTGGTGCATAAGGATAGAAGGTGGAGACTCAACATGAAAGTAAAAGAAAGGCCCTTGACAGAGGAAAGCAGGGATTTCAAGTTTCAAAAAGAGCTTCCAAAAATTATGGTACTTATTAGATTTCAACTCTCATTGCCCCTATCATAAGCATCTTGAAGTGATTAAGGTTAAAGTGAAACAAATATGAATTATATGCTTGACAAATCATAAGTTGGCAATCGCATGTCCCTTGAGTACGAGGGTCGTTCCTCATGCTACTCAACTTTAGTCACAAGCAAGTTCTTGTCATTGTAAGTACATGTGTATCATAGAGAACCGCCAACGGGGTACCCCTTGCCCCATGACATAGTACCTATCCCATATCAAAATGACAAGGCAACAGACAGTGAGCATCTCAGCGATATTTTATTTACCATGAGCATGGTGCTTTTTTCTCTTTTTCTCTCTTTTTTCTATTTTTTTTCTAAAGATGCTTCATGGATTGCTCACTACGGTGATGTTGCAAGTTTCCACCATGATTAGGCATGGCTTAGGCTAGCCGCCCAGGCGTTTCTCGAACACATATATAATACTCCATGAACTTACAAGCTCCCCTTTTATTTCACACCGCCGACGTCCATAAACAAACTATCATGATATCAAGTGGTTAATATGTACAGGTGTTGAAAGCGTTCCCCATGACAGCATGGTTCTACTAATTCCCAACTTATAAGTGCAAGCATATAACAACATATATGACACAATGGTTCAAGTTTATTAGGAGCAAGAAAGTAAAGTGTGCCATCAAGTTTGTGAGAGCTTTAATTACTAATTTTCATATAACAGAAGTTTAATTTGGATGGTAGATAAAAACATGAATATACTTGGAACCGTGTAACACACCATGCATAAGAATATATAGTGGACTCTTTGGAATAACTTGGATTCTTGGGAGTTGGATGCATGAGTAGAGCTTACTCAGTACAAGTGGAGTCTAGCAAAACACTGGGAGCGACCAACTAAGAGAGCAATAATGGCCATAATCATGCAGAGAGACAAAACATTATCAATTAAAGCATAAAGTGGTATCACAAGTCAAAAACTAAATGATCATAGAGGCTAAGGTGACTGGTTCATATTGTTAACATGGTGTAAGCATGTGCCAAGTCAACCCAAACAAAGCATCAAAGGATAATATCACAATATTATGCTTTTGTATGCTAAAAAAATAGATGATTCTTTTAAGGCACATTAAGCAATCTCAATTGTTTGTAACAAGTCATGATACAACAATAATCACTAAGCACAAAGTCAAAGAAACCTATAGCATGACATGATAAAGTCTTAGCCACAGTCAAAGAAATCTTCCTTTTGTACCACTTAAGCATGAAGCTTCCTACTCTTTTTTCAACACCAATCAACCTATTTGAAACAACTCACAAAGATAATAATCAATAAAGACTAGAGAGTTTGTCTCCCCTAAGAATAAGAAAACTAAATCTAAACACAGTGCTAGCAAACGAGAACACTCGCAGAACAATAAGAGTGAAAACTAGAGTGCTCTAAACAATGAAAACTAGAGTACTGGGATCCAACAAAATTATTGCAGCAAACAAGAAAAATAAAACTAAAAACAAAAACAAAGACGCCCCAAGAACAACACATAGTGCATGAAGCAATAAAAATGAAGTGTCTAGAAAGAGACCTGAGATTTTTATTGATGAAAAAGGGGATGCCTTGGGCATCCCCAAGCTTTGATGCTTGTACTTCTTGAATATTTATTGGGGGTGACACGGGGTGGAATCCCCAAGCTTGAGATTTTGTCCATTATTCATCTCATCGCATCGTTCTTTCCCTCACTTGAAAATTTCCTTCATACAACACTTCACACAATCTTCATTAGCAACATTAGTGTATTCAAGATAATAAGCCTTTGGGATTAGTTTCAACACAAGTAAAAAATTCATTAAAACACAAGATACGGTAGCAATTCCTTTTAAAACTTCAAGTGATCAAAGAGAACTAAAAAAGAAACCGATAAGAGGCAAATGCAAATAATGGCAGAAATCTGTCAAAACAGACCAGCAGGTAAAAACCGATTTTTACGAAGACCTTCTGTTGCTCAAATCGAAAAGTGTTGAACTAACAGAAGTTAGATAATAATCTGGGGCTTAATCTCAGAAAATTACAGCTCAATCCGACGTACAGGAACTTTTCACGAATGTTTACAGTGAAGCACAAAAATCTGTTTCGGGACAGCAACTTCCCCAAATCTTACTTCTCTCTCATTAGAGGTTATTCTTGGCACAAAAACCACACAAAAAGGATAAGGAGAGGTTATTACAGAATTAATAACTTCAAAGACTCAACAAAATCAAAAATTACTAAAATAAAAATTGGGTTATCTCCCAAGAGTTCTTTATTTATAGCCATTAAGATAGGCATGATAGTTTGAGAAGATGCTCACATAAGAAATATGAATTGAAGTAAAAGAGAGAATCAATAAGAAAATTCAAAACACATTTAAATCTAACCCACTTCCTATGAAAAATAATCCTGTAAATAAACAAGTAATGAAAGCACAAAGCAACAAGCATAGGAAAGAAAAACAAATGCAACTTCAAAATTTTCAACATAAAGAGGGGAAACTTAATATTATTGAGATACATAAAACAATGTTTCCCTCTCTCATAATAACTTTCAGTAGCATCATGAATAAAATTAACAATATAACTATCACATAAAACATTCTTATCATGAGCCACATGCATATAATAATTATTACTCTCCACATAAGCATAGTCATTGTTATTAATTATAGTGGGAGAAAATTCAACAAAATAGCTATCATTATTATTCTCATCACCATAATCATCAAATATAGTAGGCATACTATAATCATAATTAATTTTCTCCTCAATAGTAGGTGGACTGAAAATATCATATTCATCATTGCAATCATCATACATTGGAGGTATAGTATCATCATAAGCAATAGAATAGCTATCTTCCAAAGTGCATTTATTTGTAAAAATATCATCATTGGAAGGAACATGGATAGTACTAATGGTACACCAATTATTAATATCATCATTTTGAGAATTGGTACCAAAGAGATTTTCAATTTCAAAAGTAGTGTTTTTTCCCAATCATGATCACTACTATAGGTAACAGGCATAGGAACATCATCTAGTTCAGACTCGTCAGCAAAAACTATAATAGGAGCAACATGCTTAGGAAAAATACCGTTTCCTCTCTCCTTTTACTGTTAGGAAAAATACCGTCTCCTCTTCTTCTTCTTCTCCTCTTTAGGAGGGAGAGGTTTGAAAGGAAGCTTCTCCACATACCTTGGTTTATTGTTAGATACAATAGAAGAAACTTTGGAGGATTCCTCCTTTTCATTAATAAGAACAAAACTCATATCACTCCTACCATATTTTGGTAAAATATCATCTTTTATATGATTTTATATGTAAATATTTGCGTGGCAATTATCAACACAATAAAGATGACAACCATGTAGGACACTATTCATACCAAAAGAACTCAAATCTACCAAAGAAGTTTTCTTGATAACTCTTCACACCCCAAAAATAATGTAAGTTCATCAAGTTGGTTATAAGTGGTCGCATTATCACAATGAAAACTTGCAGTACTCATTGGATTAGAAAGGTCATTATTATGGCCTAGGCATTAAAAATTTAAATCACCTAGTTCAAAGCAAAGTTCACAAATAGAGCCTTATACCACATTCTAGTTTTTTCATTCCAGTGGGTGATACAATATTCTTATTTGTTTTAATACTTTTTGCAAGGTCTATGTATTCCATAAAAAATAACATGCTTATGAGAAATAGTACTTTCAGAAGTTTGAGCATGTTTAGTGCAATCATTAATAATAGTTTCATTTTTCATGCAAGTGTATTTAAAAGGTTCATGATACATGTCCCACTTTTCTTTAGGAGAATTAATATGGGAAGCAAAGGCTCTAAAATCATTAACAAGAATTTGAGGATCAAGACCATATTTAGCACTAAGCTCTTAAAAATCAGCAGTTTCAGCGAAACACTTAATGCAATCATACTCATAGTTTATACCTGGTTCTTTACCTTTGTCGTTATACCAATCTTCGGTATTGCTTTGAATTGTTTCAAGAAGATCCCACTTAGATTTTACCTCCTTACTTGTGAAGGATCCCTCTAAACAGGTATCTAGATAGTCCTTGTAATGTCCTGAAAGCCTTGCATAAAAATTATTGATAATAATATTAATGGGGAGCTCATGAATGGGACATTTGAGCATTAGTGACTTCAAGCTTCCCCATGCTTGGGCAATACTTTCTCCATTATGAGGATAAAAATTATAAATATAATTCCTATCTTTATGAATTTTATGAGGATGATAAAATTTAGAGTAAAAGAGAGATTCAAGTTCCTTCCACTTCAAATGATGATGATCATCTACTAGCTCATACCACTCCCTTGCTTTGTCCTTAAGTGATAAAGAGAATAGCTTCCTCTTAACTTGGTCCATTCAAATACATGCACACTTAAACAACTCGCATAATTCATGTATAAAGAGTAAATGATCACCAGGATGGACAGTTGCATCTCCAAAATAGAAGTTATTCATAACACGTTCTACAATTTCCATAGGTATTTTAAAAGGGACACTTTCAGTATGTGGATTTAAAATATCACAAGTATCATTAGAATTACCACATATGGGAGATAAAGTATCATCAGAGCAAATTTTCTCCTCTAAAGCTAGGGAACTAAAAAGATCATTTTCATGAAAACTAGCTTCCCCAAGATTAGACGTTTCCATAGAATTAGTAACAAAGGTGTTAAAAAAATTCATACTAGTAACATTGCTATTAGCATGCAAAGAATGTTGCATAGGTTTTTTAATTTTCTTTTCAAACCATTCATGTTCTAACTCAGGAAAAAATACTAAAAAGCTCTCTAATTTTGTTGTTGTTTTCCATTAAGACTAACTAGTGAAAATAAAAACAAGAAACAACAAGATATAATTGCATAATATAAAGGAAATAACTTCGAGCACTCACACACTAGCAACAATACTAGAAGATAGCTTAGTAGCCAGAGGATGTGAGTACCTTTTGCCTTACCTCCCCAGCAACGGTGCCAAAAAAGAGCTTGACGGGGAGGAAGATAATGAAGGCCCTATAGTCTCTGGAAACGGCCCTAGAAAAGAGCTTGATGTCTACGCAAGCTTATATTCTTGTAGGCAGTGTGGGGCCTCCTAGTGCAGAGGTTTGTAGAACAGCAGCAAGTTTCCCTTAAGTGGATCACCCAGGGTTTATCGAACTCAGGGAGGAAGTGATCAAAGGTATCCCTCTGAAGCAACCCTACAATAAAGATACAAGAAGTCTCTTGTGTCCCCAACACACCCAACACACTTGTTAGGTGTATAGGTGCACTAGTTCAGCGAAAAGATAGTGAAATACAAGTAGTATGGATGATTATAAGTGGTAATTGTAATCTGAAATAAAGATGGCAGCAAGCAAACATGTAACAGGACTAGTTGTAAAAGGTGTTTCAATGCTTAGAAACAAGGCCTAGTTATCATACTTTCACTAGTGGACACTCTCATATAAATATCTTCCCTTAATTATGCTACTCTGAACTACTCTCATGTTGGACAAGTCTAATCCATGGTAGGGCTACAAAAGCACTCCTTAAAGTTCGCATTCCCCATCTAGGTAACCCCACAGTGTGACCTTAAGTGCTAGATGGTTCCAACAAACACCACAATTTCATAGAGACATCCAACTCAAAATATAACTCATGATAACTATTTCTGTAATCTTTAGCCTAAGTGCCACATGGTGTGCACACTGTCAACTTCACACACATGGGGATAAGCGGAGATTATAATAATTAAAGAACTTGAGTAGCAGAGTAGATCTACTTATTCAACTAGATTACAAAGCTCATGTTCACAATAAGATCACGCATATATATATAGCGAGAGAGAGATGAACACATAGCTACCGGTAGAGCCCTTAGCCTCGAGGGAGAACTACTTCCTCCTCATCATGGGAGTCAGCAACGGTGATGGAGATGGCTATGGATTAGATGGAGATGGCTCTGGGGGCAATTCCCCGTCCCGACAGCTTGCCGGAACAGAGACTTCTGTCCCCCGAATCTCCTCTTTGGCAGCGGTGGCGCTGTGGACCTTTTCATGGATTTCTGCCCACTTTATGGTTTACGTCTCGGGGAGACGTATATATAGGCGAAAGGGCATTGTCGGTGGAGCCTCGAGGGGCCCACACCATGGATTCCATGTTGCATCTGGAAAAAATAGGAACTTCGGCTTTTGTCTTGTCCAATTCCGAGAATATTTCTTTACTAGCTTTTCTTATAACAAAAATAGCAGAAAATAGGCAACTGGCACTTCAGCATTTAGTTCTGGAAAATGTATAAAAATACCTCAAAGTGTAGACAAAACATAAGAAAGTTGATACAAAACAAGCATGTTGCATCAAAAATTATAGATACGTTTACGACGTATCATGGCGCTGCGCACGTGTGCCCCGGTATGGCGGCTCCTTTATTTAGTGGGCGGCTCTGTTTCTCTGGTGTGTTTGGCAGCCGCGTTAGTTTGGAGTAGGAGGAGAAGTGGAGTACATAGGAAGGAAACCACTTTGGTCCTTGGTGGCCAAAAAAATTCAAACTGTTCTGATTTCAAAATTTTCACTCTTCCCAAACATCGGGAGGGAGAGGCTACTCAAAATACCGACCATTCGCAGTAGTACTTCTTATCTTATCTTTATCTTGTCTTATCTCTTACAACCCCATACCACCATAGTATAGTATACGGATAACTTTAAATATTTACCATTGGATCAAGACTAGCAACCCCAAACATTGCTAGTCGTTGGATCTTCTTTTCCGTTCTTAGCATCTAGAAGATTATATTGATAGTATTTGGCACAATGAACACTAGTATGCGTGAACCTCAAAACACACTCTATTTCTTAGTTTAGGGACCTTTTGCTAAATGCATGGACTTGTATGTAATTTTTATTTTATGACGTCCTTGATGTAACTTGTACTTCCACCGACCATGTTAACTGAAGCACCTCGCTCCTATGGGACCTGCCATAGTTAGAAGAAAATGCAACCTCTCCAATTGTCACACAAAGTGGACCACGATTTCTTATATAATTCCATTTATCAAGCTTCCTACCTAACTTCGCACACTTCATAGTAGTACTTCTTGTCAATTTAACAAAACTAGGACAACGCTGAGCTACAAGTAAGCACTGTAGATTGATCTTGAATGTAATTTTGGAGGTAGATGGGTGCATCTTATTTTATCAAACAATATTGTCCATGTGAGTTTCCACTTTGGTCCTTGGCAGCAAAAAAATCAAAATTTTCCGGTTTTGAAAATTTCACTTGCTTCCCAAACATCAGGAGGGAAGGTTATTCAAAAGATCGGCCATTCGCAGTAGTACTTCTTATCTTAACTTGATCTTGTCTTATCTCTTACAGTACGATACCACTATATAGTGTACGGATAACTTTGAACTTCTACCGTTGGATCAAGACTAGCAAATCAAAATATTGCTAACTGTTGGTTCTTATTTTCCATTATTAGCATCTAGAAGATTATGTTGATAGTCTTTACCATGTACAATGAACGCTAGTATGCACAAACCTAAAAACACACTTCAATGCATAGTTTCAGGGACCTTGTGCTAAGTGCATGGACATGGATATAATTTGCGTTTTTATGAGGTCCTTGATGTAACTTGTACTTTCACCGACCGTGTTAACTAAACCACCTCGCACCTACGGGACCTACCACAGTTAGAAGAAAATGTAACTGCCCTAATTATCATACAAATAAGTGGACCACGGTTTCTTATAGTTCCATTTTCAAGCTCCTACCTAACTTCGCACACTTCACTGACTTCTTGCTGATTTAACAAAATTAGGTAAGCTTGAGCTAAAAGTAAGAGCACTAGATTGCCCTTGAATTAAATGTATTTTTTGAGGTAGATGGGTGCATCTTCTTGTAGTAAACAATGCCGTCAGTGTGAGTTTCCAATTATCTAGAAAAAGAACATTCTCAATTTCCCAAGTGATGACGATATTGTTATTTTTCGTAAAGAATGTCCAAAGAATATGGATTTACGTGCCATAAGCCAAGCTTCCAAACATACTAAGTGGACCAACATGTTTTACTAATGATTCCCATGTTTAATGTTATGAGTTTTCAAACTTCATCCTAGCAAACTCTACCCACTTGAATGACTTTATGCCGATTTATCGAAATTAGGTCAAATTTGAAATAAAAGTAAAGTGTAGGTTGCTTTGAAATTTTTGTGAATGTTTTTGGATGTAACCATCAGGGGTTATTTAATATATCATAGACCGCCACCAAGAATTTTGACAATAGGTTCAACTTCTTGCTAAGATTATTCATCTTGACAACTTAACAAAATTAGCAAGGTCAAACTTGAGCAAGAAGTAAGAGCGACATATTGCTCTTGAATTAATTGTCTTTTCGAAGGGAGATGCGTGCATCTTATTTTTGTAAATCATGCCCTCACTATGAGTTTCCAACTATCAGGAAAGAACATTCTAAAATTCCCATGTGATGAAGAGATTTGTTCCTTTGCAAAAAGAAAGTCTAGAGAACATGGATCTGAATGCCACAAGCCAAGCTTTCTCACATCTATATAGTGGATCGGCATGTTGTACTTACGATTCCCATAGTTTATGAGTTTTCAAACTTTGTCCTAGCTAATTCTGTCCACTTGAATGGCTTTATGTCAATTTGTCGAAATTAGGTCAAATTTTAGCTATGGGTAAGTTATAGGTTGCATTGTCAGTTTTGCGGATTTTTTGGAGGTAACCATCAGGGGGTAATTTAATATATCACAAACCAACACCGAGAATTTTGAAAACAGGTTCAACTTCTTGCTAAGATTTCGCATCTTGACAAATTAATAAAATTAGGTCAAACTTGAGGTACAAGTAAGCGCGATAGATTGCTCTTGATTTAATTGTCTTTTTGGAGGTAGATGGGTGCATCTTATTTTAGTAAAAAATGTTGTCAGTGTGAGTTTCCAACTACCAGGAAATAACATTATCAATTTTCCAAGTGATGACGAGATTGTTCCTTTCCACAAAGAAAGTCTCAAGAATATGGATCTGAATGCCATGAGCCAAGCTTTTCAGACATATATAGTGGGCTGACATGTTGTGTACTACTTATATGATTCCCATGTTTCACTAGTTTTCAAACTTGGACCTAGCTAACTCTATCCACTTGAATGACTTTCTGTCAATTTATTGAAATTAGGTCAAATTAAGTTTGAGTTATGAGTAAGTTGTAGGCTATGTTGATAGTTTTGCGTTTTTTTGGAGTTCCATCAGGGGGTCATTAAATATATCACAAACCACCGTCGAGAGTTTTGACAATAGGTTCAATTTCTTGCTAAGATTTTGCATCTTGACAACTTACCTAAATTAGGTCAAACTTGAGCTATAAGTAAGCGTGATAGAATTCTCTTGAATTAATTATCGTTTAGAAGGTAGATGGGTGCATCATCTTTTTGAATTAATTGTCGTTTGGAAGTGGTGTGTGAGAACTGTGGGAAGGACATTGCATTTTGGTCTTTCAAGAGAGGAAACCTTGGGAATATGTTCCTCTTTTCTTTGGCAGTACTGATTTTGAACAGGGCTTTCATTCTATTCCTGTTGTAGAATCTAATGTTTAGTCTATGGAGCAGCTTCATTATGCTCATATAAGTGTGGTCAGAGGTGATGTTACTGGGAAATATTTGGAGAAGGAATTTCAAGTGTGGGCTGATGCTTTGGGGTCTGGGTGGAGATTTAATGCTAGGCCTATTAATGATGTGGAACTTTTGATGAGATTTCCTTCTGCCAGATCCATTGATGATTTCCACTTTGGGAAGGTGTTTATGAAAACAATTCCTGATGATGTTATCCAATTGTCTAAGTGGAATGGGGACCTGGAACCTGTTGAATGGTTGGAGGAGGCCTGGTTTAGGATTGTTGGTATTCCTATGAAATACAGGGAGAAATCAACTGTTTTCTATGTTGCTTCTTTGGTGGGCAAGCCTTTGTCCCTGGACAGGAACAGTTTGAGGAATTTGGCTTATGTGAGGGTGAAGATTGCTTGTCTGGATGTATCTCTGGTTCCTAATACCAGAAGGGGTAGATGCAGGGAGGAATTTATGAATTCAAATACACTAGGGAGATTTTTGCTCCTGATGTTGTGCCCACCTTGCCTTCTTCTATGGGTATTGATGGACAGGATGGTCATAATGTGCTGGATAAGAGAACTGAGGAGGAATCTGAGCATAGGAGGCCTGATGGAAATAGTGGGCAAAGGACTAGACCTGGTGCAGGTAGTGGTGGGGTTGCTGGTGGTCGCCAACATGGTGGTGGTGATGCTAGTGGAGCTGGGCTGGACAAGGGTAAACAGGTTGTGGTGGAGCAGGAGGATTCTGGGGGGGTTTCTTTTGGGGCCAAAATGGCTAACATTTGGGCTAGCTCTGGAGGTGATGGTCGTTCAAGAGGGATAGTTATCAGAGAGAATGTGGAAGGTGACAATGGTGGTGGGACAGTTACTCAAACCAGAACAACTGATGTGGGACTGCAAGTTGGTACTCAGGAGGCTGTGTCAGATAGTGGTGGGTTGGGTGATGTTCACATGGAAGTCATCCAAAATTTATCATCTACCTTGGTTAAAGAACCCAGTATTGAGGTTGCTGCTGGTCCTCAGAGGTTTGATGACTTTATCAGGGGTTTGTTGAAGGATAGGAGAAGTGATAAATATTATGAGCTCAGGAAGCAATATGGTCATTTGTTGGAAGATGAAGAAGAACAGGATGAGGGTGCCCAGAATAAGGATGACAATGTGTCTACTGATGAATCCTTTGGCTCTTCTTCTGATAGTGGAAAAAAAGGGATTGATGGGGGGTGTGTGATGGAGGAAGCTCAAGATATGGAGGTTGTCAATCAAGACCAGGAAGTGGTGGCTGTTGACCTATCTCAACCTGATGTTTCTACTCAAGAAAGTGTGGGTTCTCAGTCTAAGCATGTGGCTGGTGTAGAAGAACAAGTTATAAGGATGAGTTCAAGGGTGGCTGATCAAGGTGGGGCTAGAAACATGGCTGAAAGGCATTTGGCTCAACAACCTCCTAGAGTTTAACTTTACATAATTCTTTTGCTGCTTTGGATGATGATATCATTATGCATAGAGCTTTGCACATGGGGATAGATGCTTCTTCTATATCTTCGGATCATATTAATTCTCTAAAAGAATTAGAAATTGCTAGGCATAGTTTGCAGGATAGGAGACAGGTAGAGAATGAGGTTGAGGTTGATTTGAATGAGAAGGTCTTGTTTCTGGACTTGAAGGGTGATAGTAATGATGAGGAAGATTTTACTCCTGTGGTTTCTAGGAAAAAAGAAAAAGTTGAGAGCTGGTTCTGGTATGAAGGAGAGAAAGTTAAAAGCTGCTGCTATGAAGGTTCACAACTATCACCCTATGAGTGGTGTTGTGACTGGAACAAGAGAGAGAAAATTTGTATTATGATAGGTGTTATTTTGAATATTAGAGGTGTGGGGAAGAAGGGTGTGAGTGCTTATTTGAATAATTTGTTGAGACAGGAGAGAGTGGATTTTATTGGTTTGCAAGAAACTATTAAGAAGGATTATTCGGATAATTTTTTTAGGAGAATTGATCCTATGAATCAATTCTCTTGGAGTTGGCTGCCTTCTGTGGGAAGATCTGGGGGCATTTTGGGGGGCCTACGTTCCTCTAAACTGACTCAGCTTGATGTGTCTGTGAGAAAATTCCATGTTAAGATGAAGGTATTTGATGTTTTGAAACAAATTCAGTGGCATTTGGTGGTAGTATATGGGGCTGCTCAAGAGGAGAATAAAGAGGAGTTTTTATTAGAGTTAGATGATGTTTGTCAGGATCAATCTATTCCTTTGTTGGTGGGTGGTGATTTTAATGTGATCAGGTGTGCTTCTGAGAAAAATAAGGGTCATTCTTTGAATAGGTGGGGGCACATGTTTAATTCGATTATTAATGCATATGGTTTAAGGGAGATTCTCATGTCTAGAGGGCAGTTTACATGGTCCAACAACCAGAAAAATCCTACTTTGGAGAAGTTGGATAGAATATTAGTTTGTAAGGAATAGGAGAAGCTGTTTCCTCTTACTACAGTGCACAAGTTGTCTAGAGAAGTTTCTGATCATAGTCCTTTGATTCTGGATACTATGGAAAGGTAGGAAAAGGGTGGCAGGGAATTCAGATTTGAAAAAAGCTGGTTACAGTGTGATGATTTTTTGATTAGGGTGGAGAAAGTTTGGAAAAAACGTGTGAATGGTAAAAACAGTCTTGATATGCTGCAGAAGAAACTTAAAAATGTTAGAAATGGTCTGAAAGGATGGGGTGCTCATATAAGGGGTGAGGATAAAAAAAGAAGAAGAGATCGGTGGAGGAGCTTCAGGAATTGGAAAGAATTGAGGAGCTGATTTTGCTTACTGCTGAACAACTTAAACGAAAAGCAGTTATTCAGAATGAATTGCTAGAGGTGTATGAGAATGAGGAGAGATTTTGGCAGCAGAGATTGAGGGATAATTGGTTGCTAAAAGGTGATAATAACACTAAGTATTTTCACAGGATTGCTAATGGGGTGAGAAGAAAGAAAATGATCTTTTCTATGAAAGATGGGGAGAATGAGATTCAGGGGACTCATGATCTCCTGCAGCATGCCACTAATTATTATAAAACTTTGTTTGGTCCTGCTGGTGGGTTCTCTATTAGGCTTGCAGATGACAATTGGCAAGATTGGGAGAAGCTTAATGATGAGGATAGGGAAAAGATGGGGGTGCCATTTACTGAGAAAGAGGTTAAGGAGGTTATTGATCAGATGGAGAAAAATAAAGCTGCTGGCCCTGATGGGATTCCTATTGAATTCTATCAACATTGTTGGATGATTATAAAAATAGATGTTATGGCTGTGTTTGAAGATTTTTTTGCTCATAAGATTGATTTGAGGAGCATTAACTATGGGGTGATTACTTTGTTGCCCAAAGGTGATGATGCTGATAGAATCCACAAATATAGACCTATTTGTCTGCTCCAAGTGTTGTTTAATATTTTTACTAAGACTCTGACAGTTAGAACTGAGCCTGTAATGGGGAAATTAATTGACACATGTCAGACTGCTTTTATTAAAGGGAGGTTTATTGCAGATGGAGTGACTTTGTTACATGAGATCTTGAAGGAATCGAAAAGCTAGAAGCATCAGGGCATGGTGTTGAAAATTGACTTTGAGAAAGCTTATGACAAGGTCAATTGGGATTTTTTTGTTTTACTGTTGTAGGCAGAAAAGTTTCAGTGAGGATTGGATGATTTGGTTAAAAAGTGTTGTGACTCAGGATACTCTCAGTGTTAAAGTGAATGGGGGAACTGGCCCTTACTTTGGCAGTTATAAAGGGGTCAGACAAGGAGATCCTTTTTCTCCATTCTTATTCAATTTGGCTGGGGAATGTTTGGCTAAGATGGTGCTTAATGCACAGGCTGGTGGGTTGTTTACAAGGTTGGTTGATAATCTGTTTGATAAAGGGATTGCTATTTTGCAATATGCTGATGATACCATCCTTTTTATTAAAGATGATCCTGAGGGGGCTAGAAACTTGAAGTTGCTGTTGTATTTGTTTGAATCCATGTCTGGTCTCAAGATTAATTTTGAGAAGAGTGAGGTGATGATGGTGTTGGATGATGAGGAGAAACTTTCCAATTATGCTGAAATGTTCAACTGTCAGAAAGGTAGTTGGCCAATTAAATATTTGGGGTTGCCGGTTTGTAGCAGGAGATGCATAGTGGCTGAGATGAGTTTTATTGGAGATAGGTTGAAGAAAAAGTTAGATGGATGGATGGGGGGTGCTTTATCTCTGGGAGGGAGGCATGTTAAAATCACTGCTTGTGTTTCCAGTGTGGCTGTTTATCCCATGACTATGTTTCTTCTACATAAATCAGACGTGGAAGAAATTGAGAAACAAACTAGAGCCTTCTTTTGGTATGGGAAGGTGGGAAAAAGAAAATATCATCTGGTTAAATGGAAATATGTGTGTAGACCCAGGAAAAAAGGAGGACTGGGATTAAAAACATTAGACTTTTTAACATTTGCTTGCTTTGTAAGTGGTGGTGGCGCCTTGAAGATGAGGAAGGTCCATGGAAAGTTTTTGTGAGAAAGAAGTATTTGAAGAGAGGAGGGATCAGTGCTGTGAAACACAGGCAGAATGATTCTCCATGTTGGAATGATTTGATTAAGATTAGGGATCTTTATTTGGCTGGTAGGAAAATGAAAATTGGTAATGGGGAGTTGACTGATTTCTGGCATGATGCTTGGTGTCTGGATATGCCTTTGAAGGATAAGTTCCCTGACTTGTTTTATATTTGCCATAATCAAATGATCACTGTGGCAGATATGGCAAGAAAAAGGTGGAGATGCTCTTTTAGAAGGTGGTTGGATGTTGATGGGTTGAATCATCAGGAACAATTGAAAAATTTGTTGTCTGGGGTGAGTTTGAATCAGGAAAAAGACAGGCCAGTGTGGATGTGGAATAAATCTGGCAAGTTTTCTGTTAAGTCGATGTACACACATTTGTCGAATGTAGGGATTGATAGAAGTTTCAAACATCTGTGGAAAGCTAAAATTCCCCTGAAGATTAAAATTTGGTTGTGGCTTATCTGGCACAATGCTATTCTCACCAAAGATAACATGAGGAAGAAGAATTGGGTAGGAGATTTTACTTGTAGATTTTGTAGTGAGGATGAAAACATTGGGCATTTATTCTTTTCTTGTGTGGCAGCCAGATACGTTTGGTGGGTGGTTGCCGGAGCTATTGGTGTTGCGAATAGGCCTGGGTCCTTTTCTCAGTACTTTTGGTGGGCTTCACAGTTTGTGGGCGTCAACAGGAATGTGCAGATTACGGTGGTGGCGGCAATTTGTTGGGCTATTTGGAAGCTCAGGAATAGGGCTTGTTTTGAAAAAAAGATTATTAATTCGCCTGTTGATTTGGTTATATACGCCTGTGTGTTCATTCGTTATTGGGCAGGGCTGCATGGGGAGGAAGACCGGGCGGTGTTGCAAGCTGGAGCTGATACTCGCAATGAGAATCTTGTTGGTGATCTGGCAGCTATGGATGTGGCTCTGTTCCTTTTCCGACTGCCAATCCTCAAGATCGTACTCATGAAGCGCCGGAACTGAAAAGGGGGCGGGAGAAAAGAAGGAGAACCTGAAGAGCTGGTTTGTGAGAAGATTGTGTTGGCATCTCACGTGGCTTTCTTCGCTTGGTCTGATAGCTCCTCGTTGTGTTTGATAATACTGTTCCCCACTAGCCTAAGGGCGGTGTTCTTGCGTCTCCAGCCTTCTCCCTTTTGTCTGTTTAGTTTGCTTGGTTTGTAATATGGATCCCTTAAGTCGTTTTGACCCCCTAGGTGGGTCAGTACTACGTTTGTGTGTTTGTGGTTGTTGTTCCGTTGTCTGATGATAATGGAACCCGATCCCTCTTTTTGGGGGATTGTATGGAAAAAAGTAAACGATAACGTCGGTTTGAGTTTCCAACTCTCAGGAAAGAACATTCTCAATTTCCCCATGTTCTGTGAATATTAAAACTTCCTATCTAACTCTGCCGACTTGAATGAGACTTTCTGCCAATTTATCGAAATTAGTTCAAATCTGAACTACAAGTAAATTGTATGTTGCTTTGTAAGTTTTAGGAAAAATCTTTTCTGTGGTTTTTGATATACTGAATTCTTGGTTGGCTTCAAAACAATTTTTGAAAATTTTAAGAGCATACTTTTAGTTAATACTCGACATGGTCGGTGGGAGTATGATTTACATCGAAGACCTCAAAAAAGACAAAATTACATAGAGGTCCCTAAATTTAGCACAAAGGGTCCTAAAGTTAAGCAAGGAAAAGCGGTTGGGTCCTTCTCGAGTGAGCAGGTAAGCCATTCCTTTTGTACTACTATACTTGCTTCACACACACACACAAAAGCTCCTCACTTTCGAACTAGCGTGTTGTTGGTCGTAGGGTGTGAAATGGAATGACAAGGCAGGTCGATGCACGTGCTCCACCAAGATTTTGGACAAAGGGTTTAACTTTTGCTAAGATTTTGCATCTTGACAATTTAACGAAATTTGGTCAAACTTGAGCTGCACAAGTAAGAGAACAAAAGGGAAGAAGCGTGAGCCTTTAAAAAAAGAGGCAGCGCGAGAACAGCGAAGAAGAGGAGTTCAAGGTGGTTCGATGTTAGAGCATAGTTATGATGGATTCCTGACACGAGGTACTCCTGCCGCCTTACAGTGTACACTCTATTACTAGTAGTAAATTTCAAGACCTATGCACCCAAAAAATATGTATTTTCTCTCTCCTTTGCTGCCTCTCATCTCTCCACCCCTCTCCTCTCGCGCATTGGCCCAGATGATCTCTCCCTCGTCCACAGTGTGGCGCTGCACACGTGTGCCTCGGTACGGCGGCTCTTTTTTTGAGAGGGCGGATCTGTTTCTCTGGCGTGTTCAGCAGACGCATTGGTGTGGAGTAGGAGGAGTAGTGGAGTACATAGTACGGAAACCACTTTGGTCCTTGGCGGCCAAAAAAATTCAAACTATTCCAGTTTCGAAATTTTCACTCTTCCCAAACATCGAGAGGGAGAGGCTACTCAAAAGACCTGCCATTCGCAATAGAACTTCTTATCTTATCTTTATCTTGTCTTATCACTGAAAACACACTCCATTTCTTAGTTAAAGGGACCTTTTGCTAAATCCATGGACTTGGATGTAATTTTCATTTTTTACGAGGTCCTTGATGTAACTTGTACTTCCACCGACCATGTTAATTGAAGCACCTCGCTCCTACGGGACCTGCCATAGTTACTAGAAAATGCAACCTCCCCAATTATCTCAGAATGTGGACCATGATTTCTTATATCATTCCATTTTTCAAGCTTCCTAGATAACTTCGCATACTTCAAAGTAGTACTTCTTGTCGATTTAACAAAACTAGGTCAATCGTGAGCTACAAGTAATCACGGTAGATTGATCTTGAATGTAATTTCGGAGGTAGATGGGTGCATCTTATTTTAGCAAACAATCTTTCGGTGTGAGTTTCCACTTTGGTCCTTGGCGGAAAAAAATCGAACTTTTTCGGTTTTGAAATTTTCACTTGCTTCCCAAACATCGTGGGGAGGGTTATTCAAAAGATCGGCCATTCGCAGTAGTACTTATTATCTTAACTTGATCTTGTCTTATCTATTATAGTACCATACCACTATATAGTATGCAGATAACTTTGAACTTCGACCATTGGATCAAGACTGGCAAATCAAAACATTGCTAATCGTTGGATATCTTTTCTATTCTTAGCATCTAGAAGATTATGTTGATAGTCTTTACCATGTACAATGAATGCTAGTATGCACAAACCTCAAAACACACTTCACTTCATAGTTTCAGGGACCTTGTGCTAAGTGCATGGAAATGGATGTAATTTGCATTTTTTTGAGGTCCTTGATGTAAATTGTTCTTTCAACGACCGTGTTAACTGAACAACCTCGCACCTACGGGACCTACCAAAGTTAGAAGAAAATGCATCTGCCCCAATTATCACACAAATAAGTGGACCACTGTTACTTATAGTTCCATTTTTCAAGCTTCCTAGCTAACTTCGCACACTTCACTGACTTCTTACCAATTTAACGAAACTAGGTCAAACTTGAGCTAAAAATAAGAGCACTAGATTGCCCTTGAATTAAATTCTTTTTTGAGGTAGATGGGTGCATATTCTTGTAGTAAACAATGTCGTCGGTGTGAGTTTCCAATTATCTGTAAAACAACATTCTCAATTTCCTGAGTAATTACGAGATTGTTTTTTTGTAAAGAAGGTCTAAAGAATATGGATTTGAATGCCACAAGCCAAGCTTCCTGGCATACCAAGTGAAACAACATGTTTTACTTATGATTCCCATGTTTGTTATGAGTTTTCAAGTTTCGTCCTAGCAAACATCGAGAGGGAGAGGCTACTCAAAAGACCCGCCATTCGTAGTAGTACTTCTTATCTTATCACTCAAAGCACACTCCATTGCTTAGTTAAAGGTACCTTTTGCTAAATCCATGGACTTGGATGTAATTTTCATTTTTTACGAGGTCCTTGATGTAACTGGTTCTTCCATCGACCATGTTAATTGAAGCACCTCGCTCCTATGGGACCTGCCATAGTTAGAACAAAATGCAACCTCCCCCATTATCTCACAAAGTGGACCATGATTTCTAATATAATTCCATTTTTCAAGATTCCTAGCTAACTTCGCATACTTCACAGTAGTACTTCTTGTCGATTTAACAAAACTAGGTCAATCCTGAGCTACAAGTAATCGCGGTAGATTGATCTTGAATGTAATTTTGGAGCTAGATGGGTGAATCTTATTTTAGCAAACAATATTTCGGTGTGAGTTTCCACTTTGGTCCTTGGCAGCAAAAAAAATCAAAATTTTCCGGTGTTGAAATTTGCACTTGCTTCCCAAACATCGGGGGGAAGGTTATTCAAAAGATCGGCCATCTTGACAACTTGAGAAAGAAGTAAGAGCGACATATTTCTCTTGAATTAATTATCTTTTCGAAGGGAGATGTGTGCATCTTCTTTTTGTAAATGATGCCCTCGCTGTGAGTTTCCAACTATCAGGAAAGAACATTCTAAAATTCCCATGTGATGAAGAGATTTGTTACTTTGCAAAAAGAAATTCTAGAGAACATGGATCTGAAAGCCACAAGCCAAGCTTTCTCACATCTATATAGTGGATCGGCATGTTGTACTTACGATTCCCATGGTTTATGAGTTTTCAAACTTCGTCCAAGATAATTATGTCCACTTGAATGGCTTTATGTTGGTTTATCAAAATTATGTCAAATTTGAACTACGAGTCAGTTGTAGGTTGCATTATCATTTTTGCGGATTTTTTAGGAGGTAACCATTAGGGGGTCATTTAAAATATCACAAACCAACACCGAGAATTTTGAAAACAGGTTCAACTTCCTGCTAAGATTTTACATCTTGACAACTTAACAAAATTAGGTCAAACTTGAGGTACAAGTAAGCACGATAGATTGCTCTTGATTTAATTGTCTTTTTGGAGGTAGATGGGTGCATCTTATTTTAGTAAAAAATGTTGTCGGTGTGAGTTTCCAACTACCAGGAAATAACATTATCAATTTTCCAAGTGATAACGAGATTGTTCCTTTGCACAAAGAAAGTCTCAAGAATATGGATCTAAATGCCACGAGCCAAGCTTTTCAGACATATATAGTGGACCAACATGTTGTGTACTACATATATGATTCCCATGTTTCACTAGTTTTCAAACTTGGACCTAGATAACTCTGTCCACTTGAATTGCTTTCTGTCAATTTATTGAAATTAGGTCAAATTAAATTTGAATGACGAGTAAGTTATAGTCTATGTTGACAGTTTTGTGTTTTTTCTGGAGTTAACCATCAGGGGGTCATTAAATATATCACAAACAACCATCGAGAGTTTTGACAATAGGTTCAATTTTCTTGCTAAGATTTTGCATCTTGACAACTTAAATAAATTAGGTAAAACTTGAGCTACAAGTCAGCTTGATAGAATGCTCTTGAATTTATTGTCTTTTGGAAGGTAGATGGGTGCATCATCTTTTAGTAAACGATAACGTCGGTTTGAGTTTCCAACTCTCAGGAAAGAACATTCTCAATTTCCCCATGTTCTGCGAATATTAAAACTTCCTAGCTAACTTTACCGACTTGAATGAGACTTTGTGCCGGTTTCTCGAAATTAGGTCAAATTTGAACTACAAGTAAATTGTATGTTGCTTGGAAATTTTTACAAACAAGCTTTTCTGTGGTTTTTGATATACTGAATACATGGTTGGTTTCAAAAGATTTTTTGAAAATTTTAAGAGCATACTTGTAGTTAAAACTAGACATGGTCGGTGGGAGTACAGTTTAGATTGAAGACCTCAAAAAAGACAAAATTACATAGAAGTCCCTAAATTTAGCACAAAGGGCCCTAAAGTTAAGCAACAAAAAGCGGTCGGGTCCTTCTCAAGTGAGCAGGTGAGTGATGTATACGCACTTCTATTCTTGTAGACAGTTGTTGGGCCTCCAAGTGCAGAGGTGTGTAGAACAGCAGCAAGTTTCCCTTAAGTGGATTACCCAAGGTTTATCGAACTCTAGGAGGAAGTGGTCAAAGTTATCCCTCTCAAAAAACCCTGCAATCAAGATACAAGAAGTCTCTTATGTCGCCAACACACCCAATACACTTGTCAGGTGTATAGGTGCACTAGTTCGACGAAGAGATAGTAAAATACAAGTGGTATGGATGATTATAAGACAACGGTGCCAGAAAATATCTTGATGGGAGGAAAAGACTAAAGGCAATCTGAAATAAATATGGCAACAAGCAAACATATAACAGATCTAGTTGCAAACGGTGTTTCAATGCTTAGAAACAAGGCCTAGGAATCATACTTTCACTAGTGAACACTCTCGTATAAATATCTTCTCTTCATGATACTACTATGAACTACTCTCCGGTTGGACACTCTAATCCACGGTAGGGCTACAAAAGCACACCTCAAAGTTTGCTTTCCCCATCTAGATAACCCCACACTGTCACCTTGAGCACTAGATGGTTCCTTCAAACACCACAATTTCATAGAGACATCCAACTCCAAATATAACTAATGATAAGTATGTATGTAATCTATAGCCTAAGTGCCACACGGTGTGCATGCTGTCACTTTCACACACGTGGGGAAAATCATAGATCTATTAAAGCACTTGAGTAGCAGAGTAGATCTACTTGACTACAAAGCTCATGACCACAGTATGATCACGCATAGAGATATAGATGAACACATAGCTATCGGTAGAGCCCTTAGCCTCGAGGAAGAACTACTCCCTCCTCATCATGGGAATCAACAACGGTGATGGATATGGTGGTGGATATCGATGGAGATGGCTCCGGGGGCAATTCCCTGTCCTGGCAGGGTGCCGGAATAGAGACTTCTATCCCCTGAATCTCCTCTTAGGTGGCAGTGGTGCTGCAGAACTTTTTGTGCCTTTCTCCCAGATGTTTTAGGGTTTCTACATCGGAGGCTTCTTTTAGGCGAAGAGGCAATATCGGTGGAGGGCTAGGGGCCACACCCCTGGTGGCGCCACTAGGGGATACCCGTGCCACCATAGGGTGTGGCTGCCCTGGTGTCCTCCTCTATCTCTGCTTCGTGTTTCCGTATTGCTCCGGGAAAAATAGGCAGATTGGCTTTTGTCCCGTCTAATTCCGAGAATATTCATTTTTTAGCTTTTCTAGAACCAAAAACAGCAGAAAACATGCTACTGGCACTACGGCATCTTGTCAGTAGGTTAGTTCCAGAAAGTGTATAAAAATACCTCAAAGTGTAGACAAAACAAAGCAAAGTTGGTACTAAACAAGCATGGAACATCAAAAATTATCGATACATTTACGACGTATCAAGCATCCCCAAGCTTAACTCCTGCTCATCCTCGAGTAGGTAAGTGATAAAAAGAATAATTTTTGAGGTGACATGCACCATCACAATCTTGATCAAATCATTTGCAAGCATTGAAAGCTGGGATCAAAGTACTCTAAACATGAGCATGAAAGATGAAGTTCTAACAATAAGACAAAGCAACTATGTTGAAACATGAAAGGATACAAACAAAGATCATGAATAACAATGCATTGAAAGACGTTTGTTTGTTTCACATATAGAAAACATAGCATAGTGGCATTCAGCTTGTCCCTCATGGAGTAGCAAAACATAAATGCATAGGGCACCTTCAAAGTTCATAAGGGTGACTAGATACAAGTAGTTCAAGAACAAGCAATATCAACATTATGAATCAGTCAATAAGTTTTGGGACAATGCACATAGAACTTAGAATGACAACTATGCTCTCTTAGTTGGTGCCTAAGGATAAAAAGTGGAGACTCAATATAAAAGTGGAAGAAATGCCCTTCAAAGGGAAGCAGGGATTTCAAGTTTCATAAAGAGCTTCCAAAAATTATGGTACTTGTTAGCTTTCAGCTCTCATTGCCCCTATCATAAGCATATTGAAATGATTAAGGTTAAAGTAAACAAAGTATGGAGTATATGTTTGACAACGTATACGTTGGCAATCTCATGTCCCTTGAGTACGAGGGTCGTTCCTCATGCTACTCAACTTTAGTTACATGTAAGTTCTTGTCATAGTAAATACATATGTATCATAGAGAACCGCCAATGTGGTACCCCTTGCCCCATGATATAGGATCTATCCCATATCAAAATGACAAGGCAACAAACAATGAGCATCTCAGCAATCGTCTTATTTTCCATGGGAAAATGGTGCTTTTTTCTCTTCTTTCCATAGTCTAAGCCATAGTCAAAGCAAGCTCACTTTTGTACCACTATAAGCATGAAGCTTCCTACTCTTTTCCAACACAAATCGACTTATTTGAAACAACTCACATAGATAATAATCTATAAATATCAGCGAGCAAGTCTCACAAATCGACAATGAAGAACTAAAAAGTTCTAAGCAAAAAGCATAATAAAACTAAGGCTAAACACGGTGCTAGCAAAAGAGAACACTCACAAAACAATAAGAATGAAAACTAGAGTGTTCTAGGCAATGAAAATAGAGTGTGTCTCTCTCCAAAAGAAGTGTGTTGTGATCCAACCAACTTATTGCAGCAAAACAAGGAAAATAAAACTAAAAACAAAAACAAGGACGCTCCAAAAACAACACAATAGTGCATGAAGCAAAAAAAATAAAGTGTCTAGAAAGAGACATGAGATTTTTATTGATGAAGAAGGAGATTTCTTGGGCATCCCCTTGCTTTGACGCTTGTACCTCTTGAATATTTCTTGGGGTGACACAGGTGGCATCCCCAAGCTTGAGCTTTTGTCCATTCTTCATCTCATTACATCATTCTTCCCCTACACCTAAAAATTTCCTTCATACAAAACTTCACACAATCTTCATTAGCAACATTAGTGCATTCAAGATAATAAGCCTGTGGTTTTAGTTTCAACATAGCAAAACTTCCATTAAGAACACATGATACTGAATAAAGTCCTTTAAAAATATCAATTTACCAAACAGAAGTCAAAAAGAAATCGATAAGAGGAACCGCAAATAATGGCAGAAATCTGTCAAAACAGACCAGCAGGTAAAAACCGATTTTTTTGAAAACCTATTGTTTCTCAAATCAAAAGGTGTTGAAATAACTAAAGTTATATAACAACCTAGGGGATTAATTTGGAAAATTACAGCTCAATCCAACATACAGAGATTTTTCATGAATTTTTACAGTGAAGCACAAAAATCTGTTTTGGAACAGCAACTTCCCCAAATCTTACTTCCATCTCATTAAAGGTTATTATTGGCACAAAAATCACACAAAAAGGATAAGGAGAGGTTATTACAGAAGTAATAACTTCCAAGACTCAATAAAACTATTGGGTTATCTCCCAAGAAGTACTTTTGTTTAACGCCTTTAAGTTAGGCTTCATAGTTTGAGAAGATGCTCACATAAGAAATATGAATTGGAGTAAAAGAGAGCATCAAGAAGAAAATTCAAAACACAGTTAAGTATAACCCACTTCCTATGAAAAATAATCTTGTAAAGAAACAAGTCATGAAAGCACAAAGCAACAAGCATAGGAAAGCAAAACAAGTGCAACTTCAAAAATTTCAACATAAAGAGGGGAAACTTAATATTGTTGAGATGCATAAAACCATGTTTCCCTCTCTCATAATAACTTTCAGTAGCATCATGAATAAAATTAACAATATAACTATCACATAAAACATTCTTATCATGAGCCACATGCATAAAATAATTATTACTCTCCACATAAGCATAGTCATTCTTATTAAGTGTAGTGGGAGCAAATTCAACAAAATAACTATAATTATAATTCTCATCACCATAGTCATCAAATATAGGAGGCATATTGTAATCATAATTAACTTTCACCTCAATAGTAGGTGGACTGAAAATAACATATTCATCATTGTAATCATCATATTGGAGGTATAGTATCATCAAAGTAATTTTTCTCCTCCGTGCTTGGGGGACTAAAAATATCATGCTCATCAAAACTAGCTTCCCCAAGCTTAGACATTTCCATAGCATTAGCAATAATTGTGTTCAAAGAACTCATACTAATAACATTGCTATTATCATGCAAATAAAGTTCCATGGTTTTTTAATTTTCTCTTCAAACACTTCATGTCCTAACTCAAGATAAATACTATAAAGCTCTCTATTTTTTTTGTTTTTCATTAAGCCTAACTAGTGAAAACAAGAAACAAAAAGATAAAATGGCAGAACATAAAGAAAATACCTTCGAGCACTCACACACCAGCAACAGTACTAGAAGATAGCTTAGTAGCCATAGGATGTGAGTACCTTTTACCTTACCTCCTCGGCAACAACGTCGGAAAAGAGCTTTTCACGGGGAGGAAAAGATTGAAGCTGTCATGTAGATCCCCGGCAACGGTGCCAGAAAATAGCTTGATGTGTCCGTACTTCTATTCTTGTAGAGAGTTGTTGGGCCTCCAAGTGCATAGGTTTGTAGAACAACAGCAAGTTTCCCTTAAGTGGATTACCCAAGGTTTATGGAACTCAGGGAGGAAGTGGCCAAAGGTATCCCTCTCAAACAACCCTGCAATCAAGATACGAGAAGTATCTTGTGTCCCCAACACACCCAATACACTTTTCAGGTGTATAGGTGCACTAGTTCGACGAAGAGATAGTAAAATACAAGTGGGACGGATGATTATAAGACAACAGTGCCAGAAAAGAGCTTGATGGGAGGAAAAGACTAAAGGCAATCTGAAATAAAGATGGCAGCAAGCAAACATGTAATAGATCTAGTTGCAAACGGTGTTTCAATGCTTAGAAACAAGGCCTAGGGATCATACTTTCACTAGTGAACACTATCATATAAATATCTTCTCTTCATGAGACTACTCTGAACTACTCCCCGGTTGGACACTCTAATCCACGGTAGGGCTACAAAATCACACCTCAAAGTTCGCTTTCCCCATCTAGATAACCCCACATTGTCACCTTGAGTGCTAGATGGTTCCTTCAAACACCACGATTTCATAGAGACATCCAACTCCAAATATAACTCATGATAAGTATTTATGTAATCTATAGCCTAAGTGCCACTTTCACACATGTGGGGAAAAGCATAGATCTATTAAAGCACTTGAGTAGCAGAATAGATCTACTTGATTACAAAGCTCATGACCACAATATGATCATGCATAGAGATATAGATGAACACATAGCTACCGGTAGAGCCCTTAGCCTTGAGGAATAACTACTCCCTCCTCATCATGGGAATCAGCAACGATGATGGAGATGGTGGTGGAGATCGATGGAGATAGCTCCGGGGGCAATTCATCATCCCGGCAGGGTGCTGGAACAGAGACTTCTGTCCCCCGAATCTCCTCTTCCGTGGCGGCAGTGCTGCGGAACTTTTGGTGGCTTTCTCCCAGATGTTTTAGGATTTCTGCATCAGCGGCTTCTTATAGGCGAAGAGGCAAGGTTAGTGGAGGGCCAGGGGCCCAGACCCTGGTGGCGCCACCAGGGGCTACCCGCGCCACCATAGGGTGTGGCCGCCTTGGTGTCCTCCTCCGTCTCTGCTTCACGTTTCCGTATTGCTCGGGAAAAAAATAGGCAGATTGGCTTTTATCCCATCCAATTTCGAGAATATTCATTTTTTAACTGTTCTGAAACCAAAAACAGCAAAAAATAGGCAACTAGCACCGCGTCATCTTGTCAATAGGTTAGTTCCAGAAAGTGTATAAAAATACCTCAAAGTGTAGACAAAACAAAGCAAAGTTGATGCTAAACAAGCATGGAACATAAAAAATTATAGATATGTTTACGATGTATTAGTGAGCCATGCCCTTTGTACTACGACACTTTCTTCACACAAACACACACACACATACACACACAAAAGGTCCTCACTTTTGAACCAGCGTGTTGATAGTCGCAGGGTGTTAAATGGAACGATAAGGCAGGTCGACGCACGTGCACCACAAAGAGTTTGGACAAAAGGTTTAACTTTTGCTAAGCTTTTGCATCTTTACAATTTAACGAAATTTGCTCAAACTTGAGATACACAAGTAAGAGAACAAAAGGGAGGCAGCGCGGGCCTTTAAAAAAACAGAGGCAACATGAGAGCAGCGAAGAGGAGGATTTGAAGGCAGTTCGATGTCAGATCATAGTTATGATGGATTTCCTGACACAAAGTACTCCTGCCGCCTTAGAGTGTACACTCTATTACTAGTAGTAAATTTCAGGACCTATGCACCCAAAAAATGTGTGTTTTCTCTCTCCTTCACTTCCTCTCATCTCTCCACCCGTCTCTCCTCGCGCACCGGCCCGGCTGATCTCTCCCTCATCCATAGTGTGGCGTTGTGCATGTGTGCCTTGGTACGGCGGCTCTGTTCTCTAGCGTGTTCGGCAGCCACGTTGGTGTGGAGTAGGAGGAGTAGTAGAGTACATAGGAAGGAAACCACTTTGGACCTTGGCGTCCAAAAAAATTTAAACTGTTCCCGTTTCAAAATTTTCACCCTTCCCAAACATTGGGAGGGAGAGGTACTCAAAAGACTGGCCATTCGTAGTAGTACTTATTATCTTATATTTATCTTGTCTTATCTCTTAGAATACCATACCACCATAGTATAGTGTACGGATAACTTTAAACATTGACCGTTGGATCAAGACTGGCAACTCCAAACATTGCTAGCCATTGGATCTTCTTTTACATTCTTAACATCTAGAAGATTATACTGATAGTCTTTGGCACAACGAACGCTAGTATGCGCGAACCTCAAAACACACTCCATTGCTTAATTTCAGGGACCTTTTGCTAAATGCATGGACTTGGATGTAATTTTCATTTTTTACGAGGTCCTTGATGTAACTAGTACTTCCATCGATCGTGTTAACTGAAGCACCTCGCTCCTACATGACCTGCCATAGTTAGAAGAAAATGCATCCTCCCCAATTATCACACAAAGTGGACCACGATTTCTTATATAATTCCATTCTTCAAGCTTCCTAGCTAACCTCACACACTTCACAGTAGTATTTCTTGACGATTTCTCAAAACTAGGTCAAACCTAAGCTACAAGTAAGCGCGGTAGATTGATCTTGAAGGTAACTTCGGAGGTATATGGGTGCATCTTATTTTACCAAACAATGTTGTAGGTGTGAGTTTCCACTTTGGTCCTTGGCGGCAAAAAATATCAAACCTTTCCGGTTTCAAAATTTTCACTTTCTTCCCAAACATCGGGAGGAAAGGTTATTCAAAAGATCGGCCATTCGCAGCAGTACTTCTTATCTTAACTTGATCTTGTCTTATCTCTTACAGTACCATACCACTATATAGTGTACTGATAACTTTGAACTTCGACCGTAGGATCAAGACCGTGATGACCCACAAGTATAGGGGATCGCAACGGTCTTCGAGGGTAGTATTACCCAATTTATTGATTCGACACAAGGGGAGACAAAGAATACTTATAAGCCTTAACAATTGAGTTTTCAATTCAGCTGCACCTGGAAAATAGTCTTGCTCACAGTGGTTTATTAGTAGCAATAGTTTTGTAGTAGCAATAGCAAAGTAATAGTAGCAGTAGAACAAAAGAAATAGTAACAATAGTACCAAACAGTAGGATATGAGTGCAGTAGGCATATGGATGGATGGACGGGTGTTGCATGGATGAGACTATTCATGTAACTTCAAGATCTAAGGCATTTGCAGATAAATAAGATAAAGCATCCAAGTACTAAACAATCATAGGAATGTGTTCCATATATAGTCATACGTGCTCACAATCAGAACTTGCACAACATCTTTTGTCCTGCCATCCCATTGCAGCGGGGCCTCAAGAGAATCCACCGGCAATTAAGGTACTCCTTTTAATAGAGCACCGTAGCAAAGTATTAACACTCCATATACACATATGATCCTCATATCACATCCATCCCCTCGGGTTGTCCCAATTTCTGTCACTTCGGGGCCTTTGGTTTCGGACAATAATATGTGTACACAACTTGTAGATAAGACCATAAACAATACTATCATCATGAATCAATAACATGTTCAGATCTAAGATCATGGCACTTGGGCCCTAGTGACAAGAATTAAGCACAAAAAGTTGCAACAAAGTCAAATAGCACTAATAGAGATACTAGGCACCATGCCCTAACAATCTTATTCGATTACATGATAGAACTCATCCAATCCCTACCATCCCCATACCCTATAGTGGGGGATTACTCACTCATGGATGGGGGAAACATGGATGGTCGATGGAGAGGCGTCGGTGATGATGATGCCGATGATCCCCTCCAAATTTCCCATCACGGCAGGGTGCCAGAACGGAGTTTCTGATTCTGAATCACGGTTTCTAGTGGTGGCAGCGAGTGGATCTCGCCTATAGAAAATTATCAAACCCCCTGAGTTTTTAGGTCAAGAGGAAACTTATAGGCGAAGAGGGAGGCTGAGGGGGTGCCCGAGGAGGCCACCCCCCAGGCGCGGCCAGGCTTGGCCCGCGCGGCCAGGGGTGTAGGCCCCTCGGAGCCCCACTCCGTCTCGTCTTCTGGCTCCATGAGTCTTCTGGTGAAATAGGATTTTTGGCATATTTTCCGGGATTTTTCCTGATAGTTGATTTTCTGCACAAAAACTAGACACCAAGGCAATTCTGCTAAAAACAGTGTCAGTCCGTGTTAGGTGTATCCAAATCACACAAGTTTAGAGGAGAAACAATAGCAAAAGTGTTGGAGAAAGTAGATACGTTTTGGATGTATCAACTCCCCCAATCTTACCTTATTGCTTGTCCTCAAGCAATTCAGTTGAAAATTGAGTGCGATAAAAAACTTTCATAAACACATTTGCTTCATATGATGTAAATATTCTCAGCACAGGAGTAGATACTTAGACAATTCCTAATAAGGAGTATGCAACTAAGTCTACTCAATAGTCATTGCAATCTATGAAGAGATTATAACTTAATAATAATAAGTAGCATGAAACATAAACATAAGCAACATTGCAATGCTCATAAAAAAGGTATGATAGAGTGGTACCTCACTTGCCTTTTATGGTGGAGCAAACATAAATGCCAAGGCACCTCTGAAGTTCAAGTGAAGACTAGAAGTAAAGATATCAGAGATACAAGCATCAAAGTCATGACATAATTAACCAAGTTTTGAGACAAGCACATTACACTAAGAATGACAACTATGCTCTCAATAAAGTGCTCATAAAATAAGTGGTGACTCAACAAGGAAGTGAAAAAGGTTTTGAAAAGTTTGAAAGGCTTCCAAATGCTGAAAGTATGGTACTCATTAGCTTTGAGCTCTCATTTCCCCTATCATTGGCATCTTTAGATGGTTAAGGTGAAAGTGAGGTCCAAAATGAGTTATATGCTTGCCAGACCATAAACTGGAAATCTCATGTCCCTTGAGTACAAGGGACGCTCCTCATGCTACTCAACTTTAGTTACCGGTAAGTTCTTGTCATAGTAAATACATGTGTATCATAGAGAACCGCCAACGGGGTACTCCTTGCACATGATACATGAGCTATCCCATAATCAAAATAACAAGGCAAGCCGACAATGAGCATCTCAGCAATCTTCTTATTTACCATGGGAAAATGTGTTTTTTCTCTCTTTCCTCTTTTCAATATGTCTCTCTTTTTTATAATAAAAATCTTCATAGATTTCTCATTATGGTTATGTTGCAAGTTTCCACCATGATTAGGCATGTCTTAGGCTAGCGTCTCAGGCGTTTCTCTAACACATATACATAACTCCATGGACTTACAAGCTCCCCTTTTATTTCACATTGACGACATCCGTAAACAAAAGAGCATGATATCAACTGGGTATATATTTACAGGTGTTGAAAGCGTTCCCCGTGACAACACGGTTCTGCTAACTCCCATCCTATAATTTGCAAGCATATAACTTTCATGGACAGTCATAATCGTTCAGGTTTATTAAGTGCAAGAAATAAAGTGTACCATCAAGTTCGTGAGAGCTTTACTAACCAGCTTTCTCATAACAAGCAAACAATTTATTTGAAAGAAAACAAGGCATAATAAATATGCACAGAATAGCAAATAATGCTAGTACGTAGGTATGGTGGACACTTTTGACAATATTGGTTTTGGGGAGTTGGAAACACAAGTATAGCTCATACTCAGTGAAAGTGAACGCTAGCAATATATTGGGAGCGATAAACGAGAGAGCAATAACTATCATAATCATGCTTGCAACAAAACAGGACTTATTATGGCATAAAAGTGATAAAAGAACTTTGAGGCAAAATAAATCATCGAGGCTTAACTGACTTTGGTCCAGTCATATGAATGCTTTAGCATGTGCCAAATCGATTCAAATGAAACATTCAGAGGAGGATAGCACAATATCATACCAATTTATGAATAGAACAATGCAAGCAAACATTCATATGACACGCTACAAACTCTTAGCCAGCTGGAGCTAATCAGAAGAGAGCAAGAACTACTAAGCATCCATAAATAACATACACCTTACATTAACAGACTATGCATGCCCACAATGGTGAGTATATGTACAAAAATGAAAACAAATAGAGTTCGTTACCAGCCTCTTACCACCCCTCAAGTTGTCATTAATCTTCATTATTGCCCTTCACATGTGTGGTTGGAATAATACATGAAACCATAAATACACTAAGGCCCGCTGAACCCTGCAACGAACTTCAAAAAAACAAAAAAAAGAACAACAAATATTTTTGATGTTTTTGATTTTTAAAGCAAACACACAAAGCAAAAACAAACAAAGCAAAATCTTTTTGGATTTTTCTTAAGGAAAACCAAAGCTGAAAAGCAAAGAAACAAACCAAGAGAAACTACAAAAATATTTTTGGTTTTTTTGTGTGTTGAGAAAGCAGAAACAAAAACCAAAAATAAAGCAAAACATGGATATACAAAGAACCAACAAAACATGATATATAGATGAGTGTGATGTTGGTGTACCTCCCCCAAGCTTAGGCTTTAGGCCTAAGTGGGTCTCAATCCCAGCCTGACCATGAAGGAGCGTATCCATAGTGTGATGAAGAGGTGCCTTCATCCTGGTACGTGCTTGAGGAAGCCCCTGTGTAGTGCACAGAGTGGTCATAAGAGGGCTGATACGTCGTAAACGTATCTATAGTTTTTGATGCTCCATGCTTGTTTATTATCTACTTTTCTGTGATTTGTCTTTACTTTGAGGTGTTTTTATAGGTTTTTCTGGATTAACCTATTACCAAGTTGCCACAGTGCCAGTTGTCTGTTTCTTCTGTTTTTGGTTCTAGAAAAGGCAAAAAATCAATATTCTTGGAATTGGATGGGACAAAAGCCAAAGTCAATATTTTACCGAGGGGAACACGGAGCCAGAAGACGAGACGGAGAAGAGCCACCAGGGGGCCACACCCCCTGGCCGCACGGCTGGGCCCAGCCCGCGCCTGGGGGGTTGCGGCCACCATGTGTGCTCCCTGCCTCGCCTCTTCGCCTATAAGAAGCCCCTAATACCAAAACCCTAAGGACCTGATCAATCTTCCACAAAACAGTTC
Organism: Avena insularis; assembly: GCA_023614405.1. Lineage (NCBI taxonomy): Eukaryota > Viridiplantae > Streptophyta > Magnoliopsida > Poales > Poaceae > Avena > Avena insularis. The sequence continues at coordinate 236,081,488 of CM042687.1, read as the reverse complement.
ATAGTCACCGCCACCATCGTCCCTAGATCGGGGGGATCTAAAGCTCTTCTCGGCACCCTGCCGAAGGGGAGATCATCCTGGAGGCCTTCTTCATCATCATGCCAGCCTCCGGTATGAAGCGTGAGTAGTTCCACCTTGTACTACGGGTCCATGTAGTAGCTAGATGGTTGTATGTCCTCCTTTGTGCTTCCTGTTTAGATCTTGTGAGCTCCATTTCATGATCAAGATCATCTCTATTTGTATTCATGCATGTTATGTTTGTGGGGATCTGATGGATATTGAGATTACTATGTCAAATTGATTAATGCTTTTGTCTTATTGATTCTGTCATGTCTTTGTTGTTTGATATCTTGCATGCTCTCTGTTTCTCGTAGTTATCTTGGCCGAGTAGATGCTAGTGACTCCAGGAGGGAGTATTTATGCTCGATAGTCGGTGCATGCCTCTATTTAATCTAAGGGAAGTGACAAAAATCTCTAAGGTTGTAGATGTGCTATTGCTACTAGGGAGAAAACAACGGTCTCTTGTTCATGGAATAAGTCGATTGTTTACCTTAACACTTTGCTTAAAGCAGTTATCCGTTGCTTGCAACTTAATACTAGAGGGGGTTCGGATGATAACCTAAAGGTGGATTACTAGTCATAGATGCAGTTGGATGGCGGTCTATATATCTTGTTGTATTTCCCAATAGAATATCATAGGATCATGAATGTCTAGTATTGCATTGTTATGCCTTGCTCAGTCCTATCAATTGCCCTGCTGTAATTTGTTTACCCAGCATTCTATGTTCGCATATCTTAAGGAGAACACCTCTAGTGTACTATGGACCGTGGTCCAATCTTTACCATTGATACATCTTCCACTGTAACTGTTTACTTTCTGCAAACCACTATTACCTTCCACACCATATAGTTAATCCTTTGTTTTCAGCAAAATGGTGAGATTGAACACATCAATGTTCGTTGGGGCAAAGTCTTGAGTTTGTGCTATGCAGGTTTCCAAGTTTCTAGCAACACCTTTGGGTCGTTTCCTTCCTCCTACTGGTTCGATAACCTTGGTTTCTTACTGAGGGAAAACTTGATCCTGTGCTCATCACACCTTCCTCTCGGAGTCTTCCAATAAAACTCTGCGTTTAGCTAGTGCACCATCAAGATTTTCTGGCGCTGTTGCCGGGGAAGCTAAGGACGACTTCACAAGGGGAGTCCTTCATAACCTTTCTCTTTACTTTTCTTTTATTTTTCTTAGTTTATTTTGCTTGGTTTTGTTTGACTTTTTTTTATCAAAAACTCCAAAAAAAATTAGTTTCCTTTGTTTTGCTTTCTCTTATCAAAAACACAAAAAAATTAGTTCCTACTCTAGTTGTCACCTTGCTCTAGCTCACCATGTTGATCCCCAAGTTCACCCTGAAAGACCTTTCAATAGGTAGTGGCTCTGTAATTGGGAAAGAAAATATTGAAAAATTCTTTAATCATGTTATCAAACATGAGGATATTGAGGATAGATCTTTAGTAGAACTTGCTACTATTTATGAAATTGCTGCAGCTTATTTAGTTCACATGTTGTAGGCTAGGTTTGTTAACCTTAACCCCATGATGCAAATTTTGTTTTTCAAACTAAAAGAAGAAGAGAATGCTAAAAAGAGAGATTTTATCCTAGAAAATTTGCTAAAAGAGTTCAATGATGTTGCTAAGGAAGCCAGAAAGGTCTTTGAATGTTCTAATATGCTAGGCTCATGTGTATATGTTATGGGTACTTTAGATAAAACCAAACCCAAAGAGGAAATTAAGATACCCATACCTTTTAAACTTGTAGGAATGCATGAAGCCTTAGAAAAGAATTTTGATTGGATTGTTCCTGAAAACCCATTTGATAAAAGTAGTGAACCCAAAAGAGATGAGAAGGATTCTCTAAAACTCATTTAGATGAGATACCTTTCTTGGTTGAAGAGATTTCGAGTATGGATGTTAATGCTTCTTGATTCTTGCTTCTTGTGCCTAACTTAAAGACGTTAAAGAAAAGTACTTATTGGGAGATAAACCAAAAGTTTTATTGAGTCCTCGAAATTATTACTTCTTTAATGACCTCTCCTTATCCTTTTTATTTGCTTTTGTGCCAAGAATAACCTCTAATGAGAGGGAAGTAAGATTTGGGGAAGTTGTTGTCCCGAAACAAATTTTTGTGCTCCACCGTAAAAATTCGTGTAAAAATCTCTATAAGTCGGATTAAGCTATAATATTCTGAGTAAATCCCCCTAGATGTTAGCTAACTTTTGTTAGTTCATAACTTTTTTATTTGAGCAACAGAAGGTCTTCGAAAAAATCGGTTTCTACCTGCTGGTCTGTTTTGACAGATTTCTGCTGTTGTTTGCATTTGCTTCTTATTGATTCCTTTTTGGGTTCTTTATGGAAAATTGAGCTTTTTGAGGGATTTTCTACAGTAGCTTGTGTCTTTAGTGAAAGTTTTTGATGTTTTGAAGCTAAACCCAGAGGTCTATTATCTTTTGATTATACTAATGTTGCTAATGAAGATTGTGTGAAGTTTTGTATGAAGGAAAATTTCCAGGTGTAGAGAAAGAATGATGTAATGAGATGAAAGAATGGACAAAGATCAAGCTTGGGGATGCCACCCCGTGTCACCCCAAGAAATATTCAAGAGGTACAAGCGTCAAAGCTTGGGGATGCCCAAGGCATCCCCTTCTTCATCAATAAAAAGCTCAGGTATTTCTAGACACTTCGTTTTTATTGTTTCATGCACTGTTGTGTTATTCTTGGAGCGTCTTAGTTTTCATTTGTGGTTTTTGTTTGCTTAGTTTTCTTGAATAAAGTAGTTGTATGCCCTCTTTAGCTGTGATGTTTTCAAATAAGTTGTAGTCAGCCAAGAGTAGAAAGTTTTATGCTTATAGTGGTGCAAAAGTGACCTTGCTTTGATTGTGGCCTAGACTTTATCTTGTCATGCTAGATGTTGTTTTGACCTTATGCGTAGTATTGTGGTATTCTCCTTTGATGCTTTGTTTGGTTTGACTTGGAACATGTTCACACATGTTATGACTCTAACAAGTCACTATAGCTTCTATGATAATTAGGTTTTGACTTGTGGTACCACTTTATGCTTTGATTAGTAATGTTTTGTCGCTCTGCATTATTATGGCCATTATTGCTCTCTTAGTTGGTCGCTCCCGGTCTTTTGCTAGCCTTCACTTTTGCTGAGTAAGCTCTACTCATGCATCCAACTCCCAAGAAACCAAGTTATTCCAAAGTGTACACTATAAATTCCTATGCATGGTGTGTTACACCATTCCAAGTATATTCTTATTTTCATCTATCTTCCAATTAAAAAGTATTTTGTTATGTGAAAACTTAGTGATTAAAGCTCTCACGAACTTGATGGCACACTTTATTTTTCTTGCCCCTAATAAACTTGAACCATTGTGTCATTTATGTTGTATATGCTTGCACTTATACGTTGGGATTAGCAGAACCGTGCTGTCACGGGGAATGCTTTCAACACCTGTAAATATCTACCCAGTTGATATCATGCTCTTTTGTTTATGGATGTCATCGGTGTGAAATAAAAGGGGAGCTTGTAAGTCCATGGAGTTATGTATGTGTGTTAGAGAAACGCCTGGGCCGCTAGCCTAAGCCATGCCTAATCATGGTGGAAACTTGCAGCATCACCATTGTGAGCTATCTATGAAGCATTATTCTTATAAAAAAGAAATATGAGATTCAGAAAAAGAAAAAAAAGAGTTGAGAAAAGAGGAAAGAGAGAAAAAAGCACCATATTCCCATGGTAAATAAGAAGATTGCTAAGATGCTTGTCGTCTACTTGCCTTGTCATTTTGATTATGGGATAGATCCCGTATCATGTGCAAGGGGTACCCTGTTGGCAGTTCTCTATGATACACATGTACTTACTATGACAAGAACTTGCAAGTAACTAAAGTTGAGTAGCATGAGGAGCGGCCTTCGTATTCAAGGGACATGAGATTTCCAACTTATACTTTGTCAAGCATATACTCCATAGTTTATTCACTTTAACCTTAACCACTTCAAGATGCTTATGATAGGGGCAATGAGAGCTGAAAGATAACAAGTACCATAATTTTTGGAAGATCTTTTTGAAACTTGAAATTCCTGCTTCCCTTTTATGAAGGGCCTTTCTTACAATATTATATTGAGTCTCCACCTTCTATCCATAGGCACCAATTATGAGAGCATAGTTTCCATTCTTAGTTCTATGTGCATTGTCCCAAAACTTATTGATTGATTCATATTGTTGATATTGCTTGTTATTGAACTATTTGTATGTAGTCACTCTTATGAACTTTGAAGGTGGTCTTGAGTTTGTGTTGTGCAGGTTTCCAAGTTGCTAGAAACACCTTTGGGTCGTTTACTTCCTCCTACTGGTTCAATAACCTTGGTTTCTTACTAAGGGAAAACTTGTTGTTGTGCTCATCACACATTCCTCTTGGGGTCTTCCAACGAAGCTTTGTGTTTAGCCAGTGCACCATCAAGGGCACGTCCCCCTGGTAGTGTCCATGGAATCCAAGAATGCGCAGCTGCTCGTCCATCTCCTCCTTGGAGCGTGACCAAGGTCCCCTGCAAATACTGAACAAAGTGGTTTGTGGCAAAGGAATTTCCCTCTCTTCCCTATCATTAAACATCATCTTGTAAACCGAACTCTCAAGGGTAGAGCTAGCAGTAACAAAGTTATGCGCTTTCATGGCAGCAAGATCAAGCCTCTAAGGAGCTAAAATTGTATCATTTGGATCAACAGAAAGTTCTAAGGCAGCAACTACACGTGCAGCAATAATACCCCCATAAATGGGTCCTCTAGCAGCTAAGCGACGAGCAATGAGAGAACCAAGATTATACCTAGTTTCATTGTTGAGTGCAGCAGCTAGAAAGGCCAAATGATAGTTGGAAATATTGCTAGTGTTCTCCCTACCAAGAATACTGGTGGCAAGATAATAAGAAAAATATCAGATAGCTGGGAGTTGAATATTTTTTATCTTCCCGCGCTGGGCTCTATGGTCATCATCATTAGTTACCCCACGGTAGAGCTCCAACAAATCAGCGGGCTGCGCTGGAATCTTCTTCACCGTCCCAACCATGCCAATACCCAAAATGTCACAAAATTTCTTCAATGTAATGGTGATAGGCCTATCATAGATTTTGAATGACACATCTGTCCTGAAAGGGTTGTTAGTGAAAGAGAAACTCTCCACAAAAGTTTTGGTGAGCGTGGCGTATTGCTCACTCTCATCCTGCATATAATAAGTTAGACCAACCCTCCGAACAAGAGTTAGGAAATAATTGAGAATCCCTGCAGCTTGCAAAAAGGTAAAACAAGGGAAGGTAGAAGGGTACACATCCCCCTCATCTCCCTCGTTCCCAAAGCGTGTCGTAATACGATCCTCATTGTATGATGGCCTAGCTCGGGAGGATGGTCTCGAAGGCCTTGTCCTCCTAGGTGCATCACTCTCAAACACTTATCTAAAAGTGTGGTTGTCCATGACCCTTTTTCTGAAAATTTTAGACAAACATCAAACCAAGTGATTTCCAAGTTGGTAAATGATGAGGAACTACTATAGGAACTTGCTAGAGGGCTAAACATCCATCAAAATGAAATATCTAAGCATAGAAAAAACATGCAAGCTCAAACAACCTGTGACCTACAGTAGAAAAATACTCAGATACAATCCACCAATCAAAAATCTAATTGGACAAGCAGAGGAGGCACATATCGGAGAGCAATCCCTCCAAAAATCAGCAGCAAAGATGGGCTGAGCAACAAGATCGAAAATTGCGAGTAAGAACAGCAGGAACTCGAGCTTGAGAAAGTTTTCCGGTGTTTTTCGGGAGAGAGAAAGAAGTGGCTAGGAGGAGGCACTTTGGAGGGCCACAGGTGGGCCCCACCCAGGACAGGCGCGCCCTAGGGCTGGCTGCGCCACCAGGGGGTGTGCTGGCCTGGTGTCGTGGTATTGCCTATCATGATTTCAAAGTTTGCATATCATTCATGCATTCATAATCATTTTAGGATCATTTCTTCAAAAAAATAAACTTTGTGATCTATTATTTTATGTAAGCAAGGCAATAGCCTTAATGCTACTCTCTAATATGAGAACATTTGTTTTGACCAGAAAAGAATTGAGCATAGGATAGATTGATATTTCCAAAGCTTGGAAAAAGATTTTCAAAACAAAATATGAATTTAAAATCATTCATATGTCTATATTAAATAAATGGTAAAGGCATTGTTTATTTTAAATTCCAATGGGCCAATATAAATTTGAGTGAACAACAAAGTTTAATACTCAAATAAGTGCATGATTCATCCTATAAAGATTCAGAGAAAAATTTGAATTCAAATTCATTTCAAAAACATTTGAAAATGAATCCAAAAAATCAAAACAGAAAAAGAAAAGGATAAAAGAAATGGAAACAGGACGGCGCCAGCAATTGAGCCCAACAGCAGAGGCATCCCATTAGCTAGCCCACCCGGGTTTCCCCTCTCCCCCTGTTTCTCACCGCGGCCGCGCACACTCCCTCACTGACGCTCCGATCCCACCCTCCCCGTCATCATCGTCCCCAATCACCGCGCATCTGACCCGCTCCGCCGTTACCTCGCCGCAGTGACGCCACGATTACTCTCTGCTTAAATTCCATTGATTTGTTGCGTGAATGCCGCCCCTGCTCCGGCTACAAAACCCCCTCCCCACCCCGCACATTTCCCCTCACTCCACCCGTTCACTCCGCCACCAGGCTGCCCCTATTTCGCATTACACCGCCGCTGACTGAGCGAATCCGGCGAGGTATTCCGGTAAGCGTCGTGCTCGCGCCCACTCCTCAATCATTCTGAGATGATCCCCAGTTCCATGCGCATCCTCTCATATCCTTGGTTCATCTGATTATGGCCCAGAACGTCAACTTCGACGAGCACTGTGAGCATCCGACGCCGTCTCCAACTCCGACGAGGAATTTCGGTGAGGTTCGTCCGCCGCGTGCCTTCCCCTTGAACATATCGAGTTCGCCTGAACATTGCACACACACTGATTCCTTCTGTTTGTGCTAGGGCGGATCAGAACATCGCCAACGTCGTCGTCCACCTAAGCCCGATGCTGTCCCCGACTCCGACGAGCTCCCACGGCCACAACAGCTTGCCCCTGTCCACGCCAGCAACATCAGGAGCTTCCTCGCAACCTTGCGATGCCGGTAAGCATAGACACCGCCCCCAGCCCTTTCTAGAATCGCCACACCATCACCGGCACAGCCGTCGCCGCCGTTTTGGCCATTTGCACCGCCGGTTTAAGGTCAGCATGATTTGATCCATTGGATCTAGATCCAGTGGTCTAGATTAGACGCCAGGCCGAAGAGGTACGGGCAGATCTGAGCCTCTGGATCTTATTTAGATCTGACGGTGCGCGAGCGTGATCCAGTGCGAAGCGGTATCGTCTAATCAGGAAGCGCCGCATGGCTAGAGTTTTGTTTTAAAATCTGAATTTAGATCTATTAGATGTTCAAACTTGCAAAATTCATAACTTTTGATCCACACGTTCAAAGTTTGAAAATTTTATATCATTGGAATCAGGAGAAAGAATTCTATCCAACCATGCTCTTTGTTTAATAAATTGCTTCTGTAAAATTGGTTACTTTTGCAGAGACATTTGTAGGCCTATTTTGAGTATAAAAATTATTTGAAAGATGTTTTAAAGATCAAATTAAGTTTAATTAATGTATAAATGGTTAGTTTAGTGTTCAGTATTGTTTCTATTGTCTTGTTTGAATTGGAAAAATCATCACATGGCATTTTCATGTATTCATATATTTTTGCTTGTTTATTTTGATATGTGAATTTGGTGCTATCATTTTATGTGTAGATTTTGGTGCTAGTGGTGATTGTGATTGTGAAGATTGTTGCTACTCCCCCAACTACCAAGGCAAGTGGTGCTTCATGTTTTTGTCCCAATATTTGGACTATGCATTAGAAATATTTTGTATAGGGCTTGCATGAATATTTTTGCTATGTATCTATATGCTATGCTTGGGAAATCCTAGTAGTTGTAGAATTGTTAGAATTTTTCTCTAATTTAAGATACTTGCTATTGCCATGCTTAGCCTAGCTAGTAGCAACCAAGGGTGGAATATATACATGCTATGGAAAAATATTGCTAAGTATTTGACTTATGTTTTGCTTAATAAAACAACTAAGTGAATGAAACACCTGGGTGGATTGGTAATTGCTTGGTGGTTTTCGGTTGAGTGGTCACACAAGGCCCATTTCTATGGTTTACCTTGTGTATCTCACTTGGGGATTGCCACCCAGGAACAAAGGGATTTGAGATGCCAAATGTTAAGAAGCTTCTAGTGCAGCCACATGGCATTATGGGCTCTGCCTGGATCATATAGGTTGCAATAACTTAGCCAAATGGACAGTTGGTGGTAGGGGATGATAGGTTTGGAGCGTGTCCATTCCTGTCTAAGGGAAGGCTTCTGAAAGATCCTGTCTTGGTGAAAATCAAGTCTTGTGGGGAAAGTGCACCACCTCTGCAGATGGAAGAAAGTAAGTACTTAGACATGTCCCTGGTATTGGACAATTTGAGCATCAAGACATGGAAGCTATCAAGAATCTCCTCATCCCAATTTTTTAAGTTAAAACTTTTGGTTGAACAAGGGTGAAGGTTCACCAATTTCTATTGGTGGTTCCTTGGGAGTTTTTGCCAAACAAAAACTTAGTGTTTTCAACTGATAGGTAAAACCTATTTTGAGCAAAGCAAGCCTAAGCTACACTTAGACAAAATCATGTAGTAACTAGATGCTAATATTCTACTAAGGTATCACTTGCCAATACTATTCCAATGTATTGACCCACTGTGGCTATAACTTGTGATGTTGCAGGTTACTCTAATGATGATTAGGGGTTATGAGTCTACACTCAACATGCTTGCCTGTGGCACATGAAGATGAAGACTTTTATTTTTATTGCTAAGTTAAACTCTTGTACTAGCCTATGGCTATGGAGTTGTAAAAGACTATGCTATCTCTGGAATGACAATGTAATAATGACCTTTGTTTATGTGTACTTCATCTTAAACCGTGGATGCTAGCACTTGATCCAGGGACTAGCATTGCAATCACAGCAATCTCTACCTTTATAAAGGTGGGATCTTACAGATGGTATCAGAGCACTGTGTTGCCTGTAGGATTATGACCCTATGATTGGATTAGAAACCACTAAGGATTTTTTTTTTTACAATTTCCACACTTGTGTTTTTCTTCTCGTAAACTTTTCTAATCTTCTTTCTCATCTCTATTTGTAGATGAACTCCATCAACGAAGTTGTGAGGAAGGGACCGCTCATGACCATGACTTGGGAGTGTGAGACTGAATTTCCCAAGGCCCTCAAGAACCTTATGGTTACCATGGGGATACATGGTGCAGCTATGTACAAAGGTTTCCCTGTGATGGATGAAGGAGAAGAGTATTGGTGGGTGCAACTTCACTTGTACAAAAACAAAGAGGACAACCACAAGGAGTCAGGATTCTGCATGGTCACCAACTTAGAAATGCACACAACATTCTTTGACTCTTCAAGAAATGCAGCTTGGAATGCTATCAAGGAGCTTGGTGATAGACTCAAGTGCAGTATGCTCAACACCCAAAATTACCTTAGGGAAGAAAATAAGCATACCCAAGAGTTAGCCATCATAGACTTAGCCATGGAGTCATGTGATCAATATCAAAAGATTGCCTCTAGGGATGCCCTGATAGCCAACTTGGCAACTGAGTGGGGATTGTAATGTACTCTGTTAGTTGGACCACCACATTTATCGTTTTACTTCCAAAATTTTTTGTCTAAGTTATGTTGAACCTTTGATGCTTATAATGGATTTGTGTATGCCATGACTTGTGTGATTTTTGCAAAAGATATGCTTGTGATATTTTTTCTTGTGATTTTTCTTTATTGATGTTGATTCTAACTTTTCTCTATCTTATAAAAATAGATGCCTAATGTTATTATCAACACGGCCGAGGAGTTCAAGGGAACTTGTTTTGGTTCTCGTCTCATTGATCTCACTAGTGTGCTCAACCTTCCACTTCGTAGCATCATGACACTTCCACTCACCAAGTTTGAGAGGAAGGACCTTTGGGGCTTCAGAGTCACCCAGCCTGGACGCCAGACAGAGCCAACCACGGAGACCATCACTTTTAAGCTGATGCATGACGACAAGGAGAAAGGCCTAGATGTGGTCATGCAGGAATTACTTGGGCGCCTGGTAGGGAGACACTCCACAGAGCTTAGAGGTCTTTACTTTCACCCCTTCGGGAGACGCAATGAGGAGGGTGAGGCTACAGATTACGAGGAGGCTGCTAGAGAGACAATGGAGCCGATTCGTGTGTACCTCCAGGACCTAGAGGGTCTTATTAGGCACCTAGATACTGATAGGACCAACGTCATGCTTAGCAATGACGACCTCCAGGTGCAGCTTCATGAGAAGGACAAGCTCTTCGCGGAGCAAGACGAGATATTCAAGGAAATGGAGGCCAAGTTTGAAAGCCAGGACAAGAAATTCAAGAGCCAGGAGAAGAGAGTCCAAGACAGGAACAAGAAGATCCGAGAGATGAAGGAACAGCTAGAGGCCAAGGACTTCGAGCTTGAGCATCAGCAGGGAGTGATCGAGAGGCTTCGCTCACAGAAGAGGGCTCTTAGGGCCAAGATAGAGGCCTTGACTACTAATGTTGAGGAGTACAAGACTGCTATGGAGAATGCATGTCCTACCCTTGTTGATGTGGAGATTGACGTGGAGGAGTATTGTTGGCTACTCATTTATCTTTCATCTACCGTACTTTTGATTATTGAGTCGCAATGACCATCCAACATGTGGGTGGCTTGATATGGTGTGTTTTACATTTCCAAACTGGTTTTTTATGTCATTAAACTCTATGTTATTTTGATTCTTGGTTATTGTGATTGTCTATGTGATGTATTATGCATGTTTAACATCTATGGGTATCTCATTCTTATCCTATTGAAAACCACAAATGCCTCCTCGACGTGCCAACCCCAACCCAAACAACAACAATGTCACTCCTGAGATGCAACAGTTGATGACAGCACAGACACAACTGATGCAGATGATGACCAATTTTATGCAGAACCAGAATAAGAATAACAACAACAACCCGAAAAATCCACCAGGATTTGACATGCTCACCAGATTCCTAAGACTGAGGCCTGCAAAGTTCTCAGGAACCACTGATCCAATGGTAGCCAATGATTGTCTATGTTTGGTGAACAAGGATTTGGTGACTGTCGGCTGCACCGACGAAGAGAAGGTTAGGTTTGCAGAACATCTACTGGAAGGGCCTGCAGCAACCTGGTGTGATAACTTTTAGATCACCACCCCCATTGAAGATGTGACATGGGCTATTTTTGAGGATGGATTCCGTACAACTCACATTTCATCCGAAGTGACGAATTTGAAGAAGGAGTTCCACAACCTGAAACAACATCACCGCAGTGTGGCCAAGTATATTGAGGAGTTCAACAATCTGGCGCGTTATGCACCGGATGAAGTTGATACTGATGCCAAGAGGAAGGAGAAATTCCTCGAAGGACTGAATGATGAACTGAATCTGCAGCTGTCTGTTGCCTATGTCCCAACCTACCAATCACTTTGTGACAAGGCTACCATCTTGGAGAACAAGATGAAGTAGGTTGAGAGTAGGAAGAGGAAGCACAGCTTTGATAAGCATATCTCGGGATCATCTCACAAGCATTCCCATCATGATGATAGTGGGAGTTCTGGATCCCACAAACATGGAAAGTACAACAACCACCACGTCCACAACTGCCATCATGACAATAAGCATCATCGTAGTCATGATAATGACAAGTACAAGAACCACAAGAGTGGACACAAGAGTCACCACAGTGGAGGTGGAAATGGCAGTGGAAGTCAGCATGCAAAGAGAGTTATCAATCAGGTTGAATGTTTCAAGTGTAAGAAGATGGGTCACTATGCAAATGAGTACCCAGAAAATAAAGTTGAAGGAACCACCAAGCCCAACCCTTTCCAGAAGGGACAACTAAACCACATCAATGTGGAAGAGATTTATGAGGAATCTGATGTTGTGGCCGGTAAGTTCAAACTCAATTCTATTCCAGCACTTGTTCTTTTTTATACTGGTGCATCACATTCATTCATATCAAAAGCATTTGTTGATAGAAATGGGTTTCCAACTGAAAATATTAGGTGTCCAATAAAAGTAAGTTCTCCTAGTGGAGATATGATAGTAAGTCTTGGATGTCGGGATCTAGTGATAGAAGTTGGAAAGCATAAGTTTCCAGTTAGTCTAATATCCTAGATTCCGAAGGACTGGATGTAATTTTGGGAATGGACTGGATGAACAAATATGAAGGAGTACTAGACTGTGCCAATCATACTGTTGCACTCACAACCCCGAATAAGAAACATATTAGATTCAAGTCTAACTTTGAATCAAAAGGGAGTAAGCTAAATTCTCTTAAGGGGGTTAGTATAGACAGTGTGCTAATTGTGAGAGAATATCCGGATGTGTTTCTGGAGGAATTGCCGAGAATGCCACCAGATAGAGATGTGGAATTTCTGACTGACTTGCTGCCAGGATCAGGACCAATAGCAAAGAGGCCTTACAGGATGTCAGTTGATGAGTTGAAAGAGCTCAAGAAACAACTTGGAGAACAGTTGCATAAAGGATTTATTCAACCAAGTTCTTCATCTTGGGGAGCACCAGTTTTGTTTGTTGAAAAAAAAAGATAGAAGTCAAAGGTTATGCATAGATTATCATTCACTCAATGAGGTGACTATCAAGAACAAATATCCCTTGCTCAGAATCAATAATTTGTTTGATCAGTTAGAAGGAGCCCGTGTGTTATCAAAGATTGATCTCTGGTCAGGCTACTTTCAGCTTAAGATAAGGGAACAAGACATACCTAAGACAGCTTTCACCACTAGGTATGGATTGTATGAGTACACCGTGATGCCATTTGGTTTGACTAATGCACCAGCTTAGTTCATGAATATGATGAACAAGGTCTTCATGGAGTTTATTGACAAGTTTGTTGTCGTTTTCATCGATGATATTTTGATCTACTCCAAGAGCAAAGAAGAGCATGAGGGACATTTGCGTTTGATACTTGAGAAGCTTAGAGAGCATAAGTTGTATGCCAAATTCAGCAAGTGTGAATTCTGTTTGAATGAAGTTGTATTTCTTGGACACATCGTGTCAGGAGATGGTGTAGTAGTTGATCCCGCAGAAGTGTCAGCTGTAACTGAATGGGAATCTCCTAAGTCAGTGAAAGAAGTTCGTAGTTTCCTTAGATTGGCAGGATACTATAGAAGATTCATTGAGAATTTATCCAAGGTAGCTAAGCCAATGACGGAGTTACTAAAGAAAGACAAGAAATTTTCTTGGACTGAAGGATGTGAACTCAGTTTTCAAGAATTGAAGAAGAGACTAGTGACAGCACCAGTCCTATGTCTACCAGATTTGGAGAAGGATTTCCATGTGTATTGTGATGCATCTCATCATGGATTAGATGCAGTTCTGATGCAAGAAGGGAAAGTTGTGGCTTATGCCTCGAGGCAACTCAAAACTCATGAGGTGAATTATCCTACTCATGATTTAGAGTTAGCCTCTGTTGTCCATGCACTCAAAACATGGAGACATTATCTTTTGGGAAAGCGATGTGAAGTGTTCACAGATCACAAAAGTTTGAAGTATATCTTCACTCAGAAAGAAATCAACATGATACAAAGGAGATGGCTAGAACTCATCAAGGACTATGATTTGAGTTTGCAATACCACCCCGGTAAAGAAAATATTGTAGCGGATGCATTAAGCCGTAAGGTTTATGTTAATGGCCTTACTAAAGGAGAGTTGCCAGATGATCTGTGTGCCCAATTCAAAGATATCAGATTGGAGATAGTGCCTGAAGGACATCTCATGTCATTGGATGTTCAACCCACCTTGTTGGACAAAATCAAGGAAGCCCAAAAGACGGACAAGGACATTGAAGAGATTAAGGAAAAGATTGGTAAAGGAAAAGCCAAAGTATTCCATGAAGACGAACATGTTAGTTTATGGTATGGAAAATGTATCTGCATTCCGCAAGATCGAGAGCTTCGGAAACTGATTTTACAGGAAGCTCACAAATCGCCATATTCCATTCATTGAGGTAACACCAAAATGTACATGGATGTGAAGGAAAGATTTTGGTGGAATAATCTCAAGAAGGACATCGCCGAACATATTGCTTTGTGTGATGTATGTAGTAGAGTGAAAGCGGAACATCAGAAACCAGCAGGTTTGTTACAACCACTACCTATTCCTGAATGGAAGTGGGACAAGATTGGCATGGATTTCATCACCCGATTGCCAAGGACCAGGTGAGGATATGATTCTATTTGGGTTGTAGTGGATCGCCTAACTAAAGTGGCTCATTTCATACCCGTGAAGACAACCTATACAAGTGCTAAGTTGTCCAAGATCTATATGAATAGGATTGTGTGTCTACATGGAGTACCAAAGAGTATTGTGTCTGATAGGGGAACTCAATTCACTTCCCATTTTTGGAGGCAACTGCACGAGTCATTGGGAACAAGATTGGAATTCAGTACTGCTTTTCATCCCCAAACTGATGGACAGACAGAAAGGACCAACCAGATTTTAGAGGATATGTTGAGGGCATGTGCCCTAGACTATGGAGCTAGTTGGGATGAAAGTATGCCTTTACGCAGAATTCTCTTACTACAATAGCTATCAAGCCAGTATTGAGATGGCACCGTTTGAGTTTCTCTATGGGAGAAAGTGTACTACCCCATTTCTATGGAATGGTGTTGGAGAAAGAAACTTGTTCAGGCCAGAACTAATCAAAGAAGCTGAAGAGAAAGTCAAGTTAGTAAAGGACGGATTGAAGATAGCACAATCCCGACAGAAGAGCTACGCAGATCCCAAGCGTAGGGAAGTCACTTATGAGGTGGTGATAGAGCTTATCTTAGAGTATCACCACTTCATGGATAAGTGGCACCATTCAAGATTCTGAGCCTTAAAGGAGAAGTGGCATATGAGATTGAATTGCATGAATCATTGTCTGTCGTTCACAATGTGTTTCATGTGAGTCAGCTAAAGAAATGCCATCCAGAGATGGAGGAGACTTCTTTGAAGGATACTATACCTTTGGAGGAGGTCCAATTGGAAAGTGATCTCACTTATGAGGAAAAACCTAACAAGATTCTTGAGACTGCAGAAAGAGTTACTCGGACAACGACTATCAAATTCTGCAAGGTTCAGTGGGACCATCATTCTGAAGAAGAAGCAACATGGGAAATAGAAGATGACCTTCGGAAAGACCACCCTCACCTATTTGTTAGCCAATCCGAATCTCGAGGGCGAGATTCACCTTAAGGGGGTTAGGTTTGTAACATCCTAAAAATCATGATTTTAAAGTTTGCAAATCATTCATGCATTCATAATCATTTTAGGATCATTTCTTCAAAAACAGAAACTTTGTGATCTATTATTTTATGTAAGCAAGGCAATAGCCTTAATGCTACTCTCTAATATGAGAACATTTGTTTTGACCAGAAAATAATTGAGCATAGGATTGATTGATATTTCCAAAGCTTGGACAAAGTTATTCAAAACAAAATATGAATTTAAAATCATTCATATGTCTATATTAAATAAATGATAAAGGCATTGTTTATTTTAAATTCCAATGGGACAATATAAATTTGTGTGAACAACAAAGTTTAATACTCAAATAAGTGCATGATTCAACCTAAAGATTTAGAGAAAAAATTGAATTCAAATTCATTTGAAAAACATTTGAAAATGAATCTAGAAAATCAAAATAGAAAAAGAAAAGGATAAAAGAAATGGCAACAGGCCGGCGCCAGCAATTGAGCCCAACAGCAGAGGCATTAGCCAGCCCACCCGGGTTTCCCCTCTCCCTCTGTTTCTCATCGCGGCCGCGCACACCCCCTCACTGACGCTCCGACCCCACCTGCCCCGCCATCATCGTCCCCAATCACCGCGCGTCTGACCCGCACCGCCGTTACCTCGCTGCAGTGACACCGCAATTACTCTCTGCTTATATTCCATTGATTTGCTGTGTGAATGCTGCCCCTGCTCTGGCTACAAAACCCCGTCCCCACCCCGCACATTTCCCCTCACTCCACTCGCTCGCTCCGCCACCAGGCTTCTCCTATTTCGCATTACACCGTCGCTGACTGAGCGACTCCGGCGAGGTATTCTGGTAAGCGTCGTGCTCACGCCCACTCCTCAATCATTCTGAGATGATCCCCTGTTCCATGCGCACCCTCTCATATGCTTGGTTCATCTCATTGTGGCCCAGAACATCGACTTCGACGAGCACTGTGAGCATCCGACGCCGTCTCCAACTCCGACGAGGAATTTCGGTGAGGTTCGACCGCCCCGTGCCTTCCCCTTGAACCTATCGAGTTCGCCTTAACATTGCGCACACACTGATTCCTTCTGTTTGTGTTAGGGAAGATCAGAACGTCGCCAACGTCGCCGTCCACCTAAGCCCGGCGCTGCCCCCGACTCCGACGAGCTCCCACGGCCACAACAGCTTGCCTCTATCCACGCCAGCAATATCAGGAGCTTCCTCACAACCTTGCGACGCTGGTAAGCATAGACACCGCCCCCAACCCTTGCTAGAATCACCGCACCATCGCTGACAGAGCTGTCGCCGCCGTTTGGGCCATTTGCGCCGCCGGTTTAAGGTCAGCACGATTTGATCCACTGGATCTAGATCCAGTGGTCTAGATTAGACGCCAGGCCGAAGAGGTACGGGCATATCTGAGCCGCTGGATATTATTTAGATCTGACGGTGCGCGAGCGTGATCTAGTGTGAAGCGGTACCGTCTAATCAGGAAGCGCCATGTGGCTAGATTTCTGTATTAAAATCTGAATTTAGATCTATTAGATGTTCAAACTTGCAAAATTCATAACTTTTGATCCACACGTTCAAAGTTTGAAAATTTTATATCATTGGAATCAGGAGAAAGAATTCTATCCAACCATGCTCTTTGTTTAATAAATTGCTTCTGTAAAATTGGTTACTTTTGCAGAGACATTTGTAGGCCTATTTTGAGTATAAAAATTATTTGAAAGATGTTTTAAAGATCAAATTAAGTTTAATTAATGTATAAATGTTTTGTTTAGTGTTCAGTATTGTTTATCTTGTCTTGTTTGAATTGGAAAAATCATCACATGGCATTTGCATGCATTCATATATTTTTTCTTGTTTATTTTGATATGTGAATTTGGTGCTATCATTTTATGTGTAGATTTTGGTGCTAGTGGTGATTGTGATTGTGAAGATTATTGCTACTCCCCCAACTACCAAGGCAAGTGGTGCTTCATTTTTTTTTCCCAATATTTTGACTATGCATTAGAAATATTTTGTATAGGGCTTGCATGAATATTTTTGCTATGTATCTATATGCTATGCTTGGGAAATCCTAGTAGTTGTAGAATTGTTAGAATTTTTATCTAATTTAAAATACTTGCTATTGCCATGCTTAGACTAGCTAGTAGCAACCAAGGGTGGAATATATACATGCTATGGAAAAATATTGCCAAGTCTTTGACTTATGTTTTGCTTAATAAAACAACTAAGTGAATGAAACACGTGGGTGGATTGGTAATTGCTTGGTGGTTTTTGGTTGAGTGGTTACACAAGGCCATTTCTATGTTTTACCTTGTGTGTCTCACTTGTGTATTGCCACCTAGGAACAAAGGGATTTGAGATGCCAAATGTTAAGAAGCTTCTAGTGCAGCCACATGGCATTATGGGCTCTGCCTGGATCATATAGGTTGCAATAACTTAGCCCAATGGACAGTTGGTGGTAGGGGATGATAGGTTTGGAGCGCGTCCATTATGGTCTAAGGGAAGGCTTCTGAAAGATCCTATCTTGGTGAAAATCAAGTCTTGTGGGGAAAGTGCACCACCTCTGCAGATGGAAGAAACTAAGTACTTAGCCATGTCCCTGGTATTGGACAATTTGATCATTAAGACATGGAAGCTATCAAGAATCTCCTCATCCCAATTTTCTAAGTTAAAACTTGTGGTTGAACAAGGGTGAAGGTTCACCAATTTCTATTGGTGGTTCCTTGGGACTTTTTTGCTAAACAAAAACTTAGTGTTTTCAACTGATAGGTAAAACCTATTTTGAGCAAAGCAAGCCTAATCTACACTTAGCCAAAATCATGTAGTAACTAGATGCTAATATTCTACTAAGGTATCACTTCCCAATACTATTCCAATGTATTGACCCACTGTGGCTGTAACTTGGGATGTTGCAGGTTACTATGATGATGATTAGGGGTTATGAGTCTACACTCAACATGCTTGCCTGTGGCACATGAAGATGAAGACTTTTATTTTTATTGCTAAGTTAAACTCTTGTACTAGCCTATGGCTATGGAGTTGTAAAAAACTATGTTATCTCTAGAATGACGATGTAATAATGACCTTTGTTTCTGTGTACTTCATCTTAAACTGTGGATGCTAGCAATTGATCCAGGGACTAGCATTGCAATCACAGGGATCTCTACCTTTATAAAGGTGGGATCTTACAAGGCGTCCTCGCAGTGCATGTTTATAGACGTGGGGGAAGGCGGATGGTTGTCGGGTACGAGGTAAGACATCTTACCCAGGTTCAGATCCCACAACGGGGGTAGAATCCTACTCTTGCTATAAATCACTATAATGGAAATACGCCGAGTAATAGGGATTGGTTCGTTGTGCGAGGTGACTAGAAAGTCTAAGTTGTCTTGCCCTAAAGGCTCCCATAGGCCCGACTTATATAGTCGCCAGGTCCTAGGTTACAGGGAAAAGTCCTAGCCGGACAGGTTACAGAGTCCTACACTGCTTACAACTAGTCTAGCGTGTCTTGCACTCCAAGGCTCTGGGTACGTCGGTGACTCCACCGTAGCCTTCCTTTATCCGGCATGGGCCTCCCTTCTAGATCCATCTAACTAGGCCGCCCAGCAGGTCATGGGCCATGCTACCAACTGTGGGCCACTCGGGTTATCCGGATAGGAGACATGCTATGAGGATACCCATATAGCATATCCCCAACAGTAGCCCCCGGAGAACTCCGAGATCTTGCGCCGTCTTGCCTCTTCAAGGTGAATACTCCGTCTAGATGGATGTCGGAAAATCATCAAGCAATATCTTGTAGTCCTCCCAAAGAACCCTGCAAGGTTTTCTCCGTCTTCAATTTGTAAGTCAGAGAATTGCTGAATCTTCTATCATACTGTTCCGCAGTCGGACTGGATCCGTCCATGCTGGAATAATCTTATGTGATGGTCCACCTGCCAGTGACAGCTAGGGCAACGTAGACATAGGTCAGCAATGCCTCGTAACTCACACATGTCAAGAACACAATCATGTTCGTTTTCCCGCGCGAGCGATACGAACCGTTGGCGGCGACGGTTGGAAACGTGGCGAAATTTTCGCGCACGATCCCGCACACGCCGCCCACGCGTCAACCATTCGATCATCTTGCACGAATCTTGATGCCAGAGGTTATAAATTGTAACAGCGGTGGAATTTTTACTTTTCACCTCATTGTCCTCTTGCATCGTCTTCTTCCTCCATCGAGCGCCTCCTCGATCTCTCTGCATGATTGTGAAAAACCCTAGCCCTTTAACCTTTCTCAGTCACCACCTTAGCCTCCCCCAATGGCTAGCAGCAGCTCCGCCCCCTCCATGGAAGCGTCAGGAGATGCCGCGGCGAAGCGGGCGAGCACGTTCCTCATGCCCCCAGAGGGTCTGGTGATCCCCAAATCCGCGGTGGTCAAATACACCGGCGGCAACCATAATCCAGCGGCGTTGGAGCTGCTAGAGGAGGAAAACGACTCCCACAAGGAGTGCTGTCGCGTTTCGGACATCACGGACTGTGACATCAAGGAGCTGATCATTGAGGGCTACCTCCCTGCGATAGAGGGGCTCATCTGGCGGGCGGCACCGGCCGGCGAGGTCACCCCTTCTCCCCAAGCCGGAGAGAAGGTGTACCTAAAAGCCTAAATGGTACGCGGCGTCTCCCTGCCCATCTCCAATTTCTTCCTAGCTGTCCTCAACCATTACCGAGTACAGCCTCAAAACCTCTTCCCCAATAGCATCCTCGCGCATAGCAACTACGCGGCGCTTTGCGAGGGTTACTTAGGGTTTATGCCTAGGCTAGATCTCTTTATCTACTTTTTCACCATCAAGCGGGAAGCCAGAGCCGGCAAGGACGATCTCAGGAACTGTGGCACTATTAGTTTTAAGATACGGCCTGGCCGACGGTTCCCCTACATCATCGGCCATGAGTCCTGTAAAAACTGGCAACGGACATACTTCTACGGCCCAGATATCCCTCTAGCTGGCCGAGAAGCAACGTATCCGGACTTTGTCGATGGAGATGCCACCGAAGCCTCAACATGGAGATCCCAGGCCTCCCTTCCCTTCGAAATCGATGCTTCCCGTGCTATAAGGCGGATAGAGTGGTTCGTAGAGACGGGTCTGACCGGATTGGACCTGGCCATGTGCTGGTTCGTCAGGCGGATCCAACCTCTACAGCACCGCTCGAAGCTGATGCATGAGTACACCAAGGATAGGAAGAATAGCCTCCGCATCGCCGAGGACAATTTCTCGAGTGACTTCATCAAGATTCGACTCAAGGACATAGTCAAGGTGAAGGATAGGAAGCGACGCTTCACTATCACCTATGACATGTTCGTTGACGGCACGTGCCCAAAGGTATGATGTTTATTTTCCGTATATGACATATGCTCTAGTTCTTCCGTCTAACCATTACCATCTTCATCTAACACTTGTGGGATTTCACTTAACAGCTCAACATTCTAGATGAGGATAGCATGGCTGTCCAAATCTATGACCCAAAGATGAAGGAAGTCACCGTCGTGTCCGACGACGATGTCCCGCTGGCATGAAAGCGGAAGAGCTCCACCTCTGACGTTGCCGACAGAGGCAAGAAGAAGAAGACGGAGGGTGGAGCCTCCAAGAAGACTACCGCCGCCCTGGAGGCGGAGAAAAGAAAGGTTACCGAGATCCCCTTTGCCAAAGCACCCCCTCTTGTGTAAGCTTCTTTCTCTCCGACATTGTCCATTGCTTGTTTCCTGTAATTATACTTTTTGCACGTTTCAGGAAGAAGGCCACTACCAGTTTGAAGAAGACCTCCAAAACATTGGGGGCTTCTAGAAACATCAAGGATATGTTGCATCATGACGTGTCTCCCCACGCATCTCCTGCCATCGCCCCTTCTACTCCCAGCGTCCAGCCTATGCCTGCTCCGACAAGCTCATAGGCCAAAGGTGCATCTGGCCCTTCCGCCATGGAAGTGGACTCAGGTGCCTTCGCGGAGCTTGCTGTTGTCGGCGAACAAGCAACGCAAGAAAGTATCGCAACGCAAATAGCTGAAGCTCCGGATAAGGATGCCATCGTTAGCGGTAAGGCGGTGGTGGAGAGTGGTACGTCTGCCGAAGGCGGCACCTCTACACCCAAGAAAACCGTAGAGTTATCGAAGATAGTCTACCCGGCACTTAGGCCGAGTAGTTCTACTTTTGTTCCTGGTGCAGCGCCAACATCTCCAACATGCGGTCTTGAGGAGCTTCTCCGGCAAGCAGAAATCTTGCAACAAAACAGTTTATCCTTCGGCAAGTTGCTTGCTGAGAGTGCTACAAACCTCAAGATCATCGCACTTGTAATTTTTATTTGCCTTTTACATTTCATATGAGTATCCCACTGTAGACCCCGAGGATTTAGAAGGAAAACCATAGGGATTTGCATCTAAATGCTCTAAGAGTGTCTAAGATAGAAAACTTCTCACTGTAGCCCCCAAACATATGGTTTGAATGAATTATTCCGACTAGATGCTTTAAGAGTAGCATACGCAGTGTTTGTAAATTTCGATATTGTAGCCCCCAAGCTTCTAGTTGTAACTGAATTAGTTCCAACTAGATGCTTAAAGAAAGACTAAACATATGACTGAGTTTAAAAACTTTATACTGTAGCCCCCAAGCTTCTAGTTGAAAACTGAATTATTTCTAACTAGATGCTTAAAGAAAGACCAAGCATATTGCTAAGTTAATGTAAGATCCCTCCTTTATAAAGGAAAAGGATCCCTGTGATTGCAATGCTAGTCCCTGGATCAATGCTAGCATCCACAGTTTAAGATGAAGTACACAGAAACAAAGGTCATTATTACAGTCATTCTAGAGACAACATAGTCTTTACAACTCCATGGCCACAGGCCTAATACAAGAGTTTAAATAAGTAATTAGATAAAAGTCTTCATCTTCATGTGCCACAGGAAATCATGTTGAGTGTAGACTCATGACTCCTAATCCTCATCAGAGTAACCTGCAACATCACAAGTTACAGCCACAGTGGGTCAATACATTGGAATAGTATTGGCAAGTGATACCTTAGTATAATTTTTGGTGGACTAGATACTATATGCAATTTGGCTAAGTGTAGCTTAGGCTTGCTTTGCTCAAAATAGGTTTTGCCTATTAGTTGAAAACACTAAGTTTTTCTTTGTCAAAAACTTTTCCCAAGGAACCACCAATAGACATTGAGGTCCTTCAACCTTGTTCAACCACAAGTTTTACTTAGAAATTGGGATGAGGAGATTCTTGATAGCTTCCATGTCTTGATGCTCAAGTTGTCCAATACCAAGGACATGGCTAAGTACTTAGATTCTTCCATCTGCAGAGGTTGTGCACTTTCCCCACAAGCCTTGATTTTCACCAAGACAGGACCTTTCAGAAGCCTTCCCTTAGACCAAATGGACGCGCTCCAACCTATCATTATCACTACCACCAACTGTCCAAATGGCTAAGTTATTGCAACCTATATGATCCAGGCAGAGCCCATATTTCCAAGTGGCTGCACTAGAATCTTCTTAACATTTGGCCTCTAAAATCTCTTTGTTCCTGGGTGGCTTTCCACAAGTGAGATACACAAGGTAAACCATAGAAATGGGCCTTGTGTAACCACTCAACATAAACCATTCCTTCCATTCCACCCAGGTGTTTCATTCACTTAGTTGTTTTATTAAGTAAAAACTCAAGTCCAAAGACTTAGAAATATTTTATCATAGCATGAATATTTCACTACCCTTGGTTGCTACTAGCTAGGCTAAGCATGGTATAGATAAGCATCTTAACTTAGAAATTTCCTAGCAATTCTACACTACTAGGATTTCCCAACATGGCATATAAGCAAAATATAACATGCAAGACTAGCAAAATATTTCTAATGCTTAGTAGAAAACATAGGGATAAAAATATCATGAAGCACCACTTGCCTTGGTAGTTTGGAGAGTAGCTACACTCCTCACAATCACAATCACTATTGGCACCAAAATCTACACATAGAATCATAGCAACAAATGACATACAAATAAATACAAGCAAAAATATATGGATGCATGCAACATGATATGTGATGATTTTCTAAACTCAACAAGACAAGTGTACAGTACTGGTTTATAAACAAGTTCAAAACTTGCCAAACAACATTTATTTAAACACTAAAAAATTTCTCAATAATTTATATACACAAAATAGGCCTACACATGTTTCTGTAAATAAAACCATTTTAACAGAAACAAAACATTAAACACATTGCATATTTGGAAAGGTCTTGCATTGATATAAAATTTGTCAAATTTGAACATGGGAATCAAAAGTTATGGCTAAAACAAAATCAAACAACTAATAGATCTAATTCAAAATTTTAAAACAAACTCTGTACCACGCGGCGCTCTCCCATTGGTTGGTACCGCTTCGCGTCGGATCACGCTTCTGAGCCGCTGGACCTAACTTAATCGCGCGGCTCTGATTGAATCATACCTCTTCATCTAGGTTCTATCGTGACCACTAGATCTAGATCTAACGGCGCTCAGCACTCGACCATCAAGTGGCGGCACTGGCGGCAGCGACAGGCGGTGACGCCTCTGTCAGAACTGCTACCGGCGTTCTAGGTCGCGCGGGAGAGGGAGAAGGGGCTTACCAAGCTCGTCGTGTGTTGCTGATGCTCAAGGTGGCGATGGCTGGTCAAGGGGCGCGCTGTGGTGGCCAAGGGAGCTCGTCAGAGTTGCTGTCGGCGTCAGATGCTTGCTGTCGAAGATGTTGCCGAGGTTTTGGTTTAGGAGGTGCGCAAGGGCCTGGCGATCAAGACAGTATCAAAGGGGAGGCAAGGGGCGGTCTCGTTTTACCTGAATTGCATGTCGGAGTCGAGCGGCGGCTCAGGTGTTCGCGGGTGTGAACGAAGATGTAGAAAGCAAACACAGGGCATCAGTGAACGCGCAAGGACATGCTGGTCATGATGGTTTGAACCAGAGACAGGGGGCAGCCAGTACTCACCGAGATTGGTCGCCGAAGTGCGTCTGTGCAGCGGCGGTGCAAGGGCGATTGCAGGCAGCCTGGGGGCGTTTCTGTCTGGCTTTGTTGGGGGAAATGGCCGCGAGGTGGAGGTGGTATTATAGCCAGAGCGGGGGCGAGGATCATGCGCGGTATCAATGGCAATTAAGTGCGGAATCAACGCGCTAGTGAATGGCGGAGGGAACGGCCGGCGACGTGGTCGTGGGCGCGATTTGGGGAAGATGATGATGAGTCGAGGTCCACTACCAAGGACTACAGAAAAGTCTTGGTGAGAAAATCAGAAGGAGAGGGAAAACCCGGGTGGGCTGGCTAACGGGCTGCTTTGCTTGTTGGGCCAAAATTCTGGCGCCGGCCCTTTTCCTTTTCTCTAACCTTTTTCTTTTTCTGAATGAATTTCCAGGAACCTTTTTCAAATTATTTCAAAATCTATTTGAATTCAAATCTTTTCAGGATTTTTGCAGTGTGCAACCATCACATTTGTGGGCATAAAATCAAGTGGTCACTTTGAATTGTCCTGGTCACTTGGAATAAAATAAAATAAGCAGTGACATAGCAC
Organism: Avena insularis; assembly: GCA_023614405.1. Taxonomy (NCBI): domain Eukaryota; kingdom Viridiplantae; phylum Streptophyta; class Magnoliopsida; order Poales; family Poaceae; genus Avena; species Avena insularis. The sequence continues at coordinate 236,056,465 of CM042687.1, read as the reverse complement.
CAGTTTGAAAATAGGTTTTGAAATTGGTTTTCAAATTATATTTGTTTTGAATCTTTGGTTTAAATCCTAGCAATCTAGCAATACACTCTGAAAGCAATAAGACACAAGGTTTGGTTCACTGAACATCTATCTCACATTGGAGATTTGTATTTGTTTTAAATGCTTATCACATAAAATAATGAGCTCATATGCTCCTGTTTTTGACTTGATTTGTTTGAAATGAACTCTATATGATCATGGATGCATGGATGATATGCATCAGTTTGAAACATGATTTTAGGGATGTTACAAATCTAACCCCCTTAAGGTGAATCTCGCCCTCGAGATTCGGATTGGCTAGCAAATAGGTGAGGGTGGTCTTTCCGAAGATCATCTTCTCTTTCCCATGTTGCTTCCTCTTCGGAATGATGGTTCCATTGAACTTTGCAGAACTTGATAGTCTTAGTCCGTGTGACTCTTTCTGCAGTCTCAAGAATCCTGATAGGTTTCTCCTCATAAGTGAGGTCACTCTCCAACTGAACCTCTTCCAAAGGTATGGTATCCTTCAAAGAAGTTTCTTCCATTTCTGGATGACATTTCTTAAGCTGAATCACATGAAACACATTATGAACAGCTGACAAAGATTATGTCAATTCAATTTCATAAGCAACTTCTCCTTTCCGACTCAGAATCTTGAATGGTCCAACATATCTTGGGGCCAACTTCCCTTTGACTCCAAACCTCTTCACTCCACGAAGTGGTGACACTCTAAGATAAGCTCTATCACCAACTTCGTAGATGACTTCTCTACGCTTAGGATCTGCGTAGCTCTTCTGTCGGGACTGTGCTATCTTTAATCTGTCCTTAACCAACTTGACCTTCTCTTCGGCTTCTTTGATTAGTTCTGGTACGAACTAACTTCTTTCCCCCACACCATTCCATAACAATGGGGTGGTACATTTTCTCCCGTAGAGAAACTCAAATGGTGCCATCTCAATGCTGGCTTGATAGCTGTTGTTATAAGAAAATTCCGCGTAAGGCAGACTTTCGTCCCAACTGGCTCCATAGTCTAGGGCACATGCCCTCAACATGTCTTCAAGAATCTGATTAGTCCTTTCTGTCTGTCCATCAGTTTGAGGATGAAAAGCAGTGCTGAATTCCAACCTCGTTCCCAATGACTCATGTAGCTGTCTCCAAAAATGGGAAGTGAATTGAGTTCCCCTATCAGACACAATACTCTTGGGCACTCCATGTAGACACACAATTCTACTCATATAGATCTTGGCCAACTTAGCACTTGTATAGGTTGTCTTTACGGGTATGAAATGAGCCACTTTAGTTAGGCGATCTACTACTACCCAAATAGAATCATATCCTGACCGGGTCCTTGGCAATCCGGTAATGAAATCCATACCAATCTTGTCCAACTTTCAATCACGAATAGGTAGTGGTTGAAGCAAACCTGCTGGTTTCTGATGTTCCGCTTTCACTCTACTACACACATCACACAAAGAAATATGTTCGGCGATGTCCTTCTTGAGATTATTCCACCAAAATCTTTCCTTCATATCCATGTACATTTTGGTGTTACCCGGATGAATGGAATACAGTGAGTTGTGTGCTTATTGAAAAATCAGTTTCCGAAGCTCCGGCTCTTGTGGAACACAGATACGTTTTCCATGCCATAAAGTACCCTGTTTGTCTTCATGGAATCCTGTGGCTTTTCCTCTGCGAATCTTTTCCTTAATTTCTTCAATTTCCTTATCAGTCTTCTGGGCTTCTTTGATCTTGTCCAACAAAGTGGGTTGAACATCCAAAGACATGAGATGTCCTTCAGGCACAATCTCCAATCTGAGATCTCTAAATTGGGCACACAGATCATCTGGCAATTCTCCCTTAGTAAGGCCATTCACAAAAACCTTACGGCTTAGAGCATCTGCTACAACATTTGCTTTACCGGGGTGGTATTGCAAACTTAAGTCATAGTCCTTGATGAGTTCTAGCCATCTTGTTTGTCTCATGTTAATTTCTTTCTTGGTGAAGATATACTTCAAACTCTTGTGATCTATGAACACTTCACAACGCTTTCCCAAAAGATAATGTCTCCATGTTTTGAGTGCATGGACAACAGAGGCTAACTCTAAATCATGAGTAGGATAGTTCACTTCATGAGTTTTGAGTTGTCTCGAGGCATAAGCCACAACTTTCCCTTCTTGCATAAGTACTGCACCTAATCCATGATGAGATGCATCACAATAAAGTTAAAAATCTTTCTCCAAGTCTGGCAAACATAAGACTGGTGCTGTCACAAGTCTCTTCTTCAATTCTTGAAAGCTGAGTTCACAACCTTCAGACCAAGCAAATTTCTTGTCTTTCTTTAGAAATTCTGTCATAGGTTTAGCTACCTTGGAGAAATTCTCAATGAACCTTCTGTAGTAACCTGCTAAGCCAAGGAAACTACGAACTTCTTTCACTGACTTGGGAGATTCGCATTCGCCATATGAAACTTTGGCGGGATCAATCACACCATCATCTCCTGACACAACGTGTCCAAGAAACCCAACTTCATTCAACCAGAATTCACACTTGCTGAATATGGCATACAGTTTATGCTCCCTGAGCTTCTCAAGTATCAAACGCAAATGCCCTTAATCCTCTTCTTTGCTCTTGGAGTAGATTAAAATGTCATCGATGAAAACGACAACAAACTTATCAAGAAATTCCATGAACACCTTGTTCATCATATTCATAAAGTATGTTGGTGCATTGGTCAAACCAAACGGCTTCATGGTATACTCATACAATCCATACCTTGTGGTGAAAGCTGTCTTAGGTATGTCTTGTTCCCTTATCTTGAGTTGGAAATAACCTGACCGGAGATCAATCTTTGAGAACACACAAGCTCCTTCTAACTAATCAAACAAATCATTGATTCTAGGCAAAGGGTATTTGTTCTTGATAGTCACCTCATTGAGTGAACGGTAATCTATGCATAACCTTTGACTTCTATCTTTATTTTCTACAAACAAGACTGGTGCTCCCCAAGATGAAGAACTTGGTTGAATAAATCCTTTCTGCAACTGTTCTCCAAGTTGTTTCTTGAGTTCTTTCAGTTCATCAACTGACATCTTGTACGGTCTCTTTGCTATTGGTCCAGATCCTGGTAGCAAATCGATAAGGAACTCCACAACTCTATCTGGTGGCATTCCCGGCAATTCTTCCGGAAACACATCCGGATATTCACTCACAATTGGCACACTGTCTATGCTAACCCCCTTAAGAGAATTTAGCTTACTCCCTTTTGATTCAAAGTTAGACTTGAATTTAATCCGTTTCCTTTCCGGGGTTGTGAGTGCAACAGTACGATTAGCACAATCTAGTACTCCTTCATACTTAGCCATCCAATCCATTCCCAAAATTACATCCAGTCCTTGGGAATCTAGGATTATTAGATTCACTGGAAACTTATGCTTTCCGAACTCTATCACTAGATCCCGGCATCCAAGACTTACTATCATATCTCCACCTGGAGAACTAACTTTTATTGGACACCCAATGTTTTCAGTTGGAAACCCATTTCTATCAACAAATGCTTTTGATATGAATGAATGCGATGCTCCAGTATCAAAAAGAACAAGTGCTGGAATAGAATTGAGTTTGAACTTACTAGCAAAAGCATCTGGCTCTTCATAGATTTCCTCCATATTGATGTGGTTCACTTGTCCCTTCTGAAAAGGGTTGGGCTTGTTGGGTCCTTCAACTTTCTTTTCCGGGAATTCATTTGCATAATGCCCCATCTTCTTGCACTTGAAACACTCAACCTGACTAATGTCCTTCTTGACAGGCTGGCTTCCACTGCCACTTCCACTACCACTATGGTGGCTCTTATGTCCACCCTTGTGGTTCTTGTATTTGTCATTGTCATGACTACAGTGATGCTTGTTGTCATGATGACGGTTGTGGTTGTGGTGCTTGTTGAATTTCCCATGCTTGTGGGATCCTGAGCTTCCACTATCATCATAATGGGAACACTTGTGACACGATCCTGAGCTGTGCTTGTCCGAGTGCTTTCTCTTCCTACTCTCAACTTGCTTCATTTTGTTCTCCAAAATAGCAGCCTTGTCACAAAGAGACTGGTATGTGGGAACATATGCCACAGCTAACTGTAGGTTCAGTTCATCATTCAACCCTTCAAGGAACTTTTCCTTCCTCTTAGCATCAGTGTCAACTTCATCCGGTGCATAACGCGCCAGATTGTTGAACTCCGCAATATATTCAGCCACCCTGCGGTGGCGCTGTTTCAGATTATGGAATTCTTTCTTCTTCAGACTCATCACTCCAGATGAGATATGATCAGTACGAAAGCCATCTTCAAAAATAGCCCATGTCACATCTTCGATGGGAGTGGTGATCTGGAAGTTATCCCACCAAGTGGCAGCTGGTCCTTCCAACAAATGTGCTGCAAATCTGACTTTTTCTGCATCAAGATCTGACCCACAGTTACCAAGTCCTTGTTCACAGAGCATAGCCAATCATTGGCCACCATAGGATCAGTTGTTCCTGAGAACTTTGCTGGCCTCAATCTCAAGAACCTGGTAAGCATGTCAAAACCCGGTGGGTTGTTGTTGTTGTTATTGTTGTTGTTGTTGTTGTTGTTCTGGTTCTGGATGAACGTAGTCATCATTTGCATCAGCTGAGTCTGAGCTGTCATCATTTGCTGCATCTCAGGAGTGATGTTATTGTTATTGGGGTTGGGATTGGCACGACAGGGAGGCATCTGTGGTTTGTTCAATAGAGATAAGAATGAGATACCCATAGATGCTATCATGCACAATACATCACATAAACAATCACCATGCATGCATCATAATAATAATAGTTCAACAACAAAGACGACAAGTTTGCAAAGTAAACACACCAATAACAAGCCATCCACATGTTGGATGGTCATTGCGACTCAAATAAAGTATGATAATTAAATGATAAATGAGTAGTCATCACTACTCCTCGGCATCAACCTCCTCCTCAACAAAGGTAAGACCGGCATTCTCCATAGCGGTCTTGTATTCCTCGACATTGGTGGTCAAGGTCTCTACCTTGGCTTTGACAGCCCTCTTCTGAGAACGAAGCCTCTCAATCACAGTCTGCTGATGCTCGAGCTCGAAGTACTTGGCCTCCAGTTCTGCAGTCATGTCTCGAATCCTCTTGTCCCTATCTTGGACTCGCTTCTCTTGACTCTTGAACTTTCTGTCCTGGCTCTCGAACTTTGCCTCCATCTCCTTGACTATCTCATCTTACTCCACGAAGAGCTTGTCCTTCTCATGAAGCTGCACCTGGAGTTCGTCATTGCTAAGCATGACATTGGTCCTATCAGTGTCCAGGTGCCTAAGAAGAACCTCTAAGTCCTGGAGGTATAGGTGAATCGGCTTTGCTGTCTCTCTCGAAGTGTCCTCGAAGTCGATGGCCTTCACATCTACCGAAGACATGGAAGTGAGTACCTCTAACCTGTCGAGAGTGTCTTCCTAACAGTCGTCCAATCAAGTCCTGCATGACTACCTCTAGGCCTCTCTCCTTGTCATCGTGCATGAGCTTGAAGATGATAGCCTCCGTGGTAGGCTCAGTCTGGCGTCCGGGCTGATTGACCTTGAAACCCCAAAGGTCTTTCCTCTCAAACTTGGTGAGGGGAAGTACCATGATGGTAGGAAGGGGGAGATTGAGCAAACTAGTGAGCTCAATAATACGAGGGCCAAAGCGAGTTCCCTGGAACTCCTCAACAGTGCTGATGGTAACATTAGGCATCTATTTATAAGATAGAAAAAGTTAGAATCAACACATTTTAAAATAAAACACAAGGCAAAGCATCACATGCATATCTTTGGAAATCAAAACACACAAGTCATGGCATACATGGATCCATTACAACAACCAAAGTTCAATTTATTTTAAGCAACATTTGGAAAATAAGGTGTTAAGTGGTGGTCCAACTAACGAAGTACGCTTACAATCCTATCTCACTAGATATGTTGGCTAACACAATATTTCTAGAAGCAATCAGTCTATCTTGAGCACATGACTCCATTACTAAGTCTATAATGTCTCCTCTTAAGGTTTGGTTGGTAGCCTCCAACTCTTGGGTATGTTTCTTCTCTTCCTTTAGGTCATTTTGGATGTTGAGCATTCTGCACTTGACTCTATCACCAAGTTCTTTGATGGTCTTCCAAGCTGCATCCCTTGCCGAATCAAAGAATGTAGTGTACACCACTGAATTGGTGAACATGCAGAATCCTGATTCCTTGTGGTTGTCTTCCTTGTTCTTATACAAGTGAAGTTACACCCACCAGTACTCAACTCCTTCATCCATCACAGGAAAACCTTTATACACAGCTGCACCATGTATTTCCATTGCAACCATGAGTTCATTGAGAGCCTTGGGAAATTCTGTCTCACACTCCAAACACATTGTCATGAGTGGTCCTTTCCTTACGGCTTCGTTGATGGAGTTCATCTACAAATAGAGATGAGAAAGAAGATTAGAAAAGTTTACGAGAAGAATAGACAAGTGTAGAAGTTGTTTGAAATTTTTTCCTTAGTGGTTTCCAATCCTAGGGTCATAATCCTACAGGCAACACAGTGCTCTGATACCATCTGTAAGATCCCTCCTTTATAAAGGAAAAGGATCCCTGTGATTGCAATGCTAGTTCCTGGATCAATGCTAGCATCCACAGTTTAAGATGAAGTACACAGAAACAAAGGTCATTATTACAGTCATTCCAGAGACAACATAGTCTTTACAACTCCATGGCCACAGGCCTAATACAAGATTTTAAATAAGTAATTAGATAAAAGTCTTCATCTTCATGTGCCATAGGCAATCATGTTGAGTGTAGACTCATGACTCCTAATCCTCATCAGAGTAACCTGCAACATCACAAGTTACAGCCATAGTGGGTCAATACATTGGAATAGTATTGGCAAGTGATACCTTAGTATAATTTTTGGTGGACTAGATACTATATGCAATTTGGCTAAGTGTAGCTTAGGCTTGCTTTGCTCAAAATAGGTTTTGCCTATTAGTTGAAAACACTAAGTTTTTCTTTGTCAAAAACTTTTCCCAAGGAACCACCAATAGACATTGAGGTCCTTCACCCTTGTTCAACCACAAGTTTTACTTAGAAATTGGGATGAGGAGATTCTTGATAGCTTCCATGTCTTGATGCTCAAGTTGTCCAATACCAGGGACATGGCTAAGTACTTAGATTCTTCCATCTGCAGAGGTTGTGCACTTTCCCCACAAGCCTTGATTTTCACCAAGACAGGACCTTTCAGAAGCCTTCCCTTAGACCAAATGGACGCGCTCCTACCTATCATTCCCACTACCACCAACTGTCCAAATGGCTAAGTTATTGCAACCTATATGATCCAGGCAGAGCCCATATTGCCAAGTGGCTGCACTAGAAGCTTCTTAACATTTCGCCTCTAAAATGTCTTTGTTCCTGGGTGGCTTTCCACAAGTGAGATACACAAGGTAAACCATAGAAATGGGCCTTGTGTAACCACTCAACATAAACCATTCCTTCCATTCCACCCAGGTGTTTCATTCACTTAGTTGTTTTTTTAAGTAAAAACTCAAGTCCAAAGACTTAGAAATATTTTATCATAGCATGAATATTTCACCACCCTTGGTTGCTACTAGCTAGGCTAAGCATGGTATAGATAAGCATCTTAACTTAGAAATTTACTAGCAATTCTACACTACTAGGATTTCCCAACATGGCATATAAGCAAAATATAACATGCAAGACTAGCAAAATATTTCTAATGATTAGTAGAAAACATAGGGATAAAAATATCATGAAGCACCACTTGCCTTGGTAGTTTGGAGAGTAGCTACACTCCTCACAATCACAATCACTATTGGCACCAAAATCTACACATAGAATCATAGCAACAAATGACATACAAATAAATACAAGCAAAAATATATGGATGCATGCAACATGATATGTGATGATTTTCTAAACTCAACAAGACAAGTGTACAGTACTGGTTTATAAACAAGTTCAAAACTTGCCAAACAACATTTATTTAGACACTAAAACATTTCTCAATATTTTATATACACAAAATAGGCCTACACATGTTTCTGTAAATAAAACCATTTTAACAGAAACAAAACATTAAACACATTGCATATTTGGAAAGGGCTTGCTCTCCTGATTCCATTGATATAAAATTTGTCAAATTTGAACGTGGAAATCAAAAGTTATGGCTAAAACAAAATCAAACAACTAATAGATCTAATTCAAATTTTTAAAACGAACTCTGTGCCACGCGGCGCTCTCCCATTGGTTGTACCGCTTCGCGTCGGATCACGCTTCTGAGCCGCTGGATCTAACTTAATCGCGCGGCTCTGATTGAATCGTACCGCTTCATCTAGGTTCTATCGTGACCACTAGATCTAGATCTAACGGCGCTCAGCACTCGACCATCAAGTGGCGGCGGCGATAGGCGGCGACGCCTCTGTCAGAACTGCTACCGGTGTTCTAGGTCACGCGGGAGAGGGAGAAGGGGCTTACCAAGCTCGCCGTGTGTTGCTGATGCTCAAGGTGGCGATGGCTGGTCAAGGGGCGCGCTGTAGTGGCCGAGGGAGCTCGTCGGAGTTGCTGGCGGCGTCAGATGCTTGCTGTCGAAGACGTTGCCGAGGTTCTGCGTCGACCTAGCACGAGCCAGATGGTTTAGGAGGTGCGCAAGGGCCTGGTGATCAAGACAGTATCAAAGGGGAGGCAAGGGGCGGTCTCGTTTTACCTGAATTGCACGTCGGAGTCGAGCGGCGGCTCAGGTGTTCGCGGGTGTGAACGAAGACGTCGCTCTGGGTCACGAGAAAGCAAACAGAGGGCATCAGTGAACGCGCAAAGACATGCTGGCCATGATGGTTTGCACCAGAGACAGGGGGGTGGTCAGTACTCACCGAGATTGGTCGCCGGAGTGCGTCTGTGCAGCGGCGGTGCAAGGGCGATTGCGGGCAGCCTGGGGGCGTTTCTGTCTGGCTTTGTTGGGGGAAATGGCCGCGAGGGGGAGGTGGTCTTATAGCCAGAGCGGGGGCGAGGATCACGCGCGGTATCAATGGCAATTAAGCGCGGAATCAACGCGGCAGTGAATGGCGGAAGGAACGGCCGGCGACGTGGTCCTGGGCGCGATTTGGGGAAGATGATGATGAGCTGGCGAGGTCCACCAGTCAGTGACCCGTTGGGTAGTGCGGGTGCGGTGAGAAAATCAGAAGGAGAGGGAAAACCCGGGTGGGCTGGCTAACGGGCTGCTTTGCTTGTTGGGCCAAAATCCTGGCACCGGCCCTTTTCCTTTTCTCTAACCTTTTTCTTTTTCTGAATGAATTTCCAGGAACCTTTTTCAAATGATTCAAAATCTATTTGAATTCCAATCTTTTCAGGATTTTTGCAGTGTGCAACCATCACATTTGTGGGCATAAAATCAAGTGGTCACTTTGAATTGGCCTGGTCACTTGGAATAAAATAAAATAAGCAGTGACATAGCACCAGTTTGAAAATTTGTTTTGAAATTGGTTTTCAAATTATATTTGTTTTGAATCTTTGGTTTAAATCCTAGCAATCTAGCAATACACTCCGAAAGCAATAAGACACAAGGTTTGGTTCACTGAACATCTATCTCACATTGGAGATTTGTATTTGTTTTAAATGCTGATCACATAAAATAATGAGCTCATATGCTCCTGTTTTTGAATTGATTTGTTTGAAATGAACTCTATATGATCATGAATGCATGGATGATATGCATGAGTTTGAAGCATGATTTTAGGGATGTTACAGTTAAAAAACTCTCACTATAGCCCCCAAGCCTATAGGTGGAGAGTTATCCGGCTAGATGCTCCAAGTAGACTAAACAGCGTTAAATTTTCTTTCCACAGAATGAGAATGCTCGGAGAGGCGTGGCCAATGAGAAGTACCAGAAGATTTGTTCGGACTTGGAAGCCGAAAAGGGTAAAACTGCCTTCTTGAAGGAACAAATCACCAAGAGCAAGCGTCTGATTTTCCTTTATTTTTCGTATTCCGACTTGGTCTTGTGCCAACATTCTCCGTGTACTCACTGTGCACTGTTCTTTCTCTGACTTGCAGAAGCCATTTCCAAGGCTAAGGATATTGTTGAACAATCCAAGCATATTCAGCAGCTGGATAGTGAAAACAAGATCCTTAAGCAGGAAAGGAAGGATATGATGAAGATGCATGAGGACTCCATGAAAGTCCTGCAAGAGTCCGCCACGAAGAGATGAACCGCTTGAAGGAGGAGATCGTGATGCTGAAAGAGCAGAAGAAAGCTGCCGATGAGCAGAATCAGCACAATCTTGACGCATATAAGATCCTCCGACAAGAATGGGATTCTCTGGCAGAAACTCTCCAGCAGGCCGAGGTTAGCATCTTCAGTAAGTGATTCTCCGCCTTGGACTTCTGTAAGTTAGATACTCTGAATATTTTTGTGTTATTGTACTCATGAGTTCCCTTGTCGGAAATTTGCAGCTTCTATTGGGTTGACCCAGTCGCCTCCTCCGCCAAAATAATGCATGGTCCTTGCCGGAAACTTTATAAATACCGCCATCGTGCAGGCTAAGGAGATAGCCAAGCACCTCCAGATCAACATCAAAGTGGTGGATTCCGTGGCGAAGTTCTCGGAGATCTTGCACCGAGCCCCCGAGCGTATTGCAAGCTGGAAAGCTTCATGTACATGGGCTGGCGCGAGGATGGCGCTATCAATGGTCAAGGCGCACTACGAAAATGCCGACATGCACACGGTGACCTCGGGTGTCCCCGACATGGACGACGAAGGCCAAAAGACAGATCACGAGGCTATCTTGGCATCGCTCACGGGTTTTGACACTAGAGTCGCCGAGTTGGTCGACCCTAACGTCTTTGTGCCCATGAAAACCATTGATGGCGGTAGCCAAAGCTCCTCCGAGCCCCTCAACACTGCCGACTTTGAGGAGGATGACTCTCCTGCTGCTGATGATGCTTCATCCAAGTCACCTACGCTAGAGGAATGAAAAAACAATATGTAATATTTGTTTCCTCTGGAATTTATATGCTGAAAAAACTACTTGTTAACTTAAGGTGGAAAACAATGGTTGTTATTTCCTGCTACTCAAGAACTGGTTCCAGCATGTATATATTTTTTAAGCAAGTGCTGGATTATCCATTACTTTGGTTTTTATGCTTGACTTTTCGTGAATCGGAAGACTCGTTGTCGGAACCATGCGCTCAAGTGATGATTCCCAATGGCACCGTCAATAATCTAAGCACAAAATCGCCGACAATAAGTGCCAAAAGTCACTACTCCAGAATCCACATAAAAACAACAAAGAACGTGTAGACCAGAAAACTTAAGCTAACGCCCGTAGGCGGAATTTTCACAAGTGCAATGTAAGATCCCACCCTTATAAAGGTAAGGATCCCTGTGATTGCAATGCTAGTCCCTAGATTAATTGCTAGCATCCACAGTTTAAGATGAAGTACACAGAAACAAAGGTCATTATTACAACGTCATTCTAGAGATAACATAGTCTTCTACAACTCCATAGCCATAGGCTAGTACAACAGTTTAACTTAACAATATAAAATAGAAGGCTTCATCTTCATGTGCCACAGGAAAGCATGTTGAGTGTAGACTCATATCCCCTAATCATCATCAGAGTAACCTGCAACATCACAAGTTACAGCCACAGCGGGTCAATACATTGGAATAGTATTGGCAAGTGATACCTTAGTAGAATATTAACATCTAGATACTACATGAATTTGGCTAAGTGTATCTTAGGCTTGCTTTGCTCAAAATAGGTTTTACCTATTAGTTGAAAATACAAAGTTTTTCCCAAGGAACCACCAATAGAAATTGGTGAACCTTCACCCTAGTTCAACCACAAGTTTTAACTTAGAAAATTGGGATGAGGAGATTCTTGATAGCTTCCATGTCTTGATAATCAAGTTGTCCATTACCGGGGACACGACTAAGTACTTAGTTTATTCCATAGCATGTATATATATTCCACCCTTGGTTACTACTAGCTAGGCTAAGCATGGCAAATAGCAAGTATCATAACTCAGAGAAAATTCTAACAATTCTACAACTACTAGGATTTCCCAAGCATAGCATATATATACTTAGCAAAATATTCATGCAAGCCCTATACAAAATATCTCTAATGCATAGTCAAATATTGGGACAAAATATGAAGCACCACTTGCCTTGGTAGTTGGGGGAGTAGCAACAATCTTCACAACCACAATCACTATTAGCACCAAAATCTACACATAAAATGATAGTACCAAATTCACATATCAAAATATACAAGCAAAATATATGAATGCATGCAAATGACATGTGATGATTTTTCTAAATCAAAAGAGACAAGTAAAAAAGTACTGAATCATAAACAAAACAATTATACACTAAATAAAATTAATTTGGCCCTTAAAACATTTTCTATATAATTTTTATATACAAAATAATCTTATAAATGTCTCTGGAAAAACAACACATTTTATAGATGCAATTTATTAAACAAAGTTCATGAATGGATAGAATTCTTTCTCCTGATTCCAATGATATAAAATTTACAAAATTTGAACGTGTGGATCAAAAGTTATGAATTTAGCAAGTTTAAACAACTAATAGATCTATTTCCAGATTTTAAATTTAAACTCTAGCCACGCGGCGCTTTGTGATTCGCTGGTACCGGTTCGCACAGGATCACGCTCGCAGGCCGTTGGATCTAACTAACTAAGCACGGCCCAGATCTGCGCATACCCCTTCGCCTAAAATCTGAACATGGACGTAGGATCTAGATCTAACGGGAAGCTTCGCCCTGACCAAAGAATGGCGACGCAAATTCAACGGCGACCGGCGGTGCGCTCAGCCAGTGGTGGTCTGGTGGTTCTAGGAAGCAAGGGAGGAAACAGAGGGGCTTACCGAGCTCGTGGGGTCGTCGTGGTGCTCAAGGTGGTCGAGGGAGGGACAGGGGCGCACGGACTCGACCTCTATTACTCGCCGGAGAACCTTCAGTCGTCGGTTACGGTCGCTCGTCTTTGTTGGCGAAGATACAGATCGAGCCTAGCCAAAAGAATGGTGCCGTTAGATGCGCACAAGTCTAGCGAACACGTGAGCAACAAAAAGAGAGAAGGAGGCGGTCAGGAACTGCCAGAGGATGTCGCCGGAGTCGAGACAGACGGTGGTGCTTACTTGTCATTGAGGTTGCCGACGATAGAGAGCGCGCGAGGCCGAGTGTGGTCTACTGGCAGGTGCAGAGGGTGATGGGGAACTCACTCGTGGTGTCTGGAAGGCAAGGGGCGACAGTGGTTGGCCGGAATTTGAGCTGGAGCTCGTCGGAGCAGTGGGGGGTTCTGGGCTAATTCCGAGCAGGCCAGGGGCAGAGAGAGGGTGGCGACTGGGGAAAAGGAGGGGAGGACGCGGGCGATTAAGTACGCAAGGTCAGGGGAGAGAATTACTGACGCATTCATTCGAATTGATGCGGGGTTAATCACCGGAAACAGCCGGCGTGATTTGGGGGAAGAAGGAGTAGCGGGGTGGAGACGATGACTGGCGAGTGGGGCCTGGCGTTCAGTGAGAGAGAGAGATACGGGGTGGGGTCCAGTCATCAGCGACAACGCGGGTTAGCTCTGCGGTGCGAAACGTTTTCTGCAGGGTGGAGAGCTGTTGGGCTAAATGGGCTAATTGGGCTGGGTTGGGTTAGTTTAGTTAGTTTGCTTTATTTTTTCTCCCTTTCTCTTTTTCTTTTTCTGATTTGATTTTTTGGTTTGAATTCAAATGCCCAAATCAAATCTGTTTCAATTGGAATTTTATCCAAACATTTGTTTATTGTTTCTTGCATCCTGGAGTGTATAAAGCACCTATTTAAACTCAAATTCAAAATGGGTTTGGAAATAACGTTTAAAACTATGCCCTTAGTGAAATATTTTCAATAGGTGAAAGAATGGTTTTGACTTCATTTTTTTGTTTGAGAACCTTGACCAAGTTTTGAAATAACAAACAACCCGAAGATCAAATCTTTCTGGTTTAAATCAAGTAATCTCATATTGGAAAGTAGTAGTAGCTAATGCCTTGCTTACATAAAATAATAGAAATTCAAATTTTTCTGTTTTTGAAATTTCATTTGAAAATGATCCTAAAATGATTATGAATGCATGAATGATATGCAAGATTTGAAAACATGATTTTAGGGATGTTACAAATCTAACCCCCTTAAGGTGAATCTCTCCCTCGAGATTCAGATTCGCTAGCAAATAGGTGAGGGTGGTCTTTCTGAAGGTCATCCTCTCTTTCCCATGTTGTTTCTTCTTCGGAATGATGGTTCCATTGAACTTTGCAGAATTTGATAGTCTTAGTCCGAGTAACTCTTCCTGCAGTCTCAAGAATCTTGAGAGGTTTTTCTTCATAAGTGAAATCACTTTCCAATTGGACCTCCTCCAAAGGTATAGTATCATTTAAAGAAGTCTCTTCCATCTCTGGATGGCATTTATTTAGCTGACTCACATGAAACACATTGTGAACGGGAGACAATGATTCTGGCAACTCAATCTCATAAGCTACTTCTCCTTTACGACTCAGAATCTTGAATGGTCCAACATATCTTGGGGCCAATTTTCCTTTGACTCCAAATATCTTCACTCCACGAAGTGGTGACACTCTAAGATAAGCTCTATCACCCACTTCAAAGGTGACTTCTCTACGCTTAGGATATGCGTAGCTCTTCTGTCGAGACTGAGCTATCTTCAATCTGTCCTTTACTAGCTTGACTTTCTCTTTAGCCTCTTTGATTAGTTCTGGTCCGAACAAATTTCTTTATTCCACACCATTCCATAGCAATGGGGTAGTACAGTTTCTCCCATAGAGAAATTCAAACGGTGCCATCTCAATACTGGCTTGATAGCTGTTGTTGTAAGAGAATTCTGCGTACGGCAGACTTTCATCCCAACTAGCTCCATAGTCTAGGGCACATGCCCTCAACATATCCTCTAGAATCTGGTTGGTCCTTTCTGTCTGTCCATCAGTCTAGGGATGAAAAGTAGTACTGAATTCCAATCTCGTTCCCAATGATTCATGTAGTTGCCTCCAAAAATGAGAAGTGAATTGGGTTCCCCTATCAGACATAATACTCTTGGGTACTCCATGCAGACACACAATCCTATTCATATAGATCTTGGCCAACTTAGAACTTGTATCGGTTGTCTTCACGGGTATGAAATGAGCCACTTTAGTGAGGCGATCCACTACTACCCAAATAGAATCATATCCTGACCTGGTCCTTGGTAATCCGGTGATGAAGTCCATGCCAATCTTGTCCCACTTCCAATCAGGAATAGGTAGTGTTTGTAACAGTCCTACCGGTTTCTGATGTTCCGCTTTCACTCTACTACATACATCACACAAAGCAATATGTTCGGCGATGTCTTTCTTGAGATTATTCCACCAAAATCTTTCCTTCATATCCATGTACATTTTGGTGTTACCCGGGTGAATGGAATATGGTGAGTTGTGTGCTTCTTGTAAAATCAGTTTCCTAATCTCCGGATCTTGCGGAACGCATATACGTTTTCCATACCATAAAGTACCATGTTCGTCTTCATGGAATCCTTTGGCTTTTCCTTTGCTAATCTTTTCTTTAATCTCTTCAATTTCCTTGTCCGTCTTTTGGGCTTCCTTGATTTTGTCCAACATGGTGGGTTGAACATCCAATGCCATGAGATGTCCCTCAGGCACAATCTCCAATCTAAGGTCTCTAAATTGGGCACACAGATCATCTGGCAACTCCCCCTTAGTAAGGCGATTCACGAATACCTTTCGTCTTAGTGCATTTGCCACAACATTTGCTTTACCGGGGTGGTATTGCAAACTCAAGTCATAGTCCTTGATGAGTTCTAGCCATCTCCTTTGTCTCATGTTGATTTCTTTCTGAGTGAAGATATAATTCAAACTTTTGTGATATGTGAACACTTCACATCGCTTTCCCAAAAGATAATGTCTCCATGTTTTAAGTGCATGGACAACAGAGGCTAACTCTAAATCATGAGTAGGATAATTTACCTCATGAGTTTTGAGTTGTCTCGAGGCATAAGCCACAACTTTCCCTTCTTGCATCAGAACTGCACCTAATCCATGATGAAATGCATCACAATAAACCTAGAAATCCTTCTCCAAATCTGGCAGACATAGGACTGGTGCTGTCACTAGTCTCTTTTTCAATTCTTGGAAACTGAGTTCACATCCTTCAGACCAAGCAAACTTCTTGTCTTTCTTTAGTAACTCCTTCATTGGCATAGCTACCTTGGAGAAATTCTCAATGAATCTTCTGTAGTATCCTGCCAAGCCAAGGAAACTACGAACTTCCTTCACTGACTTAGGAGATTCCCATTCAGTTACAACTGACACTTTTGCGGGATCAACTGCTACACCATCTCCTGACACAGTGTGTCCAAGAAATCCAACTTCATTCAACCAGAATTCACACTTGCTGAATTTGGCATACAGCTTATGCTCTCTAAGCTTCTCAAGTATCAAACGCAAATGTCCTTCATGCTCTTCCTTGCTCTTGGAGTAGATCAAAATGTCATCAATGAAAACAAAAACAAACTTGTCAAGGAACTCCATGAACACCTTGTTCATCATATTCATGAAGTAAGCTGGTGCATTGGTCAAACCGAATGGCATCACGGTGTACTCATACAATCCATACCTAGTGGTGAAAGCTGTCTTAGGTATGTCTTGTTCCCTTATCTTAAGCTGAAAATAACCTGACCGGAGATCAATCTTTGAGAACACACAGGCTCCTTCTAACTGATCAAACAAGTCATTGATTCTGGGCAGAGGGTATTTGTTCTTGAAAGTCACCTCATTGAGTGAACGATAATCGATGCATAACCTTTGACTTATATCTTCCTTTTCCACAAAAAAGAATGGTGCTCCCCAAGATGAAGAACTTGGTTGAATAAATCCTTTCTACAACTATTCTCCAAGTTTTTTCTTTAGTTCTTTCAACTCATCAACTGACATCTTGTAAGGTCTCTTAGCTATTGGTCCTGGTCCTGGCAGCAAGTCAATCAGAAACTCCACATCTCTATCTGGTGGCATTCCCGACAATTCTTCAGAAAACACATCTCGATATTCACTCACAATTGGTACACTGTCTATGCTAACCCCCTTAAGAGAATTTAGCTTACTCCCTTTTGATTCGAAGATAGACTTGAATCTTATCCGTTTCTTTTCCGGGGTTGTGAGTGCGACAGTACAATTGGCACAATCTAGTATTCCTTCATACTTGGTCATGCAGTCCATTCCCAAAATTACATCCAGTCCTTGGGAATCTAGGATAATCAGACTCACTGGAAACATATGCTTCCCAAATTCTATCACTAGATCACGACATCCAAGACTTACTATCATATCTCCACCTGGAGAACTTACTTTTTTTGGACACCCAATATTTTCAGTTGGAAACCCATTTCTATCAACAAATGCTTTTGATATGAATAAATGTGATGCACCCGTATCGAAAAGAACAAGTGCTGGAATAGAATTGAGTTTGAACTTACCAGCCACTGCATCAGACTCCTCATAAATCTCTTCCACATTGATGTGGTTCACTTGTCCCTTCTGGAAAGGGTTGGACTTGTTGGTTCCTTCAACTTTCTTTTCTGGGCACTCTTTTGCATTGTGCCCCAGCTTCTTACACTTGAAACATTTAACCTGACTGATATCTCTCTTTGCAGGCTAACTATCACTTCCACTTCCACCTCCACTATGGTGACTTTTGTGTCCACTCTTGTGGTTTTTGTACTTGTCATTATCATGACTACGGTGATGCTTGTTGTCATGATGGCGATTGTCGTTGTGGTGGCTGTTGTACTTTCCATGTTTGTGGGATCCAGAACTCCCACTATCATCATGATGGGAACGCTTGTAAGACGGTCCCGAGCTATGCTTGTCAGAGCTATGCTTCCTCTTTCTGCTTTCAACCTGTTTCATCTTGTTCTCCAAGATGGTAGCCTTGTCACAAAGTGATTGTAGGTTGGGACATAGGCAACAGATAGCTGCAGATTCAGTTCATCGTTCAGTCCTTCGAGGAATTTCTCCTTCCTCTTGGCATCGGTATCAACTTCAAATGGTGCATAACGCGCCAGATTGTTGAATTCCTCAATATATTCAGCCACGCTGCGGTGGCGCTGCTTCAGGTTATGGAACTCCTTCTTCTTCAAACTCAACACTCCGGATGAGATGTGAGCTGTACGGAATCCATCTTCAAAGATAGCCCATGTCACATCATCAATGGGAGTGGTGATCTGGAAGTTATCCCACCAAGTAGCTGCTGGTCCTTCCAACAAATGTGCTGCAAACCTGACCTTCTCCTCGTCGGTCCAGCTGACAGTTACCAAATCCTTGTTCACCGCACGTAGCCAATCATTGGCCACCATGAGATCAGTAGTTCCTGAGAACTTTGAAGGCCTCAGTCTTAGGAATCTGGTGAGCATGTCAAATCCTGGGGGATTGTTCTGATTGTTGTTTTTGTGGTTATTGTTATTGTTGTTGTTGTTGTTGTTGTTGTTGTTGTTGTTGTTGTTGTTGTTGTTATTTTGATTCTGCATAAAAGTGGTCATCATCTGCATCAGTTGTTCCTGTGTTGTCCTCAGCTGCTACATATCGAAGGTGACATTGTTGTTGTTTGGGTTGGGATTGGCACGTCGAGGAAGCATCTGTGGTTTTCATAAGGATAAGAATGAGATACCCATAGATGCTTAACATGCACAATATATTGCATAGAAAATCACCAAAACAAGCATCAAAATAATCATAAGGTTCAACGACATAAACAACAAGTTTGAAAAAGTAAACACACCATAGCAAGCCACCCACATGTCGGATGGTCATTGTGACTCAATAATCATATGCATGATAAATGAAAGGTAAAAGAGTAGTTATCACTACTCCTCTGCATCAACCTCCTCATCAACAAGTGTAAGACCTGCATTCTCCATAGCGGTCTTGTATTCCTCGACATTGCTAGTCAAGGCCTCTATCTTGGCCCTAAGAGCCCTCTTTTGTGAGCGAAGTCTCTCAATCACACCCTGCTGATGCTCGAGATCAAAGTCCTTGGCCTCTAGCTCTTCCTTCATCTCCCGGATCTTCTTGTTCCGGTCTTGGACTCTCTTATCTTGGCTCTTGAATTTCCTGTCCTGGCTCTCAAACTTTGCCTCCATTTCCTTGACTATCTCGTCTTGCTCCGCGAAGAGCTTGTCCTTCTCACGAAGTTGCACCTGGAGCTCGTCATTGCTAAGCATGACGTTGGTCCTATCAGTATCTAGGTGCCTAATGAGAACCTCTAGGTCCTGAAGGTACAGGCAAATCAGCTCCACCGCCTCTCTCTAGCAGCATCCTCGAACTCAATAGCCTCACCCTCCTCGTTGCGTCTCCCGAAGGGGTGAAAGTAAAGACCTCTATGCTCTCTGGAGTGTCTCCCTACCAGAGGCCCAAGTAACTCCTGCATAACTATATCTAAGCCCTTCTCCTTGTCATCATGCATGAGCTTGAAGGTGATGGTCTCCGTGGTCGGCTCTGTCTGGCGTCCGGGCTGAGTGACTCTGAAGCCCCAAAGGTCCTTCCTCTCAACCTTGGTGAGGGGAAGCGTCATGATGCTAGGGAGCGGAAGATTGAGCATGCTAGTGAGCTCAATAAGACGAGTGCCAAAAAGAGTTCCCTTGAACTCTTCGGCCAAGTTGAGAATAACATCAGGCATCTATTTTGATAAGATAGAGAAAAGTTAGAATCAACATCAATAGTGAAAAATTACAAGACAAGTATCACAAGCATATCTTTGGCAACAATCACATAAGTCATGGAATACACAAATCCATTACAAGCATCAAAGGTTCAACATAACTTAGACAAATTTTTGGAAATAAAAACGATAAGTGTGGTGGTCCAACTAACGAAGTACGCTACAACTCTCACTCACTAGACAAAATAGCTATCAAAGCATCCTTAGTAGCCATCTGTCTATCTTGTTCACAAGATTCCCAAATTAAGTCTATGATGTCTTTCCTTAGTTGTTGGTTGGTAGTCTCTAACTCTTGGGTATGCTTCTTTTCTTCTCTAAGGTCATTTTGAGTGTTGAGCATCCTGCACTTGAGTCTATCACCAAGCTCTTTGATAGCATTCCATGCTACATTTCTTGCAGAGTCAAAGAATCTGGTGTGCATTACTGAGTTGGTGGCCATGCAGAATCCTGACTCCTCGTGGTTGTCTTCCTTGTTTTTGTACAAGTGAAGTTGTACCCACCAATACTCCTCTCCTTCATCCATCACACGGAATCCTTTGTACACAGCTGCACCATGTATCCCCCTTTTGGAAATTCAGTCTCACACTCCAAAGTCATGGTCATGAGTGGTCCCTTACTTACGACTTCGTTGATGGAGTTCATCTACAAATAGAGATGAGAAAGAAGATTAGAAGAGTTTACAAGAAGAAAAAGACAAGTGTGGAAATTGTTGAATTTTTTTCCTTAGTGGTTTCTAATCCAATCCTAGGGGCATAATCCTACAGGCAACACAGTGCTCTAATACCATCTATAAGATCCCACCCTTATAAAGGTAAGGATACCTGTGATTGCAATGCTAGTCCCTGGATCAATTGCTAGCATCCACAGTTTAATATGAAATACACAGAAACAAAGGTCATTATTACAACATCATTCCAGAGATAACATAGTCTTTTACAACTCCATAGCCATAGGCTAGTACAAGAATTTAACTTAACAATATAAAATAGAAGTCTTCATCTTCATGTGCCACAGGCAAGCATGTTGAGTGTAGACTCATATCCCCTAATCATCATCAGAGTAACCTGCAACATCACAAGTTACAACCACTGTGGGTCAATACATTGGAATAGTATTAGCAAGCGATACCTTAGTAGAATATTAACATCTAGTTATTAAGTGAATTTGGCTAATTGTAGCTTAGGCTTGCTTTGCTCAAAATAGGTTTTACCTATCAGTTGAAAACACTAAGTTTTTGTTTGGCAAAAACTTTCCGAAGGAACCACCAATAGAAATTGGTGAACCTTCACCCTTGTTCAACCACAAGTTTTAACTTAGAAAATTGGGATGAGGAGATTCTTGATAGCTTCCATGTCTTGACGCTCAAGTTGTCCATTACCGGGGACATGGCTATGTACTTAGTTTATTCCATAGCATGTATATATATTCCACCCTTGGATACTACTAGCTAGGATAAGCATGGCAAATAGCAAGTATCATAACTTAGAGAAAATTCTAACAATTCTACAACTACTAGGATTTCCCAAGCATAGCATATAGATACTTAGCAAAATATTCATGCAATCCCTCTAGAAAATATCTCTAATGCATAGTCAAATATTGGGACAAAATATGAAGCACCACTTGCCTTGGTAGTTGGGGGAGTAGCAACAATCTTCACAACCACAATCACTATTAGCACCAAAATCTACACATAAAATGATAGTACCAAATTCACATATCAAAATATATAAGAAAAAATATATGAATGCATGCAAATTCCATGTGATGATTTTTCTAAATCAAACAAGACAAGTGAAACAGTACTGAATCATAAACAAAACAATTATACACTAAATAAAATTAATTTGGCCCTTAAAACATTTTCTATATAATTTTTATATACAAAATAATCTTATAAATGTCTCTGCAAAAACAACACATTTTACAGATGCAATTTATTAAACAAAGTGCATGAATGGATAGAATTCTTTCTCCTAATTCCAATGATATAAAATTTACAAAATTTGAACATGTGGATCAAAAGTTATGAATTTAGCAAGTTTAAACAACTAATAGATCTATTTCTAGATTTTAAATTTAAACTCTGACCACGCGGCGCTTTCTGATTCGCTGGTACCGGTTTGCAATGGATCACGCTCGCGCACCGTTGGATCTAACTAACTAAGCACGGTCCAGATCTGCGCATACCCCTTCCCCTAAAATCTAATCATGGACGTAGGATCTAGATCTAACGGGCAGCTTCGCCCTGACCAAAGACTGGCGGCTCCAAGTCAACGGCGAGCGGCGGAGCGCTCGGACAGTGGTGGTCCGGTGGTTCTAGGAAGCAAGGGAGGAAACATAGGGGCTTACCGAGCTCGTGGGGTCGTCGCGGTGCTCAAGGTGGTTGAGGGAGGGACAGGGGCGCACGGACTCGACCTCTATTGCTCGCCGGAGAACCTTTAGGCCATCGGTTACGGTCGCTCGTCATCGTTGGCGAAGATACAGATTGCGCCTAGCCAAAAGAATGGTGTCGTTAGATGCACACAAATCTGGCGAACAGAACACGTGAGCAACAAAAAGAGAGAAGGAGGCGGTCAGGAACTACCAGAGGATGTCGCTAGAGTCGAGACAGACGGTGGTGCTTGCTTGTCGTTGAGGTTGCCGATGATAGAGAGTGCGTGCAGGCGAGTGTGGGCTACTGGCAGGTGTAGAGGGTGATGGGAAACTCACTCGCGGTGTCTGGAAGGCAAGGGGCGATGATGGTTGGCCGGAATTTGAGCTGGAGTTCGTCGGAGCAGTGGGTGGTTCTGGGCTAATTCCGAGCATCCTAGGGGCAGAGAGAGGGTGGCGACTGGGGAAAAGGAGGGGAGGACGCGGGCGATTAAGTACGCAAGGTCGGGGGAGAGAATTACTGACGCATTCATTCGAATTGATGCGGGGTTAATCACCAGAAATAGCCGGCGTGATTTGGGGGAAGAAGGAGTCGCGGGGTGGAGACGATGACTGGCGTTTGGGGCCTGGCGTTCAGTGAGAGAGAGAGATACGGGGTGGGGTCCAGTCATCAGCGACAGCGCGGGTTAGCTCTGCTGTGCGAAATGTTTTCTGCGGGGTCGAGAGCTGTTGGGCTAAATGGGCTAATTGGGCTGGGTTGGGTTAGTTTAGTTAGTTTGCTTTATTTTTTTCTCCCTTTATCTTTTTCTTTTTCTGATTTGATTTTCTGGTTTGAATTCAAATGCCCAAATCAAATCTGTTTCAATTGGAATTTTTTCCAAACATTTGTTTATTGTTTCTTGCATCCTGGAGTGTATAAAGCACCTATTTAAACTCAAATTCAAAATGGGTTTGGAAATAAGGTTTAAAACTATGCCGTTAGTGAAATATTTTCAATAGGTAAAAGAATGGTTTTGATTTCATTTTTTTGTTTGAGAACCTTGACCATGTTTTGAAATAACAAACAACCCTAAGATCAAATCTTTCTGGTTTAAATCAAGTAATCTAATCTTGGAAAGTAGTAGTAGCTAATGCCTTGCTTACATAAAATAATAGACATTAAAATGTTTTTGTTTTTGAAATTTCATTTGAAAATGATCCTAAAATGATTATGAATGCATGAATGATATGCAAGCTTTAAAAAATGATTTTAGGGATGTTACAAATCTAACCCCCTTAAGGTGAATCTCGCCCTCGAGATTCAGATTGGCTAGAAAATAGGTGAGGGTGGTCTTTCCAAAGGTCATCCTCTCTTTCCCATGTTGCTTCTTCTTTGGAATGATGGTTCCATTGAACTTTGCAGAATTTGATAGTATTATTCCGAGTAACTCTTTCTGCAGTCTCAAGAATCTTGATAGGTTTTTCCTCATAAGTGAGATCACTTTCCAATTGGACCTCCTCCAAAGGTATAATATCATTCAAAGAAGTCTCTTTCATCTATTGATGGCATTTCTTTAGTTGACTCACATGAAACACATTGTGGACGATAGATAATGATTCGGGTAACTCAATCTCATAAGCTACTTCTCCTTTACGACTCAGAATATTGAATGGTCCAACATATCTTGGGGCAAATTTTCCTTTGACTCCAAATATCTTCACTCCACGAAGTGGTGACACTCTAAGATAAGCTTTATCACCCACTTCATAGGTGACTTCTCTACGCTTAGGATCTGCGTAGCTCTTCTCTCGAGACTGGGCTATTTTCAATATGTCGTTTACTAGCTTGACTTTCTCTTCAGCCTCTTTGGTTAGTTCTGGTCCGAACAAATTTCTTTCTCCCACACCATTGCATAGCAATGGGGTAATACACTTTCTCCCATAGAGAAATTCAAACGGTGCCATCTCAATACTGGCTTGATAGCTGTTGTTGTAAGAGAATTCTGCGTACGATAGACTTTCATCCCAAATAGCTCCATAGTCTAGGCACATGCCCTCAACATATCCTCTAGAATCTGGTTGGTCCTTTCTGTCTGTCCATCGGTATGGGGATGAAAAGCAGTACTGAATTCCAATCTCATTCCCAATGATTCATGTAGTTGCCTCCAAAAATGAGAAGTGAATTGGGTTCCCCTATCGGACACAATACTCTTGGGTACTCCATGCAGACACACAATCCTATTCATATAGATCTTGGCCAACTTAGCACTTGTGTAGGTTGTCTTCACGGGTATGAAATGAGCCACCTTAGTGAGGCGGTCCACTACTACCCAAATAGAATCATATCCTGACCTGGTCCTTGGCAATCCGGTGATGAAGTCCATGCCAATCTTGACCCACTTACAATCAGGATTAGGTAGTGGTTGTAACAGTTCTGCCGGTTTCTGATGTTCCGCTTTCACTCTACTACATACATCACACAAAGCAATATGTTCGGCGATGTCTTTCTTGAGATTATTCCACCAAAATCTTAACTTCATATCCATGTACATTTTGGTGTTACCCGAATGAATGGAATATGGTGAGTGGTGTGCTTCTTGTAAAATCAGTTTCCGAAGCTCCGGATCTTGCGGAATGCAGATACGTTTTCCATACCATAAAGTACCATGTTCGTCTTCATGGAATCCTTTGGCTTTTCCTTTGCCAAAATTTTCTTTAATCTCTTCAATTTTCATGGA
This sequence comes from Avena insularis, assembly GCA_023614405.1. Classification (NCBI taxonomy): domain Eukaryota; kingdom Viridiplantae; phylum Streptophyta; class Magnoliopsida; order Poales; family Poaceae; genus Avena; species Avena insularis. Next base: position 236,031,529 of record CM042687.1, on the reverse strand, counting down.
ATCCTTTGGCTTCCTTGATTTTGTCCAACAAGGTGGGTTGAACATCCAATGCCATGAGATGTCCCTCAGGCATAATCTCAAATCTAAGGTATCTAAATTGGGCACACAGATCATCTAGCAACTCCCCCTTAGTAAGGCCATTCATGAATACCTTTTGGCTTAGTGCATCTGCCACAACATTTGCTTTACCGGGGTGGTATTGCAAACTCAAGTCATAGTCCTTGATGAGTTCTAGCCATCTCCTTTGTCTCATGTTGATTTCTTTCTGAGTGAAGATATACTTCAAACTTTTGTGATCGGTGAACACTTCACATCGCTTTCCCAAAAGATAATGTATCCATGTTTTAAGTGCATGGACAACAGAGTCTAACTCTAAATCATGAGTAGGATAATTTACCTCATGAGTTTTGAGTTGTCTCGGGGCATAAGCCACAACTTTCCCTTCTTGCATCAGAACTGCACCTAATCCATGATGAGATGCATCACAATAAACCTGGAAATCCTTCTCCAAATCTGGCAAACATGGGACTGGTGCTGCCACTAGTCTCTTTTTCAATTCTTGGAAACTGAGTTCACATCCTTCATACCAAGCAAACTTCTTGTCTTTCTTTAGTAACTCCGTCATTGGCTTAGCTACCTTGGAGAAATTCTCAATGAATCTTCTGTAGTATCCTGCCAAGCCAAGGAAACTACGAACTTCCTTCACTGACTTAGGAGATTCCCATTCAGTTATAGCTGAGACTTTTGCGTGATCAACTGCTACACCATCTCCTGACACAATGTGTCCAAGAAATCCAACTTCATTCAACCAGAATTCACACTTGCTGAATTTGGCATACAGCTTATGCTCTCTAAGCTTCTCAAGTATCAAACACAAATGTCCTTCATGCTCTTCTTTACTCTGGGAGTAGATCAAAATGTCATTGATGAAAACGACAACAAACTTGTCAAGGAACTCCATGAACACCTTGTTCATCATGAAGTAAGCTGGTGCACTGGTCAAACCGAATGGCATCACGGTGTAGTCATACAATCCATACCTAGTGGTGAAAGTTGTCTTAGGTATGTCTTGTTCCCTTATCTTAAGCTGAAAATAACCTGACCGGAGATCAATCATTGAGAACACACAGGCTCCTTCTAACTGATCAAACAAGTCATTGATTCTGGGCAGAGGGTATTTGTTCTTGATAGTCACCTCATTGAGTGAACGATAATCGATGCAAAACCTTTGACTTCTATCTTTATTTTCCACAAACAAGACTGGTGCTCCCCAAGATGAAGAACTTGGTTGAATAAATCCTTTCTGCAACTGTTCTCCAAGTTGTTTCTTGAGTTCTTTCAACTCATCAACTGACATCTTGTAAGGTCTCTTAGCTATTGGTCCTGATCCTGGTAGCAAGTCAATCAGAAACTCCACATCTCTATCTGGTGGCATTCCCGGCAATTCTTTCGGAAACACATCTGGATATTAACTCACAATTGGTCCACTGTCTATGCTAACCCCTTAAGAGAATTTAGCTTACTCCCTTTTGATTCGATGTTAGACTTGAATCTTATCCATTTCTTTTCCGGGGTTGTGAGTGCGACAGTACAATTGGCACAATCTAGTATTCCTTCATACTTGGTCATCCAGTCCATTCCCAAAATTACATCTAGTCCTTGGGAATCTAGGATTATCAGACTCACTGGAAACTTATGCTTCCCAAATTCTATCACTAGATCACGACATCCAAGACTTACTATCATATCTCCATCGGGAGAACTTAATTTTATTGGACACCCAATATTTTTAGTTGGAAACCCATTTATATCAACAAATGCTTTTGATATGAATGAATGTGATGCAACAGTATCGAAAAGAACAAGTGCTGGAATAGAATTGAGTTTGAACTTACCAACCACAGCATCGGACTCCTCATAAATCTCTTCCACATTGATGTGGTTCACTTGTCCCTTCTAGAAAGGGTTGGGCTTGTTGGTTCCTTCAACTTTCTTTTCTGGGCACTCATTTGCATAGTGCCCCAGCTTCTTACACTTGAAACATTCAACCTGACTGATATCTCTCTTTGCAGGCTAACTGTCACTTCTACTTCCACCTCCACTGTGGTGACTCTTGTGTCCACTCTTGTGGTTTTTGTACTTGTCATTATCATGACTACGGTGATGCTTGTTGTCATGATGGCGATTGTGGTTGTGGTGGCTATTGTACTTTCCATGTTTGTGGGATCCAGAACTCCCACTATCATCATGATGGCAACACTTGTAAGACGGTCCGGAGCTATGCTCCCTCTTTCTGCTTTCAACCTGTTTCATCTTGTTCTCGAAGATGGTAGCCTTGTCACAAAGTGATTGGTAGGTTGGGACATAGGCAACAGATAACTGCAGATTCAGTTCATCATTCAGTCCTTAGGGGAATTTCTCCTTCCTCTTGGCATCAGTATCAACTTCATCCGGTGCATAACGCGCCAGATTGTTGAATTCCTCAATATATTCAGCCACGCTGCAGTGGAGCTGCTTCAGGTTATGGAACTCCTTCTTCAAACTCATCACTCCGGATGAGATGTGAGCTGTACGGAATCCATCTTCAAAGATAGCCCATCTCACATCATCAATGGGAGTGGTGATCTGGAAGTTATCCCACCAAGTAGCTGCTGGTCCTTCCAACAGATGTGTTGCAAACCTGACCTTCTCCTTGTCGGTGCAGCCGACAGTTACCAAATCCTTGTTCACCGCACGTATCCAATCATTAGCCACCATGAGATCAGTAGTTCCTGAGAACTTTGTAGGCCTCAGTCTTAGGAATCTGGTGAGCATGTCAAATCCCATGGGATTGTTCTGATTGTTGTTGTTGTTGTTGTTGTTATTCTGATTCTGCATAAAAGTGGTCATCATCTGCATCAGTTGTTCCTGTGTTGTCATCAGCTGCTGCATCTCGGGGGTGACATTGTTGTTGTTTGGGTTGGGATTGGTACGTCGAGGAGGCATCTGTGGTTTTCATAAGGATAAGAATGAGATACCCATAGATGCTTAACATGCACAATACATTGCATAGACAATCACCAAAACAAGCATCAAAATAATCATAAGGTTCAACGACATAAACAACAAGTTTGAAAAAGTAAACACACCATAGCAAGCCACCCACATGTTGGATGGTCATTACGACTCAATAATCATATGCATGATAAATGAAAGGTAAATGAGTAGTCATCACTACTCCTCTACATCAACCTCCTCATCAACAAGTGTAAGACCTGCATTCTCCATAGCGGTCTTGTATTCCTCGACATTAGTAGTCAAGGCCTCTATCTGTGCCCTAAGAGCACTCTTCTGTGAGCGAAGTCTCTCAATCACACCCTGCTGATGCTCGAGCTCGAAGTCCTTGGCCTCCAGCTCTTCCTTCATCTCCCGGATCTTCTTGTTCCAGTCTTGGACTCTCTTCTCTTGGCTCTTGAATTTCCTGTCCTGGCTCTCAAACTTGGCCTCCATTTCCTTGACTATCTCGTCTTGCTCCGCGAAGAGCTTGTACTTCTAACGAAGCTGCACCTGGAGCTCGTCATTGCTAAGCATGACATTGGTCCTATCAGTATCTAGGTGCCTAATGAGAACCTCTAGGTCCTGAAGGTACAGGGGAATCGGCTCCACCGTCTCTCTAGCAGCATCCTCGAACTAAATAGCCTCACCATCCTCGTCGCGTCTCCCGAAGGGGTGAAAGTAAAGACCTCTAAGCTCTCTGGAGTATCTCCCTACCAGATGCCCAAGTAACTCATGCATAACTATATCTAAGCCCTTCTCGTTGTCATCATGCATGAGCTTGAAGGTGATGGTCTCCGTGGTCGGCTCTGTCTGGCGTCCGGGCTGAGTGACTCTGAAGCCCCAAAGGTCCTTCCTCTCAAACTTGGTGAGGGGAAGCATCATGATGCTAGGGAGCGGAAGATTGAGCATGCTAGTGAGCTCAATAAGACGAGTGCAAAAACGAGTTCCCTTGAACTCTTCGGCCGAGTTGAGAATAACAGTAGGCATCTATTTTTATAAGATAGAAAAAAGTTAGAATCAACATCAATAGAGAAAAATCACAAGACAAGTATCACAAGCATATCTTTGGCAATAATCACACAAGTCATGGCATACACAAATCCTTTACAAGCATCAAAGGTTCAACATAACTTAGACAAATTTTTGGAAATAAAAATGATAAGTGTGGTGGTCCAACTAACGAAGTACGCTACAACTCTCACTCACTAGACAAAATAGCTATCAAAGCATCCTTAGTAGCCATATGTATATCTTGTTCACAAGATTCCCAAATTAAGTCTATGATGTCTTCCCTTAGTGGTTGGTTGGTAGTCTCTAACTCTTGGGTATGCTTCTTTTCTTCTCTAAGGTCATTTTGAGTGTTGAGCATCCTGCACTTGAGTCTATCACCAAGCTCTTTGATAGCATTCCATGCTGCATTTCTTGCAGAGTCAAATAATGTGGTGTGCATTACTGAGTTGGTGACCATGCAGAATCCTGACTCCTTGTGGATGTCTTCCTTGTTTTTGTACAAGTGAAGTTGCACCCACCAATACTCCTCTCCTTCATCCATCACAGGGAGTCCTTTGTACACAGCTGCACCATGTATCCCCATCGTAACCATAAGGTTCTTGAGGGCTTTTGGAAATTCAGTCTCACACTCCATAGTCAAGGTCATGAGTGGTCCCTTCCTTACGGCTTCGTTGATGGAGTTCATCTACAAATAGAGATGGGAAAGAAGATTAGAAGAGTTTACGAGAAGAAAAAGACAAGTGTGGAAATTGTTGAAATTTTTTCCTTAGTGGTTTCTAATCCAATCCTAGGGGCATTATCCTATAGGCAACACAGTGCTCTGATACCATCTGTAAGATCCCACCCTTATAAAGGTAAGGATCCCTGTGATTGCAATGCTAGTCCCTGGATCAATTGCTAGCATCCAAAGTTTAAGATGAAGTACACAGAAACAAAGGTCATTATTACAACGTCATTCCAGAGATAACATAGTCTTTTATAACTCCATAGCCATAGGCTAGTACAAGAGTTTAACTTATCAATATAAAATAGAAGTCTCCATCTTCATGTGCCACAGGCAAGCATGTTGAGTGTAGACTCATATCCCCTAATCATCATCAGAGTAACCTGCAACATCACAAGTTACAGCCACTATGGGTCAATACATTGGAATAGTATTGGCAAGTGATACCTTAGTAGAATATTAACATCTAGTTACTACATGAATTTGGCTAAGTGTAGCTTAGGCTTTCTTTGCTCAAAATAGGTTTTACCTATCAGTTGAAAACACTAAGTTTTTGTTTGGCAAAAACTTTCCCAAGGAACCACCAATAGAAATTGGTGAACCATAACCCTTGTTCAACCAAAAGTTTTAACTTAGAAAATTGGGATGAGGAGATTCTTGATAGCTTCCATGTCTTGATGCTCAAGTTGTCCATTACCGGGGACACGGCTAAGTACTTAGTTTATTCCATAGAATGTATATATATTCCACCCTTGGATACTACTAGCTAGGCTAAGCATGGCAAATAGCAAGTATCATAACTTAGATAAAATTCTAACAATTCTACAACTACTAGGATTTCCCAAGCATAGCATATAGATACTTAGCAAAATATTCATGCAATCCCTATACAAAATATCTCTAATGCATAGTCAAATATTGGGACAAAATATGAAGCACCACTTGCCTTGGTAGTTGGGGGAGTAGCAACAATCTTCACAACCACAATCACTATTAACACCAAAATCTGAAGGGAATATGCCCTAAGAGGCAATAATAAAATGTTTATTATGTGTATTCCAAGTATATGATAGATGTTTATTTTGCATGCTATAATTGTATTAATACGGAAACGTTAATACATGTGTGTTTAATAAACAAACAGGAAGTTCCTAGTTATGCCTCTCTCATAAACTAGTTCGTTTATTAACAAGATGATCAAAGTTTCCTGATCATAGACATTGGATGTTGTTAATAACGATATCACAAAATTAGTGTAATGGTGTGATGAACATTCATCCGAAGTATAGCATTACGATCAAAGTCATTGAGTTTATATTGCTATAAACAAACTACGAAGTAATCCTAATCCTTTGACCATGAGATCATGCCAATCACTAACACTGGAAGAGTTTCTTGTTGACATCAAACATCACTCCGTAACTGGGTGATTATAAAGATGGCTTCAAACCTACAAAAGTGTTATGCTGAGGATCATGGATCAAGAGTGGAATTTTTCATCCCGATGATGGATAGGTATGCTCTGGGCCCTCTCGGTGATATCACATTGGTTAGCTTGCAAGCAAGTGATTTGATCACTAGAATGTTATATCACGGGAACAAGAAAAGAGTGCATGTCAGTAACGAGATCAAACTAGGTATGGAGATACCGATGATTGAATCTCGGACATGTAATATATCATGAAACAAAGGGATTAAGATACAAGCGTAAAAGGTTCCGACGATCACAGGAAAAGTCATCGTTGAATGTGTGGGAGTCAGTATGGATCTCCAGGTCCCGCTACTGATTATTGATCGGAGAAGGGTCTCGATCATGTCCGCATTATTCGCGAACCATAGGGTGACACACTTAAGGGACACTGGCATCCAGTTGGAGCAAATGTTTCATGCCGAAAGAATAAACAAGCGCAGGAATTTATTTCACTAGATACCGAAACAGGTTTTCGGGTGAAATTGCATAAAGAGGTTATGCATGTGAAATGGAATTCTAGCAAGGGGTTATTTGTGAATGTTTGTCATTAAAGTAATTGACAAAATTCTTAATAAAATAAAAGAGTTTTATTTAATGAGAGTTTGCATTAAATTTGGTGGAAATTTAATGGGAATTTGAGTGGATTTTTGAGTGGAGAAAATTGAAGGGCCATTTTGTGAGTGGAGTGTCCACCCACATGAATGAAGGAGGGGAGGGGGCAGCCCCCATGGCCAGCGGCCACCCCCTTGGGTGCCCCCCTCCTCCTATAAAAGGAGCCCCTCCTCTCATTTGTCACTCACACCTCCTCGTGAAGGATCTCTCTCCCCCTCTAGAATTTATCCCCCATGGTCTCGGACTAGCGAGATACATGTTCCCGGTGGCTATTCGTCAAGAAAGGGTTGTGCTTCCACTGCATCGCTGGAGCGAGGAGGCGTAGGTTGCCCTGTGTCTTGTACGTGTGTGCGAGAATGGATGCGCTGCTGCTTTGCGGCGCCAGGACTTCCTCTCGATCTTGAGATCGGCAAGAGATCGTCTACATCAACCACGAGTTGAACTCATTAAGCTTTGTCGGTATTCAAGGGTATGTTCTCTACGGATATACATCCGCCCGTTGTTTGCATCTAGTAGATAGATCTTGGTACATAGTTCCCATCGTAGGAAATTTTTTGTTTTCTATGTTGCGAACCCTACAGTGGTATCAGAGCCGGATCTATGCGTAGATACTTTACACGGGTAGTACACATATGAGTATGTGGGCGATGATGATCATGTTGTTGCTCCTTAGTTGTAATTTTGGATATTGGTGGCATAGTGGGATGAAGCGGCCCGGACAAACTTTGCATGTCCTCGCACATGAGACATGTTCCACGCTTGACATGCAACTAGTTTGCATAAGTGGCTAGCGGGTGTCTGTCTCTCCTACTATAGTCAATATCTATTTTGCAACGAGTTGTCAACAATTTGGTTATCCTCGTTGTGGTTCATATTCGTAGGTAAGAACGGTTCTATCTCGAAAGCCCTAAGCCACGTAAAACTTGCAATGGATAAATTAGAGGCGTCTAGTTTAGATTGTTGCTGGGCTAGTGTTATGATATGGTGATGTTGTAAGTAGAAGTATGAGATGATACTCTTACAACGTACGTAACGTGTAATCTCCATAGACCTTGGACTTACACATATAGGTATGATAGTGATCATACCACGGTGCACATGATAGAGATCATATGTGGGAACCATATCATTTCACTAATAAACATGTGATGTTTGATTGCATCTTATATTGCTTGTTTAGCGCTTTGTTAGCATACTAAGATGATCCCTCATTTAAATATCAAGATAAGAATGTGTTCTTCCTTTAGTATGCACCGATTATGTTTTTGTCGCTCCAAGACATCACGTGATGATCGGGTGTTCTTGGATCCACGACCATATTTCGGGTGTAAAACAGTTACACACGCAAATACTAAGGTTCTAACTTGGCAAGCCTAGCATGTACAGACATGGCCTCGGAACACGGACCGAAAGGTTAAGCATGAGTCATATAGTAGATATGATGCCCATTTGATGCTCGCCTTTGAAGCTACACCGACTCACGTGATGATCGGACTTGGTGTAGTGGATTTGGTTCATGTAATCACCAAAAAGGCACGAGGGATGTCGTTTTTGAGTGGGAGTTCATTCGTAATATGGATTAGTTGAACTCAATCTATCATACACTTAGTCTAAACTTTACAAATTCTGTTGTAGATGGCACCACCTGCTTTTAATTTCAATGTGTTCATGGAGAAAGAGAAACTTGCAACGAACGGTAGCAACTTTACCGAATGGGCCATGAATTTGAGGATTCTCCTCTCTACTGCACAAAAGCAATATGTGCTAGAAGCACCGTTAGGCCCCCCACCTTTTGAGGATGCCCCTGACGAGGAGAAGAATGTCTATCAGACTCGTCAGGAGGACTACAACTTAGTTCATTCCGGCATATTGTATGGGCTAGAGCCGGAACTTCGAAAGAGTTTCGAAAACGGCAATGCTTTTGATACAATGGGTGAGTTGAAAATGATTTTTGACACACATGCTGCTGTAGAGAGCTACAACGCTTCAGAAAAGTTCTTTAGCTGCATGATGGAAGAGCACGGCTCCGTTAGTGACCATGTACTCAAGATGTCGGGTTACGCCGATAAGCTTGTGTCCTTGGGAATATCGATTCCCATTGACTTAGGCATCCATCGTGTTCTGCAGTCTCTGCCACCTAGCTATAAGAGCTTCGTGATGAACTATAATATGCAAGGCATGAAGAAGTCTCTCCCCGAGCTTCTGTCAATGCTTAAAACTGCAGAAGTGGAGATCAAAAAGGAATATCAAGTGTTGATGATCAATAGGAACACTAGTTTCAAGAAAGACAAGAAGGGAAAACGAAAGGGAAGTAAGGGTGGCAAGCCTATTGCCGTGCCTGAAAAGAAACCCCAAGTTGGACCTAAGTCTGATACCGAGTGCTACTATTGTAAGGGGACTGGCCCCAAGTATTTGGCAGACAAGAAGGCTGGCAAGGCAAACAAAGGTATATATGATATACATGTTATTGATGTGTACTTGACTAGTGCTCGCAGTAGCACCTCGGTATTTGATACCGGTTCAGTTGCTAATATTTGTACTCTCGAATCAGGGGCTACGAAACAAGCGACCGCTAGCAAGGGGTAAGGTCAAGATGCGTGTCGTCAATTGATCAAGCGTTGATGTGATCGCCGTCGGAACGCTGCCTCTCCACTTGCCATCGGTATTAGTAATAAACTTGAATAATTGTTATCTGGTGCCTGCACTGAGCATGAACATTGTATTTGGATCGTGTTTGATGCGAAGTGGTTATTCATTTATATCCGAGAACAATGGTTGTTCCATTTATATGAATGAAATCTTTTATGTTCATGCACCGATGATGAATGGTTTATTTCTTTTGGATCTCGATAATAATGTTACACATATTCATAATGTTGATGCTAAAAGGATTAAACTAAATGATGATATATCCGCATATATGTGGCACTGCCGTCTAGGTCATATTGGCGTTAAACGCATGAAGAAGCTCCATTCGGATGGACTTTTGGAATCACTTGATTATGAATCATTTGATACATGTGAGCCATGCCTTATGGGCAAGATGACTAGAACGCCGTTTTTTGGTTCAATGGAACGGGCGACAGATTTATTGGAAATCATACATTCTGATGTATGTGGTCCAATGAGTGTGTCGGCGCGAGGTGGATATCGTTATTTTGTTACTTTCATAGATGATTTGAGTAGATACGGTTATATCTACTTGATGAAACACAAGTCTGACACCTTTGAAAAGTTCAAGGAATTTCAGAATGAAGTGGAAAATCATCGTAATAGAAAGATCAAATTTCTACGGCCCGACCGTGGAGGTGAGTATCTAAGTTACGAGTTTAGCACTCACATGAAAGAGTGTGGAATTGTTTCACAACTCACACCTGCCGGAACACCATAGAGAAATGGTGTGTCAGAACGTCATAATCGTACTTTATTAGATATGGTTTGATCTATGATGTCTCTGATGCACTTGCCGTTGTCATTTTGGGGCTATGCACTACAAACTGCTGCATTCATTTTAAATCGGGCACCATCTAAATCCGTTGAAAAGACACCGTATGAATTGTGGTTTGGAAACAAACCTAAGCTGTCATTTCTTAAAGTTTGGGGATGCGATGTTTATGTGAAGAAACTTCACCCGGATAAACTCGAACCCAAAGCGGAAAAATGCGTCTTCATAGGATACCCTAAGGAAACTATTGGGTATTCCTTCTATCACAGATCCGAGGGCAAGGTTTTTGTTGCCAAGAATGGATCCTTTCTAGAGAAAGAGTTTCTCGCGAAAGGTGTGAGTAGTCGGAAGGTAGAACTCGAAGAGGTTATTGAACCTTCTCTTCAAAGTATAGCGAGTAGCGCAGTGCCGGAAGTTGTGCCGGAGTTGGCTTCACCTGTTGAAGAGGGAACTAATGATAATGATCATGAAACTCCGAAAGAGAGTACTACCGAACCTCGTAGGTCTAGCAGGACGCGTGCAGCTCCCGAGCTGTACGGAAATCCTGTCATGAATTTCATGGTTGATGAAAATGATGACCCTACGATGTATGAAGAAGCGATGATGAGCCCGGATTCCAACAAATGGTTAGAAGCCATGAAATCCGAGATGGAATCCATGTATGAAAATCAAGTTTAGAACTTGGTGGACTTACCTCACGACCGAAAGGCCGTGGAGAACAAATGGATTTTCAAAAGGAAAACTGATGTTGATGGTAATATAACCGTCTATAAAGCTCGACTTGTCGCAAAGGGGTTTCGACAAATTCAAGGAGATGACTACGATGAGACATTCTCTCCCGTAGAGATGCTAAAGTCAGTTAGGATTATGTTAGCAATTGCTGCATATTTCGATTATGAGATATGGCAGATGGATGTCAAAACCACGTTTCTCAATGGTAATATTGAAGAAGAGTTGTATATGATACAACCAAAGGGTTTTGTCGATCCTAAGGATGCTAACAAGGTGTGCAAGCTTCAGCGATCCATCTATGGATTGAAGCAAGCATTACGAAGTTGGAATCTCCGCTTTGATGAGGTGATCAAAGAGTTTGGATTTGTCCAAACTTATGGAGAAGCTTGTATTTACAAGAAAGTGAGTGGGAGCAATGTGGCATTTCTGATATTATATGTGGATGACATATTATTGATCGGAAATGATATAGATCTTTTAAACAGTGTTAAAAGTTATCTAAACAGCAAATTTTTAATGAAGGACCTAGGTGAAGCGTCATACATATTAGGCATAAAGATCTATAGAGATAGATCTAGGCGCCTAATAGGGCTATCGCAAATTACATACCTTGATAAGATTTTAAAGAAGTTTAAAATGGAAGATAGTAAGAAGGGGTTCTTACCTATGACACAAGGCACGACATTGAGTAAGACTCAAAGTCCGGCTTCAGCGGAAGAAAGAGAGATAATGGACAAGGTCCCCTATGCTTCAGCCATAGGCTCTATAATGTACGCCATGCTATGTACAAGACCGGATGTGGCACATGCTATTAGTTTGACTAGTAGGTACCAATCGGATCCAGGTTCAGAACACTGGAAAGCGGTCAAGAATATCCTTAAGTACTTGCGAATAACTAAGGATATGTTTCTTGTATACGGAGGTGAAGAAGAGCTCGTCGCTAAGTGTTATGTCGACGATAGCTTTTACACCAATCCGGATGACTCTAAGTCTCAATCTGGATACATATTTCTCATGAATGGCGGAGCGGTTAGTTGGAGGAGCTCCAAACAACCTGTGGTGGCGGGATCAACAACGAAGGCCGAATATGTTGCTGCTTCAGAAGTGGCTCAGGAAGCAGTTTGGATGAAGGAGTTCATATCCGAACTAGGTGTGGTTGCAAACGCGTTGGACCCAATGGTGATCTATTGTGACAACAATGGTGCCATTGCCAATGCCAAAGAGCCAAGGTCTCACAAACATTCCAAGCATATTAAGCGCCGGTTTCACTCCATCCGCGAGCATGTCAAGGATGGATATATAACGATTTGTAAAGTACATACGGATCTCAATGTAGCAGATCCGTTGACTAAAACTCTCCCTAGAGAAAAACATGATCTACACCAGAACTCCATGGATGTTAGATACATGACAATGTAACTAGATTATTGTCTCTAGTGCAAGTGGGAGACTGAAGGGAATATGCCCTAAGAGGCAATAATAAAATGTTTATTATGTGTATTCCAAGTATATGATAGATGTTTATTTTGCATGCTATAATTGTATTAATATGGAAACGTTAATACATGTGTGTTTAATAAACAAACAGGAAGTTCCTAGTTATGCCTCTCTCATAAACTAGTTTGTTGATTAACAAGATGATCACAGTTTCCTAATCATAGACATTGGATGTTGTTAATAACGAGATCACAACATTAGTGTAATGGTGTGATGAACATTCATCCGAAGTATAGCATTATGATCAAAGTCATTGAGTTTATATTGCTATAAACAAACTATGCAGTAATCCTAATCCTTAGACCATGAGATCATGCCAATCACTAACACCGGAAGAGTTTCTTGTTGACATCAAACGTCACTCCGTAACTGGGTGATTATAAAGATGGCTTCAAAGCTACAAAAGTGTTATGTTGAGAATCATGGATCAAGAGTGGAATTTGTTCATCCTGATGACGGATAGATATGCTATGGGACCTCTCGGTGATATCACATTGGTTAGCTTGCAAGCAAGTGATTTGATCACTAGAATGTTATATCACGGGAACGAGAAAAGAGTGCATGTCAGTAACGAGATAAAACTAGGTATGGAGATACCAATGATCGAATCTCGGACATGTAATATATCGCGAAACAAAGGGATTAAGATACAAGCGTAAAAGGTTCCGACGATCACAGGAAAAGTCATCGTTGAATGTGTGGGAGTCAGTATGGATCTCCAGGTCCCGCTACTGATTATTGATCGGAGAAGGGTCTCGATCATGTCCGCATTATTCGCGAACCGTAGGGTGACACACTTAAGGGACACTGGCATCCAGTTGGAGCAAATGTTTCATGCCAAAAGAATAAACAAGCGCAGGAATTTATTTCACTAGATACCGAAACAGGTTTTCGGGTGAAATTGCATAAAGAGGTTATGCATGTGAAATGGAATTCTAGCAGGGGTTATTTGTGAAAGTTTGTCATTGAAGTAATTGACAAAATTCTGAATAAAATAAAAGAGTTTTATTTAATGAGAGTTTGCATTAAATTTGGTGGAAATTTAATGGGAATTTGAGTGGATTTTTGAGTGGAGAAAATTGAAGGGCCATTTTGTGAGTGGAGTGTCCACCCACATGAATGAAGGAGGGGAGGGGGCAGCCCCATGGCATGGCCACCCCTTGTGCCCCCTACTCCTATAAAAGGAGCCCCTCCTCTCACTTGTCTCTCACACCTCCTCGTGAAGGATCTCTCGCCCTCTCTAGAATTTATTCCCCATGGTCTCGGACTAGCGAGATACATGTTCCGGTGGCTATTCAGCAAGAAAGGGTTGTGCTTCCGCTGCATCGCTGGAGCGAGGCGGAGGTTGCCCGTGTCTTGTAATGCGTGTGTGCGAGCACGGATGCGCTGCTGCTGCTATGGCGCTAGGACTTCCTCTCGATCTTGAGATCGGCAAGAGATCGTCTACATCAACCACGAGTTGAACTCGTTAAGCTTTGTCGGTCTTTAAGGGTATGTTCTCTACGGATATACATCCGCCCATTGTTTGCATCTAGTAGATAGATCTTGGTACATAGTTCCCATCGTAGGAAATTTTTTGTTTTCTATGCTGCGAACCCTACAAAATCTACACATAAAATGATAGTACCAAATTCACATATCACAAAATATAAGCAAAAATATATGAATGCATGTAAATGCCATGTGATGATTTTTGTAAATCAAACAAGACAAGTGAAACAGTATTGAATCATAAACAAAACAATTATACACTAAATAAAATTAATTGGGCCCTTAAAACATTTTCTTTATAATTTTTATAAACAAAATAATCTGATAAATTTCTCTGCAAAAACAACACATTTTACAGATGCAATTTATTAAACAAAGTGCATGAATGGATAGAATTCTTTCTCCTGATCCCAATGATATAAAATTTACAAAATTTGAACGTGTGGATCAAAAGTTATGAATTTAGCAAGTTTAAACAACTAATAGATCTATTTCTAGATTTTAAATTTAAACTCTAGCCACACGGCGCTTTCTGATTCGCTGGTACCGGTTCGCAATGGATCACGCTCGCGCACCGTTGGATCTAACTAACTAAGCACGGTCCAGATCTGCGCATACCCCTTCCCCTAAAATCTAATCATGGACGTAGGATCTAGATCTAACGGGCAGCTTCGCCCTGACCAAAGACTGGCGGCTCCAAGTCAACGGCGAGCGGCGGAGCGCTCGGACAGTGGTGGTCCGGTGGTTCTAGGAAGCAAGGGAGGAAACATAGGGGCTTACCGAGCTCGTGGGGTCGTCGCGGTGGTCAAGGTGGTCGAGGGAGGGACAGGGGCCCATGGACTCGACCTCTATTGCTTGCCGGAGAACCTTCAGTCATCGGTTACGGTCGCTCGTCGTCGTTGGCAAAGATACAGATCGCGCCTAGCCAAAAGAATGGTGTCGTTAGATGCGCACAAGTCTGGCGAACACGTGAGCAACAAAAAGAGAGAAGGAGGCGGTCAGGAACTACCAGAGGATGTTGCCAGAGTCGAGACAGACGGTGGTGCTTGCTTGTCGTTGAGGTTGCCGATGATAGAGAGCGCGCGCGGTCGAGTGTGGGCTACTGGCAGGTGCAAAGGGTGATGGGGAACTCACTCACGGTGACGGTGGAAAGTAGTAGTAGCTAATGCCTTGCTTACATAAAATAATAGACATTCAAATGTTTCTGTTTTTGAAATTTCATTTGAAATGATCCTAAAATGATTATGAATGCATGAATGATATGCAATCTTTGAAAACATGATTTTAGGGATGTTACATGCAATCGCAAGGTTTGTGCATAAAGGTTTTATACGATCCAAAAATGAACACTAAAGGAGGTAAAAGACTTAGAAATATGAGTGAACCAGAGAGCTTTATTTCATTGATCATATAAGGGGTACACAATAGATAAAAAATGCTAAGTGTAGAAAGGACGTAGCTATGCTATGTTCCATGGTCGATCAAGATCTGGGTAGTCATCATCCGGGTCATGTCGCTTACGCTTATGATCCTCGCTGGGTTTATCCTTCAGTTCATGATTGTCAACGAGGTAGTAAGACCCATTGAGCAGCGCTTTTCTTATGATGAACGGTCCTTCCCATGGCGGGGATAATTTGTGTGACTTCTTCTGCTTAAGTCGGAGCACCAGATCCCCCTATTTAAACGAGCGATGCCGAACGCGGCGACTACGGTAGCCGCGTAGCTTCTGCTGGTAGATGGCAGATCTTTGGCATGCCAATATGTGCTCCTCCTCGAGAAGGTCCACATCTAGGTGTCTAGATTCTTTAGCGTCATCTTCGTCGTAGGCGGCAACTCTTGGTGCATCGTGAAGGATGTAGGAAGGAAGTATAGATTCTGCTCCATATACCATGAAGTAAGGGGTGTAGCCGTTGGATCTGTTGGGTGTAGTTCGTAAACTCCACAGCACAGATGGCAATTCTTCCGCCCAGAATCCAGCTGCTCTATATAGCGGTGCCTCAAGACGTGGCTTGATTCCCTGCAGAATTAATCCATTGGCTCGCTCAACCTGACCATTAGACTGTGGATGTGCCACAAATGCAAGGTCAAGTCGGATGCCTTTGTCCCAACAATAAGCCTCCACTTCTCCGAGTGACAAGTTGCTGCCGTTGTCGGTGATTATGCTATATGGGAGACAAAATCTCACAACCTAAGGGCAGTTGCCCCATCGAGATTTCTAATGGGTTTAGCTTCTATCCATTTGGTGAATTTATCGACTGCTACTAGCAGATGCGTAAACCCACATGGTGCCAGCATTTAGGACTGAACGAAGGGTAGATTTAGGATTTTGTGCATCTGCATGCATGCATCTAAAAATCCGGGTAAATTTTTCGCCAAATTAAAAGACTAGAGTGATCAGAATTCTCACTCCGATGAATTAGGTTTAGTGTCATCAGTAGGGGAGTGAGATGAATTTTGACATGACCTCTATTGTTTTCTGGAGTTATGAGGGAAGAAATTCGACTTACAAATAATTCTTCACAATAATACAAATACAAGTATTATAAATAAAAGTATAAAGATTATTAAAATTCAACATTACAATGTTCTTTTACAATAAAAGAATAAAGGAATATTACAATGAAACAAATAAAAGAATAAATAAAATGGAAAATTAATTACAATAATTAAACAAGTAGAAGAATTCTTTATTAAAAGAATATGTATTACATTATCCTTTTACAACAAAGAAATGATAAGAATGGATACAATAATAATAAGACAATCTAATGCATTACAATGCCTTATACAATTTTTGACAGCAAGGGAATTTACAAAAAAGAAAACACCTAAAACTAAATTCCTATCTAGTCTTGATATTCCTGTACTTTTCTTGTTACCTCCAAAGAGAGACAAAAATAAATAAAGGATTTGGATTAGGGTCAGTGCTCTCAGTATAACAGTGAGTTGCATTGTTCATTACATCATAGAGCCTTATTAAGTAGGGGCAAATTTCACCAAAAAACAATATCTGTTCTTATCAGTGTATCACTTGTCTCACCACAGCATCATTGACATAAATGGGACAAAAGGGGCAAGTTTCACCATAGAGAGTGGAAGTAAGAAAGTAGGACCAAGATATTTTACTTTATCTGATCCATCTGGGTGAGGCAAGCTCACACACACATGCATGTTGATGTGTTGTCAACATAGGAGGCCCAATGAGAAGGAGATAAGTACACATCCGTAGCAGGGGAGTGCTCTGTTGAAATTACTTCACCATAGCAAGAAACAGCCAACACAACCAACACAGATCAACCACACAGGCCATCCTTACATTTCCAGAGTTCATAGTTCAGCACCAAAACTCCATAGTGCACTACCACCACAACACTAGCATCCTGGTTGCTCGAGGAAGCCATCCAAGCACACCAGGAGGAGGTCAGGAGCATAAGGAGTAGGCCAAAAGCACAAGAATCAAGCCAACTGAAACTCAAGGAGGATCAGTTTAAGCACAGGAATAAGAAGAGCCAGCTGATCAATCATAAATCTTTGGAGCTACATCAACAAGCTTCCATACCAGGTAGCTATTCATCACCAAGCCAGCAGGAGTGTATAGGAAGAGGTTTCATTATATGTAGTAGTGTGACATCACACTAATAACATATTAAAATCAAAAGATCTGTTTCTATACAGGCATAAGCACCAACAACACCAATTCCTACTAGAACAAATATTTACACTATGCACACTCATGTCAGGCACCACGGGTGTAAATCCAGTCTAGAAGAAGCACATGGGCACAAACGCAAGTAAAACTAAGCAACCATCAAATCTTAAGCTCTTAGACAAGACCAGAAAATTAACCATGTCTAGACTCTAGACAATAAGTCAATATGTAATCCCAACCCTTGGGATTGTGAGAAGATTATTTTCAGTCTTGCAAAGAATTTCTTTGCAAGATCATCACAAAATAATTGTAAGCCATCAAAGATCAACATCTGTTCTTATCCTATATAAACCATGGCCTCAGTCTTTTGCATCATTGGACAGGACATAGACCAATAATCTGCGAAATAAAAAATATAAAAGATCATTTAAATGATCTATGTTGTTCTGCTCACTCTCAAGGAGGTTCCACAACAGCATAGCCATATTCCAGAATTTTTATCTCTAGCAACAATGGCAAATCAAACAACACAAATCATTTTCCTAGTAAATGTTCTAGGAATCAGATCCATAAATTTCTTCATTGTACAAATGATAGGAAGCTCATTTCTTTCTTAAGATCCCAAACAAAGCATCTTTATTCCATGGCTTATCTTATGAATCTCATCCAACTTAGCCAAATAAATGACAACTGATAATGCTAGGAATGATCAGGATATTGTGTACACTCCAAGGAGGCATCACAATAGCAGGACCATATTAGCAGAAACCACAATCACACTAACCAAATCATCCACTGGTTCACATGTAATTATACCTGAAAACCAAATCATTTCCTTAGTGTTGTCCACTAGGAATCATCTCAAATAAAAGAACAAATCATTTTCCTAGGAATAATACTAGGAATCATCTATGGATATAAATCCATAGTCACCCATGACATTCATCCTATTTAGGGGATAGTCATTTAAGCCAACATGCAGATATAGAAGATTCCAGGAACTAACCACTAAAGCAAAGCTTCAGTACTTTAGACTCTAATATCAATCCATTTAAATGCACAAAGAGCTCAAGCTGAATATCCAGTCCAAGGGGCTCATTCCACAACAGCACAGGTTAGCTAGCATGGGGCCAATACCACACAATTCAATAAGCCAACTACATCAAAACCAGTTAATATTGGATCATCTCAACAACCATCCAAACCTTATATAAGAATAAATTCATTATTCTTGAGTCACAAAACAGTACCATCACTACCCAATCCAGATAAATGAATTTTCAAGCCAAATTCATTAAGCAAGCTATGTAGCAAAGCTACTGCAGTGTATAATGAATCAAAGTGAGGAAATCAAATTAGGGTTCATACTGAGAGAGAGTGGGATAGAGAAAAACTTACCCGATTGGCCTCGCACAAGAAGAAGAGGAAGTAGACGGTGGCAACACCGAGGTGATGGGAGCCAGGGCGGCGGCATGGCGAGCACCTGGAGGCGCTGCAACCCGCGCCTAGGATGCAATCAAGGCAGCCAGAGGAGAGACACGGCGGTGATGGACATCACCACACCACCAAAACGCCAGCTGAGCAACCAGAGAAGCACTAGAGCATAGCACCGCCAGAGAGCCACAAACCCTAGCCACCTCAGAGAAGATGGTATGACCAGGGAAGGGCTCGAACAGCGAATCAGATTGAACGAGTCTTTGCTGCATCGTCGACTATGTCGGCAACCATAGCGCTGTCGGCTGGGAACGCCGGAGCTCACCGGAATCGAACAGCAAAGGCGGCGGGTCATCGCCGTCGTGGAGAAGAAGGAGGTCGCGAGAGAGAGAAGAGGGGATCCAATGGATCAGGTCTGACCGACTTGGTCGACCGGGTCCAGGGGTGTATCCCAAACAGGTGATGGGCTGGGCTTAGAATTAAGTTGGGCTGGCCCAAGAACCAACTCAGGATATTAAAAGAGAAAAATAAAGTTAAGCTAAATATTAAATAACCAAAATACCCCTCTACACCTTTTAAGCTCTAGAAAAATGAATAAAAATCCTAAAAATATATTTAATACATCCTAGTGTTTATTCAAATAATATCCACCTAAGAAAAATATAATCATATTTATTTAAGTTTAGTAAAATACAAATAAATATCAACACCCTTAAATATCTACATGAAATTTAATAAATTCAGGAAAATTCCTAAAAATAAATAAAAATCACTTTCATAAATAAAAATAAATCTCTTATCTCACAAAAATACTAACTTAAAATTTTACTAATAAAATTTAAAACAAATAATTAAAGACATTAAAAAATATATAATAATAATAAATATAATTTTCAAAAAATAAATAAAATTCATTTTTGAGAATTTAAGCAACTATATTTATTAGAAAGGTACTAACTATATTATTATAAAAATATTTTAAAGTTCTTAATCATATAACTTGAATTATCTAAGTTATTAAAATAAGATAATTGTTTTATTAATTGTTAATATTATTTCCTAAGTAAGAAATGATCTTTTTCAAAACATAATCTTTTGACTCTAAGTAGTCTAAACCATGATTATAATTAAAGCATTTAACTTTATAATATTCTTTTAAAATCCTTAACTAACTATAAGTCAAGGATTTACAAAGCTATTCTTTACAAATCATTAACAATTCATAAATAATCATATTTATCAAACTTGAAATTCACTAAATAAATTATAATAAAATCCATCTATTTTTATTTATAAATAAAAATCTCAAAGTATGGTCTATAAATATTACACATGCTAAATTTACATCTTTAAAACAAAGTTCCATAACCATAAGATTTGATCTTTAATTATACTTATGAAAAACTCTAATTAATAATGCAATAAAATGCTATATCTCAAGTCCAATTACACTTTTATAGTTTACTTTGGTCTAATATATCTTAAGCTAGATTTATAATAACTCAAAAGCATTTAAACCTTATCAGAAACCATAACTTTAATCTTATTAATCTTTAGAATTGAATAACTTAACATAAAGAATATTTTCTTCAAATGTTATTCTTTTTGCCACTTCAAAAGAAACACTATACCATTTCTTTAAAGTCATGACAACTTAAAACAGAAATTTTGTAATAATTACCTATTATCATGAAACCATAGAATTATATTATAATTGTACTTTACTCTTCATATTTTATATATTTATCTTCCTTATGAAGTAAACTTAAACTAAAGAAAATCTTAAATAAATCATAAATATATCTCAGTGGCAATGATTGAAGAATTACTTAGGATTTTGCATTATGCATCTCATTACTTATGGATAACATCATATTTCTTCTTTAAACATTGTCCTTACTGGGCAATGATGATATTTTTATAGAACCTGAGGTCCAGGGTCAAGTCGAGACATTCGACTACAATACTCCGCTATATCAAGGCAAGTTCACACTTGCTCATGTCCTTTGATTATTTTCTATAAAGTAATTGCAAACTGTGTGTCATCACCTTGAGTTTGGGCATACAACAATTGTGGTGTATACGGGGTCGCGGAGAAGGACAGTGATTGGCTTGGATCATCTACTGGGCCCCACACCATAGGAAGTGTGGACAGGGAAGATTCGCCTGGTTGTGCATCAAGGATTTGATCTCTCATGAGTAAAGTAACGCACCTCTGCAGAGTGTAAGAACTGTAGCTCCCTGTTCCGGGAAGGAGCTGCGAACACGGCGGGAAAGGAACCCCATGAAGGTTCTGGTAATGATGGGGATATGCCTACCGGGGTATACCCAGCTGGACGTTCGCCTGCCCGCCCAAAGCGCCGAGGGCTCGCAGGACGGATCGATCAAGATCTGGCGTGGACTCAAGCGACTGGAAGCTGAAGGCCCAGAAGCATAGATAGGCCCAGTCGGATTAGGTTAAAGGATCGCTGAAACCTTAACTGATTCGGTTGAGATTTGTAAACCCTAGGGAGGTGAGTCTATATAAACCTCCCTAGAGGACGCATAGAGGATACGTTCCATCATACACCCAAGCGACTCGCTGCCTAGCCGCCGAGCTCGCTCCATTGTACTCTCACCATAATACAATCTAGCAGGAGTAGGTCTTTACCCTCCGAGGGGCCGAACTTGGGTAAATCCTTGTGTTTCCGCCCTCATCTCGCACCGCAGATGGCTGGCCGCCCTTGCCCCATGTTCTACTACTCGCTGCCGATTGCAGCATCTGCCATGGTCATTCCCACGACAGTGGCGCCCACCGTGGGGCCTGGCCGGTCAGGCCGGTGTTCTGCGGCGAGATCCAATCTGCCCATCAACGAGACGATCGCCACCAGCCGCATGATTGCGATCGGCGAGATGCTCCAGATCTTGCCGAGCAGCAAGGTCCCGGCGGCGCGAACCGTCACGCGCAGCATGATCCTACCGGTCGGCATGATCAACCTCTTCGTCGACCTCACCGATGTCATCGTCTCGGAGGACTCGGCTCGCATCCGCGAGTCGCCGCCACGCGACCGGCTCTCTGAGAGCCAGGTCCACACGATCCACCGCCTCGCCTCCGAGTACGACTCGGCCCACAGCAACGCGGCCAAAACAACCGCGGCCGCGGAAGACGCGACCCTCAATGAAGACGCCGACTCGGCGACCTCGGCGTCACTCACCGGGTCCATTGTCGCCGCGTCACCCGTGGGATCCATCACCCAGGTCTCCAACATTGGAGACTTCGAGTATCCCTCTATCCTTGGGATCTTCGACTTCGACTCTAGGTCGGAGAAGTCCGCCGACCTCCGCGACAGAACCGGCCGCCACACCGCGACCTACATGGCGACTAGCGCTGACCCGCCGGAAGATCCATTCTCCACGCCGATCCCCCCAACGCGACGGCAATGGAGGTCGAGGAACTCCGCCTGAAACTGGCAGAAGCAGTCCGCAAGGAACAAGTCGAGCGCGAAAAATTTCGCCTCGAGCAGGTAACAGCGCAGGAGCTGTCGTGCTACCATCAACTCCGAATCAGGTCGCGTCTGAACCCCACTGTCCAGGGGCGCGCCCTGAATTTCGACGACGAGAACGACCCGGCCTGCGCGGCCGAGCGCGCGATCTGCGAGAACGCGCCACCAGGAGGAAGGACTCGACCCCCACCAGGGTCAACGGCCAATGGCGCCCCGCCACCACCCAACCGCGCACCCCCCAGGGACCAGCCGCGGATCGTGGTCTCCTCGCGGGAGAGAGACGCGAACGGCCTACCGTTGTTCTCCACCCCAATGGACAACCTCATCGCGGGCTGAGCAGCAGTCGACAACATCGAAGCGACTGGTGAAGGCGCCCTGCAGATCCAGTATGCCAAGGCCCTTCTCGCAAAAGCGCTCGAGCAACAAAACGCAGGCGTCGACTCACAGGGTCGGATGTACTCGCGTTCATCGGGCAGCAGAGCGGCCTCAAGCGGCCGCCCCATGGCGGCAAACACCCTCAACTTCCCACCACCCGAACCACTACAACTCCAACACCGACCATCGAATGCGTCACTCTCCACCAACGACCCCCGGCCGGCGACCAACTTCGTCGCCACCAACGGTCAACCCGTCGATGCCCGCACCCACATCATCAACAACCAGAGCTGGCGCGCACGCCAGCCCGACGGCCTGTGGCATACCCTCACCAACCGCCGCGACGGTGAGCCGAGGGGGTCGCTAAGCCGACTCGGGCCCCGGTGCTTCGGACTGATGATCCGAGGTGAGAGATACCCGACGAACTTCAAAGCGCCGAAGGAAATAGAGAAGTACGACCCCTCGTACGATCCCTCCGTGTGGCTGGATACCTACCTCATGGCGACGGGAATCGCTGGCCACATCGATCTACTAGCCGCCCGCTACCTTCCCCTGATGATGGAGGGAGCGTGCAGGCAGTGGATCAACACTCTCCCCGCGGATAGCATCGACTCCTGGGAAGAGATGCGCGACGCCTTCCTCAGGCACTTCGAGGGTTCATACACCCGCGCCACCACCATCGAGGACCTGGAACGATGCGTCCAGGGACCTCGCGAGTCGACCTACAGCTAGGTACAACGGTGGGAAGAACTGTGGTACAACGCGGTCGGTATCCACGCAGACACCGCGATCCACTGCTTCAAGACCTCGTGCCGCTATGATCCCCTGGTCTCCAAGCTCAAACGAGCGTACCGCACACTCGACAACATACCGGATCTCCTGGAGATCGCCAAAAGGTACGCGGAAGAAGACCTAAACCAAGAAACCGACGATGAGTCGGGAGGACAACGCCGCACGAGCGGCAACGACAACGGAAGATGATCTGATCTACGCTACAGCAACACTCGCCTCACCGGCAAGCGCCGCATTGACGGGCGAGTCGACTTCGTCGCCAACGCTGGATACGCGCAGCGCGATCCCAAGAGCTTCCGCCGCGACGGGGGGCAACGCCGTGACGGTGGCAACTACAAGGCGAAGCCGAGGTTCGACCCCGCGGCCCTTCTTAACCAACCTTGTGCATTTCACAGCAGGGAAGGAAAGCCCACCACGCACACGACCACCGACTACCATTCTCTCAAGGAGATCGAGAAGGCACGGAGCGCGCGGGAAGACCCCGGCAACAACCCGCCAAACGGCGGAAAATTCGGCAATGTGGCCGGATCGCTCCACACCTTCACAGGCTTCAACATGAAGCGCGAGAAGAAGGTCATCGCCCGCGCCGTCGCCGTCAACGCGGTGGCCCAGGTGGACGTCCCCCAGTTCTTCAACTGGTCTGTGCAACCAATCACTTGGAGCCGCCAGGACCATTCGCCACGAATCGAGTACCCAGGCCGAGTCGCCATGGTGGTCAAGCCCAAGGTGGGAGACTACTAGCTCCCCAAGACATTGATGGACGGCAGCAGCTCCATCAACATCCTGTACCTAGAAACCTTTAGGCGACTGTGGCTCCCGCAGTCGATGGTCGAGACAACCTACACCACGTTCCACGGCATCGTCCCCAGTCGGAAGGCGTGCCCGATCGGCAAGGTCACGCTGCCAGTCACCTTCGGCACACCGGCAAACTTCCGCACCGAGCGGATCATCTTCGAGATGGTGCCCTTCGACAGCCCCTACCACTGCGTCCTGGGGCACCAGGCGTTCGCCAACTTCATGGCGGCTCCCCACTACGCGTATAATACGATGAAGCTCCCCGGACCGTGCAGCGTCATCACCATCCACGGCGACCCCGACATGGCCGCCGAGTGCAAGGCCAAAGGAGCTGAACTCGCCGACGTCGTCATCGCGGCAGAGGCTAACCACGCCAACGAGCTCGCCAAGTACGCGAGCGGGGTCAACAACGACGATCCCACCATACTGTCAACACCCGGATTTTTCAATCCTAGATGCCTGTTATGCCATACATCGCAATCCCAGGATTACTATTTTTGCGAGACATAACAGAATTGGATACCATAGTACTTCATCCATTACAAACGATACATAAGTTCTTACACAAATAGGGATCTCATGATCCAGTTCTTAATACAACATCAAGCAGCGGAATACGTAATAATAACGGTAGCATCGGCGAAGCTCCATCTTCGGGGTCACAGGCAATGTTGACGATGGGAGATGATCCTAGTTGTCGTAACCTTCCTGGGGTCCATCTTCCAGGTACTCCTCTTCATAGTCTGGCCATGGGAATAGCCAGGGACAAAGCCATGAGTACTCTTTAAGTACTCGCAAACTAATACTAACAGGTAAGGGGTTTTTGGATAATAGGACACTAGGCTCTAGGGTTGCTTTGCAAAAAGCCAGGTTTATCTCTACTAAGTTCCAAAGCTAGTCACAATTTTATAAATCCTAAGTGGGATCTTGTAATTCAGGTCACAACTCTGTTGTGGTCAAGTCAAAGTCTCAATTCATTTCACAAGTCATTTTGAAAAGTCTGACGGGGGAACAGTATGGCCACTCCAACTGTCCATAACAGACGTCTGCTATTCGAATAGTTTGACACTCTGCAGAGATTGTACACTTTCACCACAACATTCGATACATCCGTCAGAACAAATCCTGAATTCACCATACTCGATGCGGATAATCAATCCTAACCTTTCAATTACACGCCCTAGTATAAGCACCTCTCCGTGAGTTTGGCCTCCCAACTATGACCACATGCCATCTTGGGTACTGCAGTGGACAATCTTCACAAGGTAGCCTTAGCTCAGACCTTGGCCGTGAGGGAACTAATACTAAGGAATATAAGTTTCAGTCAAGCCCTACCCAATATTCGGGTATTGTGGTTGCGATAAAATTGGAATGGTATCGCATCCGCATAACCATCAGTTTTATAAAGGGCTAAGGCTCATGCCTCAACATTTTTATCACCAAAATCATCAAGTGTTTGGAAACACATGTCCAAAACATTTCAATAGAATGATCCATCATTCCAAGGTTTTCATAACCATTTTTCCACCAAGTATTCCCATCTAAAGTTGATCAAGTTTTATGCTTAGCACTAGCATCTGCAGGTGGGGGAAGTACTGATGAGGGGTGGTAACTAGTGGAGTTTTACTAAGTTCAATCTCATGTCTTAGGCTGAGATCAAGGTTTCTATCTTAGGCCAAATTTTATGCTCTTTATGCAACCTTCAGCACAACTGTCTAGTATCTACCAAACTCTTAGGTAGACTCTAAGTAAGCTTTGATAAAGAAATAAAATAAGAAGCTTGCACATGAAACTAGGATTGGTTTATCAAGTGGGTATGATCACATATGCTTAAGGCATATAGTATTCATATCACAAGTATGGGTTTGTGGCAACAGTAGGGTATCTGGCAAGGGTTGGCTTGCACAATATGAGTATAAGCTTGCATAGTTACTAGCTTGCATTGGTATAGTATCAGCTTGCCTTGTGCAGAGCAGTGGTTGAAGTTCTCCTCGACTTCTTCTTCATAGTATCCTCCTTCCTCCTCGTATCCTTGGTCAATACTAGCGTCTATGAATAAATACGAGGTACACAATCACCAAACAATACTTAACTACTTGCAATCATCACACACAAGGGTCCTATAGATGATCTAGCATCATCTCTAACATTACAAGGTTAAGGCTTGGTTTAAATCTTTTTATTTTTATAAAAGTAATTTCTACTCATTGAAAAACTACTTAAGATTTAATATTCTCCAAACTAAACATGGGATCATGTTGACACCTGTCATCACCACATATTGTAGTCCATGGGAATGTGATTTAAAGTGGTGTCACAATTTAATAAGGTTTTACCCTTTTATTTTAATTAATTAATGTGTCTAGAAATGCTTATGAAGCTTTTATTGTTTAAATTTGAAAAATGTTTGAATGCAGAAAAGCTTCTGCCTTGTTATTTTTACTATGGGTGATCTACAGATCCAAATGACTTGAATCCAACGGGCCTGGATTAAGCATTCACATACCTTTCCAAAAAAATTGGTTTCATTCAAATTGGTGCACTGAATCGATCTAGGTTGATTTTTGAAGTTGGGTACAAAAGTGTGTTTGAATTTAAAAAGAAAAGGTTTAATTTGAAATGTTGGGCGGCGCGGGAAATGTTACTGGGCCGGCCTGCTAAGCGCAGTGCTCCCGCAGGCTGCTTAAGTGGGTGTCCCCACTCGTCAGTGACACGGGGCTGGGCGAAGCGGTATGGGGCAACGTGGATCGTTCGATCTAGTTCTAATCCAACGGCTATGGGTCATCGTCGACGCGAGACAGCTCCGGCGAGTATGAAACCTAGCGCAGCCAGTGAGGGGTGCTGGGGGCTCACCAGGGTACGGGCGAGGGTCGGCGAGGCGGGCGAACGACGAAGTCGACGACGGCGAACCTCCTGGTACCGGTGGCTTCTCCTGGGACGGCTCCAATCGCTGGCTCCTTTCTTCTCTAGAGGCAGCGGGCTCCGGTGAATATCCGGCGAGGTGGTGCTCGCCTAGCTCTAAGAATGGTGTGGCACGGTCAGTGAGGAGAGGGGAGTGAGATGGTGTGAAGAAATCGTGCGGGGGTCGCCTCTATTTATAGTCGAGCGAGGGGACCGTCGGGGTGCACGGTGAGCTTGTCGGGGGCGTTCTGCGTGACTAATGGCATGGGCAAGGGTAGGGGACGGTGCTGTGTCTCCTGGCGATGCTCAACGACATGGTCGCGAGGCATGGGGTGGTGTGGTTTGGTCTAGAACGGGCGGTGCTCTGCGCGGCAGAGGCGGCGTCTTCGACGGCGGGCGGTGGCTATATGGCACGGTCTCCTGGGTCGGTGGTGATTGCGTGTGCACGTGGTGAGGGCGGCGCGCGGTCTGTGGACGCTGGTCGAGGGTGGCGCTCTGGCGCACGCTCGGCATGGTCTGGGCGCGGCTTGTGCGCATGGTCCAGGGGAGTGGCGATGGACGGTGGGCTGCCTCCTAGACAAGGTTGGCACGGCTAGTTCTTCCTCTAGCCTGCTGTCGACTATGGGATGGCATTGAGGTGCTCGGCTGTTCACCATTAATGGCAATGGCAAGCTCACAGGGGTGCTAGTGTTGGGCTAATCTTTCTAGATGATCTACTGGGCTATGTGTGAGCTAACTAGGGAACAAGTTAGGCAAGAATCACTGCACACTATAGTGTTTGATGTTTTGTTTGATTTGTGTCTGCAACCTGTTTGATGAAATGGCCGCATGAAATCAAGTTTTGAATTTTGAAATGATTTTTGGTGGGTTTGCTAGATTGGTTCTGGTGAGTCTGCAGATGCTTGGGTTTTGAAAGTTGAGCTTGTTTGAGTGGTTTTGAAAAGTGGGATCTTCCCATATGAAGAAGATTCAATTTTGAATTGTCATTTAAACTATGCATTTGAAAGTTTCTAGATGATCACAAAGTGGGCCTTGATACTTTGTTATGAGTACATTCAAGGGGTGCAAAGATCCAGAAAAGTTTCTGTTAGGTTTTGAAAGTTTGAGACAGCCAAAGTAGGCATGGGAGTTAAATTGGTCAAAATGACCATTCACTTAATATATTTGTTTTGATTTACTTGTCTTTAGGAAAAGTGTGGGAAATGTTTTAGATGATGTTCATTTCACCTAATAAACATTTTACAAGCAATGGATCACACAAACAAGGTGGTTTTTAAAGAAATTCAAAATCCATGCATACACATATACATGCATTCATGGGTTTACTTAGAAAAGTTTTTGTTAGCCCTAATCTTGCTGATTAGTGTTTGATGATCAAAGTTTGGTATTTTTGGGATGTTACAAACCTTCCCCCCTTAAACAAAATCTCGTCCCGAGATTTGAAAAAGGACGAAAAGATTACCTAGGATTTGAAGAGATCGGGAAACTCCGTCCTGATGTGATCTTCGTGCTCCCAGGTAGCTTCCTCTTCTGTGTGGTTGATCCACTGAATCTTGAGAAACTTGATGCTTCGGGTTCTAGTAGTTTGATAAGCTTCTTCCAAAATGCGGATGGGCACTTCGGGATAGGTTAGGTCATCGTTGATCTCTATGGTCCGGTGATCGATATTCTTGAACATTTCGGTCTTCTCGAGGACTTCGAGACACTTGCGAAGTAACGAGATATGGAACACATTGTGCACAACTGACATCTCTTCTGGTAGTTCCAGTTGATACGATACTTCTCCTCGATGGTTCAGAATTTTGAAAGGTCCGATATATCTGGGGGCTAACTTTCCTTTGAGTTGGAAACGCTCCATTCCCTTCAATGGCGACACTTTCAGATAAACAAAATCTCCTATATTGAAGGCGAGGTCTCGACGTCTCTTGTCGGCATAACTCTTCTGTCGGGATTGGGCTGTCTTGAGGTGCTCACGAATCTTGTGAACCTTCTCTTCTGCTTCTCGTAGGATGTCGGGTCCGAAAATCTGACTCTCTCCTACTTCCGACCAGTTCAAAGGGGTGTGGCACTTTCTTCCGTACATGAATTCAAATGGGGCCATTTGCAAACTGGCTTGGTAACTGTTGTTGTAAGAAAATTCTGCAAACGGCAGACAGTCTTCCCACTCGGATCCATATTCTAGCACACATGCTCTAAGCATATCTTCGAGTATTTGCTTTACTCGCTCCGTTTGTCCATCGGTCTGAGGGTGATACGCGGTACTGAAATCTAGGCGGGTTTCTAAACCTTCTTGGACTTTCTTCCAGAATCTCGAGGTAAACTGAGTTCCTCGATCCGATACTATGTTCTTGGGGACTCCATGCAAACTAACGATTCTAGCGATGTACAACTCCGCTAGCTTCGAACTCTGATAGGTGGTTTTGACGGGCAAGAAATGGGCGACTTTGGACAATCTGTCCACTATGACCCAAATAGAGTCATTTCCCTACTAGAAGTAGGTAGTCCGATGATAAAGTCCATTCCTCTGAATCCCATTTCCATTCGAATTTGCAAAGGTTGCAACAATCCAGTGGTCTTTGATGTCACCTTGACTCGCTGGCATATATCACACTTGGCGATATAGCTTCCGATTTCTCTCTTCATCTTATGCCACCAAAATTGCTCTTTCAAATCTTGATACATCTTAGTTCCTCCGGGATGGATAGAATAAAGAGTATCATGAGCCTCCTTCAAGATAACTTCTTTTAACTCAGAATCTGATGGTACACAAAGGCGTCCTTTGTACCACAAAATTCCTTCTTCGTCCTCGGTGAATCCGGGTACTTTGCCTCTACCGATACGACGCTTGATTCCGTCGATACTGGCATTTCCCTTATGCGCCTCCTTAATCTGATTGATCAAAGTGGGCTGAAGTTCTATGCTAGCCAAAAATCCTTCACTTACTAATTCTATTCGAAAATCTTCCATCTCTTTGTGCAAACTTGGTTGCTCCTTCAAAATCATGGAGTTCAAGCGGCACGGCAATCTGCTAAGGGCATCGGCTACCACGTTGGCTTTACCAGGGTGATAGTGAATGTCCAGGTCGTAATCCTTGATTAGCTCAATCCATCTTCTCTGCCTCATATTCAGCTCCTTCTGAGTGAATATATACTTTAGGCTCTTGTGATCCGAGTAAATCTCACAACGGTTTCCCATCAGGTAATGTCTCCATGTCTTCAGGGCTAGAACTACGGCTACGAGTTCGAGGTCATGGGTTGGGTAATTTTGTTCATGTTGCTTCAGTTGTCGCGATAGATAAGATATAACTTTTCCTTCTTGCATTAGCACACATCCGAGGCCAATCTTGGATGCGTCACAATACACATCGAAGGGCTTCGTGATATCCGACATGATCAAGATTGGGGCTGAGATCAATCTCCTCTTGAGTTCTTGAAAACTCGCTTCACACTTGTCTGTCCATTCAAACTTCTTGTCTTTCTTCAGTAATTGGGTCATGGGTCGGGCGATACTGGAGAATCCTTCTACAAATTTGCGGTAATATCCCGCCAATCCGAGAAATGCACGAACTTGGGTTTGAGTGGTTGGGGCTTGCCAATCTTCTACATCTTTCACTTTGGCAGGGTCAACGGCAATTCCTCCGGCTGATACAATGTGACCGAGGAACCCTACTTCCTGTAACCAGAATTCACATTTGCTAAACTTTGCATACAACTGATGCTCTCTAAGGGTTCCAAGAATGGTCCTTAGGTGTAGCTCATGTTCTTCTTCTGATTTCGAATAAATCAGAATGTCATCGATGAAAACAACGACAAACTTATCCAGGAAGTCCATAAAAATCTTATTCATGAGGTTCATGAAATAAGCGGGGGCATTGGTTAATCCAAAAGACATGACTGTTTACTCGCACAATCCATATCTGGTGGTAAAGGCAGTCTTTGGAATATCCTCTGCACGAATTTTGAGTTGATGATAGCCAGTTCTAAGATCAATCTTAGAAAACACCTAGGCACCGGTCAACTGATCAAACAAATCTTCTATCTTAGGCAAGGGGTACTTGTTCTTGATGGTGACATCATTCAACTTCCGATAATCCGTACACAAACGGTTACCTCCATCCTTCTTGTCCACAAACAAGACAGGTGATCTCCATGGGGACGCACTTGGTTGAATTAATCCGATTTCCAACATGGAACCCAGTTGCTTCTTCAGTTCTTCTAGTTCTGACGGGTTCATACTATAGGGTCTCTGGGCTATGGGTCCTGTTCCGGGGATTAGTTCGATGATAAACTCGATATCCTGATATGGGGGCATACCGGGCAAAACATCTGGAAATACATCGGGGTATTCGCAGACTATCCGGACTTGGTCAATGGTAGGCTGGGCTATACTCTTGTTACACTTGAATTGGCGAGGTAAGGTTTCAGATATATGCTCGACTGATATTCCGGTGGTACTGGTCATGGTGATGGCTTTCTTGGCACAGTCAATCAATCCTTTATGTTTGGACATCCAATCCATTCCTAGTACTACTTCCAAACCTTTAGTTCCGAGTACTATTAGGTTAGCATAAAAATCTATGCCATGGATTCGGATAGGGACGGCTTTGCAAATTTGCCTAGCCTTGGTGGTTGATCCGAGGATTTGCACAATCATAACATGCTTCAGTTTGGTTGGTTGAATTTTACTAGTGCAGGCAAATTCTTCGGTGACAAATGAATGCGATGCACCAGAATCAAACAACACTCTTGAAAGTACTAAATTAACAGAAAACATACCCAGCACTACGTCTGGCGCTTCCTAAGCTTCTTCAGCATGCATGAGAAAAAGACGGCCATTGCGGTTGAGTGAATTCCCTGGGGCAAATATCCTTCCTGGCTGGACACGACGGTGCTGCTGAGCTGGGACATTGACATTGGGGGCTGTAGCATTCTTCTTGTTGAGGCACTCGTTGGAATAGTGGCCTTTATTTCCACAGTCATAACAGGTCACTTGTGACTTGTCCTTGGCTGCGACAGGCACATCATTGCTTCCAGTCCTCGGGGCAATGTTGGGGTTGGCGGTAGCATTGTTGGTGTTGAACTTGGGTGGGGCACGGGTGAAATTGCTAGAGTTGCCGGGGTTGTTGTGATTCCCTCCGGGTCTAGGGTTTCCATGGTTGGGATAGGTCGTACGGGTCATAGGGGGTCTATTGGTTCTTGGGGCAAATCCTGGAGATGGGTTGGGGCGATACTTTGGGGTCTGATGGGTTCCTGGTTGATGCATCATGCGACGCTTGTGGTTCTCATTGGCCTGGTTGATCTTTCTTTCCATCTGGATGGCTGAATCGACAAGGGCTTCAATATCAACAAAGGGGATATTGACTAACACTGTCTGCATCTCGTCATGCAGACCATTCAGGAATCTTTCTTTCTTCTTGGCTTTGGTGTCTATATCGTCCGGGGCATACCTAGATAATGACAAAAATTTGTCACGGTATTCCACTACAGTCATCCTTCCTTGCTTTAGCTCTCTGAACTCGTCTCTCATTCTCTTGATCAAACCTAGTGGCACATGGGTTCTGCTAAACTTGACCTTGAATTCCTCCCAGGTCATCATCTGGCCTCCGGTCATTGCACGAACACTGTTCCACCATGCCCTGGCATCTCCGGCTAGATAATGGGTGGCGAACAGGACTTTCTCGTTGGCTTCCACTCCTGCTACTTCTAAGTTGTTTTCCAGGGTTTGCAGCCAATCATCGGCATCTAGGGGTTCTTCTGACTTGGTGAAAACGGGTGGGTTGGATCCGCAGTTGTCCTGATTTCCATGGCCTTGGTTGTTATGGGCTAGCTGGGCTATCTGTTGCAGAGTGGCTAGGTTGGCTTGACGTTCTGCTCTTTTAGCTTCACGGCCAGAAGTCAACATTTGCAGGATCTGCAACATCGGGTCCGGGGCTAAACCACTTCCTCCACGTGGCATCTGAAGATTGATATAGATCATGAGAAAAGAGGGAAATTTTCTAAGGTTTGGGGTTTTTGAAAAGTTTTAATGGTTGGATTCAGATTTTTCTGGCAACTTGATTTTTCATTCATTCATAGCACACAGTACAACACACACCACAACAAGGAAAAACAGATGGTTTTAAGAACCATTCTGGACACTACGATACAGTGGGACTGACTACTACTCACAACGCTAGTGCTCAGTGCTACTACTCCTTGGAGTCTATGGCTTCATCATCTTCAGCATCATCGATGAAGGCGAAATCATCCTCATCGGTGAAGAAGTCCATGGCCTGATCCTCCAGAAAATCATCGTCATCGCTGAGGTAGGAGTAAGGGTCTCCACGAAGATCCTCTCCGGCATTCTCCCTTTCCTCTAACTGCATGTCTCTCTCGTGGATGGTCTCTTCCAGAGATGAGATGCGGTGGCGAAGACGGGCAATAATGCGCTCCTTCTTGTCAAGCTGACGGCGACGAGACTTGAGATCCTTTGCTAGCATGGCGATGGTCTGGTCCTTCATCTTGATGATGGCAGACTTGTGGTTGCAATAGTCACGGCAGTTGTCCAATTCCTGCTGACGATCATACATCATGAAGCTAAGGTGGTCCAATTGAGTCTTCAGCTCGGGGTGGTATGGGGCTTCCAGGGGTTGTCCATTTGCATCACGTCTTGGGAAAAACTCAAAGCGAGTACCCTTGAACTGATTGATGCTCTGCCCACACAGACGGGAAAGAGCTTCCTGCATTGCTCTGGCAAGTCCATCGAGCCAGTTGTTTTCCCTCAAGGTAAACTGAATTCCCTCCGCAGTGGGAGGTTCAATCTTTCCTCGGAGACTTGCAACAATTAGCCACTGCAGATCTTCTCCTCCTTGATCATTGAGCTGAGCTCCGAAGAACTCGGGGTGCGGACGCTCCAGAAGTTCCAAAAGCTGATCCAGATCCCTCTCAAAGATAAGGTCTCCTCCATTCCCAAGTTGGTAAAACTTGCTGTACTTCACGTCCATCTATAAAAATAGAGGATGGGTAGATTAGCAGAGTGATCAAGTGTGTCAAAATTTTATCTATTTTGCAAGAGTTTTTGAGGAACATGAGGTTTTATGAAAGAATTAAAGAGGTAAGAATGAGAATAAGTTTTCGTAAATATTTTTTTATTCTTTGGTTTTGAAAATAAGTTTTTGGTTCAACATCCAATCTAACTAGGGTCTCCTATGGTCAGGATGGCTCTCATACCAACTTGTCAACACCCGGATTTTTCAATCCTAGATGCCTGTTATGCCATACATCGCAATCCCAGGATTACCATTTTTGCGAGACATAACAGAATTGGATACCATAGTACTTCATCCATTACAAACGATACATAAGTTCTTACACAAATAGGGATCTCATGATCCAGTTCTTAATACAACATCAAGCAGCGGAATACGTAATAATAATGGTAGCGTAGGCGAAGCTCCATCTTCGGGGTCACAGGCAATGCTAACGATGGGAGATGATCCTAGTTGTCGTAACATTCCTGGGGTCCATCTTCCAGGTACTCCTCTTCATAGTCTGGCCATGGGAATAGCCAGGGACAAAGCCATGAGTACTCTTTAAGTACTCGCAAACTAATACTAACAGGTAAGGGGTTTTTGGATAATAGGACACTAGGCTCTAGGGTTGTTTTGCAAAAAGCCAGGTTTATCTCTACTAAGTTCCAAAGCTAGTCACAATTTTATAACTCCTAAGTGGGATCTTGTAATTCAGGTCACAACTCTGTTGTGGTCAAGTCAAAGTCTCAATTCATTTCATAAGTCATTTTTAAAGTCTGACGGGGGAACAGTATGGCCACTCCAACTGTCCATAACCGCGGACGCGGCTATTCGAATAGTTTGACACTCTGCAGAGATTGTACACTTTCACCACAACATTCGATACATCCGTCAGGAACAAATCCTGAATTCACCATACTCAGTATGCGGATAATCAATCCAAACTTTTCAATTACACGCCCTAGTATAAGAACCTCTCCTGTGAGTTTGGCCTCCCAACCATGACCACTGTCATCTTGGGTACTGCACAGGTGGACAATCTTCACAAGGTAGCCTCAGCTCAGACCTTGGCCGTGAGGGAACTAATACTAAGGAATATAAGTTTCCAGTCAAGCCCTACCCAATATTCGGGTATTGTGGTTGTACGATAAAATTGGAATGGTATCGCATCCAGACAACCATCAGTTTTATAAAGGGCTAAGGCTCATGCCTCAACATTTTTATCACCAGAATCATCAAGTGTTTGGAAACACATGTCCAAAACATTTCAATAGAATGATCCATCATTCCAAAGTTTTCATAACCATTTTTCCACCAAGTATTCCCATCTAAAGTTGATCAAGTTTTATGCTTAGCACTAGCATCTACAGGTGGGGGTAGTACTGATGAGGGGTGGTAACTAGTGGAGTTTTACTAAGTTCAATCTCATGTCTTAGGCCGAGATCAAGGTTTCTATCTTAGGCCAAATTTTATGCTCTTTATGCAACCTTCAGCATAACTGTCTAATATCTACTAAACTCTTAGGTAGACTCTAAGTAAGATTTGATAATGAAATAAAATAAGAAGCTTGCACATGAAACTAGGATTGGTTTATCAAGTGGGTATGATCACATATGCTTAAGGCATATAGTATTCATATCACAAGTATGGGTTTGTGGCAACAGTAGGGTATCTGGCAAGGGTTGGCTTGCACAATATGAGTATAAGCTTGCATAGTTACTAGCTTGCATTGGTATAGTATCAGCTTGCCTTATGCAGAGCAGTGGTTGAAGTTCTCCTCGGCTTCTTCTTCGTAGTATCCTCCTTCCTCCTCGTATCCTTGGTCGGTACTAGCGTCTATGAATAAATACAAGGTACACAATCACCAAACAATACTTAACTACTTGCAATCATCACACACAAGGGTCCTATAGATGATCTAGCATTACAAGGTTAAGGCTTGGTTTAAATCTTTTTATTTTTAGAAAAGTAATTTCTACTCATTGAAAAACTACTTAAGATTTAATATTCTCCAAACTAAACATGGGATCATGTTGACACCTGTCATCACCACATATTGTAGTCCATGGGAATGTGATTTAAAGTGGTGTCACAATTTAATAAGGTTTTACCCTTTTATTTTAATTAATTAATGTGTCTAGAAATGCTTATGAAGCATTCTTTTATTCCTTGAACATTAGTTCTGCAAGTAAACCTATATATTTTTATATATTCTGAAAGGTATGGTTAAATGTGATTTTTGAGAGTTGGAATCAACTCAAAATCTTTTATGGTTTAAATTTGAAAAATGTTTGAATGCAGAAAAGCTTCTACCTTGTTATTTTTACTATGGGTGATCTACATATCCAAATGACTTGAATCCAACGGGCTTGGATTAAGCATTCACAGGCCTTTCCAACAAAATTTGTTTCACTCAAATTGGTGCACTGAATCGATCTAGGTTGATTTTTGAAATTGGGTGCAGAAGTGTGTTTGAATTTAAAAAGAAAAGGTTTAATTTGAAATGTTGGGCTGCGCGGGAAATGTTACTGGGCCGGCCTGCTAAGCGCAGTGCTCCCGCAGGCTGCTTAAGTGGGTGTCCCCACTGCTGGTGACACGGGCTGGGCGGTATGGGGCAACGTGGATCGTTCGATCTAGTTCTAATCCAACGGCTGTGGGTCATCGTTGCGCGAGACAGCTCCGGCGAGAATGAAACCTAGCGCGGCCCGTGAGGGGTGCTGGGGGCTCACCGGGGTACGGGCGAGGGTCAGCGAGGCGAGCGAACGACGAAGTCGATGACGGAGAACCTCCTGGTACCGGTGGCTTCTCCTGGGCGGCTCCAATTGCTGGCTCCTTTCTTCTCCAGAGGCGGCGGGCTCCGGTGAAATTCCGGCGAGGTGGTGCTCGCCTTGCTCTAAGAAGGGTGTGGCACGGTCAGTGAGGAGAGGGGAGTGAGATGGTGTGAAGAAATCGTGAGGGGTGGCCTCTATTTATAGTCGAGGGGGCCGTCAAGACGCGTGAGCTCGAAGAGGCGCTTACAGGCGGCTAATGGCATGGGCAAGGGTAGGGGACGGTGTTGTGTCTCCTGGCGATGCTCAACGACATGGTCGCGAGGCATGGGGCGGTGTGGTTTGGTCTGGAACGGGCAGTGCTCTGCGCGGCATAGGCGGCGTCTTCGACGGCGGGCGGTGCCTGTATGGCACGGGGCGGCAAACGGGGATGTCGGCCTCTCCGGCGTCGGTGGTGATTGCAGTACGCGGTGAGGGCGGCGCTGTCTGTGGCACGCTGGTCGAGGGTGGCGCCTGGCGCACGCCGCATGGTCTGGGCGGCTTGTGCGTGTGGTCGTGGCTTGGCAACGCTCGCGGCTGGGACAGGGAGTGGCGGTGGACGGTGCGCTACCTCCTAGACAAGGTTGGCACGGCTAGTTCTTCCTCTAGCCTGCTGTCGACTATGGGGTGTCATTGAGGTGCTCGGCTGTTCACCATTAATGGCAATGGCAAGCTCACAGGGGTGCTAGTGTTGGGCTAATCTTTCTAGATGATCTACTGGGCTGTGTGTGAGCTAACTAGAGAACAAGTTAGGCAAGAATCACTGCACACTATAGTGTTTGATGTTTTGTTTGATTTGTGTCTACAACCTGTTTGATGAAATGGCGGCATGAAATCAAGTTTTGAATTTTGAAATGATTTTTGGTGGGTTTGCTAGATTGGTTCTGGTGAGTCTGCAGATGCTTGGGTTTTGAAAGTTGAGCTTGTTTGAGTGGTTTTTGAAAAAGTGGGATCTTCCCATATGAAGAAGATTCAATTTTGAATTGTCATTTAAACTATGCATTTGAAAGTTTCTGGATGATCACAAAGTGGGCCTTGATACTTTGTTATGAGTACATTCAAGGGGTGCAAAGATCCAGAAAAGTTTCTGTTAGGTTTTGAAAGTTTGAGACAGCCAAAGTAGGCATGGGAGTTAAATTGGTCAAAATGACCATTCACTTAATATATTTGTTTTGATTTACTTGTCTTTAGGAAAAGTGTGGGAAATGTTTTAGATGATGTTCATTTCACCTAATAAACATTTTACAAGCAATGGATCACACAAACAAGGTGGTTTTTAAAGAAATTCAAAATCCATGCATACACATATACATGCATTCATGGGTTTACTTAGAAAAGTTTTTGTTAGCCCTAATCTTGCTGATTAGTGTGTGATGATCTAAGTTTGGTATTTTTGGGATGTTACACATACTTAAGAATCCCAACTCGGAGAGCGGCAACACCTCATCCTTCGAGACAATGACGCATACCCGCACCGTCGAGCTGGTCCCAGGCGACTCCAGCCAGACGGTGACGACCGGGATGGGCATGAGCCTAGCATAGGAAGGCGCGCTCATCGAGTTCCTCTGGGAGAACAGGGACATCTTTGCATGGAAGCCCTCTGACATGCCTGGTTTCCCTAGGGAACTCGCTGAGCACAAACTCAACGCCGACCCGTCAAGCAGTCGCTGCGGCCCTTCAATGAAGAGCGCGGCCGAGCCATCGCCGAGGAAGTGTAGTGTCTACTCGCTGCAGGCTTCATCCGGCCAATCAAGTACTCCAAGTGGCTGGCAAACCCAATCCTGGTCGAGAAGAAAAATGGGACCTGGAGGATGTGTATCGATTACAGAAACTTAAACAGCGCCTGCCCGAAGGAGCAATTCGTCCTCCCGCGGATCGACCAAATAATCGACTCCACCGCGGGCTGGGAGTCGCTATGCTTCCTCGACGCCTACTCTGGGTATAACCAGATCAAAATGGCCATTGAGGATGAAGAGAAGACGGCGTTCATCACGCCATTCGGAGCCTTCTGCTACACTGCCATGACCTTCGGCCTCAAGAACGCCGGGGCGACCTACCAGCTATGTATGCAGGAGTGCCTTGCGAGCCAAATTGGCCGCAATATCCACGTCTACATCGACGACGTGGTGGTGAAGTCCGCTCGCCAGAGCGACCTACTCGCTGACCTGGCGGAAATATTCGCCAACCTGCGGAAGTACAAGATAAAGCTAAACCCAGGCAAATGCACCTTCGGTGTACCAGCAGGGCAGCTACTGGGATACGTCGTCTCCAAGCGCGGGATTGAGGCGAACCCCACCAAGATCGACACGATCGCTCGACTCGACAAACCCGAGTGCCTGCGCGACGTCCAGAAGCTGGCCGGGCGAGTCGCGGCTCTTAGTCGCTTCATCCCCCGATTGGGCAAAAATGCGATGCCCCTCTACCGCCTGATGCGCAAGAATCCCACCTTCCAATGGGACAAGGAGGCGGACGATGCGCTCCGCGACCTCAAGAAGGTGCTACTCGTAGCACCGCTACTCGCTGCACCCGTCGACAAGGAACCCATGCTGGTCTACGTCGCGGCTTCCGAGCGCATCGTCAGCGCCGTCATGGTCGTCGAGCGACCATAGGAAGGAAAGGAGCGTCCGGTGCAGCGACCAGTGTACTACATCAGCGAAGTCCTCACCGAGTCGTGCCAGCGCTACCCGCAATACCAGAAACTGGTATACGCGGTCTTCAGAGCACAACGGTGACTGCCACACTACTTCCAGGAGCACCCGATAACGGTCGTCTCCTCAGCACCGTTGCAGGACATCATCCGCAATCGTGAGGCGACCGGGCGAGTCGCCAAGTGGGCCGTCAAGATCGGCGTCCACAACATCAAGTACGAGCCGTGCAAAGAGATTAAGTCGCAGGCTCTCGCGGACTTCATCGCCGACTGGGAAGAGGCCCAGCAGCCAGAAAAGCTGCCATACCTCCATTACTAGAGCTTACACTTCGACGGCTCCAAGAACGCGGACGGAGCAGGAGCAGGGCTCGTGCTAACTTCTCTAAAGGGCGACAAGTTCCGCTACGTCCTCTGCCTCGACTTCACCCCCTGCACCAACAACATGGCCGAGTACGAGGCGCTACTCCATGGCATGCGAGCCGCCAAGGAAATGAACGTCAACCGCTTGCGCTGCTACGGAGACTCCGACCTCGTCGCCTGGCAAGTCGCTGGCACCTGCGATGCCGTCTCCCCCATGATGGAGGCATACCGCCAAGCAGTGGACAAGCTGGGTGGACACTTCGCAGGCTACTCCATCGAGTGGATTGACAGGCGAAAGAACGAGGAGGCCGACGCACTCTCTCACATCGGCTCGGCTCGACTCGCACCACCCGCCGGCGTCTTCCTCGACACCATCACCAAGCCTTCCGTCTCTCCCCCAAGGGAGATCGACATCAGAATCCCGCTGCAACCAGAGGCAGCCCTGGTCGCGCTTATCGCCGAGCCAGACAACTGGACCGCGCCGTACACTGCCTACATGGAGGGAGGCACCCTACCAGCGGATGAAACGGATGCCTGGATGAAAGCACGCCGCTGCAAATCGGGCCAAGTAGTGCGGTACAAGGGCAACCCGGAGCCCCATTGGAGTCGCCTAGCCCGACTGGCTTACCGAGCCAAGACAACTGCCCGTGCTCCTCACAGCAACCAAAGTCACCCGCATCCTCGGCACAGCGACCGAACAGCCAAGTACCACGCTCGGGGACTGACGTCCGGTCAAATACGAGCGGCTAGGGAAAATGCCCAGTACGAGAGCATGCCCAGGACTCGCCATGCGACTGATTCTTCGGGTCAGGCAGGAGTGACGCGCTCACTCTAACGTGCTTAGTCCTCACCTACCTTGGAGCTACGACTGGAACCACCAAGTACCACGCTCGGGGACTCGGCTACCGGACCTCGTTCGCGCATGGAAAACGGTCAAGTAAAGAGCACCCACGGGAGTCGCCTAGCGACTGGCTCTCCGAGCTCTGGCGAGTCGAACTCAATAGCGAAAGAATTGACAAAACACTCAAAATTGCAAACGCATAACAAACGAGGTAAACCCCATAAAAAGGGCGGACGCGCTCAGGGACTCGTCCAATCAGCATTCAAAATCGCGAAACAATTCACAAAACAACACGAATTTTCAATACAACATAACAAAGTCGTTCCAAAATACAAGATAAGTCTAATGGCTATTTGTTACTAATGCCCCAAGGCACAATGCTTCTACTCCGTAGGTTTCGACGCCGACTCACCACCACCCCTGTGGTTGCGAATGAAGGGAATGTACGGGTTCGACGGGTACGTCGTCGACTTACCCGCCATCGCTGCACGGAACGGCTGCTCGACTTTGAAGTCCAGGTGCTTCGGCTCGGGATCGTTGGGCGCGACAGTCGTCTCCTGATATGGGAGAAGGTCGCCCATCGCCCAAATGTCGTGGTATTGCCGACGAGTACGCCATGGAGGGGTCCTCACAATGCGTGTTTAGAGACGTGGGGTAAGGCGGACGGTTGACGGGTACGAGGTAACATAGCTTACCCAGGTTCAGATCCCACAATGGTGGCGGAATCCTACTCCTGCTATAAATCACTATAAGGGTAATACCGAGTGTAGATAGGTTCTGAGGAGATAGGTTATTTGTCTGAGATTGTAAGTTATCGTCGTGCCCTAAAGGCTCCCATAGGCCCGACTTATATAGTCGCCAGGTCTAAGGTTACAGGGAAAAGTCCTAGCTGGACAGGTTACAGAGTCCTACACCGTCTATCACTAGTCTTGTGTATCTTGTACTCCAAGGCTCTGGGTACGCTGGTGACTCCACCGTAGCCTTCCTTTATCCGGCATGGGCCTCCCTTCTGGATCCACCTAACTGGGCCGCCCAGCAGGCCACAGGCCATGCTACCGACTATGGGCCACCCGGGTTAGTCGGATAAGAGACATGCTATGAGGATACCCATATAGCATATCCCCAATAGTAGCCCCCGGAGAACTCCGAGATCTTGCGCCATCTTGCCTCTTCCGTGGAATGCTCCGTCTAGATGGATGTTGGCAAATCGTCAAGCAATATCTTGTAGTCCTCCCAAAGAACCCTGCAAAGGTTTCTCCGTCTTCTATGAGTAAGTCAGAGAAATGCTGAATCTTCCATCGTACGCTTCTGTTGTCGGATTAAATCCGTCCATGCCGGAATCTTCGATGGGACGGCTCATCTACCATGTCAGTTATGGCGACGTAGGCTGTAGCTTAGCGACGCCTCGTAACTAACACATGCAGAGAACACAATTATATCCGATTTTCCCGCGCGAGCGATACGAATCGTTGGCGACGGCGGTTGGAGACGTGGCGAAATTACCACGCACATTCACGAACACGTCGTCTACGCGGCAACCGTCCGATTAGCTGCACGAATCTTGACGCAGAGTAAGATAAATAGTAACCGTGGGACACTTGCCACTTTTTCACCCCATTCTCTCGCATCATCATCTTCTTCCTCCAGCCGCACGCCTCCTCGAGCCCTCCGCAAAAAACCTCGAAGAAACCCTAGCCTCTCTCTCTGCACCAGT
Source organism: Avena insularis (assembly GCA_023614405.1). Classification (NCBI taxonomy): domain Eukaryota; kingdom Viridiplantae; phylum Streptophyta; class Magnoliopsida; order Poales; family Poaceae; genus Avena; species Avena insularis. Next base: position 235,988,704 of record CM042687.1, on the reverse strand, counting down.
CGCGTCCTCCTAGTCCTCCATGGCCAGCAGCAGCTCCTCCCCTTCGATGGCGGCGTCGAGCGAAGCCACGGCGAAGCCGGCGAGCTCCATCGTCGTGCCCCCTAAGGGCCTGGTCATCCCCGCGTCGGCGGTGATTGAAACCACCGGCGGTGACCACAATCTGGCAGCGCTGGAGCCTCTAGAAGAGGAGCCAGACTCGCACAAAGGCGACTGGCGCGGCTCAGACATCACCGACCGCGACATCCAAGAGATGGTTCGCCTGGCGAGCGGCGCCAGCCGGCGAGGTGAAACCTTCTCCCCAAGTGGGAGAAAAGGTGTACCTCAAGGCCCAGCTGGTACACGGCGTTTATTTGCCCATCTCCCACTTCTTTCTGGACGTCTTGAACCACTTCAAAGTCCAACCCCACAACCTCTCTCCCAATAGCATCTTAGTGCTTAGCAAGTTCGCGGCACTTTGTGAGGGTTGCCTAGGGATTAAGCCTAGGTTAGACTTGTTCGTGTACTTATTCATCGTCAAACGTGAAGCCAGACATAGTAGGGAGGAGCTTAGGAACTACGGCACCATAAGCTTCAAGATCCGACCTGGCCGGCGGTTCCCCGACATTGTCGGCCACGAGTCGTGCAAAAACTGGCAGCGGACGTACTTCTACGGCCCCGACATTCCTTTGGCGGGCCAAGAAGTGACGTACCCGAACTTCGTGGATGGAGCTGCCGCTGAAGTTTCCACACGGAGATCACATGCCTCCCTTCCCTCCGACCTCAACGCTTCTCGCGCAATAAGGCGGATCGAGTGGTTCGTAGAGGCGGGTTTGACCGGCTTGGACCTAGCCATGTGCTGGTTCATCAGGCGAATCCAACCCCTGCAGCACCACGCGAAGTTCATGCACGAATACACGGGTGATCGAAAGGATTCCCTTCGGATCTCCGTGGATAACTTCTCGAGCGACTCCGTCAAGCTCCGTCTGAAGGACATCGTCAAGGTGAAGGATAAGAAGCGTGGCTTCACGATCACCTGCGACATGTACGTAGACGGCAAGTGCCCAAAGGTAGGTATTTATTTTCCGTGTATGACATTGCTCCAGTTTCTCCGTCTTATCATAGCCATCTTATCTAACACGGTGATTTCTTACTTAACATCTTAGTGATCTAGATGAGGACAACCTGGCTGCCCAAATCTATGATCCAAAGATGAAGGAAGTCACGGTCGTGTCCGACGACGATGCCCCGTTGGCGCGAAAGCGGAAGAGCTCCACCTCTGACGCTGCCGACGGAGGCAAGAAGAAGAAGACGGAGGGTGGAGCCTCCAAAAAGAGTACTGCCGCCCTGGAGGCGGAAAAGAAGAAAGCCACCGGGATGTTTTCCAAAGCGCCCCCCTAGTGTAAGCCTCTCATTTTCCGGCATCGTCTCATTTATCTGTCTTATTCCTGTACTTATGTATTTTGCATGTTTCAGGAAGAAATCCACAACCAGCCTCAAGAAGTGACTCTTGGGGCTTCTAGAAATATCAAAGATATGCTGCATCGCGACTCCTCCCCCGCCATCGCCCCTGCTACTCCTGCCGTCAAGCCCTCCTCTGCTCCGATAAGCTCCCAAGTCCAGGAGGCACCAGGCCCTTCCGCCATGGAAGTGTACTCTGGCGCCTCTACCGAACTAGCTGTTGTCGGCGAGCATGCGACGCAGGAGAGTGCTTCTCTTCAAATGGCTGAAGCTTCGGCTAAGGATGCCATCGGTAGCGGCAAGGTGGTGGTGGGAGCTGGTACCTCTGCCGAAGGCGGCGCCTCTGCTCCCCAGAAACCCTTCGAGTTCCCGAAGATTGTTTACCCGGCGCTCATGCCGAGTAACACAACTATGGTTCCTGGAGGAGTGTCGTCATCTCCGACGTGCGGTCTTGAGGAGCTACTCCGAAAAGCAGACATCTTGCGAGGAAACAACATTTCCTTTGGCAAGCTGCTGGACGAGAGCACTACAAACCTCAAGATCATCTCACTTGTAAGTTTTACTTTACCTTTTGCATTTCGTATGAGTATCCCACTGTATCCCCCGAGGATGTAGACGGAAAACCATAGGTTTTGCATCTATATGCTCTAAGAGTGACTAAGTTAGAAAGAACTCTCACTATAGCCCCCAAGCATTTAGATGGAAGAAATTATTCCGACTAGATGCTTTAAGAGTAGCATACATAGTGTTTATATTTTTCAGTGCCGTAGCCCCCCAAGCCTCTAGTTGTAACTGAATTAGTTCCGACTAGATGCTTATAGAAAAGCTAAGCATTTTCCGAGCTAAAAACTTTATACTATAGCCCCCAAGCTTCTAATTGAGAACTGAATTAGCTCCGACTAGATGCTTTAAAGAAAAGCTAAGCATATTGATAAGTTTAAAAACTCTCGCTGTAGCCCCCGAGCACCTAGATGGAGAATCTCCAACTAGAGGCTCCAAGCAGACCAAACAGCAATATAACATTGTATTTGTTTCCACAGAATGAGAATGCTCGGAGGGTCATGGCCAACGACAAGTATCAGAAGATGCACGCAGATCTTGAAGCCGAAAAGGGTAAAACTGCCATCTTGAAGGAACAGATCATCAAAAACAAGAGTCTGTTTTCTTTTTGCGCATTTCCATCTTACTTTTGTGCCCATAATCTCCGAGTACTCAATGTGTACTTTGTTTTCTCCGACTTGCAGAGAATGTTGCCAAGTCCGAGGATATTGTCGAGCAGTCCAAGCACATCCAGCAGCTGGACAGAGAGAATAAGATCCTTAAGAAGGAGAGGGAAGAAATGCTGAAGATGCACGAGGATTCCATGAAAGCCCTGCAGGACTCCGCCTCCGCGGAGATCAATCGCTTGAAGGAGGAGCTTGCGATCCTAAAGGATCAGAAGCAAGCTGCTGATGAGCAAAATCTTCGCCATAACGAAGCGTTTAAGCTCCTCCAAAAAGAAAAGGAATCCTTGGCGGACACCGTCTGGCAGGCTAAGGCCAGCATCTTCAGTAAGTGTCCTCCGCCTTGTAGTTCTGGATACTTAGAATTTATTGAACTCATGCAATCCTTGTCGGAATTTTCAGCACCCATGGGTTGAACCCGCTCGCCTCCTTCGGACAAGGAATGCATGGTTCTTGCTGGCAAGTTCATCAATACCGCCATCGCCCAAGCCAAGGAGATTGCCAAGCCCCTCCAGATTTATATCAAGGCCTCGGACTCTGTGACGAAGTACTCAGAGATTCTGCGCCGAGCCCCTGAGCGTGTCGCGAGCTGGAAAGCTTCATGCGCATGGGCTGACGCAAGGATGGTGCTGTCTATGGTGAAGGCACACTATGAAGATGCCGACATCGACACGGTGACATCTGGTATCCCCGACGTGGATGATGACGGCAAGGAGATCGATCATGAAGCCATCCTGTCATCACTCGCGGGTTATGACACCAGTGTTGCCGAGTTGGTGGACGTTGACGTCTTCGTGCCCAGGAACTTCATCGACAACGTCAACTAGGACTCCTCCGAGTCTCATCACAGCGCCGACATTGAGGGTGATTCTCCGGCTGGTGATGATGCGGCCTCCAAGTCTCCTGCGCCCAAAAAATGAAAAACACTTTGTAATTTCTGTTTCACCTCTGGAGTGTGCGCGGGAAAAAACTTGTTGATGTAATCTTAAGGCGGAAAACAATGGTTGTCGTATCCTGCTACTTAAGAATTAAGTTTCAGCATGTATATTTTTTAAGCAAGTGCTGGCTTATCCATTACTCTGGTTCTTATGCTTGACTTTTCGTGAGTCGGAAGACTCGTTGTCGGAGCCATGCGCTTAGGTGATGATGCCCAATGGCACCGTCAATAACCTGAGCACAAAATCTCCGACAATAAGTGCCGAAAGTCACTACTCCAGAATCCACATAAAAAACGACAAAGAATGTGTAGACCAGAAAACTTACGCTAACGCCCGTAGGCGGAATTTTCACAAGTGCAATCGCAAGACTTGTGCATAAAGGTTTATATGATCCAAAAATAAACACTAAAGGAGGTAAAAGACTCAGCAATATGAGTGAACCAAAGAGCTTTATTTCATTGATCATATAAGAGGTACACGATTAGATAAAAAATGCTAAGTGTAGAAAGGACGTAGCTGCGCTATGTTCCATGGCCGATCAAGCTCCAGGTATTCATCATCCGGCTTACGTCACTTACGCTTATGATCCTCGTTGGGTCTATCCTTGAGCTCACGATTGTCGACAAGGTAGTAAGACCCATTGACCAGCGCCTTGCTTATGATGAACGGTCCTTCCCATGGCGGGGATAATTTGTGTGACTTCTTCTGCTTAAGTCAGAGTAGTAAATCCCCCTCTTTAAACGAGCGATGCCAAACGTGGCGATTATGGTAGCTGCGTAGCTTCTGCTGGTAGATGGCAGATCTTTGGCATGCCAAAACACGCTCCTCCTCGAGAAGGTCCACATCTAGGCGTCTGGATTCTTCAGCGTCATCTTTGTTGTAGGCGGCAACTCTTGGTGCATCGTGGAGGATGTCGGAAGGTAGGATGGCTTCTGCTCCATATACCATGAAGTAAGGGGTGTAGCCGGTGGATCTGTTGGGTGTAGTTCGTAAACTCCACAGCACAGATGGCAATTCTTCCGCCCAGGCTCCAGCTGCTCTATGTAGCGGTGCCTCAAGACGTGGCTTGATTCCCTGCAGAATTAATCCATTGGCTCGCTCAACTTGACCATTGGATTGTGGGTGTGCCATAGATGCAAGGTCAAGTCGGATGCCTTTGTCCCAGCAATAGGCCTCCACTTCTCCGAGTGACAAGTTGCTTCCGTTGTCGGTGATGATGCTATGTGGGAGACCAAATCTCACCACTAGATCCCGGACAAACCTGAGGGCAGTTGCCCCTTCAAGATTTCTGATGGGTTTAGCTTCTATCCATTTGGTGAATTTGTCAACTGCTACCAGCAGATGCGTAAATCCACATGGTGTCGTTTGTAACGGTCCGACCATGTCTAGCCCCCAGACTGCAAACGGTCAGGTTATTAGTATTGTTCGCAGTTCTTCAGCAGGAACATGTGGTTGTCGGGCATAATACTGGCATCCCGTGCATGTCTCAACCATCTTGTCAGCGTCCGCCTTTGCGGTTAGCCAGTATAATCCTTGCCGGAAGGCTTTCGCGACCAACGATCGAGGAGCGGCGTGATGCCTGCAATCTCCGAGATGGATCTCGCGCAGGATTTCCATACCGTCTAGCTGGGAAACACTTTAGGTATACACCAGTAGTGCTCCTTTTATAGAGTTGCCCATTGATTATGGTATAACCCTTTGCTCGTCGTACTATTTGCCGTCGTTCGACCTCGTCGTCGGGCAAAGTTCCATGTTCGAGATATTCCATGAACGGTTTTGTCCAAGCCGGAGGGATCTTTGTCACCATGTTGACGAAAGACTCAGCTCTATCCGGGTTGTCGATGTCGGCGCCCTTCACGGATGGTGTGCGTAGATGCTCTAGGAAAACTCCTGGCGGAATTTGCTTGCGCCCTGATCCAAGTTTAGACAGTAGATTAGCCGCCTCGTTTTGCTCCCTAGGCACATACTTGACTTCGTAGCCCAAGAAGCTCTTGGCTATCTCGTCCACTTCGTCGTGATATGCCGCCATCATAGGGTTCCGCGCATTCCAGGTGCCAGCCACCTGCTGGGCAACCAAGTCGGAATCTCCACAGCAAACTATGCGCTTGATGCCAATATCCTTGGCTACACGCAGTCCGTGAATGAGTGCTTCATACTCTACCATGTTGTTTGTAGCCTCGAAGTGGATCTGCAGAACATAGTGCAGCTTGTCTCCTTTTGGTGACTGTAGTAGTACACCAGCCCCCGAGACGTTGAGCAACTTTGATCCGTCAAAGTGCATCACCCAGTACTCTGGTTCTGTCAGTGGAGTAGCATCTGGCATCACCGTCCAATCTGCAATAAAATCCGCCAAAGATTGTGACTTGATAGCGTCGCGTCTCTTGTAGGTGATCTCGAAGGCGGCAAGTTCAATGCCCCACTTCGCGACCCTTCCTATAGCATCGCTGTTGTTGATAATGTCGGACAGTGGAGTCTTGCTCACTACTGTGATTGGGTGCTCCTGAAAGTAATGCCTCAGCTTCCGAGAAGCAAGGAATACTCCATAAGCTATCTTTTGGTAGTGCGGGTAACGCTGCTTGGACTCCGTCAAGACCTCGCTTACATAGTAAACTGGTCGTTGAACTCCGTGCTCGTAGCCTGGTTCCTTCCGCTCTACCACGACGACGATGCTAATAACCTAGTTCGTTGCCACCATGTAAATTAACAGGGGCTCTCTAGGCTCGGGTGCTGCAAGGATGGGCGCTGAGGAAAGAATCTCCTTGAGATGCTTCAATGCTGCATCTGCTTCGTCTGTCCATGTAAATTTGTTCACCTTCTTCAACAACTTGTACAGCGGCAAAGCCTTCTCTCCAAGTCGGCTGACGAACCGACTAACTGCTGCAACACAACCTGTTAGTCGTTGGATGTCCTTTAGGCATGTTGGACGGTTTATGTTTAAGGTGGCCTTGATTTTCTCTGGGTTGACCTCGATTCCGCGCTGGGAAACGATGAAGCCCAACAGTTTGCCGGCTGGAACCCCGAAGACGCACTTCTTAGGGTTGAGCATCATGTTGTATTTCCGGAGATTATCAAAGGTTTCTTTTAAGTCGGAGATTAAGTCGTTTGACTTTTTAGACATCAACGCGATATCGTCCACATAGGCGTGAACGTTCCGACCAATTTGGTCATGAAGGCAACATTGCATTGTCACTCGTAGGTAGCACCTGCGCTTTTCAGCCCAAAGGGCATTGTGACATAGCAAAACGTGCCGTATGGGGTAGTGAACAAAGTGGCCAATTGGTCCGACTTCCTCATCTTGATCTGGTGGTATCCTGAGTATGCATCGAGAAAACACAAAAGTTCCAAGCTAGCCGTCGAGTCAATGACTTGGTCAATGCGAGGCAAAGCAAACGGATCTTTGAGACATGCTTTGTTCAAGTCGGTGTAATCAACGCACATTCTTAATTCATTGGTTCCCTTTTTGGGGACAAGTACAGGATTGGCCACCCATCGGGTGTGAAGGACTTCTTGGATAAACCCAGCCTTAAGTAACCTAGCTATCTCTTTGCCAATGGCACGTCTCTTCTCATCTCGGAAGTGTCGTAGAGGTTGTTTCACTGGTTTACATTTTGGATCTATGTTTAAGCTGTGCTCGGCAAGTTCCCTAGGTAGACCTTTCATGTCGACAGGTTGCCAGGCAAAGATGTCCCTGTTCTCACAGAGGAACTCGACGAGCGCGGTTTCCTATTTGGGATCCAGGTTCGTCCCAATGGCGACGGTCTTGGAGGCATCGCCTACCACAAGTTCCACCGGCTTGGTCTCGATGGCGGCCTTGAACGCAGGAGCGGAGTCGGAGATCTGCTTCTTCGACGCGGGCATCTCTGAGTCATTGACCTTGCTCTGGATCTCCTTGAATTCTTCGCTGTAGAGGACAACTTATGCAACGGTTGCTTCATTGATCTTGCAGTCCCTTGCCTTGGTAAAGCTTCCGGATACGGTGATGATGTCGTTTGGTCCAGGTATCTTGAGTTTGTTGTAGACGAAGCATGGCTTGGCCATGAACGTGTGGAATATGTCGCGGCCGAATATGACGTGGTACACGCTCTTGAAGGGGACCACCTCAAAGGTCATGTGCTCTTGGCGGTAATTATTAACGTCGTCGAAGGCTACCTGAAGCGTAATGCACCCAAGGGACCGAGCCTCCTGACCAGGAACTACGCCATGGAACACGGTGTTGGTCCGCCTTAGGTTTGCCTCCGTCAAGTTCATCTTCTGCAGTGTATCCAGGTACATGATGTTGATGCTGCTTCCACTATCCACCATGCACTTGGTGAACTCCACGTCATCAATCAATGGGTTGATGACCATGGCATACTGGTTCTCCGTGGGCACAAGGTCTGGGTGGTCCGTCCTGTCCCAAGTGATTGGAACCTCCGACAAGCGCAGGTATTGGGGAACTGGGGGAGAGTGGCCATCAGGATCCTTAGAGAGGTCTTCTGTTGTCGGACGGTGGGGGTGCCAAGGAAAGTGTGGTAGACTGGGGCCTTCTTTGCGAAGGGGTTCTTGCCCTTGTCGTCGCTCTTGGCGGCGTGCTTGGGGTCAACGTCCTCGTCCATGTCACTTGAATCCTTGGACTCCTCCTCCTTCTTCTTCCCCTTGCCCTTGCCTCGCGGTCTGTTCTTCCGACTTTGCTTGTAGCCGGACTCTGGGTCTTCCTTGAGGTCGTTGACGAACTTGCAGTGTCGATTGGTATGGGTGGCCTTGCCGTTGACATCGAGGTGTACGAGGCACGGCATATCGTGGTACTCCTCGTATGTTTGGGGAACGTGGAGCGGCGTCGAGTTGGTTTCACTTCCTCGTTGCTGCCCGCGGCCTGCTCCCCTTCCTCGGCCACGTTGTCCGCTTTCTCCTCGTCCTGCAAAAGTCATGGCGACCATGTCGGTAGTTTTCTTTTCTTCTGGAGAGGTTTTCCGCTTTGTACTGCTGTTCCTCCGAGCTTGGGTTGGAACGGTCGTTGCCGACAAAGAGCCACGAGCATCGTCGTCGGCAGCTGTGAACTCACTAGCTAACTGAATCATCTGATTCAAGTCAAACTGATGATTGTCCTACAAGCGCTTTAGCTTATGTCGGAGTAACGTGCCCCTTTCCAATCCATCAATTAAGGCGGCCATAGCGGTCTGAGCATGTACTCCTGCGCAGGAATTCTTCATGTCCAGCCAGCGGGAGAGGTAGGCGCGAGATTGCTCGTCTTTATCTTGCACGCATTGCTGTAGATCGCCCACAGTGTAGGGACGCTTGTATGTACCTTCAAAGTTCTTGGTGAATACTTCTTGCATATCCAGCCAGTTGTAGATAGATTTTTTTGGCAAGTCGTCGATCCATTGACGGGCCGTTCCTGCCAACATTAACGGGAGGTACTTGACGGCTGTCGTGGTGGTGGCACGGCATATGCCATGGGTAGGCTAAATTATGGGGCCAATGGATCCTAGAGGGATCTGGGAGGGAAGATGTAGTTGATTCTACACACAAAAGACTAAGGCAAAGATCTTTATTTCTCCTTCCTTGGGCTACAAGTGCTCCTTGAGCTGTATACAAGGAGAAAGGAAGAACTTTACCAGCCTAACGGTACTAAAATGAGCCGATGCCCTCCTCAGGGTCCAAGCCTCCCCTTATAAAGGAGAGCCTTGGGTTCCTTTAAGGCTGACGTGGCAAGCATATTCGAGGAATATGCTTGTCCCAATATAGTAGTTCGGCGGCCTCCTTTCCCTGTCGCCCCTCTAATGATGGCAAGGTTCTAGAGGGCCCATCCTGCGTGCCTCGGGCTTCAGGACTGTCACCTCCATGACCTCCTTCTGCCCCTCTGTCGCTCTGCGCCTTTGTCCCTTGCGCTTGGCTCTGCTCAGATTCTCCCTAGCCTGTGGCTAGAGTTTTACTTTAGGCTTGTCCTTCTCCTGCAAGCTTCGTATCATTCGGCCCTGCCTCGCGTAACTCGGCTCGTCCTTCACCTGCATTAAGATTACTCGGGCTAACCCGGCCGACTTACGCATTATCTCGGCCGGGTAATGCCTTGCCATTATCATAAGGGTCTTGCCCTTTCCTATCTCGGTCGACCTCTACAGGATTCGGCCGACTCAGACTGTAACTCGGAAACTGGACGGGGAACATCCTTTCGTCTTTCCCCGTCTTTACCCTATGCGAGGTCACCTCCCCAACATTAGTCCCCGAAGCTGGTATGGCACCGCCAACAACTTCGACCGGGCCGTATCAGTTTCATGATATTCGTTCTGCATTGTTTCCGAGTTATCTTTTTCTCGTTCGTGGTATCATCATACCTTCTCGTGTATGCCTCGTCCTACGTGTCATACTCATCATTGTTTCTCTAGTTTTTTGTTCCTCTACACGATTTCTCGACAGGCTACGCTTATTCTGCGCTGTCGCGGCCGGGCGCCATGACGCCTCGTGTGTCGTTTCCGTCGGGGATCGTGACCTTCTTTTCCACCGTGTGGTCCTTAGTGCGGTTCCACTTAGCGGCGTGCGGTCATGCGGCGCACACGATCTACACGGTCAATCGCCACACCCACGATCCCACTACCTCGCAGGCGGCACGGTTATAAAGAGGGGCGCGGGGCTGGGAAATTCACTTTCCCCCTCCGCTCACCTGCGCCCTTCTTCTTCCTCTCGTCTCTGTGCCCATTCGCGACTCCGCCGCCGTGCGTTCATCTGGGTCTCCGACGACAGGGATTCCGCCGCACTGTTCCGTCTGCCTCGTCCCTGTTCGCTTGCTCCGGCGTCGTCGCCGGTGAGTTCTTCTGGTCCCATCGCCTAGGCTCTCCTCTAGACTCCTCTGTTTCCCTTTCGCTTTTATGCTGCTCTCATTGCCGCTTCACAGAGAATCACGACGGGGCCGTGCAGTTCTAAGTTTCCTCCGCCGCTAGTTCTTCCTCCGTAAATTTCTCCGGCGACCCCATGTCGAGCTCCGTCAGCGGTGCCCTTATTGAGGATGACGATGCTGCCTCTGGGCCCGAGCGGGGCTCGTGGCAGGGCTCTTCTGTCACCCGTCGAGAGGTTGAGTGGCTAATCCGAACTCGCCGGATTCCTGCCGAGGTAGCTTGTCGCTTACCCGACAGCGAATCCTCTCCAGTTCTTAGGGAGGGCGAATATGTAGTCTTCATCTCAAATTTTTCTCGCGGGTTTGGTCTCCCTCTCAGCTATTTTGCTAGGGAGTTCCTTGATTACTTTGGCCTTCAGCCGCATCATCTTCCTGCTAACGCCATCGCCTCTCTTTCTGCCTTCATCTCCACCTTGGAGGGATACTTCGGCCTATGGCCATCTGTGCATGTTTGGTCAAAGTTTTTTCAGATTCGATGCAACGTCGTCCTAGACAAATCTCTGCAACCCTCCGAGAAGTTGCTCACCCAATGCGGTGCCGCGTCCATCACACCTCGGAGGAAATCCGTATTTCCTCGCGTTGCAGGTCTAGAATCATTCAAGAAGTGGCATAAGTCATTCTTTTATGTCAAGAACTCTGGGAGTGAAGATAAGATTCGGCTCCCTGCTTTTTCCATCGGCCCTCCTTCCAAGCAGAACTGGACCTATAATCCGAGGAAGAGTCATGCTCTGGCCGAGTCTTTTGAGATTCGGCTGAAGGAACTAATCCGCTCTGGGCTACGCGATGAGGATCTGATGACTACCTTCATCAGTAGCCGGATCTGCCCATTCCAAAAACGCACACACAAGCTCTGCTATATGAGCGGTCCTCTCGATCCTAACCGAGTCTCGACGGTGGAGCTGGACAACTACCTCATCTTCAAGCGTGTCCGGGCTATCTTTAAGACGGAGATGCCGGAGGATTGGGCCTGGGGATTGAAGCCGTTCACCCACGAGCATCCTCCTCCTGAAGTAAGTTTACGCATTAGTGGTTTGCTTCCTAATCGCGTTCGTAACTCTTTTTGCTAATTTTTCTCTTTCTTGTCCTGCAGAGGTTTGAGGAGCAGAAGACAGAGGATGCCGAGGTTTTGTCACTCCCGTGGCCTGCGGATCGGAATACTCCGGACAGCGGGGAGCCGGACTCAGAAGAGTTCGTTCCCAAGTCGGATCTCGCTCCGGCTCGCTCTCGCGGCAAGACCCCGGCCCACGAGGAGGAAGGTGATTCGGACGAGGTCCAAGTTCTAGAGGTAGTTGCCGCAATGCCAATTTCTTATGCATTTCCGGCTTCTACTTTCTCAGCTAATCCGACCGGTCAGGTTCACAACGCCGAGCCTCTCGCCTCCCGGCCTCCTGTTACCTTGGGGAAGCATTGGTGCTCGTGGTGCCTCGGCTGTGAAACGAATAAAGAAGTCAGCCCAGCAACCTCCGAAGCGCAAAACTATGCACGGGGTTACTGGGTGAGTTGCTTTTGTTTGTATTTCTTGTTTCTCTCTTTCTGCTTTTTGAGCTGATCTTCTTGTCTTTGCAGGGCTCCTCTTTCTGTTAAACCCAGCGGTCCTAGCATGACGAGTCGTACGACTCGGCCGCCTTCTCCTCCGCCTCCTGAGGATACCAGAGTTCCGAGTCCTGCTCGTGTTGCTTCTCCTCCTACTCCGAATCAGACACCACCTCGCCATGATGCGCCTGAGATTTCTCCTGCTGATGCCGATACACTTCGGCCAACAGATATTCCTACCGAACCCGCTGCCTCCTCCGTGAACCCCGATGTTTCTGTTGAGATTCCTTCGACCCCCGCGGTCTCTACTACGACACCAACTCCAGTCGAGGATATCAATATCTCGGCGCCCTCTGCAACCGTAATTCCTCCGGCTCCCAAGGATGCTGCTCCAAGTGCCGAGGTATCGGCTCCTACTGACGCCTCTCCTAAGGCAAGGAAGATCATTGTTACGAAGCCTGCGTCCTCTCAGAAAGGACTTTCCAGCTCATCTCAGCCTTCAATTGCTGATGCGCTTCGCAAGGGGGCTTCCTCTGGCAAGAGCACTATTACCCCGGCTGCTGATACACTGCTTGCCCTCCATAAGAGTCCCACGACAGCGGTGGCTACCCAACATGTCCGGGGTAAAGTTCTGACTCGCACGAAAAGTGGGAACAGTCTCGGCTCGTTGGTCGAGTATGCCCACAATTGGAACGCTGCCGATCAGCTCGAGGGTAATCCAAGCAACCAGCCGTTTCAAATCTCCGACATCAGCAGCCGCCTACATCTGTCTGCCAAGATCGTTCTTGACAGTGACAAGATGAATGAGGTAATTGTTTTTATGGAGTTTTGATTAGTCCTCCGGATGCTATTATATATACTCTAGTCCCCGAAGCTTGCAACCGAATAACTTGTTATTCGTTTGGAAGTTTTATGATGCTTTACTTAGTTCAGTTTTGTCTTAGAGTTCGAACCTCCATCCAACTAGATCTCCATTAAATTCTGCTTGATTTGGGTCTGTCTGAACCTTGAATATCCATCCACCTAGGTCCGAGTTAAGTTTTGCTTGACTCAGATCTGTCTTAGCTTTGAATATCCAGCCACCTAGATCCGGGTTAAGTTTTGCTTGACTCGGATCTGTCTTAGCTTTGAATATCCAGCCACCTAGATCCGGGTTAAGGTTTGCTTGACTCGGATCTGTCTTAACTTTGAATATCCAGCCACCTAGATCCGAGTTAAGTCTTGCTTGACTCGGATCTGTCTTAGGTTCGAATACCTTATTACTATTTGCTTTATTGCTTAGGTTGCGCATGACCGGCGGACTGCCGAATTCCAAAGGCTGCTTTTTGCGCATAAAAAATTGCAAGAAAAGTACGAGAAGGTTATTCCTGTGGTGAAGAAAGCTGGTAAGTCGACAAACTCTTGCATCATCTCCGAAGCTCTTATTGTTTTGTACATGAGATGTTGGCTCACTTTGTTGGTAAACAGGGAACATCAATAATCTTAACATCCGTCTTGAGAAGAAGGTCAAGGCCCTGGAAGGTTAGTTACTCTTTTAATTTATATACTCCCCTTTGAAATGTGCACTAAGTTTCTTTTAACTCTTTTGGCTTTGGTAAAGCCGAGTTACAAACCTTTGCAGCGTCTCACCAAGATTGCACGCCCATGCCTGATGTGATGCTGCATTTTTTAGAACAAAGCGCTACTCACTCGGCGCAGCTGAAGGATAAATATGACGAGATAGCTCGCTTGCATGCCGAGGTGGAGTCCCTTAAGCTCTCTCAGAAGTCTGAATTAGAAAAAGTCGACCAAGAGTTCTCCGAGGAGAAGAATCGGCTAGCTCTGCAATTGCAGAAAAATAAAGAGCTCCTCGAAGCTGCTGAACTGAAGACACGGGGGATGAGCGAGGAGATCACTCGCTTTGAGAAGAGCAAGAGTGACTGGGCTAAAGATCTTCAGATAATGCTGAGCTATATTCATCGTAAGCTTCTGACCTAGGCCGAGTTATCTTTTCCCTTGCTTACTGCTGACCGACGCACTTCTGTTTTGCGCAGACCATTTTCCAGAAGCTAATCCCGTGAGCTCTAAAGCGGTGATTAATGCTCGTGTGCGCCGAGGTGTTCCTGCTGATGCGGACTCAGAGTACTCGATGGAAGATTTCTTGTTGTTGTCATACCGCAGCTTGGTCCGATGAAGATTATGGGCAGGGATTTGGTGCAGGCAGCTATCCGAGCCTACCATGTTCTCTGGCCGAATACTTCTGGGACTCCTGATATTGATGAGGTCAAAGTATTGGTGGAAAGATTAATGGCATCTGAGAGACAGCTAAGTCTTTGGAGGGAATCGGCCGGACGAGCTGGTGCTGATATGGCTCTCACTGTCATCATGTCATGGTATGAAGATATTTCTCTTGATACTTTTAGAAATTTGCGCACTGGTTCCCGTTGGGTTGAGGACCCAGACTTTGTCGCTCTCCGGCAAGCTCGTGCCTTCCAGCTTGTTGAGTATGCCGACGTGCATAACTGGAATGAAGGTCCGAGTTTCCTTCCTAACCCGGAGGACGAGTTCGAAGTTGAGGATGCCTCGGATGATAACTCAGCTGAACAGGGCGAATATGAGGGTGACTCGGCTACTTCTGGTGATTCCAGTTCAAGCTCGGATGGTAACGGCAACGCGCGATCCTCCTCCAAAGGTACTGGGCATTCCACTGCGCAATCTGACGCTCCTTAACAGCCTCGGGCGTCCTCCAAAGTCTCTCCTGGGTCTGTGGAGGGCGAGGCAACCTCGGCCGAAGTTCCACCTACCTCGGAGTGCCCAGCCCCTGACCAAGTCACTGCCTCTCCAGCTAAAAAACTCTAAGTCATTTCTTACCCCTGGTATGCCGGGCGTATGATGTACGTAAAACATTTGTCCGTCTTTTGTGCGGTATGAATTTCTTTTGCCGTGTGCCGCTGAGACACATGTGGTTGTAATCGTTATTACTTTGTTTAACTGGTCCTGTTTGTCCGAATCCTTGCTTTGGCGGCCTTCAATTTCTTGAGTTTGGAGTATATATTTTCCTTTGTTCTCCCGTAGTTCGGCGTCCAATATTGCCTGACTTTGATAAACTTTGCCACTTGACCACTGTGGTTTGGACTGTTAATCTGGGCGTAAACCTTGAAGACCGTATTTGGGGAGAGCGAAATAATATCACTCTGGGAGCCTAAGTTTGATACCCACTCTTGTAACAAAGGATAACCCATACTTAGAAATAATATAGGGTAGTCCCCGAGCCAATGCTCAAGGCAATGAGGTTTAATATATAAACCAAATTTAGAAACAATATAGGACAGTGCCCGAGTCACTGCTCAAGGTCCCGAGGTTTAATATATAACACAAAATCAAAAAAATATATGTCAGTCCCCGAGCCACTGCTTTAGCGCCGAGGTCCAATACATGAATCAAACTTAGAAACAATATGGGGCAGTCCCCGAGTCACTGCTCAAGGTGTCGGGGTTTAATACATAAACCAAACTTAAAAACAATATAGTGCAGTCCCCGAGCCACTGCTCAAGGTGCCGAGGTTTGATACATAACATGAAATTTAAAAACAACATATGGCAGTCCCCGAGTCACTGCTCTGGACGCCGAGGTTCAATACATAGTTGGTGCTCCATCCTGAGGCATCATTTTACAATGTGTCATAAATGAATCCTACAAGTAAAATGGACGAAGTAAAGCTACATTCCATGGTCTTTTCAATTCATCGCCGGCTTTGTCTGCCCTGTTCTTTCCTAGTGATTGAGCATCGATTAGGTAATACGCATCATTGTGCAATGCTTTGCTCACGATGAATGGTCCTTCCCATGGAGGCGACAGCTTGTGCATGCCGGCTGTGTGTTGCACCAGCCGGAGAACCAAATCTCCTTCTTTAAACACTCTTGGATTCACCTTCTTGCTGTGATATCGTCGCAAGTCCTGCTGATAGATAGCTGAACTTGATAGCGCCAGCTCTCTGGCTTCTTCTAACAGATCGACATCATCTTGCCGAGCTACCTCATTTACTTCAGCGGTTGTATACTGGGTAACCCTTGGCGAGTCATGTATTATGTCGGCTGGAAGCACAACTTCTGCCCCATACACTAGAAAAAATGGTGTATAACCTATTGATCTGTTTGGGGTAGTCCTGAGGCTCCATAGTACTGCTGGTAGTTCCTCAATCCAACATCCTGCTGACCTTTCCAGTGGTTCGACGAGTCGTGGTTTTATTTCGGACAGTACTAGTCCATTAGACCTTTCTACTAGTCCATTGGATGTTGGGTGAGCCACAGAGGAGACATCTAGTCTTATGTGCTTTTCTTGACAGAATCTAGCGAAGGCTCCTTCTGCAAAGTTTGTACCGTTGTCTGTAATAACACTGTGTGGGTACCCATATCTTAAGATAATATCTTTGAGGAATTTCACTGCTGTGGGCCCATCACATTTCTTTATTGGTTTCACTTCAATCCATTTTGTGAATTTGTCCACCATTAGTAATATGTGGGTCATCCCGCCTCGGGCCGGCTTAAATGGTCCCACCATATCTAAGCACCATACATAAAATGGCCAAGTAATTGGTATTGTCTTTAACTCGGACGAAGGCATATGTATTTTGCTGGCATATCTTTGGCAACCATTACATTTTTCGACTAGTTCTTTGGCCTCTTTCAACGCTGTTGGCCAATAAAACCCATGCCTGAATGCTTTGGCCACTAAAGCTCGGGATGAGGCGTGATGTCCGCATTCTCCTTGATGTATATCTAGGAGGATCTCCTGGCCTTCCGCCGAGCTCACACATCTTTGCAACACACTTGTGACACTCCTTTTATACAGCTCATTGTTTATGATTGTATAAGCTTTAGCTCTTCTCACTGTCTGTCTTGCCAATATCTCATTATTCGGCAAAATCGCATCTCTAAGGAAAGAGAATATGGGTTTCGCCCATGTAGGTGTGATTTTCTCTGGTGTAGTCTCACTATCTATTTCCATAATTTCTGCCGACATAACTACCTCGGATTTCTCCATACTCATCCTTGCATCGGCTGGCTTTATTTTTGGAAATTTCGGGTTACATTGCTTGTCAATTTCCATCGGCACATTATCCTCTCTTGATTTTGCCGGAATAAAGATGGATTCGGACTCTGGAGACGGTGTTATTGATGGCCTCCTCAGGTGCTCTAGGGCGATACCTGGGGGAATTGACTGTCTGGTTGATCCGAGTTTTGACAATGTGTCTGCGGCGTCGTTTTCTGCCCGAGGTACATGATGAAATTCACATCCATCGAAGTATCCACTGAGTTTTTGCACATGAAATCTATACAAAGCCATATTATCATCCAACGCATCCCAATTGCCTGAGACTTGTTATACTACTAGATCTGAATCCCCATAGCACAAGATTCGGCGTATGCCAATCTCTTTCGCCACCTTCAATCCATGGACTAGTGCTTCATATTCGGCTACATTGTTTGACGCGGCAAAATGTATTTGTAGCACATATCTCAGCTGGTCTCTTTTTGGCGAGGTTAACACTATTCCTTCCCCCAAACCATTTCTTAGTTTGGAACCGTCAAAGTGCATCGTCCAATAATTCGAATCTGGTAATGGTGGCTCATATTGTACCTCGGCCCAATCTACGAAGAAGTCGGCCACAGCCTGAGATTTGATTGCATCTCGCCTATCGAATTGCGGAGCATAAGGTGACAATTCAATTGCCCATTTTGCTATTCGGCCACTTGCATCTTTGTTGCTCAATATGTCGGCTATGGGTGCTTCACAAATCACCTTGATGGGGTGCTCTTCGAAGTAATGTTTAAGTTTCTTTGCTGACATGTACACCCCATATGCCATCTTCTGATAATGTGGGTAATTTCGTTTTGAGGCTGATAGTACCTCGCTTAGGTAATACACCGGCCTTTGTACTGATTTATCATCTTCAATTCGTTACACCACGATCACAGCGCTTACTACTCTGTTGGTGGCTTGTATGTAAAGTAACATAATCTCTTTCGATAATGGAGAAGCCAAGACCGGCGCTGTGACCAACAACTTTTTCAATTCATGAAATGCATTGTCTGCTTGTGGAGTCCAAATGAACTTATCCGATTTTTTCATCAACTGATAAAGTGGTAGTGCTTTCTCTCCCAGCCGACATACAAATCGGCTAAGCGAGGCTAAACAACCTGTGAACTTTTGTACGTCATTTAGACATCTTGGAAATTCCATCCTTTCCACTGCCTTTATCTTGGTTGGGTTGGCCTCTATACCTCGGCTAGACACGAGAAAACCGAGCAACTTTCCCGCTGGCACACCAAATGTGCATTTCTCCGGGTTAAGCTTCATTCGGAACCTTCTCAGGTTCGCGAAAGTCTGTCGGATATCATCCAGTATCGTTTTGCTCTGTTTGGTTTTGATAACTACATCATCTACATATACTTGTACATTTTTCCCTATCTGGTCATGTAGACATTTTTTCATACATCTCTGATACGTTGCTCCTGCGTTACGCGGGCCGAATGGCATGGTGCGATAGCAATAAGCCCCGTACGGGGTAATAAACGTAGTCTTTATTTGATTGGCCGGATTTAACGGTATCTAGTGAAAACCAGAATACGCGTCTACAAATGATAATAGTTCACAACCAGCGGTCAAATCAATGACTTGGTCTATTCTAGGTAAAGGAAAAGGATCTTTTGGACACGCCTTGTTCAGGTTCGTGTAATTGATACACATTCGCCATACAATGGCTACATTTGGATCATCCTTCTTCTTTTCCACTAGCACCGGGTTTGATAGCCAATCCGGATACAACACCTCCATGATGAACCCGGCCGCAAGGAGCCGAGCTATTTCATCACCTATTATTTTTCTCCTGTCTTCGGCGAAGCGGCGGAGAGGTTGCTTCACCGGCCTTGCTCCTGGCCTTACATTCAGAGAGTGCTCAGCCAACTCCCTCGGCACACCTTGCAGATCCTGAGTTGACCATTCAAAGATATCCCGATTCTCACGGAGGAAGTTGGTGAGCTCGCTTTCCTATTTAGCATTTAGGCCGGCTCCAATGGTGACGGTGCGCTCTGGGAATTGCTCATCTATCTGGAACTTTTTTGTTTCTTTAGTCGGCTGAAAAGAGACACTTCCATGCGGGTTGGCTAATGCCGGCATATTCAATTGCGCCGACTAAGCTAGGGCTGCTACCTCCTGAATCCTTCTTTTTCTCTTGCTATTACCAATGACTCGGCCAGATTTGATCCGGCTGAAGCACATCCCATTGACTTCCTGTAATCCCCTGCTACTGTTATCACCCCTTGTGGTCTGGGTAACTTCATTTTTAGATAACTTAT
This sequence comes from Avena insularis, assembly GCA_023614405.1. Lineage (NCBI taxonomy): Eukaryota > Viridiplantae > Streptophyta > Magnoliopsida > Poales > Poaceae > Avena > Avena insularis. The sequence goes on along the minus strand of CM042687.1, from coordinate 235,969,368 downwards.
ATGGTAGCTGCCCATGAATTTGGCCAATGCTGGCCGTCCGAGTAGAGCATGATAACAACTCTCTAGATCCACCACTTCAAACTCTAAATTTTCTGCTCTGCAGTTATCTCTTGTGCCGAATAACACATCCACTCGAACCTTACCAATGGGTTCGCATGAAAGCCCTGGTACTATCCCATGGAGAGTGGTCCTCATGGATTGCAGCATGTTCTGCGATATTCCGAGTTTATGCATTGTATCTTTGTACATGATATTAATACTGCTCCACATTGTTAATGAGTACCTTTGAAAATTTCACATTAATGCTTGGTCCGACAAATGTCGGATCTAAAACGAGTGCATACGACCCCGGACTCGGCATTATCTTGGGGTGATCCTTTATGCTCCAAGTTACTTCTTGATCCGACCAAGGCACATATCTTGGTACTGCCGACATAACTGCATTTACTTCCATATGCCGGCGTTGTACACTCTGCTTGTCTTGTTGTTCTGTTGTGAACACACAATATGACTGATGATGTTCTCGGTAATCATTGCGTCCATTATTTCCTGGATTTGTCCTTCCATCCGGACCTTGGTTTATCACTTGATGCACCGCATCTCTCCGGTCCGAGTTTTCATACCTCGGGGGAGGAGGTGGTAACATCAGTTGCTGTGCATTTGCTCCAGTCAACTGTGGTTGATGCTGCTGATGTGCCTGGAGAGGCGCTTCTTGTATGCCTGCGGGGTTACCCATTGCATTTTTCATCCATGCACATTGGCGGGTTGTATGGTTGGCTGGCCTGGCCAGGTTTGACGTGTGAAATTTACACGGCTGATCTAACATAGACTCAAACGTGTACTTTGGCCTCTCCTGCTATTGCTTCTTTTCCTCTGGTGTCCACTGTCTTTTTCCTTCATTCCTTGGTGTCCATTGCTGAGGACCATTCTTTTGTCGTTGAGTATTTCCGTGACTCGGCTGATCTTGCACTACTGCTGCCACCTGAGTTGAACCATATCTATAATCCGATCTCTCTTCTCTTCTTCTTCCTCTGAAGTCATTGCGCCTGGATGACCCGGCCATGTCTCTTGCATATTGATCTTGATGTTCTCGATGATCTGCCGACATTAATTCTGGTTGCGTCGGATCTCCCAATGTATAGGAATCCGCTATCCTGATGGTTTCTGCCAATGTGGTTGGCATATCTCTTTGCAATCGCTGCCATAATACACTGGCATAGCGGCATCCTTGGGCGAACCAAGCTATTGCCTGTGACTCTATAACTCCCTCGCACGAATTTCTCAGGTTACACCACCGAGTTAAGAATTCTCCGTCTCATTCGGCCTTTGCTTGCACATGGTTAGTCACGCGCCTGTTTGGCCTCTTGTGGCACTGTAAAGTTGCTAACAAACATTTCTTCAAAATCCAACCAATTGATGCTGCTTCTGGCAGGTTATTCAGCCATACTCTAGCTGGTCCTTCCAACATTTGCGGGACATATCGTACTGCCCATCGTAAGTTTCCACCAGCTATTTTTACAGCAGTAGCATAGTGAATCAACCAATCTTGTGGTTTAGTGCTCCCATTGTACGTTTTTGTGCCTCTTGCCAGCTGAAAGTTCGGCACAGGCGGCTCGCCCATGATCCGAGGTCCGAAGCACGCCGGACCTGGTGGACCCTGTTCTTCTAGCAGTTCGGACCGGTATAGCCGGTCCAATTTCACTCGCGCCGATTGACAAATCAGACAGAACTCTCTCCTGCATTCCATAGTGGTTATTTCCACCATGAATCGCATATTCCATCTCGGAATATCCATCATTATACCTCTCATTCACCTGATTGTGGCGAACTGGTCTCACTTCTCTTTCCTGCCGAGGTTCATGTCTCGGCTGCGGGTTGGGTGGCGGTTCTCTCCTTCCTTCGACCGGGATATTGTTCTCGTGATTCCCTCTTCCGAGTCCTCCTCTTCTGAGATCTCCATTGCCTCGGCTTATGCTGCCATTCTTGGCACGGCCGGGGTTTCTCTCGCCACTGTTACCTCGGCTTCCATTGCCTCTGTTCTCATTTGCTTTTCCGGCTATCACCGGATCATATGGAACAATTTGCTTATTTCTCTTTCTCGAAGTTATCGCTCTATCCTTTCGTGCATTGTTTCCGGGTGAAGATGCTGCTGCCACAGATAAGGCAGGTGCTGCTCCAGCCGAGTGAACCATTCGCGAGGCCCCTGGCCTCGCCGGGTCTGCTCTGAGCATTTCTTCATTCTGCTGGTTCGCAATGCGCACCAGCTCATTCACTCTTTCTTGTTGTTTCTGCCCGGATTCGCCGGTCAATCCTTCTAACTCTAATGCTGCGGCATTTGCCGCTCTCAGGTTCTTTGCCGGGGTACTGTACCTCGGCAAGCCTAAATCAACTGATTCTGCCTTATGAGCATCATGCTCCTTGTTGATATCATCTATGAGGTTCTTTCCTCTTAATCTCAACTCGTCAAGCTGCTCGGGGGCGACGTCAAGCTTGTTTGCCCTGGCATATTCTCACAGGGTCCTGTTTAAGGACTCCCGCAAGGCCGACACCATTTTTGCCTCTACCAGCACCTTTTGCCTGGTTTCTTCCTGAGCATTTGCCTGATCAAGTATCGGCGCTACAGGTGTAGTCAGATTATCTATGGTTCCCTGAAGAATGATTTCTGGTCTTTCCAGAGGTGGCCCTCTTACACTTGGTGCCTTTGGGGTTGTCTCCTGCACCTCGGCCTGGTTGGCCACTGAAGGAATTACCTCGGTGGGTTGTGGAGCTGTCTGCCTGGGCGCGACCTGCACGCCCGCCGTAGGGTCTCTGCTTGATCCGGCGCCTGCTACTCCCGCCTGCACCCCGGCTGCGACCATCACCTCGACGCTGCTGACAGGGCGCGCTCCGCGTGGACTCCTCGCGGCACTAAGGGGAGGTTCTCCTGCAACAACAACCTGGTGAGGATAAACGCCGGAGATGTCAACGCCGACGTAAATCTGGTGCATGCCCAAGTTGATGAAGACGCCGTTGCGCGGAGGAGTTTTTCCCTTGAAGCTGCCTGCGTTGTCGCTGACGTAGTCACAGAGATCAAGTCTCCGGACCAAGCCAGAGACAATGCGCTCGCGAGTGTTGATGAAGTTTCCCGTCCGGATCATGACTCCAGCTAGCACCGCTGCTGGCCCCACGGTGGGCGCCAACTGTCATGGTGGTGGCACGGCATATGCCATGGGTAGGCTAAAGTATGGGGCCAATGGATCCTAGAGGGATCTGGGGAGGGAAGATGTAGTTGATTCTACACACAAAAGACTAAGGCAAAGATCTTTATTTCTCCTTCCTTGGGCTACAAGTGCTCCTTGAGCTGTATACAAGGAGAAAGTAAGAACTTTACCAGCCTAACGGTACTAAAATGAGCCGATGCCCTCCTCAGGGTCCAAGCCTCCCCTTATAAAGGAGAGCCTTGGGTTCCTTTCGGGCTGACGTGGCAAGCATATTCAAGGAATATGTATGCTTGTCCCAATATAGTAGTTCGGCGGCCTCCTTTCCCTGTCGCCCCTCTAATGACGGCAAGGTTCCAGAGGGCCCCTCCTGCGTGCCTCGGGCTTCAGGACTGTCACCTCCGTGACCTCCTTCTGCCCCTCTGTCGCCTCGCGCTTTGTCCCTTGCGCTTGGCTCGCCAGATTCTCCCTAGCCTGTGGCTAGAGTTTGACTTTAGGCTTCTCCTTCTCCGCAAGCCAGATCATTCGCCCCGCCTCGCGTAACTCGGCTCGTCCTTCACCTGCATTAAGATTACTCGGGCTAACCCGGCCGACTTACGCAGTATCTCGGCCGGGTAATGCCTTGCCATTATCATAAGGGTCCTGCCCTTTCCTATCTCGGCCGACCTCTACAGGATTCGGCCGACTCAGACTGTAACTCGGAAACTGGACGGGGAACATCCTTTCGTCTTTCCCCGTCTTTACCCTATCCGAGGTCACCTCCCAAACAACAGCGACGTTGGGGTTGCCTCCGGCAATCTCCACCGCGTTGTCGTAGTCCTGCAACCATGTGGCGGGCTTGGCGGTGCCGTCATAGGGCTTGATGGTCTTGTCAATCCGAAAACCTTTGGGGTAAGTTGCGGACCGTATTGTAGGTCCAAAGCAATGTGGTCCCAGGTATGGTCCTTCCCGGGCCTCATGGATCTTATCGATCCGCGAACATGCATCGTTCGGCTCCGGGTTCTTCTTCTTGCTGTCAACAGGGGACGGGCTGCGTGAACGACGCGGGCCTCTTCCGCCATGGTGACTGCTTGGAGGAGACGGAGGCGGAGGTGGCGGTGGGTTAGCCTTCTTGCTGTTACCCTCCTGCGACGCCCCACGCCTGTTACGGTTGCTTGTCGGATGCGGAGGGTCATGGTGTGACCTGATCTTATGTCCTTGGTGGCGCTCTTCATCATGACGGGTATGTGTCGCGTTGTTGCGGATGACGATGCCGCACTGCTTTGGTGGGGGTATATTCGTGCGATGGTGAGCCTTGTAGTCTTCCTGACGTCGGGGGGATCGGGGCGGTTGCGATGGGTGGCGAGGTTGGGCTCTTTCTCCGTGGTCGGAGAATATGGGAATAGCATCCTTCCTGTTGAGCGCATCCCTCCGTCTTTGTTCTGATGAACCCGTCTATGATCCGACATCGTGAGGAGATCTGTCCCTTGGCGGTTTGTACTGGCTAGATCGGCACAGCGCTGGGTCGGACTCAAGCCTCTGAGAGGTGGCCTTTTCCTACTACTTTACCGCCTTGGCCACTAGGTCATAGACCTGTTCTACTGCCTCAGGCGATCTATCCTGCTCCAGAAGGGTCTTTGCGACGGCGAGGTTAAGGAGTGGGGTGGGCATCACCTGCTTGCCTTCACTATCAATGTATGGCTTGGCCTGTGCCGGCTTCGAGGGAGCCCATCCTAGGTTGCGCCGTACACCAGGATCGTTGATGACGCGAGCCGGAGCCTTCTTAGCTTTCTGATGCTGCAGGATAGTGTTGTACTCGGCTTCCATTGCTCTAGCTTTCTCTATGGACTTCTGCGTGTTGACCAGGTCTCGATCTAGTTTAGCGCCTTGCTCCGTGATGGCTTGCGCCTCCTCCGGCAGCTGCTGGCGCTTCTCGTCAAGCTGAGTCACGTTCCGGATATGATCAACGGTTAGTAGCTCAATGAGGAGATTGCCATACATCACACTATCAGCTGGAGTAACATGGGCTGCTGCCGACGTGGATGCTGGAGGCGGCAAGTTTGTGGTGTTGTTGTTTCTCGGACCGGTGCCGAGTTCCTGCGGCTGCTGCACTGGTTTAGGCGGAGGAGGCATGACTTTTGCGCGATCATTGTCGGCAGCAATAAGTGGCCCCTTCCCCTTTTCCAGCACCGTAGGCGGAGCTTGCCCGGGTTGATCTTCATCCATCGCTGTCCCAATGGTGATGAACACCCCTCGAGACATGATGGTGTTATTATCTTGATCATCGCGCGAGTACTCCTCCTCCATCTCCTGCATAGCGGAGTCTAGCTCTTCTGGACTGTAGTCTATTTCCTCTAAATCTGCACTGAAATCAGCATAAAGCGCGTCAATGACAGAGTCGGAGGGTGCCAGGACTTCCTCGATGACGGGCGGTGGAGGTGCAACGGCCTCGACGATGACTGGAGGTGGTGGTGCTGCTACGACGATGGCGGCTGGAGGCGGTGGTGGTGGTGGCTAAATCGGAGGGGATCCGTCAATGAGCGCAAGCGCTGTTTGAGCTTCCGCTTCAGCCTCCGCGTAGTTGTTGACGGTGTTCACCATGCCTTCGAAGGTAAGGCGTCCTAACGCCTGTTGCCGTCTTAGAGAATGTCGGAGAAGCGTGCCATGGTCCAGTCCTTGCACAAAGTGATAGATAGCATCATCAGTGGGGTAGTGGGCCAGATCGGCTCGTATACGGAGCCATCTGGCCAGGTAATCGCGGGGGTTTTCGCCTTCTCTCTGAACGCAGCGCGCCAGATCAAAGATGGTAACCACGTCGATGAACTTGGATATCTGCTGTCCAGACGCACGGACAAAGCCGACGGATTTGCAGTGATCTTCCACCTTTATATCCTGCACAGGGGCGGTTTGGGTGGGTCTTGAATTATTCCGATCTTTGCCGGCAAACTCCGAGGAGAGATCCGACATCAATACTTCCACGAACGTATCCAGCCCGTAGGCGGTCCGTGCGGGTCTTGACGCTCCTCCGACTTCCAGGGAACTAGAGCCCGAGTCGGTTTCACCGATGAAGAGGTGGATGTCTCCGATAGGAACGATCGAACACCGCGCAAGGTTTGTCTTTGCCGGGATCCAGAACTCGTCGGGAGGGACGATCGGAACATTGCCGGAGAACAGAACGCGACCGATGGCTACGGTTTCGCCGATTCCCGCGAAGATCTTGGTCATCGCCCGCTGAAGAGCCTAAAGCGCCTCTTGCCCCACGGTGGGCGCCAACTGTCATGGTATTGCCGACGAGTACGCCATGGAGGGGTCCTCACAGTGCGTGTTTAGAGACGTGGGGTAAGGCGGATGGTTGACGGGTACGAGGTAACACAGCTTACCCAGGTTCAGATCCCACAATGGTGGCGAAATCCTACTCCTGCTATAAATCACTATAAGGGCAATAGGCCGAGTTACAGAGATAGGTTCGCTGTGCGAGGTTGTCTGAGATTGTAAGTTATCGTCGTGCCCTAAAGGCTCCCATAGGCCCGACTTATATAGTCGCCAGGTCCTAAGGTTACAAGGAAAAGTCCTAGCCGGACAGGTTATAGAGTCCTACACCGTCTATCACTAGTCTTGTGTATCTTGTAATCCAAGGATCCGGGTACGCTGGTGACTCCACCGTAGCCTTCCTTTATCCGGCATGGGCCTCCCTTCTGGATCCACCTAACTGGGCCGCCCAGAAGGCCACATGCCATGCTACTGACTATGGGCCACCCGGTTAGTCGGATAAGAGACATGCTATGAGGATACCCATATAGCATATCCCCAACACCAAACGCGATCGGAATACACCGTGGCCCGGTCCGTCAACTTCGGCACCTCGACGAGATCCACAGAGCCCGTCGACGAGGGGTAGCCACTCGTCACATCATCAAGGTCAAAGTCCTCCGGGAAATGGGCAAGTCCAAGGCTGAGCGCCGTCGCTGCCCCGTGCCGGAACGCCGACCGCGTCATGAATTCGACGACTGACGGAGCCTTCTCTAGATAACGCCATACCTCGACGAGGTCGCTAGGAATCACTTCCGTGGGCGATATCTCTTGAAGATACGCTCGAATGCACACTAGGGACAACACGGCCGAGTCGACCAGAGTGGTCACACACTGTCGCGCGTCGTATGACCGCGCCTCCTCCGAGCTATCAATAATCCGGCCTGTGGACATAAGCCGGCAGTGAGTACACCAACGATTCCACAATGCATCTGTTGCAGGCAAAGAAAGAAAGGTTTACGAATTAGAGGACGATAGAGGCCCGTGATGAAGCTTTGAATCGAGGAAAAGTCGTTCTGCAGCCCAACAACGAGCGCGTCAGACACCTTTCGCTCTTCAGCGGCAACCGTCACAGCAGCTTTCGCTCGCCCCTCCGCCGAGCTCGCCTCCGCCTTCGCTTCCTTGAGCTCACGCTCCAGATCAGCGATCCGCTTATCGGTCATGCTCAAAGCATATTGAGCCGCCGTCAGGTCACCCGCCGGGACAAGGCCCCGGCGGACCTCCTCCGCCTCGGCTGCAATTGCTTGGAGTCCCTTGTTCGTCTCCTGGACGGCAACAAGTTCCTTCTCCATGCGACACTTTGCTGCAAGCCGATCGGCCGATTCGCGCTGCAGGCCCTGCGTACAAACTAAACCGTCAACAACACTGAAATCCTAAGTACCTACCCGCTGAAATTCAGCGACTAGGCACTCGGGGACTGGAGATCAAAAATCCTAAGTGCCCACCCGCTAAAATTCAGCGACTAGGCACTCGGGGACTAGACGTTACAAAAACACTAAGAATCCGACCACTGAAATTCAGTGGCCTGATCCTCGGGGACTAGACATACCTGGATGGCTGCGCCCAGCATGCCGTGAAGCTGCAGCGCGTCCACAAACGCAAGCATGACCGGAGTGTGTCTGCGATGCTGCTCGACCTTTGTCTTGGCGACCCTAGGCGTCTGGCTCGTTGGAGCTGCGCCACTCGATGTGGCCGCCTTGGCCATAAAGCGGGGGAAAGTCGCAGCGGACGTCACGGCGCCACTAGGAGCCGGCTCGGCCACTTCGGGCGAGGCAACAACCTCCTTGGTCTTCGAGGCCACTTCCGCCGCAGTCGGAGGTTCGCTCGGAGCAACTGCCGTGTCATCAGAGACCGTGACGACATCGTTGCCTTTCGCCCTCTTGGCACCATCTGCGGGAGCAGCGACTTCATCAGATTTCCTTTTCCGTGAGGGGTCCTCCTCGGTGACGACTGGAGGAACCTTGGCCACGGAAGGATGGCCGATCTTTTAACTCCAGTCCTGTGAAACGATGATATGAGTAAAACTGTCCGATTACAACGAAAGGCAAGTAGGTGAACAAGACTTACTTGGCGACTGGTATGAACCGCAGACCGGTGCGGATGCTCGCCGGCTTCTCCAGCTCGGGCCCCAACTTCCGACTGAGGCCCATCTCGAACACACCGTGTGCCCAAGACACAGAGGGCCTCTTCGAAGACGAGGCCGCGGCAGGAGCCTCCGTGATGACAGCTGCGGGAGCTTTCCTGGGAGGCGAAGCTGCTGCGGCTGGAGTGGCCCCCAACCCAAAGACCGGGGCGAATGGGGGTGGAAGCGATGCCAGAGGTACCTCGTCCAGGGGGGGCTGAAGAGTCTGGCGCCACGGTCGTGCGTGCCGCCTCGCCCTTAGCCAAGCTAGTGGCGTCAGAACTGGTCGCGGATCGGGGCGGAGACGTCAGCTTTGCCGGCTTCGTCTTCCTCTTCGGCGGAGCCTTCGCCTCCTTCTTCTCCTTCTTCTCCTTTTTCTTCCTCTTCGATGGCGTGGCCTAACGATGTGAGGTGTGCTCGGGAAGCTCGTCGTCATCATCATCGTGAGGCTCGAGGCTTCTACTCGCTTCGAGCTCGCGCTGGTGTTGCCCGCGAGTCTTATGAACTGTTGGGGCGGCGTCTTCCACGGGCTCGTCTTCATTGTCGTCGTCATCATCGCCATCGTCGCTCCCGTCGTCGCCTTTGGAAGACAGCGACTCGCTCCCATCCTGGACGGACGAGCTAGAGTTTTCGTCATCTCCGGGTGGGAGCCAGCCTTCCACCACTTGGAACAACTACAACAAACATAAGACAATGTCAGCACAACCGCGAATGCATTATCTGCGACTGCGAGTGGTGGAGAAAATGGCGACATACCGTCGGAGCTGGGCGCCTTGCGGTATAGGGGGCGACCCCGGCCTCCACGTCCAGGTACGCCGCCTGGGTGATCTTCTTCAGGGCCAGGGTGTAATATTCGACCCTCCACTCAGCGAGGCAGGACTTCGTCGGGTCGTCCTTACCCATATACTCGTACATGTAATGGTCGTGGCGGGCCAAAGGCACGAGACGCCGCCTGAACCAGCAATTGTAGAGGTTAATGGTTTGGAGGCCCTTCTTCTTCAGACCGCGGATGGTTTGCAACATTTCGTCGACAACCATCCGCTGATCCAGCGGGAGCTTGCCGACCTGGAGCCGACGCGGTTCGGGCCGGTCGGCGGAGTATTTGAAGCGCCACCGCCGCGAGTCGACTCGGTGACGTAGAACCAGGATTTCTTCCATTTGTTGGCCGCCTTGGCGGGCAGCATCAGGTCTCAGAACGACGCCTGCGACTTCAGCTGAAATGTCAGGCCACCCGCAGCCAACATCGGGCCGCCTGATTCTTCGCGGCTGATTCTCCCATGGAACAGATCTTGCCACAAGGGAAACTAGGGCCTGCAGCCCAGATAGCACTCGCAGAACGCCACGAAAATGGCGAGCTGCTCGATGCTATGCGGGCCCAGGTCCGACGGCTGGATCCCGTAGTAGGCGCAGAAACGCCGGAAGAAGAGAGAGGTGGGAAACCCCAGCCCCCGCTCCAGGTGGCTAGTGAAGCAGATGAATTCTCCCTCGCACGGGTCCGGAGTCACTTCTCCGGCCGCGGGGATGCGCCACCTGCCGGCGCGCAGGATCCCGGCTTCCTCGAGGGACGCCAGTAGCGCCCTGGTACACTTGGATCTGCCCCATGGTTCGGTGGAGGGGGCCATTGGTTGGAAGTTCGCAGAGGTCGGGGCTCTCTGGATCGGTTGGACCGCAATGCGGAGTGGAAAACGGAAATGGGCGAAATTGGGGGAAAGACGAAGGAGTGTTTCCCTGTTCGCCTGTCATTCTCCTTATATAGCGGTTGCTACCCGCCAGTTTCGGGAGCCGTTACTACACGGTAATTACGCCAAAAGTTACCGTTGGATTACCCCAACGGCTAGTTTTGACCCCACTTGACGGTCCAACTTCATCCACTCGACTCGTCGCTCCGCGCGACTCGACGACTCGACGACCCGATCACTACAACAGTGACTGAGTATTCGCCGACCCGTTCGCCGAGCTGCGACCCGATCGGTCATTGTTATTGCGACTAGAATAACTAGTTTTTCCTTTATTCAGGAGTCCGCCGCCAATTCGACTGGGCGTCCGCATTAGACCCGTATACACCGACTGCCAGCAAACACCTGCGACCAATCAACGACGGCCTCAGGGACTACTGATGGGGATATGCCTACCGGGGTATACCCAGCAGGACGTTTCCGACTGGCCCAAGTGCCAGCGAGTGGGCCTGCAGGACGGCGACTGGATCAAGATCTGGCGTGGACTCAAGCGACTAGAAGCTGAAGGCCTAGAAGCGTAGATAGGCCTAGTCGGATTAGGTTAAAGGATCGCTAAAACCTTAACTAATTCGGTTGAGATCTGTAAACCCTAGGGAGGTGAGTCTATATAAACCTCCCTAGAGGACGCATAGAGGATACGTTCCATCATACACCCAAGCGACTCGCTGCCTAGCCGCCGAGCTCACTCCATTGTACTCTCACCATAATACAATCTAGCAGGAGTAGGTCTTTACCCTCTGGGGGGAGGGGCAAACCTGGGTAAATCCTTGTGTTTCCGCCCTCATCTTGCACCGCAGATGGCTGGCCGCCCTTGCCCCATGTTCTACTACTCGCTGCCGATTGCAGCATCTGCCGTGGTCATTCCCACGACAGGTAAACCCGTGAAGGCTGACGGACATAGTTTTTCAGAATAAAAGCAACCTTTGAAGAAATGTTTACGAAAACCTGCATTGCATATGACCTATGGTCTTTGGCTGTAGATATAGTGCATCAAACACTCCTTTTTAGTGAACTTGCTGAGTACGCTTGTACTCAACGTATCTTCTTAACCCTTGCTAGATTCTGAAGACAATAACGGTCAGGAAGAGGAAATATTATATCCAATTGAAGACCAAGAAGAATTATGCTATGAAGAACCAGAAGTATCCGGAAGATTCGAAGGGAACAATTACGAAAACACTTATGGAATGGAGACCGACGTATCTGAAGTGTAGATGTAGCATATATAGTGATCTAGTCCAGTAGCATAGATCTCTATCCTCTATCTATATTAAATCTCGTATAAACCTTAGTTGCTTATTTATTCTTTTTTTCGAGTTATTATAGTTCAGCCTGAGTCATTGGGATACCTCTATGGACCTAGGAGGATCTCAAAGTCATCATGTAATTTCCGGTTGTAATAATGATAATGTATGATGTGGACCCTCTTTGTTTCTGTTGTACCACTCTGAGGATGTAATATTTGCAGAATGGTACGCCGTGAGTGTTATGTCCATGACTATAGTATACTACAACATACAGTGGTATGCTGGGTCACCACGGCTGGTATCAGAGCAAAAGCTTTGACCTTAGGTTGGAAACCTATTAAATGGTAGAACTTGTAGGAAGTATGTTAGCACCGGTAAAGAGTTCTCTAGAAATATGATAAGTATTCACTTGAAAATTACATTGGCATGTTTCTAGTGCGATAATTCTTTATTATGATGCAAATTGGGGTAATAATAATAAGTTATAACCTAGTAGGGCAATTATAATCTCTTTTCTACAGTGAGGAATGACATCTCGGTACCCAAACCGAAATGTCCAAGTGATGTTCAAGTGATATATAGGACTATATAGAGGATTAGACAAAAAAATTGATACAACTTTTATGGAGTAGGGAGTTGCAAATCTCGACTTTCTGTCAAGGTTTATAATTTCCAACACGGGAAAGTGTTAGTAAAGTACTGTATAGTGCTTATATTACCAAGGATTTGAGGATAAGAGAAGTAATGTCATCAGGGAAGATGAGAGGTATGGAGGCGGCATATCAAATTGCAGTTCTAGAAGCAATAATCAGGCTTCGAAAACAAGAATCCAAGGAAATTGGTAGGAAGTACTCTTACTACTATACCTCAAGATTCTATAAACTCAAAACTTAAGTTGGATCATGCTGCATTTGTGCAGACTGAATCTACTTGAGATGCCGAATGTATAGGTCATAGAAGGATATTACTCAAGACCTATCATGACACACATTAGGTTCTAGTCCAGGAGTTGGATACAACCTTAAGGATTGTGGTGATCCTACTAAAATAATAGAATGCAAAAAGGAATTAGATAGAGGAGCTAGGTATCCTAGAACAATTTTATCGAGAGAGGTGTAGAAAGAAAATAAGTTTGAGGAATCATAGTCTGAATCCTATGTCTATTATAGGGATGAACCTCAAAGACATGTTGACCTAAAGGGTCAAATCGGAGACAAAACAAGAAATTTAGAAAACATCCAATCCACGTATTCCAGTTTGGAATCCCGCTGGATGGGGAGTAGAATTTTACACTGGAACCAGCGAGGATCCTATACCCTGTGATCCTAGTAAAGGAGTAGAAACCAGTTATGTTAGCATGGAACCTAGGATCCATATGGGGGTAGTACCAATCCTATTAACCTAGAAGAAGGAACTGACGGTTATTACATCTATATGTATAACTAAGTCAAGGAAAAGCAGAGAGTACATCTTGCTTTGAAAGTGCATTTGAAGGTGGACATGAGAATTCCACGAAAGATCACGCATTTTCTAGTCATTTTTCAATTGCTAATCTCAATCTAAGTATTTCTAATAAAGAGTGCACACCCTCTGGATGTTTATATACTCCAAAAGGTAGTTGTCGGACTTCACGTCATCATGGACGGAATTCCAGGAAGTACTAGAGAGAGAGAGAGAAAAGTAAGAAGAGACAATCCATAGAAGTAAAGGGCTTAAATGATGTACATAACCATTAATGTGCATCGTAGTGTTTGAGAGGCATGACTTAAGAAGTAAGAGCATGCTCATACGAGAAAGCAAGTCTTTGTAATATACAAGTAATGTACCAAGTGTGAGTCAAACCATAGTTGTAAGGATTGTTTGTAATAGCTTATAAAAACCATGTATAATACATGGTATAGGTTTGGTTGTTATTTGGATTTGGTTCTTGATTTCCTTGTGTGACTAGCACTATGTATAGAGTTGAGCTCAGAAAACATATGCATGATGTAAGTATGAGTATTCGCTTTATGTAACAGGACTAGAGGGGTTATGGATACGGGAGTAGAAGCTGGGTTTGAAGGACAGCGGGTAGAACAAGAAGCTAAGCAGAGGGAAAGCAATATGGATGTAATTGCCACTGGACCATCAACTCATCCGTTGATAGAGGAGAATTTCATGCAATACATGCAAATGATGCAAGAGTACCAGAATAAGTTCATGCAGGAAATACTCAAACGAATTGGACCCGGAGAGGAAAACAAAGATATCAAAGTAAGTCTTTCTGATTTCCAAAACGCCAAACCAATTCCTTTTGCATTTGCATCAGAACCTATGGATGCAGAGGATTGGCTGATGGATTCAGAAAGGAAACTTAAAATAGTAGGATGCAATGATGAGGACAAGTTACGATATGCAACATTTATTCTATCCGGATCTGCCACAAATTGGTGGGAGAATCAATTAGCTATGCACACACCAAAAGAGATATTCACTTGGGAAGAATTCAAGCAGAAGTTTCATGAGTATCATGTTCCACAGAGCATTACGGCATTTAAGAGGAGATAATTCATGGACTTACGACAAAACAACGAAACCGTGATGAAATATATTAGCAAGTTTAGTCAATTATCTCGTTATGCAGTTGATGAGGTAAATACGGAGGAGAAGCGAAAGAAAAGTTTCTTGGAAGGACTAAACCCTTATATGAAGATGAAAATACGAGGGGCTACAACAAGATTTTTCCAAGAGCTGGTTGATGTAGCAATTACTTTTGAGGATGATTACAAGATGCTATTGGAAGAGAGGAAGAAATTGGCCAAGAAGAGATTAAAAAGGGAACCGAAGAAGTTTAAATTTACTAAGTCAACATCAAACTTAAGTTTCATACCTAGATTTATATCCACAAGTGATACATCAAAGTATGAGGCATCAAAAGGAAAGAAGCAAATCATATGCGGTAAGTATGGAGCATTAGGTCATATAAGAAGGGATTGTTGGAAAACCGGAAAGGTGTGCTATAGGTGTGGTCTAGAAGGACATAGGAGATCTGAATGTCCCAACAAGATGGTTACTCGAGGAGTACTACCACCATCAAGAGGTAGACACTATGGATGGAACCAATTTGACAAGGCTACAACAGGTATGTTTAGTATCAGTAATCCTTCGTCAATCAAGTTGTTCAGGGTTAAAAGTAATCTCATGGAGCTTCGGGAGGAAGTATAAATTAGCATTAGGCGTTAACAATAACCGAATCCAAGTTGAGAATAGACTCAAGGAGTGCTGAGTTTATTAAAAACATTACTTCAGAAAGACAAGAAAACTGGGAGGAAAGAAGAAAACTCAGGATGAGACTATCGGAAAACCTTCTTGAACAAGAAACCACAAACTTCGGGACTAAGTTTAATTTAAGGGGGGAAGTCTGTAACATCCCAGCATTTAGGACTAAACGAAGGGTAGATTTAGGATTTCGTGCATTTGCATGCATGCATCTGAAAATCCGGGTAAATTTTTCGCCAAATTAAAAGACTAGAGTGATCAGAATTCTCACTCTGATGAATTAGGTTTAGTGTCAACAGTAGGGGAGTGAGATGAATTTTGACATGACCTCTATTGTTTTCTGGAGTTATGAGGGAAGAAATTCGACTTACAAATAATTCTTCACAATAATACAAATACAAGTATTATAAATAAAAGTATAAAGAATAAAGGAATATTACAATGAAACAAATAAAAGAATAAATAAAATGGAAAATTAATTACAATAATTAAACAAGTAGAAGAATTCTTTATTAAAAGAATATGTATTACATTATCCTTTTACAACAAAGAAATGATAAGAATGGATACAATAATAATAAGACAACCTAATGCATTATAATGCCTTATACAATTTCTTGACAGCAAGGGAATTTACAAAAACGAAAACACCTAAAACTAAATTCTTATCTAGTGTTGATATTCCTGTACTTTTCTTGTTACCTGCAAAGAGAGACAAAAGGAAATAAAGGATTTGGATTAGGGTCAGTGCTCTCAGTATAACAGTGAGTTGCACTGTTCATTACATCATAGAGCCTTATTAAGTAGGGGAAAATTTCACCAAAAAACAATATATGTTCTTATCAGTGTATCACTTGTCTCATCACAGCATCATTGACATAAATGGGACAAAAGGGGCAAGTTTCACCATAGAGAGTGGAAGTAAGAAAGTAGGACCAAGATATTTTACTTGATCTGATCCATCTGGGTGAGGCAAGCTCACACACAGCTCACACACATGCATGTTGATGTGTTGTCAACACAGGAGGCACAATGAGAAGGAGATAAGTACACATCCGTAGGAGGGGGAGTGCTCTGTTGAAATTACTTCACCATAGCAAGAAACGACCAACACAACCAACACAGATCAACCACACATGCCATCCTTACATTTCCAGAGTTCATAGTTCAGCACCAAAACTCCATAGTGCACTACCACCACATCACTAGCATCCTGGTTGCTCAAGGAAGCCATCCAAGGACACCAGGAGGAGGTCAGGAGCATAAGGAGTAGGCCAAAAGCACAAGAATCAAGCCAACTGAAACTCAAGGAGGATCAGTTTAAGCACAAGAATAAGAAGAGCCAGCTGATTAATCATACATCTTTGGAGCTACATCAACAAGCTTCCATACCAGGTAGTTATTCATCACCAAGCCAGCAGGAGTGTATAGGAAGAGGTTTCATTATATGTAGTAGTGTGACATCACACTAATAACAGATTAAAATCACAAGATCTGTTTCTATACAGGCATAAGCACCAACATCACCAATTCTTGCTAGAACAAATATTTACACTATGCACACTCATGTGAGGCAGCATAGGTGTAAATCCAGTCCAGCAGAAGCACATGGGCACAAATGCAAGTAAAACTAAGCAACCATCAGATCTTAAGCTCTTAGACAAGACCAGAAAATTAACCATGTCTAGACTCTAGACAATAAGTCAATATGTAATCCCAAGCCTTGGGATTGTGAGAAGATTATTGTCAGTCTTGCAAATAATTGCTTTGCAAGATCATCACAGAATAATTGTAAGCCATCAAAGATCAGCATCTATTCTTATCCTATATAAACCATGGCCTCAGTCTTTTGCATCATTGGCCAAGACATAGACCAATATTCTGTTTAATAGAAAATATAACAGATCATTTAAATGATCTATGTTGTTGTGCTCACTCTCAAGGAGGTTCCACAACAGCATAGCCATATTCCAGAATTTTCTCTCTAGCAACAATGGCAAATCAAACAACACAAATCATTTTCCTAGTAAATGTTCTAGGAATCAGATCCATCAATTTCTTCACTGTACAAAGGACAGGAAACTCATTTCTTTCTAAAGATCCCAAACAAAGCATCTTTATTCCATGGCTTATCTTATGAATCTCATCCAACTTAGCCAAATAAATGACAACTGATAATGCTAGGAATGATCAGGATATTGTGTACACTCCAAGGAGGCATCACAATAGAAGGACCATATTAGCAGAAACCACATTCACACTAACCAAATCATCCACTGGTTCACATGTAATTATACCTGAAAACAAAATCATTTCCTTAGTGTTGGCCACTAGGAATCATATCAAATAAAAGAACAAATCATTTTCCTAGGAATAATACTAGGAATCATCTACGGATATAAATCCATAGTCACCCATGACATTCATCCTATTTAGGGGATAGTCATTTAAGCCAACATGCAGATATAGAAGATTCGAGGAACTACCCACTAAAGCAAAGCTTAAGTACTTTAGACTCTAATATCAATCCATTTAAATGCACAAAGAGCTCAAGCTGAATATCCAATCCAAGGGGCTCATTCCACAACAACACAGGTTAGCTAGCATGGGGCCAATACCACACAATTCAATAAGCCAACTAGATCAAAACCAGTTAATATTGGATCATCTCAACAACCATCCAAACCTTATATAAGAATAAATTCATTATTCTGGAGTCACAAAATAGTACCATCCACTACCCAATTCAGACAAATGAATTTTCAACCCAAATTCATTAAGCAAGCTATGTAGCAAAGCTACTACAGTGTATCATGAACCAAAGTGAGGAACTCAAATTAGGGTTCATACTGAGAGAGAGTGGTATAGAGAAAAACTTACCCGATTGGCCTCGCACAGCAAGAAGAGGAAGTAGACACGGCAACACCGAGGTGATGGGAGCCAGGGCGGCGGCACGGGGAGCACCTGGAGGCGCTGCAACCCACGCCTAGGCCGCAATCAAGGCATCCAGAGGAGAGACACGGCGGTGCTGGACATCACCACACCACCAAAACGCCAGCAGAGCAACCAGAGAAGCACCGGAGCATAGCACCGCCAGAGAGCCACAAACCCTAGCCACCTCAGAGAAGATGGTATGACCAGGGGAGGGCTCAAACAGCAAATCGGATTGGACCAGTTGATGCTGCATCATCGACTGTGTCGGCAACCACAGCACTGTTGGCTAGGAACGCCGGAGCTCACCGGAATCGAACATCAAAGGCGGCGGGTCATCGCCGTCGTGGAGAAGAAGAAGATCACGAGATAGAGAAGAGGGGATCCAATGGATCAGGTCTGACCGACTTGGTCGACTGGGTCCAGGGGTGTAGCCCAAACAGGTGATGGGTTGGGCTTAGAATTAAGTTGGGCTCGCCCAAGAACCAAGTCAGGGTATTAAAAGAGAAAAATAAAGTTAAGCTAAATATTAAATAACCAAAATACCCCTCTACACCTTTTAAGCTCTAGAAAAGTGTAGAAAAATCCTAAAAATATATTTAATACATCCTAGTGTTTATTAAAATAATATCCACCTAAGAAAAATATAATCATATTTATTTAAGTTTAATAAAATACAAATAAATATCAACACCCTTAAATATCTACATGAAATTTAATAAATTCAGGAAAATCCCTAAAAATAAATAAAAATCACTTTCATAAATAAAAATAAATCTCTTATCTCACAAAAATACTAACTTAAAATTTTACTAATAAAATTTAAAACAAATAATTAAACACATTAAAAAATATATATATATAAATAATAATAATAAAGATAATGTTTAAAAAATAAATAAAATTCATTTTTAAGAATTTATTAGAAGGGTACTAACTATATTATTATAAAAATATTTTAAAGTTCTTATATCATATAACTTGAATTATCTAAGTTATTAAAATAAGATAATTGTTTTGTTAATTGTTTAATATGATTTCCTAAGTAAGAAATGATCTTATTCAAAACATAATCTTTTGACTCTAAGTAGTCTAAACCATGATTATAATTTAATATAAAATCTAGGTGTAAGCAATTAACTTTATAATATTATTTTAAAATCCTTAACTAACTATAAGTCAAGGATTTACAAAGTTATTCTTTACAAATCATTAACAATTCATAAATAATCATATTTATCAAACTTGAAGTTCACTAAATAAATTATAATAAAATCCATCTATTTTTATTTATAAAGAAAAAATCTCAAAGTATGGTCTATAAATATTACACATGCTAAATTTACATCTTTAAAACAAAGTTCCATAACCATAAGATTTCATCTTTAATTATACTTATAAAAAACTCTAATTAATATTGCTACAAATGCTATATCTCAAGTCCAATTACATTTTTATAGTTTACTTTGGTCTAAGATATCTTAAGATAGATATATAATAAGTCAAAAACATTTAAACCTTATCAGAAACCATAACTTTAATCTTATTAATCTTCAGAATTGAATAACTTAACATAAAGAATATTTTCTTCAAATGTTATTCTTTTTGCCACTTCAAAAGAAACATTATACCATTTCTTTAAAGTCATGACAACTTAAAACATAAATTTTGTAATAATTACCTATTATCATGAAACCATAGAATTATATTATTGTACTTTACTCTTCATATTTTATATATTTATCTTCCTTATGAAGTAAACTTAAACTAAAGAAAATCTTAAATAAATCATTAATATATCTCAGTGGCAATGATTGAAGAATTTCTTAGGATTATGCATCATTAATATATCATCTAGGACTTAACAACCAATGTCGCCAATGATTCTTGCGCCATATATTACGCGTTAACCATGAGATTTGGAATGGGACGGAGAAGTCAGCTGGATCGGCTCCCTTTCGCATGCATTGGACACTGTTCTGGGCATTTGTGAGTTGCAGATCGTGGGTATAGCCGTTTTATACGGGGAAAGGTCTATCGTGGATCTGGGCTTACAAAAGACATATTACTAGTGTTAATGGTTGTTGTGTGTATCCAACTATGGTATAGCCGTTTTATACGGGAAAAGGTCTACCTTGAGTTTGGGCATACATCAATTGTGGTGTATGCGGGGTCGCGTAGAAGGACAGTGATTGGCTTGGATCATCTACTAGGCCCCACACCATAGGAAGTGTGGACGCGAAATATTCGCCCGGTTGTGCATCAAGGATTTGATCTCTCATGGGTAAAGTAAAGCACCTCTACATAGTGTAATAACTGTAACTTGTTACTCCCTGTTCCAGGAAGGAGCTGCAAACGCGGCGGGAAAGATACCCCATGAAGGTTCTGGTAAACCCGTGAAGGCTGACGGACATAGTTTTTCAGAATAAAAGCAACCTTTGAAGAAATGTTTACGAAAACCTGCATTGCCTACGACCTATGGTCTGTGGCTGTAGATATAGTGCATCAAACACTCCTTTTTAGTGAACTTGCTGAGTACGCTCGTACTCAACGTATCTTCTTAACCCTTGCTAGATTCTAAAGACAATAACGGTCAGGAAGTGGAAATACTATATCCAATTGAAGAACAAGAAGAATTATGCTATGAAGAACCAGAAGTATCCGAAAGCGTCGAAGGGAACAATTACGAAAACATTTATGGAATGGAGACCGACTTATCTGAAGTGTAGATGTAGCATATATAGTGATCTAGTCCAGTAGCATAGATCTCTATCCTCTATCTATATTAATCCCGTATAAACCTTAGTTGCTTATTTATTCTTTTCTTTGAGTTATTATAGTTCAGCCTGAGTCATTGGGATACCTCTATGGACCTAGGAGGATCTCAAAGTCATCATGTAATTTCTGGTTGTAATAATGATAATGTATGATGTGGACCCGCTTTGTTTCTGTTGTACCACTCTAAGGATGTAATATTTGCAGAATGGTACGCCGTGAGTGTTATGTCCATGACTATAGTATAATACAACATGCAGTGGTATGCTGGGTCACCACATCGGCGTCCGCCTTCGCAGTCAGCCAGTAGAATCCTTGCCGGAAAGCTTTAGCGACCAACGATCAGGGAGCGGCGTGATGCCCGCAATCTCCGAAATGGATTTCTCGTAGGATTTCAATACCTTCTTGCTGGGAAACACACTTAAGGTATACACCAGTAGTGCTTCTTTTGTAGAGCTATCCATTGATTATGGTATAGCCCTTTGCTCGACGTACTATTTGCCGTCTTTCGACCTCGTCGTCGGGCAAAGTTCCGTGTTCGAGATACTCCATGAACGGTTGTGTCCAAGCCGGAGTGACCTTTGTCACTATGTGAACGAAAGAGTCAACTCTGTCCGGGTTGTCAATGTATGCTCCCTTCATGGATGGTGTTCGTAGATGCTCCAGGGAAACTCTAGGCGGAATTCGTTTGTGCCCCGATCCAAGCTTAGACAGTACATTAGCCACCTCGTTTTGCTCCCTAGGTACATACTTGACCTTGTAGCCCAAGAAGCTCTTGGCTATCTCGTCCACTTCGTCTCGATATGCCGCCATCAAAGGGTTCCGCTCGTTCCAGGTGCCAGCTACCTGCTAGGCAACCAAGTCAGAATCTCCACAGCAAACTATGCGCTTGATTCCGAAGACACACTTCTTAGGGTTGACCTAGATTCCCCGTTGGGAAACAATAAAGCCCAACAATTTTCCGGCTGGAAGCCGGAAGATGCATTTCTTAGGGTTAAGCATGATGTTGTATTTCCAGAGATTGTCAAAGGTTTCTTTTAAGTTGGAGATTATGTTATTTGATTTTTTAGACATCACCGCTATATCATCCACATAGGCGTGAACGTTCCGACCAATTTGATCATGTAGGCAATGTTGCATTGTCCGCTGGTACGTAGCACCTGCATTTTTCAGCCCAAAGGGCATCGTGAGATAGCAAAACGTGTTCTAGGGTGTAATGAAGGAAGTGGCCAATTGGTCCGACTTCCTCATCTTGATCTGGTGGTATCCTGAGTATGCATCGAGAAAACACAAAAGCTCCGAGCCAGCCGTCGAGTCAATGACTTGGTCAATGCGAAAGCAAACGGATCTTTGGGACATGCTTTGTTCAAGCCGGTGTAATCAACGCACATTCTTAATTCTTTGGTTCCCTTTTTGGGGACAAGTACAGGATTGGCCACCCATTGGGTGTGAAGGAATTCTCGGATAAAACTATCCTTAAGTAACCTAGCTATCTCTTTGCCTATGGCGCGTCTCTCCTCATCTCCAAAGCATCGTAGAGGTTGTTTCACTGGTTTACATTTTGGATCAATATTCAAGCTGTGCTCGGCAAGTTCCCTAGGTACACCTTTCATGTCAGCAGGTTGCCAGGCAAAGATGTCCCTATTCTCATGGAGGAACTCGATGAGCGCGCTTTCCTATTTAGGGTCCAGGTTCGTTCCAATGGCGGTGGTCTTGGAGGCATCGCCTACCACAAGGTCCACCATCTTGGTCTCGATGGTGGCCTTGAATGCTCGGGCAGAGTAAGAAATCTGTTTCTTCGACGCGGTCATCTCCGAGGCATCGACCTTTCTCTGGATTTCCTTGAATTCTTTGCTGTAGAGGACAGCTTCTGCGTAGGATGCTTCTCCAATCTCACAGTCCCTTGCTTTGGTAAAGCTTCTGGATATGATGATGACACTGTTTGGTCTGGGTATCTTGAGCTTGTTGTAGACGAAGCATGGCTTGGCCATGAAGGTGTGGAATATGTCGCGGCCGAATATGACGTGGTACACGCTCTTGAAGTGGACCACCTCAAAGGTCATGCGTTCTTGGCGGTAATTATTAACATCACCAAAAGAGACCTGAAGTGTGATGCACCCAAGGGACCGAGACTCCCGACCAGGAACTACGCCGTGGAAGATGGTGTTGGTCCGCCTTAGGATTGCCTCTCAAGTTCATATTCTATAGTGTATCCGGGTACATGATGTTGATGCTGCTTCCACTATCCACCATGCATTTGGTGAACTCATTGCCGCCAATCAGGGGGTTGATGACCATGGCGTATTGGTTCTCCGTAGGGATGAGGTCTGGGTGATCCTTCATGTCCCAAGTAATTGGAATCTCTGACCAGCGCAGAAATTGGGGAACTGGGGGTAGAGTGGCCATCAGTATCCTCATGGATTCCTTCTGTTGTCAGACGGTGGGGGTGCCAAGGAAAGTGTGGAAAACTGCCGCCTTCTTCTCGAAGGGGTTCTTGCCTTTTCCGTCGCTATTGGCGGCGTGCTTGGGGTCAACGTCCTCGTCCATGTCACTTAAATCCTTGGACTCCTCATCCTTCTTCTTACCCTCGCCCTTTCCTCGTGGCCTATTCTTCCGACTTTGCTTGTAGCCGAACTCCGGGTCCTCCTTGAGGTTGTTGACGAACTTGCAATGGCGATTGGTGTTGGTGGCCTTGCCGTTGGCGTCGAGGTGTACGAGGCACGGCATATCACGGTACTCCTCATAGGTTTGGGGAACACGGAGCGCTACCGAGGTAGTTTCACTGCCTCGCTGCTTCTCCACGTCCTCGGCCATGCTGTCTGCCATCACCTCGTCCTGCAAAAGTCATAGCGACCATGTCGGAGTTTTGCTTTTCTTCAGGTGGGGCCTTCCGCTTTGTGATGCTATTCCTCCGAGCTTGAGTTGGATTGGCCTTTGCCGACAAAGAGCCGCAAGCATCGACGTCGGCAGCCGCGAACTCACTGGCCACCTAAATCATCTGGTTCAAGTCTAGCTGGTGATTGTCCTGCAGGCGCTTCAGCTTATGTCGAAGCAACATGCCCCTTTCCAACCCATCGATGAAGGCGGCCACGGCGGTCTGGGCGTGCACTCATGCGCAGAAATTCTTCATATCCAGCCAGCGGGAGAGGTAGGCGCGAGATGTCTCGTCTTTCTCTTGCACGCACCGCTGTAGATCGCCAACAGTGCAGGGACGTTT
Organism: Avena insularis; assembly: GCA_023614405.1. NCBI lineage: Eukaryota > Viridiplantae > Streptophyta > Magnoliopsida > Poales > Poaceae > Avena > Avena insularis. The sequence continues at coordinate 235,945,597 of CM042687.1, read as the reverse complement.
GTACGTACCCTCAAAGTTCTTGGTGAACGCTTCTTGCATGTCCAACCAATTGCAGATGAATCTTTCCGGCAAGTCATCAATCCATTGACGGTCCGTGCCCGCCAACATCAATGGGAGGTATTTGACGGCAACGTTGGGGTTACCCCCGACGATCTCCACCGCGTTTCCGTAGTCCTGCAACCATGTAGCTAGCTTGGCGGTGCCGTCATAGGGCTTGATGGTCTTGTCAATCCGGAAAACTTTGGGGTAAGTTGTGGACCGTATCACAGGTCCAAAACAACATGGTCCCAGGTATGGTCCTTCCTGGGCCTCGTGGATCTTGTCCAGACGCGAATGTGCATCGTATGGCTCCGGCCTTCTTATCTTCTTGCCATCAGGGGATGGGCTGCGTGAACGATGCGGGCCTCTTCCTCCATGGTGGATACTGGGTGGCGACGGAGGCGGAGGTGGCGGTGGGTTAGTGTTCTTGTTGTTACCCTCCTGCGACACCTCACGCTTGTCGCGGTTGCTTGTCGGACGCGGAGGGTCATGGTCCGACCTGCTCTTGTGTCCTTGGTTGCGTTCTCCATCATGACGGGTCTGCTCCGCATTGTCACGGATGATGATGCCGCTCTGCCTTGGTGGAGGCATATCCGTGCGACGGTGAGCATTGGTGTCTTCGCGATGCCGGGGTGAACAAGGCGGTGGCGATGGGCAGCGAGTTGGACCTTACCTCCATGGTCGGAGGATATGGGGATAGCATCCTTCCTGTTGCGCGCATCCCTCCGTCTTCGTTCTGACGAACCCGTTTGAGACCCGACATCAAGAGGAGATCTATCTCTTGGCGGCTTGTGCTGGCTAGATTGGCAAAACGCTGGGTTAGACTCAAGCCTCTGAGAGGTGGCCTTTTCCTGCTGTTTCACCGCCTTGGCCACTAGGTCATAGACCTGGTTCACCACTTTGGGTGATCTATCCTGCTCCATAAGGGTCTTGGCGACGACGAGGTTGAGGAGAGGAGTGGGCATCACCTGCCTGCCTTCACTGTCAATGTATGGCTTGGCTTGTGCCGGCTTCGAGGGAGCCCATCCTAGGTTTCGCCGCACACCAGGATCATTGATGACGCGAGCCGGAGCTTCCTTGGCCTTCTGCTGCTGCAGTAGAGTCTTGTACTCGGCCTCCATTGCTCTAGCTTTCTCTATGGATTTCTGCGTGTTGGCCAAATCTCGATCTAGCTTTACGCCTTGCTCCGCAATGGCCTGCGCTTCCTCCAGCAGCTGCTGGCGCTTCTCGTTTAAGCTGGACTACATTGCGAATATGAGCCACGGTCATAGGCTTGACGAGGAGATTGTCGTACATCACTCTATCAGCTGGAGTAACTTGGGCAGCAGCAGACGTAGATGCCGGAGGCGACGGGTTTGCGGTGTTGTTGTTGCTCGGTCCGGTGCCAAGTTCCTGCGGCTGTTGCACTGGGTTAGGCGGAGGGGGCATGTCCTTTGCGCGATCATTGTCTCAACAACAGGTGGTCCCTTCCCCTTGTCCAGCGCTGTAGGCGGAGCTCTTCCGGGTTGATCTTCATCCATTGTCATCCCAATGGTGACGAACACCTCTTGGGACGTGATGGCGTTGTTGGCCTGCTCGTCGCGCTTGTAATCCTCCTCCATCTCCTGCATGGCAGAGTCTAGCTCCTCCGGACTAAAATCTATCACCTTCGAATCTACACTGAAGTCGGCGTAGAGCGCGTCAATCACGGAGTCAGAGGGTGCCGGGGCTTCCTCGATGACGGGGGGTGGAGGTGCAATAGCAGCAATGATGACTGGAGGCGGTGGTGTAGCTGCGGCGATGGCGATGGAGGCGGTGGTGGCAGTGGCTGAATCGAAGGGGCTCCGTCAATATGCGCAAGGGCTGTCTGAGTTGCCTCCTCGGCCTCCGCGTAGTTTTTGACGGTGTTCACCATGATTTCGAAGGTGAGGCATCCTGAAGCCTACTGCCTCCTTAGTGAATGCCGGAGAAGCGTACCTTGGTCCAGTCCTCCCACAAAGTGATACATGGCATCATCATTGGGGTAATGCGCCAGATCGGCCCATATACGGAGCCACCTGGCAAGGTAATCGTGGGGGTTTTCGTCCTCTCTCGAAACGCAATGCGCCATGTCGAAGATGGTAACCACGCTGACGAACTTGGATCTCTACTGTCCAGACGTGCGGACGAAGCCGGCGGACTTGAAGTGAACTTCCGCTGTTATATCCTGCACAGGGGCAGTTTGGGTGGGCCTTGAATTTTTCCGATCTTTGTTGGCAAACTCCGAAGAGAGATCCGACATCGATCCCTCCACGAACATATCCTTCCCGTAGACGGTCCATGCGGGTCTTGATGCTCCTCCGACTCCCAGGGAACTAGTGCCCGAGTCGGTTTCGCCAATGAAGAGGTGGATATCTATGATGGGGACGATCGAGCACCGCGTAGGGTTCGTATTCGCCGGGATCCAGAACTCGTCGGGAGTGACGATCGGAACGCTGCCGGAGAAGAGAAAACGACCGATGGCTTCGGTTTTGCCGATTCTCGCGAAGATCTTGGTCCTCGCCCATTGAAGAACCTGAAGCGCTTCTTGCCCCTCGGTGGGCACCAACTATCATGGTATTGCCGACGAGTACGCCATGGAGGGGTCCTCACAGTGCGTGTTTAGAGACGTGGGGGAAGGCAGACGGTTGATGGGTACGAGGTAACACATCTTACCCAGGTTCAGATCCCACAACGGTGGCGGAATCCTACTCCTGCTATAAATCACTATAATGGCAATACGCCAAGTTACAAGGATTGGTTCGCTGTGCGAGGTGACTAGAAAGTCTAAGTTGTCTTTCCCTAAAGGATCCCATAGGCCCGACTTATATAGTTGCCAGGTCCTAGGGTTACAGGGAAAAGTCCTAGCCGGACAGGTTATAGAGTCCTACACTGCTTACAACTAGTCTAGCGTGTCTTGCACTCCAAGGCTCTGGGTACGTCAGTGACTCCACCGTAGCCTTCCTTTATCCGGCATGGGCCTCCCTTCGGGATCCATCTAACTGGGTCGCCCAGCAGGCCATGGGCCATGCTACCAACTGAGGGCCACCCGGATTATCCGGATAGGATACATGCTATGAGTATACCCATATAGCATATCCCCAACACCTGCTGGGTCCCCCTAGGCCACTCCAGGTGTCCCTCTGCCCCTTTTTTCGAGGAAAAAATTAATATGAATTTTCTAGAATTTTTCGGGAAACTTTATTTATGGCCAATTTTCAGGTTATGAAAATTGATTTTCTCGCATAAAAAGATTTTTTAGAAGAAGAAAAAACAAACCAAAACTACAGAAGTTCCAAGACACTCTAACAAACAAACAACTAGCAAAACTAAAACTAACAAGAGGAAGAGCAAGGATTGGAAAGGAGAAAAATAAAAGTAAGCAAGTATAACCACTTGTGAAAGCATTGTTTTGTTCATTAAAATCCCTTTGTCAACAAGGTTGATCAAGTCTTGTTACCAAAACAATCTTATATGAAACAAAACTTTGGATTTCACAAAATGATTATGTTACCTCAAACTTGATAGCAATAGTCCCAATCATAATAGTTTCAAAACTTTCTTGTGGAATGGGACAATATATTTCTCCAACTTTGATGCTCTCAATATTTTCAATTGAATCCAGGCAATAGCTCTTATCAATCTTCTTGGGGAAATAGACAGTATGCTCTTTGTCATTAATATTAAAAGTTACTTTTCCTTGATTACAATTGATGACAGCACCTGTAGTGTTAAGAAAAGCTCTCCCAAGAATAATAGACATATTATCATCTTCAGGCATCTCAAGCACAACAAAATTAGTTAAAACCAATAAATTATGAGCCACTTGAACAGGAACATCCTCACATATACCAACAGGAATAGTAGTTGACTTATCAGCCATTTGCAAAGATAGATGAGTTGGTCTCAACTTTTCTAGCTGGAGTCTCTTATAAAGATAAAAAGGCATAACTCCATCTCCCAAATCACACAAAGTAGTTCTAACATAATTATTTTTAATAGAGCAAGGAATAGTTGGAATACCTGTATCACCAAGTTTATTTGGAACCTTACCATTGAAGGAATAATTAGCAAGCAAAGTAGAAATTTCCTCATTAGGAATCTTCCTTTTATTAGATACAATATCCTTCATATACTTTGAATAAGGAGGCAACTTAATAGCATTGGTCAACGGAATTTGCAAAAATAAAGGTTTCATCCACTCACAAAACATGTTATAGTGTTCTTCCTCCTTTGACTTGTGTTTCATATTAGGAAAAGGCATAGGTTTCTGCACCCAAGGTTCTCTTTCTCTACCATTTTTATTAGCAATAAAATCTTCCTTAGGGTACCTAGTGTTCTTAGTGTGCTTCTCAGGTTCTTCCTCGATTTCTTCCTTATCAGGAGCATCATTTTTATCATTACCACTTTCAATTTCAGCATTAGAGACAAATATACTATTAGGATCTACATCAGGTTTAGCAGGTTCCTCAACTATTTTATGTTTCTTTTTATTTCTTTTATGAGGATTACCACTATTTTCAGCTTGTTGAGAATCCTGCTCAATTCTTTTAGAATATCCTTTAGGATATAAAGGATCTTGAGTGGTAGCACCACTCCTAGTTCTTATATCATAAGCATTAACTAGCATATCTATTTGTAACTTAGCAAGTTGATCGATTTGAGTTTGAACCATTTGGAAGTGTTTAACAAGCATTTTAACATCATTAGCAGTTATTTCAACAATATCTTTCAATTCGTTAATAGCTCTAGAGTTTTCCAATAAATGATTCCGAACTTGTTAATTAAAATTACCTTGCTTAGCAATAAAAATGTCCAGTTCCTCTAAACATTGACCATGAGGTTTACCATAGGGAATATCACCTTCATCAAAGTGTTGGAGAGAGTGTACATCAATAGTGGATGAGTGGGGAATTGCCTTGTAAGGTTCGCAGCATAGAAAACAAAAAATTTCCTACGATGGGAATAACTGTGTACCAAGATCTATCTACTAGATACAAGCAACGGACGGATGTACATCCATAGAGAACATACCCTTGAAGACGGCAAAGCTTAACGAGGTTGAACTCGTGGTTGATGTATACGATCTCTTGTTGATCTCAAGATCGAGAGGAAGTCCTAGAACTGCAAATCAGAGGCTCATCCGTGCTCGCACACACGTCCGAGGCACCGAGCAACCTCCGCATCCTCACTCCAGTGGTGCAGCGGAAGCACAACTCATTCTGGCCGAATAGCCACCGGGAACATGTATCTCGCTAGTCCGAGACCATGGGGGATAAATACTAGAGGGGAGAGAGATTCTTCATGAGGAGGTGTGAGTGAGAAGGGATGAGGGGGGCTCCTTTTATAGGAGGAGGGGGGCACCCAAGGGAGTGGCCGCCGGCCATGGGGCTACCCACTCCCCTAATACATTCATGTGGGTGGACACTCCACTCACAAAATGCCCCTTCAATTTTCTCCACTCAAATTCCCATTAAATTTCCACCAAATTTAATGCAAATGCTCATTAAATAAAACTCCTTTTATTTATTCAGAATATTGTCAATTACTTTAATCACAAACATTCACATATAACCGCTTGCTAGTATTTCATTTCACATGTAGAAACACTTTCTGCAATTTCACCTGAAACCAGTTTCGGTATCTAGTGAAATAAATTCATGCGCTCTGTTATTCTTTTCATCATTAAACTTTTTCTCCAAATGGTGTCGGTGTCTCTTAAGTGTGTCACCCTACGGTTCGCGAATAATGCGGACATGATCGAGACCCCTCTCAGATCGATAATCAGAAGTGGGACCTAGAGATCCATACTGACTCCCACACATTCAACGATGACTTTATTGTGATCGTGAGAACCTTTTACGCTAGTATCTTAATCCCTTTGTTTCGCGATATATTACATGTCCGAGATTCGATCATCGGTATCTCCATACCTAGTTTGATCTCAGTACTGACATGTACTCTTTTCTTGTTCCCCTGATATAGCATTCTAGTGATCAAATCACTTGCTTGCAAGCTAATCAATGTGATACCACTGAGAGCACCCAGAGCATATCTATCCGTCATCAGGATGAACAAATTCCACTCTCGATCCATGGGCCTAAATATAACACTTTAGTAGTACTGAACCCATATTTTTAATCACCCTATTATGGTGTGACATTTGATGTTATCAAGATACTCTTCTAGTGTTAGTGATTGACATGATCTCATGGTCTAAGGATTAGGATCACTTTGTATGATGTTATAGCAATATCAACTCAATGACTTTGATAGTAATGCTATACTTTAGATGAATGTTCATCACACCATTCCAATAATGTTGTGACCTCGTTATTAACAAAATCCAATGTATGATGGGGATATGCCTACCGGGGTATACCCAGCAGGACGTTTCCTACTGGCCCAAGCCGTCAGCGAGTGGGCCTGCAGGACGGCGACTGGATCCAGACTTGGCGTGGACTCAGGCGACTGGAAGCTGAAGGCCTAGAAGCGTAGCTAGGCCCAGTCGGACTAGGTCATAGAACCTCTGAATCCTTAACTAATTTGGTTGTGATTTGTAAACCCTAGCGAGGTGAGCCTATATAAACCTCCCTAGGGGACTCATAGGGGATACGTTCCATGAGACACCCAAGCGACTCGCCGCCTAGTCGTCGAGCTCGCCCCATTGTACTCTCACCATAATACAATCTAGCAGGAGTAGGTCTTTAACCTCCGGGAGCCGAACCTGGGTAAACCCTTGTGTCTCTGCCCTCACCTCGCACTGCAGATGGCTGGCCGCCCTTGCCCCATGTTCTACTACTCGCTGCCGATTGCAGCATCTGCCGTGGTCATTCCCACGACAGTGGCGCCCACCGTGGGGCCTGGCCGGTCAGGCCGGTGTTCTGCGGCGAGATCCAATCTGCCCATCAACGAGTCGATCGCCACCGGCCGCATGATCGCGATCGGCGAGATGCTTCAGATCTTGCCGAGCAGCTACGTCCCGGCGGCGCGACCCGTCACGCACAGCGTGATCTTGCCGGTCGGCACGATCAGCCTCTTCATCGGCCTCACCGACGTCATCCCCTCGGAGGACTCGGCTCGCATCCGCGAGTTGCCACCACGCGACCGGCTCTCTGAGAGCCAGGTCCGCACGATTCACCGCCTCGCCTCCGAGTATGACTCGGCCCACAGCAACGTGGCCAAAACCACCGCGGCCGCGGACGACGCGGCCCTCAACGACGACGCTGATTTGGCGACCCCGGCATCACTCGCCGGATCCATCGTCGCTGCATCGCCCGCGGGCTCCATCACCCAGGTCTCCAACGTCGGAGACTTCAAGGCTCCCTCCATCCTTGGGATCTTCGACTTCGACTCCAGGTCAGAGAAGTCCGCCGACCTCCACGATGGAACCGGTCGCCATGCCGCGACCTACATGGCAACCGGCGCCTACCCGCCGAAAGACCCCTTCTCCATGCCGATCCCACCAAACACGACGGCAACGGAGGTCGAGGAACTCTACCTGAAGCTGGCGGAGGCAGTCCGCAAGGAGCAAGCCGAGCGCGAAAAATTTCGCCTCGAGCAGGCGACAGCGCAGGAGCTGTCGCGATATCACCAACTTTGGATCAGGTCGCGCCTGAACCCCGCCATCCAGGAGCGTGCCCTGAACTTCGATGACGAGAATGAACCGACCCGCATGGCAGAGCGCGTGATCTACGAAAATGCGCCGCCAGGAGGAAGCACTCGACCCCCACCAGGGGCGACGGCCAATGGCGCACCACCACCACCCAACCACGCTCCCCCAAGGGACCAACCAAGGATCGTGGTCTCCTCGCGAGAGCGAGACGCAAACGACCTCCCGCTGTTTTCCACCCCAATGGATAATGTCGTCGCAAGCCGAGCTGCGGTCGACAACATCCAAGTCACCAGTGAAGGCACCCTGCAGATCAAGTACGCCAAGGCTCTACTCGCGAAAGCAGTTGAGCAACAAAACGCGGGCGCCGACTCACAGGGTCGGATGTACTCGCGCTCATCAGGCAGCAGGGCGGCCTCGAGCGGCCGCCCCATGGCGGCAAATACGCTCAACTGCCCACCACCCGAGCCCCTGCAGCTCCAACACCGACACGCGAACGCGGCACTCTCCACCGACGACCCACGGCCGGTGAACAACTTCGAGGCCGCCAAAGGGCAGCCCGTCGACGCCCACACCCACATCATCAACAACCATAGATGGCACGCACGCCAGCCCGAAGACCTGTGGCACACCCTTACCAACCGCCGCGACGGCGAACCAAGGGGATCACTAAGCCGAGTGGGGCCCCGTGCTTCGGACCAATGATCCGAGGCGAAAGATACCCGGCGAACTTCAAAGCGCCGAAGGAAATAGAGAAGTACGATCCCTCGTACGATCCGTCCGTGTGGCTGGACACCTACCTCATGGCGATGGGGATCGCCGGCCACACCGATCTACTCGCCGCCTGCTACCTCCCCCTGATGATGGAGGGAGCGTGCAAGCAGTGGATTAACACCCTCCCCGCGGATAGCATCGATACCTGGGAGGAAATGTGCGACGCCTTCGTCAGGCACTTCGAGGGCTCATACACCCACGCCACCACCATCGAGGACCTGGAGCGATGCGTCCAGGGACCCCGCGAGTAAACCCGCAGTTGGGTCCAACGGTGGCAAGATCTATGGTATAACGCGGCCGGAATCCACCCGGACACCGCGATCCACTGCTTCAAGACCTCATGCCGCTACGAGCCCCTGGTCGCCAAGCTCAAGCGAGTGTACAGAACACTCGACAACATACCGGACCTCCTAGAGATCGCAAAGAAGTACGCGGAGGAGGACCCAAACCAAGAAACCAACGACGAGTCGAGAGGACATCGTCGCACGAGCGGACACGACAACGGGAGGCGACCCGAGATACGCTATAGCAACACTCTCCTCACCGGCAAGCGCCGCGGTGACGGGCGAGTCGATTTCGTCGCCAACGCCGGATACGCGCAGCGCGAGCCCAAGAGCTTCCGACACGACGGAGGACAGCGCCACGACGGTGGCAACTACAAGGCAAAGCTGAGGATCGATCCCACGGCCCTTCTCAACCAAACCTGTGTGTTTCATAGAAGGGAAGGAAAGCCCGCCACGCACACGACCGCCGACTGCCACTCTCTCAAGGAGATTGAGAAGGCACGGCACGCGCGGGAAGACCCTGACAACAACCCGCCAAACGGCGGAAAGTTCGGCAGCATCGCCGGCTCGCTCCACACCTTCACGGGCTTCAACACGAAGCGCGAGAAGAAGGTCATCGCCCGTGCCGTCGCCGTCACCGCGGTGTCCCAGATAGACATCCCACAGTTCCTCAACTGGTCTGAGCAACCAATCACCTGGAGCCGCGAGGACCACTCGCCACGGATCGAGTATTCGGGCCGAGTCACCCTAGTTGTCAAGCCCAAGGTGGGAGACTACTGGCTCCCCAAAACGCTGATGGACGGCGGCAGCTCCATCAACATCCTGTACCTAGATACCTTCAGGCGACTGCGGCTCCCGCAGTCGATGATCGAGACGACCTACACCACCTTCCACAGAATCATCCCCAATCGGAAGGAGTACCCGATCGGCAAGGTGACGCTGCCAGTCACCTTCGGTACACCAGCAAACTTCCGCACCGAGCGGATCGTCTTCGAGCTGGTGCCCTTCGACAACCCCTACCACTGCATCCTGGGGCGCCAGGCGTTCGCCAAATTCATGGCAGTGCCCCACTACGCATACAACACAATGAAGATACCTGGGCCGTGCGGCATCATCACTATCCATGGCGACCCCGACATGGCCGCAGAATGCAAGGCCAAAGGGGCCGAACTCGCTGACGCCGTCATCACGGCGGAGGCTAACCACAGCGAGGAGCTCGCCAAGTACGCGAGCGGGGTCAACAGCGAAGACCCCACCATACTCAAGAAGCCCAATTCGGAGGGTGGAAGATCCACCGCCTTCGAGGCAACGACGCACACCCGCACCGTCGAGCTGGTCCCAGGCGACTCCAGCCAGACGGTGACGATCGGGACGGGCATGAGCCCAGCATAGTAAGGCGTGCTCATCGAGTTCCTCCGTGAGAACAGGGACTTCTTCGCATGGAAGCCATCCGACATGCCTGGTGTCCCGAGGGAACTCGCTGAGAAAAAACTCAATGCCGACCCTAAAGTGTGACCCGTCAAGCAGTCGCTGCGGCCCTTCAATGAAGAGCGCTGCCGAGCCATCGCCGAGGAGATGCAGCGTCTACTCGCTGCATGCTTCATCCGGCCAATCAAGTACTCCAAGTGGCTGGCAAACCCAGTCCTGGTCGATAAGAAAAACGGGACCTGGAGAATGTGTATCGATTACACAAACTTAAACAGCGCCTGCCCTAAGGAGCAATGTGTCCTCCCGCGGATCAACCAAATCATCGATTCTACTGCGGGCTCGGAGGGTCTATGCTTCCTCGACGCCTACTCTGGGTACAACCAGATCAAAATGGCCGTCGAGGACGAAGAGAAGACGGCGTTCATCACGCCGTCCGGAGCCTTCTGCTACACTTCCATGACCTTCGGCCTCAAAAACGCCGGAGCGACCTACCAGCGGTGCATGCAGGAGTGCCTTGCGAGCCAGATTGGCCGCAATATCCACGTCTACATCGACGACGTGGTGGTAAAATCCACTCGCCAGGGAGATCTACTCGCCGACCTGGCAGAGACATTCGCCAACCTGCGAAAGTACAAGATAAAGCTAAACCCAGGAAAGTGCACCTTCGGTGTGCCAACCGGACGGCTACTAGGATACGTTGTCTCCAAGCGCGGAATAGAGGCGAACCCCGCCAAGATCAACACGATCGCTCGTCTCGGCAGACCCGAGTGCCTGCGCGACGTTCAGAAGCTGGCTGGGCGAGTCGCGGCTCTTAGTCGCTTCATCCCCCGGTTAGGCGAAAAGGCGATGCCCCTCTACCGCCTAATGCGCAAGAACCCCACCTTCCAGTTGGACAAGGAGGCAGACGACGCGCTCCACGCCCTCAAGAAGGTGCTACTCGCAGCACCGCTAATCGCCGCCCCCGTTGACAAGGAACCCATGTTGGTCTATGTCGTGGCTTCCAAACGCGTCGTCAGCATCGTCATGGTCGTCAAACGGCCAGAGGAAGGAAAGGAGCGCCCGGTGCAGTGAGCCGTGTACTACATCAGCGAAGTCCTCACCGAGTCGCGCCAGTGCTACCCGCAATACCAGAAATTGGTATACGCGGTGTTCAGAGCACAGCGGCGACTGCCGCACTACTTCGAGGAGCACCCAATAACGGTCGTCTCCTCAGCACCGTTGCAGGACATCATCCGCAACCGCGAGGCGACCGGGCGAGTCACCAAGTGGGCCGTCGAGATCGGTGTCCACAACATCAAGTACGAGCCGCGCAAGGCGATCAAATCACAGGCTCTCACAGACTTCCTCGCCGATTGGGAGGAGGCCCAGCAGCCAGAGAAGCTGCCATACCTCCATTACTCGAGCCTACACTTCGACGGCTCCAAGAACACGGACGGCGCGGGGCCGGGGATCGTGCTAACATCCCCGAAGGGCGCCAAGATCCGCTACGTCCTCTACCTCGACTTCACCCCCTGCACCAACAACATGGCCGAGTACGACGCGCTACTCCACGGCATGCGAGCAGCCAAGGAGATGAATGTCAATCGCCTGCGCCGCTACAGAGACTCCGACCTCGTCGCCGGGAAAGTCACCGGCACCTGCGACGCCGTCTCCCCCACCATGGAGGCATATCGCCAAGCAGTGGACCAGCTGGGTGGACACTTCGCAGGCTACTCCGTCGAGTGGATCGACAGGCGGAAAAACGAGGAGGCCGACGCACTCTCTCCCATCGGCTCGGCTCGACTCACACCACCCGCCGGCGTTTTCCTCGACACCATCACCAAACCTTCCGTCTCTCCCCCAAGGGAGATCGACATCGGAATTCCGTTGCAACCAGAAGCAGCCCTGGTCGCACTAAACGCCGAGCCAAGCGACTGGACCGCGCCATACGTCTCCTACCTGAAGGGAGGCACCCTACCCGCGGATGAAACGGAGGCCCGAATGATAGCACGCCGCTGCAAATCCTTCGTCATCATCAACGGTGAGCTCCACAAGCGCAGCGTGACCGGCGTGTTCCAACGTTGTGTTCAACCCGCTGAAGGACACAAAATCCTCCAAGACATCCATTTCGGCGACTGCGGCCACCACGCCGGCGCCCGCTCTCTGGTCGCAAAGGCTATGCGGCACGGCTTCTACTGGCTCACCGCACACGCAGACGCTGTCGACATTGTCCAGCGGTGCGTCGGATGCCAGAAATACGCCAACCAGACTCACGTGCCGAGCTCGGCGCTCAAGACAATCCCCATCACTTGGCCATTCGCCGTATGGAGCATGGACATGGTAGGCCCCTTCAAGAAGGCCCCCTCCGGCTTCACCCACCTCCTAGTCACAGTCGACAAATTCACAAAATGGGTGGAGGCCAAGCCAGTCTGCAAGTGCGATGGGAAGACCGCCACCAAGTTCCTACACGACATCATCTATCGCTACGGGTTCCCAAACAACATCATCATGGACAACGACACCAATTTTGCCAAAGGATCCATGGCCGAATTCTGCGAGGAACACCACATCCGGCTCGACCTCGCCTCAGTCGCTCACCCAGAGTCCAATGGCCAGGCGGAACGCGCCAATCAGAGCATCCTCTAGGGCCTGAAGCCACGGCTACAAGTCCCACTCGAGCGCACCGCCAGGTGCTGGGTCAAGGAGCTACCCTCCTCATCTGGGGCATCCGCACCTCCATCAACAGGTTGACAGGATTCACCCCCTTATTCATGGTTTACGGCACCGAGGCAGTCATGCCAACCGACCTTGAGCACGACTCACCAAGGGTGGTCAACTACACGTAGGCCGCGAACGAGCTCGCACGCCAAGACGGAGTCGACCAGCTCGACAAAGCACGCGACCTGGCTCGCTCCCGCACTGCCATCTACCAGCAAGGGCTCCGCCGCTACCATAGCCGGCGAGTGAGCACGTGCACCTTCCAAGAAGGCGACTTGGTGCTGCGTCTAATCCAGGACAAGAAAGACATGCACAAGCTCTCACCCCCTTGGGAGGGACCATTCGCGATCGGGCGAGTCCTGGGCAACAACGCCTACTACCTCACCGACATCCGAGGAGACGGAAAACTCGACGTCAAGCGGCCATGGAATGTAAACCTCTTACGGAAGTTCTACTCTTAGAACTCCAAACATGTACCACCCGCTATGAAATAAAACAGATCGGTTACCGCAAAATTGTGTCTACTCTCCGTGTCTTGTGCCACTCGCACTCGTAATAACAGCGTTACGCTATTCGCAGAAGTCAACCTTTGGCAAAGCAACTGGCACGGCCAAGTAGTGCGGTACGAGGGCACTGGGAAACCTCAGGCCTCGTAACGTCCACGAAAAATGCTAACCCGGAGCCCCATTGGAGTCGCCTAGCTCGACTGGCTCCCCGAGCCAAGACAACTGCACTCGCTCCCCACAGCGACCAAGTCCTCCGCATCCTTGGCACAGCGACTCGAACGGCCAAGTACCACGCTCGGGGACTGACACCCAGCCCAATACGAGCGACTAGGGAAAAACGCTAAGTATGAGAGCATGCCCAGGACTCGCCATGCGACTGATCCTCTGGATCAGGCAGGAGCGACGTGCTCACAATGACGCGCTTAGTCCTCACCTACCTTGGGCCTGCGACTAGAACGGCCAAGTACCACGCTCGGGGACTCGGCAACCCGACCTCGTTCGCGCCCGGGAAAACGGTTAAGTAAAGAGCACCCCTGGGAGTCGCCATGCGACTGGCTCTCCCAGCCATGGCGAGTCGACCTTAATTCATTAAAAGTTAACAAACATATAACAATGAGGTAAACCCCATAAAAAGGGCGGACGCGCTCGGGGACTCGCACAATCAACATCCAAAATCGCAAAACGAATGACAAAATAACACAAGTTTCCTTTATAGCAGCATAATTTGGTTCACATACAAGGAAAGTTACATAGTTATTACATACTAATGCCTAAGGGAAAAACACCTTTACTCCGCAGGTTTTGATGAAGACGCGCCACCATCCCTGCAGCTGCGGATGAAGGGTACGTACGGGTTCGACGGGTACGTTGTCAGCTCGCCCGCCATCGCCGCACGGAACGGCTGCTCGACCTTGAAGTCCCGATGCTTCGGTTCAGAATCATTGGGAGCGACAATCATCTCCTCATAGGGGATGAGGTCGCCCATCGCCCAAACGCGATCGGAGTACACCGCGGCCCAGTCTGTCAGCTTCAACACCTCGGCAATCTCCACCGAGCTCGTCGACGAGGGATAATCCCTCGTGACATCGTCGAGGTCGAAATCCTCTAGGAAGTGGGCAAGCCCAAGGCTGAGCGTCGTCGCTGCTCCGCGACGGAAGGCCGACCGCGTCATGAACTCGACGACCGACGGAGCCTTCTCCAGGTAGCGCCATACCTCGACAAGGTCGCTGGGGATCACCTCCGTGGGCGATATCTCCTGAAGATATGCATGAAGGCAAGTCGCTGACAACGCGGCTGAGTCGACCAGGGTGGTCACACATTGCCACGCGTCGTACTACCGTGCCTCTTCCGCGTCATCAATGATACGACCTGCGGCACAGAAGCAAGCAGTAAGCAAACCATCGACATCACAATATAGTTATCGCAGTCGGAAGTTGGCTGAAGGAAGGTTTACCAATTAGCGGGCGGCAGAGGTCCTTGATGAAGCTTTGAAGAGAAGAAAAGTCATCCTACAACCCAACAATGAGTGCATCAGATAATTTCCGCTCTTCAGCGGCAGAAGTAACGGCAGCCTTGGCTCGTCCCTCCGCTGAACTCGCTTCCGCCTTAGACTCCTTGATTTCACGTTCCAGATCGGCGACTCGCTGCTCGGCCGCGCTTAGAGCGGATTGAGCCGCCGTCGAGTCACCCACCGGGACAAGGCCTTGGAGGACCTCCTTCACCTCGTCCGCAGCTGCTTGAAGCTCCTTGTTCGTCTCCTGGACGATAACGAGCTCCTTCTCCAAGCGATACTTCTTAGCAAGCCGTTCGGCTGACTCGTGCTGCAGGCACTGCGCATGAACTATAGTATCAACAAAAAATAGTTCACAAGTTCCCACCTGCTGAAACTCAGCGACTAGGCACTCGGGGACTGGACAATGAAATTCCTCAGTGCCCACCCGCTGAAATTCAGCGACTAGGCACTCGGGGACTGGACAATGAAATTCCTCAGTGCCCACCCGCTGAAATTCAGCAACTAGGCACTCGGGGACTGGACAATGAAATTTATCAGTGCCTACCCGCTGAAATTCAGCGACTAGGCACTCGGGGATTGGATAACATAAAAACATTAAGAATCCAACCACTGAAATTCAGTGGCCAGATCCTCGGGGACTGGACATACCTGGATAGCAGCGCCTAGCATGCCATGAAGCTCCAGCGCATCTACCGACGCAAGCACGACCGGAGTGTGGCCGCGACGCTGTTCAATTTCCGTCTCGGCGGCCCCAGGAAGCTGGCTTGCCGGCATCGAGGCACTCGTTGTGGCCGCCTTTGCCATGAAGCGGGGGAAGGTAGCTGCAGTGGCCGCTGCGCCACTTGGGGTAGGCTCGGCCACATCGGGTGAGCCCGCAAGCACCACATGCTGCAATTCAACACCCTCCTTGGCTTTCGAAGCCACTTCCGCTGTGGTTGGAGGATCACTCGGAGCAACCGCCGAATCATTAGAAACCGTGACGACTTCGTCACCTTTCGTACTTTTGTCGCCTTCGACAGGAGCAACGACCTCGTCGCCTTTCCTCTTCCACGAGGAATCTGCTGGCCCCTCGATGGCGACTGGCAGAACCTTGGCCACAAAAGGACGGCCGATCTTTTTAACACCAGTCCTGTGAAACAGTTTTATGAATAAGATTGTTCGATTAAACGCAAAGCAAGCAGACGAGTAAAGGACAGAGGAGCACTCACTTGGCGACTGGAAGGAATCGTAGACCGGTGCGGATGCTGGCCGGCTTCTCCAGTTCGGGCCCCAGCTTCCGAGTGAGGCTCGTCTCGAACACATTGTGTGCCCAAGACACTGACGGCTTCTTCGAAGATGAAGCCGCGGCAGGAGCCTCCGTGGCAATTTCTACGGGAGCCCCCCTTGGTGGCGAGGCCCCTACGGCTGGAGCGGCCCCCAAGCTATCGACTGGGGAAAATGGCAGTGTCAACGATGCCAGCGGTGCCTCGTCCCTTGGGACGGCGGTGCCTGTTTCCGCGGTCGTGTGCACTGTTGCATCCTTGGTCGAGCTGGTGGCGTCGGAGCTGTTCGCAGATCGGGCGGAGATATCGGCTTCGCTGGCTTTGTCTTCTTCTTTGGCGTAGCTTTCTTCCTCTTGTTCGACGGTGTGGCCTCGTGATGTGAGGTGTGCTCATCATTGTCATCATCGTGGGGCTCGAGGCTCTTGCTGGCTTCGAGCTCGCGCTGGTGCTGCCCACGAGTTTTGCGAATCGTGGGGGCAGCAACTTCCACAGGCTCGTCATCTTCGTCGTCGTCATTGTCGCCTTCGTCACTCTCGGCGTTGCCCTTGGTGGGCGATGACTCGCTTCCGTCTTGGACGGACGAGCTCAAGTTCTCATCGTCTGCGGGTGGAAGCCACCCTTCCACCACTTGAAACAACTGCAACAAGAACAAACAATGTTAGCATGACCGCGAATGCACAAGCTGCGACTGCGAGTGCTAACGGAGTGATGGCTTACCGTTGGAGATGGATGCCTTGCAGTATAAGAGGCAACCCCGGCCTTTGCGTCGAGGTACACGGCCTAGGTAATCTTCTTCAGGGCCTGCGTATAATCGTTGAGTCTCCACTCAACGAGGCAGGACTTCGTCGGGTCGTCTTTACCCGTATACTCGTACATGTAGTGGTCGCGGCTGGCCAGGGGCACGAGCCGCCGCCCGAGCCAGCAGTTTTAGAGGTTGATGGTCTGGAGGCCTTTCTTTTTCAGGTTGCAGATGGTTTGTAACATTTCGTCAACAACCATCCGCTGATCCAGCGGGAGTTTGATGACCTGGAGCCGACGCGGCTCAGGCCGGTCGACGGAGTACCTTGGAAACGCCACTTCGTCGCTTGGAGTCGACTCGGTGGCGTAGAACCAGTACTTCTTCCACTCATTCGCCGCCTTGGCAGGCAGCATCAAATCGAAGAACAATGCCTTCGACTTTAGCTGGAACGTCAGGCCGCCTGTAGCTAGCATTGGACCGCCTGTCTCTTCGCGACCGATTCTCCCGTGGAACAGGTCTTGCCACAGGGGGAAGTAGGGCCTGCAGCCTAGATAGCACTCGCCGAACGCCATGAAAATGGCGAGATGCTCGATGCTATGCGGACCTAGATCCGATGGTTGGATTCCGTAGTAGGCGCAGAAATGCCGGAAGAAGAGGGAAGTTGGGAATCCCAGCCCCCGCTCCAGGTGGCTGGTGAAGCAGATGAACTCCCCCTCGCGCGGATCCAGAACTACTTCTCCAGCCGCGGGGATGCGCCATCTACCGGCACGGAGAATCCCCGCCTCCTCGAAAGATGCTAGCAGTGCCTTCGTGCACTTGTATCTACCCATGGCTCGGTGGAGGGGGCCATCGGCTAGGGATCGCGGGGGTCGGAACTTTCTAGATCTTGCTTTGGTCGCTGTGCGGAATGGGGAAACAAGGAGGCGCGAGATCGGAGGAAGCAAAAGAAGTGTTTTCCCTGTTCGCCCTTCACTCTCCTTATATAGCGGTTGTTACCCGCCATTTTCGGGAGACGTTACTACACGGTAATTATGCCAATATTACCGTTGGGATTAACCAACGGCTAGTTTGACCACGATTGACGGTCCAACTTCATCTACTCGACTTGTTGATCCTAGCGACTCAACAATTTGCCAACCCGATCACTATAACAGTGAAAAATTATTCGCCGACCCGATCACTATAACAATGACTAAATACTCGCTGACCTGTTCGCCGAGCTGCGATACGATTGGTCGCTGTTATTGCAACTAAAATGACTAGTTCTTTCCTTTGTTCAGGAGTCTGCCACTGATTTGACTGGGCGTCCGCATTGGACCCGCATACTCCGACTGCCAGCAAACACCTGCGACAAATCAACGACGGCCTCGGGGACTACTGATATGGATATGCCTACCGGGGTATACCCAGCAGGACGTTTCCTACTGGACCAAGCCTTCAGTGAGTGGGCCTGCAGGACGGCGACTGGATCCATACTTGGCGTGGACTCAGGCGACTGGAAGCTGAAGGCCCATAAGCGTAGCTAGGCCTAGTCGGACTAGGTCATAGAACCTCTGAATCCTTAACTAATTCGGTTGTGATTCGTAAACCCTAGTGAGGTGAGCCTATATAAACCTCCCTAGGGGACGCTTAGGGGATACGTTCCATGATACACCCAAGCGACTCGCCGCCTAGTCGTTGAGCTCGCCCCATTGTACTCTCACCATAATACAAACTAGCAGGAGTAGGTCTTTACCCTCCGGAGGGCCGAACCTGGGTAAACCCTTGTGTGTCCGCCCTCATCTTGCACCGCAGATGGCTGGCCGCCCTTGCCCCATGTTCTACTACTCGCTGCCGATTGCAGCATCTGCCGTGGTCATTCCCACGACAATGTCCATGATCAGGAAACCTTGATCATCTTGTTTATCAACGATCTAGTTTATGAGAGAGCCATAACTAGGAAATTTCTGTTTGTTTATTAAACACACATGTATTAATGTTTCCGTATTAATACAATTATAGCATTCAAAATAAACATTTATCATATACTTTGAATATACATAATAACCATTTTAATATTGCCTCTCAGGGCATATTCCCTTCAGTCTCCCACTTGAACTAGAGATAATAATCTAGTTACATAGTGGTAAATCTAACACTCATGGAGTTCTGGTGTTGATCATGTTTTGCACTAGGGAGATTTTTAGTCAATGGATCTTCTACATTGAGATCCGTGTGTACTTTACAAGTCTTTATATCTCCATCCTTGACATGCTCGCGGATGGAGTGAAACCGACGCTTAATATGCTTGGAGTTCTTGTGACACCTTGGTTGTTTGGCATTGGCTATGGCACCATTATTGTCACAATAGATCACCATTGGGTCCAACACGCTTGCAACCACACCTAGTTCGGTTATGAACTCCTTCGTCCAAACTGCTTCCTGAGCCGCTTTCAAAGCAGCAACATATTCGGCCTTCATTGTTGATCCCGACACCATGGGTTGTTTGGAACTCCTCCAACTAACCGCTCCACAATTCATGAGAAATATGTATCCGGATTGAGACTTAGAGTCATCCGGATCGGTGTCAAAGCTAGCATCGACATAACACTCAGCGACGAGCTCTTCTTCACCTCCGTACACAAGAAACATATCCTTAGTTCTTCACAAGTACTTAAGGATATTCTTGACCGCTATCCAGTGTTCCGATCCTGGATCAGATTGGTACCTACTAGTCAAACTAATAGCATGTGCCACATCCGGTCTTGTACATATCATGGCATACATTATAGACCCTATGGCTGAAGTATAGGGGACTTTGTCCGTTATGTCTCTTTCTTCCGCCGTAGCCGGACTTTGAGTCTTACTCAATGTCCTTCCTTGCAACATAGGTAAGAACCCCTTCTTACTTCCGTCCATTTTAAATTTCTTTAAAATCTTATCAAGGTATGTACTTTGCGATAGACCTATTAGGTGCCTAAATCTATCTCTATAGATCTTTATGCCTAATATGTATGACGCTTCACCTAGGTCTTCATTGAAAATTTGCTGTTTAGATAACTTTTAACACTGTTTAAAAGATCTATATCATTTCTGATCAATAATATGTCATCCACATATAATATCAGAAATGCCACATTGCTCCCACTCACTTTCTTGTAAATACAAGCCTCTCCATAAGTTTGGACAAATCCAAACTCTTTGATCACCTCATCAAAGCAGAGATTCCAACTCCCGAGCTGTATGATGCTTGCTTCAGTCCATAGATGGATCGCTGAAGCTTGCATACCTTGTTAGCATCCTTAGGATCGGCACAACCCTTTGGTTGTATCATATACAACTCTTCTTCAATATTGCCATTGAGGAACGCATATTTGACATCCATATGAAATATCTCACAGTCGAAATATGCAGCAATTGCTAACATAATCCTAACTGACTTTAGCATCGCTACGGGAGAGAATGTATCATTGTAGTCAAATCCTTGAATTTGTCGAAACCCCTTTGCGACAAGTCGAGATTTATAGACGGTTACATTACCATCAGCATTAGTTTTCCTTTTAAAATCCATTTATTCTCCACGGCCTTTCGGTCGTGAGGTAAGTCCACCAAGTTCCAAACTTGGTTTTTACATGGATTGCATCTCAATTTCATGTCTTCTAACCATTTGTAGGAATCCGGGCTCATCATCGCTTCTTCATACGTCGCAGGCTCATCAATTTCATCAACCATGAAATTCATAACAGGGTTTCCGTACATCTCGGGAGCTGCACGCGTCCTACTAGATCCGCGAGGTTCAGTAGTATTCTCTTTCGGAGCTTCATGATCATTATCATTAGTTCCCTCCTCATTCGGTGAAGCCAACTCCGGAACGACTTCCGGCGCTGCGCTACTCGCCATACTATGAAGAGAAGGTTCTACAACCTCTTCAAGTTCTACCTTCCGACTACTCACACCTTTCGCGAGAAACTCTTTCTCTAGAAAGGATCCATTCTTGGCAACAAAAACCTTGCCCTCGGATCTGTGATAAAAGGAATACCCAATAGTTTCCTTAGGGTGTCCTATGAAGATGCATTTTTCTGCTTTGGGTTCGAGTTTATCCGGTTGAAGTTACTTCACATAAACATCGCATCCCCAAAATTTAAGAAATAACATCTTAGGTTTGTTTCCAAACCACAATTCATACGGTGTCTTTTCAATGGATTTAGATTGTGCCCGATTTCAAGTGAATGAAGCCGTTTCTAGTGCATAACCCCAAAATGACAGTGGCAAGTCCATCAGAGACATCATAGATCGAACCATATCTAATAAAGTACTATTACAATGTTCTGACACACCATTTAGCTGTGGTGTTCTGGCAGGTGTGAGTTGTGAAACTATTCCACACTCTTTCATATGAGTGCTAAACTTGTAACTTAGATACTCACCTCCACGGTCGGACCGTAGAAATTTGATCTTTCTATTATGATGATTTTCCACTTCACTCTGAAACTCCTTGAATTTCTCAAAGGTTTCAGACTTGTGTTCCATCAACTAGATATAACCGTATCTACTCAAATCATCCGTGAAAGTTACAAAATAATGATATCCACCTCGCGCCGACACACTCATTGGACCACACACATCAGAATGTATGATTTCCAACAAATCTGTCGCCTGTTCCATTGAACTGGAAAACGGCGTTCTAGTCATCTTGCCCATAAGGCATGGCTGACATGTATCAAATGATTCAAAATCAAGTGATTCCAAAAGTCCATCCGAATGTAGCTTCTTCATGCGTTTAATGACAATATGACCTAGACGATAGTGTCACATATATGCGGATATATCATCATTAAGTTTAATCCTTTTAGCCTCAACATTATGAATATGTGTAACACTATTATCGAGATCCAACATAAATAAACCATTCATCATTGGTGCATGACCATAAAAGATATCATTCATATAAATTGAACAACCATTGTTCTTAGATTTAAATGAATAACCACTTTGCATCAAACATGATCCGGATACAATGTTCATGCTCAGTGCTGGCACCAGATAACAATTATTCAAGTTTATAACTAATCCCGATGGTAAGTGGAGAGGTAGCGTTCCGACGGAGATCACATCAACGCTTGATCCATTGCCAACACGCATCTTGACATCACCCCTTGCTAGCGGTCGCTTGTTCCGCAGCCCCTGATTCGAGTTACAAATATTAGCAACTGAACCTGTATCAAATACCCAGGTGCTAGTGCGAGTACTAGTCAAGTACACATCAATAACATGTATATCATATAAACCTTTATTTGCCTTTCTAGCCTTCTTGTTTGCCAAATACTTGGGGCAATTGCGCTTCCAATGGCCAGTCCCCTTGCAATAATAGCACTCGATATCAGACTTAGGGCAAACTCGGGGTTTCTTTTTAGGCACGGCAACCGGCTTGCCGCCCTTATTTCCCTTCCGTTTACCCTTCTTGTATTTCTTGAAACCAGTGGTCTTATTGATCATCAACACTTGATGTTCCTTATTGATCTCCACTTCTGCAATTTTAAGCATTGACAGAAGCTCGGGGAGAGACTTCTTCATTCCTTGCATATTATAGTTCATCACGAAGCTCTTATAGCTAGGTGGCAGAGACTGGAAAACACGATGGATGCCTAAGTCAATGGGAATCGTTATTCCCAAGGACACAAGCTTATCAGCGTAACCCGACATCTTGAGTACATGCTCACTTACGGAGCTGTTCTCTTCCATCATGCAACTAAAGAACTTTTCTGAAGCATTATAACTCTCTACAGCAGCATGGGTGTCGAAAATCATTTTCAACTCACCCATTGTATCAAAGGCATTGCCGTTTTCGAAACGCTTTCGAAGTTCTGGCTCTAGCCCATACAATATGCTACAATGAACTAAGTTGTGGTCCTCCTGACGAGTTTGATAGACATTCTTTTCCTCGTCAGGGGCATCATCAAACGGTGGGGGGCCTAGTAGCGCTTCTAGCACATATTGCTTTTGTGTAGCAGAGAGGAGAATCCTCAAGTTCATGGCCCATTCGGTAAAGTTGCTACCGTTCGTTGCAAGTTTCTGTTTCTCCATGAACACATTGAAATGAAAAGCAGGTGGTGCCATCTACAACAGAATTTGTAAAGTTTAGACCAAGTTTATGATAGATTGAGTTCAACTAATCCAAATTAAGAATGAAATCCCACTCAAAAATGACATCCCTCGTGCCTTTTTGGTGATTACATGAACCAAATCCACTACACCAAGTCCGATCATCACGTGAATTGGTGTAGCTTCAAAGGCGAGCATCAAATGGGCATCATATCTTCCATATGACTCAAGCTTAACCTTTCAGTCCGTGTTCCGAGACCATGTCTGTACATGCTAGGCTCGCCAAGTAAGAACCTTAGTATTCGCCTGTGTAACTGTCTTACACCTGAAATATGATCGTGGATCCAAGAACACCCGATCATCACGTGATGTCTTGGAGCGATGAAACATAATCGGTGCATACTTAAGGGAGAACACATTTTTATATTGATATCTAAATGAGGGATCATCTTATTATGCTAATAAAATGCCAAACAAGCAATATAAGATGCAATCAAACATCACATGTTAATAAGTGGAATGATATGGTTCTTGCACTTGATCTCCATCATGTGCATCATGGTATGATCACTATCATACCTCTATCTGTAAGGCCAAGGTCTATGGAACTTACACGTTATGTGTGTTGTAAGAGTATCGACTTATACTTATACTTACAACATCACCATATCATGAAACTAGCCCAGCAACAATCTAAACTAGACTCCTCTAATTTATCCATTGCAAGTTTTACGTGGCTTAGGGCTTTCGAAGATAGAACCGTTCTTACCTACGAACATGAACCACAACGAGGATAACCAAATTGTGGACAACTCGTTTCAAATTAGATATTGACTATAGTAGGAGAGACAGACACCCGCTAGCCACTTATGCAAAACTAGTTGCATGTCAAGCGTGGAACAGGTCTCATGTGCGAGGACATGTAAAGTTTGTCTGGGCCACTTCATCCCACTATGCCACCAATATCCAAAGTAAAACTAAGAAGCAATAACATGATCATCATCGCCCACATATACATATGTGTACTAACCATGCAAAGCATCTACGCATAGATCAGGCTCTGATACCACTATAGGGTTCACAACATAGAAAACAAAAAAATTCCTATGATGGGAACAACTATGTACCAAGATCTATCTACTAGATACAAGCAACGAGCGGATATACATCCATAGAGAACATAACCTTGAAGACCGGCAAAGCTTAACGAGGTTGAACTCGTGGTTGATGTAGACGATCTCTTGCCGATCTCAAGATCGAGAGGAAGTCCTAGTATCGCAAATTTAAGATCTCACCAAATAAGGTAGAGATCCATGTGATTGCAATGCTAGTCCCCGGATCAAATGCTAGCATCCACAGTTTAAGATGAAGTACACAGATACAAATGTCATTCTAGAGATAAACATAGTCTTTACATCTCATTGGCCCATGGCTAAAACATGGAGTTCATACATAAGTAAAGTAAAGTCTTCATCTTCATGTGCCACAGGCAAGCATGTTGAGTGTAGACTCATAACACTAGTCTCCATCAGAGTAACCTGCAACATTATAAGTTACAGCCACAGAGGGTCAATACATTTGGAATTGTATTGGCAAGTGATATCATAGCAGAAAAGTAGTATCTAACATCTATATGAATTTCGCTAAGTGGATCTCAGGCTTGCTTTGCTCAAAATAGGTTTTTCTTATCAGTTGAAAACACTAAGTTTTTGTTTCTCAAAAACACCCAAGGAACCACCAATAGACATTGGTGAACCTTTACCCTTGTTCAACCACAAGTTTTTAACTTAGAAATTGGGATGAGGAGATCCTTGATTGCTTCAATGTCTTTGATGCTCAAATTGTCCATTGCTGGGGACACAACTAAGTACTTAGGTTTTACCCTCTCAAGAGGTGGTGCACTTTCCCCACAAGACTCGACATGCATCGAGACGAGACCTTTCAGAAGCATTCCCTTAGACCACCATGGACGCGTTCCATCCTATCAACCCTACCACCAACTGTCCATCTGACTAAGTTCTTGCAACCTATGTGGTCAAGGCAGAACTGTAACATCCCTAAAATCATGTTTTCAAATCTTGCATATCATTCATGCATTCATAATCACTTTAGGATCATTTTCAAAACAAGAACATTTGTATGTCTATTATTTTATGTAAGAAAGGCATTAGCCACTAGTGCTTTCCAATATGAGACTACTTGTTTTAAACCCGAAAGATTTGAACTTAGGATTGTTTGTTATTTCAAACTTGATCAAGGTTCTCAAACAAAAATGAATTCAAAACCATTCTTTTACCTATTGAAAATATTTCACTAAGGGCATAGTTTTAAACCTTATTTCCAAACCCATTTTGAATTTGAGTTTAAATAGGTGCTTTATATACCCCAGGATACAAGAAACAATAAAAAAAAGTTTGGATAAAATTCCAAATGAAACAGATTTGATTTGGGCATTTGAATTCAAACCAGAAAATCAAATCAGAAAAAAAGAGAAAGGGAGAAAAAATAAAGCAAACTGTCTAAACTAACCCAACCCAGCCCAGTTAGCCCATTTATCCCAACAGCTCTCCACCCCACAGAAAATGTTTCGCACCACAGAGCTAACCCGTGTTGTCGCTGACGACTGGACCCCACCCCGTATCTCTCTCTCACTGAACGCCAGGCCCCACTTGCCAGTCATCGTCTCCACCCTGCGACTCCTTCTTCCCCAAATCACGCCGGCTGTTTTCGGTGATTAACCCCGCATCAATTCGAATGAATGCGTCAGTAATTCCCTCCCCCCTGACCTTGCGTACTTAATCATCCGCGTCCTCCCCTCCTTTTCCCGAGTCGCCACCCTCTCTCTGCCCCTAGGCTGCTCGGAATTAGCCTAGAACCACCCGCTGCTCCGACGAGCTCTCGCTCAAATTCCGGCCAAACCACCGTTGCCCCTTGCCTTCCAGACACCGCGAGTGAGTTCCCCATCACCCTCTGCACCTGTCAGTATCCCACACTCACCCGTGCGCGCCCGCTATCATCAGCAACCTCAACGACAAGCAAGCACCACCGTTTGTCTCGACTCCCGCGACACCCTCTGGTAGTTCCTGACCGCCCCCTTCTCTCTTTTGGTTGCTCACGTGTTTGCCATACTTGTGCGCATCTAACGACACCGTTATTTTGGCTAGGCGCGACCTGTACCTTTGCCAACGATGACGAGCAACCATAACCAATGACTAAAGGTTCTCCGGCGAGCAATTAAGGTCGAATCCGTGCGCCCCTGTGCCTCCCTCGACCACCTTGAGCACCGCGACGACCCCACGAGATCGGTAAGCCCCTCTGTTTCCTCCCTTGCTTCCTAGAACCACCAGACCATCACTGGCCGAGTGCACCGCCGCTCGCCGTTGACTTAGCGCCACCAGTCTTTGGTCAGGGCGAAGCTACCCGTTAGATCTAGATCCTACGTCCACGGTTAGATCTTAGGCGAAGGGGTATGCGCTGATCTAGGCCGTGCTTAGTTAGTTAGATCCAACGGCCCGCGAGTGTGATCCAGCGTGAACCGGTACCATCCAATCAGGAGCTGCCGCGTGGCCTGTGTTTTGTTTTAAAATCTGAAATTAGATCTATTAGTTGTTCAAACTTGCAAAATTCATAACTTTTGATCCACACGTTCAAATTTTGTAAATTTTATATCATTGGAATCAAGAGAAAGAATTCTATCCATTTATGCACTTTGTTTAATAAATTGAATCTGTAAAATGGGTTGTTTTTGCAGAGACATTTCTAAATTTATTTTTTATATAAAAATTATATAGAAAATGTTCCAAGGGCCAAATCAATTTTATTTGGTGTATAATTGTTTTGTTTATGATTTAGTACTATTTAAGTTGTATTGTTTGATTTAGAAAAATCATCACATGGCATTTGCATGCAATCATATATTTTTGCTTATATATTTCGATATGTTATTTTGGTGCTATCATTTTATGTGTAGATTTTGGTGCTAATAGTGATTGTGGTTGTGAAGATTGTTGCTACTCCCCCAACTACCAAGGCAAGTGGTGATTCATATTTTTGTCCCAATATTTTTACTATGGATTAGAGATATTTTGTATAGGGCTTGCATGAATATTTTGCTAAGTATATATATGCTACGCTTGGGAAATCCTAGTAGTTGTAGAATTGATAGAATTTTCTCTAAGTTAAGATACTTGCTATTTGCCATGCTTAGCCTAGCTAGTAGTAACCAAGGGTGGAATATATATAAATGCTATGGAAAATATTTCTAAGTCTTTGACTTATGGTTTTGCTTAATAAAACAACTAAGTGAATGAAACACCTGGGTGGAATGGTAATTGCTTGGTGGTTTTTGGTTGAGTGGTTACACAAGGCCCATTTCTATGGTTTACCTTGTGTATCTCACTTGTGGATTGCCACCCAGGAACAAAGGGATTTGAGATGCCAAATGTTAAGAAGCTTCTAGTGCAGCCACATGGTATTATGGGCTTTGACTGGATCATATAGGTTGCAATAACTTAGCCAAATGGACAGTTGGTGGTAGGGGAATGATAGGTTGGAGCGCGTCCATTCTGGTCTAAGGGAAGGCTTCTGAAAGGTCCTGTTTTGGTGAAACCAAGTCTTGTGGGGAAAGTGCACCACATCTGCAGATGGAATAAACTAAGTACTTAGCCGTGTCCCCGATAATGGACAACTTGAGCATCAAGACATGGAATCTATCAAGAATCTCCTCATCCCAATTTTCTAAGTTAAAACTTGTGGTTGAACAAGGGTGAAGGTTCATCAATTTCTATTGGTGGTTCCTTGGGAAAGTTTTTGCCAAACAAAAACTTAGTGTTTTCAACTAATAGGTAAAATATATGTTTGAGCAAAGCAAGCCTAAGCTACACTTAGCCAAATTCATGTAGTAACTATATGCTAATATTCTACTAAGGTATCACTGTCCTATACTATTCCAATGTATTGACCCACTGTGGCTATAACATGTGATGTTGCAGGTTACTCTGATGATGATTATGGGTTATGAGTCTACACTCAACATGCTTGCCTATTGCACATGAAGATGAAGACTTCTATTTTATATTGTTAAGTTAAAGTCTTGTACTAGCCTATGGCTATGGAGTTGTAAAAGACTATGTTATCTCTGGAATGACGTTGTATTAATGACCTTTGTTTCTGTGTACTTCATCTTAAACTGTGGATGCTAGCAATTGATCCAAGGATTAGCATTGCAATCACAGGGATACTTACCTTTATAAAGGTGGGATCTTACAGATGGTATCAGAGCACTATGTTGCCTGTAGGATTATGACCCTAGGATTGGATTAGAAACCACTAAGGAAATCAGGATTGGATTATAAGGGTGAGACAGAATTCCCCAAGGCCCTCAAGGACCTCATGGTTTCCATGGGGATACATGGTGCAGCTGGGTACAAAGGATTCGCCGTGATGGATGAAGGAGTAGAGTACTGGTGGGTGCAACTTCACTTGTACAAAAACAAGGAAGACAACCACAAGGAATCAGAATTCTGCATGGTCACCAACTCAGTAATGCACACGACATTCTTTGACTCTACAAGAAATGCAGCATGGAATGTTATCAAGGAGCTTGGTGATAGACTCAAGTGCAGAATGCTCAACACTCAAAATAACCTTAGGGAAGAAAAGAAGCATACCCAAGAGTTAGAGGCTACCAACCAACGTTTAAGAGAGGACATCATAGACTTAGCAATGGAGTCATGTGATCAGGATCGACAGATTGCCTCTAGGGATGCCCTGTTAGCCAACATGGCAAGTGAGATGGGATTGTAATCTACTTCGTTAGTTGGACCACCACACTTGTCGTTTTATTTCCAAAAAATTTATCTAAGTTATGTTGAACCTTTGATTCTTGTAATGGATTTGTGTATGCCATGACTTGTGTGATTGTTACCAAATATATGCTTGTGATACTTTGTCTTGTGATTTTTCTCTATTGATGTTGATTCTAACTTTTCTCTATCTTATAAAAAATAGATGCCTGCTGTTATGATCAACATGGCCAAAGAGTTCAAGGGAACTCGTTTTGGCACTCGTCTTATTGAGCTCACTAGCCTGCTCAACCTTCCGCTCCCTAGCATCATGACACTTCCCCTCACCAAGTTTGAGAGGAAGGACCTTTGGGGCTTCACAGTCAATCATCCCGGACGCCAGACAGAGCCGACCACGGAGACCATCACCTTCAAGTTGATGCATGACGACAAGGAGAAGGGCTTAGATATAGTTATGCAGGAGTTGCTTGGGCGTCTGGTAGGAAGACACTCTAGAGAGCTTAGAGGTCTTTACTTTCACCCCTTCGGGAGACGCGACGAGGAGGGTGAGGCTATTGAGTTCGAGGATGCTGCTAGAGAGACGGTGGAGCCGATTCTCCTGTACCTTCAGGATCTAGAGGTTCTTATTAGGCACCTAGATACTGATAGGACCAACGTCATGCTTAGCAATGACGAGCTCCAGGTGTAGCTTCGTGGGAAGGACAAGCTCTTCGCGGAGCAAGACGAGATAGTCAAGGAAATGGAGGCCAAGTTTGAGAGCCAGGACAGGAAATTCAAGAGCCAAGAGAAGAGAGTCCAAGACCAGAACAAGAAGATCCGGGAGATGAAGGAAGAGCTGTAGGCCAAGGACTTCGAGCTCGAGCATCAACAGGGTGTGATTGAGAGACTCCGCTCACAGAAGAGGGCTCTTAGGGCCAAGATAGAGGCCTTGACTACCAATGTCGAGGAATACAAGACCGCTATGGAGAATGCAGGTCTTACACTTGTTGATGAGGAGGTTGATGCAGAGGAGTAGTGAAGACTACTCATTTATCTTTCATTTACCATGCTTATGTTTATTGAGTCGCAATGACCATCAAACATGTGGGTGGCTTGCTATGGTGTGTTTACTTTCTCAAACTTGTTGTTTATGTCGTTGAACCTTATGATTATTTTGATGCTTGTTTTGGTGTTTGTCTATGTGATGTATTGTGCATGTTAAGCATCTATGGGTATCTCATTCTTATCCTTATGAAAACCATAGATGCCTCCTCGACGTGCCAACCCCAACCCATAGAACAACAACGTCACCCCCGAGATGCAGCAGTTGATGACAGCACAGGCATAGCTGATGCAGATGATGACCACTTTTATGCAGAATCAGAATAACAACAACAACAATAACAACAACAACAACATCAACAACAACAATCAGAATAATCCACCAGGATTTGACATGCTCACCAGATTCCTAAGACTGAGGCCTGCTAAGTTCTTAGGAACTACTGATCCCATGGTGGCCAATGATTGGCTACGTTCGGTGAACAAGGATTTGGTAACTGTCGGCTGCACCGACGAAGAGAAATTCAAGTTTGCAGCACATCTGTTGGAAGGACCAGCAGCCACTTGGTGGGATAACTTCCAGATCACCACTCCCATTGAGGATGTGACATGGGCTATCTTTGAAGATGGATTCCGTACAACTCACATCTCATCCGGAGTGATGAATTTGAAGAAGAAGGAGTTCCATAACCTGAAGCAGCGTCACCGCAGCGTGGCTGAATATATTGAGGAGTTCAACAATCTGGCGCGTTATGCACCGGATGAAGTTGATACTGATGCCAAGAGGAAGGAGAAATTCCTCGAAGGACTGAACGATGAACTGAATCTGCAGCTATCTGTTGCCTATGTCCCAACCTACCAATCACTTTGTGACAAGGCTACCATATTGGAGAACAATATGAAAATAGTTGAAAGAAGAAAGAGGAAGCACAGGTCTGACAAGCACAACTCGGGATCGTCTCACAAGCGTTCCCATCATGATGATAGTGGGAGTTCTGGATCCCACAAACATGGA
This sequence comes from Avena insularis, assembly GCA_023614405.1. Lineage (NCBI taxonomy): Eukaryota > Viridiplantae > Streptophyta > Magnoliopsida > Poales > Poaceae > Avena > Avena insularis. The sequence continues at coordinate 235,914,805 of CM042687.1, read as the reverse complement.
AAGTACAACAACCACCACAACCACAACCGCCATCATGACAACAAGCATCACCGTAGTCATGATAATGACAAGTACAAGAACCACAAGAGTGGACACAAGAGTCACCACAGTGGAGGTGGAAATGGAAGTGTCAGTCAGCCTGCAAAGAGAGATATCAGTCAGGTTGAATGTTTTAACTGTAAGAAGTTGGGGCATTATGCAAATGAATGCCCAGAAAAGAAAGTTGAAGGAACCAACAAGCCCAACCCTTTCCAGAAGGGACAAGTGAACCACATCAATGTGGAAGAGATTTATGAGGAGTCCGATGTTGTGGATGGTAAGTTCAAACTCAATTATATTCTAGCACTTGTTCTTTTTGATACTGGTGCATCAATCACATTCATATCAAAAGAATTTGTTGATAGAAATGGGTTTCCAACTGAAAATATTGGGTGTCCAATAAAAGTAAGTTCTCCCGGTGGATATATGATAGTAAGTCTGGGATATCGTGATCTAGTGATAGAATTTGGAAAGCATAAGTTTCCAGTAAGTCTGATAATCCTAGATGTCCAAGGACTGGATGTAATTTTGGGAATGGACTAGATGACCAAGTATGAAGGAGTACTAGATTATGCCAATCATACTATCGCACTCACAACCCCGGAAAAGAAATAGATAGGATTCAAGTCTAACTTTGAATCAAAAGGGAGTAAGCTAAATTCTCTTAAGGGGGTTAGCATAGACAGTGTGCCAACTGTGAGGGAATATCCAGATGTGTTTCCAGAGGAATTGCCGGGAATGCCACCAGATAGAGATGTGGAATTTCTGATTGACTTGCTGCTAGGATCAGGACCAATAGCTAAGAGACCTTACAAGATGTCAGTTGATGAGTTGAAAGAACTCAAGAAACAACTTGGAGAACAGTTATAGAAAGGATTTATTCAACCAAGTTCTTCATCTTGGGGAGCACCAGTCTTGTTTGTGGAAAAGAAAGATAGAAGTCAAAGGTTATGCATAGATTATCGTTCACTCATTGAGGTCACTATCAAGAACAAATATCCTTTTCCCAGAATCAATGACTTGTTTGACCAGTTAGGAGCCTCTGTGTTCTCAAAGATTGATCTCCGGTCAGGTTATTTTCAGCTTAAGATAAGAGAGCAAGACATACCTAAGACATCTTTCACCACTAGGTATGGATTGTATGAGTACACAGTGATGCCATTTGGTTTGACCAATGCACCAGCTTACTTCATGAATATGATGAACAAGGTGTTCATGGAGTTCCTTGAAAAGTTTGTTGTCGTTTTCATCGATGACATTTTTATCTACTCCAAGAACAAAGAATAGAATGAAGGACATTTGCGACTAATACTTGAGAAGCTTAGAAAGCATAAGTTGTATGCCAAATTCAGCAAGTATGAATTCTGGTTGAATGAAGTTGGATTTCTTGGACACATTGTGTCAGGAGATGGTGTAGCAGTTGATCCCGCAAAAGTGTCAGTTGTAACTGAATGGGAATCTCCTAAGTCATTGAATGAAGTTCGCAGTTTCCTTGGCTTGGCAGGATACTATCGAATATTCATTGAGAATTTCTCCAAGGTAGCTAAGCCAATGATGGAGTTACTAAAGAAAGACAAGAAATTTGCTTGGACTGAAGGATATGAACTCAGTTTCCAAGAATTGAAAAAGAGACTAGTGACAGCACCAGTCCTATGTCTGCCAGATTTGGAGAAAGATTTCTAGGTTTATTGTGATGCATCTCATCATGGATTAGGTGTAGTTCTGATGCAAGAAGGGAAAGTTGTGGCTTATGCCTCGAGACAACTCAAAACTCATGAAGTAAATTACCCTACTCATGATTTGGAGTTAGCCTCTGTTGTCCATGCACTTAAAACATGGAGACATTATCTTTTGGGAAAGTTATGTGAAGTGTTCACAGATCACAAAAGTTTAAAGTATATCTTCACTCAAAAAGAAATCAACCTGAGACAAAGAAGATGGCTAGAACTCATCAAGGACTATGACTTGAGTTTGCAATACCATCTCGGTAAAGCAAATGTTGTAGCGGATGCACTAAGCCGTAAGGTATTTGTGAATGGCCTTACTAAGGGATAGTTGTCAGATGATCTGTGTGCCCAATTTAGAGACCTCAGATTAGAGATTGTGCCTGAAGGACATCTCATGTCATTGGATGTTCAACCTGCCTTGTTGGACAAAATCAAGGAAGCCCAAAAGACAGACAAGGGAATAGAAGATATAAAGGAAAAGATTTGTAAGGGAAAAGCCAAAGGATTCCATGAAGACGAACAGGGTACTTTATGGTATGGAAAACGTATCTGCGTTCCGCAAGATCGGGAGCTTCGGAAACTGATTTTACAGGAAGCACACAACTCACCATATTCCATTCATCTGGGTAACACCAAAATTTACATGGATATGAAGGAAAGATTTTGGTGGAATAATCTCAAGAAAGACATCGCCGAACATATTGCTTTGTGTGATGTATGTAGTAGAGTGAAAGCGGAACATCAAAGACCAGAAGGGTTGCTACAACCACTACCTATTCCTGATTGGAAGTGGGACAAGATTGTCATGGACTTCATCACCGGATTCCCAAGGACCAGGTCAGGATATGATTCTATTTGGGTAGTAGTGGATCGCCTCGCTAAAGTGGCTCATTTCAAACCCGTGAAGACAACCTATACAAGTGCTAAATTGGCCAAGATCTATATGAATAGGATTGTGTGTCTGCATGGAGTACCCAAGAGTATTGTGTCTGATAGGGGAACCCAATTCACTTCTCATTTTTGGAGGCAACTACATGAATCTTTGGGAACGAGATTGGAATTCAGTACTGCTTTTCATCCCCAGACCGATGGACATGTGCCCTAGACTATGTTGAGGGCATGTTCCCTAGACTATGGAGCTAGTTGGGATGAAAGTCTGCCTTACGCAGAATTCTCTTATAACAACAGCTATCAAGCCAGTATTGAGATGGCACCGTTTGAGTTTCTCTATGGGAGAAAGTGTACCACCCCATTACTATGGAATGATGTGGGAGAAAGAAACTTGTTCGGGCCAGAACTAATCAAAGAGGCTGAAGAGAAATTCAAGCTAGTAAAGGACAGATTAAAGATAGAATAGTCCCGACAGAAGAGCTACGCAAATCCTAAGCGTAGAGAAGTCACCTATGAGGTGGGTAATAGGGCTTATCTTAAACTGTCACCACTTCGTGGAGTGAAGAGATTCGGAGTCAAAGGAACATTGGCCCCAAGATATGTTGGACCATTAAAGATTCTGAGTCGTAAGGAGAAGTAGCTTATGAGATTGAATTGCCAGAATCATTGTCTGCCGTTCGCAATGTGTTTCATGTGAGTCAGCTAAAGAAATACCATCCAGAGATGGAAGAGACTTCTTTGAAGGATACCATACCTTTGGAGGAGGTCCAATTGGAAAGTGATCTCACTTATGAAGAAAAACCTATCAAGATTCTTGAGACTGCAAAAAGAGTTACTCGGACTAAGACTATCAAATTCTGCAAAGTTCAATGGAACCATCATTCCGAAGAAGAAGCAACATGGGAAAGAGAAGATGACCTTCGGAAAGACCACCCTCACCTATTTGCTAGCCAATCCGAATATCGAGGGCAAGATTCACCTTAGGGGGTTAGATTTGTAACATCCCTAAAATCATGTTTTCAGAGCTTGCATATCATTCATGCATTCATAATCACTTTAGGATCATTTTCAAATGAAATTTCAAAACAAGAACATTTGTATGTCTATTATTTTATGTAAGCAAGGCATTAGCCACTACTGCTTTCCAATATGAGATTACTTGTTTTAAACCAAAAAGATTTGAACTTAGGATTGTTTTTTATTTCAAACTTGATCACGGTTCTCAAACAAAAATGAATTCAAAACCATTCTTTTACCTATTGAAAATATTTCACTAAGGGCATAGTTTTAAACCTTATTTCCAAACCCATTTTGAATTTGAGTTTAAATAGGTGCTTTATACACCCCAGGATACAATAAACAATAAACAAAAGTTTGGAGAAAATTCCAATTGAAACAGATTTGATTTGGGCATTTGAATTTAAACCAGAAAATCAAATCAGAAAAAGAAAAAGAGAAAGCGAGAAAAAATAAAGCAAACTGTCTAAACTAACCCTACCCAGCCCAGTTAGCCCATTTAGCCCAACAGCTCTCCACCCCGCAGAAAACGTTTCGCACCGCAGAGCTAACCCGCGTCGTTGCTGACGACTGGACCCCACCCCGTATCTCTCTCTCTCACTGAATGCAAGGCCCCACTCACTAGTCATCGTCTCCACCCCGCGACTCCTTCTTCCCCAAATCACGCCGGCTGTTTCCGGTGATTAACCCCGCATCAATTAGAATGAATGCGTCAGTAATTCCCCCTGACCTTGCGTACTTAATCGCCCGCGTCCTCCCCTCCTTTTCCCCAGTCGCCACCCTCTCTCTGCCCCTAGGCTGCTCGGGATTAGCCTAGAACCACCCACTGCTCCGACGAGCTCCAGCTCAAATTCCGGCCAACCACCATCGCCCCTTGCCTTCCAGACACCGCGAGTGAGTTCCCCATCACCCTCTGCACCTGCCAGTATCCCACACTCACCCGCGCGCGCCCTCTATAGTCGGCAACCTCAACAACAAGCAAGCACCACCGTCTATCTCGACTCCGGCGACACCCTCTGGTAGTTCCTGACCGCCCCCTTCTCTCTTTTGGTTGCTCACGTGTTTTCCAGACTTGTGCGCATCTAATGGCACCGTTCTTTTGGCTAGGCGCGACCTGTACCTTCGCCAACAACGACGAGCAACCGTAACCGACGACTGAAGGTTCTCCGGCGAGCAATTGAGGTTGAATCCGTGCGCCCCTGTCCCTCCCTCGACCACCTTGAGCACCACGACGACCCCACGAGCTCGGTAAGCCCCTCTGTTTCCTCCCTTGCTTCCTAGAACTATCAGCATCATCGGCCGAAGACCGATCAGCTGAATTGACTTAGCGCCAGCCTTTGGTCATGACTACCCGTTAGATCTAGATCCTACGTCCATGATTAGATCTTAGGCGAAGGGGTATGCGCAGATTTGGAACGTGCTTAGTTAGTTAGATCCAACGGCCCGCGAGTGTGATCCAGCGTGATCTGGTACCGTCTAATCAGGAGCTGCTGCGTGGCCTGTGTTTTGTTTTAAAATCTGAAATTAGATCTATTAGTTGTTCAAACTTGCAAAACTCATAACTTTGGATCCACACGTTCAAATTTTGTAAATTTTATATCATTGGAATTAGGAGAAAGAATTCTATCCATTTATGCAATTTTTTTTAATAAATTTGATCTGTAAAATGGGTTGTTTTGGCAGAGACATTTCTAATCTTATTTTGTATATAAAAATTATATAGAAAATGTTCTAAGGGACAAATCAATTTTATTTGGTGTATAATTGGTTTGTTTATGATTCAGTACTGTTTCACTTGTCTTGTTTGATTTAGAAAAATCATCACATGACATTTGCATGCAATCATATATTTTTGCTTGTATATTTCGATATGTGTTTTTGGTGCTATCATTTTATGTGTAGATTTTGGTGCTAATAGTGATTGTGGTTGTGAAGATTGTTGATACTCCCCCAACTACCAAGGCAAGTGGTGCTTCATATTTTTGTCCCAATATTTTGACTATGCATTAGAGATATTTTGTATAGGGCTTGCATGAATATTTTGCTAAGTATCTATATGCTATGCTTGGGAAATCCTAGTAGTTGTAGAATTGTTAGAATTTTCTCTAAGTTAAGAAACTTGCTATTTTCCATGCTTAGCCTAGCTAGTAGTAACCAAGGGTGGAATATATATACATGCTATGGAAAATATTTCTAAGTCTTTGACTTATGGTTTTGCTTAATAAAACAACTAAGTGAATGAAACACCTGGGTGGAATGGTAATTGCTTGGTGGTTTTTGGTTGAGTGGTTACACAAGGCCCTGTTTACCTTGGGTATATCACTTGGATTGCCACCCAGGAACAAAGGGATTTGAGATGCCAAATATTAGGAAGCTTCTAGTGCAGCCACATGGCATTATGGGCTCTGCCTGGATCATATAGGTTGCAATAACTTAGCCAAATGGACAGTTGGTGGTAGGGGAATGATAGGTTGGAGCGCGTCCATTCTGGTCTACGGGAAGGCTTCTAAAAGGTCATTTCTTGGTGAAACCAAGTCTTGTGGGGAAAGTGCACCACCTCTGCAGATGGAATAAACTAAGTACTTAGCCGTGTCCCCGGTAATGTACAACTTGAGCATCAAGACATGGAAGCTATCAAGAATCTCCTCATCCCAATTTTCTAAGTTAAAACTTGTGGTTGAACAAGGGTGAAGGTTCACCAATTTCTATTGGTGGTTCCTTGGGAAAGTTTTTGCCAAACAAAAACTTAGTGTTTTCAACTAATAGGTAAAATATATTTTTGAGCAAAGCAAGCCTAAGCTACACTTAGCCAAATTCATGTAGTAACTAGATGCTAATATTCTACTAAGGTATCACTTGCCAATACTATTCCAATGTATTGACCCACTGTGGCTATAACATGTGATGTTGCAGGTTACTCTGATGATGATTAGGGGTTATGAGTCTACACTCAACATGCTTGCCTGTGGCACATGAAGATGAATATTTCTATTTTATATTGTTAAGTTAAACTCTTGTACTAGCCTATGGCTATGGAGTTGTAAAAGACTATGTTATCTCTGGAATGACGTTGTATTAATGACCTTTGTTTCTGTGTACTTCATCTTAAACTGTGGATGCTAGCAATTGATCCAGGGACTAGCATTGCAATCACATGGATCCTTACCTTTATAAGGGTGGGATCTTACAAGAACCCATATGCCTTGTGGTTGCACTAGAAGCTTCTCAACACTAAACATCGCAAATCCCTTTGTTCCTGGGTGGCAATCCACAAGTGTGATACAGAAGGTAAACCATAGACATGGGCCTTGTGTAACCACTCAACACAAACCAACCATACCATTCCACCCAGGTGATTCATTCACATAGTTGTTTTATTAATCAAGAACATATGTCATAGACTTAAAAATATTTCATAGCATGAGTAATCCACCCTTCTATTCTAGCAATAATCTTGTAGCATACTTGTAGCAATAATCTTAACTAAGGGAAAATTCTACTAAGCCAGCATCTACTAGGATTTCCCAAGGCATAGAATAGCATGGATACTTATAAAAACTCCATCCAAGTCCTACTCAAAATATCACTAGTGCATAGTCAAAATAATGGGATAAAAAGTATGAAGCATCACTTGCCTTGGTATCTAGGAGAGTAGCAACAGTCCTCACAATCACAATCACCACTATCACCAAAATCTACACACATGAAATCATAACACCAAATTCACATTCAATATTCAAACAAAAATATATATGAATGCATGAAAATGCAATGGAATGATTTTTATACACTACACAAGTCAAACCAAACAGTACTAAACACAAAGTAAACTTTCTATAGTCTAAATAAACTCAAATTACTTTTAAAACATTTTCTAAATAACTTTTATATGCAAAATAGGCCTACAAATGGTTCTGTAAATAATCCTATTTTACCCGAAGCAAAAGACTAATTCAAGGCCATATATGTGTAGGGCATAATTATCTGAATCCAATGATATATTATTTGCATTTTTTGGACAAATAGATCAAAATATATGAATTTTACAAGTTTGAAAAGTTAATAGATCTAAAGACAGATTTTAAATCAAAAACACAGACACGTGGCCGTGTCTGATTGGCCCGTACCACTTCGCGCGGATCACGCGCGTGGGCCGTTAGATCTAAGTTAGATCATGTGGTCCAGATGTGATCATACTGATTCGTTTAAGTGATCTATCTACGTCGTTGGATCTAAATCCTACGGCTCTGGATCAAGCGACCAAAAGTGAGCGGCGCCTATGGCTACTGCGGCGGTGACGCTACTGCCGGCAACATTCTGGCGGTGCTAGGGGGTAAAGGGGATGGTGGCGAGGCTTACCAGGTTCGCACGGATGCGAGGAAGCTCAAGGTGTAGTTGGCTTGGACAGGGGCGCACGAATGTAGGCGTAGGAGCTCGTCGGAGTTGCTACTGGCGTCAGTCTTTCATAAACGGCGATGGAGCTGATGACCTAGGTTACGAGAAGGCAAGCGAAGGGCATCAGGAGTTGCGCAATGTGACGACGCACATGCTGGTTTGAAACAGAGGGCAAGGGGCATGCAGACCTTACCGGAATTATTCGTCGGAGTCGTGGTCGGCATCGGGTGCTCGCAGGGGTTGACGGGGACGGCGACCTGGGGCGGTATAGGATGAACCAGAGGCATAGTTTGACGTTCAAGATAGAAAGGGACAAGCTTGTGTGAACGAGGGATAGAGGCGAGCATGGTACTCACTGGAATAGCTCGCCGGGGACGGGCAGTACTACGGCGGTGCAAGCTCGATTGTGGGCAGCCTGGTGGCGATTAGATGGCGAGTGAGGGGAAAAGACCGCGAGGCAGTGGGTGTTAAGTAGCAAGCGTCGGGGGCAGGGATTACGCATGGGATCAAAGCAATTTACTCGGATTGATTCGCGGTAGTGATGGGGAGAAACGGGAGGCGACAGCATCGTCTGCGGGTGCGGGGTCTGGGGGTGACGATGACGACGTGGCGTAGGGCCCAATGGTCAGCGAGGGTGTGCACGTGAGGGTGTGGCACGCGTGGGTGAGAAAGGAAAGAGAGAGGGGGAGACCCGGGTGGGCTAGATGGGCTGAAATGGCAGCGCTAGTTTTTATTTTTTTCCTTTACCTTTTTCTTCTCTAATTTGATTTTCAGGAATGATTTTGAAACTATAATTCAAATCAGTTTGAATTCAAACCTTCACCAAAATTTGTACTATGAACCTTGCATTCAAAAGTGTGTCAAACACATCTGTTCACTCAAAAACACTTTGGTATTTTGAAAATAAAAATAAAACCATGCCCCATATATGATAAATAAAGTGGGGTTTAAATATGGTTTCAATTAGGGTTTTGGTTTGGAAATTTTGGTGCAAGACAAACATGCTATGATGATATGAATGCAATGATATGATTTTTCATTGATGAAATTTGGTATGTTACAAATCTAACCCCCTTAAGATGAATCTCGCCCTCGAGATTCGGATTGGCTAGCAAATAAGTGAGGGTGATCTTTCCGAAGGTCATGTTCTTCAGAATGATGGTTCCACTATACTTTGCAGAATTTGATAGTCTTGGTACGAGTAACTCTTTCTGCAGTCCCGAGGATTTTGATAGATTTCTCCTCGTAAGTGAGATCACTCTCCAACTGAACCTCTTCCAAAGGTATAGTATGCTTCAAAGAAGTTTCTTCCATCTCCGGATGACACTTCTTCAACTGACTCACATGAAACACATTGTGAACTGCGGACAGTGATTTAGGCAATTCAATCTCATAAGACACTTCTCCTTTGCGACTTCAAATATTGAATGGTCCAACATATCTAGGCGCCAATTTTCCTTTGACTCCAAATCTGTTCACAACACGAAGTGGTGAGACTCTAAGATAAGCTCTATCACCTACTTCATAGGTGACTTCTCTACGCTTTGGATCTACATAGCTCTTTTGTTGGGACTGGGCTATCTTCAATATGTCCTTTACCATTATGACTTTCTCTTCAGCTTCCTTGATCAGTTCTAGTCCGAACAAATTCCCTTCACCTAAACCCCTCCATAATAATGGTGTAGTGCATTTCCTTTCGTAAAGGAATTCAAACGGAGCCATCTCTATGCTTGATTGATAGCTGTTATTATAAGAGAATTCTGCGTAAGGCAGACTTTCATCCCAACTAGCACCATAGTCTAGTGCACAGGCTCTCAACATGTCCTCCAAAATCTGATTGGTCCTTTCAGTTTGTCCATCTGTCTGAGGATGAAAAGCCATGCTGAACTCTAATCTTGTTCCCAATGATTCATGCAGTTGTCGCCAAAAATGCAAGGTAAACTGAGTCCCTCTATCAGATATGATACTCTTAGGTACTCCATGTAGTCAAACAATTCTACTCATATAGATCTTTGATAACTTAGCACTTGTATAGGTTGTATTCACGGGTATGAAATGAGCCACTTTAGTTAGGCGATCCACAATAACCCGTATAGAGTCATATCCAGATCTAGTCCTTGGCACTCCGATGATAAAATCCATACCAATTTTATCCCACTTCCAATTAGGTATAAGTAGTGGTTGCAATAACCCTGACGGTTTTTGATGTTCCGCCTTCACTCAACTACACACATCACATAAAGCAATATGCTCCACGATGTCCTTCTTGAGATTGTTCCACCAAAATCTTTCCTTCACATCCATGTACATCTTGGTGTTACCCGGATGAATAGAATATGGTGAATTGTGTGCTTCTTGCAAAATCAACTTCCGAAGGTCGGAATCTTGTGGAATGCAGATACGCTTTCCATACCATAAAGTTCCTTGTTCATCTTCATGGAATCCTTTCGCCTTACCTTTGATATTTTTACCTTTAATCTCCTCTATTTCCTTGTCCAACTTTTGGGCTTCTTCGATTCTAGCCAACAATGTTGGTTGCACTTCCATTGACATGAGATATCCTTCAGGCACTATCTCCAATCTTAGTTCTTTGAATTGGGCACACAGATCATCAAGCAATTATCCCTTAGTAAGTCCATTCACATAGACATTACGGCTTAATGCATCTGCTACAACATTTGCTTTACCGGGATGGTATTGCAAACTCAAGTCATGTAAGATCCCACCCTTATAAAGGTAAGGATCCCTGTGATTGCAATGCTAGTACCTGGATCAATTGCTAGCATCCACAGTTTAAGATGAAGTACACAGAAACAAAGGTCATTATTACAATGTCATTCCAGAGATAATATAGTATTTTACAACTCCATAGCCATAGGCTAGTGCAAGAGTTCAACTTAATAATATAAAATAGAAGTCTTCATCTTCATGTGCCACAGACAAGCATGTTGAGTGTAGAATCATAACCCCTAATCATCATCAGAGTAACCTGCAACATCACAAGTTACAGCCACAGTGGGTCAATACATTCGAATAGTATTGGCAAGTGATACCTTAGTAGAATATTAACATCTAGTTACTACATGAATTTGGCTAAGTGTAGCTTAGGCTTGCTTTGCTCAAAATAGGTTTTGCCTATCAGTTGAAAACACCATGTTTTTCATTGACAAAACTTTACCAAGGAACCACCAATAGAAATTGGTGAACCTTCACCCTTGTTCAACCACAAGTTTTAACTTAGAAAATTGGGATGAGGAGATTCTTGATAGCTTCCATGTCTTGATGCTCAAATTGTCCAATACAAGGGACATGGCTAAGTAATTAGGTTCTTCCATCTCCAGAGGTTGTGCACTTCCCCACAAGACTTGATTTTCACCAAGACAGGACCTTTCAGAAGCCTTCCCTTACACCAAAAATGGACGCGCTCCAAACCTATCAATCCCCTACCACCAACTGCCCATTTGGCTATGTTATTCTAACCTATGTGATCCAGGCAGAGCCCATAATGCCATGTGGCTGCACTAGAAGCTTCTTAACATTTGGCATCTCAAATCCCTTTGTTCCTGGGTGGCTTTCCACAAATGAGATACACAAGGTAAACCATATAAATGGGCCTTGTGTAACCACTCAACACAAACCATTCTTTCCATTCCACCCAGGTGTTTCATTCACTTAGTTGTTTTATTAAGCAAAACATAAGTCAAAGACTTAACAATATTTTCCATAGCATGATTATATTCCACCCTTGGTTGCTATTAGCTAGGCTAAACATGGCAATAACAAGTATCTTGACTTAGAGGAAATTCTACCATTCTACAACTACTAGGATTTCCCAAGCATAGCATATAGATACTTAGCAAAATATTCATGCAAGACCTATACAAAATATTTCTAATGCATAGGCAAAAATATTGGGACATAAATATGAAGCACCACTTGTCTTGGTAGTTGGGGAGTAGCAACAATCTCCACAACCACAATCACTACAAGCACCAAAATCTACACATAAAATGATAGCACCAAAATCACATATCAAAATATATACAAGCAAAAATATATGAATGCATGCAAATGCCATGTGATGATTTTTTTCCTAAATCAAACAAGACAACCATACAGTACTGAATAACAAACAAGACAAATATACATTAAATAAACTTTATTTAGTCTTTAAATCATTTTTCACATAATTTCTGTACTCAAAATAAACCTATAAATGTCTCTGCAAAAATAACCAGTTTTACAGAATCAAATCATTAAACAAATTGCATGGTTGGATAGAATTCTTTCTCCTGATTCCAATGATATAAAATTTGCAAAATTTGAACGTGTGGATCAAAAGTTATGAATTTTACAAGTTTGAACTTATAATAGAAAAGTTTTTGTCTTTTTAAATAAAACTCAGGCCACGCGTCATGTTCTGATTGGTGCGTACCGGTTCGCGTGGATCGCACTACGTGGAGCGTTGGATCTAAAGAGGATCATGCGGAACAGATCTAATGTACCCCTTCACTTAAATGATTCTATCGTAGCTGATGGATCAAGATCTAACGGCCGTTGGTCTATCGACCACTAACTAGCGGCGCTGGTGGCGGCGAGTGGCGGCGGCGCGTTCGGGCGATGGTGTTCCGGCCAATATAGGAGGCGAGAGAGATCGTGGGGTGGCTCACCGAGATCACGTGACGATGCTGATGCTCAAGGTGGTCTTCGTTGACGGTGGGGCGCTCGGAACCGTCAGGGATTCCTCACCGGAGTTCGCGAAGGCATCGGGTACAGCTGGTCGTTGACGTTGGCGAAGGTACAGATCACGCCAGGGCAAAATAAACAGTGCTTCAGATGCACAAAGTGGTGCTGGTCATGCGAGTATCAAGGAGAGGGCAAGGCGCGGTCAGAACTAACCAAGAAAGCTTGCCGGAGTTGATGGTTTTGTCGGACTCGTGCTGTCGTCGATGTTGACGAGGCTCTGGATGATCCTAGCATGCACTAGAGGGGTTAGGAGATGCGCAAGGTTGCAGTGACTGTACTGGCAAGGTTAGAAGTCAAGGGGCGCGGAGAGCTCACCAGAATTCACCGCCGGAGTTCATCGGTACCGCAGCGGAGTTCTGTGAAATATGGGCAGCCTGGTGGCGGAGTGCACGAGGGAAGTGAGGGAAAGGAGCGGGGTGGAGAGGGGGTTTTGTAGCCGGAGCCAGGGCGAAGATCACGCACGGAATCAATGGGTATTAAGCCGACTTAATTCGCGCGTCACTGCGGAGAGGTAACGGTGGAGGAGGGACTGCGCGAGAAATTGGGGAAGACCACGCTGACGTGGAGAGGGCCCAGCGTCAGTGGCTGCGGGGTACGTTCCGCGCGGGTGATAGAGGGGTGAGGGAAACTGCCCCGGGTGGGCTGGTTTAGCTACTGGGCCGAAAGGGTGGCGCCGGCCCGTTTCCTATTCTTTCAACTTTTTCTTTTTATGTTTGAATTTCCAGGAATCCTTTTCAAATGATTTCAAATGTGTTTGAATTCAAACACTTTCTGGATTTTTATAAAGTGAAACCTGCACATATTTAAGTATAAAACAATGTTGTTCTCCCAAACTTACTTTGGTCCTTTGAAATTTTAAAATAAAACAGTTCCTTTACCATTGTTTAATAAAGGTATAAAAATGGTTTTAAATTCATTCTTTGTTTTGAAAACTTTGTCCAATCTTTGGAAATTATCAAACAACTTAGGATCAAATACCTTTGGTTTATAATAAATAATCTCATACTAGAGAGTAGCATTGGGCCAATGCTTTGCTTACATAAAATAATAGACATTCAAATGCTTCTGTTTTGAAATGACATTGAAAATGATCCTAAAATGATTATGAATGCATGGATGATATGCAAACTTTGAAATCATGGTTTTTGGGATGTTACAAATCTAACCCCCTTAAGGTGAATCTCGCCCTCGAGATTCAGATTGGCTAGGAAATAGGTGAGGGTGGTCTTTCCGAAGGTCATCTTCTCTTTCCCATGTTGCTTCTTCCTCGGAATGATGGCTCCACTGAACTTTGCAGAATTTGATATTCTTAGTCCGCGTAAATCTTTCTGCAGTCTCAAGAATTTTGATAGGCTTCTCCTCATAGGTGAGATCACTTTCCAATTGGACCTCCTCTAAAGGTATAGTATCCTTCAAAGAAGTCGCTTCCATCTCTGGATGGCATTTCTTTAGCTGACTCACATGAAACACATTGTGAAGGGCAGACAATGCTTCTGGCGACTCAATCTCATAAGCTACTTCTCCTTTACGACTCAGAATCTTGAATGGTCCAACATATCTTGGGGCCAATTTTCCTCTGACTCCAAATCTCTTCACTCCACGAAGTGGTGACACTCTAATATAATCTCTATCACCCACCTCATAGGTGACTTCTCTATGCTTAGGATCTGCGTAGCTCTTCTGTCGGGACTGTGCTATCTTCAATCTGTCCTTTACTAGCTTGACTTTCTCTTCAGCCTCTTTGATTAGTTCTGGCCCGAACAAGTTTCTTTCTCCCACACCATTCCATAGCAATGGGGTAGTACACTTTCTCCCATAGAGAAACTCAAAAGGTGCCATCTCAATACTGGCTTGGTAGCTGTTGTTATAAGATAATTCTGCGTAAGGCAGACTTTCATCCCAACTAGCTCCATAGTCTAGGGCACATGCCCTCAACATATCCTCTAGAATCTGGTTGGTCCTTTACGTCATCCATCGATGCTGGGATGAAAGCGATCTGAATTCCAATCTCGTTCCCAATGATTCATGTAGTTGCCTGCAAAAATGAGAATTCAATTGGGTTCCCCTATCAGACACAATACTCTTGGGTACTCCATGAAGACACACAATCCTATTCATATAGATCTTGGCCAACTTAGCACTTGTGTAGGTTGTCTTCACAGGTATGAAATGAGCCACTTTAGTTAGGTGATCCACTACTACCCAAATATAATCATATCTAGACCTGGTCCTTGGCAATCCGGTAATGAAATCCATCCCAATCTTGTCCCACTTCCAATCAGGAATAGGTAGTGGTTTTAGCAATCCTGCTGGTTTTTGATGTTCCGCTTTCACTCTACTACATACATCACACAAAGCAATATGTTCGGTGATGTCTTTCTTGAGATTATTCCACCAAAATCTTTCCTTCATATCCATGTACATTTTGGTGTTACCCGGATGAATGGAATATGGTGAGTTGCTTCCTGTAGAATCAGTTTCCGAAGCTCCGAATCTTGCGGAACGCAAATACGTTTTCCATACCATAAAGTACCATGTTCGTCTTCATGGAATCCTTTGGCCTTTCCTTTACCAATCTTTTCCTTAATCTCTTCAATTTCTTTGTCCGTCCTTTGGACTTCCTTGATTCTGTCCAACAAGGTGGGTTGAACATCCAATGACATGAGATGTCCCTCAGGCACAATCTCCAATCTAAGATTTCTAAATTGGGCACACAGATCATCTGGCAACTCTCCCTTAGTAAGGCCATTCACAAATACCTTACGGCTTAGAGCATCTGCTACAACATTTGCTTTACCGGGGTGGTATTGCAAACTCAAGTCATAGTTCTTGATGAGTTCTAGCCATCTTCTCTGCCTCATGTTGATTTCTTTCTGAGTGAAGATATACTTCAAACTTTTGTGATATGTGAATACTTCACATCGTTTTCCCAAAAGATAATGCCTCCATGTTTTGTGTGCATGGACAACAGAGGCTAACTCCAAATAATGAGTAGGGTAATTTACTTCATGAGTTTTGAGTTGTCTCAAGGCATAAGCTACAACTTTCCCTCCTTGCATCAGAACTGCACCTAATCCATGATGAGATGCATCACAGTAAACCTGGAAATCCTTCTCCAAATCTGGCAGACATAAGACTGGTGCTGTCACTAGTATGTTTTTCAATTCTTGGAAACTGAGTTCACATCCTTCAGACCAAGCAAACTTCTTGTCTTTCTTTAGTAACTCCGTAATTGGCTTAGCAACCTTGGAGAAATTTTTAATGAATCTTCTGTAGTATTCGGCCAAGCCAAGGAAACCACGAACTCTTTCACTGACTTAGGAGATTCCCATTCAGTTACAGCTGACACTTTTGCGGGATCAACTGCTACACCATCTCCTGACACAACGTGTCCAAGAAATCCAACTTCATTCAACCAGAATTCACACTTGCTGAATTTGGCATACAGCTTATGCTCTCTAAGATTCTCAAGTATCAAACGTGAATGTCCTTCATGCTCTTCTTTGCTCTTGGAGTAGATCGAAATGTCATTGATGAAAACGACAACAAACTTGTCAAGGAACTCCATGAACACCTTGTTCATCATATTCATGAAGTAAGCTGGTGCATTGGTCAAACCAAATGGCATCACGGTGTACTCATACAATCCATACCTAGTGGTGAAAGTTGTCTTAGGTATGTCTTGTTCCCTTATCTTAAGCTGAAATAACCTGACCGGAGATCAATCTTTGAGAACACACAGGCTCCATCTAGCTGATCAAACAATTCATTGATTCTGGGCAAAGGATATTTGTTCTTGATAGTCACCTCATTGAGTGAACGATAATCTATGCATAACCTTTGACTTCTATCTTTCTTTTCCACAAACAAGACTGGTGCTCCCCAAGATGAAGAACTTGGTTGAATAAATCCTTTCTACAACCGTTCTCCAAGTTGTTTCTTGAGTTCTTTCAACTCATCAACTGACATCTTGTAAGGTCTCTTTGCTATTGGTCCTGATCCTGGCAGCAAGTCAATCAGAAATTCCACATCTCTATCTGGTGGCATTCCCGGCAATTCTTCCGGAAACACATCCGGATATTCACACACAATTGGCAGACTGTCTATGCTAACCCCCTTAAGAGAATTTAGCTTACTCCCTTTTGATTCAAAGTTAGACTTGAATCTTATCCGTTTCTTTTCCGGGGTTGTGAGTGCGACAATATGATTGACACAATCTGTTGGGAATATGCCCTAGAGGCAATCATGTATGATGATATTTCCCATTGTATTCATAAAGTTATTAAGTAGTCCTTGTATGAACATCTGATGTGTATCATTGAATATGTGATTCGGTTGTGGAACTATGCATTCATGTTGTTTGTACTAAATATCCTTGGTCATTGAGGTTGTGCTGGACACACAACTTAGACCAATGTGAAAGTTGGCTTCCACTTGTCATGGGCATGGAGATGCTATTCCAACTTACACAGATTCGGCTAAAGAGTTTAGCGAGTCGGATTGACCCATATTGAGGTACAACGAACAAGTTGTCATTTGTATATCTCAATCAATGTAATCCTTAGACCTGAGGTTGTTGCATAGTCCGAGTTGAGGATCACCGACCTAGGTTCTGTCAAACGCTGATCCATAATTGGGCAGTTATAAAGGCAGGGTTCGGGTCGACTGAGAATCAAGCTGCGTGATGTGAATAACCAAGATGGGATTTTGCCCCTCCACTCGGAGAGATATTCTCTGGGCCCTCTCGTGAGATATGATTCGGAAAGCATGGCCATGCACGACTCGGTTAAGTGTTAACCGAGGCGATCGACTAAGAGTTAGTCGGGTGAATCACTTATCTCGGATCGAGAAGAGAGTCGGACTATTTAAGGGATGACATTTATTCGCCTATAGTCTGACAAGGTATATCGTGAGGCAAAAGGGACTCGGACGTAAGTCGCATTGGAAAGGCAAGTCATCATGACTCTTTGGTACTTGGGAGTCGGCACGTTATGCTAGGAGCCACTACCGACTGATCGATTGAGAGTCGGACTCCAATCGTGTCCAAGTAACCATGAGCCTGCGGGGTCACACACTTAAGAGCGGGAGCAAGTTCGGATTGGATCTGAACATATAATCTGGTTGGGTTGGACCTAAACCTGATTAGGACTGAGTTAGTGAGTTGGACTCACGGTGACTAGTGTTATATGGGCTTTAGTGAATGGGTCGCGTGAGCAGAGCCCACGTTCACTCCCTATATATAGTGGAGCACCGTAACCTAGAAAGGTTAATCGTTGTTTGATTAGGTCATTCCATGTGTTGGAAACCCTAGCTCCACAGCAGTCCAGCCGCCGTTACGAACCTAGCAGTTCGCCGCCGGCGCTCCTCCTTGTACGTGTGGATACCAGCAGAGGTGTTGTGCGATCAGCACCAGGACGATCGGATCGTGAGGACTGCACTGCATCAACTGACGCGCTTCATCAGTAATCATGGCAATCGCGTCTAGTGGTAAACCTCGTGGCCTTCTACCTCAGCTAGATCTTGGGATCACCACGTTAGAGGAATTTTTTTGTTTTATCTCCGCGTGGCCCAACAGTGGTATCAGAGCGATAGCTTCTGGTTTTAGGCTCGAGATCTCGCATATGTGATATGCGGTAGGATGTAGATGAGATCTATATGCTATTTGGTGGTCGATCTATGAGATAGATCGGTTTTGTACGAAGTTGATTGGATCAACTGTACTCGGGGAATGGTAGATCGGATTTCCGTGATCATACTGCTGAGGTCGTGGAACGACATACCCCTACCGGTCGGCTTCCGCCATCGGGGTAGACTGTGACACGTAAATCTAGAAGCGGTGATCGAAGATCAAAGAGTTTGATCGAATCGGAACGATGGTCAGAATCCATGTCCGGATCGTAGATGAGATCTACGTTTTCGGAAAAATCGGACCCCTGGCTTCGCCCTGTCGTAGCGCCTTAGATGTCGTTGCGAGTTTCACAACGCCGGTAGATATTGTATCTATGCATAACTTGTTTTTGCAGGAAGTTGTGAATGGTATGGTTCATGTGCATGTGATGTATGTGTGTAATCCATACGTGATCTGCGAATCACGGTTTATGTCAGCCGGCTGGAGCCTAGGTGCTGTCATTTTATTGTATAATGACCTGCGTGTCGGATTCCCTATGTAATTTACTTTACTAAGCTAGTGTAGCTGTTTGGAGAACCCGGAAGGTATGCAAGGCATTGTATATGTCGGCGACATGGAGTAAGACGGCAAGTGACAAGAGTTGGCACGAGTCGGATTACAGGCTTTGTGGAGATGGAGATCGCCATGAAGAGAGCCATACCATTTCACATTATAATTGATTTATTTTGTGTTATTGTTATGTCTCTGTTTTACCTCTATTAGATAGTCGGTAAAATTTAATCCCTCAAAGAAGGTCTAGTCGGTTTTCCCGCCAGTGTTTGCACCATCACAAGTCGGACATTTTTGGTAGTGGGCTCATAAAATTGAGGTGCTGCCAATTCTTTCCGACTAGGTGGGTTCGAGTCGGACTCTTACTGCAGAAACACTCGGTAAGCTAGACGGGTCTATAACAACGGTTGTGGGACTCGGGGAAAAGTTGGATGGGAGCCGGGGCATGTGATGCCACCCATCCAACAGGAGTCGCATGAGATGCAATTGACAAGGAGTTGTCTACCTAGATCACTTGGCGGCTAGTGTTGATGCTAAAGCTCACTAGCCGACTTGCTTATTTAGGATCCTGAATCACTAAGTAACCATCGGAGGGGTGTTGGTTCTAGTGGGAGCATTAAATATTAAAATGTTTAATATCCTTGCTCTTTTATGGATACATGTCTTAAGTGTTTTGCATATTTTTTGTTGTAGATCATGGCACCAATTAGCAGTCACTCTCAGATATCCGGTTTTGCGTTGAGAACCATTCTTGAGAAAGATAAGTTGAACGACACTAATTTTACCAACTGGTATCGAAATCTGAGAATTGTTCTCAAACAAGAAAAGAAGGACCATGTCCTAGACAACCCACTTCCAGATGAGCCAAATGAGAATGCGACTGTCGCAGCCACCAATGCCTACCGTCGGGCTAAGGATGAGTCCACGGATATTAGCTGTCTTATGCTTGCTCACATGGAACCGGACTTGCAAAAGCAGTTCGAGCATGTTGAGGCCTACGATATGATCGAAAGTCTCAAAAGTATGTTCCAGGCTCAGGCGAAGACTGAGAGGTATCAAGTCTCTCAGGCTTTGCTGAGTTGCAAGCTTAAGGATGGTGATCCACTGAGTCCGCATGTGATTAAAATGGTTGGTTACGTGTAGTCTTTGGAGAGGCTTGGCTACCCCATTAGCGAAGAGTTCGCTACGGATATAATTTTGAACTCTCTTCCTAGTGCATATGGGCAGTTCATTTCGAACTACCACATGCATGGTATGGATAAGAAGCTCACTGAATTGCATGGGATGCTCAAGCAGGCAGAGGCAGATCTCAAGAAGGGCACCAGTCAAGTGTTGATGGTGCAGAATAAGGCTAAGTTCAAGAAGAGTTCTTGGACTAAGAAGAAGGCTAAGTCAGGAGGAATGCAGGCTTAGGACCCGGTCCCAAGCGCTTCCTCGGGGACTAAACCATCTCCTTCAGCTGGATCCACTTGCTTCTACTGCAAGGCGGATGGCCACTGGAAGAGGAACTGCAGCAAGTACTTGGCTGACAAAGCCAAGAGTGGAGGTATGACTTTCGACTCAGGTACACTTGTTTGCAATGTTATAGACATATATCTTGCTGATGCACCTAATAGTTCTTGGGTATATGATACCGGATCAGATATTCACATCTGCAACTCGTTGCGAGTGGACTGTAAGAACTAGGAGCGTAGCAAGAGGCGAGTTGATATTAGTCGGCAACAAAGCAAGAGTTGCTGCGTTGGAAGTAAACGACGATGCAACTTCATTTACCTTCCGGATTCATTATGGAACTAAATAATTGTTATTATGTTCCAGTGCTCAGTCGAAACATTATTTCTGCTTCATGTTTGATGAGGCAAGGCTATGAGTCGAATATCAAGAATAATGGTTGTTCTTTGTGTTTGAATGATATGTTTCACGGATTTGCACCCGTCCAGGATGGGCTATTTATTTTGAATCTTGATGGTGAGTCGGTTTATAACATAAATGTTAAATGGTTGAAACCAAATGATCTGAATATGACTTACCTTTAGCACTGTCGGCTTGGTCAGATAAGTTGGAAACGCATGAAGAAGCTCCATGATGATGGACTCCTAACTTCGTTCGACTTGGAGTCGTTCGAGACATGCGAATCTTGCCTACTCGGCAAAAAGAACAACACACCATTTGCAAAGAGTTGCGAAAAGGCGTCCGACATGTTGGGACTAGTAAATATTTATGTATTTGGACAAATGAGCACGGCGACCAGGGTGGTTATGAGTACTTCATTACCTTCACTGATGATTTGAGTAGGTATGGATATATCTACTTGATGAAACATAAGTCGGAAGCCTTTGAAAAGTTCAAAGAATTCTAGAATGAAGCACAAAATCAACTCGGCAAGAAAATAAAGTTTCTTCGGTCGGACCGAGGAGGCGAGTACATGAGCCATGAGTTTGATGACCATCTGAAAAGTTGTGGAATAGTTCCTCAACTTACTCCGCCAGAACGCATACAAAGGAATGGTGTTTGGAAGGCGGAATCGGACCTTGTTGGACATGGTACGATCAATGATGAGTCGGACAGATCTGCCTTTATCATTTTGGGGTTATTATCTAGAAATAGCGGCGTTCACACTAAACAGAGTACCATCAAAGTCGGTAGAGAAGACACCGCATGAGATGTGGACAGGCAAAAAGCCTAGTTTGTCTTTTCTTAAGATTTGGGGTTGTGAAGCATTTGTCAAGCGACTACAGTCGGACAAGCTTACGGACAAGTCGGATAAATGTATTTTCGTGGGGTATCCGAGGGAAACCTTGGGTTACTACTTCTACAACCGAGAAGAGGGCAAAGTGTTTGTCGCTCGAAACGGTGTCTTCATTGAGAAAGAGTTTCTCAGTCGGGGAGTAAGTGGGAGCACGGTGCAACTCGAAGAAATTCGAGAGGAACCGGCTAGTAGCGAGTCGGCAAAAACCTTGGAGGTTGAGCCGGTCGTGGCAGCTGAGCCGGCAGGCGGCATTTGTACTTAAGATCGACAAGATTACGAAGTGTTCGTGATGTGTTCTTGTTAGCGGTGATGATCCGGCAAATTATTGAGCGATGGTGGGATCTGATTCCAAGTCATGGCTTGGAGCCATGAGATCCGAGATAAAGTCCATGGATGAAAATCAAGTTTGGAACTTGGTTGATCTGCTAGACGGTGCAAGACCCGTCGAGTGCAAATGGGTCTTTAAGAAGAAAACTGATATGGATGGAAATGTTTCCGTTTATAAAGCACGCCTTGTCACGAAGGGGTTCTAACAAGTTCAAGGAGTTGATTACGACAAGACTTTCTCGCCCGTAGCAATGCTTAAATCAGTTCGGATCATGTTAGCTATAGCAGCCTATTTCGACTATGAGATATGGCAGATGGATGTCAAAACGGCTTTCCTTAACGGAAATTTAACCGAGGACGTGTATATGATACAGCCCGAGGGTTTTGTCGATCCGGCTAATGCTGACAAGGTATGCAAACTTCAGAAATCCATTTATGGGTTGAAGCAAGCATCTCGGAGTTGGAATATTCGCTTTGATGAGGTAGTCAAATAGTTTGGCTTCATCAAGAGTGATCATGATTCTTGTTTGTACAAGAAGTTTAGTGGGAACAAAGTAAATTTTCTAATCTTATATGTGGATGACATATTACTGATTGGAAATGATGTCCAGATGTTGCAAGAAACCAAGGAATCATTAGAAAGGAGTTTCTCAATGAAAGACTTGGGTGAGGCAACATACATCCTCGGAATCCGGATCTATAGGGATAGATCAAGGAGGCTCATTGGATTGAGTCAGAGTACTTATTTGGACAAAGTGTTGAAGAAGTTCAACATGGAATCGTCTAAGAAGGGGTTCTTACCGATGTCCCATGGTGTAAAACTTAGCAAGACTCAGTGTCCTTCGACAAGCGATGGCGAAGTCGGATGAGTGCGATTCCATATGCTTCTGGTCGGATCCATCATGTATGCCATGATTTGTACTAGGCGGATGTTTCCTATGCTCTAAGTGTTGTGGCGAGATACCAGGCTGATCCTGGAGAGATCCACTGGACAGCGGCTAAAAATATCCTAAAGTACTTGAGAAGGACTAAGGATACGTTCTTGGTTTATGGTGGTGAAGATGAACTCAGTGTAAAGGGTTACACGGATGCGAGTTATCTCACCGACTCTGATGATTCTCGCTCGCAATCCGGATACGTGTTTATTATAAACAGAGGTGCTGTGAGCTGGAAGAGTTCCAAGCAAGAGACTGTGTCTGCGTCTACAATAGAGGCTGAGTATATTGCCGCCTCGGAGGCAGCAATGGAAGCTGTTTGGATGAGGAATTTCCTCATGGATCTTGGTGTGGTTCAGGGCTCGTCCAATCTGTTGGACGTGTATTGTGACAACAATGGTGCTATTGCACAAGCCAAGGAACCTAGACAACACCAGAAGAACAAGCACATACTCATGCGGTACCACCTGATTCGCCAGTTCGTGGATCAGGGTGATATCAAGTTATGCAAGGTACACACGGATGCAAATATTGCGGATCCGTTGACAAAGACGTTACCCCAGCCGAAGCATGAGGCGCACCTGAGAGCCATGGGCATTAGATGCTTAGACATGTGATGTCGAAATATTGACTCAAGTGCAAGTGGGAGACTGTTGGGAATATGCCCTAGAGGCAATCGTGTATGATGATATTTCCCATTGTATTCATAAAGTTATTAAGTAGTCCTTGTATGAACATTTGATGTGTATCATTGAATATGTGATTCGGTTGTGGAACTATGCATTCATGTTGTTTGTACTAAATATCCTTGGTCATTGAGGTTGTGCTGGACACACAACTTAGACCAATGTGAAAGTTGGCTTGATGACTCGGTTCCACTTGTCATGGGCATGGAGATGCTATTCCAACTTACACAGATTCGACTAAAGAGTTTAGCGAGTCGGATTGACCCATATTGAGGTACAACGAACAAGTTGTCATTTGTATATCTCAATCAATGTAATCCTTAGACCTGAGGTTGTTGCATAGTCCGAGTTGAGGATCACCGACTTAGGTTACATCAAGCGCTGATCCAAATGGCGGGCGATTATAAAGCGAGTTGGTCGTGAGAATCAAGCTGCGTGATGTGAATAACCAAGATGGGATTTTGCCCCTCCACTCGGAGAGATATTCTCTGGGCCCTCTCATGAGATATTATTCGGAAAGCATGGCCATGCATGACTCGGTTAAGTGTTAACCGAGGCGATCGACTAAGAGTTAGTCGGTTGAATCACTTATCTCGGATCGAGAAGAGAGTCGGACTATTTAAGGGATGACATTTATTCGCCTATAGTCTGACAAGGTATATCGTGAGGCAAAAGGGACTCAGACGTAAGTCGCATTGGAAAGGCAAGTCGTCATGACTCTTTGGTATTTGGGAGTCAGCACGTTCTGCTAGGAGCCGCTACCGACTGATCGATTGAGAGTCGGACTCCAATCGTGTCCAAGTAACCATGAGCCTGCGGGGTCACACACTTAAGAGCGGGAGCAAGTTCGGATTGGATCTGAACATATAATCTGGTTGGGTTGGACCTAAACCTGATTAGGACTGAGTTAGTGAGTTGGACTCACGGTGACTAGTGTTATATGGGCTTTAGTGAATGGGTCGTGCGAGCAGAGCCCACGTTCACTCCCTATATATAGTGGAGCACCGTAACCCAGAAAGGTTAATCGTTGTTTGATTAGGTCATTCCATCTGTTGGAAACCCTAGCTCCACAGTCGTAGCCGCTTTTAACCTAGCGATTCGCCATGGCGCCTCCTCCTTGTACGTGTGGATACCAGTAGAGGTGTTGTGCAATCAGCACCAGGATGATCGGATCGTGAGGACTGCACTGCATCAACTGATGCGCTTCATCAGTAATCCGCAACTGCGCGTCTAGTGGTAAACCTCGTGGCCTTCTACCTCAGCTAGATCTTGGGATCACCACGTTAGAGGAAATTTTTTTTTATCTCCGCGTGGCCCAACAAAATCTAGTACTCCTTCATACTTGGTCATCCAGTCCATTCCAAAAATTACAACCAGTCCTTGGGAATCTAGGATTATTAGACTCACTGGAAACTTATGCTTCCCAAATTCTATCACTAGATCACGACATCCAAGACTTACTATCATATCTCCACCGGGAGAACTTACTTTTATTGGACACCCAATATTTTCAGTTGGAAACCCATTTCTATCAACAAATGCTTTTGATATGAATGAATGTGATGCACCAGTATCAAAAAGAACAAGTGCTGGAATAGAATTGAGTTTGAACTTACCAGTTACAGCATCAGGTTCCTCATAGATCTCTTCCACATTGATGTGGTTCACCTGTCCCTTCTGGAAAGGGTTGGGCTTGTTGGCACCTTCAACTTTCTTTTCTGGGCACTCATTTGCATAATGCCCCATCTTCTTACACTTGAAGCATTCAACCTGACTGAGATCCTTCTTGACAGGCTGGCTTCCACTACCACTTCCACTTCCATTGTGGTGGCTCTTGTATCCACTCTTGTGGTTTTTTTACTTGTCATTATCATGACTACGGTGATGCTTGTTGTCATGATGGCGGTTGTGGTTGTGGTGGCTGTTGTACTTTCCATGTTTGCGGGATCCAGAACTCTCACTATCATCATGATGGGAATGCTTGTGAGACGATCTCGAGCTATGCTTGTCAGAGCTGTGCTTCCTCTTTCTGCTTTCAACTTGTTTCATCTTGTTCTCCAAGATGGTAGCCTTGTCACAAAGTGATTGGTAGGTGGGGACATAGGCCACAGATAACTGCAGATTCAGTTCATCATTTAGTCCTTCGAGGAATTTCTCTTTCCTCTTGGCATCAGTATCAACTTCATCTGGTGCATATCGCGCCAGATTGTTGAACTCCTCAATGTATTCAGCCACGCTGCAGTGCCGTTGTTTCAGGTTATGGAACTCCTTCTTCAAACTCATCACTCCGGATGAGATGTGAGCTGTACGGAAACCATCTTCAAAGATAGCGCATGTCACGTCCTCAATGGGAGTGGTGATCTGGAAGTTATCCCACCAAGTGGCTGCTGGTCCTTCCAACAGATGTGCTGCAAACCTGACTTTCTCTTCGTCGGTGCAGCCGATAGTTACCAAATCCTTGTTCACCGAACGTAGCCAATCATTGGCCACCATGGGATCCGTAGTTGCTGAGAACTTTGCAGGCCTCAGTCTTAGGAATCTGGTGAGCATGTCAAATCTTGGTGGATTGTTCTGATTGTTGTTGTTGTTGTTGTTATTGTTGTTGTTATTCTGATTCTGCATAAAAGTGGTCATCATCTGCATCAATTTGTGCTGTCTTTGTCATCATTCTTTGCATCTCGGGGGTGATGTTGTTGTTGTTTGGGTTGGGGTTGGCACGTCGAGGAGGCATCTGTGGTTTTCATAAGGATAAGAATGAGATACCCATAGATGCTTAACATGCACAATACATCCCATAGACAAACACCAAAACAAGCATCAAAATAATCATAAGGTTCAACGACATAAACAACAAGTTTGAGAAAGTAAACACACCATAGCAAGCCACCCACATGTTGGATGGTCATTGCGACTCAATAAACATAAGCATGGTAAATGAAAGATAAATGAGTAGTCATCACTACTCCTCTGCATCAACCTCCTCATCAACAAGTGTAAGACTTGCATTCTCCATAGCGGTCTTGTATTCCTCGACATTGGTAGTCAAGGCCTCTATCTTGGCCCTAAGAGCCCTCTTATGTGAGCGGAGTCTCTCAATCACACCCTGTTGATGCTCGAGCTCGAAGTCCTTGGCCTCCAGCTCTTCCTTCATCTCTCGGATCTTCTTGTTCCGGTCTTGGACTCTCTTCTCTTGGCTCTTGAATTTCTTGTCCTGGCTCTCAAACTTGGCCTCCATTTCCTTGACTATCTCATCTTGCTCCGCGAAGAGCTTGTCCTTCTCACGAAGCTGCACCTAGAGATCGTCATTGCTAAGAATGATGTTGGTCCTATCAGTATCTAGGTGCCTAATAAGAACCTCTATATCCTAAAGGTACAGGCGAATCAGCTCCACCGTCTCTCTAGCAGCATCCTCGAACTCAATAGCCTCACCCTCCTCGTTGCGTCTCCCGAAGGGGTGAAAGTAAAGACCTCTATGCTCTCTGGAGTGTCTCCCTACCAGACGCCCAAGTAACTCCTGCATAACTATATCTAAGCCCTTCTCCTTGTCATCATGCATGAGCTTGAAGGTGATGGTCTCTGTGGTCGGCTCTGTCTGGCGTCCGGGCTGAGTGACTCTGAAGCCCCAAAGGTCCTTCCTCTCAAACTTGGTGAGGGGAAGCGTCATGATGCTAGGGAGCGGAAGGTTGAGCACGCTAGTGAGCTCAATAAGACGAGTGCCAAAACGAGTTCCCTTGAACTCTTCGGCCGTGTTGATAATAACAGTAGGCATCTATTTTTTATAAGATAGAGAAAAGTTAGAATCAACATCAATAGAGAAAAATCACAAGACAAAGTATCACAAGCATATCTTTGGTAACAATCACACAAGTCATGGCATAGACAAATCCATTACAAGCATCAAAGGTTCAACATAACTTAGATAAATTTTTTGGAAATAAAACGAAAAGTGTGGTGGTCCAACTAACGAAGTACATTACAATCCCATCTCACTTGCCAAGTTGGCTAATAGGGCATCCCTAGAGGCAACATGTCGATCCTGATCACATGACTCCATTGCTAAGTCTATGATGTCCTCTCTTAAACGTTGGTTGGTAGCCTCTAACTCTTGGGTATGCTTCTTTTCTTCCCTAAGGTCATTTTGGGTGTTAAGCATTCTGCACTTGAGTCTATCACCAAGCTCCTTGATGGCCTTCCAAGCTGCATCTCTTGCAGTCAAAGAATGTGGTGTGCATTACTGAGTTGGTGACCATGCAGAATCCTGATTCCTTGTGGTTGTCTTCCTTGTTTTTGTACAAGTGAAGTTGCACCCACCAGTACTCTACTCCTTCATCCATCATGGGGAATCCTTTGTACACAGCTGCACCATGTATCCCCATGGCAACCATGTGGTCCTTGAGGGCCTTGGGGAATTCTGTCTCACACTCCAAGGTCATGGTCATGAGAGGTCCCTTCCTCATGGCTTCATTGATGGAGTTCATCTACAAATGGAGATGAGAAAGAAGATTAGAAAAGCTTACGAGAAGAAAAAGACAAGTGTGGAAATTATTGAAAAAAAATCCTTAGTGGTTTCTAATCCAATACTAGGGTTATAATCCTACAGGAAACACAGTACTCTGATACCATCTGTAAGATCCCACCCTTATAAAGGTAAGGATCCCTGATTGCAATGCTAGTCCATGGATCAATTGCTAGCATCCACAGTTTAAGATGAAGTACAAAGAAACAAAGGTCATTATTACAACGTCAATCCAGAGATAATATAGTATTTTACAACTCCATAGCCATAGGCTAGTGCAAGAGTTCAACTTAATAATATAAAATAGAAGTCTTCATCTTCATGTGCCACAGTCAAGCATGTTGAGTGTAGACTCATAACCCCTAATCATCATCAGAGTAACCTGCAACATCACAAGTTACAGCCATAGTGGGTCAATACATTCGAATAGTATTGGCAAGTGATACCTTAGTAGAATATTAACATCTAGTTACTACATGAATTTGGCTAAGTGTAGCTTAGGCTTGCTTTGCTCAAAATAGGTTTTACCTATCAGTTGAAAACACCAAAAAAAATTTGACAAAACTTTCCCAAGGAACCACCAATAGAAATTGCTGAACCTTCACCCTTGTTCAACCACAAGTTTTAACTTAGAAAATTGGGATGAGGAGATTCTTGATAGCTTCCATGTCTTGATGCTCAAATTGTCCAATACCAGGGACATGGATAAGTACTTCGGTTCTTCCATCCGCAGAGGTTGTACACTTTCCCCACAAGACTTGATTTTCACCAAGACAGGACCTTTCAGAAGCCTTCCCTTAGACCAAAATGGACGCGCTCCAAACCTATCAATCCCCTACCACCAACTGCCCATTTGGCTAAGTTTTTGCAACCTATGTGATCCTGGCAGAGCCCATAATGCCATGTGGCTGCACTAGAAGCTTCTTAACATTTTGCATCTCAAATCCCTTTGTTCCTGGGTGGCTTTCCACAAGTGAGATACACAAGGTAAACCATAGAAATGGGCCTTGTGTAACCACTCAACACAAACCATTCTTTCCATCCACCCAGGTGTTTCACTCACTTAGTTGTTTTATTAAGCAAAAACATAAGTCAAAGACTTAACAATATTTTCCATAGCATGATTATATTCCACCCTTGGTTGCTATTAGATAGGCTAAGCATGGAAATAACAAGTATCTTAACTTAGAGTAAATTCTATCATTTCTACAACTACTAGGATTTCCCAAGCATAGCATATAGATACTTACAAAAATATTCATGCAAGACCTATACAAAATATTTCTAATGCATAGGCAAAAATATTGGGACATAAATATGAAGCACCACTTGCCTTGGTAGTTGGGGGAGATGCAACAATCTTCACAACCACAATCACTACTAGCACCAAAATCTAAACATAAAATGATAGCACCAAAATCACATATCAAAATATATACAAGAAAAAATATATGAATGCATGCAAATGCCATGTGATGATTTTTTTCCTAAATCAAACAAGACAACCATACAGTACTGAATCACAAACAAGACAAATATACACTAAATAAACTTTATTTATTCTTTAAATCATTTTTCAAATAATTTCTATACTCAAAATAATCCTATAAATATCTCTGAAAAAACAACCAATTTTACAGAAGCAAATCATTAAACAAATTGCATGGTTGGATAGAATTCTTTCTCATGATTCCAATGATATAAGATTTGCAAAATTTGAACGTGTGGATCAAAAGTTATGAATTTTGTAAGTTTGAACTTATAATAAAAAAGTTTCTGTCTTTTTAAATAAAACTCGGGCCACGCGTCATGTTCTGAGTGGTGCGTACCGGTTCGCGTGGATCGCGCTACGTGGAGCGTTGGATCTAAAGAGGATCGTGCGGGACAGATCTAACGTACCCCTTCACTTAAATGATTCTATCGTAGCCGATGGATCATGATCTAATGGCTGTTGGTCTATCGACCACTAACTGGCGGCGCTGGTGGCGGCGCGTTCGGGCGATGGTGTTCCGGCCAATACAGGAGGCGAGAGAGATCGTGGGGTGGCTCACCGAGATCGCGTGATGATGCTGATGCTCAAGGTGGTCTTCGTTGATGGTGGGGTGCTCGGAACCATTAGGGATTCCTTGCCGGAGTTCGCGAAGGCGTCGGGTACGGCTGCTCGTTGACGTTGGCGAAGGTACAGATCATGCCAGGGAAAAATAAACAGTGCGTCAGATGCGCAAAGTGGTGCTGGTCATGCGAGTATCAAGAAGAGGGCAAGGCGCGGTCAGAACTACTCAGGAAAGCTTGCCGGAGTTGATGGTTTCGTCGGACTCGTGCTGTCGTCGATGTTGACGAGGCTCTAGATGATCCTAGCATGCACCAGAGGGGTTAGGAGATGCGCAAGGTTGCAGTGAATGTACTGGCAAGGTTAGAAGTCAAGGGGAGCGGAGAGCTCACCGGAATTCACCACCGGAGTTCGTCGGTACCGCGGCGGAGTTCTATGAAATATGGGCAGCCTGGTGGCGGAGTGAGCGAGGGAAGTGAGGGGAAAGGAGCGGGGGTTTTGTAGCCGGAGCTAGGGCGAAGATCACTCACGGAAACAATGGGTATTAAGTCGAGTTAATTCGCGCGTCACTGTGGCGAGGTAACGGCGGAGGGTTGACTGCGCACGAGAAATTGGGGAAGACGACGCTGACGTGGAGAGGGCCCAGCGTCAGTGACTGCGGGGTACGTTCCGCGTGGGTGAGAGAGCGGGTGAGGGAAACTGCCCCGGGTGGGCTGGTTTAGCTACTGGGCCGAAAGGGTGGCGCCGGCCCGTTTCTTATTCTTTCATCTTTTTCTTTTTCTGTTTGAATTTCTAGGAATCCTTTTCAAATGATTTCAAATGTGTTTGAATTCAAACACTTTCTGGATTTTTATAAAGTGAAACCTGCACATATTTAAGTATAAAACAATGTTGTTCTCCCAAACTTACTTTGGTCCTTTGAAATTTTAAAATAAAACAGTGCCTTTACCATTGTTTAATAAAGGTATAAAAATGGTTTTAAATTCATTCTTTGTTTTCAAAACTTTGTCCAATCTTTAGAAATTATCAAACAACTTAGGGTCAAATATATTTGGTTTAAAATAAATAATCTCATACTAGAGAGTAGCATTGGGCCAATGCTTTGCTTACATAAAATAATAGACATTCAAATGCTTCTGTTTTGAAATGACATTGAAAATGATCCTAAAATGATTATGAATGCA
Organism: Avena insularis; assembly: GCA_023614405.1. Lineage (NCBI taxonomy): Eukaryota > Viridiplantae > Streptophyta > Magnoliopsida > Poales > Poaceae > Avena > Avena insularis. The sequence goes on along the minus strand of CM042687.1, from coordinate 235,883,365 downwards.
TAGATGATATGCAAACTTTGAAATCATGGTTTTTGGGATGTTACAAGTCATAGTGCTTGATGAGTTCAAGCCACCTTCTTTGTCTCATATTGAGTTCCTTCTGAGTGAAGATATATTTCAGACTCTTGTGATCTATGAACACTTCACAACACTTTCCCAAAAGATAGTGTCTCCATGTTTTGAGTGCATGGACAACAGAGGCTAACTCTAAGTCATGATTAGGGTAATTCACTTCATGAGTTTTGAGTTGTCTCGAGGCATAAGCCACAACTTTCCCTTCTTACATCAAAACTCCACCTAGTCCTTGGTGAGATGTATCACAATAGACTTGAAAATCTTTCTCCAAATCTGGCAGACATAAGACTGGTGCTAACACTAGTCTCTTCTTTAATTCTTGGAAACTGACTTCAAATCCTTCAGTCCAATCAAACTTCTTCTCTTTCTTAAGTAGCTCAGTCATTGGTTTAGCCACTTTCGAGAAATTCCCAATGAACCTCCTATAGTACCCGACCAAGCCTAGGAAACTACGGACTTCTTTCACTGACTTGGGAGATTCCCACTCAGTCACAGCTGGCACCTTTGCGGGGTCGACAGCTATACCATCTCCCGACACAACATGTCTGAGAAAACCAACTTCATTCAGCCAAAACTCACTTTTTCTGAACTTGGCATATAACTTGTGCTCTCTGAGCTTCTCTAGAATCAATCGCAAATGTTCTTCATGTTCTTTGTCACTCTTGGAGTAGATCAATATGTCATCGATGAAAACGACAACAAACTTGTCAAGAAACTCCATGAACATCTTGTTCCTCATGTTCATGAAATAAGCTGGTGCATTTGTTATCCCAAATGGCATCACAGTATACTCGTACAATCCATACCTAGTGGTGAAAGTAGTCTTAGGTATGTCTTGCTCTCTAATCTTTAGCTGAAAATAGCCTGATCGGAGATCAATTTTTGAGAATACAAGAGCTCCTTCTAGCTGATCAAATAGATCATTGATCCTAGGAAAAGGATACTTGTTCTTTATAGTCACGTCATTGAGTGAGCGACAAACAGAACTGGTGCACCCCCCATGACGAAGAACTTGGTTGGATAAATCCTTTCTACAATTGTTCACCAAGCTGTTTCTTGAGTTCTTTCAACTCATCAACTAACATCTTGTAGGGTATCTTGGCTATGGGTCTAGATCCGGGTAGTAAGTCAATTAGAAACTCTACATCCCTATCTGGTAGCATTCCCGGCAATTCCTCCAGAAACACATCCAAATATTCCTTCACTACGGTCACACTGTCTAGGCTAACCCCCTTAAGAGAATTTAACTTACTCCCTTTTGGTTCAAAGTTGGACTTGAACCTAATCCGTTTCTTATCCGGGGTTGTGAGTGTGACAGTACGATTGGCACAATCTATTACTCCCTCATACTTAGTCATCCAATCCATGCCCAATATCACATCCAATCCTTGGGACTCTAGGATTATTAGACTAACTTGGAACTCGTTCTTTCCAAATTCTAATACTAGATCATGGCATCCAAAAATTCACTATCATCTCTCCACCTAGAGAGCTTACTTTTATAGGGAACCCAATAGTTTCAGTTGGTAACCCATTTTGGTTTACAAATGCTCTTGATATGAATGAATGCGATGCTCCGGTATGAAAAAGGATAAGTGCTGGAAAAGAATTTATTTTAAACTTACCAGCAACAGCATCATCCTCTTCATGGATTTCTTCCACATTAATGTGGTTCACATGACCCTTCTGGAAAGGATTGGGCTTGTTGGCTCCATCAACTTTCTTTTCTGGGCATTCATTTGCATAGTGCCCAGTTTTCTTGCATTTGAAGCACTCAACCTGACTGATATCTCCCTTTGCAGGATGACTTCCACCATTACCATTTCCACCATGGTGGCTCTTATATCCACTCTTGTGGCTTTTGTATCCACCATTGTCATTGCTATGGTGGTTCTTGTTGTCATGGTGACAGTTACTGTTGTGGTGGATGTTATACTTCCCATGAATGTGGGATCCAGAACCTCCACTATCATCACCATGGGAACGCTTGTGTGACGATCCTGATGTGTGCTTATCAAAGTGATGCTTTCTCTTTCTATTCTCCACTTGTTTCATCTTGCTTTCCAAGATGGTGGATTTGTCACACAGTGATTGATAAGTTGGGACATATGCAACAGACAGCTGCATGCACAATCATCATTTAGTCCCTCAAGGAACTTCTCCTTCCTCTTGGCATCAGTATCAACATTATCCGGTGCATAGCATGCCAGATTGTTGAACTCCTCAATATACTCTGCCACACTACGGTGTCATTGCTTGAGATTGTGGAACTCCTTCTTTTTAAATCCCATCACTCCCGATGAGATGTGGGCAGTGCGGAATCCATCCTCAAAAATAACCCAAGTCACTTCCTCAATAGGAGTAGTGATTTGGAAGTTGTCCCACCATGTGGTTGCTGGTCCTTCAAGCAGATGTGCTGCAAATCTGACCTTTTCCTCATCAATGCAGCCCACAGTGACCAAGTCCTTGTTCACAGAACATAGCCAGTCATTGGTTACCATAGGATCAGTGGTTCCCGAGAACTTAGCAGGCCTCAATCTCAGAAACCTGGTGAGCATGTCAAATGCAGGTGGGTTGTTCTGATTGTTGTTGTTGTTATTATTGTTGTTGTTGTTTTGGTTCTGATTGGCCATGAACTGGATCATCATCTACTTCAGTTGGGTTTGAGCTTCCATCAACTGCTGCATCTCTTCACCATTGTTGTTATTATTGTTTTGGTTGGGATTGGCATGACGGGGAGGCATCTGTGGTTTCAATAAGGATAAGTAATGAGATAAAACCCATAGATACTATCATGCACAATACAACACTTAGCAACAATCACAGATAAACAAACACAAGATAAACTTAGAGTTTAAACAATGTGAACAACAAGTTTTGGAAAAATAAAGACACTAGCAAGCCATCCACATGTTGGATGATCATTGCGACTCGATAAATGAAAGATGATAGATAAATAAATAGCCGAGTAATCATAACTACTCCACCATGTCGACCTCCTAGTCAACTAGAGCAAGACCTGCTGCCTCCATTGCTTCCTTGAACTCCTCCACGCTGGTGGTCAAATCCTCGACCTTCGCCCGGAGGGATCTCTTCTGCAAGCGCAGCCTCTCTATCACTCCCTGCTGGGTCTCTATCTCAAGGTCCTTGAGCTCTATCTCGGCCCTCATATCCTTGATCTTCTTGTTTCTATCTTGCACTCTATTCTCTTGATTCTTGAACCTCTTGTCTTGGCTCTCTAACATGGCCTCCATCTCCTTGACGATCTCATCCTGCTCTGCGAAGAGCTTGTCCTTCTCCCTCAACTGAACCTGTAGTTCGTCATTGCTAAGCATGACGTTGGTCCTATCAGTGTCGAGGTGTCTAACGAGGATCTCTAGGTCCTGAAGGTAGAGATGAATGGGCTCGATAGTCTCTCTAGTGGCATCATCATACACTACGGCCTCTCCCTCCTCGTCACGCCTCCCAAATGGGTGGAAGTAGAGGCCCCTGAGATCGGTGGAGTGACGTCCGCAGAGACGACCAAGTAGTTCCTACATGACTATGTCGAGTCCCTTCTCCTTGTCATGATGCATCAATTTGAAGGCGATCTCCTCCGTGGGTGGCTCCGACTGACGTCCAGGTTGCGAGACTCTAAAGCCCCAAAGATCCTTCCTCTCGAACTTAGTATTCGTGTGTGTAACTGTCTTACACCCGAAATATGATCGTTGATACAAGAACACCCGATCATCACGTGATGTCTTGGAGCAATGAAACATAATCGGTGCATACTTAAGGGAGAACACATTTTTATCTTGATATCTAAATGAGGGATCATCTTATAATGCAAATAAAACGCCAAACAAGAAATATAAGATGCAATCAAACATCACATGTTAATAAATGGAATGATATGGTTCTTGCACTTGATCTCCATCATGTGCATCATATGATGCCTATCATACCTCTATGTGTAAGGCCAAGGTCTATGGAACTTACACGTTATGTGTGCTGTAAGATTATCGACTCATACTTCTACTTACAACATCACCATATCATGACACTAGCCTAGCAACAATCTTAACTAGACGCCTCTAATTTATCCATTGCATGTTTTACGTGGCTTAGGGCTTTCGAAGATAGAACCGTTCTTACCTACGAACATGAACCACAACGAGGATAACCAAATTGTTGACAACTCGTTGCAAATTAGATATTGACTATAGTAGGAGAGACAGACACCCGCTAGCCACTTATGCAAAACTAGTTGCATGTTAAGCGTGGAACCGGTCTAATGTGCGAGGATATGTAAAGTTTGTCCAGGCCGCTTTATCCCACTATGCCACCAATATCCAAAGTATAACTAAGAAGCAATAACATGATCATCATCGCCCTCATATACATATGTGTACTACCCGTGCAAAGCATCTACGCATAGATCAGGCTCTGATACCACTGTAGGGTTTGCAGCATAGAAAACAAAATATTTCCTATGATGGGAACAACTATGTACCAAGATCTACCTACTAGATACAAGCAATGGGCGGATGTACATCCATAGAGAACATACCCTTGAAGACCGACAAAGCTTAACGAGGTTGAACTCGTGGTTGATGTAGATGATCTCTTGCCGATCTCAAGATCGAGAGGAATTCCTAGCACCGCAAACGTAAGATCTGACCAAATAACGTAGAGATCCCTGTGATTGCAATGCTAGTCCCTGGATCAAATGCTAGCATCGACAGTTTAAGATGAAGTACACAGATCCAAATGTAATTATTACATCGTCATTCCAGAGATAAACATAGTCTTTACATCTCATTCGCCCATGGATAAAACATGGATTTCATACATAAGTAAGTAAAGTAAAGTCTTCATCTTCATGTGCCACAGGCAAGCATGTTGGGTGTAGACTCATAACCCTAGTCTCCATCAAAGTAACCTGCAACATTATAAGTTACAGCCATATAGGGTCAATACAATTGGAATTATATTGGCAAGTGATACCATAGTAGAAAAGTAGTATCTAACATCTATATGAATTTGGCTAAGTGGAGCTCAGGCTTGCTTTGCTCAAAATAGATTTTTCTTATCAGTTGAAAACACTAAGTTTTTGTTTGTCAAAAACACCCAAGGAACCACCAATAGACATTGGTGAACCTTTACCCTTGTTCAACCACAAGTTTTTAACTTAGAAATTGGGATGAGGAGATCCTTGATTGCTTCAATGTCTTTGATGCTCAAATTGTCTGTTGCCGGGGACACAGCTAAGTACTTAGGTTTTACCCTCTCGAGAAGTGGTGCACTTTCCCCACAAGACTTGACATGCATCGAGACAGGATCTTTCAGAAGCATTCCCTTAGACCACCACGGACGCGTCCTGTCACATCCCAAGATTTTCCAAATCTTGTAATGTGAAAAATAAATAAACAAAATAAATAATTGTTGAAAATTAGGGTGAAAAGAAACTTTTGTTTCTAAACGGAAACTTAAAATCCCATCTAGAACAAACTTTGGTTAAAGATTGAATCCAACTAAATTCTAATCAAGAGGAATGCATTCTTCATAAATGCATCTGGAAATTTAAACACTTGGAGAATAAACCAAAACTCTAAAACCTTAATGGAAGAAAATCATTTTCAAGTTATCTCTAAGCCTATGGAATTGATCCATATAAAAATTGGTCAAGAAAACATTTCAAATTGATTAAGAATGACTATTAGAAATATTATAAAACCATATGAATTGGATTCACTTAATTTGGAGCCATAGATAAAATCTTATGAAATAAGATAAGGAAATTGAATTTCCAAAGCTAATAAAGCAACCATATAGAAATCCATACCAAATGGTGAGAAAATAATCCTAAAGGAACTTAAGAGATAAACAAATAATAAATAAAGTTATAAAAGTTGGAATCACTATTTTTGGATCTTTTAATAAAAAGATATGGTTTTCATAAACAAAGTAGAAATAATAAATAAGGATTATTTAATAGAGCCAAATTAAATCTTGGCCAAGAAAATGAAATAAAATATTTCTATTTGATAAAAAGAGTAAAGGTTTATTTAAATAAAATAATAAGGATTTATTACTATCCAATTTTATTTAAGTAAAGGGTTTTCCTTTTTAAATAAACCCTAAAACTTGTTAAAATATTTTAAATAAGAATTCCAAGTGTTTTAGTTTTTCAAATGAAACCTACTGAAAAGATTTTGATATTATTTAGATTTCAAATAGAGTATGAAAAACATTATTTAAATCTTATTTGAATTACTACAAGGACCTATTTCAAAAAATTATTATGCCCTAAGAAGAATAAAAGAATTATTCCAAAAATTGACATTCAGAATGTATAAGTAATCATTGTTTGAATCCACACAAAATTTGAGAGAAGTTGAATTCAAATAGATGTTTGAATAGACAAAACAAAATCAAAACAGAAAATCAAATTGGAAAAAGAAAAATAACAGGAGAAGAAAAAATATGAAACAAAGCAACCCAACTAACCTAGCCCACTAAGCCCATCAGCAGCCCACTCCTTCTCCCCCGCAATGAATCGTTTTTCACTCGCGAACGAACCCGCAAACCCACTAACTAGCTGGAATGACTCCTCCTCTCTCCCTCTCGCTGACAACGGACCCCACAGCCATGTTGTCATCGTTCTCACCCGCCGCTGACCGCGCCCTCCCTCTCTCCCATTACTGCCGATTGATTCGCGTGGTAAATTCTCTTCAATGCCGCGTGATCCTCGCCCCCTGACCACACTCACTTAAGCGCCTGTTTCCCCTCTTTCTTTCCCCCAAAACATCACGCCTCGAGAGCCACCAGGCTGCTCGCAATCATCTCCGGACCGCCACTGTCTCCTGCGAGCTCCACCTCCAATTCCGGCCACTCGCCATCGCCCCTCGCCTCCTCGAGCAAACGAGCGTGACCCCCAGTCCCTGGCGCTTCTCTCTGCACTCTCATCTTGCTCGCGCGTGCTCCCCAGCATCGGCAATGACGACGACCAGCAGCGCCGCCCTCTGCTTTTTCTCCGACGAAGCCTCCAGGTAGTAACTGACCACCCCCATACCTCTCGTTGATGCACACATGATCGCAGACCCCGTACGCATCTAACGCTACTGTTATTTTTCCTTCCCGTGGCCTGTAGCCTCGCCCCCGTCGACAACTGAGCGAGCCCGACGCCGTCCCTGACTCCGGCGAGCGATTGCCGTCACCACCGTGCGCCGTTTGATTTCGATCTAGTGGCTAGGATAAAATCTAACCCAAAGGGGTAAGTAGTGCCTCTGAGCCATGCGATGTTACTTAGATCCAACACCTCGCAATTGTCGATCCGCACGAAGCGGTACAAACGAATAGAAACAAGACACGTGGCCCTGGTTGTTTGAATAAAACTAGAAATGATCTATTTGATGTTCTAATTTGAAAAAGTCATAACTTTCAAACCACACGTCCAAATTTTGCAAATTTTATATCAATGGAATCAGCAAGACAAAGTACTTTCTGACCATGCACTTTGTTTAGTAAAATGCTTCTATTAAATTCATTGTTTTTGCAGAAACTTGTGTATGCATGTTTAGAATATAAAAATGGTTCTAAAATGATTTTTGAGTTAGAACCTTTGGCAAATGGTTTGTTTTGAACCTACTGACCATAGAAATCAATTTGTGGTTTCAAAAACATATTTGGTGAAGCAAAAGAATAAAACCTTGAATTGAAACATTTCTAGCCAAATAAAAATATGGTTTAATTGTTAAAAATGATTTTGGAGGAAAAACTTTGGGAAATGTTTTGATTTAAACTCTCTGACCCTAAACACAAGGTTTTATGATTTAAAATATATTTTGATGAACCCTATAGATTGTTGCCTTATTAAAAGCATTTCTCCCCCACATAAAATAATGCTTTGGTTTAAAAATTGTATATAGGTAGAATCTTTTGCAAATAGTTTTGCCACTTTATAAAATGACCAATAAATGTTTTAGAATGTTTATAACCTATTATAAACCACTTTTTTAACTAAAACAAAGTTTGACATGCTTGCATGCAATGTTTTGTTTCTTTTATTTTAAGTGATGTTGCTTGAATGGTAGATTGAAATATTGATTGCTTGATTGGATTGTAGTGATTGAAGAGTGTGAATATTGCAAAGATCAAGGAGTGAACTTATATTCTCTACCAAAAAGGCAAGTGATGATTCATACTTTGTCCCATTATTTTCACTATGCATTAGTGATATTTCTAAGTAGGACATGCATAGAATTTCTGCTAAGTACAAACTATGCCATGGGAAATCCTAGTAGATGAAACCTTAGTAGAATTATTCTAAGTTAAGATTCCTACTACTATCATGCTTAGCTTATCTGTAAGGTTCCCAACCTTTAATAAGGTAGAGATCGCTGTGTTTACAATGCTAGTCCCTGGATCAATAGCTAGCATCCACAGTTAAGATGTAATATCAAGAAACAAAGGTCATAATACCACTTTATAACCAGGAATAAAATATTTAATTACATCTTAAATAGCTCATTTGGCTATCACATTACATTGCAGCAGAATATCTATAAAGCACGGGGTCCTTCATCTTCAAACTGCCACAGGAATTCATGTTGGTTGTAGACTTGTAATCCTATTCAACACACTTCACTAACATCAAACAAACCTGCAACATAATAAGTTGCATCCACAAGGGTCAATACATTTGAATTGTATTGGCAAGTTTCACTACTATGAAGAAATAAGTGGATCCTATCATTACATGCATATTTGGCTAAGTGGGGTTTAGGCTCTTTTGCAGAAAGCAAAATAGTTTTGTCCTATCTTTTCAAAATAGTTTTGATCTTTTGTCAAATCTTTCTGAACTTCTTGGAAAACTCCAAGTGCTTCTAATCCCTTGTTGTCACCATCAAGTTTTACTTTGATAAATTGGAATGTCGAGATCTTCCATAGCTTCAGGCCTTAGTTGCTCAGTATTGTCCATAACCGGGGACACGGATAAGTACTTAGAATTTGATCTTCTGCAGAAGTTGTACACTTTACCCACATGACACAATCTCATCTTTTTGCCACCAGTGGCTGCTGGATAAGTACTCACCAAGATGGAGTACTGGCAGATTGAGAATGTGACAAAGTCTTTCCATAGAAGTCCTCCCAATACACAATGCTAGCTTGTCATCCAGGCACCAATGTAGGGTTTTAAGTTCCCTTACACAATTCTAGTTAACCTGAAGATGCCAATGCATGGGTCTTCCACTATGTAGTTGACTAAGCCAGAGCCCATTTAGCATGTGGCTATACACGGAAGCCACTGTACGAGAAACATGTTCAATCTCTAAGTCCCTGGGTGGTTTTCTTCTAGTGCACATACAAAAAGAGATAGCCATATAAACATGGTTCCTTTTGTTGCCACCTTGTCCAAGCTTGAGTATCCTTGTCCACCCAGGTGGTTCATTGAGTACTTGTTTTATTATATAAAACATATATCTTTTCAACTCTTCATATAATCATATCATGTATCCCATCCTAAATATATAGCTGGCTAAGCATACTACAACTACATTATTTCCACTAAGGGATGTATAAGGGTATCCTATTAGGATTTAGCATAGCATAAAATATAGTAAACCTTTCCATGCATGTTACAAAATCCACTAAGTGTAATGAAAATAGTAGGACATGGATGATAGTGTCACTTGCCTTTTTAGTAGAGAATGTTGTTTCACTTCTTGATCTTGCAAATATCACACTCTTCTAATTCCACTACAATTCAATCAAGCAAACACAATTTCAACTAGCATTCCAACCAATTTATCACACATAAAATAATAGAAACAAGGTCATGCATGCAAGCATGCAAAAGATAGTTTTATTTAGAAAAGTGGTTTCTATTAGGCTCTAAACATTGTCAAGCTCACATTGGTCATTTACAAAAGTGGTAAAACCATTTTAAAAGGTTTTATCTATAAACCATTTTTAAATCAAATCAATATTTTATGTGGTTGAAAATGCTTTTAGCAAAGCAATATTCTTTAAAGAGTTCACCAAATATATTTGAATTCTCAAAACTTGGTGTTTAGGGTCAGAAGGTTTGAATTAAATCATTTCCCAAAGGTTTCACTCAAAAATCATTTCTAAATCATAATCAATATTTTTATTTGACTAGAAATGTGTTAATTCAAATATTTACTCCTTAACTTCACAAAATACATTTTTAAATCCATAAGTTGGTTCCTAGGGTCAGTCGGTTAAAAAAACCATTTTGCAAAGATTTAACATTAAAATTATATCTAGAACAATTTTTATATTCATAATAAGCCTACACAAGTTTCTGCAATTTCAACGAATTTTACAGAAGCAAAACATTAAAAAAAGTGCATGGTTTGGTAGGATTTGTCTTGATGATTCCATTGATATAAAATTTGCAAATTTTGGACGTTTGGATCAAAATTTATGCAATTTACAAATTCAATCAATCTAAAGAAATGTTTCTGTCTATTTAAACAAACTAGTGCCACGCGTCACGTTTTTACTGGACGATACCGGTTCGCACGGATTGAGCTCTGTGGACCGTAGGATTTAAGTGAGATCTAGTGGCACAGATGGATGCATACCCTTTCGCTCAAATCTAATCTTAGCCACAGGATAACGATCTAACGGCTCAGAGCAGCCAGACCATTTCTGGGCGGCGCTAGCGGCAGCTGGCGGCGGCGCACGCTCGGGTAGGAGGTTTCCGGCGAAGCTCGGAAGCGAGGGAGAGGGGGAAGTGGCTCATAGTGTTCGCGTGGTCGAGGTGAAGCTCGAGGTGGTCGCAGCTGTCCAAGGGGCGCACAAGAACGGCGGTGATTGCTCGCCGGAGTGTGCAGCGGCGTCAGGCGGTTCTGTTTGTCATCGGGGACGGAGCAGCAGATCGCCCTAAGGCAAGACAGGGGCACGGTTAGACGCGGGCGAACATGGGGTTCACATGAGCATCATCGAGAGGTGCTGGGGCGAACGGAGGTTACCTGGGGAGTTCGTCGGAGGCGGAACAGACGGCGGTGATGAGTTGAGGTCGTCCTTGCCGATGCTCTGGGGAAAGCGCGGGCGAACAAGTGGCACAGGGAGATGCGCCAGGAGGTGGGGAGCAAGCTCGTGTGCAGTGGGAGGTGAGGGGCGGCTGGTCGGCGCTGGAATTGCTCGGAGATGCCATCGGAGACAGAGGTGTTTAAGCTCAAAATCGAAGCAGCCTAGGGGCAGAGATGGTGGGGCGAGCGAGGGGAATGAGAGAGGAGACGTGGGCGCTTATGTATGCATGGTCACCGGAGGATTTAAGGTCGCCATCAACGCGAATTCAATGCCGGAGTAAATCGGCAGCAACGGCAGCGAGACGTGGTCGCGGGTTAACGACGACTGCGTGGCAGTGGGGCCCGTCTGTCAGCGAGGTGGAGGAAGTGGGAGTGGGGCTCCCTGATGGTCTTGTTGTGTAAAAAAAAGCGATTTCATTGAGGGAAAAAAAGATGGTTTGGGCTGTTGGGCCTGTTAGGTTGGGTTGAGTCTGTTTCATTTTTTTATACTGATTGCCTTTTATTTTTCCAATTTGAATTTCTGTTTTGATTTTTAAACAAATAATTCAAACACCAATTCAAATCAAACCACCACCAAACTTTGTGTAGATTTTAATTCTGATTAACAACAAAATCCAAAGTCCAAAACAAAATAATTTTTATTCTTTTTAGGATCCATTAATAATTAAATAAATAGACCTTAGTCATTAATTCAAATAGGATTTATTTAAAAACTCTATTTGAAATCTAAAATAATGCCAAAATCATTTCAGTAGGTTTTATTTGAATAAATAAAACATTTGGAAAATTATTTAAAATAAATTAACAAGTTTTTGTGTTTATTTAAAATGGAAAAACCTTTTGTTTAATAAAATTGGATATTAATAAAACCTCATTATTTTATTTAAATAGACCTTTACTCTTTTTATCAAATAGAAATATTTTATTTCAAAAGCTTGGCCAAGATTTAATTTGGCTCTATAAAATAATCTTTATTTATGATTCTAACTTTGCTTTTTGAAAATCCAATCTTTTTATTAAAAGATCCAAAAAATAGTAATTCCAACTATTAAAACTTTCTTTATTAATTGTTTATCTTTTTAAATCCCTTTAGGATTTTATTTGATCAAAATAGGTTTTGATGTTTCCAATTGGAATCAAAAGTTTCTTCTCACCCTAAATTTCAACAACATTTTATTTTGTTTATTTATTTTTTACATTTCAAAATTTGGAAAATTTTGGGATGTGACATTATCTAGTAGAAAACAAGGGTGGAATATATATTCATACTATGGAATGTTCCAAAGTCAAGGACTTGTGTTTTGTTTAATAAAACAACTAAGTGAATGAATCACCTGGGTGGAATGGAAGGAATGGTTTGTGTTGAGTGGTTCACAAGGCCCATTTCTATGGTTTACCTTGTGTATCTCACTTGTGGATGGCCACCCAGGAACAAAGAGATTTGAGATGTCAAATGTTGAGAAGCTTAAAGTGCAGCCACTTGGCATTATGGGCTCTGCCTGGATCATATAGGTTGCAATAACTTAGCCAAATGGACAGTTGGTGGTAGGGGAATGATAGGTTGGAACGCGTCCATTCTGGTCTAAGGGAAGGCTTCTGAAAGACCTTGACTTGGTGAAACCAAGTCTTGTGGGGAAAGTGCACCACCTCTGCAGAGTGTAAAATCTAAGTACTTAGCCATGTCCCTGGTAAAGGACAATTTGAGCATCAAGACATGGAAGCTATCAAGAATCTCCTCATCCCAATTTCTAAGTTAAAAACTTGTGGTTGAACAAGGTTTAAAGGATCACCAATTTCTATTGGGAGATGCCTTGGGTGATTTTGTCAAGCAAAAACTTAGTGTTTTCAAATGATAAGGAAAATCTATTTTGAGCAAAGCAAGCCTAAGCACCACTTAGCCAAATGCATATAGATGATAGACTCCACTATACTACCATAGTATCACTTGCCAATACAATTCCAATGTATTGACCCTTGTGGCTGTAACTTATTATGTTGCAGGTTTGTTTGATGTTAGTGAAGTTTACTGATTAGGATTACAAGTCTACAACCAACATGTCTGCCTGTGGCACTTTGAAGATGAAGGACCCCATGCTATTGTTATATTCTACTGCATTGTATTGAGATAGCCAAATGATCTATCTAAGATGTAATAAATTATTTTATTCCTGGTTATAAACTTGTATTATGACCTTTGTTTCTTGATATTACATCTTAACTGTGGATGCTAGCTATTGATCCAGGGACTAGCATTGTAAACACAGGGATCTCTACCTTATTAAAGGTTGGGAATCTTACAGATGGTATCAGAGCACTGTGTTGCCTGTAGGAATGTAACCCTAGGATTGGAAAAAAACCCCTTAGAAAAAGAATAGGAGTTGTATTTGTTCCAAAACCTATTTACAAATAATCTTGTATACTCTTTCCTCAACCCTTTGGCTTTTAATTCTACGTCTCTTCTATTTCAACTTGATGGATAAAGCCTACCCATGGCCAAAGACTTCACCATGTGCAAAGGACTTCATCAACTCAAATGACTTCAACATCTTCAGGTGATTTCAACTTTATTTTCACCAAGGACTTCAACTTGGATATCATCAAGGACTACAAGTGAGACAAGGAATATTACTCAAGACTTGAAGACTAAGGGAATACAACTTAGAAGGAACCATCATCACTTTATCGTTTTATGACCAAGATTTTTTCCAAGAAAACCATGATCTCATTCAAGAAGAACCAACTAATAAAGATGGAACGATCTCAAGTGAACCATATAGTTGGACCACCATATTTGGTGTAGATCAAACACACCAACCTATGTGGTGTAGCGAAAATATTTTGTTGCCTAAGGATGTGCTTGAACTTATTGTTTGAGTGGAATTTTTGTTTGTGATTGCTTGCACATTGCTTGAGTGAATTGTGATGTGTGATTAGAATTGATTCCTTACAAATATTTTGCCTATTCTAATCCCAATCCAACCCAAATAGATGACTACTCTAGGAAACTCCAACATCAAGGATGGTGACAACAACAACAACCAAGAGATCAACATGAGAGAACTCATAGTAACCCAAACCTAGTTGAACCAAGTGACAGCTCAATTTTTATCCAACACCAGTGAGTTAGATCCAACCATGCAAAGGTTTTTGGAAACCCAAACCAAATTGCTACATAAGGTGACAAATCAAATGATCAACATGGGAGACAACTCTTCTCAAGGAGTTTGTGACAACAAGGATGTCAAGGATGATATTCTAGAAGGAACCCAAGCTTGTAATGTTTGTGGAGACAAGGATCACACTTCCAAAGAGCATGAAGATCAATGCCACAATTGTGAAGAGAAACATCCAACTAATCAATGCCCCACATCTCAAGCTACTTGTTACCTATGTGAAGGAAATAATCATGTCCCTATCCAATGCCCCATCTATTCCATAGTGCAACAAAGGAAACAAGGTGGAGTGCAACAACTGATTGCAGACTACCATAAGGGAACAACTTTTACCAAGAAGGATGAAGACAAAGGAAAATCTCAGTTGGCACCTCCATGCAATATGACTCAATTTAAAGGACCAAAGAGGAGACATATGTATTATCCAAGGAAAAGGTCAAGGAGACCAGGAAACTTTCCTACCTTTGAGATAAGATATGAAGAACATGAACTAGAAGCACTCCTAGCTTTGGAGAAAAGCAAGAAGAAGAAAGACAAAAGCCAAGTGCAATGTTGCCATTGCAAAGAGATGGGACACTATGCCAATGAATGTCCAGAGAAGAAGAAAAAGTATAAAGAGATTATCCAAGTATGGTGCAACAACTGCAAAGAGTTAGTCCATTATGTGTCAACTTGTCCACAGAAGATACGTGAAGAACTCAATCTTATCACATGTTACAATTGTGGTAACCAAGGACATTATGCAAGAAATTGTCCAGAAAAGATGAAGCACAAGATAAAGCCTATGAAGGATCTCAGCCTTGTCACATGTTTCAAGTGTGGAAACAAAGGACACTATGCAGATGTTTGCCCAGAGAGGTTTCAACAAGACCCCAAGAAAGCCAAGATGTAATCTAGTTGGAAAAAATTTAAGGGTGGTAGTACCCTAGTTGCTTTGAGCCAACTTGTAACCCTAGCCTCTCCAAATATCGGGACGAGATTTATTTTAAGGGTGGTAGCCTTTCACATCCCAAGATTTTCCAAATCTTGTAATGTGAAAAATAAATAAACAAAATAAATAATTGTAGAAAATTAGGGTGAAAAGAAACTTTTGTTTCTAAATGGAAACTTAAAATCCCATCTGGAACAAACTTTGGTTAAAGATTGAATCCAACTAAATTCAAATCAAGAGGAATGCATTCTTCATAAATGCATCTAGAAATTTAAACACTTGGAGAATAAACCAAAACTCTAAAACCCTAATGGAAGAAAATCATTTTCAAGTTATCTCTAAGCCTATGGATTTGATCCATATAAAAATTGGTCAAGCAAACATTTCAAATTGATTAAGAATGACTATTAGAAATATTATAAAACCATATGAATTGGATTCACTTAATTTGGAGCCATAGATAAAATCTTATGAATTTAATAAGATAAGGAAATTGAATTTCCAAAGCTAATAAAGCAACCATCTAGAAATCCATACCAAATGGTGAGCAAATAATCCTAAAGGAACTTAAGGGATAAACAAATAATAAATAAAGTTATAAAAGTTGGAATCACTATTTTTGGATCTTTTAACAAAAAGATATGGTTTTCATAAACAAAGTAGAAATAATAAATAAGGATTATTTTATAGAGCCAAATTAAATCTTGGCAAAGAGAATGACATAAAATATTTCTATTTGATAAAAAGAGTAAAGGTTTATTTAAATAAAATAATAAGGATTTATTACTATCCAATTTTATTTAAGTAAAGGGTTTTCCTTTTTAAATAAACCCTAAAACTTGTTAAAATATTTTAAATAAGAATTCCAAGTATTTTAGTTTTTCAAATGAAACCTACTGAAAAGATTTTGATATTATTTAGATTTCAAATAGAGTTTGAAAAACATTATTTAAATCTTATTTGAATTACTACAAGGACCTATTTTAAATAATTATTATGCCCTAAGAAGAATAAAAGAATTATTCCAAAAATTGACTTCAGAATGTATAAGTAATTAGTGTTTGAATCCACACAAAATTTGAGAGAAGTTGAATTCAAATAAATGTTTGAATACACAAAAAAAAATCAAAATAGAAAATCAAATTGGAAAAAGAAAAATAACAGGAGAAGAAAAAAATAGGAAACAAGGCAACCCAACTAACCTAGCCCATCAGCAGCCCACTCCTTCTCCCCCACAGTGAATCGTTTTTCACTCGCGAACGAACCCGCAAACCCACTAACTAGCTGGACCCACTCCTCCTCTCTCCCTCTCGCTGACAACAGACCCCACGGCCACGTCGTCATCGTTCTCACCCGCCGCTGACCGCGCCCTCCCTCTCTCCCGTTACTGCCGATTGATTCGCGTGGTAAATTCTCTTCAATGCCACGTGATCCTCGCCCCCTGACCACACTCACTTAAGCGCCCGTTTCTCCTCTTCCTTTCCCCCAAAACATCATGCCTCGAGATCCACCAGGCTGCTCGGAATCATCTCCGGACCGCCACGGTCTCCGGCGAGCTCCACCTCTAATTCTGGCCACTCGCCATCGCCCCTCGCCTCCTCGAGCACACGAGTGTGACCCCCAGTCCCTGGCGCTTCTCTCTGCACGAAGGGGTAAGTAGTGCCTCTGAGCCGTGCGATGTCACTTAGATCCAACGCCTCACAACTGTCGATCCGCACGAAGCGATACAGACGAATAGAAACAAGACACGTGGCCCTGGTTGTTTGAATAAAACCAGAAATAATCTATTTGATGTTCTAATTTGAAAGAGTCATACCTTTCAAACCACATGTCCAAATTTTGCAAATTTTATATCAATGGAATCAACAAGACAAGTACTTTCTGACCATGCACTTAGTTTAGTAAAATGCTTCTGTTAAATTGATTGTTTTTGCAGAAACTTGTGTATGCATGTTTAGAATATAAAATGGTTCTAAAATGATTTTTGAGTTAAAACCTTTGGCAAATGGTTTGTTTTGAACCTACTGACCATAGAAATCAATTTGTGGTTTCAAAAACATATTTGGTGAAGCAAAAGAATAAAACCTTGAATTAAAACATTTCTAGCCAAATAAAAATATGGTTTAATTGCTAAAAATGATTTTGGAGCAACACCTTTGGGAAATGTTTTGATTTAAACTCTCTGACCCTAAACACAAGGTTTTATGATTTAAAAATATATTTTGATGAACCCTATAGATTGTTTCCTTATTAAAAGCATTTCTCCCCCACATAAAATAATGCTTTGGTTTAAAAATGGTATATAGGTAGAATCTTTTGCAAATAGTTTTGCCACTTTATAAAATGACCAATAAATGTTTTAGAATGTTTATAACCTAATATATACCACTTTTGTAAATAAAACAAAGTTTGACATGCTTGCATGCAATGTTTTGTTTCTTTTATTTTATATGATGTTGCTTGAATGGTAGATTGAAATATTGCTTGCTTGATTGGATTGTAGTGATTGAAGAGTGTGAATATTGAAAAGATCAAGGAATGAACTTATATTCTCTACCAAAAAGGAAAGTGATGCTTCATACTTTGTCCCATTATTTTCACTATGCATTAGTGATATTTCTAAGTAGGACTTGCATAGAATTTCTACTAAGTATAAACTATGCCATGGGAAATCCTAGTAGATGAAACCTTAGTAGAATTATTCTAAGTTAAGATTCCTACTACTATCATGCTTAGCTTATCTAGTAGAAAACAAGGGTGGAATATATATTCATACTATGGAATGTTCCAAAGTCAAGGACTTGTGTTTTGTTTAATAAAACAACTAAGTGAATGAATCACCTGGGTGGAATGGAAGGAATGGTTTGTGTTGAGTGGTTCACAAGGCCCATTTCTATGGTTTACCTTGTGTATCTCACTTGTGGATGGCCACCCAGGAACAAAGAGATTTGAGATGTCAAATGTTGAGAAGCTTCAAGTGCAGCCACTTGGCATTATGGGCTCTGCCTGGATCATATAGGTTGCAATAACTTAGCCAAATGGACAGTTGGTGGTAGGGGAATGATAGGTTGGAACGCGTCCATTCTGGTCTAAGGGAAGGCTTCTCAAAGATCTTGACTTGGTGAAACCAAGTCTTGTGGGGAAAGTGCACCACCTCTGCAGAGTGTAAAATCTAAGTACTTAGCCATGTCCCTGGTAAAGGACAATTTGAGCATCAAGACATGGAAGCTATCAAGAATCTCCTTATCCCAATTTCTAAGTTAGAAACTTGTGGTTGAACAAGGGTTAAAGGATCACCAATTTCTATTGGGAGATGCCTTGGGTGATTTTGTCAAGCAAAAACTTAGTGTTTTCAAATGATAAGGAAAATCTATTTTGAGCAAAGCAAGCCTAAGAACCACTTAGCCAAATGCATATAGATGATAGACTCCACTATACTACCATAGTATCACTTGCCAATACAATTCCAATGTATTGACCCTTGTGGCTGTAACTTATTATGTTGCAGGTTTGTTTGATGTTAGTGAAGTTTATTGATTAGGATTACAAGTCTACAACCAACATGTCTGCCTGTGGCACTTTGAAGATGAAGGACCCCATGCTATTGTTATATTCTGCTGCATTGTATTGAGATAGCCAAATGAGCTATGTAAGATGTAATAAATTATTTTATTCCTGGTTATAAAATTGTATTATGACCTTTGTTTCTTGATATTACATCTTAACTATGGATGCTAGCTATTGATCCAGGGATTAGCATTGTAAACACAGGGATCTCTACCTTATTAAAGGTTGGGAATCTTACACGTCCCATCCTATCAACCCTACCACCAACTATCTATCTGGCTAAGTTCTTGCAACCTATGTGGTCAAGGCAGAGCCCATATGCCCTATGGTTGCACTAGAAGCTTCTCAACACTAAACATCTCAAATCCTCTGTTCCTGGGTGGAAATCCACAAGTGTGATACACAAGGTAAACCATAGACATGGGCCTTGTGTAACCACTCAACACAAACCAACCATACCATTCCACCCAGGTGATTCATTCACATAGTTGTTTTACTAATAAAAAACATAAGTCATAGACTTAACAATATTTCATAGCATGAGTAATCCACCCTTGTAATCTACTAGCTAGGCTAAGCATACTTGTAGCAAGAATCTTAACTTAGGTAAAATTCTACTAAGACAACATCTACTAGGATTTCCCAAGGCATAGCATAGCATAGATACTTAGAAAAACTCCATGCAAGTCCTACTCAAAATATCACTAGTGCATAGTCAAAATAATGCAACAAAAAGTATGAAGAATCACTTGCCTTGTTAGCTAGGAGAGTAGCTGTAGGGGTTCGTAACATGGAAAACAAAAAAATTCTACCGCATGAACACACAATCAAGATCTAATCTATGATCAAGCCAAGATCTATCTATTAGATCAGTGCAACAAGTTGATAGAGTACTAACCCTCGAAGATCCAAAGCGGTTAACAAGAGCAGATTCTCGTGGGTGATGTAGTCGTTCACTTGCCGATATCAAGATCGCATATACGATCCTTCCGGCGCCGCGTTCCGGCAGCGCTCCCGCAATCGGTCTGTAACATCCCTAAAATCATGATTCAAACTCATGCATATCATCCATTCATCCATGATCATATAGAGTTCATTTCAAACAAAACAATTCAAAAACAGGAGCATATGAGCTCATTATTTTATGTGATCATCATTTAAAACAAATTCTACTCTTTCTATGAGAGGTTGTTGTTCATGAAACCAATTCTTGTGCCTTATTGCTTTCAGAATGAGTTGCTAGATTGCTAAGGTTTAAACCAAAATTTCAAAGCAAATACAATTTGAAAACCAATTTCAAAACCAATATGAAACAAGTGCTATGTCACTGTTTATTTTATTTTTCCAAAAATGACCAAGCCAATTCAAAGTGACCACATGGTTTTATGCCTAAAATTGTGACTGTTGCACACTGCAAAAATCCTGAAAAGATTTGAATTCAAATAGAGTTTGAATTCATTTGAAAATCATTCCAGAAAATCAAATCAGAAATAGAAAAGGAATAAAGAAAAGGAAAAGGGCGGTGCGGACTTTGGGGCCCAACAGTGGCTCAACCAGCTAGCCCACCCGGGTTTTCCCTCTCTCTCATGCGCATACGCACCTAGCGAGTCGCTGACGCCAGGACCCCACACCCCTTATGTTCCTCTCGCAGACAACTGGGCCCTCTCCACGTCGACTCCTTCTTCCCCAAATCTCGTCGTGAGCCTTGCCGCACTGGCCGTTGCTGCGTTGATTCCGCGGCGTAATTGCCATTGATTCACCAGGCGTTTCTTGTCGAGCCTCTGCCTACTTAAACCCCTCCCCACTCCGCTCCATTACCCTCACTCAATTTTCTCTCCATGCCACCAGGCTGCTCGCCTTCATAAACACCGCCGTAGCTCGAGCGATCTCCGCAGCAAATTCAGTGAGTCCGACAACAACCGGCAAGAACCACTGACGCCGTGCACGACTTCGACGAGCTCCCTCGGCCACTCTAGAGCGCCCCTTGCCGAACCATCACCACCTTGAGCATCAGCAGCCCTCTGCGATTCCGGTAAGCCCCTTCTCCCTCTCCCGTGCGACCTAGAATGTCAGCTCCGCCACTGTCAGATGCGCTGCCGCCTGTCGCCGCCGCTAGCGCCGCCACTACACTAGATGGTCAGGCTGCTCAGGAACATTGGATCCAGATCGTGCGGATAGGATAGAACGCGAGCGAAGCAGTAAGATTGGATCTGAGCCGCGCGATTAAGTTAGATCCTACGGCGTGGAAGCTCGATCCGACGCGAAGCGGTATCGGCCAGTAAAATTAAGACGCGTGGCAGTGAGTTAGGTTTAAAACAGAATTTGAATCTGATTTAGATTCAAAATTTATTTGGCTTTAACTTTTGATCCCCACGTTAGAATTTGACAAATTTTATACCGTTGGAATCAGGAGAACAAGCCCTTTCTAAATATGAAATGTGTTTAATGTTTAGCTGCTGTTAAAAAGGTTTTATTTGCAGAAACCTGTATAGGACTAATTTGAGTATTTGAAATGTTTAGGAATTGTTTTAGGGTATAAATATTGGTTGATTGGCAAGTTTTTATCTTGTTAGTGAATCAGTACCTTGCACTTGCTTAGTTGAGTTTTGAAAATCATCACTTAGCATTTTACATGCATGCATATATTTTTGTTTGTTTGTATATGTTTTGTGTGTAATTTGTTGCTACCATTCTTTTTGTAGACTTTGGTGCTAGTGATTGTGATTGTGAAGAGTGCTACTCTCCCAACTACCAAGGCAAGTGGTACTTCATGAATATTTCTATCCCTATATTTTATACTAAGCATTAGAAATATTTTGCTAAGTCTTGCATGATATTATTTTGCCTATATGCCATGTGGGAAATCCTAAGTAATTGTAGAATTGCTAGGAAATTTCTAAGTTAAGTTACTATCTATGCCATGCTTAGCCTAGCTAGTAGCAAACAAGGGTTGGTGAATTATACATGCTATGATGAAAATATTTCTAAGTCTTTGGACTTGTTTTGCTTAATAAAACAACTAAGTCAATGAATCACCTGGGTGGAAAGGGACTTGATTGGTGGTTTTGGTTGAGTGGTTACACAAGGCCCATGGCTATGGTTTACCTTGTGTATCTCACTTGTGGTAAGCCACCCAGGAACAAAGAGATTTTAGAGGCCAAGTGTTAAGAAGCTTCTAGTGCAGCCACTTGGCATCTGAACTCTGCCTGGATCACATAAGTTGCTAGAACTTAGCCATTTGGACAGTTGGTGGTAGTGGGAATGATAGGTTGGAGCGCATCCATTTGGTCTAAGGGAAGGCTTCTGTAAGGTCCTGTCTTGGTGAAACCAAGTCTGGTGGGGAAAGTGCACAACCTTTGTAGATGGAAAAATCTAAGTACTTAGCCAAGTCCATGGCAATGGAGAACTTGAGCATCAAGACATGGAAGCTATCAAGAATCTCATCATCCCAATTTCTAAAGTAAAACTTGTGGGTGAACAAGGGTGAAGGACCTCAATGTCTATTGGTGGTTCCTTGGGAAAAGTTTTGACAAAGAAAAACTTAGTGATTTCAACTAATAGGCAAAACCTATTTTGAGCAAAGCAAGCCAAGCTACACTTAGCCAAATTTG
The DNA here is from genome assembly GCA_023614405.1 of Avena insularis. NCBI lineage: Eukaryota > Viridiplantae > Streptophyta > Magnoliopsida > Poales > Poaceae > Avena > Avena insularis. Next base: position 235,860,966 of record CM042687.1, on the reverse strand, counting down.
CATATAGAATCTAGTCCACTTATAATATACTAAGGTATCACTTTCCAATACTATTCCAAAGTATTGACCCACTGTGGCTGTAACTTGTGATGTTGCAGGATACTCTGATGAGGATTAGGTGTCATGAGTCTACACTCAACATGTTTGCCTGTGGCACATGAAGATGAAGACTTATATTTATTTACTTATTCAAACTCTTGTAATAGGCCCATGGCCTTTAAGTTGTAAAGACTATGTTTGTCTCTGGAATGGATGTAATAAATGACCTTTGTATCTGTGTACTTCATCTTAAACTGTGGATGCTAGCAATGATCTAGAGACTAGCATTGCAATCACAGGGATCCTTTTCCTTTACAAAGGAGGGATCTTACAGATTTGTAACATCCCTAAAATCATGATTCAAACTCACGCATATCATCCATGCATCCATGATCATATGGATTTCATTTCAAACAAAACAATTCAAAAACAGGAGCATATGAGCTCATTATTTTATGTGATCATCATTTGAAACAAATGCTACTCTTTCTATGAGATGTTGTTGTTCATGAAACCAAATCTTGTGCCTTATTGCTTTCAGAATGAGTTGCTAGATTGCTAAGGTTTAAACCAAAATTTCAAAGCAAATACAATTTGAAAAACAATTTCAAAACCAATATGAAACAAGTGCTATGTCACTGTTTATTTTATTTTTCCAAAAATGACCAAGCTAATTCAAAGTGACCACATGGTTTTATGCCTAAAATTGTGACTGTTGCACACTGCAAAAATCCTGAAAATATTTGAATTCAAATAGAGTTTGAATTCATTTGAAAATCATTCCAGAAAATCAAATCAGAAATAGAAAAGGAATAAAGAAAAGGAAAAGGGCCGGCGCCAGACTGTGGGCCCAACAATGGCTCAAGCCCAGCTAGCCCACCGGGTTTTCCCTCTCTCTCTCACAGTGAGCGCACCGAATGGTCGACGCCTTAACCCCACCTCTTACATTTCCTCTCGCACAAGCTGGGCCCTCTCCACGTCGACTCCTTCTTCCCAAATCTCGTCTTGAGACGCTTGGCCGCTGGCGTTTGCCATTGATTCGCCAGGCGTTTCTTGTCGAGCCTCTGGCTACTTAAACCCCTCCCCACTCCGCTCCATTCCCCTCACTCAATTTTCTCTCCACGCCACCAGGCTGCTCGCAACTCGCCAAACACCGCCGCAGCTCCGACGATCTCCGACAGCAAATTCCGGTGAGTCCCGACCGCCCCTGTGCCTCTGATTCAAACGAGTGTGTCCAGTAGAACCTCGTGCATCTTCTGATACCCTTTGTTTGCCTGCTTGTGACCCAGGACGCCGTCCCTGTTTGTTCCCGCAAACGACCGAGCTGCCACTCAACTCCGGCGACCGATTACGGTAAGCATAGCGCGCCCCTTGATCTCTCTCGCATACGAGGTTGTTCGCCACTGTCTTGCTCATCTCCTAAACCACCTGGTTCGTGTTAGGGCGACGCGAAACCTCGGCAACGACTTCGACAGCAACCACCTAACGCCGTGCACGACTCCGACGAGCTCCCTCGGCCACTCTAGAGCGCCCCTTGCCAAACCATCACCACCTTGAGCATCAGCAGCCCTCTGCGATTCCGGTAAGCCCCTTCTCCCTCTCCCGCGCGACCTAGAACGTCAGCTCCGCCATCGCCGACGCTGCCGCTTCGCCCGCTAGCGCCGCGCGCCACTAGATGGTCATTTGCCAGAACGTTGGATCCAGATCGTGTGGATAGGATAGAACGCGAGCGAAGCGGTAAGATTGGATCTGAGCCGCACAATTAAGTTAGATCCTACGGCGCGGAAGCTCGATCCGACGCGAAGCGGTATCAGCCAGTAAAATTAAGACGCGTGGCAGTGAGTTAGGTTTAAAACAGAATTTGAATCTGATTTAGATTCAAAATTGATTTGGCTATAACTTTTGATCCCCATGTTAGAATTTGACAAATTTTATACCGTTTGAATCAGGAGAACAAGCCCTTTATAAATATGCAATGTGTTTAATGTTTAGCTTCTGTTAAAAAGGTTTTATTTGCAGAAACTTGTGTAGGACTAATTTGAGTATTTGAAATGTTTAGGAATTGTTTTAGGGTATAAATATTGGTTGATTGGCAAGTTTTTATCTTGTTAGTGAATCAGTACCTTGCACTTGCTTAGTTGAGTTTTGAAAATCATCACTTAGCATTTTACATGCATGCATATATTTTTGTTTGTTTGTATATGTTTTGTGTGTAATTTGTTGCTACCATTCTTTGTGTAGACTTTGGTGCTAGTGATTGTGATTGTGAAGAGTGCTACTCTCCCAACTACCAAGGCAAGTGGTACTTCATGAATATTTCTATCCCTATATTTTATACTAAGCATTAGAAATATTTTGCTAAGTCTTGCATGTTATTATTTTGCCTATATGCCATGTGGGAAATCCTAAGTAATTGTAGAATTGCTAGGAAATTTCTAAGTTAAGTTACTATCTATGCCATGCTTAGCCTAGCTAGTAGCAAACAAGGGTTGGTGAATTATACATGCTATGATGAAAATATTTCTAAGTCTTTGGACTTGTTTTGCTTAATAAAACAACTAAGTCAATGAATCACCTGGGTGGAAAGGGACTTGATTGGTGGTTTTGGTTGAGTGGTTACACAAGGCCCATGGCTATGGTTTACCTTGTGTATCTCACTTGTGGTAAGCCACCCAGGAACAAAGAGATTTTAGAGGCCAAATGTTAAGAAGCTTCTAGTGCAGCCACTTGGAAATATGGGCTCTGCCTGGATCACATAAGTTGCTAGAACTTAGCCATTTGGACAGTTGGTGGTAGTGGGAATGATAGGTTGGAGCGCGTCCATTTGGTCTAAGGGAAGGCTTCTGAAAGGTCCTGTCTTGGTGAAACCAAGTCTGGTGGGGAAAGTGCACAACCTCTGCAGATGGAAAAATCTAAGTACTTAGCCAAGTCCATGGCAATGGACAACTTGAGCATCAAGACATGGAAGCTATCAAGAATCTCATCATCCCAATTTCTAAAGTAAAACTTGTGGGTGAACAAGGGTGAAGGACCTCAATGTCTATTGGTGGTTCCTTGGGAAAAGTTTTGACAAAGAAAAACTTAGTGATTTCAACTAATAGGCAAAACCTATTTTGAGCAAAGCAAGCCAAGCTACACTTAGCCAAATTTGCATATAGAGTCTAGTCCACTTATAATATACTAAGGTATCACTTGCCAATACTATTCCAAAGTATTGACCCACTGTGGCTGTAACTTGTGATGTTGCAGGATACTCTGATGAGGATTAGGTGTCATGAGTCTACACTCAACATGTTTGCCTGTGGCACATGAAGATGAAGACTTATATTTATTTACTTATTCAAACTCTTGTAATAGGCATGTGGCCTTTAAGTTGTAAAGACTATGTTTGTCTCTAGAATGGATGTAATAAATGACCTTTGTATCTGTGTACTTCATCTTAAACTGTGGATTCTAGCAATCATCCAGGGACTAGCATTGCAATCATAGGGATCCTTTTCCTTTACAAAGGAGGGATCTTACAGATGGTATTAGAACACTGTGTTGCCTATAGGATTATGACCCTAGGATTGGAAACCACTAAGGAAAAGTTTTCAACTTCTACACTTGTCTAATCTTCTCGTAAACTTTTCTAATCTTCTTTCTCAACTCTATTTGTAGATGAACTCCATCAACGAGGCCGTAAGGAAGGGACCACTCATGACAATGACTTTGGAGTGTGAGACAGAATTCCCCAAAGCTCTCAAGGACCTCATGGTTGCATTAGAGATACAAGGTGCAGCTGTGTACAAAGGTTTTCCTGTGATGGATGAAGGAGTGAAATACTGGTGGGTGCAACTTCACTTGTATAAAAACAAGGAAGACAACCATCAGAAAAAAGGATTCTGCATGTTCACCAATTCAGTGGTGCACCCTACATTCTTTGAATCAGCAAGGGATGCAGCTTGGAAGACCATCAAAGAACTTGGTGATAGATTCAAGTGCAGAATGCTCAACCTCCAAAATGATCTCAAGAAAGAGAAAGAACATACTCAAGAGTTGGAAGCTACCAACCAAACCTTAAGAGGAGACATTATAGACTTAGAGATGGAGTCATGTGAGCAAGATAGGCTGATTGTTTCTAGAAACATTGTGTTAGCCAACAGATCCAGTGAGATAGGATTGTAAACGTACTTCGTTAGTTGGACCACCACTATCACCTTATTTTCCAAAATGTTGTTTTAAAATAAGATTGAACCTTGGTTGTGGTAATGGTTTCATGTATACATGACTTGTGTGTTTTGATTCCCAAGGATATGTATGTGATGTTTTGTCTTTTGTTTTATCTTGACTTGTGTTGTTCTAACTTTTCTATCTTATAAATAGATGCCTATTACCATCAGCACTGTTGAGGAGTTCCAGGTTACCCGCTTTGGTCCTCGTATCGTTGAGCTTACCACTTTGCTCAATCTCCCTCTTCCCACCATCATGGTGCATCCCCTCACCAAGTTTGAGAGGAAGGACCCCTGGGGATTCAAGGTCAACCAGCCCGGACGCCAGACTGAGCCTACCACGGAGGCCATTGTCTTCAAGCTCATGCACGATGACAGGGAGAGAGGCCTTGAGGTAGTTATGCAGGATCTGGTAGGACGTCTGCTAGGGAGACACTCCTGACAGGTCAGAGGCACCCACTTCCACGTCTTCGGAAGACGTGATGAGGATGGAGAGTCCATCGACTTCGAGGACGATTCGAGGGACGCAATAGAGCCGATTCGCCTGTACCTCCAGGACTTAGAGTCTCTCATTAGGCACGTGGACACGTACAGGACTAATGTCATGCTCAACAATGACGAGCTCCAGGTGCAGCTTCGCGAGAAGGACAAGCTCTTCGCGGAGCAAGACGAGATAGTCAAGGAAATGGAGGCGAAGTTCGAGACCCAGGACAGGAAGTTCAAGAGTCAGGAGAAACGTGTCCAGGATAGGAACAAGAAGATCCGGGACATGAATGAAGAACTGCAGTCCAAGGACTTCGAGCTAGAGCAGCAGACGGTGATTGAGAGGCTTCGTTCCCAGAAGAGGGATCTCAAGGCCACGATAGAGACCTTGACCACTAGTGTTGAGGAATACAAGACCGCGATGGAGAAGAAGGTCTTACCTTTGTCGAGGAGGAGGTTGATGCCGAGGAGTAGATTTGACTACTCATTTATCTTTTATTATCGTACTTGTTATTTGACCATCCGACATGTGGATGGCTTGCTACTTGTGTGTTTTACTTTGTGAACTTGTTATCTTGTTGTTGAACTTTATCTTTGTGTTGCATGCTATGTGTTTGCTTATGTGATGTATGTGCATGAAAGCATCTATGGATATCTCATTCTTATCTCTATTTGAACAAACCACAGATGCCTCCCCGTCGTGCAAACCCCAACCCCAACAACAACATCACTCCAGAAATGCAACAAATGATGACCGCTCAAACTCAGCTTATGCAGATGATGACGACGTTCATCCAGAACCAAAACAACAACAATAACAACTATAACAACAACAACAACAATAACAACAACAACAACCCTCCGGGTTTTGATATGCTTACCAGGTTCTTGAGATTTAGGCCAGCTAAGTTCTCAGGGACGACTGATCCCATGGTGGCCAATGATTGGCTATGTTCTGTGAACAAGGACTTGGTAACCGTGGGCTGCACTAGATGAAGTTGACACCGACTGTAAGATCCCTCCTTTGTAAAGGAAAAGGATCCCTGTGATTGCAATGCTAGTCCCTGGATCATTGCTAGCATCCACAGTTTAAGATGAAGTACACAGATACAAAGGTCATTTATTACATCCATTCCAGAGATAACATAGTCTTTACAACTCAAGGCCACAGGCCTAATACAAGAGTTTGATTAAGTAAATAAAAGTAAGTCTTCATCTTCATGTGCCACAGGCAAACATGTTGAGTGTAGACTCATGACACCTAATCCTCATCAGAGTAACCTGCAACATCACAAGTTACAGCCACAGTGGGTCAATACTTTGGAATAGTATTGGCAAGTGATACCTTAGTATATTTTAAGTGGACTGGATACTATATGCAAATTTGGCTAAGTGTAGCTTGGCTTGCTTTGCTCAAAAATAGGTTTTTCCTATTAGTTGAAATCACTAAGTTTTCTTTGTCAAAACTTTTCCCAAGGAACCACCAATAGACATTGAGGTCCTTCACCCTTGTTCACCCACAAGTTTTACTTAGAAATTAGAATGATGAGATTCTTGATAGCTTCCATGTCTTGATGCTCAAGTTGTCCATTGCCATGGATTTGGCTAAGTACTTAGATTTTTCCATCTGCAGAGGTTGTGCACTTTCCCCACCAGACTTGGTTTCACCAAGGCAGGACCTTTCAGAAGCCTTCCCTTAGACCAAATGGACGCGTTCCAACCTATCATCCCACTACCACCAACTGTCCAGATGGCTAAATTCTAGCAACCTATGTGATCCAGGCAGAGCCCATATTGCCAAGTGGCTGCACTAGAAGCTTCTCAACACTTGGCCTCTAAAATCCCTTTGTTCCTGGGTGGCTTTCCACAAGTGAGATACACAAGTTAAACCATAGCCATGGGCCTTGTGTAACCACTCAACCAAAAACCACCAATCAAGTCCCTTTCCACCCAGGTGATTCATTGACTTAGTTGTTTTATTAAGCAAAACAAGTCCAAAGACTTAGAAATATTTTCATCATAGCATGTATAATTCACCAACCCTTGTTTGCTACTAGCTAGGCTAAGCATGGCATAGATAGTAACTTAACTTAGAAATTTCCTAGCAATTCTACAATTACTTAGGATTTCCCACATGGCATATAGGCAAAATAATATCATGCAAGACTTAGCAAAATATTTCTAATGCTTAGTATAAAATATAGGGATAGAAATATTCATGAAGTACCACTTGCCTTGGTAGTTGGGAGAGTAGCACTCTTCACAATCACAATCACTAGCACCAAAATCTACACATAGAATATAGCCACAATCACATACAAAACATATACAATCAAAAATATATATGCATGCATGCAAGATGCTAAGTGATGATTTTTAAAACTCAACCAAGCAAGTGCATAGTACTGAATTCTAAACAAGTCAAAACTTTGCCAAACCAAATTTATTTGACACTAAAAACAATTCCTAAACATTTCATATAACTAAATAAGCCCTACACATGTTTTTGCAACAGAAACCATTTTAACAGAAGCTAAACATTAAACACATTGCATATTTAGAAAGGGCTTGTCTTCCTGATTCCAACGGTATAAAATTTGCCAAAATCTAACGTGGGAATCAAAAGTTACAAACAAAACAAATTTGAACTAAAATCTGATTCAAAATCTGTTTTAAATCTAACTCACTGCCACGCGGCGTATCCTATTGGCGCGTACCGATTCGCACAGATTGGTCGATGTAGATCGTTGGATTTAAGTGATCGTGTACGGCTCAGATCTAACATACCGTTTCGTTAAGTGATTCTATCGCACGCGTTGGATCTAGATCCAACGGCTCTTGATCACACGACCAAGGTCTGGCGGCGCGCGGCGACGGCGAGCGGCGGAGCGCTCTGCCAGTGGCGGTGCCGGCGTTCTAGGTCACCCGGGGAGGGAAGAGGATGCTTACCAGAACCGCCGTGACGAGGTGAAGCTCAACGCGTCTCTGGTTGGCGAAGGGGCGCTCGTCGGGGATTCCTCGCCGGAGTTTGCGAACGCGTCGGGTGCGGCTGCTCGTCGACGTGGGCAAAGATACAGATCACGCCGGGGCAAAATAAGCAGTGCGTTAGATGCGCGGAGTGATGCTGGTCATGCGAGTGTCAAAGAGAGAACAAGGCGCAGTCAGAACTAACCAGGAAAGTTCCCCGGAGTTGGAGACGGCGTCGGCTTCTCTCGATGCTCGTCGAAGTCGAAGCTCTGGATCACAAACAGATGGGCAAAGGGGATCAGGAGGTGCGCAAGGAAGTTGCGAAGCTGCTCGTATGAACCAGAGAGGAAGGGGCGCACGAGGTTTACCAGAATTGGTCTCCGGAGTAGGTTCTGTCTGCGGCGGCGCAAGAGCGAATACTGGCAGCCTGGTGGCGAGAAGGGTGTGCAGTGTGGGGGGAAATGACCGCGAGGGGGAGAGGTTCTTATAGCTGGAGCTGGGCGTGGAGTTACTCACGGAATCAATGGGAATAAACGCGGCAGTGACTGCGGCGATGGTAACGGCCTTGAGTGGCGGTAGCGTGATTACGAAGACGACGACGGGTCACGGGTCCACTTGTCGACAAAATAAGCAGAGGAGGTGGGGTCTGGCGTCGGCGACTCAAGGTGCTTACAGCGTGAGAGAGAGAGAGGGGACCCGGGTGGGCTAGCTGGGCTGATTTCGTTGTTGGGCCCAAAGTCTGGCGCCGGCCCTTTTCTTTTTCTAATTTGATTTTCTGGAATGATTTTCAAATGAATTCAAACTCTATTTGAATTCAAATCTTTTCAGGATTTTTGCAGTGTGAAACAGTCACAATTCTAGGCATAAAACCATGTGGTCACTTTGAATTGGCTTGGCCATTTTTGGAAAGGCAAAATAACAGTGACATAGCACTTGTTTCAATTTGGTTTTGAAATTGGTTTTCAATTTGTATTTGCTTTGAAATCTTGGTTTGAACCTTAGCAATCTAGCAACACAATCTGAAAACAACAAGGCACAAAGTTTGGTTTCATGAACCACAATCTCTCATAGAAAGAGTAGCATTTGTTTCAAATGATGATCACATAAAATAATGAGCTCATATGCTCCTGTTTTAGAATTGTTTTGTTTGAAATGAATTCTATATGATCATGGATGCATGGATGATATGCATGAGTTTGAAACATGATTTTAGGGATGTTACAAATCTAACCCCCTTAAGGTGAATCTCGCCCTCGAGATTCGGATTGGCTAGCAAATAGGTGAGGGTGGTCTTTCCGAATATCATCTTCTCTTTCCCATGTTGCTTCCTCTTCGGAATGATGATTCCACTGCACTTTGCAAAACTTGATAGTCTTAGTCCTTGTGACTCTTTCTGCAGTTTGAAGAATCTTGATAGGTTTCTCTTCATAAGTGAGATCACTTTCTAGTTGAACTTCCTCCAAAGGTATAGTATCCTTCAAAGAAGTTTCTTCCATTTCTGGATGACATTTCTTAAGTTGACTCACATGAAACACATTATGAACAGCTGACAGAGATTCTGGCAGTTCAATTTCATAGGCAACTTCTCCTTTGCGACTCAGAATCTTGAATGGCCTAACATATCTTGGTGCCAATTTTCCTTTGACTCCGAATCTCTTCACTCCATGAACTGGTGACACTCTAAGATAGGCTCTATCACCAACTTCATAGGTGACTTCTCTATGCTTAGGATCTGCGTAGCTTTTCTGTCGGGACTGTGCTATCTTCAACCTGTCCTTAACCAATTTGACCTTCTCTTCGTCTTCTTTGATAAGATCTAGCCCGAATAAACTTCTTTCTCCCACACCATTCCATAACAATGGGGTGGTACACTTTCTTCCGTAGAGAAACTCAAACGGTGCCATCTCAATGCTGGCTTGATAGCTGTTGTTATAAGAAAATTCTGTGTAAGGCAGACTTTCATCCCAACTGGCTCCATAGTCTAAGGCACATGCCCTCAACATGTCTTCGAGAATCTGATTAGTCCTTTCTGTTTGTCCATCAGTTTGAGGATGAAAAGCAGTACTGAATTCCAACCTCGTTCCTAATGACTCATGTAACTGTCTAAAAAAATGGGAAGTGAATTGAGTTCCCCTATTAGATACAATGCTCTTGGGCACTCCATGTAGACATACAATTCTACTCATGTAGATCCTGGCTAACTTAGCACTTGTATAGGTTGTCTTCATGGGTATGAAATGAGCCACTTTAGTTAGGCGATCCACTACTACCCAAATAGAATCGTATCCTGACTGGGTCCTTGGTAATCCGGTAATGAAATCCATACCAATCTTGTCCCACTTCCAATCAGGAATAGGTAGTGGCTGAAGCAAACCTGCTGGTTTCTGATGTTCCGCTTTCACCCTACTACACACATCACACAAGGCAATATGTACGGCCATGTCCTTCTTGAGATTATTCCACCAAAATCTTTCTTTCGTGTCCATGTACATCTTGGTGTTACCCGGATGAATGGAATACGGAGAGTTGTGTGCTTCTTGCAAAATCAGTTTCCGCAACTCCGGGTCTTGTGGAACACAGATACGTTTCCCATGCCATAAAGTACCCTGTTCATCTTCATGGAATTCTTTGTCTTTTCCTTTGCCAATCCTTTCCTTAATCTCTTCAATTTCCTTATCAGTCTTCTGGGCTTCTTTGATCTTGTCCAACAAAGTGGGTTGAACATCCAAAGACATAAGATGTCCTTCAGGCACAATCTCCAATCTGAGTTTTCTAAATTGGGTACACAGATCATCTGGCAATTCTCCTTTGGTAAGGCCATTCACAAAAACTTTGCGACTTAGAGCATCTGCTACAACATTTGCTTTACCTGGGTGGTATTGCAAACTTAACTCATAGTCTTTGATAAGCTCTAACCATCTTCTTTGTCTCATATTAGTCTCCTTCTGGGTGAAGATATACTTCAAACTTTTGTGATCTGTGAACACTTCACAACGCTTTCCCAAAAGATAGTGTCTCCATGTTTTGAGTGCATGGACAACAGAGGCTAACTCTAAATCATGAGTAGGATAGTTCACTTCATGAGTTTTGAGTTGTCTCGAGGCATAAGCCACAACTTTACCGTCTTGCATAAGTACTGCACCCAAACCCTGATGAGATGCATCACAATATACTTGGAAATCTTTTTCCAAATCTGGTAGACACAAGACTGGTGCTGTCACAAGTCTCTTCTTCAATTCCTGAAAGCTGAGTTCACAACCTTCAGACCAAGCAAACTTCTTGTCTTTCTTTAGTAATTCCGTCATAGGCTTAGCTACCTTGGAGAAATTCTCAATGAACCTCCTGTAGTAACCTGCTAAGCCAAGGAAACTACGAACTTATTTCACTGACTTGGGAGATTCCCATTCAGTCACAGCTGAAACTTTAGCAGGATCAACTGCTACACCATCCTTCGTCATAACATGATCAAGAAAACCAACTTCATCCAACCAGAACTCACACTTGCTGAATTTGGCATAAAGTTTATGCTCTCTTAACTTCTCAAGTATCAAACGCAAATGTCCTTCATGTTCTTCTTTGCTCTTGGAGTAGACTAAGATGTCATCGATGAAAACGACAACAAACTTGTCAAGGAATTCCATGAACACCTTGTTCATCATATTCATGAAGTATGCTGGAGCATTTGTCAAGCCAAAAGGCACTACGGTATACTCATACAATCCATACCTTGTAGTGAATGCTGTCTTAGGTATGTCTTGTTCTCTTATCTTGAGTTGAAAATAGCCTGACCTTAGATCAATCTTTGAGAACACACAAGCTCCTTCTAGCTGATCAAACAAGTCATTGATTCTAGGCAAAGGGTATTTGTTCTTGATAGTTACCTCGTTGAGTGAATGGTAATCTATGCATAACCTTTGACTTCTATATTTCCTCTCCACGAACAAAACTGGGGCTCCCCAAGATGAAGAACTTGGTTGAATAAATCCTTTCTACAACTGTTCTCCAAGTTGTTTCTTGAGTTCTTTCAGTTCATCAACTGACATTTTATATGGTCTCTTTGCTTTTGGTCCAGAACCTGGTACCAAATCTATCAGAAACTCCACATCTCTATCTGGTCGCATTCCCGGCAATTCTTCCGGAAACACATCCGGATACTCACTCACAATTGGCACACTATCCATGCTAACCCCCTTAAGAGAATTTAGCTTACTCCTTTTTGCTTCAAAGTTGGTCTTGAATCTGATCCTTTTATTTTCTGGAGTTGTGAGTGAGACAATATGGTTGGCACAATCTATCACTCCTTTGTACTTAGTCATCTAGTCCATTCCCAGAATGACATCCAATCCTTGGGAGTTTAGAATTATCAAGTTAACGGGAAACTTATACTTCCCAAATTCTATGACTAGATCATGACATCCTGAATTCACTATCATTTCTCCACCAGGAGAACTTACTTTTATAGGACACCCAATAGTTTCTACCGATAGTTCATTTCTTTCAACAAATGATCTTGATATGAATGAATGAGATGCGCCAGTATCAAAGAGTACAAATGCTGGAATAGAATTGAGTCTGAACTTACCAGCAACAGCATCAGGCTCCTCATAGACCTCCTCCACATTGATGTGGTTTACTTGTCCCTTCTGAAAAGGGTTGGGCTTGTTGGGTCCTTCAATTTTCTTTTCTGGGCATTCATTTGCATAATGCCCCATCTTCTTGCATTTGAAGCATTCAACCTGACTGATGTCTCTCTTAACAGGTTGACTTCCACTTCCATTACCACTGTGGTGGCTCTTATGTCCACTCTTGTGGTTCTTGTACTTGTCATTGTCATGACTACGGTGATGCTTGTTGTCATGACGGTTGTGGTTGTGGTGCTTGTTGAATTTCCCATGCTTATGGGATCCTGAGCTTCCATTGTCATCATAATGAGATCGTTTGTGAGACGATCCCGAGTTGTGCTTGTTGGAGTGCTTCATCTTTCTACTCTCAACTTGCTTCATTTTGTTCTCCAATATTGCAGCCTTGTCACAGAGCGACTGATAAGTGGGAACATAGGCCACAGCCAATTGTAGATTCAGCTCAGCATTCAAGCCTTCAAGAAATTTTTCCTTTCTCTTGGCATCAGTGTCAACTTCATCCGGTGCATAACGCACCAGATTGTTGAACTCCTCAATATATCCAGCCACGCTGCGGTGGCGTTGCTTCAGATTGTGGAACTCTTTCTTTTTCAGACTCATCACTCTTGATGAGATATGAGCAGTGTGAAAGCCATCCTCAAAGATAGCCCATGTCACTTCATCTATGGGAGTGGTGATATGGAAGTTGTCCCACCAAGTGGCGGCTGGTCCTTCCAGCAGATGTGCTGCAAATCTGACCTTCTCAGCATCCGTACAGCCCACTGTTACCAAGTCCTTGTTTACTGAGCGTAGCCAGTCATTGGCCACCATGGGATCAGTCGTCCCCGAGAACTTTGCTGGCCTCAATCTCAAGAACCTGGTGAGCATATCAAAACCCGGTCGGTTGTTGTTGTTATTGTTGTTGTTGTTATTATTGTTTTGGTTCTGGATGAACGTTGTCATCATCTGCATCAGTTGTGTTTGAGCAGTCATCATTTGCTGCATTTCTAGAGTGATGTTGTTGTTGTTGTTGGGGTTGGGGTTTGCACGACGGGGAGGCATCTGTGGTTTGTTCAAATAGAGATAAGAATGAGATACCCATAGATGCTTTCACACACATTACATCACATAAACAAACATAAAGCATGCAAAACAAAGATAAAGGTTCAATAACAAGATAACAAGTTCACAAAGTAAAACACACAAGTGGCTTGCCATCCACATGTCGGATGGTCAAATAACAAGTTCTCGAATAACAAGTACTATAATAAAAGATAAATGAGTAGTCAATCTACTCATCGGCATCAATCTCCTCCTCGACAAAGGTAAGACCTGCGTTCTCCATCGCGGTCTTGTTTTCCTCGATGCTAGTGGTCAAGGTCTCTATCTTGGCCTTGAGAGCCCTCTTCTGGGAACGAAGCCTCTCAATCACCATCTGCTGCTGCTCTAGCTTGAAGTCCTTGGACTGCAGTTCTTCAGTCATGTCCCGGATTTTCTTGTTCCTATCCTGGACACGCTTCTCCTAACTCTTGAACTTCCTGTCTTGGGTCTCGAACTTCGCCTCCATTTCCTTGACTATCTCGTCTTGCTGCACGAAGAGCTTTTCCTTCTCACGAAGCTGCACCTGGAGCTCATCATTGCTGAGCATGACATTGGTACTGTCCGTGTCCACGTGCCTAATGAGAGACTCTAAGTCCTAGAGGTACAGGCGTATCGGCTCTGTTGCGTCCCTCGAATCGTCCTCGAAGTCGATGGACTCTCCATCCTCATCACGTCTTTTGAAGACGTGGAAGTGGGTACCTCTAACCTGTTGGGAGTGTCGCCCTAGCAGATGTCCTATCAGGTCCTGCATAACTACCTCAAGGCCTCTCTCCCTGTCATCGTGCATGAGCTTGAAGACAATGGCCTCCGTGGTAGGCTCTGTCTGGCGTCCGGGCTGGTTGACCTTGAAGCCCCAGAGGTCCTTCCTCTCAAACTTGGTGAGGGGATGCACCATGATGGTGGGAAGAGGGAGATTGATCAAAGTAGTAAGCTCAACGATACGAGGACCAAAGCGAGTAACCTGGAACTCCTCAACAGTGCTGATGGTAATAGGCATCTATTTATAAGATAGAAAAGTTAGAACAATACAAATCAAGATAAATCAAAAGACAAAACATCACATACATATCCTTGGGAAGCAAAACACACAAGTCATGCATACATGAAACCATTACAACAACCAAGGTTCAATCTTATTTTAAGCAACATTTTGGAAAATAAGGTGATAGTGGTGGTCCAACTAACGAAGTACGTTTACAATCCTATCTCACTGGATCTGTTGGCTAACAGAATATTTCTAGAAGCAATCAGCCTATCTTGCTCACATGATTCCATCACTAAGTCTATAATGTCTCCTCTTAAGGTTTGGTTGGTAGCTTCCAACTCTTGGGTATGTTCCTTCTCCTTCCTTAGATCATTTTGGAGGTTGAGCATTCTGCACTTGACTCTATCACCAAGTTCCTTGATGGTCTTCCAAGCTGCATCCCTTGCTGATTCAAAGAATGTAGGGTGCACCACTGAATTGGTGAACATGCAGAATCCTTTTTCCTAATGGTTGTCTCCCTTGTTTTTATACAAGTGAAGTTGCACCCACCAGTATTCCACTCCTTCATCCATCACAGGAAAACCTTTGTACACAGCTGCACCTTGTATCTCTAATGCAACCATGAGGTCCTTGAGAGCCTTGGGGAATTCTGTCTCACACTCCAAAGTCATTGTCATGAGTGGTCCTTTCCTCACGGCTTCGTTGATGGAGTTCATCTACAAATAGAGATGAGAGAGAAGATTAGAAAAGTTTACGAGAAGAATAGACAAGTGTAGAAGTTGAAATTTTTTCCTTAGTCGTTTCCAATCCTAGGGTCATAATCCTACAGGCAACACAGTGCTCTGATACCATATGTAAGATCCCTCCTTTGTAAAGGAAAAGGATCCCTGTGATTGCAATGCTAGTCCCTGGATCATTGCTAGCATCCACAGTTTAAGATGTAGTACATAGATACAAAGGTCATTTATTACATCAATTCCAGAGATAACATAGTCTTTACAACTCAAGGCCATAGGCCTAATACAAGAGTTTGATTAAGTAAATAAATGTAAGTCTTCATCTTCATGTGCCACACGCAAACATGTTGAGTGTAGACTCATGACACCTAATCCTCATCAGAGTAACCTGCAACATCACAAGTTACAGCCACAGTGGGTCAATACTTTGAATAGTATTGGCAAGTGATACCTTAGTATATTTTAAGTGGACTAGATACTATATGCAAATTTGGCTAAGTGTAGCTTGGCTTGCTTTGCTCAAAAATATTTTTTTCCTATTAGTTGAAATCACTAAGTTTTTCTTTGTCAAAACTTTTCCCAAGGAACCACCAATAGACATTGAGGTCCTTCACCCTTGTTCACCCACAAGTTTTACTTATAAATTAGAATGATGAGATTCTTGATAGCTTCCATGTATTGATGCTCAAGTTGTCCATTGCCATGGACTTGGCTAAGTACTTAGATTTTTCCATCTGCAGAGGTTGTGCACTTTCCCCACCAGACTTGGTTTCACCAAGACAGGACCTTTCAGAAGCCTTCCCTTAGACCAAATGGACGTTCAACCTATCATCCCACTACCACCAACTGTCCAAATGGCTAAGTTCTAGCAACCTATGTGATCCGAGAGCCCATATTGCCAAGTGGCTGCACTAGAAGCTTCTCAACACTTGGCCTCTAAAATCCCTTTGTTCCTGGGTGGCTTTCCACAAGTGAGATACACAAGGTAAACCATAGCCATGGGCCTTGTGTAACCACTCAACCAAAAACCACCAATCAAGTCCCTTTCCACCCAGGTGATTCATTTACTTAGTTGTTTTATTAAGTAAAACAAGTCCAAAGACTTAGAAATATTTTCATCATAGCATGTATAATTCACCAACCCTTGTTTGCTACTAGCTAGGCTAAGCATGGCATAGATAGTAACTTAACTTAGAAATTTCCTAGCAATTCTACAACTACTTAGGATTTCCCACATGGCATATAGGCAAAAATAACATGCAAGACTTAGCAAAATATTTCTAATGCTTAGTATAAAATATAGGGATAGAAATATTCATGAAGTACCACTTGCCTTGGTAGTTGTGAGAGTAGCACTCTTCACAATCACAATCACTAGCACCAAAATCTACACATAGAATATAGCCACAATCACATACAAAACATATACAATCAAAAATATATATGCATGCATGCAAGATGCTAAGTGCTGATTTTTAAAACTCAACCAAGCAAGTGCATAGTACTGAATTCTAAACAAGTCAAAACTTTGCCAAACCAAATTTATTTGACACTAAAAACAATTCCTAAACATTTCATATAACTAAATAAGCCCTACACATGTTTTTGCAAAAGAAACCATTTTAACAGAAGCTAAACATTAAGCACATTGCATATTTAGAAAGGGCTTGTCTTCCTGATTCCAACGGTATAAAATTTGCCAAAATCTAACGTGGGAATCAAAAGTTACAAACAAAATAAATTTGAACTAAAATCTGATTCAAAATCTGTTTTAAGTCTAACTCACTGCCACACGGTGCTATCCTATTGGCGCGTACCGATTCGCACGGATCGGTCGACGCAGATCGTTGGATTTAAGTGATCGTGTACGGCTCAGATCTAACGTACCGTTTCGTTAAGTGATTCTATCGCACGCGTTGGATCTAGATCCAACGGCTCTTGATCACACGACGAAGGTCTGGCGGCGCGCGGCGACGGCGAGCGGCGGAGCGCTCTGCCAGTGGCGGTGCCGGTGTTCTAGGTCGCCCGGGGAGGGAAGAGGATGCTTACCAGAACAGCCGTGACGAGGTGAAGCTCAACGCGTCTCTGGTTGGCGAAGGGGTGCTCGTGGTCGTCGGGGATTCCTCGCCGGAGTTTGCGAACGCGTCGGGTGCGGCTGCTCGTCGACGTTGGCGAAGATACAGATCACGCCGAGGCAAAATAAGCAGTGCGTTAGATGCGCGGAGTGATGCTGGTCATGCGAGTGTCAAAGAGAGAACAAGGCGCGGTCAGAACTAACCAGGAAGGTTCGCCGGAGTTGGAGACGGTGTCGGATTCTCTTGGTGCTCGTCGAAGTCGAAGCTCTAGATCACAAACAGACGGGCAAAGGGGATCAGGAGGTGCGCAAG
Organism: Avena insularis; assembly: GCA_023614405.1. Classification (NCBI taxonomy): domain Eukaryota; kingdom Viridiplantae; phylum Streptophyta; class Magnoliopsida; order Poales; family Poaceae; genus Avena; species Avena insularis. The sequence goes on along the minus strand of CM042687.1, from coordinate 235,843,437 downwards.
GAAGTTGCGAAGCTGCTCGTATGAACTAGAGAGGAAGGGGTGCACGAGGTTTACCAGAATTGGTCGCCGAAGTAGGTTCTGTCATGGCGGTAAAGCGAATCTTGGCGACTGGTGGCGAGAAGGGTGTGCAGTGTGGGGGGAAATGACCGTGAGGGGGAGAGGTTCTTATAGCCGGAGCTGGGCATGGAGTTACTCGCGGAATCAATGGGAATCAACACGGCAGTGACTGCGGTGAAATAACGGCGCGAGCAGCTGCTGTGACGTGAGACGACGACGGGACGGTCGGTCCACTTGGCAAAATAAATAAATAGAGGTGGGGTCCTAGCGTCAGCGACTCCGCGGGTGCTTCTGCGCGTGAGAGAGAGAGGGGACCCAGGTGGGCTAGCTGGGCTGGTTTCGTTGTTGGGCCCAAAGTCTGGCGCCAGCCCTTTTCTTTTTCTTTATTCCTTTTCTTTTTCTAATTTGATTTTCTGGAATGATTTTCAAATGAATTCAAACTCTATTTGAATTCAAATCTTTTCAGGATTTTTGCAGTGTGCAACAGTCACAATTCTAGGCATAAAACCATGTGGTCACTTTGAATTGGCTTGGCCATTTTTGGAAAGGCAAAATAACAGTGACATAGCACTTGTTTCAATTTTGTTTTGAAATTGGTTTTCAATTTGTATTTGCTTTGAAATCTTGGTTTGAACCTTAGCAATCTAGCAACACAATATGAAAACAACAAGGCACAAAGTTTGGTTTCATGAACCACAATCTCTCATAGAAAGAGTAGCATTTGTTTCAAATGATGATCACATAAAATAATGAGCTCATATGCTCCTGTTTTAGAATTGTTTTGTTTGAAATGAATTCTATATGATCATGGATGCATGGATGATATGCATGAGTTTGAAACATGATTTTAGGGATGTTACACCGATGCTAAGAGAAAGGAAAAAATTCTTGAAGGCTTGAATGATGAGCTGAATCTACAGTTGGCTGTGGCATATGTTCCCACTTATCAGTCGCTCTTTGACAAGGCTGCTATTTTGGAGAACAAAATGAAGCAAGTTGAGAGTAGAAAGAGAAAGCACTCCGACAAGCACAGCTCAGGATCATCTCACAAACGATCTCATTATGATGATAGCGGAAGCTCAGGATCCCACAAGCATGGGAAATTCAACAAGCACAACCACAACCGTCATGACAACAAGCATCACCGTAGTCATGACAATGACAAGTACAAGAACCAGAAGAGTGGACATAAGAACACCACAGTGGTAATGGAAGTGGAAGTGCAAGTCAACCTGTTAAGAGAGACATAAGTCAGGTTGAATGCTTCAAATGCAAGAAGATGGGGCATTATGCAAATGACTGCCCAGAAAAGAAAGTTGAAGGACCCAACAAGCCCAATCCTTTCCAGAAGGGACAGGTGAACCACATTAGTGTGGAGGATGTCTATGAGGAGCCTGATGCTGTTGCTGGTAAGTTCAGACTCAATTCTATTCCAGCATTTGTTCTTTTTGATACTGGAGCATCGCATTCATTCATATCAAAAGCATTTGTTGATAGAAATGGGTTTCCAACTGAAAACATCCCTAAAATCATGATTCAAACTCATGCATATCATCCATGCATCCATGATCATATAGAGTTCATTTCAAACCAAACAATTCAAAAACAGGAGCATATGAGCTCATTATTTAATGTGATCATCATTTAAAACAAATGCTACTCTTTCTATGAGAGGTTGTTGTTCATGAAACCAAATCTTGTGCCTTATTGCTTTCAGAATGAGTTGCTAGATTGCTAAGGTTTAAACCAAAATTTCAAAGCAAATACAATTTGAAAACCAATTTCAAAACCAATATGAAACAAGTGCTATGTCACTGTTTATTTTATTTTTCCAAAAATGACCAAGCCAATTCAAAGTGACCACATGGTTTTATGCCTAGAATTGTGACTGTTGCACACTGCAAAAATCTTGAAAAGATTTGAATTCAAATAGAGTTTGAATTCATTTGAAAATCATTCTAGAAAATCAAATCAGAAATAGAAAAGGAATAAAGAAAAGGAAAAGGGCCGGCGCCAGACTTTGGGCCCAACAGCGAAACCAGCCCAGCTAGCCCACCTGGGTTTTCCCTCTCTCTCTCTCACGCTGACAGACCCTGAAGTCGCGACGCCAGACCCCACACCTTCCTTCTCCTCGCATAACAACTGGGCCCTCTCCATGTCGACTCCTTCTTCCCCAAATCTCATGCTTGACGCGCCGCTGGCCGTTGCTGCGTTGATTCCACAGCGTAATTGCCATTGATTCACCAGGCGTTTCTTGTCGAGCCTATGCCTACTTAAACCCCTCCCCAGTCCGCTCCATTCCCCTCACTCAATTTTCTCTCCACGCCACCAGGCTGCTCGCAACTCGCCAAACACCGCCGTAGCTCCGACGATCTCCAGCAGCAAATTCCGGTGAGTCCCGACCGCCCCTGTGCCTCTGATTCAAACGAGTGTGTCCAGCAGAACCTTGTGCATCTTCTGATACCCTTTGCTTGCCTGCTTGTGACCCAGGACGCCGTCCCCGTTTGTTCCTGCAAATGACCGAGCCGCCACTCAACTCCGGCGACCGATTACGGTAAGCATAGCGCGCCCCTTGATCTCTCTCGCATACGAGGTTGTTCGCCACTGTCTTGCGCATCTCCTAAGCCACCTGGTTCGTGTTAGGGCGACGCGGAACCTCGGCAACGACTTCGACAGCAACCACCTGACGCCATGCACGACTCCGACGAGCTCCCTCGGCCACTCTAGAGCGCCCCTTGCCGAACCATCACCACCTTGAGCATCAGCAGCCCTCTGCGATTCTGGTAAGCCCCTTCTCCCTCTCCCGCGTGACCTAGAACGTCAGCTCCGCCCTTTGGACGCCGCGCCGCCGCTGTCGCCGCCGCCACTAGATGGTCAGGCTGCTCAGGAACGTTGGATCCAGATCGTGCGGATAGGATAGAACACGAGCGAAGCGGTAAGATTGGATCTGAGCCGTGCGATTAAGTTATATCCTACTGCGCGGAAGCTCGATCCGATGCGAAGCGGTATCAGCCAGTAAAATTAAGACGCGTGGCAGTGAGTTAGGTTTAAAACAGAATTTGAATCTGATTTAGATTCAAAATTGATTTGGCTATAACTTTTGATCCCCATGTTAGAATTTGACAAATTTTATACCGTTGGAATCAGGAGAACAAGCCCTTTCTAAATATGCAATGTGTTTAATGTTTAGCTTCTGTTAAAAAGGTTTTATTTGCAGAAACTTGTGTAGGACTAATTTGAGTATTTGAAATGTTTAGGAATTGTTTTAGGGTATAAATATTGGTTGATTGGCAAGTATTTATCTTGTTAGTGAATCAGTACCTTTCACTTGCTTAGTTGAGTTTTGAAAATCATCACTTAGCATTTTACATGCATGCATATATTTTTGTTTGTTTGTATATGTTTTGTGTGTAATTTGTTGCTACCATTCTTTGTGTAGACTTTGGTGCTAGTGATTGTGATTGTGAAGAGTGATACTCTCCCAACTACCAAGGCAAGTGGTACTTCATGAATATTTCTATCCCTATATTTTATACTAAGCATTAGAAATATTTTGCTAAGTCTTGCATGTTATTATTTTGCCTATATGCCATGTGGGAAATCCTAAGTAATTGTAGAATTGCTAGGAAATTTCTAAGTTAAGTTACTATCTATGCCATGCTTAGCCTATCTAGTAGCAAACAAGGGTTGGTGAATTATACATGCTATGATGAAAATATGTCTAAGTCTTTGGACTTGTTTTGCTTAATAAAACAACTAAGTCAATGAATCACCTGGGTGGAAAGGGACTTGATTGGTGGTTTTGGTTGACTGGTTACACAAGGCCCATGGCTATGGTTTACCTTGTGTATCTCACTTGTGGTAAGCCACCCGGGAACAAAGAGATTTTAGAGGCCAAGTGTTAAGAAGCTTCTAGTGCAGCCACTTGGCAATATGGGCTCTGCCTGGATCATATAAGTTGCTAGAACTTAGCCATTTGGACAGTTGGTGGTAGTGGGAATGATAGGTTGGAGCGCGTCCATTTGGTCTAAGGGAAGGCTTCTGAAAGGTCCTGTCTTGGTGAAACCAAGTCTGGTGGGGAAAGTGCACAACCTCTGCAGATGGAAAAATCTAAGTACTTAGCCAAGTCCATGGCAATGGACAACTTGAGCATCAAGACATGGAAGCTATCAAGAATCTCATCATCCCAATTTCTAAAGTAAAACTTGTGGGTGAACAAGGGGTGAAGGACCTCAATGTCTATTGGTGGTTCCTTGGGAAAAGTTTTGATAAAGAAAAACTTAGTGATTTCAACTAATAGGCAAAACCTATTTTGAGCAAAGCAAGCCAAGCTACACTTAGCCAAATTTGCATATAGAATCTAGTCCACTTATAATATACTAAGGTATCACTTGCCAATACTATTCCAAAGTATTGACCCACTGTGGCTGTAACTTGTGATGTTGCAGGATACTCTGATGAGGATTAGGTGTCATGAGTCTACACTCAACATGTTTGCCTGTGGCACATGAAGATGAAGACTTATATTTATTTACTTATTCAAACTCTTGTAATAGGCCTGTGGCCTTTATGTTGTAAAGACTATGTTTGTCTCTGGAATGGATGTAATAAATGACCTTTGTATCTGTGTACTTCATCTTAAACTGTGGATGCTAGCAATGATCCAGGGACTAGCATTGCAATCATAGGAATCCTTTTACTTTACAAAGGAGGGATCTTACATGGTCACACGTACAGTACTAGATGAAGACCTTCCTCTGCCTTGTTCCAGCAGGCAGTGGAGGTTGTAGTTCTCCCCTCATGATTTCGGCAGCACGATGGCGTGGTGTCGGAAGTATAGGGAAGATCCCACAGGGCTTCGCCTAAGCTGGACCGAGTATGGTGGAGTTGAGAGAGGACCTTGGCAATCTAGGGTTTAGAGGGCCGAACAATTTAGAGGTAACCGGCAGCTAGGGTTTAGCTAGATGGCAGTTTAGAGGAGATCTAAGGCAGCCGCATCTAGAAGGGGGCGGCGGCTGGCCTAGGGTTTAGAGGGGGGCGCCAGCTAAGGGGCAAGGTGTTGGGAGAGGGGGCGCCCCCTCCCTTTCTTTTATAGGTGGGAGGGGCGGCTAGGGCAAGCCGAGTCCTCCCCCAACTCCCTTGCTGGCCGGCGGTTTGGAGGAGGGAAGGGAAACCTTCTCTCCCCAGGTTTTCTTCTCTTCCTCCACTTGGAAACTAATGTCCCGGTTTGACTTTTTCAAACATGAATTTTACTTTCAAACTAGAGTTTGATTTCTCTCTTCCAAGTGTCCACACAAGTGACCTAGGACATGATGCAACCATTCCACTTTGTCATGACACATCCATGTACATTTCCCCTTCCGGATCGGTGAACCTTCTAGACCCTTCTAGAACATTCCGATGAAAACACCGGAACCATTCCCGAACTCCGGATTTGGACTTTCCTTATATGAATCTTATTATCCGGACCATTTCGGATCTCCTCGTGATATCCCGGATCACATCCGAGACTCCGAACAACATTCGGTCTCTTTACTCACTTTCCATATCTACTAAACAACATCGAATCCTTAAGTGTGTCTCCCTACGGTTCGTGAATTACGCGGACATGACCGAGACACTTCTCCAATCAATAACCAATAGAGGAATCTAGAAATTCATATGGCTCCCACATATTTCTACGATTACTTCTTGATCGAATGAACCATTTACATACGATACCAATTTCCTTTTGTCTCGCGATACTTTACTTATCCGAGGTTTGATCGTCGGTATCTCTGCATACCTAGTTCAACCTCGTTACCGATAAGTACTCTTTTCTCGTTCCCGTGATATGTGATCCCTTGTGAGCCATTCACATGCTTGCAAGCCAATTCGATGACATTCCACCCAGAGGGCCCAGAGTATATCTATCCGTCATATGGATGGACAAATCCCACTCTTCATCCATGTGCTTCAACACATACTTCCAAAATACTGAATGCCACCTTTATAGCCACCCAGTTACGGTGTGGTCCTTCAGTGATGGTGATTAACATGATATCATGGTCGAAGGAATTAGGTTACTATGTATCAGAAAGCTTATAGCAAATGAACTATATTAAATGATTTGATCTTTATGCTACGCTTAACTATAGGAGTATGTCCATCACATCATTCTCCTAATGATATGACCTTGTTGTTAATAACATCTCTATGTTCATGATCAGGAAACCATGATCATATATTAACCAACAAGCTAGTTTAACAAGAGGCTTTACTAGGGACTCTTTTATGTTTACAAATCACACAAGTATTAATGTTTCCTGTTAATACAATTATAGCATGGTATGTAAAAATTTATCATAACTATGAAGATATGATAATAACCACTTTATTATTGCCTCTTGGGCATATCTCCAATAGTTTCCCACTTGCACTAGAGTCAATAATATATAGTTTCAAACCTTTGTGCATTCAACACTTATGGCTTTCCAGTATTTTATTTACATGATTGCTAGTGGTCAACTGATCTCTGGATCCGACACTTTCAGGTTCGTGTGTAATTTCATGTCTTTGCGTCTCTACGCATCACTCATTCTCTAATGAGATGACTTTGTACAAATTTGGTCCTTTGGTGAGACCTTTAGTTCCTTGGGGGTTAAAACATGTTGATAATATTGTTGTACAATATATCTTGATAGTACTATCCCGTTGTGAACTACACCTAGTTTGATAATAAACTACTTGACACAAATGCCCTCTTTTGCTGTTATAACAGCAGTCATATACTTAGCCTTTTGTTGTAGTATCTGTCACAATGTCTTAACTTTGGAACTCATCCAAATTCATTATGGAACTTACTTTCCATCATATTGTGCCACCCTTAGTTTAGATTGAGATAAACTTAATTTGTACTTTATGACAAAACTAGTATCAATGTAATACTTTTACAATGAACTAACCATCTATTTGTCACTTCTACAAAATAATATATTCTTAGTTCTTTTAAAAGATCATAAGAATATCTTTACTATCGTCCAATAATCATCTTATGAATCATTCCGGTATACGCTCATAACATTTAGAGCATAGGACATATCTGGATTTGTACACATCACAGCATGATTGATAAAATACTCTTTGTGATTTTTATCTATCAAGTATCAAAAATACTTAAATATTTATTCAATACTTCCTGTGCAACAAGAACCTTTCTTGTAGTTTCTATATTGAACTCATTCAATATGTCATCTATGTACTTTTGGCACAACCATATTGGCGTCACAATTTATCCATATAGACATTGATGCCAAATATTCGGGTTCTGCCTAAGCCTTTCATCGAGATGAAATTCTTATTCTGTGTTAATAAAAAGATACATCATTTCCAATCAACAATATGTCTTCCACATAATGTATTAGAAACATGTCTTAGCACTCCCACTTAATTTCTTGCAAATGCAAGCATCTTCATCGTCTCCGATGAAATTAAACTCTTTTAACAGTTTCATCATAGTGAAGATTCCAACTCCGTGATGCTTACTTCAACCATTGAAGCTTGCATATGATTTTAGCATCCTTTGAATTAACAAAACCCTTTGTACCGTGTCATGCACACGTCTTAGGTAACCATTCTATTAGAAGAACTTTTTTGTTTATTCAACTACCACATAACAAAATTATATGTAGTGGTTGCTACATTAATCCGTCTAGACCAAATATCGCTTAATGAAAGATCAGATCTTGTCATAGTCAACTATTTGAATATCGTCGTGAACTCTTTCCCAACATGTCGATAATTTCATAGATGTGAAACATCCATGTCTATTTCTTTATAGATCCAAATACGACTATAGGGTCTTGCACCTTTTCAGAGGGTCTTTCAAGTTCAAAGCTTGATCTCTCATATATGGAACTATCATGGATTTTATGGCTTCAAACCATTTGACGGAGTAAGGGCCCATGATCGCTTCTTTGCATGTAGTCGGTTCATTATTGTCAAATAACGATTCAAACCTCAAATCTTGGTATTTGATTGTTTATCCGACCTCCTTTGTTCAATAGGAACTTAGATCTCCGTGTCCACAACCTTTGAGGCACGTGAGCCATGAGCGTTGTTGCTACCTCCGGAACACTTTTCGGTGATGTGCAACTTTGCACATATAGCTAAGGTTCGTTTTACCTTATCAAAGTTCTATTGTCCTCCCACTTAACTTTTCACGGAAAAATTCCTTCTCAAAGAAACTTGACGTTCTAAGTGACAAACACTTTTGTCTTTGGTGTGATGGAGGATTACTCAATGGCTATTCAAAATAATATACAAAGAAATATTCATCCGACTTTGGTTGCAAACATCTTTCTTATGCTTAGCATACCAATTTTTAAGAAAGGACAACTTGGGTTTTATCCCAAACCATAACTTTATATGGCGTCATTTCAACGGATTATGATGGAGCTCTTTTCAGCGGAAAAAATGGTAGTCTCTAAAGCTTTTAATCTTTAAAATATAATGGTAGTTTTATAAATAACACCTTTGATCTCACCATGTCAAACAAGGTTTCATTACATATCTCAAACACTCCATACTCTTATGATGTTTCAGGAAATGCAAATCCATGGAACGATTCCTTAAATCTTAGGTGTTATGCTAAACTTGTAACTCAAATATCTTCCTTTATGATCTTATCATAAACTATTTATATTCTTGTTACGATGATTTTGCACTTCATCTTGAAAATCTTTGAACTTTTCAAATGTTTCATACTTCATCCTTATTAAGTAAATATTCATATATTCACTCAAATTTTCGGAGAAAGCATATGAAGTTGAAATTGATCGCTCTTGACTACACATAATGGACTTCATACAACAATATGTACAAGCTAGTCATTCGTTCCCTTTTGGCCTATGAACGAAGTTTTAATTATCTCTAGGAAAGTTTCACAAGCGTCATTTGATCAAAAATCGAAAGACTCCAAAATTCCATCCACATGCAGTTTATTCATGCTTTCTTTCCAATATAATTTAAATGGCGATGTCACTTCCTAAGTGATCTTTCAATCAATTTGTCTTTCGACATTTTTAGCACTAGTTTTATGGATGTGATTTCTCCAACGAGATTTGTAAATCATCCATCTTTTATGGATTACGACAATTATTTGAACAACCCTTTTGTTCTCATAATACCTGATAAAACAAATCTTGAAGGCAAGCTTTGATGTTTAACGAGCAACACAATAACCCTTTATTTGTTCTCGATGAACATTATCACATATTCTTTTGCTAGTTACTTAGGCCATTGTAGTTCATGAATTCTGTTGTTTCGTATGACGATTCATACCAACAAATTCAGTATCCAATACTTAAGAACCACATTATTTAACAAGCAAAGAATACAGCCACAACACGTATATCCTCAATATACCTAAGCTGAACAATTCTAGTCTTTTCTTTTCTGCCATATATTTATGAGATTCTCTTTCAATATTTCCTTTTCTGTTTGAAAGAATCTATCAACATCCATAGTGGAGCCATACACATGACACATAGTCCAAAGCGTGTATAGTAAAATACCAATGTCTTTGGACTTGCACTTTGAAGTAGATCACCATCATCAAATGTTTGGTGTTTTTTCAAATTCCTTTCTTTAGTAATCTCTTGGTGTAGTAAACATTTTACCTACATCAAATATTCACCCTTATCATGGAATTATTCATGATCAAGCTACTTTATCTTATAACGGTGAATCGTGAGTATAATGTTGCTCTCCAAAACCTTTTGGAGGATTAGGACAACAAGTGTCTCCAACCTTTTGTAAATTATCATCAAATATGAGAACATAAACTTTGCCATATTATACTCTATCATCTTGTAACCAAAACACCATTTCAGATATCGCAATAGCTTCCATACATGATGGTTTCTGAAACAACTCTTTCAACTCCTAGATTACCTTGATATTGAAACTATCTTTATAATATCAAGAATCATGGATATAAACATGATACTTATATACTAACACTAGAATTTTTACTCTTGATTTAATACCAACTATTAAACTTCACGGAGTAATCAAAACTTACTGAAAGTTTGCAATGGGACTTTTAAACTTTAGATTAACACTTCAAAACAATACGATACCAGTTCATAAAGTAACTAACCAGAATTCTATAGTTCTATCATCTCAATTATAACTAAGCGCAAAGTGGTAAACAGATGCCAATGACTACAAGGAACTATGCAAATTCACTTTGATTTAATTTATGATAAATAGTGTTCAACTTTTAATCATATTGCTGTTGAACTCCCACTTAAAACAATATCCCTCACATTGTTTCAGTGATCACACGAACCAAATCCACCACATCAAAACCGATCATCACGAGAGTTGATGTAGCTTCAATGGCGAACAATCAACATGTTCATCATATCTACTATATGACTCATGCTTTACCTTTCGGTGATCCGTGTTCCGAGACCATGTTTTTACATGCTAGGCTCGTCAAGATGAAACCTTAGCTTCCGCATGAGCAAATCTGGCTTGCTCATATTCTATACACTCGCAGAATCTAACACACCCGATCATCACGTGATGCTTCGAAACAACGAGCTTTAGCAACAGTGCTTACTAAGGATGAACACTTTATAATGCTACCGTCGCGAACTAAGCAATACAAGATGCATAAAAGGATTAACATCACATGCAATTCAAAATATGTGATATGATATGGCCTTTCTTCTTGTGCTTCCGATCTCCATCTTCAAGAACGAACATGATCTCCATCATCACCGGCATGGCGTAAGGTCAATGGCGCCGCTTCATGGTTGTCATCCACCAACATCAACTATTACAACTACCTTGAATAATAGACACGCGGGTCTTAACGGAATTTAAAAGACAACCATATGGCTCCTGCCGGTTGCCGATTTACAATAAGAAACATTGCATACATCATATATAATCACAATCATGCCCATATCATATCACAGCACACCCCTGCAAAACAAAGTTAGACGCCTCTAATTTTCTTTGCATGTTTTACATGGTTTGGGGCTTTCAATAAGTGTCGTTCTAACTTACGAACAAGAACCACAATGTTGATGCTTGAACTATCAAGTGCCCGTTGTAAATTGAATCTTTACTATGATGGGAGAGACAGACACCCGCAAAGCCACTTATGCAATAGAAGTTGCATGTCGAGCGTGGAGCAAGTCTCATGAACGGTGTCATGTAAGGTTAGCCCGGGCTGCTTCATCCCACCATACCGCAAGATGCAAAGTACACAAGAAGCAATTGATAATAAAAGCACCACCGCCCATAATGACCATTGTGTTCTACTCGTGCAACAGATCTACATATAGACACGGCTCTGATACCACTGTAGGGGTTCGTAGCATGGAAAACAAAAAAATTCTACCGCATGAACACACAATCAAGATCTAATCTATGATCAAGCCAAGATCTATCTACTAGATCAGTGCAACAAGTTGATAGAGTACTAACCCTCGAAGATCCAAAGCGGTTAACAAGAGCAGATTCTCGTGGGTGATGTAGTTGTTCACTTGCCGATCTCAAGATCGCGTAGACGATCCTTCCGGCGCGTTCGGCAGCGCTCCATGATCGGTCACACATACGATTGATGAAGACCTTCCTCTCCCTTGTTCCAGCAAGCAGCGAAGGTTCTAGTTCTCCCTCGCAATTTCGGCAGCACGACGGCGTCGTGTCGGAAGTAGAGGGAAGATCCCGCAGGGCTTCGCCTAAGCCGGAGAGAGTATGGTGGAGTAGAGAGAGGACCTTGGCAATCTCGGGTTTAGAGGGACGAAGGATTTAGAGCTAACCGGCGGCTAGGGTTTAGCTAGATGGCGGTTTAGAGGAGATCTAGGGCAGCCGCATCTAGAAGGGGGGCGGCGACTGGCCTAGGGTTTAGAGGGGGTGCCAGCTAAGGGGCAAGGTGTAGGGAGAGGGGACGCCCCCTCCCTTTCTTTTATAGGTGGGAGGGGCGGCTAGGGCTAGCCGAGTCCTCCCCCAACTCCCTTGCTGGCCGGCAGTTTGGAGGTGGGAAGGGAAACCTTCTCTCCCCAGGTTTCCTTCTCTTCCTCCACTTGGAAACTAATGTCCCGGTTTGACTTTTTCAAACTTGACTTTTACTTTCAAACTAGAGTTTGATTTCTCTCTTCCAAGTGTCCACCCAAGTGACCTAGGACATGATGCAACCATTCCACTTTGTCATGACACATCCATGTACCTTTCCCCTTCCGGATCGGTGAACCTTCTAGACCCTTCTAGAACATTCCGATGAAAACACCAGAACCATTCCCGAACTCCGGATTTGGACTTTCCTTATATGAATCTTATTCTCCGGACCATTCTGGATCTCCTCGTGATATCCTGGACCCCATCCGAGACTCTGAACAACATTCAGTCTCTTTACTCACTTTCTATATCTACTAAACAACATCGAATCCTTAAGTGTGTCTCCCTACGGTTCGTGAATTACGCGGACATGACCGAGGCACTTCTCCGATCAATAACCAATAGAGGAATCTGGAAATTCATATGGCTCCCACATATTTCTATGATTAATTCGTGATCGAATGAACCATTTACATATGATGCCAATTTCCTTTTGTCTCGCGATACTTTACTTATCCGAGGTTTGATCGTCGGTATCTCTGCATACCTAGTTCAACCTCGTTACCGATAAGTACTCTTTTCTCGTTCCCGTTATATGTTATCCCTTGTTAGACAGTCACATACTTGCAAGCCAATTGGATGACATTCCACCGAGAGGGCCCAGAGTATATCTATCTGTCATATGGATGGACAAATCCCACTCTTGATCCATGTGCCTCAACACATACTTTCTGAATACTCAATGCCACCTTTGTAGCCACCCAGTTACGGTGTGGTGTTTGATGTCATAAAAGCATCCTTCCGGTGATGGTGATTAACATGATCTCATGGTGGAAGTAATTAGGTTACTATGTATCAGAAAGCTTATAGCAAATGAACTATATTAAATGACTTGATCTTTATGCTACGCTTAACTATAGGAGTATGTCCATCACATCATTCTCCTAATGATATGACCCTGTTGTTAATAACATCTCTATGTTCATGATTAGGAAACCATGATCATATATTAACCAACAAGCTAGTTTAACAAGAGGCTTTACTAGGGACTCTTTTATGTTTACAAATCACACAAGTATTAATGTTTCCGGTTAATACAATTATAGCATGGTATGTAAACATTTATCATAAGTATGAAGATATGATAATAACCACTTTATTATTGCCTCTTGGGCATATCTCCAACAGTAGCAACATTCCTCACAATCACAATCACCACTATCACCAAAATCTACACACATAAAATCATAACACCAAATTCACATTCAATATTCAAACAAAAATATATATGAATGCATGCAAATGCAACGGAATGATTTTTATACACTACACAAGTCAAACGATACAGTACTGAACACAAAGTAAACTTTCTATAGTCTAAATAAACTCAAATTACTTTTAAAAAAATATTAAATAATTTTTATATGAAAAATAGGCCTACGAATGGTTCTGTAAATAATCCTATTTTTCCAGAAGCATGTAAGGTTCCCAACCTTTAATAAGGTAGAGATTCCTGTGTTTACAATGCTAGTCCCTGGATCAATATCTAGCATCCACAGTTAAGATGTAATATCAAGAAACAAAGGTCATAATACAACTTTATAACCAGGAATAAAATAATTCATTACATCTTACATAGCTCATTTGGCTATCACATTACATTTCAGCAGAATATCTATAAAGCATGGGGTCCTTCATCTTCAAAGTGCCACAGGCAATCATGTTGGTTGTAGACTTGTAATCCTAATCATCACACTTCACTAACATCAAACAAATCTGCAACATAATAAGTTGCAGCCACAAGGGTCAATACATTTGAATTGTATTGGCAAGTTTCACTACTATGTACAAATAAGTGGATCCTATCCTTTACATGCATATTTGGCTAAGTAGGGTTTAGGCTCATTTGCAGAAAGCAATATAGTTTTGTCCTATCTTTTCAAAATAGTTTTGATCCTTGTCAAATCTTTCTGAATCCCTTGGAAAACTCCAAGTGCTTCTAATCCCTTGTTGTCACCATCAAGTTTTACTTTGAGAAATTGGAATGTCGAGATCTTTCATAGCTTCAGGCCTTAGTTGCTCAGTATTCTCCATAATCGGGGACACGGCTAAGTACTTAGAATTTGATCTTCTACAGAAGTTATACACTTTACCCACATGACACAATCTCGTCTTGTTGCCACCAGTGGCCGCTGGATAAGTACTCACCAAAATGGAGTACTGGCAGATCGAGTATGTGACAAAGTCTTTCCATAGAAGTCCTCCCAATACACAATGCTAGCTTGTCAACCAGGCACCAATGTAGGGTTATATTTCCCTTACACAATTCTAGTTAACCTGAAGATGTCAATGCATGGGTCTTCCACTATGTAGTTGACTAAGCCAGAGCCCATTTAGCATGTGGCTGTACACGGAAGCCACTGTACGAGAAACATGTTCAATCTCTAAGTCCCTAGGTGGTTTTCTTCTAGTGCACATACAAAAAGATAGCCATATAAACATGGTTCCCTTTGTTGCCACCTTGTCCAAAACTTGAGTATCCTTGTCCACCCAGGTGGTTCATTGAGTACTTGTTTTATTATATAAAACATATATCTTTCCAACACTTCATATAATCATATCATGTATCCCATTCCAAATATATAGCAGGGCTAAGCTTAGTACAACTACAATGTTTTCACTAAGGAGGATATAAGGGTATCCTATTAGGATTTAGCATAGCATAAAATATAGTAGTCCTTATCATGCATGTTACAAAAATCCACTAAGTGTAATGAAAATAGTAGGACATGGATGATAGTGTCACTTGCCTTTTTAGTAGAGAATGTTGGTTCACTTCTTGATCTTGCTAATATCACACTCTTCTAATTTCACTACAATTCAATCAAGCAAACACATTTTCAAACCAATATTCAAACAATTTACCACACATAAAATAATAGAAACTAGGTAATGCATGCAAGCATGCAAAAGATAGTTTTATTTGCAAAAGTGGTTCCTACTAGGCTCTAAACATTATAAAGTTCAAAGTGGTCATTTACTAAAGTGGTAAAACCATTTGCAAAAGTTTTCATCTAAAAAACCATTATCATGATAAGGTGATATTTTATGTAGTTTGAAATTATATTTTAGCAAAGTAATAAATTTATATGGTTCATCAAATAAGTTGTTAATTCACAAAACTTGGTGTTTAGGGTCGGAAGGTTTGAATCCAATCATTTCCCAAAGGTTTCACTCAAAAATCATTTCTAAATCAAAAACAATATTTTTATTTGACTAGAAATGATCTCACTCTAATATTCATTCCTTAACTTCACATAATACATTTTTAAATCCATAAGTTGGTTCCTAGGGTCAGTAGGTTCACAACAAACCATTTTGCAAAGATTTCATCTTAAAAATATATCTAGAACAATTTTTATATTCAAAATAAGGCTACACATGTTTCTGCAAATTCAACAAATTTTCAAGAAGCAAAACATTAAAAAAAATGCATGGTTGGGTAGGATTTGTCTTTCTGATTCCATTGATATAAAATTTGCAAATTTTGGACATGTGGATCAAAAGTTATGCAATTTACAAATTCAATCAACAAATATAAATGTTTCTGTCTATTTAAACAAATCAGTGCCACACGGCGTGTTTCTATTGGACGGTACCGCTTCAGGTGGATCGCGTTGTTCTGACCGCGGGATCTTATCTAGATTGCACGGCGCAGATCGAGTGATACCCCTTCGTCCAAATTCTAATCACAGCCACTGGATCAATATCTAACAGACGCAGTGCGTTTGACCATTGCCTGGCGGCGCTAGTGGCGGCTGGCGGCGGCGCACGCTCTGGCTACAGCGGAGCCGGCGATACAGGACGCAAGGGAAGGAGGGAAGTAGCTCACCGTGCTCGCAGGGAGATGCTGAAGCTCAACGTGTGGTCGGCTTGGCGAGGGGCGGTCGGGAACGGAGGGGATTGCTCGTCGGAGACGGTGTCGGCGTCGGGCGGCTCTGGATGTCGACGGGGACGGAGCTGCAGGTCACCCTAAGTCAAGCGGAGCATACGGTTAGACGCGGGCGAGCGTGGGGTGTACAGGAGCATCATCGGGAGGTGCTGGGCAGTCTAAGCTAACCAGGGGGAGCTCGCCGGAGAAATGGCAGAAGACGGTGGCGCTCGGTGTCGAGGTTGCCGACGCTACGGTGCTCGCGCGGGCAAGCCGTGGGTGCAGAGAGAAGCGTCAGGGAATGGGGAGCATGCTAGTGTGGTTGAGGAGGCGAGGGGCGGTTGGTCGGCGCCGGAATCGACGGAAAACCTCGTCGGAGCAGAGAAGGTCTGAGCATGCAATTCGTGCAGCCCGATGGCTCCGGTCGTGTGAGGGTTGAGGGGAAATGGAGAGGAGTGTCAGGCGATTAAGAGGGCGTAGACGTTGGAGATATTAACGCCTCCATTGATGCGAATTGCTCGCCACAATCAAGGCAGAAACGGAGAGGGGTCATGGTCGCAAGGTTGAAGACGATGATGAGGTGGCGTGGGGTCCGTTGTCAGCGAGAGTGAGTGTCAACACCCGGATTTTTCAATCCTAGATGCCTGTTATGCCATACATCGCAATCCCAGGATTACCATTTTTGCGAGACATAACAGAATTGGATACCAGAGTACTTCATCCATTACAAACGGTACATAAGTTCTTACACAAATAGGGATCTCATGATCTAGTTCTTAATACAACATCAAGCAGCGGAATACGTAATAATAACGGTAGCGTAGGCGAAGCTCCATCTTCGGGGTCACAGGCAATGCTAACGATGGGAGATGATCCTAGTTGTCGTAACCTTCCCGGGGTCCATCTTCCAGGTACTCCTCTTCATAGTCTGGCCATGGGAATAGCTAGGGACAAAGCCATGAGTACTCTTTAAGTACTCGCAAACTAATACTAACAGGTAAGGGGTTTTTGGATAATAGGACACTAGGCTCTAGGGTTGTTTTGCAAAAAGCCAGGTTTATCTCTACTAAGTTCCAAAGCTAGTCACAATTTTATAACTCCTAAGTGGGATCTTGTAATTCAGGTCACAACTCTGTTGTGGTCAAGTCAAAGTCTCAATTCATTTCACAAGTCATTTTGAAAAGTCTGACGGGAACAAGATGGCCACTCAATCTGTCCATAATCATGACGCGGCTATTCGAATAGCTTGACACTCTGCAGAGATTGTACACTTTCACCACAACATTCGATACATCTGTCAGGAACAAATACTGAATTCACCATACTCAGAATGCGGATAAACAATCCTAACCTTTCGATTACACGCCTAGTATAAGCACCTCTCGTGAGTTTGGCCTCCCAACCATGACTCACTTGTCATCTTGGGTACCGCAGTGGACAATCTTCACAAGGTAGCCTCAGCTCAGACCTTGGCCATGAGGGAACTAATACTAAGGAATATAAGTTTCCAGTCAAGCCCTACCCAATATTCAGGTATTGTGGTTGTACGATAAAATTGGAATGGTATTGCATCCAGACAACCATCAGTTTTATAAAGGGCTAAGGCTCATTCCTCAATATTTTTATCACCAAAATTCTCAAGTGTTTGGAAACACATGTCCAAAACATTTCAATAGAATGATCCATCATTCCAAGGTTTTCATAACCATTTTTCCACCAAGTATTCCCATCTAAAAGTTGATCAAGTTTTAAGCTTAGCACTAGCATCTACAGGTGGGGGTAGTACTGATGAGGGGTGGTAACTAGTGGAGTTTTACTAAGTTCAATCTCATGTCTTAGGCTGAGATCAAGGTTTCTATCTTAGGCCAAATTTTATGCTCTTTATGCAACCTTCAGCACAACTGTCTAGTATCTACCAAACTCTTAGGTAGACTCTAAGTAAGCTTTGATAAAGAAATAAAATAAGAAGCTTGCACGTAAAACTAGGATTGGTTTATCAAGTGGGTATGATCACATATGCTTAAGGCATATAGTATTCATATCACAAGTATGGGTTTATGGCATTAGTAGGGTATCTGGCAAGGGTTGGCTTGCATCATTATGAGTATAAGCTTGCATAGTTACTAGCTTGCATTGGTATAGTATCAGCTTACCATGTGCAGAGCAGTGGTTGAAGTTCTCCTCGGCTTCTTCTTCGTAGTATCCTCCTTCCTCCTTGTATCCTTGGTCGATACTTGCGTCTATGAATAATTACGAGGTACACAATCACCAAACAATACTTAACTACTTGCAATCATCACACACAAGGGTCCTATAGATGATCTAGCATCATCTCTAACATTACAAGGTTAAGGCTTGGTTTAAATCTTTTTATTTTTAGAAAAGTAATTTCTACTCATTGAAAAACTACTTAAGATTTAATATTCTCCAAACTAAACATGGGATCATGTTGACACCTATCATCACCACATATTGTAGTCCATGGGAATGTGATTTAAAGTGGTGTCACAATTTAATAAGGTTTTACCCTTTTATTTTAATTAATTAATGTGTCTAGAAATGCTTATGAAGCATTCTGTTATTCCTTGAACATTATTTCTGCAAGTAAACCTATATATTTTTATATATTCTGAAAGGTATGGTTAAATGTGATTTTTGAGAGTTGGAATCAACTCAAAAGCTTTTATGGTTTAAATTTGAAAAATGTTTGAATGCGAAAAGCACGCCTTGTTATTTTTACTATGGGTGATCTCAGATCCAAATGACTTGAATCCAACGGGCTTGGATTAAGCATTCACAGACCTTTCCAACAAAATTGGTTTCATTCAAATTGGTGCACTAAATCGATCTGGGTTGATTTTTGAAGTTGGGTACCGAAGTGTGTTTGAATTTTAAAAGAAAAGGTTTAATTTGAAATGTTGGGCTGCGCGGGAAATGTTACTGGGCCGGCCTGCTAAGCGCAGTGCTCCCGCGGGCTGCTTAAGTGGGTGTCCCCACTCGTCAGTGACACGGGGCTGGGCGAAGCGGTATGGGGCAACGTGGATCGTTCGATCTAGTTCTAATCCAACGCATGGGTCATCGTCGACGAGACAGCTCGGCGAGAATGAAACCTAGCGCCAGTGAGGGTGCTAGGGGCTCACCGGTACGGCGGTCGGCGAGAGGCGGCGAACGACGAAGTCGACAACGGCGAACCTCCTGGTACCGGTGGCTTCTCCTGGGGCGGCTCCAATCGCTGGCTTCTTTCTTCTCCAGAGGTGGCGGGCTCCGGTGAAATTCCGGCGAGGTGGTGCTCGCTTTGCTCTAAGAATGGTGTGGAACGGTCAGTGAGGAGAGGGGAGTGAGATGGTGTGAAGAAATCATGCGGGGGTGGCCTCTATTTATAGTCGAGCGAGGGGACCGTCGGGGCGCACGGTGAGCTCGTCGGGGGCGACGTTACAGGCGGCTAATGGCATGGGCAAGGGTAGGGGACGGTGCTGTGTCTCCTGGCGATGCTCAACGACATGGTCGCGAGGCATGGGGCGGTGTGGTTTGGTTTGGAACGGGCGGTGCTCTGCAGGCCCAGGCGGCGTCTTCGACGGCGGCGGTGGCTGTATGGCACGCAGGCGGCAAACGGGATGTCTGGCGGTCTCTGGGTCGGTGGTGATCGCGTGTGCCGTGAGGGCGGCGTGGTCTGTGGACGCTGGTCGAGGGTGGCGCTCTGGCGCACGCTCGGCATGGTCTGGGCGCGGCTTGTGCGCGTGGTCCAGGGCTTGGCAACGCTCGCGGCTGGGACAGGGAGTGGCGGTGGACGGTGGGCTGCCTCCTAGACAAGGTTGGCACGGCTAGTTCTTCCTCTAGCCTACTGTCGACTATGGGGTGGCATTGAGGTGCTCGGCTGTTCACCATTAATGGCAATGGCAAGCTCACAGGGGTGCTAGTGTTGGGCTAATCTTTCTAGATGATCTACTGGGCTGTGTGTGAGCTAACTAGGGAACAAGTTAAGCAAGAATCACTGCACACTATAGTGTTTGAAGTTTTGTTTGATTTGTGTCTGCAACCTGTTTGATGAAATGGCCGCATGAAATCAAGTTTTTAATTTTGAAATGATTTTTGGTGGGTTTGCTAGATTGGTTCTGGTGAGTCTGCAGATGCTTGAGTTTTGAAAGTTGAGCTTGTTTGAGAGGTTTTTGAAAAAGTGGGATCTTCCCATATGAAGAAGATTCAATTTTGAATTGTCATTTAAACTATGCATTTGAAAGTTTCTAGATGATCACAAAGTGGGCCTTGATACTTTGTTATGAGTACATTCAAGGGGTGCAAAGATCCAGAAAAGTTTCTGTTAGGTTTTGAAAGTTTGAGACAGCCAAAGTAGGCATGGGAGTTAAATTGGGCAAAATGACCATTCACTTAATATATTTGTTTTGATTTACTTGTCTTTAGGAAAAGTGTGGGAAATGTTTTAGATGATGTTCATTTCACCTAAGAAACATTTTACAAGCAATGGATCACAGAAATAAGGTGGTTTTTGAAGAAATTCAAAATCCATGCATACACATATGCATGCATTCATGGGTTTAGTTAGAAAAGTTTTTGTTAACCCTAATCTTGATGATTAGTGTTTGATGATCTAAGTTTGGTATTTTTGGGATGTTACAAACCTTCCCCCCTTAAACAAAATCTTGTCCCGAGATTTGAAAAAGGACAAAAAGATTACCCAGGATTTGAAGAGATCGGGAAACTCCGTCCTGGTGTGATCTTCGCGCTCCCAGGTAGCTTCCTCTTCTGTGTGGTTGCTCCACTGAATCTTGAGAAACTTGATGCTTCGGGTTCTAGTAGTTCGATAAGCTTCTTCCAAAATGTGGATGGGCACTTCGGGATAGGTTAGGTCATCGTTGATCTCTATGGTCCGGTGATCGATATTCTTGAACACTTCGGTCTTCTCGGGGACTTCGAGACACTTGCGAAGTAACGAGATATGGAACACATTGTGCACAGCTGACATCTCTTCTGGTAGTTCCAGTTGATACGATACTTCTCCTCGACGGTTCAGAATTTTGAAAGGTCCGATATATCTGGGGGCTAACTTTCCTTTGAGTTGGAAACGCTGCATTCCCTTCAATGGCGACACTTTCAGATAAACAAAATCTCCTATATTGAAGGCGAGGTATCGACGTCTCTTGTCGGCATAACTCTTCTGTCGGGATTGGGCTGTCTTGAGGTGCTCACGAATCTTGTGAACCTTCTCTTCTGCTTCTCGTAGGATGTCGGGTCCGAAAATCTGACTCTCTCCTACTTCCGACCAATTCAAAGGGGTGCGGCACTTTCTTCCGTGCATGAATTCAAATGGGGCCATTTGCAAACTGGCTTGGTAACTGTTGTTGTAAGAAAATTCTGCAAACGGCAGACAGTCTTCCCACTTGGATCCATATTCTAGCACACATGCTCTAAGCATATCTTCGAGTATTTGGTTTACTCGCTCCGTTTGTCCATCGGTCTGAGGGTGATACGCGGTACTGAAATCTAGGCGGGTCCTAAACCTTCTTGGACTTTCTTCCAGAATCTCGAGGTAAACTAAGTTCCTCGATCCGATACTATGTTCTTGGGGACTCCATGCAAACTAATGATTCTAGCGATGTACAACTCCGATAGATTCGAACTCTGATAGGTGGTTTTGACGGGCAAGAAATGGGTGACTTTGGACAATCTGTCCACTATGACCCAAATAGAGTCATTTCCCCTACTAGAAGTAGGTAGTCCGGTGATAAAGTCCATTCCTACAGAATCCCATTTCCATTCCGGAATTTGCAAAGGTTGCAACAATCCAACGGGTCTTTGATGTCCTGCCTGGACTCGCTGACATATATCACACTTGGCGATATAGCTTCCGATTTCTCTCTTCATCTTATGCCACCGAAATTGCTCTTTCAAATCTTGATACATCTTAGTTCCTCCGGGATGGATAGAATAAAGAGTATCATGAGCCTCCTTCAAGATAACTTCTTTCAACTCAGAATCTTATGGTACACAAAGGCGTCCTTTGTACCACAAAACTCCTTCTTCGTCCTCGGTGAATCCGGGTACTTTTCCTGTACCGATACGACGCTTGATTCTGTCTATACTGGCATTTCCTTTCTGCGCCTCCTTAATCTGACTGATCAAAGTGGGCTGAAGTTCTATGCTAGCCAAAAATCCTTCACTTACTAATTCTATTCAAAAATCTTCCATCTCTTTGTGCAAACTTGGTTGCTCCTCTAAAATCATGGAGTTCAAGCGGCACGGCAATCTGCTAAGGGCATCGGTTACCACATTGGCTTTACCAGGGTGATAGTGAATGTCCAGGTCGTAATCCTTGATTAGCTCAATCCATCTTCTCTGCCTCATATTCAGCTCCTTCTGAGTGAATATATACTTTAGGCTCTTGTGATCCGAGTAAATCTCACAACGGTTTCCCATCAGGTAATGTCTCCATGTCTTCAGGGCTAGAACTACGGCTGCGAGTTCGAGGTCATGGGTTGGGTAATTTTGTTCATGTTGCTTCAATTGTCGCGATAGATAAGATATAACTTTGCCTTCTTGCATTAGCACACATCCGAGACCAATCTTGGATGCGTCACAATACACATCGAAGGGCTTCGTGATATCTGGCATGATCAAGATTGGGGCTGAAATCAATCTCCTTTTGAGTTCTTGAAAACTCGCTTCACATTTGTCGGTCCATTCAAACTTCTTGTCTTTCTTCAGTAATTGGGTCATGGGTCGGGCGATACTAGAGAATCCTTCTACAAATTTGCGGTAATATCCCACCAATCCGAGAAAAGCACGAACTTGGGTTTGAGTGGTTGGGGCTTGCCAATCTTCTGCATCTTTCACTTTGGCAGGGTCAACGGCAATTCCTCCGGCTGATACAATGTGACCGAGGAATCCTACTTCCTATAACCAGAATTCACATTTGCTAAACTTTGCATACAGCTGATGCTCTCTAAGGGTTCCAAGAATGGTCCTTAGGTGTAGCTCATGTTCTTCTTCTGATTTGGAATAAATCAGAATGTCATCGATGAAAACAACGACAAACTTATCCAGGAAGTCCATAAAAATCTTATTCATGAGGTTCATGAAATAAGCGAGGGCATTGGTTAATCCAAAAGACATGACTGTATACTCGAACAATCCATATCTGGTGGTAAAGGCAGTCTTTGGAATATCCTCTGCACGAATTTTGAGTTGATGATAGCCAGTCCTAAGATCAATCTTAGAAAACACCTCGGCACCGGTCAACGGATCAAACAAATCTTCTATCTTAGGCAAGGGGTACTTGTTCTTGATGGTGACATCATTCAACTTCCGATAATCCGTACACAAATGGTTACCTCCATCCTTCTTGTCCACAAACAAGACAGGTGATCTCCATGGGGACGCACTTGGTTGAACTAATCCGATTTCTAACATGGAATCCAGTTGCTTCTTCAGTTCTTCTAGTTCTGATGGGTTCATACTATAGGGTCTCTTGGCTATGGGTCCTGTTCCGGGGTTTAGTTCGATGATAAACTCGATATCCCGATCTGGGGGCATACCAGGCAAAATATCTAGAAATACATCGGGGTATTCGCAGACTATCCGGACTTGGTCAATGGTAGGCTGGGCTATACTCTTGTTACACTTGAATTGGCGAGGTAAGGTTTCAGATATATGCTCGACTGATATTCCGGTGGTACTGGTCATGGTGATGGCTTTCTTGGCACAGTCAATCAATCCTTTATGTTTGGACATCCAATCCATTCCTAGTACTACTTCCAAACCTTTAGTTCCGAGTACTATTAGGTTAGCATAAAAATCTATGCCATGGATTCGGATAGGGACGGCTTTGCAAATTTGCCTAGCCTTGGTGGTTGATCCGGGAATTTGCACAATCATAACATGCTTCAGTTTGGTTGGTTGAATTTTACTAGTGCAGGCAAATTCTTCGGTGACAAATGAGTGTGATGCACCAGAATCAAACAACACTCTTGCAAGTATTGAATTAACAGAAAACATACCCAAAGACGACGTCTGGCTTCTTGAGCTTCTTCATGCATGAGAAAAAGCGGCCATTGTGGTTGAGTGAATTCCACGGGCAAATCTCCTTCTGGCTGGACACGGCTTCTTTGCTTGGGACATTGGCGTTGGGGCTGTAGCATTCTTCTTGTTGGGGCACTTGTTGGAATAGTGGCCTTTATTTCCACAGTCATAACAGGTCACTTGTGACTTGTCCTTGGCTGCGACAGCCTGACATTGCTTCCGATCCTCGGGCGTGTTGGGGTTGGCGGTAGCATTGTTGGTGTTGAACTTGGGTGGGGCACGGGTGAAATTGCTAGAGTTGCCGGGGTTGTTGTGATTCCCTCTGGGTCTAGGGTTTCCACGATTGGGATAGGTTGGACGGGTCATAGGGGGTCTGTTGGTTCTTGGGGCAAATCCTGGAGATGGGTTGGGGCGATACTTTGGGGTCTGATGGGTTCCTGGTTGATGCATCATGCGACGCTTGCGGTTCTCATTGGCCTGGTTGATCTTTCCTTCCATCTGGATGGCTGAATCGACAAGGGCTTCAATATCAACAAAGGTGATATTGACTAACACTGTCTGCATCTCGTCATGCAGACCATTCAGGAATCTTTCTTTCTTCTTGGCTTCGGTGTCTATTTCATCCGGGGCATACCTAGCTAATGACAAAAATTTGTCACGGTATTCCACTAAAGTCATCCTTCCTTGCTTCAATTCTCGGAACTCATCTCTCATTCTCTTGATCAAACCTGGTGGCACATGGGTTCTGCTAAACTTGACCTTGAATTCCTCCCAGGTCATCATCTGGCCTCCGGTCATTGCACGAACACTGTTCCACCATGCCCTGGCATCTCCGGCTAGATAATGGGTGGCGAACAGGACTTTCTCATTGGCTTCCACTCCTGCTACTTCTAAGTTGTTTTCCATGGTTTGGAGCCAATCATCGGCATCTAGGGGTTCTTCTGACTTGGTGAAAATGGGTGGGTTGGTATTCTGGAAATTCTTGAGCTTAGATCCGTGGTTGTCCTGATTTCCATGACCTTGGTTATTATGGGCTAGCTGGGCTATCTATTGCAGAGTGGCTAGGTTGGCTTGACGTTCTGCTCTTTCAGCTTCGCGGTCAGAGGTCAACATTTGCAAGATCTGCAACATCGGGTCCGGGGCTGAACCACTTCCTCCACGTGGCATCTGAAGATTGATATAGATCATGAGAAAAGAGGGAAATTTCTAAGGTTTTGGGTTTTTGAAAAGTTTTAAAGGTTGGATTCAGATTTTTCTAGCAACTTGCTTTTTCATTCATTCATAGCACACATTACAACACACACCACAACAAGGAAAAACAGATGGTTTTAAGAACCATTCTGGAAACTACGATACAGTGGGACTGACTACTACTCACTACGCTAGTGCTCAGTGCTACTACTCCTTGGAGTCTATGGCTTCATCATCTTCAGCATCATCGATGAAGGCGAAATCATCCTCATCGGTGAAGAAGTCCATGGCCTGATCCTCCAGAAAATCATCGTCATCACTGAGATAGGAGTAAGGGTCTCCACGAAGATCCTCTCCGGCATTCTCCCTTTCCTCTAGCGCATGTCTCTCGTGGATGGTCTCTTCCAGAGATGAGATGCGGTGGCGAAGACGGGCAATAATGCGCTCCTTCTTGTCGAGTTGACGGCGACGAGACTTGCGATCTTTTGCTAGCATGGCGATGGTCTGGTCCTTCGTCTTGATGATGGCAGACTTGTGGTTGCAATAGTCACGGCAGTTGTCCAATTCCTGCTGACGATCATACATCATGAAGCTAAGGTGGTCCAATTGAGTCTTCAGCTCGGGGTGGTATGGGGCTTCCAGGGGTTGTCCATTTGCATCACGTCTTGGGAAAAACTCAAAGCGAGTACCCTTGATCTGATTGATGCTCTTCCCACACAGACGG
Source organism: Avena insularis (assembly GCA_023614405.1). Taxonomy (NCBI): domain Eukaryota; kingdom Viridiplantae; phylum Streptophyta; class Magnoliopsida; order Poales; family Poaceae; genus Avena; species Avena insularis. The sequence goes on along the minus strand of CM042687.1, from coordinate 235,817,386 downwards.
GAAAGAGCTTCCTGCATTACTCTGGCAAGTCCATCGAGCCAGTTGTTTTCCCTCAAGGTAAACTGAATTCCCTCCGCAGTGGGAGGTTCAATCTTTCCTCGGAGACTTGCAACAATTAGCCACTGTAGATCTTCTCCTCCTTGATCATTGAGCTGAGCTCCGAAGAACTCGGGGTGATCAAGTGTGTCAAAATTTTATCTATTTTGCAAGAGTTTTTGAGGAACATGAGGTTTTATTAAAGAATTAAAGAGGTAAGAATGAGAATAAGTTTTCGTAAATATTTTTTTATTCTTTGGTTTTGAAACTAAGTTTTTGGTTCAACGTCCAATCTAACTAGGGTCTCATATGGTTAGGATGGCTCTGATACCAACTTGTCAACACCTGGATTTTTCAATCCTAGATGCCTGTTATGCCATACATCGCAATCCCAGGATTACCATTTTTGCGAGACATAACAGAATTGGATACCAGAGTACTTCATCCATTACAAACGATACATAAGTTCTTACACAAATAGGGATCTCATGATCCCGTTCTTAATACAACATCAAGCAGCGGAATACGTAATAATAACGGTAGCGTAGGCGAAGCTCCATCTTCGGGGTCACAGGCAATGCTAACGATGGGAGATGATCCTAGTTGTCGTAACCTTCCTGGGGTCCATCTTCCAGGTACTCCTCTTCATAGTCTGGCCATGGGAATAGCCAGGGACAAAGCCATGAGTACTCTTTAAGTACTCGCAAACTAATACTAACAGGTAAGGGGTTTTTGGATAATAGGACACTAGGCTCTAGGGTTGTTTTGCAAAAAGCCAGGTTTATCTCTGCTAAGTTCCAAAGCTAGTCACAATTTTATAACTCCTAAGTGGGATCTTGTAATTCAGGTCACAACTCTGTTGTGGTCAAGTCAAAGTCTCAATTCATTTCACAAGTCATTTTGAAAAGTCTGATGGGGGAACAGTATGGCCACTCCAACTGTCCATAACATGGGCGGCTATTCGAATAGTTTGACACTCTGCAGAGATTGTACACTTTCACCACAACATTCGATACATCCGTCAGGAACAAATCTTGAATTCACCATACTCAGTATGCGGATAATCAATCCTAACCTTTCAGTTACACGCCCTAGTATAAGCACCTCTCCTGTGAGTTTGGCCTCCCAACCATGACTCACTGTCATCTTGGGTACTGCACAGGTGGACAATCTTCACAAGGTAGCCTCAGCTCAGACCTTGGCCGTGAGGGAACTAATACTGAGGAATATAAGTTTCCAGTCAAGCCCTACCTAATATTCGGGTATTGTGGTTGTACGATAAAACTGGAATGGTATCGCATCCAGACAACCATCAGTTTTATAAAGGGCTAAGGCTCATGCCTCAACATTTTTATCACCAAAATTCTCAAGTGTTTGGAAACACATGTCCAAAACATTTCAATAGAATGATCCATCATTCCAAGGTTTTCATAACCATTTTTCCACCAAGTATTCCCATCTAAAAGTTGATCAAGTTTTAAGCTTAGCACTAGCATCTACATGTGGGGGTAGTACTGATGAGGGGTGGTAACTAGTGGAGTTTTACTAAGTTCAATCTCATGTCTTAGGCTGAGATCAAGGTTTCTATCTTAGGCCAAATTTTATGCTCTTTATGCAACCTTCAGCACAACTGTCTAGTATCTACCAAACTCTTAGGTAGACTCTAAGTAAGCTTTGATAAAGAAATAAAATAAGAAGCTTGCACATAAAACTAGGATTGGTTTATCAAGTGGGTATGATCACATATGCTTAAGGCATATAGTATTCATATCACGGGTTTGTGGCATCAGTAGGGTATCTGGCAAGGGTTGGCTTGCATCAATATGAGTATAAGCTTGCATAGTTACTAGCTTGCATTGGTATAGTATCAGCTTGCCTTGTGCAGAGCAGTGGTTGAAGTTCTCCTCGGCTTCTTCTTCGTAGTATCCTCCTTCCTCCTCGTATCCTTGGTCGATACTAGCGTCTATGAATAAATACGAGGTACACAATCACCAAACAATACTTAACTACTTGCAATCATCACACACAAGGGTCCTATAGATGATCTAGCATCATCTCTAACATTACAAGGTTAAGGCTTGGTTTAAATCTTTTTATTTTTAGAAAAGTAATTTCTACTCATTGAAAAACTACTTAAGATTTAATATTCTCCAAACTAAACATGGGATCATGTTGACACCTATCATCACCACATATTGTAGTCCATGGGAATGTGATTTAAAGTGGTGTCACAATTTAATAAGGTTTTACCCTTTTATTTTAATTAATTAATGTGTCTAGAAATGCTTATGAAGCATTCTGTTATTCCTTGAACATTATTTCTGCAAGTAAACCTATATATTTTTATATATTCTGAAAGGTATGGTTAAATGTGATTTTTGAGAGTTGGAATCAACTCAAAAGCTTTTATGGTTTAAATTTGAAAAATGTTTGAATGCAGAAAAGTTTCTGCCTTGTTATTTTTACTATGGGTGATCTACAGATCCAAATGACATGAATCCAACGGGCTTGGATTAAGCATTCACAGTCCTTTCCAACAAAATTGGTTTCATTCAAATTGGTGCACTGAATCGATCTGGGTTGATTTTTGAAGTTGGGTACAGAAGTGTGTTTGAATTTTAAAAGAAAAGGTTTAATTTGAAATGTTGGGCTGCGCGGGAAATGTCACTGGGCCGGCCTGCTAAGCGCAGTGCTCCCGCGGGCTGCTTAAGTGGGTGTCCCCACTCGTCAGTGACACGGGGTTGGGCGAAGCGGTATGGGGCAACGTGGATCGTTCGATCTAGTTCTAATCCAACGGCTGTGGGTCATCGTCGACGCGAGACAGCTCCGGCGAGAATGAAACCTAGCGCGGCCAGTGAGGGGTGCTGGGGGCTCACAGGGGTACGGGCGAGGGTCGGCGAGGCGGGCGAACGACGAAGTCGACGATGGCGAACCTCCTGGTACCGGTGGCTTCTCCTGGGGCGGCTCCAATCGCTGGCTCCTTTATTCTCCAGAGGTGGCGGGCTCCGGTGAAATTCCGGCAAGGTGGTGCTCGCCTTGCTCTAAGAATGGTGTGGCACGGTCAGTGAGGAGAGGGGAGTGAGATGGTGTGAAGAAATCGTGCGGGGGTGGCCTCTATTTATAGTCGAGCGAGGGGACCGTCGGGGCGCACGGTGAGCTCGTCGAAGCGGCGTTACGGTGACTAATGGCATGGGCAAGGGTAGGGGACGGTGCTGTGTCTCCTGACGATGCTCAACGACATGGTCGTGAGGCATGGGGCGGTGTGGTTTGGTCTGGAACGGGCGGTGCTCTGCGCGGCAGAGGCGGCGTCTTCGATGACGGGCGGTGGCTGTATGGCACGGGGCGGCAAACGGGGATGTCTGGCGGTCTCCTGGGTCGGTGGTGATCGTGTGTGCACGCGGTGAGGGCGGCGTGCGGTCTGTGGACGCTGGTCGAGGGTGGCGCTCTGGCGCACGCTCGGCATGGTCTGGGCGCGGCTTGTGCGCGTGGTCCAGGGCTTGGCAACGCTCGCGGCTGGGACAGGGAGTGGAGATGGACGGTGGGCTGCCTCCTAGACAAGGTTGGCACGGCTAGTTCTTCCTCTAGCCTGCTGTCGACTATGGGGTGGCATTGAGGTGCTCGGCTGTTCATCATTAATGGCAATGGCAAGCTCACATGGGTGCTAGTGTTGGGCTAATCTTTCTAGATGATCTACTGGGCTGTGTGTGAGCTAACTAGGGAACAAGTTAGGCAATAATCACTGCACACTATAGTGTTTGATGTTTTGTTTGATTTGTGTTTGCAACCTGTTTGATGAAATGGCCGCATGAAATCAAGTTTTGAATTTTGAAATGATTTTTGGTGGGTTTGCTAGATTGGTTCTGGTGTGTCTGCAAATGCTTGGGTTTTGAAAGTTGAGCTTGTTTGAGTGGTTTTTGAAAAAGTGGGATCTTCCCATATGAAGAAGATTCAATTTTGAATTGTCATTTAAATTATGCATTTGAAAGTTTATGGATGATCACAAATTGGTCCTTGATACTTTGTTATGAGTACATTCAAGGGGTGCAAAGATCCAGAAAAGTTTCTGTTAGGTTTTGAAAGTTTGAGACAGCCAAAGTAGGCATGGGAGTTAAATTGGGCAAAATAACCATTCACTTAATATATTTGTTTTGATTTACTTTTCTTTAGGAAAAGTGTGGGAAATGTTTTAGATGATGTTCATTTCACCTAAGAAACATTTTACAAGCAATGGATCACACAAACAAGGTGGTTTTTAAAGAAATTCAAAATCCATGCATACACATATGCATGCACTCATGGGTTTAGTTAGAAAAGTTTTTGTTAACCCTAATCTTGATGATTAGTGTTTGATGATCTAAGTTTGGTATTTTTGGGATGTTACAGTGAGGGAGGGGAAGATGGGGCCACTTGTCTGCGTCTCAGCGGGTTCTTTTCTGGGTGAAAAACGTTTCACTCCGGGGGTGAGCAGCTGGGCTAGGTTGCTGGGCTGGGTTGGGCCTGGCAGTGGGCTGTTTCGTTTCTTTTTTATACAGGAATGCTTTTTTTCTATTTTGAATTTCTGTTTTGACTTTCAAACAAATAATTCAAACAACAAATCAAATCAAACCATCACCAAACTTTGTATTGATTTTAATTCTGTTTAACAACATATTCCAATGTCCAAAGTAAATTAATTTTATTCTTTTAGGATATATTATTAATTAAAATAAAAAGACCTTAGTCTTTATTTCAAATAGGGTTTAATTTATTTTTAAAACTCTATTTGAAATCTAAACCAAACCAAAACCTTTTCAGTAGGTTTCATTTGAAAAACAAAAACACTTGGAAATCTTATTTAAAATAAATTAACAAGTTTTAGTGTTTATTTAAAATGGAAAAGCCTTTACTTTAATAAAATTGGATATTAATAAATCCTCATTATTTTATTTAAATAAACCTTTACTCTTTTTATCAAATAGAAATATTTTATTTCAAAAGCATGGCCAAGATTTAATTTGGCTCTATAAAGTAATCCTTATTTATATTTCTACCCTTGCTTTATAAAAACCATATCTTTTTATTTAGAGAACCAAGAATAGTGATTCCAACTATTATAAGTTTATTTATTAATTGTTTATCTTTTTAAATCCTTTTAGGATTTTATTTGATCAAAATAGGTTTTGATACTTCCAATTGGAATCAAAAAGTTTCTTCTCACCCTGAAAATCAACAATTGTTTATTTTGTTTATTTATTTTTCACATTTCAAAATTTGGAAAATTTTGGGATGTGACAGGCTACCACCCTTAAAAGAAATCTCGTCCCGAGATTTGGGAAGGCTAGGGTTACAAGTTGGCTTCAAGACAACTAGGGTACTACCACCCTTAAAATAAAATCTCATAGGATTACATTGATGGTTCACTTGACTATGGGTTCAACACTTAATATCCAGACAAGGAATCCTTATTTGACTCTTCTGAGTTAACTAGTTTCTGACATCCACTTCTTCTATCTCTTCAAAGTGTCCATCCATGTCAATGTGGTTCACATGTCCTTTCTGGGTCACATTGGAGTTATTTCCATTGGCTCTTCTAGCATCCTTTTTCTTTTTCTTCTCAGGACAGTCTGATGCATAGTGTCCAAGTTCCTTACAATGATAGCACTGCAACTGGCTAATGTCTTTCTTCTTGAAAGTGTCATGTTGGCTCTGACCAAGGTCATCTCCATTGTTAGTATCATTTCCATTATTATCACTTCCATTGTTGTTGTGGTGATACTGATGTGGTTCAGAATCTTCCTTGCTCTTTTTGAATGAATGTTTCTTTTGTGATGATCCTGAGTGATTCTTGAGTTTATGCTTCCGTATTCTGTTCTCAACTTGATTCATCTTGTTTTCCAAAATGGTGGCTTTGTCACAGAGTGATTGATAAGTTGGGACATAGGCAACAGCTAGCTACAGGTTCAACTCATCATTAAGTCCTTCAAGAAATTTCTCCTTTCTCTTAGCATCTGTGTCAACTTCATCCGGTGCATATCGTGCCAGATTGTTGAATTCTTCAATATACTCAGCCACACTGAGGTGACGTTGTTTCAGATTGTGGAATTCCTTTTTCTTCAAGTGCATCACTCCAGGTGAGATGTGAGTTGTACGGAAACCATCCTCAAAAATAGCCCAAGTTACATCTTCAAGGGGAGTGGTGATCTGAAAGTTGTCCCACCATGTTGCTGCTAGTCCTTCAAGCAGAAATGTTGCAAACCTTACTTTTTCCTCGTCGGTGCAGCCAACAGTCACTAAGTCCTTATTCACTAAACGTAACCAATCATCGGCTACCATTAGGTCAGTTGTTGCAGAGAACCTTGCAGGCCTTAGCTTCAGAAACTTGGTGAGCATATCATGTGCTGGAGGATTATTCTGATTGTTGTTGTTGTTGTTGTTCTAATTTTGTATGAATGTGGTCATCTCCTGCATCAGTTGTGTCTGAGCTGCCATCATCTGCTGCATCTCAGGAGTGATGTTGTTGTTTTGGTTGGGGTTGGCACGACGAGGAGGCATCTGTTGGTTTGATAGGGATGAGTATTGAGGGATAGTTTAAAGAAGTTGTAACACATCACCCAAAACAATCAAGATCAATCAAACAATCAGGCAATCAACAAGTAACTATTCACTTATCAACTTATGAGCTTAACTCATGAGTTGAAGGAAACAACAAGTTTTCTTGAAATGATTAACTTGGTATGGTCATACCTCATAGGTCAATATGATCCATACACTAACATGATATCAATGTCTTGGTAGGCAATCTAATGTCTCTTGGTTCTCACTTGTAGTCCTTAGTGATGTCTAAGTTGAAATCTTTGGTGGAACTAAAGTGAAAGTCATTGGTCATGGTGAAGGCTTTGTCCATCAAGTTGATAAGGAAGAGATGTGGAATCAAAACCAAAAAGGTTGACGAAAGAGTTTACAAGATTGTTTGTAAATAAGTTTTGGAACAAATACAACTCCTATTTTTCTAAGAGGTTTTGTCCAATCCTAGGGTTACAATCCTACGGGCAACACAGTGCTCTGATACCATCTATAAGGTTCCCAATCTTTAATAAGGTAGAGATCCCTGTGTTTACAATGCTAGTCCCTGGATCAATAGCTAGCATCCACAGTTAATATGTAATATCAAGAAACAAAGGTCATAATACAACTTTATAACCAGGAATAAAATAATTCATTACATCTTACATAGCTCATTTGGCTATCACATTACATTGCAGCAGAATATCTATAAAGCATGGGGTCCTTCATCTTCAAAGTGACACAGGCAATCATGTTGGTTGTAGACTTGTAATCCTAATCATCACACTTCACTAACATAAAACAAACCTGCCACATAATAAGTTGCAGCCACAAGGGTCAATACATTTGAATTGTATTGGAAAGTTTCACTACTATGTAGAAATAAGTGGATCCTATCCTTTACATGCATATTTGGCTAAGTAGGGTTTAGGCTCATTTGCAGAAAGCAATATAGTTTTGTCCTATCTTTTCAAAATAGTTTTGATCCTTGTCAAATCTTTCTGAATCCCTTGGAAAACTCCAAGTGCTTCTAATCCCTTGTTGTCACCATCAAGTTTTACTTTGAGAAATTGGAATGTCGAGATCTTTCATAGCTTCAGGCCTTAGTTGCTCAGTATTGTCCATAATATGGGACACGGCTAAGTACTTAGAATTTGATCTTCTGCAGAAGTTGTACACTTTACCCACATAACACAATCTTGTCTTGTTGCCACCAGTGGCCGCTAGATAAGTACTCACCAAAATGGAGTACTGCCAGATCGAGTATGTGACAAAGTCTTTCCATAGAAGTCCTCCCAATACACAATGCTAGCTTGTCAACCAGGCACCAATGTAGGGTTATATTTCCCTTACACAATTCTAGTTAACCTGAAGATGCCAATGCATGGGTCTTCCACTATGTAGTTGACTAAGCCAGAGCCCGTTTAGCATGTGGCTGTACACGGAAGCCACTGTACGAGAAACATGTTCAATCTCTAAGTCCCTAGGTGGTTTTCTTCTAGTGCACATACAAAAAGATAGCCATATAAACATGGTTCCCTTTGTTGCCACCTTGTCCAAAACTTGAGTATCCTTGTCCACCCAGGTGGTTCATTGAGTATTTGTTTTATTATATAAAACATATATCTTTCCAACACTTCATGTAATCATATCATGTATCCCATTCCAAATATATAGCAGGGCTAAACTTACTACAACTACAATGTTTTCACTAAGGAGGATATAAGGGTATCCTATTAGGATTTAGCATAGCATAAAATATAGTAGTCCTTATCATGCATGTTACAAAAATCCACTAAGTGTAATGAAAATAGTAGGACATGGATGATAGTGTCACTTGCCTTTTTAGTAGAGAATGTTGGTTCACTTCTTGATCTTGCTAATATCACACTCTTCTAATTTCACTACAATTCAATCAAGCAAACACATTTTCAAACCAATATTCAAACAATTTACCACACATAAAATAATAGAAACTAGGTAATGCATGCAAGCATGCAAAAGATAGTTTTATTTGCAAAAGTGGTTCCTACTAGGCTCTAAACATTATAAAGTTCAAAGTGGTCATTTACTAAAGTGGTAAAACCATTTGCAAAAGTTTTCATCTCAAAAACCAATATCATGATAAGGTGATATTTTATGTAGTTTGAAAATATATTTTAGCAAAGTAATAAATTTATATGGTTCATCAAATATGTTGTTAATTCACAAAACTTGGTGTTTAGGGTCAGAAAGTTTGAATCCAATCATTTCCCAAAGGTTTCACTCAAAAATCATTTCTAAATCAAAAACAATATTTTTATTTGACTAGAAATGCTCTCACTCTAATATTCATTCCTTAACTTCACATAATACATTTTTAAATCCATAAGTTGGTTCCTAGGGTCAGTAGGTTCACAACAAACCATTTTTAAAAGATTTCATCTTAAAAATATATCTAGAACAATTTTTATATTCAAAATAAGGCTACACATGTTTCTGCAAATTCAACCAATTTTCCAGAAGCAAAACATTAAAAAAAATGCATGGTTGGGTAGGATTTGTCTTTCTGATTCCATTGATATAAAATTTGCAAATTTTGGACGTGTGGATCAAAAGTTATGCAATTTACAAATTCAATCAACAAATAGAAATGTTTCTGTCTATTTAAACAAACCAGTGCCACGCGGCGTGTTTCTATTGGACGGTACCGCTTCGGGTGGATCGAGCTGTTCTGACCGTAGGATCTTATTTAGATTGCACGGTGCAGATCGAGTGATACCCCTTCGTCCAATTTCTAATCACAGCCACTGGATCAATATCTAACGGACGCAGTGCGTTTGACCATTGCCTGGCGGCGCTAGCGGCGGCTGGAGGCGGCGCACGCTCTGGCTATGGCGGATCCGGTGATACAAGATGCAAGGGAAGGAGGGAAGTAGCTCACCGTGCTCGCAGGGAGATGCTGAAGCTCAACGTGTGGTCGGCTTGGCGAGTGGCGCTCAGGAACGGAGGGGATTGCTCGTCGGAGACGGCGTCGGCGTCGGACGGCTCTGGATGTCGACGGGGCCGGAGCTGCAGGTCACCCTAAGTCAAGCGGAGCATACGGTTAGATGCGGGCGAGCGTGGGGAGTATAGGAGCATCATCGGGAGGTGCTGGGGCGGTCTGAGCTTACCAGGGGGAGCTCGCCGGAGAAACGGCAGAAGACGGTGGCGCTCGGTGTCGAGGTTGCCGATGCTATGGTGCTCGCGCGGGCAAGCCGTGGGTGCAGAGAGAAGCGTCAGGGAATTGGGAGCATGCTAGTGTGGTTGATGAGGCGAGGGGCGGTTGGTCGGTGCCGGAATCAACAGAAAACCTCGTCGGAGCAGAGAAGGTGTGAGCGTGCAATTCGTGCAGCCCGGTGGCTCCGATCGTGTGAGGGTTAAGGGGAAATGGAGAGGAGTGTCAGGAGATTAAGAGGGCGTAGACGTTGGAGAGATTAACGCCTCCATTGATGCGAATTGATCGCCGCAATCAAGGCAGAAACGGCGAGGGGGCGTGGTCGCAGGGTTGAAGACGATGATGAGGTGGCGTGGGGTCCGTTGTCAGCGAGAGTGAGGGAGGGGAAGATGGGGCCACTTGTCTGCGTCTCAGCGGGTTCTTTTCCGGGTGAAAAACGTTTCACTGCAGGGGTGAGCAGCTGGGCTAGGTTGCTGGGCTGGGTTGGGCCTGGCAGTGGGCTGTTTCGTTTCTTTTTATTTATACAGGAATTCTTTTTTTCTATTTTGAATTTCTGTTTTGACTTTCAAACAAATAATTCAAACAACAAATCAAATCAAATCATCACCAAACTTTGTATTGATTTTAATTATGTTTAACAACATATTCCAATGTCCAAAGTAAATTAATTTTATTCTTTTAGGATCTATGATTAATTAAAATAAAAAGACCTTAGTCTTTATTTCAAATAGGATTTAATTTATTTTTAAAACTCTATTTGAAATCTAAACCAAACCAAAACCTTTTCAGTAGGTTTCATTTGAAAAACAAAAACACTTGGAAATCTTATTTAAAATAAATTAACAAGTTTTAGTGTTTATTTAAAATGGAAAAGCCTTTACTTTAATAAAATTGGATACTAATAAATCCTCATTATTTTATTTAAATAAACCTTTACTCTTTTTATCAAATAGAAATATTTTATTTCAAAAGCTTGGCCAAGATTTAATTTGGCTCTATAAAGTAATCCTTATTTATATTTCTACCCTTGCTTTATAAAAACCATATCTTTTTATTTAGAGATCCAAGAATAGTGATTCCAACTATTATAACTTTATTTATTAATTGTTTATCTTTTTAAATCCTTTTAGGATTTTATTTGATCAAAATAGGTTTTGATACTTCCAATTGGAATCAAAAAGTTTCTTCTCACCCTGAAAGCAACAATTATTTATTTTTTTTATTTATTTTTCACATTTCAAAATTTGGAAAATTTTGGGATGTGATAAAGCAAAAGACTAATTCAAGGCCATATATGTGTAGGGCTTAATTTTTTGAATCCAATGGTATATTATTTGCATTTTTTGGACAAACAGATCAAAAGATATGAATTTTGCAAGTTTGAAAAGTTAATAGATCTAAAACAGATTTTAAATCAAAAACACTGACACGTGGCCGTGTTTGATTGGCCCGTACCGCTTCGCGCGAATCACTCGCGTGGGCCGTTAGATCTAATTTAGATCATGTGGTCTAGATCTAACAATACCGTTTCGTTTAAGTGATATATCTACGGCGTTGGATCTAAATCCTACGGCTCTGGATCAAGCGACCAAAAGTGAGCGGCGCCGATGGCTACTGCGGCGGCGACACTACTGCCGGCGACATTCTGGAGGTGCTAGGGGGTAAAGGGGATGGTGGCGAGGCTTACCAGGTTTGCACGGATGCGAGGAAGCTCAAGGTGTAGTTGGCTTGGATAGGGGCGCACGAACGTAGGCGTAGGAGCTTGTCGGAGTTGCTGCTGGCGTTAGGCTTTCTCAAACGGCGACGGAGGCGATGACCTAGGTCACGAGAAGTCAAACGAAGGGCATCAGGAGCTGCTAAAGGTCACAGCGCACATGCTGGTTTGAAACAGAGGGAAAGGGGCGTGCAGACCTTACTAGAATTACTCGCCGGAGTCGTGGTCGGCTTCGGGTGCTCGTAGGGGTTGACGGGGATGGCGACCTGGGGAGGTATAGGACGAACCATAGGCATGGTTAAACGTGCAAGAGAGAAAGGTCCAAGATTGGGTGAACAAGGGACAGAGTCGAGCACGTTACTCACCGGAATAGCTTGTCGGAGATGGGCAGTACTGCAAGAACTGCTGGGCTGAAATGGCAGTGCTGGTTTTTATTTTTTATCCTTTACCTTTTTCTTTTCTAATTTGATTTTCAGGAATGATTTTGAAACTCTTATTCAAATTTGTTTGAATTCAAACCTTCGCAAAAATTTGTACTGTGAACCTTGCATTCAAAAGTGTGTCAAACACATCTGTTCACTCAAAAACACTTTGGTCTTTTGAAAATAAAAATAAAACCATGCCCCATATATGATAAATAAAGTGGGGTTTAAATATGGTTTCAATTAGGGTTTTGTTTTGGAAATTTTGGTGCAAGACAAACATGCTATGATGATATGAATGCAATGATATGATTTTTCATTGATGAAATTTGTGATGTTACAGCAAATCAGCGGCACATCCGTGCTTGCAGACACTTCCGAGGCACCGAGCAACCTCCGCCTCCTCGCTCTAGAGATGCAGTGAAGCACAACTCTTTCTTGCCGAATAGCCATCGGGAACATGTATCTCGCTAGTCCGAGACCATGGGGGATAAATACTTGAGGGGGAGAGAGATCCTTCACGAGGAGGTGTGAGTGACAAGTGAGGAGGGGGATCCTTTTATAGGAGGAGGGGGCACCCAAGGGGATGTCCGCCGGCCATGGGGCTGCCCCCTCCCCTCCTTCATTCATGTGGGTGGACACTCCTCTCACAAAATGCCCCTTCAATTTTCTCCACTCAAATTCTTATTAAATTTCCACCAAATTTAATGCAAACTCTCATTAAATAAAACTCCTTTTATTTATTCAGAATATTTTCAATTAATTTAATAACAAACATTCACATATAATCCCTTGCTAGTATTTCATTTCACATGCAGAAACACTTTCTGCAATTTCACCCGAAACCAGTTTCGGTATCTAGTGAAATAAATTCCTACGCTCTGTTATTCTTTTCAGCATGAAACTTTTGTTACAAATGGTGTCGGTGTCTCTTAAGTGTGTCACCCTATGGTTCACGAATAATGCGGACATGATCGAGACCCCTCTCAGATCAATAATCAGAAGCGGGACCTGGAGATCCATGCTAACTCCCACACATTCAACGATGACTTTCTTGTGATCGTGAGAACCTTTTACGCTAGTATCTTAATCCCTTTGTTTCGCGATATATTACATGTCCGAGATTCGATCATCGGTATCTGCAAAACTAGTTTGATCTCGTTACTGACATGTACTCTTTTCATGTTCCCATGATATAACATTCTAGTGATCAAATCACTTGCTTGGAAGCTAATCAATGTGATATCACCGAGAGGGCCTAGAGCATATCTATCCTTCATCGGGATGAACAAATTCCACTCTCGGTCCATGGGCCTCAACATAACACTTTAGTAGTACTGAACCCATCTTTATAATAACCCTATTATGGTGTGACATTTGATGTTATCAAGATACTCTTCTAGTGTTAGTGATTGACATGATCTCATGGTCTAAGGATTAGGATCACTCTGTATGTTGTTATAGCAATATAAACTCAATGACTTTGATCGTTATGCTATACTTTGGATGAATGTTCATCACACCATTCCAATAATGTTGTGACCTCGTTATTAACAACATCCAATGTCCATGATCAGGAAACCTTGATCATCTTGTTAATCAACGATATAGTTTATGAGAGAGGCATAACTACGAACTTTCTGTTTGTTTATTAAACACACATGTATTAATGTTTCCGTATTAACACAATTATAGAATGCAAAATAAACATCTATCATATACTTGGAATATACATAATAACCATTTTATTATTTCCTCTCAGGGCATATTCCCTTCATGGCTTACATAATTCTTGTATAGGAGGTAGATTCTTCACATCTTCAGATCTAATACCCTTCTCCTTAAGACATTTCTTAGCTTCTTTCATCACTTCATCATTTAATGCAATCACTTCCCTCTTCTTTGGTGTTGGTGTTGGAGTTGGTTCAAGCACAATTGGCTCAAGTGTAGTAGGCTCAGGTGTATTTAGTTTAGTTGAAGTCTAATCATCATAATTCTTGCTTATTTTAGCCATTAATTCTTCAGCATCTATAGGAGTTCTTTTTCTGAAAACACAGTCAGCAAAACTATCTAGGTATGTCCTAGAATCATCAGTTAGTCCATTATAATATATATCAAGAAGCTCATTTTTAGGCAATGGACATCCAGGATGTGCATGAATCAAGGCACAGAACCTTGTCCATGACTCAGGCAATTTCTCTTCTTCTCCCTGTTTGAAATCAAAAAGTTTCTGCAAAGCAGCATGTCTAGCACTAGGAGGAAAATATTTCTGAAAGAAAGAAGAAATCAAGCAATAAGGGCTATCAATGGATCCAGGAGGTAATCTATTAAACCAAGCTTTAGCTTCTCCTTTTAGTGAAAAAGGGAAGATCTTTGTAACAAAGTACTTGCGCATCTTAACATCATCAGAGAATAAGTCACTCATAGTGGAAAGCTCATTCATATGAGCCACAGCACTTTCATTTTCAATCCCACAAAAAGGTTCTTTCTCAACAATGTCTATATAAGAGAAATCAAGAGAGAAATCATCACCTTTATCTTTATTATCTATGGGAGAAGTAGCAAACTTAGCATCAGGAGACAGTTTAGGTATAACGGTATGTCTCTCAAGGAGACTCCTAATAGCACTAGCACCACGTGTGTTTTGGTACTCTTCAATAAATTCATCAGTCATTTCAATATAACCATCATTAATATCATATCTCTATCTAGACTCAGGTGAGCTAACAGGTGTGATAGTGTATTCACTTGGAGTTTCAGTATTTCCTAGTCTAGCCATTGTACCATCTAGAAAAGGACCTAATGAATCACTCGCATCAAGCACAGTAGAAGTAACATCATGAGTATCAGAAGCAATTTCAGATTCAGCAGTAGTAGTAGTGTGTGTAGCATGTGTATGTGGTGGTGGTGTAACAAGATTACTTATGAAAGACGGTGAATCAAGAGCAGCAGAGGTGTTTAGAATTGTTCCTCTTCTTGTAGTGGATGGTAAAATAGGAAACTTTCCATCAAGAGACTTCCCCATGATGAAAGGAATATCAGTGAACAATAATAGATCCAAGTGAACTTACAAATAAAGGTATGCTGCCCGGCAATGGCACCAGAAAATAGTCTTGATGACCCACAAGTATAGGGGATCACAACAGTCTTTGAGGGTAGTATTACCCAATTTATTGATTCGACACAAGGGGAGCCAAAGAATACTTATAAGCCTTAAGAACTGAGTTGTCAATTCAGCTGTACCTGGAAATAGTCTTGCTCACAGTGGCTTATCCGTAGTAATATTTTTGTAGTAGCAATAGCAAAGTAACAGTAGCAGTAGAACAAAAGAAATAGTAACAATAGTAGCAAACAGTAGGATATGAGTGCGGTAGGCATAGGGATATATGGACATGCGTTGCATGGACGAGACTATTCATGTAACTTCAAGATCTAAGGCATTTGCAGATAAATAATATAAAGCATCCAAGTACTAAACAATCATAGGCATGTGTTCCATATATAGTCATATGTGCTTGCAATGAGAACTTGCGCAACATCTTTTGTCCTGCCAGCCCGTTGCAGCGAGGCCTTAGGGGAATCTACTGGCAATTAAGGTACTCCTTTTAATAGAGCACCGGAGCAAAGCTTTAACACTCCATAAACACATATGATCCTCATATCACAGCCATCCCCTCGGGTTGTCCCAATTCCTGTCACTTCGGAACCTTTGGTTCCGGACAATAATATGTGTACACAACTTGCAGATAAGACCATAAACAATACTATCATCATGAATCAAACATGTTTAGATCTGAGATCATGGCACTCGGGCCCTAGTGACAAGCATTAAGCACAACAAGTTGCAAAAAAGTCAAATAGCACTAATAGAGATACTAGGAAGCATGCCCTAACAATCTTATTCGATTACATGATAGAACTCATCCAATCCCTACCATCCCCATACCCTACAGCGGGGGATATCTCACTCATGGATGCGGGAAACATGGATGGTTGATGGAGAGGCGTCGGTGATAATGATGGCGATGATCCCCTCCAAATTCCCCGTCCCGACAGGGTGCCAGAACGGAGTTTCTGATTCTGAATCGCGGTTTATGGTGGTAGCGGTGCAGCGATCTCGCCTCTGGAAAATTATCGAACCCCCCTGAGTTTTTAGGTCAAGAGGCAACTTATAAGTGAAGAGGGAGGCCGAGGGGGTGCCCAAGGCACCCCCCCTAGGCGCGGCCAGGGGGTGTGGGCCCCTTGGAGCCCCAATCTATCTCGTCTTTTGGCTCCGGGAGTCTTCTGGTGCAATAGGATTTTTGGCATATTTTCCAGGATTTTTCCTGATAGTTAATTTTCTGCACAAAATGTAAGACCCCACCTTTATAAGGTAAAGGTCCTTGTGATTGCAATGCTAGTCCCTGGATCAAATGCTAGCATCCATAGTTTAAGATGAAGTACACAGATACAAAGGTCTTTATTACATCGCCATTCTAGAGATAGACATAGTCTTTTACAACTTCATAGCCAAAGGCTAGTACAAGAGTTCATAACATAAGTAAATAAAGTAAAGTCTTCATCTTCATGTGCCACAGGCAAGCATGTTGAGTGTAAACTCATAACCCTAATCCTCATCAGAGTAACCTGCAACATCATAAGTTACAGCCACAATGGGTCAATACATTTGGAATTGTATTGTCAAGTGATACCATAGTAGAATAGAAGTATCTAACATCTATATGAATTTGGCTAAGTGTAGCTTAGGCTTGCTTTGCTCAAAATAGGTTCTTCCTATCAGTTGAAAACACTAAGTTTTGTTTAACAAAAACTCCCAAGGAACCACCAATAGACATTGGGGAACCTTTAACCCTTGTTCAACCACAAGTTTTTAACTTAGAAATTGGGACAAGGAGATCCTTGATAGCTTCAATGTCTGAATGCTCAAATTGTCCGTTGCCGGGGACACGGCTAAGTACTTAGATTTTTCCTTCTCAAGAGGTGGTGCACTTTCCCCACAAGACTCGACATGTATCGAGACAAGATCTTTCATAAGCCTTCCCTTAGACCAAATGGACGCATTCCATCCTATCACCCTACCACCATCTGTCCATCTGGCTAAGTGCTTGCAACCTATATGATCAAGGCAGAGCCCATATTGCCATGTGGCTGCACTAGAAGCCTCGAAACACTAAGTTTCTCAAATCCCTTTGTTCCTAGGTGCTTTCCACAAGTGTGATACACAAGGTATACCATAGATATGGGCCTTGTGTAACCACACAACATAACCCATTTATACCATTCCACCCAGGTGATTCATTCACTTAGTAGTTTTATTAAGCAAAAACATAAGTCAAAAGACTTAGCAAAATTTCCATAGCATGTAGATACTACTAGGATTTCCCATGGCATAGCATATAGATACTTAGCAAAAATTTCATGCAAGCCCTATACAAAATATCACTAGTGCATAGTCAAAAATAATAGGAAAAATACATGAAGCACCACTTTCCTTGGTAGTTGGGGGAGTAGCAACAATCCTCACAATCACAATCACCACTAGCACCAAAATCTACACATAAAATGATAGCACCAAATTTACATTCAAATAATCAAGCCAAAACATATGAATGCATGCAAATGCAATGAAATGAATTTTCTACACTAAACTATTCAACTCAAACTGTACTGAACACAAAACTAACTATTTATAGTCTAAATAAACTTAAATTTGCTTTAAAGACATTTTCTAAATAATTTATATAATCAAAATAATCCTATATTTTATTCTACAAATAAATCCATTTATACAGAAGAAAAATACAAAATTAAGCCCACAGTAGTGTAGGATTTATTTTTCTGATTCCATTGATATTTTATTTGCATTTTTTGGATAAACAGAACTCAAGTTATGAATTTTCTAAGTTTGAATCAAATTCTGGTTTTTAAATCAAAATTCAAGCCACGCGGCAACGCCTGATTGGACGGTACCGCTTCGGGGTGGATCGCGCTTCCGCGCCGTTGGATCTAATCAGATCCAACACACTAGATCGCAACTTACCTCTTCGCTAACGATCTAACTTACACCGCCAGATCCAAATCCTATGGCTCAGATCTATGCATACGCTTTCGCTACCTGTTCTAATCTTGACCGCTGGATCTAGATCCAGCGGATCTCATTGTTGGGCCATGTAGAGATAAAACAAAAAAAATTCCCTCTAACATGGTGATCCCAAGATCTAGCTAAGGTAGAAGGCCACGAGGTTTACCACTAGATTTCAACCCAACCAGATTTCCTGTTCAGATCCTATCCGAACTTGCTCCCGCTCTTAAGTGTGAGACCCCGCAGGATCATGGCTACTTGGACACGATTGGAGTCCGACTCTCAATCGATCAGTCGGTAGTGGCTCCTAGTAGAACTTTCTGCCTCCTAAGTACCAAAGAGTCATGACGACTTGCCTTTCCAATGCGACTTGCATCCGAGTCCCTTTTGCCTCAGAATATACCTTGTCAGGCTATAGGCGAATATTTGTCATCCCTTAAATAGTCCAAAACTCTCTTATCGATCCGAGATAACTGATTCACCCGACTAACTCTTAGTCGATCGCCTCGGTTAACACTTAACCGAGTGGTGCATGGCCATGCTTTCCGAATCATATCATCCGAGAGGGCCCAGAAAATATCTCTCCAAGTGGAGGGGCAAAATCCCATCTTTGTTATTCACATCACACAGCTTGATTCTTAGTCGACCTGAACTCTGCCTTCATAGCTTCCCAGTTACGGATCAGCATTTGACAGAACCTAAGTCGGTGATCCTCAACTCGGACTATGCAATAACCTCATATCTAAGGATTACATTGATTGATATATACAAATGACAACTTGTTCGTTGTACCTCAATATGGGTCAATCTGACTCGCTAAACTCTTTAGCCGAATCTTTGTAAGTCGGAATAGCATCACCATGCCCATGACAAGTGGAACTGAGTCATCAAGCCGACTTTCACATTGGAGATCCAGCGGATCTCATTGTGGGCCATGTAGAGATAAAACAAAACTTTTTCCCTCTAACATGGTGATCCCAAGATCTAGCTAAGGTAGAAGGCCACGAGGTTTACCACTAGATTTCAACCCAACCAGATTTCCTGTTCAGATCCTATCCGAACTTGCTCCCGCTCTTAAGTGTGCGACCCCGCAGGCTCATGGCTACTTGGACATGATTGGAGTCCGACTCTCAATCGATCAGTCGGTAGTGGCTCCTAGCAGAACTTGCCGACTCCCAAGTACCAAAGAGTCATGACGGCTTGCCTTTCCAATGTGACTTGCGTCCAAGTCCCTTTTGCCTCACAATATACCTTGTCAGACTATAGGCGAATATTTGTCATCCCTTAAATAGTCCAACTCTCTTATCGATCCGAGATAACTGATTCACCCGACTAATTCTCTGTCGATCGCCTCGGTTAACACTTAACCGAGTGGTGCATGGCCATGCTTTCAGAATCATATCATCCGAGAGGGCCCAGAGAATATCTCTCCAAGTGGAGGGTCAAAATCCCATCTTTGTTATTCACATCACGCAACTTGATTCTCAGTCGACCTGAACTCTTCCTTTATAACTTCCCAGTTACGGATCAGCGTTTGACAGAACCTAAGTCGGTGATCCTCAACTCGGACTATGAAATAACATCAGGTCTAAGGATTACATTGATTGATATATACAAATTAAAACTTGTTCGTTGTACCTCAATATGGGTCAATCTGACTCGCTAAACTCTTTAGCCGAATCTTTGTAAGTCAGCATAGCATCACCATGCCCATGACAAGTGGAACCGAGTCATCAAGCTGAATTTCACATTGGAGATCCAGCGGATCTCATTGTGGGCCATGTAGAGATAAAACAAAACTTTTTCCCTCTAACATGGTGATCCCAAGATCTAGCTAAGGTAGAAGGCTACGAGGTTTACCACTAGGTTTCAACCCAACCAGATTTCCTGTTCAGATCCTATTTGAACTTGCTCCCGCTCTTAAGTGTGCGACCCCGCAGGCTCATGGCTACTTGGACACGATTGGAGTCCGACTCTCAATCGATCAGTCGGTAGTGGCTCCTAGCAGAACTTGCCGACTCCCAAGTACCAAAGAGTCATGACGACTTGCCTTTCCAATGCGACTCGTGTCCGAGTCCCTTTTGCCTCACAATATACCTTGTCATACTATAGGCGAATATTTGTCATCCCTTAAATAGTCCAACTCTCTTATCGATCCGAGATAACTGATTCACCCGACTAACTCTTAGTCGATCGCCTCGGTTAACACTTAACCGAGTCGTGCATGGCCATGCTTTTTGAATCATATCATCTGAGAGGGCCCAGAGAATATCTCTCCAAGTGGAGGGGCAAAATCCCATCTTTGTTATTCACATCACGCATCTTGATTCTTAGTCGACCCGAACTCTGCCTTTATAACTGCCCAGTTACGGATCAGCGTTTGACAGAACCTTAGTCGGTGATCCTCAACTCGGACTATGCAATAACCTCAGGTCTAAGGATTACATTGATTGATATATACAAATGACAACTTGTTCGTTGTACCTCAATATGGGTCAATCTGACTCGCTAAACTCTTTAGCCGAATCTTTGTAAGTCGGAATAGCATCACCATGCCCATGACAAGTGGAACCGAATCATCAAGCCGACTTTCACATTGGTCTAAGTTGTGTGTCCAGCACAACCTCAATGACCAAGGACATTTAGTACAAACTGGCGAATCAGGTGGTACCGCATGAGTATGTGCTTGTTCTTCTGGTGTTGTCTAGGTTCTTTGGCTTGTGCAATAGCACCATTGTTGTCACAATACATGTCTAACGGATTGGACGAGCCCTAAACCACACAAAGATCCATGAGGAAATTCCTCATCCAAACAGCTTCCTTTTATGCCTCCGAGGCGGCAATATACTCAGCCTCTGTTGTAGATGCAGACACAGTCTCTTGCTTGGAACTCTTCTAGCTCATAGCACCTCGGTTTATAATAAACACATATCCGGATTGCGGACGAGAATCATCAGAGTCGGTAAGATAACTCGCATCCGTGTAACCCTTTACACTGAGTTCATCTTCACCACCATAAACCAAAAACATATCCTTAGTCCTTCTCAAGTACTTTAGGATATTTTTAGCCGCTGTCCAGTGGATTTCTCCAGGATCAGCTTGGTATCTGCTCACAACACTTAGAGCATATGAAACATCCGGCCTAGTACAAATCATGGCATACATGATGGATCCGACTGCAGAAGCATATGGAATCGCACTCATCCGACTTCGCTCATCAGTTGTCGAAGGACACTGAGTCTTGCTAAGTTTTACACCATGGGACATCGGTAAGAACCCCTTCTTAGACGATTCCATGTTGAACTTCTTCAACACTTTGTCCAAATAAGTACTCTGACTCAATCCAATGAGCCTTCTTGATCTATCTCTATAGATCCGGATTCTGAGGATGTATGTTGCCTCACCCAAGTCTTTCATTGAGAAACTCCTTTCCAATGATTCATTGGTTTCTTGCAACATCTGGACATCATTTCCAATCAGTAATATGTCATCCACATATAAGATTAGAAAGTTTACTTTGCTCCCACATATAAACAAGAATCATCATCACTCTTGATGAAGCCAAATGATTTGACTACCTCATCAAAGCGAATATTCCAACTCCGAGATGCTTGCTTCAACCCATAAATGGATTTCTGAAGTTTGCACACCTTGTCAGCATTAGCTGGATCGACAAAACCCTCGGGTTGTATCATATACACGTCCTCGGTTAAATTTCCATTAAGGAAAGCCATTTTGACATCCATCTGCCATATCTCATAGTCGAAATAGGCTGCTATCGCTAACATGATCCGAACTGATTTAAACATAGCTACAGGCGAGAAAGTCTCGTCGTAATCAACTCCTTGAACTTGTCGGAACCCCTTCGCGACAGGACGTGCTTTATAGACGGAAACATTTCCATCCATATCAGTTTTCTTCTTAAAGACCCATTTGCACTCGACGGGTCTTGCACCGTCCGGCAGATCAACCAAGTTCCAAACTTGATTTTCATCCATGGACTTTAACTTGGATCTCATGGCTCCAAGCCATGACTCGGAATCAGATCCCACCATCGCTTCTGAATAATTTGCTGGCTCATCACTATCTAACAGTAACACATCACGAACACTTCATAATCTTGTCGATCTTTGTAGTATAGGTGCTGCTACCGGCTCAGCTGCCACGACCGGCTCAACCTCCAAGGTTTTTGCCGACTCGCTACTAGCCGATTCTTCTCTAATTTCTTCGAGCTGCACCGTGCTCCCACTTACTCCCCGACTGAGAAACTCTTTCTCAAGGAAGACACCATTCCGAGCGACAAACACTTTTCCCTCTTCTCGGTTGTAGAAGTAGTAACCCAAGGTTTCCCTCAGATACCCCACGAAAATACATTTATCCGACTTGGTTGTAAGCTTGTCCGACTGAAGTCGCTTGACAAATGCTTCAAAGCCCCAAATCTTAAGAAAAGACAAACTCGGCTTTTTGCATGTCCACATCTCATGCGGTGTCTTCTCTACCGACTTTGATGGTACTCTGTTTAGTGTGAACGCCGCTGTTTCTAGACAATAACCCCAAAATGATAAGGTAGATCTATCCGACTCATCATTGATCGTACCATGTCCAGCAAGGTCCGATTCTGCCTTTCTGAAACACCGTTCCTTTGCGGTGTTCCTGGCGGAGTAAGTTGAGGAACTATTCCACAACTTTTCAGATGGTCATCAAATTCATGGCTCATGTACTCGCCTCCTCGGTACGACCGAAGGAACTTTATTTTTTTGCCGAGTCAATTTTGTGCTTCATTGTGGAATTCTTTGAACTTTTTAAAGGCTTCCGACTTATGTTTCATCAAGTAGATATATCCATACCTACTCAAATCATCAGTGAAGGTAATGAAGTACTCATAACCACCACTGGTTGTCGTGCTCATTGGTCCACATACATCACTATGTACTAGTCCCAACAAGTCGGACGCCCTTTCAGAACTCTTTGCAAAAGGTGTCTTGGTCATTTTTCCGAGTAGGCAAGATTCGCATGTCTCAAACGACTCCAAGCCGAACGAAGTTAGGAGTCCCTCATCATGGAGATTCTTCATGCGTTTCTAACTTATATGACCAAGCCGACAATGCCAAAATTAAGTCATATTCAGATCATTTGGTTTCAACCTTTTAACATTTATGTTATAAACCGACTCACCATCAAGATTCAAAATAAATAACATGTCCTGGACGGATGCAAAGCCGTGAAACATATCATTCAAATACAAATAACAACCATTATTCTTGATATTCGACTCATAGCCTTGCCTCGTCAAACATGAAGAAGAAATAATGTTTCGACTGAGCACTGGAACATAATAACAATTATTCAGTTCCATAATGAATCCGGAAGGTAAATGAAGTTGCATTGTGCCGACTTCCAACGCAGCAACTCTTGCTTTGTTGCCGACTCAAATATCAACCTCACCTCTTGCTACGCTCCTAGTTATTACCAATCCCTACAATGAGTTGCAAATGTGAATAACTGATCCGGTATCATATACCCAAGAAATATTAGGTGCATCAGCAAGATAAATGTCTATAACATTGCAAACAAGTGTACCTGAGTCAGAAGTCATACCTCCACTCTTGGCTTTATCGGCCAAATAATTGTTGTAGTTCCTCTTTTAGTGGCCATCCGCCTTGCAATAGAAGCAAGTGGATCCGGCTGAAGGAGATGGCTTGGTCCCTGAGGAAGCGCTTGGGAACTGGTCCTGAGCCTGCTTTCCTCTCGACTTAGCCTTCTTCTTAGTCCAAGAACTCTTCTTGAACTTAGCCTTATTATGCACCATCAACACTTGACTGGTGCCCTTCTTGAGATCCGCCTCTGCCTGCTTAAGCATCCCATGTAATTCAGTGAGATTCTTATCCATACCATGCATGTGGTAGTTCGAAATGAACTGCCCATATGTACTAGGAAGAGAGTTCAGAATTATATCCGTAGCGAACTCTTCGATAATGGGGTAGCCAAGCCTCTCCAGAGACTGCATGTAACCAACCATTTTGATCACATGCGGACTCAGTGGATCACCATCCTTAAGCTTGCAACTCAGCAAAGCCCGAGAGACTTGATACCTCGTAGTCTTCGCCTGAGCCTAGAACATACTTTTGAGGCTTTCGATCATATCGTAGGCCTCAACATTCTCGAACTGCTTTTGCAAGTCCGGTTCCATGTGAGCAAGCATAAGACAGCTAATATCTGTGGACTCATCCTTAGCCCGACGGTAGGCATTGGTGGCAGCGACATTCGCATTCTCATTCGGCTCATCTGGAAGTGGGTTGTCTAGGACATGGTCCTTCTTTTCTTGTTTGAGAACAATTCTCAGATTTCGATACCAGTTGGTAAAATTAGTGTCGTTTAGTTTATCTTTCTCAAGAATGGTTCTCAAGGCAAAACCGGATATCTGAGAGTGACTGCTACTTGGTGCCATGATCTACAACAGAAAATATGCAAAACACTTAAGACATGTATTCATAAAAGATCAAGCATATTAAACACTTTAATATTGTATGCTCCCACTAGAACCAACACCCCTCTGATGGTTACTTAGTGATTCAGGATCCTAAATAAGCAAGTCGGCTAGTGAGCTTTAGCATCATCGCTAGCCTCCAAGTGATCTAGGTAGACAACTCCTTGTCAATCGCATCTCATACGACTCTTGTTGGACGGGTGGCATCACATGCCCCGGCTCCCATCCGACTTTTCCCCGAGCCCCACAACCGTTGTGATAGACCTGTCTAGCTTACCAAGTGTTTCCACGGTAAGATTCCAACTAGAACCCACCTAGTCGAAAAGAATTGGCAGCACCTCAATTTGATGAGCCCACTACCAAAAATGTCTGACTTGTGATGCTGCAAACACTGGCGGGAAAACCGACCATACCTTCTTTGAGGGATTAGATTTTACCGACTATCTAACAGAGGTAAAACAGAGACATATTAATAACACATAATAAAACAATCATAATGTGAAATGGTATGGATCTCTTCATGGCAATCTCCATCTCCACAAAGCCTGTAATCTGACTCGTGCTAACTCTTGTCACTTGCCGTCTTACTCCATGTCGCCGACATTTACATCACATTGATTGCCATCTGGGTTCTCCAAACAGCTACACTAGCTTAGTAAAATAAATTACATGGAGAATCCAACACGCAAGTCGTTATACAATAAAATGACAACACCTAGGCTCCAGTCGGCTGACAAAAACCGTGATTCGCAGATCACGTATGGATTACACGAATACATCACATGCACATGAACCATGCCATTCACAACTTCCTGAAAAAACAAGTTATGCATAGATACTCTATCTACCGACATTGTGAAACTCGCAACGACATCTAAGGCGCTATGACAGGGCGAAGCTGATGGTCTGGACATGGATTCCGACCATTGTTCTGACTCGATCAAACTCTTTGATCTTCGATCACCGCATCTAGATTTACGTGTCACGGTCTACCCTGATGGAGGAAACCGACCGGTAGGGGTATGTTGTTCCACGGCCTCAGCAGTATGATCACGGAAATCAGATCTACCATTCCTCGAGTATAGTTAATCCAATCAACCTCGTACAAAACCGATCTATCTCATAGATCGACCACCAAAACAGCACATAGATCTCATTTATAGCCAACCACATATCACATATGCGGGATCTCGAGCCTAAAACCAGAAGCTATCGCTCTGATACCACTGTTGGGCCATGTAGAGATAAAACAAAACTTTTTCCCTCTAACATGGTGATCCCAAGATCTATCTGAGGTAGAAGGCCACGAGGTTTACCACTAGACGAGCAGTTGCGGATTACTGATGAAGCACGTCTATTTATGCAGTGCAGTCCTTATGATCCGATCGTCCTGGTGCTGATCGTACAACACCTCTGCTGGTATCCACACGTACAAGGAGGAGCATCGGCGGTGAACTGCTAGGTTCGTTACGACGGTGGGACTGTTGTGAAATGACCTAACCGATCAACGATTAACCCTTCTGGGTAACTGCGCTCCACTATATATAGGGAGTGAACGTGGGATCCACTCACGTGGCCCATTCACTAAAGACCATATAATATTAGTCCATGTGAGTCTGACTCACTGACTCAGTCCAAATCCGGCTCGGGTCCAACCCAACCAGATTTCCTATTCAGATCCTATCTGAACTTGCTCCCGCTCTTAAGTGTGCGACCCCGCAGGCTCATGGCTACTTGGACACGATTGGAGTCCGACTCTCAATCGATCAGTCGGTAGTGGCTCCTAGCAGAACTTGCCGACTCCCAAGTACCAAAGAGTCATGATGACTTGCCTTTCCAATGCGACTTCCGTCTGACTCCCTTTTTCCTCACGATATACCTTGTCACACTATAGGCGAATATTTGTCATCCCTTAAATAGTCCAACTCTCTTATCGATCCGAGATAACTGATTCACCCGACTAACTCTTAGTCGATCGCCTCGGTTAACACTTAACCAAGTCGTGCATGGCCATGCTTTCCGAATCATATCATCCGAGAGGGCCCAGAGAATATCTCTCCAAGTTGAGGGGCAAAATCCCATCTTGGTTATTCACATCACGTGGATTGATTCTCAATCAACCCGAACTCTGCCTTTATAACTGCCCAGTTACGGATCAGCGTTTGACAGAATCTAAGTCGGTGATCCTCAACTCGGACTATGCAATAACCTCAATATGGTTCAATCCGACTCGCTAAACTCTTTGGTCGAATCTGTGTAGTTCGGAATAGCATCACCATGCCCATGACAAGTGGAACCGAGTCATCAAGCTGACTTTCACATTGGTCTAAGTTGTGTGTCCACACAACCTCAATGACCAAGGACATTTAGTACAAACAACATGAATGTATAGTTCCACAACCGAATCACATATTCAATGATATACATCAGATGCTCATACAAGGACAGCTAAATAACTTTATGAATACAATGGGAAATATCATCATACATGATTGCCTCTAGGGCATATTCCCAACACTCATCGCTTTGACCACACGCGGGCGGCACAAATGGCCACTGCGGCGGCTACGCGTTGGACGGTGATGTTCCGGTGAGGCTAGAGGGTAAGGGTGGGGGTACTGGTGCTTACCGAGGTCTTGGAGACGCAGTGAAGCTCAACCTGCTCACGGACAGGGCTGGGACGCACAGACACGGCGACGATTCCTCGTCGGAGTTAGCGTCGGCGTCGGGCTGCCTCGAGAGTTGTTGTTGGCGACGCTACAAGGCACGGAAAGACAAGCCACAGGTGGCG
The DNA here is from genome assembly GCA_023614405.1 of Avena insularis. Classification (NCBI taxonomy): domain Eukaryota; kingdom Viridiplantae; phylum Streptophyta; class Magnoliopsida; order Poales; family Poaceae; genus Avena; species Avena insularis. Next base: position 235,790,115 of record CM042687.1, on the reverse strand, counting down.
TTAGACGCGCACGGACATGGAGAGTACACGAGTATCAACCAGAGAGAAGGGTCTAGGGTTTACCGAATTCGTTCGCCGGAGTTGTTCGGGACAGCGGTGGTGCGAGCTTAATTATGGACGGCCTAGCGGCGCTCAGAGGGTGGTGAGTGAGGGGAAAGGAGCGGAGGGGGTAGGGGGTTAAGTAGAGGGGTTATGGGCGCGGGATTACTGCGAGGTTAACGCAAATTGATTCGCGAATCAATCGGCCAGTAACGGGCGGCGACGGCGAGTCTGCGGTGTTGATGCGGAGTTGATTGAGGAAGAAGGTGACGTGGCTGCGGGGCAACATGTCAGTGAGGGGGGTGCGCGGGTGCGGGGTGAGAAACAGAGGGGTGAGCGGGGGGTGTTCCCAGGTGGGCTCGTGTTGGGCCGTGGGGGTGGCCCGATCCATTTGGCTGGTCTGTTCCTATTTTTTTTGTTCTTTTATTTTTCTTTTTCTGAATTGATTTTCTAAATAAGATTTGAATGCTCAAATCGACTCCAAATCAATTCAAACTTTCTACAAAAATTTGTGAAACCATTCTAGTGTCTAAGAGTGTGTAAAACACATAAATTTACTCAGAAACACTTTGTCCCTTTGAAAAATAAAAATAAACCATGCCTCATATGCTTGATAAAAAGGGCATTAGAAATGGTTTTGTTTGAATTTAAACTTTGAAAATTTTTGTGCTAGCTCTAAATGCTTTAACAATATGAATGCAATGCATGCTTTTACAAATCATGATTTTTGGGATGTTACAAATCTAACCCCCTTAAGATGAATCTCGCCCTCGAGATTCGGATTGGCTAGCAAATAGGTGTGGGTGGTATTTCCGAAGATCATCTTCTCTTTCCCAAGTTGCTTCCTCTTACGAATGATGGTTCCACTAAACTTTGTAGAACTTGATAGTTTTGGTACGAGTAACTCTTTCTGCAGTTTCAAGAATCTTGATAGGTTTCTCCTCATAGGTGAGATCACTTTCCAGCTGAACTTCTTCCAAAGGTATAGTATCCTTCAAGGAAGTTTCTTCCATCTCCGGATGGCATTTCATCAACTAACTTACATGAAATACGTTGTGAACTACAGATAATGATTCGGGTAATTCAATCTCATAAGACACTTATCCTTTTCGGCTCAAGATCTTGAATGGTCCAACGTATCTTGGTGCCAATTTTCCATTGACTCCAAATCTCTTCACACCACGAAGTGGTGAGATTCTAAGATAAGCTCTGTCACCTACCTCATAGGTGACTTCTCTATGCTTTGGATCTGTGTAGCTCTTCTGTTGGGACTGTGCTATCTTCAATCTGTCCTTTACCAATTTCACTTTTTCTTCAGCTTCCTTGATTAATTCCAGTCTGAACAAAAAAAAATTCTCCAACACCACTCCATAGCAATGGTGTAGTACACTTTCTTCCATATAGAAATTCAAATGGTGCCATCTCAATACTGGCTTGATAGCTGTTATTGTAAGAGAATTCTACACAAGGCAGACTTTCATCCCAACTAGCACCATAGTCTAGGGCACATTCCCTCGACATATCCTCCAAAATCTGATTGGTCCTTTCTGTCTTTCCATCAGTCTGGGGTGAAAAGCTGTGCTGAATTCCAACCTTGTTCCCAATGACTCATGCAATTGTCGCCAAAAATGCGAGGTTAATTGAGTACCTCTATCTGACACGATACTCTTGGGTACTCCATGCAGACATACAATCCTATTCATATATATCTTGGCTAACTTAGCACTTGTATAGGATGTCTTCACGGGGATGAAATGAGCCACTTTAGTTAGGCGATCTACCACCACCCAAATGGAATCATATCCAGATCTAGTCCTTGGCAGTCCAGTGATGAAATCCATACCAATCTTGTCCCACTTCCAATCAGGAATAGGTAGTGGTTGTAACAATCCTGCCGGTTTCTGATGTTCCGCTTTCACTCGACTACACACATCACACAAAGCAATATGTTCTGTGATGTCCTTCTTGAGATTATTCCACCAAAATATTTCCTTCACATCCATGTACATTTTGGTATTACCCGAATGAATGGAATATGGTGAGTTGTGTGCTTCCTGCAGAATCAGTTTCCGGAACTCCGGATCTTTCGGAATACAGATACGTTTCCCATACCATAAAGTACCATGTTCGTCTTCATGGAATCCTTTAGCTTTCCCTTTATGAATTTTACCTTTGATCTCTTCAATTTCCTTGTCTATATTTTGGGCTTCCTTGATCTTGTCCAACAATGTGGGTTGAACATCCAATGACATAAGATGTCCTTCAGGTACTATCTCCAATCTGAGATCTTTGGATTGGGTACACAGATCATCTGGCAATTCGCCCTTAGTAAGGCCATTCACATAAACTTTATGGCTTAAAGCATCTGCTACAATGTTTGCTTTACCAGGATGGTATTGCAAACTCAAATCATAGTCCTTGATGAGTTCTAGCCATCTTCTTTGTCTCATGTTGATTTCCTTGTGAGGGAAGATATATTTCAGACTCTTGTGATCGGTGAACACTTCACAACGCTTTCCCAAAAGATAATATCTCCATGTTTTGAGTGCATGGACAACAGAGGCTAACTCTAAGTCATGAGTAGGATAATTTACTTCATGAGTTTTGAGATGTCTCGAGGCATAAGCCACAACTTTCCCTTCTTGCATTAAAACTCCACCCAATCCTTGGTGATATGCATCACAAAAGACTTGGAAATCCTTCTCCAAATCTGGTAGACATAAGATGGGTGCTGTCACTAGTCTCTTCTTCAATTCCTGGAAACTGACTTCATAACCTTTAGTCCAGTCAAACTTCTTGTCTTTCTTAAGTAACTCTATCATTGGCTTAGCTACCTTTGAGAAATTCTCAATGAATCTTCTATAGTATCCTGCCAAGCTAGGGAAACTACGAACTTCTTTCACTGACTTGGGAGATTCCCACTTAGTTACAGCTAACACTTTTGTGGGATCGACAGCTATACCATCTCCCGACACAATATGTCCGAGAAATCCAACTTCACTCAACCAGAATTGACACTTGCTGAATTTGGCATACAGCTTGTGCTCCCTGAGCTTCTCAAGTATCAAATGCAAATTCTCTTCATGCTCTTCTTTGCTCTTGGAATAGATCAAAATGTCATCGATGAATACGACAACAAACTTGTCAAGAAATTCCATGAACACCTTGTTCATCATGTTCATGAAATAGGCTGGTGCATTTGTCAAACCAAATGGCATCACCGTGTACTCATACAATCTATATCTAGTGGTGAAAGCAGTCTTAGGTATGTCTTGATCTCTAATCTTAAGCTGAAAATAGCTTGATCGGAGATCAATCTTTGAGAACACACGGGCTCCTTCTAGCTGATCAAACAGATCGTTGATTCTAGGCAAAGGATATTTGTTCTTGATAGTCACCTCATTGAGTGAATGGTAATCTATGCATAACCTTTGACTTCTATCTTTCTTCTCAACAAACAGAACTGGTGCACCCCAAGATGAAGAACTTGGTTGAATAAATCCTTTCTGCAACTGTTCTCCAAGCTGTTTCTTGAGTTCTTTCAACTCATCCACTAACATCTTGTAGGGTCTCTTTGCTATTGGTCCTGATCCTGGCAGCGAGTCAATCAGAAACTCTACATCTCTATCTGGTGGCATTCCAGGTAATTCCTCCGGATATTCCCTCACAATTAGCACACTATCTATGCTAACCCTCTTAAGAGAATTTAACTTACTCCCTTTAGATTCAAAGTTAGACTTGAACCTAATCCGTTTCTTATCCGGGGTTGTGAGTGTGACAGTACGATTGGCACAATCTAGTACTCCTTCATACTTAGTCATCCAATACATTCCCAAAATTACATCCAACCCTTGGGATTCTAGGATTATCAGACTAACTGGAAATGTATACTTTCCAAATTCTATCACTAGATCATGACATCCAAAATTCACTATCATCTCCCCTCCGGGAGAGCTTTCTTTTATAGGACGCCCAATAGTTTCAGTTGGAAGTCCATTTTTATCAACAAATGCTCTTGATATGAATGAATGCGATGCACCAGTATCAAAAAGAACAAGTGCTGGAAAAGAATTAAGCTTGAACTTACCAGCCACAACATCAGACTCTTCATATATTTCTTCCACATTGATGTGGTTCACTTGTCCCTTCTAGAAAGGGTTGGGCTTGTTGGCTCCTTCAACTTTCTTTTCTGGGCATTCATTTGCATAGTGCCCCATCTTCTTACACTTGAAACACTCAACCTGACTGAGATCTTTCTTTGCAGGCTGACTTCCATTACCACTTCCACTGTGGTGGCTCTTGTGTCCACTCTTGTGGTTCTTATACTTGTCATTGTCATGACTGTGATGATGCTTGTTGTCATGGTGACGGTTGTGGTTGGGGTGGCTATTGTACTTCCCATGCTTGTGGAATCCAGAACTTCCACTATCATCATTATGGGAATGCTTGTGAGACGATTCCGAGCTGTGCTTATCAAAGTTATGCTTCCTCTTCCTGTCCTCAACCTGTTTCATCTTGTTTTCCAAGATGGTGGCCTTGTCACAAAGTGATTGATATGTTGGGACATAGGCAACAGATAGCTGCAGGTTCAATTCATCATTTAATCCTTCGAGGAACTTCTCCTTCCTCTTGGCATCAGTATCAACCTCATCTGGTGCATAGCGCGCCAGATTGTGGAACTCCTCAATGTACTCAGCCACACTACGGTGACGTTGTTTCAGGTTATGGAACTCTTTCTTCTTCAAGTTCATCACTCCGGATGAAATGTGAGCTGTACGGAAATCATCCTCAAAGATAGCCCATGTCACATCCTCAAGGGGAGTGGTGATCTGAAAGTTGTCCCACCAGGTTGTTGCTGGTCCTTCAAGCAGATGTGCTGCGAACCTGACTTTTTCCTCGTCGGTGCAGCCAACAGTGACTAAGTCCTTGTTCACGGAACGTAACCAGTCATTGGCTACCATTGGATCAGTTGTTCCTGAGAACTTGGTTGGCCTCAACCTCAAAAATCTAGTAAGCATGTCAAATGATGGTGGGTTGTTCTGATTGTTGTTGTTGTTATTCTGATTCTAATTTTGAATGAACTGAGTCATCATCTGCACCAGTTGAGCTTGAGCTGTCATCAACTACTACATCTCGGGGGTGACATTATTGTTGTTGTTTGGGTTGGGGTTGGCACGACGGGGAGGCATCTGTGGTTTCAATAAGGATAAGAAATGAGATATAACCCATAGATGCAATGCACAATACATCATATAGCAACGAACACAATAAGCAATCACAAGATAAAACATAGAGTTTGAATAATGTAAACAAAAAGTTTTGGAAAAGTAAACACACAATAGCAAGCCATCCACATGTTAGATGGTCATTGCGACTCAATAATCAAAGTATGATAGATAAATGATAGTCGAGTAGTCGATACTACTCCTCCATGTCGACCTCCACGTCAACAAGAGTAAGTCCGGCTGACTCCATGGTTGTCTTGTACTCCTCGACATTGGTGGTTAAGGCCTCGACCTTCGCACGGAGAGCTCTCTTCTGTGAGCGCAGCCTCTCGATCACTCCTTGCTGGGTCTCGAGCTCGAAGTCCTTGGCCTCTATCTCAGCCTTCATGTCCTTGATCTTCTGGTTTTTGTCTTGGACTCTTTTCTCCTGATTCTTGAACTTCTTGTCCTGGCTCTCGAATCTGGCCTCCATCTCCTTGACGATCTCGTCTTTCTCCGCGAAGAGCTTGTCCTTCTCCCTCAACTGAACCTGGATCTCGTCATTGCTAAGCATGACGTTGGTCCTATCTGTGTCGAGGTGTCTAATAAGACCCTCTAGGTCCTGAAGGTACAGACAAACTGGCTCAATCGTCGTTCTAGTAGCGTCATCATACACTATAGCCTCACTCTGCTCGTCACGTCTCCTGAACGGGTGAAAGAAGAGGCCCCTGAGCTCAGTGGAGTGTCGTCCAACAAGGCGTCCAAGTAACTCCTGCATGACTACATCTAATCTCTTCTACTTGTCATCATGCATCAGCTTGAAGGTGATCTCCTCCATGGGTGGCTCCGTCTGGCGTCCCGGCTGTGTGACTCTAAATCCCCAAAGGTCCTTCCTCTCAAACTTGGTGAGCTGGAGTGCCTTGATACTAGGAAGTGGGAGGTTAAGCACACTAGTGAGCTCCACAAGACGAGAACCGAAACGAGTTCCCTTGAACTCCTTGGCAGTGCTGATAACAATGTTAGGCATCTATTGTATAAGATAGAGAAATATTAGAATCAATACAAGTAGAGAAAATTCACAAGACAACAAAAAAAACACAAAGCACATTTTCAACAATGAAACATACAAGCCATGGCATACAAAAATCCAATACAAACATTAAGGTCCAAACATAACTTAGACAATTTTTTGCGAGAAAAACGACAAGTGTGGTGGTCCAACGAGCGGATTACGTTACAATTCTCACTCATATGCTAAGTCTATGATATCCTCCCTTAGACGTTTAATGGTGGTCTCTAAGTCTTGGGTATACTTCTTCTCCTCTTCAAGGTCATTTTTAGTGTTGAGCATTCTACACTTGAGTCTTTCACCAAGCTCATTGATAGCATTCCAAGATGCGTTTCTTGTAGAGTCAAAGAATGTCGTATACATTTCTGAGTTGGTGCCCATGTAGAATCTCAACTCTTTGTGGTTGTCTCCCTTGTTTTTGTACAAGTGAAGTTGCACCCACTAATATTCTTCTCCTTCATCCATTACCAGAAATCCTTTGTACACGGCCTTGCCATGTATCCCCAAGCTAACCATAAGGGTTTTGAGTGCTTTGGGAAACTCCGTCTCACATTCTAAAGTCATGGTCATGAGTGGTCCCTTCTTGACGAATTCGTTGATGGCGGCCATCTACAAATAGAGACGAGAAAGAAGATTAGGAAAGGTTTACGAGAAGAAAAAGACAAGTGTGGAATTTGCAAAGAGTTGCATTTTTCCTTAGTGGTTTTCTTAGTCTAATCCAACCTAGGGTCATAATCCTACAGGCAACACAGTGCTCCGATACCATATATAATACCCCACCTTTATAAGGTAAAGGTCCCTGTGTTGCAATGCTAGTCCCTGGATCAAATGCTAGCATCACAGTTTAAGATGAAGTACACAAATACAAAGGTCTTTATTACATCGTCATTCCAGAGATAGACATAGTCTTTTACAACCCCATAGCCAAAGGCTAGTACAAGAGTTCATAACATAAGTAAATAAAGTAAAGTCTTCATATTCATGTGCCACAGGCAAGCATGTTGAGTGTAGACTCATAACCCTAATCCTCATTAGAGTATCCTGCAACTTCATAAGTTACAGCCACAGTTGGTCAGTACATTTGGAATTGTATTGGCAAGTGATACCATAGTAGAATAGAAGTGTAAGGTTCCCAACCTTTAATAAGGTAGAGATCCCTGTGTTTACAATGCTAGTCCCTGGATCAATAGCTAGCATCCACAGTTAAGATGTAATATCAAGAAACAAAGGTCATAATACAACTTTATAACTAGGAATAAAATAATTCATTACATCTTACATAGCTCATTTGGCTATCACATTGCAATGCAGCACAATATCTATAAAGCATGGAGTCCTTCATCTTCAAAGTGTCACAGGCAATCATGTTGGTTGTAGACTTGTAATCCTATTCAACACACTTCACTAACATCAAACAAACCTGCAACATAATAAGTTGCAGCCACAAGGGTCAATACATTTGAATTGTATTGGCAAGTTTCACTACTATGTAGAAATAAGTGGATCCTATCATTACATGCATATTTGGCTAAGTAGGGTTTAGGCTCTTTTGCAGAAAGCAATATAGTTTTATCCTATCTTTTCAAAATAGTTTTGATCTTTTGTCAAATATTTCTGAAATTCCTTGGAAAAACTCCAAGTGCTTCAAATCCCTTGTTGTCACCATCAAGTTTTACTTTGAGAAATTGGAATGTCGAGATCTTTTATAGCTTCAGGCCTTAGTTGCTCAGAGTTGTCCATAACCGGGGACACGTCTAAGTACTTAGAATTTTTGATCTTCTGCAGAAGTTGTACACTTTACCCACATGACACAATCTCGTCTTGACGCCACCAGTGGCCGCTGGATAAGTACTCACCAAAATGGAGTACCGGCAGATCGAGAATATGACAAAGTCTTTCCATATGAGTCCTCCCAATACACAATGCTAGCTTGTCTACCAGGCATCAATGTAGGGATATATTTCCCTACACAATTCTAGTTAACCTGAAGATGACAATGCTCGGGTCTTCCACTATGTAGTTGACTAAGCCAGAGCCCATTTAGCATGTGGCTGTACACGGAAGCCACTGTACGAGAAACATGTTCAATCTCTAAGTCCCTGGGTGGTTTTCTTCTAGTGCACATACAAAAAATATCCATATAAACATGGTTCCCTTTGTTGCCACCTTGTCCAAAACTTGAGTATCCTCTTTCCACCCAGGTGGTTCATTGAGTACTTGTTTTATTATATAAAACATATATTTTTCCAACACATCATATAATCATATCATGTATCCCATCCCAAATATATAGCAGGGCTAAGCTTACTACAACTACAATGTTTTCACTAAGGAAGATATAAGGATATCCTAATAGGATATGGCATAGCATAGAAATATAGTAGTCATATCATGCATGCTACAAAAATCCACTAAGTGTAATGAAATTAGTAGGACATGGATGATAGTGCCACTTGCCTTTTTAGTAGAGAATGTTGGTTCACTTCTTGATCTTGCAAATATCACACTCTTCTAACTTCACTACAATTCAATCAAGCAAACATAAATTCAACTAGCTTTCAAACAATTTATCACACATAAAATAATGGAAACAAGGCAATGCATGCAAGCATGCAAAAGATGGTTTTATTTAGAAAAGTGGTTTCTACTAGGATCTAAACATTTTAAAGCTCAAAGTGGTCATTTACTAAAATGGTAAAACCATTTGCAAAAGGTTTCATCCCATAAACAGAATATTATGCTAAGGTGATATTTTATGTAGTTGAAAACATCTTTTAGCAAAGTAATGATTTTATATGGTTCATCAAATAATTTCTTAATTCACAAAACTTAGTTTTTAGGGTCAGAAGGTTTGAATCAAATCATTTCCCAAAGGTTTTACTCAAAATTCATTTCTAAACCATAAACAATATTTTTATTTGACTAGAAATGCTCTAATTCAAATTTTATTCCTTAACTTCACAAAATACATTTTTAAATCCATAAGTTGGTTCCTATGGTCAGTAGGTTCAAAACAATCCATTTTGCAAAGATTTCACCTTAAAAATATATCTAGAACAATTTTTATATTCAAAATATGCCTACACATGTTTCTGCAGATTCAACCAATTTTCCAGAAGCAAAACAATAAACAAAGTGCATGGTTGGGTAGGATTTGTCTTGCTGATTCCATTTATATAAAATTTGCAAAATTTGGACGTGTATAACTAAAGTTATGAATTTTACAAAATCAATCCACTAATAGATCTAATTCTGTTTTTAAATTTTAGTCTGGTTACGTGGTTGCTTCCTATTGGTTGAAAACGGTTCAGTTGGATCGGCTGTTACAGACCGCAGGATCTCATTTAGATCGCACGGTGCAGATCGAGTGATACCCCTTTGGGTTAAATCTAATCTCGTGCGTTTGATCAAAATCCGATGGTTGCAGTGTGGTTGACCAGGAATGGGCGGCGCTGGCGGCGGCGACTGGTGGCATGGGCTCTGCTCGCGGTGGTTGTAAGATCCCTCCTTTGTAAAGGAAAAGGATCCTTGTGATTGCAATGCTAGTCCCTGGATCATTTGTAGCATCCACAGTTTAAGATGAAATACACAGATACAAAGGTCATTTATTACATCCATTCCAGAGATAACATAGTCTTTACAACTCAAGGCCACAGGCCTATTACAAGAGTTTGAATAAGTAAATAAATTTAAGTCTTCATCTTCATGTGCCACAGGCAAACATGTTGAGTGTAGACTCATGACACCTAATCCTCATCGGAGTAACCTGCAACATCACAAGTTACAGCCACAGTGGGTCAATACTTTGGAATAGTATTGGAAAGTGATACCTTAGTAAAATTTAGGTGGACTATATTACTATATGCAATTTGGCTAAGTGTAGCTTGTCTTGCTTTGCTCAAAATAGGTTTTTCCTATTAGTTGAAATCACTAAGTTTTTCTTTGTCAAAACTTTTCCCAAGGAACCACCAATAGACATTGGGGTCCTTCACCCTTGTTCACCCACAAGTTTTACTTAGAAGTTGGAGTGATGAGATTCTTGATAGCTTCCATGTCTTGATGCTCAAGTTGTCCATTACCAAGGACTTGGCTAAGTACTTAGATTTTTCCTTCTGCAGAGGTTGTGCACTTTCCCCACCAGACTTGGTTTCACCAAGACAGGACCTTTCAGAAGCCTTCCCTTAGCCAAATGGACGCGTTCCAACCTATCATCCCACTACCACCAACTGTCCAAATGACTAAGTTCTAGCAACCTATGTGATCTAGGCAGAGCCCATATTGCCAAGTGGCTGCACTAGAAGCTTCTCCACACTTGGCCTCTAAAATCCCTTTGTTCCTGGGTGGCTTTCCACAAGTGAGATACACAAGGTAAACCATAGCCATGGGCCTTGTGTAACCACTCAACCAAATACCACCAATCAAGTCCCATTCCACCCAGGTGATTCATTGACTTCGTTGTTTTATTAAGAAAAACATAAGTCCAAAGACTTAGAAATATTTTCATCATAGCATGTATATTTCACCAACCCTTGTTTGCTACTAGCTAGGCTAAGCATGGCATAGATAGTAACTTAACTTAGAAATTTCCTAGCAATTCTACAACTACTTAGGATTTCCCAACATGGCATTTGGCAAAAATAGTTACATGCAAGGCTTAGCAAAATATTTCTAATGCTTGTGTAAAAATATTGGGATAGAAATATTCATGAAGTACCACTTGCCTTGGTAGTTGGGAGAGTAGCACTCTTCACAATCACAATCACTAGCACCAAAGTCTACACAAAGAATGGTAGCAACAAATTACACACAACATATACAAACAAACAAAAATACATATGCATGCATGCAAAAATGCTAAGTGATGATTTTTAAAATCTCAGCCAAGCAAGTGCATAGTACTGAATCATAAACAAGTCAAAAACTTGCTAAACCAAGTTTAGTTGACACTAAAACAATTTCCTAAACAATTCATATGCTCAAAATAGTCCTAAACAAGTTTCTGCAAATAAAATCATTTTAACAGAGGCTAAACATTAAACACATTGCATAAATAGAAAGGGCTTGTTCTCCTGATTCCAACGGTATAAAATTTGCCAAAATATAACGTGGGAATCAAAAGTTATAGCTAAATCAAATTTGGATATAAATCTGATTCAAATTCTGTTTTTAAACCAAACCCTAGCCACGCGGCGCTATCCTATTGGTTGCTACCGATTAGCTCAGGATCAAGCTTCCGCGCCGTCGGATCAAGTCAGATCCAACGCGCCAGATTCAAAGAAAATGATTCGCTCAGATCTAATCTAATTCGCAAGATCTACATCCAACGGCTGCTGTTGCTTCGACCATAGACTAGCGGCGCTAGCGGCGGCGACTGGCGGCGGCGCGTCTGTCAGTGGCGGCGCTGGCATTCTAGGTCGTCCGGGGAGGGGAGAGGGTGCTTACCAGAACCGCAGAGAGTTGCTGAAGCTCAAGGTGGCGGTGGCTTTGCAAGGCGCCGCATGCACGGGCTGTCAGAAGCTCGTCGGAGTCGTGCACGCGCCGTGGTTGGTTGCTGTCGGGGTCGTTGCCGAGGTTTCACGTCGCCCTAGCACGAATCAGATGGTTTAGAAGATGCGCAAGACGGTGGCGAACAACCTCGTATGCGTGAGAGATCAAGGGGCGCGCTATGCTTACCGTAATTGGTCGCCGGAGTTGAGTGGCGGCTCGGTCGGTTGCGGGCACGAACGGGGACGGCGTCCTGGGTCACAAGCAGGCAAGCAAAGGGCATCAGGAGATGCACGAGATCATGCTGGACACACGCGTTTGAATCAGAGGCTCAGGGGCGGTCGGGACTCACCGGAATTTGCTGCCGGAGATCGTCGGAACAGCGGCAGCGTCGAGCGAGTTGCGAGCAGCCTGGTGGCGTGGAGAGGAAATTGGGTGAGGGGAAATGGCCGCGAGAGGGAGGGGCTTAAGTAGGCAGAGGCTCGACAAGAAACGCTCAGTGATTCAATGCCAATTACACCGCGGAATCAACGCAGCAACGGCCAGCGGCGGTGTTCGTGCGCGGAAATTTGGGGAAGACGATGACGACGTGGACGGGGCCCGCTTGTCAGCGAATAGAGCAGAGAGGGAGTGGGGTCCAAGCGTCAGTGTCTCCGTGGGTGTGTCTGCGTGTGCGAGAGAGAGAGAGGGAGGACCCGGGTGAGCTAGCTGGGCTGGTTTCACTGTTGGGCCCAAAGTCTGGCGCCGACCCTTTTCTTTTTCTTTATTCCTTTTCTATTTCTGATTTGATTTTCTCGATTGATTTTCAAATGATTTTCAAAGGCTTTTGAATTCAAACTTTTTCCAGGGTTTTTGCAGTGTGCAACAGTCACAATTCTAGGCATAAAACCATGTGGTCACTTTGAGTTGGCTTGGTCATTTTTGGAAAGACAAAATAACAGTGGCATTGCCCTTGGTTTGCAAATGTTTGAAAATGGTTTTGAAACCCTTTTTATTTTGTAAAAAATTGTTCAAACTCTACACTCAAACCAATCAACAAGGAAGCAAACAAACTTGGTTTTAAAACACTAAGCTCTCAAATGAGGATGGTCATTTGATTTAAGTTTGCTCACATAAAATGATAGCACTATGTGCTTCTGTTTTCTTGAATTTGGTTTGAAATTGATCTCAAAACTATATGCTTGCATGAATGATATGCAAACTTTGAAATTATGATTTTAGGGATGTTACAAATCTAACCCCCTTAAGGTGGATCTCGCCCTCGAGATTCGGATTGGCTAGCAAATAGGTGAGGGTGGTCTTTTCGAAGATCATCTTCTCTTTCCCATGTTGCTTCCTCTTCGGAATGATGATTCCACTGCACTTTGCAAAACTTGATAGTCTTAGTCCTTGTGACTCTTTCTGCAGTCTCAAGAATCTTGATAGGTTTCTCTTCATAAGTGAGATCACTTTCCAGTTGAACCTCCTCCAAAGGTATAGTATCCTTCAAAGAAGTTTCTTCCATTTCCGGATGACATTTCTTAAGCTGACTCACATGAAACACATTATGGACAGTTGACAAAGATTCTGGGAGTTCAATTTCATATGCAACTTCTCCTTTGCGACTCAGAATCTTGAATGGCCCAACATATCTTGGTGCCAATTTTCCTTTGACTCCGAATCTCTTCACTCCACGAAGTGGTGACACTCTAAGATAGGCTCTATCACCAACTTCGTAGGTGACTTCTCTACGCTTAGGATCTGCGTAGCTTTTCTGTCGGGACTGTGCTATCTTCAACCTGTCCTTTACCAACTTGACCTTCTCTTCGGCTTCTTTGATAAGATCTGGCCCGAATAAACTTCTTTCTCCGACACCATTCCATAACAATGGGGTGGTACATTTTCTTTCGTAGAGAAACTCAAACGGTGCCATCTCAATACTGGCTTGATAGCTGTTGTTATAAGAAAATTCTGCGTAAGGCAAGCTTTCATCCCAACTGGCTCCATAGTCTAAGGCACATGCCCTCAACATGTCTTCAAGAATCTGATTAGTTCTTTCTGTTTGTCCATCGGTTTGAGGATGAAAGGCAGTACTGAATTCCAACCTCGTTCCCAATGACTCATGTAGTTGCCTCCAAAAATGGGAAGTGAATTGGGTTCCCCTATCTGACACAATACTCTTGGGCACACCATGTAGACACACAATTCTACTCATGTAGATTTTAGTTAACTTAGCCCTTGTATAGGTTGTCTTCACGGGTATGAAATGAGCCACTTTAGTTAGGCGATCCACTACTACCCAAATAGAATCGTATCCTGACCGGGTCCTTGGTAATCCGGTAATGAAATCCATACCAATCTTGTCCCATTTCCAATCAGGAATAGGTAGTGGTTGAAGCAAACCTGCTGGTTTCTGATGCTCCGCTTTCACTCTACTACACACATCACACAAAGCAATATGTTCGGTGATGTCCTTCTTGAGATTATTCCACCAAAATCTTTCTTTCATGTCCATGTACATTTTGGTGTTACCCGGATGAATAGAATACGGAGAGTTGTGTGCTTCTTGCAAAATCAGTTTCCGCAACTCCGGGTCTTGTGGAACACAGATACGTTTCCCATGCCATAAAGTACCCTGTTCATCTTCATGGAACTCTTTGGCTTTTCCTTTGCCAATCTTTTCCTTAATCTCTTCAATTTCCTTATCAGTTTTCTAGGCTTCTCTGATCTTGTCCAACAAAGTGCGTTGAACATCCAAAGACATGAGATGTCCTTCAGGCACAATCTCCAACCTGAGTTTTCTGAATTGGGCACATAAATCATCTGGCAATTCTCCTTTGGTAAGGCCATTCACAAAAACCTTACGACTTAGAGCATCTGCTACAACATTTGCTTTACCGGGGTGGTATTGCAAACTTAAGTCATAGTCTTTGATAAGTTCTAGCCATCTTCTTTGTCTCATATTGATTTCCTTCTGGGTAAAGATATACTTCAAACTTTTGTGATCTGTGAACACTTCACAATGCTTTCCCAAAAGATAATGTCTCCATGTTTTGAGTGCATGGACGACAGAGGCTAACTCTAAACCATGAGTAGGATAGTTTACTTCATGAGTTTTGAGTTGTCTCGAGGCATAAGCCACTACTTTACCATCTTGCATAAGTACTGCACCCAAACCTTGATGAGATGCATCACAATATACTTGGAAATCTTTCTCCAAATCTGGCAGACACAAGACTGGTGTTGTCACAAGTCTCTTCTTCAACTCCTGAAAGCTGAGTTCACAACCCTCAGACCAAGCAAACTTCTTGTCTTTCTTTGACAATTCAGTCATGGGATTAGCTACCTTAGAGAAATTCTCAATAAATCTTCTGTAGTAACCTGCTAAGCCAAGGAAACTATGAACTTCTTTCACGGACTTGGGAGATTCCCATTCAGTCACAGCTGAAACCTTAGCAGGATCAACTGCTACACCATCCTTTGTCATAACATGACCAAGAAAACCAACTTCTTCCAACCAGAACTCACACTTGCTGAATTTGGCATAAATTTTATGCTCTCTTAACTTCTCAAGTATCAAACGCAAATGTCCTTCATGCTCTTCTTTGCTCTTGGAGTAGACTAAGATGTCATCGATGAAAACGACAACAAACTTGTCAAGGAATTCCATGAACACCTTGTTCATCATATTCATGAAGTATGCTGGAGCATTTGTCAAGCCAAAAGGCATTACGGTATACTCATACAATCCATACCTTGTAGTAAATGCTATCTTAGGTATGTATTGTTCTCTTATCTTGAGTTGAAAATAGCCTGACCGGAGATCAATCTTTGAGAACACACATGCTCCTTCTAGCTGATCAAACAAGTCATTGATTCTAGGCAAAGGATATTTGTTCTTGATAGTTACCTCGTTGAGTGAACGGTAATCTATGCATAACCTTTGATTTCTATCTTTCTTCTCCACGAACAAAACTGGGGCTCCCCAAGATGAAGAACTTGGTTGAATAAATCCTTTCTGCAACTGTTCTCCAAGTTGCTTCTTGAGTTCTTTCAGTTCATCAACTGACATTTTATAAGGTCTCTTTGCTATTGGTCCGCACTGTACCAAATCTATCAGAAACTCCACATCTCTATCTGGTGGCATTCCCGGCAGTTCTTCCGGAAACACATCCGGATACTCACTCACAATTGGCACACTGTCCATGCTAACCCCCTTAAGAGAATTAAGCATACTCCTTTTTGCTTCAAAATTGGTCTTGAATCTGATCCTTTTATTTTCTGGAGTTGTGAGTGAGACAGTATGGTTGGCACAATCTATCACTCCTTTGTACTTAGTCATCCAGTCCATTCCCAGAATGACATCCTATCCTTGGGAGTTTAGAATTATCAAGTTAACGGGAAACTTATACTTCCCAAATTCTATGACTAGATCATGACACCCTGAATTCACTATCATTTCTCCACCAGGAGAACTTACTTTTATAGGACACCCAATAGTTTCTACCGGTAGTTCATTTCTTTCAACAAATGCTCTTGATATGAATGAATGAGATTCACCAGTATCAAAGAGTACAAATGCTGGAATAGAATTGAGTCTGAACTTACCAACAACAGCATCAGGCTCCTCATAGACCTCCTCCACATTGATGTGGTTCACTTGTCCCTTCTGAAAAGGGTTGGGCTTGTTAGGTCCTTCAACTTTCTTTTCTAGGCATTCATTTGCATAATGCCCCATCTTCTTGCATTTGAAGCATTCAACCTGACTGATGTCTCTCTTAACAGGCTGACTTGCACTTCCACTTCCATTACCACTGTGGTGGCTCTTGTGTCCACTCTTGTGGTTCTTGTACTTGTCATTGTCATGACTACGGTGATGCTTGTTGTCATGACGGTTGTGGTTGTGGTGCTTGTTGAATTTCCCATGCTTGTGGGATCCTGAGCTCCCACTGTCATCATAATGAGATCGTTTGTGAGATGATCCCGAGCTGTGCTTGTCGGAGTGCTTCCTCTTTCTACTCTCCACTTGTTTTATTTTGTTCTCCAAAATAGAAGCCTTGTCACAGAGCGACTGATAAGTGGGAACATATGCCATAGCCAATTGCAGATTCAGCTCATCATTCAAGCCTTCAATAAATTTTTCCTTTCTCTTGGCATCAGTGTCAACTTCATCTGGTGCATAACACGCCAGATTGTTGAACTCCTCAATATATTCAGCCACGCATGCCGCCTGCGTATTGTGGAACTCTTTCTTTTCGACTCATCACTCCCGATGAGATATGACCATGTAAAGCCATCCTCAAAGATAGCCCATGTCACTTCTCTATGGAGTGCTGATCCGAAGTTGTCCCCAAGTGGCGGCTGGCCTTCCAGCAGATGTGCTGCAAATCTGACTTTTCAGCATCCGTATAACCCACGGTTACCAAGTCCTTGTTATCGGCGTAGCCAATCATTGGCCACCATGGGATCAGTCGTTCCTGAGAACTTTGCTGGCCTCAATCTCAAGAACCTGGTGAGCATATCAAAACCCGGTGGGTTGTTGTTGTTGTTATTGTTGTTGTTATTGTTGTTGTTGTTGTTTTGGTTCTGGATGAACATCGTCATCATCTGCATTAGCTGAGTTTGAGCAGTCATCATTTGTTGCATTTCTGGAGTGATGTTGTTGTTGTTGTTGGGGTTGGGGTTTGCACAACGGGGAGGCATCTGTGGTTTGTTCCAATAGAGATAAGAATGAGATACCCATAGATGCTTTCATGCACATTACATCACATAAGCAATCACAAGCATGCAACAAAAAGATAAAAGTTCAACAACAAGATAACAAGTTCATAAAGTAAAACACACAAGTAGCAAGCCATCCACATGTCGGATGGTCCAATAACAAGTTCTTAAATAATAAGTATGATAATAAAAGATAAAAGAGTTGTCAAGTCTACTCATCAGCATCAATCTCCTCCTCGACAAAGGTAAGACCTGCATTCTCCATCACGGTCTTGTTCTCCTCGATGCTAGTGGTCAAGGTCTCTATCTTGGCCTTGAGAGCCCTCTTCTGGGAACGAAGCCTCTCAATCACCGTCTGCTGCTGCTCTAGCTCGAAGTCCTTGGACTGCAGTTCTTCAGTCATGTCCCGGATCTTCTTGTTCCTATCCTGGACACGCTTCTCCTGACTCTTGAACTTCCTGTCCTGGGTCTCGAACTTAGCCTCCATTTCCTTGACTATCTCGTCTTGCTGCGCGAAGAGCTTGTCCTTCTCGCGAAGCTGCACCTGGAGCTCGTCATTGCTGAGCATGACATTGGTCCTGTCAGTGTCCACGTGCCTAATGAGAGACTCTAAGTCCTGGAGGTACAGGCGTATCGGCTCTGCTGCGTCCCTCAAATCGTCCTCGAAGTAGATGGACTCTCCATCCTCATCACGTCTTCCGAAGACGTGGAAGTGGGTACCTCTAACCTGTCGGGAGTGTCGCCCTAGCAGACGTCCTATCAGATCCTGCATAACTACCTCCATGCCTATGTCCTCGCCATCGCATGAGCTTGAAGACGATGGCCTCCGTAGTAGGCTCTGTCTGGCGTCCGGGCTGGTTCACCTTGAAGCCCCAGAGGTCCTTCCTCTCAAACTTGGTGAGGGGATGCACCATGATGGTGGGAAGAGGGAGATTGAGCAAAGTAGTAAGCTCAACGATACGAGGACCAAAGCGGGTAACCTGGAACTCCTCAACGGTGCTGATGGTAATAGGCATCTATTTATAAGATAGAAAAGTTAGAACAACACTATTCAAGATAAAACAAAAGTCAAAACATCACATACATAACCTTGGAAAGCAAAACACACAAGTCATGCATACATGAAACCATTACATCAACCAAGGTTCAATCTTATTTTAAAGCAACATTTTGGAAAATAGGGTGATAGGTGGTATTCCAACTAACGAAGTACGTTTACAATCCTATCTCACTGGATCTGTTGGCTAACACAAATTATCTAGAAGCAATCAGCCTATCTTGCTGTGATTCCATCACTAAGTCTATAATGTCTCCTCTTAAGGTTTGGTTGGTAGCTTCCAACTCTTGGGTATGTTCCTTCTCTTTCCTTAGATCATTTTGGAGGTTGAGCATTCTGCACTTGACTCTATCACCAAGTTCTTTGATGGTCTTCCAAGCTGCATCCCTTGCTGATTCAAAGAATGTAGGGTGCACCACTGAATTGGTGAACATGCAGAATCCTTTTTCCTGATGGTTGTCTTCCTTGTTTTTATACAGGTGAAGTTGCACCCACCAGTATTCCACTCCTTCATCCATCACTGGAAAACCTTTGTACACAGCTGCACCTTGTATCTCTAATGCAACCATGAGGTCCTTGAGAGCCTTGGGGAATTCTGTCTCACACTCCAAAGTCATTGTCATGAGTGGTCCTTTCCTCACGGCTTCGTTGATGGAGTTCATCTACAAATAGAGATGAGAGATAAGATTAGAAAAGTTTACGAGAAGAATAGACAAGTGTAGAAGTTGAAATTCCTTCCTTAGTGGTTTCCAATCCTAGGGTCATAATCCTACAGGAAACACAGTGCTCTGATACCATCTGTAAGATCCCTCCTTTGTAAAGGAAAAGGATCCCTGTGATTGCAATGCTAGTCCCTGGATCATTGCTAGCATCCATAGTTTAAGATGAAGTACACAAATACAAAGGTCATTTATTACATCCATTCCAGAGATAACATAGTCTTTACAACTCAAGGCCACAGGCCTATTACAAGAGTTTGAATAAGTAAATAAATTTAAGTCTTCATCTTCATGTTCCATAGGCAAACATGTTGAGTGTAGACTCATGACACCTAATCCTCATCGGAGTAACCTGCAACATCACAAGTTACAGCCACAGTGGGTCAATACTTTGGAATAGTATTGGCAAGTGATACCTTAGTAAAATTTAGGTGGACTATATTACTATATGCAATTTGGCTAAGTGTAGCTTGGCTTGCTTTGCTCAAAATAGGTTTTTCCTATTTGTCGAAATCACTAAGTTTTTCTTTGTCAAAACTTTTCCCAAGGAACCACCAATAGACATTGGGTTCCTTCACCCTTGTTCACCCACAAGTTTTACTTAGAAGTTGAAGTGATGAGATTCTTGATAGCTTCCATGTCTTGATGCTCAAGTTGTCCATTACCAAGTACTTGGCTAAGTACTTAGATTTTTCCTTCTACAGAGGTTGTGCACTTTCCCCACCAGACTTGGTTTCACCAAGACAGGACCTTTCAGAAGCCTTCCCTTAGCCAAATGGACGCGTTCCAACCTATCATCCCACTACCACCAACTGTCCAAATGACTAAGTTCTAGCAACCTATGTGATCCGTGAGAGCCCATATTGCCAAGTGGCTGCACTAGAAGCTTCTCCACACTTGGCCTCTAAAATCCCTTTGTTCCTGGGTGGCTTTCCACAAGTGAGATACACAAGGTAAACCATAGCCATGGGCCTTGTGTAACCACTCAACCAAATACCACCAATCAAGTCCCATTCCACCCAGGTGATTCATTGACTTAGTTGTTTTATTAAGAAAAACATAAGTCCAAAGACTTAGAAATATTTTCATCATAGCATGTATATTTCACCAACCCTTGTTTGCTACTAGCTAGGCTAAGCATGGCATAGATAGTAACTTAACTTAGAAATTTCCTAGCAATTCTACAACTACTTAGGATTTCCCAACATGGCATTTGGTAAAAATAGTAACATGCAAGGCTTAGCAAAATATTTCTAATGCTTGTGTAAAAATATTGGGATAGAAATATTCATGAAGTACCACTTGCCTTGGTAGTTGGGAGAGTAGCACTCTTCACAATCACAATCACTAGCACCAAAGTCTACACAAAGAATGGTAGCAACAAATTACACACAACATATACAAACAAACAAAAATACATATGCATGCATGCAAAAATGCTAAGTGATGATTTTTAAAATCTCAACCAAGCAAGTGCATAGTACTGAATCATAAACAAGTCAAAAACTTGCTAAACCAAGTTTAGTTGACACTAAAACAATTTCCTAAACAATTCATATGCTCAAAATAGTCCTAAACAAGTTTCTGCAAATAAAATCATTTTAACAGAGGCTAAACATTAAACACATTGCGTAAAAAGAAAGGGCTTATTCTCCTGATTCCAACGGTATAAAATTTGCCAAAATCTAACGTGGGAATCAAAAGTTATAGCTAAATCAAATTTGGATATAAATCTGATTCAAATTCTGTTTTTAAACCAAACCCTAGCCACGCGGCGCTATCCTATTGGCTGGTACCGATTCGCTCAGGATCAAGCTTCCGCGCCGTCGGATCAAGTCAGATCCAACGCGCCAGATTCAAAGAAAACAATTCGCTCAGATCTAATCTAATCCGCAAGATCTACATCCAACGGCTGCTGTTGCTTCGACCATAGACTAGCGGCGCTAGCGGCGGCGACTGGCGGCGGCGCGTCTATCAGTAGCGGCGCTGGCGTTCTAGGTCGTCCGGGGAGGGGAGAGGGTGCTTACCAGAACCGTAGAGAGTTGCTGAAGCTCAAGGTGGCGGTGGCTTTGCAAAGCGGCGATGCGGAGCTCGTCGGAGTCGTCGGCGGCGCCGGTGGTTGCTGTCGGGGTCGTTGCCGAGGTTTCGCGTCGCCCTAGCACGAATCAGATGGTTTAGAAGATGCGCAAGACGGTGGCGAACAACCTCGTATGCGAGAGATCAAGGGGCGCGCTATGCTTACCGTAATTGGTCGCCGGAGTTGAGTGGCGGCTCGGTCGGTTGCGGGCACGAACAGGGACGGCGTCCTGGGTCACAAGAAGGCAAGCAAAGGGCATCAGGAGATGCACGAGATCATGCTGGACACACGCGTTTGAATCAGAGGCTCAGGGGCGGTCGGGACTCACCAGAATTTGCTGCCGGAGATCGTCGGAACAGCGGCAGCGTCGAGCGAGTTGCGAGCAGCCTGGTGGCGTGGAGAGGAAATTGGGTGAGGGGAAATGGCCGCAAGAGGGAGGGGCTTAAGTAGGCAGAGGCTCGACAAGAAACGCTCAGTGATTCAATGCCAATTACACCGCGGAATCAACACAGCAACGGCCAGCGGCGGTGTTCGTGCGCGGAAATTTGGGGAATACGATGACGACGTGGACGGGGCCCGCTTGTCAGCGAATAGAGCAGAGAGGGAGTGGGGTCCGAGCGTCAGTGTATCCGTGGGTGTGTCTGCGCATGCGAGAGAGAGAGGGAGGACCCGGGTGAGCTAGCTGGGCTGGTTTCACTGTTGGGCCCAAAGTCCGGCGCCGGTCCTTTTATTTTTCTTTATTCCTTTTCTATTTCTGATTTGATTTTCTCGATTGATTTTCAAATGATTTCCAAAGGCTTTTGAATTCAAACTTTTTCCAGGGTTTTTGCAGTGTGCAATAGTCACAATTCTAGGCATAAAACCATGTGGTCACTTTGAGTTGGCTTGGTCATTTTTGGAAAGACAAAATAACAGTGGCATTGCCCTTGGTTTGCAAATGTTTGAAAATGGTTTTGAAACCATTTTTATTTTGTAAAAAATTGTTCAAACTCTACACTCAAACCAATCAACAAGGAAGCAAACAAACTTGGTTTTAAAACACTAAGATCTCAAATGAGGATGGTCATTTGATTTAAGTTTGCTCACATAAAATGATAGCACTATGTGCTTCTGTTTTCTTGAATTTGGTTTGAAATTGATCTCAAAACTATATGCTTGCATGAATGATATGCAAACTTTGAAATTATGATTTTAGGGATGTTACAGTGGTTCTGGCGAAGCAGGAAGGAAAGGAGGGAGAGGAAATGCTCACAGTGTTCGCAGGGCGATGCTGAAGCTCAATGTGTTCGCGAGGAGGCAAGGGCGCACGGGGACGAAAGTAATTGCTCGCCGCAGTTGCTCTCTGGCTCGGGCTCGCACGGTTGTCGATGGGGGCGAGGCTACAGGTCACCCTAAGGTAAGATAAAGGCATGGTTAGACGCGTACGGCATCAGGGATCATGGGAGCATCAACGAGAGGGCTCGGGCGGTCGGTGCTTACCAGGGGTGTTCGCTGGAGCAATGGCAGACACGGTGGTGCTCAGATGTTCGAGGTTGCCGACGCTAGCGAACGCGCGCGGGTGAGTGGAGCACGCGGGCAGGTGCGCCTGACGATTGGGAGCAAGGTAGTGATGCCAGGGAGTGGAGAGGTGGCCGGAGTCGTCGGGATTTCACCGGAGAAGCTCGTCGGGGACAGTGGGTTCGAGCTCGAAATTGCTGCAGCCTAGGGGCAGAGGGGGAGTGCTACTTGGGGGAAAAGAGAGAGTAGGGCGTGTCGTTTAAAAGAGTGTGGTCACTAGAGAGAATTACTCACGGTGTTATGCCAATTCAATGGCATTCATCGCCGGCAGAAACGGCGAGGGGAACGGTCAACGCGGTGGAGACGATGATGATGGGGCAGTGGGGCCGCGCTGTCTGCGAAAGAAAGAGAGAGGAGGTGGGGTCCCTATCGTCAGTGACTTCGCGGGTCAGCGCGTGGGTGAAAAAGAACAGAGGCAGAGGGGTTCCCGGGTGGGCTCTTGCTAGGCCAGAATGGTTTGCTGGGCTGGGTAGGTTTAGTGGGTTGGGTTTGTTTCTATTTTTTTATACAAACCTTTTTCTTTTTCTGAATTGAATTCTTGTTTTGATTTTCAATCAAATAATTCAAACTCCAAATCAATTCAAACTACCACCAAACTCTGGGTATATTTTAATTATGTTTAACAACATAATCCAAAGTCTAAAATAAAATAATTCTTTTATTCTTTTAGGATCTATTAATTAAATAAATAGACCTTAGTCTTTATTTCCAATAGGACTTAATTTATTTTAAAACTCTATTTGAAATCTAAATAATACTAAAACCTTTCAGTAGGTTTTATTTGAAAAACAAAACACTTGGAAATCTTATTTAAAATACTTTAACAAGTTTTTTTATTTAAAATGGAAAAGCCTTTACTTAAATAAAATTGGACATTAATCAATCCTTATTATTTTATTTAAATAAACCTTTACTATTTTTATCAAACAAAATATTTTATTTTAAAAGCTTGGCCAATATTAAATTTGACTCTTTAAAATAATCCTTATTTATAATTCTACCTTTGATTATAAAAACCATATCTTTTTATTTAAAGATCCAAAAATGGTAATTCCAACTATAATAACTTTATTTTTTTGTTTATATTTTTAAATCCCTTTAGGATTTTATTTGATCAAAATAGGTTTTGATGTTTCCAATTGGAATCAAAAAGTTTCTTCTCACCCTAAATTTCAACAATTGTTTATTTTGTTTATTTATTTTTCACATTTCAAAATTTGGAAAATTTTGGGATGTGGCAAGAAGTATCTAACATCTATATGAATTTGGCTAAGTGTAGCTTAGGCTTGCTTTGCTCAAAATAGGTTTTTACTATCAGTTGAAAACACTAAGTTTTGTTTAACAAAAACTCCCAAGGAACCACCAATAGACATTGGGTAACCTTTAACCCTTGTTCAACCACAAGTTTTTAACTTAGAAATTGGGATGAGGAGATCCTTGATAGCTTCAATGTCTTGATGCTCAAATTGTCCGTTGACGGGGACATGGCTAAGTACTTAGATTTTTCCTTCTCGAGAGGTGGTGCACTTTCCCCACAAGACTCGACGTGCATCGAGACAAGATCTTTCAGAATCCTTCCCTTAGACCAAATGGACGTGTTCCATCCTATCACCCAACCACCATCTGTCCATCTGGCTAAGTTCTTGCAACCTATATGATTAAGGCAGAGCCCATATTGCCATGTGGCTGCAGTAGAAGCCTCTAAACACTAAGTATCTCAAATCCCTTTGTTCCTGGGTGGCTTTCCACAAGTGTGATACACAAGGTAGACCATAGACATGGGCCTTGTGTAACCACTCAACATAACCCATTCATACCATTCCACCCAGGTGATTCATTCACTTAGTAGTTTTATTAAGCAAAAGCATAAGTCAAAAGACTTAGCAAAATTTCCATATCATGTGTATATATTCCACCATTGTTTACTACTATCTAGGCTAAGCATGATATCGACAAGTATCTTAACTTAGAGAATAATTCTACCAATACTACAACTACTAGGATTTCCCATGGCATAGCATATAGATACTTAGCAAAAAATTTATGCAAGCCCTATACAAAATATCACTAGTGCATAGTGAAAAATAATAGGACAAATACATGAAGCACCACTTGCCTTGTTATTTGGGGGAGTAGCAACAATCCTCACAATCACAATCACCACTAGCACCAAAATCTACACATAAAATGATAGCACCAAATTTACATTCAAATAATCAAGCCAAAATATATGAATGCATGCAAATGCAATGAAATGAATTTTGTACACTAAAATATTCAATCCAAACAGTACTGAACACAAAACTAACTATTTATAGTCTAAATAAACTTAAATTTGCTTTAAAAACATTTTATAAATAATTTATATAGTCAAAATAAGCCTATATTTGATTCTGCAAATAAATCCATTTTTACGGAAGCAAAATACAAAATTAAGCTCACAGTAGTGTAATATTTATTTTTATGATTTCATTGATATCTTATTTGCATTTTTTGGATAAACAGAACTCAAGTTATGAATTTTCTAAGTTTGAATCAAATTCTGGTTTTTAGATCAAAATTCGAGCCACGCGGAAGCGCCTGATTGGACGGTACCGCTTCAGGGTGGATCGGGCTTCCGCGCCGTTGGATCTAATTAGATCCAACGCACCAGATTGCAACTTACCTCTTCGCTAACGATCTAACTTACACCGCCAGATCTAAATCCTATGGCTCAGATCTACGAGTACCCTTTCGGTACCTGTTCTAATATTGACCGCTGGATCTAGATCCAGCGGATCTCATTGCTTTGACCACACACGGGCGGCACAAATGGCCACCATGGCGGTTGCGCGTCGGACGGCGATGTTCCGGCGAGGCCAGAGGGTAAGGGTGGGGGTACCGGTGCTTACCGAGGTCGTGGATATGCGGTGAAGATCAACGTGCTCACGGATGGGGCTGGGACACATGGACACGGCGATGATTCCTCGTCGGAGTTGGCGTCGGCGTCGGGCTCGCTCGGGAGTTGTCGTTGGCGACGCTACAAGTCACGGAAAGGCAAGCCAGAGGTGGTGTTAAACGCGCACGGACATGGCGAGTACACGAGTATCAACTAAAGTGAAGGGGGCTAGGGTTTACCGAATTAGTTCGCGGGAGTTATTCGGGACTACGGCGGTGTGAGCTTAATTGTGGACAGCCTAGCGGCGCTCAGAGGGTGGTGAGTGAGGGGAAAGGAGCGGAAGGGGAGGGGGTTAAGTAGATGGGGTCTAGGCGCAGGATTACTGCGAGGTTAACGCGAATTGATTCGCGCATCAATCAGGCAGTAATGGGCGGCGAGTGTGCGGCGTTGATGAGGCGTTGATTGAGGAAGAAGGTGACGTGGCTGCGGGCCAACATGTCAGTGAGGGGGGTGCGCGGGTGCGGGGTGAGAAACAGAGGGGTGAGCGGGGGGGTCCCGGGTGGGCTCGTGTTGGGCCGTGGGGGTGGGCCGAGCCTATTGGCTGGCATGTTCCTATTTTTTCTGTTCTTTTATTTTTATTTTTGTAAATTGATTTTATAAATAAGATTTGAATGCTCAAATCAACTCCAAATCAATTCAAACTTTGTCCAAAAATTTGTGAAACCATTCTAGTGTCTAAGAGTGTGTAAAACACATAAATTTACTCAGAAACACTTTGGACCTTTGAAAAATAAAGCACCATGCCTCATATGCTTGATAAAAAGGGCATTCGAAATGGTTTTGTTTGAATTTAAACTTTGAAAATTTTTGTGCTAGCTCTAAATTCTTTAACAATATGAATGCAATGCATGCTTTTAAAAATCATGATTGTTGGGATGTTACACAAAAACTAGACACCAAGGCAATTCTGCTGAAAATAGCGTCAGTCTGTGTTAGTTGTATCCAAATCACACAAGTTTAGAGGAGCAACAATAGCAAAAGTGTTCGGGAAAGTAGATGCATTTTGGACCTATCAGACTGGCAAATTAAAACATTGCTAACTGTTGGATCTTCTTTTCTATTCTTAGCATCTAGAAGATTCTGTTGATAGTCTTTACCATGTACAATGAACGCTAGTATGCACAAACCTCAAAACACACTTCACTGCATAGTTTCAAGGACCTTGTTCTAAGTGCATGGACATGGATGTAATTTGCATTTTTTATGAGGTCCTTGATGTAACTTGTACTTTCACCGACCGTGTTTACTGAACCACCTCGCACCTATGGGACCTACCACACTCACAAGAAAATGCAACTACCCCAATTATCACACAAATAAGTGGACCACGGTTTCTTATAGTTCCATTTTTCAAGCTTCCTAGCTAACTTTGCACACTTCATTGACTTCTTGCTGATTCAACGAAACTAGGTCAAAATTGAGCTAAAAGTAAGAGCACTAGATTGCCCTTGAATTAAATGCCTTTTTTGAGGTGGATGGGTGCATCTTCTTGTAGTAAACAATGCCACGATGTGAGTTTCCAATTATATAGAAAAGAATATTCTCAATTTCCGGAGTGATGACGAGATTTTTCTCTTCCGTAAAGAAGGTCAGAAGAACATGGATTTGAATGCCACAAGCCAAGCTTCCTGACATACTAAGTGGACCAACATGTTTTACTTATGATTCCCATGTTTAATTTTATGAGTTTTTGAACTTTGTCCTAGCAAACACTACCCACTTGAATGACTTTATATTGATTTATCGAAATTAGGTCAAATTTGAACTAAAAGTAAATTGTAGGTTGCTTTGAAAGTTTTGTGAATTTTTTTGGAGGTAACCATCGAGGGGTCATTTAATATATCGCAGACCTCCACCAAGAATTTTGACAACATGTTCAACTTCTTGCTAAGATTATTCATCTTTAAAACTTAACAAAATTAGCTAGGTCAAACTTGAGAAATAAGTAAGCGTGATAGATTGCTATTGAATTAATTGTCTTTTCGAAGGTAGATGCGTGCATCTTCTTTTTTTAAACGATGCCCTCGCTATGAGTTTCCAACTATCAGGAAAGAACATTCTCAATTTCCCGAGTGATGACGAGATTTGTTCCTTTCTGAAAAGAAAGTCTAGAGAATATGAATCTTAGTGCAACAAGCCAAGCTTTCTCACATATATATAGTGGACCGGCATGTTGTACTTATGGTTCCAATGTTTTATGAGTTTTCAAACTTCATCCTAGATAAATCTATCCACTTGAATGAATTTATGTCGATTTATCTAAATTAGGTCAAATTTCAAATGTAAGTAAATTGTAGATTGCGTCTAAAGTTTTACGATTTTTTTGGAGGTAACCATCGGGGGGTCATTTAATATATCACAAACCACCATTGAGAATTTTGACAATAGGTTCAACTTCTTGCTAAGATTTTGCATCTTGATAACTTAACGAAATTAGGTCAAACTTGAGCTACCAGTAAGCACAATAGACTGCACTTGAATTAATTGTCTTTTTAGAGGTAGATGGGTGCATATTATTTTAGTAAACAATAATGTCGTCGGTGTGAGTTTCCAACTATCAGGAAAGAACATTCTCAATTTTCCGAGTGATAACCAGATTGTTCATATCTGTAAAGGTCTCAAGAATATGGATCTGAATGCCACAAGCAGAGCTTTTCAGATATATATAGTGGACCGACATGTTGTGTACTACTTATATGATTCCCATGTTTCACGAGTTTTCAAACTTTGACCTAGGTAACTTTTCCCACTTGAATGGCTATATGTCGATTTATCGAAATTAGGTAAAATTTGAACTACGGGTAAATTGTAGGTTGTGTTGAAAGTTTTCCAATTTTTTTGGAGCCATCGGGGGTCATTTAATATATCACAAACCACCAAGGTGAGTTTTGACTATTCATCTCGATAATTTAATGAAATTAGGTCAAACTTGAGCTACTAGTAAGAGTGATAGATTTCTCTTGAATTAAATGTCTTTTCGTATGTAGATGGGTGCATATTCTTTTAGTAAACAATATCGCCGATGTGAGTTTACAACTAGTAGGAAAGAACATTCTCAATTTTCCAAGTGATGCCGAGATTGTTCTTTTCTGTAAAGTAAGTCCGAATAATATGGATCTGAATGCCACACACCAAGCTTTCAAACATATATAGTGGACCGCCATGTTATACTTTCGGTTCCGATGTCTTATGAGTTTTCAAACTTCCTAGATAATTCTGCCTACTTGAATGACTTTATTTCGATTAATCGAAATTACGTCAAATTTGAACTACAAGTAAATCATAGGTTTCTTTGAAAGTTTTATGCAAAGATTTTGGCGGTACCCATCGGGGGTCAGTTTAGCACTATATCGGTAACCACCAAGAGTTATCCTCTCCTTATTATTCAAAAAAACAAAAGAAAAAAAGAACCACCCTCACAACCGTACTAGACTCAGCCACCTTTCTTCGCAAGCTACACACGCCACCGTCCAATCGCATTCAATGCCTATTGCATTTCGAGCCTTCCTTTTAATATTTTTATTTCTCGGGAGGTGAGCCAAGTGCAAATCAGCACTAAATTTTGATGTGATATTGGCGGGGTCTTCTTCTAGTTCAAAATATTAGTGGAATATTGGCGGGATCCTCCTAGCTACCTGCATACTGATGGGGACTCTGGCTCGTTCTCTCGCCGATCCCTCCCACTATCCCCTCATCCTCCTCTATCACGTCCCTCCTTAGCCGACTTCCACCTCGCCGGAGTTCCGCTTCACGCAGATCATCGCCTTGAGTCTCCGCTTCGTCTGCTTCCCCCATTGCACGGTAGAGTGTCTGCTTTCCCACCACCGCAACCGAGAGATGCGTAAGACACTCGGACCCCTCACCAAGGCGACCGTTAAAACTCCCTACTACCAAGACGAAGGTTGCTGAACACTTCCTATTCCCGCTTTCCTTGCATTTATTTCCGAATGTAGTTCATCTCTTCTTCCTTGTAGTGCCTTATTATATTTCTAATAATGCATGCTAGTTGCTATACTGCGGGGTCGGTTTCAAGAGAAAAGAAGGCAACTATGAGTCGTGAAGACAAATTGGTTATCTCGTAGCAGTACGAGACCTCGCCAACCCAATGATAACCCCCAACAATCCTCCCTAGACAAAGATTTGCTTCCACTTTGCATATATGTATTTTTTTAGAGTAGTTCATCATTTGCTTGCCATGCCTTCTCATGTACTAGTATATATATATATATATATATTGCAAGGCCTGGAAGGTGATGTATTGCCCAATGATAATTGATGCCAATGAAACATAAGGAGTTTTGGATATTCAGATGTAGCCCCGCTCGGCACAGCAGAACTGGTATAAAAACATGGCTATTTGTTGCATCTTGCTTGTGTTATTTGCTAATTGATTTGCTGCACTGCAATTTGCAGAAGCAAGTGCATGATCGTGTCCCTGCCAAGGAAGTTCGCAAAACAGATACTCAGCAGCGTGCCAGTGATGCAGCCATTTCTAGGAACCAAACAGAAGTATGGTGCATGCCGAAGCTAAGATTAGGCTTCTCCAACAGCATTTGGACACGGCCACTCGGTGGATCATAGAATTGAACCGGGGCTGAATTTCTACAATTAAATATGGCCTTGATGTTGCTGATGATCTTTAGAAGTTACTGGCTGAAAATCATGTTCCCAATCCGACTGATGCACATGTCAATGAGATCAACTGGACAGTCTTGGAACAAGTGAAAGAACGAGCAGAGATTATTCGAGCATCTTTGTAGGCAGATGGTTTTCGAAAGGTGATACAAGAGCCGCCATGTGAATAGATTGTTATTTCCAATAATGAGGATGACTTTCATTGTCTTGTCAGCCTGATATTTTCTTTTCTTATGTGCTAGCAGTACTTTACGGTAACTACGTATTTGGCACACTGTTATGAAATATATAGTATTTGATGTATCTAGACAATGTATCTCGGTAGCCATTCGGAAAATGGAAAAAAACAACATTTTCCTACCAGAATGTTTAAATCTTATTATACACTTTTTTTTAGATCCTTAGACCCATGTTTAGCAGCAAATTAACACATTACCATGAAAGGTAGTCCATCTTTAAAAAATGAATGGTAGTCCAAGCTCAATGACCATGTCCTTGTGCCCATTATCGTGCATAAATATGTGCAATTACTTGTGTTGCCCCAAGTCAAACTTTTAGACTGTATATACTAGTAGAGTACACACAAAATTAGTTGAGGGACAGAACACACGCCAAAACCACAGCTTTCACCAAGCAGCCAATAATAATTTTAATTATATGCCAGAAACAACCACTGAAATGGCTCCCGCGTCCAATATTCAAAAGTGGTACGAAATTTCCATCTCGCCCTTCGGTCCAGAAACAAGGCTCCAAAGGCCATTCCTCAAAATTGTTTGTCTTGTATAATTCAAAATTTCAAACCCGCGCCCATCGGGCCGAATCCCTGGAGATCACCTCGGACCCCCACAGTCATGCCCCTTGTGTCCCATCTCCCCGTCAAAGCCTCTCCGCCGGCACTACATAGTGGCTGAATACGTTTTACCAGCTCCCTTGTCTAGCAAGCTGGAGGTTGCTTCCCTGCCACGATGTCGGCCCGCACCAGATCACCTCCTCCGTACCTGAGGTCCACGGTGCCGGCTCAGCAACGCCGTCACCGGTGACACCATCGTAGCTTCATTCGATCCACTTCCCCTGACTCCACGGCACCAGATCTTCTTCCCCGACCTTGTCTATGGTGCCAGAGAGATGGCGAGAAAAACCCGCTCAGCCGCGAACGGCGAGGTAGTAGCTCGCCATAAGTCTGTTAAAGGCAAGGCCAGCGGCAGGAAATCATGTAATCACGGTCACAAAGGTAGTTCATCGCTTATTTCACAGTCATCTCACACTGTTTACATTCATATGTCTGTCATTGTTCCTTCAGAGCTTTCAACTACTTGCTAGCATTGTACTAGTTTGCTCCTCTACACACACTTCGCTCTTAAATCTCAGGTATTTTTTGTTCATGCATGGAAGCTGCTTTGGGGCCGACTGATAAGGGAGAACAGAAGGTTTGGGAAGAGAGATTACTGAGAATTCCGAATATGCAAGGTCGCTCGGCTTGCGGAGACTAAGATCTTTCATAGCTGCCACCACCAATCATGAAGGCCAGGTTTCGGAAGCAGAATTTGATCGAGATGGACAAAACCTTGATGGAGACCTGACTCGGGAAGATGGACCGGTCGAGAACACCCCCTCCCCCTAGTCCACCCGCTTTTCCACCCCCAAGGTGCTTGATCTATCTTGTCATTGAGATAGTTGTTGCATCTTCCATGTTTTGTACCTCAAACCCACCAAATGTTGTGCAATGCCATCAGCTTAGTTCATGCATCATATATGTTCATCTTGTCTTTCCTTACTTTTCTTATGTTTTATTTGTGTGTCATTATACATAGGACTTTCATAGATTAATCTATCATTTATTTGTGTCAGGAAACTTGTAGAGACTTTGTGCTTCTTATATTTTGATCATGTGTTCCGCCCATGTTGCAGAAAGATGCGATAAATCTGTAGCAAAAATTTGAGGCATGCTAGGCAAACCAAAAAGAAGGGCTCAATCCCTCCACTAAGAGTGTTATTGTAAGTCTTCTGTTCTATTGATATTTTGTGATGACACTCCCTCGGTGATTTATATGTTACAGTTAGATGTGCAACACTGCCTGAACTTCTTCCCAATTTTCTTATAATTTAATTACAGTAGATGATTTCCAACTAGCATGAGTTTCAATTTTGAACGGTACAAAGAGTTGCCTTGTGATATCATCCACCTTGCGATGAAGAAACAGACAGATGTGATGTTGGCATAGTCCTATTATTGAGTGTTAGTGATGAACTTATTATCAGTATGATCAGATAGCTGGTATGCTTTTACTATAGTGTATATGATGCGTAATCATCCATTCCAACTTGTAAGATTTGTTCATATATAGGTTAAATGTGTTGTCTGCATGTTCCTCTGTAGTGGCTTCTCTTCTCTCACCAATGTCTACCAACCGATAACCTTACAGGTTAAATTGAACGAGGAGATGGCAACACCTGGGAAAGACGGTCTGGAACAAAACCAAGAAGAATGTCTTGAAACATTTAACATGGTATTAAAAGGCGAAGGTCAACGTAAAAGTATGTTCCTGCGTAATGCTGGGTTGTCGCAATCCAATTCCAAGTCCAAGTCGGTGTATTTGTCTTATCAGGAAGAAATTGTAGCAGTACGGGCTAAACAGGAAGTGCAAAGACGAACAATCGATAAGATAGAAATTATTAGAAAGTGATGCGGATTTGAAGATGTTACGAGATCAGGAGAATTCACGAGAACTCATAGATGAACAGACTCTTCTAAATTGAAGATGAACCCAGAAAATGACAAGTGAGTACAGTGGTCATGTAAAATGGTTCCTAGTACTAATCCCGGGTTATGTTTGGGGCCAGGTTATAACAAAAATGGAGGAACTATTTGTTTTGCATCATGATTTTATCTATTCATGCTATGCTCCAAGCACAAAAACCATGGGCCCGAACCTCACTCTCTCAAGCCTTGGATTCATGAAGCTCACAAAGGTTTTTTATTCTTTAGACAAACCGCAAAATTCAAAATCTCAGTCTATCGACAAACCTACCGCCTACCCTGTTTGGATCAGAGATTTTGTATCCAGTTTTGGTTGCCAATATGATAAGTGTTTGATGACTAGCCTTCAATCCGTATGGAAGGAGTACCATTAATATTATTCCCTGGATGCTTCCGAAATTTAAAAATCTTAGTTGAGCAGCAAAACCTGCCGCCAAACCTGTTTGAATCGGAGGTATCCAATTTTCATTATGGATGATGATTAGTTGATGTCAAACTCGATATTCAATTCCTGAAGAGGGAGATACCCCTTTTTCTATTATTGCTTGGACGCTAGCCAAATTAAAAATATTAGTCTATGCATTAATTATGGTCATGGATGATTAGTTGATGTGACTCTGGGACTTGAATTCCTAGACATATAGCATGCGGTCTACTAGCTTTAATTATTATTAATTGGACGCTAGCAACAAAATTCAAAATTGTAATCGAGCGGCAAATTCCCCACTGACTCGGATGCATTTCATGTGCCTCCTTTTCAAACATTTTGAGGCAAAATATCCCAGCGTTGGAGTAAAATTATTCTAGTACTATTATTATTAGATGGAAGCTAGACAATTTCAAAATCTCAATCGAGCGGCAAAACCACCCACCGACCTTCCCGCCCCTCCGTTTCAAAAATTTGAGCCAAAATCTCCCACCGGGTAGTACCATTTTATTAGAATAGAAGATGGGCGCTAGCTAAATTCAAAATCTCAATCAAGCGGCAATATCACACATCAACCTTGAAGAATTTCGCGCTTCTCTGTTTCAAAAACTTTTAACTATAAAATTCCCATTCTACCCTTTGTTTAGACGACAAATAGGCATGCTAAAGTCAGTATCTTGGGGGCACGTTCATAATTTGTATCATGATCACCTCTATTGTCCCTATTTGCACAGTTTTTCCCGCTAGCCCTCCCAAAAATCCCAAGCTCCTATGCCCCCTCCAGGACCACAGCACGCACCGGCTGACGGCAATTCCACGGCGGCCTGAGCCACTTGAGTTGCGGTCTCGTGCACCACCGTGGAGCCGCTTCACCAACACCCACCCCACTGGATCTAGTTCACCTGGATTCTGTACCACGGCAGCGGAGCTGCGGTCTCGTTCACCATGCAGATGGCGTCATCGACCGCTGATACGTCATAAACGTAACTATAATTTTTGATGTTCCATACTTGTTTAGTATCTACTTTTCTATGCTTTGTCTTTACTTTGAGGTGTTTTTATATGGTTTTTGAACTAACCTATTAACAAGCTGCCACAGTGCCAGTTGCTTTCTTCTGTTTTTGGTTCCAGAAAAGGTAGAAAATCAATATTCTCGGAATTGGACGGGACAAAAGCCAAAGTCAATATTTTACCGTGGGGAACACGGAGCCAGAAGACAAGACGGAGAAGATCCACTAGGGGGCCACACCCCCTGGCCGCACGGCCAAGCCTGGCCCACGCCTGGGGGGTGCGGCTACCCTGGGTGTCCCCTGCATCGCCACTTCCCCTATAAGAAGCCCCCGATACCAAAACCCTAAGCACCCGATCAATCTTCCACGAAACAGTCCATAGCCGCCGCCACGATCTTCCCTAGATAGGGGGATCTGAAGCTCTTCCCGGCACCCTGCCGGAGGGGAGATCATCCCAGAGGCCTTCTTCATCATCATGCCAGCCTCCGGTATGAAGCATGAGTAGTTCCATCTTGGACCACGGGTCCATGTAGTAGCTAGATGGTTGTATCTCCTCCTTTGTGCTTCCATGTATAGATCTTGTGAGCTCCGTTCATGATGAAGATCACCTCTATTTGTATTCATGCATGTTGTGTTTGTGGGGATCTAATGGATATTGAGATTACTATGTCAGATTGGTTAATGGTTTTGTCTTATTGATTCTATCATGAATGTGTTTTTTTGAGATCTTTCATGCTCTCTGTTTCTAGTAGCTATCTTGGCCGAGTAGATTCTAGTGACTCCAAGAGGGAGTATTTGTGCTTGATAGTGGGTTCATGCCTCTATTTAATCTAAGGGAAGTGACAGAAATCTCTAAGGTTGTAGATGTGTTGTTTCTACTAGGGAGAAAACAACGGTCTCTTGTTCATGGAACAAGTGGATTGTTTACCTTACACACTTTTCTTAAAGCAATTATTCGTTGCTTGTAACTTAATACTGGAGGGGGTTCGGATGATAACCTGAAGGTGGATTAGTAGTCATAGATGCAGTTGGATGGCGGTCTATGCATCTTGTTGTATTACCCAATCAAATCTCATAGGATCATGAATGCCTAGTATTGCATTGTTATGCCTTGCTCAGTCCTGTCAATTTCCCTATTGTAATTTGTTTACCCAACATGCCATGTTTGTTTATCTTAAGGAGAACACCTCTAGTGAACTATGGACCCCGGTCCAATCTTTATACATCTTCCATTGTTACTGTTAACTTTCTACAAACCAATATTATCTTTCACACCATACAGTTAATCCTTTGTTTTCAGCAAACCGGTGAGATTGACAACCTCACTGTTTGTTGGGGAAAAGTCTTGAGTTTGTGTTGTGCAGGTTTCCAAGTTGCTAGAAACACCTTTGGGCCGTTTCTTTCCTCCTACTGGTTCTATAACCTTGGTTTCTTACCGAGGGAAAACTTGTCGTTGTGCTCATCACACCTTCCTCTTGTGGTCTCCCAACACGACAGCAAGACTTTCCTGGCGTCGTTGCCAGGGAGGCTAAGGACGGTTTCACAAGTGGAGTCCTTCACAACCTTTAAATTTACTTTGTTTTTGTTTTTCTTAGTTTATTTTGCTTGGTTTTGTTTGCCTCTTTTTATCAAAAACTCCAAAAAAATAGTTTCCTTTGTTTTGTTTTCTTTTATCAAAAAACACAAAAAAAATTAGTTCCTTCTCTAGCTGTTGCTGCTGTGTTCCTGTTCCACCTTTGCAAAAATGAATTCTGCTGAGAACACCAAGTTGTGTGACTTCACTAGCACCAACAACAATGATTTCCTGAGTACACCTATTGATCCACATGTTCCTGATGCTACCTTTTATGAAATTAAACCTGCTTTGTTGAATCTTGTCATGAAAGAGCAATTTTCTGGTGTTAGTTCTGATGATGTTGCTGCCCAACTTAATAGCTTTGTTGAAATTTGTGAGATGCAAAAGTATAAGGATATAGATGGAGATATTGTTAAGCTCAAGTTATTTCCTTTCTCCTTGAGAGGAAAAGCTAAAGAATGGTTGTTATCCTAGCCTAGAAATAGTATTGATTCTTGGATTAAGTGCAAAGATGCTTTTATTGGAAAGTACTACCCTCCTACTAAGATTATATCTATGAGAAGTGATATTATGAACTTTAAACAACTTGATAATGAACATGTTTCTCAAGCTTGGGAAAGAATGAAATCTTTGGTTAAGAATTGTCCCACTCATGGACTTACTGCTTGTATGATTATCCAGACTTTTTATGCAGGTTTAAACTTCTCTTCAAGAAACCTATTGGATTCCGTTGCTGGAGGTACCTTTATGACCATTACCTTGGGTGCTACAACAAAGATCTTCATAATATGATGGTTAATTATTCTGAATGGCACACTGAGAGAGTTCCACATGGTAAGAAGGTAAATTCTGTTGAAGAAACCTCCTCTTTAAGTGATAAGATTGATGTTATCATGGCTATGCTTGTTAATGTAAAAGCTCATATTGATCGAAATAGTGTTCCCTTAGCCTCTTTGGTTGCTCAAGAAGAGCAAGTTGATGTGAACTTCATTAGAAACAACAATTTCAACAATAATGCCTATAGGAATAATTTTGGTAGTAAAAATAATTATAGGCCTTATCCTCCTAATAATGGCAATACTTATGGAAAATCCTACAACAACAATACTAGAAGTGCTCCCTCTGAACTAGAAGTCATGCTTAAAGACTATTAGTAAATAAACCACTTTCAACAAAACTGTGGAGGAAAAGCTTTAGAATGTTGAGAAAAATATATCATCTTTGTCTGAAGATCAATGCTCTTTGATTAATAAAATGGCTGCTAAACCGGAAACTTTGGAAATTATCTTTGCTGCTACTCATGCTATACAAGTTACTATTGATGAAAATGTTAGACTATTAGCCCAACTACATGAGTGGGAAAGATAAGCTGAAATTTCTAGAAACAATAGTGTGTGCACAATTACCACCACCAATATGGATGTTACCAAATCATAAGAAGTACCTATTCCTCCAACCACTACTCCTAAGCCTACTAACTGTGATGCTAAAATTGATTTTTATCTTGATGGTTGCAATATTTCTGAAGTGATTGTGTTCCTACAAAAGCTTGCTAGAAGTCCTGATGCTAGTGATATGAATGTGGCTTTCACCAAACACATTATTCATGCTCTTATTAAAATTAAGGAAGAAAAGTTGCGACACAAAGCCTCTATTCCTAGGAAAGTAGAGGATAGTTGGGAACCCATCATTAATATGCAAGTGAATGACTTTGATCTCAAAGCTTTGTGTGATCTTGGTTCTAGTATCTCTATTATGCGTAGAAAGATTTATGAAATGCTTGATTTGCCACCTTTGGAAGATTGTTATTTGGATGTCCCACTTGATGATAATGTTAAAACGAAACTCATGGGGAGTGTTAATGATGTTCTTATTATGGTTAACTATGCTTATGTCCCTGTTCATTTCTATGTTTTGGATGTTCAATACAATGCTTCTTGTCATATTACTTTGGGAAGACCTTTGCTTAGAACTGTTGGTGCCATCATTGATATGAAAGAAGGCACCATTAAATATCAATTCCATTCAATAAAGGTATTGAACACTTCCCTATGAGGAGAGAGAAGTTTATTTTTGCTCCTCCTTTGAAATCAAGGTTTGGTGTTAATGCTTCTTCATTTGAAAATACTTGATTCTTGCTTCTTGTGCCTAACTTAAAGGCGTTAAATAAAAGTACTTATTGGGAGATAACCCAAAAGTTTTCTTGAGTCTTGGAAGTTATTACTTCTGTAATGACCTCTCCTTATACTTTTTATTTGCCTTTTGTGCCAAGAATAACCTATAATGAGAGGGAAGTAAGATTTGGGGAAGTTGCTATCCCGAAACAGATTTTGGTTCTCCACCGTAAAAATTTGTGTAAAATCTCTGTAAGTAGGATTGAGCTGTAATGTTCTGAGTAAATCCCCCTGGATGTTAGCTAACTTTCATTATTTCATCACTTTTAAATTTGAGAAACATAAGGTCTTCGAAAAAATCGATTTCTACCTGCTGGTCTGTTTTGACAGATTTCTGCCATTATTTGTATTTGCTTCTTATTGATTCCTTTTTGGGTTCTTTTTGGGAAATTGAGCTTTTTAATGGAATTTCTATAGTTGCTTGTGTCTTTAGTGGAAGTTTTTTCTGTTTTTAAGCTAAACCCAAAGGTCTATTATCTTTTGAATACACTAATGTTGCTAATGAAGATTGTGTGAAGTTTTGTATGAAGGAAAATTTTCAGGTGTAGAGAAAGAATGATGTAATGAGATGAAGAATGGACAAAAGCTCAAGCTTGGGGATGCCACCCTGTGTCATCCCAATAATTATTCAAGAGGTACAAGCATCAAAGCTTGGGGATGCCCAAGGCATCCCCTTCTTCATCAATAAAAAGCTCGGGTCTTTCTAGACACTTCGTTTTTATTGTTTCATGCACTGTTGTGTTGTTCTTGGAGCGTCTTAGTTTTCGTTTGTGTTTTTTTTATTTGTTTGCTTGAGTAAAGTAGTTGTACCCCCTCTTTCGCTGTGTTGTTTACAAATAAGTTGGAGTCAGCCAAGAGTATAAAGTTTTATGCTTATAGTGGTACAAAAGTGAGCTTGCTTTGACTGTGACCTAGACTTTATCTTGTCATGCTAGATGTTGTTTTGCCCTTATGCTTAGTGATTATTGTTGTAGCATCACTTGCTCCAAATCATTGAGAGTGCTTAGTGTGCCTTGAAGGAATCATGCATTGTTTTAGCATACAAAAGCATAGTATTATGGTATTCTCCTTTGATGCTTTGTTTGGGTTGACTTGGCACATGCTCACACCATGTTATGACTCTAACAAGTCACCATTTGTAAGGTTCCCAACCTTTAATAAGGTAGAGTCCCCTGTGTTTACAATGCTAGTCCCTGGATCAATAGCTAGCATCCACAGTTAAGATGTAATATCAAGAAACAAAGGTCATAATACAACTTTATAACCAGGAATAACATAATTTTATTACATCTTACATAGCTCATTTGGCTATTACATTACATTGCAGCAGAATATCTATAAGCATGGGGTCCTTCATCTTCAAAGTGCCACAGGCAGACATGTTGGTTGTAGACTTTGTAATCCTAATCAATCAACTTCACTATATCAATCAAACCTGCAACATAACAAGTTACAGCCACAAGGGTCAATACATTTGAATTGTATTGGCAAGTGATACTATGGTGGTATAGTGGAGTATATCATCTATATGCATTTGGCTAAGTGGAGTTGAGGCTTGCATTGCTCAAAATAGGTTTTTCCTTAACATTTGAAAACACTAAGTTTTTGCTTGACAAAATCATTTCTCCCAATCAAAGATTGAAAAATTCTTTAACCCTTGTTCAACCACAAGTTTTTAACTTAGAAATTTGGATGATGAGATTCTTGATTGCTTCCATGTCTTGATGCTCAAATTGTCCTTTACCAGGGACATGGCTAAGTACTTAGATTTTACACTCTGCAGAGGTGGTGCACTTTCCCCACAAGACTTGGTTTCACCAAGACAAGATCTTTCAGAAGCCTTTCCTTAGACCAAATGGACGCGTTCCAACCTATCATTCCCACTACCACCAACTGTCCAAATGGCTAAGTTCTAGCAACCTATGTGATCCAGGCAGAGCCCATAATGCCAAGTGGTTGCACTTGAAGCTTCTCAACATTTGACATCTCAAATCTCTTTGTTCCTGGGTGGCAATCCACAAGTGTGATACACAAGTTAAACCATAAAAATGGGCCTTGTGTAACCACTCAACCAAAAACCACCAAGCAATTACCATTCCACCCAGGTTATTCATTAACTTAGTTGTTTTATTAAACAAAAACACAAGTCCTCAGACTTAGAAAGTTTTCCATAGTATGAATGTATATTCCACCCTTGTTTTCTATTAGCTAAGCTAAGCTTGATAGTAGTAGGAATCTTAACTTAGGAAAATTTCTACTAAGGTTTCATCTACTAGGTTTTCCCATAGCATGGTTTATACTTAGCAAAAATTCCATGCAAGTTTTACTTAGAAAAATCACTAATGCATAGTGAAAGTAATG
Organism: Avena insularis; assembly: GCA_023614405.1. Taxonomy (NCBI): domain Eukaryota; kingdom Viridiplantae; phylum Streptophyta; class Magnoliopsida; order Poales; family Poaceae; genus Avena; species Avena insularis. The sequence goes on along the minus strand of CM042687.1, from coordinate 235,749,330 downwards.
GGACAAAAGTATGAAGCATCACTTGCCTTTTTGGTAGAGGGTATAAGTTCACTCCTTGTCCTTGCAACAATCACACTCTTCAAGTCACTACAAATCAATCAAGCAAGGCACAATCTCAATCTACCAATCAAGCAAAACATCACATAAAATCATAGAACCAAGATAATGCATGCAAGCATGCCAAGCTTTGTTTTATTTGAAAGAGTGGTTCCTAATGGGTCATAAACATTGGAAAACACCTAATGGTCATTTTATAAAGTGGCAAAGTCATTTGCAAAAGGTTTCACTTTATAAACCATTTTCAAAACAAAGTATCATTTTATGTGGTGTAGAAATATTTTTTTACTAAGGCATTAATCTATAGGGTTCACCAAATACATTTTCAAATCATAAAACTTGGTTTTTGGGGTAAGAGAGTTTAAAACAAAACATTTCCCAAAGGTTTTCTTCCAAAACCATTTTTAATAAATAAACTATATTTTTATTTGACTAGAAATGGTTTTAAATCAAAGAATCATTCTTTTGCATCACCAAATATATTTTTGAAACCACAAAGTGATTCCTAGGGTCAGTAGGTTCAAAGCACACCATTTGCAAAAGATTTTATCCTCAAAATCATTTTTGAACAATTTTTATAATCTAAACAAGCATACAAATGTTTCTGCAAAAACAAACATTTTTCCAGAAGCTTTTTACTAAACAAATGGCATGGTTGGCTAGGGCTTGTTCCACTGATTCCATTGATATAAAGTTTGTAATTTTTGGACGTGTGGTTTAAAAGTTGTGCAATTTACAAAATCACAAGTCTAATTGATCAAATTCTGTTTTTAAAACCAACTCTGGGACACGCGTCTGTTTCCTATTCGTCGAAAATGTTTCGTGTGGATCGACTAACACAGACCGTAGGATTAAAAGGGGCCTGTGCGGCTTAGATCGTCGCATACCCTTTCGTTTAAGTGAACCTAACACAACCGCAGGATTCGCATCTAACGGCTCAAAGCATCTAGACCAAGGACGGGCGACGCTCGACGGCTGCGCGCGGCGGCGACGGTCAGACGACGGCGGAGTCGATGCTACAGGAAGCGAGGGAGGAGAGGAATATGCTCACCGTGCTCGCAGACGCCTGGGGAAGCTCAAAGTGTTATGGTTCGTTGAGGGGCGCACGGAGGTGAGGGTAAAGGCTCGCCAGAGTTCTTGCTGGCGTCAGGCGGTTCTGTTTGTCGTCGGAGGCGAGGTTTGAGGGCGCGCTAAGGCAAACAGACCCTACTGTTAGCTGCGTACGGTACTGGGGATCACAGGAGCATCATTGGAAGGTGTTGGGGCAGTCTGTACTCACCGGGGGAACTCGCCGGAGCAATGGCAGACGACGGCGACGTTCTGGTGAGTTTGTTGCCGACGTTGTAGAGAGGGCGCGGCCAAGCGGTTGGTACTGGAAGATGCACCAGGAGACGGGGAGCAAGCCTGTGTGCAGTGGGAGGCGAGGGGCGGCTGGTCGGCGCCGGAATTGGTCGGGGAACACGTCGGAGACAGTGGTGTTTGAGCTCGCGATTCGCGCAGCCTGGTGGCAGAGAGGAGCTGGCATTTGGGAGAAAGGTAGAGGGGACAGGGACGATTAAGTACGCGTGATCGCTGGCGAGTTTAACGTTGTCATTTACACAAATTTATCACTGGAATTCAACGACTGAGAACGGCAGCGATGAATGGGGGAAAGCTGGTCGCAGTGAAGACGATGGCTGGCGATGTGGGGCCGTGCTGACAGTGAGAGAGAGAGAGAGAGGGGGTTGGGGTCCACATGTCTGTGTCTATGCGGGTGCTAGAATGGGTGTAAAACGATTCGCGCGTGGGGAGGAGTTAGGCTGGAATGGGCTGTTGGGCCTGGTGAGTTGGGTCAGTCCGTTTACATTTTTTTTCTGTCAGATTGTTTTACCTTTTTCTATTTCTATTTTCTGTTTCGAAAATCAAACAACAAATTCAAACATCCAAATGTTTTCAAGTCTTTGCCAAACTTTGCATTGATTTTAGTTCTGTTTAACAACACAAAACTAAAGTCCCAAAATAAAATAATATTTTTATTTTAGGATCTATTTATTAATTAATTAAAATAGACCTTAGTTCATAATTCAAATAGGTTTTGATTTATTTAATAAAATCTCTATTTGAAAACTAAATTTTATCAAAACCAAAACAGTAGGTTTTATTTTAAAATATAAGATACTTGGAAAACTTGTTTAAAATAAAGTAACATTTTTTATTTTAGGGTCCATTAATAATTAAATTAAATGGACCTTAGTTATTAAATCAAATAGGATTTGTTTTATTAAAATCTTTATTTTGAAATCTAAAATAAAACCAAAAACACTTCAGTAAGTTTTAATTGAGAATATAAAATACTTGGAAAACTTATTTAAAATAATTTAATAAGTTTTAGTGTTTATTTAAAATGGGAAAAGCCTTTACTTAAATAAAATTGGATATTAAATCCTTATTATTTTATTTAAATAAACCTTTACTATTTTTATCAAAGCAAAACATTTTAATTCAAAATATTGGCTAAGGTTTAATTTGGCTCTATAAAATAATCCTTATTTATAAATCTATCTTTTCATTTGAAAACCAAATCCTTTTATTAAAAGATCCAAAATAGTAATTTTAAATATTTTTAAGTTTATTGTTTATTTAACTTTTTTTTTTAAATCCCTTTAGGATTTTATTTGATCCAAATAGGTTTTGAAAGTTTCCAAATGGATTCAAAAAGTTTCTTCCCACCCTGAAAATCAACAAAGTTTTTATTTTATTCATTTATTTTTTTCACATAACAAGATTTGGGAAATCTTGGGATGTGACACCATTAGCCTCTATGATCGTTTAGTCATTGACTTGTGTTACCACTTTATGCTTTGATTAGTAATTTTTTGTCGCTCTACATGATTATGTCCATTATTGCTCTCTTAGTTGGTCGCTCCCAGTCTTTTGCTAGCCTTCACTTTTGCTGAGTAAGCTCTACTCATGCATCCAACTCCCAAGAAACCAAGTTATTCTAAACTGTCCACTATAAATTCCTATGCATGGTGTGTTACACCATTCCAAGTATATTCTTGTTTTCATCTATCTTCCAATTAAAAAGTATTTTGTTATGTGAAAATCATAGTGATTAAAGCTCTCACGAACTTGATGGCACACTTTATTTTTCTTGCCCCTAATAAACTTGAACCATTGTGTCATCTATGTTGTATATGCTTGCACTTATAGGTTGGAATTAGTAGAACCATGTTTTCATGGGGAACACTTTCAACACTTTTGGATATCTATCCAGTTGATATCATGCTCTTTTGTTTATGGATGTCGTCGGTGTGAAATAAAAGGGGATCTTGTAAGTCCATGGAGTTATGTATGTGTGTTAGTGAAACGCCTGGTCTGCTACCCTAAGCCATGCTTAATCATGGTGAAAACTTGCAGCATCACCATAGTGAGATATCTATGAAGCATTCTTATAAAAAAAGATATGAGATTCAAAAAAAAGAAAAAAAAAGTTGAGAAAAGAGGAAAGAGAGAAAAACGCACCATATTCCTATGGTAAATAAGAAGATTGCTGAGATGCTCATTGTCTGCTTGCCTTGTCATTTTGATTATGGGATAGCTCATGTATTATGTGCAAGGGGTACCCCGTTGGCGCTTCTCTATGATACACATGTACTTACTATGACAAGAACTTGCAAGTAACTAAAGTTGAGTAGCATGAGGAGCGGCCCTCGTATTCAAGGGACATGAGATTGCCAACTTATACTTTTTCAAGCATATACTCCATAGTTTGTTCACTTTAACCTTAATCACTTCAAGATGCTTATGATAGGGGCAATGAGAGCTAAAAGCTAACAAGTACCATAATTTTTGGAAGCTCTTTTTTGAAACTTGAAATCCCTGCTTCCCTTTTATAAAGGTCCTTTCTTCCACTATTATATTGAGTCTCCACCTTTTATCCATAGGCACCAATTATGAGAGCATAGTTGCCATTCTTAGTTCTATGTGCATTGTCCCAAAACTTATTGATTGATTCATATTATTGATATTGCTTGTTCTTGAACTATTTGTATCTAGTCACTCTTATGAACTTTGAAGGTGTCCTATGCATCTATTTGCTACTCCATGAGGGACAAGCTAAATGCCACTATGTTATGTTTTCGGTATGTGAAACAAACAAACGTTTTTCAATGCATGTTATTCATCATCTTTGTTTGTATCTTTTCATGTTGCATGCATAGTTACTTTGTCTTATTGTTAGAACTCCGTCTTTCATGCTCATGTTTAGAGTTCTTTGATCCCAGCTTCAATGCTTGCAAATGGTTTGATTTTGATTATGATGGTGCATGTCACCTCAAAAATTATTCTTTTTATCACTTACCTACTTGAGGACGAGCAGGAGTTAAGCTTGGGCATGCTTGATACGTCATAAATGTATCTATAATTTTTTATGTTCCATGCTTGTTTAGTATCTACTTTGCTTTGCTTTGTCTTTACTTTGAGGTGTTTTTATATGTTTTTCTAGACTAACCTATTAATAAGTTGGCACAGTGCCAGTTGCATGTTTTCTTCTGTTTTTGGTTCCAGAAAAGGCAGAAAATCAATATTCTCGGAATTGGACGGGACAAAAGCCAAAGTCAATATTTTACCATGGGGAACACGGTTTAAGAAGACGGAGAAGAGAGCCACCAGGGGCCACCGTCACCTGGCCAAGCTCCGCTCAAGCGCCTGGGTGCGCCTACCTGGTTCCCCTACCTTGCCTCTTCGCCTATAAGAAGCCCCCGGTAGTTCCACCTTGGACTATGGGTCCATGTAGTAGCTAGATGGTTGTATCTCCTCCTTTGTGTTTCCATGTCTAGATATTATGATCTCCGTTCATGATCAAGATCATCTCTATTTGTATTCATGCATGTTGTGTTTGTGGGTATCTGATGGATATTGAGATTACTATGTTAGATTGGTTAATGGTTTTGTCTTATTGATTCTATCATGTCTGTGTTGTTTGAGATCTTGCATGCTCTCCGTTTCTAGTAGCTATCTTGGCCGAGTAGATGCTAGTGACTCCAAGAGGGAGTATTTATGCTCGATAGTGGGTTCGTTCCTCTATTTAATCTAAGGGAAGTGACAGAAATCTCTAAGGTTGTAGATGTGTTATTGCTACTAGGGAGAAAACAATGGTCTCTTGTTCATGGAACAGGTGGATTGTTTACCTTACACACTTTGCTTAAAGCTGTTATCCATTGCTTGCAACTTAATACTAGAGCGGATTCATATGATAACCTGAAGGGGGATTATTAGTCATAGATGCAGTTGGATGGCGGTCTATGTATCTTGTTGTATTTCCCAATTAAATCTCATAGGATCATGAATGTCTAGTATTGCATTGTTATGCCTTGCTCAGTCCTGTCAATTGCCCTGCTATAATTTGTTTACCCAGCATGCCATGTTTGTGTATCTTAAGTAGAACACCTCTAATGAACTATGGACCCCGGTCCAATCTTTACACATATCCCACAGTTACTGTTTACCTTCCACACCATATAGTTAATCCTTTGTTTTCAGTAAACTAGTGAGATTGACAACCTCACTATTCATTGGGGCAAAGTCTTGAGTTTGTGTTGTGCAGGTTTCCAATTTGCTAGCAACACCTTTGGGTCGTTTCCTTCCTCCTACTGGTTCGATAACCTTGGTTTCTTACTGAGGGAAAAGTTGTTCTTGTGCTCATCACACCTTCCTCTTGGGGTGTCCCAACACGACAGCAACCGCCCAAGATCTGCTTCCCCGCCACCGAATGCTACCCAACCATACCGGATCCGCCTCACTGGTGTCCACCAAATGGGATCTAGTTCAAAGAGTTCCATGTCTAGTGCTCTAAACCAGCTACATGGGCGTTGTCGTTCACTACACCGGATCTGCCTTAGAGTTTCTCTCATCCGCAGCGCTCAAGACGGCATCGATCGCCCAAGATATACTTCCCCGACCGCCCAAGATATGCCTCCCCGACCGCCTAAGATCTACTTGGCCACAACCACAACACCCTCGGTGACCTACACATCACCTGCACGGTACCGACGATGCTTAGACGCCTCTCCGATCGAGGTAACCTAATCTCTAACCCCTTTTTCTCAGCAATATAGCAGGTTAAAGCCTGTAGTAGTGAACTTCATTTTTGTAATCGTGCTAGTACACACAAGTCATTGGGCATGCATGTTCTTTATGCTACATACAAGGTCACTAGACATGTTTGTTTGCATTCGCCGCTCTACAAATTTCACGTAATGCACATGTTTGTTATTTTTTCATGCACATGTTCTTAGATACTCCCTATAACAGTAATTGTCTGCTATTGTGTAGTTTTTGAAAAATGTAAAGTCAGTGAAAGATATTAGTGTGAATTCTCTGCTCCATAGTTACTGAATCTATATGGTTTGTCCTGAGCTAACTTCCTCCTATTATTTCCTCCTTGACATTGTTCTGCTATCCTATAGTACCTGTGTTAAACTCATCGTACTAGTTCGATAATAAAAAATTTGTTGCTATATAGATCTTTAAAAGATGTAACACTGACTATTTGTTTTTCTTTGCATAGAGATCAAAAGGGAACACTGGACATGTTGGTTTGCACAGCCTCTTCTATAGGTTCACAAGCACAATGCCATTGTTTCCTTATCTAGTGATGGTTCATCCTAAGCAACGGCATAACCATCCTCTACTATGTAGTTTATTCATGGTTTACGTTCCTGCTCTGCAAGTTCCCGCATGATTCCATTATAATTTATGTCTTGTTCATTCTTAGATACTCCCACGAAAGTAACTGCATGCCCATTGTGTAGCTCACCAAAAATTCTGAGTCACCCAACATCTCTTGAATTCCAGGATATACTACTACTTCCATATATATTTGTTGAAATGACCTGGCTAGTTTATATTTGCAAAAATTCTAGAAAACACTCGGTTTGATTGCTCAATTCATCTGTAGGCACACTTGTGTAATGCTTGCTTGTCCTATTCTACACGTTCACAAGCAATGCCATTATATTTCATGTCTAATGGTTCGTCCTAAGCAGCAACATAGCTATCCTCTACTATATATATCGTTCATTCGTAGTTTGCATTCTTGCTCTACAAGGTCTCTTTTGATGCCTTTATAATTTCTATTTGGTTCCTAGTTACGACAGTAAATACATGCCTACTGTGTAGCTCACCGCGAATTCTGGGTCACCCAACGTCTCTTGCATTCCAGGATAAACGACTTCTTCCATATATATTTGCTGAAATGACCTGGACAGTTTATATTTGCTGAAATTATAAGAAACACTTTGATTGATTGCTCATTTCATTGTATGCACACTTGTCTAATGCTTGCATGTCCTGTTCTACAGGTTCCCAAGAGATGCCATTATATTTCTAATCTGGTGCTGGTTCATCCTAAGCAATGACATAACTATCCTCTACTGTGTAGTTCATTCATGGTTTGCGTTCCTGCTCTGCAAGTTCTCACATGATGCCATTATAATTTCTGTCTCGTTCATTCTTAGCTACGAAAGTTACTCCATGCCCATTGTGTAGCTCACCGCAAATTCCGAGTCACCCAATGTCTCTTGCATTCCAGGATATACTATTGCTTCCATATATATTTGTTGAAATGACCTGGCTAGTTTATATTTGCTGACATTCTAGGAAACACTCTATTCGATTGCTCAATTCATTTGTAGGCACACTTGTGTAATTCTTTCTTGCCCTGTTCTACAGGTTCACAAGCAATACCATTATATTTTATATCTAATGGTTACTCCTAAGCAGTGACATACCTATCCTCTACTGTATATATAGTTTATTCGTAGTTTGCATTCTTGATCTACAAGTTCTTTTACGATGCATTTATAATTTCTATGCGGTTCCTAGCTATGACAGTAACTGCATGTCCATCGTGTATCTCACCGCAAATTCTGGGTCACCCAACGTCTCTTGCATTCCAGGATAAACGATTGCTTCCATATATATTTGTTGAAATGACCTAGTCAGTTTGTATTTGCTGAAATTCTAAGAAACACTTTGATTGATTGCTCATTTCATTGTAGGAACACTTGTCTAATGCTTGTTTGTCCTCTTCTACAGGTTCACAAGAGACACCATTATATTTCTAATCTGGTGCTGGTTCATCCTAAGAAATGATATAACTATCCTCTATTGTGTAGTTCATTCATGGTTTGCATTCCTTCTTTACAAGTTCTCGCATGATGCCATTATAATTTTTGTCTCATTCATTCTTAGCTATAAAAGTAACTACATGCCTATTGTGTAGCTCACCACAAATTTTGAGTCAACCAACGTCTCTTGCATTCCAGGATATTCTACTGCTTCCATATATATTTGTTGAAATGACCTGGCTACTTTATATTTGCTGAAATTCTAGGAAACACTCTGTTCGATTTCTCAATTAATTTGTAGGCGCACTTGTGTAATGCTTGCTTGTCCTGTTCTACATGTTCACAAGCAATGCCATTATATTTCATATCTAATGGTTCGTCCTAAGCAGCAACATAGCTATCCTCTATATATAGTTCATTCGTGGTTTGTATTCTTGCTCTACAAGTTCTCTTATGGTGCCATTATAATTTCTATTCGGTTCCTAGCTACGAAAGTAACTTTATGCCCATTGTGTATCTCACCACAAATTCTGGGTCATCCAACATCTCTGGCATTCCAGGATAAACGACTCCTTCCATATATATTTGTTGAAATGACCTGGCTAGTTTATATTTGCTAAAATTCTAAGAAACACTTTGATTGATTTCTCATTTCATTGTAGGCACCATTGTCTAATGCTTGCTTGTCCTCTTCTGCAGGTTCGCCAGAGACACCATTATATTTCTAATATGGTGATGGTTCATCCTTAAGCAACAGCATAATTATCCTCTACTATGTAGTTCATTCGTGGTTTGTATTCCTTATCTGCAAGTTCTGGTATGATGCCATTATAATTTCTATCTGGTTCATTCTTAGGTACAAAAGTAACTACATGCCATTGTGTAGCTCACCGCAAATTCTGATTCAACCAACGTCTCTTGCTTTCCAGGATATATAACTGCTTCCATATATATTTGTTGAAATAACTTGGCTAGTTTATATTTTGTTGAAATTCTAAGGAACACTTTATTTGACTACTTGTTTCGTTGTAGGCACACATGTCTAATGGTTGCATGTCCTGTTATACAGGTTCAAAAGCGACGCCATTATATTTTGTATCTAGTTCTGGTTAGTACTAAGCAATGACCTAATTATCCTCTACTATATAGTTCATTTGTGGTTTGCATTCCTGCTCTACAAGTTCTTGCATGATGTCATTATAATTTTTGTCTTGTTCATTCTTAGATACAACTGTAAATGCATGCCATTGTCTGGTTTATTCTTCTATATATATTTCTTGAAATGACCTGGATAGTTTATATTTGCTAAACTTCTAAGCCACACACATTGTTATATTTCTCATTTCACGGTAGACACACTTGTTTAATGCTTGCTTGTCCTGTTTGTTTGACATGATGGTCAATATATTTGAACCATTGACCAGTAGTAAACTCTAGTTCATAGCTCTTGTTGTATCAGTTAAATAAGTAGTTTGACTTGTTTGATGTATTAACTTGTTATTACTTAGTTTCAGACTACAATTATTGCTATCGCCACCAAAGAGGGGGCAGCAAGATCATGTCTCAAGTTTGTTTTCCAATGTAGATGTCAAACTCAAAAGGGAAATGCAGGTGATGGAGAAAGAAAATTGAGGATTGCTATCAACTCGATTGTCAACTGAAATGCCGATTTTTCTTTCCCTTGAGGTGATAATATGTACTAATTTTAAGTAGTTTGCATTTTATGTAATATCTAGACTAATTGCATAGGTCGTGTAGGCATCTATTTGATGTCGTTCACACATAGAGGTAGGCGGTACCGTACATGCACTAGCCAGGTCGATTAGTGTACAGTATCGTGCTCTGTATTTGCCCGTCTTGTATTAGGACGACGATGAACAGTAAAAATGCTAACAAGTTGTACACCTTTTATGATATTAAAATGGGTTCCAAAAATGCAGAAACTGTAAAAGACCATAAAATTAAAGGGGCCAACCCACGGGCAAGATTAGTAATAGTAACGGTCTGTAACAGTGGCAGGCCGAAACAGTAACAGGATAAAATAGTAACAGGCCAAAAGAGTAACATGTCGGAACTGTAACAGGTCGAAATAGTAATAGGCTAAAACAGTAACACTCGAAACAGTAAGGGACCAGAAAAGTAAAGGGCCAGAACCTTAAATAGACAAAACATTAACATGCCAGAATATTAGCAGGCCAGGCCAGAAAAAGGTCAGGACCGTAGCAGGCCAGAACAATAACATGCCGAATTTGCACCAGGCCGGAACAGTAACAGGCTGAGGAACTTACTAGGTTAGAACAGTAACGGGATAGAACATAGGTCGGACATTTACGGACCTGAACAGTAACGGTCCCAAAGTATATGTGCCGTTTCAAATAGTGCATAGCTCTACAGTAACGGGCCAAAAATGTTACGGGTCAAAGCAGGATGTACAAACGGGCCCATTTCAAATATTGTAGGGTGGAACACTAACAACCCGGGAAATTATGGGTCGTGCAAACGAGCCAATTTCAAACAACGTATGTGGAAACAGTAATGGGCCAAAAAGTTTACGGGCCGCCTATGGCAACACCTATGGGCCTATTTGTAAAAGTGCAAGACGAAATAGTAATGGGCCATGATACTATTGGACTCTCTTAATGGTCCAACCCACTTAATAATTACCAGGCTTTCGTTGTGCTGACTTCTACCACGGTTTCATTGACAGTTAACGGTGCTAACTGTCCATTAACAGTGTTCGCCATGTGGCAGTTTGCATGACGTCAGCAGTCAATGCGGCTGGCGAACAGATCTATAATGGAACGACTTTTCGTGGCTAAAGGGTGTGATCCGTCACGGTCGAAAAAAACATGGTAGAATCATTTGCGACAGGGCTTCTACCATGATGGTCATCCGTCATAGAAGGATTTTCAACTACGAAAAACGGACCTTCAACCACGAAAACCGTCTGTTGTAAAAGGACATTTTCGTAGTGTAATCAACAAGCTAGCTTAACAAGAGGCTTACTAGGGACTCTTTTATGTTTAAAAACACACAAGTATTAATATTTCCTATTAATACAATTATAGCATGGGATGTAAACATTTATCATAAACACAAAGATATAATAATAAGCAATTTATTATTGCCTCTTGGGCATATCTCCAACAGTCTCCCACTTGCACTAGAGTCAATAATCTAGTTTGGGAAAACTTGTGCATTCAACAACTATGGCTTTCTGGTGTTGTATATACACGATTGCTAGTGGTAAACATAATCCTCGGATATGATACTTTCAGGTTCATGTGTATTTGCATGTCTTTGCGTCTCCACGCATCACTCATTCTCCAATGAGATGGAATTGTATAAATTTGGTCCTTTGGTGAGACCTTTAGTTACTTTGGGATTAAACCATGTCGATGCAATTGTCGTACAATATATCTTCATGGTACTAGCCTGTTGTGAACCACACATAGTTTGATAACAAACTACTTGGCACAAATGCCCTCTTTTGCTACTACAATAGCAGTCATATACTTAGCCTTTTGTTGTAGTATCTGTCACAATGTCTTAACTTCGGAACTCATCCAAATCCATTATAGAACATTCTTTCCAATACATTGTGCCACCAATAGTTTAAATTGAGATAAAATTAATTTGTATCTTGTGATCAAACTAGTATCAATGTAACACTTCACAACGAACTATCTATCAATTTGTCATCTCTACATAAATAACATATTCTTAGTTCTTCCAAAGATCGTAAGAATATCCTTACTGTCATCCAATGATTATCTTATGAATCATTCTGGTATTTTCTCATAACATTTAGAGCATAGGACATATCTGAATGTGTACATATCACGGCATGATTGATCAAAATATTCATGTGATCTCACTCACCAAGTGTCAATACACTTGAATCTTGAATCAACCTTTTCTGTGCAACAAGAACATATCTCGTTGTTTCCATATTGAAATAATTCAATATCTCATCTATGTATATTTGGCACAACCATATTAGCATCTCAATCTATCCATATAGATATTGATATCTAATATTCGGGTTTTGCCTAAGTCTTTCATCGAACTGAAATTCTTAACCTGTGTCAATAAAAGATACATCATTTCTAATAAAAAATATGTATATCATATAATGTATTAGAAATATGTCGTAGCGCTCACACTTAATTTCTTGCAAATGCAAGCATCTTCATCGTCTTCGATGAAATTAAATTTTTAATAGTTTCATCACGTTGAAGATTCCAACTCCATGATGCACACTTCAATCATTGAAGTTTGCATGTGCTTTTAGCATCCTTTGAATTAACAAAACCCTTCGGATCGTGTCATGTATACGTCCTAGGTAACCATTCTATTATAAGAACTTTGGTTTTTTTGTTCAACTACGATATACCAAATTATATGTAGTGGTTTCTACATTGATCCGTCCAGACTAAATATCGCTATGACAGATCAAACCTTGTCATAGTCAACTCCTCGAACATTGTCGTAAACTCTTTTCCGACATGTTAACTATTTCATAGATATGAAACATCCATGTATATTTCTTTATAGATCCAAATACGACTGAAAGGTTTTACACCTTTCCAAAGGGTCTTCCAAGTTCAAAAACTTAATTTCTCGTGTATGGAACTATCACGGATTTTATGGCTTCAAGCCATTTGACGGAGTCAAGGCCCATCATTGCTTCTTCGCATATAGTCGGTTCATCATTGTCAAACAATAATGATTTACTCTCAAATCTTAGTATTTGATTGTTTACCCGACCTACTTGGTTTAATAGGAACTTAGACCTCCATGACCACAACCTTTGAGACACGTGAGCCATGAGCATTGTTGCTGCCTCCGGGACACTTTACGGTGCTGTGCAAACTCAGCACATATAGCTAAGATTCCATAACCTTATCAAAGTTCTATTGTCCTCCCACTTAACTTTTCACGAACCTTCTCAAGAAACTTGACGTTCTAAGCGACAAACACTTTTGTCTTCGGTGTTATGGAGGAATACCCAATGGCTATTCGAAATAACCAACAAAGACATGCTCATCCGACTTTGGTTGTAAAACATTTTAGTTATGCCTAGCATACCAATATTTAAGAAAGAAAAACTTGGGTTTTATCCCAGACCATAACTTATATGGTGTCATTTCAACAGATCATGTTGGTGCTCTTTTTAGTGTAAAAACGGTAGTCACTAAAGCTTTAATCTTTAAAATATAATGGAAGTTTTATAACTGAAACCTTTGATATCACCATGTCAAACAAGATTTCATTACGTATCTCGAACACTCCATACTCCCATGGTGTTTCGGGAAATGCAAATCCATGGAACGATTCCTCAAATATTAGGTGGTATGCTAAACTTGTAACTCAAATATCTTTCTTTATGATCCAATCATAAATTCCTTATTTTCTTGGTACAATTATTTTTCACTTCATCTTGAAAGTCTTTGAACATTTTCAAATATTTCACACTTCTTCCTCATTAAGTAAATATGCACATATATTCACTCAAATTTCTGGAGAAAGCATATGAAGTTGAAATCCATCATTCAGGACTACACATAATGAACTACATACATCAATATGTATAAATTCCAATAAGTTAGTCATTCGTTCTTCTTTGGCCTTCGAACGAAGTTTTAATTATCTTCAGGAAAGTCTCACAAGCATCATTTGATCAACATCAAAAGACTCCAAAATTCCATCAACATGGATTTTCTTCATGTTTTTATTTCCAATATAATTTAAACGGTGATGTCACTTCGTAAGTGATATTTCAATCATTTGTCTTGCAACATTTTTATAATTTAGTTTTATGGATGTGATTTCTCCAACTAGACTTGTAAATCATCCATCTTATATGGAATACGGTAATTATTTGAACAACCTTTGTTCTCATATTACCTGATCAAAATAACAATTATTAAAACAAATCTTGTAGGCAAGCTTTGATATCAACGAGAAACACAACAACACTTCGTTTGTTTTTGATGAACATCATCACATATTATCTTACTGGTTACTTAGGCCATTGTAGTTCATGAATTGTGTTGTCCTGCATAAAATTTTACACCAACCAATTTGGTATCCAATACCCCAAAACCACATTGTTTAACAAGCAAAGGATACATCCATAACATGTATATCATCTATATACCTAAGGTGGACAATTCTAGTCCTTCCTTTTTCTGCCAAATATTTTTGAGATTCTCTTTCAGTATTTCCTTTCCCTTATAAAAGAATCAATCAACATCAATAGTGGCGCCATACACATGACACATAGTCCAAAGTATGTATAGTAAAATACTGATACCTTTGGACTTGCACTTTGAAGTAGATCACCATCATCAAATGTTTGGCGTTCTTTGAAAATCCATTCTTTAGTAATCTTTTAGTGTAGTAAACATTTTACCTACATTTTCTATTCATACTTATCATGACAACTTTCATGATCAAGCAACCATAGCTTATAAAGGCGAATCACGGGTATAATGTTCCTTTCCAAAACCTTTTTGGAGGATTAGGACGACTAGCGTCTTCAACTTTTGCAAATTCTTATACAAATATGAGAACATAAATTTTGCAAAATTATACTCTATCATGTTGCAACCAAAAAAATTGTTTCGGATATCTCAATATCTTCCACACATGATGGTTTCTAAAACAACTCTTTCAGCTCCAAGATAACCTTGATATTAAAACAATATTTTTAAATATCAAGACTCATGGAGGCAAACAGGATACTTTAGATACTAACACTGAAATCGTTACTCTTGATTTAATACTAATTATTAAACTTCACGGAGTAGATGGAGTTTGCCAAAGGTTTGCAATAGGACTTTTAAACTTTAGATTGACACTCAAAACAATACGATACCAGTTCGTAAAGTAACTATCTAGAATTCTATAGTTCTATTATCTCAATTATAACTGAGCATAAGGTGGTGAACGGATGCCAATGACTACAATAATTATGCAAATTTCACTTTGATTTAATTTATGATAAATTGAGTTCAACTTTTTAATCATATTACTATTTGAACTCCCAATCAAAACAACATCCCTCACATTTTCTTAGTGATTACACAAACCAAATCCACTACACCAAGTCCGATCATCACGAGAGAAGATGTAGCTTTAAAGGCGAACAATCAACATGTTCATCATATCATCCAAATGACTCATGATTTACCTTTCGGTATTCCATGTTCCAAAACCATGTTTGTACATGCTAGGCTCGTCAAGGTTAACCTTAGTATCTGCATGTGCAAATCTGGCTTGCACCCGTTGTATGCACACATAGAATCTATAACACCTGATCATCACGAGATGCTTCGAAACGACGAGTCTTAGCAACAGTGCCTACTAAGGACAAACACTTTATTACTTGATATTTAGTGAGAGGGATCATCTCATCGTGCTATCATCGCGATCTAAGCAATATAAGATGCATAAAGTATTAACATCACATGCAATTCATAATATGTGATATAATATGGCCTTTATTCTTGTGCATTTGATCTCCATCTCTAAAGCATGGACATGATCTCCATCATCAACAGCATTGCGTCAAGGTCCGTGGCGCCACTTCATGGTTGTCCATCACTAATAGCAACTACTACAACTACTTGGAACAAAGCTATTACATGATGAATAGACATGCATGTCTTAAAAAATTTAAAGACAACCATTAGGCCCCTGCCGGTTGCCATAATACAATAAGGATCATCTCATACATCAAATATAATCACAATCATATCATGGCCATATCACATCACATGCCCCTGCAAAAACAAGTTAGACGCCTCTAATTTTCGTTGCATGTTTTACGTGGCTTGGGGCTTTCGAATAAGAACCATTATTACATACGAACAAGAATCACAACACTGATACAAGTGTTGTCAAGTGCAGATTGTAAATTGAATCTTAACTATGGTGGGACATACAGACACCCGCAAAGCCACTTCTGCAATGCAAGTTGCACGTTGATCATGGAGCAAGTCTCATGTGCGATGACATGTAAGGTTATCCTGGGATGCTTCATCCCACCATCCCGCAAGATGAAAAGTACACGAAAAGCAAGCGATAACAAGAGCATCAACGCCCAAAAAACCATTGTGTTCTAGTCGTGCAACAAATCTATGCATAGATTCGGCTCTGATACCACTATAGGGTTCGTTTCATGGAAAACAAAAAAAATTCTATCGCAAGAACACATAAAACGAAGATCCAATCTATGGAAAATCCAAGATCTAATCTATGAGATTGGTGCAACGAGATTGAAAAGAACTAACCCTCGTATATCAAAAGCGTTAACGATATCGGATCTCGTGGTTGATGTAGTCGATCACTTGCTGATCTCAAGATCACGAAGATGATCCTTTCGGCTTTGCATTCTGGTAGCGCTTCTGCACTCGGTCACACGTACGGAGTCGATGAAGACCTTCCTCTCCCCTTTCCAGCGGATCCCCTCGGAATCCCAGCAGCATGATGACGTGGTGGTAGTGGTGGCGGAGAGAATCCTGCATGGCTTCTCCTAAGCCGGAGCAGCAGGAAGGAGGAGGAGGAGGAGCAGCAGGGTGAGGCTAGGGTTCGGAGCAAGGGGAAAGGGTGGCGCCCATAGGGAGAGGGGGGAAACTTGCCCCCCAAGTTTCCCCTTTCCTATTTAGGGATTTTCCCTTAATCCTTTGGGCTGGCCAGTTGGGCCCCTTGGGTCTTGGTGCAGCTGGACCATGGCCCCCGCAGCATCCCTCCGACCCATGTGGCCCCTCCCAGGGTGGTGGGCCCAGTGTTGTCCCCTTCTAGAAGCTCTAGTCAAATACCGAAAACTTTTCCGAACCCCAAAAAATGACTTTCGTTATATGAATCTTATTCTCCGGACCATTCCGGATCTCCTCGTGATGTCAAGGATCCAATTCGATACTCTGAACAACATTCGGTCTCCAACTTATATTCCATATCTACTTAAACAACATCGAACCTTAAGTGTGTCACCCTATGGTTTGTTAACTATGCAGACATGATCGAGACACCTCTCCGATCAATAACCAATAGCATGATCTGGAGATCCATAATGGATCCCACATATTCAACAACGACTTCGTGATCGAATTGTCAACACCCGGATTTGTAATCCCAGATGCCTGTTATGCCATTCATCGCAATCCCAGGATTACCATTTTTGCGAGACATAACAGATTGGATATCACAGTACATCATCCATTACAAACCATACATAAGGTCTTACAACAAATAAAGGATCTCATGATCCAGTCTTAGTACAATCAAAGCAGCGGAATAATATAATAACGGTAGCGTGGGCGAAGATCCATCTTCAGAGTCACAAGCAATGCTGACGATGGTAGATGATCCTAGTTGTCGTAACCTTCCTGCGGTCCATCCTCTTGATAGTCCTCTTCATAGTCTGGCCACGGGAATAGCCAGGGACAAAGCCATGAGTACTCTTTAAGTACTCGCAAACTAATACTAACAAGTGAAGTGGTTTTTAAGTAGGAAGTACTAAGCTCTAGGTTGTTTTGAAAAAATACAGATTTATCTCTACTGAGTTCAGAAGCAAAGAAAGCTAGTGGAAAGTTTTATAACACCTAAGTGGGAACTTGAATTTTCATGAAACAACCCTGTTGTGGTCAAGTCAAAATCATGATTCATTTCACAAGTCATTTTGAAAACATCTGACGATGGAACAGTAGGGCCACTCCAACTGTCCATAACCGAGGACGCGGCTATTCGAATAGTTTGACACTCTGCAGAGGTGGTACACTTTCACCACAATATTCGATACATCCGTCAGGAACAATCCTGAATTCACCATACTCAGTATGCGTATAATCAATCCTAACCTTTCAATTACACGCCCTAGTATAGGCACCTCTCCTGTGAGTTTGGCCTCCCAACCATGACCAACTGTCATCTTGGGAACTACACAGGTGGACAATCTTCATAAGGTAGCCTCAGCTCAAACCTTGGCCACAAGGGAACCCATACTAAGGTATATAAACTTCCAATCAAGCCCTACCCAAATTTCGGGCATTGTGGTTGTACGGTAAAATTGGAATGGTATCGCATGTAGACAACCATCAGTTTTATAAAGGGCTAAGGCTCATGCCTCAACATTTTCATCATCAAAATCATTTGGTGTTCAAGAACACATGTCAAAACATTTCATTAGAATGACTCATCATTCTAAGGTTTTCATAATCATTTTCACCAAGTAATCCCATCTAAAGTGATCAAGTTTTATGCTTAGGACTAGCATCTACAAGTGGGGGTAAGCACTAATAAGGGGTGGTAAACAACTGTGAATGATCTAAGTTCAATCTCATGCCTCAGGATGACATCAAGATTTATCTAACTTAGGTCAAGTTTTATGCTCTTCATGCTACCTTTAAACCTCTTTCTAGAATCTACAAGTCACTATGTAAACCAAACTAAGGAGCTTTGATAAAGAAATAAAATAACTAAACTTGCAAGTAAAACTGGGATTTGGTATCATCAATTGGTATAACTAATGCATGTTTAGTGCCTCTAGTTGGCATAGTCATAATACAAGGGTTAACTTGCAAAGTTCTAGCTTGCTAGGATAGCTTGCCTTGTGCAGAGCAGTGGTTGAAGTTCTCATCTGCTTCTTCTTCGTAGTATCCTCCTTCCTCTTCGTATCCTTGGTAGGTACTAGCGTCTATAAATAAATACGAGGTACACAATCACCAAACAATTCTTAACTACTTCTATTTATCACTCCAAGGTTTTCACTAGAAGATCTAGCATCATCACAAACATTACAAACATTAAGGCAAAAGTTTTATTTATTTTATTTTAGAAAAGTAATTTCTACTCATTGAAAAACTACTTAAGATTTAATATTGTCCAACTAAAACATGTGATCATGTTGACACATGTCATCACCATATATTTCAGTACATGGGAATATGATTTAAAGTGGTGTCACAATTTAATAAGGTTTAACCTTTTTATTTTAATTAATTATAGTGACTAGAAATGCCTATGGGGCATTCTTTTATTACTTGTCCATTATTATTGCAAGTAAACCTAGATATTTTTATATATTCTGAAAGGTCTTGTCAAATGTGATTTTTGGGAGTTGGAATCAACTCAAAAGCTTTTATGGTTGAATTTTGAAAAATGTTTGAATGCAGAAAAGCTTCTACCTTGTTATTTTTACTATAGGTGATCTACAAATCTAAATGGTTTAAATCCAACGGGCTTGCATTAAGAATTCCAGTACCTTTGTAGAAAAATTAGTTCCATGCAATTTGGTTCAGTGAATATCTCTGGATTGATTTTTGAATCTAGGTACAGAACTAAGTTTGAAACTAAATTAATAAACCTAAATTTGAATTATTGGGTCGTGCGGGAGGTTAACTGGGTCGGCCCACTACACACAGCACGTGTGCGGGTGGGTTTAAATGGCTGTCCCCACCAGTCAGCGAGACAGGGGGTGCAAAGGGATACGAGGCAATCTAGACCGTGTGATCAACATATAATTTAATGGTCGGGGCTTGTCATCTCCGTCGGGCAACGCCGGCAAGACTGAACCCTAGCGCGGCCAGTGGGGGTCCATGGGGGCTCACCGGGGCTCTGGGGATGGTCGGTGATGGGGGATAACGACGAAGTCGACAACAGCGAACCTCCTGGTACTGGCAGCTCCTCCTGGGGCGGCTCCAATCGCTGGCTCCTCTTATCCTCCTCCATGGCAGACTCCAGTGAAATTTCGGCCACCTGCTACTCGCCTTGCTCCGGGGATGAGGTGGGGTGGTTCTGAGAGAGAGGGGAGTGAGGTGGTGTGAACAAATCGAACGGGGGTGGCCTCTATTTATAGTGCAAAGAGGGGATCGATGGGTGTGGGTGGAGCTCCTGGCGGTGCTCGGCGGCATGGTCGCGAGGCGTGGGGCAGTGTAATTTGGTCGGAACGCTACGATGCTCTGGGCGGGTCCGACAGAGGTTTTAATGGTGCACGGGCTGTCTTGGTCACGCGGCGACGAACGGGCATGTCCTGGCGGTTCCTGGGACGGTGGTGATCACGTATGTAAGCGGCGAGGGCGGTGCGCGGTCTGTGCTCGCGTGTCGAGTGCGGCGCTCTGGCGCGCTCTCGGCATGCTTGCAGAGAGGCTGGGCACGCTCGGGCTGAGTGGTCCAGGGGCTGGCAGTGCTTTGGCGTTGGACAGGGGTGGCGGTGGACGGTGGTCTATGTCCCAGACAAGGTTGGCGAGGCTAGGGAAGCTTCTAGCTTGCTGTCGGCAATGGGGTAGCCATTTGGGGGTCAGCATGCTCACCCCCACCGTCCGACAACAGAAGACCTCTCCTTCCTGATCGTTGAGCTGAGCTCCGAAGAACTTGGGGTGCGGGTGCTCCAGAAGTTCCGAAAGCTGGTCCAAGTCACGCTCAAAGATGAGGTCTCCTCCATTCCCCAACTAATAGAAATTTCTATACTTCACGTCCATCTATAAGAATATAGGATGAGTAAGTTAGTAGAGTGATCAAGTGTGTCAAATTTTATGTAAGTTTGCAAGAATTTTTTAGGAACATGAATTTTCATGAAAGAATCTAAGTGATAAGAATGAGAATAAGTTTTCATAAATACTCACTTCTTTGGTTTTGAAACTAAGTTTTTGATTCAAACGTCCATTCTAAACTAGGGTCTCCTATGGTCAGGATGGCTCTGATACCAACTTGTCAACACCCAGATTTTTAATCCCAGATGCCTGTTATGCCATTCATCGCAATCCCAGGATTACCATTTTTGCGAGACATAACAGATTGGATATCATAGTACAACATCCATTACAAACCATACATAAGGTCTTACAGCAAATAAAGGATATCATGATCCAGTATTAGTACAATCAAAGCAGCGGAATAATATAATAATGGTAGTGTGGGCGAACCTCCATCTTCAGGGTCACAGACAATGCTGACGATGGGAGATGATCCTAGTTGTCGTAACCATCCTGCGGTCCATCCTCCTGATAGTACTCTTCATAGTCTGGTCACGGGAATAGCCAGGGACAAAGCCATCAGTACTCTTTAAGTACTCGCAAACTAATACTAACAAGTGAAGTGGTTTTTAAGTAGGAAGTACTAAGTTGTAGGTTGTTTTGCAAAAAGACAGATTTATCTCTACTGAGTTTAGAAGCAAACAAAGCTAGTGGAAAGTTTTATAACACCTAAGTGGGAACTTGAATTTTTGTGAAACAACCCTGTTGTGGTCAAGTCAAAATCATGATTCATTTCACAAGTCATTTTGAAAACATTTGACGACGGAATAGTATGGCCAGTCCAACTGTCCATAACCGCAGATGCGGCTATTCAAATAGTTTGACACTCTGCAGAGGTGGTACACTTTCACCAAAATATTCAATACATCCGTCAGGAACAATCCTGAATTCACCATACTCAATATGCGGATAATCAATCCTAACCTTTCAATTACACGCCCTAGTATAGGCACCTCTCGTGTGAGTTTGGCATCCCAACCATGACCAACTATCATCTTGGGAACTGCACAGGTGAACAATCTTCACAAGGTAGCCTCATCTCAAACCTTGGCTGCAAGGGAACCCATACTAAGGTATATAAACTTCCAATCAAGCCCTACCCAAATTTCGGGTATTGTGGTTGTACGGTAAAATTGCAATGGTATCGCATCCAGACAACCATCAGTTTTATAAAGGGCTAAGGCTCATGCCTCAACATTTTCATCATCAAAATCATCTGGTGTTCAAGAACACATGTCGAAATATTTCATTAGAATGACTCATCACTCTAAGGTTTTCATAATCATTTTCACCAAGTAATCCCATATAAAGTGATCAAGTTTTATTCTTAGCACTAGCATCTACAAGTGGGGGTAAACACTAATAAGGGGTGGTAAACAAGTGTGAATGATCTAAGTTCAATCTCATGCCTCAGGATGACATCAAGATTTATCTAACTTAGGTCAAGTTTTATGCTCTTTATGCTACCTTTAAACATCTTTATAGAATCTACAAGTCACTAAGTAAACCAAACTAAGGAGCTTTGATAAAGAAATAAAATAACTAAGCTTGCAAGTAAAACTGGGATTGGTATCATCAATTGGTATAACTAATGCATGTTTAGTGCCTCTATTTGGCATAGTCATAATGCAAGGGTTAAATTGCAAAGTTCTAGCTTGCTAGTATAGCTTGCCTTGTGCAGAGCAGTGGTTGAAGTTCTCATCTGCTTCTTCTTTGTAGTATCCTCCTTCTTCTTCGTATCCTTGGTCAGTACTAGCGTCTATAAATAAATACGAGGTACACAATCACCAAACAATTCTTAACTACTTCTATTTATCACACCAAGGTTTTCACTAGATGATCTAGCATCATCACAAACATTACAATCATTAAAGCAAAAGTTTTATTTATTTTATTTTAGAAAAGTAATTTCTACTCATTGAAAAACTACTTAAGATTTAATATTATCCAACTAAAACATGGGATCATGTTGACACATGTCATCACCATATATTTCAGTACATGGGAATGTGATTTAAAGTGGTGTCACAATTTAATAAGGTTTAACCTTTTTATTTTAATTACTTAAAGTGACTAGAAATTCCTATGGGGCATTCTTTTATTACTTGTCCAGTATTATTGAAAGTAAACCTAGATATTTTATATATTCAGAAAGGTCTTGTCAAATGTGATTTTTGAGAGATGGAATCAAAACAAAATCTTTTATGGTTGAATTTTGAAAAATGTTTGAATGCAGAAAAGCTTCTGTAGCACCCCGGGTCAAACCAGTACTAGAAAATCGCATGTTATCCCTACTTTGTGCATCATCATAACATCATCATCATGCATAACTTATCTTTAAACTAATTTAGTAAAAGCCTATATTGTTTTCTATTTTAATCTCTTGTTTATATCCAAATTATATCTCTTACTATTTAAATCGTGTAAAGATGTTTACCAAAATAATTTTAAACAACAGAACATAAAACATAAAATATTTTAAATAATAACAAATAAAAAAACTACGTAAACCTAAACCGGTCAGGCCCAAAGGCCCAACCAGTGGAAACCCTAGACTACCCTGGAAACCCTAGACCCAGCCACACTCGTCGCCACCGCCACCACCCAATTCCCCCAACCACCTGGAAATCCCACACCAGTCAACCCGACCCTGCACTGGACCCACTCCTCAGCCCCGCACACTCCCCCGAACCCCGTTCCACCCCGCGACCCCCACCCCCGTCACCTCTCTCACCTTCTACCTGCCTCGATCCCAAGCGTCGCCAACGCCAAGCCCCGCCTCCAGTTCCCACGAGCGGCCGCCATGACCGCCGCCTGCGAGCCGCCGTGGCCACCTCCTCCCCCAGGCCCCGAGACGTCGCTGCCTGGCCAGGAGCCCGACGTCGGGCCTCATCGCCTTCCACTCGACCTCCGCCCCGCCTCTGCTTCCTCCTCCTGCGGCGCCCCTCCGGCCGACCGCAGCTTGCCCGAGGCAGCGCCAGCCTCGCCGTGCCTCCTCGGTCGCCACCGCCTCCGGCCACAGGCAGCACCGCCCGCACCTCCGCCAGGCTCCGAGGCTACCGCCGGCACTTCCCTCACGCCTCAACTCTGCTCTGTGCATCTCCTCGCGTGTTCCCTGCCGCCAGGAACCCCCGTTCGCCTTGCCGTCCTAGCGTCATTGCCATGGCCCTATCCCCGTCGGTGTTCTCCTGCGTGTGGTGTTACCGTCGGGAGCAGCGGCTCGTGAATTTTGGTGCTGGTGCTACTCATTGTACAAAGACTACATCAAGAGCCCCATGATCCCTATGCCGCTTAGAAGCCGACGACCCCGACCATGAGTAGATTGCATGAAAAAAATGTTGATGCTACGCTGCTACCACAACCTCGACAAGTTCTCTGTCACAGACAATCGAAACAAGATTGCCGTCATGGAACCGATGATTGTCGAAACCCAAGATCTCCCTCTCGGCACGCCAAGACCTCCATCATGGAAACCTCAAGATCCACTGAATCCGAAGACCCGTTTCCGGCGTTCGAAGACCGATCTCCCGAACCATCGGAACCAAGATCTTCGACCCCTAATATGTGTGACCCTTATCCAGGACCCCTATTTTTATAAATGACATATCTACTTGTTGTATATTAAATTGTTTATGTTGCATACATATTGTGTGGTTTGGGGGCCTTATGCCGATTCACCTCATAATTAAATATGGAGACCATATGCGGACGAATCTAGCCTAATATTGGTTCCATTTAAATTTGTGTAGCGAACCGGTAACATTGTTTTGCCTTGTTAAGAAAACATTTAAATTGCGGGGAATATAAACAACTTGAACCATCTAAGTAATTTTCGGGACCCCGGTCCCACTTAATATGGCCTAATTGCATAGCATCTTTTGCCATGTCATACATCATGCATGCATCATGCCCGATCTTCTGCCGTAGTATTAAATAGTGCATCCGGTGTTTCTTCTAGTGCTTTGCTTCTTCACGGATTAGGCCGATGAGTGGATGCGAGTGTCGACCCGATCTTCAAATGAACCTTCGGCAATGTTTTCAGGCGAGCATCCTTCCCCCTTTCTACCTATTTTACCTTTATAGTCTTTATTTCCTCCTATTGATCTATTGATATGTGTGTTGCGATGCTCTAGTTTTCGTACCCGTGATATCCCTTGCAGCCATTATATTTCCTTGGACACCTCCTATTACCTGTTGTTTGGTAGATAGTCGGCCTTGCGAGTCGTAGTTGCTTGCTCAGGTGTTGTGTCGATGTTGTCAAGTACCACCGTGTTGGAGAAATGATGCATGTTTAATGCTGGAGATGATCATGGATTTAATTACTGTTTGATAACTAAAATTGAATGTAGGTAAATAATGCAGAGGCACGGGTGGGCAATAGATGTTATTTTGTTTTTAACCGTCCACTTGTGTCCCGTAGGACCCTGAGTACTTGATACCTGTTCTTTGAATATTCGCACTATCCGCATGTGGGACCATGAATCCCCTTAGCCAGAGCTTGAGTCATATATTATTTCTTGGGGCAACAAAGTAGTTTGGGGCTTTATTACTATCCTGTACTTATGCCATGCTTTACTGCTTTATTTACTATTGCGCGTAGAGCGCCTATACTGTTTTGGATAGCGACACGATTACACGGTATCGACAAGCCTAGTCACACTTTCGGGTTCCCAGTCGTTTACAGCCGTTCTCGCAAACCTCTAGGTCCGTCTCGGAGCCAGCCAACTTCGTCGCGGGTAGCTTGGTGGGGTGGCCCCCTAAAATATTATGTGAATCTTGCAATTGCTCTGTCGTGATGCCTCGTTGGGTTTTTATTTGGTTTTTTTCCGAGGTTGATCGTGCGTGTGTTGCTATTTATGCCCCCCTGCATGGTAAAACTTTCTGAAAGCCGTGTCCGAGGTTATGGACGACTTGGAGCACAATATCTCGATCATAGACAACTATAACTAAAGTAGTGCCATAAATTTGACTTTATAATGACTAGTAATCAGCTTCACTACAACGGAATGTCTAAATAAAAGTGCCAACAACTGCTGGGTTCTTGTATGTCTCATGTTATATGTATCTGACTAGTAAGTATCGCAACTACAATGGAATGGTTAATTAAAAGTTCCCACTTCTTATTATAACAGGATGACTCATAGTATCTATATATGACTAGTAAGTGCTGCAACTATAACGGAATGAATAAAATTGCCAACTGTGTGAGTTCCTCGGTTGACTTCCTCGTTTGGTCTCGAGAGGGGAATACCAGAATGGGTATGCTTGGTGATAGTTTCAGGTTGGATCCGAATAGGTCTTTCTTATCCCTATCTGATAGCCGCCAGTTGTATTGAGTCTCTATAGGTTGTTTAGTGCATGTTGCGATGCCGCTTCAGTCCACCATACCTATGTAGGCGAGGACCGCCGAATTCTAGTCTCGCCGTGTCTTGGCCTCGATCTTGACGCTTCTCTTTTTCCTTTGCCCTTCGTCGGCACCCCTTTTATTTAAGCAGGTTTTGAGATCGATGTCGTTAGCAGGTTTACCCTTCCGGCTTGGCATGGGTAGGGTTATGGACGCCATTGGTTATTCTTCAGGGCTCTTAGCCTAATTTGCATCTTGTCCGTACTCGGACGTTGTATTGTTTTCAAGGTGATTTGGATCTTTGTACTGTATATTGTATTCTTGACTCGATGAGTAGTTGTTGTATATATCTGTGTTGTGGGTTCCATCGTGAACTAATGTGTAATGATATTACTTCATTTTTCACCCGCACGCAAGTGCCTGGTGGGCACCTTTGAATCGTTTCTATGCGGGTTTGGCGGGAATCGCTAAAACTGGCATAGGGCCGATCTGAGGCTGTTACAGCTTCTGCCTTGTTATTTTTACTATAGGTGATCTACAAATCTAAATGGTTTGAATTCAATGGGCTTGGATTAAGAATTCCAGTACCTTTCTAGCAAAATTAGTTCCATGCAATTTGGTTCAGTGAATCTCTCTGGATTGATTTTTGAATATAGGTATGGAACTAAGTTTGAAACTAAATTAATAAACCTAAATTTGAATTATTGGGTCGTGTGGGAGGTTAACTGGGCCAGCCCACTGCGCACAGCACGCGTGCGGGTGGGTTTAAATGGTTGTCCCCACCAGTCAGCGAGACAGGGGGTGCAAAGGGATACGGGGCAATCTAGACCGTATGATCAACATCTAATCTAACTGCTGGGGCTTGTCGTCTCCGTTGGGAAACGCCGGCGAGACTGAACCCTAGCGCGGCCAGTGGGGGTCTGTGGGGCTCACCGGGGCTCTGTCGATGGTCGGTGATGGGGGCGAGCGACGAAGTCGACGACGGCGAACCTCCTGGTACTGGCAGCTCCTCCTGGGGCGGCTCCAATCGCTGGCTCCTATTATCCTCCTCCACGGCAGACTCCAGCGAAATTCCGGCCACCTGCTACTCGCCTTGCTCCGGGGATGAGGTGGGGTGGTTCTGAGAGAGAGGGGAGTAAGGTGGTGTGAACAAATTGATCGGGGGTGGCCTCTATTTATAGTGCAAAGAGGGGACCGATGGGCCCGGGTGGAGCTCGTCGTGGTCATCGGCATAGTGAGATAACAGCGTGGTTGAGGGTAGGGCGGTGTTGTGTTCCCTGGCAGTGCTCAACGGCATGGTCGCGAGGCGCGGGGCGGTGTAATTTGGTCGGAACGCTGCGATGCTCTTGGCGGGTCCGACGGAGGTTTTAATGGTGCACGGGTTGTCTTGGTCACGCGACGACGAATGGGCATGTCCTGGCGGTTCCTGGGACGGTGGTGATCACGTATGCAAGCGGCAAGGGCAGTGCGCGGTTTGTGCTCGCGTGTCGAGTGCGGCGCTCTGGCGCGCTCTCGGCATGCTTGCAGAGAGGCTGGGCACGCTCGGGCTGAGTGGTCCAGGGGTTGGCAGTGCTTTGGCGTTGGACAGGGGGTGGCGATGGACGGTGGTCTGTGTCCCAGACAAGGTTGGCGAGGCTAGGGAAGCTTCTAGCTTGCTGTCAACAATGGGGTGGCCATTTGGGGCTCAGCATGCTCAACATTGATGACAATGTCAAGCTTATAGTGAGCTAGGGCTAGTTAATTTAGTTTGATCATCTACTGAGAGGATGATGTGAGCTAGAGGGGAGACAAGTTAGGCACAAACACTGCTCACTATAGTGTTTGATTTTTTGTTTGATTTGTGTTTGCAAGGTGTTTGATGAAATGGCCGAAAGAGATTTGAATTTGAATTTTTGGATGAAAATTGGTGGGTGTACTAGTCACATACTAGGTAGTCTCTGGTTAGTTGGTTTTGTCAAGGTGCACTGGTTTGGTTGGTTTTTGAGAATTGGTGATCTTCCCATATGATATAGATTCAATTTTGAATTGTCATTTGAATCAAGTTGCCAAATCTTTCTGTGAGTTTAAAAGGTGGGCTTGGGTTCACTTTTTCTTGATCTAGCAAGGGGTGAAAAGAAATGGAATTGTTTCTGTTTGATAACTTGGACTAGAAACACTCAAAGTGGCCTAGTGAGCAAGATTGGCAAAAATGACCATTTGCTTGTTTTTGAATTTCTCATGATTTGTTTATGCTTGGAATTGATTTAGATGATGTTTTTCATCTTTAAACCATTCCTTGTAGTTCACAACAATCACACAAGTCCATTCAAGCATTCATACAATCATCACATACACACATGCATTCATATGATTTCAATTAACAAAAGTTTTTGTTAACCCTAAATTTGGTGATTGGAATTGATAACCTTGATCAATATTTTTGGGATGTTACAAATTAACCATTAACATACGATAACCGATTCCCTTTGTCGCATGATACTTTACTTATCCGAGGTTCGATCGTCGGTATCTTCATACCTAGTTCAACCTCGTTACTGATAAGTACTCTTTACTCGTTCTGTGATATGACATCCCTTGTGACCTAGACAGATGATTGCAAGCCAATTGGATGACATTCCACCAAGAGAGCGCATAGTGTATCTATATGTCATTTGGATGGACAAATCCCACTCTTGATCCATGCGCTTCAACACATACTTTCAGAATACCCAATGCCACCTTTATAACCACCCAATTATGGAAGTTGAAAGGATACGGATGTCGCCTAGAGGGGTGAATAGGCGATTAAAACTTTTCCTAGAGTGGCTCAACAAAGGCGGAATAAAACTAGTGTTTACTTTGTTAAGCAAAACCTAGAACAACTAAGGTTCACCTATGTGCACCAACAACTTATGCTAAGCAATACAACCAACAAAGTGATAGCAAGATATATATTACTTCAAGCACGAAGGCTATCACAATGTAAAGTGCATAAGTAAAGAGCTCGGGTATAGAGATAACCGAGGCATGCGGGGAAACCGATATTTTACCGAGTTCCTCCCAACATGGAGTACGTCTCGTTTGGAGAGGGGGTGGTATCAAACCACCAACGCCACAAAAGGCCTCCCTTATTCTCCGGTGAATCTCACCCCAACGGGATCGATCCACGCTTCCACTATCGGTGCACTTGTCGGTGTGGCAGGAACCTCTCACAAGGTTGGGGCACTTCTCCACAACTTAATTGGAGGCTCCCAACAAACGCCACAAAAGGCCTCAACAAATGCCACCAAGGCCACAATGCCACCAAGGCCACAAAACCGTCTAGGGTTCCAAGAACCCAAGAGGGACAAGCTCCAAAGAGTCACACGAACCAAATCCTCCGAGGAGAACTCAAACCGATGCACCAAATGCAAATGGCAAGAACACCACAAAGGTGCTCAAATCCCTCACTCTCAACTTCCAACAAAGCTACTAAAGCTATTGGGGGAACAAGAGAGGAGGAATCAAAGAGAGACACAAAATCCCCAAAATATAGATCCCCAAAGATGCACTCACAAAGAGATGAATCGGTTAGGTCAAAACATGGATCTAGATCTCCTCTCTCTTCCACTCAAATATGGGCAAGAATCATCGGAGCGAAAAGATTAGGCAAGCTTCAAGATCTAGAGCAAGTGTGGACAAAGCTTAGCCTAATAGATGAGGAAGAAACTACTTAAACTGAAAACGGACAAAGTCTTAAATAGGGACCCCAAAAATCTAGCCGTTTGGGGCATTTTTATGAACGGTTCGGTATGTTAGGAATAAGCACTCCGGCTCTCCGGAACTGGCACGGCGGACGCGTATACGAGTAGAATACATACATGCTTCCGAGTACTTGTGTAGGTAGGACACGGTGATAGTCCTCTAGTCGGTTTGGTCCTGGAGTACTAGTTGGACTCGGATAGTGTTAGGCCTAGTATATATACACATGTAATAGCTAGCCTGTAACACATCGTGACTTGAATCAATCCAAGAGAACACCGGGCTCGATATGGGCCTGTGGCCATCATATTGATTTTTGCGTACGTGAGTTGTGGAAACGAGCTAGCTGATCAAAAGCAACGATCGGGCTGGTTTAGCTCCTGTATGTGAGTGTCTTATCGATTGTTCTAGTTCTGCACGTCTCGCCAGAGTTGATCGAGTGATCTTGCCGCTATCGCGCCACCTGTTGTCGGGAAGTACTCGACGAACGGCGTCGCATATCGGGCCAATTTCCAACAATTGGTATCAGAGCCAAGGTCGTCGTTCGTGATCTACTGAAAGTACTAGGAGGTCATGGCGATGGTGAAATTTGGCGAGAGATCGAAATCGGCACCGGTGACAGAGACGGTGGGGCGGCTTTGTATCCGCGCCTCGATCGCAAGGACTACGGGCTATGGGCACTCAACATGGAGGTGGCCATGGAGGATCAGGAGGTTTGGGAGGCCGTCGATACAGGAGGCGACGAGTACGTTAAGGGAGGCGCGAAGTACCGGAAGGATCGCCAAGCATTAACGGCGCTCTATTCCGTCGTGCCGAAGGACGTGATGCAGCACCTCGTCGGAAAGAAATCGGCGAAGGATGCATGGGAGACAATCAAGATCTTGCACCAAGGTCATGCCCGCGTGAAGGAAGAACATCTTCAAACTTTGAAGCTATGAAGATCTGAAGATGGAGGAGAGCGAGACGGTTGATCAGTTTGCCGCCCCTTTCGTTACCCTTGTCAACGCAATCAGGGGATATGGCGAGAAATTGGATGAGATCAAGAACGTCAGAAGGTTCCTGCGTGCGGCGCCGGCGCGCTACATGCAGATCATTACATCGATCGAACAATGTCTCGACCTTAAAACATTGACGGTTGAGGATCTCGTCGGAATTCAAGGCACACGATGAGAGAATCTGGATCAGCTTCGGTGATCCAGAACAGGTTGAGCACCTGATGCTCACAAAGCAGCAGTGGATGACTCTTTCAAAAGAAAAGCAAGGAGGCTCCACGAGCGGCAAGGAGAAGCAACGCCCAGCGAAAAAGAACATCGTGGGGCAGGAGGATGAAGATGACGCCTCGCCGCGGAGGAAGTTTGACATAAAGAAAGTAAGGTGTCATAACTGCGGCGAGCTCGGTCACTTCAAGGCTGATTGCCGGAAACCACCAAAGGAAAAGGAGAGGGCTATCATCGCCCAGGAAGGAGATGATGGACCGATGATGCTGATGCTCGAAGTAACTGAGTTGAAGGATGAGGAGGATCCTCCATCACCGGCTACGGAGATTGTGGCGCAAGTGGATCATGATCTACCGTGTGTGCATCATGAGGAACAGAGTGCCCCATTCCCATGTGAAGCCACGTTTGAGGCAAGTGAAGCCTCGGAACTTGTTCATGGCGATCTATGCATTGGATTCTCACCCGCAACTCCGTCCGGCATTAAGTTCTTCATGCTTGTGGTGGATGATCATAGTAAATACATGTGGATCATAGTAAATACATGTGGATTGTGTTGCTGAAAAGTAAGGATCAAGCTCAACAAGCATTCGAGAATATCAAGGAAGCCGAAGAGTTCAAGGTGGAGGCAAAGATAAGAGCCCTACGCATTGATGAGGGGGGTGAGCTGCATCAAATTGTGTTGACCATGGCACGGAGCATGATGAAGAGTAAAGGCGTGCCAGGAAAATTCTGGGGTGAGGCAGTCAATACGGCTGTGTATTTGCTAAACATGGAATCTACTGAGAGTGGAGTTGGTACAACACCGTACGAAGCATGGTACGGATGGAAGCCCTCGGTTGATCATCTTCGTACTTTTGGATGGGTGGCGCATGTAAAGGCAGAATTGGCGGAGCAACGTATTCCAATGATCATGACAGGCTATGAAGGCTCAAAGACATACCGCTTGTGCAATCCTTATACCAATAAGGTGGTTTTCAAGGGATACATAATCTTTGAGGAAGGCAAGTCATGGAATTGGGGCTACAACGAACCGGAATATTCAACTTTTCACGTCACGTGGGATATTGAGTATGAATAAAATATGGATCAATAGAGATTATCCTTGTTAGCAAGTTCTGGCCCAGAAGACATTGAAGGCCTAGGGGAAGCTCCATGCGTGGACACCAGGCCAGAAGCACTAGGGATTCTCCCAGAAGACAAAGAGTTTGAAGAAAAGGCTAGTTTGTGGCCAGAAGATATGGAACTGGAAGGGTGCACAGATGCACGCGTAGCGATACCTGCACTTGTTTGCCCAGCAATTATAAAAAAAGAAGGGGGAGCTAAAGCGAGCCTAGCAAACAGGACAGCAAGGCCAGAAGGTGATGGTCCAAGAGTGTGGACTGGTGGCTAGACAGATAAAGGAGACCCAACAATAGGGGATGCAGATCCATCAAGAGGCCTTTCACGTGGTATAGAGAATCTAGAAGAAAACCAATTTGATCTACCTCCTACATATTTGTTCTATTGCATCCAAGAGCACCAGCAAGCGGTAGATCAAATATGTGAGGCATCGATGAGAAAGTACTTCATCGAACCAAGTATAATGTCTCAAGGCGCGGACAAAAAGGACAGTCGGCGTGCAGGCATGGAGAAGGGCGCGGACAAAAAGGACTGTCGGCATGAAGCCATGGAGAAGCCGACAAGAGCAAAGACGGCGACATGGATGCCACAAGAGACGACGAAAGTAATGTCGAAGAGGATGCCTGGAGCGGCGAAAGCAATGCCGTGGATGACGCCCGCGAGGAGCAGCTGGCGCATTTGGGATCCAGGTGTAAGTGAAGCGCATGTCGTGCTTAGGGGGTGATTGTTGGGAATAAGCACTCCGGCTCTCCGGAACCGGCACGGCGGACGCGTAT
This sequence comes from Avena insularis, assembly GCA_023614405.1. Lineage (NCBI taxonomy): Eukaryota > Viridiplantae > Streptophyta > Magnoliopsida > Poales > Poaceae > Avena > Avena insularis. The sequence continues at coordinate 235,716,447 of CM042687.1, read as the reverse complement.
ACGAGTAGAATACATACATGCTTCCGAGTACTTGTGTAGGTAGGACACGGTGATAGTCCTCTAGTCGGTTTGGTCCTGGAGTACTAGTTGGACTCGGATAGTGTTAGGCCTAGTATATATACACATGTAATAGCTAGCCTATAACACATCGTGACTTGAATCAATCCAAGAGAACACCAGGCTCGATATGGGCATGTGCCATCATATTGATTTTTGTGTACATGAGTTGTGGAAACGAGCTAGCTGATCAAAAGCAACGATCAGGCTGGTTTAGCTCCTGTACGTGAGTGTCTAATCGATTGTTCTAGTTCTACGCATCTCGCCGGAGTTGATTGAGTGATCTTGCCGCTATCGCGTCGTCTGTTTTCGGAAAGTACTCGACGAACGGCGTCGCATATCGGGCCAATTTCCAACACGGTAGTCTTGGACTGCCGTGCATGAAAAGAAAAACATGAAAATGACCGGGCGGCGCGTAGAGCGTCTGTGATGAAGCAAACCAGCAGCACGGCACTAAACAGCAGGGCAAAGCGTGGCAGGCGGGCAGCTGAAAGGCAGGCATGCGTGGGGACCACAGCAGACCCAGCGAAAGCAGCAGCAGCGAGGGCAACCAGTGGTCAACGCGGGGCCAGCAGGCAGCAGCGGCGCAGGATCTGGCGCGCGCAACGCGGGCGGGCGGTCGGTGCGCGCGGTCAACGCGGCAACGGGCGGGGAACGCGAGCGAAGAGTCTAGCTGGGCTAGGGTTTTCTTTCCAGGGCCGGCCGGTAGTACCGACCCACCCGGGCGGTACTACCAGAAAATGATACCGGGCCAGGCAGAAGATAATCCGTGGCGCTCAGATGCGGGCGGTAGTACCGGCCTGCCCGGGCGGTACTACCGTTCGGCCCAGTAAACAGATTTTTCCTTTTCTTTTTAAATAAGACCAGCAAATATTCAAACGAGTGTAACTTTTGATTGGTAGCTCCGATTGACCCGATTCCAATTGCGTTGGAAATAAGACGTCAAAATATACCCTATAAAAAGTGAAAATATTGGTTATCACCAAGTGAGAAAGTATCAAGTATAATAATGTGAGATACCTCACTTGGTGAAAAACCGAAAAGCCGGCAAGATCAAAATCACAACAAGATACAAACGGAAGATCCGATTTTGATGACCAAGAGCTTGTTATGGAGTTTACCACAAGCTCTAAATCCTCACATGGATAAGACCAAATAACAAGCAAATATGATGATGCAAGTATGCAAAGTTTTGAGCTCTCTCCAAACGATATGATCGAGTTACTCATTCGAGAGCCCATCTTGATAGTACGGTTATCTATCCTAAACCCGGTCTCCCACACACAACATGAGACCGGAAAAAGGGAAAACCTATCAAGATTATACCTTTGCCTTGAGCATTCCACTTGAGCTCGATGTAGACGATCTTGCCCTTCTCAAGATGGAACGCCTTTCTTAATTCCTCATCATCGATCCATGATCATCGAGGATGGCAAGCATCAAACATGAGATCTTCTATAGATGGCACATTTTGAGCTTGCGCGACACATCTTCTTCTCATTCCATCGACCTTGATGCCAACACATGCTTCAAGCGATGCCAATGGACAAATCCTACAAGTGCAACTTAATACACACATTAGTCCATAAAGATTGTCATTAATTACCAAAACCACACATGGGGGCCCACATGTTCTTTTAGAAGTGGCATTTGATGTCATCAAAGCACTCATTCGGTGATGGTGATTAACATAATCTCATGGTCGAAGGATTAGGTTACTATGTATTTGAAAGCTTATAGCAAAACAAACTTAATGACTTGATCTTATGATACGCTTACTTTGGGTGTGTGCCCATCACATCATTCTCCTAATGATATGATATTGTTATTAATAACATCCAATGTCCATGACCAGGAAACCATGATCATATATTAATCAACAAGCTAGATTAACAAGAGGCTTACTAGGGACTCTTTTATGTTTACAAAACACACAAGTATTAATGTTTCATGTTAATACAATTATAGCATGGTATGTAAACATTTATCATAAACACAAATATGTAATAATAACCACTTTATTATTGCCTCTTGGGCATATCTCCAATAAAAATTACATCATGCAAAAATTTGTTTGTGCAAATGAGGGTCTTCAGTCACAAGATAAAAGGGATCATTTAACAAAGTTCCCTCGAGCTAAAACTAGAACAAATTGCCAAGTACACATGAATGTTAAAATGGACCAAACGAAGGAAATTATCAAAGTGACTGAGCTGGTTTTAGAACACAATCACACGCTGCACCTTTCGGAAAATTTTCACTTAATGGTGTCACAAAGGAAAATTTCAGAGTTACAGGCTTTTAAAATTGACATGGCAGATGATGCAGGTATTCGACCGAAAGCCGCACATGAGTTGGCTAGTCGACAAGTTGGTGGAACACTCTGTTATACCCTCCGTGATCACAAGAATTATTTGAGGACCAAGCGTCAACAAGAAATGGCATATGGACAAGAAGGTAGTATGCTCAAGTATTTTCAAGACAAGATTGCTGAAAACCCATCATTTCAATATGCATTGCAAATGGACTGTGAAGAACAAATAGCAAACGTATTTTGGGTTGATGCTAAAATGATCATGGACTATGCACATTTTGGTGATGTTGTTAGTTTTGACACTACTTTTGGAACAAACAAGGAGAGTGGGCCATTTGGTGTTTTTGTCGGATTCAATCACTTTAGAGAAACTGTATTTTTTGGTGCTGCTCTCATGTATGATGAAACCTTCGCATCCTTCAAGTGGTTGTTTGAAGCCTTTCTGAATGCTCATAAAGGAAAGGGGCCTAAAACATTCTATATCGATCAAGATGCTGCAATGGGAAAGGCTGTTGGGGAAGTGTTTGCAGAAGCATGGCATGGATTATGCACCTTTCACATTATGCAAAATGATGCCAAACATCTACATGAAGAGAAGGATGAAGAGAATAAAAAGGAGAATAATAAAAATAAGAAGAAAGAGAAGAATGAAGAGAAGGAAAATGAGGAGAGTGAAGAAACAAGTATTCTATCATATTTTAGCGCGTGCATGTTTGAATATGAAGACATGGCAGAATTTGAACAAAAGTTTGACCTCATGAGGAAAAAGGTGAGAAAGCAAACTTAGTTAGATAGTATAAATAAGTTAAAAGAAAAATGGGCTGGATGTTATATGAAGTATGTCTTCACATTACGAATGAGAAGTACACAATTGAGTGAGAGTTTGAACAATGACTTGAATATCCATTTCAAATCTGATTTTGATATCATTCGGTTCTTTAAACATTTTGAAAGGGTGGTGGAAGGAAAGAGGAATAACGAACTGAATTCGGAATTTGAATCAAGGAAAAAATGCCTAAATTATGTATGAGGAGACTACCACCTATGTTAGTGCAGGCCAAAAAGTTGTATGCACCTCGAATATTTGAAGCTTTTCAAGGTGAATATGAAAGATCCTTGTCAGCTTGCACCAAGACATTGGATGGTTGCAATGAATATCTAGTAGGAGACTTTACCTTTGAGGAGGAGTATAAATTTATTGGTGATCCTTTGAAACAAATAGTTATGTGCAGCTGCAAGCAATTTGACAGAATTTGGATATTATGTGACCATGCTCTTAAAGTTCTTGATTTAATGAATATCAAGTCATTACCACCACATTATGTGTTGAAGAGATGGACACGGGAAGCACAGAGTGGAACCGTACACGACAAAGATGGAAGAAATATCATCGACAATATAAATATGGATGCCATGCTTAGCTATAGATATACGTCCCACAAATTTTATAATTTGGCGGATCGAGCATCTAACTTTTCAGAATGTGTGGCCTTGGTAGATAACACATTTGACATCCTTGTAAGCAAATTGAAGAAAAAACCAATGTTTGTACAAGCACACATCGGTATCCATGTACAGATACTATCCCACCAAATGACTTGTTGACTAATGCACGTCTTAAGAAAAAGGATGTGGAAACAAAAACTTCAAAACGACAAAGAACTTGGCTCGATAAGAAGCACAAGATTAAGAAAAAGAACTTGGATGCATGTACAGAGGTTGGGAAGGAGGCAGGAAGTGGTAGTGCAGTAGCACATAAACAAGTACAAGTTTCAAATTATGGTGTTTCTAGTGGTAAAGAGAAGGAATCTGAAATTTACAAAAAGAATCTTAGCTTCACTCAACTGTTAACGGTAATATTATTCATATAGTTAGTTTACAAATATAGAGGTCATATTGCTCCAAAATCTTACTCTTATATTTATTTAATTTTCAGAGACCAATCACAGATGACATATTGATTGGGTTGCGGTGAAATTATTTCAGTTTTTGGATGTCATTCAATTTAGATCAGTTCTGGGCAACAATTTCCATTTAGTTCAGTTCCGGGTGCCATTTAGTTCATTTTTGTTATGGGCAATAGTTGACATTTTTGTTTAGTTCAAATTCATGTGTGGGTGTCATTTAGTTTAATTCAGTTTGGACAAATAGTTAGGATTCAGTTTAGTTTAGAATTTTACATATGTACTCCTGTACAATTCATTATGGAGCACCAGTCGACCATCAGTCCAGTTCATAATTCTGCATATGGGTATTTGAACATTGCTATTTCTGCACAATGTCTATTAATTTGAACAACAGATAAAGACTAATTTATTCAAAATTATTCAGCACATACAAGAGATTTTATAATGGTTCAGTTCTGAACTGAACTTGTTCTTGTTGACTCAAGCTATTTTTCTGAACGAATACGACGACCATGATGACACCAGTTCATCCGCTTGGAGGACATGGCTAGCATGCACCAGGGAGGCGGAAGGGCATAGATCGAGCCGTACGACCTGGCCGACATGGGATCCTCCTCCTTGACGCCGCCGCCGCGCAATGTGGAAGTGGCAAATGGCGTCAAGCCATCGGGACCACGACGGGTCCTGCTCTGCGTGGCGCTTTGCCGTGGCGGCAGCGGCGTCGGAGGCCACGGCTGTGGTGGAGGCCACGGAAGCTGTGGTGGCAGAGCTGGCCCTGCAGAAGAACGTCCGGCGACGGCGGCGAGTGGGGAATTTAAGGAAATTTGTTTTTTCCTAAGCCGGAACGTGGCTTTCCTCTCCCGTTTGCTCATATTGGATTTGGGCCGGCCTTATTCCTTGCGTGCCGGACGCGTTCCGGCTGTTGCCGTCCGATGCGAATCGATCCATTCAGAAGGAACGACGTCCCTCTGTCCCTCTGCAGTAGTTGGCAAAACGTCAGAGGATCTCGTTCCCGTTCCTCGTCCTGTCACCCCCCCTCCCCCCCTCCAGTTACAAGGAGCAGGACGGTCACCGTCGCCTCGGGTCGACGTCGCCGGCCACCACCGCAGCCAGGTATCGACACCTGCCCCCACAGATTTCATGCTAATCCCTCGTATTCTCTATTCTTTTTGTCTGATCCCGCCCTAGATGCTTCTAGACCTTAGATAGATTGCGAGGTTCTTGGCTTCTTGCTAAATTAGGGATAAGATCCCACTGTTTGCTTCCCCCCTATTCTTTATGCCGATTAACTGGAGCCAAAAACATTTGCGGGTTGAGGGGGAGCGAGCCAAGGAACCGGCAGCGCTGCAACTGGGGAGGGGTCGTTAAATTGTTTAGGGACGGGGCGTGGCCATGGCAGAGGAACGATCTGGTCCGCCGGCAGCGGAGAAGGTGGTGGTGGCGATGAAGGGCCACCCGGGATCCGGCAAGTCCACGGCGGCACGCGCCATAGCCTCCGCTCTCCGATGCCCTCTCCTCGACAAGGACGACGTGCGGGACTGCACGCTGCACCTAGAGCGCGCCGCGGGCGGCAGCGGCATGCTCAACGAGCTCTCCTATGCCGTGCTTTGGAGGATGGCCGAAAGGCAGCTCCAGCTTGGCTTGTCCGTCGTCATCGACTCCCCGCTGTCACGTCGTGAGCATCTCGACATGCTGGCCAGCCTGCCCGCCACACTTGTTGTCGTTGTGGAATGCCGACCAAGCAACGAAGATGAGTGGCGCCGCAGGCTGGAGAAGCGTGGGGTTGTGCTGGCTGATGCTGGTGCTGATGGGTGGCATAAGCCCAAGACCTGGGCTGAGCTGGAAAGGCTTGTGGAAGGCTACCAAGGTTGCACAGACTACGACATTGGTGATGTGCCAAGGATTGTTGTGGATACAACGGACCCGATGGCCGGCGCAGAGGCAATCACTGCCAGGGTTATGGGTTTTATTAGGTCTCTTCTAACCCGTGCGCATTAGGTTTGTTGCTAGCTGTTGCCAGACGATTTGGTGAAGGCAGGGTTCATATGAGAGTAAGTTAAGTTTTAGATTAGGATTTCATCTATGAATGAAGTGATGTATGTATTGTGTAGGTTTGGATGTGCATATGCTTTCCTTTTCATCTGTCCCTCCATTTTTCTTTGTGAACCTTTGATGGTAATGCCCGCCCTCTGTTTATGGGTGTAACTCAAAGGTGCTCTAAAATGATCCATCTATGTATATTACTGAATTCGAAGCGCTTCCTTGATAGTTGATACATTTTGCTTCCTCCAGTGCACCGCCATCAGTATGTGAGATTGCAATGTTAGATCAGTACTGAACAGCATCTTTCCCATAGTGATACTTGCTTATCTCATCATTTTTTATGCTAACATGATTCCTGTAGAAGACTCCATAATGCATTACTTGGAATTTAGGAATCTTTGTGGAAATTATTAACCTGTTATTGTCAATCAGGGTTCGCTGCTGTTGATATCACTCACACCTTTATGTTCCTGCTGGAAGTAAAAATAATGATCATATGTACACATACAGTCATGGCATTTCAGTGTGTGGTTTAGAAACCAAAGTTGATACATTTTTTTTTACATTATTTAAGCACAGCTCAGATGCTCAGATTCTGAATGTGTATACTGCTCTTTTCTTCTGGGGTTTGCGTTGGACATAAGACATTAACACCTTTCAGTTTTCATTTTTGGTACCATTGTAAAATTGCATAAATATTACGAGAAGTTATTTGCAACAGCACCATGTACTTTTTCATGGTAAAAAAAGGCCTAGTCATATCAAATAAGCTACACTTCAGTTTTCCTTCAAAAAAGATGACATGATCAAGTTATTTTAGCAATTCCAGATTTGTACGATTTACTGGGTGGCCACACTATTTTATTTGTACTTCAAATTCTTTTCGTTTTTCTGTACACAAGGCAATCATTTATTGAGAGAACTGTATGCATACTGCTGTCTTCGTGCACATTAGTTATGTTGCTAGCTGTTGCCAAACGTTTTGGTAAAGGCAGGGTTCATATGAGAATAAGGTAAGTTTTAGAGGAGGATTTCATGGCCGAATGTCAAAATGAATTGTACAGGTTTGGATGTTCATATGCTTTCCTTTTTCATTTGTCCCTCCCCCATCGTTTCTTGTGAAGCCTTGATGGTTATGTGCGCCCTCTGTTCAAGGGTGTAGCTCAAAGGTGCTGCAAAATGATCGACCTATGTATGTTACTGATTTTGAAGAGCTTCCTTGATAGTTGATACATCTTGCTTTCAATGGTATCTCCATAAGTGGGATTACAATGCTAGATCAGTATACAACACATTTTTCCCATGGCGATAGCTGCTTTATCTCATCAATTTTTATTCTAGCAGCCAATCAGGGTTTGCTGCTGTTGATATCAATCTTCATGTTCATGCTGAAAGTAAAAAATGATTATATGTACAAATACAGTCATAACATTTCAGTGGCTGTTTTAGAAATCAAAGTTGGTGTGAAAAGAATCTGTACAATTTCATTACTATATTTCATCAGAGCTCAGATTCTCATATTCTAAATGTGTAACATACTGCTTTCTTCTTCTGGGGTTTGTGATGGACATAAGACATTAGCACCTTTCAGTTTTCATGTTTGGTACCATTGTCAAATTGCATAAATCTGACGAGAACTTGTTTGCAACAGCATCGTGTACTTTTTCATGGTAAAAAGGCCTAATCGTATCAAATAAGCTATACTATGATTTTCCTTCAAAAAAGATGACGAGGTCATGTTATTTAAAAAAATCCAGACTTGTATGATTTTCTGGGAGGACATACTAGGAAATTATTTGTGCTTCGAATGCAATTTTTTCCCATACACAAGGAAATCATTTATTTAGCGAACTATAGTATCCATATTGCTGTCTCCATGCATCTGAACAACCACAGTGGGGAGCAGTAGGGTAACCAATTCTACGAAGTACTAGTGTAATTAAGATCCGTTGAGTCCTACGATGTGTGATGTGGACAGGTAAGACCATCGGAAGCCAAGCAAACAAATTGATCCTTCTGTGAATAACTAGCCCTGACCCTGCATTCCAGTAGTTTATCGGTGCCTTGTTAGTTTGTTGATGTTGAAACAGTATCAGCATCAGAGCTTTTCTTGTTTGTGAAGTCTGTTTGAGTGTCAACAGAGGCTGGACATAACTTTAAGCTTTTTGTGTTCTAACAGTTCCTGGTCCTAGATGGCAACTTCTACTCTAAAACCCGGGGTGCCTGTTACTTTACAAGAGCTAGAGCCCTCCTCAGAGATGTTCAAGCAAGGGGTATCCCTCCGAGTAACAGGAGAGTATGTGCAGGTGCCTTATTTTTACTTCTGGACATTACAGAGTTTCAACTGTGCTAACATTCTCTGCTTGCAATTATTTAGCCTTCAGTCCTATGATGTCGACTCTGCGTTTGCCGTTATTCGAGATGGCAGTGCGAGCCTGAAGGTTGACACTCAACACCTGAGAGACATCAGTTTCCGTAGCAATTCGACTTACCAGTTCATCGGCGAACTCCTAATCCGGCCAAACAGTGATGTAATTATCTCTCCTTCTCCAGCTTTTGTCAATCAATTTGCCTGGTACTGTTGGAATACTGTTACATCAGTTTTACTGTTTACGTTTCTCTGGCAGGCAATTCTACAAGCACGAGTCGGCAGGAACGTTGATGGTCTTGACCTGAACCTTTACCAGCAATCCTTGATCATCCGACGGCAACATGAAGCCAAACTGTTGGGCTCCAGGAGAGCATGATCGAATGCTGTGGAACCAGGCTGAACTCTTAGTTCAGTTCCTCAAGTGTGGAGCACATGAGAACAGAACAGAGTCACCTAACACGTGGTGCTGTGCTTCAGTTTGTTTAGATTATTGGTGCAAACCTACAAAGTAGCAGTACTAGTAGTTGTTAACTGAATGCCTGAGCATGGGTTATTCCACTAGGACCATCCTCATTATCAAGGTTTTTAAGCTCTGAAGTCCATGAGTTCGTATTATTTGAGGGCCCGCATATCAGTTTCAGATTGTTCTGTGGGCTGCCATTCTCTTGCTGCAGATGTAGGTACAGAGTGGTATCCTATTATTGTGAACAGTTAGGAACCTAACAGCTAACAGGCTGTGTTTTAAGGAAAATTGTGTGGACAGATGGATTTCGTGCCCTACCTACCTTAGATTTCTTCCGATTAGTTATGCTGCTTCAGACTACGGCTGGAGGCATAAGGAACTTTGACATGATCATGGCAGATTTTAATTGTTTATATTTGGTTTGAGTCGGCATTCTATATATAATTCAAAAAGATAACACTGGTTTGTCGGTTGGGCCATGTTTAACACAATGGTTTGTGGGTCTCGTGCGCTGAGCATCTCCACCGCCGCGCCACACAGGCGTACTGGGGCGGGGCGCCAGCCTCATTTGGGTTCCTACCGGCACGCCCAATAGGTCGCGACAGTTTTCTAGATCAAATAAAACCGCTGGCAATGGCATTGTCGACTGCTCTTCGGTCGCAACAAACTCAAGTACTCTCTCCAATGCAGAGAGCAAAACTGTTCAGCTGGAGCAGGTGACTATACAAATTCGCAAGTCGTCCAATAAATATTTGGAGTTCTTTACAAAGCAGATTCCTGAAAAGGTGGTGGTGCTGCAACAATGGAAAGCTCCTCCGCTTGACATCCAAAAAATCAATATTGATGGAAGTTTCACTGCTGAATCTAGGAGTGGCGGATGGGGCTTTATCATCCGTGATTCTGATGGTGATACGATCTGTTCTGGAGCAGGACGTGTTTTGCATGCCCAAGATGCTCTTCAGACTGAAGCAGAAGCTTGCATCCAAGCGATGAATGTAGCACAACAATGTGGAATGACAAACGTAATCATCGAGACCGATGCCCAATTGCTGGTTCAAGCCGTCCGCTCGACGGATTCTGATCTTGCACCTAATGGTGTGCTCTTTCGTGAGATTAAGGCTCTAGCAAGTTTGAACTTTAGCTCATTTTCTATTTCTTATTGCCCCCGGGCTTGTAATAAAGTGGCTGACGCTCTTGCGCACCATGGTGCAAAGATGGTCAACGTGCCCCAAGCCGTATGGCCGGGCAGGGTTCCTATCTTTGCTCAGGATCTGGTTGCCAGCGATATTGCCGTGCAGTTTGGTTAATGGAAATTGTTTTTGCATAAAAAAAAACAATAGATGGCTTAGATTTTTCAAATTTTAGATAAATCTATATACTAATAGTGTAGTTTTATTTAAATTTTAACAAATTTAAAACATCTATTTTGGAACGGAGGAGTATAAGCGGTGTATGATCTAGCGACGGTTGGTGTGGTGCCCTCATCTCTGATATGAAGTATAGGTTGAGAACCTGTTTTATTAAGGCTAGTGTTGGTTTTGCTCCTCGTAATTATAATAAGCCAGCTCATGCAATAGCTGTTTTATTAAGGCTAGTGTTAGTTTTGCTCCTCTTAATTGTAATAAGCCAGCTCATGCAATAGCTATTTTGGGTGTAGGTCGCGGGAAGGAGCTATCCTAATTTTGCAATCCATTTGGTGGCTGGTGATTTGGTCGTGTCTTAATAGAATATGAGTGTTTCATGTTTAAAAAACCCTCAGCCAGCGGATTTAATGGCTGGAAAATGGTCATGCCGTCGACTTGACCCATCACCCCCGATGCATGTTGGCGCGGCTCCTGACGCCGAAGTAATGGTGCACCGCCAACTTTTGTGACATTCATAAAATCCCCCTTTGTTCTCATACCACCTCACATTCCCTCGCCGACAATGGCGCACAACCACGAGGCCAGCGGCTCTGACAAGGGCAAGGTCGTCGTGGAGGACAAGCCCCGCACACAGAACCTCAACCAAGAGGAGGTGGTGGTGGTGTATGAGAACGGCCTCCTGGTGCCGCCGGACCACCGTCTACCGCATGGTGGAACATCTCCACCACCGGCTATCCCGAAGGGGGAAGCGCTCACGGAACACATCAACCTGCATCGTGATTTGCCGACGCCCACACAGCAGGCGGAGTGCGGTGACCCAGTACGCCACTGCATGTGCATGTTATTGTGTATAAGTCGTTGACATAATACTTATAAAAGTCCTCTTCCGTAAATATTACATCCCTCAGAATGATACAACAGAAAAACATTGTGGGTCCAACGCTCACCTGCTCTGTGTCGTCTTCCATGCACACATTTCTTATCCGTGCTCGCCATCACGCTCGTCGTTCCCACTCCTATCGCTGCACTCGATGACGTACCCTCCTCCTCGCCGCACTGGCGACATTGTCATCCCTGAACCAGGTTCATGTGTGTGTGTGTGGGGGGGGGGGGGGTCCTCGGCCTTGCTGCTTTGCCCGAAGCAGGAGAGGCATCCGTCACCGCCACGAGGCCACCTGTCTCTCTGGCGGCTGAAGCAAGCAGGAGAGGCAGTCATCACCGTTGCGAGTCCACATGTCTCTTCAACGATTGAAGAAGGAGGACATCAGGCCACCATTGCCGAAGGAGAAGGTGTGGTGGGAGGTGGAGATGGAGCTCTACATGACCTACGCGGTCCCCAGCGACCCCATCGACACACCATGAGAAGGAGTGCTCATAACAGCCTCCTACAACACCATCCCGCCGGCTACTTATGTGCCGGGAGAAGGGACGCTTATGGCGGCCTCCTACAACACTATCATGTCGGACAGTGGTGGTCTATAGAGGATAGCGGCAACGTCATCGACCTTGCCGCCATGCCAGAAGCGCTACCGTCACCGGGGCCAGCAGTGGCGCCCAAGCCGACGGATGATAGCTTCGACGAGGTGTGGGGCGACGACGACCTCGACTTTAGCAGCTTCGGCAACTAGTAGATTAGGATTTAGTTCAAATGCCGATCTTTTTGTTTACTGTTGGTGAAAACTATGTAGTACAAATTAGAATGAATCGCCCTTGTTTCTTCTATTTTTGGCCAAACTTATATATTGGGTTGTTTCTTTTATTTTTGGCTAAATTTAAGACCCTCTCAACATTTAGGCTGGCACCGTAGCGCTTAGTGCGTGTCGGTGTTGATATCATAGGTATATGTTTTGGATATCTACGTAGAAATATTATTATAATCCAGAGTGTTTGTTTCCTTTTAGCGAATCTTTTCTTTAACTTATCTTATGATGATTGATCCATCATGCAAGTTCCTCTCTAATGCTAACACAGTGTATATTTTATTGAAGGTACCGAAGATGAAACATGCCGAGAAAGAGACAAGTAGGATGAATGGTCCGCGAACGCTACTACCCATGTTTTGGGATTTCCTCTTTATCAAAAACCATGTACCATCGTAAACAACAAATGAAACAAATAAAAAAAGAAGAAAAAGTATTTTACTATACACAGATGTCGATCTCCAGTATAAACAAATCTCCATCCACCTTTTCTCTAATTTTCTGACGGCCCAACAACCAGCAGCTCGGCGTTCTTCCTCCTCGTGGCTCAACTCCAGGCATGATACTATTTCGTTTCGGTTCATCTATCAGCCTCAGGAGGCAAGCAAAGCAGGAGCAGGAATAGGAATGCATATATCTTCCACCCGCTGTGGCCACCACCACCCATGGTCTATTGGCAGCTCGTGAACCGTGATCGCTGACGGAGGACGGACATCATCTGGCAGGCCCCTTCCAACAACCTCCCTGTAATAACACAAACAAAAAGAAGAATACATCGAGTCAGACTTTAATCCTGTATGGAGAGCACCAAATTTCTGCGAGGAACAGTGGCACCAGAAAGATGCCAAGAGTATTAGCAAGACTAATGAGTTGCTTAGTTATGTCTATGATTTTCAGGTGTTGGTGTTGGACTGGTGGTGTGTAGCATCTCACGTTTACAGGTGACTTGTCACAAATCAGCATCGGATGCCAATGATGGGTTGCTGGTTGGAGACAAGGAGTGAACACCAAACATACTCCATCTCTATGTCATGCAACATTGCTACCTTTGTCTTATGCATTATTACTTCTTTCCTATAAAATTGTTTGTCCCCAAATTGCACACGTGGAAGACACACTGACGACTGTGGCCCGCGCGTCAGCTAGAACGGACAGCTGTAGTGGTAGCGATGATCTCCTCGGTGCGCGCGCGCGTCCCCACGGGATCGCGTCTCGTGGGACTGACAGCACGGGGCCAGCTCACACCACCGCCACTTGAGGTTGAGCCATCGATGTCAATGCACAGCTCAGCGCTCGCTGTCTCCCCGTACAAAGCGGAGCGCGCACACACGCGGTTTCCTCCCCAACCTCCCGACCGTGCCAGCGCCACCCACCATTTTCACCCAATCGAATGACGTGCTTCAGTAAGGAGTAATAATTTTTCAAATTCATTTACTCCTGCTGCATCTAGTACCCAATCACGGCCCTTAAATTCACCACTAAATTGCGCGGGGACCACTACAAACTTTTGTCTTCATGTCCTGGTGCTCAACGTGAGAAGCTGTACAAGAACTAGTAGATGGGCTAATTAAAACCACAAATTTTGTTGGCGAGGTGCGGGTTTTGCTTGCATTCCCGGCAATGGCAAATGCGACTAGGACGAACAGCGATGGCGACCCACCACCGACACACTAGCTGGACCGATTTCTAAACTGCATTTGTTACTGGAGTAGTAGTAGTATTTTATTTTTGCCTTGGTCGTTCCACTAATCATCACGGTTTTTCTTGCTGAATCTCTATATTTACCGCGCGTCGATCTGTTACCAGCTTAATCTAATGTATTACTAGTGTGTGTGAATAAGACGACAGGTTAAGTGTACTGACCTCGTCGGAGCTTGGACTTGGAGGTGCCGGTGACGGCGGGGGCCTTCCTAGCGGGCACAGCTCCGGTGGAGGCGGCGCCGCTCTTGGTAGTGTCGTCGACAGGTGGGAAGAGCACGGCGTCGATGCCCTGCACGGAGATCCTCCCGTCGGTGTAGATGTCCGGGTCGAAGAGGTAGGCGGAGCCCTCGCCGTGGCCGAACTTGACGGACCCGTCGGCCTCCCTGGCCGTCACCTTCTGCGGCAGCCGCAGCGTGTCGTACCTCACGGTCCCGAACCTGCGCACGGCGTTGTACATGCTCTCCTCCGTCTGGTACTCAGGGATCATGTGGTAGTAGAGGATGTTCTCCGGCGAGCCGGGCTCGCTGAGCTGGTCCGTGGTGAGCCGCGCCATGGCCTCGTCATTGGGAGCAAGCACCGTGAGCACATACCCCTCCGAGACAAGCCGCCCCATCTCCGTGGCCAGCGACGTCAGGTTCACGAGGATGTCGGCCAGCTCGTTGTACCCGCCGTAGAGTACGAGCGTCTGGATGAAATCCTTGACCTGGCTGTGCCCGTCGAAGTGTGCCTTCCCGGAATTGGGCCCGGGGGCCGGGGCCGGCGCGATGGATGGGCCTGGGGCCATGGCGTCCCAGACGGGGAGCACCGGCGGCGCGCCGAGGGGGACGGGCGGCGCGGGCTTCTTGAGGCGGTGCGTCCTGGGGTCGACCTCGGGGGCGCCCGTGGGGAGCACGGCCGAGATCGCGGCGAGGCTGCGGCGGCGGTTGAAGTCCTCCTGGACGGTCCGCGGCACCAGCAGTCGCTCGATGCCGTGGATGACGCCGTCGGGCCTGACCACCGCGTCCGGGCGCGTGACTGCCGTGGCGCCCACCAGCATCCTGCTGTCCCCGTCCGCGGACAGCTCGAGGTGCTCGCCGGAGAGCGTCATCCGCGCGGTGGAGGCGGCGCCGGCGGCGGGCCAGACGCCCGAGGCGGAGTGGAGGCGGGAGGGGAGGACGTGGAAGAGGAGGAGGCGCTGGAGCGAGCGCAGGTTGCGTGGCTCGAGGAGGAAAGCGCGGAACTCCGGGTCGAGGTCCCGCTCGAGGGCCTCGTTCCGGGGCGCGAAGACGGTGACGTTGCCCCGGCCAACGGCGTCCTCCAGGGACTGCAGGAGCAGCGCCTTCTCCACCAGCTCCGCCAGCACCGTGTAGTGCGAGTCCAGCAGCGCCACCAGCACGGAGTTCGAGTTGACCCCCGCCGTAGAGCTGCTGTTGAGAGCGTCGCCCGCCGCGGAGGAGGGCAATGCGGGCTGCTTCTGCTGCTGTTCCGTCGCGGTGGCCGCGGAGAGGACCAGGAAGAGGAGGACAGCGCCGTAGAGCGGCGCGCCCATGGCGGCGGATTCTAGCTGGCTCTGGATTAGGTGCGGGTCGTCGCTGCGTTGGCGGTGGTGGGAGGTGGAGAAGGAGAGGAGTGAGAGAAGTGAAGGTGGGGTTTACTGCTGCTTGCTACTTGAGGAGAGAGAGAGAGCAGAGTTGGGTGGTTGTTTATAAGTGAAGGGAACGCGTGGTGGGTGGCAGGCTGGCAGGTGGGGCCGACGGGGAAGTGTCGGTGTGCGGCGCTTCACGATTTTTTTACAATTATGACCCTTTGCAATTCGTTATCGTCAAAAATACCCCCTCGCGCCGCAAAAGCCAAAAATGTCCTGGCGGGATGCTAAAAACGCGACACGTGTCACCTCCCGCCACGGGGGTGGCGGGATGTTCCTCCCGACACAGGGGGTGGCGGGATGTTCCTTCCGCCAGGGGGAATGGCGGGATGAGGTGGGCCCCATGGCCGGACTTGTGGGGAGGTTCGACTTGGCGCTGGCGGGAGGTTTGACTTCGCTCATGGCGTCATTCCCATTCCGCCACCGCCGGGCGAAGGAAGATCCGCCACCCGTGTGGAGGTAGTGACACGCCTTTTTCAACTTCCGCCAGGTATTTGGCTTTTTGGCGCGAGTATTTTTGGCGATGGCAAATTACAGAGGATCATATTTGAAAAAAAATCGGCGTTTCACGGTGCGCAGCGACGGGGATGTTTCGTGTCCCGTGAGTTCAAGATTGCGTGGTCTCCCTTTGGTTTTTGAGTTTTGTAATTGCGCGCGTGAAGGAATTTTTAATTTTTTTTGACCATCCTTCATTTCGGGTGGTTGCATTGCGTGCTTGATCTTTGACTTTGCTTTTGGCCCGCTCGCACTGTTTGCTGCGGTCATTGGCATCTGACCTTGCCGTTCCCTGCTCGCACTGCACACCGTGTAACTTTCGTGCACCATGACCAAAGAGTGGTGAAAAGCTGGAGACGTGAACTTTACTGACGCTGGACAAAGTTATCAACTGAAGGTATTCTACGGACGCTGTCAACTTTTTTCACTTTTGCGTCCTTCATTTTATAGCTTTTCCTTGGGCGGCAGTGGGTGGGAGGTGGCACGGATACTTCTCGTCTTCATACTCGAAGAATGCAGACGCGATTAGTATATGTCGGATCGATGCGCATCCCCGAACTGCCGTGCCAAGTGCCAAGCCTGGATGTCGACAGCCCAGCGGATCTTGCTACTTAGCTCCTCCACAAATAAGTGTATATCTAGTTTTTGGCCAAGTCAAAAATAACCAAATTTAACTAATTTTTTAAAGAAATATAAAAACATATATTACATCAAATTGACATACTCATAAAACTAAATTTTAAAATAAATCTAATGGTATCAATTTAGTGTCTAAATGTTGGTACATTGTTCTAAAAAGTTAGTCAAACATAGTAAAGTTTGACTTAGCGAACGGAGGGAGTACAGCTTGGTTACATGTGTCTGCCTGCGTCCCTGGGCCACGCGGATTAGTCAAAGAATAGGGGCCGCCACATGCCCGATCGCACGGCGTCGGCGACCCATCTGTACATACATGATTAACACGCGAAACCTGCCCTTGGGTTTCTGTCTATAAAATCCGCATGATTAACAGACGAATATTTAGTTGGAGGATGGTTGGTCTCGTGCATCTCTGTTGCGCTGGGCCGCACAAAGTGTTACTAGTACTCCAAGTCCTAGCAACGCACCGACTGCATCATTAGGTACAAAGCTATTACAATATGATATCGTGCGTACCTTCGCAACCAATCATCTCAGAGGCACGTCGCAGAAATGCCACCGGAAAATTGGCCGAGAGCTTGTTTGATTGATTCAAAAGACTTGTAACACATGGGAATAGAAAAAATGTAAAAATAGAATATCAAGGCGCTTATAATCCTACTAGAATGAAAAATATAGGAATTCATAAAGTAAACTATTTGGTTGCACCTTATAAAAAAACTGTCGGAGAGATAACCCCTGGTAGGGTCATAAGGGATAAAATATTGCCCAGCTTAGCTTAGGCCGAGTCAAAGAAATCACTGGCCGGGATTTAATGGCCGGAATACGAAGCCATGTGAGGCTAACATAAGGAGTATGTCGGCCCGCATAGGACAAAGTTGTTTGTCCTGCAGGTAACGCCAGGCCGGGTCTCACAAGGGAAGGCCGAGTCGAGAAGGACGCGTGGCGGCTTTCCGAGTAAGATTCAGGAGGGACCACGGTAAAGCATGGTTAAAAGGAAAGGACGACGCCGGATGATGTCAAAAGCAAGGGCTAACATATAAAAGCATTGTATGACGCCTAAGAGCTGGCATCTACGTACGGGAAGACCGTTGGCTATACAGCTTTGTGGACTTGGTCAAGGGCTTAGTCCTGAGCCCTTGACCCGGTCCACATAGTAAGAACAAAGATCCAAATAGTAACCCTAGGGTCCAAAGTTGTAACCTAGCTACCCAATCGCCTATATAAAGAGGAGCATAGCTAGGGTTTAGGAGGTTGGACCAAGTAGTAAACTAGTGCCTAGAGGTTATGCAAAAACAGCTCCAGGAGCACTTGTAAACATCGAGGAGGAATAAAAATCCTAAGTCTGGAGAGTTCTCCGTGCTCATCGTGCGCGGCTAGACCGTGCACTCCCTCCCCGGTGACCTCAGGTGTCCATTCAACCCCCAACTTAAGCCTATCCATGACATCTGTCGTGACACCACCACGATAGTTGGCGTCCACCGTGGGGCAGAAGCAGTCGCTTGCTAGAGTTTTCATCCGGACGGGCAACATCATCGCCACAACGGGCGAGCGCGTCTACTCCGGTCTCATCCAGAGGTTTGGGGCGCTCAATTTCGTCAGCGACAATGTGGGCTGCTTCGGGACCAAGCCGTTCCCAAGGGGCGGTCACGTCATCAAGTTCAGTGAGCACCAAGTCTACATCGCGGTGCGCGTGGAGCGTGCGTACCCGGAGCGCGTCATCTTGGCGTCGGATCCACCTGCGGCTCATGCCGCGGGAAAGCTTCATCATCTTGTCTCAGTCGAGGTAATGATGACTGCCCCAGATCCCTCGCGTCCCCCAGCACCTCCAGTAGCTCCTGTAGTGAATGAGAATGCTAAGGAAGAAAACCTGGACGCAACACCAAGAGCGGCGAACTATGAAGGCACCGCTAGAAAATCCAGAGAACATAACTAGAAGTAAAAGAGCCAAGGAGTTGCAGGAAGCAATAGAAAAATTAGCAGAGCCAGTGGCATCAGCAGCTGACCCGGCACTCATGCAAGCCGAGTTAGAGGAAACCAGGAAAAAGTGCTAGAAAAGGCCAAGGAATTAGCTCAGTTGCAGCAGGATATGGATATCACGATTCGAGAATACAACTCGGCAAACCGAGTCAAGGGCGCTAAGACCCGGCTTGAAGCAACAAGGATAAGAGGAAGGAACCTCAATGAAGAGTTGGCGGATGCAACGTCCAAAATAACCCCAGAGTGTCGTGGTATTGCCGACGAGTACGCCATGGAGGGGTCCTCACAGTGCGTGTTTAGAGACGTGGGGTAAGGCGGACGGTTGACGGGTACGAGGTAACACAGCTTACCTAGGTTCAGATCCCACAACGGTGGCGGAATCCTACTCCTGCTATAAATCACTATAAGGGCACACGCCGAAGTTCTGAGGATTGGTTTCATGCGAGGTGACTAGAGAGTCTAAGTTATCGTGTCCTAAAGGCTCCCATAGGCCCGACTTATACAGTCGCCAGTTCCTAGGGTTACAGGGAAAAGTCCTAGCCGGACAGGTTACAGAGTCCTACACCGTCTATTACTAGTCTTGTGTATCTTGCACTCCAAGGCTCCGGGTACGTTGGGACTCCACCGTAGCCTTCCTTTATCCGGCATGGGACTCCCTTCTAGATCCATTAACTGGGCCGCCCAACAGGCCATAGGCCATGCTACCGACTATGGGCCACCCGGGTTATCCGGATAAGTGACATGCTATGAGGATACCCATATAGCATATCCCCAATAGTAGCCTCCGGAGAACTTCGAGATCTTGCGCCGTCTTGCCTCTTCAGATGAATGCTCCGTCTAGTTGGATGTCGGCAAATCGTCAAGCGACATCTTGTATTCCTCCCAAAGAACCCTGCAAAGTTTTCTCCGTCTTCAACTTGTAAGCCGGAAAAATGCTGAATCTTCCATTATACTCTTCCATAGTCGGATTGAATCCGTCTATGTCGGAATCTTCGACGTGATGGCTCATCTACCCATGTCAGCTAGGACGACGTAGGCTTAGGTCAGCGACGCCTCGTAACTCACACATGCAGAGAACGCAATCATATCCGATTTTCCCGCGCGAGCGATACGAACCGTTGGCGGCGACGGTTGGAAACGTGGCGAAATTTCCACGCACGTTCGCGAACACGTTGTCTACGCGGCAACCTCCCGATCAAGCTGCACGAATCTTGACGCCGAGGATGATAAATAGTAACCGTGGGGAATTTTCCACTTTTTACCTCATTATCCTCGCATCATCTTCTTCCTCTAGCCGTGCGTCTCCTCGAGCTCTCCGAGAGAAACCTCGAAAAAACCCTAGCTCCCATCTGCTCCAGTCGCACCCAACCTTCACCCCATGGCTAGCAGCAGCACCTCCCCATCAATGGCGCCCCGGCGGCTTGGCCAATGGTCATCCCTGCATCGGTGGTGATCGAGTCCACCGGCGGCGACCAAAATTTGGCGGCGCTAGAGCCACTGGAGGAGGAGCCAGATTCGCACAAGGGCGACTGGCGCGACTCGGACATCACCGACCGCGATATCCAAGAGATGGTCGCCGAAGGCTACCTCCCATGACGGAGGGCTTGCTCGGGCGACTGCCGGGCGAGGTGACACCTTCTCCCCAAGCCAGAGAAAAGGTGTACCTAAAAGCTCAGCTGATACGCGGCATTTCCCTGCCTATCTCCCACTTCTTCCTCTCCGTCTTAAACCACTATAGGGTCCAGCTCCATAACCTCTCCCCCAATAGTATCTTAGTGCTTAGCAACTTCGCGGCACTTTGCGAGGGATATCTAGGGATAAGGCCTAGGTTAGACCTTTTTGTGTACTTCTTCACCGTCAAACGTGAAGCCGGACATAGTAAGGAGGAGCTTAGGAACTGCGACACCATAAGCTTCAAGATTTGACGTGGCCGGCGATTCCCCGACATCGTCGGCCACGAGTCCTGCAAGAATTGGCAGCGGACGTACTTTTACGGCCCCGACATTCCTCTGGTGGGCCGAGAAGTAACGTACCCGGACTTCGTGGATGGAGCCGCCGCTGAAGTTTCCACATGGAGATCCCAAGCCTCCCTTCCCTCCGACCTCGACGCTTCTCGTGCTATAAGGCGGATTGAATGGTTTGTAGAGACGGGTTTGACCGGCTTGGACCTAGCCATGTGCTGGTTCATCAGGCGAATCCAACATCTGCAACACCGCGCGAAGTACATGCACGAGTATACCAGCGACAGAAGGGATAGTCTCCGCATCTCCGTGGATAACTTCTCAAGCGACTCCGTCAAGCTCCACCTTAAGGACATCGTCAAGGTGAAGGATAAGAAGCGTGGCTTCACTATCACCTACGACATGTTCGTAGACAGCAAGTGCCCAAAGGTAGGTTTTTATTTTCCGTGTATGACATATACTCCAGTTCTTCCATCTTGCAAATGTCATTTTGTCTAACACGGTGACTTCTTACTTAACAGCTTAGCGATCTAGAGGAGGGCAACCTGGCTACCCAAATCTACGATCCAAAGATGAAGGAAGTCATGGTCGTGTCCGACGACGAAGTCCCGTTGGCGCGAAAGCGGAAGAGCTCCACCTCTGACGCTGCCGACGGAGGCAAGAAGAAGAAGACGGAGGGTGGAGCCTCCAAAAAGACTATCGCTGCCCTGGAGGCGGAAAAGAGAAGAACCACCGGGATTTTTGCCAAAGCACCACATTAGTGTAAGCTTCTCATTCTCCGACATTGTCTATTTATCTGTCTTGTTCCTGTATTTATGCATTTTGCATGTTTTAGGAAGAAAGCCACGACCAGCCTCAAGAAGACCTCCAAAACATCGGGGGCTTCTCGAAATATCAAAGACATGCCGCATCACGACGCCTCCCCCGCCATCGCCCCTACTACTCCTGCCCAAGCCTAAATGCCCGTGACAAGCTCACAAGATAAGGAGGCATCAGGCCCTTCTGCCATGGAAGTGGACTCTGGCGCCTCTACCGAACTTGATGTTGTCGGCGAGCAGGCAACACAGGAGAGCACCACTCAACAAATGGCTGAAGCTCCGGCTAAGGATGCCATCGTGCTAACGTCACCGAAGGGCGACAAGCTCCGCTACATCCTCTGCCTCGACTTCACACCCTGCACCAACAACATGGCCGAGTACGAGGCCTTACTCCACGACATGCGAGCTGCCAAGGAGATGAATGTCAACGCCCTAGGCCTCTGGAGACTCGACCTCGTCGCAGGGGGCAAGTCGGGCACTTGACGCCGCCTCCCCCACCATGGCGGCGTACCGCCAAGTAGTGGACAAGCTGGGCGGACACTTCACAGGCTACTCCGTCGAGTGGATCGACAGGCGGAAGAACGAGGAGGTCGACGCCCTCTCTCGCATTGGGTCGGCTCGACTCGCACCACCCGCCGGCGTCTTCCTCGACACAATAACCAAGCCATCAGTCTCTCCCCCGAGGGAGATCGACATCGGAGTCCCGTTATACCGGAGCAGCCTGGTCGCACTTCGTCACCGAGCCACCATCTGGACCAAACCCTACATCGCTTTCGAGGCGGCACCTTGCCAGACGAAGACGCTCGGATGATCGCCCGTCGATGCAAGTACTACACCATCATCGACGGCGAGCTCCACAAGCGCAGTGTCACCGGCGTGTTCCAACGCTACGTCCAACCCGACAAAGGACGCAAGATCCTCCACGATATCCACTCCCGTGACTGCGGCCACCACGCCGGCGCCTGCTCCCTGGTCGCCAAGGCTATGTGACATGGCTTTTACTGGCCCACCGCACACGCCGATGCTGTCGACATTGTCCAGCGGTGCGCCGGTGCCGAAATCGCCAACGACGCCGCGTCGAGCTCGGCCTCAAAACAATCCCCATCACTGGCCATTCGTGTGGGGCATGGACATGGTAGGCCCCTTCAAGAAGGCTCCCTCGGCTACACCCACCTGCTGGTCGCGATCGACAAATTCACAAAGTGGGTGGAGGCCAAGCCGATCGAAATGCGACGGAATACCGCCACTAAATTCCTCGCGAGCTCATATATCGCTACGGTTCCCAAACAGCATCATCACGGACAATGGCACCAACCGCCAAAGGATCCATGGCGAATTCTCGAAGAGCACCACATCGGCTCGACCTCGCGTCGGTCGCCCACCGGAATCCAACGGCCAGGCGAACGGGCCAACCAAAGCATCCTCCACGGCTGAAGCGACTCCAAAGTACCACTCGGCGCACCGCGGTGCTGGGTCGAGGAGCTACCTTCGTCATCTGGGCATCCGCACCTCGGTCACAGTCGAGATTCACCCCTTCTTCATGGTATACGGCTCCGAGGCAGTCATGCCCACCGACCTTGAGCACGACTCGCCGAGGGTCGTCCACTACACGGAGGCTGCGAACGAACTCGCCCGCCAGGACGGAATCGATCAACTCGGCGAGGCACGTGACCTCGCTCGGTCTCGCACCACAATCTACCAACAGGGGCTCCGCCGCTACCACAGTCGGCGGGTGAAAACTCGCACCTTCCAAGAAGGTGACCTGGTGTTGCGCCTCATCCAGGACAAGAAGGGCATGCACAAGCTCTCCCCTCCGTGGGAGGGACCATTCGCCATCGGGCGAGTACTCGGCAACGACGCCTACTACCTCATCGACGTCCACGGGGACGGCGAACTCGACGTCAAGCGACCATGGAATGTAAACCTCCTACGGAAGTTCTACCCCTAGAACCCCACATATGTACTCTCCAGTCGCTATGAAATAAAAAGAATCGGTTACTGCAAGTTGCGCCTACTCTCCATGTCTTGTGCCACTCGCACTCGTAATAACAGCGTCTAGCTAACCGCATAAGTCAACCTTTGGTACAGCGATCGGCACGGCTAAGTAGTCTTGCATCGTCCATGAAAAACGCCTACCGGAGCCCCATTGAGTCGCCAGCCCGGCGGCTTTGCAAGCCAAGACAATCGCCGCTTCTTCTGGCGACCATGGTCCTCGCATCCTCGACATAGCGACTCGAGCGGCTAAGTACCACGCCAGGGACGACCAGTTCATCGCGAGCGGCTCGGAAAAGCGCCAAGTAGGAGAGCATGCCCAGACTCGCCGCCTTGACCAAAACGGGCCAGGCAGGAGTGATGTGCCCAAACTAACGCGCCAAGTCCTCAACCACCCTTGACTCGCGCCTAGAACAACCAAGTATCACGCTCGGGGACTCGGCCACCCGACCCTGTTCGCGCAAGGGAAAACGGTGAAGTATAGAGCGTTCAAGGGAGTCGCCCTGCGACTGGCTCTTCGAGTTTGGGCGAGTAGACCACAATAACAAAACATTCACAAACAACAAACATATCACACACGAGGTAAACCCTACAAAGGGCGGACGCGCTCGGGGACTCGTTCAAATCACAATCACAAAGCACATGACAAATTCCAACACAGACACGACGTCTCATTCAACAGCATGTTGCATTGTCTCGCATTACAAAATATGCCCATATGGCAGACCTGCTACTAACGCCTCAGGGCAAACTACCCTACTGCGAGGCTTGACGGCGACTTGCGCCACCCGGCGATTGCGAATGAGCGGCGTGTATGGGTTTGACGGCACGTCGTCACTCACCCGCCATCGCCGCGGAAAGGCTGCTTTCGACCTTGAAATCGGTGCGGCTCGGGATCGTTAGGCGACGACCGTCTCTGGTACGGAAGGAGGTCGCCCATTGCCGAACCGCTCCGTACGTCATCGCGCCGTGATCCGTCAACTTGAGCACCTCGAAGCTCCACCGCCCATCGGCGAAGGGTAGCCGCTAAATCACGTCATCGAGGTCGAAGTCCTCTGGGAAGTGAGCAAGTCCAAGGCTAAGCGCCGTTGCTGCTCCGCGTCGAAACGCCGACCGCGTCATGAATTCAACAACCGAGGGCGCCTTCTCCAAGTACTTCCACACCTCAACGAGGTCGCTGGGAATCACCTCCGTGGGTGATATCTCCTGGAGGTAGGCTCGGATGCATGTTGCCGACAACGTCGCCGAGTCGACGAGCGTGCTTGCACGCCTGGCGTCGAGCAGCTTCGCCTCTTCCGCGCTATCAATGATGCGACCTGCGAGTAGAAGACAACAGTGAGTACGTTGGACATCACAAAAAATCACAAGCTACTGGCAGGGGCAGATGCACTTACCAATCAGCGGGCGGGCGAGATCCGTGATGAAGCGTTGAAGCGCAGTATGGTCGTCCTGAAGCCCAGCAACAAGGGCGTCCAACACTTTACGATCTTCTTCGGCGGCTGTGATGGCGGCCTTGGCCCGTCCATCAGCCGAGCTCGCTTCTTCCTTCGCTTCCCGCAGCTCGCGCTCGAGATCGGCGATCCGCTTTTCAGCCGAGCCCAAAGCCGATTGCGCCGCCGCTAATTCACCTGCGGGGACAAGTCCCTGGCGAGCTTCCTCCGCCTTCGCGGCAACCGCCTGAAGCCCCATATTCACCTCTTGGACGGCTGCCAGTTCCTTCTCTGCACGGAGCTTCGTTGCCAATCGGTCAGCTGATTCACGTTGCAGACCCTGCACATCGTTCAAACAGTTAGTTAAAGCAACATCCTAAGTGCCCACCCGCTGAAATTCAGCGAGTGCGCACTCGGGGACTGACAATCAAAAACTTCCCAAGTGCCCACCCGCTGAAATTCAGCGAGTGCGCACTCGGGGACTGGCAATCAAAAACTTCCCAAGTGCCCACCCGCTGAAATTCAGCGAGTGCGCACTCGGAGACTGGCAATCAAAAAATCCCTAAGTGCCCACCCGCTGAAATTCAGCGAGTACGCACTCGGGGACTGGACGCGCAAAGTAACAATTATATATCAAAAGGATCAGACCGCTGCAAAACACCGACCTGATCCTCGGGGACTGGACATACCTGGATGGCTGCGCCAAGCATACCATGGAGTTGTATCGCGTCCACGGATGCGAGGAGGGCTGGCGTGTATCCTCGATGCTGGTCGACTTTCGCATCGGCGACCCCAGGTGCACGGCTCGAGGGCG
Source organism: Avena insularis (assembly GCA_023614405.1). NCBI lineage: Eukaryota > Viridiplantae > Streptophyta > Magnoliopsida > Poales > Poaceae > Avena > Avena insularis. The sequence goes on along the minus strand of CM042687.1, from coordinate 235,690,774 downwards.
AAGTTCCACTCGCCGTGGCCGCTTTGGCCATGAAGCGTGAGAACGTCGCGATGGAGGCACCCGCCCCAAAGGATGTCGGCTCGGCCGTTCCAGGTGAGGGAGCGCCCTCCTTCGTGGACGCGGCCGCCTCTATTACGGGCTTCGTCGGCGCGACCGCCGTGTCGTCAGAAATCGTGACGACGTCATCGCCCTTGGCCTTTTTGTTGCCATCCGTAGGGACGACGACCTCGTCCGCCTTCCTCTTACAGGAAGGATCTTCCTCGCTGACGACGGACGGCACCTTAGCCACGGTCGGGTGGCCCATCCTCTTCACTCCGGTCCTGTACATCAATCATGTAAGCAAGACAATTCAAGCTGCTATGGAAGACAAAGGAAGGTGATTGTACTCACTTGGCAACAGGAATGAAGCGTAGCCCCATGCGGAGGCCGGCCGGCTTCTCCAGTTCAGGGCCCAATCGGCAGCTGAGCCCCATCTCCAGGATGTCGCGTGCCCAAGACACGGACGGTTTCTTCATCGTCGAGGCCACGACCGGAGCCTCTGGGACATCTTCGGCAGGAGCCTCCTTGCGAGGCGAAGCCACTGCAGCCGGAGCATCCCCCAGCCCAGAGACTGGGGCGAATGGCAGAGGCATTGAAGCCAGTGGCACCTCGTCGGTGGCCGTATCCAGCACGGCTGTCGACAGCGGCGCCTCGTCCTTGGCCGGGATGGGGGCGTCAGAACTGCTTGCCGAGTGTGGCGGCGAGGCCGGCCTCGTCGGCTTCGTCTTCCTCTTCGGAGGGGCCTTTGCCTCCTTCTCTTTCTTCTTCTTCTTCGACGGAGTAGCCTAGCGGCGCGAGGTGGTCTCCGGAAGTTCCTCGTCTTCATCGTGATGCTCGAGGCTTTTACTCGCCTCAAGTTCACGCTGTCGCTGCCCGCGGGTCTTGCGAACCAGCGGGGCGACCTCCTCCTCGGACTCGTCGTCGTCATTGTTCTCGTCGCTCCTGGAATCGCCTTTGGCGGGAGGCGACTCGCCCATGTCCTGGACGGACGAGCTCGAATTCTCGTCGTCCGAAGGCGGGAGCCATCCTTCCACCACTTGGAACAGCTGCAAAGAACGCAAGATGAAATTAGAATTACCGCGACTGCAAAAACTGCGACTGCGAACGAAGCGAGGTGATTACCGTTGGGGCTGGACGCTTTGCGGTGTAGGGGGCGACCCCAGCCTGTACATCCAGGTACACTGCCTGGGTGATCTTATTTAGTGCTGGGATGTAGTCCTCGAGCTTCCATTCGGCGAGGCAGGCCTTCGTCGAGTCGTCCCGACCGGTGTACTGGTACATGTAGTGCTCGCGCCCGAGCCAATGGACGAGCGTCGCCCGAAACCAGCGGTTGTACAAGTTTATTGTCGGAGGCCCCTCTTCTTGACCGCGGATGGTGCGGAGCATTTCGTCGACGACCATCCGTTGGTCGTTGGGAGCTTGCCGACTTGAAGGCAATGGCTCGGACCGGTTGGTGGAGTACCGCGGGATCGCCGTCTCGCCCTCCGGGGTCGCCTCGGCAACATAGAACCACGACTTCTTCCAGTCGCTCGCGGCCTTGGCGGGCAGCATCAAATCGAAAAATGAAGCCCTTGACTTCACCTGGAAGGTTAGGCCGCCCGCGGCAAGCATTGGGCCGCCCGCCTCCTCACGGCTGATCCGTCCGTGGAACAGATCTTGCCATAGAGGGAAGTAGGGCCGGCAGCCCAAGTAGCACTTTCGCAGAGCATACGAAGATGGCGAGCTGCTCGATCTTTGTGGGGACCCAGATCTGATGGCTGGATCCGTAGTAAGCGCGAAGCGCCCGGAAGAAACGGGGCGTGGGAACCCTAGCCCCCGTTCAAGATGGCTGGTGAAGCAGATGAATTCCCTCTCTCGCGGGTTCGGGGTCACCTCTCCGGCCGCGGGGATGCGCCAGCAGCCGGCTCGCAGGATCCCGGCCTCCTCAAAGGAAGCCAGTTGTGCCCTCGTGCATTTAGATCTACCCCAAGGTTCGGTGGAGAGGGCCATGGCGGAAATATTTGTGGGGGGTCGGAGGATTTCTGGTCGGCTGGATCGCAATGCGAAGGGAGGCGAAAGTGCGTGCAGTCGGAGGAAATGGTGAGAGGGTGGTTCTCTAATCGCCTGCCATTCCCCTTATATAGCGGTTGTTACCCGCCAAATCAGGGAGCCGTTACTACGCGGTGATTACGCCGAAAGTTACCGTTGGATTACCCCAACGGCTAGTTTGACCACGTTTAACGGTCCAACTTCAGCCACTTGGCTCGCCGACCCGATCACTATGACAGTGTTTCGCCGACTCGACTTGCCAAAGCTGCGATCAGGATGACTAGTTTTCTCCTTTATCGAGGAGCCTTGACGATTATTTGGATGTCTACTCGAAGCCGTATACTCATTGCCTGAGCCACCTCGCCAATCGACGGCGGCCTCGGGGACTCTTGATGGGGATCGCCTACCGGGTATACCAGTGAGACGTTCAATCAGCCCAGAATCGTGAGTGGGCTGCAGGGCGGCGGCCGGATCTAGGCTGGCGTGGATCCAAGCGATCGAAGCTGAAGGCCCGAAGGTAGATAGGCCTAATCGATTAGGTTAAACAAGTACCGAGGCCTTAACTGATTCGGTTGAGATATGTAAACCCTAGGGAGGTGAGCCTATAAACCTCCTGGGCGTGTAGAGATCGTTCCATCATACACCCAAGCGACTGCACGAGCTAGCCCTTTGTACCTCCTCCATAATACAATCTCGCAGAGTAGGTCTTTACCCTCAGGGGAACACAGGTGGGTAAAACCCTGTGTCTCCGCCCTCATCTTGCACCGCAGATGGCTGGCCGCCCTTGCCCCTCGTTCTACTACTCGTTGCCGATTGCAGCATCTGCCATGACCATTCCCACGATAGTGGCAGTAAGGCGGTGGTGGAAGCTGGTACTTCTGCCGAAGGCGGCGCCCTTGCTCCCCAGAAACCCTTTGAGTTCCCAAAGATAGTCTACCCGGCGCTTACACCGAGTAGCACATCTGTGGTTCCTGGAGTAGCACCGACATCTCTGACATGCGGTCTTGAGGAGCTCCTCCGACAAGCAGAAATATTGCAAGGAAATAGCATTTCCTTTGGCAAGCTGCTAGCCGAGAGCGCTACGAACCTCAAGATCATCGCACTTGTAAGTTTACTTTGCCTTTTGCATTTCATATGAGTATCCCACTGTAGCCCCCGAGGATGTAGATGGAAAACCATAGGTTTTGCATCTATATGCTCTAAGAGTGACTAAGTTAGAAAAAACTCTCACTGTAGCCCCCAAGCATTTAGATGGAATAAACTATTCTGACTAGATGCTTTAAGAGTAGCATACGCAGTGTTTATAATTTTTCAATACTGTAGCCCCCAAGCCTCTAGTTGTAACTAAATTAATTCCGACTAGATGCTTAAAGAAAAGCTAAGCAGATTTCGAGTTAAAAACTTTATACTGTAGCCCCCAAGCTTCTAATTGAGAACTGAATTAGCTCCGACTAGATGCTTAAAGAAAAGCTAAGCATATTGCTAAGTAAAAAACTCTATTTGGCAGCCCAGGCGTCTAGGTGGAATTTTTCGACTAGATGCTCCAAGTAGACTAAACAATGGTTTAACTTTTTCTTTTTCCAGCGAGAATGCTCGGAGGTCATGGCTAACAACAAGTACCCAGGAAGATGCCTTGAGATCTTGAAGCGAAAAGGGTAAGCGCCATCTTGAAGGACAGATAATCAAAAACAAGAGTCTTCTTTTTCGCATTCCGTCTTGGTTTTGTGCCTACATTCTCCAGTACTTTCATGTACTTTGTTTTCTCCGACTTTGCAGAACATGTTGCCAAGGCCAAGGACATTGTCGAGCAGTCCAAGCATATCCAGCAGCTGGGCAGCGAGAACAAGATCCTTAAGGAGGAGAGGAAAGAAATGCTGAAAATGCATGAGGATTCCATGAAGGCCCTACATGACTCCGCCTTGTATTTCTGTAGTCTGGATACTTTAAATTTATTGAACTCATGTGCTCCTTGTCGGAACTTGCAGCTCCTATGGGTTTAACCCGATCGCCTCCTTCGGACAAGGAATGCATGATTCTGGCCGGCAACTTTATCAACACCGCCATCACCCAAGCCAAAGAGATTGCCAAGCCCCTTCAGATACACATCAAGGCCTCAGACTCCATGGCGAAGTACTCGGAGATTCTGCGCCGAGCCCCCGAGCGTGTCACAAGCTGGAAAGCTTCATGTGCAAGGGTTGGCGCAAGGATGGCGCTGTCAATGGTGAAGGCACACTACGAAGGTGCCGACATCGACACGGTGACCTCTGGTATCCCCGACGTCGACGATGACGGCAAAGAGATTGATCATGAAGCCATCATGTCGTCCCTCGCGGGCTATGACACCAGAGTTGCCGAGTTGGTGGACATCGACGTCTTCGTGCCCATGAACACCATCGACAGCGTCAACCAAGATTCCTCCGAGTCCCACCACAGTGCTGATGTTGAGGGTGATTCTCCGGCTGGTGACGATGCTGCTTCGAAGTCTCCTACGCCAAAGGAATAAAAAACAACTTTGTAATATTTGTTTCACCTTTGGTGTATGCGCGGAAAAAACTTGATGATGTAACTTAAGGCGGAAAACAATGGTTGTTATTTCCTACTACTTAAGAACTAGTTTCCAGCATGTATATATTTCGTAAGCAAGTGCTGGCTTATCCATTTCTTTGGTTCTTATGCTTGACTTTTCGTGAGTCAGAAGACTCGTTGTCGGAACCATGCGCTCAGGTGATGATGCCCAATGGCACCGTCAATAACCTGAGCACAAAATCGTCGACAATAAGTGCCAAAAGTCACTACTCCAGAATCCACATAAAAACGACAAAGAACGTGTAGACCAGAAAACTTAAGCTAACGTCCGTAGGCAGAATTTTCACAAGTGCAAATGCAAGACTTGTGCATAAAGGTTTTATATGATCCAAAAATGAACACTAAAGGAGGTAAAAGACTCAGAAATATGAGTGAACCAGAGAGCTTTATTTCATTGATCATATAAGAGATACACAATTATATTAAAAATGCTAAGTGTAAAAAGGATGTAGCTGTGCTATGTTCCATGGCCGATCAAGCTCCGGGTAGTCATCATCTGGGTCACATCGCTTACGCTTATGATCCTCGTTGGGTCTATGCTTTAGTTCATGATTGTCAACAAGGTAGTAAGACCCATTGAGCAGCGCCTTGCTTATGATGAACAGTCCTTCCCATGGCGGGGATAATTTGTGTGACTTCTTCTGCTTAAGTCGGAGCACCAAATCCCCCTCTTTAAACGAGCGATGCCGAATGCGGCGACTATGGTAGCTGTGTAGCTTCTGCTGGTAGATGTCGGATCTTTGGAATGCCAAAACGCGCTCCTCCTCGAGAAGGTACACGTCTAGGCGTCTGGATACTTCAGCGTCATCTTCGTCGTAGGCGGCAACTCTTGGTGCATCATGGAGTATGTCGGAAGGCAGGATTGCTTCTGCTCCATATACCATGAAGTAAGGGGTGTAGCCGTTGGATCTGTTGGGTGTAGTTCGCAAACTCCACAGCACAGATGGCAATTCTTCCGCCCAGGCTCCGGCTGCTCTATGCAGCGGTGCCTCAAGACGTGGCTTGATTCCCTGCAGAATTAATCCATTGGCTTGCTCAACCTGACCATTGGATTGTGGGTGTGCCACAGATGCAAGGTCAAGTCGGATGCCTTTCTCCCAGCAATAAGCCTCCACTTCTCTGAATGATAAATTGCTGCCCTTGTCGATGATAATGCTGTGTGGGAGACCAAATCTCACCACTAGATCTCGGACAAACCTGAGGGCAGTTGCCCCATCAAGCTTTCTAATGGGTTTATCTTCTATCCATTTAGTGAATTTGTCAACTTCTACAAGCAGATGCGTAAATCCACAAGGTGCCGTCTGCAACGGTCCCACCATGTCCAGCCCCCAGAATACAAATGGCCAAGTTATTGGTATTGTTCGCAGTTCTTCAGCAGGAACATGTGGTTGTCGGGCATAATACTGGCATCACATGCATGTCTCAACCAGCTTGTCGGTGTCCGCCTTTGCGGTCAGCCAGTAGAATCCTTGCCGGAAGGCTTTTGTGACCAACGATCGAGGAGCGGCGTGATGCGCGCAATCTCCGAGATGGATTTTGCGTACGATTTCCATACCTTCTAGCTGGGAAACACACTTTAGGTATACACCAGTAGTGCTTCTTTTGTAGAGTTGGCCATTGATTATGGTATAACCCTTTGCTCGTCATACTATTTGCCGTCTTTCGACTTCATCGTCAGGCAAAGTTCCGTGTTCGAGGTATTCCATGAACGGTTTTGTCCAAGCCGGAGGGACTTTAGTCACCATGTTGACGAAAGAGTCAGCTCTATCCGGGTTGTCGATGTCGGCTCCCTTCACGGATGGTGTGCGCAGGTGCTCTAGGAAAAGTCCTGGCGGAATTTTCTTGCGCCTTGATCAAAGCTTAGACAACAGACCAGCCGCCTTGTTTTGTTCCCTAGGTACATACTTGACTTCGTAGCCCAAGAATCTCTTAGCTATCTCGTCCACTTCGTCTCGATATGCCGCCATCATAGGGTTCCGCGCATTCCAGGTGCCAGCCACCTGCTGGGCAACCAAGTCGGAATCTCCACAGCAAAATATGCACTTGATGCCAATATCCTTGGCTACACATAGTCCGTGAATGAGTGCTTCATACTCCGCCATGTTGTTTGTAGCCTCGAAGTGGATCTGCAGAACGTAGTGTAGCTTGTCTCCTTTTGGTAACTGTAGCAATACACCAGCCCCCGAGCCGTTGAGCAGCTTTGATCCGTCAAAGTGCATCACCCAGTACTCTAGTTCTGGCAACGGAGTAGCATCTGGCATCTCCGTCCAATCTGCAACAAAATCTGCCAAGGCTTGTGACTTGATAGCGTCACGTCTCTTGTAGGTGATATCGAAGGCGGCAAGTTCAATGCCCCACTTCGCGACCCTTCCTGTAGCGTCGCTGTTATTGATAATGTCGGACAGTGGGGTCTTGCTCACCACTATGATTGGGTGCTCCTGAAAGTAATGCCTCAGCTTCCGGGAAGCAAGGAGTACTCCATAAGCTATTTTTTGGTAGTGCGGGTAACGCTGCTTGGACTCCGTCAAGACCTCGCTCACATAGTAAACTGGTCGTTGAACTCCGTGCTCATAGCCTGGTTCCTTCCGCTCTACCACGACGATGATGCTGATAACCCGGTTGGTTGCCGCCATGTAAATTAACAGGGGCTCACCAGGCTCGGGTGCTGCAAGGATGGGCGCTGAGGAAAGAATCTCCTTGAGCTGCTTCAATGCTGCATCTGCTTCGTCTGTCCATGTGAATTTGTTCGCCTTCTTCAGCAACTTGTACAGCGGCAGGACCTTCTCTCCAAGTCGGCTGACGAACCGACTAATTGCTGCAACACAACCTGTTAGCCGTTGAATGTCCTTTAGGCATGTCAAACGGTTTATGTTTAAGATGGCCTTGATTTTCTCCGGGTTGACCTCGATTCCACATATTGAAACGATGAAACCCAACAATTTGCCGGCTGGAACCCTGAAGACGCACTTCTTAGGGTTAAGCATCATGTTGTATTTCCGGAGATTATCAAAGGTTTCCTTTAAGTCGGAGATTAAGTCGTTTGACTTTTTAGACATCACCGTGATATCGTCCACATAGGCGTGAACGTACCGACCAATTTGGTCGTGGAGGCAATGTTGCATTGTCCGCTGGTACGTAGCACCTGCGTTTTTCAGCCCAAAGGGCATCGTGACTAGCAAAACGTGTCGTATGGGGTAGTGAACGAAGTGGCCAATTGGTCCGAATTCCTCATCTTGATCTGGTGGTATCCTGAGTATGCATCGAGAAAACACAAAAGTTCCGAGCCAGCCGTCGAGTCAATGACTTGGTCAATGCGAGGCAAAGCAAACGGATCTTTGGGACATGCTTTGTTCAAGCCGGTGTAATCAACGCACTTTCTTAATTCATTGGTTCCCTTTTTGGGGACAAGTACAGGATTGGCCACCCATTGGGTGTGAAGGACTTCTCGGATAAATCTAGCCTTAAGTAACCTAGCTATATCTTTGCCAATGGCGCGTCTCTTTTCATCTCCAAAGCGTCGTAGAGGTTGTTTCACTGGTTTGCATTTTGGATCAATGTTCAAGCTGTGCTCGGCAAGTTCCCTAGGTACACCTTTCATGTCGGTAGGTTGCCAGGCAAAGATGTCCCTATTCTCACAGAGGAACTTGACGAGCGCACTTTCCTATTTGGGATCCAGGTTCGTCCCAATGGCGGTGACCTTGGAGGCATCGCCTACCACAAGTTCCACCACTTGGTCTCGATGGAGGCCTTGAATGTAGGAGCAGAGTCGGAGATCTGCTCCTTCGACGCGGGCATCTCTTAGTCATCGACCTTGCTCTGGATCTCCTTGAATTCTTCGCTATAGAGGACAGCTTCTGCAACGGCTGCTTCATTGATCTCGCAGTCCCTTGCCTTGGTAAAGCTTCCGGATACGGTGATGATGCCGTTTGGTTCGGGTATCTTGAGTTTGTTGTAGACGAAGCATGGCTTGGCCATGAACTTGTGGAATATGTCACGGCCGAATATGACGTGGTACACGCTCTTGAAGGGGACCACCTCGAAGGTCATGCGCTCTTGGCGGTAATTATTAACATCGCCAAAGGCAACCTAAAGTGTAATGCACCCAAGGGACCGAGCCTCCCGACCAGGAACTACGCCATGGAAGATGGTGTTGGTCCGCCTTAGGTTTGCCTCCGTCAAGTTCATCTTCTGTAGTGTATCCAGGTACATGATGTTGATGCTGCTTCCACTATCCACCATACACTTGGTGAACTCCACGCCGTCAATCAAAGGGTTGATGACCATGGCGTACTGGTTCTCTGTGGGTATAAGGTCTGGGTGGTCCGTCCTGTCCCAAGTTATTGGAACCTCCGACCAGCGCATGTACTGGGGAACTAGGGGAGAGTGGCCATCAGGATCCTCAGAGAGGTCTTCTGTTGTCGGACGATGGGGGTGCCAAGGAAGGTGTGGTAGACTGGAGCCTTCTTTGTGAAGGGGTTCTTCCCCTTCTCGTCGCTCTTGGCAGCGTGCTTGGGGTCAACGTCCTCATCCATGTCACTTGAATCCTTGGACTCCTCCTCCTTCTTCTTCCCCTTGCCCTTGCCTTGCGTACATTCTTGACTTCGCTTGTAGCCGGACTCCGGGTCTTCCTTGAGGTCGTTGACGAACTTGCAGTGTCGATTGGTATGGGTGGCCTTGCCGTTGGCGTCGAGGTGTACGAGGCATGACATATCATGGTACTCCTTGTAGGTTTGGGGAACGCGGAGCGGCGCCAAGGTAGTTTCACTTCCTCGTTGCTGCCCATGACCAGCTCCCCTTCCTCGGCCACATTGTCCGCCTTCTCCTCGTCCTGCAAAAGTAATAGCGACCATGTCGGTAGATTGCTTTTCTTCTAGAGCGGTTTTCTGCTTTGTACTGCTGTTCCTCCGAGATTGGGTTGGAACGGCCGTTGCCGGCAAAGAGCCACGAGCATCATCGTCGGCAGCTACGAACTCACTAGCTAACTGAATCATCTGATTCAAGTCAAGCTGATGATTGTCCTGCAAGCGCTTTAGCTTATGTCGGAGCAACGTACCCCTTTACAACCCATCGATGAAGGCGGCCATGGCGGTCTGAGCATGCACTCCTGCGCAAGAATTTTTCATATCCAGCCAGCGGGAGAGCTAGGCGCGAGACGTCTCGTCTTTCTCTTGCACGCACCGCTGTAGATCGCCCATAGTGCAGGGACGCTTGTATGTACCCTCAAAGTTCTTGGTGAATGCTTCTTGCATATCCATCCAGTTGTAGATAGATTTCTCCGGCAAGTCGTTGATCCATTGACAGGCCGTGCCTGCCAACATTAACGGGAGGTCCTTAACGGAGACGTTGGGGTTGCCTCCGGCAATCTCCACCGCGTTGCCGTAGTCCTACAACCATGTGGCAGGTTTGGCGGTGCCGTCATAGGGCTTGATGGTCTTGTCAATCCGGAAACCTTTGGGGTAAGTTGCGGACCGTAATGCAGGTCCAAAGCAACGTGGTCCCAGGTATGGTCCTTCCCGGGCCTCGTGGATCTTATCGATCCGCGAACGTGCATCGTACGGCTCTGGGTTCTTCTTCTTTTTGTCAACAGGGGATGGGCTGCGTGAACAACGCAGGCCCCCTCCTCCATGGTGACTGCTTGGTGGTGACGGAGGCGGAGGTGGCGGTGGGTTAGCCTTCTTGCTGTTACCCTCTTGCGACGCCTCACGCTTGTCACGGTTGCTTGTCGAACACGGAGGGTCATGGCGTGACCTGCTCTTGTGTCCTTGGTTGCGCTCTCCGTCATGACGGGTCTGCTCCGCGTTGTCGCGGATGACGATGCCACACTGCTTTGGTGGGGGCATATCTGTATGATGGTGAGCCTTGTAATCTTCGTGATGTCGGGGAGATCGGGGCGGTGGCGATGGGCGACGAGGTCGGGCCTTTTCTCCGTGGTCGGAGGATATGGGGATGGCATCCTTCCTGTTGCGCGCATCCCTCCGTCCTCGTTCTGATGAACCCATCTGGGACCCAACATCAAGAGGAGATCTGTCCCTTGGCGGCTTGTACTGGCTAGATTGGCAGAGCGCTGGGTCAGACTCAAGCCTCTGAGAGGTGGCCTTTTCCTGCTGCTTCACCGCCTTGGCCACTAGGTCATAGACTTGTTCCACTGCCTCAGGCGATCTATCCTGCTCCGGAAGGGTATTGGCGACGGTGAGGTTAAGGAGTGGGGTGGGCATCACCTGCTTGCCTTCACTGTCAATGTATGGCTTGGCCTGTGCCGGCTTCGAGGGAGCCCATCCTAGGTTGCGCCGTACACCAGGGTCGTTGATGACGCGAGCCGGAGCTTTCTTAGCCTTCTGCTGTTGCAGTAAAGTCTTGTAATCGGCCTCCATTGCTCTAGCTTTCTCTATGGACTTCTGTGCGTTTACCAGATCTCGATCTAGTTTTGCGCCTTGCTCCGCAATGGCCTGCGCTTCCTCCAGCAACTGTTGGCGCTTCTCGTCAAGCTGGGTCACGTCCCGGATATGAGCAACGGTTAGTGGCTCCACAAGGAGATTGCCGTACATCACTCTATCAGCTGGAGTAACTTGGGCTGCTGTCGACGTAGATGCTGGAGGCGGCAAGTTTGCAGCGTTGTTGTTGCTCGGGCCGGTGCCAAGTTCCTGCAGCTGCTGCACTAGGTTAGGCGAAGGAGGCATTACTTTTGCGCGATCATCGTCAGCAGCAATAAGTGGCCCCTTCCCCTTTTCCAGCGCCGTAGGCGGAGCTCGTCCGGGTTGATCTTCATCCATCGCCGTCCCGATGGTGACGAACACCTCTCAAGACGTGACGGCATTGTTGGCTTGCTCGTCGCGCGTGTACTCCTCCTCCATCTCCTGCATGGCGGAGTCTAGTTCCTCTGGACTGAAATATATCTCCTCTGAATCTGCACTAAAGTCAGCATAAAGCGCGTCAATGACATAGTCGGAGGGTGCCAGGACTTCCTCGATGACGGAAGGTGGAGGTGCAACAACAGCTACGATGACTGGAGGCGGTGGCGCAGCTGCGACGATGGCGGCCGGAGGCGGTGGTGGCAGTGGCTGAATCGGAGGGGCTCCGTCGATGAGCTGGCGTTATGCGAGTGCCGCTTGACCTCCACGTAGTTGTTGGTGTTCACCATGCCTTGAAGGTAAGGCGTCTGGCGCTTCTTGCCGTCTTAGAGAATGTTGGAGAAGCGTGCCATGGTCCAGTCCTTCCACAAAGTGATACATAGCATCCTCATTGGGGTAGTGGGCCAGATCGGCTCGTATATGAAGCCACCTAGATAGGTAATCGCGGGGGTTTTCGCCCACTCTCTGAACGCAGCGCGCCAGATCGAAGATGGTAACCATGCCGACGAATTTGGATCTCTGCTGTCCAGACGCACGGACGAAGCTGGCAGATTTGCAGTGATCTTCCACCTTTATATCCTGCACAGGGGCGGTTTGGGTGGGTCTTGAATTTTTCCGATCTTTGCCGGCAAACTCCGAGAAGAGACCCGACATCGATCCTTCTGCGAACGTGTCCTGCCCGTAGGCGGTCCGTGCGGGTCTTGGTGCTTTCCGATCTTTGCCGGCAAACTCCGAGGAGAGATCCGACATCGATCCTTCTGCGAACGTATCCTGCCCCTAGGCGGTCCGTGCGGGTCTTGATGCTCCTCCGACTCCCAGGGAACTAGTGCCCGAGTCGGTTTCGCCGATGAAGAGGTGGATGTCTCCGATAGGAACGATCGAACACCGCGTGGGGTTCGTCTTCGCCGGGATCCAGAACTCGTCCGGAGGGACGATCAGAACATTGCTGGAGAAGAGAACGCGACCGATGGCTAACATTTCGCCGATTCCCGCAAAGATCTTGGTCCTCGCCCGCTGAAGAGCCTGAAGCGCCTCTTGCCCCGGTGGGCCAGTATCGTGGTATTGCCGGCAAATGCGCCATGGAGGGTCCTCACGATGCGTGTTTAGAGGCGTGGGGTAAGGCGGCGGTTGGAGTGCGAGGTAACACAGCTTACCCAGTTGAGATCCTACAACGGTGGCGAATCCTACTCTGCTATAAATCACTATAAGGGCATCGCGATTCACGAGGATTGGTTCGTTGTGCGAGGTGACTAGAGAGTCTAAGTTATCGTGCCCTAAAGGCTCCCATAGGCCCGACTTATATAGTCGCCAGGTCCTAGGGTTACAGGGAAAAGTCCTAGCCGGACATGTTATAGAGTCCTACACCATCTATTACTAGTCTTGTGTATCTTGCACTCCAAGGCTCCGGGTACGTTGGTGACTCCACCGTAGCCTTCTTTTATCCGGCATGGGCCTCCCTTCTGGATCCATCTAACTGGGCCGCCCAGCAGGCCATAGGCCATGCTACCGACTATGGGCCACCCCGGTTATCCGGATAAGTGACATGCTATGAGGATACCCATGTAGCATATCCCCAACACAGAGTGTAGCAACAAGACTACCATTCGGCTGACATACAATACGGCAGCAGCGAACTTGAGAGCTGCGGAGGCAGCCATGGCCGAGTTACCCCACTTGACGGGTGAAGCAAAGAAAAAGCAATAGGAACGAGTAAACGAGTTGGTGAGAGCAGCAGGAAAGCTGAATGAAGCATACTACAGGGCAAATCCGGGTATAGCTGGAAGGTCACAGCTCGTTCACTCAGCAATCCCAATCCTGGCCAGGTCAGCCGGGCATATAGCTTCCTCACCAGGGGTTGCTCCGAGACAGAGAAAAGAAAAAAGTGTGGTCTCAGGAAAAAACAAACAGATGGTTGCCTATGATCCGGTAGTGGCTCAAGGAAACCCGGCCCATGCCCAAGACACAAGGAGAAATGTTGGTCAAGGAAACGAGAACCAAGAAAATGCCAGTCGAGAGAGGCAAGGTGGACAAATAAATGATAATGGAGGCCAGAACTTTGCACCTCAGCCTAGGCGTGGGACTCACTTGGCAGGAGGAGGAAATCCGGCTCCAAATCCTCCAGCAGCCCAACCCGAAAAAAGACAACAAAGTGTAAGACGTACAGTGCAGCAAGTCGCAAATCCGAATGCAAACAGGTACAATGATGGTTACTCATCAATGGTGAATGATGGGTATGAACTGTCATATCATGTGTACCAAGCTATGGGATCAAGGCTAGGAGGCAGAAACCTCCAACCAGATGATGCAAGACTAAAGCTCGGCCGAATAAAGATGGCAGAGCTTGTCGAGTCACAAGGTCCTCAGGGTCCATCATGTTTTGGCCCAAGGATCATGAGAGAGCCGCCAGTGCCAAACTTTCAGCTGGCAAGAGGAACAAAGACGTATGATGGAAGCACCAAGCCAGAGGATTGGCTGATTGATTATGAAACTGTGATAAAAATTGCACTGGGTAATGTAAGATGGGCAGTCAGATACGTGCCATAGATGCTGGAAGGACCAGCGCGGGTATGGCTCAATAACATGCCACCAGGAAGCATCAACAGCTGCATTGATTTCCAAGAAGCTTTTGTGAGTAATTTCACGAGCACCTACAAGAGGCCGAATCGCCCACAACAGCTGGCTATGTGCAAACAGAGACCAAATGAAACAGATAGAGAGTTTCTCACTAGATGGTGCACCATGTGCAATTCTTGTTAAGGAGTAATTGAATCCCTGGCCATTGCGTGATTTGGACAAGGATGAAGGAACGAAAGTGTGCTATGGCAAAGGTTACAGAGAGATATGCCGGCAAGCTTAGCCGAAACGATAAGGATTGCCAACTGGTATGCATTAGGAGATCCGACTCAGCCTCTGCTTATGTCGGCAGTCGGGATCACTGAGACTCAGATTTACGATGCAGCCGGGTCACAAAGGCACCATGAAAGAGGCGAGTACATGAGCAAACAACGAGACGAGAGGCCAGATTACAGGTATGGTTCGACTCAAGTTGCAACCGTAAGTCAAGATCATCCTGATGCTGGAAGCACTCAGCGGACAAGTGGGCAACAACAATGGATACCAAAAAATGATGGCAAAAAGACATATGAACAGATAAAGCCATATTAAGGAAGGCAAAAGTACACTTATGAAATGATGTTGAGAATCAGCCGTGCAAGTTTCACACGCCGAGTCCAAGTAAGCAGGAAAATCACACAACTAGACAATGCACTTGGTTCCAGAAGGGTGACAGAGTAGAATCGCCAACTCAGCAGCTACCACCACCTCCCCCCCACCACCACTTACAGGAGGAAATGCTCAGGTTGTTGGAACTGAGCATAGATATGAGAACCGACAACCGAGATATCATAACCAAGAAAGAAGAGAGTCTGTGCATCAAGTGCATGACCCAAGAAATGATGGCGCTCATGTCGTCCATGGGACCAGAAACGAGTACAGAGAGCATCGCCAGAGCTATGTTGTGTTTGTCATAGAGCCAACTGACAAGAAAAGTCAATAGAGAGATGGAAGTAAATGCGACAATGCCAGCAATACCAAAATGCATGCACTGGTCTGAGCAGGAGATAACTTGGAGCATAAAGGATCACCCCAAGATCATGCCGACACCAGGAGGATATGCTTTAGTATTGGATCCAACTTTCATGGGCCCAGATATCAATGTGAAGTTCTCCAAGGTACTGATATACGATGGAAGTATCATTAATATCATGTATAAGGATACTATGCTCAAGTTGGGCATCACCATGAACATGCTAGAGCCTACTAAGACAACGTTTCATGTCATTGTGCCGGGATTGTCATGTGAGACAATTAGGAAGATCTGGGTTGACGTCTTATTCGGCAACAGAGAGAATTGTCGTACTGAGGCCATAGAGTTCGAGGTGGTTGATCTTGTTAGCTCATACCATGCGTTACTCGGCAGACCAGCTATGGCAAAGTTTATGGCCACTCCTCACATTTCTTATCTAAAGATGAAGCTACCAGGCCCATGTGGATTTATCACAGTTGAGGGTGACTACAAGCAATCTATCGCATGCGCCTCAGCCGGATCTTCACTGGCCGAGTCACTGGTGATAGCGCAGGAGAAGCAGCAAATGATGGAGGTTACAGCATTGGCTAAGGCGACACAAATGTCTATGCCGGTACTCACTAACCCGCATGGCAGTGTGTCTTTTCAAGCTACTAAGGAGACAAAAAAGATACAGATTGATGAGGCTTTCCCGGAGCGCACAGTGACTATTGGCGCCGGGTTATCTGACAAATAGGGAAGCGAGCTCACCAGCTTCCTCCATGAGAATCGGGATATCTTTTCATGGTCCACACATGATTTGCAGGGGTTTCCGAGGGAGCTAGCTGAGCACTCTCTTCATGTAAGGCAAGATGGCAAGCCGGTGAAGCAATCCCTCCGCCGCTTCACTTGAGATAGGAGGAAAGTAATAGCTACCGAGATAGCCATGCTCTTGGCCGCTGGGTTTATCATGGAAGTATTGCATCCAGATTGGTTGTCAAATCCAGTCCTGGTCGAGAAGAAAAAGGATGACCCGAATGTGGAAGTGGTGTGGCGCATGTGTATTGACTAGACGAACCTCAATAAGGCGTGTCCAAAAGATCCATTTCCACTCCACGGATCGATCAAGTCATTGAATCTGCTGCCGGGTGTGAGTTGTTGTCATTCATGGATGCGTATTCTGGTTTCCACCAGATACCACTGAATTCGAGGGATCAAATAAAGACAGCTTTTATCACCCCGTATGGGGCTTATTGCTATCGTATTATGCCGTTCGTGTTAAGAAATGCAAGTGCAACATATCAAAGATGCATGCAAAAATGCTTACATGATCAACTTGACAAAAATGTTCAAGTATACGTCGATGACGTGGTAATAAAAACCAAACAAAGTCACACTCTAATCGAGGACTTGTGTCAAACATTCGCAAACTTAAGAAGATTCCGGATGAAACTTAACCCGGAAAAATGCACCTTCGGTGCCCCGGCTGGAAAATTACTCGGATTCCTTGTATCCAACCGAGTAATTGAAGCTAACCCGACAAAGATCAGGGCCATCGAGAGAATGGAATTGCCCAAAACCCTCAACGATGTCCAGAAGTTTATAGGGTTCCTAGCCTCGTTGAGTAGGTTTGTAAGTCGGCTAGGTGAAAAAGCCTTACCATTATATCAACTGATGAAAGAATCAGATAAATTTACATGGACACAACAAGCTGATAGAGCTTTCCATGAACTTAAAAAGATGCTGGAAACAACACCAATATTAGCCTCACCACTATCCAAAGAGCCAATGCTGCTCTATGTCACAACAACCAACAGAGTTGTCAGTACGGTAGTAGTGGTAGAGCGCGAAGAAGAGGGCAAATAAGTCCAAAAACCAGTTTATTACTTGAGCTCTCTACATCAAAACAAAACTACCCCCACTATCAAAAAATGACATATGGGGTGTATATGGCAGCAAAGAAGCCGAAGCACTATTTTCAAGAACACCCAATCCAGGTAATATGCGAGGCACCTATCTCGGACATATTAGGCAATAACGATGCCAGCGGCCGAGTGGCGAAATGGGCCATAGAGCTAGCAACATATACTCCACAATACGATAGGCGAGATGCAATTAAATCTCAAGTGGTGGCAAAAAAATTCGTGGACTGGATGGAAACGCAATATGAGCCACCATTGTGAAGGGAATATGCCCTAAGAGGCAATAATAAAGTGGTTATTATGTATATTCCAAGTATATGATAGATGTTTATTTTGCATGCTATAATTGTATTAATATGGAAACATTAATACATGTGTGTTTAATAAACAAACAGAAAGTTCCTAGTTATGCCTCTCTCATAAACTAGCTCGTTGATTAACAAGATGATCAAGGTTTTCTGATCATGGACATTGGATATTGTTAATAACGAGGTCACAACATTAGTGTAATGGTGTGATGATCTTCCATCCGAAGTATAGCATTACGATCAAAGTCATTGGGTTTATATTGCTATAACAACATACAAAGTGATCCTAAAATCCTTAGACCATGAGATCATGTCAATCACTAACACCGGAAGAGTATCTTGATAACATCAAACGTCACAGCGTAACAGGGTGATTATAAAGATGGGATCAATACTACTAAAGTGTTATGTTGAGGCCCATGGATCGAGAGTGGAATTTGTTCATCCCGATGACGGATAGATATGCTCTGGGCCCTCTCGGTGATATCACATTGATTAGCTTGCAAGCAAGTGATTTGATCACTAGAATGTTATATCACGGGAACGAGAAAAGAGTACATGTTGAATCTCGGACATGTCATATATCGCGAAACAAAAGGATTAATATACTAGCGTAAAAGGTTCTCGCAATCACAAGAAAGTCATCGCTGAATGTGTGGGAGTCAGTATGGATCTCCAGGTTCCGCTTCTGATTATTGTTCTGAGAGGGGTCTCGATCATGTCCGCATTATTCGCTAACTATAGGATGACACTCTTAAGAGACACCGACATCCATCTGGAGCAAAATTTTCATGCCAGAAAGAATAACAAGCGCAGGAATTTATTTCACTAGATACCGAAACGGGTTTTCGGGTGAAATTGCAGAAGTGTTTTTGCATGTGAAATGAAATACTAGCAAGGGGTTATATGTGAATGTTTGTCATTAAAGTAATTTACAAAATTCTGAATAAATAAAAGGAGTTTTATTTAATGAGAGTTTGCATTAAATTTGGTGGAAATTTAATGGGAATTTGAGTGGGTTTTTGAGTGGAGGGAATTGAAAGGGATTTTTGTGAGTGGAGTGTCCACCCACATGAATGAGGGGAGGGCAAGGGAGTAGCCCCCATGCACCGGCTACCCCCTTGGGGCCCCCCGCTCCTATAAAAGGAGCCTCTCCCTCTCTCTCACTCACACCTCCTCGTGAAGGATCTCTCCCCCCCTATACTATTTATCCCCCATGGTCTTGGACTAGCGAGATACATGTTCCCGGTGTCTATTCGGAAAGAAAGAGTTGTGCTTCCGTTGCATCGCTGGAGCGAGGAGGCGGAGGTTGCTCGGTTCCTCGTACGTGTGTGCGAGCACGGATGCGTTGCTGATTTGCGGTTCTAGGACTTCCTCTCGATCTTGAGATCGGCAAGAGATCGTCTACATCAACCATGAGTTTAACTCGTTAAGCTTTGTCGGTCTTCAAGGGTATGTTCTCTACGGATGTACATTCGCCCGTTGATTGTATCTAGTAGATAGATCTTGGTACATAGTTGTTCCCATCATAGGAAAAAATTTATTTTCTATGGTGCGAACCCTACAGTGGTATCAGAGCCGGATCTATGCGTAGATGCTTTGCACGGGTAGTACACATATGAGTATGTGAGCGATGATGATCATGTTATTGCTTCTTGGTTGTACTTTGGGTATTGGTGACATAGTGGGATGAAGCGGCCCGGACAAACTGTACATGCCTCGCACATGAGACCTGTTCCACGCTTGACATGCAACTAGTTTTGCATAAGTGGCTAGCGGGTGTCTGTCTCTCCTACTATAGTCAATATCTAATTTGCAACGAGTTTTCAACAATTTGGTTATCCTCGTTGTGGTTCATGTTCGTAGGTAAGAACGGTTCTATCTTCGAAAGCCCTAAACCACGTAAAACTTGCAATGGATAAATTAGAGGCGTCTAGTTTAGATTGTTGCTGGGCTAGTGTCATGATATGATGATGTTGTAAGTAGAAGTATAAGTCGATACTCTTACAACACACATAACGTGTAAGTTACATAGACCTTAGCCTCACACATAGAGGTATGATAGTGATCATACCACGATGCACATGATGGAGATCAAGTGCAAGAACCATATCATTTCACTTATAAACATGTGATGTTTGTTGCATCTTATATTGCTTGTTTGGCATTTTATTAGCATAATAAGATGATCCCTCATTTATATATTAAGATAATAATGTGTTCTTCCTTAAGTATGCACCGATTATGTTTCATCGCTCCAAAACATCACGTGATGATCGGGTGTTCTTGGATCCACGATCATATTTTGGGTGTAAGACAGTTACACACGCGAATACTAAGGTTCTTACTTGGCGAGCCTAGCATGTACATACATGGCCTCGGAACACGGACCAAAATGTTAAGCATGAGTCATATGGAAGATATGATGCCCATTTTATGCCCACCTTTGAAGCTACACCGACTCACGTGATGATCAAACTTGGTGTAGTGGATTTAGTTCATGTAATCACCAAAAAGGCACGAGAGATGTCATTTTTGAGTGGGAGTTCATTCTTAATTTGGATTAGTTGAATACAATTTATCATAAACTTAGTCTAAACTTTACAAATTCTGTTGTAGATGGCACCACCTGCTTTTAATTTCAATGTGTTCATGGAGAAAGAGAAACTTGCAACAAACAGTAGAAACTTTACCGAATGGGCCATGAATTTGAGGATTCTCCTCTCTGCTGCACAAAAGCAATATGTGCTAGAAGCACCGCTAGGCCCCCTACCATTCGATGATGCCCCTGACGAGGAGAAGAATGTCTATCAGACTCGTCAGGAGGACCACAACTTAGTTCATTGCGGCATATTATATGGGCTAGAGCTAGAACTTCGAAATTTCGAAAACGGCAATGCATTTGATACAATGGGTGAGCTGAAAATGATTTTCGACACACATGCTGTTGTAGAGAGCTACAATGCTTCAGAAAAGTTCTTTAGCTGCATGATGGAAGAGAACAGCTCCGTAAGTGAGCATGTACTCAATATGTCGGGTTACGCCGATAAGCTTGTGTCCTTGGGAATAATGATTCCCATTGACTTAGGCATCCATCGTGTTCTGTAGTCTCTACCACCTAGCTATAAGAGCTTCGTGATGAACTATAATATGCAAGGCATGAAGAAGTCTCTCCCCGAGCTTCTATCAATTCTTAACACTGCAGAAGTGGAGATCAAGAAAGAACATCAAGTGTTGATGATGAATAAGACCACTGGTTTCAAGAAAGACAAGAAGGGAAAACGGAAGGGAAGTAAGGGAGGCAAGCCAGTTGTCGTGCATGAAAAGAAACCCGAGTTGGCCCTAAGTCTGATACCGAGTGCTATTATTGTAAGGGGACTGGCCACATGAAGCGCAACTGCCCCAAGTATTTGGCAGACAAGAAGGACGGCAAGGCAAATAAAGGTATATGTGATATACATGTTATTGATGTGTACTTGACTAGTGCTCATGATAGCACACAGGTATTTAATCTTGGTTAAGTTGCTAATATTTGTAACTCGAATCGGGGGCTGCGGAACAAGCGACCTCTAGCAAGGGGTGAGGTCAAGATGCGTGTCGGCAATGGATCAAGTGTTGATGTGATCGCCGTCAGAATGCTACCTCTCCACTTACCGTCGGGATTAGTAATAAACTTGAATAATTGTTATCTGGTGCCATCAACTGAGCATGAACATTGTATCTGGATCGTGTTTGATGCGAAGTGGTTATTCATTTAAATCCGAGAATAATGGTTGTTCTATTTATATGAATGAAATCTTTTATGGTCATGCACCGATGATGAATGGTTTATTTCTGTTGGATCTCGATAATAGTGTTACACATATTCATAATGTTGATGCTAAAAGGATTAAACTTAATGATGATATATCTGCATATATGTGGCACTGCCGTCTAGGGCATATTGGCGTTAAACGCATGAAGAAGCTCTATTCGGATGGACTTTTGGAATCACTTGATTTTGAATCATTTGATACATGTGAGCCATGCCTTATGGGCAAGATGACTAGAACGCTGTTTTCCGGTTCAATGGAATGGGCGACAGATTTATTGGAGATCATACATTCTGATGTATGTGGTCCAATGAGTGTGTCGGCGCGAGGTGGATATCGTTATTTTGTAACTTTCACGGATGATTTGAGTATATACGGTTATATCTACTTGATGAAACACAAGTCTGAAACCTTTGAAAAGTTCAATGAATTTCATAATGAAGTGGAAAATCATCATAATAGAAAGATCAAATTTATACGGTCTGAACGTGGAGGTGAATATCTAAGTTACGAGTTTAGCACTCATTTGAAAGAGTGTGGAATTGTTTCACAACTCACACCTGCCGGAACACCACAATGAAATGGTGTGTCAGAACGTCGTAATCGTACTTTATTGGATATGGTTCGATATATGATGTCTCTGACAGACTTGCCACTGTCATTTTGGGGTTATGCACTAGAAACTGCTGCATCCACTTTAAATCGGGCACCATCTAAATCCATTGAAAAGACACCGTATGAATTATGGTTTGGAAACAAATCTAAGCTGTCATTTCTTAAAGTTTGGGGATGCGATGTTTATGTGAAAAAACTTCAACCGGATAAACTCGAACCCAAAGCGGAAAAATGTGTATTCATAGGATACCCTAAGGAAACTATTGGGTATTCCTTCTATCACAGCTCCGAGGGCAAGGTTTTTGTTGCCAAGAATGGATCCTTTCTAGAGAAAGAGTTTCTCATGAAATGTGTGAGTAATCGGAAGGTAGAACTCGAAGAGGTTGTAGAACCTTCTCTTCATAGTATGGCGAGTAGCGTAGCACCATAATTCATTCCAGAGTCGGCTTCACCAATTGAAGAGGGAACTAATGATAATGATCATGAAACTCCGAACGAGAGTACTACCGAACCTCGCCGGTCAGGCAAGACGCGTGCAGCTCCCCAGCTGTACGGAAACCCTGTTATGAATTTCATGGTTGATGAAATTGATGACCCTGCGACGTATGAAGAAGCGATGATGAGCCCGGATTCCAACAAATGGTTAGAAGCCATGAAATCCGAGATGGAATCCATGTATGAAAACCAAGTTTGGAACTTGTTGGACTTACCTCATGACCAAAAGGCCGTGGAGAATAAATGGATTTTCAAAAGGAAAACTGATGCTGATGGTAATCTCACCATCTATAAAGCTCGACTTGTCGCAAAGGGGTTTCGACAAATTCAAGGAGTTGACTATGATGAGACATTCTCTCCCATAGCTATGCTAAAGTCTGTTAGGATTATGTTAGCAATTGCTGCATATTTCGATTATGAGATATGGCAGATGGATGTCAAACCGCGTTCCTCAATGGAAACATTGAAGAAGAGTTGTATATGATACAACCAAAGGGTTTTGTCGATCCTAAGGATGCTAACAAGGTATACAAGCTCCAGCGATCCATCTATGGACTGAAGCAAGCATCCCGGAGTTGGAATCTCCGCTTTGATGAGGTGATCAAAGAGTTTGGATTTGTCAAAACTTATGGAGAGGCTTGTATTTATAAGAAAGTGAGTGGGAGGAATGTGGCATTTCTGATATTATATCTGGATGACATATTATTGATCGGAAATGATATAGATCTTTTAAACAGTGTTAAAAGTTATCTAAACATCAAATTTTCAATGAAGGACCTAGGTGAAGCGTCATACATATTAGGCATAAAGATCTATAGAGATAGATCTAGGCGCCTAATAGGGCTATCGCAAAGTACATACCTTGATAAGATTTTAAAGAAGTTTAAAATGGACGGAAGTAAGAAGGGGTTCTTACCTATGTTGCAAAGCAAGACAAAGACTCAAAGTCCGGCTACGACGGAAGAAAGAGAGATAATGGACAAAGTCCCCTATGCTTCAGCCATAGGCTCTATAATATATTCCATGCTATGTACAAGACTGGATGTGGCACATGCTAATAGTTTGAATAGTAGGTACCAATCGGATCCAGGTTCGTAACATTGGATAGCGGTCAAGAATATCCTTAAGTACTTGCGAAGAACTAAGGATATGTTTCTTGTGTATGGAGGTGAAGAAGAGCTCGTCGCTAAGTGTTATGTCGACGCAAGCTTTGACACCGATCTGGATGACTCTAAGTCTCAATCTGGATACGTATTTCTCATGAATAGAGGAGCAGTTAGTTGGATGAGTTCCAAACAACCCGTGGTGGCAGGATCAACAACGGAGGACTAATATGTTGCTGCTTCGGAACCGGCTCAGGAAGCGGTTTCATATCCAAACTAGATGTGGTTGCGAGCGCGTTGGACCCAATGGTGATCTATTTTGACAACAATGGTGCCATATCCAATGCCAAAGAACCAAGGTCTCACAAGAATTCCAATCATATTAAGCGCCGGTTTCACTCCATCCGCGAACATGTTAAGGATGGAGATATAAAGATTTGTAAAGTACACACGGATCTCAATGTAGCAGATCCGTTGACTAAAACTCTCCCTAGAGCAAAACATGATCAACACCAGAACTCCATGGGTGTTAGATTTATCGCTATGTAACTAGATTATTGTCTCTAGTGCAAGTGGGAGACTGAAGGGTATATGCCCTGAGAGGCAATAATAAAGTGGTTATTATGTATATTCCAAGTATATTATAGATGTTTATTTTGCATGCTATAATTGTATTAATACGGAAAAATTAATACATGTGTGTTTAATAAACAAACATAAAGTTCCTAGTTATACCTCTCTCATAAACTAGCTCGTTAATTAACAAGATGATCAAGGTTTCCTGATCATGGACATTGGATGTTGTTAAAAACAAGGTCACAACATTAGTGTAATGGTGTGATGAACATTCATCCGAAGTATAGCATTACGATCAATGTCATTGAGTTTATATTGCTATAACAACATACGAAGTGATCCTAATCCTTAGACCATGAGATCATGTCAATCACTAACACCGGAAGAGTATCTTGATAACATCAAATGTCACACCGTAACAAGGTGATTATAAAGATAGGTTCAGTACTACTAAAGTGTTATGTTGAGGACCATGGATAAAGAGTGGAATTTGTTCATCCCGATGACGGATAGATATGCTCTGGGCCCTCTCGGTGATATCACATTGATTAGCTTGCAAGCAAGTGATTTGATCACTAGAATGTTATATCATGGGAACGAGAAAAGAGTACATGTCCGATAACGAGATCAAACTAGGTATGGAGATACTGATGATCGAATCTCGTACATGTAATATATCGCTAAACAAAAGGATTAAGATACTAGCGTAAAAGGTTCTCGCGATCACAAGAAAGTCATCGCTGAATGTGTGGGAGTCAGTATGGATCTCCAGGTTCCGCTTCTGATTATTGATCTGAGAGGGGTGTCGATCATGTACGCATTATTCGCGAACCATAGGGTGACACACTTAAGAGACACCGACATCCATCTAGAGAAAAAGTTTCATGCCAGAAAGAATAACAAGCGCATGAATTTCTTTCACTAGATACCGAAATGGGTTTTCGGGTGAAATTGCAGAAAGTGTTTTTGCATGTGAAATGAAATACTAGCAAGGGGTTATATATGAATGTTTGTCATTAAAGTAATTGACAAAATTCTGAATAAATGAAAGGAGTTTTATTTAATGAGAGTTTGCATTAAATTTGGTGGAAATTTAATTGAAATTTGAGTGGGTTTTTGAGTGGAGGGAATTGAAAGGGATTTTTGTGAGTGGAGTGTCCACCCACATGAATGAGGGGAGGTCAAGGGGCAGCCCCCATGCACCGGCCATCCCCTTGGGGTTCCCTGAATGGATACGGGTAGGCTACACTAGTGCAAATCAAAATTTTCCACCGCGTAAATCAGGATTACTGTTGTCATAAATCACGAGATTACCACTAGACGCGCGGTTGTGGAACTTGATGAAGCGCGTCGAGGCAGTGTAGATGTTCTACGTATCCTCCTTGTCCTCGTCCCATGAGCATCTCCCCTTGCGCCGCTCGTCCAAGTGCCACAGATGCAGCACCTCAGAGGTATCCACACGTGCGGGATGGAAGCGTCATACGCTAGACTGCCAGGTGCTCGCGCGCAACACATGCGTGAGGAGTGGAAGCTAGGTGGAAAATGGTCTCACCCTGGTCAGCTCGCCCCACCCTCTCTTATAGGCGTTCCTAGTGGGCTTCTACATTAGCAGCCCATTAGTAGCCTAAGACTAGTCTAATTCGGATCTAATCCTTATTAGGCTTCGAGCCCCTTAAGTGTGTGACTGTATAGGTTCATATATGTATATACATGACACGAATACACTTATTCTATCAATAGTTGGTAGCATCCTCTAGCAAGACATGCTAACTCCTAAACGCATATAAATATCATATCGGACGAACCATCACAAGGTTTAGTACATGTCTTTTCTTTTGCCTCACGATATTTGGTCTAGCTCCAAGCTGACCTCCCTTTCTCGATACTGTAATTCGGAATCCCTTTACTAGGTTAACCATACGTAGAACGGCCATGCATTTCTGGATCCGATCACTCGAGGGGACCAGAGATATCTCTCTCAAGTAGAGAGGGGCAAATCCCATCTTGATTGACCATGCCTTGCAGCATGCTTCAAGACAAACCCGAAAGCTACCTTTATAACTACCCAGTTACGGAGTAGCATCTGATAGTAGGTCGATCCACATCTCAAGTACATGCAACAATCTCAGGTCTAAAGATAAAATGTACACGTTGTGTAGAGAGAGATGCAAGTCTAATTGCCAGTCTTAAGTTGGTTCAGTCCAACCCCATGTTCATAACATGTGTCCACATCATTGGTTTAACATCTCCATGGCTATGACTTGCGAAACATAGTTATCAACCAATTGATGTGCTAGTCTAATATTCACGTGTGTCCTCACATGAACTCCGACTAGGGACAACTATTAAATAACCATACAAGTAAAGAGTTTCAAAAAAAGTTCACATAATTGACAATCAATACAAGTTGCCTGATATGGATATTCAAGGAACATTACAATAACTCATGGATACATAAGAAATATAATCATCTATATGATTTCCTCTAGGGCATATTTCCTTCATCCCCCCTCCTATAAAAGAAGCCCCCTCCCTCTCTCTCACTCACACCTCCTCGTGAAGGATCTCTCTCCCCCTCTAGTATTTATCCCCATGGTCTCGGACTAGCGAGATACATGTTCCCGGTGGCTATTTGGCAAGAAAGAGTTGTGCTTCCGCTGTATCGCTGGAGCGAGGAGGCAGAGGTTGATCGGTTCCTCGTACGTGTGTGCGAGCATGGATGCGCTGCTGATTTGCGGTGCTAGGACTTCCTATCGATCTTGAGATCGGCAAGAGATCGTCTACATCAACCACAATTTTAACTCGTTAAGCTTTGTCGATCTTCAAGGGTATGTTCTCTACAGATGTACATCCGCCCCTTGATTGTATCTAGGAGATAGATCTTGGTACATAGTTGTTCCCATCGTAGGAAATTTTTTGTTTTCTATGCTACGAACCCTACACATTGCCAGACCCAAATTACTAGAAAATGCAGTTTGACAGGTCCAAGACAAAAATGGGATTAGGTGCCGGGATAGTTCTTACTTCACCAAAGAAGGACCAGCTCAAATATGTGTTGCATACTAATGACTTGCGAAACATAGTCATCAACCAATCGATGTGCTAGTCTAATATTCGCGTGTGTCCTCACATGAACTCCGACTAGGGATAACTATTAAATAACCATACAAGTAAAGAGTTTCAAAAACAATTCACATAATTGCCAATCAATACAAGTTGTCTGATATGGATATTCAAGGAACATTACAATAACTCATGGATACATAAGAAATATAATCATCTCTATGATTGCCTCTAGGGAATATTTCCTTCATCCCCCTCTCCTATAAAAGGAGCCCCCTCCCTCTCTCTCACTCACACCTCCTCGTGAAGGATCTCTCTCCCCCTCTAGTATTTATCCCCCATGGTCTCGGACTAGCAAGATACATGTTCCCGGTCTGCATCGCTAGAGCGAGGAGGCAGAGGTTGCTCGGTGCCTCGGACGTGTGTGCGAGCATGGATGCGCCGCTGATTTGCGGTGCTAGGACTTCCTATCGATCTTGAGATCGGCAAGAGATCGTCTACATCAACCACGATTTTAACTCGTTAAGCTTTGTAGGTCTTCAAGGGTATGTTCTCTACGGATGTATATCCGCCCCTTGATTGTATCTAGTAGATAGATCTTGGTACATAGTTGTTCCCATCATAGGATTTTTTTTGTTTTCTATGCTACGAACCCTACACTTTTCCAGACCCGAATTACTAGAAAATGCACTTTGACGGGTCCAAGACAAAAATGGGCTTAGGTGCCGGGATAGTTCTTACTTCACCAAAGAAGGGCCAGCTCAAATATGTGTTGCAAATCCACTTCGCCGCATCCAACAATGTCGCCGAGTATGAAGCACTTGTTCATGGGATAAAAGTGGCTAAAGAGATTGACATCAAGAGGATCATGTGCTTTGGCGACTCAGACTTGGTTATCCAGCAAGTATCTAGGCACTGGGACGCGCTGGATGCAAATATGGCTCTCTATCGTTTCCATGTGCAGCAGATTTCAGGATACTTTGATGGGTGTGAATTTCATCACATACCCAGAGCAGAAAATGAGGCAGCGGATGTGTTATCCAAGTTAGGCTCATCTCGGCAAGCAATCCCACCAGGAGTAGCATTGGAACATCTCAGGAAGCCATCAATCAATCCATCACCCGTATCCGAGTCAATCTTCATCCCGGCAAGCTAGCAGTCGGATGCTATACCAATGGACATTGACACAGGGGCAGGTTCGAGTAACCCGGGGACTGATTCACCTAACCAGGGGACTACCGAATCGCACTCAGGGACTCCTCAGGTTATGTCGGCAGGAACTATTTCGATTGAGCCAATGGAAATCGATGGAGAAACAGATCCAGCACCAGTGATACCAATCTAGGCACAGCCAATATTCAATTACTTAAAGGATAGAACTTTTCCCGATGATGAGATATTGGCAAGACAAATAGAGAGAAGAGCAAAAGCATACTTCATAATTAATAAGGAGTTGTACAAGAGAAGTGTGACAAGTGTGTTACAACGTTGTATGAGCTTAGAGAAAGGCCAAGAGATACTGTTGGATATTCACCAAGGAGAGTGTGGGCATCATGCCTCGTCAATAGCATTGGTAGCCAAAGCATTCCGACATGGATTCTATTGGCCAAGTGCACTAGCGGAAGCACAAGAACTAGTGAGAAAATGCAACAGATGTCAACGGTACGCAGCAAAGTCACATTTTCCTGCATCCGAGTTAAAACTATACCAATCACTTGGCCATTTGCGGTATGGTGTCTGGATATGGTGAGACCATTCAAATCAGCACGAGACGTCATGACCCACATACTATTCATGGTTGACAAGTTCATGAAATGGATAGAAGTGAATCCCATCAAAAAACTTGATGGAAAGACAACTGCCACATTCTTAAAGGATATAATCCTAAGGTCTGGTCATCCGCATAGCATGATCACAGACAATGGCACAAATTTTGCCAAAGGAGCTTTTGCTTGATTTTGCAGGGAAAGTCGAATAAGACTCGACGTAGCGTTAGTGGCTCACCCAGAATCCAATGGGCAAGTTGAACAAGCTAATGGCTTAGTTCTATCCGGGATAAAACCTCGACTAATGGAACCACTCCATAGATCACCTGGTTGTTGGATAGAGGAATTACCCTCGGTACTATGGAGCTTAAGAACAACTCTGAATTGGTCAACAGGCTATATGCCCTTCTTCCTTGTGTATGGGGCAGAAACAGTTTTGCCTGTCGACGTAGAACATGACTCGCCAAGAGTAAGGCAATACTCGGAAGCCGAGGTAAAAGAGGCCCGAGAAGATGGGGTTGATTTACTCAAAGAAGCTAGAGAACTGGCATTGTCCAGATCCGCCATATACCAACAAAATCTCCGACGCTATCATAGTCGGAAAGTTCAACCTCGTGTTTTACGAGAAGGGGATTTGATGCTCAGACTAGTGCAATGCACAGCTGGGATGCACAAATTATCACCCCATGGGAAGGACCACTCATTGTAAGCAAAGCATTACACAATGATTCATATTATCTGATAGATGCCCACGAAGTGCAAAAGAACAAGGCGGACAGGTCGGGTGATGAAACCAAAAGGCCATGGAATGTGGCATTGCTTCGTCCTTTCTACACTTAGGGAAAGCAATGTATGTATCTCTCAAACTCTCATATGTCGGACATTTATGCCAGCTATGTGCTGATAATAAAATGGTATGACTCGAAAAAATGACTAGGGGACTTCCCCTCATGTTTACTCTTACTCATTTTATGTTGGTTGTCATGGTATTGCCGACGAGTACGCCATGGAGGGGTCCTCACAGTGCGTGTTTAGAGACGTGGGGTAAGGCGGACGGTTGACGGGTACGAGGTAACACAACTTACCCAGGTTCATATCCCACGACGGTGGCGGAATCCTACTCCTACTATAAATCACTATAAGGGCAATACGCCGAGTTACAGAGATAGGTTCGCTGTGCGAGGTTATATGAATCTGTACTAAGTTGTGTCCTAAAGGCTCCCATAGGCCTGACTTATATAGTCGCCAGATCCTAGGGTTACAGGGAAAAGTCCTAGCCGGACAGGTTACAGAGTCCTACACCATCTATCACTAGTCTTGTGTATCTTGCACTCCAAGGCTCCGGGTACGCTGGTGACTCCTACCGTAGCCTTCCTTTATCCGGCATGGGCCTCCCTTCTAGATCCACCTAACTGGGCCGCCCAGCAGGCCACAGGCCATGCTACCGACTATGGGCCACCCGGGTTAGTCAGATAAGAGACATGCTATGAGGATACCCATATAGCATATCCCCAACAGTAGCCCCCGGAGAACTCCGAGATCTTGCGCTGTCTTGCCTCTTCACGTGGAATGCTCCGTCTAGATGGATGTCGGCAAATCGTCAAGCAATATCTTGTAGTCCTCCCAAAGAACCCTGCAAGGTTTTTCTCCGTCTTTGATTTGTAAGTCGGAGAAATGCTAAATCTTCCATTGTACTCTTCTTTAGTCGGATTAAATCCGTCCATGCCGGAATCTTCGATGCGACGGCTCATCTACCGTGTCAGTTATGACGACGTAGTCTTTAGGTCAGCGACGCCTTGTAACTCACACATGCAGAGAACGCAATCATATCAAATTTTCCCGCGTGAGCTATACGAACCGTTGGCGCCGGCGGCTGGAGACGTGGCGAAATTACCGCGCATGTCTACGAACACGTCGTCTACGCGGCAACCGTCCGATTAGCTGCACGAATCTTGACACAGAGTAAGATAAATAGTAACCGTGGGACACTTGCCACTTTTTTACCCCATTCTCTCGCGTCATCATCTTCTTCCTCCAGCCGCACGCCTCCTCGAGCTCTCCGCAGAAAACCTCGAAGAAACCCTAGCCTCTCTTTGCGTCAGTCGCATCCTTCCAGTCCTCCATGGCCAACAGCAGCTCCTCCCCGTCGATGGCAGCGTCGAGCGAAGCCACGGCGAAGCCGGCGAGCTCCGTCGTCGTGCCCCCAGCGGGCCTGGTCATCCCCGCGTCGGCGGTTATTGAAACCACTGGCGGTGACCACAATCTGGCGGCGCTAGAGCCTCTAGAAGAAGAGCGGACTTCGACTGAGGCGGCTGGCGCTCGGACATCACCAGCCGCGACATCCAAGAGATGGTCGCCGAAGGCTACCTCCCATGACGGGGGCTCGCTTTGGCGGTGTGCCCGGCGGCGGTGACACCTTCTCCCCAAGCCGAAGAAAAGCTGTACCTCAAGGCTCAGCTGGTACGTGGCGTTTCTCTGCCCATCTCCCACTTCTTTCTGTCCATCTTGAACCACTTCAAGGTCCAACCCCATAACCTCTCCCCTAATAGTATCTTAGTGCTTAGCAACTTCGCGGCACTTTGTGAGGGTTACCTAGGGATTAGGCCTAGGTTAGACTTGTTCGTGTACTTCTTCACCGTCAAACGTGAAGCCAGACATAGTAGGGAGGATCTTAGGAACTGCGGCACCATAAGCTTCAAGATCCGACCTGGCCGGTGGTTCCCCGACATCGTCGACCATGAGTCATGCAAAAACTGGCAGCGGCCGTACTTCTACGTCCCCGACATTCCTTTGGCGGGCCAAGAAGTGACGTACCCGGACTTCTTAGATGGAGCCGCCGCTGAAGTTTCCACATGGAGATCCCATGCCTCTCTTCCCTCCGACCTCGACGCTTCACACGCAATAAGGCGGATCGAGTGGTTCGTAGAGACGGGTTTGACTGGCTTGGACCTAGCCATGTGCTGGTTCATCAGGCGAATCCAACCTCTGCAGCACCGCGTGAAGTTCATGCACGAGTACACCAGTGATCGAAGGGATACCCTCCGGATCTCCGTGGATAACTTCTCGAGCGACTCCGTCAAGCTCCATCTGAAGGACATCGTCAAGGTGAAGGATAAGAAGCGCGGCTTCACCATCACCTACGACATGTACATAGACGACAAGTGCCCAAAGGTAGGTATTTATTTTCCGTGTATGACATTGCTCCAGTTTCTCCGTCTTGCCAGTGCCATCTTATCTAACACGGTGATTTCTCACTTAACAGCTTAGCGATCTAGATGAGGACAACCTGGCTGCCCAAATCTACGATCCAAAGATGAAGGAAGTCACGGTCGTGTCCGACGACGATGTCCCGTTGGCACGAAAGCGGAAGAGCTCCACCTCTGATGCTGCCGGCGGAGGCAAGAAGAAGACGGAGGGTGGAGCCTCCAAAAAGAGTACTGCCGCCCTGGAGGCGGAAAAGAGAAAAGCCACCGGGATTTTTGCCAAAGCGTCCCCCCTAGTGTAAGCCTCTCATTCTCCGACATTGTCTTATTTATCTGTCTTATTCCTGTACTTATGCATTTTGCATGTTTTAGGAAGAAAGCCACAACCAGCCTCAAGAAGTCCTCCAAGACTCTTGGGGCTTCTAGAAATATCAAAGATATGTTGCATCGCGACTCCTCCCCCGCCATCGCCCCTGCTACTCCTGCCGTCAAGCCCTCCTCTGCTCCGACAAGCTCTCAAGTCCAGGAGGCACCAGGCCCTTCCGCCATGGAAGTGGATTCTGGCGCCTCTACCGAACTCGCTGTTGTCGACGAGCAGGCGACGCAGGAGAGCGCTGCTCTTCAAATGGCTGAAGCTTCGGCTAAGGATGCCATCCGTATCGGCAAGGCGGTAGTGGGAGCTGGTACCTCTGCCAAGGCCTTCTCCCCTAGAAACCCTTCGAGTTCCCGAAGATAGTTTACCCGGCGCTCCTGCCGAGTAACACAACTATGGTTCCTGGAGGAGTGTCGTCATCTCCGACGTGCGGTATTGAGGAACCGCTCCGACAAGCAGATATCTTGCGGGGAAATAGCATTTCCTTTGGCAAGCTGCTGGCCGAGAGTGCTACAAACCTCAAGATTATTGCACTTGTAAGTTTTACTTTGCCTTTTGCATTTCATATGAGTATTCCACTGTAGCCCCTGAGGATGTAGACGGAAAACCAAAGGTTTTGCATCTATATGCTCTAAGAGTGACTAAGTTAGAAAAAACTCTCACTGTAGCCCCCAAGCATTTAGATGGAATGAATTACTCCGACTATATGCTTTAAGAGTAGCATACACAATGTTCATAATTTTCAATGCTGTAGCCCCCAAGCCTTTAGTTGTAACTGAATTAGTTCCGACTAGATGCTTAAAGAAAAGCTAATCATATTGATAAGGTAAAAACTCTCGCTGTAGCCCCCGAGCATCTAGGTGGAAAATCTCCGACTAGGGGCTCCAAGCAGACCAAACAACGACTTAACTTTGTATTTGTTTCCACAGAACGAGAATGCTCGGAGGGGCATGGCCAACGACAAGTATCAGAAGATGCGCGCAGATCTTGAAGCCAAAAGGGTAAAACTGCCATCTTGAAGGAACAGATCATCAAAAACAAGAGTCTGTTTTCTTTTTGCGCATTTCCGTCTTACTTTTGTGCCCATAATCTCCGAGTACTCACTGTGTACGTGGTTTTCTCCGACTTGCAGAACATGTCGCCAAGGCCAAGGACATTGTCGAGCAGTCCAAGCATATCCAGCAGCTGGATAGCGAGAACAAGATCCTGAAGGAGGAGAGAAAGGAGATGCTGAAGATGCACGAGGATTCCACGAAAGCCCTGCAGGATTCCGCCTCCGTGGAGATCAATCGCTTGAAGGAGGAGATTGCGATCCTAAAGGATCAGAAGCAAGCTGCTGATGAGCAAAATCTTCGCCATAGCGAGGCGTTTAAGCTCCTCCAACAAGAGAAGGAATCCTTGGCGGACATCCTTTGGCAGGCCAAGGCCTTGAATTTCTGTAATCTGGATACTTAGAGTTTTTTGAACTCATGCGCTCCTTGTCGGAATTTGCAGCTCCTATGGGTTTAACCCGCTCGCCTCCTTCGGACAAAGAATGCATGGTTCTTGCCGGCAACTTCATCAACACAGCCATCGCCCAAGCCAAGGAGATTCCCAAGCCCCTCTAGATTTATATCAAGGCCTCGGACTCTGTGGAGAAGTACTCAGAGATTCTGCGCCGAGCCCCCGAGCGTGTCGCGAGCTGGAAAGCTTCATGCGCACGGGCTGGCGCAAGGATGGCGATGTCTATGGTGAAGGCACACTATGAAGATGCCGACATCGACACGGTGACCTCTGGCATCCCCGACGTAGATGATGACGGCAAGGAGATCGATCATGAAGCCATCCTGTCATCACTCATGGGTTATGACACCAGGGTTGCCGAGTTTGTAGATGTTGATGTTTTCGTGCCCAGGAACACCATCGATAGCGTCAACCAAGATTCCTCCGAGTCTCATCATAGTGCCGATGTTGAGGGTGATTCTCTGGCTGGTGATGATGCGGACTCCAAGTCTCCTGCGCCCAAAGAATGAAGAACACTTTGTAATTTTTGTTTCACCTTTGGTGTGTGCACGGAAGAAACTTGGTGATGTAATCTTAAGGCGGAAAACAATGATTGTTAAGTCCCGCGACTTAAGAACTACTTCCCAGTATGTATATATTTTTAAGCAAGTGCTGGCTTATCCATTACTCTGGTTCTTATGCTTGACTTTTCGTGAGTCGGAAGACTCGTTGTCGGAACCATGCGCTTAGGTGATGATGACCAATGGCACCGTCAATAACCTGAGCACAAAATCGCCGACAATAAGTGCCAAAAGTCACTACTCCAAAATCCACATAAAAATGACAAAGAATGTGTAGACCAGAAAACTTAAGCTAACGCCCGTAGGCGGAATTTTCACAAGTGCAATCACAAGACTTGTGCATAAAGGTTTTATATGATCCAAAAATGAACACTAAAGGAGGTAAAACACTCAGCAATATGAGTGAACCAAGGAGCTTTATTTCATTGATCATATAAGAGGTACACAATTAGATAAAAGATGCTAAGTGTAGAAAGGACGTAGCTGTGCTATGTTCCATGGCCGATCAAGCTCCGGGTAGTCATCATCCGGGTCACGTCGCTTACGCTTATGATCCTCGTTGGGTCTATCCTTGAGTTCACGATTGTCGACAAGGTAGTAAGACCCATTGAGCAGCGCCTTGCTTATGATGAACGGTCCTTCCCATGGCGGGGATAATTTGTGTGACTTCTTCTGCTTAAGTTGGAGTACTAAATCCCCTGTTTCAACGAGCGATGCCGAACGCGGCGACTATGGTAGCTGCATAGCTTCTGCTGGTAGATGGCGGATCTTTGGCATGCCAAAACGCGCTCCTCCTCGAGAAGGTCCACATCTAGGCGTCTGGATTCTTCAGCGTCATCTTTGTCGTAGGCGGCAACTCTTGGTGCGTCGTGGAGGATGTCGGAAGGTAGGATGGCTTCTGCTCCATATACCATGAAGTAAGGGGTGTAGTCGGTGGATCTGTTGGGTGTGGTTCGTAAACTCCACAACACAGATGGCAATTCTTCCGCCCAGGCTCCATCTGCTCTATGTAGCGGTGCCTCAAGACGTGGCTTGATTCCCTGTAGAATTAATCCATTGGCTCGCTCAACCTGACCATTGGATTGTGGGTGTGCCACAGATGCAAGGTCAAGTCGGATGCCTTTGTCCCAGCAATAGGCCTCCACTTCTCCGAGTGACAAGTTGCTTCCGTTGTCGGTGATGATGCTGTGTGGGAGACCAAATCTCACCACTAGATCCCGGACAAACCGAAGGGCAGTTGCCCCATCAAGCTTTCTAATGGGTTTAGCTTCTATCCATTTGGTGAATTTGTCAACTGCTACAAGCATATGCGTAAATCCACACGGTGCCGTATGTAACGGTCCCACCATGTCTAGCCCCTAGACTGCAAACGACCAAGTTATTGGTATTGTTCGCAATTCTTCAGCAGAAACATGTGGTTGTCGGGCATAATACTGGCATCCCGTGCATGTCTCAACCAGCTTGTCGGCGTCCGCCTTGGCCAAGAGAATTCTTCTTGCCAGAAGGCTTTCGCGACCAATGATCGAGGAGCGGCGTGATGCCCGTAATCTCCGAGATGGATCTCGCGCAGGATTTCCATACCTTATAGCTGGGAAACACACTTTAAGTATACACCAGTAGTGCTCCTTTTATAGAGTTGCCCATTGATTATGGTAGAACCCTTTGCTCGTCATACTATTTGCCGTCTTTCGACTTCATCGTCGGGCAAAGTTCCGTGTTCGAGATACTCCATGAACGGTTTTGTCCAAGCCGGAGGGATCTTTGTCACCATGTTGACGAAAGAGTTAGCTCTATCCGGGTTGTCGATGTCAGCGCCCTTCACAGATGGTGTGCGTAGATTCTCTAGGAAAACTCCTGGCAGAATTTGCTTGCGCCCTGATCCAAGCTTAGACAGTAGATCAGCCGCCTCGTTTTGCTCCCTAGGCACATACTTGACTTCGTAGCCCAAGAAGCTCTTGGCTATCTCGTCCACTTCGTTGCGATATGCCGCCATCATAGGGTTCCGCGCGTTCGGTGCGACCACTTTGGGCAACCAAGTCGGAATCTCCACAGCAAACTATGCGCTTGATGCCAATATCCTTGGCTACACGTAGTCCGTGAATGAGTGCTTCATACTCCGCCATGTTGTTTGTAGCCTCGAAGTGGATCTGCAGAACGTAGTGCAGCTTGTCTCCTTTTGGTGACAGCGATAGACACCAGCCCCCGAGCCGTTGAGCAACTTTGATCCGTCAAAGTGCATCACCCAGTACTCTGGTTCTGGCAACGGAGTAGCATCTGGCATCTCCGTCCAATCTGCAATAAAATCCGCCAAAGCTTGTGACTTGATAGCGTCGCGTCTCTTGTAGGTGATCTCGAAGGCGGCAAGTTCAATGCCCCACTTCGCGACCCTTCCTGTAGCGTCGCTGTTATTGATAATGTCGGACAGTGGAGTCTTGCTCACTACTGTGATTGGGTGCTCCTGAAAGTAATGCCTCAGCTTCCGAGAAGCGAGGAATACTCCATAAGCTATCTTTTGGTAGTGCGGGTAACGCTGCTTGGACTCCGTCAAGACCTTGCTCACATATTAAACTGGTCGTTGAACTCCGTGCTCGTAGCCTGGTTCCTTCCGCTCTACCACGACGACGATTCTAATAACCCGGTTGGTTGCCGCCATGTAAATTAACAGGGGCTCTCCAGGCTCGGGTGCTGCAAGGATGGGCGCTGAGGAAAGAATCTCCTTGAGCTACTTCAATGCTGCATCTACTTTGTTTGTCCACGTGAATTTGTCCGCCTTCTTCAGCAACTTGTACAGCGGCAAAGCCTTCTCTCCAAGTCGGCTGACGAACCGACTAACTGCTGCAACACAACATGTTAGTCGTTGAATGTCCTTTAGGCATCTCGGACGGTTTATGTTTAAGATGGCCTTGATTTTCTCCGGGTTGACCTCGATTCCGTGCTGGGAAACGATGAAGCCCAACAATTTGCCGGCTGGAACCCCGAAGACGCACTTCTTAGGGTTGAGCATCATGTTGTATTTCCGGAGATTATCAAAGGTTTCTTTTAAGTCGGAGATTAAGTCGTTTGACTTTTTAGACATCACCACGATATCGTCCACATAGGCTTGAACGTTCCGACCAATTTGGTCGTGAAGGCAACATTGCATTGTCCGCTGGTAGGTAGCACCTGCGTTTTTCAGCCCAACGGGCATCGTGACATAGCAAAACGTGCCGTATGGAGTAGTGAACGAAGTGGCCAATTGGTCCGACTTCCTCATCTTGATCTGGTGGTATCCTGAGTATGCATCAAGAAAACACAAAAGTTCCGAGCCAGCCATCGAGTCAATGACTTGGTCAATGCGAGGCAAAGCAAACGGATCTTTGGGACATGCTTTGTTCAAGCCGGTGTAATCAACGCACATTCTTAATTCAATGGTTCCCTTTTTGGGGACAATACAGGATTGGCCACCCATCGGGTGTGAAGGACTTCTCGGATCAACCCAGCCTTAAGTAACCTAGCTATCTCTTTGCCAATGGCGCGTCTCTTCTCATCTCCGAAGCATCGTAGAGGTTGTTTCACTGGTTTACATTTTGGATCTATGTCTAAGCTGTGCTCGGCAAGTTCCCTAGGTACACCTTTCATGTCGGCAGGTTGCCAGGCAAAGATGTCCCTATTCTCACGGAGGAACTCGATGAGCGCGCTTTCCTATTTGGGATCCAGGTTCGTCCCAATGGCGATGGTCTTGGAGGCATCGCCTACCACAAGTTCCACCGGCTTGGTCTCGATGGCGGCCTTGAACGCAGGAGCGGAGTCGGAGATCTGCTTCTTCGACGCGGGCATCTCTGAGTCATTGACCTTGCTCTGGATCTCCTTGAATTCTTCGTTGTAGAGGACAGCTTCTGCAACGGCTGCTTCACTGATCTCGCAGTCCCTTGCCTTGGTAAAGCTTCCGGATACGATGATGATACCGTTTGGTCCGGGTATCTTGAGTTTGTTGTAGACGAAGCATGGCTTGGCCATGAACATGTGGAATATGTCGCGACCGAATATGACGTGGTACACGCTCTTGAAGTGGACCACCTCGAAGGTCATGCGCTCTTGGCGGTAATTATTAACATCGCCAAAGGCAACCTAAAGTGTAATGCACCCAAGGGACCGAGCCTCCCGACCAGGAACTACGCCATGGAAGATGGTGTTGGTCCGCCTTAGTTTTGCCTCCGTCAAGTTCATCTTCTGTAGTGTATCCAGGTACATGATGTTGATGCTGCTTCCACTATCCACCATACACTTGGTGAACTCCACGCCGTCAATCAAAGGGTTGATGACCATGGCGTACTGGTTCTCTGTGGGTATAAGGTCTGGGTGGTCCGTCCTGTCCCAAGTTATTGGAACCTCCGACCAGCGCAGGTACTGGGGAACTGGGGGAGAGTGGCCATCAGGATCCTCAGAGAGGTCTTCTTTTGTCGGACGGTGGGGGTGCCAAGGAAGGTGTGGTAGACTGGATACTTCTTTGTGAAGGGGTTCTTCCCCTTCTCGTCGCTCTTGGTGGCGTGCTTGGGGTCAACGTCCTCATCCATGTCACTTGAATCCTTGGACTCCTCCTCCTTCTTCTTCCCCTTGCCCTTGCCTTGCGGTCTGTTCTTCCGACTTCGCTTGTAGCCGGACTTTGGGTCTTCCTTGAGGTCGTTGACGAACTTGCATTGTCGATTGGTATGGGTGGCCTTGCCGTTGGCGTCGAGGTGTACGAGGCACGAAATATCGCGGTACTCCTTGTAGGTTTGGGGAACACAGAGCGGCGCCGAGGTGGTTTCACTTCCTCGTTGCTGCCCGCGGCCCGCTCCCCTTCCTCGGCCACGTTGTCCGCCTTATCCTCGTCCTGCAAAAGTCATAGCAACCATGTCAGTAGATTGCTTTTCTTCTGGAGCGGTTTTCCGCTTTGTACTGCTGTTCCTCCGAGATTGGGTTGGAACGGCCGTTGCCGGCAAAGAGCCACGAGCATCATCGTCGGCAGCTGCAAACTCACTAGCTAACTGAATCATCTGATTCAAGTCAAGCTGATGATTGTCCTGCAAGTGCTTTAGCTTATGTCGGAGCAACGTACCCCTTTACAACCCATCGATGAAGGCGGCTATGGCAGTCTGAGCGTGCACTCCTGCGCAGGAATTTTTCATATCCAGCCAGCGGGAGAGCTAGGCGCGAGACGTCTCTTCTTTCTCTTGCACGCACCGCTGTAGATCGCCCATAGTGCAGGGATGCTTGTATGTACCCTCAAAGTTCTTGGTGAATGCTTTTTGCAGATCCAGCCAGTTGTAGATAGATTTCTCCGGCAAGTCGTCGATCCATTGACGGGCCGTGCCTGCCAACATTAACGGGAGGTACTTAACGGCGACGTTGGGGTAGCCTCCGGCAATCTCCACCGTGTTGCCGTAGTCCTACAACCATGTGGCAGGTTTGGCGGTGCCGTCATAGGGCTTGATGGTCTTGTCGATCCGGAAACCTTTGGGGTAAGTTGCGGACCGTATTGCAGGTCCAAAACAACGTGGTCCCAGGTATGGTCCTTCCCGGGCCTCGTGGATCTTATCAATCCGCGAACGTGCATCGTACGGCTTCGGGTTCTTCTTCTTGTTGTCAACAGGGGATGGGCTGCGTGAATGACGCGGGCATCTTCCGCCATGGTGATTTCTTGGCGGCGACGGAGGCAGAGGTGGCGGTGGTTTAGCCTTCTTGTTGGTACCCTCCTGCAACGCCTTGCGCCTGTCACAGTTGCTTGTTGGACGCGGAGGGTCGTGGTGTGACTTGCTCATGTGTCCTTGGTGGCGCTCTTCATCATGATGGGTCTGCACCGCGTTGTCGCGGATGACGATGCCACACTGCTTTGGAGGGGGCATATCCGTGCGATGGTGAGCCTTGTAGTCTTCCTGACGTCGGGGGGATCGGGGCGGTGGCGATGGGCGGCGAGGTCGGGATTTTTCTTTGTGGTCGGAGGATATGGGGATAGCATCCTTCCTATTGCGCGCATCCCTTCGTCTTTGTTCTGATGAACCCGTCTGTGATCCGACATCCTGAGGAGATCTGTCCCTTGGCGGTTTGTACTGGCTAGATCGACAGAGCGCTGGGTCAGACTCAAGCCTCTGAGAGGTGGCCTTTTCCTGCTGCTTTACCGCCTTGGCCACTAGGTCATAGACCTGTTCTACTGCCTCAGGCGATCTATCCTGCTCCAGAAGGGTCTTGGCGACGGCGAGGTTAAGGAGTGGGGTGGGCATCACCTGCTTTCCTTCACTATCAATGTATGGCTTGGCCTGTGCCGGCTTCGAGGGAGCCCATCCTAGGTTGCGCCGTACACCAGGATCGTTGATGACGCGAGCCGGAGCTTTCTTAGCCTTCTGCTGCTGCCGTAGAGTCTTGTACTCGGCCTCCATTTCTCTAGCTTTCTCTATGGACTTCTGCGCGTTGACCAGATCTCGATCTAGTTTAGCGCCTTGCTTCGCGATGGCTTGCGCCTCCTCCAGCAGCTGCTGGCGCTTCTTGTCAAGCTGAGTCACATTCCGGATATGATCAATGGTTAGTGGCTCGACGAGGAGATTGCCGTACATCACTCTATCAGCTGGAGTAACATGGGCTGCTGCCGACATGGATGCTGGAGGCGGCAAGTTTGCGGTGTTGTTGTTGCTCGGACCGGTGCCGAGTTCCTTGACTAAGACCTTTGGGTTAGGCGGAGGAGGCATGACCTTTGCGCGATCATCATCGGCAGCAATAAGTGGCCCCTTCCCCTTTTCCAGCGCCGTAGGCGGAGCTTGCCCGGGTTGATCTTCATCCATCGATGTCCGAATGGTGACGAAGACCCCTCGAGACATGACGGTGTTGTTAGCTTGCTCGTCGCGCGAGTACTCCTCCTCCATCTCCTGCATAGCGGAGTCTAGCTCTTCTGGACTGAAGACTACCTCCTCTGAATCTGCACTGAAATCAGCATAAAGCGCGTCAATGACAGAGTCGGAGGGTGCCAGGACTTCCTCGATGACGGGCGGTGGAGGTGCAACGGCCTCGACAATGACTGGAGGTGGTGGTGCTGCTACGAAGATGGCTGCCGGAGGCGGTGGCGGCGGCTGCTGAACCGGAGGTTCTCCGTCTCTGAGCGCAAGCTCCATCTGGGCTGCCGCGTCAGCTGCCGCGTAGCTGTTGATGGTGCTCACCATCTCTTTGAGGGTAAGGCGTCATGTTGCCTTCTATCGACGTAAAGAATGTCGGAGAAGTGTGCCGCGGTCCAGTCCTTCCACGAAGTGATACAAAGCGTTATCATTGGGGTAATTGGCCAGGTCGGCCCGTATACGGAGCCACCTAGCGAGGTAGTCGTGGGGGTTTTCGCCCTCTCTCTGAATGCAGCGCGCCAGATCAAAGATGGTAACCACGCCGACGAACTTGGATCTCTGCTGTCCAGACACGCGGACAAAGCCGGCGGATTTGCAGTGATCTTCCACCTTTATATCCTGCACAGGGGCGGTTTGGGTGGGTATTGAATTTTTCCGATATTTGCCGGCAAACTCCGAGGAGAGATCCGACATCGATCCTTCCGCGAACGTATCCTGCCCGTAGGCGGTCCGTGCGGGTCTTGATGCTTTCCGATCTTTGCCGGCAAACTCCAAGGGGAGATCCGACATCGATCCTTCCACGAACATATCCTGCCCGTAGGCGGTCCGTGCGGGTCTTGATGCTTTCTGATCTTTGCCGGCAAACTCCAAGGAGAGATCCGACATCGATCCTTCCGCGAACGTATCCTGCCCGTAGGCGGTCCGTGCGGGTCTTGATGCTTTTCCGACTCCCAGGGAATTAGTGCCCGAGTCGGTTTCGCCAATGAATAGGTGGATGTCTCTGATAGGAACGATCGAACACCGCGTAGGGTTCGTCTTCGCCGGGATCCAGAACTCGTCAGGGGGGACGATCAGAACGTTGCCGGAGAAGAGAACACCGCCGATGGCTACGGTTTCGCCGATTCCTACGAAGATCCTGGTCCTCGCCCGCTGAAGAGCCTGGAGAGCCTCTTGCCCCACGGTGGGCGCCAACTGTCGTGGTATTGCCGACGAGTACGCCATGGAGGGGTCCTCACAGTGCGTGTTTAGAGACGTGGGGTAAGGCGGACGGTTGACGGGTACGAGGTACCAAAACTTACCCAGGTTCAGATCCCACGACGGTGGCGGAATCCTACTCCTGCTATAAATCACTATAAGGGCAATACACCGAGTTACAGAGATAGGTTCGTTGTGCGAGGTTATATGAATCTGTACTAAGTTGTGCCCTAAACGCTCCCATAGGCCTGACTTATATAGTCACCAGATCCTAGGGTTATAGGGAAAAGTCCTAGCCGGACAGGTTACAGAGTCCTACACCGTCTATCACTAGTCTTGTTTATCTTGCACTCCAAGGCTCCGGGTACGCTGGTGACTCCTACCGTAGCCTTCCTTTATCCGGCATGGGCCTCCCTTCTGGATCCACCTAAGCTGCGCCCAGCAGAAGAGCCATGCTACCGACTATGGGCCACCCGGGTTAGTCGGATAAGAGACATGATGAGGATACCCATATAGCATATCCCCAACATTGGTTGGCGTTATCTCCTAAACTTATCTCGGATTAGTAATGTATACACGTATGAGGTCAACTCTTCGACTATGTTGTTGTCCGAAAGCACGACTTCATGGCAAGCAAGAGAAAAAGACCAAGGATGAGTAAACATGAACAGCGGATAAGCAAAGAAAAAAACGCGAGGCGACCCTATGTATACTTATAAGTAACCCATTGCAGGATGTGTCGGCTTATATATCGGATGACCCTAGGTCAAGTTGCCTAGTTTCATACCGATAACTTAATCCTTAGAACTTTGAGACTCTAATGTCGAACGCCAAAAAAAAGGTAGACAAGAGACAAATTCAAGAATAAGGAAAACGACAAATGAAACTCGGGGACTTGCCCCAGAGTGATTCGCATTTAATCCAGAATAAAAGTTTAAGCCTTCACAAAGGCACACACCCAAAAGAGCTGCAGTATTTCTTACATATGCACCCGGCATACCGGGGACCTCATGAGACTCAAGTGTTTTTCCTTAACCAGCCTAAGAGGCAGCTGGAATTGAAGGAGCATCGATGGGCTTGGAGCTAGGAGCATCATCAGGGTATGCTGAGTCATGTACGTCGGCTGAGTTTGTCACATCTTCGGCGGTCTTGGTAGAAGGCTCGGCGGCATCGAGAAAGCTTGGCCCATCGCACCAGGCATGCACCAGAGCATACTCCACCATTTCGTAGGCCCTCATGTGCTGAAGAACATCAAGATTGATGTCCTCATACCAAGAGATCACGAAGGCCCTCATGTGCTGAAGAACATCAAGATTGATGCCCTCATACCAATAGAGCACGAAGGCCAAGGCCTTGTTGGTAGCAACACA
This sequence comes from Avena insularis, assembly GCA_023614405.1. Classification (NCBI taxonomy): domain Eukaryota; kingdom Viridiplantae; phylum Streptophyta; class Magnoliopsida; order Poales; family Poaceae; genus Avena; species Avena insularis. The sequence goes on along the minus strand of CM042687.1, from coordinate 235,647,003 downwards.
GCTAGCTGACTCGTGCCACTCATCAAGCCTTTCCTCGGCGAGTAAGAGCTTAGAAGCCAGGGGTTCAACAAGCGCAGGCGAGTGTTCATCCGGCCAGAGAGCCCTGAATGCATGGATGGCTGACTTAAGTAAGTCGACACCACATGACTTCAACGTGGTCACGCGCTCCGTGAGGGCAGACAGATGCTCGTCAATGGTAACTTCGCCGTCTGCTGGGCCGCCAGACTTGGATCAGACTTTCTTCATTTCTCTCAAGGCACACATGTCGGACTCAGGAAAGTTCTCTGTAAAAAGAAAGGGAATCATCAAAAAATAGCGAAAGAGATAAAAACTAAGGACAAGAGCACAGTGAAAAGGGTAAGGACTCACTACCGATGAAAGAGTTAATCATGCCAAGTTTGGTCTGCCAGATCTTCGCCTTGGCCTAAAGGGCATCTAAGTTCTGGTGAGCCGACTCCACCTTTAATTCGGCCTCCTTGAGCAACTGATTTGTCTTCTCAGATCTGGCAGCATATTTCCCATCTTTCTCGGCAAGCTCTTGGCATAGACCCTCCAACTTGGACTTGTGCTTCTGCTCCATGTCTGCCATCTGCTGTTTAAGCCGAGTAACCTTGTCTCGCTCCTTATGGAGCTCGGCCTGGTGCTGACCTGCTTATTCGGAAAGCGTGTTTCATCAATACCGGCAAACATATCTCGGCACAGCTAAGACAAAAACGGAAGAATAAAGGAAACACAAATGCTGGAGAGCTACAAAATCCTAAGGAAAAGGGCATAACTTTTAGCGTCACTGATTTTCTTGTGCAACGTGTCGATGGTGGATTGGGCAGAAGTTGTGGAAAGAATAACAAGAAGAAGTCAAGATAACAAAATAAAAAAGACTGGTCAGTAGGAAGCAACCCGAGTAAGAGAATATACCTTGGCCCTGAGCCTCAACCTTCAGGTTCTGATGAGCAGCCTCGAGTTTTTGATACTCCCATAGCAGAGCTTGGTGTACCTTGGTATGTTGATTGTGCGTGAGCTGCAGGAAAGATAGTTAATTAGAGAATGCTCAGTAGGTCAAGTGATTCTATCCCGGTAGAAAGTAAAAAAGAAATATGTTCAAGTTTTGAGCTTATAGCCGAGTAACTGCGTTACTCGGTAGTAACCTCAAGGGCTAAGGATCGAAGTTCCAGCATAAGATCTTGGCAAGAAGGTGGAAGAGACATGCTTTACCTAATAGCTTACAGCCGAGTAAGTCCCTTACTCGGCAGTAACCTCGGGGATTATGGAATACATATGGATATGAAAATACTCAGAACACAAAAGAGTAATGCAAACGCGTACCTCATTCACTCGATTTGCTTGGGCCATAAGTGCGATGGCCTGCTGGGTCATCTAAAAACAGTCTTGGGGCCCAACTGCAGCTGCTGACCAGAACCCAAGCTTGCCTCTTGGTCGCCTGCAATGTTCTAGTCCAAGGCAAACCGCTTGACAGAGCCAAGGCTCTGACCGCTAAGCATCCGAGTAAGGACGTGCCCTCTTTTCAGGGTAGCCCCCACTCCGACATGGGTGGAAGCAAGGCTTACGTGCAAAGTGCTGGCCCTTGGAACGCTTCCAGATCCGACAGCCGCTGATATGGTTATACCCCACGGGTACACACCATCAGCATACCTAGTCCATCCTGAAGGAAGGCCCACTGCAAGATATGCGGCCTACGGAGGTTCCGGGTGGCCCAAGCCCATGACGCCTTTAGATGCTTGGAGAACAAGACTAGAGTAGATAGAATTTCAAAGGGCAAACCCTAATCTGTAACCGACTCGACCTACACCCGGGACCTGCCTATCTACATGGAGGCTACGAGGGAACATCGAGGAGGGCACCTCTCACTGCATACACACCTCCACGCCAGATTGCATCTGCGCACCCCTGTAACTTTCGGTTCCACCGTAATCAAGAGCAGACAAGCAGGAGTAGGGTTTTCCCTCCGGGGGCCTAAACCTGGGTAAACTTTGTGTCCCAGTGTTGATTGTTTGCTAACCATTCCACGATCTCCAGCATCCCCATCTTCTCCAAAACCCAAGCTCATAACAATGGGCATTGACGAGATTAAACCTCATCAATTGGCGCCGTCTGTGGGAAGCGGGGGCAACGGAGAGCCACCTCCTCTTCGGCACTTTAGACTTCACCGCCCACTCGCCAGCCACGAAGAAGGATTTCGAGCCCGTAGGCGACAGGCTCAAGATTCTGTCTGGGAGCTTCTGCTTCCAGGTGGGGCAAACCGGCACCCTCCGCCTCCTAGAACGGGCGTCATCGCCATCCATCCGGCCTGCTTCGTGGGTCCCGCCCATTGGCGTGCTACGCACGATGACGCTAACATATGATTCCTATGACAGCAGCATCTGCAACTCAGATTTGTGTGGCCCTCCATCAGACGAAGGAACCTACGGTTCCGGATTCAAAGTTGCGCCAGCAGCGATCCAGTCTGCAGGCTCTACCAATGCCCCATGGTCATCCATGGTGAAACGGAAGTACCGCCAAATTCGACTGATCCCAGCCCACCACCAAATCTACCGCCCAACCCGCAGGCTGGGAACGGAGGAAACGAAGGGCAACCGGCCCTCCAGCCCAACGAGGGCTACACTGCCGCCTATTTGAGGATCAACCTCAACGAGGATGGCTGGCGCCAGGCACGCAAAGTTGTGGTGGGCAAAAAGATCCTACCTGTGAATTCTTCACGGGATTTGCTGATTTCATACCACGTCCTCCTCATCAGCGAGCACAATAGGTAGGTAAAACTGCAGGAGGAAATCGACAAACGCAAGCAAGCAGCTTCGGAGTCTAGCGCGCGGCGAGCTACGCTCTCCGCCGCTGGTGGCTCCAGATCGCACGGCAATCATGCCAACAAACATCGCTCTCGCACAGATAACATGGACCCCGCCGTGAGACGTGAGGTGACCAAAACCCTCAACACGTCCTTCATGGAGATGGACGTCAACAGCAACGTCATACCGAAGAAGCCGCAGGCTACGATCATGGCATCCACCATGTACCTTGCGTCCCATCCACCTCCGGTGGGGGACCCGAAGAGTGCCATGCACAAGTCTGTGCTAGCCGGACTCGGACTAGTCGGAGCTGCGCTCCACGAAGAAGCTCCTACGGAGCCAAAGAAAAAGGCTACAGTCAGATTGAACCGTAGCCCCACTCCCTCATCCGACAAAGAGGAAGATGAACACGATCTACCTCGACGACGCAAGAGCCCAAGACATCGCAGCCGCAACTACGATGCTCGAAACGACCTTGCCCAGCGCAAGGTCGACAAGGCACGCGCCAAATGCGCGTGCTCAACCGAATCTGAAGAGGATGACGACGAAGAACTGTGCGGAGCTCGATGCTTCAGCAGATCTGTTCGGTGCACGCGTATGCCGAAAAATTTCAAGCTTCCTTTGGACACTCCGAAGTTCGATGGCACGCAGGATCCGAAGGCCTGGCTCAGCGACCACCTCTCGTCCGTCAAGCTGCACGGTGGCAACAAGAACACCACCCTGCAATGCCTTCAGCTGCAGCTGACAGGCGCAACCCGGATCTAGCTCAGCAGCCTGTCCTCAGGCTCCATCAAAAGCTGGGAGGAGCTGGCGTATAGTTTCATCCAAAACTTTAAGGGCACCAGCAAGAGGCCAGCCTCGATCGAGGAACTGCAGGCCTGCACTCAATGTACAGGTGAATCCATTCGCTCGTATATCTTGTGCTGGTCCAACATTGTAACACCCCATTTATAGTAAATCATTATTTAGGGTTTGTTTGATAATTCATTAGCATCATCTCTTAAAATTGCATGCAAAGAAAATAAAATGCAAACCCTAAAAACCCTAATTCTCCCTCTCAAATCAATTCAAAATGTTTTGAATATTTTGATAACCACCAAAATATATGGAGCCCAAACTAAGTAAAAGGGGCCCCATAGTATTTTAAATAAATACACAAATCTCTCTGGTATTTTTTCAAATGGTTCAAAACAGAATTTGAAATGGAAATACAAACAGAAAACAGAAAACTAATTGGAAAAAGAAATACAGAAAAAAATGAGCAACCCATCTCCCCAGGCCGGCCCGTCTTCCCTCTTCCCTTTCCTGCCGCTCAGCGCCGCACCGCGCATCCCGTTTTGCTTGCTTCTCCATAGCCTGCCCGCGGCCCAAGTCAGCCCACATGGCCCAATACCGCTTTGGTCTGTTCCGCTCGTCGTCTTCGTTGACGACGGCGAACAACTCGCTGTCGGCACTCCCGTTGTCCACGCACGCAGTGATTCACGCTGCCGCCGTTCTGCGTCTGCGAGAGGATAAGGAGGCCACCCCTCTACGTCTTCCTCCCTCCCTATCCACTTTCCTCTCTCTCCCTTGCTCCCGTTCGTCCTCTCCTGACCACGCCTCCCCGAGCTGACCCCTTCTCTGCGCTCTAGGTGAGCTCATGGTCCTCCTGGACCCCTCCTTTCTCTCCCTCCTGCTCTCAGTCGCTCCTGCGTCATGCACCTGCCGTCGCCGCCGTTCGCTGTTGCCGGCCATGCTCCGGTGGTCATCCCGCAGCGGCGCTGCCCCTAAATGGTTCTCCCTGCCTCGCTTGTTCTAACGGGCCTGGTCACACATGCTGGTATGGCTTGGAACGCCATCTCCGGCCACCGTCCGCCGGTCAACGGCCATGCCGACGTGGCGCCCTCGTCAGCACTGCGCAAGCGTTGCCCGCGTTGCATGATGACGTGGCACCAGCCCCACCCGTCAGACACCGTGGGTAGGCTCTGCCCCGGTGCAAAAAGTATTAGCTAGCTGTGCTGACATCAGCCTCGTGTCATAGTGACGCATTAAATAATTTCAAATGATTTAAATACTTCCAGAAATTGTTATAAACTTGTAAATTCAGTATCTAAATATTTATAAGTCAGAAAAATACATATAATATATCAAAATGTTCAGAAAAATGAGCTCTACCTCTTTAAGATATAATCATGCATTGTTAAACAACTTAAATGACAATTTTAATTAGAACAACATAGTAACCCCTCTCATACACATCTGGAGTTTCCCCGAGTTAGGGTTTTCACCCCTCGGAACCCCGATTAAGTTGTCGAGCATGCTTTAGGGTTACATTACAATACTAATCAACTTGTAATATCATCATTCTTGTTTTAGAATTGTATTGATGCCATGTGTTGATTGTTTTCCCTTTATTTTTGGTGTTTGTTTCTTCCCGGTAGAATACGAGATCAAGATCGAAGACCGAGGACCACACCATCGAAGGTCGCAGATTGACGAACAATACTTGACCAACTTTAATCAAGTCAAGTACAAGGTTCCCGAAGATCTACTTATCTGTTATCAACTGGCAAAGGCAAGCATAGCCCCACCATGATATAATCCTATGATTTCGAAAGCATTTCAATTCTGCCATGATGCATATGATTCTACTATGGTATTTTATCGATAGATAGATTATCCTATCTATTGCATACTCCCTTTGAGCTTATATTACCTGATCCACTGCTCCTAGCATAACTAGGTTTGGCTTGTGTGCACTGCTACAACTATCATCTGTGTTCTGCTTAGCCATGCATAGTTGTTAGTGCTGGTTCATCCATATGATGTATCAGATGCAGAGAATCTAGTATGACATGAGAACATGATGAGATGGGATCAGAGGTGATATGAGATTAAACATGCTAAGGCTTGTATGGGAGTCCACGGTGGGATGTGGTTTTTGTAGTCCCATGCTCGCCACCACTAGGAAATGAGTTCTTGCCTTTGGAACCGAGACGAGCGTACAACCACACGGGGCCTGGAAAACCTCAAGAGTAACTAACTTGCCTAGTAGATTCCATGAGTCACATAGTTCGGGCGTTCCATTCGACCTATGCATAGAAAACCTTTTGAAAGATTTGCTGGGTGCAGGTGCATTCATAACAGGCAGGTAAGCGTGGCTGGGGTTGCTTAGGGTAGATGGCGTCCCTGGTAAACCAACCTCGCCTCACATCTTTAAGTACCGGCTTCAGGATTTGACCCGTTACGGCGGAACCATACTTATTGCCTGACTCATGGTCTCGGCGAAAGCAAGGTAAAGGTCGTGTCTAACCACCCTCTGCCGGCCTTCCAAGGAAGAGGGCTAATCATTCTGGCATTAACACAAGGTTAGTACGTGTGGGTAAAGTTGTACACCCCTGCAGGGTAATAATCTTTTCGAAAAGCCGTGTTCACAGTTATGAACGCTTGGTGACCAGATTCTAAGATCATGGAGAACTAAAACCTAATCGTAAAACTTGGCAGATCAACGTGTGCTTAAGGATGCTTCCTCATGGGTACGAGGGGGTGATCCTAGTTAGAGTTCAGATGATGATGTTTTGGTGGATATCAAAAGATGATGATCAATATTTTGGAGATGTCGCTCTCTTATCCCCTTTTAAAATACTCTGAATAGACGAGATTCTTCTCCCTCTCTTGCTTATAAACAAAAATGGCTTTATGCAAAACAACTCCACTAGCCATAAGTCTTGCGGAGTACACCCTGCACTCACCCTTGCTTTGTTGATACTTTTGGCAGAGTAAGTGTTCCCTAGAGATCAGTTTGGTACTACATCGACACCGACGAGTAGCTTGGGGTTCCCGGCCGGCAACCTGGAATCTATGGGCTGGGACGTCATCGTTATGCTTCAGGCCTCTTAGGACATTTGTTAAGTTTGCTATACTTAATAGCATAATTTGCCTTCTGTTGTTTGATGTTTGTGGTTAGTGACCTCTGCTTGTAATAATTTGGTTCTTGCTCAATTATGAGTTTGCAGTAATAATTTTTGTGTCATAGGGTCACTATTATGTTATCGATTCTTCACTGGATATTCTCGAGCTCAAGGTTAAGCTTATGTCAGACGGAGGTCTGGGATTTGTTTAGCCCTGATCCTAGGGGTGTCACAGGTCTTGGTATCAGAGCAGTACCAACCGTAGGAAAACCTTGCTATTGTCGATGTTGAGTCTAGTGTTTGTGACAACTATTTTAAAAGCTGAAAAGTATTTGCGAAAACTCTAGTATGCTTCTTTTTCTCCTTATCCAGTTTCGTTCTAACTCAGGGTTATCTTATCTGGTGTTGATATTTGAAAAGTTTTGATATCTCTTCTAGTTTTTCAAAGCTTAGGTGCCTTCTTGGCATTTCGTTTCTAAGCCAGTTGACCTAGTGTTAAGTTCTCTAGAGTTGTGTGTGTTGTGAATTCCTTGTTCCCCCTTGCTCTTCTTCATCTGAGAGATTCCTTTCCATCATGATCTCTCTGCCTTCTGGACCCGCAATATCATATTGTTGGATCCATAGTGTTCTGTTCTAGGCTTCGAGGTTTCCTTTTGCCTTGTGTGCCTCCTTTTTGTTTGTTGGGTACTTCATAAGTCGTTTCTTCTATTGGAAGCTACCTCGTGGTTACTACCTTGTAGTGCACACTAAGTCACTCAAGTAATAGTTATTCCTTCCTTTGCGCTTTAACCCTTGGACTTGAACCTAAGAACCCCTATTGTGCTGGATTCCTGTGTTGTGAATCTTGTACATGAAGCTGACCTTTAACCCAAGATCCATTCTTTTGACCCCTGTCGTTAATGTTCCCACATTACCCCAGGATGGCTGGTATTACCATTCTAGCCTTCAAGATTGTGGTTATTGTCGCGATTGAATTGTGAGAATTAAGGACTTGCCCTACCACATTCTATGGCAGATGTTGTTTAATGGAATCAAATAGATCACGACAAGAGTACTCCTCGAGAGTCTCACATCTACCCTCGTGACTCTGCCACACCTTACCTTTTCTTGCATCGGTTTTCGGAAGATTGTTAATCTGTGCATCCACATCTCGGGATTCTATCCTGAGCATGTTCTTTTCCCCTTGTTGTTTTCTGACCTTTGTCTACCATTTGGTAGCCCAGTAGTAATGTGCATCGGTGTCTTCCGATGTAAGATACTCTTGTGGTCCGTTAAGACAACCCATTTCGGGATGTCAGGAGAAACAAACTCTAGTACCTCGTCGTATCTAGGACCAGGTCAAAGTGTTGTAATCCGCAGATCAAGAAGTGGTATTTAGCTCCTGTCTGTTCTACCTTAAAGTGTCACACTCTTTGATACTAAGAGGTCGTGTTAAGTTTCATGACCCCTTAATGAAGTGATGCTCTTACACATATTTACCCACCATTCCTCAAGCTTTCGTGCTCGTGAGTGATGCGTGTGCGTAATGATGTGGCCATTTGAGATTCTTAGCAATTATTATTGTTCTGAACTCCAAGGACATTTGTGTCATTCTTAGCGTGATTGGTTAACCCTATCACTAAGCAAAGTTTGATTGTGCTACCAAGTCCGTTATTCTGGTGCACTCTCTTCAGTTGAAGAGTTAGGCTTGTGCCAAAACTCTGAAACTATGTCTTCTTGCCTTACCAAGCAAGTTTCCTCTCGAACTAAGTGACATATCGGTGGTTCGTGATATTCTAGACGTCTACTAGAAGTATCGCCATGTTGCCACATGACCATGATGTCAAGTCCTTGAGCAAGCAAGTTCTCTGAACTGCTCTTTTCTCCAAGGATCCGCATTGGATACCCCTGAACTAGTTGGTTGAGCTTAAACAACAACTTGGAGAGTTGTAAGACAAAAGTTCTAATTAACTCTATTCCTTCTTAAAGGGATGTCTAGTTTTGTTCATGTTGAAGAATGATAATATTTCCTTCGTGGATATGTTATCTTCCCCACCTTTTATTTGATTTGGGTTATCATCAAATCAAACTCAGTCCCAAGGATTATCTTGATGATGTTTCTACTTGTGATGTTTCACTTGAGTACATCTTCGTGTCCTTTGATCTGACCAGTATTTTTGTCTTGTTCATGCAACATATGAGTCCATCTTCTTGGAGTGTTTAGATAAGTTTGTTGTTGATCCCATCAATGACATTCTTATCTTCCTCATACTAGACAAGATTCGTATGGAACAATTGGCATTAATGTTGGAAAATTTCGAGGACCATCTTCGTGTTATCTCGAAGTATGTGTTCTGGATGTTAGAATTGACCCTCTCTAGTTCATGTGCAGTTGTTGAAACATGTCACCGTGGATTCGAGAAGAGTTATTTTCCTTTCCTTAAGGACATATGTGTGTTTTAATGTTAGTACTTTATGTGTGTGTCACTGTCTCTCCACAAGTTGCTAATGCATGGGTCTAGCAATCTAGCTCATCTTTTGGAAGCTTTACACTATAGTCCATATCTTGAGACTCTAGTAACTTTATCTTTGTGGTAAATGTTGCAGACTTTCCATTCAGACATGCCGAGTCTGAAGTATCATCTCACCTGACCAGAGCTGAATCTTAAGCAGCAATGATGGTTGGTGTTCCTCAAGGTTTTGACATAGGTCTCTTTGTAAATCTGGCAAGATTGATGTAATGGTTGACACATTTAGCCGGAAAGACCTTTTGTCATATTCTCTTGAATCAACAATAACAACCACTCTTCATGAGGCTTGTTCTATAATTAATTATAGGAGTTGTGCTTATGGTTTCCTTGTATCCGAAGTCTGACCTTTACTTGATGTCTGATTTCTTAAACATCAAGGATAACATCTAAAGTAGTGTTGCTAAATGTCTCTCGGTCGATCCTCCAGACCCTCTTATGTTGGCAATGGTTGTGCCAAGTAAATGAAGTCTGAGAACGAAGTTTCTTTCTTCTCGTTCCATCAGGAATCTTCTTAACTACTCATCTCAGTGGTGTAACGTGATATCACTATCGTTGGCAAGGATTTTGGTAGACCTGGATGAATAAAGAGTTTCCTTCGTTTTCTCAGCCATGTTTCAAGAGTGAATTTGATTTTGGTAATCAAAAGTTTCTCTTGTTACATGTTACCTTGTGGCTCTTAAGAGTCCTCTCCACAAAACACCTTTCTGTCTTGACCTTCTGTTGAATGAAAGAGTGACCCTTCTGTTTCAAAAGTAGTTCAACCGCTTGGTTTGTTGATCCATATCTTTGTAGCCTAAAATCTCTACTTAAGCTATTTAGTAGAGGTTCCCTATCGAAGTCTTTGGTCATGTTCTTTCTGTTGAATTGTTCCTTTTCACAAGCTTACACCCTTCTGTAATCTCCATGGTCTTAATCCTTATGAAGACCATCTATCTAACAACTTGAAACCTTCTCCTCTTGTTTCCTCAGTCACCTTGATGTGTTTCATGTTCATCATCTCAGAGTTGTTTCTAAACACTCCCTCCATGAGTTGGCCATGAGATACTCTGTGTATTGTTTAGTGTGTTTCCCTCTTATCCTTAGAATGGCCTTGTCTCTTTCTCTCTCTGTCTCTTTTCCTACCTTTGGAATCTCGGGTTAAGATTATCGTAAGGGGGATAGAGTTGTAACACCCCATTTCTAGTAAATCATTATTTAGGGTTTGTTTGAGCATTCATTAGCATCATCTCTTAAAATTGCATGCAAAGAAAATAAAATGCAAACCCTAAAAACCCTAATTCTCCCTCTCAAATCAATTCAAAATGTTTTGAATATTTTAATAACCACCAAAATATATGGAGCCCAAACTAAGTAAAAGGGGCCCCACAGTATTTTAAATAAATACACAAATATCTTTGGTATTTTTTCAAATGGTTCAAAACAGAATTTGAAATGGAAATACAAACATAAAACACAAAACTAATTGGAAAAAACAATTTACATAAAAACAATGAGCAACCCATCTCCCTAGGCCGGCCCATCTTCCCTCTTCCCTCTCCTGCCGCTCAGCGCCGCACCACGCAGCCCGTTTCGCTTGCTTATACACAGCCTGCCCGGGGCCCAAGTTGGACCACACGGACCAATACCGCTTTGGTCTGTTCCGCTCGTCGTCTTCGTTGAGGACGGCGAGCAGCTCAGTGCTCCGCCTGTGTCTTGTGTGTGAAGGATTCAAGGCCGCCCGCTCAAGGCTCTGCGAGAGGATAAGGAGGCCACCCCTCTACGTCTTCCTCCCTCCCTACCCACTTTCCCCTCTCTCCCTTGCTCCCGTTCGTCCTCTCCTGAGCGAGCCCGAAACCCTAGCCTAGGTCGGTGTCGAATCGCCTCGGACTCCGGCCTCCCCTCGCCCATCTGAGGCCACTATTAGCTCTGCCTCGACCTGTTCTCCTTCCTCGCTGAAGATGGCTCGCTGGGATGCCCTCTGTCGCCGCAATCGAGGTTGTCTTCCCCGACACCGATGAGCTTAGTCGTCGCCATTGCCGTCACTCCTGACCACGCCTCCCCGAGCTGACCCCTTCTCTGTGCTCTAGGTGAGCTCATTGTCCTCCTGGACCCCTCCTTTCTCTCCCTCCCACTCTCAGTCGCTCCCGCGTCATGCACCTGCCGCCGATGTTTGCTGTTTCCGGCCATGCTCCGGTGGTCATCCCGCAGCGGCGCCGCCCCTAAATGGTTCTCTCTGCCTTGCTTGTTCTAACGGGCCTGGTCACACGTGCTGGTATGGCCTGGAACGCTGTCTCCGGCCACCGTCCGCCGGTCAACGGCCGTATCGACATGGCGCCCTCGTCAGCACTACGCAAGCGTTGCCTGTGTGGCACCAGCCCCACCCGTCAGACACCGTGGGTAGGCTCTACCCCAGTGCAAAAAGTATTAGCTAGCTATGCTGATGTCATCCTCGTGTCACAGTGACGCATTAAATCATTTCAAATGATTTAAATAATTCCCGAAATTGTTATAAACTTGTAAATTCAATATCTAATTATTTATAAGTCAGAAAAATACATATAATATATCAAAATGTTTAGAAAAATTAGCTCTACCTCTTTAAGCTATAATCATGTATTGTTCAACAACTTAAATGACAAGTTTAATTAGAACAACATAGTAACCCCTCTCATGCACATCCGGAGTTTCCCCGAGTTAGGGTTTTCACCCCTCGGAAACTCCGATTAAGTTGTCGAGCATGCTTTAGGGTTACATTCCAATACTAATCAACTTGTCATATCATCATTCTTGTTTGAGAATTTCATCGATGCCATGTGTTGATTGTTTTCCCTTTATTTCCAGTGTTTGGTTCTTCCCGGTAGAATACGAGATCGAGATTGAGATCGAAGACCGAGGACCACACCATTGAAGATCGAAGATTGACAAACAATACTTTACCAACTTTAATCAAGTCAAGTACAAGGTTCCTGAAGATCTACTTATGAGTTATAAACTGGCAAAGGCAAGCATAGCCCCACCATGATATAATCCTATGATTTCGAAAGCATTTCAATTCTGCCATGATGCATATGATTCTACTATGGTCTTTTATCGATATATAGATTATCCTATCTATTGCATACTCCCTTTGAGCTTATATTACCTGATCTACTGCTCCTAGCATAACTAGGTTTGGCTTGTGTGCACTGCTACAGCTATCATCTGTGTTCTGCTTAGACATGCATAGTTGTCAGTGCTGGTTCATCCAGATGATGTATCAGATGCAGAGAATCTAGTATGACAGGAGAACGTGATGAGATGGGATCAGAGGTGATATGATATTAAACATGCTAAGGCTTGTATGGGAGGCCACAGTGGGATGTGGTTTTTCTAGTCCCATGCTCGCCACCACTAGGAACTGAGTTCTTGCCGTTGGAACTGAGACAAGCGTACAACCACACGGGGCCTGTAAAACCTCACGAGTAACTAACTTTCCTAGTATATTCCATGAGTCACATAGTTCGGGCGTTCCATTCGACATATGCATAGAAAACCTTTTGAAAGATTTGCCGGGTGTAGGTGCAATCATAACAGGTAGGTAAGCGTGGCCGGGGTTTCTTGGGGTAGATGGCGCCCCTGGTAAACCAACCTCGCCTCACATCTTTAAGTACCGGCTTCGGGATTTGACCCATTACGGCGGAACCATACTTATTTCGTGACTCATGGTCTCGGCGAAAGCAAGGTAAAGGTCGTGTCTAACCACCCTCTGCCGGCCTTCCAAGGAAGAGGGCTAATCATTGTGGCATTAAGAGAAGGTTAGTGCGTGTGGGTAAAGTTGTACACCCCTGCAGGGTAATAATCTTTTCAAAAGACGTGATCACGGTTATGAACCTTGGTGACCAGATTCTAAGATCATAGAGAACTAGAATCTAATCGTAAAACTTGGCAGATCAACGTGTGCTTAAGGATGCTTCCTCATGGGTACGAGGGGCTGATCCTAGTTAGAGTTCAGATGATGATGTTTTGGTGGATATCAAAAGATGATGATCAATATTTCGGAGATGTCGCTCTCTTATCCCCTTTTAAATTACTCTGAATAGACGAGATTCTTCTCCCTCTCTTGCTTATAAACAAAAATGGCTTTATGCAAAACTACTCCACCAGCCATAAGTCTTGCGGAGTACACCCTGTACTCACCATTGCTTTGTTGATAATTTTGGCAGAGTAAGTGTTCCCTAGAGATCAGTTTGGTACTACATCGACACCGACGAGTAGCTTGGGGTTCCCGGCCGACAGCCTGGAATCTATGGGCTGGGACGTCATCGTTATGCTTCAGGCCTCTTAGGACATTTGTTAAGTTTGCTATACTTAATAGCATAATTTGCCTTCCGTTGTTTGATGTTTGTGGTCAGTGACCTCTGCTTGTAATAATTTGGTTCTTGCTCAATTATGAGTTTGTTGTAATAAATTTTGTGTCGTAGGGTCACTGCTGTGTTATCGATTCTTCACTGGATATTCTCAAGCTCAAGGTTAAGCTTATGTCAGGCGGAGGTCTGGGATTTGTTTAGCCCTGATCTCGGGGGTGTCACAAACATCAAGAACTCCACGACACACATCTCCGAGGAGAGGAAGATTGACGCCTTCAAGGACGGTGTCAAGCGCCTGGACTTCAAGGAAGAACTTGGGCGTGTCAAGCCCAAGACGCTCGACCACCTCATGGACATCGCCAACAGGTGGGTAGATGGCGAGTATTCCCTCCACCGAGCACATTCGGATGACGAGGATGAATACGGCCGCAGGCGTGAACGCCGTAGCAAACGAAGATCGCGCGTCTACGACGATCGCGACGGACCCGACATGGTTACGGCTAGCTACGCCGAACGCCGCAACGACAACAACTGCAGCAGCGGAGGATACCGCGGAGGCAACTTCCGAGACGGAGGACGCCCAACAAAAACATGGCAACGTCGCGGCCGTGACGATGAACCCTCGGCATATGACAAGTTGTCGGGTCCCTGTACCATCCACTTCTACATCGACAAGCAGGATGGCAAAAAGAAAGCAAGCCACATGCTCAAGGACTGCCACGAGTTCCAGAAACTCAGCGAGGGCCTCACCCAAATGCGACGCCAGATCGTGAACCCTGGGTTCAGACCCGCACCTGCACCAGGTGACATCGCCCACGGAGCTCCTCCACCACCAGTGGGACCGTTGAATCCAGCAATCGCACCTGTGCCAAACAATGGCACAAGCGGATACCCACCGCCAAAAGGATCCCTCATGATCTAGAAGGGACGCCCTACCAATAGGGTGCAAAAGAAGATTACTCGACTGTCACCTCAGAATCGCCCGCCACCATCCATCCCTAAGTACCTCAGTGGCTCGGAGTCCTGCATCACGTTCGATCGTTCGGACCATCCCCACCAGATCCATCGCCCAGGTCATGCTGCCCTAGTGCTCGAGGCGCAGATCGGAGGATTCGAGATGAGCCGCGTCTTGATGGACAGCGGCAGTGGCATCAAACTGATGTTCGCCAGCACCCTCGCAGCAATGCGGATCCCGTTGTGCAGCCTGGAACAATCCGATACAATGTTCCACGGCATAGTCCCACAGAAAGTCATATATCCCCTATGAAAGATATGGCTCGACGTCATCTTTGGCAAGCCCAAAAACTTTTGGTGTGAGCGGCTCGAGTTCTAAGTGGTGGATTGGCCATCACAGTACCACGCCATCCTCGGGCATGTGGTGTTCGCAAGATTCCTAGCAGTACCGCACTACGCGTACTTACTTCTCAAGATGCCAGGGCCCAAGGGCGTCATCACAATCGAGGAGAGCTTCACTCGATTGGACCACTGCGATAAATACTTCAACAGAATCTCCCAGTCGTTCAGCATGCAAGAGGAGCTCACGAGGCTCCGAGAGGTGACAGACAACAGGGCACCCCCAGTCGCCAGGCAGAACTCACCTGACATGTCGTTCGACTCCATAGTCAACACGAAAAAGGTGCAGGTCCACCCAACCGATGCCTCCAAGATGGCGCTGATCGCCAACGACCTCAGCCCCGCATAGGAAAGCATGCTCATCGAATTCCTCCGTGAGTGCCTGGTGTCCTGCGGACATGCCAGCAGTTCCCAGGGAATTTGCCGAGCATGCACTCAATGTGTTCCCGGACGCAAGGCCGGTCAAGCAATCGATCCGACGCCTGTCCGAACCACGAGCAGAAGTAGTTGGAATCAAAGTTAGCTGACTCCTCAACGCCAACTTCATCCGAGAAATCAAGGAGAGCGAGTGGCTAGCCAACACTGTGCTAGTCCCCAAAAGGACACGGACATCCTTCAGATGTGCGTAGACTTCACGTCGCTCAACAAGCACTTCCCCAAGGACCACTTCCCTCTACCGCGGATCGATCAGATCATCGATTCGACTACAGGATGCGAGAAGCTCTCCTTCCTCGACGCCTACTCAGGCTACAACCAGATTCGGCTGAAGGTCGAAGATCAGGAGAAAACAGTGTTTATCATGCTGTTCGGGGTGTTCTGCTACAACACCATGCCCTTCGGGCTGAAGAACACAGGTGCCATGTACCAGAGGTGCATGTAGGCGTGTCTGAAGAACCAGATCGGTCGGAACATCCAAGTATATGTCGATGACATAGTCATCAAGACCAGGGAAGTAAAGACACTAATCGACGATCTCCGCGAGACATTCGATAACCTTGATCACTACAATATCAAGATGAATCATGAAAAGTGCGCCTTTGGCTTCCCATCTGGCCAACTACTCGGCTACTTCATCTCCCAGCGAGGAATCAAAGCGAATCCAAAGAAAATCCGGGCCATACTGACCATGGAAAAGCCGAAGAACATCAAAGGTGTCCAACAACTAGTCAAGATCACGGCTACCGAAGCGTATTCATCAGCCGCATGGGGGATAAGGCCCTGCCTTTCTAGTAGCTGCTACGAAAAGCTGACAAGTTCGAGTGGACACCCGAAGCAGACGACGCATTCGAAGCACTTAAGCGGCTTCTCTCCACCTCGCCTGTCCTGGTCATGCCCAAGGAGCAAGAGCCACTGCTGCTATACATCGCAGCCATGCACCAGGTGGTAAGTACCGTACTCGTGGTCGAACGACCCAAAGATGGCAAGACCCATGGGGTCCAACGCCCAATATACTACCTCAGCGAGGTACTGACGCCAACAAAACAGAGGTACCCTCACTACTAGAAGCTCGCCTACGGCGTGTTCATGACGGCTCGTCGGCTAAGCCACTACTTCCAGGAGCATCAGATAATGGTCGTCAACGAGGCGCCACTATCCAACATCTTGAACAACCCTGAAGCCATGGGACGCGTAGCCCTGTGGGGCATTGAGCTATCCCACCTAGACATAGTCTACGAGCGGCGGAAGGCGATCAAATCTCAGGTCCTCCTTGACTTCCTTGTCCACTGGATGGAGCTCCAGCTGCCGGACACCCTGGACATGACGCAGTCATGGACGATGCACTTTGACGGCTCCAAGCGTGAGGCTGGAGCAGGAGCTGGCGTCATACTGACGTCCCCGCAAGGTGATAAGATGAAATACGTCCTTCGGATGAAATTTCGCGCCTCCAACAACAAGGCCGAATACGAGGCCCTCATCCATAGCATGAGGATGGCAAAGATCTGCGGCGCAACGCGCCTAGTCATTTACGATGACTCGAACCTCGTCGTCCAGCAGACGATGAACGAATACGACGCCCACGCCGCCAACATGATTGCGTACTGCGCGCTCTACAACTTACTCGAAGGAGACTTTGACGGTTGCGAGCTTTAGCACGTTGGACAGGAAAGCAATGAGGAAGCTGACAGGCTCGCCAACATCGGCTCCACATGTGTACGGGTGCCACCAGGTGTGTTCCTCGAACAAATCTGCGTACCCTCTATCAAAAGGAAATTCCCTAAGGGATCACCCAAAGAAGCAGAGCACTAGGGGGCTGCGTCACCCGAAGGACATGAAGGGCCCGAAAAGCTCGACACAGAGGCCGAGCTCGTCAGACTAATGCAGGTCATGGCGATCGAGGAAACATGGACGCAGCCATACCTTCGGTACCTGCTAAACAAGGAACTGCCTGATGACCCGACAGATGCCCGACACATATCTCGCCAATCCAAAGAATTCACTCTCCACAATGGCGAGTTGTACAAATGCAACATTTCGGGTGTGCCCCACAGATGCGTCACCATCGGTGATGGCAAAATCATCCTCCAAGACATCCACGAAGGCATCTGCGGTCACCACGCAGGCAACCGCGCCCTCGTCGCCAAAGCTCTGTGAGATGGATTCTACTGGCCAACAGCCATGAACGACGCTAAGGACATCGTCCGAAGGTGCAACGGCTGCCAAAGGTTCGCGGACAAGCCACACACACCAGGATCGGAGCTAATGCCCATACCACTGGCCTGGCCCTTTGCCCAATGGGGCCTTGACATGATCGGCAAACTGCCAAAGTCCTCGCTAGGAGGCCACGTCTTCCTCCTTGTCGCAGTTGACAAATTCACCAAGTGGATCTAGGCCATGCCCGTCACCAACCAAAGTGGCAAAATGGTCGTCAAGTTCTTAGAGTCCATAGTCTATAGGTTCAGCGTGCCACACAACATCATCACAGACAATGGCTCGAACTTCATCTCGAACGAATTCCAGGACTTCTGCGAGGGCCTTGGAATCAACATATCATACGCCTCGATGGCGCACCCGCAGACCAATGCGTAGGTCGAAAAGGCCAACAGCCTCATAGGCGGAGGCATCAAGAAACGCCTGCTCATCCCACTCGAACGGCTTGCGGGAGCTTGGGCAGAGGAGCTACCTTCCGTCCCCTGGAGCATATGCACAACGCCAAACAGCGCAACTGGCTTCACACCTTTTTCATGGTGCACGGAGCCGAAGCCGTACTACTTGCCGAGGTACGCCACAAGCCCCCACGGGTCGTCGCATACAACAAAGCCAAATCGACGGCCGCACTCGAAGATGCCGTCGACACACTCGACGAGGCACGCGACATCACCGCAGCTCGCTCAACGGTCTACCAGCAGAGCCTCCACAACTACCACAGCTGACGGCTGCGACCAAGGTCCTTCGTCGAAGGAGACCTCGTCCTACGACTCAAACAAGAGCGGCTGAAAAAGCTCGAGTCACCCTGGGAAGGACCCTACATCGTCATAGAAGTCATCCCAGGCGGCGCCTATCGCCTCAGGTACATCACGTCAGGAGTCGAATACTCCAACCCCTAGAACATCGCGTGTCTGCGATGCTTCTACCCCTAGTTATCCCTTTACTTTCAGTAAGGCTACTCAGCCGAACAATGTACCTCCTCGATTATGATATGAATAAAAGCTAAGTGTCCCGCCTGAAAATTTTCTTTTACCTTACATTACTTTTCTCTATAACACGCTCGGGGGCTCCACCTCACCTCACGACCTCGTCGACTGAGAATAACGCATGTAACCTGAGTAGCTGACCACGTCAGACTAACAAAAAGGACATGCACACAACAAAGGCAACACATGCTAGAACAAACAAACTTTACAGAAAAAGGGCACAGCAAGCCCACTCGAATATATACAAGTTTTACATCTATCTTTTTATAGGGTCTATCTATTCTGAAGAATTACGTGTGCACGATGCCCAAAAAGATCCACGATCTCTTCGGCATACTGCCTAACAGCCGCATAATGCGGGCGCATGTCCCAGAGGCCACCATCTGGTCGAAGAGGCGGCCCAACCGTCACTACCACGAGATCGACATCAGGACGATGCAGCCGAACAAGCGATAAGGCAGCTTTCACCCCCGCTACCAGCTGTTGCCGCACCAACTCCCTCACGTGACTCACGTCTCGAAACTTAGACAACAAACCCCAAAGAGTGGACGGTGCCTCGTCTAGAGGGAACATGATGTACAAAATAGAAGCAAGGGAAGTCTTCACCTGCCTCAGCACCCGAGACACCTGATGAACACGATCCTGCACCATCGCAAGGACGATGGCCCGGTCACGCTCCATCCAGAAAACGCCTCCAGCTTCCATGTCCTGCTGGGTCAATCAGTTGATCTGAACAGAACGTGCTCCTTCTCCTCCCTCGGAACAAGGTTGCACCTACAGAAAACTCAGGATAAGGTGACGCGACAACAAGGCGCATCCGAAAACGAGCAGCAACTCAAGAAAACTCACATTGCCGTTGCTCGCTCAAATGTCGTAGCTCCCCCATCAGATACTCCTCCCTGGCGGTAGCCCTCTCAGTCTTCAACTTCCACATGTCCGCGTGGCATCGAACGCCAAGGATCTCCTTCTCCAAGCTACGGACGCGATCATGAAGGAAAACAAGCTGCGACACATCATCCAACGATGGTCGTGTATCTAGAGCAATCGAAGTACCAACGGGTCCCTCACCCAAAGGCCCCTAATGAACAGCAAACAAGGGTATGAAAATCACACACATCTTTGGTGACAGCTCGAAATTTAACTTATATACATCAAAAGCCACTATGTGGCACAAGGATAAATTGTTCATCATCAAAAGCTTACAACAAGAGGAAGAAGATAAAGCTATCCTAAAATACAGCCCAGAGCCTAGGCATCAACACCCAGAGTGGCCTTGGAGCCAGAGTGCCTGCTCTTGACCTCTCCTACTGCTTCGCAGCATAGTCCGCCAACAGGTCAATGAGCCTTGGCCCATAGCGCTTACAGCGGGAGGCGAAAAGAGCAAAGGCTACCTCTGAGCCGTCTGGCGCCGTTGGCATCTGGGAGGTGACGTGCGGAAGATCCAGCTCCGCTCCTGAGGCCATGGCCATGGCCAACCCCATGGAGGCGCCGATGCCCTTCTGCTTGCGCTTGTAGGCCGCAGGGGCGTCCTCCTACAACGCTTCCGCCAGAGCGTCGACATCCTCAAGAGCAGCGCCCTTGGGAACGATCTCCTTGTAGAAGCACCGGAGCACCCCCTTGACTTTCGCCAGAGAATTTGCAGTAGTGTTGCAGCGATCTTCGACCGCTATAGTGGCATCATCCAAAGCACTCCCATGATCCAGTGCACCGTGATCGAACGCGATGCCTGAAGCATCTGAGGAAATAAGAAACAAAAGAGCTAAATAAGAGCGCGATAAAGAGCTAACACAAGATACTCACCGGAGAAATCCTTGGCTGTAGCCATCAGCTTCTCAGCCACCTCCTTCTCGCGCGTAGCCGCAACAGTTGCGAGCTGCTCTTCGTGATCAGAAGACTCCTGCTGCAGGCTCTCCTTAGCCTCAACAGCATCAGCCAACTCCTTTTGCAGGCGCTCCTTCGCCTCCACATCATCTTCGGCCTTCTTCTCCGCTTGACCGAGGCTCTTTTTGTGAGCATCTAGATGGCGAAGGGCCGCATTATTCTCATCTGTAAACAAATAAGCACATGAGCAACACAAACATCGTCCATGTGATAGACGAAACTAAATAGAAATGAGCAAAGGTATAGAACCTTGCAACTGCTTCATGCTGGCTTCTAGTGCTAGATGCTGCTGCACAAGAAGGTTCGCACTGCGTGCAAAGGGCTATGAAAATAAAAAAAAGCATCACAGAGGGCTCGGGGGCTACGCCCTGCAAGAGCAAAAAAATTTGACCAACAGGTCAACCGAAAAGGGACTCGGGGGCTCCCCCTAAAAATCCAAGAGGTGTAAGTTACTTACGTGCTCAGACGGAGACTCTGAAGGTCCAGGTTCAGTCTTCCGAGTAACGACTACTCGAGCCTCCTGTGGAGAGGGGTTTGGAGCATTGCCCCTAGAGTTGGCCACTGTCTGAGAGGGAGGGGCCGTCGGCTTCGACTCCCCTACAGCCTCCTGAGCGCCCTCACTAAGAGAGCCCTCCGAGGAGTGACTGCAAGGAAAATATTGATCAAGGCAAGAATAAAAGGTGCACACGGAAAGTACAGAATGAAAGCATCCAAAAACTACTTATGAGTCAATGTCACTCAAATTGAAGATGGGTGGCGCCTTCTCCTTCTTCTTCTTCTTCTTCTTCTTCTTCTTCTTAGCTAGCAACTGCGGCGCCATTGCCCGCAGAGGCACAGCCGGGAATGGTGCGGAAGAATCACCGTCATCCTCACAGTGGCGCACAAGGAAGGATGGGTCCCTAGGCGTTGGCGGAGTCGAAGCACCCAAAGACTCGCTCGGACTCCATGCCCGCTTTCGGGTCCGCCCCTCGCTCGCCTCGGGGGCTTCATGAGTTTGCGACTACGCCACGGAAGCTCAGACTCGGAGTCCACAACTTCGTTGTCCGGTGCAACCGGAAACTTTGTGGGCAGTGCGGGCACCATGCCAGCCACCTTGAGTTCCTGCACACCAAAGACATCAAAGATAGCGATTAGTACAAATAATCAGAAGCAAAAGCAGTCGAAAAAGGCGCAACGCGCATGTCGCAAATCTACACCTGCGAAACTGGTTTCATGGCACTGAAGGGGGGCATCAACGACTTCCCCGGAAGGTTCTCCTCGGACTTGTACTTCAGTAGCGGCCGAAGAACTCTGTCGAGGTCGCCTCGCGATAACTCCTCGGCTGAAACCCTTGTCGGGTCGTTGCAGATAGTGTAAAGGAACATCGGATGCGCCCTCACTTAGAGCGGCTGCACCCGACGTTTGAGGTGAAGGGAATATGCCCTGAGAGGCAATACTAAAGTGTTTATTATGTGTATTCCAAGTATATGATAGATGTTTATTTTGCATGCTATAATTGTATTAATACGGAAACATTAATACATGCGTGTTTAATAAACAAACAGAAAGTTCCTAGTTATGCCTCTCTCATAAACTAGCTCGTTGATTAACAAGATGATCAAGGTTTCCTGATCATGGACATTGGATGTTGTTAATAACGGGATCACAACATTAGTGTAATGGTGTGATGAACATTCATCCGAAGTATAGAATTACGATCAAAGTCATTGATTTTATATTGCTATAACAACTTACAAAGTGATCCTAATCCTTAGACCATGAGATCATGTTAATCACTAACACCGGAAGAGTTTCTTGATAACATCAAATGTCACACCGTAACAGGGTGATTATAAAGATGGATTCATAACTAATAAAGTGTTATGTTGAGGCTCATGGATCGAGAGTGGAATTTGTTCATCCCGATGACAGATAGATATACTCTGGGCCCTCTCGGTGATATCACATTGATTAGCTTGCAAGCAAGTGATTTGATCACTAGAATGTTATATCACGGGAACAAGAAAAGAGTGCATGTCAGTAACGAGATCAAACTAGGTATGCAGATACCGATGATCGAATCTCGGACATGTAATATATCGCGAAACAAAGGGATTAAGATACTAGCGTAAAAGGTTCCGACGATCACAAGAAAGTCATCGTTGAATGTGTGGGAGTCAGTATGGGTCTCCAGATCCCGCTTCTGATTATTGATCCGAGAGGGGTCTCGATCATGTCCGCATTATTCACCAATCGTAGGGTGACACACTTAAGAGACACCGACATCCAATTGGAGCAAAAGTTTCATGCCGAAAGAATGAACAAGTGCAGGAATTTATTTCACTAGATACCGAAACAGGTTTTCGGGTGAAATTGCATAAAGTGGTTATGCATGTGAAATAGAATTCTAGCAAGGGGTTATTTGTGAATGTTTGTCATTAAAGTAATTGACAAAATTCTGAATAAAATAAAAGAGTTTTATTTAATGAGAGTTTGCATTAAATTTGGTGGAAATTTAATGGCATGTTTGAGTGGGATTTTGAGTGGAGGGATATGAATGGATTTTTGTGAGTGGAGTGTCCACCCACATGAATGAAGGAGGGGAGGGGGCAGCCCCCATGGCCGGCGACCACCCCCTTGGGTGCCCCCTTCCTCCTATAAAAGGCACCCCTCTCCTCACTTCTCACTCACACCTTCTCGTGAAGGATCTCTCTCCCCCTCTAGAATTTATCCCCCATGGTCTCGGACTAGCGAGATACATGTTCCCGGTGGCTATTTGGCAAGAAAGAGTTGTGCGTCCGCTGCATCGCTGGAGCGAGGAGGCGGTGGTTTCTCGGTGCCTCGAACGTGTGTGTGAGCACGGATGCGCTGCTGATTTGCGGCGCTAGGACTTCCTCTCGATCTTGAGATCGGCAAGAGATCGTCTACATCAACCACGAGTTGAACTCGTTAAGCTTTGTCGTTCTTCAAGGGTATGTTCTCTACGGATATACTTACGCCTGTTGTTTGTATCTAATAGATAGATCTTGGTACATAGTTCACATCGTAGGAATTTTTTTGTTTTCTGCGAACCCTACAGTGGTATCAGAGACGGATCTATGCGTAGATGCTTTACACGGGTAGTACACATATGAGTATGTGGGTGATGATGATCATGTTGTTGCTCCTTAGTTGTAATTTTGGATATTGGTGGCATAGTGGGATGAAGCGGCCCGGACAAACTTTACATGTCCTCGCACATGAGACCTGTTCCACGCTTGTCATGCAACTAGTTTGCATAAGTGGCTAGCAGGTGTCTGTCTCTCCTACTATAGTCAATATCTATTTTGCAACGAGTTGTCAACAATTTGGTTATCCTCGTTGTGGTTCATGTTCGTAGGTAAGAACGGTTCTATCTCGAAAGCCCTAAACCATGTAAAACTTGCAATGGATAAATTAGAGGCGTCTAGTTTAGATTGTTGCTGGGCTAGTGTTATGATATGGTGATGTTATAAGTAGAAGTATGAGATGATACTCTTACAACATACATAACGTGTAATCTCCATAGACCTTGGACTTACACATATAGGTATGATAGTGATCATACAACAATGCACATGATAGAGATCATATGCGGGAACCATATCATTTCACTAATAAACATGTGATGTTTGATAGCATCTTATATTGCTTGTTTAGCACTTTGTTAGCATAATAAGATGATACCTCATTTAAATATCAAGATAAGAATGTGTTCTTCTTTTAGTATGCACCGATTATGTTTTCGTCGCTCCAAGACATCACGTGATGATCGGGTGTTCTTGGATCCACGACCATATTTCGGGTGTAAAATAGTTACACACGCGAATACTAAGGTTCTAACTTGGCGAGCCTAGCATGTACAGACATGGCCTCGGAACACGAACCGAAAGGTTAAGCATGAGTCATATAGTAGATATGATGCCCATTTGATGCTCGCCTTTGAAGCTATACCGACTCACGTGATGATCGGACTTGGTATAGTGGATTTGGTTCATGTAATCACCAAAAAGGCACGAGGGATGTCGTTTTTGAGTGGGAGTTCATTCGTAATATGGATTAGTTGAACTCAATCTATCATACACTTAGTCTAAAGTTTACAAATTCTGTTGTAGATGGCACCACCTGCTTTAATTTCAATGTGTTCATGGAGAAAGAGAAACTTGCAACGAACGGTAGCAACTTTACCGAATGGGCCATGAATTTGAGAATTCTCCTCTCTGCTGCACAAAAGCAATACATGTTAGAAGCGCCACTAGGCCCCCCACCTTTTGAGGATGCCCCTGACGAGGAGAAGAATGTCTATCAGACTCGTCAGGAGGACCACAACTTAGTTCATTGCGGCATATTTTATGGGCTAGAGCCAGAACTTCGAAAGCGTTTCGAAAACGGCAATGCTTTTGATACAATGGGTGAGTTGAAAATGATTTTCGACACACATGCTGCTGTAGAGAGCTACAACGCTTCAGAAAAGTTCTTTAGCTGCATGATGGAAGAGCACATCTCCGTTAGTGAGCATGTACTCAAGATGTCGGGTTACGCTGATAAGCTTGTGTCCTTGGGAATAACGATTCCCATTGACTTAGGCATCCATCGTGTTCTGCAGTCTCTGCCACCTAGCTATAAGAGCTTTGTGATGAACTATAATATGCAAGGCATGAAGAAGTCTCTCCCCGAGCTTCTATCAATGCTTAAAACTGCAGAAGTGGAGATCAAAAAGGAACATCAAGTGTTGATCATCAATAGGAACACTAGTTTCAAGAAAGGCAAGAAGGGAAAACGGAAGGGAAGTAAGGGCGGCAAGCCGGTTGCCGTGCCTGAAAAGAAACCCCGAGTTGGACCTAAGTCTGATACCGAGTGCTACTATTGTAAGGGGACTGGCCACTGGAAGAGCAACTGCCCCAAGTATTTGGCAGACAAGAAGGCCGGCAAGGCAAACAAAGGTATATATGATATACATGTTATTGATGTGTACTTGACTAGTGGTCGTAGTAGCACCTGGGTATTTGATACCGGTTCAGTTGCTAATATTTGTAACTCGAATCAGGGGCTACGGAACAAGCGACCGCTAGCAAGGAGTGAGGTCAAGATGCGTGTCGGCAATGGATCAAGCGTTGATGTGATCGCCGTCGGAACGCTGCCTCTCCATTTGCCGTCGGGATTAGTTGTAAACTTGAATAATTGTGATCTGGTGCCTGCACTGAGCATGAACATTGTATCTGGATTGTGTTTGATGCGAAGTGGTTATTCATTTAAATCCGAGAACAATGGTTGTTCTATTTATATGAATGAAATCTTTTATGGTCATGCACCGATGATGAATGGTTTATTTAGATCTCGATGATAATGTTACACATATTCATAATGTTGATGCTAAAAGGATTAAACTTAATGATGATATATCCGCATATATGTGGCACTGCCGTCTAGGTCATATTGGCGTTAAACGCATGAAGAAGCTCCATTCAGATGGACTTTTGGAATCACTTGATTTTGAATCATTTGATACATGTGAGCCATGCCTTATGGGCAAGATGACTAGAACGCCGTTTTCCGGTTCAATGGAACGGGCGACAGATTTATTGAAAATCATACATTCTGATGTATGTGGTCCAATGAGTGTGTCGCATGAGGTGGATATCGTTATTTTGTTACTTTCACGGATGATTTGAGTAGATACGGTTATATCTACTTGATGAAACACAAGTCTGAAACCTTTGAAAAGTTCAAGGAATTTCAGAATGAAGTGGAAAATCATCGTAATAGAAAGATCAAATTTCTACGGTCCGACCGTGTAGGTGAGTATCTAAGTTACGAGTTTAGCACTCACATGAAAGAGTGTGGAATTGTTTCAGAACTCACACCTGCCGGAACACCATAGCGAAATGGTGTGTCGGAACGTCGTAATCGTACTTTATTAGATATGGTTCGATCTATGATGTTTCTGACAGACTTGCCGTTCTCATTTTGGGGTTATGCACTAGAAACTGCTGCATTCACTTTAAATCAGGCACCATATAAATCCGTTGAAAAGACACCGTATGAATTGTGGTTTGGAAACAAATCTAAGCTGTCATTTCTTAAAGTTTGGGGATGCGATGTTTATGTGAAGAAACTTCAACCGGATAAACTCGAACCCAAAGCGGAAAATTGCGTCTTCATAGGATACCCTAAGGAAACTATTGGGTATTCCTTCTATCACAGATCCGAGGGCATGGTTTTTGTTACCAAGAATGGATCCTTTCTAGAGAAAGAGTTTCTCGCGAAAGGTGTGAGTAGTCGTAAGGTAGAACTCGAAGAGGTTATTGAACCTTCTCTTCAAAGTATGGTGAGTAGCGCAGCACCGGAAGTTGTTCTGGAGTTGGCTTCACCTGTTGAAGAGGGAACTAATGATAATGATCATGAAACTCCGAAAGAGAGTACTACCGAACCTCGCAGGTCTAGCAGGACGTGTGCAGCTCCCGAGCTGTACGGAAATCATGTCATGAATTTCATGGTTGATGAAAATGATGACCCTGCGACATATGAAGAAGCGATGATGAGCCCGGATTCCAACAAATGGTTAGAAGCCATGAAATCCGAGATGGAATCCATGTATGAAAATCAAGTTTGAACTTGGTGGAATTACCTCACGACCGAAAGGCCGTGGAGAACAAATGGATTTTCAAAAGAAAAACTGATGCTGATGGTAATGTGACCGTCTATAAAGCTCGACTTGTCGCAAAGGGGTTTCGACAAATTCAAGGAGTTTACTACGATGAGACATTCTCTCCCGTAGCGATGCTAAAGTTAGTTAGGATTATGTTAGCAATTGCTGCATATTTCGATTATGAGATATGGCAGATGGATGTCAAAACCGCGTTTCTCAATGGTAATATATGATACAACCAAAGGGTTTTGTCGATCCTAAGGATGCTAACAAGGTGTGCAAGCTTCAGCGATCCATCTATAGATTGAAGCAAGCATCACGAAGCTGGAAACTCCACTTTGATGAGGTGATCAAAGAGTTTGGATTTGTCCAAACTTATGGAGAAGCTTGTATTTACAAGAAAGTGAGTGGGAGCAATTTGGCATTTCTGATATTATATGTGGATGACATATTATTGATCGGAAATGATATAGATCTTTTAAACAGTGTTAAAAGTTATCTAAACAGCAAATTTTCAATGAAGGACCTAGGTGAAGCGTCATACATATTAGGCATAAAGATCTATAGAGATAGATCTAAGCGCCTAATAGGGCTATCGCAAAGTACATACCTTGATAAGATTTTAAAGAAGTTTAAAATGGACGGAAGTAAGAAGGGGTTCTTACCTATGTTGCAAGGCAAGACATTGAGTAAGACTCAAAGTCCGGCTTCGGCGGAAGAAAGAGAGATAATGGACAAGGTCCCCTATGCTTCAGCCATAGGCTCTATAATGTACGCCATGCTATGTATAAGACCGGATGTGGCAAATGCTATTAGTTTGACTAGTAGGTACCAATCGGATCCAGGTTCGGAACACTGGATAGCGGTCAAGAATATCCTTAAGTACTTACGAAGAACTAAGGATATGTTTCTTGTATACGGAGGTGAAGAGGAGCTCGTCGCTAAGTGTTATGTTGACGCTAGCTTTGACACCGATCCGGATGACTCTAAGTCTCAATCCGGATACGTATTTCTCATGAATGGCGGAGCGGTTAGTTGGAGGAGCTCCAAACAACCTGTGGTGGCGGGATCAACAACGGAGGCCGAATATGTTGTCGCTTGAAGCGGCTCGAAGCGCTTTGGATGAAGGAGTTCATATCCGAACTAGGAGTGGTTGCAAACGCATTGGACCCAATGGTGATCTATTGTGACAACAATGGTGCCATTGCCAATGCCAAAGAGACAAGGTCTCACAAGCATTCCAAGCATATTAAGCGCCGGTTTCACTCCATCCGCGAGCATGTCAAGGATGGAGATATAAAGATTTGTAAAGTACATACGGATCTCAATATAGTAGATCCGTTGACTAAAACTCTCCCTAGAGCAAAACATGATCAACACCAGAACTCGATGGGTGTTAGATTTATCACTATGTAACTAGATTATTGTCTCTAGTGCAAGTGGGAGACTAAAGGGAATATGCCCTGAGAGGCAATAATAAAGTGTTTATTATGTGTATTCCAAGTATATGATAGATGTTTATTTTGAATGCTATAATTGTATTAATACGGAAACATTAATACATGTGTGTTTAATAAACAAACAGAAAGTTCCTAGTTATGCCTCTCTCATAAACTAGCTTGTTGATTAACGAGATGATCAAGGTTTCCTGATCATGGACATTGGATGTTGTTAATAACGGGATCACAACATTAGTGTAATGGTGTGATGAACATTCATCCGAAGTATAGCATTACGATCAAAGTCATTGAGTTTATATTGCTATAACAACTTACGAAGTGATCCTAATCCTTAGACCATGAGATCATGTCAATCACTAACACCAGAAGAGTTTCTTGATAACATCAAACGTCACACCGTAACAGGGTGATTATAAAGATGGATTCAGAACTAATAAAGTGTTATGTTGAGGCTCATGGATCGAGAGTGGAATTTGTTCATCCCGATGACGGATAGATATACTCTGGGCCCTCTCGGTGATATCACATTGATTAGCTTGCAAGCAAGTGATTTGATCACTAGAATGTTATATCACGGGAACAAGAAAAGGGTGCATGTCAGTAACAAGATCAAACTAGGTATGGAGATAACGATGATCGAATCTCGGACATGTAATATATCGTGAAACAAAGGGATTAAGATACTAGCATAAAAGGTTCCGACGATCACAAGAAAGTCATCGTTGAATATGTGGGAGTCAATATGGGTCTCCAGATCCCGCTTCTGATTATTGATCCGAGAGGGGTCTCGATCATGTACGCATTATTCACGAACCGTAGGGTGAAACACTTAAGAGACACCGACATCCAATTGGAGCAAAAGTTTCATGCCGAAATAATGAACAAGCGCAGGAATTTATTTCACTAGATACCGAAACAGGTTTTCGGGTGAAATTGCATAAAGTGGTTATGCATGTGAAATAGAATTCTAGCAAGGGGTTATTTGTGAATGTTTGTCATTAAAGTAATTTAAAAATTTCTGAATAAAACAAAAGAGTTTTATTTAATGAGAGTTTGCATTAAATTTGGTGGAAATTTAATGGCATGTTTGAGTGGGATTTTGAGTGGAGGGATATGAATGGATTTTTGTGAGTGGAGTGTCCACCCACATGAATGAAGGAGGGGAGGGGGCAGCCCCCATGGCCGGCAGACACCGCCTTGGGTGCCCCCTTCCTCCTATAAAAGGCACCCCTCTCCTCACTTCTCACTCACACCTCCTCGTGAAGGATCTCTCTCCCCCTCTAGAATTAATCCCACATGGTCTCGGACTAGCGAGATACATGTTCCTGGTGGCTATTCGGCAAGAAAGAGTTGTGCTTCCGCTGCATCGCTGGAGTGAGGAGGCGGAGGTTGCTCGGTGCCTCGAACGTGTGCGCGAGCACGGATGCGCTGCTGATTTGCGGCGCTAGGACTTCCTCTCGATCTTGAGATCAGCAAGAGATCGTCTACATCAACCACGAGTTGAAATCGTTAAGCTTTGTCGGTCTTCAAGGGTATGTTCTCTACGGATATACATCCGCCTGTTGTTTGTATCTAATAGATAGATCTTGGTACATAGTTCACATCGTAGGAAAATTTTTGTTTTCTATGCTGCGAACCCTACATGAGGAAGGTGTGGATGATATCCACACCATTGACCTCCTTCCCAGGCTCCATATGGAGCGCCTCCACCCGACGGTAGAGCTCCTCCACCTCCGCCACCTCGACCTCCAGGATGTGGTTCTTCCAGGAGCGCTTCGGGACAATCTCCTGGGAGGAGTCAAAGGGAGCAAGGCCAAAGTCTTGCCCGTCCACTCTGGAGTCGCGGATATAAAAACACTTCTTCTGCCAGTATTGGACGGACTCAGACATAGAAAAGTAAAAGAAAAGAACAGTAGATCGGATGGAAATGACGCAGCGGCCAAGAGGTTAGACCCCGCCGGTGCCGGACTGCCTCTTCATGGAATAGAGCTTCCGGAAGAGGCCAAAGTGTGGCTCGATACCGAGCCAGCACTCGCAAATGGTAATGAAGCAGACGATGTGGAGAAGAGAATTGGGCGAAAGATGGTGGAGTTGGATGCCATAGAAAAACAAGAGTCCATGAAGAAAGTCGTGGACAGGGAGCAACAAACCGCGAAGAATGAAAGCGACAAACATCACCCGAAACCCTGCGGGTGGACGGGGAATTACCTCATCGCCGGGGATCTTGACATCCTCCTTGTCCTGCGGGATTAAACCCGCATCGCTCAGCTTGCGCAGGTCACCCTCGCGCGTCTCCGCACGCCTCCACCCGCCATCGGTGATGCGAGCGGCGGTGGCACCTTTCTTGCCGACGGCAGCAGTGCTAGAGCCCTCTCCAGCAGAGGCCTTCTTTGACTTAACCATGGTGGAGCATCGATGACGGCGATACGCACGCATAAACGAGGGAAAAGATAGGAGAACGTCCAATGCGCGCGAGGAAGAGCTCGTGAAAATGGAAGCAGCGGAGAAAGCAAATGGCAAAGGGTGAAAACAAATCACTATTTTCCCCACGGTTATAAAGATGAAGACGATGACCAGGAGACGTTCATCCAGAAGCCCTAACGCCAGGGACAGATCCAACCGTCCACATTTCAACGCAGCAGCGAACCGTCATCCACTACGCACGGAAACTGAGGAGACGCCGTAATTCTCGCCACGTCGCGCATGACTAGTCAACTCCAAGTCAGGAATTGGGACCCACGTTCGTCCTGTTACGTCACCTCTGTCGTCGCAGACGGTTGAGGTCATCGATCATCGGCACTGATGTCATCAAGCAGCCTAGCAATGTCTAGAGTTTTTTCGACTGATCAAACAAGTACTTCCTCGAATCTACGATTCGAACAAATAATCGGGGGATACTCCTATCAGGAGCGCTGGCCACGTACCTGTGAAATGATTGTGGAACTTTAACTCTCAACTATCTTTGAGTCCCACGAGCCTACGACTCCACTACGGACTCGGGGGCTACTCCCATAGGGAGGATTGATCAAGCATTCAAAAAAATTTGTGTCCTATGGACCCGAAGCTAAAAACAACTGAATTAAAAGTCTCTACTCGAGTCTACGACTCGAACAGACACTCGGGGGCTACTCCCATAGGGAGCGCTGGTCGCGCACCCTATGAATTCTTCGACTGCGATCCTTCGGATCAAAATACAATGAAATCTTTTCAGCAACTTTGCCCAAACCAACGCTAAGTGAGAAGCAATCTCCTCCTTGGCCACCCGAAACACCTCCGTGGTGGTAAAATTCGGATGCTGTGTCTACGACGCAAAGATAAGACCTACAGATACCATCTGATGGCCTGGTAACGCACATGACTGCACTCTACCAGTAAAAAAACCGTGTCAACAGACGCGATGAAAATCCTGACGGATGCGTTGGGTATATCACTCGAAAACTACTGGGATTCGACTCCTGTAAGACCTTAGCGGCCTGAGTCAAATTACGCCACCAGCCGTTCTAGATGTGAGTCTAGGGACTCGAATTTGAAGAAGATCGTGTTGTTTTGTCCTATGACAATTAACAGGTTCTGATCCGTCAGGAGAGTCAAGCACACGCATCGACAATCCCTACAAACTAAAACCATTCTCTTGTAAACATGCATAAAGCTGCACCCGAAAGACTAAGGAGTTCTCAGCCGAATATGCGATTCAACTGAGCACTCGGGGGCTACTGACATGGTTATACCCCACGGGTACAAAACATCAGCATACCTAGTCCAGCCCGAAGGAAGGCCCACTGCAAGATATGCAGCCTACGGAGGTTCCGGGTGGCCCAAGCCCATGACGCCTTCGGATGCTTGGAGAATAAGACTAGAGTAGATAGAATTTCAAAGGGAAAACCCTAATCTATAACCGACTCAACCTATGCCCGGGACCCGCCTATCTATATAAAGGCTAGGAGGGCATGACGAGGAGGGCACCTCTCACTGCATACACACCTCCACGCCAGATTGCGTCTGTGCACCCCTGTAACTTTCGGTTCCGCCGTAATCAAGAGCAGACAAGCAGGAGTAGGGTTTTCCCTCTGGGGGCCTGAACCTGGGTAAACTTCGTGTCCCCGTGTTGCTTGTTTGCTAACCGTCCCATGATCTCCAGCATCCCCACCTTCTCCAAAACCCAAGCTCATAACAATGGGCATTGACGAGATTAAACCTCATCAGCCGTAGATTCACCCAACTGACCCACCGAAGCAGGTGTCTTTGTTGATAGTGTTGGCCTAATCTGCGGCGCCGAGCCAGGAGCGAAGACCAGAGTCTGCTGCTTGGAACCCGTTGTCTTCACAGGCGCAGTCCGAGTCTGGCCTTGCGGAGCATGCCGAGTCTTTCTCTTGGTGGTTGGAGCTGAAGGAGCGGGTATGGCGCTGGGTTGTGAAGACAGGCGAGCCGAATGAGCAGGCTCAACAACAGGTTGGGGATCATAAACTAGATTCACATGTTGATCGATAACAGGAGGAGGCACAGTAGGAGTGTTTTGGGTGGACTCGGCACTAATGTTGTTGGTGCTGGGTCCCAGGTTCGAGTCAACACAGGTAACAGGAGAAGGAGGCCGAGTCTCCTCTGACGAATGCGCTGCCGGGTCGGCCTCGGGCTGGGTCCTGGAAGCCTCAACTGAGGGGGTAGAGACCCGAACAGGGCTCTACAGATCTAGAGCAGCGCGGGTAGGGGAGAATGGTTTCGAGATAGGGGAGGCCATGCTGGAAGCTAACTGGTTTGCTGACAAGGCAGCGTTGAAAATAAAAGCAAAAACCTATAAGGAAACAACCACAGAAAAGAAGAATGTAAGATAACAGGCAGCGGAAGTTACCCGGAAATGGTGGAGTCACACGGGGCACGTCGACTAACGCGGCGTGGAGCCTTGCGAGGCTGCAAAGACGTAGCTTTAGGGGCGGCAGCAGTCTCGACCCGGCGTTTCTTGGAGGGCTAAGTACTGGAAGAGGTCCCGCACCGCTTACTCGGCTTGGTGGCAGGGATTTTGCCGTAACCACCGATAGCAAGAGGAGGTTCCTCGTGTACCTGGCCAGCTGCATCAGTAAATTCAAAGCTCAATGGGACAAGCCGAAAGTTTAAGACAAAGGACAAGTACCTCCAGGACCTCACAATCGTCATCGTCATCATCTGACCAATCCCGCAAAGGATTTCGAGTGAAATTCTTACCCGGAGCTGGAGCGGCATCAGCGTGCGGGATGGGAATAAAGCACTCCAAATCAAACTCGGCTTCATTGTTGTCTAAGTGATCCTCGAAGTAACGGTTCAGAGGGACAGTGTTATCATCAGCCTTGTTAACGAGATTCTACAAAAAGGCAAAGAAAATGAAGTCAATTCGAGGAACAAACGACAAGTAGATGCCGGGAAAATATGTCAGCAGAATAGAATTACTCGGAAGCTTACCCAGGGAATAGGTCTATCTCGGCTGAACGGAGTGCAACTCCAAGCCCAGAGCTCCGCCAAGTTCAGCTTAAAAATGGAGCTGACTCGGCAGGCCACTGAATCATTGGGGACCTCTAGAGTGGAGTGCCAAGTGGGGTCGCGAGAACCACTCATAAAACAGATCTCGTGGCACCGGGCCTGAATGGGGCTGACCCGGCGAGAGATAAAGGTGCACATCAGGTCCCCCTCAGTGAGGTTAAACCCCTCCTTCGGGTCAAGGAGCCGCTCAATAACGGCGTGTGCCTCATTCATCGCCGGGTTCCGATCCCGCATGTCAAGTTTCCAAAGCTCCTTGCTAAGAACTTCATCTTTGAAAGGGGGAGACGAATATAATCATTGTAACCACTGTTCTTGACATAGAAAAATGTCCTATGCCACTTCTTGCAAGAATAGATACCAGTAACGTGGGAAAAACAGAATCCCTCCTGGGTGTGATGCTAGCAGCACCACACCGCGTAGGGCTCTTCTCAGATGAGGGAATGCTGGGGTCAGGAATGACCTGGATTCAGAAGTTAAAATATTTGTCCCAAAGAAGAACA
Organism: Avena insularis; assembly: GCA_023614405.1. Taxonomy (NCBI): domain Eukaryota; kingdom Viridiplantae; phylum Streptophyta; class Magnoliopsida; order Poales; family Poaceae; genus Avena; species Avena insularis. Next base: position 235,612,497 of record CM042687.1, on the reverse strand, counting down.
GTGGGCCAAAGACCGAGGTAGCCCTCGCAGACAGAGATAAAGCAATAAAGAGAGCCAATGGCATTGGCAGGAAGATGATGGGTTTGCAAATGGAAGTTAGAAAGAAAATACTTGAAGAAATTGCTAACGGGAAGAGCAAAGCCGCGCTCAAAGTGAGAAAGGAAAACCACTTGTTCATTGGGATCGGGTTTGGGAGCAATCTCACCGAGAGGAAGGCGATAATCAACCTCAAGAGGTATGCGCCTGGTAGAGCACAACCACTCGATCTCCTCCGTAGTAACCTCCGAGCCCTCTCAAGCACCGCGCTCGCTGGCGGTATCGTGCTCCTCCACCTCCTTGCCACCGTCACGCGCATCCATGATCTCTCGTGGCTCGGGCCCTCCCACCGTTGGAAGAGGCCTAGAATGCCGAGGACCCATCGGGGAATTGGAGGAAGGAGAAGGGAATTGCTGGACCGGTGGAGCAAGGAGGAAGAAGAACAAAGAGGCAGTTGCAGATTGGGAGGCGCAAGGAAGAAGAACACTTGGCGGAAAACTGAAGCGGCGGGGGCAGTTAAGTTCCCCCACGCCTCTACTTAAGGGGAGTAAAAACCCAGGCGTGGGATCCCAGTGCGTCGTGTGGCCACGGTGTGGCCGTGTACCCAGTCGAGTAAGCGTGTCAGCGGGTGCCACGTGTACATGGTACACGAGAAATCCCGAGCCACGTCACGCTGCGCAAGACACGAGGCGCTGAGCGATGGGACTGCCACAATGACGGGAGTAACTGCGCCGCCGTCACTGTGCAGTCAGGATTTGAGACAAAATTTAAGGCAAACAATCATGATTACAACCTGTCAGTGACTAAAGGTAATATAAAAAGCCCAAGGTGACTCGACAAATCCAGAAATGACTCGACACAGGTCAAGAAGACCACGCAGAATCAAAGATGAGACTCAGAAAGTCCAATATATACTCAGCAAAGATCGAGGTTATGCCAAATAAGCCGTCGTGCATGAGAGATGCAAAGTGAAAAAAGAAGTTCCAAGTACGTTAAAGGAACCTGGAGACACCTAATAGCAAAAACTGCTAGGCCTCACCAGCTTCGGGGACTAATATCGGGGAGATAACCCCTGGTAGGGGGTCATAAGGGGTAAAACATTTCCCAGCTTGGCTTAGGCCGAGTCAAAGAAATCACTGACCAGGATTTAACGTCCGGGATACGAAACCCATGTGAGGCCGATATAAGGAGTATGTTGGCCCGTATAGGACAAAGTTGTTTGTCCTGCAGATAACGCCAGGCCGGGTCTCACCGGGGAGGGCCGAGTCAAGAAGGACGCGTGGCGGCTTTCCGAGTAAGATCTAGGAGGGACCACGGTAACGCATGGTCAAAAGAAAAGGGCGATGCCGAGTGACATAAAAGGAGCCGGTGACGCCAAAAGCAAGTGCTGACGTATAAAAGCACTGTATGATGCCTAAGAGCTGGCATCTACATACGGGAAGACCGTTGGCTATACAGCTTTGTGGACTGGGTCAAGGGCTTAGCCCTGAGTCCTTGACCCGGCCCGCATAGTAAGAACAAAGATCCAAACAGTAACTCTAGGGTCCAAAGTTGTAACCTAGCTACCCCATCGCCTATATAAGGAGGGGCATTGCTAAGGTTTAAGGAGGTTGGACCAAGTAGTAAACTAGCGCCTAAATGTTATGCAAAAATAGCTCCAGGAGCACTTGTAAACATCGAGGAGGAATAAAAATCCTAAGTCTGGAGAGTTCGTCGTGTTCATCATGCGCAGCTAGACCGTGCACTCCCTCTCCGGTGACCTCAAGCGTCCATTCGGCCCCCAACTTAAACTTACCCATGGCATCCGCCGTGACACCACCATGACAAAAATTGTAGGGGTCAGCTAAATGTCATACTTGCCATAGACACATAGGATTTTTTCGAAAGGTCTCACCTCTTGTTTTAAATATTATGAATTATAGCGTAAAAAAAGAATGCATAATAATTTTGTAGGGTCCACTCTTTTGAAACAAACGGACTTTTTAGGAAAAAAATCTACGGATTGGAATAATCCTACAAAATTCTTTAGAAAAATCTTTGAATCAAACATGCTCCGGATTTTTTTAAATAATATTTTTTATTAATTCCAAAGTGATACACAAAATTAGAAAATTTTAGAAATAATACACGGGCGTCTACCTCCTAGACGTTTGAAACATACTATCGTCCATGTCTTGAACATCCCCTGATACAAGCTGGGTCGTGGGAGCCTGTCCCCTGATACAAGCTGGTTCTTGGGCCGCCGACAACCTCGTTTTCTTGAGCCTGGATGAGTGGCCTCTGGTTGGCCACGTCAACGAAGACAGGGTTGTCCATCAGTCCATGCCCTAGACAACAGGAACCAAGATAGAGTCGGTTGACAGGCGGCTTCTTTCTTTCTCTTCCTCTTCCTCTTGCATTCTCTCTTTGTTCTTTTTGAACCAGCGCTCAACAATCCTCATATTTGCCCAAAAATCTCTCTCCCGCTACGAATCAACCGGCGAGAGGAAGAAGTGTAGCAACCCGGGTAAAACCATTAATAGAAAATCGTTTAAGTTTTATCATCATTATGACTGCATATTTATGTTATTATGTTACCTTGCATTTGAGCATCGTCATGTCATCATGTATATGCTTATCTAAAACTATTTTCGAAAAGCTCTATTTTATTTTCTACAAATAGCTCCTCTCTATTTCAAATGTCAAACTCCAGCCTCTTCCGGATACATTGTTTTGGTCTAAAAAATATTTACAAAAGCCTTTTATAAAATATATCAAACAACTATATAAATAAAATAAAACTATTTTAAAACCTTGGGGGAGGTCGCCACCGGCCAGACCCAAAGGCCGAGCTGGCAGTAGCATACCACCCCACGTACCCTAAACCCTAGCTATTGAAACCCTAACCCTAGCCACACACACCCCACCTACCACCTAATCCCCACCCTGCCGCCGCCTACACTATCTACCAACGCACACAGACCATTGCCTAGCGACACTCCCCTCACGCAAACCCCTTCCTGCACAGATCCCACCCTGCCCGACCGACATGGCACGTTCCCCCGTGGTCAACCCTACCCTCTCATGCAACCCCACCCGATTCTCAGCCCCACCACGCACAGAAACCGCCCCCAGTCCCGCGTACACCGCGTCCCTCCCGCTGATTGCGCCTCGCATGACGCGTCGACCGACAATCGACCCGCCCTGGCCCACCTTCTCCCTTCGCGAACATCCCCCTCTCGTCTCTCCCCCCATACGTGAGCCCTTCTGCAACACCACCTCTTCTCTCCACCACCAACTGCCACCCCTCGCCCGATCTCCCCACGGCCGTGCCTCGCGACCCAGCCGTCCTCCTCGTCGATCCCTAGCCGCCGCCTCGGGCGCTCGAACCCAACATCGCCCACTGCTCTGTGCGCGACCACCGCGTCCTCCTCCGTCGATGCCCATGCCCGCGTCACACCCCCCCCCCCCCCGTCGAGCTCCACAGTCACCGACCCCGAGCCCACGCTCGCCTCTCCCCCGTCGCCGCAGCACCAAGACGCCGCCTCTGTCGCGAGCAGCGCTGCCCCACGAGGCCCTTGACGTCGTTCCATGCATCCCCACCGTCGTCGTTGCGACCTCAACCCTGCGCTGCCTCGCTTAGCCCCTTCCGACCTTCCTGCAGCGCCCATTTCTGTCGTCGGGCCCTCTCCTCGCCGGAGCCCCTCTCGCCTCTCCGTGTACTACCCCCGGGTCCTGCGTCGCCTCTCCAAGCACGCCTGCATGGCCTTCCGTCCCGTGCCCCTACAACCTTGTTCCGATCGGGTGTGGAGCCATTGGTTCATATGTATCTAACACAGTTGAAAGGATCATATGGGCACCTAGAGGGGGTGAATAGGTGCTACTTCAAATTTTACTCCTTTTCAATTTAGGGTTTGACACAAAGGTAAATTCTCTAGATATGCAACTAAGGTGAATTTACCTATATGTCACAGTAGCACAATTAGCTAAGCAAGAGCAGGATATAAGTAAGGTGCGGTAAATGATAGAAGTAACCAAAGTGGAGCACGCGAAGACACAAGGATGATTTCCCATAGTTCCTTCCTTTTGAGGGGAAGTACGTCTGCGTTTGGAGAGGGTGCGGTTTCAAACCACCAACGCCACGAAAGGCCTCCCTTGTTCTCCGGTGAACCTCACCCCAAGGGGATCTATTCACTCTCCCACTATATCGGCAACCTTCGAGGTGGAAGCCGACACCTTTACAGCAAGTACAAGACATACATCCACAACTGAATTGGAGGCTCCTGAATGCAAGCAAGCTATCACAACAATCAAAGACAAGCTTGTAAGAACCAAATCAAGAACTAGGGTTTCCAATGAAACACTATAGAAAGGGTCCCTCAAGTGAATGATGGGTAAATAAAGATCTCTCTTGGTGAAGTTGTAGATCAAGGCCTCCTCCTTCGATTCTCCAAAGATCAGGGACTTTGGATGGTTGGAGGGGGAGATCTTGTTGATTTGGTGGCTCTAATGGGGGTGTTATTCTCTTTAGGAAGTGAGCTACTGGAGGTAGGGGATGAGGTCCTCTATTTATAGCCCCCACTGCTTTAGACCGTTTTCTGCCCGTTGGGGATTTTCCACACCAGAGATTCTGGTCTGGAGATCGGAAACTCCGGTCCGCATTTGACTCATACCGGAGACTCTGGTCCGTCTCCGGTCCATCTCCGAACAACCATACAGAAAGTCCTAGGCCTGGTATTGATACTACCTCCGTTTTTTTGCCAAAACTCCATACCAGGGCACACCGGAGACTCTAGACTTTTCACTCCGAAGACTCCGTTCTGACCAAGTACACCGGAGATTCCGGCCAACATCCGGTCCATCTTCGTACCCCCATACTGAGTGACCTTGCGCTTCATCTTGGATCCAATCCGGAGATTTGAGGCAAAACTCTAGCCCACACCAAAAACTCTGGCATCTGCACACCGGAGACTCCAGTCTGGAATCTCCAGAAAACTTCTGTTTCTGCCAAGGATTTTTCCACTATGCCATGGATTTTTATCTTTTCAGTATATTAACCTGGCAATATCAGCACACTGTAAAATGATCCTCAAGTTGTTAACGAACACCAAAACTAATTAAGACAATAAATGTCCTTTAAATCTCCCCCTTTTTGGTGTTCGATGACAACAAGAGGTTTTGCATGGAAATCTTAATATAAAACATAACTATTCTCCCCCTGACGATGTGCAGCAAAATATGTATGTAGTACTAGGAGCATGTTAGGAAATAGAAACCAAACATGTCATAGAGTTTTACCATTACAATAATAGAATGGGCATAGCATGTCCACACACATCGAAGATAGTTTCGCAAGAATCAAATAAAGAAAATGTTCGAAATTTTAAGATAACGACATAGGCAATATGAAACAAACAACGAAATGCCCAACCCATGCAAATCCCGATGATCTAAATATACATCTTCTCCCCCTTTGGCATCGAGAGGCTGAAAAGGGAAAATACCAAGCTAGAGCCCCAAGGGATCGCTCATAGTCGTCGTCATCGTTGTTTTCATCCTCATCCTCATCCTCGTCCTCATATTCCACATAGTCATCATCACCACCTAAGTTGCGGGTCCTTTGCCATGAGGGCGAGAGGAGGAAGTGCCCTGAGAGCTAAAGCATGAAGTGACCTCTCAGAAGGTCTTCCAATCCACTAGGTTGTCCTACTATGCATTCCATGCCCCAAACGAGAGAGCATGTTCAGATTCTGCAGATGGTTTATCCCCATGCTCATCTGTGTATTCTCCTTCCTCTTCTTCCTCTTCACCCCGAGCCTTGATTTCCTTGAGGAGTTTCTCAATTCTGCGGTTTCTCTTGTATGAGGCATGCTATTCCTTGCGAATGCCCACATTCATGCAACATGGTGTCTTCTCCCAGAATGATGCCTTCTTGACCTTCTCGCTGACATACTCACGGGTGACAGGAGGCATAGGAGCATTGGAGGCATTCTTCCTTATAGATCCCCTTGGAGGAGTGGGGGTACGATCTGCCTAAGAAATATCATCCTCCTCACTTGCATTAGGCTTCCTAGGAGCCGGAACCATTCTCCCTTTGTTTTGAAGAGCCACAGAGACATGCTCCACAAGATTGGGAGGTAGAGCAAGAGGTGAACCATGCGGCTGTGTGTTGAAGAGAATGGCATGGTGCATCTCCTAAAAAATGAAGTCCATAATGTCAATATTGTATCCTTAAGCAGTAGGCCCAGCACAAAACACCTTGTGAGCATGATGGAGAAAGTTGACAAGGCCACACCTAATAGCATCATCTTTTCCAGCACTTGTGGAAATGGTGTGGCGAAATATCCTCAATGGTAAATTGTAGAGAGTCTTGAGGCCCTTGGACTCACCAACAATGCCCTTGTTTCCATATAGAGGTGCCAACTTGTTCCTGGTATCACCAAGATCAGAGTCATGCATACGGTGCCCAACATGAACAGACACGCCCTGGAAAGTCTCATGAATGACACTGGCAAAATCAAAGAAGTTTGCAGTGCAGCGGAAGTTACCAGTCATCCAAGTCATGGTCCTTTCCTGATCAGTACCAAACACAACAGTGGCATAGAATTGTTGGACAAGTGTGACGTTTTAGTCCTCACGAAGCTCCATAAGCCCATGCAGCCCAAGATTCTCAGTAATCCACAGAGCATCAGTGAAATAGTTGTTGGCACGCATGTACTCGAGTTCCATATACCTTTGAGGGAAAATAGGGGACTTGGTGAGCTTGTGATAAATATCTTGCATGAATACCTCTTGCTCCTTCTGCCAATAGCATGGATCATCACTGGTTCTTAGCATGTCATAGAACCTCATCTTGCGCAGCTCATGGTATTCCTTCTTCGACATGTGGGCCAAAGACTGCAAGTTATCATACTTGGACCTCTTGGCGCGGCTTTCTTCCTCACTGCACTCATGTTCCCTTTGCATAAATGCAGCATCTCTGGCATGTTGCCTCCGATTAGATAGAGTAATGAAATATTGTACAACTGCTTCATCAAGTTGAGGGTCCACCCTTTTGGACTTGGCCTTGGTGCAAGGTGGACGACGAGAACCAGAGCCAGCTGTGAATATAGATGAAGGGGGGTAGCATGGAGGTAAGCACATATGTCCTAGAGACAAAAATAAAACCCTCAAATCCTTGCAAGATGTTCTAGAAGTAATCCACACCGGAGTCTCCGGTTAGACGGACTGGAATCTCTGGTCTGGAATTCGAGTTGCACATGGAGGCTGTGGGAGGCATTATTTCTAGCAGATCGGGCAAAGAATTGAGACTAATGTGATAGAAGTGCACACATACATGTGTTTCCAGTGGGAAAAATCAGTACATTGCTCAAAATAAACAAAGGGGATGAACCCTAGGTTCATGGTGAGAGAGAGGGTATAAGATCTATCGATTAGAGTTATTCACCTGTGGGGAATGGCCCAAGGGTGGAGAGGGTGGAGTTGGCCGGTGGCACGGCGTATCCCAGCGGCTTCAAGGCCCCAGGGCGACGATTTTGGAGGAGGAGGCGACGAGTGAGAGTGGTGAGGTCGGGGGTGGAAGAAGGAAACTGTTTGTTTCACTTCACCCCGACCTATCTTAAGTCAGGGCCCAAAACCATCCTATACCGGAGACTCCGGTGCGATGGACCAGAAACTCCAGTCTGACCGAGGACTTCGGTGTATTCACACTGGAAACTCCGGTCCTCTTTGACCAAAAATGATAGATTCATGTATATGTGGACATATATGATAGAGAGCATGTTTTAGGGAAGGGTATAAGGCTTGGGATAAGATGTCGTACTGTGAAGACCCAAGAGGCAGTGAAATCCAGAATAAATGTTAAATGAAACTCCAATTCCAACAAACCAAGAACCAACTCTTCACAAAGAAGAGGGCGGTGGACGAGGCCACCATGTAAGAGTGTGAGGCATGACACCGCGAAGAATTATCCTTGGGTTCATAGCCATTACTCATCAATGAAGCTTACATATCACAAAATGATATTAAGAGAATTGATTTTCTTAATGTTGGCATTATGGGGGGAGGGATAGCCCAGTGTATTAAAAACTCACTCCCCCTATCTCCATGCCTGCACCTAAATCAAATAAGGATCAAGATATAGGTAAGTGTGCAAGGTGATCAAGTCAAGCTTCTTGAATCTACAATATTTAGATCATTCCTCAAATAGAAAAACCTTGCTTCATCAAGTGGCTTCGTGAATATATTGGCAAGTTGGTCTTTGGTTGAAACATAAGGTAGCTCAATATCTCCCCGGAAACATGATCTCTAATGAAATGATGACAGATCTCAATATGCTTCGTCCTTGTATGATCCACCAGGTTGTAGGAAATCTTGATAGCACTTTCATTGTCACATAAAATAGGCACTTTGTCACAATGGACACCATATTCCTTTAAAGTTTTCCTCATCCATAACAATTCAGTGCATGCACTAGTAGCTGCTACATATTCGGCTTCGGCGGTGGAAAGAGATATACAATTCTTCTTCTTGGAAGACCAACACACCAAGGACCTACCAAAAAATTGGTAATCCCTGGAGATTGATTTCCTATCATCCTTATCACCAGCCCAATCTGAATCCGTATACCCACAAAGATAGAATGTTGAGCCCCTAGGGTACCACACACCATAGTTTGGGATATGAACCAAATATCAAAAGATTATTTTTACCGCCATCAAGTGGCTTTCTTTAGGAGACGCTTGATATCTTGCACACACACTCCTACACTTAACATAATATCGGGCCTAGATGCACAAAGGTAAAGAAAGGAACTAATCATAGACCGGTATACCTTTTGATCCACATCTTTACCATTTGGATTTAGTTCAAGATGAGTCTTGGTTGCCATGGGAGTAGGAGCTCCATTTATTTCTTTCATGTTGAACCTCTTGAGCATCTATTGAGTATACTTGGATTGATTAAAGAAGGTACCTCCTCTTACTTGCTTGATCTCAAAACCAAGAAATACCCTCAACTCTCCCATCATGCACATCCTAAACCTATTAGTAATAATCTTTGAGAATTCATCATTAAAAGCTTTGTTAGATGAGCCAAAGATAATATCATCAACATACATTTGACATACGAAAAGCTCCCCATTAACCTTATTAGTAAAAAGAGTGGGATCAATTTTCCCAACCTCAAATCCACGGTCTAACAATAACTCTCTTAGGTGCTCATACCACATGCGTGGATATTGTTTAAGTCCATAGAGCGCCTTATCAAGCTTGTAGACGTGGTTTGGGAAGTTGGGATCCTCAAACCCTGGGGGTTGCTTAACATAAACCAACTCATGCAATGGACCATTTAGAAAAGCACTTTCCATATCCATTTGTTGCAATTTAAAGTTATGATGTGCCACATATGCAAGAAGGATACAGATGGATTCAAGGCGAGCCACGAGAGCATATGTCTCTCCATAATCAATGCGTTCAATTTGAGAAAACCCTTGCGCTACTAATCTTGCCTTATTCCTCACAATAATTCCATGTCCATCTTGCTTGTTCTTGAATATCCACTTAGCACCAATAACATTGCGACAACTTTGGGCTTTTCAACTAACTTCCATACTTTGTTTCTCTCAAAGTTGTTGAGCTCTTTATGCATGGCTTCTAACCAATCTCAATCTTCAAGAGTTTCCCACACTTTCTTGGATTCCACCATCGACATATGTGCTTGATGCTCACCAAAATTCTTCAATTGAGCTCGAGTGGACAATCCACTCCTTAGACCACCAAGAATATTCTCAAGAGTATGTTCTATTCTTTCCAACATTCTATCCACTCTAGCTTTGCGACAAGTTTCGATCTCCTTGTTTCTTTTGGGGATATCTTCATAATTTTGGTCCTCGTCTTGACCATCAACTCGACCTTGATCATCAATGGGATCATTCTCATCAGCATGATACATAGGTTGACCTTGGTCTTGATCAGGAATAATCCTAGAAAGGTGTTGAGGTGATCGTGTGGCTGATTATATAACTATGCCTTGTGCAATTGACTGAGCAGGGCTAGACAATCTGGTTAGTGGAGAGGCCGGATCATCCTTCCTAGAGCTTTCTGCCTGATCAACGTGGTGAGGGTTCTCATCTTGTGTTTGGCTTGGGTCATAATTTGTTTCAATAATAGGAGCTTATTGATATTGTGAAGATTAGGGCTCCACTTGAGTAGAGCATAGTTATTATCGATCGGCCACAAGGGGTTCCTCGACGGGCGGATGAATCCTGCACCTATTCTTATTATGGCGTATTGAGGTATTTCATCATCTACATCACAAACATCAACACGCCAAGCTTGGGGACCATCATATTATTCGAATACCACACTACAAGATTCTATGACAACCCCGGAGAGTTTATCATAGATTTTGTAAGTGTGGTATTCGAGACCATATCCAACAAAAATACCCTCTAAAGCTTTGTAATCAAATTTGGACAAACGAACACCTTTTATGAGATAGAAACACTTACAACCAAACACCTAGAAGTATGAAACATTGGGCTTGTTATCGGTAAGTATTTCATATGGAGTCTTGATCAATTCTTTGTGTAGGTAGAGCCGGCTTGATGCATGACATGCAGTGGAGATTTCCTCAGCCCAAAAGTTATATGGAGACTTAAACTCCGCCAAGATGGACCTTTCTATATACATTAATGTCCGGTTCTTTCTCTCCGCTACACCATTTTTTAGGGGTATATGTAGTGGGATATTGGTGTTTTATCGCCTCATCACTAAGAAATCCATTAGAGGTGCAATTATTGAACTCGGTGCCGTTGTAGCTTCTTATGAACAACACAGGGACATTTTATTGACGTTGAACCATGTTGATGAAGTCGATGAAGTTTTCTTGGGTCTCACTTTTAAACTTGAAGAAGTATACCAATGTGTATCTTTAGTAGTCATCAACAATCACCAAACAATATTTATTCCCACCAAGACTTGCATGATATGGAGGACCAAACAGATCCACGTGAAGGAGCTCCAAGATCCTATTGGGCTTTATGATGTTCTTGGGTTTGTGGGGAGAATCATGCATCTTTCCTTCAACACAAGCCCTGCACACACGATCTTTGGCAAAACAAACATTTTCTTTTAGTCCAACAATATGGCCACCCTTGTGAAGACTTTGCAAAGTTCTCATATTGACATGGGCTAGACGGTGATGCCATAGCCAACCTCATCGTCCTTTCCGAAAAGGCACATCACACTTGTACTTGTTTTCTCGGAAAAGTCCACCACATACAAGTCATTTTCGACGTACCCAACGAAAGCGACCTTTAGAGTCTTGATCCATAAGAGAACCACAATATCATTATCAATAAATATGACAAATCCCATCTTTCCAAGAGAATGGGCTGAAAGTAAATTATACCCAAGGGTGTCAACAAGCATGACGTCCACGAGATTAGTATCGTGTGCAACCATAACCTTTCCAAGGCTCATTACCTTAGACCTTGACTTATCGGCATATGTGACGGTTAATTGATCATGATTTGGCTTTAGCTCTGTCATTGTCGCTTTTCTTCTGGTCATATGACTTGTGCATCCACTATCAAGCACCCACCTTGACCCGCCGGAATCATAGTTCTATAAGAGATCAAACTAGTTTTTAGGTACCCATTTTTCAATGGGTCCTCTTTTGTTAGCAACAAGGGTCATGGGATTCCAAATAGACCAATAGATATGACCATCAAATGTGACTACATATTGTGCATAAACATCACCATAATAATCACGCATTAAAACATAGTGAGGGTTAGAAATTCCCGCAAATTCATCTTGTGACATAGTTTTGCCACTTGTGGTCTTACTACCCACAATGGCCTTGTCTTTTGCTTGTGCGGGCTTGGCCTTCTTATTGGTATTCTTCTTGGCCTTGGGCACAAAGCCAATGCCTCCTTTCTCATTATTTGACCTTTCTCACTAAAAAGGTCATCAATGGACTTGTTTCTTTTCAGGAAGATAGCCTTAGCAAGTGTCGTGGTGGTTTCACGGCAGATGCCATGGGTAGGATTAAGTTAGGGGCCGAATGGACGCTTGTGGTAACCGGGGAGGGAGTGCACGGTCTAGCCGCTCACGAAGAACAAGATGAACTCTCCATACTTAGGATTTCTATTGATACAAGAAGTTTACAAGTGCTCCTAGAGTTGTTTGCGCATAGCCTCAGGGCACTAGTTTCCTACTTGGTCCAACCTCTCTAAACCCTAGCTATGCCCCTCCTTAATAGGCGATGGCCAGCTAGGTTACATCCTTTTGGGTCCTAGGGTTACTGTTTGGATCTTTGTCCTTACTGTGCAGGCAGGGTCATGGGCTGGCCCTGAGCCCTTGACCCAGTCCACAAAGCCATACAACCAACGGTCTTCTCATACGTAGCCTCCAGTTCTTTTTGCGTCATACGGTGACTTTGTACGCTAGCCCTTGCTTTGCGCGTCACCCAGCTCCTTTTGTTTCACCCGGCGTTGCCCTTCTCTTTTGACCATGCTTTACTATGGTCCCTCATGGTTCTCACTCGGAAAGCTGCCACGCGTGTGATACGTCGGAAACGTATCTATCATTTTTGATGCTCCATGCTTGTTTAGTATCTACTTTGCTTTGCTTTGTCTACACTTTGAGGTGTTTTTATATCTTTTCTGGAACTAACCTATTAACAAGTTGCCACAGTGACAGTTGCATGTTTTCTTCTATTTTTGGTTCTAGAAAGGCATAAAATCAATATTCTCGGAATTGGACGGGACAAAAGCCAAAATCAATATTTTACCGTGGGCGACACGAAGTCTAGAGGAGAGACGGAGAGGCGAGCGAGGGCTGCCACACCCCCTAGGCGTGGGTGGGCCCACCCCGCGCCTAGGCAGGGTGTGGGCCCTCTGGCCGCCTCCCAGCCTCACCTATAAGAAGCCCCCAATGCAGAAACCCTAGACACCCGATCAAAACTCCACGAAACCTTCTATAGCTGCCGCCACCGTCGTCCCTAGATCAGGGGGGATCTGAAGTTCTTCCCGGCACCCTGCCGGAGGGGAGATCACCCTGGAGGCCTTCTCTCCGGTATGAAGCGTGAGTAGTTCCACCTTGGACTACGGGTCCATGTAGTAGCTATATGGTCAAATCTCCTCCTTGTGCTTTCATGTATAGATCTTGTGAGCTCCGTTCATGATCAAGATCTAATCTATTTGTAATCATGCATGTTGTGTTTGCGGGGATCCGATGGATATTGAGATTACTATGTCATATTGATTAATGGTTTTGTCTATTTGATACTATCATGTCTGTGTTGTTTGTGATCTTGCATGCTCTCCATTGTTAGTAGCTATCTTGGCCAAGTAGTTGTTAGTGACTCCAAGAGGGGGTATTTATGCTCGATAGTGGGTTCATGCCTCTAGTTTCCAAGCGAAGTGACAGAAATCTCTTCGGTTGTAGATGTGTTGTTGCCACTAGGGAGAAAACAACGGTCTCTTGTTCATAGAACAAGTGGATTGTTTACCTTGCACACTTTGCTTAAAGCAGTTGTCTGTTGCTTGTAACTTAATACTGGAGGGGGTTCAGATGATAACCTGAGGTGGACTTCTAGTCATAGATGCAGTTGGATGCGGTCTATGTATATTGCTGTATTGCCCAATCGAATCTCATAGGATCTTTTTGTTTGGTATTGCATTGTTATGCCTAGATCAGTTCTTGTCAATTGCCCTGATGTAATTTGTTTACCCTTCATTCCATGTTGTTTATCTAAGGAGAGCACGTCTAGTGAACTATGGACCCCGGTCCAATCTTTACCATTGATACATCTTCCACTATTACATGTTTACTTGATGCAAACCATTACCTTCCACACCATACGTTTAATCCTTTGTTACAGCAAACCGGTGAGCTTGACAACCTCACTGATTCGTTGGGGCAAAGTCTTGAGTTTGTGTTGTGCAGGTTTCCATGTTGCTTGCAACACCTTTGAGACGTTTCCTTCCTCCTACTAGTTCGATAACCTTGCTTTCTTACTGAGGGAAAACTTGCTGTTGTGCTGCTTCACACCTTGCTCTTGGGGTTCCCAACGAAGCGCTCCTACATCAACTCAGTGCTGCATCAGCGTGCTTTGAGACTCGGCCTTCCCTCATGAGACTCGACTTTTCTTCCTGCATGGTAAACAAACTTGTCTTATGCGGGCCAACATAATTCTTATGTCGGCCACACATGACCTTCGTATTCGGCCGTTTATACCCGGCCTAGGACTTCTTTGATTCGCCATAAGCCGAGCTAAGCAATGTTTTACCCCTTATGACCCTACCGGGGGTTATCCCCCCGATATTAGTCCCCGAAACTGGTGAGGCCTAGCAGTTTTTGCTGTTAGGCGTCTCCAGGTTCCTTTAATGTACTTGGAACTTGCTCTTTATCTTAGCATTTTTGGGCAGGATGCACTATTTGGCTTATTCTCGATCTTTGCCGAGTCTGTCCCGTCCTATCCGAGTCTCATCTTTGACTTTCTGGGTCACCTTTGTCTCGTTTCGAGTCATTTTCGACGTTGTCGAGTCATTCTGGGCTTTCCTTAGTCACTGGCAGGCTGTAATCATGATTGATTGCCTCAAATTTTGTCTCAAATCCTGACTGCACAGTGACGGTGTTGCAGTTACTCCCGTCACTGTGGCAGTCCCATCGCTCGTGTCCTGTGCAGAGTGACGTGGCTCTGGATTTTCCATGTATCGCCTACACGTGGCGCTCGCTGATGTGCTCACTCGGCCGGGTACATGGCAACATAGTGGCCACACCGCACAATGGGATCCCACGCCGGTTTTTTTACTCTCCTTAAGTAGGGGCGCCGGGAACTTAACCGCCCTTGCCTGTTCAGTTTCCCCCCTTGCCTTCTTCTTCCTTGCGCCTCTCAATCCAAAATTGCCCCTGTGCTATTCCTCTTTCCTGCCACTCTACTCCAGCGATTCTCTCCTTCTCCTTTCAATTCTCCGACTGGTCCTTGTGTTTCCAGGCCTCTTCCAACAGCGGAAGAGCCCGAATCGCGCGATATCATGGATGTCCGCGACGACGGCGAGGAGGTGAAGGAGCACGAGGCCTCCAGCGAGCGCGGCGGCTGGGAGGGCTCCAAAGTCACCGTGGAGGAGCTTGAGTGGTTGCGTTCCACCAGGCGCATTCCACTCGAGGTCGATTGTCGCCTCCCCGTAGGTGAGATCGTTCCCAAGCCCGATCCCAACGAGAGGGTGGTTTTTCTTTCGCACTTCGAGCCTGGCTTTGCTCTTCGAGTTAGCAATTTCTTCATGTATTTTCTTTCCACCTTCCAACTGCAAACCCATCATATGCCTGCCAATGCCATTGGCTCTCTCTCCTGCTTCATTTCTGCCTCCAAAGGCTATCTTGGTATTTGGCCCACTGTCCTTCTTTGGGCCAAGTACTTTCATTTCCAAATCCAGGTTGTGCATGATCCCGGTGTTCCTCGTGCTGAGAAGAGGTCCACCAGGTGTGGCGCTGCTAGATCACGCACAGGAGGGATTCTGTCTTTCCTCGGGTCACTGGAATTGACTCGTGTAAGAAATGGCATAGAAATTTTTTCTATGTCAAGAATAGCGGGTCCAATGACTACATCCGGCTTCCCCCTTCAAGGAAGAGGTTCCCAGCAAGGAGCTTTGGAAGCTTGACCCGCGCAAAAAGAATCAGGCGGTGAACGAGGCTCATGGAATCATCAAGAGGCTTCTTGAACCGGATGAGAACTTCCACCTAACCGAGAAAGACCTCATGTGTGCCTTCATCGCTTGCCGAGTCAGCCCCATCCAGGCCAGAAGCCACAAGATGTGCTTCATGAGTGGTCCGCAGGATCCTACTCGGCACTCCGCTCTAGAGCTTACCAATGACTAAGTGGCCCGCCGAGTCAGCTCAATCTTTAAGCTAAACTTAGCGGAAAACTGGGCCTGGAGCTGTCTCTTTCAGCCGAGACAGGCATGTCCCGTGGGTAAGCATCTGAGTCATCGAATCGCTATCGACATAGTTTACCTTGCGTTTACTCGCCGTTCTGTTTCTTTACTGATTTCATTCTGTTTGTCTTTCGCAGAATCTCGTTCACTAGGTTGATGATAGCACCGTCCCTCCTAGCGCTTATTTTGACGATCGTTCAGACATTGATGAGGTCAAGTATGACTTGGAGTGCTTCATGCCGATCCCGCATGTTGCCGCAGCTCCTACTTTGGGTAAGACCTTTACTCGAAATTCTTTCCGAGATTGGTCTTGACGATGACGATGTGGATTGTGAAGTCTTAGAGGTACTTGTTCTTTAACCTAACTTTCTGACTTGTCCGATTGAGCTTTTTATTTACGGATGCAGCTGGCTAGGTACATGAGGAACCTCCTCTCGCCATAGGCGGATATGGCAAGCTCCCTGCTGCTAAGCCGAATAAGCGATGCGGGGTCTCCTCCAGCACTCAGCCCTCGAAGAAGCCGCCGCCACCGTCGTCCCTAGATCGGGGGATCTGAAGTTATTCCCGGCACCCTGCCGGAGGGGAGATCATCCCGGAGGCATTCTCTCCGGTATGATGTGTGAGTAATTCCACCTTGGACTATGGGTCCATGTACTAGCTAGATGGCTGTATCTCCTCCTTTGTGCTTTCATGTATAGATCTTGTGAGCTCCGTTCATGATCAAGATCTAATCTATTTGTAATCATGCATGTTGTGTTTGCGGGCATCCGATGGATATTGAGATTATTATGTTGGTTTGATTAATGATTTTGTCTTTATGATTCTATCATGTCTGTGTTGTTTGTGATCTTGCATGCTCTCCATTGTTAGTAGCTATCTTGGCCAAGTAGTTGCTAGTGACTCCAAGAGGGGGTATTTATGCTCGATAGTGGGTTCATGCGCCTAGTTTCCAAGGGAAGTGACAGAAATCTCTTCGGTTGTAGATGTGATGTTGCCACTAGGGAGAAAACGACGGTCTCTTGTTCATGGAACATGTGGAATGTTTACCTTACACACTTTGCTTAAAGCAGTTGTTTGTTGCTTGCAACTTAATACTAGAGGGGGTTCGGATGATAAACTGAAAGTGGACTTCTAGTCATAGATGCAGTTGGATGGCAGTCTATGTATATTGTTGTATTTCCCAATCGAATCTCATAGGATCTTTTTGTCTGGTATTGCATTGTTATGTCTAGCTCAGTTCCTATCAATTGCCCTGCTGTAATTTGTTTACCCTTCATGCCATGTTGTTTGTCTAAGAAGAGAACCTCTAGTGAACTATGGACCCCGGTCCAATCTTTACCATCGATACATCTTCCACTGTTACTTGTTTACTTGCTGCAATCCACCATTACCTTCCACACCATATGTTTAATCCTTTGTTACAGCAAACCGGTGAGCTTGACAACCTCACTGTCTAGTTGGGGCAAAGTCTTGAGTTTGTGTTGTGCAGGTCTCTGTGTTGCTTGCAACAGCTGTGTGACATTTCCTTCTTCCTACTGGTTAGATAACCTTGGTTTCTTACTGAGGGAAAACTCCTGCTATGCTGGTTCACACCTTCCTCTTGGGGTTCCCAACGAAGTGCTAACCAGCACCATCAAGCTATTTTCTGGCGCCGTTGCCGGGGAGGCTAAGGACGTCTTCACAAGGGGATACCTCCACTTCCTTTCTCTTTACTTTGTTTTTAGTTTGCTTTGTTTCTTTTGCTTGGTTTTGTTTGCCTCTTTTAAAAAAACCCCAAAAAAATTAGTTCCTGCTCTAGCTGTTGCTGCTGTTTTTGGCTTGCCCACCTTTGCCAAAATGAACTCTGCTGAAAACACCAAGTTGTGCGACTTCACTAGCATCAACAACAATGATTTCCTAAGCACTCCTATTGCTCCACCTGCTCCTGATGCTACCTTTTATGAAATTAAGCCTGCTTTGTTGAATCTTGTGATGAGAGAGCAATTTTCTGGTGCTAGTTCTGATGATCCTGCTGCCCATCTCAATAGCTCTGTTGAACTTTGTGAGATGGAAAAGTATAAGGATGTAGATGGAGATATTATTAAGCTCAAGATTTTTCCTTTCTCCTTGAGAGGAAAAGCTAAAGAATGGTTGCTATCTTTGCCTAAAAATAGTATTGATTCTTGGACTAAGTGCAAAGATGCTTTTATTGGAAAATACTATCCTCCTGCTAAGATTATATCTATGAGAAGTGACATTATGAAATTTAAACAACTTGATAATGAACATGTTGCTCAAGCTTGGGAAGGAATGAAATCTTTGGTTAAGAATTGTCCCACTCATGGACTCACTGCTTGGATGATTATCCAGACTTTTTATGCAGGTTTGAACTTCTCCTCAAGAAACCTGTTGGATTCAGCTGCTGGAGGTACCTTTATGAGCATCACTTTGGGTGCTGCAACTAGACTCCTTGATAATATGATGGTTAACTACTCTGAATGGCACGTTGAGAGAGCTCCACATGGTAAGAAGGTAAATTCTGTTGAGGAAACTTCCTCTTTGAGTGATAAGATTGATGTTATTATGGCTATGCTTGTCAATGGGAAAGCTCCTTTAGATCCTAATAGTGTTCCCTTAGCCTCTTTGGTTGCTCAAGAAGAGCAAGTTGATGTGAACTTCATTAGAAATAACAATTTTGGCAACAATACTTATGGTAATTATATGCCTTATCCTCCTAGTGGAAATGTTTCTCATGGTAGATCTGGAATGCTTAGTGAAGAAAGGATTCTAGAAGTAGAGAGATCCACTAAGAACTTTATGCAGATGCAGTATGAGCAAAATAAGATTTTCACTAAAACTATGGAGGAACAATCTATTATCTTGAAAAACATTAGTCATCAGCTTGGGAATCTGAATAAAGAAATTCCTAGTTTACAGTCAAAATTTTTGAGTGCTGAGAAAAATATATCCTCTTTGTCTAAAGCTTAATCTTCCTTGATTAATAAAATGGCTGCTAAACCTGAAACCATGGAAAACACCTTTGCTACTACTCATGCCATACAAGTTACTATTGATGAAAATGTTAGGCTGTTAGCTCAACTTCATGCTAAGTGGGAAAGGGAAGCTGAAATTGATAGAAACAATAGTGTGTGCACCATCACCACTAAACCACAAGTATTCCCTGTTCCTCCTCCTACTATGCCTAAGCCTATTGAGGCTACTACTAGTGATGCTAAGTTTGATTTTGATATTGATGGTTGCAATATTTCTGAAGTGATTATGTTCCTACAAAAGCTTGCTGGAAGTCCTGATGCTAGTGATATGCATGTTGCTTTCACCAAACACATTACAGATGCTCTTTTTAATATTAAGGAAGAGAAGCTAAAACACAAAGCTTCTATTCCTAGGAAAGTAGAATATAGTTGGGAACCCATTATTAATATACAAGTGAATGACTTTGATCTCAAAGATTCATGTGATCTTGGTTCTAGTGTCTCAATTATGACTAGGAAGATTTATGAAATGCTTGATTTGCCACCATTGGAAGATTGTTATTTGGATGTCCCACTTAATGATAATGCTAAGAAGAAACTCATGGGAAGTATTAATGATATTCTCATTATGGTTAACAATGCTTATGTCCCTGTGGATTTCTATGTTTTGGATGTTGAATACAATGCTTCTTGTCCTATTACTTTGGGAAGACCTTTTCTTAGAACAGTTGGTGCCATCATTGATATGAAAGAAGACACCATTAAATATCATTTTCCATTCAATAAAGGTATTGAACACTTCCCTATGAGGAGAGAGAAGTTGCTTTGTGCTCCTCCCTTGAAAGCAAGGTTTGATGTTAATGCTTCCTCATTTGAAAATACTTGATTCTTCTTTCTTCTTGTGCCTAACTTAAAGGCGTTAAAAAAAGTACTTGTTGGGAGATAACCCAAGAGTTTCCTTGAGTCTTGGAAGTTATTACTTGAGTAATGACCTCTCCTTATCCTTTTTGTCTGCTTTTTTGT
The DNA here is from genome assembly GCA_023614405.1 of Avena insularis. NCBI lineage: Eukaryota > Viridiplantae > Streptophyta > Magnoliopsida > Poales > Poaceae > Avena > Avena insularis. The sequence continues at coordinate 235,592,544 of CM042687.1, read as the reverse complement.
GCCAACAATGACCTCTAATAAGAGGGAAGTAAGATTTGGGGAGTTGTTGTCCCGAAACAGATTTCTGTCCTCCACCAAAAAAAATTGTGAGGAGTCTCTGTAACTCGGATTGAGCTCAACATTTACGAATAAATCCTCCAATATGTTAGATAACTTTCGTTAGTTCAACACTTTTTGATTTGAGCAACAGAAGATGTTCAAAAAATCGGTTTCTACCTGCTGGTCTGTTTTGATAGATTTCTGCCATTATTTGCATTTGCTTCTTATTGATTCCTTTTTGAGTTCTCTGTTTTGATAGATTTCTGCCATTATTTGCATTTGCTCCTTTTTGATTCCTTTTTGAGTTACTACAGTAGCTTGTGTTTTTAGTGAAAAGTCTTGCTGTTCTAAAGCTTTGCCAGAGGTCTAATATCTTTTGAATACACTAATGTTGCTAATGAAGATCGTGTGAAGTTTTGTATGAAGGAAAATTTTCAGGTAGATAGAGAATGATGCAATGAGATGAATAATGGACAAAATCTCAAGCTTGGGGATGCCACCCCGGTGTCACCCCAAGAAATATCCAAGAGGTACAAGCGTAAAAGCTTGGGGATGCCCAAGGCATCCCCTTCTTCATCAATAAAAAGCGCAGGTCTGTCTAGACACTTCGTTTTTATTGTTTCATGCACTATTGTGTTGTTCTTGGAGCGTCTTAGTTTTCATTTTCTTTGCTTAGTTGTTTAGTTTGCTTGAATAAAGTAGTTTGGACCCCAGTTCTCACTGTGTTGTTTTGCAAATAAGTTGCTTGGAGTTGGAAAGGAGTAGTAAGTTCTTGCTTGAAAGTGCAAGAGGAGCTTGCATTGACTGTGACTTAGACTTTAGCATGACATGCTAGGTGTTGCTTTGACCTTATGCTTAGTGATTATTGCTGTAGCATGGCTTGCTTCAAGTCATTGGGATTGCTTAGTATGCCTTGAAGAAATTATGCGTTGTTTTAGCATGCAAAAGCATAGTATTGTGGTATTCTCCTTTGAGGTTTGTTTGGGTTGACTTGGCACATGCTCACACCATGTTATAACTATGACAAGTCACCATAGCCTCTATGATCATTTAGTCCTTGACTTGTAGTACCACTCTATGCTTTGATTAGTAATGCTTTGTTGCTCTGCATGATTATGACCATTATTGATCTCTTAGTTGGTTGCTCCCAGTCTTTTGCTAGCCTCCACTTGTATGAGTAAGCTCTACTCATGCTTCCAACTCCCAAGAAACCAAGTTATTCCAAAGTGTCCACTATAAATTCCTATGCATGGTGTGTTACACCATTCCAAGTATATTCTTGTTTTCAACTATCTTCCAATTAAAAACTATTTTCTTATATGAAAACTTATTGATTAAAGCCCTCACGAACTTGATGGCACACTTTATATTCTTTGCCCCTAATAAACTTGAACCATTGTGTCATCTATGTTGTATATGCTTGCACTTATACGTTGGAATTAGCAAGACCTTTGTCATCACGGGAACGTTTTCAACATTGCACTTGTACTTTGTACTCAGTTGATATCATGCTCTTTTGTCTATGGATGTCACCGGTGTGAAATAAAGAGGGAACTTATAAGTCCATGGAGTATGTATTTTGTGTTAGAGAAATGTCTGGGCCGCTATCCTAAGCCATGCCTAATCATGGTGTAAACTTGCAGCATCACCATAGTGAGCTATCTATGAAGCATCCTCAATAAAAAGCTATGCATATAGTAAATAAAAAGATCGTTGAGATGCTCATTGTCTGCTTGGCTTGTCATTTTGGCTATGGGATAGCTCCTATACCATGTGCAAGGGGTACCCCGTTGGCGATTCTCTATGATATGCATGTACTTACAATGACAAGAACTTACAAGTGACTAAAGTTGAGTAGCATGAGGTGTGGCCCTCGTATTCAAGGGACTTGAGATTGCCAACTTATACTTCGTCAAGCATATACTCCATAGTTTGTTCACTTTAACCTTAATCACTTCAAGATGCTTATGATAGGGGCAATGAGGGCTGAAAGCTAACAAGTACCATAATTTTTGGAAGCTCTTTTTGAAACTTGAAATCCCTGCTTCCCTTATGAAAGGCCTTTCTTCCACCATTATTTGAGTCTCCACCTTCTACCTTTAGGCACCATTAAGAGAGCATAGTTCTCATTCTGTGTGTAGTGTCCCAAAGCTTATTGATTGATGCATATTGTGATATTACTTGTTCTTGTGCTATTTGTTTCTAGTCACCCTTGTGAACTTTGAAGGTGTCCTATGCATCTATTTGCTACTCTATGAGGGACAAGCTCATTTCCACTATGCTATGTTTTATGTATGTAACGTTTTTCAATGCATGTTATTCATGATCTTTGTTTGTAGCCTTTCATGTTGCATGCATAGTTACTATGTCCTATTGTTAGAACTCCATCTTTCATGCACATGTTTAGAGTTTGTTTTGATCCCAGCTTTTAATGCTTGCAAATGGTTAGATATTCATTTGGAAGGTGCATGTCACCTCAAAAATTATTCTTTTATCACTTACCTACTCGGGGACGAGCAGGAGTTAAGCTTGGGGATGCTTGATACGTCGGAAACGTATCTATATTTTTTGATGCTCCATGCTTGTTTAGTATCTACTTTGCTTTGCTTTGTCTTTCTTTGAGGTGTTTTTATATATTTTCTAGAACTAACCTATTAACAAGTTTCTGACATCTACTTCTTCTATCTCTTCAAAGTTCCCATCCATGTCAATGTGGTTCACATGTCCTTTCTGGGTCACATTGGAGTCATTTCCATTGGCTTTTCTAGCATCCTTTTTCTTTTTCTTCTCAGGACAGTCTGATGCATAGTGTCCAAGTTCCTTACAATTATAGCACTGCAACTGGCTAATGTCTTTGTTCCTGAAAGTGTCATGTTGGTTCTGACCAAGGTCATCTCCATTGTCAGTATCATTTCCATTATTATCACTTCCATTGTTGTTGTGGTGATACTGTTGTGGTTCAGAATCTTCATTGCTCTTTTTGAATGAACGCTTCTTTCGTGATGATCCTAAGTGATTCTTGAGTTTATGCTTCCTCTTTCTATTCTCAACTTGATTCATCTTGTTTTCCAAAATGGTGGCTTTGTCACAAAGTGATTGATAAGTTGGGACATAGGCAACAGCTAGCTGCAGGTTCAACTCATCATTAAGTCCTTCAAGAAATTTCTCCTTTCTCTTAGCATCTGTATCAACTTCATCCGGTGCATAGCATGCCAGATTGTTGAATTCTTCAATATACTCAGCCACACTGAGGTGATGCTGTTTCAGATTGTGGAATTCCTTTTTCTTCAAGTGCATCACTCCAGATGAGATGTGAGCTGTACGGAAACCATCCTCAAAAATAGCCTAGGTCACATCCTCAAGGGGAGTGGTGATCTGAAAGTTGTCCCACCATGTTGCTGCTGGTCCTTCAAGTAGAAATGCTACAAACCTAACTTTTTCTTCGTCGGCGCAGCCAACAGTCACTAAGTCTTTATTCACCGAACGTAACCAATCATTGGCTTCCATTGGATTAGTTGTTCCAGAGAACCTTGCAGGCCTAAGTTTCAGAAACCTGGTGAGCATATCATGTGCTGGAGGATTATTCTGATTGTTGTTGTTGTTATTGTTGTTGTTGTTCTGATTCTGTATGTACATGGTCATCATCTGCATCAGCTATGTCTGAGCTTTCATCATTTGCTGCATCTCAGGAGTGATGTTGTTATTGTTGTTTTGGTTGGGGTTGGCACGACGGGGAGGCATCTGTTGGTTGATAGGGATAAGTAATGACAAATAGACCTAAGGAAGTTCTAACACACAATCTCAAAATAACCAAGTTCAATCAAACAATCAATCAATCAACAAGCAACTATTCACTTAACAACTTATGAGCTTAATTCATGAGTTGAAGGAAACAACAAGTTTTCTTGAAATAATTAACTTAGTATAGTCATACCTCATAGGTCAATATGATCCATATACTAACATGATATCAATGTTTTGGTAGGCAATCTAATGTCTCTTGGTTTTCACTTGTAGTCCTTAGGGATGTCTAAGTTGAAGTCCTTGGTGGAACTAAAGTTGAAGTCATTGGTCATGGTGAAGGCTTTGTCCATCAAGTTGAAAAGGAAGAGGTGTAGAATCAAAACCAAAAGGTTGAGGAAAGAGTTTACAAGATTGTTTGTAAATAAGTTTTTGGAACAAAAACAACTCCTATTTTTCTAAGGGGTTTTGTCCAATCCTAGGGTTACAATCCTATAGGCAACACAGTGCTCTGATACCATCTGTAAGGTTCCCAACCTTTAATAAGGTAGAGATCCCTGTGTTTACAATGCTAGTCCCTGGATCAATAGCTAGCATCCACAGTTAAGATGTAATATCAAGAAACAAAGGTCATAATACAACTTTATAACCAGGAATAAAATATTTCATTACATCTTACATAGCTCATTTGGCTATCACATTTCAATGCAGCAGAATATAACAATAGCATGGGGTCCTTCATCTTCAAAGTGCCACAGGCAATCATGTTGGTTGTAGACTTGTAATCCTATTCAACACACTTCACTAACATCAAACAAACCTGCAACATAATAAGTTGCAGCCACAAGGGTCAATACATTTGAATTGTATTGGCAAGTTTCACTACTATGTAGAATTAAGTGGATCCTATCATTACATGCATATTTGGCTAAGTAGGGTTTAGGCTCCTTTGTAGAAAGCAATGTAGTTTTATCCTATCTTTTCAAAATAGTTTTGATCTTTTGTCAAATCTTTCTGAACTTCTTGGAAAACTCCAAGTGCATCAAATCCCTTGTTGCCACCATCAAGTTTTAACTTTGAGAAATTGGAATGTCGAGATCTTCCATAGCTTTAGGCCTTAGTTGCTCAGAATTGTCCATAACCGGGGACACGGCTAAGTACTTAGAATTTTTGATCTTCTGCAGAAGTTGTACACTTTACCCACATGACACAATCTTGTCTTGACGCCACCAGTGGCCGCTGGATAAGTACTCACCAAAATGGAGTACTGGCAGATCGAGAATGTGACAAAGTCTTTCCATAGAAGTCCTCCCAATACACAATGCTAGCTTGTCAACCAGGCACCAATGTAGGGATAAATTTCCCTTACACAATTCTAGTTAACCTGAAGATGCCAATGCATGGGTCTTCCACTATGTAATTGACTAAGCCAGAGCCCATTTAGCATGTGGTTGTACACGGAAGCCACTGTACGAGAAACATGTTCAATCTCTAAGTCCCTGGGTGGTTTTCTTCTAGTGCACACACAAAAAGATAGCCATATAAACATGGTTCCCTTTGTTGCCACCTTGTCCAAAACTTGAGTATCCTTGTCCACCCAGGTGGTTCATTGAGTACTTGTTTTATTATATAAAACATATATCTTTTCAACTCTTCATATAATCATATCATGTATCCCATCCCAAATATATAGCAGGGCTAAGCATACTACAACTACAATGTTTTCACTAAGGAAGATATAAGGGTATCCAATTAGTATTTAGCATAGCATAAAATATAGTAATCCTTATCATGCATGTTACAAAAATCCACTAAGTGTAATGAAAATAGTAGGACTTGGATGATAGTGTCACTTGCCTTTTTAGTAGGGAATGTTGGTTCACTTCTTGATCTTGCAAATATCACATTCTTCTAACTTCACTACAATTCAATCAAGCAAACATATATTCAAACCATTTCTCACACATAAAATAACAAAACAAAGTCATGCCTGCAAGCATGCAAAAGATAGTTTTATTTGCAAAAGTGGTTTCTACTAGGCTCTAAACATTATAAAGTTCAAAGTGGACATTTACCAAAGTGGTAAAACCATTTGCAAAAGGTTTCATCTCATAAACTAAATATTATGATAAGGTGATATTTTATGTAGTTGAAAATATCTTTTAGCAAAGTAATAAATTTATATGGTTCATCAAATATGTTCTTAATCTCAAAACTTGGTGTTTAGGGTCAGAGAGTTTAATTAAAATCATTTCCCAAGGATTTTACTCAAAAATCATTTCTAAACCATAAACAATATTTTTATTTGACTAGAAATGCTCTAACTCAATTATTTATTCCCTAACTTCACAAAATACATTTTTAAATTCATAAGTTGGTTCCTATGGTCAGTAGGTTCACAACAATCCATTTTGCAAAGATTTAATATTAAAAAAATATCTAGAACAATTTTTGTATTCAAATTATGCCTACACATGTTTCTGCAATTTCAACCAATTTTACAGAAGCAAAACATTAAACAAAGTGCATGGTTCAAAAGTACTTGCTCTGCTGAATCCATTGATATAAAATTTGCAAAATTTGGACGTGTAGAACTAAAGTTATGAATTTTACAAGTTTGCATATCTAATAGATTCTAATTTCTGTTTTTAAACAAAACCCTGTCCACGTGGCGTGATTCTAATGGACGGTACCGCTTCGTGCGGATCAGCCTCTGCGAGTCGTTGGATCTTATTTAAAACGCACGGCTCAGATGCACACCTACCCCTTTGGTTAAAATCTAATCACAGCCAGACGATCGAGATCCAACGGGCACAGTGTGTTGGACCAAGGACTGGCGGCGCTAGCGGCGGCTGGCGGCGGCGCACGCTCGGGCGGTGGCGTCGCGGCGACTACAGGAAGCAAGTAAATGAGGGAAGTAGCTCACCGTGATCAGGGGATCGTGGAGATGCTCAACGTGGCTGCGAGGAGGCAAGGGGCGCACGGGGACGAAAATAATTGCTCGCCGGAGTTGCTGCAGCGTCGGACTTGCTCAGTTGTCGACGGGGGCGATGCTTGGGAGCGAGCTAAGAAAAACGGGGCACATGGTTAGACTCGTACGGCACTAGGGACCATGGGAGCATCAACGGAAAGGCTCGGGGCGGTCGGTGCTTACCAGGAAAATTCGCCGGAGGAAATGGAAGACGGCGGCGACGCTCTGTGTCGTGGTTGTCGATGCTAGGGGACGCGCGCGGGTGAGTGGAGCACACGAGAAGGTCCGCCCGTGACTGAGGAGCAAGCTTGCGTGCTCTGGGAGGAGAGGGACGGCTGCGGTTCGCCGAAATTGGCCGGAAACCGTCGTCGGAGACAGAGGTGGTGTGGGGACAAATTGGAGCAGCCTAGGGGCAGTGGAGAGGCGATGTTTGGGGGGAAAGAGAGAGGAGGGCGAGGCGCTTTAACGAGCGTGGTCACTGTCGATTTTAATCCAGCCTTCAACGCGTATTGATCGCCGCAATCAATGGCAGGAACGGCGAGGGGGGGCGTGGTGGTGTGAAGACGATGGCGAGGTCGATGTGGGGTCCAACGGCCGAGAGAGAGAGAGGGCGGTCCACTTATCTGTGATCGCTGGTGTGTTTTTCAAAGGAAAACGGTTCACCGCGGGGAGAGCTGGTGGTATTGCGGCCGCTGGCTGGGTCGATGGGCTTCGTTTTTTTATACAGATTGCTTTTTCTTTTTCCATTTGAAATTTCTGTTTTGATTTTATTTCAAACAATTCAAACTCCAATTCAATTCAAACCACCACCAAACTTTGTGTTGATTTTAATTCTGTTTAATAACATAATCCAAATTCCAAAATAAAATAATTCTTTTATTCTTTTAGGATCTATTAATAATTAAATAAATAAACCTTAGTCTCTATTTCAAAGGGTTTAATTTATTTAAAAACTCTATTTGAAATCTAAACAATACCAAAACCTTTTCAGTAGGTTTCATTTGAAAAACAAAACACTTGGAATTCTTATTTAAAATATTTTAACAAGTTTTAGTGTTTATGGAAAAGCCTTTACTTAAATAAAATTGGATATTAATAAATCCTCATGGTTTTATTTAAATAAACCTTTACTATTTTTATCAAACAAAATGTTTTATTTCCAAATGCTTAGCCAAGATTAATTTGGCTTTTTTTTAAAATAGTCCTTATTTAATAATTCCAACTTTGCTTTATAAAAACCATATCTTTTTATTTAAAGATCAAAAATAGTGATTCCAACTATTATAACTTTATTTATTAATTGTTTATCTTTTTAAATCCCTTTAGGATTTTATTTGATCAAAAATAGGTCTTGATGTTTCCAATTGGAATCAAAAAGTTTCTTCTCACCCTAAATTTCAACAATTATTTATTTTGTTATTTTTTTTTCACATTTCAAAATTTGGAAAATTTTGGGATGTGACAGATAACCTTGATTTCTTACTGAGGGAAAACTGCTGTTGTGCTACTTCACACCTTCCTCTTAGGGTTCCCAACAAAGTGCTAACCAGCACCATCATTAACCTAGAATAATTCGACACACAAGTTGATATATCCTGCAATGGGTTAGTTAAAAGCATACATAGAGCCGACTCGCATTTCCCCCTTTACTTATTCGCTGTTCATGTTTTACTCGTCCTTAGTCTTTTTCTCATGCTTGCCATGAAGCCTTGTTTTCGGACAACAGCATAGTTGAAGAGTTGACCTCGTACGAGTAAACACTACTTATTCCGAGATAAGTTTAAGTGTTAACGCGAGCCGACATAAAATTTTCAAGAATAAACATAAGGGGCAGTCCTCGAGTCATACCATTTTATTATCAGTACATAGCCGGCATAAGTATTCGACATATGAGAGTTCGAAAGATACATTAACTGCCTCCCCTAAGTGTAGAAAAGACAGAGCAATGCCACATTCCATGGCCTTTTGGTCCCATCACCCGATCTGTCCGCCTTATTCTTTTGTGCTTCTCGAGCATCTATCAGATAGTATGAATCATTGTGCAATGCTTTGCTAATAATGAATGGTCCTTCCCATGGGGGTGATAGTTTATGCATCCCAGTTGTGCGTTGCACTAGTCTGAGCACCATATCCCCTTATCAGAGAACATGAGGTTGGACTTTCCGGCTATGACAGCGTCGGAGATTTTGTTGATATATGCCGGATCTGGATAATGACAATTCTCTTGCTTCTTCGAGTAAATCTACCCCATCTTCTCGGGCCTCTTTCACCTCGGCTTCCGAGTATTGCCTTACTCTTGGCGAGTCATGTTCTATGTCGGCAGGCAAAACTGCTTCTGCCCTATACACAAGGAAGAACGACGTATAGCCTGTTGATCGATTCGGAGTTGTCCTTAAGCTCCATAGTACTGAGGGTAGTTCCTCGATCCAACAACCAGGTGATCTCTGGAGTGGTTCCATTAGGCGGGGTTTTATCCCGAATAGTACTAAGCCGTTAGCTCGTTCAACTTGTCCATTTGATTCTGGATGGGCGACTGACAATACGTCAAGTCTTATTCGGCTTTCCCGGCAAAATCGAGCAAAAGCTCCTTCAGCAAAGATTGTGCCATTGTCTGTAATCACACTATTTGGGTGACTGTATCTCAGGATTATGTCTTTTAGGAATGTGACAGCTGTTTTTCCATCTAGTTTTTTGATGGGCTTCACTTCTATCCACTTGGTAAATTTTTCGACCATCACTAGTATGTGAGTCATGTCGCCCCTTGTTGGTTTGAATGGTCCCACCATGTCCAGGCACCATACTGCAAATGGCCAGGTGATTGGTATAGTTTTTAATTCGTATGCAGGTAAGTGTTACTTCGATGCATAACGTTGGTAGCCGTTGCATTTCCTCACTAGGTCTTGTGCTTCCATCAGTGCACTTAGCCAATAAAATCCATATCATAATGCCTTGGCTACTAATGCTCTTGATGAGTCATGGTGCCTACATTCTCCTTGGTGAATGTCCAAGAGTATCTCTTGGCCTTTCTATGGACTTACGCAACGTTGCAATACGCTCATCACACTCCTCTTGTACAGCTCCTTGTTAATTATTGTGTATGCTTTTTCTCTTCTTTCTGTTTGTCTTGCCAATATCTCATCATCAGGAAAAGTTCCATTTCTCAAGTAGTTGAATATTGGTTGTGCCTAGGCTGGTATCGCTGGTGCCGGATCTGTTTCTCCATCAATTTCCATTGGCTCAGCCGACATATGTTCTACCGACATAACATGAGGAGTCCCCGAGTGCGATTCGGCAACCCCTGCGTTCGGCGGAATAGTCCCCGATTTACTCGAACCTGCCCCTGTGTCAATATCCATTAGCACAACATCTGACTCCTGGCTTGCCGAGATGAATATTGACTCGGACTCTGGTGACGGCTTGATCGATGGTTTTATGAGATGTTCCAACGCTACTCCTGGTGGGATTGCTTGCCGAGATGAGCCCAATTTGGATAATACATCAGCTGCCTCGCACTACTAGAGAAAAGCTTATGCGAGGTGCACCTAAAAGCTTATGCGAGGCGCATATCATATGCGCCTCTAGCTTCAAGCCTCGGCTATTTTTTATGCGAGGCGCATATGATATGCGCCTCCTATACTTCACATATGCGAGGCGCATATCGATATGCGCCTCCTATATTATTATGCGAGGCGTATATCGATATGCGCCTCGCATATGATATAGGAGGCGATAGATATGCTACCAGACATATGAAGTATAGGAGGCTCATATCATATGTGCCTCGCGTATGTTTCACAATGCGCCTCGTATATTATAGTATATGCGCCTCCTATAGTGTCCTATATGCGCCTCCGGTAATATTTTCGAAATTCAAGTTTTACAGACCACTATAAATAATAATATACAGATATTCAAATATACAATATAGTCCAGAATACAGTATAAAGAGCACAGAATTTTTCAGAAACTTGTAATTTGCCAAAGCATAATAGAACCAACATGAATACAATACATTACACATCAATCATGACATACAAGTTCATACATCAAGTAGAATCAACAAGTGCCAAGTTTTCACACAACACCAAGTGTTTGTGCCACAAGATCACACCTCCGATTACAAGTTCACAACCACATTACAACTTCGAGGATGGAGCTCTATCTAGATGAAGTAGAGCACATAACCTACCATGAAGAGCAACAAGGTGGTGATCACGAGGAAGTTCCTCCACTTCTTTCTTCTGTGCCTCCTCCACTTCTCTTCCGCCACCTCTCTACTCTCATAGCCTAGGTAGTTGTTGCCCAAGAAGTTGTGTCAGTGGAAAGCAATAGCAGTTCACAAGATAGAATCATGCATATATATATATGGGTGCAACAAGTAACAGACACAAATGACTGCTAGTATCATCACCCAAACATTCAGCGCAACTAACCTGCCTTAGTTTGTGAAACCAAATGCTGCCAACCATGTTGAAGAACAGAGTTTACTCTTGCGGCATAATCATATCAAACAGTAGGTTGTATGCCTAGTTTCCCATATCAATTTAAATCAAGTTCTGCAACCAACTCACTGACTCACATAGTTCAGGAAGTCAATGAAATTTCCACATTGGAACTGTAAGATGCTAACCTTCTGCATCCTTTCGATTTTTATTTCACGTAGTCTCTGTATTGCCAACGCCAGCCTCTCAATTGTGGTGTTGCTTATGTTCCTTGGTACTTCATCTTCATCCAGACTAGGGTGTACATCAGACACTGTTTGCTTGAAGTCAATGCCAAGTACTTTACATAAGGAATGCAAAGTATTCAGGTATTCCATTACTTGCTTTAGCCGCTCACTCTGTGACATATTCAAAAGATAATAGAATCAGCAGATGTGGTAAATCTAAAAGGTAGTTAGTGAGGAAGAAAGTGCAAAAGGCATGACCATAGATAGACCTTCTCCTTTTCTAGGGACAGTAGCTCCGTTCTCAACTCTTCTAGCTTTCAGGTACCCAATGCTTGTTTTTCTCGCTGGCGAGGGAGGACGCGATGGCCGGGGCCCGCAGCTGCTGGAACGCCAGGACGGCGAGGGCGACGGCCTTGACTCTCGCTAGCCGGAGACGAGCGGCGGCATCAAGGGCAGATCCGCCAGCGGAGTCGGCGGTTGAGGCAAAGGCGTCGGGCCGGAGCGCGAGCGCCATGGGCGCCAGCGTCGTGGCGGACATCTCGGCGGTGGCGAAGGTGCCGAGCCAGAGCCTGGAGCCCCTTCACCCCTGGACGTGCATCTCGCATACCCACTGCCCGACGCGGCCCCGGCTCCGCACGCCATAGTACAGCGGGTGGCGCGTCTCGTGGAACCTGGTGCGCCCCGCGGGCCTGAAAAAACAGCAGCTAGAACAGCGCGTCAGTGACCAACCTGCCTGACATGACATGGCGGGCTGGCCCAAGCGGAGATGGCGGCGAAGCTTCGGCCTCGGCGTTGGCGATGGTCTGCCGCAGCGCCCGGCAGCGGTTGTCCTGGTCCACCTTCCTCCAGCGAGCATCCAGCACTCTGCTGAGCTCGAGCAGCGCCCTGTCTCTCGCGGCGCCCTGCTCCCCGACCTCGTCCCAGATGACCTGAGCACAAATCGACCACGAGCGGTCAGACCCGAGAAACGCGCATGGAATCGGCAGCGAGCGGAGGTTGGGGAGCGACGCGCGTGCGTACCTGGAGCTCATCCATGAGGGCTTCGCAGGACGTGTCCACCTGAAGGAGCTGGTGGCCGCTCATCCCGGCGAGGGCGCCGTGGCCTGCAAAGGGGGGGACCAAATCCGTGGGGGGTTAGGGCGCGGCTTAGGGTATGCGCGATGCGAGCGAGCTCACTCACCAGTGTGTAGCGACCTGGCGTGCCGGTATGCTGGACGGTGGCGGGCGGGGGAATCGCCGGAGACGGCGGCGCGATTGGAGGGCAGACGGATGGTTTGAAATGGTTTGAAGTGGGGGACTGGGGAGGGAGACGATCCCGGAACACGGGGTTGGCGTTTTCGTTTTTTTTTGCGTGCCTTGAAAGTGGTGCCAGGTTATGCGAGGCGCATATTGCACAATATGCGTCTCCTATAATTCAAACTATAGGAGGCGCATATAGCAATATGCGCCTCGCATATGCGGCCACCTACCACCGTCCGGGCCCGCAGGAGTTACTTGAGGCGTATATGACCATATGCGCCTCGCATATTATCAAATATAGGAGGCGCATATAGCATATGCGCCTCGCATATTCGTGCACCTACCAACACGCGGGCCCACACAGATTATGCGAGGCGCATTATCCATCCATGCGCCTACGATATATAGGAGGCGCATATGACTAGAATGTGCCTCGCATAATATGGGGATGCTAGATTCTGTCCGTACAGGGATTATAGGAGGCACATTCTTATCATATGCGCCTCGCCTATTTTTATACTAGAGGCGCATATCGCAAAGTGCGCCTCGCCTATTTTTATAGGAGGCGCATATGTCTAAATGTGCCTCGCATAAGCATATCTCCTATAGCCTTATCTCTAGTAGTGTCGTTTTCTGCTCTGGGTATGTGATGAAATTCACATCCATCAAAGTATCCCGAAATATGCTGCACATGAAAACGATAGAGTTCCATATTTGTATCCAATGCGTCCCAATGTCCAGATACTTGCTGGATAACCAAATCCGAGTCACCGAAACACATTATCCTTTTGATGCCAATCTCCTTAGCCACTTTTATCCCATGGACAAGTCCTTCATACTCGGCTATGTTATTGGACGCAGTGAAGTGGATCTACAACACATATTTGAGCTGATCCTTCTTGGGTGAGGTGAGTACTATCCCGGCGCCCAGTCCCATCTTTGTCTTGGATCCGTCAAAATGCATTCTCTAGTAATTCGGGTCTGGCAATGGTGGTTTGTATTGCATTTCCATCCAGTCCGCGAAGAAATCCGCTACAGCTTGAGATTTGATTGCATCTCACCTGTCGTATTGTGGAGTGTATGGTGCTAGCTCTATGGGCCATTTTTCCACTCGGCTGCTGGCATCTTTGCTTTCCAATATATCCAAGAAAGGTGCCTCGCATATTACCCGGATTGGGTGTTCTTGGAAATAGTGCTTCAGCTTCTTTGCTTCTGTATACACCCCATACGTCATTTTTCGGTAATGGGCGTAGTTTTGCTTCGATGTAGAGAGCACTTCGCTCAGGTAATAAACTGGCCTTTGGACTGATTTTCCCTCTTCTTCGCGCTCTACCACTATCACCACACTGATAACTCTATTGGTTGCTGCGACATAGAGCAACATTGGCTTGGATAGTGGTGAGGCTAATATTGGTGTCGTTGCCAACATCTTTTTGAGCTCATGGAAAGCGCTATCAGCTTGCTGTGTCCATGTGAATTTGTCTGATTTTTTCATCAGTTGATATAATGGTAAGGCTTTTCGCCTAGCCGACTCACAAACCTACTCAACGAGGCTAGACATCATGTAAACTTCTGGACATCGTTGCGGGTTTTTGGCAACTCCATTCTTTCGATGGCCCTGATCTTTGTCGGGTTAGCCTCAATTCCTCAGCTCAATACAAGGAATCCGAGTAACTTTCCAGCCGGGACACCAAAAGTGCATTTTTCTGGGTTAAGTTTCATCCGGAATCTCCTTAAATTTGCGAATGTTTGACGCAAGTCCTCGATTAGAGTATGACTTTGTTTGGTTTTTATTACCACGTCATCTACGTATACTTGAAATTTTTTGTCAAGTTGATCTTGCAAGCATTTTTGCGTGCATCTTTGGTATGTTGAACCTGTATTTCTCAATCCGAACGGCATACTACAATAACAATAAGCCCCGTACGAGGTGATAAAGGTTGTCTTTATTTGATCATTCAGATTCAATGGTATCTGGTGGAAACTAGAGTACACATCCACAAATGACAACAACTCACACCCGGCAGTAGAGTCAATGACTTGATCGATCCGTGGCAGTGGGAATGGATCTTTTGGACACGCCTTATTGAGGTTCGTGTAGTCAATACACATGCGCCACACCACTGCCACGTTCGGGTCATCCTTCTTCTTTTCGACCAAGACTGGATTTGACAACCAATATGGGTGCAGTACTTCCATGATAAACCCGGCAGCCAAGAGCCTGGCTATCTTGGCGGCTATCACTTTCCTCCTATCTTTGGTGAAGCGGCGGAGGGGTTGCTTCACCGGCTTGGCATCTGGACTTACATGAAGAGAGTGCTCAACCAGCTCCCTCGGAACTCCCTGCAGGTCTTGTGTGGGCCATGCAAAGATATCCCGATTCTCACGGAGGAAGCCGGTGAGCTTGCTTTCCTATTTATCAGATAGCCCAGCGCCAATAGTAACTGTGCGCTCTGGGAAAGCCTCATCAATCTGTATCTTCTTTGTTTCCTTGGTGGCTTGTAAAGACACACTGCCATGCGGGTTAGTGAGTGTCGGCATAGACATCTGTGTCGCCTTGGCCAGTGCTGCAACTTCCATCATTTGTTGCTTTTCCTGCGCTATGACCAATGACTCGCCAGTGAAGATTTGGCTAAGGCGCATGCGACAGATTTCTTGTAGTCACCCTCAACTGTGATAACCCCACATGGACCTGGCAGCTTCATCTTCAAGTAAGCAATATGAGGAGTAGCCATAAACTTCGCCATAGCCGGCCTACCGAGTAAGGCATGGTTTGAGCTGACCAGGTCTACCACCTCGAACTCTATGGCTTTAGTGGGGCAGTTTTCTATGTTGCGAATAAGACATCAACCCAGATCTTGCCAATTGGCTCATAGGACAGTCCCGACACAATACCATGGAGAGTTGTCTTAGTCGGCTCCAACATGTTCATAGTGATGCCTAACTTGACCATAGTATCCTTATACATGATGTATATGCTATTGCCATCGTCTATCAGTACCTTGGAAAACTTTACATTGATATCTGGGCCCATGAACGTTAGATCCAGAACGAGAGCATATCCTCCTGGCGTTGGCATGATCTTGGGGTGATCCTTTATGCTCCAAATTATTTCTTGCTCAGACCAGTGCATGTATTTTGGTATTGCTGGAATTGTTTCATTCACTTCCATCATCTGTCTCTGTTGACTTTTCTTGTCGTTCGTCTCTGTGACAAACACGACATAGCTCTCGTGATGCTCCATGTACTGGTTTCTAGTCCCATGGCCGACATGAGCGATCTCCTCTCGGGTTATGTACCTGGTGCACAACCTCTCTTCTTTCTTGGTTATGATATGTCTGCTGTTTGTTCTCATATCTATGCTCAGCTCCAACAGCCTGAGCATTTCCTCCTGTGAGCGGTGGTGGGGGAGGTGGTGGTAATTTCTGAGTCGACGAGTCCACTCTGTCTCCCTTCTGGAACCATGTGTGTTGTCTTGTTGTGTGATTCGCCGGATTACTCAGACTTGGCGTGTGAAACATACACGGTTGATCCAACATCATCTCATAAGTATACTTCTATCTGTCTTGATACGACTTCCTCTGTTCATATGGCTTTTTGCCATCATTCTTTGGTATTCGTTGCTGCTGCCCACTTGTCCTTTGACGCCGGCTGCTTCCAGCATCTGGATGATCCTGACTTACGGCTGCGACTTGAGTCGAGTCATATCTGTAGTCTGGTCTTTCATATCTTCTTTTGCTTCTATACTCGGCCCTTTCCTCGCACCTTTGCGACCCGGACGCATCATAGATCTGAGTTTCAGTCATCCCGTCTGCCGACATAAGCAGAGGCTGAGTCGGATCTCCTAACGCGTATGAGTCGGCGATTCTTATTGTTGCTGCCAAGCTTGCCGGTATATCTCTCTATAACCTTTGCCACATTACACTTCCGTGCCTGCATCCTTGTGCAAACCATGCAATGGCCTGAGACTCGATTACCCCTTCACAAGAGTTGCGCATCGTGCACCATCTAGTGAGGAACTCCATGTCTGTTTCATTCGGCTTTTGCTTGCACATAGCCAACTGTTGTGGCGATTTTGCCTCTTGTACGTTCTTGTGAAATTGCTCATGAAAGCTTCCTAGAAATCAATCCAGTTGTTGATGCTTCCGGGTGGAAAATTATTCAGCCATACCCTCACTGGTCCTTCTAGCATTTGCCGTACATATCGCACTGCCCATCTTAGATTTCCCTGCGTGATCTTTACTACAGTTCCATAATCTATGAGCCAGTCCTCTGGATTTGTGCTTCCATCATAAGTTTTTGTTCCTCTGGCCAGGTGAAAGTTTGGCACTGGCGGCTCTTTCATGATCCTTGGGCCAAAACATGGTGGACTCTGTGGACCTTGCGACTCGATTAGCTCTGCCATCTTTATCCGGTCGAGCTTTAGCCTTGCATCATCTGGCTGCAGATTTCTGCCTCTGAGTCTTGCTCCCATTGCTTGATACACGTGATCCGGCAATTCATACCCATCATTAACCATTGCCGAGTAGCCATCATTGTATCTGTTGGTGTTAGGGTCTATGGGCCGCTGCACTGCCTTTCCCGCACTTTGATGTCTCCTTTCGGGTTGGGCTGGTGGAGGATTGGGAGCTGGGTTTCCTCCTCCTGCCGAGTGAGTTCCACACCTAGGCTGAGGTGCAAAGTTTTTCCCTCCATTGTCATTTCTTTGTCCTTCTTGCCTTTCTCGGCTAGCATTCTCATGGTTCTCATTTCCCCAATCTACATTTCTTCTTGTTCCCTGTGCACGGGCCGGGTTTCCTGGAACTACTGCCGGGTCATAGGAAACCATCAGTTTGTTCCTTCCTGAATCTACACTCTTTTCTTTTCTTTGTCTCGGCACCGCTCCTGGCGAGGAGGCTGTATGGCCTGCTGATCTTGCCGGGACCGGAGTTGCCGATTGAATAAGCTGTGACCCTCTAGCTATACCTGAATTTGCCCTATAGTATGCTTCATTCAGCATTCCTATTGCTCTTACCAACTCATTTACTCGTTCCTGTTGCTTTTTCTTTGCCTCACCCATCAGATGGGGTAACTCGGCCATTGCTGCCTCTATGGCTCTCAAATTTGTTGTTGTCGTGTTGTATGTCAGCTACATGGCTGTTTTGTTGCTGATTTCTGGTGTTATCTTTGACGTAGCATCTGCCAATTCTTCATTGAGGTTCCTTCCTCTCAACCTTGTTGCATCAAGCCGGGTCTTAGCGCCTTTGACTCAATTTGCCGAGTTATATTCTTGGATCGTGATATCCATATCCTGCTACAATTGTGCTAACTCCTTTGCCTTCTCCAAGACTTTTTCCTGGCCTCCTCTAACTCGGCCTGCACACGCGCCGGATCAGCGGTTGGCTCTACTAGCTCTGCTAGTTTTTCTATTGTTTCTTGCAACTCTTTTGCTCTCTTACTCCTATCTATGCTTTGGCTTCTCTAGCGGCGCCTTTGTAGTTCTCGTTGCCCTTGGCGTCCCTTCTAGGTTTTCTCCCTCAGCATTCTCATTCACTACAGGAGCTTCACTACAGGAGCTACTAGAGGTGCTGGGGGATGCGATTGGTCTGAAGCTGTCATCATTACCTCGACAGAGACGAGTTGATGAAGCTTTCCTGCGGCGTGAGCTGCAGGTGGATCCGGCATCAGGATGACGTGCTCCGGGTATGCGCGCTCCACGCGCACCCTGACGTAGACCTGGTGCTCACCGAACTTGATGAAGCGATCGCCCCTTGGGAACGGCTTGGTCCCAAAGCAGCCCGCGTTGTCGCTGACGAAGTTGAGTGCCCCGAACCTCTAAATGAGGCCGGAGTAGACGCATTCGCCCGTCTTGGTGATGATGTTGCCCACCCGAATGAAACACCAGCAAGCGCCTGTTTCTGCTCCACGGTGGGCGCCAACTGTCATGGTGGTGTCACGGCATATGCCATGGGTAGGCTTAAGTTATGGGCCGAATGGACGCTTATGGTAACCGGGGAGGGAGTGCACGGTCTAGACGCGCATGAAGAACAAGATGAATTTTCCACACTTAGGATTTCTATTGATCCAAGAAGTTTACAAGTGCTCCTAGAGCTGTTTGTGCATAGCCTCAGAGCACTAGTTTCCTTCTTGGTCCAACCTCTCTAAACCCTAGCTATGCCCCTCCTTATATAGGCGATGGCTAGCTAGGTTACATCCTTTTGGGTCCTAGGGTTACTGTTTGGATCTTTGTCCTTACTGTGCGGACCAGGTCATGGGCTGGACCTGAGCCCTTGACCTAGTCCACAAAGCCATACATTCAACGGTCTTCTCGTACATAGCCTCCAGTTATTTTGGCGTCACACGGTGACTTTGTACGTCAACCCTTGCTTTGGGTGTCACCCGGCTCCTTTTGTGTCACCCGGCGTCGCCCTTCTCTTTTGACCATGCTTTACTATGGTCCCTCCTGGTTCTCAATCGGAAAGCTGCCATGCGTCCTTTCAGACTCGGCCTTCCCTCGTGAGACTCGGCTCGTTGATTCCTGCATGGTAAACAAACTTGTCTTATGCGGGCCGACATAATTCTTATGTCGGCCACACACGACCTTCATATCCAGCCGTTTATACCCGGCCTGGGACTTCTTTGATTCGGCATAAGCCAACCAGGGCAATGTTTTACCCCTTATGACCCTACCGGGGTTATCCCCTCGACAGCAAGGTCCCCCTTCAACCTAGCATTTTCTTCTATGATGTTTGAACTACTAGAAGGAATGAAAATACTAGGAGAAGCAATATTAGTCAATTGAGTTTGAAGTTTTTCATGAGACTTTGTGAGAGTCAAGAGTTCACTTTCCAAGGCCTTGTGAGCCTTGTCAAGCTTCCTAAAGTCCTCGGCAAGTTTGTCATGAACAACACCAAACTCAATCTTATCCTTTTTAGCCTTCTTATACTTAGCAATGGCATGATCATGTTCCTTAATGAGTTTATTGATAATTTTTTCATTTGCCTCATCGAGGCCATCAAGTTTCTTTTTAAGAGACTCCCTAGTCTCTTTATCTTCTTCTAGTTCATTAGTTAGAGAGTTCATCTCAAGGATGTGCTCTCTCCCAAGTTTACATCTCTCATCATGGAGGTCTTGTGTGTGAGAAAGTTGATTCAAGAGATTCACAAAATGCTTCTTATGCTCCCCTTGCAAGTTATACATAAACACATCGAAAGCAACTAATTCCTCCTTCACCCCAAGAGATATAGCATCATCAAATTCATCATCAATCACTGGGTAGGGAGAGAAGATGATGATACCTCTGATCCTTTTGCCATGAGGCAAGTGACATTCTTGTTGGAGATATTCTCATTCGGGGAGTCGAAGAGTGAGAATGTGGATGTAGAGGTGGTGACGATAGCCACCACACCATTTGATGTTTCTTCTTCATCATCATCGTAGGAGTATTCTTCATGTGCTATCAAGACAATGTCGCCTGACTTCTTGTTGGTGGGATTCTTCTTGATGAAAGGCTTCTTAAAGGGGGATTTTGACTTTTTCTTCAATACAAGTTGACCATCATGATCTTCTCTTTTCTCATATGGACACTGGGCAACAAAATGATAGCGGTCACCATAGTTGAAGCAAGTTCTCAATCTTGTGCCATTCTCTTTTCTCCCACTTGGGTTGCTTCTTTGTTGCATCTCCAACTTGGCCTTGGAGGGATCTTTCCAAAAGTTCCTTGCATAGAAGGTCATGTATTCACCATGAGCAACCTTGACATCTTTGGGGTGGCTTATAGTCAAGCCTTCATCACTTCCTTCTTCTTCCTCATACTCCACAACTTTGGCCTTCAAGGCAAGGTTAACCCCATTGATCATTCCAAGGGCTCGAGCATGGGCATCTTTGGCATTCTTGGAAGTAACCTTGAAGGCAGCCATCTCTTGCATAACTTCATTGGAGGTCATGAGATGGTAGTTGTGTCTTCCTTGGAGACTCTTCAAGTTGGTGGGATCTAAGGGCATGAGCGCACTCACATACTTCCTTTTTATCCAAGCATCATCCACATGGGAGGCCCCAACATTCCTAAAAGCGATGGTAGTGGACTTGAGTCTTCGATACGTGTCTTCATGAGCCTCATCATCCTTCATATATAAGCCTTCGGCTTCATTGCTCAAGGCATCATATCGGTTTCTTCTCATGCTTTCGTTTCCAACAAACAACTCAATGAGAGCATCCCAAGCTTCCTTGGTGGTGTTGAGGTGTTCAATGTGAGGGAAATCTTTTGGCCCCACACCTAGTTATATCATGTGCAAAGCGGTGGCAGTGAGTTGACTATTGACCACTTCTCTTCTTGTAAAATTGGTTGGATCCTCAATTTTGAGTCCATCTTCAATAATGTTCCATAAGTCAATGCAAGAGTTACGCACATGATATTTCATTAAAACTTTCCATTGAGCAAAAGTATGTGCATCTAGCTTAGGTGGGTCACCTCTATTATTTATATATGGGTGAGGGATCGGGGGATCGGGAGAGTACCGCCCGGGAACCGTATGATGCTCTTCCTTACCATTGCCCTTTTGGGTGGAAGGATTAGTGGTATTATGTTCATCTCCCTCCACAACAACCGTTGGTGTAGCCGAAGCATTCACCTTTGGAAGTGTGGGAGGTTCCTCTTGAGGAGGAGGAGGTGAGGCCATTTTTTCCTTAACAAGTTGATCAACTAAGTCACACAATTGTTTTATTTTGTTGCCTAGGGAGGAGATCAAGCTTGATTCCAATTTCTTGAGATCCTCCATGGACACCGAGGTACTAGCCTCACTCCCTCCTTCATCATTTCTACCCATACACTCTTAGGCAGTAAAGCCTGAATTAAGAGCCGAGACTCTGATACAAATTTAAAGGATCGTATGGGCACCTAGAGGGGGGGGTGAATAGGTGATACTTCAAATATTACTCCTTTTCAATTTAGGGTTTGACACAAAGGTAAATTATCTAGATATGCAACTAAGGTGAATTTACCTATATGTCACACTAGCACAATTAACTAAGCAAGAGCAAGATATAAGTAAGGTGCAGTAAAGGATGGAAGTAACCAAAGTGGAGCACGTGGAGACACAAGGATGATTTCCCACGGTTCCTTCCTTTTGAGGGGAAGTGCGTTTGTGTTTGGAGAGGGGGTGATTTCAAACTACTAACACCATGAAATGTCTCCCTTGTTCTCTGGTGAACCTCACCCCAAGGTGATCGATTCACTCTTCCACTATATAGGCAACCTTCAAGGTGGAAGCCGACACCTTTGCAACAAGTTCGAGGCACACATCCACAACTGAATTGGAAGCTCCCGAATGCAAGCAAGTTGTCGCAACAATCAAAGACAAGATTTTAAGAACCAAATCAAGAACTAGGGTTTCCAATGAAACACTATAGCAAGGGGCCCTCAAGTGAATGAGGGGGAAATGAAGATTTCTCTTAGTGAAGCTGTAGATCAAGGCCTGCTCCTTCGATTCTCCAAAGATCAGGGACTTTGGATATGTTGGAGGGGGATATATTGTTGATTTGGTGGCTCTAATGGGGTTATTATTCTCTTCAGGAAATGAGAAGCTGGAGGTTGGCGATGAGGTCCTCTATTTATGGCCTCCACTGCGTCAGACCATTTTCTGCCTATTGGGGATTTTCCACACCAGAGATTCCGGTCTGGAGACCTGAAACTCCGGTCTGCATTTGACTCATACCAGAGACTCCAGTATGTCTCTGGTCCATCTCCGGACCCCCATACAGAAAGTCCTGGGCGTGGTCTTGATACTCCCTCCTGGGGGTTTGCCAAAACTCTAGACGAGGGCACACCGGAGACTCTAGACTTTTCAGTCTAGAGACTCCAGTATGACTGAGTACACCAGAGATTCCGGACAACATCCTGTCCATCTTCGGACCCCCATATTGACTGACCCTGTGCTTCATATTCAATCCACTCCGGAGATTTGAGGCGAAAATCCGGCCCATGCCGGAAACTCTGGTGTCTACACACCGGAGACTCCGGTCTGGAATCTCCAGGAAACTTCTGTTTCTGCCAGGGATTTTTCCACTATGCCATGGAATTTTCTCTTTTCAGTATATTAACCTGGCAATATCAGCACACTGTAAAATGATCCTCAAGTTGTTAATGAACACCAAAACTGATTAAGACAATAAATGTCCTTTCAACGGTACAGAGCTAATGTGATATGGTGGCGAGATGATGGCAGATTGGTGTTGTGGTGGTGTTGTTACATGTGATGGGTGTATGTGTGACCACTTCCTTGTTCCAACCTTTCCACAATATCTTTAGAGGAGAATCGATTGGATAGCTTCTTTTACCATCATCCGGTGAACCTCATGAATCATGCAAGGGCCGATGCCGCTCCGAAGACCCTGGCGCCACACTAGTTTGCCACCGATAAGGAACCGTAGACACCAAGTTCTCTTTCTAGGACCCGAAGAGGTCGGATCTCGGGTTATTCTTCACAGACCAGATGACACAAAGGTCTAGTTCACGGACCCCTCGGCCGAAACCTTGAAGACCGATCCTGTTGAACCCCTTTGGTGAACCCTAAACCCAAGATCTCCGATACCCAATGTGTGAACCTTTCTGAGCCCTATTTTATAAATTGACATCCATATGAATTGGTGTATATCAATTGTACATCTTGCATACATATTTCACGGGTCCGGGTTGCATAGTCGATTCACCTCATAATTCAATATGGAGACCATATGCGGGCTTTTCTAGTCTTATATTGGCTCCATTTAAATTTGTGTATCAAACCGATGCCATATTTTGCCTTGTTAATACAACATTAAATTGCGGGGTATCTAGACAACATAAACCACCTAATTAATTGTCGGAACCCGGTTCCGCTTAATATTGCCTAATTGTATCGCACCTCTGCCATGTCATGCATCATACATGAATCATGCCTGATCTTCTGTCGTAGTATTAAATAGTGCATCTGGTGTTTATTTTAGTGCTTTGCTTCTTCACGAATTAGGCCAATGAGTTGATGCGAGCTTCGCCCGATCTTCAGATGAACTTTTGGCAGTGTTTCCCTGTCGAGCATTCCCCCTCTTTCTACCCATTTTACATTTATAGTCTTTAATTTGTACCACTTTATATTCCCTATAGCCCTATATTGCCATGGACACCTCTTATTACCTGTTGTTTGGTAGATAGTCGGCCTTGTGAGTCATAGTTGCTTGCGTTGGTGTTGCTTCACGCCGTCGATGTTCCATAGTTGTTGGATGAATGCCTCATGCTTAATGGTAGAAATGATCATGACTTCCATAATAACTTGATATTAACATGCTAGGACTAGATAAAACTAATACAGAGGCACCGATGGGTAATAGATGTTATTTGTTTTTTAACCGCCCACTTGTGTCCCGTAGGCCCTGAGTACTTGATACATGTTCCTTGCATATCGCACTATCTGCAGGTGTGACCATGAATCTCCTTAGCCAGAGCTTGAATCATATCTTAATTCTTGGGGCCACAAACTAGTTTAGGGTTTTATTACTATCATGTACTTATGCCATGTTTACTACTTTATTTACTATTATTGCTCATGGAGAGCGTTTACTACTGTATTGTTTAGGTAAGTGCTATGTTTTTGCGGTATCGACAAGCCCAGTCACACTTTCGGGTTCCTAGTCGTTTACAGCCATTGACACAAACCTCTGGGTTCATCCCGGAGACGACTAACTTCGTCACGGGTAGCTTAGTGGGGTGGCCCCTTGAAATATTTTATGAATCTTGTGATTGATTTGTCATGATGCCCCATTGGGTTTTCATTTGGTTTTTCCGAGGTTGATCATGCATGTGTTTCTATTTGTGCACCCCTACAGGGTAAATCGTTCTGAAAGTCGTGTCCACGGTTATGAACGACTTGGAGCATATTATCTCAATCATAGACAACTATAACTAAATTAGTGTTATAAATTTTACTTTGGAATGACTAGTAATCAGTTTCACTACAAGGAATGGCTAAATAAAGTACCAACAACTACTGGATTTGGAATGCCTCATACTATATGTATCTGACTAGTAAGTATTGCAACTACAACGGAATGGTGAACTAAAACTGCCCACTGCTTATGATATCAGGATGACTGCTATCTATATCTGACTAGTAAGTGTTGTAACTATAATGGAATAAATAAAATTGCTAACCATGTGAGTTTCCTCAGTTTGACTTCCTCGTTTGGTATCGAGGGGGAAATACCAGGATGTGTATGTTTGGTGTTAGTATCAGGTTGGTTCTGAATAGGTCTTTCTTATCCCTCTCTGATAGCCGCCAGTTGTATCGAGTATCTATAGGTTGATTATTGCATGCTGCGGTGCCGCTTCAGTCCACCATACCTATGTAGGCGAGATCCGCAAAATTCTATGTATCGCCGTGTACTGGCCTCAGTACTGACAACTCTCTTTTTTCCTTTGCCCTTTGTCGGCACCCCTTTTGTTTAGCAGGTTTGAGATCAACATCGTTAGCAGAGTTAACCTTCCGGCTTGGCCAGGGCAGGGTTATGGACGCCATTGGTTATTCTTCAGGACTCTTAGCCTCATTTTCTTCTTATTCGTACTCGGATGTTGTACTATTTTCGAAGGTGATTTGGATCTTTGTACTGTATATCTGTATTCTTGACTCTTTGAGTCGTTATTGTATATATATGTTCTGTGGGTTCCATCGTGGACTATTGTGTAATGATAGTACTTCGTTTTCCACCCGCACGCAAGTGCTTGGTGGGCACCTTTGAATCGTTTCTATGCGGGTTTGGCGGGAATCGCTAAAACTTGCATAGGGCCAATCTGAGGGTGTTACGAAGTGGTATCAGAGCTCAATAGTTACGATACCCCACCGCTCCAGACTATACGATATCCTAGCTAATGGACGTTGTAGAGTGTCAAAACTATTTTGGAAAATCGGTTGGATAGATTTGATTAGGTCTGCTTTTACTCCTTACCCCTATGCTATTCTCTTCTTATCTCTATGTGTTTTAAATCTGCTCTCTTATCTTTTCTTCAAGTCCAGGATTCTCATGGTTGGGTTTCCATCGTACATTCAGGGTTTCGCTTCCTTCCTCTTGTAATGGTGCTTCTACATCCAGTCTTCATGCTATTTGAGGAATTTTACTCTGTGTACCTTTCGGTGGACCAAAAATACACTAAAAATTTCTTTGTATCTTCCGGTGTTCTCCTGCACGACAACATCAACCGCATCAGATCCGATGAGGAAACTGCATCACTCCGTTGTTTCCGAACATTGCTTTTCGAGATCTTTAGTCTGAATTCTAAGAGTTGGTTGTATAATTCTTCTATTCGTGTACAGAGTAATGCTTTGAGTGCGGGATGGAGTCGTGACCATACCACTACTCTTATGATTCGCTTTTGTACATTGAATCAGTGGATCAATGCGATTTACTCCTTCCACATAAGTTAGAGGTGGCCTTATCTTTTGAGAACTTTACCTTCACATTTTTGTCTCTCTAGAGCGTTATCTCGAAGAATGCGAGCAACGAATACTTGTTGGTGGTGTTGCTGAGTTCAAGATGGAGATAGAAGCTTTGTTAGTGGTGTCGCGAGGATCTACACGAAGCGAGAAGATTTACATCGGCGGCCTTCTTCCTCGTACCATGAGGCGGATCTCGAGGGCGAGATGCATTCTTAGTGGTGCTGAATTGTAGCACCTCGGGTAAAACCACTACCATAAATCGCTCAAGTTTGTGCATCATCATGACTGCATGCTCATGTCATCATGCCACCTTGTATTTGAGCATCGTCATGTCATCATGCATATGCCTGTCTAAAACTATTTCCAAAAAGCTCTATTTTTTTCTACAAATAGCCCCTCTCTTTTTCAAATGTCAAACTCCGGCCTCTTTCGGATATGTTATTTTGTCTAAAAACTATTTACAAAAGCCTTTTATAAAATATATAAACAACTATATAAATAAAATAGAACTATTTTAAAACCATGGTGGAGGCCGCCACCACCGGCCAAGCCCAAAGGCCCAGCTAGCAGCAACCTACCGCCCCACCTACTCCAAACCCTAGCTATTGTAAACCCTAACCCTAGCCACATACCCCACCTAACACCTAATCCCCACCCTGCCGCTGCCTACACCATCTACCAATGCACACACACCTACGCGCAGCACATAACCAGCGCCCAGCGACACCCCCTCATGCAAACCCCTTCCCGCACAGATCCCCACCCTGCCCGACCGACATGACATGTTCCCTCGTGGTCAACCCCACCCACCTCATGCAACCCCACCTCGATTCCTAGCCCCACCACGCACTAAAACTTCCCCTAGTCCAGTGTACGCAGGGTCCCGCCCGCTGACTGCGCCTCGCACCATGAGTCAACTGATAACCGACCTACCCTGGCCCACCTTCTCCCTTTGCGAACCTCCCCCTCTCGTCTCTCCCTCCCGTACGCGAGCCCTTCTCCAATGTTGCCTCTTCTCTCCACCACCGACCAGCCTCCCCTCGCCTGATCTCCCCGGGGCCATGCCTCGCGACCCGACCGTCTTCCTCGTCGACCCCCGGCCGCCGCGTCCTCTTCCACCGCCGCCTCTACTCGCCTATGTCCGCAACCACATCGCACCCCGCCCCTCCATCAAGGTCCACAGCCGTCGACTCTGAGCCCCCCGCTCGCATCTCTCCCTGCCGCCACAGCACCAAGCCGCTGCCTCTGCCGCAAGCAGCGCCGCCCTGCGAGGCCCCTGACGTCGTGCCCTACATCCCCGCCATCATCATTGTGACCTCGGCCCTGCGCCACCTCACTGAGCCCCTTATGGCCGCCCCTGCAGCGCCTGTTTCCGCCACATGGACCTCTCTTCGCCGGAGGCCCTCCCGCCTCTCCGCGTGCCGCCCCCAGGTCCTGCGTCGCCTCTCCAAACGCGCCTGCAGTCCCGTGCCCCTGCAGCCTTGTTCCGATCAGGTGTGGATCCATTGGTTCCTATGTATCTAACACAGTGCAGAGCTAATGTGATATGGTCGTGAGATGATGGCATATTGGTGATGTGGTGATGGTGTTACATGTTATGGATGTATGTGCGGCCACATCCTCGTTCCAAACTTTCCGCAAGATCTTCAGAGGAGAATTTATCAGAGAGATTCTTCTACCATCATCAGGTGAACCCTGTGAATCATGCAAGGGCCGATGCCGCTCCGAAGACCCTGGTGCCACATTGTTTGCCCCCGATAAGGAACCGTAGACACCAAGTTCTCCTTCTCGGACCCGAAGATGCCGTATATCGGGTTCTTTCTCATAGACCAGGCGAAACTAAAGTATACTTCATGGACCCCTTGGCCGAGACCTTGAAGACCGATCCTGTTGAAGCCCTTCGGCGAACCCTGAACCCAAGATCTCCAATACCCAATGTGTAAACCTTTCCGAGCCCTATTTTATAAATTGAAATCCATATGAATTGTTGCATATCAATTTTACATCTTGCTTACATATTTCACGGGTCCAGGTTGCATAGTCGATTCACCTCATAATTAAATATGGAGACCATATGCGGGCTTTTCTAGTCTTATATTGGCTCCATTTAAATTTGTGTAGCGACCAATGCCGTATTTTTCCTTCTTAATACAACATTAAATTGTGGGGTCTCTAGACAATATAAACCACCTCATTAATTGTCAGAACCCGTTTTCGCTAAATATTGCCTAATTGCATTGCACCTTTGCCATGTCATGCATTATGCATGCATTATGCCTGATCTTCTGCTATAGTATTAAAAGTGCATTCGGTGTTTCTTTTAGTGCTTTGCTTCTTCACGGATTAGTACGATGAGTTGATGCGAGCTTCGCCCGATCTTTGGATGAACTTTTGACAGTGTTTCCCAAGCGAGCATTGCCCCTCTTTCTACCTATTTTATATTTATAGTCTTTACTTCCTCCTATTGATATTTTGCTATCTCTGTTGCGATGCTTTAGATTTCGTACCGCTTTATATTACCTGTAGCCCTATATTACCATGGACAACCCTATTACCTTTTGTTTGGTATATAGTCGGCCTTGGGAGTCGTAGTTGCTTGCATCGGTGTTGCTTCGTGCCATCGATGTTCCATAGTTGTTGGAGGGATGCCTCATGCTTAATGGTATAAATGATCATGACTTCAATAACAACTTGATAATAACATGCTGGGACTAGATAAAACTAATGCAGAGGCACCGATGGGCAATAGATATTATTTGGTTTTTAACCACCTACTTGTGTCCCGTAGGCCCCGAGTACTTGATACCTGTTCCTTAAATATCGCACTATCCGCATGTGGACCATGAATCCCCTTAGCCAGAGCTTGAATCATATCTTATTTCTTGGGGCCAAAAACTAGTTTGGGGATTTATTACTATCATGTACTTGTGCCATGTTTACTGCTTTATTTACTATTATTGCTTTCGCGGTATCAACAAGCTCAGTCACACTTTCGGGTTCCCAGTCGTTTACAACCATTGGCAGAAACCTTTGGGTCTGTCTTGGAGCCGGCCAACTTTGTTGCGGGTAGCTTAGTGGGGTGCCCCCCTGAAATATTTTGTGAATCTAGTAATTGCTTTGTCGTGATGGCTCGTTGGGTTTTCATTTGTTTTTTCTGAGGTTGATCGTGCGTGTATTGCTATATGTCTGTGGTTATGGATGACTTGGAGCACAATATATCGATCATAGACAACTATAACAAAAGTAGTGTTATAAATTTTACTTTGGAGTGGCTAGTAATCAACTTTACTACAAGGAATGGCTAAATAAAAGTACCAAAGAGTTCTAGATTTGGGACGCCTCATGCTATATGTATCTGACTAGTAAGTATTGCAACTACAACAGAATGGTTAACTAAAACTGCCCAATGCTTATGATACCAGGATGACTCATGCTATCTATATCTAACTAGTAAGTACTGCAACTATAATGGAATTAATAAAATTGCCAACTGTGTGAGTTTCTTTAGTTTGACTTCCTCATTTGGTCTCGAGGGGGAAATACCAGGATGAGTATGTTTGGTGTTAGTATCAGGTTGGTTCCGAATAGATCTTTCTTATCCCTCTCTATTAGCCGCCAGTTGTATCGAGTCTCTATAGGTTGATTGCTTCATGATGCGCTGCCGCTTTAGTCCACCATACCTATGTAGGTGAGAGCCACCGAATTCTAAGTCTCGCCGTGTACTAGCCTCAGTACTGACCGCTCTCTTTTTCCTTTGCCCTTTGTCGGAGCCCCTTTTGTTTAGTAGGTTTGAGATCGACTTTGTTAGTAGGGTTACCCTTCTGGCTTGGCCTCAGTAGGGTTATGGAGTCCATTGGTTATTCTTTAGGGCTCTTAGCCCCATTTGCTTCTTGTCTGTACTCGGATGTTGTACTGTTTTCGAAGGTGATTTGGATCTTTGTACTATATATCTGTATTCTTGAATCTTCGAGCCGTTGTTGTATATTTATGTTCTGGGGGTTCCATTGTAGACTATTGTGTAATGATATTACTTCGTTTTCCACTCGCAAAGTGCCTGGTGGGCACCTTTGAATAGTTTCTATGCAGGTTTGGCGGGAATCAATAAAACTTACATAGGGCCGATCTGAGGGTGTTACAAGGAGAGTAGGGGAAGCCCTGATCTATAGATGAGTTAACTTTTGGAGGTGTTTGGGAGCTATTTTTTTAACCGAGGGCAAAATATTTACATTACTCCTTGATTTACCAAGAGAGTACAAGAAATAAAAGGTTCAATGTTACAAAAAAGTTCTACTGTCACGGCATCAAGTTACTCATCTTTTCCACGTCGCAAGAACCCAAATGTTTGCCTCTAACTTAATCTTTCGAAAAACAACTGAAGGGGGAGCATGCTTGTTTCTAACAACCGGGCATTGAGCTCATTCCAAATTCCACAAGTAAGAAGGGTGATGGATGCCAAATCTTTAAACTTCGTCATTATTTGCCACCACAGGTGGATTTATTGTGTAGGCCAAGTTTCAAGGTCAATAAACTGAAGTCCAAGCCACTCGGTGATGAAGCCCCAAAGCCTTCTAGTATATCTACAATGAATGAATAGGTGTTCACATTCCGGGACATGTTTGCAAAGGGGAAAGGCCCATAGTTTGGCCAACCACTCTTCTCTAGGCAGTTGTCGGTCCAAATTCTATTTTGGATGGCAAGACAAGTGAAGAACTTGACCTTAGGAGGGGTCCAAAATTTTCTTAGTCGATTCAGATGAGTGTTTGCTTCAAAGAATGTGACCAGATACACTGATATATTTTCTTAGTTTCGCCAATTTGATTGATCCTTGAGCATTTCGGTTTTCTTTTATTTAGACGTATTTATTTTTTGCTCATTTATCAGCTCAAAAATGGTTTGAAATCAACAGACTGTGTGCCAAGGCGCACCCTATCTATGTTGCACCTACGTTCAGCAGGTGCTTTTGCTGAATGTAAATATTATTATAATTGACAGGAAAATGTTGAAAAGGTCGTCATTGGCTGCAATATGATCTTAGAAGCAGTTGTAGAGATATTGGGTGTTATCGAGCTCGTGTATACACGTGAGAGACCAGATGGTCTAATTCAGGTACATGTGCGCTTTCACATACCTCCCGACAAGCGTCTTTGAGGACGTTGAGGCAACTAGGATGAGATGCTCTGAAGAATGTATTTTCTTTTTAATGCAAATGATAGAGTTTTTGAAAAGGGTTTTTTAAAAATAATTCAAAGGACATGAAAGATTACACTTGCAAATGGTCTGCAAGCTTGGTCTTGTAAGATTTATGCAAGAATAAACTTGTCTCCTAATTGCAAGTTATGCCATCAACATCTTCTAATTGTCATAAGATCCGTATGGAAGAATAGCATCATCGGTCAGATAAGGACTAATGTTTAAAGATTATCAACATAATATGGATGTGAAGTAAACTATAGTTTCTCTCCCCATTATATTACTCTTATGGTGTCTATCAAATTCTTTGCCAAAAAAAAGAAATGGCATTCATTCGAGATGAAAAGGTGATGGATACTTTCCATTGAAGAAATGAAAATATAAAATCGTAAACGGAATTATTTAAAAGAAAGTAGAAAAAAAGGCACAATGTTTTCTTACAAAATCAAAACGGCCCTATGGCCTAGCGTTTTTTACGCCGGACGCCTAAAGGTCACGAGCACAAATCACGGGGTCATCCGCCCGCGCACCCCTGGCACACCTTTTTTCACGACTTAGGATTTAGGTTTTAGCATTGTTGCCAGCAAGTTTGTGCTCATATTTCATCACAATGTAAATGTTTTTTCTTTGCTCGATGTTTACCATCGCAACATACGAGATAAATTAAGATGAAGATCACGGGGTCATGCGCCAAGACACATCCTTAAATCTAGTTGTTTTAATAATATAGAAGCTGCGCTAGGACGGGGAGGAGCTATTTTTCATTCGGTGTGTACTATCAATGCATGCACGAAGCATTCCTTCTATGGGTCGCGTTGAATGCGGACTGATAACAGTTAGTGTTTCTTCATTTTTATGGTTTTGATAGTAATTAAATATTTAAAACTTTAAAAGATATATCTTTCGTCTGAAAATAAGTGACTTGATATATTTAGATTTTTATATATCGATACACTAAAATGCATCTAAATATATGCAAATCTAGATAAATACTTTTTTAGTTAAATCTAAACACAAGTCACTTATTTCTCTATAGGGGAAGTATAAATATGGAAAATATTTAAAAAGAATCACCCAAAAAGCAAAAAATCAAACAGAGGAAAAAACTACAAGAAACCGAACAAACCGAACAGAAAAGCCACCAAAAAAAACCCAGAAAGACGGAGCCTATAGGGCCCGGCCCAGACCACGGGAACACTCAGGTGTAGCGCATGCTCTGACCGATAAATAGGAATGCCGCTAGGAACTTCTTGGAGTGACCGGATGAAATCGAAGACGGTGAGCTTCTTCTTAATTAAAAAGAAAAGGTTATGAAACGAAAAAGTCCCCGCTTCATGAAAAGAAGATTGCCTGATACGAAAAGTTGCACATCATGACTCATCAGCGAAAAAAAAATCTAGACAAAGGAAACGGCATGTCCGGCCAGGGACTAGATTGAGAAAGAAAGATTGCTGGAGCGGACGACTCCTCCTTCCCCTCCCCTCTCTCGTGTCACTACATTAGCTGAGCCTCACCTCCTTTTTCAGGCCGAGCCAAAGAGCGACGGTGGCGAGGCTCCATCCCCGTAATCTAGGTAGGAGTAGAGGCTATATGCTAGTAGTGGGCTCGTTGCCGAATAGTTTTTTTTAAAAGAAAAGCAGTGGGAGACGTTGGAATATTAGGCATAATTTTTATGATTAATTTCAAAATATTAAGCATGAAAAAATCAGCTACTAGCTCATGTAACTCGAACATACTAGATGTACTAAACAACATGATGAACGGAAACAAACAGCAGCTACGCATGTACTCACAAAACATGATGAAAAATCAAAAAGGAGCACGTACCGTTCGCTTGTCGCAGCAGTAACTTTGGGGAAGACTGATCGAAACAGACGACGATGAAGACGGCGGTAGGAAGCACCACCTGGCTTGGATGGAAGACGACCTGTGATGGAGAACTCGAGCAGTCGCGCGTAGCGCTTTCCAAAAACCTTATTCGCCCTCTCCCGTACAGGAACACAAAGGCGAGTGGTTCCGGAGACCTGCTCTCCGTCCGCTGGTGCACGCTGGCAAGCGGGATGGAGTAGACTACGGTGGCGGTGCAAGCAAATAGGAGGCAAAACCCTAGATTGGTTTTCAATGTTTTGTGGCGGTATCCGCACAGGACTTTATATAGAGCGGCCATGGAAACCCTAACGAAGACGAACATGGGCCGAGTCCACGTTGCCCACGTTCGGGTCGGTTACAGTAGCCCATGATCCGGGAGCGACCGGTCATGATGAGACGAGCGGGCGGACGTGTGTGCGAGCGGCGGCGTCATCGGAGGAGGAGCGTGCGCGTGTATCTCTCTTATTGCCACTCAATTATAAAGTGGTGCAACACTCCACCTTATAAGATGGTGCAAATCTCCTTCAAATATTAAACTTTAGCTCCCACTGCTCTTGTCACACACATATGAGCTGCCACTAACTTGGTCCAAATCACATATGGGCTTCCACATACATGGGCTTTGAGATTTAGGGAAAATCTAAAATCACACATGGGTCTAATGATTTAGACCATTATTTCAAACAATCCCCCACTAGATCTCAAATGCCCATTTGAAGATTTGTTAATCCTCGCTACTTGTTTATATACCAGTGTTTCAGCAGAGACTATTAAATTGAACTTCCGCCTAGAATCTTGAACTACGTCTATCAGCAACTTGAACAATGGACGAACCTTGAATTGCAAGTTTTGTGCCAATAGATTTCACTCAAGATCATAACTAGTACTTGGCTGACAGTAGCCTACCCCGCGGGTTGGAACATATGCAGCATACTCCCTGGTCTCTTCATGAGTTTACTAGAGATCACCCAAATCTCATAGACCGCGACGTTTACAGTCGAGATCATATATGTGTGTTCTTTCAAGAATGCCCTGTAGGACAACATATTTGCTAGTTAAAGCCAACATAAACACATTAAGGCATGTTACCAACCTGCCTTACAGATTATGAGAGTTATGCATCTTCACATAGAGAGGGTTACAAAATACTCTCCTCAGTCAAACCACTAGCTTGTTCTTTCTAGATCCTAATTCACGGGATCTCTAATCATATAGGTTGGGTTACCACTAAGGTGTTACATCCATGGGTCTCAACCCCATCTCCCTCGATACACTATCTATCACATTTCGTGATAGTCCCTTTGTAAAGGGATCTACCAGGTTTTTGTCTGTTTGAATATCATAACAGTTATTACTCCAGAGTTTTTCAATTTCCTGACAGATTTCAAACGTCTCTTCACATGTATTAGTGACTTTGCGTTATCCTTAGAATTGTTCACTTTGACAATAACAATTTGGTTGTCACAATTCAAAAGGATTTCCGGCACATGTTTCTCAACCACAGGCAAGCCCATCAAGAGCTCACGTAGCCATTCTGACTCAACAGTGGCTATGTCTAAAGCAGTAAGTTCTGCTTCCATAGTTGACCTCGTCAATATGGTTTGTCTATGAGACCACCATGACACTGCGCCACAAGGGTAAACACATACCCGCTCGTGGCGTAGAGTTCATCAATGTCAGAGATCTAGTTCGAATAACTATATCCTTCAAGCACAACAGGTTCCCTGAATAGTGAATCCCATATCTCATTGTATCACATAGATAACACATGACCCTTTCAAGTGCATGTCAATGATCAATACCCGGGTTAGACATGAACCTACTCAACTTGCTCATAGCAAAAGAGATATCGGGTCTTGTAGCGCTTTCTAAGTACATGAGACAACCAACAACTTGTGAATATTTCAGCTGATCTGTTGGTTCCTTCTTATTCTTTCGTAATGTCAAACTGGGATCATAAGGTGTTGGAGAAGTCTTGCCATCAATAAATCCAAATCAGCTCAAGACCTTCTCAACATAATGAGATTGCGTTAAAGTAATCCCATTCTCGTTCTTAATAAGCTTGATGTTCAGAATTACATCAGCCTCTCCCACATCTTTCATATCAAAACTCTTTCACAGGAAAGACTTGACTTCATTTATCACTTTCATGTTTCTACCAAAGATCAGAATGTCATCCATGTATAGACATAATATAATGCTATCGCCCCCACCATGGAGATAGTAAACACACCTATCAGCCTCATTAATGACAAAGCCAGTAGAAAGTAGAGTTCTGTCAAATTTCTCATGCCATTGCTTAGGTGCTTGTTTCAGGCCATATAAAGATTTTAATAACTTGCACACCTTTGTCTCTTCACCTTTTACCACAAACCCATCCGGCTGATCCATGTAGATCTCCTCTTCCAACTCTCCATTAAGGAACGCTATCTTCACGTCCATTTGATGAACGAGAAGACCATAAGAGGCAGCCAGGGATAATAGTACTCGAATGGTGGTCAGTCTAGCGACAGGTGAATATGTCTTAAAGTAATCTTTGCCTTCTTTCTGCGTGTAGCCCTTAGCTACAAGACACACCTTGTACTTCTCAATAGTACCATCAGGCCTTAGCTTCTTCTTGAACACCCACATACATCCCACAGGTTTACAACCATAGGGTCATTCTGATAATTCCCAAGTTCCATTAGGAAGAATCGAGTCCATCTCATTTTGGACAGCTTCTTTCCAATCATCTGCATCAGGGGATGCATATGCCTCAGTAATGGATCTGGGAGTATCATCCACAAGGTACACGATGAAGTCATTAGAAAAGGATTTTGTAACCCTCTGTCTCTTACTCCTCGTGAGAGGTTCATTGTCATCCTTCTCAAGGAATTCCTCATCTGGTTGTTCAGAATTCTCAATAGATGCACTAGATTCAGGAAGTATTTCAGAAGAAATCCTACCAATGCTATGCATATATTTCATAGGAAACATATTCTCAAAGAATGTTGCATCACGAGATTCCATTATAGTATCAACATGCATATCAGGTACCTCAGATTTAACCACTAGAAATCTATAGCCTACACTCTGTGGAGCATATCCTAGAAAGATACAATCCACTGTCTTGGGTCCAAGATTGCTTTTCTTGGGGATCGGTATGTTGACCTTCGCCAAACACCCCTAAGTGCGCAGATACGAAAGTGATGGTTTTCTCCCAACCCACTCCTCATAACGGGTCTTTTCTTTATTCTTGTTAGGAACTCTATTCAGGACATGATATGAAGTCAACAAAGACTCCCCCACCATGCCTTTGATAAACCAGCCGTGGCTAACATGTAATTTACCAAGTCATTCAGCGTGCGGTTTTTCCTCTCGGCAACCCCGTTTGATTGGGGCGAGTAGGGAAGCGTCCTCTCATGAATAATTCTATGTTCCTCATAGAATTCGTCAAATATTTTGGGAAAATACTCACCACCACGATCCGACCTAAGGCACTTGATCTTTCTCTCTAGTTGATTTTCAACTTCAGCCTTATAAAGTTTAAAGTAGTCTAAAGCCTCATGTTTAGTTTACAACAAGTAAACATAGCAGAATTTAGTAGCATCATCTATAAATGTCATGAAATATCTCTTTTTACCTTTTGTCAACACACCATTCATCTCGCATAGATCAGAATGTATGAGTTCTAGAGGTGCCAAGTTTCTCTCCTCGACAGCCTTGTAGGCTTTCGAGGTTGCTTTGATTGCACACAACGATGGCACTTAGAGCCTTTGGCAATAGTGAAATTTGGAATTAAACTCATACTGGACATCCGAGACATCAAACCAAAATTAATGTGACATAAACGAGAATGCCAAACACTGGTATCATCATTAAGACCACCACAAATATGATTCATGGATTTATTACAAAAATCTGAAAGTGAAAACCGTAACAAGCCTCTAAACTATAACCTTTACCAATAAATTGTCCATGTTTTGAAACAACGACTTTATTAGACTCTAAAACAACCTTAAATCCATCTCTGCATAGAAGGGTGAAGGGAATATGCCCTGAGAGGCAATAATAAAGTGTTTATTATGTGTATTCCAAGTATATGATAGATGTTTATTTTGCATGCTATAATTGTATTAATACGGAAACGTTAATACATGTGTGTTTAATAAACAAACAGAAAGTTCCTAGTTATGCCTCTCTCATAAACTAGCTCGTTGATTAACAAGATGATCAAGGTTTCCTGATCATGGACATTGGATGTTTTTAATAACGGGATCACAACATTAGTGTAATGGTGTGAAGAACATTCATCCAAAGTATAGCATTACGATCAAAGTCATTGAGTTTATATTGCTATAACAACTTACGAAGTGATCCTAATCCTTAGACCCATCATGTCAATCACTAACACCGGAAGAGTTTCTTGATAACATCAAACGTCACACCATAACAGGGTGATTATAAAGATGGGTTCAGAACTAATAAAGTGTTATATTGAGGCCCATGGATTGAGAGTGGAATTTGTTCATCCCGATGACGGATAGATATACTCTGGGCCCTCTCGGTGATATCACATTGGTTAGCTTGCAAGCAAGTGATTTGATCACTAGAATGTTATATCACGGGAACGAGAAAATAGTGCATGTCAGTAACGAGATCAAACTAGGTATGGAGATACCGATGATCAAATCTCGGACATGTAATATATCGTGAAACAAAGGGATTAAGATACTAGCGTAAAAAGGTTCCGACAATCACAAGAAAGTCATTGTTGAATGGTGGGAGTTAGTATGGGTCTCTAGATCCCGCTTCTGATTATTGATCCGAGAAGGGTCTCGATCATGTCCGCATTATTCACGAACCGTAGGGTGACACACTTAAGAGACACCAACATCCAATTGAAGCAAAAGTTTTATGCCGGAAAGAATAACAAGCGCAGGAATTTATTTCACTAGATACCGAAACAGGTTTTCGTGTGAAATTGCAAAAAGTGTTTTTGCATGTGAAATAGAACTCTAGCAAGGGGTTATATGAGAATGTTTGTCATTAAAGTAATTGACAAAATTCTGAATAAATAAAAAGAGTTTTATTTAATGAGAGTTTGCATTAAATTTGGTGGAAATTTAATAGCAAGTTTGAGTGGGATTTTGAGTGGAGGGAAATGAAGAGGTTTTTGTGAGTGGAGTGTCCACCCACATGAATGTAGGAGGGGAGGGGCAGCCCCCATGGCCGGCGGCCACCCCCTTGGGTGCCCCCCTCCTCCTATAAAAGGCACCCCTCTCCCTCTCTCTCACTCGCAGCTCCTCGTGAAGGATCTCTCTCCCCCTCTAGAATTTATCCCCCATGGTCTCGGACTAGCGAGATACATGTGCTCGATGGATATTCGGCAAGAAAGAGTTGTGCTTCCGCTGCATCGCTGGAGCGAGGAGGCGGAGGTTGCTTGGTGCCTCGGACGTGCGTGCGAGCACGGATGCGCTGCTGATTTGCGGCGCTAGGACTTCCTCTCGATCTTGAGATCGGCAAGAGATCGTCTACATCAACCACAAGTTTAACTCGTTAAGATTTGTCGGTCTTCAAGGGTATGTTCTCTACGTATATACATCCGCCCGTTGTTTGTATCTAGTAGATATATCTTGGTACGTAGTTGTTCCCATCGTAGGAATTTTTTTGTTTTCTATGTTACGAACCCTATAGTGGTATCAGAGTCGGATCTATGTGTAGATGCTTTACACGGGTAGTACACATATGAGTATGTGGGCGATGATGATCATGTTGTTGCTCCTTAGTTGCAATTTTCGATATTGGTGGCATAGTGGGATGAAGCGGCCCGAACAAACTTTACATGTCCTCGCACATGAGACCTGTTCCACGCTTGACATGCAACTAGTTTGCATAAGTGGCTAGCGGGTGTATGTCTATCCTACTATAGTCAATATCTATTTTGCAACGAGTTGTCAACAATTTTGTTATCCTCGTTGTGGTTCATGTTCGTAGGTAAGAACGGTTCTATCTCTAAAGCCTAAGCCACGTAAAACTTGCAATGGATAAATTAGAGGCGTCTAGTTTAGATCGTTGCTGGGCTCGTGTTATAATATGGTGATATTGTAAGTAGAAGTATGAGATGATACTCTTACAACACACATAACATGTAAGTTCCATAGACCTTGGACTTACACATAAAGGTATGATAGTGATCATACCACGATGCACATGATAGAGATCATATGCGGGAACCATATCATTCCACTAATAAACTTGTGATGTTTGATAGCATCTTATATTTCTTGTTTGGCGTTTTATTAGCATAATAAGATGATCCCTCATTTAAATATCAAGATAATAATGTGTTCTTCCTTTAGTATGCACCGATTATGTTTTCTTCGCTCCAAGACATCACGTGATGATCGGGTGTTCTTGGATCCACGACCATATTTTGGGTGTAAGACAGTTACACACGCGAATACTAAGGTTCTTACTTGGCGAGCTTAGCATGTACAGACATGGCCTCGGAACACGGACCAAAAGGTTAAGCATGAGTCATATAGTAGATATGATGCACATTTGATGCTCGCCTTTGAAGCTACACCGACTCACGTGATGGTCGACTTGGTATAGTGGATTTGGTTCATGTAATCACCAAAAAGACACGAGGGGTGTCGTTTTTGAGTGGGAGTTCATTCGTAATGTGGATTAGTTGAACTCAATCTATCATAAACTTAGTCTAAAGTTTACAAATTCTGTTGTAGATGGCACCACCTGCTTTTAATTTCAATGTGTTCATGGAGAAATAGAAACTTGCAACGAACGGTAGAAACTTTACCGAATGGGCCATGAATTTGAGGATTCTCCTCTCTGCTGCACAAAAGCAATATGTGATACAAGCGCCGCTAGGCCCCCCACCGTTCGATGATGCCCCTGACTAGGAGAAGAATGTCTATCAGACTCGTCAAAAGGACCACAATTTAGTTCATTGCGGCATATTGTATGGGCTAGAGCCGGAACTTCGAAAGCGTTTCGAAAACGACAATGCATTTGATACAATGGGTGAGTTGAAAATGATTTTCGACACACATGCTGCTGTAGAGAGCTACAATGCTTCAGAAAAGGTCTTTAGCTGCATGATGGAAGAGAACAACTCCGTAAGTGAGCATGTACTCAAGATGTCGGGTTACACCGATAATCTTGTATCCTTGGGAATAACGATTCACATTGATTTAGGCATCCATCGTGTTCTGTAGTCTCTGCCACCTAGCTATAAGAGCTTTGTGATGAACTATAATATGCAAGGCATGAAGAAGTCTCTCCCCGAGCTTCTGTCAATGCTTAAAACTGTAGAAGTGGAGATCAAAAAGGAACATCAAGTGTTGATGATAAATAAGAACACTAGTTTCAAGAAAGACAAGAAGGGAAAACAGAAGGGAAGTAAGGGCGGCAAGCCGGTTGCCATGCCTGAAAAGAAACCCTGAGTTGTCCCTAAGTCTGATACCGAGTGCTGCTATTGTAAGGCGATCGCCTTTGAAGCATAACTACCCCAAGTATTTGGCGGATAAGAAGGCAGCAAGGCAAACAAAGGTATATATGATATACATGTTATTGATGTGTACTTGACTAGTGCTCGCAGAGCACAGGTATTTGATACGGTCCGTTGCTAATATTTGTAACTCGAATTAGGGGCTGCGGAACAAGCGACCACTAGCAAGGGGTGAGGTCAAGATGCGTGTCGGCAATGGATCAAGCGTTGATGTGATCGCCGTCGGAACTCTACCTCTCCACTTTCCATCGGGATTAGTAATAAACTTGAATAATTATTATCTGGTGCCAGCACTAAGCATGAACATTGTATCTGGATCGTGTTTAATGCGAAGTGGTTATTCATTTAAATCCGAGAACAATAGTTGTTCTATTTATATGAATGAAATCTTTTATGGTCATGCACCGATGATGAATGGTTTATTTCTATTGGATCTCGATAATAATGTTACACATATTCATAATGTTGATGATAAAAGGATTAAACTTAATGATGATATATCCGCATATATGTGGCACTACCGTCTAGGTCATATTGGCGTTAAACGCATGAAGAAGCTCCATTCGGATGGACTTTTGGAATCACTTGATTTTGAATCATTTGATACATGTCAGCCATGCCTTATGGGAAAGATGACTAGAACGCCGTTTTCCGGTTCAATGGAACGGGCGACAGATTTATTAGAAATTATACATTCTGATGTATGTGGTCCAATGAGTGTGTCGGCGCGAGGTGGATATCGTTATTTTGTTACTTTCAAGGATGATTTGAGTAGATACGGTTATATCTACTTGATGAAACACAAGTCTGAAACCTTTGAAAAGTTCAAGGAATTTCAGAATGAAGTGGAAAATCATCGTAATAGAAAGATCAAATTTCTACGGTTCGACCGTGGAGGTGAGTATCTACGTTACGAGTTTAGCACTCACATGAAAGAGTGTGGAATTGTTTCACAACTCATGCCTGCCGGAACACCACAGTGAAATGGTGTGTCGGAACATCGCAATCGTACTTTATTGGATATGGTTTGATCTATGATGTCTCTGACGGACTTGTCGTTGTTATTTTGGGGTTATGCACTAGAAACTGTTGCATTCACTTTAAATCGGGCGCCATCTAAATCCGTTGAAAAGACACCGTATGAATTGTGGTTTGGAAACAAACCTAAGCTGTCATTTCTTAAAGTTTGGGGATGCGATGTTTATGTGAAGAAACTTCAACCGGATAAACTCGAACCCAAAGCGGAAAAATGCGTCTTCATAGGATACCCTAAGGAAACTATTGGGTATTCCTTCTATCACAGATCCGAGGGCAAGGTTTTTTTTGCCAAGAATGCATCCTTTCTATAGAAAGAGTTTCTCGTGAAAGGTGTGAGTAGTTGGAAGGTAGAACTCGAAGAGGTTATTGAACCTTCTCTTCAAAGTATGGCGAGTAGCACAGCACCGGAAGTTGTTCCGGAGTTGGCTTCACCAGTTTAAGAGGGAACTAATGATAATGATCATGAAACTCCGAAAGATAGTACTACCGAACCTCGCAGGTCTAGCAGGGCGCGTGCAGCTCCCGAGCTGTACGGAAACCCTCTTATGAATTTCATGGTTGATGAAATTGATGACCCTACAATGTATGAAGAAGCGATGATGAGCCCAGATTCCAACAAATGGTTAGAAGCCATGAAACCCGAGATGGAATCCATGTATGAAAATCAAGTTTGGAACTTGGTGGAATTACCTCACGACCGAAAGGCCATGGAGAATAAATGGATTTTCAAAAGGAAAATTGATGCTGATGGTAATGTGACCGTCTATAAAGCTCGACTTGTCGCAAAGGGGTTTCGACAAATTCAATGAGTTGACTACGATGAGACATTCTCTCCCGTAGCGATGCTATAGTCAGTTAGGATTATGTTAGCAATTGCTGCATATTTCGATTATGAGATATGGCAGATGGATGTCAAAACCGCGTTTCTCAATGGTAATATTGAAGAAGAGTTGTATATGATACAACCAAAGGGTTTTGTCGATCCTAAGGATGCTAACAAGGTGTGCAAGCTTCAGCGATCCATCTATGGATTGAAGCAAGCCTCACGAAGTTGGAATCTCCGCTTTGATGAGGTGATCAAAGAGTTTGGATTTTTCCAAACTTATGGAGAAGCTTGTATTTACAAGAAAGTGAGTGGGAGCAATGTGGCATTTCTGATATTATATGTGGATGACATATTATTGATCGTAAATGATATAGATCTTTTAAACAGTGTTAAAAGTTATCTAAACACCAAATTTTCAATGAAGTACCTAGGTGAAGCGTCATACATATTAGGCATAAAGATCTATAGAGATAGATCTAGGCG
Organism: Avena insularis; assembly: GCA_023614405.1. Classification (NCBI taxonomy): domain Eukaryota; kingdom Viridiplantae; phylum Streptophyta; class Magnoliopsida; order Poales; family Poaceae; genus Avena; species Avena insularis. The sequence goes on along the minus strand of CM042687.1, from coordinate 235,549,524 downwards.
CCTAATAGGGCTATCGCAAAGTACATACCTTGATAAGATTTTAAAGAAGTTTAAAATGGACGGAAGTAAGAAGGGGTTCTTACCTATGTTGCAAGGCAAGATATTGAGTAAGACTCAAAGTCTGGCTATGACGGAAGAAAGAGAGATAATGGACAAAGTCCCCTATGCTTCAGTCATAGGCTCTATAATGTACGCCATGCTATGTACAAGACCGGATGTGGCACATGCTATTAGTTTGACTAGTAGGTACCAATTGGATCCAGGTTCGGAACACTGGATAGCGCTCAAGAATATCCTTAAGTACTTACGAAGAACTAAGGATATGTTTCTTGTGTATGAAGGTGAAGAAGAGCTCGTCGCTAAGTGTTATGTCGATGCAAGCTTTGACACCGACCCGGATGACTCTAAGTCTCAATCCGGATACGTATTTCTCATGAATGGTGGAGCGGTTAGTTGGAGGAGTTCCAAACAACCTGTGGTGGCGGGATCAACAACGGAGGCCGAATATGTTGCTGCTTCGGAAGTGGCTCAGGAAGCGGTTTGGATGAAGGAGTTCATATCCGAACTAGGTGTGGTTGCAAGCGCGTTGGACCCAATGGTGATCTATTGTGACAACAATGGTGCCATTGCCAACGCCAAAGAACCAAGGTCTCACAAGAATTCCAAGCGTATTAAGCGCCGGTTTCACTCCATCCGCGAGCATGTCAAGGATGGAGATATAAAGATTTGTAAAGTACACACGGATCTCAATGTAGCAGATCCTTTGACTAAAACTCTCCCTAGAGCAAAATATGATCAACACCAGAACTCCATGGGTGTTAGATTCATCACTATGTAACTAGATTATTGTCTCTAGTGCAAGTGGAAGACTGAAGGGAATATGCCCTGAGAGGCAATAATAAAGAGTTTATTATGTGTATTCCAAGTATATGATAGATGTTTATTTTGCATGCTATAATTGTATTAATATGGAAACATTAATACATGTGTGTTTAATAAACAAACAGAAAGTTTCTAGTTATGCCTCTCTCATAAACTAGCTCGTTGATTAACAAGATGATCAAGGTTTCCTGATCATGGACATTGGATGTTTTTAATAACGGGATCACAACATTAGTGTAATGGTGTGAAGAACATTCATCTGAAGTATATCATTACGATCAAAGTCATTGAGTTTATATTGCTATAACAACTTACGAAGTGATCCTAATCCTTAGACCATGAGATCATGTCAATCACTAAAACCGGAAGAGTTTCTTGATAACATCAAACGTCACACCGTAACAGGGTGATTATAAAGATGGGTTCAGAACTAATAAATTGTTATGTTGATGCCCATGGATCGAGAGTGGAATTTGTTCATCCCGATGACAGATAGATATACTCTGGGCCCTCTCGGTGATATCACATTGGTTAGCTTGCAAGCAAGTGATTTGATCACTAGAATGTTATATCACAGGAACGAGAAAAGAGTGCATGTCAGTAACGAGATCAAACTAGGTATGGCGATACCGATGATGGAATCTTGGACATGTAATATATCGTGAAACAAAGGGATTAAGATACTAGCATAAAAAGGTTCCGACGATCATAAGAAAGTCATCTTTGAATGTGTGGGAGTCAGTATGGGTCTCCAGATCCCGCTTCTGATTATTGATCTGAAGGGTCTCGGTCATTTTCGCATTATTCACGAACCATAGGGTGACACACTTAAGAGACACCGACATCCAATTGGAGCAAAAGTTTCATGCCGGAAAGAATAACAAGCGCAGGAATTTATTTCATTAGATACCGAAACAGGTTTTCGGGTGAAATTGCAGAAAGTGTTTTTCCATGTGAAATAGAATTCTAGCAAGGGGTTATATGAGAATGTTTTTCATTAAAGTAATTGAAAAAATTCTGAATAAATAAAAAGATTTTTATTTAATGAGAGTTTGCATTAAATTTGGTGGAAATTTAATAGCAAGTTTGAGTGGGATTTTGAGTGGAGGGAAATGAAGAGGTTTTTGTGAGTGGAGTGTCCACCCACATGAATGAAGGAGGGGAGGGGGCAGCCCCCATGGCCGGCGGCCACCCCCTTGGGTGCCCCCTCCACCTATAAAAGGCACCTCTCTCTCCCTCTCTCACTCACAGCTCCTCGTGAAGGATCTCTCTCCCCCTCTAGAATTTATCCCCCATGGTCTCGGACTAGCGAGATACATGTTCCCGGTGTCTATTCGGCAAGAAAAAGTTGTGCTTCCGCTGCATCGCTAGAGCGAGGAGGCGGAGGTTGCTCGATGCCTCAGACGTATGTGCGAGCACGGATGCGCTGCTGATTTGCGGCGCTAGGACTTCCTCTCGATCTTGAGATTGGCAAGAGATCGTCTACATCAACCACGAGTTTAACTCGTTAAGCTTTGTCGGTCTTCAAGGGTATGTTCTCTACGGATATACATCCGCCCGTTGTTTGTATCTAGTAGATAGATCTTGGTACATAGTTGTTCCCATCGTAGGAATTTTTTTGTTTTCTATGCTGCGAACCCTATAAAGGGAGCCACGGACGAGATTCTTGTTCATAGTAGGGACATGCTGCATGTTCCTTAGCTGCACAATCTTTCCGGAAGTAAACTTCAGATCCACCGTGCCAACACCACGAAAATAAGCATGTGATCCATTCCCCATTAGGACGGATGAATCCCGAGCGAACTGATAAGAAGTGAACATAGAGATGTCAGCACACACATGAACATTAGCATCCGTATCAAGCCACCAACATGGTGATTGAAATACTGAAAGAACAGTAAATAATTTACCATACCCATCAGTATTGCTAGCAGTCACGACATTGACAGTCTTGGACTTTTTCCCTCTGCGGTCTGCGCGATCTGGACAGTCCTTGAAAAAGTGGCCGGGCTCTCCATAAGTGAAACAAGACAAATCACTCTTGTCCCTGTTCGTCTTCTTCTTGAAGGTTGTAGTCTTTACAGGCTTGTTAAAGGAGGACTTGAAGTTCCTTTTGTTCTTGCCTATGGATTTGCCTTTCTGCACAAAGTTAGCAGTAGCATGACCCTCTCTTTTCTCAGAAGTGTCCTTAGCCTGAGCCTTCTCCTCAACATCAAGGGACGCTATCAGATTTTCAACTAATATATCTTGTCTCTTGTGTTTGAGAGCTGTGGCAAAGTTCCTCCATGAAGGAGGCAGCTTAGAAATAATGCAACCCGCCACACACTTGTCAGTTAAGGCACACTTAAGGAGTTCGAGATCTTTGGCAATGCACTGTATCTCATGAGCTTGTTGAACCATAGGAAGGTCCTTTGTCATCTTAAAATCATTAAAATCTCTCCATGATGTACAGTTCAATGTCAGCATCTGCAGCACCAAACTTTGCATCCAGTGCGTCCCAGAGCTTCTTCCTATCTTTTATGTGCATAAACACATCACACAGACGGTTGGCAAGAATGATCAGAATGTATCCCACAAAGATAATATTGGCTTCCTCGAACTTCCTCTGATCCTCGTCAGATATAGTTCCTTCAGTTTTGCCTTTGCTAATCTGGAACACTTTTATCGTGATCAGCCAAAGCTCAGCCCTGTACTGCCACCTCTTAAAGTGCACACCGGTAAATTTATCCGGCCTCAGTGCATCAATAAAATCAGCCATTGTTAATTCAGGAAATTGCCTACAATAAGGTTTTTTCGATTGTTGAAATATTAGGCATAATTTTCATGATTAATTCCAGAATATTAAGCATGACAAAACCAGCTACTATCTCATGTAACTCGAACATACTAGATGTACTAAACAACAGGATGCAAGGAAACAAACAGCAGCTACGCATGTACTCGCAGAACATGATGAAAAACCAAACAGGAGCACGTAGCACGTACCGTTCGCTTGTCGCGGCAATAACTTTAGGGAAGACTGATCGAAGCAGACGGCAACGAAGACGGCGGTAGGCAGCACCGCCCGACTTGGATGGAAGACGACCCGTGATGGAGAACTCAAGCAGTCGCGCGGAGCACTTCCCAAAAACCTTATTCGCCTTCTCCCGTACAGGATCACAAAGGCGAGTGGTTCCGGAAACCTGCTCTCTCGTCCGCCGGTGCACGCTGGCAAGCGGGATGGAGTAGACTACGGTGACGGCGCAGGCAAAGAGGAGGCAAAACCCTAGATTGGTTTTCGATGTTTTGTGCCGGTAGCCGTGCAGGACTTTAAATAGAGCAACTCAGGAAACCCTAATAGAGGCGAACATGGGCAGAGTCCACGTTGCACATGTTCATGTCGATTACAGTAGCCCACGATCCGGGAACGACCCGAGTAAGCTAACTGTTTGTCACGTCTGTCAAAACCTCACAATTTTCCTAAGCAGCAAAATAAAGCTCGGCTTGGCGAGATTCCCGCAACCCGCAGCGCTGGCCATGTCAATGACGAGGCGGCGGGCAGGTGGGCGGCCAAGGCGTCGGAGGAGCGTGCACATGTATCCCTCTTATTGCCACTCACTTATAAAGTGGTGCAACACTCCACCTTATAATGTGGTGCAACTCTCTTTCAACTTTCTATGTAGGACTAAACTTTAGCTCTCACTCCACTCCCATGTGAGCTGCCACAAACATGGGCCCAAACACATATGGGCTGCCACAAACCTGGGCTTTGAGATTTAGGGAAAATATTAAATATACATGGGCCTAAATGGACTAGCCCATTATTTTTAACAGGAGAGACATCCACAACAAGTTTGATTTTTTAAATAATAAGAACTCATTTTCGCATTCACGGGGACTTGAACCTGAGTGATTGGGTCATACATCCACTCTCCTAACCAAGTGAGCTAGGCTCACTTTTTTCGTTGCCCAGTAGTTAGAGTGGAGTTCCAGATCCTATATTCTAGATCTCTGGAACTATATGGCTTTTTCTCCTCATGCTTCTTCTCCGGTAGTCAAAGGTGAGAGTAGAGAGGGAGCAGCCAACGCCTTCTGAAGAAATCAGTGGCGGTGGCCTTCTTGTTGGTGTGTGTGCATTGCGGGCAAAAGCTCTTCCTGGCCGACCATGGAGGCGAGGAGGAGCTGAGCTGCGATGGAGCGAAATCGGCATCATATCAGTGGTCTTCCCATTCGGTGGGGTGATGTTGCTGGATGTGGAGCGAAGATGCGAGTGCGATTTCCCTGGTCAACCTCGGTGGCGGCGGCAGGTGGGGAGGAGGGGGGACGAACCGCTGCTCTTGCTTCTTCGCGATGACGGAGATAGTTCTTGCAGAGCCATGGAGCTCATCACGTGGCGGCCAGGCTTGCCATCACGATCTATGGCCGAATAGACGGCCTGTTTAGGCGTCGGAGTTGCGTCTCATCAACCTCCAAGATTGAGGCCTATTCTAGAGTTCTGCCCTGGGTTTTCGCGCTCTCTCGTTGCCAAGTGGTTCGTCCCTAGCGGTGAAAGGGTGGCCGGAGTTGTAGTGGTCAGGGACTCGATTGCTTTTTCATTTCATTTCCTAGGGTTCTTTTTATAATTTTCTAGGACTATGCTATATTTTCTATTATGTGTAAGGTCCTGCATATATACTTGTACCCACCGCTCTAAATCATCCTTCGAAACCCCTCTGTTGTACTCCCTCCGATCCATATTAATTGACTTTGATTTGTCAAAATTTGGATGAACCTATATATTAAATAGTGTCTAGATTCATTTAAATTTAGACAAATTTGAGTCAATTAATATGGGCAGAGAGAGTACAAAAAAAAAGAGAAAGAAGATTGTATCTTAATGACAGAGGAAAATTTGAATTTTGACAAATTGAAAAACAGCCTGTTCTGAAATAGCTAAAGTGTATTTTAAACACTGATGAATTAGCGTGCCTGCCCTGTTGTCCCCACTGATTTATGCGAGAAATCCAAATCCAATAGATAGTTTATACTCCAAAGCTGCATGATTCCAATTCCGATCAGTTGGCAACTCGGCATTCAGTCCTCTGCGGCGTAGAGATGCGCCGGCAGTCTGGGCTCCGGGACGGCGACAAGCGGCACCTTCCGCCGTGTCGACAGCCCGACAAACTCCTCCATGCTCATGTCCTCCGGGGACACTCCGTCTGGAAGCCGCCACGAGAACCCGTGCAGCATGTTTGCCAAGCCGGCGCTTACCACCTTCATCGCCAGGCCGTACGCTGGGCATATCCGCCGCCCCGCGCCGAACGGCAGCAACTCGAAGTGCTGCCCGCGCACGTCCACTGCACTCCCGGTGAACCGCTCTGTCCGGAACTCGTCAGGGCAGTCGGGCCATGACGCCGGGTCACGCGCAATGGCCCACGCGTTCACTAGAACGCGCGCACCGGCGGGGACGTCGTAGCCGGCGACCACCGTGTGCTCTCGGGCCATGTGCGGGACGAGGAGAGGGCCCACCGGGTGTAGCCGCATCGTTTCCTTCACGACGGCGTCGATGTAAGGGAGGTGCTCCAGGTCGCGCTCCTCTACCCATCGGCCGCGTCCCACGACGCGGTCAAGCTCATCGGTGGCGGCGGCTGCGACGTCCGGCCGGCGGAGGAGCTCCGACATGGCCCACTCCATTGTCACAGCCGAGCTCTCCGTGCCTCCCGCTATGATGTCCTGGACGAACGCCTTGACGCCGTCACGCGTGAGCCTGGCTTCCGACGTCGACGTCCCGATCGTTTTGTCCTCGTCCTCGGCGAGCTGCAGCAGCACGTCGACCAAGTCCGTTGCCGCAGCGGCAGTCTCGGCGGCTCCGGTGGCTGGCATAGCCTCAAGCCTCCGTCGCCGCCGCTCCTCATCGTGCTCGTCTAGGATCCTCTCGAGGAACCGGTCGTACACCTTGCTGAGCCGCTTCATGCTCCGGACGCAGCCCTGCACGTCGAGCCATCCGAGCCAGGGCACCCACTCGCCGATGTTGCTGACCGCGCCGGTCACCGCGAACGCCTCGTCCAGCGTGCGCCGGAACTCCTCGCCTTCGGCGCTGGCGTAGCAGCCGGACCACTTCCTTCCGACCGCCATGCGCAGCACATTCCGCAGTGTGGCGTCCGCCAGGTGCTCCCTGACAGCGACGGCGCGTCCGGCTCGCTCGAACAGGATGCGTACGAGAACACGGAGCTCCTGTGTCCGGATGTACTCGTAGGAATCGACGCGGCGGGCCGAGAAGAGCTCGGTGGCGCAGAGCCTGCGCGCCATGCGCCAGTACGCGCCGTAGGGGGTATGCACGATGCCTCTATACCCGTACGCGGCGTGCTCGCCCGCGTCGGTGCGCGGCCGGTCGGCGAAGGCGAGGTCGTGGGTCTTGAGAACGAGCCTGGCGGTGTCCGCAGAAGAGGCGACGATGGCGTGGTAGGAGCCTAGCCGGAGGTGCATGAGGGGGCCGTGGCGCGCAGCGAGTGCGGACAGCGCGCGGTGCGGCGGGAGCGCGCCAGCCAGGGTGCCTAGGCTGCCGAGCACCGGCCAACCGCGCGGGCCTGGCGGGAGGTTCAAGGCCTTCCGGCTGCCACGCCGGGAGAAGACGTAGGTGCTGAGGGCGATGATGACCAAGGCCAAGGCCATGGCCATGGGCAGTGTTGAAGGCGGCTCCATTAGTGGAAACAAACACAAGGTTCAGCGTTGTGGCCTTTTAACACAAGAGCTTGTGTATTGTGTGTATATATATACATATACGCAACATTTTCAGAGTAGTTTTCGATGAAAAGTTCGGTGTTTTGTGCTGCTACTGGCCGACTGGTAACTAGTGATGATTACTCCAAACATACTTTCCTCCCGTTATAGTAATATAACAATCACATAATACGAAACCAACAAATATTGGGGCAGCAGCAAACATAGACCAAAAAGAAAAGAATAAGAAAGAAAGGAGACAAAGATGGATCAACTACCGCTGCACCCCCGAAGAAGTTTCACCACACTCCTAGCCATGAATCATCGAGTACCAACCAACACCTTCAAGAAGGAAGCGACAACGCTGCTGCCCGGGCCAACGCAATGGTCCTAGGGTTTCTCCTGGCACCTAAAAGGAAGTCGATGAAGGGTAGCCACGACGCCCTTCAGCAAGGAATGATGCCATCTACAGGTGGCACCGTGTTGGTGTCGAGCGAGCCGACAAGGATTTCTCCCAAAAAACCTAATCCACTACCCTCAGACGATCTTTTTCTCAGGAGCCTGCGAGGTCGAAGCCTCAACCAACAAACTCGTCGCCCAAAAGCATGTGCCACTACGGTCACGAAGCCTCCGCCGCCGTCGTCTCAACGAAGCTACCAACATGTGGCCAGACGGAGGTGAAAGATACCATGAATCGTCTCAACGAAGCTACCAACACGCCTTGCCACGCTGGCTCCATGGGCCCCAGCAGCTTAAGTGCGGGGCCAGTCGGGGAGGCGCCGCACTCACCTATGCCGCGCCATGGTGGCTGGCGTCGCATGCCTGGAGCCCTTAAGCGCGTGTGGCCTCCCTCTCCCCCAACCCTAGCCTGACCCTCATTCTTCCCAGGTCCCAGCCTGACCTAGAAGAGGCGGCGGCGGCTTCACTCACTCTTCCTCTCCAATTTTCTCCAAAACGGCAAGATCTCAAGCTGTTTCTTAGGGGATTTTACCCCCAATACATTCTCAAAGGTACTCTCCCTCACATCCCTCTAGTTCATCCGAAAATTTATTCTTATTTGTTTCTAATTGGAAAATTCATCCAAACCCTAAATCCCATAGGATTAGTTGATGTGTAGTCATGTTTGGTTGATGTCTAGAGTTAGCAATGGCAATGACATGGTGAAACCCTAAATCCCATTAAGATTCTATGGAGCAATGTCATGTTTGTATAGTAATTATTCATATACATGTTAGTTCTAATTTTTTGTTCATAGCTATTGGAACCTTGGTCACATAGAGATGCTACATAGAAACTAGGGTTTGTAAAATTAGCTCACAAAGAGATGCCCATATAGAAACAATGGTTTATAATTTTGCTCACATAGAGATGCCACATTAGAATAGTGGTTTTTAAAATTGGAGATGCCCACATTGCTCACATAGAGATGCCCACATAATTTTGCTCACATAGCAATTTATTCATATTAGTAGTTGGTTTATAATATGCTCACATATTTACTTGTACTTTTTTAATTATCTAGAATGTCGGACTCCGAAGAGGAAGAAACCCGTACACCACCCCATGTACAAACCGGGTTCGTCAAAGGCATGTCGCTTCTTGAGCCGGTGTATGATAAGTGTCACCGTGGCTACATTCTCGCCGAGGGGATCAAGGTAAGAAAATAAACCCTCCAAATCATTATATGTTTCTCAAGTTGGATGGACATATTATAATCGAGCTTCTATGTGTGCAGCCTCATGTTCCCCTAAGACTGAGGTATCAGGGCATTTCCAAGAGATGATGCGGTATGATGATCAGTACAGTAGTGCACATCAAAGCGCTAGGATTGCTCCCATTCATCCATATGGTCAATCGTGGTTCACCGCACATGAACCCTGCTTCCATCACCGCGCTCGTAGACCGGTGGAGGCCGGAGACGCATAGTTTTCACCTCCGTACCGGTGAGATGACCGTTACTCTGCAGGACATGTCCATGATCCTTGCACTCCCTATCCAGGGGGATCCTCTGTGCATTAACACAGACTCCGACAATTGGCGTGAGCGGATGTGTGCCCTTACCGGTGGTAAGTGTCCTGGTGACACTATAAACTCAAAGGGGGGGAAATTGAGAGTCACAGCCGGGGGTACTTTCAAGTGGATAGCACAAAACTTTAGTACATGTCCTGAGAATGCTAGTGCGGATGAGATTATTATATATGCCCGTGTGTATGTGTGGTATGTCATCACGAAGACTATATTTGCTGATGGTAAGGGCAACATGGCTCACTGGCACTGGCTGAAGGCCTTAACTATGATGGATAAAAAATGGAGCTGGGGTTCGGCGTCATTGGCCTTCTTGTACCGGCAGGTAATGGGGTGTTTCTATTGTTCCCCTCTTTACATATGCTCTTCCAACTTATGCGTGACTAAATTTGTTTGCTTTCTTGCGTAGATGGACGAGGCTTGTCGAAGGACTGGGGCTGAGGCTTATATCGGTGGTCCATTGCTACTCCTCTCGGTGTGGATGTGGGAACACTTTCCAGTTGGTAGGCCAAAACATATGCCTTCCAAACCCTATAACGATGGCGGGGAAAGGTTGAAGTGGCCCACATGGGCTTACAATTGGGATGTGGTCTCAAAGCCTCCAACCGACCTAAAAAACGCGTACCTGAGGTACACCAATGAGTTTGACAACCTTCTCCCGGAGCAAGTAAGAATTTCTGAACATACACCGTTTAGCATTCCTTTCAAGTGCTCTTCTCATTGAACTATGTTGTTTGCGATTAAGGTTGTATGGGAGGTATATGGTCCTAGGGACAATTTTGGTTGCGAGGAGTTCCGTCTTAACCCGCAGTGCAACGCGGAATGCAATCTATGGTATATGGAGTGCCCCATGATTTGCATGTGGGTTGTTGAGCATTATATGCCACAACGGGTTATGAGACAGTTTGGTCTCTATCAGGCTACCCCTTCGGATTGGTAGGACACCGACGAAGCTCTTCATCGGTAAGAATTGGTTCTATACATATTTTTGAAGACAATGTATGATAGTTGTGTGTGCTAAAAAAATTGCGCTTTGTTCACATACAGGTTGGACAGGCTCAAGAGCAAGAAGACCGACTAGGGAAAGATTCACCAGAAACACGTGGCTAGATTTATTTTATGTGTGAGAGAATCTAAGAAATCAAAAAGAATGGTCGCAAAACCCCATTGCGAGGATGCTTTCAATGAGTACCTCCATTAGTTTCTAGAGAACACTCGTGTGAAGCTCCTACCAGATGCATATCCGGAATATATATTGGAAGATATCATGAACCCGATTAGGAGCTTGTTGCCTAGGAACTTGTTGTGAACGACCTCTAGTAAGCCCAAGTTGCCTCCCTCTTTGTTGCCTAGAATTTGTTGGCTACTTTTTGGTTGGATAGGAATTTGTTGGCTTCGACCTCTTTGTTGGCTACTTCTAGGTTGACTAGGAATTTGTTGGCTTGGACCAATTTGTTGGCTACTTTTAGGTTGGCTAGGAATTTTTTGGCTTGGACCACTTTGTTGGCTACTTCTAGGTTGGCTAGGAATTTGTTGGCTTGGACCACTTTGTTGGCTACTTCTTGGTTGGCTAGGAATTTGTTGGCTTGGACCACTTATGCTTGATTCATTTCCTTTTGCCCTCTTCCCTTGTGTTGCACAACTCCGTGCATTGTGTCCTTCACCACTACACTTCCCACAACGAGATCTCTCACGAGGTTCTTGAAATTGGTCGTTTCCTGATTCCCGCGCACCAACACATCCCCATCCGTCCATGTCACTTCTAAAATGCTTTGTCTTGCGTCTACCATGTTTAACGACCTTCCATTCCAGATGGGGCCATAGTTGGAGTCCATTGTACTCCGACCATTGTGATTGGTCAAGGTATGGATGAAATCTATGAGCCCATGTATCTTTTGTCTTCATGATAGAGAACTCGGACTCTCTAATGGTGCGCTCGTGATTATGGCGTTTTCGAGACGCACATAGCAAGTGAGAACAAGCTAGATGAAGCAACAACGGCCTTCCGCATGTGCAATCACAATCCCTTAGAGAGACCTTAAAGGCTCGGCCTCCATGTTGGACACCATCCAAAGTGGTTCCTCCAGGCTTGACCACCTGGTAAATGAGCTCGTCGTTATAAAAAACCATGGCAACTTGGGAGTCCGCTTTCCTTGACTGAAATATCCTCCAATCGTTAACCCTGGGTGGGAACTCATACTTGTACTCCTTCTTGTTTTGTCCCGCAATTGGCTTATCGGTTTCAAGTGAGTAGTTCAGAAAATACCCATTCAACTTGTCAAATGTGTATCGAACTATTGCAGTGACGGGCAATGCACAAACACCTTTAAGAACCTTGTTGAAGGCCTCTGCCATGTTGCTTGTCATTTGACCATACCTCCGGCCATCCTCATCATAAGCCTGTGCCTACTTGTCCCGGAGTTGAATGTGCTTATTGGGAAACTCTTGACCCTTGGAATCGAGTTTTTTGTTGTTCCGCAATCTGAGATATAGATTTGTGAAACGTCGGTTTGTGAAAGCAAGACAACAATCTTGAAGATCATCAGCCAACTCCTTGCTCTTACATGCCCTATAGAAGTTGGAACAAAAATGTCTCATGCACCATCGGTGGTGTAAAGGAGGATGCCCAGGAATATCAATCGTCACCGTGTTGAGAATTCCTTGATGGCGATCCGAGATGACACATATTTCCCTATGAAGAGGTAATACCTTCGTTCTCAAAAGACGGAAGAACCACTCCCAATTAACATTGTTCTTCGCCTCTACCAAAGCAAAAGCCAAGGGAAGCAACCGATTGTTTGCATCATTTGCTATTGCAATCAAGAGAGTGCCATGGAACTGCTCGGTCAAGAAGGTGCCATCCATGGAGATTACCGGCCTACAATGTTCGAAGCCCCTCACACATTGCTCGAATGCCCAAAAAGCACGCCCAAATATTCGAACATTTCTTTCATTACGAACCATCGTTTCGGTGCCATATGGCTCAACCACATGAACCATGCCCGGGTTAGCATCGGCCATTGCTAACAACAACCTCGGTATTTGGCTGTATGATTCTTCCCAACCACCGTACAGCATCCTGAATGCGGCTTGCTTTGTCTTCCAAGCCTTCCCATACTTCACCTCATAGTGAAAGATTTCTTCCATTAACTCCATGACCGTCTTGATGGTCATTGTCAGAAGTGAAGAAATTTGGTTTGAAAGCCTAAAGGCGAGGAACTCAGAGGTCAGCTGTCGGTGCTCGTGCTTCACATCTTTGCCATCCATCCTTTTTCCATGGAACATGTGCATTGACACACAACTTGAAATGCGCCAATCACCCCCCCCTTGTATGGTCTTGCTCGCACAATCCAAGGACAACCATCATCCTCACATTTAACCATGTAATGTTTCTTCACATCCGAGTGAACCACCGTGAAAGGACGATGATACCTAATAGAGAAGTCCTTGATCCATTGCTTAAGTTCCAACAATGTGGCAAACCTCTGTCCTTTTGAAATCCCATTCTTCTCGTGACTAACATCCTGATAGGAAGTTGGCCTTGGTCCAAGCACTACACCCTTGCCGCCATCAACCGTGGCTTCATCCGCTAGACTAAGATCACGAAACAAGGGTACCCAATGATCCCTGCCCAATACCTTCTCATGCACTTCGGCCTCATCCTTAGTGAACCCCTCCTCATCAACTTCTTCATCGGGACCATCCTCATCCGAGTCCGATGCATACATTCGAGAATACTGGATGTCATGATTCATGTTCTCTTGTGTATGATATAAGTCCAAATTTCTAATAGTGTTGTCATAGAGCTCAACCTCCCTCTCACTATCCCCATACTCATCATTCTCCTCTTCCAATTCTTCATCTTGGTTCTTTGAAATGGGGCTCAGAGATGTCCTCAACTCATCTTGCTGGGTCAAAGGAGGCTCAGTCAATTCCGTTGGTTCATGGGTGGAGGACTCCGAGCTTCATATGGGAAGGCAACCAGTATGATACTCCTTTGCATATTACCATCAACCTTTTTCATGGAAAATAACTCAAGAGCTTTGTCTTGTGATTCGGCCACCACTTCTTTGTATGCAAACCAACGTTGCTCCGAGCTGATACGCATTGTCTTCCAACGGTTGTTCATCCCAAATCCCACATTGTGCCTACCCTCCAACTCAACAACATCACTAGGATCCATCCAATTTAAATCTACCCGAACTTGTTGCAACACCTCCGCATAGTTTGGACTACGATCAAACACCAAGTCAATCTCATCCGGGTCCGGCTCAATATTGCCTCTCAAGAAAGCTTCCTTGTCCATATGATGAACATGGACAATTCTAGCTATCCCTAAAATAAATATAAGAACATAACGATAGATAAATTCAATAAGTATCTATGCCAAAATTTATACTAACTACAAGCTCATACAACCATACCATAACCCTAACTCTAACTCTAACTCTAACCCTAACCCTAACCCTAACCCTAACAATCTTATCTATACACATGAAGGTTTAATATACCAATCCTAACTCTATATATCAACCAAACACCTCATTGCTCCATACAAATTTACATGTCCAATTGGTGGCCTAATATTTGGAGGAATTTCTCAATCTAGGGACACATAACTTAAAATTTTCGGATAAAATTGAGGGGAGAAGAGGAGAATACCTTGGTGAGGCGATTGGGGAAGAAATCCCCTAAGTTTTTCTTCAAATCTTGGGGTTTTGAGTGGAGATCGGGGAAGAATGAGCCCTAGCCGCCGCCGCTGTTCGTTCTTCAGTGTTAAGTGGTGAGGGGAGAGGAAAAGGGAGAAGAGGGTCGGGTTGGGCCGACCCAGCGCGACCTTAAGGGCTCCAGGCGTGCGGCGCCAGCCACCATGGCGCGACATAGGTGGGTGCGGCGCCTTGCGCCGCACTTAAACTGCTGGGGCCCGTGGAGCCAGCGTGGCAAGGCGTGTCGCGCCATCCCGAGAGGCGCATCAAATGAACATGCGGCGCCAGGCTTGACGGCGCTGCATATGCGAGCCATCGTGGCAGCTGTGCGGCGCCAGGCCCCAACCAGATAGTGTGGCAGGCGTGCGGCACCGTCCTAGATGGCGCTGCATAAGTGTTTACGGCGCCGCGCGGGCGGAAGTAGCAGAAAAGGGTTATCCAGTTTGAATTTCTTTTCAAATAGGGTTAATCTTTGAAATTGTTATGACTTTGGGTTATTTTTATTTAATTTGCCGATAAATAGTGGTACATAGAAATACATAAAACCCATTGATAAGAGTTCGGCCTGAAACTGTTCGTAAATCTCCGGGTCGCGGGGATGTTCCAATTCCCCAGCTCTAGTGATGATTGGCTGCAGCAGATTCCTCGATCACATGAAAATGTGCCGATGAGCATTTTGAGGTGCATGATGAGAGAGAGGTCCTTTTTAGGACGCAGCCTGTGTTCGTTCATATGTGGATGACATATAACTACAGTAAAATATCTCGAACCTAGACTCATTTAGACTAGTACTCGTGGTACACAAGTGTCATATCAAGCGGAACAAACACATCAACTTCTTTGTACGTTGCTGGTGATTGAAACCGCAGCAATTTAGTTGTCTTTAGCTTCTTTATACGGAGTATATGCCTCTATGTATAGTAGGCACGTTTTTTAGACATGGAACATGGAAACAAAGCTCTTTGCTTTGTATTTCCCTGCAAGAGCTAAGTGATTGTTAACGACGGAGAATATAGGTCGCTCTCTTTTATGTTTTAGCTAGCTTTCTACTAGTATCAATAATTCCAAGGTTATGACGTGCAGATACAGGCCTAGCTAAGCTTTGTTTGTTATAGATGATATGGTAGTTGTTCTTTTTCAGCCAAGGGATTAGAGCAACTCCATCCACTGTAAAACGTCATGCGCAAAAAATAATCGTCGATTTAGCGCGGCCGCTTTTGCTCCTCTATCATACGCGTGATAATTGTGCGCGCTGCAAAAAAAATCAGCGTGTCCAAGTTTTCCCCCGCGTACCCCCAAATTTGTGCCCGGCCGCCAACGCGCGCTATCTTTCTCGCTCGTGCATGAACGCCCAACCGCCGACCTGAAACTTCCCGCGCGCCCGCGCCGCGAATCCCATCTCGCCTCCACGCGCACGCCGTCGTCACGACCTTCCGGCGATGGAGCCATCCTCACCGCAGTACTCGATCCCAGGCACCGCCGGCACCGGCGCGGGAGTTCCGGCGGCGGCAAACCCTAACTCTACCGCCGTCGCCGCTGCCACGAGCTCCAGCGCGCACCAATGCCCGTCCGTCGTCGTGCCCGACCTCCGCGCCCGCCGCCCGCGCTGCTGGAGAGGAAAACAACGGCAAGCGCCCGACCGCGGCTAGCGCCTAAAAGCCTGCCAAGAAGGTGGCCTCGCAGCAGCGCAATCTCCCTCCTACAACGGCGCGTCCATAGGCGCCAGCGCCAGCTCCCCGCCAGCTGCCACCGCCATCGGCGTCCACGAATGAGCGCGCACTCTGCTCGATGATTTGACAACACGGTAAAAACTCATCTTTTCGATATGGTAGTGTTGGCATATTCATATGTGGTTATTTAGATTGTAGTGTTGACGATGAGACATTCATGGCACACATGAATGTGGATGTTGGCTCATCTTTCTTCGCCGAGCAAGAAAATGAAGGAAATGGCGAACAAGAAGAGTATGTGGTAGATGATCATGGTGAAGGTTTGATTGAGTCATCGGTTGGTAGGACGGTCAACTACAACGCCGAGGAGGATAGGTTTCTTTGCCAAGAATGTTTGTCGGTTGCCATGGACCCGGTGGTTGGCACTGACCAATCAAGAGGCACCTATTAGGCGAGGATGAAGGAGTACTTCGATGCACGCAACACAAGTGGCAATGAGCGCACTGATCATTCTCTTTGATCCATGTGGTCGGTCATAAACACCGATTGTCAAAAATGGGCCGGTGCTTTGTCGGGGGTCGACAATATCAATCCAAGTGGCACGGAGGCGGATGATAGGGTAAGTTGTTCATTGAGTGATTCTATCTCATGTTCATGTGTATATGTTTGTTGATATTCGTGACTCATTCTTCTCTTATGTTCACCATGTAGAACACCATTGCCCAAAATTTGTTCAAGGATCAAGGGAGGAAAGACAAGAAGGGGAGGGAGGTTCTTGGCAAGTCATTTGTGCTCCACCATTGCTATGAAGAGCTAGGAAATGAGGAGAAGTGGAGAAACCTTGATGGGTTGGATGTGCAGAACTTAGGGATGAATGCCACCGAAGCCGCCACAGTCATAGATGATGATGCATCAAGTGATGAAAACAAGAATAGAAGCTCCACTCCTCACTCGGTTGCATTCACAAAGAGGCCCATTCTTGGAAGGAAGGCCGCCACAGAGTTGATGAAGGGGAAGAAGGCCGGTGATGATGACATAGCAAAAGCTATGGATAGGATGGCCAATACAAGGTTGGAGTACAACGAATATAAAAAGTTGGCAAGGACTATGGAGGCCGAGGACGAGGCGCGAAGGGTGGCTTTGGAGGAGAGGATTGTGGCTGTTGAGGAGAGGAAGTTGGCTTTGGAGGAGAAGAAAGTGGCCGCCGCCGAGAAAGCGCGCCTATTGGAGGAAGAGAGGAGCCTCTTTACCACTGACATGTCCAACATGGATGAAAGGTAAAGAGAGTACATAAACCTTGCTCGTGATGAAGTGTTGGCCAAAAGGCGTATGATCGCAAGCTACTTGAAGGCTAAAAGTGAAGGAATGCATGCATTTAGAGGCATGGGTGGCTATGGAGGCATGTGAGCAACACCGGGGCCTTTTGGAGGCATGGGAGCACCACACCGGGTTCATTTGGAGGAATGGGAGCAACACCGGGGGATTTTGGCGGCTATGGTGGCATGGGTGTCATGGGGCTCAGAAGCATGGGATGCATGGGAGCACCACCGGAAGGATTCATGGCCTCCTTGGTGAATCCATCACCTTCTATCAATTTTGATGGCAATGGCATGGCCTCATTAGTGAATCCATCACCTTCTATCAATGTTGATGGCTATGGAGATTCATCAAGTGCCAACATCACCAACACCATCATCCAAGACTCCTAAGGAGAAGAATCACAAAATGTAAGTGGCAATGGAAATGACTATGACGATGTTGTCAAATGATGTGTCAACATGTGTGTGAAACTATCATTTGCATTTGAACTATGTCCATTTTGTGTTGAACTTGGTTGTGTGAAACAAGCATTTGGTAATTGTTGAGAGCTATTTATTGTTCTATTTATTTTGGTTTATTTGATCTTGTTGATGTGGTGTGGGCTGTGGAAATTTTGCGTTGGCGCCCGCGCGCTGCATGTTAGCGCGCCTGCTAGAGGTGTTTTTGGCTCTATTTTTGCGCGCCGCTTTTAGCGCTTCTGCTGAAGGAGAATCACAGCGCGCATGCTAAAACTGGATCACGCGTGCTGCATAGCATTTTTCACGCGCAGCATTTACAACCTCTGTTGGAGTTGCTCTTAGACTGTTAACCAACTACAGTACAATAGTAAGAAAGATTCCCACTGTTTCCTCCATACACTTGCATATGCTTCTTTGCCTGGTCCAATTATTTTTTTATAGGACATGATGTCATAAACACTCCCATTATGTTGCATTGGTAACAACTTCTATTTTTGAGATACCACATGCAAACAATGGACCGAGTTGTTGACTGTTACTAGTTGTCAATTGTATGCAGCACAGGTCTAATAGGGACCTAAGGTTTTGGCCCAGAGTAATAATATCCGAGGGGAAAAAAGATACTAGTAATACCTTCTTCTCTCGATATCCTAGGGCGTGTTTGGTTTCTCGGTCCAAAATTTCCCTTTTTCTCACTTGGCCGTTGGGTGCTGCATGGGGGGAGATTGGGCTTGGGCCAACTTGGGCAAGTTATTTGGATTCCTGCATTCTTGTTTCCTGCAAATAGGCCCAGTTGTTTGGTTGCCCAGATTCTTGTGTTTTTTCCCAATGATGCATTTGATAGGTGTTTGGTGTGATACTTTGCATCTGATCACATGGGTTATGATCACCCATTTTAAATTTGGTGATCTTACCATCCAACACACACATAACACATGATCACAAGAACATTCATATGCACACACAACACATTGTGAGCTAGATGATCACCATAACAACCATATGCAGACATAAACATTGCTAGCTACACCATAACAGTATTAACAGTCACACATGTAGCAATCAGGGTTCTAAACTACACCCCTGATCAAAAGAACCATTAGGAGGGGCATCGCCTGCCCCTCAAGCACTAGGGGCTTAACCCCTGATGAAACAAACCGTCAACAGCGACATCCCATGCTCCTGAACAACCACCATGGGTTTTCACCCTGATCAAAATAAGCATCATCCTACTTAGTTCACCATCACTAGTTGTCCATCAGCAACTACTACTACTTAAAAACTTACAGAAGCATTGACATGAAGGACGCCGCCGGCTAGCCATGGTCTGGGCAGGTGTACTGCCTGGCGCTGGAGGACCCCGCCTAGTAGATCGTCATCTTGATGATGAAGGGCTTCAACTTGAACTCAGCGACGTCATCGTGCTCCATCTTGTACTTGTACACCAGCTCCGGCCAGTTCTACCTAAAGGCAACTCAGCCGAACGATCCACCAAGACACATTCGCGCGCAATGACGGGTTGTGACGATGCATGGCGTCTTGGCGGTTGCTTGATCCAGGTCCTCAAGCCAAACTAGAGGTCAGCCGCGTCCAGCTAGATGATGAAGCATCGAGGGACCTCGGCGATTGGGTCGGCGGTTGTAGCACCCCAGGTAAAACCACTACCAAAAAATCGCTCGTTGTTACTACTTTGTGCATTATCATGACACCATGCATATCATATTTGTCTAAAACTATTTTGGTCAAACCCTATCTTTGTTTTGACATTGCCCCCTTTGTTATTTCAAAATAAAAACCTAGGTATTCCCGGATATTTTCTTTGTCTAAAAACTAATTATAAAAATCTTTCTTAAAATAAAATAAATAAACTTATATTATTTTTTGGAGGCAGCCAGCCAGGCCCAAAAGCCCAGTCGGCCACCTCCAAACCCTAACTCTAATCCTACCTATACCCAAACCCTAAACCTAACACCACACCCATACCTAACCCTAGCCGCCAGGCACCCACCATCAGCCGCCACACCCCGCCGCCACCACTCAGCGCGCGCAGCACACTCCCTCCCTGCTGACCCGGTCCACCCCGACCCACACCACAGCGCACACACAGGCCGCACCCATGCTCGCTCGTGAAGCCACCGCGACCACCCCGCGTACACGGCCCCACGTCGCCCGCAGTACCTACCCGCGCGCCTAACCCTCTCGCCCACCCCATCTCGCCTCGCCCGCGGTACACCGCGTCAATCCCACGTAATCGCCCGCACATCGCTTCCCGACCCCGCCCTGCTCGAGCAACTGCCACCGCCCGACGCTCCCCTTGTTCCTACGCATCCCATGCCCCTAGCCCCACCACACGACCGTCTCCCTCACTCCTCTCTCCTTGCCCCGATTCTCCACCCACCTTCACCATTGCTAGAATCCTAGGCTCCGCCGCCACTGCCAAATCTGCCTCCCGATGGCGCCCCTTCCCTGCCGCCTGCTTGCGACCCCTTATGCATCACCTCTCTCTCGCCCCTGCCTCGCAGGACCTCGCCATGCGTCCCGCACCTCCGGCCGCCTCCCGCGGCACCGTAGGGCTCCACCGCCAGCAAGCCCCTCCTCCGAGCGTCGCTTCCAGCGCCATCCTCGCTGTCCTCGCCTTCCTTTGTCGTCCGCACGGACTCCGTTGCCTTGACGCCTCTCTGTTCGACGATGCCCTGCATGTCCCGCGAGCCAGGACTCAGACCTCCACCACCCCTGCCTGGCCTCGCTGCCCGTCGTGTTCCTTTGCACCGGCCCTCCTCCCGCCACCACTCGATCAGCGACACGACCGTCTCATCCGCGTGTCGTCATGACCCCGCCACCTTCCACCTTGGTTATCCGCCTTCTCTCCTCCCGCAAGCTCGTCACCGTGCCAGAGCATTGTCCCGCGACGTCCTCCCAGCCGTTGCTTCCTAAGTGTCGAACCCGAGCTGCCACCTCCCTGGCCTCGTGCAGGATGTCCGGTTCTTCCTATTGATGTTCAGTACCGTGTGTGACTTGTGTATTTGTGTTCCCATGCGAACGCTGAGCTGACAAGCACTTGTATGTGTTGCCATGTTGCAGAACAATACCTACAAGATCTTCGAGGAGGTGTATCTAGCCTGTTATGGCTTCCCTAGTACCCTGAGCCCGCTCGTTGGCAAGGCTGACGCTTGGAGATGCACTTGGTGGACTTCAGAAGTGAACCCCATGACCTCCTTCCTGGATCCGAAGTTCTCCATCACGGATTCCAAGAACTCCGGCATGACACGCAAGATCGCCTGCACGGATCCGAAGCCCCGATCCCGAGGATCCAAAGACGAACCTGACCCCATCGAACCCCTCGGTGAACCCCCAAGATCATCGAGTCCCCCAAGTGTGACCCCTTTTCCGAGAGCAATATTTTTACAATACATAATATATTCATGTTGCATATAAATTGTTCATATCGCATACATATCATGTGGTTTGGGGGATTTTAGCCGATTCACCTCATAATTAAATATGGAGACCATATGCGGACTTTTCTAGGCTTATATTGGCTCCATCTAAATTTGTGTAGCAAACCGCCATGTTTTGACTTGTTAAGCCAACATTTAAATGGAGGGGTATCTAAACAACATGAACCTATTAATTAATTGTTGGGATCCCGGTTCCACTTAATATTGCCAAATTGCATCTCACCTTTGACATGTCATACATCATACATGCATCATGCGAGTGTCGACCCGATCTTCGCATTAACCTTTGGCAGTTTTTTTCAGACGAGCATTCCCCATTTCTACCTATCTTAATTTTATAGTCTTTATTTCCTCCTGTTAATCTATTACTATCTGTGTTGTGATGCTTTAGTTTTTCGATCTGTGATATCCCTTGCAACCTCTATGTTGCCTTGAACATCTCCTATTACCCGTTGTTTGGTAGATAGTCGGCCTTGCATGTCATAGTTGCTTGCTCAGGTGCTGCTTCGTGTCGGCAAGTACCACAGTTGTTGAAAGGTTGACATATGCTTTATGTTGGATATGATCATGACTTTAATTACAAATTGATATTAAAATGCTAGGAATATCTATAACTAATGTAGAGGCACCGGTGGACAATAGATGTTATTTGGTTTTTAACCGCTCACTGGTGTCACTTAGGACCCCACGTACTTGATACATGTTCCTTGACTATCGCACTATCCGCATGTGGGACCATAAATCCCCTTAGTCCTAGATTGAGTCATATTTAATTTCTTGGGGGCCACAAACTAGTTTGGGTAGTACTACTGTTGCTCGAGGAGCGTTTACTACTATACTATTTAGGAATTGTGGTACGTTTATGAGGTATCGACAAGCCTAGTCACACTTTTGGGTTCCCAGTCATTTACAGTCATTGACACAAACAGCTAGGTCCGTCTCGGAGCTAGCCAACTTTGTCGCGGGTTGCTTAGTGGGGTGGACCCCTGAAATTAATTATGAATCTTGCGAATGCTTTGTCGTGATTCCTCGTTGGGTTTTCATTTGGTTTTTCTGAGGTTAATCGTGCGTGTGTTTCTACTTGTGCCCCTATAGGGTAAATTTTTCTAAAAGCCGTGTCCACGGTTATGGATGACTTGGAGCACAGTATCTCGATCATAGATAACTATAACTAAAGTAGTGCTATAAATTTGACTTTGGTATGACTAGCAATCAGTTTCGCTATAATGGAATGGCTAAATAAAAGTACCAACAACTGCTGGAATTGGGATGCCTCATGCTATATGTATCTGACTAGTAAGTATAGCAAATACAACAGAATGGTTAACTAAAATTTCCCACTGTTTATGATATCAGGATGACTCACACTATCTATATCTGACTAGTAAGTGTTGCAACTATAATGGAATGAATAAAACTGCCAACTATGTGAGTTCCTTGGTTTGACTTCCTTGTTTGGTCTCGAGGGAGAAATACCAGGATGGGTATGTTTGGTGTTAGTATCAGGTTGGTTCTGAATAGGTCTTTCTTATCCCTCTCTGATAGCCGCCAGTTGTATTGAGTCTCTATAGGTTGATTAGTGCATTCTATAGGTTGATTAGTGCATGCTACGCTGTCGCTTCAGTCCACCATACCTATGGAGGAGAGAGCCGCCGAATTCTAAGTCTCGCCATGTACTGGCCTCAGTACTGACCGCTCTCCTTTTCCTTTGCCCTTTGTCAGCACCCCTTTTGTTTAAGAAGGTTTTGATATCGATGTTGTTAGCAAGGTTACCCTTCCGGCTTGGCTTTGGCAGGGTTATGGACGCCATTGGTTATTCTTCAGGGCTCTTAGCCCCATTTTCATCTTATTTGTACTCGGATGTTGTATAATTTTCGAGGTGATTTGGATCTTTGTACTGTATATCTGTTTTGTGGGTTCCATCGTGGACTAATGTGTAATGGTATTACTTCATTTTCCACCCACACGCAAGTGCCTGGTGGGCACCTTTGAATCGTTACTATGCGGGTTTGGCGGGAATTGCTAAGACTTGCATAGGGTAGATCCGAGGGTGTTACAAAGTGTTATCAGAGCTCAGCAGTTACGATACCCCACTGGTCCAGCCTTTAGGATAACCTAGATAACGACCGATGTAGAGTGTCAAAACTATTTTGAAAAATCAGTTGGATAGATCTGATTAGGTATACTTTTACTCCTTACCCATATGCTATTCTCTTCTTACCTCTGCGTGTTTTGAATCTCCCCTCTTATCTTTTCTTCGAGTTCATGAATTTAGGGTTTCGCTTCTTCTTCTAATGGTGCTTCGACATTCGGTCTTCCTGCTATCTGATTAATCTTACTCTGTTGTACCTTTCAGTGGACCGAAAATACACTAAAAAAATTCTTTGTATCTTCCGGTGTTTTCCTGCATGACGACATCATCCGCATCAGATCCGATGAAGATCTGGTATGATGGGGATATGCCAATCAGGGTATCCACAGAAGCAGGAAGCGACTGGCCTAGGACAATGTTGACTGGGCCAACGATGAAGGCGACTGTAAAGCAGGTTTTAAAGAAGATTGGCGACTGGACATGGAGGCCCAAGACCGTAGCTAGGACTAGCCGGATTAGGTCAACTCTCGAAACCTTTACTGATTCGGTTGAGATCCTGTAAAACCCTAGCGAGGCACCCCTATATAAGCCTCCCTAGGGTTCCTTTCATACTCACGTTCCATTAGTCACCCCATCCGAGCGGCTCGCCGCCTTTACGCCGAGGTCGCCCACCTTGTAATTCATCCACCATCAATACAAGCAAGCAGGAATTTGTTCTTTACCCTACGGGGGGCGAACCTAGATAAACCATGTGTCCCGCTCCCAATCTCGATCCGCAGATGGAGACTCGCTCTTGCCCTCCTTCGACTCAGTCGCTACCCCTGGTAGCGACTGCCCTGGCCATTCCCACGATAGTGGCGCCCACCGTGGGGCATGGTGAGTCAAGCCTTAGATTTGCGGTGAGAACCTTCTCTCCAACTCGCCGACCCTCCGCCGTGGGCCGCATGATCACCACCGACAGAAAACACTCGGCCAAGCATGCCGGCTCCACTAACTTTTTCATCGGCTTCACTGACGCCATTGACCCCGTGGATCCCGCCGGATCCACCGCCAACATCAGATCTCCTTTGAATTATCTGTTCCCAAAAGAGCATATCCAATCAACCACCCCCTGCGTCCAAGTGCTATTCAGAGGAGGATGGCTCGACCCAGAGGAACTCCATCCTCGGCTATGACGCCGATTCGGCAACACCAACACCGGCCGTGGAATCTATCGCCCTCGTGGCAAAGGCCAGCTACATCATGAAGGTCTCCAACGCCAAAGAGTATGAGCACGACTCGATCCTCTAGCTCCTCGCCTATAATTCGGGGTCGGAATCCCCAGACGACAACTACCGCGCCGCCCATCGCGCCATCTACATGGCGAACAATAACGAACTGCCAGTGGACCCTTTCACCACCCTCCCTCCGACTATGACTGTCGATGAGATCAAGCGACATCGCGTGTCCGTGAACGAGACCAGGGAAAGGGAGAAAACTAAGCACGAGAAATTCCGCATCGAACAAGAGACTATGTAGCAACTTTCGGCCTACCACTAGTAGCGAGTGGCATGGCCACTCCAACTCTCCACTCCGAGCAGGGTCCCAAATTTTAGCGACTAAAACGGCCCTACGCGAGAGACCGACCGATCGCGAGGCCCACGATCACGCGACTCCTGGAGAAGGAGGTCACCCACCAGCTAGGTCGACCGCGCATGGAGCCCGAGCTCCGCCTCGCCATGCGCCCCCGTTTAACTAGGCGCATATATAAGTCACGCTAGAGGAATATTATGCCAAAGTCCCCCCTCTAATCAACTCCGATGGACATAGTCATCACGAGTTAGGCGGAGGTCACCAACCAAAACCCCCCGGGTGAAGGTGCGATCCAGATCATGTATGCGCAAGCTCTATTGGCCAAAGCTGTTGAGCAGAAAAACGCGGGGTGCGACTCGGCCGGGCGGGTCTACTCCAGGTACACCAACAGCAGGGAGGTATCATCTAATCGCTCAGGTGAACGGACAGGGGCGAACAAAAATAGTTGCCCGCCTATCGTGCTAATGCAACAAGCAGTCGCCAACCCCCTTCCCATATTCGCCAGTCGCGGAAGCCTCGGTTGAGTAGGGTCGGCATGTTTCGGACCAATGGTCCCAGGTGAAAACTATCCGCCCAATTTCCGGGGGCCAAGGTACATTGAAAAATATGCCCCAACACTTGATCCCAAAGTATGGATCGACACCTACCTCATGGCGATGGGGATCGCCGGCCACAACGAGTTGCTGGCCACGCGCTAGCTCCCCCTGATGATGGAGGGCACAACTCGCTAAACACCTTCCTGAAGAACAACATTGACTCCTGGGAAGAGATGTGCGCAGCCTTTTTCAAGCACTTCGAGGGCTCTTACTCACCATCCACCATAATGGAAGACTTGGAGCGATGCATCCAGCGGTCCAGTGAGTCGACCCGCCACTGGGTCCAACGCTGGCAAGAGTTGTGGATAAATGCCGCATGCATCGACCCAGACACGATCATACATTGCTTAAAAAACGTGTGTTGGTATGAGACCTTGGTCACGAAGATCAAGCGAGCCTATCGAATGCTAAACATCATACCAGAACTCCTCAAGGTCGCCAAGCGCTACTCAGAGGAAGACCCAATACAAGAGCATGGCGGCGAATCGGGTGGCAGACACCACATGAGTAGCCAAAGCAACGAACAATCTCGCGACCATCGTTAAGGAAACACACGCTCCTCGACCAAGCGACACCATGATGGCAAGTCAGAATTCATTGCCAAAACCAGTCGCGGTCCACGTGACCTAGCCAAGCATCAATGCGACTGGAGCATTCAACATGACAGACCCGCGGTCCAGCCGAAATTCGATCCTGCAACACTGCTTAATCGGCCATGCATTTATCACAGTAGGGAAGGCAGGACTGCCACCTAGAAAACTACGGACTACTACACGCTCAAGGAAATTGAGAAGGCACGCAAGACAAGAGAGGGACAGAACCCCAAAGAAGCACAAGAGCACGACAATGCTGGAGCACTTGGAAATTCTGTCATCTTACTACACACCTTCATCGGAATGGGGACCAAGCGCGACAAGAAGGTACTTGCATGCTTCGTCACCATAAACACGATACAACAAGCAAGCGCCCCGCACTGGCTAACATGGTCAGTGCAAAGCATTACATGGAGCCACGAGGACCACGCGCCCATGATCGAGTACCCAGGGTGAGTCGTCCTGGTCGTCAGACCCAAAGTGGCTGACTACTGGCTACCAAAGACCCTCATGGATGGGGGCAACTCCATAAACATCCTCTACTTGTACACGTTCAGGTGACTGCAGCTACCGCAGTACATGGTGGAACCCACCCTATGCACCTTACACGACATAGTCCCAAGTCGGAAGGCTTATCCGATCGGGAAGGTGACACTACCAGTCACCTTCGGCACACCATCCAACTTCCACATGGAGTGGATCACCTTCGAGCTGGTGAACTTCATAAGCCCATACCACTGCGTACTCGGGAGGCAGGCATTTGCCAAATTCATGGCAACCCCCCACTACGCATACAACATGATGAAACTACTGCCCCCCGCAGAATAATCTCCGTGCACTGTGACCCGGACATGGCAGCCGAATGCGAAGACAACGGCGCCCAGCTCGCCGACACCATCATTGCTGAAGAAACAAACCACGCGGACGAGCTCGCCAAATACACGCGCAGGATCGGCAACGACGACCCTTCGATCCTAAAAAGGCCAACAATGGCAAACTCCGCACCCGCCGTGTTTGAAGCCTCCGCACATACTCGACAGGTCGAGCTCGTCCCCAGCGTGTCGAGCCAATGAGTCACCATGGCTTCAAACCTTACTCCCGCATAGGAAGGCGCACTCATCGAGTTCCTCCGTGTGAATCGCGACATCTTCGCATGGCAACCGTCTGACATGCCCAGTGTCCCAAGGTAACTCGCTGAGCACAAACTAAATGCCGACCCTAAAGTATGGCCGGTCAAGCAGTCGCTGAGACCCTTCAACGAAGAGCGCCGCCATGCAATCACCAAGGAGGTGCAGCGGCTACTCGCGGCAGGTTTCATACGACCAATCAAGTACTCCAAATGGCTGGCAAACCCAATCCTCGTGGTGATAAAGAAGAACACCTGGAGAATGTGTATGGACTACACCAACCTCAACAGCGCATGCCCCAAAGAGGAGTTTGTGTTGCCTCGCATCGACTAAATCATCGAATCAACCGCAGGCTTCGAGTCGCTCTGCTTTCTCGATGCCTACTCTGGGTACAACCAGATCAAGATGTCAATCGAGGACGAGGACAAAGCGGCTTTCATCACGCCATTTGGAGCATTTTTCTACATCGTCGTGACCTTCGGCCTAAAGAACGCCGGAGCGACCTATCAAAGGTGCATGCAAGAATGCTTGGCGAGCCAAATTGGCTGCAGCATACACGTCTATATCGACGATGTTGTCATCAAGTCGACTCGGCAGGATAACTTACTCACCGAACTCACGGAGACTTTCGCAAATTTGCGAAGGTACAAGATAAAGATCAACCTAGAGAAGTGTATGTTCGGCGTTCCCACCGGACAACTACTGGGGTATGTCATCTCCAAGCGGGGCATCAAGCCAAATACAACTAAAATCAACACCATAGCGCGGCTCGGCAAACCCGAGTGCCTATGCGACATGCAGAAGCTAGCAGGGCGAGTGGCGGAACTTAGCCGCTTCATCCCCAGGCTGGGGGAAAAGCAATGCCCCTTTATCGCCTCATGCGCAAGAACCCCACATTCGAGTGGGACGGCGAGGCCGACAAAGCACTCGCCGCACACAAAGAGGTTCTACTTGCCGAACCATTGCTCGCCACCCTAGCACAAAAGGAGCCCATGCTCATGTACTTGGCGGCTTCCAGTCGAGTCGTCAGCACGGTAATGTTCGTCGAGCGACCCGAGGAAGGCAAAGAACGACTTGCCCAGCGACCGGTGTAATACCTCAGCGAGGTTCTCACTGATTCGAAGCAGCGCTACCCACAGTACCAAAAATTGGTATACGTTATGTCCCGAGCCCAACGACAGCTCCCACATTACTTCCAGGAGCACCCCGTTACGGTTGTCTCCTCGGCCCCACTCCAGAACATCATCCGCAATCGCGACGTGATGGGGCGAGTGGCCAAGTGGGCCGTCAAAATAGGTGTCCACAACATCAAATACGAGCCACGCAGGGCGATCAAGTCATAGGTGCTCGCTGACTTTCTTGCCTACTGGAAAGAAGCCCAACAGCCCAGGCTACTCTCCTACCTCCATTATTGGTCTCTCTGCTTCGATGGATCCAAAAACTCCGATTGGGCGGGAGCCGGAATCGTCCTCACCTTTCCCAAAGGCAACAAGTTACGCTACATGCTCCAGCTAGGTTTCATGCCGTGTACAAATAACATGGCCGAGTACGAAGCCCTCCTCCATGTCATGAGAGTCGCCAAGGAAATGAACATCAATCGCCTCAAATGCTATGGTGACTACGTCCTCATCGCCAACCAGGTTACCGGCACGTGTGACGCCACCTCCCCTACCATGCTCGCCTACCGCCATGCAGTCGACGAACTCGGCGGATACTTCGTTGGTTACTCCATCGAGTGGATCGATCGACGGAAGAACGAGGAAGCTGACGCCCTTTTGCGCATCGGGTCATCATGCCAAACACCACCACCGGGCGTCTTCCTCGACATCATCAAGAAACCATCAGTCTACCCATCGATATCGACATTAACGTCCCGCCACATCCAGACTCGGCACTAGTTGCCACGACCGCGACACTATAGGACTGGACCAAACCATATGTCCCCTACCTTGAACACAAAATCCTACCAAAGGATGAGGTGGAGGAACGGATGGTAGTACATCATTGCAAGTCCTTCATCATCATCAACGGTGAGCTTCACAAACTACTCCCCTACCTCCACTATTGGTCTCTCTTCTTCGACGGATCCAAAAACTCCAACGGGGTGGGATCCGGAATCGTCCTCACGTCGCCCAAAGGCGACAAGTTACTCTACGTGCTCTAGCTAGATTTCATGTCTTGTACAAATAACATGGACGAGTACGAAGCGCTCCTCTACGTCATAAGAGCCGCCAAGGAAATGAACATCAATCGCCTCAAATGCTACGATGACTGCGACCTCGTCGCCAACTAGGTCACCGACATGTGTGACGCCACCTTCCCTACAATTCTCGCCTACCGCCACGCAGTTGAAGAACTCGGCGGATACTTCGTCGGTTACTCCGTTGAGTGGATCGATCGACGGAAGAACGAGGAAGACGATGCCCTTTCGCGCATCGGGTCATCACGCCAAACATTACCACCTCGCATCTTCCTCGACATCATCAAGAAACCACCAGTCTACCCATCGAGATCGACATTGGCATCCTGCCGCAGCCGGACTCAGCACTAGTCACCACGACCGCGACACTATAGGACTGGACCGAACCATACGTCCCCTACCTTGAACACAAAATCCTGCCAAAGGATGAGGTGGAGGCACGGATGATAGTCCATCGTTGCAAGTCCTTCATCATCATCAACGACGAGCTTCACAAACGGAGCATCACAGGAGTCTTGCAGCACTATGTCCAGCCAGAGGAAGGTCGCCGGATCTTACAAGACATCAACGTTGGCGACTACGGCCACCACGCCGGTGCCAGATCACTAGTCGCCAAAGCCAGATGACATGGCTTCTACTCGATCACTGCCCACGCCGACGCAAACGACATCGTGTAGCTTTGCATTGGATGCCAAAAATATGCTAACCAAACGCACATCCCTGATATGGAGCTCAAAACAATCCCTTTCACTTGGCCATTCACCGTGTGGGGAATCAATATGGTGGGTTGCTTCAAAACTTCAACCTCGGGATTTAGACACCTCCTGGTCGTAGTTGACAAGTTCACAAAATGGGTTGAGGCGAAACCCGCAAAAAAATGCGACGGAAAAACCGCCACCAAGTTCCTCCACGAGCTCATTTACCGGTAGGCTAACCACACAACATCATCACCGACAATGGCACTAACTTCGCCAAAGGAGCCATGGCAGAATTCTGCCAGTAACATGGGATCCAACTTGACCTCGCCTCAGTCGCACACCCGAGATCAAATGGCCAGGCAGAGCGCGCAAATCAAAGCGTCCTTCATGGCCTAAAACCGTGTCTACAAGTACCACTTGAGCGCACACCAGGTTGCTGGGTCGAGGAACTCCCATATGTCCTCTATGGCATCTGCACCTCCGTCAATCGCTCGACGGGGTTTACACCCTTCTTCATGGTGTACGGGGCTAAGGCGGTCATGCCAACCAACCTCGAGCATGACTCGCCACGAGTCATCCACTATGCGGAAGAGGACAATGAAGTATCCTGACAAAATGGGATCAAACTACTCGATGAGGCCCGCGACCTCGCTCGGTCCCACACCGTCATCTACCAGCAAGGTTTCGCTGCTACCATAGACGACGGATTAGGTCGTGCACCTTCCAAGAAAGCGACCTCGTCATGCGACTCGTCTAGGACAAGAAAGGCATGCACAGGCAATCTCCCCCATGGGAAAGACCATTCGCCATAGGGTGAGTGTTAGGGAATGATGCCTACTATTTAATTGACATACACGGCGACGACAAGCTGAACATCGAGCGACCGTGGAATGTCAACCTTCTGCACAAGTTTTACACTTAGCACCACAAACTTGTATCCAACCCTGCTATCAATGAATAGAATGGTGAAACTACAATTCATGTCATATCATCTCTTCTTGTGCCAATCACACTCGTATCACAATCGCAATTCTCTACTGGTCGTCTACCCTTGGAAGAGCGACTCAGTGGAGCCAAGTAGTGTAGTGCGAGGGCACCAACATGGTTTGGGCCTCGGACCATCCACGAAAAACGCTAAGACGAGAGCCACTATCAGGGTCGCCCCGCTCGACTGGATTTTCGAACCACGACGACCAGACGTACTTCTCATAGCACCATGTACCCCTCATCCTCGGCCATG
The DNA here is from genome assembly GCA_023614405.1 of Avena insularis. Taxonomy (NCBI): domain Eukaryota; kingdom Viridiplantae; phylum Streptophyta; class Magnoliopsida; order Poales; family Poaceae; genus Avena; species Avena insularis. Next base: position 235,518,209 of record CM042687.1, on the reverse strand, counting down.
GCGCCTCGAATGGTTAAGTACCACACTCGGGGACTCATCGAACATGAGCCCTGCGTGTCCCAGGAAAACACCAAGTAAGAGGACCCTCTTACACTCTCCATGCGACTGGCTCCCCGAGCCAGGAGAGGGGACGCGCTACACACAAACAGCGCAACCTGTCCTTTCGTACCTTCAAAGTTGTACCCTGACTGTTTAAGTACCACGCACGGGTACTCGTCCAACACGAGCCCCGCATGTCCCAGGAAAACACTAAGTACAGGACGCCCGTCGGGGTCTCCTTGCAACTGGCTCCGCGAGCCACGAGAACTAGACTTAGGCCAAATAACAACGGCCAGAACACATCAACAATTTAGCCATTACTTAGCGCTCGGGGACTATCTACCCCCAACGCATCCAAACATACAAATTCAAATAAACGAATATAACAAATAGTCGAACACGACTATAAAACTGCCTAGGCAGTTCTCCTTACACTTACTTTACAAGTCGCCAGTTGGCTGTGTTACTTCATTACAGAAACTAATCTTATTCAGTAGGTCCTGACAATGACGCTCCCCCTGATCCTTTGACCCGAATGAAAGTTTTCCACGGGTTCTCCAGGTAAGTCGTTAATGACTTTTAAACCGCCGATTGAAATGGCCGCTCCGATGGAATAGAATGGTGTGCGGGGTCAGGGTCGCTAGGATCCACTCGCGTCTCCTGGTACGGCAAGAGATCGCCAATCGCTAGCACATGTTCTGCATAAGGAGCGGCCTTCGTGTTCAGCGCCAAAACCTTTGTGATCTCCACCTTACCAATGGCCGAGGGATACCCGCTGGTAACATCATCAAGCTTGAAGTCCTCCGAGAAATGGGCGAGCCTGAGCCCCAACGCCGTAGTCGCCCCGCGATGAAATGCCAAACGAGTCATCCATTCAACAACCGCGGGAGCCTCTTCAAGGTACTTCCACACCTCTGTGAATCTACCAGGCATCACCTTGGTGGGAGTTATACCCTAAAGGACAGCATGCACACACAGTGCAGAAGCAGTGGCCGCATCTAGCACAGCGGCCACGCACTCCTCGACTCCAAGTTCTTGGATTGATGGGTCATGGCACCCAATCCTCCCTGCAAAATAGAAATCTAGTGTCAACTCAGCGAAGCTCGGGGATTTAAAATCCCTAGCGTAAATTCTAGCAGGCCAAACAAGCTCATCTAAAAGCTTACGGCAGTCAGCAATGACGACATTCTCCAGCGAAGTGTGTCGAGCTCGCAAATCGGCAATATACAAGGCCGAGGCTTTGAGGTCTAGCTTATTCTACGGAAGCAACACGCCTCTCTTTCTCCTCTGATTGAGCCAGAGAAACCTTCGTCGCTTCAAGATCGGCTGCCAGCCCCTTTAGTTTCCCCTCTGTCACAGTCGCTAATGCTATTGCGGATTCCAGATCAGTCGCAAGAACAAAGCCTTCACGGGCCTTGGCAATCGCCGAGGCATGATTGGCTGCTAAAGATGTTCTACCATTAGAATAAGAATCCGACTCCAACCTGACTCAAAGAAAATAAACTCACCAATAGTATCTTGCAGTTGGCGGACCGCCTGGAGAGAGATCTTCAAATCTCGTTCCACTCACTCCAACTCTGCTCGCCAGTCAATCGACTTGCACTGCAGCAATAATGAGGAAACTAGTAAAGCCTCTAGTCGCTACAACCTAGCGACTAGATCCTCGGGGACTAGAGGCCAAAGCTTTAAAAGCCTCTAGTCCCTACAACCTAGCGACTAGATCCTCAGGGACTAGACATACCTGGAGGGCTTCGCCCAGTAGAAGATGTAGCTCGGCTGATCCCATCAACGATGGAGGTAGAGGCACATCCCTAGCTCAGTGACCCACCATGCCGACGTTCCCATTTATTACTTCGTGTACTACCAGCGATTGCATCATCGCACCCGCTGAAGACTCCCGTCGATGGCGATCCTTCTGCCATAGTACAACCTTTGTCTGGAACCTCTTCCACCGGGTTGTCTTCCTCCTCCGGCACAACTTTTCCCTCAGAGGGACTGGTGGTCCGGGCCTCCTTGGCGATTTGTGCGACTTCTTCAACGAAGTCGCACTTCTTCTGTTTCTTTGTCTCAAGGAAAATGTCGTCCGACCTCGTCACCTCCAACTCTCTGATGTCTTTGCCCTTGGTGTCCTCACGATTCGCGGGGGCCTTTTCCATGGTATCTCGCCTGTCTTTCTTCATGCCTCCCCTGAAAGAATCACCAACGAGAAGTTGAAAATACATCTCAACTATGCGTAACTTAGAATAGTTACACGCTTAATAAGGAAATCACCTGGCTACTGGGACAACCTGTAGCCCGATGCCAGCACGAGCTGGCTCGATGGGTCCCGACGCGGGCGGTTGGGATGCTCTGGAAAGGCTAGCCTAAGGACGAACCTTGGCCAGAGTCAGAACCCGCAGTGAACTTTCATCACCTATGAAGTCCAGGTCATCGTTGGACTCTTCTAAACTCTGACTGGCCTCCGCTTCGCGACGAAATTGGACAAGGGTCTTTTGACTCGGCGATGCCGGTTCAGGCTCTTCTTCGGCCTCTTCGGCTTATCCTTCTTCTTCGGAAGATTCATTTTCTCCATCGCTGAGGAGTTCTTCTGGCATTTCGTCTTCAAGCGGAGGCAGCCAATCTTCCAACGACTGAAACATCTGCCAAAACAAAGTTAGTGTTCGAGCTCTGCTATGGCAAATCGGAATCAAAACAAGGCCAAGGGGTAAAAAATTACCTTCGGGGTTGGCCTCTTGTTCGGCCTAAATGGAGTAAGCCCTTCGTGAAGTTCAGTGAAGGGCGCGTCCATAATCTTCTTCAGAGCCGCAGCATAATCCGCGGGGGCCCATTGATCTTGGCTTGTCCGAGTAGAATCGTACGGACCGGTATACTCGTACATCCAGTGGGCTCGGGTTGCCAATGGCACCAGTTGCCGCCCGAGCCAACAGTTAAACAGGTTGATCGTCTTCAAACCTGCTTCTTCCAACTCTGTCATCTAGGCACACATGTTCGCCATAGTTTCCCTTTGCTCCCGTGGAAGCTTATTCACCGACATATGATGCGGGATGCTTCGCTCCGAGGAATACTCGGGAATCGCCACTTCTCTAGCTAAGGTAACCTCCTTGGCGTTGAACCAAAACCGCTTCCACTCGCTCATCACTTTCTTCGGCAGCATCAATTTGAATAACTTGGCGCCGAACTTCACCTAGAAGGTGAGGCCACCCGCTGCAAGACGAGGACCTCCCTTTCCCTCGCGACAGGCTCGACCATGAAAAAACTCGAGCCATAGCAAGAAGTATGGGTGGAATCCAAGGTAGCACTAACAGAAGGTGATGAAGACCGCCAGCTGCTCGAAGCTATGTGGCCCTAGGTCAGAGAGTTTGATCTGGTAGAAGTGAAGAAATAGCCTAAATAATACAGAAGTGGGGAATCCTAAGCCGTTTCCTAACTGGCTAATAAAGGTGATGAATTCTCCGGGTCAGGGCCGCGGCTCATTATTGCTAGCCGACGGAGCGCAGTAGCACCCTTTGATCAGGATGCCTGCATCCTGAAAGGACTGCGGTAGTGAGGTATTGCACTTGGATTTGGCCCATGCGGATGCCATGGATGCAAGCTCGCGAGAAGTGGAGATCTAAGTCGGAGTATGTGCAGGCGGAGAAATCGGAGGAACATGTGAAATTTGCCTACCTCTGCGCACCATTCTTTATATGAAGGCCTCACCGCCAACGATGGAGCTAGCCGTTGCCTCGCGGTAATCTCACAAAGGTTACCATTAAGGACTAACTAACGGCTAGTTGACCACAAAGACGGTCCAACTTCAGTCAAATTGACCACTCGCCTATGCCACTCGTTTACTCCAATCGACTAAACGGGAAACTTGAAGAAAAAACGATTCACTAAGGCTACGATTGAAGAATGAGAGCTTCTCCTTTCATTGGAGGAGTTCGTCACCGATTATACTAGGCGTCTACGCAGATTCGCCTACTCCGACGGCCAAGTTGACTCCTACACCGAACCCCTGACGCACTTAGCGACTACTAATGGGGATATGCCAATCGAGGTATCCACGGAGGCAGGAAACGACTAGCCCAGGACAATGTTGACTGGGCCAGCGATGATGGTGAATAGAAAGAAGGCTTTAAAGAAGATCGACGACTGGACACGGAGGCCCAAGACCGTAGCTAAGCCTAGTCGGATTAGGTCAAACTCCTGAAACCTTCACTGATTCGGTTGAGATCCTGTAAAACCCTAGCGAGGTACCCCTATATAAGCCTCCCTAGGGTTCCTTTCGTATTCACGTTCCATTAGTCACCCCATCCGAGCAACTCGCCACCTTTACGCCGAGATCGCCCACCTTGTAATTCATCCACCATCAATACAACCAAGCAGGAAGTAGGTCTTTACCCTACGGGGGGTGAACCTAGGTAAACCATGTGTCTCGCTCCCAATCTCGATCCGCAGATGGCGACTCGCTCTTTCCCTCCTTCACCTCAATCTCTACCCTCGGTAGCGACTGCCGTGGCCATTCCCATGACATGGTATCACTCCTTTGGTTACCGAACATCGCTTCTGAAGATCTTCAGTCGGAATTCCGAGAGTTAGTTGTATGATTCTTCTGCTTATGTACAGAGTAATATTTTGAGTTAGGGATGGAGTCGTGACCATACCACTACTCTTATCATTAGTGTACATTGAATGATGGATCGATGCAATTTTAATCCTTCTATCGAAGTTAGAGGTGGTTGTATCTTTTGATACCTCTACCTTTGTCCTTATTTGTGTTCTCTCAATGAACGTGAGCAATGACCCTTGTTTGTGGTGTCGCTGATTTCAAGACGCAGAAGGAATCATTGTTATTGGTGCCACAAAGATCTACACGAAGCGATAAGATTTAGATTGTCGGCCTTCTTCCCTGTACCATGAGGCAGATCTTGAGGGTGAGATTCATTGTTAGTGGTGTCGAATTGTAGCACCCCGGGTAAAACCACTGCCAGAAGATCGCTCGTTGTTACTACTTTGTGCATCATCATGCCACCATGCATATCATATTTGTCTAAAAATATTTTGATCAAAACCTATCTTCGTTTTGACATTACTCCCTTCGTTATTTCAAAATAAAAATCCAGGTCTTTCCGAATATTTTCTTTGTCTAAAAACTAATTATAAAAGTCTTTCTAAAAATAAATAAATAAACTTATATTATTTTTGGGAGGCAGCCAGCCAGGCCTAAAAGCCCAGCCGACCACCTCCAAACCCTAACCCTAAACACCACACCCAGACCTAACCCAAGCCGCCAGGCACCCACCATCAGCCGCCACATCCCGCCGCCACCACTCTACAACACCACTCAGCGTGCTCAACACACTCCCTCCCGGCCGACCCGGTCCACCCCGACCCACACCATAGTGCATACACAGGCCGCACCCATGCTCGCAAAGCCACCACGGCCACCCTGCGTACACGACCCCACGTCGCCCGCGGTACCCACCCGCGCGCGTAACCCTCTCGCCCACCCCATCTCGCCTCGCCCATGGCACACCCGGTTAATCCCACGCGACCTCATGCACATCGCTTCCCGACCCACTCTGCTCGAGCAACCGCCCCCGCCCGACGCTCCCCTTATTCCTATGCGTCCCATGCCCCTAACCCCACCACGCGGTCGTCTCCCTCGCTCCTCTCTCCCTGTCCTGATTATCCACCCACCTTCGCTGCCGCTTGAACCCTAGGCTCCACCGTCGCTGTCAAACATGCCTCTCGATGGTGCCCCCTTCCTCGCTGCCCTCCTGCGACTCCTTTCGCCTCACCTCTCTCTCGCCCTGCCTCGCAGGACCTCGTTGTGCGCCCGCGTGGCCGCATCCCGTACCTCCGGCCGCCTTCCAAGGCACTGTAGGGCTCCATCGGACCAAGCTCCGCCGGCAGCAAGCCCCTCCTCCGTGCCATCCTCGTCGTCCTCTGCCGTCCGCGCAGACTCCATCTCCTCGCAACCCCTCTATTCGACGCCGCCCTGCATATCCCACGAGCCATGACCCGGGCCTCCGCCGCCCCTGCTAGGCCTTGCCGCCCGCCGTGCTCCTCTGCACCGGCCCTCCTCCCGCCACCACTCGAGCCGCGGCACGACCGTCTCATCTACGCATTGTCATGACCCCGCCGCCTTCCACCTTAGCCATCCGTCATCTCTCTTCCCGCAAGCTCGTCACCACGCCAGGGCGCTGTCCCGCGACATCCTCCCTACCCTTGCTTCCTTAGTGTCGAACCCGAGACGCCACCTCCTGGCCTTGTGCAGGACGTCCAGTTTTGCTTGTTGATGTTCAGTACATGTGTGACTCGTGTATTTGTGTTCCCCTGCGAACGACTCAGCTAACAAGCACTTGTACCTGTTGCCATGTTGCAGAACAAGACCTACAAGATCTTTGAGGTGGTGTATTTGCCCTGTTTAGGCTTCCCTAGTACCCCGAACCCACGCGCTGGCAAAGCTTGGAGATGCACTCGATGGACTTCAGAAGCGTACCAGATGACCTCCTTCTCGAATCCGAAGTTCTCTGTCACAGATTCCAAGAACTCCGGCATGGACATGCAAGATCGTCGGCACGGATCCGAAGCCCTGATCTTGAGGATTCGAAGACCAAACCCGATCCCATCGAACCCCTCGGCGAATACCCAAGATCATCGAGTCCCCCATGTGTGACCCCTTTTTCGAGACCAATATTTTTACAATACATAATATATCCATGTTGCATATAAATTGTTCATATCGCATACATATCATGTGGTTTGGGAGCTTTTATCTGATTTGCCTCATAATAAAATATGGAGACCATATGTGGGATTTTCTAGGATTATATTGGCCCCATCTAATTTTTTTAGCAAACATCCATGTTTTGACTTGTTAATCCAACATTTAATGGCGGGGTATATAAACAATATGAACCTATTAATTAATTGTCAGGATCCCGGTTCCGCTTAATATTGCCTAATTGCGTCGCACCTTTGATATGTCATATATCATACATGCATCATGCCCGATATTCTGTCGTAGTATTAAATAGTGCATCTAGTGTTTCTTTTAGTGATTGCTTCTTCATGGATTAGGCCGATGAGTTGATGCGAGTGTCGACCTGATCTTCGCATGAACCTTCGGTAGTGTTTTTCAGGCGAGCATTACCCCTTTCTACCTATCTTAATTTTATAGTATTTATTTCCTCCTATTGATCTATTGCTATCTGTGTTGCGATGCTTTAGTTTTTGTACCCATGATATCCCTTGTAACCTCTATATTGCCTTGGACACCTCCTATTATCTGTTGTTTGGTAGGTAGTCAACCTTGCGTGTCATAGTCGCTTGCTCAGGTGCTGCTTCATGTCATCAAGTACCATAGTTGTTGGAAGGTTTTCATATGGTTTATGTTGGAGATGATCATGAATTTAATTACAACTTGATATTAAAATGCTGGGAATAGCTATAACTAATGCAGAGCCACCGGTGGGCAATAGATGTTATTTGGTCTTTAACCGCTCACTGGTGTCCCATAGGACCCCGAGTACTTGATACCTGTTACTTGAATATCGCACTATTCACAAGTAGGACCATGAATCCCCTTACTCCTAGCTTGAGTCATATTAAATTTCTTTGGGCCATAAACTAGTTTGGGGCGTTATTACTATCTTGTACTTATACCATGTTTTACTGCTTATTTACTATTTTTGCTCGAGGAGAATTTACTAATATACTATTTAGGAATTATGATACGTTTATGCGATATCGACAAGCCCAGTCACGCTTTTAGGTTCCTATTCGTTTACAACCGTCAACACAAACCTCTGGGTCCATCTCGGAGCCGGCCAACTTCGTCGCGGGTTGCTTAGTGGGGTGGCCCGCTGAAATCAATTATGAATATTGCGAATGCTTTTTTGTGATGCCTTGTTGGGTTTTCATTTTATTTTTATGAGGTTGATCATGCATGTGTTGCTATTTGTGCCCCCTGTAGGGTAAATCTTTCTGAAATCGATGTTCGTGGTTATGAACGACTTGGAGTACAGTATCTCGATATTAGACAACTATAACTAAAGTAGTGCTGTAAATTTGACTTTTGAATGACTAGTAATCAGTTTCACTATAATGGAATGGCTAAATAAAAGTACCAACAACTGCTGGAATTGGGATGCCTCATGATATATGTTTTTGACTAGTAAGTATTGCAACTACAACATAATGGTTAACTAAAACTGCCCACTGTTTATGATATCAGGATGACTCATGCTATTTATATCTAACTAGTAAATTGTTGCAACTATAATGGAACGTATAAAACTGCTAATTATGTGAGTTCCTCAGTTTGACTTCCTCGTTTGGTCTCGAGAGGGAAATACCGGGATGGGTATGTTTAATGTTAGTATCAGGTTAGTTTCAAACAGGTATTTATTATCCCTCTCTGGTAGCCTCCAGTTGTATCGAGTCTCTATAGGTTGATTAGTGCATGCTACACTGCCGCTTCAGTCCATCATACCTTTGTAGGCGAGAGCCGCCGAATTCTAAGTCTCGCCGTGTACTGGCCTCAGTACTAACCGCTCTCTTTTTTCCTTTGCCCTTTGTCGGCACCCCTTTTATTTAAGCAGGTTTTGAGATCGACGTTGTTAGCAGGGTTACCCTTTCGGCTTGGCCTGGGCAGGGTTATGGACGGCATTGGTTATTCTTCAGGGCTCTTAGCCCTATTTGCATCGAATGTTGTATCATTTTCAAGGTGATTTGGATCTTTGTACTGTATATCTGTTTTGTGGGTTCCATCATGGACTAATGTGTAATGGTATTATTTCATTTTCCACCCAGATGCAAGTGCCTGGTAGGCACCTTTGAATCGTTTCTATGCGGGTTTCGCAGGAATATCTAAGACTTGCATATGGCCGATCCGTGGGTGTTACAGCGATGGCGCTATCGATGACTATGGAGCAGTAGAAGGCACCGCCGGAGTAAGGGAAGAAGCTCCGAATGCGGGGGTTGGGGCCGTTGGCACGGGCGGAAAATCCGTATCCAACAACTCGAGGGTACCCTCGACCCTAGAAGGGGCTTTTGCGGCCTGCTTGGCCGCAGATGCTGCTTCCTCTGCGGATGTAGGCGACACAACCGCCATCGTGGCCGCCCTAGTTCCGCGCTCGCATATGGGTGCAGGAGCCCTGAGCACCCTCGCGAAGGCCGCCTCGCCGCCTTCGGCGAGCTTCTCCAGTTGAATGGCAGCCCATAGGCTATGCGTGCTCACCTCACCGATGTGTGGGCCGTCAAACGGAAGGGGAGGAGGAGGAGAAATGGCCATGGTCAGGAATCAGGGTGAGAGGAGTGGGCGGTGAGCGGAGTGGCCTAAGAGTTAAACCGAAAATGTCCTGTATCCCGCGCTTCCCCACGCGTGCAAGCGATAGGCACGCGACGCTCACCAGGGCCTGGCTGTATGGAAACTACCGATTTCGGCTTTCCCAGCGGGCCGATACGCCCAATTTGTATCACCATTCTATATCATAATTTACCTCTATTCATTGATATTTGTCTTATTATGAGGTATTACTTATGGATTTTCATCTGTTTATGCATGTTGGATGATTCTTGGAGGATGGACTGCCGGAGTCCTGATTCTGATGGAAAAGAAGGCGTTTCGGTGCAATTTCGCAAAGATCGGAAAAATACCAGAAAAATATGGAAACATATTATTTTACCAAAAGATGAAGGAAGCCAGAAGGAGGGACGAAGTGGGGCCTCAGGGGGCCCACACCCCCTAGGAACAGGCCCACCTTACCCCGTGCCTAGGGCAGGTGTGGCCCACCTGTCTGGCCTCTGACTCTGACCCTTCGCCTATATCTTCCCTACAAAACCCTAAGGCTCGGAGAGCGACCACAGATAGATTTCCGCCGCCTCTGGGGGGCGGAAAACACTGAGAGAGAAAGATTTCTCTGGCAGACAAATTTCTGCCGGGGGAATTCCTTCCCGGACAGGGGAGACCGTCACCATCAACACCTCATGAAGCTAGGCTTCATCGGGATCATCATCATCATCCACACCATCATCTCCACCAGCACCATCATCACCACTCCGTCCCGCTGTAACAATTGTGTTGAATATTGCTTAGTTCATTAGGGGAAACTTTCCCGGTGTTGATTATTATTGTAGTTGCTGCTTGTGAGTGGAACCATTAGATTATTGTTTATGTTCAGATTGTTATCCATTACCATATCATCTTTGATCTTGATCCATATGATGTATTGTGAGTAGTTCTTTTAGTTCTTGAGGACATGGGAGAAGTCATGTTGTTAGTAGTGAATCTGTGATGAGTTATTATTCAATGATTTAGTATTTAAGTTGTGGTGCTATTCTTCTAGTGGTGTCATGTGAACATCGACTACATGATACTTCACCATTTATGGGCTTACGGGAATGCATTGTGTATTTGGCTACTAATCGTGGGGTTGCCGGAGTGACAGAAACCTGAACCCTCGTTAGGACACCTTTGCACAAGGGAGCGTAGGATCTCAGAGTTTAAGGCCGTGGTTAGATTTATATCTTAATTACTTTCCTGTAGTTACGGATGTTTGCAGGGGGTTTAATCACAAGTATGTATTAGTCCTAGGAAGGGCGGTATGCTATACAGTTCACCCACACAACACTTACAAACACCAAAGAAGAGTACTCAGCTATTTGAAGGGAAAGCACTTGACAGAATTCCCATGTGTCCTCAAGAACGTTTGGTCCTTATAAGTATTTCCACCGGCTTGTCCTTTGCTAAGAAAGAATTGGGCCACTTGCTCCGTTTGTTCGTTGTCTTTAGTACTTGCTCCTTGTTTTGTTGCCTTGTCAGAAAACCACTAAAAATCCGTTTGCTAAGTATTCACAAGGATTTCCTGCTCCATACACTGTTCAACACCTTCTGCTCCTTGTTGGGATTGACACTGCTATTTATCAAAAGTACTACGATACACCCCCTATACTTGTGGGTCATCAACACTATTTTTTGGTGTTGTTGCCAGGGAGTGAAGCGCTATTGAAGAGTGGAACTGGTAAGGGAAACTTCTACTGTGAGTATTTCTTTTGTTACTTTGTTTCCAATATGGATAACCCACTTGGTTTCCTGTTTGGGAAAACTACTACCACTGCTAGGGTAGTAGATGAACCACCTCCTGTTGAGATAGATCCTTTTAAGAGACCTACAAGTATTGTTAATCGTGTTATGGATAATTATTATTTTGGGATGGAACTGTCCATCCTGGTGATCACTTGCTATTTATCCATGAATTATGCGGGTTGTTTAAGTGTGCAGGTATCACAACTGAATAGGTGAAGAAGAAGTTACTCTCCATATCCTTGAAAGGGAGAGCTGAAGAATGGTATAAGCTTGTAAATAATGGACAATCCATGGAATGGGAGGAGATGGCATCTCTCTTTTACTCTAAATTTTATCCTCCCAGTGAAATTCATAAGGATAGAAATCTTATATATAACTTTTGGCCTCTTGATGGAGAGAGTACAACTCAATCTTGGGGGAGATTGAAGTTACTAATGCTTAAATGTCCTATTCATGAACTCCCTAACAATATTATTCTCAATAACTTTTATGCTAGGCTTTCTCTTCATGATAAAGATTTACTAGATGCTTCTTGTGCTGGATCATCCACACATATGAAGGAAGAAGCTAAATGGAATATCTTAGACCGTATTCAAGACAACACTGAAGCTTGGGAGAATGTCAAAGGAAGAAAGTCAGGTATAAACTATGATTATGAATGCATTAAATATTTTATGGGAACTGATAACTTCCATGATATTAGCAATGAGTTTGGTCTTGATTCCCAAAGTATTGCCAACTGTTTTAAGGCCTTTGCCTCTTACATAGAAATTCCCAAGAAGAAGTGGAATAAGTACCATGCTCCTTATAAAGGTGTTGCTAGTCATGTTCCAGTTAGAAGTACTCAAATTTGTACTACTAATCATATTGTGCCTGAACCTCATGTTGATAAAATACCTTTCTCAGCTAAGGAAAAGGAGTATTCTATGATTATTAGTGCAAATAACAAAGGTACAATGAAAACTGTGGAGCCTGGTAAGAAATTGAATGTTGAACCTGTGGTAGCTATTGTGAAAGACCCTATCACTAGAAATATAGAGGATGAGCACATTGTCTTCTGTGAAGATGCTTCTAATATTATCTCTCATCCTATTAAGGCTAGAAAAGCTAGTGTTATTGTGCTTTCTGTTAAAATTGGTGATCATTGCTACTATGGTTTATGTGATATTGGTGCTAGTTCTAGTGCTATTCCTTATGAGCTTTACAGGGAAATTATGCATGAGATTGGTCCTTGTGAGCTTGAGGACATTGATGTGGTTATCCACCTTGATAATAAGGAGACCATTTGCCCCATTGGCATTGTCAGAGATGTGGAGGTTCTCTGTGGTAAGATTAAGTATCCTGCTGATTTTCTAGTGCTTAATTCAGCAGCTAGCAAAACTCGTCCTATCATTTTTAGTAGACCTTTCTTGAACACTTTTGGAGCTATTATTGATTGTAAGAAGGAAAAAGTTTTAACTAAGTATGATGGAGATTCTTGTGAGTTTAACTTTTCCAAATTTGCTAAAGCTCCTTGTGAAAATAGCTTGCCTAATAAAGATTTTAGGATGGAACAACTTGCTTCTATTGATCCAGTCTATGACCTTGGACCTCTTTTTGGTGACTGTAAGTATGCTTATTCTGATGATAAAGTTGTTTCCAGTGACAGTTATATCGTCAACTTTATTCAATGTGCTACTGAAAGTTATTTTGAGAGAGGGAAGCATGGTTTTATGCATCTCAATGATGTTAAGTTTCCCCGTTTTTTGTTGAAATCTTTAAAGTTGCATCTGTTTTGTCTTCCTATGCTTGTGGCTTTTTGTTTCAACAATTCGTTTTCTCATGATACCCCCATGCATATGAAGTGGGTTAGACTCAAGTGTGTTGGTTATTTGCTTCTGGATGCTCTCTTTCACTTCAAATATATATATCCTATGTGAGCATCTTTGGAAGTTTCAAGCCTAGCTTAAAGGCATTAAAGAAAAGTACTTATTGGGAGATAACCCAAGAGTTTTGTCAAGTCTTGGAAGTTATTACCTCTGTAATAACCGCTCTTATCCTTTTTGTTTTGGTTTTTGTGTCAAGTTCAACTACTTTTGTGAAGTAGAGGAGTTGTGAAAAGTGGCTGTCCTGGGACATATTTTTATGCTGTATTGTAAAAATTCGTGAGGAATCTCATTACTTCGGATGGAGCTGAATTTTTTTGTGCTTGTTCTCCAAGTTGTTACACAACTTTAATCATTTCTGCACTTTTTGATTTGAGCAACATAAGGTCTTCGGAAAAATCAATCTTTACCTGCTGGTCTGTTTTGACAGATTTCTGCTATCACTTGCATTTGCCTCTTACGGAAGCTTTTGTTTTGATGGGTTTTCAATTGAAGTGTGGACCAAAGGTTTATTGTTTTTGCTTACACAAATGTTGTTATTAAGTTTGTGCAAGGGTTTTGTAAGAAGGAAATTTTCAGGAGGAGGAGAAAAGGAATCTGCAGAGTTCATCTTTTAATAGGTAAAAGTGGTGAAAACAGAAGGTTCGTGAAACCCCAATCTTTTTATATTTTTGCTGTTTTTAATACATAAGGGAAGTTATGAGACGAAACTGAAGAGGAAACGGAGCCCGTGATGGACAAACCCACCCCAGGCGCGGGCCCAACCTGGCCGCGCCTGAGGTGGGTGTTCCCCCCTCGAACTCCGTCTTCGCCTCGTTTCCGTGTCAAAACCTTCCTTATGCATTGAAACCTCATAATATATAACCCACCGGATCCCCCGAGGTTTGTGCATCGCGTTCTCGTCGTGTTTTCATTTCAATCTGTTTCTGTCAGGAAATCTTCTCAAGTTTAGAGCACCATGGCCTCTGCCAACGACAAAGGCAAGAAGCCCGAGGAAGAAGAACCTAAAGTCCCCAAGGAGGAGGAGATTCCGGTAGGATATGAAGGTGATATGGAGGAGGACAAGCATCTGGCCACTCGCTCTACCATCACAACCATTGGTTTGGTGGCACAACCTACCAAGCTTAAGAGGATAGCACGGATGTCTATAGGAGGAAGAACTCCGCGTCATATCCTTGCTCCACGCACACTTCCTCCTAGTACCCCTTGTTCTAACCGTGCAGGGAAGAAACACTCTAGTTTGGAAGAATGGAGAAAGAATAACAAGGACTAGGATCCTCGGTCCGAGTTGATTATGGGCTGCATTGAGCATAATTCGGAGTTAATTCGTACTCTGATCTTTGATACGGAGGATTTGAGGAAACTTATTGAGGAGCTTATCAAGAGAACACCACCACCACCAAAGGAGTAATTCGTCATCAGGTTTGGCATCCCCTTGGCTTATTCCAAGCTTGGGGGAGTGCCACGGTATCACCACCATTATCATTTATATTTTACCTTTTTAGTGGATTCATATCTGTGGTAGAGAGGTTATCTTATAGTTTGGTTTGCATATGGAAGTATCTCTCCTTTAGTTGTTCTTTGTAACCCTTGGTGTGAGTGCCTTTATTGGAATATTAATGAGAAGTCTCGTCTTTTAGTTTTTGCACTTCTTATTTTAGTTTGTAATATCTATTATATGATGGATCTTGTTGATCAGTATTGGCACCACTTTGGGATCATCAAGTGGATCTAAATTGGTTTTGGCAAACCGAGTTCTGGTCAATAGCATTACTATGAAAGAGAAAAGGAAAGAAAGAAAAAAGCTTACAGGTATTTTGTATCTTTTGTTTTCTTTCTTTTTGTCTCATAAGCTTAGTATTCTTTATTTAAGATTCTTTTGTGTCTTCAAGGAAGATTGCATGTTTGGATTTATTACTTGTATGTTTGCTTGTTTCTTTCAACTCTCTTGCTTGCTACCCAGCCTTGCTAGCCAAAAACCTATTTTTTGAGAAGGAATACTTCTCATGTTTTCAAAATCCTTTGAACCAAAAACTTTTGCCACTTGTGTCCACCATATCTACCTAGTAGCTTTTGCTATTCCAAGCAAATTCTCAAGCTTCATCTACCTTTTGAATTAAAAAGTATTTTGTTACGAGAAAACTAGTTAGTAAAGCTCTCACGAACTTGATGGAACACCTTATTTACTTGCCCCTAATATACTTGAACCATTGTGAACATCGAAGTTGTATATGCTTGCATCTATACGTTGGAATTAGCAGAATCGTGCTGTCACGGGTAATGTTTTCAACATTGCACTTGTACTCTGTACACATTTGATATCGTGCTCTTTTGTCTATGGATGTCAATGGTGTGAAATAAAGAGGGAACTTGTAAGTCCATGGAGTTTGTATCCTGTGTTAGAGAAACGCCTAGGCCTATAGCCTAAGCCATGCTAAATCATGGTGGAAACTTGCAACATCACTATAGTGAGTCATCTATGAAGCATCCTCAATAATAAGCTATGCATATGGTAAATAAAAAGATTGCTGAGATACTCATTGTCTGCTTGCCTTGTCATTTTGGTTATGGGAAAGCTCCTGTACCATGTTCAAGGGGTACCCCGTTGGCGGTTCTCAATGATATGCAAATACTTACAATGACAAGAACTTACCCGGGCCCAAAGTTGAGTATGCATGAGGAGTGGCCCTCATATTCAAGGGACATGAGATTGCCAACTTATATTTCGTCAAGCATATACTCCATCTTTGTTCACTTTAACCTTAATCATCTCAAGATGCTTATGATAGGGGCAATGAGGGATCAAAGCTAGTAAGTACCATAATCTTTTGGAAGCTCTTTATTACTTGTAATCCCTGCTACCCTCTATAAAGGGACCTTTCTCCTAGTTACCAGTTGAGTCAGTAAACCTACTTCCTCTCTATCTCCAGCAAGCATTTGAGTTTTTGTGTTTCAAGCATTCGTATGGTGATTTATTCAATCATGTTCTTTATCTTCCTTGTTTGCACAAAACTCTTATCTATTGATTATTACTTTGAAAGACTTCACTTGTGAAAAACCTTTTTGAGCAAAGAGTGTCCCTGTTTTGAAACTTCTACAAAAAGCTTTTGTGAAACAGTTTGCCAGGTGTTCTCTGACCAAGAACAAGTTTGCCAATTCCAATTATGATTTATCTTTATGCATCTCTATTGTGACTGTTGTACTTGGTTGCAAGCTAAGTTATATAATGGTGAGTTTCTTTCTTCTATGAGTTGTGCAATGGTAAGTGTGATGCTTCTTGTTCGTATTCTTTTATCGACACTTCACTCCATAAACCTATGGACATGTTTACTTAGCTCAGTATTCGCTTGGGGACAAGCGAAGTCTAAGCTTGGGGGAGTTGATACACCCAATTTGCATCACCATTCTATATCATAATTTACCTCTATTCATTGATATTTGTCTTATTATGAGGTATTACTTATGGCTTTTCATCTGTTTATGCATGTTGGATGATTCTTGGAGGATGGATCGAGATGCGGATTCTGATGGAAAAGAAGGCGTTTCGGTGCAATTTCGCAAAGATCAGAAAAATACCAGAAAAATATGGAAACATATTATTTTACCAGAAGATGAAGGAAGTCAGAAGGAGGGACGAAGTGGGGCCTCAGGGGGCCCACACACCCCCTAGGCGCGGGCCCACCTGACCCCGTGCCTAGAGCAGGTGTGGCCCACCTGCCCGGCCTCTGACTCCACCCCTTCGCCTATGTATTCCCTACAAAACCCTAAGGCTCGGAGAGCGACCACAGATAGATTTCCGCCGCCTCTGGGGGGGAACGCCAAGAGAGAAAGATCTCTCCGACAGATAGATTTCTGCTGGGGGAATTCCTTCCCGGAGAGGGGAGACCATCGCTAGCAACACCATCATCAAGCTAGGCTTCATCGGGATCATCATCACCATCCACACCATCATCTCCACCAGCACCATCATCACCACTCCATCCCGCTGTAACAATTGTGTTGGATATTTCTTAGTTCATTAGGGGAAACTTTCCCGGTGTTGATTACTATTGTAGTTGATGCTTGTGAGTGGAACCATTGGATTATTGTTTATGTTCAGATTGTTATCCATTACCATATCATCTTTGATCTTGATCCATATGATGTATTGTGAGTAGTTCTTTTAGTTCTTGAGGACATGGGAGAAGTCATGTTGTTAGTAGTGAATCTGTGATGAGTTATTATTCAATGGTTTAGTATTTAAGTTGTGGTGCTATTCTTCTAGTGGTGTCATGTGAACGTCGACTACATGATACTTCACCATTTATGGGATTACGGGAATGCATTGTGTATTTGGCTACTAATCGTGGGGTTGTCGGAGTGACAGAAACCTGAACCCTCGTTAGGACACCTTTGCACAAGGGAGCGTAGGATCTCAGAGTTTAAGGCCGTGGTTAGATTTATATCTTAATTACTTTCCTGTAGTTACGGATGTTTGCAGGGGGTTTAATCACAAGTATGTATTAGTCCTAGGAAGGGCGGTATGCTAGCACAGGTTCACCCACACAACACTTACAAACACCAAAGAAGAGTACTCAGCTATTTGAAGGGAAAGCACTTGACAGAATTCCCATGTGTCCTCAAGAACGTTTGGTCCTTATAAGTATTTCCACCGGCTTGTCCTTTGCTAAGAAAGAATTGGGCCACTTGCTCCGTTTGTTCGTTGTCTTTAGTACTTGCTCCTTGTTTTGTTGCCTTGTCAGAAAACCACTAAAAATCCGTTTTCTAAGTATTCACAGGGATTTCCTGCTCCATACCACTATTCAGCACCTTCTGCTCCTCGTTGGGATCGACACTCCTATTTATCAAAAGTACTACGATACACCCCCTATACTTGTGGGTCATCACGGGCCAAGTTTTGGCCTTCTTTAAGAACACTTGCGATACAGCACTTTTATATGATCCAGCTCTACAAATAAACTTATTTCTTTCCGCGTGGTGTGAGACGTCAGCCCAACCAAACACGCCCCTAGACGTGCCCTGATCCCGAGAATCGGAGAATGTAGTCTTGAACGAATCAAAACACGAGGTACTTGCTACTTTCCGCTAGGATTCACACGCAGTCACCCGCACAATGCATACACACGGCCGGCCGATCGACCATGTACGCAAAGCAACAACATTCTAGGCGAACATACGATTATGTCTTTACTTCTCTTTGCAAATATTTTTTAAAAAATCGAGGCAAAAAAGATTTTGCCTTATATTGATAAAGGAGGAGCAAACAAGAGTTTGGACGAAGCCATCCAAAAAGAAAATAAGGAAAAGGGATAGAAAATATCCCTAAGAAACAGTCGGATTACAAGCTCCGCGAGATTCTTAGCACCGGCTAAAATCCAATCCTTTCCTTCCTCCCTGATCTTGTGCATGATGACCGAACATAAGGAGGATTTGTTGTTGAAGACTATCTCATTCCTTTCCTTCCATATCTCCTAGGTGATGAGTATAATGTTAGTGTGAAGGCCTTTGGGAGAAGAGGTGGGGGTCCTGGCGATGGCGTGCCAATATTCCAGCACTTTAGGTCTCCTCGATCCAAGGCCGAGGGCCAGGTCCAGACAGGAGGGCTGGTGTGGCCAAGAAGTAGCAGCCGACCAGATCCTTCTAGAGAAACGACACTCAAAAAGGATATGGCGAGCCATCTCGGGGCCGCACCTGCAAAGCTGACAAGAGGGATGGTGTGGCCAGCCACATTTCGCCAGACGATCAGCGGTCCAGAGACGATTTTGAACTACGAGCCAAGCGAAGAAGCGACATTTTGGGGGAGCCCAAGCTTTTCAAACAATCTGCTCGAATGAGAAAGGCAGAGTAGTTAGGAACTGGGCCGTGTAGGCGGAACTGGCCGAGTAGCAACCATTTGAAGACATGGTCCAAAGAATGGACTTCAAGGTGCCACGGGATAGATTGACCTCCAAAAGAAGATCCCAAAGGAGGACATATTGCTCCATGTGCTCGACCATAAAAGAATCCACATTAATGTCAGAAACCCAATCCAGACCCTCAAGCGCATCCCGAACCATTCGGTTTTTTCTTCTGGAAGCTTTAAAGTTCAAGGGGTTGACATTTTTTGGGGGAGAACTCTCAAGCCAGGAAGAAAACCAGAAGGAGGCCTTAGCACCATCCCCAACAGTGACTCGGGTAGAAGCATTGAAAAGTTCCCTGTCGGAGGCATGGTTAGGTGTTTAAGAACCCACCCAAGGCTTGTCCGGCGCCGTCCTTTCATACCACAACCACTAAAGCCTGAGCACGCGAGAGAACTTATCCAAGTCCAGGACCCCCAGGCCGCCTAGATCCTTGGGACGGCAAATCTTCTGCCAATTGACCTTGAATTTTCCCCACTAACCACTTCCTTGCAGGCCCATAGCATTCCCCGACCTATCTTTGCAAAAGCCTTTAGAATTCCCTTGTCATCCTTTAAGGTTGTTAATAAGAAAATGGGCATGGAGGAGAGGACAGATTTCACCAGAGCGGTACAGCCAGCTCAATTTAGGAACTTTCCCTTCCAAGTGTTCAGCTGAGCCACAACCTTATCGATGAAAGGTTGGATATCGGCCCTGCCAAGCGAAAGGGGTAGGCCGAGGTACTTGAGGGGAATAATTATGATAGTAGCCACGAAATCCGCCAGGCCCGGTGTGAGGTCGATGTCAGAGCATCGAATTGGAGCTATAGAGCTTTTTGCAACATTAGTCATTAGGCCGGAGACCTCCCCGAAACTCTATAGGATATTGGCTAGGGCCGAGACGTCATGCTCCGTCGGGGACAAGGAAATGGCAGCATCATCCACATATAAGGAGACACATGGTCCTTGCAAACCGCCATGCATTTCGTGTAGTATCCTAGATTTGGTGGCCTTCTCCAGAATTCCCTATAGGGGGGCGATGGCGATGTCGAACAGGAGTGGCGAAAGGGGATCTCCTTGTCGGAGGCCGCGTCCATGATGGATGTCCTTTCCTGGAATCCCGTTCAGGATAACACGGGAGGAGGCCGTAGTGAACAGGGTCGACATCAAAGCACGCCATCTTTGGGGGAAGCCGCGAGGCGTTGCATGAGGTCCAGCATGTAGTCCCATCGAATAGTGTCAAAAGCCTTGGCGATATCAAGCTTCAGGAGGAGGGCTGGGGTTTTGCTGTGGTGAAGTTGGCGCGCAGTGTTTCTGACGTACATGAAATTGTCATGGATGGTTCTGGATTTTATCAAGGCACTCTGGCTACGGGAAACAATCTCATTCATCTTGGGACTGAGCCAGCAGGCCATAGCTTTGGCAATCATCATCGAGACCACATGAATGAGAATAATGGGCCTGAAATCAGTGAAGGACTCCACTCCGTCCTTCTTTGGCAGTAGAACGATATTGGCAGTGTTGACGACGTGGAAGTTGGATGCCGATAAGTCATAGTAAGCACTGATAGCCCTCATAAGATCGACCTTGATGGTATCCCAGCTAGAGCAGACAAAGGAAATGGAGAAACCACCAGGGCTCGGGGCCTTATCCGTAGGCATGTCATTAATCGCCTCCTTGATCTCGAGTTTGGAGAAAGGCAAACCAAGGTCCTCCAAAATATGGACAGTGGGGTTCAAGACGGCCCAGCTGAAAACCAGCCGACGAGGAGGAGGGCGGCCTAAAGCTTGGGAGAAGTGATCAAGGATGAGATTCTCCTTGTCCTCATGAGTAGTAGACCAACCATTGATATGCTAAATCCTTGTAATGTATTTTTTTCCTTTCCTCGCATTAACCCTCAAATGGAAAAACTTTTGTTGGCATATCCTTCGTGAAGATAGCTGATTCTAGAGGCTTGTCATTTCCGAGATCTTTCTAGGGCAGCCAAGCCTTTCACGTGACGCTTAAGATCGTGTGAAGGGCCCTCTCTGTTGGAGATATGCCCTAGAGGCAATAATAAAAGTGGTTATTATTATATCTTTGTGTTTATGATAAATGTTTACATTCATGCTATAATAGTATTAAACGGTAACATTAATACTTGTGTGATTTGTAAACTGAATTAGAGTTCCTAGTAAAGCCTCTTTTGTAATACTAGCTTGTTGGTTAATAGATGATCGTGGTTTCCCGATCATGAACATTGAGATGTTAATGATAACGAGATCATATCTTTAGGAGAATGGTATGATGGACATACTCCTATAGATAGCATTAAGATCAAGTCATTTTAATAGTTTGTTTGCTATAAGCTTTCTGATACATAGTAACCTAATTCCTTCGACCATGAGATCATGCTAATCACCATCACCGGAAGGATGCTTTGATGACATCAAACACCACACCGTAACTGGGTGGCTATAAAGGTGGCATTAAGTGTTCAGAAAGTATGTGTTGAGGCACATGGATCAAGAGTGGGATTTGTCCATCCATATGACGGATAGATATACTCTAGTCCCTCTCGGTGGAATGTCATCCAATTTGCTTGCAAGCATGTGACTGGCTCACAAGGGATCACATATCACAGGAACGAGAAAAGAGTACTTATCGGCAACGAGGTTGAATTAGGTATGCAGAGATACCGACGATCAAACCTCAAATAAGTAAACTATCACGAGACAAAGAGAAATTGGTATCGTATGTAAGTGGTTCATTCGATCGCAAAGTAATCGTAGAAATATGTGGGAGCCATATGAATTTCCAGATTCCTCTATTGGTTATCGATCGGAGAAGTGTCTCGGTCATGTACGCATAATTCGTGAACCGTAGGGAGACACACTTAAGGATTCGATGTTTTTTAGTAGATATGGGATGTAAGTAGGGAAACCGAATGCTGTTCGGAGTCTCGGATGGGATCTGGGATATCATGAGGAGATCCGGAATGGTCCGGAGAATAAGATTCATATAAGGAAAGTCTGATTCCGGAGTTCGGGAATGATTTTGATGTTTTCATCGGAGAGGTTCTAGAAGGGTCTAGAAGGTTCACCAGACCGGAAGGGGAATGGTCCATGAATGTGTCATGGGTAAGTGGAATGATTGGATCATATCCTAGGTCACTTGATTTGGGCATTTGCGAGAGAGAATTAAAGCTCTAAATTTAAAGTCAAAAGGGAGGTTTGAAAAGTCAAACTGGAACAATAGTTTCCTAGTGGAAGAAGGAAAGAGTCCTTCCTTCTAACCAACTTGGGTTTGGGTTTGGATTCAAACTCTCCCCTCCCAAGGCTGCCCCCTCTCATAAATAGAGGGGGAGGGCTGCCCCAAGTAAAAAGCCCTAGCCCTCCCCACCATGCACCGCCGCCGCCAAGCCGCCGCCGGCCTGTCACCGTCGCCCTAGCCGCCGCCGACACCACCTCCTCCTCTCCGGCCTTCTAAAAATAGATTGCCGAAAACCATAGATCCACCATAACTCGCACCGGCTTAGGCGAAGCCCTGTGGGATCTTCCCTCTACCTCCGACACCACGCCGTCGTGCTGCCGGAATCATGAGGAGAGAACTACAACCTCCGCTGCCTGCTGGAACAAGGGAGAGGAAGGTCTTCATCGAGTACCGAACGTGTGACCGACTGCGGAAGCGCTGCCGGAACGCAGTGCGAGAAGGAGCGTCTACGCGATCTTGAGATTGGCAAGTGTACGACTACATCACCCACGAGAATCTGCTCTCGTTAACCGCTTTGGAATCTTCGAGGGTGAGTACTCCAATCGACTCGTTGCTACAATCTAGTAGATAAATCTTGGCTTGTTTGTATGCATGCGGTAGAATTTTTTTTGTTTTCCATGCTACAAAACCCTATAGTGGTATCAGATCCGTGTCTATATGTAGATCTGTTGCACGAGTAGAACACAATGGTCATTGTGGGCGTTGATGCTTTTTGTTGCCGATTGCTTCTTGTGTACTTTGCATCTTGCGGGATGGTGGGATGAAGCGGCCCGGGCTAACCTTACATGACATCGTTCATGAGACTTGCTCCACGCTTGAAAAGCAACTTGTATTGCATAAGTAGCTTTGCGGGTGCCTGTTTCTCCCAACATAGTTAAGATTCAATTTACAACGGGTGATTGACAATACTAGTATCGATGTTGTGGTTCTTGTTCGTAAGTTAGAGAGACACTTATTGAAAGCCCCAAACCACGTAAAACATGCAAAGAAAATTAGAGGCATCTAACTTTGTTTTGCAGGGGTGCGTTGTGATGTGATATGGCCATGATTGTGATTATATATGATGTATGCAATGTTCCTTATTGTAAGTCGGCAACTGGCAGGAGCCATATGTTTGTCTTTTAATTACGTTAAGACATGCGTGTCTATTATTCAAAGTAGTTGTAATAGTTGATGCTGGTGGACAACAACCTTGAAGCGGCGCCATTGACCTTGACGCCATGCCGGTGATGATGGAGATCATGTTCGTGCTTGAAGATGGAGATCGGAAGCACAAGAAGAAAGGCCATATCATATCACATATTTTGAATTGCATGTGATGTTAATCCTTTTATGCATCTTGTATTGCTTAGTTTGCGACGGTAGCATTATAAGATGATCCCTCTAGCACAAAAATTTCAAGTTATAAAGTGTTCATCCTTAGTAAGCACAGTTGCTAAAGCTCATTGTTTCGAAGCACCACGTGATGATCGGGTGTGTTAGATTCTGCGAGCGTATACAATAAGAGCAAGCCAGATTTGCTCATGCGGAAGCTAAGGTTTGATCTTGACGAGCCTAGCATGTACAGACATGGTCTCGGAACACGGATCACCAAAAGGTAAAGCATGAGTCATATAGTAGATATGATGAACATGTTGATTGTTCGCCATTAAAGCTACATCAACTCTCGTGATGATCGGTTTTGATGTGGTGGATTTGGTTCGTGTGATCACTAAAACAATGTGAGGGATATTGTTTTGAGTGGGAGTTCACCTAAATTAATTTAACTATTAATTAGAACTCAATTTGTCATAAACTTAGTCTAAACTATTGCAAATATGTTGTAGATCAATGGCGGCCCCTACCATCAATTTTAATGCATTCCTAGAGAAAGAAAAGTTGAAAAAATGGAAGCAACTTCGCGGATTGGTTCCGCAATTTGAGGATTGTCCTCAATGCTGGTAATTTGACCTATGTCTTTGGATGCACATTGGGTGACCCACATGCAGCTGATGCTACCGATGAGGTAAAGAATGTTTTCCTCGCTCAGAAGAATCAGTACTCCACAGTTCAGTGTGCTATCTTGTATGGTTTGGAATCGGTGGTTTAGAAAATGTTTGAGAACCATGACCCACATGATATTGTCCGTGAACTCAAAATGATATTTGGGGCTCACGCGCAGTTGAGAGTTATGAGGCTTCTGAAAAGTTCTTTAACTACAAGATGGAAGAGGGCAGCTCCGTCAGTGAGCACGTGCTTAAGATGTCTGGGCACGCAAGCAAGCTTCAAAGCTTGGGTATACTGATTCCTAATGCTTTGGGTATTCACCGTGTCCTCCAATCACTACCACCAAGTTACAAGAACTTTGTGATGAACTACAATATGCAAAACATGGACAAGTCGTTGCCCGAACTCTTCTCCATGTTAAAGTCTGTGAAAGTGGAGATTAAGAAAGAGCACCAAGTGTTGTTGGTCAATAAGACCACCAAATTCAAGAAGCAAGGCAAGTCTAAGAAAAAGGGAAACTTCAAGAAGGGCGGTAAGAAAGTTACCACACCGGCGAAGAAGACCAAGGATGGACCTAAGGCTAATACTAAGTGCTTTTACTGCAAGAGAGAAGGTCACTGGAAGCGGAATTTCCCTAAGTACTTGGCTGATTTTAAGAACGGCAACATCAAGAAGAAAGGTATATCCGATATACATGTTATTGATGTGTATCTCACTAGTACTTGTAGTAGTGCCTATGTATTTGATACTAGTTCGGTTGCTCACATTTGTAACTCGAAATAGGTGCTACAGAATAGACAGAAACTAGCGAAGAACAAGGTGACGATCCGCATTGGAAATGGATCAAAGGTTGATGTGATCGCGGTCGGCACGCTACCTCTTCATCTACCATCGGGATTAGTTTTATACTTAAATAATTGTTATTTGGTGCCTGCGTTGAGCATGAACATTATATCAGGATCATGTTTATTGTGAGACGGTTACTTGTTTAAATCCAAGCATAATGGTTGTTCAATTTATATGAGTAATATGTGTTTATGCACATGCACCTTTGATAGATGGTCTATTCTTATTGAATCTCAATTGTAGAAATACACACATTAATAACATTGAAGCTAAACGTTTGATATTGAGCGATAACTCGACCTATATGTGGCACTATCGTCTTGGTCATATTGGAGTGAAGCGTATGAATAAACTCCATTCCGATGGACTTCTTGAATCACTTGAAAGATGCGAAGCATGTCTGATGGGTAAAATGACTAAGACTCCATTTTCTGGTATGATGGAGCGAGCTACGGACTTATTGGAAATCATACATACCGATGTGTGTGTGGCCCAATGAGTGTAGCATCGGGCGGTGGTTATCGTTATGTTCTTACCTTCACGGATGACTTGAGTAGATATGGGTATATCTATTTCATGAAACATAAGTCCGAAACTTTCGAGAAGTTTAAGGAATTTCAAAGTGAAGTAGAGAATCAACGTAACAAGAAGATTAAGTTTCTACGATCTGATCGTGGAGGTGAATATCTAAGTTACGAGTTTGGCGAGCATTTTAAGAAATACGGAATACTTTCACAATTGACACCGCCGGGAACACCACAACATAATGGTGTGTCCGAACGTCGTAATCGAACTCTCTTAGATATGGTTCGTTCTATGGCATCACTTAAAGATTTGCCGCTATCATTTTGGGGTTATGCATTAGAAACAGCCGCATTCACTTTAAATAGGGAACCATCTAAATCCGTTGAAATGACACCGTATAAATTATGGTTTGGGAAGAAACCTAAATTGTCGTTCCTTCAATTTTGGGGTTGCGAAGCTTATGTAAAGAATTACAGCCAGACAAGCTTGAACCCAAAGCGGAAAAATGCGTCTTCATAGGATACCCGAAGGAAACTATTGGGTATACCTTCTATCATAGATCCAAGGGCAAAATGTTTGTTGCCAAGAATGGATCCTTTCTGGAGAAGGAGTTTCTCTCGAAAGAAGTGACTGGAAGGAAAGTAGAACTCGACGAGGTTGTTGAACCTTCTCTCGGACTTGAGAGTAGCGCAGCACCGGAAGTAGTTCCTGTGGTGCCTACACCAATAAGAGAGGAAGCTAATGATGTTGATCATGAAACTTCGGTTGAAGTAACTATGGAACCTCGCAGGTCAACGAGAACTCGTACCTCTCCTGATTGGTATGATCCCATTATGAGTGTCATGTTGGTGGACAACACCGATGACCCTGCGACATATGAGGAAGCGATGATGAGCCCAGATTCCAATAAATGGCAAGAAGCCATGAAATCCGAGATTGGATCCATGTTCGAAAACCAAGTATGGACTTTGGTGGACTTACCGGATGGCCGGAAGGCTGTCGAGAACAAATGGATTTTCAAGAAGAAAACAGATGCTGATGGTAATGTTAATGTCTATAAAGCTCGACTTGTCGCAAAAGGGTTTGGACAAATTCAAGGAGTTGACTACGATGAGACTTTCTCACCACTAGCGAAGCTAAAGTCTGTGAGGATTTTGTTAGCAATCGCTGCATATTATGATTATGAGATATGGCAGATGGATGTCAAAACGGCGTTCCTTAATAGATACATTGATGAAGAGTTGTATATGGTACAACCCAAAGGTTTTGTCGATCCTAAAGATGCTAACAAGGTATGCAAACTTCAACGGTCCATTTATGGATTGAAGCAAGCATCCCGAAGTTGGACTCAACGTTTTGATAAGGTAATCAAAAGCTTTGGTTTTATAGAAACTTATGGAGAAGCTTGTATTTACAAGAAAGTGAGTGGGAGCTCTGTAGCATTCTTAATACTATATGTAGATGACATATTGTTGATTGGGAATGATGTAGACCTTCTTAATAGTTTCAAGGATTATTTGAATAATCGTTTTTCAATGAAAGATCTTGGCGAAGCATCTTACATATTAGGCATAAATATTTATAGAGATAGATCGAGACGCCTAATATCATTGTCACGGAGTACATATTTGGACAAAGTTCTAAAGAGGTTTGGAATGGAATATAGCAAGAAAGGGTTCTTGCCCATGTTGCCCAATACAACCTTGAGTAAAAATCAAAGTCCTGCAACGGCAGAATATAGAGAAAGGATAAGTAAGACTCCCTATGCCTCAGCCATATGATCTCTTATGTATGCCATGCTATGTACTAGACCCGACATTGCATATGTTGTTAGTTTGACTAGAAGATATCAAAGTGATCCAGGAGTGGATCATTGGACAGCGGTCAAAAACATCCTTAAGTACTTGAGAAGAACTAAGGATATGGTTCTTTCTTATGGAGGTGATGAACAACTCGTTGTTAATGGTTACACCGATGCAGTTGGAACACCGATCCAGATGATTCTAAATCTCAATCTGGATACGTAATTACTTTGAATGGTGCAATAGTTAGCTGGAGGAGTGCAAAGCAAAGCGTTGTGGCGAGATCTTCAACTGAATCGGAATACATATCAGCTTCACAGGCTTCACAAGACACGATATGGATGAAGGAGTTCATTACAAAGCTTGGTGTGGTTCCAAGTGCGCTGGACCCAATGTCTATCTACTGTGATAACATGGGTGCCATAGCGCGCAAGAACCAAGGTCACACAAGAAGCTGAAGCACATCAAGCTACGTTTTCATGCTATTCGAGAGCATGTCCAAGATGGTGACATAAAGATTTGCAAAGTACACACAGATCTGAATGTGGCGGATCCGTTGACTAAACCTCTCCCGAGGGCAAAACATGACCAGCACCAAACCGCCATGGGTGTTCGGTATATTACCATGTAATCTAGATTAGTTGACTCTAGTGCAAGTGGGAGACTGTTGGAGATATGCCCTAGAGGCAATAATAAAAGTGGTTATTATTATATCTTTGTGTATATGATAAATGTTTACATTCATGCTATAATAGTATTAAACGGAAACATTAATACTTGTGTGATTTGTAAACTAAATTAGAGTCCCTAGTAAAGCCTCTTTTGTAATACTAGCTTGTTGGTTAATAGATGATCGTGGTATCCCGATCATGAACATTGAGATGTTATTGACAACAAGATCATATCATTAGGAGAATGTTATGATGGACATACTCCTATAGATAAGCGTAGCATTAAGATCGAGTCATTTCAATAGTTTATTTGCTATAAGATTTCTGATGCATAGTAACCTAATTCCTTTGACCATGAGATCATGCTAATCACCATCACTGGAAGGATTCTTTGATGACATGAAACACCACACCGTAACTAGGTGGCTATAAAGGTGGCATTGAGTGTTTAGAAAGTATGTGTTGAGGCATATGGATCAAGAGTGGGATTTGTCCATCCATATGACGGATAGATATACTCTGGGCCCTCTCGGTGGAATGTCATCCAATTAGCTTGCAAGAATGTGACTGTCTCAAAAGGGATCACATATCACGGGAACGAGAAAAGAGTACTTATCGGCAACGAGGTTGAACTAGGTATGCCGAGATATCGACGTTCAAACCTCGGATAAGTAAACTATCGCGAGACAAAGGGAAATTGGTATCATATGTAAGTGGTTCATTAGATCGCAAAGTAATCGTAGACATATGTGGGAGCCATATGAATTTCCAGATTCCTCTATTGGTTATTGATCGGAGAAGTGTCTCGGTCATGTCCGCATAATTCATGAACCGTAGGGAGACACACTTAAGGATTCGATGTTGTTTAGTAGATATGGGATGTAAGTAGGGAAACCGAATGTTGTTCGGAGTCTCGGATGGGATCCAGGATATCACGAGGAGATCCGGAATGGTCCAGAGAATAAGATTCATATAAGGAAAGTCCGATTCTGGAGTTCAGGAATGATTTCGATGTTTTCATCAGAGAGGTTCTAGAAGGGTCTAGAAGGTTCACTGGACCGGAAGGGGAATGGTCCATGAATGTTTCATGGGTAAGTGGAATGATTGGATCATATCCTAGGTCACTTGATTTGGGAATTTGCGAGAGAGAATTAAAGCTCTAAATTGAAAGTCAAAAGGGAGGTTTGAAAAGTCAAACTGGAACAATAGTTTCCTAGTGGAAGAAGGAAAGAGTCTGCGGTGACCCAGCATACCACTGCATGATGTAGTACACTATAGTCGTTGACATAACACCAATGAAACACCGTTCACTAGTATTACATCCCTCAGAGTAGTACAACAGAAACATAGCAGGTCCAATACATGACTATAGGTTACAACTCAACTCTTTACACAAGATCCAGAGAACACTCTAGGTTAAAGAGAGAGAAAGAAACTTCTAAAGAAGAATCAGGAATAAATAACTCATAGCTACCATACTTTTAAAACTAGTAACTGAACTACTGGCTTGTATTGCTGCTATTGCAATACTCTACAGAAGTAGGTTCTATGGTTAGAAATTCTATTCTTATCTAATCAACAACTTCGTCTTCACTTGAGTTGATGTATATGTCAACTTTCTTGACTTCATTGAAGAGCTTTAGCTTCTGATGATGATTCCTGGAGCATAATGTAGACGTTTTCTGCACTGGCCTTAGAACCTAGCAAGAGTTAAGAAGATACTTTGAGTACGAGCGTACTTAGCAAGTCCACTAGAAAAGGAGTGTTTGATGCACTATAACTACAGCCACAGACCATAGGTCGTAGGCAATGCAAGTTTTCGTAAAAATTTCTTCAAAGGTTGCTTTTATTCTGAAAAGATATGTCCGTCAGCCTTCACGGGTTTACAAGAACCTTCATGGGGTTCCTTTCCCGCCGCGTTCGCAGCTCCTTCCCGGAACAGGGAGTAACAAGTTACAGTTCTTACACTCTACAGAGGTGCGTCACTTTACCCATGAGAGATCTTAGCTTTGTTGCACATCCGAATTGCAGGTTTGTTCACACTTCCTTGGTGTGAGGCCCAGACTAAGATCCAAGCCAATCACAGCCTTCTCCGCGACCCTGCATGTCTCCTTGGTGTACGCCAGCCCACCTATTGAATTACGGCAATGGCAGTACAGACCGTTCAGATGCCAGAACTATCGTGGGACGTTGAGGGATCCCACCCATATGCTGCATATCCTCTACGAATTACCATAAATAATATGCACGCTACGAGTGATAACAGCCATGACCCGCACATCCAGCTCCATGCGAGAGGGAAAAGATACAGCTGACTTCTCCGTCCCATTCCAAATCTCATGGTCAACGCATAATATACGACGCAAGAATCACTGGCGACATTGGTTGTTAAGTCCTAGATAATATGTTCCTTTACCACCGGAACTCTTATATTAGGTTATCACCTCATGGTAAATAACCTATAATCACATTATTATGAAAATAGTGTTTTCTGACCTTTTTTAAATGCAGGTGATGACAACACTGGATTTTTAAAATACTTTACAGAAAATAATGAAAGGACATGAGCAAGTGTGAACTTCCCTTTTGTGATTGTAAGATTATGCCCTCATGGTCTTCAAGACAATATAAGATCCAATTGCGGAAATCTGCATCATTGGTCCGGTAAGGACTAATGTTTAAAGAAGCAAGATTCTTTTATGCATCAGTAATGTAATGCAAGTTGATAAACGCGAATCCCGAGGATAACGTTGATCTAGGGTTTGGATACTTGAAAGGTTTCCTTGGAATGTGTTGCTCTTTTAGATTAAGTTTCATACATGTGCTTCTTGTTAGGGCTTGTGAGTGTGTATAATACAACATGTATTTATACAACAATAAAATACATCGTATGGAATGCTATTCAAGGTTGCTTACATCGGAATTGTTTATCTTCAAGTTTTACTTTATAAGTAATGTCACTTATAAAGAATTTAAGTATTAACAATCTTATTATACAAGTAAAGTATAAAGTAAGGTGTTTACTATTAATTGTCGTAGGTTGATTGAAGTGGCAAAATGAATAACTTTTGAAGAAAATCTTACTCAACTAAGCAGAAGCATTTAAGCTTTTTAAGTTAATCTTATGAGGTGTCCTTTCTAGTTAAAGTCTAAGTCAGAAAGAATTGCCTTTACTGGAATAATGATATTAGTAGTATTTGAGACTTATCTATCTTGGTTTTTAACTTGGTTGGTTTGGTGTTAAGATGCTTTATAACTTAATTATAACAGACCAAAGTTAACTATAAAACATATAATAAAGTATTTAGCATTATACTTAAAGCTTTGCAAACTATAAGTAACTTTAAGAATGTAGATAGACTTAGGGTGTATTACTTATGATACTTATATCTTGTTCACTTTATATTGTTTCTTTAAAGTTACTCAAGAATGGCATTACTTCTATTGGAGTAGTGATTCCTTTACATTATAATAGTATAAAAGGGATTTATCCCCCTATAAGGTTGTGATTAACGATTATGAATAAGTAAACAATATTATTTACTACTTATGGATTTATTTATAGTGTTTTGATTTGTTTATGAACTTGTGGTTACTATAAAGAATGGTTTTTTATGTTATTACAATTATTCTTGGAGATCTTATATTAGATAAGGATTCTTCTATATAATAATTTATACTTATGGTTGAAGTATAATTTAAATATATTGCATTTAAAATGTGTTGAACCATTTTGACTTCATACTATTAATATTGAAGACTAGTATTACTTATTAAATCTCAATTGGCACTTTTAGGAATATTAACAAATTTTATTTACCTTTATATGAATTATCTATTAAGGAAATAAGTTTATATTTAAGTTATTAAAGTTGTTTAACTTTTTATTGAACTCAAAAGTGGAATATTACATTTTTAACATGTAGGTATTATTTTTGTGATTTAAAAATAATAAGATATGATTTTAATAAGGTTTATTACTTTATAAATACTTAATAAATAATAAATATTTAATTAAGAGAAATAATAATACATGATTATAGTTTTAAATTCTAATTCTTATTTTTCTAAGATTTTTGGTATTTTATTTATATTTTTATCATTTACCTTTATTAAAATATTAATTATCAAAGTATTAAAACTTTATAAAGTATTTATTAAATAATATTTATTTAAATAATCATCTTAATAATATTTAGTAATTGTTTTAAGTTGTAGATTTTATTTTTCTAAACATTTTCATATATTATATGTATTTTTCTGATTTATAAAACAAAAGTTATTAATTAAACAAGTTTTAATTCCTTTATTATATTTGAAGAAATATTTATATTTGAATTAATATTGTTTTACCAATTTACTAAACATACATAGAACTTTTTATACCTAGCCTAAACTTACCCAAGCCACTGACCAGTGGGCCGCATTGCCACATCATCCTTTAGATTGGTGAATTTATTTGTCACTGACCCAATCCCTACCCACAGCCAATGACAGGTGGGCCAAAGACCACGTAACCTGCCACCTGGGTAAGGACCAAGTCAAGTTTTGGACCAGGTCAACCCTGACGCGTGCATGATGTCATTGTGACATCAGCACGGCCTCCACCACCAGATAGTGGTCACCGGCGGCGAGCCGGAGCTCCCCAGTGACCGTGGATGGTTGGGTTAGAACCGTGAGGACAAGGCGATCCTAGGGGTGGTGTCTACGCTATGATTTAGTCGCTGGAGTTGCTCCGGTGATGATCTACGGCGGCGGCGGCCATCGGCTCGACAGCGAACTCGAGCCACATAAAATACTACGAAGCATAGTTAGGGTTGTTCGATGCGGAAACTCACCCCCGACATGATGGTGTGGTCGACGATGCAAATGGTGACCGGAGGCGAGCACAAGGTCACCGATTCCGACTGGCGGCTGTGGAGGAATTTGATAAAATTCTCTTGACTCCGTACTCCCTTTGATTCCATCTTTCTCTCAGATGATAAACATGCGGTGGCGCTTCTCCTCGACCCCACCACGCCTGTCAAGGTGGACTACAACGACGGCTAGCCGAAGCTCGCCGGCGGCGGCATTTGTTCATTGGGGATGACAGAGGGAGTTTGAGGGGAAATTGAGGAGAGAGGAAGGTAGCCGAGGCTCGGGCGATCCTCATCTTGCCTTTATACGATAAGATGAGGTCGGACACGGTGGCACGGTGATGACGACGTCCGGGATGCGGCAGGAATGTTGAAGCTTGTTGGGGGCACGAATCACTGCGCAACTCCTACTGGCGGACTCCTAGCAGCTAGGGCGAGGTTCAGAGGGGTCAATCGCGTCCGCAGAAGTCCTAAATGGCGGCGGTGAGGTGGACTCGCCATCGGCGTGTCGGTCATGCGAAGGAGAACGAGGAAGACGACCTTCTCATGAGGTGGGTCCCTTCCGTCATTCTCATACCGAAATGGTATGCGGGCTGGCTGCGTTGATGGGTCGACTTGCTGGGCCTCAGGGACGCGCATGTGGCAGCGGATAAGGAAGAGGGGAGATGGGCCGCAGGCCAGAGGCTGGTTCCTCTATTTTTTTCTTTCTTCTTTGATTTTCTATTTTCTGTTTCATTTTTAGATTTGAATTTTGCACAATTGGTTAAAGGTTTCTTTATAGAAATTACTTGCTAAATGTTTGCAACAGTAATATGGTGTATTTAGAATCATATAATGATCTTTTATTATATAATGTTATAATTTTTATTTTATTTTAATAGATCCTATTTCTCTTATTATTTGTGAGGGCCTTTAATATGAATTTAATTGGCACAAATTCATAAACTTATTATAGAATGTATTTCTACTAACTAATGATATTTTATTCTTATTAATATATAATATTTAGGCAACTTTTATATTTAGTGATCCTTCATAAGTATTTGATATATAAGGTTCTAAGTACTAATAAGGTTTGAAATTATAAAGGCTTACCCTAGGGTTTAAGATACTTACTATACTTATTTTCTTTTGTTGATGTGAATAAAGATTAATGGTTAATCATATGGTCTTTATGTTTGAAATCAAAATGATGTTATCTGGAAGGTTTCATGAAAAGGATTTGACAAAGATAACTCCTAAGCACATTTGATTATGATAATTAGAAATGATAAGGATGTTCTTAATTAATTTGTTATGGGAAAATATTCCTATAAAGCACTGTGGAAACAAGATGATAGATCAACCATAGAAAGTGGATATTAGGTTTGATCTTAGATTTAGGGTTTAGTGTTTAGCAAAAATTCTTATATTTGATACTTCATAATTCTGGACTTCTAGTTAAGGAATTGTTTTCCTAGATATATTACTTCTTCCTATCCATCATCATGTGTTAACATGATGAGCTTTACCTCACAATAATATTCTTATCCACCTTTTATTGTTCTAAACCCCTTAATAAATACAATGAACTTGTCATCAAAGCCTTTCATAATCCTTTCATATCTATACTTGGTTATATCCACTACTCTGTCGTTGATAACCTCCATTTCAACAAGTGATTACTTCTAACTCCATTCATACTCTTCTTTAATCATCCATCACTAACTTTACTCTAATGGATGTATATATCAAATCCTATTTCACTTCAAGGGTTTAGTATTTTCAAAGAGGAAAATACTACTTCTTTAATCCAATGTTGCTCTAATATCATTTTAATCATATTATCTTGTCTCTACTTGACTCCAATATTTAATATTCCAACCTCACATTATATTAATGTGACTTGTAATGACTAATCTATGATAATATATCTATACTATGGTTCAATCATGTTTTATCCATCAAAGTCACTTATACTTGATATAAGCATTCAATATTGGTGAATAAGGCATGATCATTATAATCCTTTGTGGTTTAGGTTTCCAATTGGCTAATCAAGGCTTCATTAATACAACATTGCAGTTGTATTGAAATTATCTTCTATCTAGCTCTATTGGATTAAGAGATATGATTCATTGACTATACCTACTTGTTCCAATAGGACTACTCTGGTAATCATCTTTAGACTTTATCCTTGTAATCTTCTTTGTTAACATATTGATTTGATTTCCTCCAATCATTCCCATTCTATAGATAACATCTAAAACTAGCATAACTATTTACCTCTTCTTACTTCTTTCTTTATAAGCCTTAAGTGAATGCTATAATAAGGACAAGAGTTTATAGGTTAAGAATTGATAAGTTAAGAATTGATGAATCAATAATTGATTACTCAATATTGATGATCAACAAATATAAGGATAGGATTCAATAAAGATAATAAAGATTGATATGGAAAGAAAGATATATAATGAATGGTCTTGACTTGGTTTCTTTCCTACTCAACCTCACTAGAGATTTAAAGTTAGGTATTTCCATGATACTCATGGTATAATTAGATGAGATTAAGATATAGTTGTTACATTCTTATTATTTGTGTTATATTTATAATTTAGTATTCATGAGTGATTATAATGAGTACTATGATATGATCACCTAAGGATCAAATATAAATCACTAAGTAATGTATTAGGGTTTAATTTTGTTACATTTGATCTACCCTTAGATCAAATCATGTTTACCCAAAATAAGGTTTTAGCAAAGGTCATATTGAAACTTATCGCAGTCAACTTGATGATCTACTTCAATTCATCAGTTTAAGAGAAGCTTCAATCACTTTGACAAGTTTTTATTTAAAAGCGCGAAAATTATTCAGATTTTCTATGCATGAATGCAATGCACACATCTGTGTTCAGCTTATTTCTAAGCTCTAATGTTGGGATGTTACAGAGTCCTTCCTTCTATCCACCTTGGATTTCGGTTTGGATTCAAACTCTCCCCTCCCAAGGCTACCCCCCTCTCATAAATAGAGGGGGAGGGCTGCCCCAAGTAAAAATCCCTAGCCCTCCCTACCGTGCGCCGCCGCCGCCAAGCCACCGCCGCCGCCGCCAGCCGCCACCGCCGGCCTTTCACCGTCGCCCTAGTCGCCACCAACACCACCTCCTCCTCTCCGGCCTTCTAAACCTAGATTGTCGGAAACCCTAGATCCACCATAACTCGCACCGACTTAGGCGAAGCCCTGCGGGATCTTCCCTCTACCTCCGACACCACGCCTCGTGCTGCCGGAATCGCGAGGGGAGAACTACAACCTCCGCTGCCTGCTGGAACAAGAGAGAGGAAGGTCTTCATCGAGTACCGAACGTGTGATCGACTACGGAAGCGCTGCCGGAATGCAATGCCGGAAGGATCGTCTACGCGATCTTGAAATCGGCAAGTGTACGACTACATCACCCACGAGAATCTGCTCTCGTTAACCGCTTTGGAATCTTCGTGGGTGAGTACTCCAATCGACTCGTTGCTACAATCTAGTAGATAGATCTTGGCTTGTTTGTATGCATGCGGTAGAAATTTTTTGTTTCCATGCTACGAAACCCTACACTCTCATCCGGAGAAAGGTTCTGGGATTCCTGAGCCACATCGAGATGGAGGATGACATCGAGGGCCATAAGCAGCCGGAGCTTGCAATTTAAAAGCGGATTTTGCTCCAAGATCTCAGACCCAACGCCGTGGTTTTCAGCTTGTGCTTGATGATATGAATCGGCTGGGTGTGGGTAGAAGGCGCAGACGAAGCCCGCTGAACCATCTCCTGGAACCTCGGCATCTTGGTCCAAAAAGTCTCGAAGCGGAATACGGTGGCCTCTAAGGGCCACTCTGGTTAGAGAGCAGGAGGGGGCAGTGATCCGAGAGGGAGGACGAAAGAGCACGCATCACGTGATGTTCAAACTCCAGATCCCAACTTGAGTTGTAGAAAGCCCGATCCAACGTCACAAGAGTCGAAGACTCCCTGTTACTCCACGTGAACTTTCTGTTCTATAGCTTAATTTCTTTCAGTTGACAGGTGGTGATGGCCCGTCTGAAAAGCCCCATAAGGTGGAATTTAAGTTGTCATTACTCTTATAATCCGCTTGATAGATGAGGTTGAAATATTCGATGATGAGCCACTTACTGTCATCGTCGGGTTTGGCAGCGATAGCTTGTACTAGAAAAGCCTCTTTGTCCGCATCGTTGCTAGGACCATAGACTGTGGTGAGCTTGAACGAGGTGCCACAAGTACGAACGGTGACGGAAGCCGAGATTAGGTGAGTGCCAATATGGATATCGGAGACGTCAACTTGGTCATTGTTCCAAAGCAACAGAATGCCCCCACAAGTACCAATAGTCGGACGATGTGCGAAGGAGCGCAGCCTGAAACTTCCAAGATAAGCCCAGTTTGATGATCAATGAAGTCGAGCTTGGTTTCTTGGATACACGCAATGTGACAAGGTGTGTCCGCAAGGAAGGCGTGCACAGTGTCCTTGCGGTCTTGGTTATTTAGCCCACGAGTGTTCCAGTCGGCTATGTTAAGGTTTGGTCCAATCATGACACCGAGTTGCAAAAAGCAGACAAAAGGGT
The DNA here is from genome assembly GCA_023614405.1 of Avena insularis. Taxonomy (NCBI): domain Eukaryota; kingdom Viridiplantae; phylum Streptophyta; class Magnoliopsida; order Poales; family Poaceae; genus Avena; species Avena insularis. The sequence goes on along the minus strand of CM042687.1, from coordinate 235,480,822 downwards.
CGCACAAAACCTTGTGGTAAGACGATCCACACTAGAAGACACAGATGAAAGTTCAGAGTGGAGACCTGGTAGAATGAAAGAAAAACAACACACGGGGGGTGGGGAGGAGGACATTCGCAACTAAACGACCAAGTCCTGAGTGGTGGGATCGAAACTGCTCGGTCCTCCCATGGCAATCAGTGCCTCATCTGCCTCAGTCATGCTGTGGATGTTCAGCTTGAAGAGTTTGGCCAAAGCCTCGATCGCCTTGTCAGGTAGCTGGGTCTTGAATTTGTTGATATACGCCTCCCTATCCTCCAGCAACGGCACACCCTTGGAGGCGACTCCCATCTTGGAGTTCAGAACAAGAATAGCCTTGTCCATGGCATGCATCTTTAGCTTGGCGCTCAGGTGTGCACTACGCTTGGCTTCAGAGGAAGACAAGGGAACGTTCTGCTGGAAACACGACGTAGTCGGCATAGGGCGAGGCAGAAGCGGCGTCTATGGGCGGTCGAACAGGTCCTCGATGGAGCTTAGCGCAGGACCGTCGACCCAGGAGTTGTCTGGAGCAGTGTTGCTAACAGTACTAATCACCGAAACCTGAGCAGGGTCCTTGAGATAGAAACGTCCTGAATAGGAAAAACTCCATATCTAGCATGAGCCTCAACATTGTCTTCGGGAACTGTTTGCTCCCAGTCATCAGGCACATACGCATGCTCCCAGGCATCAGGTACGTACACTTGCTCCCAAACTTCAGGTACGTACGCTTGTAGGTGCAAAGGAGAGGAAGCATCAACTTGGGTCACCACTTGGGCCGGTGAGGAGGGAACCACCAGAGAGTTTACCGGCGCCAAAACTTCACTCCACGAACTGGGCAGCAATGACTCGGCGACCGTGCGAGGAGGAGGCAAAGCGAGGCACGACGATCCCGGCGTGAACGAGCTTGGAAACTCCTTAATGGCAGCGGTCTAGTCCCAGCAAGTCCCAAGAGGCGAGGGGGGATCGATGCGGGGCTACAACCGTGGCGCAGCCACGACGATGGAGGCTAGAGGCGCAATGACGGAGACAAGCGGCGCTGTAGCAGAGCGACGGGAGCCTCCGTTAAAACCCAGGGGGCGGCTGGAGGAACGGCCCGACGCACGGTCGCCATGTTGACCGCTCACATGGTAGTAGCCCTGGGCGCAAAAGGCACGAGATGAGTCGCGCCTCCACTGCTCGTTTTGCGACATGTGGTGATCCTCCTCATCATCGTCTTCATGGTGGCGAAAAAACGGGGCTCACGGTCGTTGTAGCGTGAGCCAAAACAAGAGTGGTTGCGGTGATGGTCCTCATGCACCCTGGAACGCGAGCGACAGCAATCCCGGCCAACTGAACGAGAGAGGCACGAGTCACCATGCTTGTCCGGTCTGGAACCTGAACAGGGCCTGTAGTCACGCCCGTCACGGGGAGCCGTCCGCTCCCGACCAATATGGTCTTCATCTTCGCAGCGGGCATTGTGGTCTGGTCCAAGCGTGCCAAGAGCAGGGATAGGAGCAAGCAAAACTGACCCCGAGTCCGCGCTCAACGGCAAGCCGTCGATGGTGCCCAAGTGGCACTATGGAAGGGAGTGCGAGGCCGGCCGAAATTCAGTAATGGGCTCGCCACCATCCAACACCGGCGCACTCGTGAAGTCTTCGATACGGTCCACGTGTAGCAGAATCCTGAACATGATGTTAGAGATAGAAATAGACACGGTTCGTAAACCGTACTATATTCATGCATGTAAACAATGCCTGTACGTTGCCTTGTCCACTATAAGACGGACTCTCATGTAACCTCACGTACGAGTCGGGAGCTGTTTGCTACCGGTCTCTAATATATACGTAACAATGCCCTCGATCGTTGTATCGAAGTGAAAACCAATCTAAACTTTGTCATGGTATCAGAGCCACCTCTTCCATAGATAAAAGCCCCTACCAATCCAACTACTCCATCGATCTATAGCTTCCAAGGTCAGCGGGTATGACGTCGTCGTCTTCAAGCCCCGTTGAGATCAACCTTGGTTCTCCACCGACTGAACTGCTGACGCGGAGCAACTTCCCTCTATGGCGTGCACAGGTTCTGCCGGAGATACGCGGCGCTCAGCTCATGGGCTTCCTTGATGGCACCGATGTTGCGCCGTCGAAAACTATTGCCGTGGAAAATCCAGAAAAAGAAAAGGAGCCGATCATGGTTTCTAACCCCGAGTACAAGTTCTGGGTAGCCCGGGACCAGAAGGTGCTCGTCTATCTCCTCAAGTCACTCTCCAAGGAGATTCTCATGCATGTCCTTCGGATGGAACACGCCGCCGATGTCTGGAAGGCGGTGGAGGACATGTTCGCCGCACAGAGTTTGTCCAAAATCACAAATCTTCGTATTGCGCTGGCCAACACCAAGAAGAATAATATGTCAACCTCGGCGTTCTTTGCCAAGATGCAAGGTTTTTCAGATGAGATGGTTGCTGCAGGAAAGCCGCTTGATGATGCGGAACTCGTCTCTTTCATCCTAGCCGGACTCGGTGGTCGATATGAGTCTTTGATCGTCGCTCTAGGAGTCTTAAAGACCCCCCCTTCTATTTCGGAGCTCTTCAATCAAGTCCAGTCTTTTGAGAATCAACAGGAGTTAAAAGCTTCAACCAACGATGGTGGTTTTGAGAGTTCCGCCAATGCAGCAGCAAGGACATACAACCGCGGCAGTGACTACCGACCGCGCAACAATGGTGGTCGAGATGACCGTCGCTATGATGATCGCCGTGGTGATAGACGCCAAGATGACCGGCGCCGAGATGACCACCCTCTCTTCTTCAACAACAATCAAGGGGGCTTCTTCAACAACAACCAAGGGGTGGCCGTGGAGGACGTGCGCCAGCTGGTGGAGGTCGTGGCCGTGGACGTGGCCGCCGCCGTACTACTCCTTGGGCTGATATCACATGTCAGATTTGTGGCCGAGAGGGTCATGCTGCAAAAGATTGCTGGTATCGTTTCCAAGATGATGATGATTCTAAGGAGGCGCATGCTTATGGTATTGATACAAACTGGTACTCATATACTGGAGCCACACATCATGTTACAAGTAAGCTGAACAATTTGTCAATTCGTGATACGTATCATGGCCGCGAAAAAGTCAACACCGCTAGTGGACAAGGTATGGATATTTGTCATGTTGGTAATTCAATAATTCATAACCCCGTTCAATCTTTCAAACTTCGCAATATCTTGCATGTTCCTCATGCTTCCAAAAATCTTCTATCTGTTCATCAATTTGCTCTTGATAATCATGTATTTTTGGAGTTTCACCCATATTTCTTTTTTATCAAGGATCAGGTCACAAGAAAGATTCTATATAGAGGGCGGTGTGTTGGTGGTCTATACCCTCTTATTTCATCGTTTGTTGCGTCACCTCGTGAGAAGCATGCGTTCCTTGCCTCCAAGCCATCACAAGCAAAGTGGCATAGTCGTCTTGGTCATCCTTCGTTTCGAGTAGTTATGCAAATCCTTAGCAAGAATAAACTTCATTTTGTTAGAGATTCGAGTCTAGAGTCTATTTGTGATCCTTGTCAACAAACTAAAAGTCACCAGCTTCCTTATCCAGTGTCTACCAGTGTATCTACTTTTCCTCTTTAGATAATATTTTCTGATGTTTGGGGTCCTGCGCCAACCTCAGTTGGACGTCATAATTATTATGTAAGCTTTATTGATGATTATAGTAAATTTACTTGGATCTATCTTCTCAAGAAAAAGTCCGATGCCTTTTCTGCCTTTGTTAATTTTCAAAATCTTGTTGAACGCAAACTCAATAGAAAACTTCTTACCGTGCAATCTGATTGGGGAGGAGAGTATGTTAAATTAAATTCTTTTTTCCAAACACAAGGAATTTCTTATCATGTTTCTTGTCCACATGCACATCAGCAAAACGGTGATGCTGAACGTAAACATCGTCATATTGTTGAGGTTGGTCTCTCTATTCTTGCACATGCATCTATGCCTTTAAAGTTTTGGGATGAAGCTTTTCTTACTGCCACTTATTTCATAAATATGCTTCCAAGCAAAGTCATTAACAATGATACGCCCCTCCATCGTCTTTTTGGAACCTCGCCTAACTACTCTTCTCTTCGTGTTTTTGGGTGTGCTTGTTGGCCCAATCTTCGCCCGTATAATACACGAAAACTTGCCTTTCGTTCCAAGCGATGCGTCTTCTCAGGTTATAGTCCTAAGCACAAGGGGGTAAAGTGTCTTGAGATTTCCACAGGACGTGTCTATGTGTCTCGTGATGTTGTTTTTGATGAGGCTATTTTTCCTTTCAAAGAACTTCATCCTAATGACGGTGCACTACTTCGTAAAGAGATTATTTTGCTTGACCAAACTCTCCACAATGTTGAACGCGGGGGTGAATTTATTGATGCTCCAACATTGACTAATCCTACTAATAGTTCTCCTGAGATCTTTCAGAGAACATGTGAAAATTTGAGGCAAAATGCTAATGCTGAAGATTTGGTGCAAAACGGAGGAGATGAACATTCTGAAGAACAAGAGGACTTAAGCACTGAAAATGACGTTCATACGCCAACATTTTCTCCCATTGTTTCGTCGGATTCGTTTGGCGCACCCGCGTCACCGTACGCGAGCGGAGAAACATCCTGACGTGACACGCGCGTCTCGCCACAATTTTCTGCAGGCGCCAGGCAACGTACATGCAATACAGACATCGATTCAGGATCTCCTAGCAGCCATGCATCGCATGCAGAGGACAGCAGCAGTGGGACCCGGGATAGCAACAATCATGCAGACTTCAGCCATGCAGATTCCTACGTGAATTCACCACACGCTGACTCAGGCAATAGCTCACGATCTTCTGCTCTACGGAACTCTGCGGTAGGTTCTGTTGCTCCAACTTCTCCAATGCGTCCTACAACACGTGCTTCTCGTGGAATTGTCAAATCAAAAGAATTTACAGATGGTACAATTAGATGGTGTTTATCTAGTACGTCTGATGAACCAGTCAATTTGGAGGATGCTTTAGCAAATAAAGTGTGGAAGGAAGCTATGGATGAAAAGTATAATGCTCTCATGAAAAATAAAACGTGGCACCTGGTTCCTGAAAAACATGGAGCAAATATTATAGATTGTCGGTGGGTCTATAGAATCAAAAGAAGAGCTGATGGTTCCATTGATAGATACAAAGCAAGACTAGTGGCTAAAGGATTTAAACAACGCTATGGTATAGATTATGAGGACACATTTAGTCCTGTTGTTAAAATTGCGACAGTTCGACTTGTTTTATCCATTGCCGTTTTTAAGGGATGGAGTCTGCGACAGTTGGATGTTAAGAACACGTTTTTACATGGTGTTCTGAAAGAGGAGGTCTATATGAGACAACCACCGGGATATGAAAACAAGAGCAAGTTAAGATATGTTTGCAAACTTGATAAAGCATTATATGGTTTGAAACAAGCTCCTAGAGCATGGTACTCTCGTTTAAGCTCACAATTGACAAGTCTTGGTTTTGTTGCTTCAAAATCTGACACTTCATTGTTTATCTATCACATTTTAATGTCACAATTTATATGCTTATTTATGTTGATGACATCATAGTTGCTAGTTCCTCTGAGGAGGCGACTAATGCTCTACTCAAGGATTTGAGCAAAGAATTTGCCTTGAAGGATCTTGGAGAACTTAACTTCTTCTTGGGCATTGAAGTAAAGAGGATTAAAGACGGGCTTGTGTTAAGTCAAGCAAAGTATGCTAAAGATGTTCTTGCTCATGTGGGTATGCTGAATTGAAAAGGATCATCCACTCCTTTGTCATCTTCTGGAAAGATCACAGCTCATAGAGGAGAGTTGTTAGGCCCCGATGACAGTACAAAATACAGAAGTATGGTTGGTGCTTTGCAGTATTTGACTCTTACAAGGCCTGATATTTCTTATGCAGTTAATAAAGTCTGTCAGTATTTACATGCTCCTACTACATTGCATTGGACTGCTGCCAAGCGAATTTTGAGATATATTAAGCATACTATTAGTGTTGGACTGACCTTCATGTGTTCTAAGTCCACATTGATAAGTGCTTTCTCAGATGCTGACTGGGCCGGTTGTTTGGATGATCGTAGATCAACTGGAGGTTTTGCCATCTTCTTTGGGTCTAATCTCATATCCTGGAGTGCAAAGAAACAGGCTACAGTTTCGGTTCAGCATGTAAGAATATAAGTCTGTTGCAAATGCCACGGCTGAAGTAATTTGGGTACAATCTTTACTTGCGGAACTTGGCGTCAAGACAACACAACCACCTTGTTTATGGTGTGATAATTTGGGAGCGACATATTTATCAGCAAATCCAGTGTTCCATGCAAGAGCTAAGCACATTGAGATAGATTTTCATTTTGTCAGAGAGAAAGTTTTAAACAAACAGCTAGAGATTCGTTTTGTTCCTTCAAAGGATCAAGTTGCCAATGGATTCACAAAGCCTCTCCCAGTTTGTCTATTTGAAAACTTCAAGTATAATCTCAACCTACGAGGTTGTGATTAAGGGAGAGTGTTAGAGATAGAAATAGACACGGTTTGTAAACCGTACTATATTCATGCATGTAAACAATGCATGTACGTTGCCTTGTCCACTACAAGACGGACTCTCATGTAACCTCACGTACGAGTCGGGAGCTGTTTGCTACCGGTCTCTAATATATACGTAACAATGCCCTCGATCGTTGTATCGAAGGGAAAACCAATCTAAACTTTGTCACATGATGCCTCTTTTCCATTGATCGGGCCTATCTTCTCCTATGTGGACCTTGGAGGAGAGACTCCCAGGCGCCTTGTTGACGAGGGTGCACTAGAGGACCTTGGGGATGTGGTGCGGAGACCGGCGTCCAGACCAACATGCCGAAAGAGGAGGTGTCCTCCATGGTGGTGAAGCCGTCGTCGAGGCGCTGCACCACGCACCTCCTCCCGACCAGTTGGTCCACCACCTTCGACTTCCATGCAAAAGGGGGGAGCCCGTCGATGACCACATGGACACAAAAGTGGAAGTCGGCATTGTAGGCCTGGGAGATGGCGCGCTATGTCCAGAAGTGGACGTCGAGGCCATCGAGCTTGAAATTGTAGCGCTCGGTGCACATCAGCTCGTTGCTCCGCTCGGCCGAGGAGAACTTGACGAGGTATTGTTGCAGGAAATGTGAACTCACCGTCAGCTCGGAAGGATCCTCGACGTTGGAGCGGTCCGCCCCCGACGGCGCGGAAAGGAACCAAGCCATAAGGGCCGAGTTTTCCCAATCTAGACGCTCGTAGTCGAGGTCATAGGTGGTGGCGATGTAGCAGGTGTCTTCTTCCATGCAAGTTGACGGCTGGACGAGGAACGACATGCCTTCAGGGGGAGAGGATGACGCGCGCAACTCGGAATCGTGGTGAGGATGTTGATGACACGAGGGAGGGATGCGTGGGCGCCTTCATTGGCAAGCGGCGATGAGGTGTTCCGGGGAGGTGCCTGCTTCTTGTAGGCGGGAGAGGTGAGGAGGTGCCCCGACGATTAGAGGAGGGGAGCAGCGGCGGCCCAGCTGGAGGCAATGTGCATGGCGCGTCATAACTCGCGTCCAGCTCTCCTCCTAGGAAGAACCCCTGGGACCACCAGCACCGAGAAAGGCGGAGGTGCAGGGAACAAAGCGGTGGGGCGGCGCGGAGGAGTCTGGGCCTCGTCATCTTGAACGATGGGGGCGGGGACGCAGAAGCACACCGACTTGCGCACCCGCCGTGTTGGAGATATGCTATATGGGTATCCTCATAGCATGTCCTCTATCCGGATAACCCGGGTGGCCCACAGTTGGTAGCATGGCCCATGGCCTGCTGGGCGGCCCAGTTAGATGGATCTAGAAGGGAGGCCCATGCCGGATAAAGGAAGGCTACGGAGGAGTCACCGACGTACCCGGAGCCTTGGAGTGTAAGACACGCTAGACTAGTTGTAAGCAGTGTAGGACTCTGTAACCTGTCCGGCTAGGACTTTTCCCTGTAACACTAGGACCTGGCGACTATATAAGTCGGGCCTATGGGAGCCTTTAGGGCACAATCTCAGACAACCTAGTGTCGACTACGACGCACCTCGCACAGTGAACCAATCCATGTAACTCGGCATATTGCCCTTATAGTGATTTATAGCAGGAATAGGATTCCGCCACCGTTGTGGGATATGAACCTGGGTAAGCTGTGTTACCTCGTACCCATCAACCGTCCTCCTTCCCCCACGTCTCTAAACACACACTGTGAGGACCCCTCCATGGCGTACTCGTCGGCAATACCACGACAATTGGCGCCCACCGTGGGGCAAGAGGCGCTTCAGGCTCTTCAGCGGGCGAGGACCAAGATCTTCGCGGGAATCGGCAAAACCGTAGCCATCGGTCATGTTCTCTTCTCCGGCAACATTCCGATCGTCCCTCCCAATGAGTTCTGGATCCCGGTGAAGACGAACCCTACGCGGTGCTCGATCGTCCCCATCGGAGATATCCACCTCTTCATCGGCGAAACCGACTCGGGTACTAGTTCCCTGGGAGTCGGAGGAACATCAAGACCCGCATGAACCAACTACGGGCAGGATACGTTCGCGGAAGGATCAATGTCGGATCTCTCCTCGGAGTTTGCCGGCAAAGATCGGAAAAATTCAAGGCCCACCCAAACCGCCCCTGTGCAGGATATAACGGTGGAAGATCACTGCAAGTCCGCCGGCTTCGTCCACGCGTCTGGACAACAAGATCCAAGTTCGTCGGCGTGGTTACCATCTTTGATCTAGCGCGTTGCGTTCAGAGAGAGGGCGAAAATCCCCGCGATTACCTTGCCAGGTGGCTCCATATAAGAGCCGATCTGGCGCATTACCCTAATGATGATGCCATGTATCACTTTCTGGAAGGACTGGACCAAGGTACGCTTCTCCGGCATTCTCTAAGTCGGCAGCAGGCTTTGGGATGCCATGCCCCTCCGCGTCCGACAAGCAACTGAGACAAGCATGAGGCATCGCAGGAGGGTAACAGCAAGAAAGCTAACCCACCGCCACCTCCTCCTCCGTTGCCACCTATAAGCCACCATGGCGGAGGAGGCTCGCGTCGTTCACGCAGCTCATCCCCTGATGGCAAGAAGAAGAAAAGAAGCCCGAAGCCATACGATGCACGTTTGCGCCTGGACAAGATCCACGAGGCCCGGGAAGGACCATACCTGGGACCATGTTGATTTGGACCTGTAATATGGTCCGCAACTTACCCCAAAGTTTATGGATTGACAAGACCATCAAGACCTATGACGGCACCGCCAAGCCAGCTACGTGGTTGCAGCACTACGGTAACGCGGTGGAGATCGTTGGGGGTAACCCCGACGTTACCGTCAAGTACCTCCCATTGATGTTGGCGGGCACGGCCCGTCAATGGATTGATGACTTACCGGAAAGATCCATCTACAATTGGTTGGACATGCAAGAAGCATTCACCAAGAACTTCTAGGGTACGTACAAACGTCCCTGCACTGTTGGGGATCTACAGCGGTGCGTGCAGGAGAAAGACGAGACATCTCACGCCTACCTCTCCCGCTGGCTGGATATGAAGAATTCCTGCGCAGGAGTGCATGCTCAGACCGCCATAGCCACCTTCATCGATGGGTTGGAAAGGGGCACGTTGCTCCGACATAAGATGAAGCGCTTGTAGGACAATCACCAGCTAGACTTGAACCAGATGATTCAGTTGGCCAGTGAGTTCGCAGCTGCCGACGATGATGCTCGTGGATCTCTGCCGGCAATGACCGTTCTAACTCAAGCTCGGAGGAACAACAGCACAAAGCGGAAATCCGCACCAGAAGAAAAGCAATCCCCCGACATGGTCGCTATGACTTTTGCAGGACGAGGTGATGGCGGACAGCATGGCCGAGGACGGGGAGCTGGCCATGGGTAGCAGCGAGGAAGTGAAACTACCTCGGCAGCGCTCCGCGTTCCCCAAACCTACGAGGAGTACCGTGATATGCCGTGCCTCGTACACCTCGATGCCAACGGAAAGGCCACACACACCAATTTCCACCACAAGTTCGTTAACGACCTCAAGGAGGACCCGGAGTCCGGCTACAAGCAAAGTCGAAAGAACAGACCGCGAGGAAAGGGCAAAGGGAAGAAGAAGGAGGATGAGTCCAAGGATTCAAGTGACATGGACGAGGATGTTGACCCCAATCACGCCGCCAAGAGTGACGGCAAGGGCAAGAACCCCTTCAAGAAGAAGAAGGAAGTTTTCCACACTTCCCTTGGCACCCCCACCGTCCAACAACAGAAGACCTCCATGAGGATACTGATGGTTACTCTACTCCCAGTTCCCCAATTCCTACGCTGGTTGGAGATTCCAATTACTTGGGACAGGAAGGATCACCCAGAACTCATCCCTATGGAGAACCAATACGCCATGGTCATCAACCCCCTAATTGACGGCAATGAGTTCACCAAATGTATGGTGGATAGTGGAAGCAGCATCAACATCATGTACCTGGATACACTGCAGAAGATGAACTTGACGGAGGCAAACCTAAGGCGGACCAACACCATCTTCCATGGCGTAGTTCCTGGTCGGGAGGCTCGGTCCCTTGGGTGCATCACACTTCAGGTCGCTTTCGGTGATGTTAATAATTACTGCCAAGAACGCATGACCTTTGAGGTGGTCCCCTTCAAGAGCGTGTACCACGTCATATTCGGCCGCGACATATTCCACACCTTCATGGCCAAGCCATGCTTCGTCTACAACAAACTCAATATACCCGGACCAAACAGTGTCATCACCGTATCCGGAAGCTTTACCAAAGCAAGGGACTGCGAGATTGGAGAAGCAGCCTACGCAGAAGCTGTCCTCTACAGTGAAGAATTCAAGGAGATCTAGAGCAAGGTCGATGCCTCAGAGATGCCCGCATCGAAGAAGCAGATTTCTGACTCAACCCAGCATTCAAGGCCGCCATCGAGACCAAGCCGGTGGAACTTGTGGTAGGCGATGCCTCCAAGACCACCGCCATCGGGACAAACCTGGACACTAAATAGGAAAGCGTGCTCATCGAGTTCCTCCGTGAGAATAGGGACATCTTTGCCTGGCAACCTGCCGACATGAAAGGTGTTGTTGTGGTATTGACGACGATTACGCCATGGAGGGGTCCTCACAGTGCGTGTTTAGAGACGTGGGGTAAGGCGGAAGGTTGACGGGTACGAGGTAACACAGCTTACCCAGGTTCAGATCCCACAACGGCGGTGGAATCCTACTCCTGCTATAAATCACTATAAGGGCAATACGCCGAGTTACAGAGATAGGTTCGCTGTGCGAGGTTGTCTGATGTTGTATGAGATTGTGCCCTAAAGGCTCCCATAGGCCCGACTTATATAATCGCCATGTACTAGGTTTATAGGGAAAAGTCCTAGCCGGACAGGTTATAGAGTCCTACACCGTCTAATACTAGTCTTGTGTATCTTGTACTCCAAGGCTCCGGGTACGCTGCTGACTCCACCGTAGCCTTCCTTTATCCGGCATGGGCCCCCCTTCTAGATCCACCTAACTGGGCCGCCCAGCAGGCCATAGGCCATGCTACCGACTATGGGCCACCCGGGTTAGTCGGATAAGAGACATGCTATTAGGATACCCATATAGCATATCCCCAATAGTAGCCCCCGGAGAACTCCGAGATCTTGCGTCGTCTTGCCTCTTCACGTTGAATGCTCCGTCTAGATGGATGTCGGCAAATCGTCAAGAAATACCTCCCAAAAGAACCCTGCAAGGTTTTCTCTATCTTCGAATGGTAAGCCGGAGAAATGCTGAATCTTCCATCATACTCTTCCGTAGTCGGATTAAATCCGTCCATGCTGGAATCTTCGATGTGATGGCTCATCTACCTGTGTCAGCTAGGACGATGTAGACTTAGGTCAGCGACGCCTCGTAACTCACACATGCATAGAACGCAATCATATCCGATTTTCCCGCGCGAGTGATACGAACCGTTGGCGGCGACGGTTGGAGAAGTGGCAAAATTACCGTGCACGTTCACGAACACGTCGTCTACGCGGCAACCGTCCGACCAGCTGCACGAATCTTGACGCAGAGCATGATAAATAGTAACCGTGGGACACTTGCCACTTTTTACCTCATTCTCCCGCGTCATCGTATTCTTCCTCCTCGAGCTCTCCGCGAGAAACCTCGAAAACCCTAGCCTCCCTCTGCGTCAGTCGCATCCTTCCAGCACCCCATGGCCAGCAGCAGCTCCTCCCCATCGATGGCGGCGCCGAGCGAAGCCACGATGAAGCCGGCGAGCTCCGTCGTCGTGCCCCCAGAGGGCATGGTCATCCCTGCATCGGCGGTGATTGGAACCACCGGCGGCGACCATAATCCGACGGCGCTAGAGCCTCTGGAAGAAGAGCTAGACTCACACAAGGGCGACTGGCGCGGCTCGGACATCACCGACCGCGACATCCAAGAGATGGTCGCTGAAGGCTACCTCCCCTCGACGGAGGGGCTCGCCTGGCGGGCGGCGCCGGCCGGCGAGGTGACACCTTCTCCCCAAGTCAGAGAAAAGGTGTACCTCAAGGCTCAGCTGGTACGCGGCGTTTCTTTGCCCATCTCCCACTTCTTTCTCTCCGTCTTGAACCACTACAAGGTCCAACCCCATAACCTCTCCCCCAATAGCATCTTAGTGCTTAGCAACTTTGCGGCACCTTGCGAGGGTTACCTAGGGATTAGGCCTAGGTTAGACTTGTTCGTGTACTTCTTCACCGTCAAACGTGAAGCCGTACATAGTAGGGAGGAGCTTAGAAACTGCGGCACCATAAGCTTCAAGATCCGACCTGGCCGGCGGTTCCCCGACATCGTCGGCCACGAGTCCTGCAAGAACTGGCAGCGGACGTACTTTACGGCCCCGACATTCCTTTGGCGGGCCGAGAAGTAACGTACCCGGACTTTGCGGATGGAGCCGCCACTGAAGTTTCCTCATGGAGATCCCATGCCTCCCTTCCCTCCGACCTCGACGCTTCTCGCGCAATAAGGCGGATCAAATGGTTCGTAGAGACGGGTTTGACCGGCTTGGACCTGGCCATGTGCTGGTTCATCAGGCGAATCCAGCCTCTGCAGCACCACGCGAAGTTCATGCACGAGTATACCAGTGATCGAAGGGATACCCTCCGGATCTCCGTGGATAACTTCTCGAGCGACTCCGTCAATCTCCGCCTGAAGGACATCGTCAAGGTGAAGGATAAGAAGCATGGCTTCACCATCACCTGCGACATGTACGTAGACGGAAAGTGCCCAAAGGTAGATATGTATTTTCCGTGTACGACATATACTCTAGTTTCTCCGTCTTGCCATTACCATCCCATCTAACACGGTGATTTCTAACTTAACAGCTTAGCGATCTAGATGAGGACAACCTGGCTGCCCAAATCTACGATCCAAAGATGAAGGAAGTCACGGTCGTGTCCGACGACGAACTCCTGTTGGCGCGAAAGCGGAAGATCTCCACCTCTGACGCTACCGACGGAGGCAAGAAGAAGAAGACGGAGGGTGGAGCCTCCAAGAAGACTACCGCCGCCCTGGAGGCGGAAAAGAGAAAAGCCACAGGGATTTTTGCCAAAGCACCCCCCCTAGTGTAAGCTTCTCATTCTCCGACATTGTCTTATTTATCTGTCTTGTTCCTGTACTTATGCACTTTGCACGTTTCAGGAAGAAAGCCACAACCAGCCTCAAGAAGACCTCCAAGACTTTGGGGACTTCTAGAAATATCAAAGATATGCTGCATCGCGACTCCTCCCCCGTCATCGCCCCTGCTACTCCTGTCGTCAAGCCTTCCTCTGCCCCGACAAGCTCTCAAGCTCAGGAGGCACCAGGCCCTTCCGCCATGGAAGTGGACTCTGGCGCTTCTACCGAACTCGCTGTTGTCGGCGAGCAGGCGACGTAGGAGAGCGCTGCTCTTCAAATGGCTGAAGCTTCGGCTAAGGATGCCATCGGTAGCGGCAAGGCGACAGTGGGAGCTGGTACCTCAAGGCGGCGCCTTCTCCCGAAACCCTTCGAGTTCCCGAAGATAGTTTACCCGGCGCTCCTGCCGAGTAACACAACTATGGTTCCTGGAGGAGTGCCGTCATCTCCGACGTGCGGTATTGAGGAGCTGCTCTGACAAGCAGATATCTTGCAGGGAAATAGCATTTCCTTTGGCAAGCTACTGGCCGAGAGTGCTACAAACCTCAAGATTATTGCACTTGTAAGTTTTACTTTGCCTTTTGCATTTCATTATGAGTATCCCACTATAGTCCCCGAGGATGTAGACGGAAAACCGTAGGTTTTGCATCTATATGCTCTAAGAGTGACTAAGTTAGAAAAAACTCTCACTGTAGCCCCCAAGCATTTAGATGGAAGAAACTATTCCAACTAGATGCTGTAAGAGTAGCATACGCAGTGTTTATATTTTTCAATACTGTAGCCCCCAAGCCTCTAGTTGTAACTGAATTAGTTCCGACTAGATGCTTAAAGAAAAGCTAAGTATTTTCCGAGTTAAAACTTTATACTGTAGCCCCCAAGCTTCTAATCGAGAACTGAAGTAGCTCCGACTAGATGCTTTACAGAAAAGCTAAGCATATTGCTAAGTTGAAAAAACTTTCGCTGTAGCCCCCGAGCGCCTAGATGGAAATTTTTTGACTAGGTTCTCCAAGCAGACTAAACAACAGTTTTAACTTTTCCTTTGTTTCACAGAACGAGAATGCTCGGCGGGGCATGGCCAACGACAAGTACCAGAAGATGCGGGCATATCTTGAAGCCGAAAAGGGTAAAACTGCCATCTTGAAGAAACAGATCATCAAAAACAAGAGTCTTTTTTATTTTTTGTGCATTCCGTCTTGGTTTTATGCCTTCCTTCTTCGAGTACTCACTCTGTATTTTGTTTTCTCCGACTTGTAGAGCATGTCGCCAAGGCCAAGGATATTGTCGAGCAGTCCAAGCACATTCAGCAGCTGGACAGCGAGAACAAAATACTTAAGAAGGAGAGGGAAGAGATGCTGAAGATGCACGAGGATTCCATGAAAGCCCTGCAAGATTCCGCCTCCGCGGAGATCAATCGCTTGAAGGAGGAGATTGCGATCTTAAAAGATCAGAGCAAGCTGCTGATGAGCAAAACCATCGCCATAGCGAGGCGTTTAAGCTCCTCCAACAAGATAAGGAATCCTTGGCGGACACCGTCTGGCAAGCTAAGGCCAGCATCTTCAGTAAGTGTCCTCCGCCTTGTATTTCTGTAGTCTGGATACTTAGAGTTTATTGAACTCATGCGATCCTTGTCGGAATTTTCAGCGCCTATGGGTTTAACCCGCTCGCCTCCTTCGGACAAAGAATGCATGGTTCTTGCCAGAAACTTCATCAACACCACCATCGCCCAAGCCAAGGAGATTGCCAAGCCCCTCCAGATATATATCAAGGCTTCAGACTCTGTGACGAAGTACTCGGAGATTCTGCGCCGAGCCCCCGAGCGCCTCACGAGCTGGAAAGCTTCATGTGCACGGGCTGGCGCAAGGATGGCGCTTTCAATGGTGAAGGCACACTATGAAGATGCCGACATCGACACGGTGACCTCTGGCATCCCCGACGTGGATGATGACGGCAAGGAGATTGACCACAAAGCCATCCTGTCATCACTCGCGGGTTATGACACCAGAGTTGCCGAGTTGGTGGACGTTGACGTCTTCGTGCCCAGGAACACTATCGACAGCGTCAACCAAGATTCCTTCGAGTCTCATCACAGTGCCGACGTTGAGGGTGATTCTCCGGTTGGGGACGATGCAGCCTCCAAGTCTCCTGCGCCCAAAGAATGAAAAACACTTTGTTATTTCTGTTTCACCTTTGGTGTGTGCATTGGAAAAACTTGGTGATGTAACTTAAGGCGGAAAACAATGATTGTTATGCCCTGCTACTTAATAATTTAGTTCCTAGCATGTATATATTTTTTAAGCAAGTGATGTCTTATCCATTACTTTGGTTCTTATGCTTGACTTTCCGTGAGTCGGAAGACTCGTTGTCGGAATCATGCGCTTAGGTGATGATGCCCAATGGCACCGTCAATAACCTGAGCACAAAAACACCGATAATAAGTGCCGAAAGTCACTACTCCAGAATCCACATAAAAACAACAAAGAACGTGTAGACCAAAAAACTTAACCTAACGCTCGTAGGCGGAATTTTCACAAGTGCAAACGCAAAGCTTGTGCATAAAGGTTTTATATGATCCAAAAATAAACACTAAAGGAGGTAAAACACTCAGAAGTATGAGTAAACCAAAGAGCTTTATTTCATTGATCATATAAGAGATACATAGTTAGATATAAATGCTAAGTGTAGAAAGGACGTAGCTGTGCTATGTTTCATGGCCGATCAAGCTCCGGGTAGTCATCATCCGGGTCACGTCGCTTACGCTTATGATCTTTGTTGGGTCTATCCTTTAGTTCATGATTGTCAACAAGGTAGTAAGACCCATTGAGCAGCGCCTTGCTTATGATGAACGGTCCTTCCCATGGCGGGGATAATTTGTGTGACTTTTTCTGCTTAAGTCGGAGCAACAAATCCCCCTCTTTAAAAGAGCGATGCCGAACGCGGCGACTATGGTAGCTGCGCAGCTTCTGCTGGTAGATGGCGGATCTTTGGCATGCCAAAACGCGCTCCTCCTCGAGAAGGTCCACATCTAGGCGTCTAGATTCTTCAGCGTCATCTTCGTCGTAGGCGGCAACTCTTGGTGCATCGTGGAGGATGTCGGAAGGCAGGATGGCTTCTGCTCCATATACCATGAAGTAAGGGGTGTAGCCGGTAGATCTATTAGGTGTAGTTCGTAAACTCCATAGTACAGATGGTAATTCCTCCGCCCAGGCTCCAGTTACTCTATGTAGCGGTGCCTCAAGACGTGGCTTGATCCCCTGCAGAATTAATCCATTGGCTCGCTCAACCTGACCGTTGGATTGTGGGTGTGCCACAGATGCAAGGTCAAGTCGGATGCCTTTCTCCCAGCAATATGCCTCCACTTCTCCGAGTGATAAATTGCTGCCGTTGTCGGTGATAATTCTATGTGGGAGACCAAATCTCAACACTAGATCCCGGACAAACCTGAGGGCAGTTGCCCCATCAAGCTTTCTAATGGGTTTAGCTTCTATCCATTTGGTGAATTTATCAACTGCTACAAGCAGATGTGTAAACCCACAAGGTGCCATCTGTAACAGTCCCACCATGTCTAGCCCCCAGACCGCAAACGGCCAAGTTATTGGTAATGTTCGCAGTTCTTCAGCAGGAACATGTGGTTGTCGGGCATAATACTGGCATCCCATGCATGTCTCAACCAGCTTGTCGGCGTCCGCCTTCGCGGTCAGTAAGTAGAATCCTTGCCGGAAGGCTTTCGCGACCAACGATCGAGGAGCGGCGTGATGCCCGCAATCTCCGAGATGGATTTCGCGTAGGATTTCCATACCTTCTAGCTGGGAAACACACTTTAGGTATACACCAGTAGTGCTCCTTTTGTAGAGTTTGCCCATTGATTATGGTATAACCCTTTGCTCGTCGTACTATTTGCCATCTTTCTACTTCGTCGTCGGGCAAAGTTCCGTGTTCGAGGTATTCCATGAACGGTTTTGTCCAAGCCGGAGGGACCTTAGTCACCATGTTGACGAAAGAGTCAGCTCTATCCAGGTTGTCGATGTCGGCTCCCTTCACGAATTGTGTGCGCAGGTGTTCGAGGAAAACTCCTAGCAGAATTTGCTTACGCCCTGATCCTAGCTTAGACAGCAGATCAGCCGCCTCGTTTTGTTCCCTAGGCACATACTTAACTTCGTAGCCCAAGAAGCTCTTGGCTATCTCGTCCACTTCGTCTCGATATGCCGCCATCATAGGGTTCTACGCATTCCAGGTGCCAACCACTTGCTGGGAAACCAAGTCGGAATCTCCACAGCAAACTATGCGCTTGATGCCAATATCCTTGGCTACACGTAATCCGTGAATGAGTGCTTCATACTCCGCCATGTTGTTTGTAGCCTCGAAGTGGATCTGCAGAACGTAGTGTAGCTTGTCTCCTGTTGGTGACTGTAGCAATACCCCATCCCCCGAGCCGTTGAGCAACTTTGATCCGTCAAAGTGCATCACCCAGTACTCTGGTTCTGGCAACGGAGTAGCATCTGGCAACTCCGTCCAATCTGCAATCAAATCCGCCAAGGCTTGTGACTTGATAGCATCGCGTCTCTTGTAGGTGATCTCTAAGGCGGCAAGTTCAATGCCCCACTTCGCGACCCTTCCTGTAGCGTCGCTGTTATTGATAATGTCGGACAGTGGAGTCTTGCTCACCACTGTGATTGGGTGCTCCTGGAAGTAATGCCTCAGCTTCCGAGAAGCGAGGAATACTCCATAAGCTATCTTTTGGTAGTGCGGGTAACGCTGCTTGGACTCCGTCAAGACCTCGCTTACGTAGTAAACTGGTCGTTGAACTCCGTGTTCATAGCCTGGTTCCTTCCGCTCTACGACGACGACGATGCTAATAACCCGGTTGGTTGCCGCCATGTAGATTAATAGGGGCTCACCACGCTCGGATGCTGCAAGGATGGGCGCTGAGGAAAGAATCTCCTTGAGCTACTTCAATGATGCATCTGCTTCGTCCGTCCACGTGAATTTGTCCGCCTTCTTCAGCAACTTGAACAGCGGCAAAGCCTTTTCTCCAAGTCGGCTGATGAACCGACTAACTGCTGCAACACAACCTGTTAGTCGTTGAATGTCCTTTAGGCATGTCGGATGGTTTATGTTTAAGATGGCCTTGATTTTCTCCGGATTGACCTCGATTCCATGCTAGGAAACGATGAAGCCCAGCAATTTGCCGGCTGGAACCCCGAAGACGCACTTCTTGTTGGGGATATGCTATATGGGTATCCTCATAGCATGTCTCTTATCCGACTAACCCGGGTGGCCCATAGTCGGTATCATGGACTATGGCCTGCTTGGCTGCCATTAGGTGGATCCGAAGGAGGCCCATGCCGGATAAAGGAAGGCTATGGTGGAGTCACCAGCCTTGGAGTGCAAGATACACAAGACTAGTAATAGACGGTGTAGAACTCTGTAACCTGTCCGGCTAGGACTTTTCCCTGTAACCCTAGGACCTGGCGATTATATAAGTCGGGCCTACGGGAGCCTTTAGGGCAACGATAACTTAGACTTTCTAGTCACCTCGCACAGCAAACCTATCTCTGTAACTTGGCGTATTGCCATTATAGTGATTTATAGCAGGAGTAGGATTCCGCCACCGTTGTGGAATCTGAACCTGGGTAAGCTGTGTTACCTCGTACCCGTCAACCGTCCGCCTTACCCCACGTCTCTAAACACGCACTGTGAGGACCCCTCCATGGCGTACTCGTCGGCAATACCATGACAGTTGGCACCCACCGTGGGGCAAGAGGTGCTTCAGGCTCTTCAGCGGGCGAGGACCAAGATCTTCGCGGGAATCGTCAAAACTGTGGCCATCGGTCGCGTTCTCTTCTCCGGCAATGTTCCGATCGTCCCCCCGACGAGTTCTGGATCCCGGCGAAGACGAACCCTAGGCGGTGTTCGATCGTTCCTATCGGAGACATCCACCTCTTCATTGGCGAAACCGACTCGGGCACTAGTTCCCTGGGAGTCGGAGGAGCATCAAGACCCGCACGGACCGCCTACGGGCAGGATACGTTCGCGGAAGGATCGATGTCGGATCTCTCCTCGGAGTTTGCCGACAAAGATCGGAAAAATTCAAGACCCACCCAAATCGCCCCCGTGCAGGATATAAAGGTGGAAGATCACTGCAAATCCACCGGCTTTGTCCGTGCGTCTGGACAGCAGAAATACAAGTTCGTCGGCGTGGTTACCATCTTCGATCTGGTGCGCTGCGTTCAGAGAGAGGGCGAAAACCCCCGCGATTACCTGGCCAGGTGGCTCCATATACGAGCCGATCTGGCCAACTACCCCAATGATGATGCCATCTATCACTTTGTGGAAGGACTGGACCATGGCATGCTTCTCCGACATTCTCTAAGATGGCAACAGGCGTCAGGATGCCTCACCTTCGAAGGCATGGTGAACACCGTCAACAACTACGCGAAGGCTGAAGCGGCAGCTCAGACAGCGCTTGCGCTCATTGACGGAGCCCCTCCAATTCAGCCACCTCCACCACCACCTCCAGCCGCCATCGTCGCAGCAGCACCACCACTTCCAGTCATCGTCGAGGCCGTTGCACCTCCACCGCCCGTCATAGAGGAAGTCCTGGCACCCTCCGACTCTGCCATTGACGCGCTTTATGCTGATTTCAGTGCAGATTCAGAGGAAATAGACTTCAGTCCAGAAGAGCTAGACTCCGCTATGCAGGAGATGGAGGAGGAGTACTCGCGCGACGAGCAAGCTAATAACACCGTCATGTCTCGAGGGGTGTTCGTCACCATTGGGACAGCGATGGACGAAGACCAGCCCAGGCAAGCTCTGCCTACGACACTGGATAAGGGGAAGGGGCCACTAATTGCTGACGACATTGATCGCGCAAAGGTCATGCGGCCTCCGCCTAACCTAGTGCAGCAGCCGCAGGAACTCGGCACCGGTCCAAGCAACAACAACACCGCGAACTTGCCGCCTCCAGCATCCACGTCGGCAGCAGCCCATGTTACTCCAGCTGATAGAGTGATGTACGGCAATCTCCTCGTTGAGCCTCTAACTGTTGATCATATCCGGAACGTGACTCAGCTTGACGAGAAGCGCCAGCAGCTCCTGGAGGAGGCGCAAGCTATCGCGGAGCAAGGCGCTAAACTAGATCGAGATCTGGTCAACGCACAGAAGTCCATAGAGAAAGCAAGAGCAATGGAGGCCGAGTACAAGACTCTGCTGCAGCAGCAGAAGGCTAAGAAAGCTCCGGCTCGCGTCATCAATGATCCTGGTTTACGGCGCAACCTAGGATGGGCTCCCTCGAAGCCGGCACAGGCCAAGCCATACATTGATAGTGAAGGCAAGCAGGTGATGCCCACCCCACTCCTTAACCTCGCCGTCGCCAAGACCCTTCTGGAGCAGGATAGATCGCCTGAGGCAGTCGAGCAGGTCTATGACCTAGTGGCCAAGGCGGTAAAGCAGCAGGAAAAGGCCACCTCTCAGAGGCTTGAGTCTGACGCAGCGCTCTGCCGATCTAGCCAGTACAAACCGCCAAGGGACAGATCTCCTCAGGATGTCGGATCACGGACGGGTTCATCAGAACGAAGATGGAGGGATGCGCGCAACAGGAAGGATGCTATCCCCATATCTTCCGACCACGGAGAAAGAGCCCAACCTCGCCGCCCATCGCCACCGCCCCAATCCCCCCGACGTCAGGAAGATTACAAGACTCACCATCATATGGATATGCCCCCTCCAAAGCAGTGCGGCATCGTCATCCGCGACAACGCGGCACAGACCCATCATGATGGAGAGCGCCACCAAGGACATAAGAGCAGGTCACACCATGACCCTCCGCGTCCGGCAAGCAACCGTGATAGGCGTGGGGCGTCGCAGGAGGGTAACAGCAAGAAGGCTAACCCACCGCCACCTCCGCCTCCGTCATTGCCAAGCAGTCACCATGACGGAAGAGGCCCGCGTCGTTCACGCAGCCCATCCCCTATTGACAACAAGAAGAAGCACCCGGATCCATACGATGC
The DNA here is from genome assembly GCA_023614405.1 of Avena insularis. Lineage (NCBI taxonomy): Eukaryota > Viridiplantae > Streptophyta > Magnoliopsida > Poales > Poaceae > Avena > Avena insularis. Next base: position 235,459,160 of record CM042687.1, on the reverse strand, counting down.
ATGTTCACGGATCGATAAGATCCACGAGGCCCGGGAAGGACCATACCTAGGACCACGTTGCTTTGGACCTGCAATACGGTCCGCAACTTACCCAAAAGGTTTCCGGATTGACAAGACCATCAAGCCCTATGACGGAACCGCCAAGCCCGCCACATGGTTGCAGGACTACGACAACGTGGTGGAGATTGCCGGAGGCAACCCCAATGTCGCCGTCAAATACCTCCCGTTAATTTTGGCGGGTACGACCCGTCAATGGATAGACGACTTGCCGGAGAAATCTATCTACAACTGGTTGGACATGCAAGAAGCATTCACCAAAAACTTTGAGGGTACATACAAGCGTCCCTGCACTGTGGGCGATCTACAGCGGTGCATGCAAGAGAAAGACGAGACATCTCGCGCCTACCTCTCCCGCTGGCTGGATATGAAGAATTCCTGCGCAGGAGTGCACGCCCAGACCGCCATGGCCGCCTTCATCGATGGATTGGAAAGGGGAACGTTACTCCGACATAAGCTAAAGCGCTTGCAGGACAATCATCAGCTTGACTTGAATCAGATGATTCAGTTAGCTAGTGAGTTCGCAGCTGCCGCCGACGACGCTCGTGGCTCTTTGCCGGCAACGGCCGTTCCAACCCAAGCTCGGAGGAACAGCAGTACAAAGCGGAAACCGCTCTAGAAGAAAAGCAATCTACCGACATGGTCTCCATGACTTTTGCAGGACGAGGAGAAGGCGGACAACGTGGCCGAGGAAGGGGAGTAGGCCGTGGGCAGCAATGAGGAAGTGAAACCAACTCGGCGCCACTCCGCATCCCCCAAACGTACGAAGAGTACCACGATATGCCGTGCCTCGTACACCTCGATGTCAATGGCAAGTCCACCCATACCAATCGACACTGCAAGTTCATCAACGACCTCAAGGAAGACCCGGAGTCCGGCTACAAGCAAAGTCGGAAGAATAGACTGCGAGGCAAGGGCAAGGGGAAGAAGAAGGAGGAGGAGTCCAAGGATTCAAGTGACATGGACGAGGACATTGACCCCAAGCACGACGCCAAGAGCGACGACAAGGGCAAGAACCCCTTCGCAAAGAAGGCCCCAGTCTACCACACTTTCCTTGGCACCCCCACCGTCCGACAACAGAAGACCTCTCTAAGGATCCTGATGGCCACTCTCCCCCAGCCCCCCAATACCTGCGCTGGTCGGAGGTTCCAATCACTTGGGACAGGACGGACCACCCAGACCTTGTGCCCACGGAGAACCAATACACCATGGTCATCAACCCATTGATTGACGGCGTGGAGTTCACCAAGTGCATGCTGGATAGTGGAAGCAGCATCAACATCATGTACCTGGATACACTATAGAAGATGAACTTGACGGAGGCAAACCTAAGGCGGACCAACACCGTGTTCCATGGCGTAGTTCCTGGACATGAGGCTTGGTCCCTTGGGTGTATTACACTTCAGGTAGCCTTTGGCGACGTTAACAATTACCTCCAAGAGCGCATGACCTTTGAGGTGGTCCCCTTCAAGAGCGTGTACCACGTCATATTCGGCCGCGACATATTCCACACGTTCATGGCCAAGCCATGCTTCGTCTACAACAAACTCAAGATACCCGGACCAAACGGCGTCATCACCGTATCCGGAAGCTTTACCAAGGCAAGGGACTGCGAGATCAATGAAGCAGCCGTTGCAGAAGCTATCCTCTACAGCGAAGAATTCAAGGAGATCCAGAGCAAGGTCAATGACTCAGAGATTCCCGCGTCGAAGAAGCAGATCTCCGACTCCGCTCCTGCGTTCAAGGCCGCCATCGAGACCAAGCCGGTGGAACTTGTGGTAGGCGATGCCTCCAAGACCGTCGCCATTGAGACGAACCTGGATCCCAAATAGGAAAGCGCGCTCGTCGAGTTCCTCCGTGAGAATAGGGACATCTTTGCCTGGCAACCTACCGACATGAAAGGTGTACCTAGGGAACTTGCCGAGCACAGCTTAAACATAGATCCAAAATGTAAACCAGTGAAACAACCTCTACGACACTTCGGAGATGAGAAGAGACGCGCCATTGGCAAAGAGATAGCTAGGTTACTTAAGGCTGAGTTTATCCGAGAAGTCCTTCACACCCGATGGGTGGCCAATCCTGTACTTGTCCCCAAAAAGGGAACCAATGAATTAAGAATGTGCGTTGATTACACCGGCTTAAACAAAGCATGTCCCAAAGATCCGTTTGCTTTGCCTTGCATTGACCAAGTCATTGACTCGACGGCTGGCTCGGAACTTTTGTGTTTTCTCGATGCATACTCAGGATACCACCAGATCAAGATGAGGAAGTCGGACCAATTGGCCACTTCGTTCACTACCCCATACGGCACGTTTTGCTATGTCACGATGCCCTTTGGGTTGAAAAACGCAGGTGCTACCTACCAGCGGACAATGCAACGTTGCCTTCACAACCAAATTGGTCGGAACGTTCATGCCTATGTGGAAGATATCGTGGTGATGTCTAAAAAGTCAAATGACTTAATCTCCGACTTAAAAGAAACCTTTGATAATCTCCGGAAATACAACATGATGCTCAACCCTAAGAAGTGCGTCTTCGGGGTTCCAGCTGGCAAACTGTTGGGCTTCATCGTTTCCCAGCGCGGAATCGAGGTCAACCCGGAGAAAATCAAGGCCATCTTAAACATAAACCGCCCGACATGCCTAAAGGACATCCAACGACTAACAGGTTGTGTTGCAGCAGTTAGTCGGTTCATCAGCCGACTAGGAGAGAAGGCTCTGCCGCTGTACAAGTTGCTGAAGAAGGCGGACAAATTCACATGGACGGACGAGGCAGATGCAGCATTGAAGCAGCTCAAGGAGATTCTTTCCTCAGCACCCATCCTTGCAGCGCCCGAGCCTGGTGAGCCCCTGTTAATTTACATGGCGGCAACCAACCGGGTTATCAGCATCGTTGTCGTGGTAGAGCGGAAGGAACCAGGCTATGAGCACGGAGTTCAACGACCAGTTTACTATGTAAGCGAGGTCTTGACGGAGTCCAAGCAGTGTTACCCGCACTACCAAAAGATAGCTTATGGAGTATTCCTTGCTTCACGGAAGCTGAGGCATTACTTTCAGGAGCACCCAATCACAGTAGTGAGCAATACTCCACTGTCCGACATTATCAACAACAGTGACGCTACAGGAAGGGTCGTGAAGTGGGGCATTGAACTGGCCGCCTTCGAGATCACCTATAAAAGACGCGACGCTATCAAGTCACAAGCCTTGGCGGATTTTATTGCAGATTGGACAGAGATGCCGGATGCCACTCCGTTGCCAGAACCAGAATACTGGGTGATGCACTTTGACGGTTCAAAGCTGCTCAATGGCTCGGGGGCTGGTGTATTGCTACAGTCACCAAAAGGAGACAAGCTACACTACGTTCTGCAGATCCACTTCGAGGCTACAAACAACATGGAGGAGTATGAAGCACTCATTCACGGACTACGTGTAGCCAAGGATATTGGCATCAAGCACATAGTTTGCTGTGGAGATTCCGACTTGGTTGCCCAAACAGTGGTCGGCACCGAATGCGCGGAACCCTATGATGGCGGCATATCGCGACGAAGTGGACGAGATAGCCAAGAGCTTCTTGGGCTACGAAGTCAAGTATGTGCCTAGGGAGCAAAACGAGACGGATGATCTATTCTCTAAACTTGGATCAGGGCGAAAGCAAATTTCGTCAGGAGTTTTCCTAGAGAATCTACGCACACCATCCGTGAAGGGCGCCGACATCGACAACCCGGATAGAGCTGATTATTTCGTCAACATGGTGGCAAAGATCCCTCCGGCTTGGACAAATCCGTTCATGGAATATCTCGAACACGGAACTTTGCCCGACGACGAGGTCGAAAGACGGCAGATAGTACGACGAGCAAAGGGTTATACCATAATCAATGGGTAACTCTACAAAAGGAGCACTACTGGTGTATACCTAAAGTGTCTTTCCCAACTAGAAGGTATGAAAATCCTACGCGAAATCCATCTCAGAGATTGCGGGCATCACGCTGCTCCTCGATTGTTGGTCACGAAAGCCTTCCGGCAAGGATTCTACTGGCTGACCGCGAAGGCAGATGCCGACAAGCTGGTCGAAACATGCACAGGATGCCAGTATTATGCCCGACAACCACATGTCCCTGCTGAAGAATTGCGAACAATACCAATAACTTGGCCGTTTGTAGTCTGGGGGCTAGACATGGTGGGACCGTTACAAACGGCACCATGTGGATTTACGCATCCGCTTGTAGCAGTTGACAAATTCACCAAATGGATAGAAGCCAAACCCATTAGAAAGCTCGATGGGGTAACTGCCCTCAGGTTTGTCCGGGATCTAGTGGTGAGATTTGGTCTTCCACATAGCATCATCACCGATAATGGGAGCAACTTATCACTCGGAGAAGTGGAGGCCTACTACTGGGACAAAGGCATCCGACTTGACCTTGGGTCTGTGGCACACCCACAATCTAATGGTCAAGTTGAGCGAGCCAATGGATTAATTCTGCAAGGAATCAAGCCACATCTTGAGGCACCGCTACATAGAGCAGGTGGAGCCTGGGCGGAAGAATTGCCATCTGTACTGTGGAGTTTACGAACTACACCCAACAGATCCACCGGCTACACCCCTTACTTCATGGTATATAGAGCAGAAGCTATCCTACCTTCCGACATCCTCCACGATGCACCAAGAGTTGCCGCCTATGAAGAAGATGACGCTGAAGAATCTAGACGCCTAGATGTGGACCTTCTCGAGGAGGAGCGCGTTTTGGCATGCCAAAGATCCGCCATCTACCAGCAGAAGCTATGCAGCTACCATAGTCGCCGCGTCCGGCATCGCTCGTTTCAAGAGGGGGATTTAGTGCTCTGACTTAAGCAGAAGAAGTCACACAAATTATCCCCGCCATGGGAAGGACCGTTCATCATAAGCAAGGCGCTGCTCAATGGGTCTTACTACCTTGTCGACAATCGTGAGCTCAAGGATAGACCCAACAAGGATCATAAGCGTAAGCGACGTGACCCGGATGATGACTACCCGGAGCTTGATCGGCCATGGAACATAGCACAGCTACGTCCTTTCTACACTTAGCATTTTTTATCTAATCGTGTACCTCTTATATGATCAATGAAATAAAGCTCTTTGGTTCACTCATATTGCTGAGTCTTTTCCTCCTTTAGTGTTCATTTTTGGATCATATAAACCTTAATGCACAAGCTTTGCGATTGCACTTGTGAAAATTCCACCTACGGGCATTAGCTTAAGTTTTCTGGTCTACACGTTCTTTGTTGTTTTTATGTGGATTCTGGAGTAGTGACTTTTGGCACTTATTGTCGGCGATTTTGTGCTAAGGTTATTGACGGTGCCATTGGGCATCATCACCTAAGCGCATGGTTCCGACAACGAGTCTTCCGACTCACGAAAAGTCAAGCATAAGAACCAAAGTAACGGATAAGCCAGCACTTGCTTAAAAAATATATACATGCTGGAACCAGTTCTTGAGAAGCAGGAAATAACAACCATTGTTTCCCCCTTAAGTTAACACGTAGTTTTTTCCACATACACATTACAGAGGAAAAAAAATATTACATAATTGTTTTTCATTCCTCTGGCGCGGGCGACTTGGATGCAACATCGTCAGCAGTAGGAGAGTCACCTTCCTCGAAGTCGGCAGTGTTGAGGGACTCGGAGGAGCTTTGGTTGCCACCATCAATAGTTTTCATGGGCACAAACATGTTAAGGTCGACCAACTCGATGACTCTGGTGTCAAAACCTGCGAGCGATGCCAAGATAGCCTCGTGATCTATCTTTTGGCCTTCGTCGTCTACGTCGGGGATACCGGAGGTCACCGTGTCGATGTCGACATCTTCGTAGTGTGCCTTGACCATTGATAGTGCCATCCTTGCACCGGCCCGTGTACATGAAGCTTTCCATTTTGAGATACGCTCGGGGGCTCGGCGCAAGATCTCCGAGAAATTCGCCACAGAGTCCACCACCTTGATGTTAATTTGGAGGGGCTTGGCTATCTCCTTGGTCTGCTTGATGGCGGTGTTGATAAAGTTGCCGGCAAGGACCATGCATTCCTTTGGCGGAGGAGGCGAACGGGTTAACCCCATAGGAGCTGCAAATTTCCGACAAAGGAACGCATGAGTTCAATAACACAAAAAAGTTCAGAGTAACTAGCTTACAGAAGTACAAGACGGAGAATCACTTACTGAAGATGCTAATCTCAGCCTGCTGGAGAGTTTCCGCCATGGAGTCTCGTTCTTGTCGGAGGATCCTGTACACGTCCAGATGGCGCTGATTTGCTCATCGGCAGCTTTCTTCTGCTCTTTCAGGATCGTGATTTCCTCCTTCAAGCGGTTCATATCCTTGTTGGCGGAGTCCTGCAGGACTTTCATGGAATCCTCGTGCATCTTCAGCATATCCTTCCTCTCCTGCTTAAGGATCTTGTTTTTGCTATCCAGTTGTTGAATATGCTTGGATTGCTCAACATTATCCTTAGCCTTGGAAATGTCTTCTGCAAGTTAGAGAAAGAACAGTGCACAGTGAGTACTCGGAGAATGTTGGCACAAGACCAAGTCGGAATACGAAAAAGAAAGGAAAAACAGACGCTTGCTCTTGGTGATTTGTTCCTTCAAGAAGGCAGTTTTACCCTTTTTGGCTTCCAAGTATGCGCGCATCTTCTGATACTTCTCGTTGGCCACGCCCCTCCGAGCATTCTCATTCTATGGAAAGGAAAAGTTTAACGTTGTTTAGTCTACTTGGAGCATCTAGCCGGATAAATATCCACCTACAGGCTTGGGGGCTATAGTGAGATTTTTTAACTTAGCAATATACTTGGTCTTTCTTTAAGCATCTAGTCGGAACTAATTCAGTTTTCAACTAGAAGCTTGGGGGCTACAGTATAAAGTTTTTAAAACTCAATCATATGCTTAGTCTTTCTTTAAGCATCTAGTGGGAACTAATTCAGTTACAACTAGAAGCTTGGGGGCTACAGTATTGAAATTTATAAACACCGCATATGCTACTCTGAAAGCATCTAGTCAGAATAATTCATTCAAACTATATGCTTGGGGCTACAGTGAGAAGTTTTCTAGCTTAGTCACTCTTTGAGCATTTAGATGCAAAGACCTATGGTTTTCCGTCTAAATCCTTGGGGGCTACAGTGGGATACTCATATGAAATGCAAAAGGCAAATAAAACTTACAAGTGCGATGATCTTCAGGTTTGTAGCACTCTCAGCAAGCAACTTGCCGAAGGATAAACTGTTTCCTTGCAAGATTTCTGCTTGCCGGAGAAGCTCCTCAAGACCGCATGTTGGATATGTCGGTGTCGCACCAGGAACCACAACGGAGCTACCCGGCGTAAGTACCGAGTAGACTATCTTCGGGAACTCTATGGCTTTCTTGGGTGTGAAGGCGCTGCCTTCGGCAGACGTACCACTCTCCACCACCGCCTTACCGCTACTGATGGCATCCTTAGCCGGAGCTTCAGCCATTTGGGTTGTGGCACTTTCTTGCGTCGCCTGTTCGCCGACAACGGCAAGCTCCATGGAGGCACCTGAGTCAACTTCCATGGCGGAAGGGCCAGATGCATCTTTGGCATGTGAGCTTGTTGGAGCGGACATAGGCTGGACGCTGGGAGTAACAGGGGCGATGGCGGGAGATGCGTGGGGAGACACGTCACGATGCAACATATCCTTGATGTTTCTAGAAGCCCCCAAGGTTTTGGATGTCTTCTTCAAACTGGTAGTGGCCTTCTTCCTGAAACATGCGAAAAGTATAAGTACAGGAATAAGACAAGCAATGGACAATGTCGGAGGGAAAGAAGCTTACACAATAGGGGGTGATTTGGCAAATGGGATCCCGGTAACCTTTCGTTTCTCCACCTCCAGGGTGGCGGTAGTCTTGTTTGAGGCTCCACCCTCAGTATTCTTCTTCTTGCCTTCGTCGGCATCGTCAGAGGTGGAGCTCTTCCGCTTTCGCGCCAATGGGACATCATCGTCGGACACAACGGTGACTTCCTTCATCTTTGGATCATATATTTGGACAGCCATGCTATCCTCCTCTAGATCGCTGAGCTGTTAAGTGAAAACCCACAGTGTTAGATGAGATGATAATGGCTAGACGAAAGAACTGGAGTATATGTCATACACCAAAAATAAACAGGTACCTTTGGGCACTTGCTCTCTTCGAACATGTCGTAGGTGATGGTGAAGCCTCGCTTCCTATCCTTCACCTTGACGATGTCCTTGAGGCAGAGCTTGACGGAGTCGCTGGAAAAGTTGTCCGCGGAGATGTGGAGGATATCCTTCCTCTCCTTTGTATACTCATGCATCAACTTCGAGCGGTGCTGCAGAGGCTGGATCCGCCTGACGAACCAGCACATGGCCAGGTCCAATTCGGTCAGACCCATCTCTACGAACCACTCTATCCGCCTTATAGCGCGGGAAGCGTCGATGTCGGAGGGAAGGGAGGCCTGGGATCTCCATGTCGAGGCTTCGGCGGCAGCTCCATTGACAAAGTCCGGGTACGTCACTTCTCGGCCAGCCAGAGGGATATCTGGGCCGTAGAAGTACGTCTGTTGCCAGTTATTACATGACTCATGGCCGACGATGTCAGGGAACCGCCGGCCAGGCCGGATCTTAAAACTAATAGTGCCACAGTTCCTGAGCTCGTCCTTACCGGCTCCGGCTTCCCGCTTGACTGTGAAGAGGTAGATAAAGAGATCTAGCCTAGGCCTAATCCCTAAGTAACCCTCACAAAGATCCGCGTAGTTTCTAAGCGCGAGGATGCTATTGGGGGAGAGGTTCTGAGGATGTACTCGGTAATGGTTGAGGACAGCTAGGAAGAAATTGGAGATGGGCAGGGAGACGCGGCGTACCAGTTGGGCTTTGAGGTACACCTTTTCTCCGGCTTGGGGAGAAGGAGTGACCTCGCCGGCAGGCGCTGCCCGCCAGGCGAGCCCCTCCGTCGCAGGGAGGTAGCCCTCGATGATTAGCTCCTTGATGTCGCGGTCCGTGATATCCGAACCGCGCTAGTCGCCCTTGTGGGAGTCGTATTCCTCCTCTAGTAGCTCCAACACTGCTGGGTTATGGTCGCCGCCGGTGGTTTCGACCACCGCGGATTTGGGGATCACCAGGCCCTCTGGGGGCACGATGACGGTGCTCGCCGGCTTCACCGTGGCATCGCCTGACGCTGTCATGGAAGGGGCGGAACTGCTGCTGGCCATTGGGAGGTTACGGTGGTGATTGGGAAAGGTCGAGGAGCTAGGGTTTTTCCGTGGAGTGCGCAGAGAGCTCGAGGAGGCGCTTGCTGGAGGAAGAAGACGATGCAGAGGAGAATGAGGTGAAAAGTAAAATTTCCACCGCTGTTACAATTTATAACCTTCGGCATCAAGATTCGGGCAAAACGATCGAATGGTTGACGTGTGGACGACGTGTGCGGAAGCGTGCACGGAAATTTCGCCACGTTGCCAACCGTCGCCGCCAACGGTTCGTATCGCTCGTGCGGGAAAATAGGACATGATTACGTTCTCTACATGTGTGAGTTACGAGGCGTTGCTAACCTACGTCTACGTCGCCCTAGCTGACACTGGCAGATGAACCATCACATCGGAATATTCCTGCATGGACGGATCCAGTCCGGCTATGGAAGAGTACGATGGAAGATTTCGCAATTCTACGACTTACAAGTTGAAGACGGAGAAAACCTTGCAGGGTTCTTTGGGAGGACTACAAGATATTGCTTGACGATTTGCCGACATCCATCTAGACGGATCATTCAACGTGAAGTGGCAGGACGGCGCAAGATCTCGGAGTTCTCCGGGGGCTATTGTTGGGGATATGCTATATGGGTATCCTCATAGCATGTCCTCTATCCGGATAACCCGGGTGGCCCATAGTTGGTAGCATGGCCCATGTCCTGCTAGGCGGCCTAGTTAGATGGATACAGAAGGGAGGCCCATGCCGGATAAAGGAAGGCTATGGAGGAGTCACCGACGTACCCGGAGCCTTGGAGTGCAAGACACGCTAGACTAGTTGTAAGCAGTGTAGAACTCTGTAACCTGTCCGGCTAGGACTTTTCCCTATAACCCTAGGACCTGGAGACTATATAAGTCGGGCCTATGGGAGCCTTTAGGGCACAATCCCAAACAACCTAGTGTCGACTACGATGCACCTTGCACAGCGAACCAATCCCTGTAACTCGGCGTATTGCCCTTATAGTGATTTATAGCAGGAGTAGGATTCCGCCACCATTGTGGGATCTGAACCTGGGTAAGCTGTGTTATCTCGTACCCGTCAATCGTCCACCTTCCCCCACGTCTCTAAACACGCACTGTGAGGACCCCTCCATAGCGTACTCGTTGGCAATACCACGACACAACGTGCGGCCAAAGAGCTCGAAGCGAAGGGGGCGGAGGATGCTCGCCAGCGTCGACGCTGCCGCAGAAGCCGAGGTAGGGGGCAGCCCGCTTTGCTCCAGGCGCCCAACACCATGCATACGAAGGTGCAGACAGCAGGGGACGGTTCGTCCAGGCAAGAACCCACCACACACTTCAGGGCTGCCGCAGCGCCCGACCAGTGCCTGCCGGCGAGGAGGAGGTCGGTGGAGGAGAGACCGCCCCGGATTTGGTGAGGAGCACTGCGGGGGTTGACGAAACCGCCCTTCCGAGGAAAACCGGGGTGAAGAACTAGGCGGCCTAGGGGCGGCCCTGGTTAACGGTCATGTCTAGGGTCATTCCCAATAAATTTTGTTGTGTCTGCCCTGGTTAACGGTCATGTCTAGGGTCATTCCCAACAAATACCCATTGCAAATCATTATTTAACTTATTCTTATTGCATTGCAAAAATACAACACCGATTCATTAGTGATAAGTGTAATTGATTCTATGTAATTGGAGAATCCAACAAATTGATTTACTCCCTCCATCCCGTATCCAAAGTCCTCCCCCTCCCAGATCAATTTCTTTATTGAAAATAACTTCCTAATTTGGGAAAAGTCTTTCAAATTTGGTCGATTCAAAATCCGAATTTGGGAAAAGTATCTCCGTCGCTTTTCGCGGCAGAAGCACGACGGCGTCCGCCTTGATCCGCCTCCGCCGCTTCCGCGGCAGAAGCCCACCAGCGTCGCCGGTGTCCGCCGCTCCTCCGCCTCGATCCTCCACCGCTTCTGCAGCAGAAGCCCGCCAACGTCTCCTGCGTCCACCGCTCCTCCGCCTCGATACTCTGCCGCTTCCATACCAGAAGCCCGCCAGCATCGACGGCGTCCGCTGCTCCTCCATCTCGATCCTCCGTCGCTTCCGCAGCAGAAGTCCGCCAGTGTTGCCGGTGTCCGCTGCTCCTCCGCCTCGATCCGTTGCCGCTTCCACAGCAGAAGCCCGCCCGCTATGTCGTAGGCCCGAGGGTAGATCCACCTCGCTCTTCCCGTACCTGTCACCATGGACGCCCCCTCATCAAGCTGAAAAGCTCAAGGAGATCTCTTCCCTAGCGGGAGGAATCGAGCCCGGTCGCCCTCGTGTCGACCTCGTCTTCCACCTCCAGCCGACCCTCCTCGTGTTGGACTCCGGCGTTGACGGTCTCCATCGTCCATGTTTGACTCCACCATTTGCTCCATGATGAGCCAATGTACCTCCTGGACTTCCCCTTTGTGCTCTTTATGATACTCCCTCCGACCCATATTAGTTGATTTAGATTTATCTAGATTCGGATGTATCTAGTAGTAAAACATGTCTAGATACATCCGAATCTAGACAAATCCGAGTCAACTAATATGGGTCGGAGGGAGTACTTCTACTGCAGCATGATTGCCTTGCACAATTGCAAGTGCAACCCATGTGATTCATATTTGTAGAATACGAATTTTGTGCTACAATTTTCACTGCCTCTACAACACTACAAAGGAACTCCCAACAAAAAATGCTACCACTAGTTGCTATACTGAACCCATAGTATAGAGCTATAGTAATATATACTTCCCATCCTATCAGGATCAACCAGGAAAACAACTGGAGTTGATCAAGTGCAAACTCAGTAATAGGCAAATTAGCATATTTATATGATACAACGAGCTCTGTGGGTAAGAATATAGAACCCCAACAGGATGCACTTGCAATTTTATAACTCAAGTCCATTCAGTAATACCTACTACAGATAACAATTTTTGAGGATAAAAGCTAAACAGTAAAGAAGCATAATAATCCATCCGCTCAAAATGGATAAACAAAATCAAGGGAAAAAATACTCACTGCATTCGCAATGGTTAACCAATGAAAGCACCGAGGGAGTGGATCCTTTGCGGATGGCCTGGTACCATGATTCCAGTAAGTAATGTTCTGGAATTCTGCATGGGATACAAAACTGCTAACCTCCCCGTCCATGCCCTGAGTATCCGTTTCTTCATTCTTCTTCTCCAATATATAACCTATAGGCAAGTTTCAGACCACCGCAGTCTATATACATACAAGAAGATGGCGCCCAAGTCAGATATTGACCAGTCCTGCTTTAGGTTCCCCTCTAGTATACTCATATTTAATTTTGTGGCAGAATACATACTGGGATGTAATAATGGTCTGAGTCGAGAAACATTCAGACTTCGGCTGGTTCAGAATGTTGCCTTGAACTGTTAATAATGCCATGAGATAAGAAATTTCAGTTTCAGATAGGAACTACCTTTGTTGGGTTACCCCTTTTAGATTCAGACACAGGCAGAACTGTGCTTGGAATTGTCCATGATCATTGCCTGATAGTGGGGACTAAATGTGACTGTGATGTGTTATTATCAGTCAGCTCTAGAAAGTAGAATTAACTGCGCCTGTTTGATTAGAAGATGCTAGCAAATTGACCCCATATTAACGCATTATGGATGCCAAAATTTCCAAATTGTTAGACCTATTACTGACCTATTATTTTTATTTTCCCTTCGTGACATTGATGTCATGATATACATAAAGAGGTCAAGATGAACATGAGAACGCCCAAAATTGATATGCATACACAGTTATCTGGGATGTAAGTTTTAATTTCTCTATACTTTTGTTTTGAGTAATTCTATGATGGTGGTGCTCATGATTTAATCTTCTCTTTGCATAGCTTTTTGAAGAAACAATTTGATGGCAAAGAACTACATAAGCTGGTTTCCAGGAGGAAGAAACTCCCATATAAACCAGCGGATATATGGACATATAACAAGATGCACAAAAAGGACATCTTCTCTAAACTTTTGGTACATGGTAAGAAACCATGCTATGATATGCAATGCTTCCAATCTCGCTCGTTTAGAGGAATGTGTATTATTGTTCTCAAAAGAAACGACATCATGCCCCCAATGTTGATCTTATACATGAATGTGTACTGACCTACACAATATCTACGAGAAGAAATTCCCTCGGGCAAGTGACTCTGATGCTCAAGAATAAGAACAAGAAGCTGAGATTCCTCAAGAACAAGAAGATGAGATTCCTCAAGAACGAGATGGGATTCCTCAAGAACAAGTTGGTCTCGACTTGAATGTGATTGCTCTAGAAGAAGAAGCTGGTCTTGATTTCAATGTGATTGCTCCACTAGAAGTTAGTCTCGACTTGAATGTGATTGCTCCAGAAGAAGAAGCTGGTCTTGATTTGAATGCGATTGCTCCAGAAGAAGTTGGTCTCGACTTGAATGTGATTGCTCCAGAAGAAGCTGCATATTTGGATGCTCTACAAGAAGAAGCTGCATACTTGGATGCTCTACAAGAAGAAGAAGAAGAAGAAGCTGCATACTTGGATACTCTGGAAGAAGATGCTCCAGATTTGGATGATATGGAAGAAGATGCTCCTGATTTGGATGATATGGAAGAAGATGCTCCAGGTGTTCACCATCCAAAACCAGAACCGACAAATGAGCAGAGATTTGGTGTCTACTTTGCCTTGGCGGTAATCAAGTGTAGAGATGTGATACGTCGGAAACCTATCTATAATTTTTGATGCTCCATGCTTGTTTAGTATCTACTTTGCTTTGCTTTGTCTACACTTTGAGGTGTTTTTATACCTTTTCTAAAACTAACCTATTAACAAGTTGCCATAGTGCCAGTCGCCTGTTTTCTTCTGTTTTTGGTTCCAGAAAGGCAGAAAATCAATATTCTCGGAATTGGAAGGGACAAAAGCCAAAGTCAATATTTTACCGTGGGCGACACGAAGTCTAGAGGAGAGACGGAGAAGCGAACCAGGGCAGCCAAACCCCCCTAAGCGTGGCCAGGGGTGGGCCCGCGCCTAGGCAGGGTAGGCCCGCGCCTAGGCAGGGTGTGGCCTCTTCGCCTATAAGAATCCCTCGGGGTGAAAACCCTAAATAATCCATCATACTTCCAGAAAAAGTTCCATAGCACCGCCGCCACCGAAAGGGAGATTCGGGGGACAAAAAGCCTTTGTTCCGGCACCCTGCCGGGACGGGGAAGTGCCCCCAGAGCCATCTCCATCGATCTCCATCACCATCTTCATCACCGTTGTTGATTCCCATGATGAGGAGGGAGTAGTTCTTCCTCGAGGATAAGGGCTCTACCGGTAGTTATGTGTTCATCTCTCTCTATGCATGGTCATATTGTGATCATGAGCTTTGTAATCAAGTAGATCTACCTTGCTACTCAAGTGCTTTAATAGATCTCTGCTCTCCCCATGTGTGTGAAAGTGACAGCGTGCACGCCATGGTGGCACTTAGGTTTGAGTCTACATAAACTTGTAGTACCACTCTATGCTTTGAATAGTAATGTTTTGTTGCTCTGCATGATTATGGCCATTATTGCTCTCTTAGTTGGTTGCTCCCAGTCTTTTGCTAGCCTCCACTTGTATGAATAAGTTCTACTCATGCTTCCAACTCCCAAGAAACCAAGTTATTCCAAAGTGTCCTCTATAAACTTGAACCATTGTGTCATCTATGTTGTATATGCTTGCACTTATACGTTGGAATTAGCAGAACCGTGCTGTCACGGGGAATGTTTTCAGCATTGCACTTGTACTTTGTACTCAGTTGATATCATGCTATTTTGACTATGGGTGTCACTGGTGTGAAATAAAGAGGGAACTTGTAAGTCCATGGAGTATGTATTTTGTGTTAGAGAAACACCTCGGCTGCTAACCTAAGCCATGCCTAATCATGGTGGAAACTTTCAACATCACCATAGTGAGCTATCTATGAAGCATCCTCAATAAAAAGCTATGCATATAGTAAATAAAAAGATCGCTAAGATGCTCATTGTCTGCTTTCCTTGTCATTTTGGTTATGGGATAACTCATATACCATGTGCAAGGGGTACCCAGTTGGCGGTTCTCTATGATACGCATGTACTTACAATGACAAGAACTTACAGGTGACTGAAGTTGAGTAGCATGAGGTGTGGCCCTCATATTCAAGGGACTTGAGATTGCCAACTTATACTTTGTCAAGCATATACTCCATAGTTTGTTCACTTTAACCTTAATCACTTCAAGATGCTTATGGTAGGGGCAATGAGGGCTGAAAGCTAACAAGTACCATAATTTTTGGAAGCTCTTTTTGAAACTTGAAATCCCTGCTTCCCTATGAAGTTATTTGAGTCTCGACCTTCTACCTTTTAGGCACCATTAAGAGAGCATAGTTGTCATTCTGTGTGTAGTGTCCCGAAACTTATTGATTGATGCATATTGTGATATTACTTATTCTTGTGCTATTTGTATCTAGTCACTCTTAAGAACTTTGAAGGTGTCCTATGCATCTATTTTCTATTCCATGAGGGACAAGCTGAATGCCACTATGCCATGTTTTCTGTATGTGAAACAAACAAACGTTTTTCAATGCATGTTATTCATGATCTTTGTTTGTAGTCTTTCATGTTGCATGCACAGTTACTTTGTCCTATTGTTAGAACTCCATCTTTCATGCACATGTTTAGAGTTCTTTGATCCTAGCTTTCAATGCTTGCAATTGGTTTGATCTTGATTGTGATGGTGCATGTCACCTCAAAAATTATTCTTTTTATCACTTACCTACTCGAGGACGAGAAGGAGTTAAGCTTGGGGATGCTTGATACGTCGGAAAAGTATCTATAATTTTTGATGCTCCATGCTTGTTTAGTATCTACTTTGCTTTGCTTTGTCTACACTTTGAGGTGTTTTTATATCTTTTCTGGAACTAACCTATTAACAAGTTGCCATAGTGCCAGTTGCCTGTTTTCTTCTGTTTTTGGTTCCAGAAAGGCAGAAAATCAATATTCTCGGAATTGGACGGGACAAAAGCCAAAGTCAATATTTTACCGTTGCCGACACGAAGTCCAGAGGAGAGACGGAGAAGCGAACCAGGGCAGCCAAACACACCTAGGTGTGGCCAGGGGTGGGCCTGCGCCTAGGCAGGGTGTGGCCCTCCTGGTCGCCTCCCAGCCTCACCTCTTCGCCTATAAGAAGCCCCCGGGGAGAAAACCCTAAATAATCCATCATACTTCCAGAAAAAGTTCCGCTACGCCGTCGGCACCGAAAGGGAGATTCGGGGGACAAAAAGTTTCTGTTCCGGCACCCTGCCGGGATGGAGAAGTGCCCCCGGAGCCATCTCCATCGATCTCCATTGCCATCTTCATCACCGTTGCTGATTCCCTTGATGAGGAGGGAGTAGTTCTTCCTCGAGGCTAAGGACTCTACCGGTAGCTATGTGTTCATCTCTCTCTCTCTATGCATGGTCATATTGTGATCATGAGCTTTGTAATCAAGTAGATCTACCTTGCTACTCAAGTGCTTTAATAGATCTCTGCTCTCCCCATGTGTGTGAAAGTGACAGCGTGCACGCCATGGTGGCACTTAGGTTTGAGTCTATATAAATACTCTTTGTGCCTTAATATATCTATGATTTTCCCCACGTGTGTGAAAGTGACAGCGTGCATACCGTGTGTGGCACTTTGGCTAGATTGAATATTTGTTATGAGTCATATTTGGAGTTGGATGTCTCTATGAAATTGTGGTGTTTGTTGGAACCATCTAGCGCTCAAGGTGACAGTGTGGGGTTATCTAGATTGGGGAAGGCGGACTTTGAGGAGTGTTATTATAGCCCTACCGATGATTAGAGTGTCCAACCGGAGAGTAGTTAAGAGTAGTATCATGAAGAGATGATATTTATATGAGAGAGTGTTCACTAGTGAAAGTTTGATCCCTAGGCCTTGTTTCTAAGCATTGAAACACCGTTTGCTACTAGATCTGTTGCATGTTTGCTTGCTTTAGTCTTTACCTCACCGTCAAGCTATTTTCTGGCACCGTTACCACTTGTATTTCACTATCTATTCGCCGAACCAGTGCACCTATACACCTAACAAGTATATTGGGTGTGTTGGGGACACAAGAGACTTCCTGTATCTTGATTGCAGGATTGCTTGAGAGGGAATACCTTTGACCACTTTCTCCCTGAGTTCGATAAACCTTGGGTAATACACTTAAGGGAAACCTGCTGCTGTTCTACAAACCTCTGCACTTGGAGGCCCAGCAACTGTCTACAAGAATATAAGTGCGTAGACATCAAGATGGAGCGATACAAACAGAGGACAAACAGCTTATTGCATGCCTCCTAGATACAAGTGTACGGACAGTTGAAAGAATATGGGAGAAAGCCTTGGGCCAGATTAAACGAGGCGAAGAAGTAGATGTTTCAAACAAGAGAAAGAGTAATGTGGGACGAAAAAAGAAAGACCTGGGTTTGTCGAGGGCATTGACAGTACCACTGAACAAACGGAAGACAATCCGAGGTCTAGCAATGTCATTGGGTATAGCCCGGTCAACCTTACACAAAAGGTTTCAAATGGGTAAGCTGATGCATCGGAGAAGCAGCTTCAAGCATGTGATGACACAAGAAAACAAGATTAAGATACTAAAGTTCCGCGTCTCCATGCTAGAGCAGAACGATTGACATATCCCCGGCCTTCCTTCCAGTTAATGGACAACATTGTCCATATTGTCGAGAAGTGGTTTGATATGACAAGGAAGAATAACAACTACTATCTACTTCCTGAAGAATTCCTACCCTTGTGCACCATGTGGAATAAGAACATTATTGAAAAAGTAATGTTCCTGACTGCCATGGCGAAGCCAAGGTTTGGTGAAGGTGGCGCAGTGACATTAGATGGAAAAATTGGCACATGGTCATTTGTCCAAGAGAAGCGAGCAATAAAAAAAGTAAAAACAGAGATAAGGGGCAGTTGAAATCTGTGAATGTTACTAGAGATGTTATGAGAGAGTACTTGTGTGAGAAAGTAATTTCTGCTATCCAAGAACGGTGGCCTGGCGAAGATGAAAAAAGAACAATTTTCATTCAACAAGATAATGCAAAACTACATCTTCTCCCTGGTGGTAGGCTTTTTTACGGGTTGTAGAAAATACTGACCTGAAAATTAGGTTGTTGCAGCAACCTCCTAATATTCCAGACATGAATGTCCTTGACTTGTGTTTTTTTATGTCTCTACAGTCTCTCACCAATACAAGAGCACCAGTAACTATACAAGAATTGATAGAGTGTATACAGGTAGAATACCATAAGTACGATGTCAAAAAGCTGACTCGAAGTTTCTTGACACTACGATATTGTATGATTGAGATTATGAAAATTAGAAGGTGGCGTCTTCAGAAAGACACCACACAAGAAAGAGAAAAGACGGCAAACAGAAGGACTGTCACCAATCGCTACATGTGTTACGGCGGAATTTCTCTTACGGAGAAACTCAAACTCTCTTAACTTTGGACAGTGCTTAACTTTTCTTGCCAATACTCAAACTCTCTAAAAAAAATCTGAAACTCACATGCTGACGCGTACATATATCGCATGCGGTTGCATGTTCGGTCTGGAAACTGAATCCTTTTTAGAGCAAAATCTGGAAACTGAATAACTTTAGGGCCAACTCTGGAAAATGTCCTTATTTTATAGTCAAATCATTTATTTTAGTTGCTTGCACGATTCCGATCAGCCAGCGGCGGCGTAGAGATGCGCAGGCAGCCTGGGCTCCGGGACGGCAACGAGCGGCACTTTCATGCGCGTCGTCTGCCCGACTAGCTCCTCCATGCTCACGTCCTCCGGCGAGACCCCGTCCGGCAGCCGCCACGCGAACCCGTGCAGTAGGTTCGCCACGCCTCCCGCCACCACCTTCATGGCAAGGTTGTACGCCGGGCACATGCGCCGCCCAGCGCCGAACGGCAGCAGCTCAAAGTGCTGCCCGCGCACGTCTACCATGGCACCGCTCCCGGCAGCGAACCTCTCCGGCCGGAACTCGTTGGGCCGGTCGGGCCACGACGTCGGGTCGCGCATGATGGCCCAGGCGTTCACCAGCACGCGCGCGCCTGCGGGGACATCGTAGCCTGCGACCACGGTGTGCTCCCGGACCAAGTGCGGGATGAGGAGCGGGGCCACAGGGTGCATCCGCAACGTCTCCTTGACAATGCCGTCGATGTAAGGGAGGTTGGCCAGGTCGCGCTCTTCTACCCACCGGCCGCGGCCCACGACGCGGTCGAGCTCGTCCCTGGCGGCGGCTATGGCGTCCGGCCGGCGGAGAAGCTCCGCCATTGCCCACTCCACAGTCAGGGCCGACGTGTCCGTGCCACCGGCTAAGATGTCCTGGACGAAGGCCTTGACGCCGTCGCGCGTGATCCTTTCTTCTCCCTCTTCCTCAGCGAGCTGCAGGAGCACGTCCACAAGGTCCGTCGTCGCGGTGGGCTCGCCGGCTCCGGTGGCTTTCCGTTGCCGCCGCTCCTCTTCGTGGTCGTCGAGGATCTGCTCGAGGAACCGGTCGTACATCTTGCTCAGCTGCTTCATCCTCCGGACGAATCCCTGCGCGTCGAGCCATCCGAGTAAGGGTACCCACTCGCCGACGTTGCTCACCGAGCCTGCCAACGCGAACGCCTCGTCCAGCGTGCGCCGGAACGCCTGGCCGTCGGGACTGCCGTAGTAGCCCAACCACTTATCCCCGAGCGCCATGCGCAGCATGTTCCGCATCGTGGCGTCCGCCAGGTGTTCCCTTAACTCGATGGCGCGGCCGGCGCGCTCGAACAGGTCACGAAGGAGTGTATGCCGCTCCTGCGCCCGGATGTGCTCGTAGGAGGCGATGCGGCGCGGAGAGAAGAGCTCGGTGGCGCATAGCCTGCGCTCCATGCGCCATAAGTCGCCGTAGGGAGCGTGGACGATGCCACGGTACCCGTACGCGCCGAGCTCCCCGGCGGCGAAGCGCGGCCGGTCGGCGAACGCGAGGTCGTGGGTCTTGAGAACGAGGATGGCGGCCTCGGCGGAGGAAGCGACGATGGTGTGGTAGGAGCCAAGGCGGAGGTGCATGAGAGGACCGTGGCGCGCGGCAAGCGCGGCCAGGGCGTGGTGTGGCGGGATCGTGCCAGCCAGAGCGCCGAGGCTACCAACCACCGGCCAGCCCCTCGGGCCTGGCGGGAGGTTGAGGGCCTTGCGGCGGCTGCGCAAGGAGAGGAGGGAGCCGAGAAGGAGGAAGATGAGGACGGTGACCAAGGCCATGGCGGTGGGCATTGTTGCTGTGAGCTCCACTGTGCAAGTGTGTCTCCGCCCTGTGACGACCAGCACATATATAACGGCAAACCAAGGCTCGCTCACTCAGGCGCGGCGTGTGCCTGCCATCTGCGTGTTGGGCCCACCTATTTTCTTCTGGATTGTCCATGAGTTTTTTTTTTTTTTTTTTTTTTTTGAGAATGGATTGTCGATGAGTTGATCACAATAATTAAGCGTTGATTTGAGGAAGTAAATCAAAATGGTAACTTGAGTAGTACCATGATTACATTATAGCCGGCTTTTCAAAATGTGTTTTTCATACTCCCTAAGTCTGGTACCAAGTCACTTAGACTTGTCTAGATTTATATATATACATGTTTTAATATATAGATATATACTCTTTTTAGACGGAGTATATAAGATAGCATGCCATGGTGGAAATATCGGTAGTTGATAACGAAAACTCTTTTTAGAAGATACCCCTATGTACCCCGTGTGAAATCTATCGCACGTATTATTGCTTGGTGATTGGTGAGACGGTTCCACTTTTTAACACAAACCTACTACCAATTGAGAAAAAATAAAACTTTTATGAGACAGGATTGAAACATGACGGAATTTGTATAAACTTTTTTAAACAGTAGACAATGTTTTACTCCCTCTGTCCTAAAATAGATGTTTTAGATTTGTTAAAATTTAGATGAACTATTATACAAATAGCGCCTAGATTTATTTAAATTTTGAAAAATCTGAGACAACTATTTTAGGATGGAGGGAGTACAAGTTTAAGAATTTTTTCAGAAGTTTTATTTTGTTTTCCAAAACTTTATATTTTGGGTCACCATATGGAAGACGTCACGCTGACATCCAAAGAATCGCTGCGTTATGCTTGATAACTGGGCACAAGCAAAGTCATCATCACGCTGACATCCCGCCGGTGCCACCACGTTTCCAGGTGCGTGTCCAGTCAGCCGCGTATAGCGCGTCTTAACCTGCGTGTCCAGTGATGTACAACATGCCAATGTACATGCCGTCAATACTTGTAGTTTTCCAACTTCAGTTACTTGCACATTAAGCTGGCGTCACGCAATACAGGACTCTTGGTACACTCCCTAGTTTTTGCTTTTTCCACTTCGGTTACTTATACGTGAGCTGGCACCACGCGATGCACTTGTGAATTGTGACTCTTTTTCAGATACATTCCAAGATTTGGATAAATCCAAATTAGGGACAATTAAAGCTTCGATGGTTGCTTCCTTATAATTTTACGGTAAATCTATATTTAGATCGGTCTGAAATCGGTAATTTCTGACGGACATGCACACGCAGTTCGATCGATATCCCTCCGCGTATACCGTGTGTAGCCTGTTGTTGTGTTGTGTGACCCGCACGCGTGCCACAAAATGACAGCCAGCTAAGAATCAAATTGAATATTTAAATGTTTTGTAGATCAAACTATTTGTCTGATTTAAAATCCGTTTTCATCGTTGGACTAGTCGCGACGAAATCTTCAAAACTAGATCCCATGTTAATATCTTTCAATAAAAAAAATTGATCAAAAAGTTACCCATCTCTAACACGTGAGTTATCCATACCATAATATGTAAGTTATCCACCCTGTAACATATAAATTATCCATCATATAAACGGGTTGGGTAGAGACGTTTTCGTATTTCTCATGTGAATAACTTTTAATATTTTTTTATGAAATCTCGGTTGCCACACGTATTTTAGCCGTGGTATCGGCGACGGGCAATAAAACCAAGCCGCTAAACTATTGTTTGTGTGTTATATTATCCACTATGACTTATGGTGGTGGGTCGGTTGGCATAAATCTTGTTTCTTATATCATATGCAAAAAAACCTTAGATTTAGTTCTTTTAAACAAATTATGCTTGATGTTTGACGAAGTAGCCTTTCGAGGTTAAGTCGTCTGTACGCGTATCGCCGTGACGGACGACAAAGCCAAGCCCTTAGAATAACTTACATATTTTATTTGTGAGTAAACTTTTGTAGCGATGGATAACTTACATGTTATTGAATGGATAACTTATATGTTGAAACCTGGATAACTCTCGTGTTACCAATGGATAACTTTTGGGTAAAGAAAAGATTACCATGCCTAACACATGATTGATCTATGTTATAAAATATAAGTTATCCACCATGTATTATATAAGTTAGCCACCATATAAACAGGTTAGGTGAAGCGTTCTCGCATTTCTGATATGGGTAGTTTAGATGTTCTTCTTTTAAGAAAATTATGTGAAAATTATGTTTGATGTTTGACGTAATAGCCTTTCGAGGTTGAGTAGCTCGTATGTCGTGGGAGCAGCGACAGACAATGAAACCGAGCCGTTAGATTAACTTTTATATTCTTTGTGGGTACATTTTTGTAGTCGTGGATAACTTATATGTTATTGGCTGGATAACTTACGTGGTACAGCATGGATAACTTACATAGTAGGGGTGGGTAACTTTTAGGTCCGATTTTTTTTTCATCGAAACATATCAATATGACATCTAGTTTCGAAGATCTCGTCGCGACTAGTCCAACGGTGAAAACGGATCCTAAATCGGATAAATAGTTTGATCTACAAAACATTTTAAATTTTTAAATTTCGTATTGAATGTACATGACATCAGCAGTTTTGTCATTTTGTGCTTATACTCTAATCCTAGGTATTTCACGTAATGCATCTTTTGTTTCCGACAACGCTGATAATAGCTTGCAGGATTGTTTTGATAATGCCCGCTAAAGTTTGTCTTTCATAGAACGGTTGCCAGATAGCAAAATCCTAATTTTAATTGGGTGGGCGTAACACGTCTATAGTCGAGTGAAAACTAGGCTAGTTCTCCGTTTGCTGACGTCACCGTTGTCCCTTCCTTATGTTCTTCTTCTCCATCTCCTGTGAGCATCGCTCCTCTCCACCTTCTGGTGAGCCATCCTCCCTTGCAACCACCACCGGTTGAACTGCCGTCCACCCTACCCTGCCCCGAGCTCTCCATTCATGGCACACTACAAATACTATTTTTGCTTATGATGTCTTTCTCTAGTACTGATTCTTATAATGTTAAAACCGATGATAATTTATCTGCGGAGGCCTTGTGCCTAGACATTTATAGAGAACATTAAAAATAATGAACTACAGATAAAATCTTGCTATGAATCTTTCGATTCTAATATGTAGAGACCTTGCCGCTCTGTTTGCAGATGAACCGCGCCTTCGGCCTCTACCGCAACGATAACAATGGCCAGGACTTCAAGTTTTTCCATGTCTACACGCGGACCTTGGCGTGCCCAAAGCAGAGGGACGTGCGCACATCTCTCGCCAAAGGAAAGGACGCCATGTACAAGTCAAATAATCCGGTGTCGTCAGCGTCCGAAGGTCGGCCTCGTTTCGGCCAAAAGAAGGCCAAGGACTCAAGGTCAAGGAACCTCCCGCCAAAAAGATCCAAGCTTCGATCGAGAAATGCATGGCAGACGCCAAGACCCACGCCGCGCAACGAGACGATAAGTTCAATAATAGGTGGAGGGTGATGTTGCAGCACCAAGGCGTCAAGATCGACCTCCTCAAGACCAACATCGCGGCAAAGAAGAGGAACACTGATCTTGCATTCTTGATAGGGGCGAACCTGTGGTGACCCAGCATACCACTGCATGATGTAGTATATTATAGTCGTTGACATAACACCAATGAAACACCATTCACTAGTATTACATCCCTCAGAATGGCACAACAGAAACACAGCGGGTCCAATACATGGCTAAAGGTTACAACTCACTCTTTACACAAGATCCATAGAGCACTCTAGGTTAAAGAGAGAGAAAGAACTTATTACTGAGAAGAATCAAAAATAAACAACGCAAGACTATTAAACTATTAGGACTAGTATTTTAATTAAGGGATTGGCATTGCTGCTATTGCAATACACTACAGAATTAGGTTTTTTGGCTAGAGATTATATTCCTATCTCATTAGTAACTTCGTCTTCACTTGAGTTGAGGTATTTATTGACTTCCTTGTCTTTGAAGAACCTTAGCTTCGATTGATGTGTCCTGGAGTATAACTTGATGTAGATGGTGTCTATCCCGGCCTCAGAATCTAGCAAGGGTTAAGAACATACTTTGAGTACGAGCGTACTCATCAAATTCACTAGACAAGGAGTGTTTGATGTACTATAACTACAGCCACAGAGCATAGGTCGTAGGCCATGCAAGTTTTCGTAAACATTTATTCAAAGGTTGCTTTTATTCTGAAAAGCTATGTCCGTCAGTCTTCACGGGTTTACCAGAACTTTCATGGAGTTCCTTTCCCGCCACGTTCGCAGCTCCTTCCCAGAACAGGGAGTAACAAGTTATAGTTCTTACACTCTGCAGAGGTGCGTTACTTTACCCATGAGAGATCAACTCTTTGTTGCACAACCGGGAAGCTTATTCCCGTCCACAATTCCATGTGTGGGGCCCAGAAGATGATCCAAGCCAATCACTGCCCTCTTCGCGACCTCGCATGCCTCCTTGGTGTACACCATGCCCACATAAAGGATTACGGCATTGGTTTGTACAAACCGTTAGATGTCAGAACTATCATGGGACGATGAGGGTTCCCACCCATATGCCGTATATCCTCTACGAATTACCAATTAATATGCATGCTACGAGGATAACAGCCACGACCTTCACATCCGGCTTCATGCGAGAGGAAGAAGATACAGCTGACTTCTCCGTTCCATTCCAAATCTCATGGTCAACGCGTGATATTCGGCGCAAGAATCACTGACGACATTGGTTTATTAAGTCCTAGGCGATATAGTTCTGAACAGTGGTATTCCAACTGTTAGAGTTACTAGATTAGCTGATCACCCTGGATCAGTAACCAATAATTCGCATTATTATGAAAATAGTGTTTTTTGGCCCTTTTCAAATGCAGATGATGACAACACTGGATTTGTAAAATACTTTACGGAAAATAAACAAAGGACATGAGCAAGTGTGAACTTGCCTTTTGTGATTGCAATATTATGCACTCACGGTCTTCGAGTCAGTATAAGATCCAAAATCTGAAATTATCATCATTGGTCCGATAAGGACTAATGTTTAAAGAAGCAATATGATTTTATGCATAAGTAATGTGATGCACTTTATAAACGCTAATCCCGGGGATAACGTTGTTCTAGGGTTTGGATTTCGAAAATGGTTACTTTAGAATGTGTTGCCCCTTTTAGATAAATTTCATAATTGTGCTTCTTATTAAGGCTTGTGAGTGTGTGTGAGACAATCATAAAATTGTAATATCATAAAACAATGGAACAAACACAAAAGGTGAAATGCTACTCTGGGTTGTTTATATAAAAATTCTTGTTTGAAGTGGCAAAAAGAATAACCTTCGAAGAAAAGGTTTCACTTTTTAAGGTCTAAACAAGCTTTGTGGTTAGTTGAGTTTGGTCAATGTTATTTATGTTTGCTCGAATGGTTTGTCTTGAGTTTCTTTGTAACTTAACTAATCCAGACCAAAGTTAACTATAAAACATATAATAATGCTTATAGTGTTATATTTAGATTCTTGTAGACTAAAGTTAACTTTAAAACAAGGATAGTTTGAAAGTATAATGCTTATGATATTTGTACCTTGTGTATCTAGAATGTTTTCTTTAGGTTACTTAAGAATGGTTATTCTTTTACTTGGTGTAGTGGTTTCTTGACCTTATAATGGAGTAGTATCATTTACCTTTTATAGATGAGTGATTATAGTTTATGAACAAAGATATATTATCACTTAACTACTATTGAACTTTCTATAGTGTTGTGGTAGTTTTAGTAATTTGGTAGTTAATATAGATAGAAAGGTTTTGGTGTATTGATAAATTGTTCTTTAAGGTTTTTATTGTAAATGGGAATTTTTTTAGAATATAATCTTCACTTAAGGTTGAAGATAATTAATAAAAAGGTATTTATAATGTTCTACACCATTATGGCTTCATATTATTAATATTTAAGACTAATACTATTTATTAACTTAATTTATTCATTTTAGAAATATTAACAGATTTTATTTTTCCTTATATGCATTGTTAATTAAGTAAATAAGTTTAAATTTGAGTTATAAAAGTATTTGAATTTTTATTTAACTCAAAAATGGAATATTATATTTTAATATGTAAATTTTATTTTTGTGATCATTTTGGTATATTACATTTATTTTTGTGGTTTATAAATAATAAGATATGCTTCTTACAAATTTTATTACTTTATAATTACTTAATAAATAATAAATATTTGATTAAGTGAAATAATAATACAAGATTATAATTTTTGAAATATTGTTTTTATTTTTCCAATATTTTTGGTATTTATATATATTCTTAACATTTACCATTATTAAAAATATGAATTATCAAAGTTTTATTACTTATAAAACCTTTATTAATAATATTTATTTAAATAATCATCATAATAATATTTGATAATAATTTTAAGTTGTAGATTTTATTTTTCTACAAATTTTTATATATTATACACATTTTTCTGAATTATAAATCAAAATTTATTATTTAAACAAGATTTAATCATTTATTTGATTTCTGGAATATTATTAATTGAGTTATAACGTTTTATTTATTTCTTAACAGGAAATACTTTTTACACCGTATCTACACTTAGCCTGAGTCACTGACCAGTGGGCCTAGGTCCACCTCGGCTCTCAGGTTTAGAAAATCCATCTGTTACCGACCATGTCTTTACCCCTAGACAATGACATATGGGCCCAAGGCCATGTCAACAGCCACGCGAGGCAAAGACTGGTCAAACCTGCTGACGTGGTTCGATCCTGAGGTGAGCATGACGTCACCTGGTCTGATCCTCACTTGTTGAGGATCGATCGATCTGGGGCACGCGGGGGGCTGTGGTTAGGTTCGTTGGACAGAGGAGATCAAGGCGAACCTATTGGTGGTGGCGCCGCCCTTTTTTGGTCACCGGAGGTCAACCGGCGACGAGCTCATGAGGCGGTGCTTGCGGTCGATCATGGTGGCGTGGATTTAGGAAGCAAATGAAAGATCTACGCATACTAGGAGATTCAGTGACTCACCAGGAACGTGATGGTGTGCTTGGTTTGGCGAGGCACGGTGGGAGACGCCGGCGAGGTCGACAAACAGCGTCGAGAAGGAGGGTTCGATTGGGTTGATTCACGCCTTCTCCGCTAGTGCGAGTTGGGGAAACGAACGAGAAGAGCACGGCGGTCTCCACCGTGGTCTTACATGGCCGAGGCAAGCACGGAATCGCCGGCTCCAGTTCACCGCCGAGCTAGGGTTCTCGGGTCAGAAGAAGAAATTGAGAGAGGGAGAGCTGTCCAGGGGGAAACTGAGGATGAGGACGAGCAGGGACGTCGCGGTGGCCTCCTTATCCTCTCCTGGCGACGATGGCGTTGATCTTGGCGCAAGGACGACGATGACGGCATCGAGCGGCGGCGAGCTCCTCCAGCGAGCTGTCTATGTGCGTGAGGATGACGACGACGTGCCGTTTTGCGGATAACCCCCTGGCGTTTCTTTCCTCTCAACCCACTGTCCTTTCCTGGCCCCACTCGCCAGTCACATATGAGAAAGAGCTGGGCTGCTGTTGTGGCTATACATGGGCGCCGAGATAAGCATGAGGTGTTGGGCCACGACCAGGTGATGTTTTTTTATTTGTTTTCTATTTTTCTATTTTCTGTTTTACTTTCAGATTTGGATTTTCCTTATTTGATTTGAATTATCCTTATAGAATTGATTTGCTGAGTGATTGCAGCATTAATAAAGTATATTAAGGTTCTTTTATGAGTTTGTCATATACTGGTATTATTTCTTTATTTGTTTTCTATCAAAACCCTTTTTATATTATGTAGAAGCCCTTATTATTAATTTTTATTTCTACATTAAACCATGGCTTTATTATATGATATTTTCTTATTTGTTTATAAAACTTAACTCTAGTTGTCTCATAGTTTGAATATAAATTTTGATATGTATAATGATCCTATATCATTATTTGATGCATGAAATACAAAAGAAATTAATATGGTTATTACTACTTCCATTGACTTGGAAAATAGCAATGTATATATTCTATTATGATAAATAAAGAAGTTTAGGGTTTGAATTGTGAATATTTACCCTAGGGTTTAGGGTTTTTAATATACTTAGATTCCTTTGTGGATGTGAGTAAAGTTTTAATAACTAAGTATATTGTTTTCTGTTTGTGATCTATAATGATATCACCCTTTTAAAATAGAAAGTTATTAATTAAAATGTCTTATGGAAAAGGTTTGATAAAAATATCTCTTAAATACATATGATTAAGATAATTGGAATGATAGAGATGTGCTTATGTGATTTTCTATAGGAAAATATTCCTATAAAGTGATATGTTGATAAGATGATATATCAATAACATGAAATGGATATTATGTTTGGTTTGAGATTTAGAGTTGGTTGTTTACCAAAAATGTCTATTTTCCATAATTCACAATCCTGGACTTTTAATTAAGGAATTCCTTTCCTAGATATAATACTTCTTCCTATCCATCATCATGGTTAGTATGATGATCTTTACTCATAAAAATATTCTTATCCACCTATCATTCTTCTAAACTCATGGATTAATCCAATAAGTTTGATACTAAAGCATTTCATAGTTTCCTCATATCCTTGCTTGGTTATATCCACTACTCTACTGTTGATAATCTTCAATCCAACAAGTAGTTCCTTCAAACTCTACTCATAATCTTCCATAATCATTCATCACTAATGTATCTCTAATAGTTGTATACATCCAACTACATTTCTCTAAAGTTGACTATCCTATAAGATGACTAACACCACTTCTAAAACTCTATGCTACACTAGCTTTAATTGAATAATATCATCCTACATTCACTTTACTCCAATAACTCACACTCCAACCCTAAATCATATTTATGTGGCTTGTAATGACTACTCTAGGATAACTTATCTCTACTAGGGTTTCAATCATGTTCTACACACCAATATCTTTTATCAATACTACTTTCAATTGTATTTAAATTACCTTCTAAGTATCTCATATTGGATTAAGGGTATTCATGGACTATGCCCTCTTTAAAAGATTTAAAGAGATGTTATGATGAGATAAAAAAAATAGTAGATCAAGGATTGATAGTTTAAGAATTTGTAAATCAATGGTTGATTACTCAACATTGATGAACAACAGATTTAAAGATAAGTTCCATAAAAATTGATATGGAAAGACAGATATATAGTGAATGACTTGACTTAGTCTCTTTCCCACTCAAACTCATTAAAGAGTTTAAATTTTAAGTATTACTATGATACCCATAGTAAGAATAGATAAGAATAAGATAGGTCAGGATTAGTCATTACATTTTTATTACTTTAGTTTGTAATCTTAACTTGGCACTTATGAATTGTTGTTTGAATATGATGATAAAATCCCTTAAGGATCAGAGATTAATTATATAAGCAATGTATTATGAGTAGCATTTATTATATCTGATCTACCCTTAGATCAAATCATGTTTACCCAAATAAGGTTTTAGCAAAGGTCATATTGAAACTTATCACAGTTAACTTGATGATCTTACTTCAATTTCATCAAGTTAAGAGAAGTTTCAATCACTTTGACAAGTTTTGTTCAAAAGCGCGAAAATTATTCAGATTTTCTATGCATGAATGCAATGCACACATCTGGTTTCAGCTTATTTCTAGGCTCTAATGCTGGGATGTTACAGAACCCGACGGTGATGGACGACCAGGTCAAGGCATGGTACATGACCGAGCGAAACGCCATCATGAGCAGCCTACCTGCACCGTCCACCGTAGTGCCAACGCCAACACCGAGATCTACCCCAAGCTCCTCTTCTGCATCCCAGCCGAGCTCCACGCCTGAGACATCGTCGAGTCCTGCCTCCGTTGTCGAGGATCCTATGGCCGTCGTCGAGGAACCTGTTGTCAGAATGTGCCTATTTTGTGTCGCTGAACTCTTGGACTTGATTGTGTTTTGATGGCAGAAAGAACAAATTCAAAATGTCGCTATTTTCTGAACCCTAGGGGCGGTCATTGGGGGTGATGGGAGTTGGCGCCCCCAGGCCAAACGTTCGTCTAATTTGGCAAAAAAAAGTCGGATTTTCGCATGGGGGTCTCCAATGAGTGGAGATTCTCTACGGACTAAACTAACAATAAGTATTGGGTATAGATTTCCACGATTTTCAACCGTATTTCCAAGAAATGATTCCATCATACACCCAAGTAACTCTAAAATCAGGGGAGGTTGTCTCAAACAATTGTAGTCGATGGTCAGTATGGTATGCGCACGTGAAGTATCCATAATTGAGTGGAGCACCAGAAATAGAATATGTGAGTTATTTGTGTAGGGGTTCATAGCATAGAAAACAAAAAATTCTACCGCATGAACACACACAAGGCAAGATATATCTACTAGATTGTAGCAACGAGTCGATAGAGTACTCACCCTTGAAGATTCCAAAGCAGTTAACGAGAGCAGATTCTCGTGGGTGATTTAGTCGTCCACTTGCCGATCTCAAGATCGCGTAGACGATCCTTCCAGCCCCGCGTTCCGGCAGCGCTCCCATAGTCGGTCGCACGTTCGGTACTCGATGAAGACCTTCCTCTCCCTTGTTCTAGCAGGCAGCGGAGGTTGTAGCTCTCTCCTCGTGAATCCGGTAGCACGACGGCACGGTGTCGGAGATTAGAGGGGAGATCCAGCAGGGCTTCGCTTTAAGCCAGCGCGGGTAGGTGGAGTAGAGGGGTTCCTTGGCGTCTAGGGTTTAGAGGCCAAAGAGGAGGAGGTGGGGCCGGAGGCGGCTAGGGCGACGATGGTGGCGGCGGCACAGGGTGGCGGCGGCTAGGGGCTAGGGTTTGTGGTGTAGGTCTTGGGGCAGGCCCCTCCCCTCTATTTATGAGAGGGAGGGGCAGTTGGGGGAGGGGAGGCCGTATCCTCCCCAAACTCACTCTACTTGGCGCGCACGGTGGAGGGAGAGGAGGTTTTCTCTCCTCCCTCCACCAGGAACCATTATCCTAGTTTGACTATTCAAACTTGCCTTTTGACTTTCAATTTTGGAGTTTTGATTTCTTTCTTTTAAATGCCCAACCAAGTAACATAGGACATGACGCAATCATTCCACTTATTCATGACACATTCATGTACCCTTCCCCTTCCGGTTAGGCGAACCTTCTAGACCCTTCTAGATCATTTCGGTGAAAACACCGGAATCATTCTCGAACTCCGTAATTGGACTTTCCTTATATGAATCTTATTATCCGGACCATTCCGGATCTCCTCGTGATATCCCGGATCCCATCCGAGACTCCGAACAACATTCGGTATTCTTACTCGCATTCCATATCTACTAAACAACATCGAATCCTTAAGTGTGTCCCCTACGGTTCGTGAATTGCGTAGACATGACCGAGACTCTTCTCCGATCAATAACCAATAGAGGAATCTGGAAATTCATATGGCTCCTACATATTTCTACGATTACTTTGTGATCGAATGAACTATTTACATACGATACCAATTTCCCTTTGTCTCACAATATTTTACTTATCCGAGGTCTGATTGTCGGTATCTCTACATACCTAGTTCAACCTCGTTATCGATAAGTACTCTTTACTTGTTCCTGTGATATGTGATCCATTGTGAGCCAGTCACATGCTTGCAAGCTAATTGGATGACATTCCACTAAGAGGGCCCGGAGTATATCTATCTGTCATATGGATGGAAAATCCCACTCTTGATCCATGTGCCTCAACACATACTTTTCAAACACTCAATGCCACCTTTATAACCACCCAGTAATGAAGTGGTGTTTGATGTCATCAAAGCATCCATTTGGTGATGGTGATTAGCATGATATCATGGCCGAAGGAATTATGTTACTATGTATCTGAAAACTTATAGCAAATGAACTATTGAAATGACTTGATCTTTATGCTACACTAGGAGTATGTCCATCACACCATCCTCCTAATGATGTGATCTTGTTGTCAATAACATCTCAATGTTCATGATCAGGAAACCATGATCATCTATCAACCAACAAGTTTACAAATCACACAAGTATTAATGTTTCCGGTTAATAAAATTATAGCATGAATGTAAACATTTATCATAAACACAAAGATATAGTAATAACTACTTTTATTATTGCCTCTAGGGCATATCTCCAACAGTCTCCCACTTGCACTAGAGTCAACTAATCTAGATTACATGGTAATATACCAAACACCCATGGAGGTTTGGTGCTAGTCATGTTTTGCCCTCGGGAGAGGTTTAGTCAACGGATCCGCCACATTCAGATCTGTGTGTACTTTGCAAATATTTATGTCACCATCTTGTACATGCTCTCGAATAGCGTGAAAATGTAGCTTGATATGCTTCAGCTTCTTGTGTGACCTTGGTTCTTGCGCATTGGCTATGACGCCCATGTTATCACAGTAGATAGACATTGGGTCCATCGCACTAGGAACCACACCGAGCTCCATAATGAACTCCTTCATCCATATCGCCTCTTGTGAAGCCTCCAAAGTAGCTATGTATTCCGATTTAGTTGAAGATCTTGCCACAACGCTTTGCTTTGCACTCCTGCAGCTCACTGATGCACCATTCAAAGTAAATACGTATCCAGATTAAGATTTAGAATCATCAGGATTGGTGTTCCAACTAGCATCGGTGTAACCATTAACAACGATTTGTTCATCACCTCCATAAGAAAGAACCATATCCTTAGTTCTTCTTAAGTACTTAAGGATGTTTTTGACCGCTGTCCAATGATCCACCCCTGGATCACTTTGATATCTGCTAGTTAAACTAACAACATTTGCAATGTCGGGTCTAGTACATAGCATGGCATACATGATAGATCCTATGGCTAAGGCATAGGGAGTCTTACTCATCCTCTCTCTATCCCCTGCCGTAGCGGCATGATACGTCGTAAACGTATCTATAATTTTTGATGTTCCATGCTTGCTTTGTCTACACTTTGAGGTTTTTTATACGTTTTCTGGGACTAATCTATTAACAAGATGTCACAGTGCCAGTTGCCTGTTTTCTATTGTTTTTGGTTCCAGAAAAGTCAGAAAATGAATATTCTCGGATTTGGACGGGACAAAAGCCAAATTCAATATTTCACCGAGGAAAACACGGATCCAGGAGACGATACGAAGGAGGGCCATGAGGGCCCACACCGTCCGCAAGCCAGGCCTGGACCAAGACCTAGGGTGCGCCACTGCACCCCTCGATCTCCCCCTTCGCCTATAAGAAGCCCCTGATACCTAAACCTAAGAACCCGATCAGATCTCCATGAAGAAGTCCATAGCCGTCGCCACCATCGTCCCTAGATCGGGGGGATCTGAAACTCTTCCCAGCACCCTGCCGAAGGGGAGATATCATCCCGGAGGCCTTCTTCATCACCATGCCAGCCTCCGGTATGATGTGTGAGTAGTTCCACCTTGGACTATGGGTCCATACAGTAGCTAGATGGTTGTTTCTCCTCCTTTGTGCTACCATGTTTAGATCTTGTGAGCTTCGTTCATGATCAAGATCATCTATTTGTAATCATGCATGTTGTGTTTGCGGGGATCTGATGGATATTGAGATTACTATGTCAGATTGGTTAATGGTTTTGTCTTATTGATTCTATCATGTTTGTGTTGTTTGAGATCTTGCATGCTCTCCGTTTCTAGTAGCTATCTTGGCCAAGTAGATGCTAGTGACTCCAAGAGGGAGTATTTATGCTCGATAGTGGGTTCATGCCTCTATTGAATCTGGGGAAGTGACAAAAATATCTAAGGTTGTAGATGTGTTGTTGCCACTAGGGAGAAAACAATGATCTTTTGTTCATGGAACAATTGTATTGTTTACTTTTCACACATTGCTTAAAGCAGTTATCCATTGCTTGCAACTTAATACTGGAGGGGGTTCGGATGATAACCTGAAGTTGGATTACTAGTCATAGATGCAGTTGTACGTCGGTCTATGTATATTGTTGTAATGCCCAATCGAATCTCATAGGATCATGAATGTCTAGTATTGCATTGTTATGCCTTGCTATGTCCTGTCAATTGCCCTGATATAATTTGTTTACCCAGCATGTTATGTTGTTTATCGTTGGGGCAAAGTATTGAGTTTTTGTTGTGCAGGTTTCCAAGTTGCTAGCAACACCTTTGAGTCATTTCCTTCCTCCTACTGGTCTGATAACCTTGGTTTCATACTGAGGGAAGACTTACTGTTGTGCTCATCGTACCTTCCTCTTGGGATTTCCCAACAAAGCTCTACAGTGATCTGAGCCGCATCACGGGACTTTGAGTTTTACTCAAGACCGTATTGGGCAACATGGGCAAGAACCCTTTCTTGCTATCTTCCATTCCAAACCTCTTTAGAACTTTGTACAAATATGTACTCTTTGAAAGCGATATTAGGCGTCTCGATCTATCACTATAAATCTTTATGCCTAATATGTAAGCATCTTCGCCAAGATCCTTCATTGAAAAACTATTATTAAAATAATCTTTGGCACTATTAAGAAGGTCTACATCATTCCCAATCAACAATATGTCATCCACATATAGTACTAGGAATGCTATAGAGCTCCCACTCACTTTCTTGTAAATACAAGCTTCTCCATAAGTTTGTATAAACCCAAAACTTTTGATCACCTTATCAAAACGTTGATTCCAACTTAGGGATGCTTACTTCAATCCATAAATGGACCGTTGAAGTTTGCATACCTTGTTAGCATCTTTAGGATCGACAAAACCTTTGGGTTGTACCATATACAACTCGTCATCAATGTCTCCATTGAGGAACACCGTTTTGATATCCATCTGCCATATCTCATAATCATAATATGCAGCGATTGCTAACAAAATCCTCACAAACTTTAGCTTCGCTACCGGTGAGAAAGTCTCATCGTAGTCAACTCCTTGAATTTTTCGAAACCCTTTTGCGACAAGTCAAGCTTTATAGACAGTTACATTACCATCAGCATATGTTTTCTTCTTGAAAATCCATTTGTGCTCGACAGCCTTTTGGCCATCTGGTAAGTCCACCAAAGTCCATACTTGGTTTTCATACATGGATCCAATCTCGGATTTCATGGATTCTTGCCATTTATTGGAATCTGGGCTCATCGTCGCTTCCCCATATGTCACAGGATCGTTGGTGTTGTCCACCAACATGACACTCATAACGGGATCATACCAATCAGGAGTGGTACGAGTCCTCGTCGACCTACGAAGTTCCATAGTAACTTCGACCAAAGTTTTATGATCATCATCATTAGCTTCCTCTCTTATTAGTGTAGGCGCCATAGGAACTTCTTCTGGTGCTGCGCTACTCTCAAATTTGAGAGAAGGTTCGACAACCTCGTCGAGTTCTACTTTCCTTCCAGTCACTTCTTTCGAGAGAAACTCCTTCTCTAGAAAGGATCCATTCTTGGGAACGAAGATTTTGCCTTTGGATCTGTGATAGAAGGTATACCCAATAGTTTCCTTTGGGTATCCTATGAAGACGCATTTTTTCGCTTTGGTTTCAAGCTTGTCGGGTTGTAACTTCTTTACATAAGCTTTGCAACTCCAAACTTTAAGGAACGACAATTTAGGTTTCTTCCCAAACCATAATTCATACGGTGTCGTTTCAACAGATTTAGATGGTGCCCTATTTAGAGTGAATGCGGCTGTTTGTAAATCTGTAAGTGCCATCATAGAACGAACCATATCTAAGAGAGTTCAATTAAGATGTTCGGACACACCATTACGTTGTGGTGTTCCCGGCGGTGTCAATTGTGAAAGTATTCCACATTTCTTCAAATGCTTGCGAAACTCGTAACTTAGATATTCACCTCCACGATC
Organism: Avena insularis; assembly: GCA_023614405.1. Taxonomy (NCBI): domain Eukaryota; kingdom Viridiplantae; phylum Streptophyta; class Magnoliopsida; order Poales; family Poaceae; genus Avena; species Avena insularis. The sequence goes on along the minus strand of CM042687.1, from coordinate 235,422,754 downwards.
AGATCGTAGAAATTTAATCTTCTTGTTATGTTGATTCTCTACTTCACTTTGAAATTCCTTAAACTTCTCAAAAGTTTTGGACTTATGTTTCATGAAATAGATATACCCATATCTACTCAAGTCATCCGTGAAAGTAAGAACATAACGATAACCACCGCGTGATGCCACACTCATCGGTCCACACACATCGGTATGTATGATTTCCAATAGGCCCGTAGCTCGCTCCATCATACCAGAAAATGGAGTCTTAGTCATTTTATCCATCAGACATGCTTCGCAACTTTAAAGTGATTCAAAATCAAGTGATTCAAGAAGTCCATCAGAATGGAGTTTCTTCATATGTTTCACTCCAATGTGACCAAGACGACAGTGCCACATGTATGTAGAATTATCGCTTGATTTCAAACATTTAGCTTCAATATTATTAACATGTGTATTACTACAATCGAGATTCAACAAGAATAAACCATCTAAAGGTGCATGTGCATAAAACATATTACTCATAAAAAACGAACAACCATTATTCTCGGACTTAAACAAGTAACCATCTCGCAATAAACATGATCCGGATATAATGTTCATGCTCAACACAGGCACCAAATAGCAATTATTTAAGTATATAACTAAACCCGATGGTAGATGAAGAGGTAGAGTGCCGACCGCGATCACATCAACTTTTGATCCATTTCCAACGCACATCGTCACCTTGTTCTTCGCTAGTTTCCGTCTATTATGCAGCACCTATTTCGAGTTACAAATATGAGCAACCAAACCAGTATCAAATACCCAGGTACTACTATGACTACTATTAAGATACACATCAATAACATGTATATCAGATATACCTTTCTTATTGATGTTGCTGTTCTTAAGATCCGCCAAGTACTTGGGGAAATTCCGCTTCCAGTGACCTTCTCCCTTATAGTAAAAGCACTCAGTATCAGGCTTAGGCCCAGTCTTGGTCTTCTTCGTCGGCGCGGTAGCTTTCTTACCGCCCTTATTGAAGTTTCCCTTTTTTAGACTTGCCTTGATTCTTGAAATTGGTGGTCTTATTGACCATCAACACTTGGTGCTATTTCTTGATCTCCACTTCCGCGGACTTCAACATAGAGAAGAGTTCTGACAACGTCTTATACATGCACTGCATGTTGTAGTTCATCACAAAGTTCTTGTAACTTGGTGGTACTGATTGAAGGACACGATGAATCCCCAACGCATTAGGAATTATTATACCCAAGCTCTGGAGCTTATTAGCATGCCCAGACATCTTAAGAACATGATCACTAACGGAGCTGCCCTCCTACATCTTGCAGTTAAAGAACTTTTCAGAAGCTTCATAACTCTCAACTGCCGCGTGAGCCTCAAATATCATTTTGAGTTCACGGACAATATCATGTGGGTCAAAGTTCTCAAACCTATTTTCAAGCTTTGATTCCAAACCATAAAAGATAGAACACTGAATTGTGGAGTACTGATTCTTTTGAGTACAGAAAACATTTTTATCATCATCGGTAGCATCCTCTACAGGTGGGTCACCTAGCGGTGCATCCAGCACATAGGTCAACTGACCAGCATTGAGGACAATCCTCAAATTGTGGAACCAATCCACGAAGTTGCTTCCATTGTTTTTCAACTTTTCTTTCTGTAGGAACGCATTAAAATTGATGGTAGGGGGCACCATTGATCTATAGCATATTTGCAATAGTTTAGACTAAGTTTATTACAAATTGAGTTCTAATTAATAGTTAAATTAATCTAGGTGAACTCCCACTCAAAACAATACCCCTCACATTGTTTTAGTGATCACACGAACCAAATCCACTACATCAAGTCTAATCACCATGAGACATAATGTGGTTTCGAAGGCGAACAATCAACATGTTCATCATATCTACTATATGACTCATGCTTTACCTTTCGGTGATCCGTGTTCCGAGACCATGTCTATACATGTTAGGCTCGTCAAGATTAAACCTTAGTTTCCACATGAGAAAATCTGGCTTGCTCCCGTTGTATACACTCGCAGAATCTAACACACCCGATCATCACGTGGTGCTTCGAAACAACGAGTCTTGGCAACGGTACCTACTAAGTACGAAAACTTTATAACTTGATATTTTGTGAGAGGGATCATCATATAATGATACCGTCGTGATCTAAGCAATACAAGATGCATAAAAGGATTAACATCACATGCAATTGAAAATATGTGATATGATATGGCCTTTCTTCTTGTGCTTCGGATCTCGATCTTCAAGCATGAACATGATCTCCATCATCACCGGCGTGGCGTCAAGGTCAATGGCACCTCTCCATGGTTGTCGTCCACCAACATCAACTTTTAAAACTACTCTGAATAATAGGCATGCAGGTCTTAACGAAATTAAAAAGACAAGCATAAGGCTCCTACCGATTGCCGACTTACAAGAAGGATCATTGCATACATCATATATAATCACAATCATGGCCATATCACATCACAGCACACCCCTGCAAAACAAAGTTAGATGCCTCTAATTTTATTTGCATATTTTACATGGTTTGGGGCTTTCAATAAGTACCGTTCTAACTTACGAACAAGAACCACAACATTGATGCTTGAACTATCAAGTGCCCGTTGTAAATTGAATCTTTACTATGATGGGAGAGACAGACACCCGCAAGGCCACTTATGCAATACAAGTTGCATGTTGAGCGTGGAGCAAGTTTCATAAACGATGTCATGTAAGGTTAGCCTGGGCCACTTCATCCCACCATACCGCAAGATGCAAAGTTCACAAGAAGAAACTAATAATAAAAGCACCACCGCCACAATGACCATTGTGTTCTACTCGTGCAACAGATCTACATATAGACACGGCTCTGATACCACTGTAGGGGTTCGTAGCATGGAAAACAAAAAAATTATACCTCATGAACAAACACAAGCTATAACATCCCAGCATTTAGGAACTAACGAAGGGTAGATTTAGGAATATGAAATGTTGCATGCATTTATTTGTGAAAATGTTTTCAAATGAATTTGAATATTAGACTTGAGTGATTTATTTATAATTCAAGTGAATTAGATATAAGTTTTGAATCTTAATTTGATTAAGAAATAAGTATTATAACTTAAATTCCATCCAAAGAAAAACAGTAATGAATATGAAATTTATTTCATATCATCAATATATAATTAACTTTACAAAATTATAACTTAGTAAAATCATCCATACAATTCACAAAAGCAAATATATAAAGAATAATAATATTCTTTATTAATAATAATATAATCTTTATTGCAATTGAATAAAATAAAGATTACAAGAATAATAAAAGAAAAATTACAAAATAATAATAAAATTACATTGGAATATTTACTAACTATCCTATATCTAAATCTAAACTAAATCTTCATCTTTATCTTTGTACCTGCAAAACAAATATTAAATAAAAACAAAAGAAGATTAGTGTTAGTATTATTTCTCTCAGATATGTCAGTGAAATGCACTTGACAAATTCATCATTGAGAAATGTTATAAAAGGGGCAAGTTTCACCAATATGAAAGATTCCATCTTTCATAAATTCAAAGCCAGAAGTCAAATGACAGCTAAAAGGGACCAATTCACCAGCCAGGTGAAAGTAATCTGGTAATAGTAAGTTCCAAAAATTCTGAACATATCCACAAGTGCATAGCAGGCACACAAGCTGGACACACACCAGCATGCATATGGTGTGTTGTCGACCTCACAAGCATAGCCCAATCTCACAAAACCATAGCACAGCCGTGGAGGAGCACACCAGTGCATCTCTCCACTACACAGCACACAAGCACAGCCAGTGTAGACAACAGCTAAACCAAGAACAGCAGCCAAACCAAACCACCCAGATCAACCAAACATCACCAAGATGGTGACATAAGGAGGGGGATGAATCAGGTGGACAGCAAGATCAAGCCCAGGAGCTAGGAGGAGTAGGCTAGCTCAAGAGCAAGCACAGGAGTCCAGCAAAACCAGATCAAGATCATCATCATCAACTTACTACACCATCATCAGATTTTGTGGTGGAGTCCCATAAAACCATCACATGCTTCAATCATAGTATCTAAAAAAAGCATGTGTTGCTTTATGAAATAATATCTCAATAATCACCCAAGTGAGGTGAATCTATCCTAGATATTTCAAGTATAAAGATAAGAAATCAAACTCAGCCAAAAGCACTAAACTCTCAGACCAGCATCACAGAGTTTAGTGTTAATTTATGCAACTTAAATCATTCTTCATTTGTTCTTATCAGATCAGGGCACATCCCCCAGAGAGAGTAGCACCTCTAATCTTACAAGTTACAAACATTGCTCAACTAACTAGGACTTAAAATCCTAGAGCCTCAGACCAACATCATAGGCATGAGAGTTAAGAAAAGCTTTCATTTTATCTTGCGAGTATTAATCACAAGTATTGTCAAAGCCAAGCCTAGAAATAAAACTCAATCACTTGCGTGCCAGGTCATAATGGTATCACAAGGACAAGTTCTAAATGAGCTAAAACCAATCTTTGCTTAGTTTCCACAGATAAAAGGGACAGACCAATACATATCATCTTCCTGAAGCCAAGTGCCAGGAATCAACATCAAATTCATCTATACATCCACAGAAAATCATTACATGTAATGATTATATTCAGTATGTATAATCTCATACAAGCCTACCATTATAATTGTAGTAAGCAACTACTGAGAGAAACTACTGTCAGTATAAGCATACTGACAGTAGAATAAGTTCTCAGATCAACAACATTCCCAATCAGGGATTCCATAGAAACACTAGCATGGGATCATAATAATTACCACTGGAATAAATCTAACAAGCCACTAACATTATCAAAACCACTACAAATCATGACCCACAGCAAAAAATCATTCTTCATGCTCAAGTATGATCACCACTAGATCTAAAGCATCATGGATATGATCTACAGGGGGTTATGAACCCTAATCAAAACAAGAACCCTAATTAGGAGATGAACCCTAATCAAAACATAGTCACTAGGCACAAGAAGCCACTAGATACACACAGAGAGATTCATGGTAGTAGCATGAACAAGACCATGGAGGCAACTTACCCGAGGTCCTCGCTGACGAATTAAAGTGGAAGTAGATTGGCCGATTTGGCCAAGCATTGTGGAGCACCTGTGGGCAGAACCTGCACCAGCCATGGCGCGCCACAAGAAGACACAGAGCCAAAGACACCACCCAGCGTGATCATGGCGGGGTGGCAAAGAAGATTTCCCTAACCCTAGGGTTCGGGAACGGGGTGAATCTGGCCACGAAGAATCCCCGGAGTCAAACCGAGCTGGACTAGATGAACGAGCATAGTTGCAAACCTCGCCCTGCACCATGGAAGCGGCCAGGGGAAGCCTCAACGGCGGCCATCGCCGGCGGCGGCGCCAGAGCCGCGGATCGAGGAAGAGGAAAGGTAAGGACGAGGAAGAGGCAGAAAGAGTGGGCTGGGTGGGCCAAAACCCCTCGGGGTGATTTTGACACTGCCCTATTGGGCCACACTGGCCCAATAAGCCCAAAAGGCCAGCCCAAATCATTTAAAAATTGTTTAATAAATTGGAAAAGACCAAAATGCCCCTGACCTCAATAAAATCCTATAAAATAAAATAAAAGTCCAAAAATTATAAATAAAATATTTTTGGATTCACAATAATTCACTTTATCCAAATAAAATAAAATATAAAATTTTAGACATTAAATTTTTTATAAGAATTTTGTAATTTATATATTCCTTATGGAATTTTACAAAATTATTGAAAGATGATAAAAATAAATAAAAATCACTTTCATTATATATTAATACTATAGTATTTTTGAAAAATACTAAATAAAAATTTAATAATAAATTTTAAGGTATAATTAATAATTCCTAAAAGAATTATTAAATCAATAAAAGTCCAATAAAAAGGGAAATAAAATAAAATAATTCAATATATGCAATAAATAAATAAAATTATAAATGCTTTATTAAAAGGCACCTTATATAGGGAAAATGCATACAGAATTAAATAATGCATTACATTACTTGCATAATCATCTTTGCTTCATTAAATATTGTCCTTCCCGGGCAATAATGATGTTTTTGTAGAACTAGAAGCTCAAGGTCCAGTGCAAGCATAAGACTTCACTACCTTGTCATCACAAGGCAAGTTCATCACTTGTTCATGTCCTTTGAAGAGTCTTTATCAAAGTATTTGCAAATTGTGTGTTATCATATATGCTATAAAAGAAAGAAAATATTATTTCCGTAAATAAAGAAATCATAGATATCATCCTAAGTGGTGATATAATGGAGCAATAGAACTTAGGGTTCTATTTGCAACAATGATGATCAAGTAGGTACTTAATAACCCCTGACATCAGTGATTCTAGCGCCGTATATTACGCGTTAACCATGAGATTTGGAATGGGACGGAGAAGTCAGCTGTATCTTCTTCCTCTCGCATGAAACTGGATGTGCAGGTCGTGGTAGTTATCCTCGTAGCATGCATATTAATTGGTAATTCGTAGAGGATATGCAGCATATGGGTGGGAACCAACCCCTCATCGTCCCACGATAGTTCTGGCATCTAATGGTTTGTACAAACCATTGCTGTAATTCATGATGTGGGCATGGTGTACACAAGGAGGCATGCGGGGTCGTGAAGGGGCAGTGATTGGCTTGGACCAACTACCGGGCCCCACATCATGGAATTGTGGACAGGAAAGTACGCCCGGTTGTGCAACAAGGAGTTGATCTCTCATGGGTAAAGTAACGCACCTCTGCAGAGTGTAAGAATTGTAACTTGTTACCCCTGCTCCGGAAGGAGCTACAACGCGGCGCAGAAAGGAACTCCATGAAAGTTCTGGTCAACCTATGAAGGCTGATTGTCATAGTTTTTCGGAATAAAATCAATCTTTGAAGAAAGATTTACAAAAACTGCATAGTGCCAAGGATTTATAATCCGACGTGGTAGTTAGAGCATCAAACTTCACACCTTGCATATAATGAACTTGTTGGATTTATAATCCAAAGACGTGCCAATGTATGCAGCCGAATGTCAAGAAGATGTGTTTTACGAGGAACCTGATCGGTCCGAAGGAGTTGAAGGAGTGGATTACGAAATCCGCTATGGTGTCAATGATAATGAGTCCAACTAAGTAACCTAGTTAATAGTAACCAATGGAGCCGAGCAGCATGAACTCTATAGAATAAGCTGTTGAGCTCAACTCCTAGTTGGAGTTGTTACTTTTAAATTTCCACTGAACACTTTATATTTTGGTTTGTAAGTTGGATCTTTTGGAAGTCTTGAACTTCCGATATTGTAATAATAATAATGTGTGTACATTTGTAATATGGACCCGCAATGTTTCTGTTGTACCACTCTGAGGGATGTGATATTTACGAAACGATATTTTGTAGATGTCATGTCAACGACTATAGTGTACTACACATGAAGTGGTATGCTGGGTCACCACACAAGACAAGATCTATCTAATAGATTGTAGCAACGAGTCGATAGAATACTCACCCTCGAAGATTCCAAATCGGTTAACGAGAGCGGATTCTCGTGGGTGATGTAGTCGTTCACTTGCTAATCTCAAGATTGCGTAGACGATCCTTCTAGTGCCGCATTTCGGCAGCGCTCCTTGATGGCATTGCGTCAACATGGAGCGCTTCGTCGAGAAACCCCAAGGGCAAGGTATGATGTAGCACAGCAGCAAGTATTCCCTCAGTAAGAGACCGAGGTTATCGAACCAGTAGGAGGAAGGAAACGTCTCAAAGGTGTTGCAAGCAACATGGAAACCTGCACAACACAAACTCAAGACTTTGCCCCAACGGACAGTGAGGTTGTCAAGATCACCGGTTTGCTGTAACAAAGGATTAACTATATGGTGTGGAAGGTGATTGTCACATCCCAAATTTTAGATTTGGTTCTACATATCATTCATGTCATTGCATCATGTTCTTCCATGCAAAACCATCGATTGAAGTGATTCGGCAAAACGCTATTTTCAAAATCCTATTTTATTTTACTACAATGCTCCTGCGGGAGGTTTTACTAGGACTTGTGTTTTCCACCCTTGTATACAAGTGGAATTCACTCACCCCTTGACCCTAGGTTGATCCCCTTGATTTTACAAAAATTTAGGGACAAGAATCGCCCAATTCGGAGTTCGTATGAACGAGTTACGGAGGTTTTACTAAATTGGAGAAAGGGAAAAAGAAAAGATAAAAAAGAGAGCCGCCCACTTGGGGCGCCCGGCCCAGCGCCGATCGGCCAGCCAGCGCGCGCCGCCTGGCTTAGCCCACCGACAGGTGGGCCCCACTCGGCCGCCAGCTGCCGCCGCCGGCCGCCACGCGCCGCTGTCCGCTTAGAACCGCTGCCAGCGCCCTCGCCACCTCAGGCTTGGCCGCCACTCTCCGCCGCCGGGACCGAGCCGCTGACCGCCGCCCAGCGCCGACGCCACCTCGACACGCCGCCGCCCCTTCACGCCACCTCGCCGCTGGACCTCCACCCCGCCGCCGGATAGCCACCCTGGCCGATCACGACGCCGAGCCGCTGGCCGAGAGCCGCCATGGTAAGCCGCCCGCCCTCCCGTCAAGACGATTCGTGGCTAACGGCCCAGATCGGTTGACTGATCAGTTCAGGCGCTGACTAGTCAAATGCCCAAATCAGCCAACAAGAGCAGGTCACGATCAACAAAGTTGACTGGGCAATTTCTTTAATCGATTTAATTGGCAGATTTTCGTAGAAACTTGTAATTTGCATAGAAATTAATCCGCTTGGCCAAAAATTGCAAATAAAATATGTGTAGATTCAGTAAGTCGTGTAGAATCTTGCTGTACCATTGTTTCACACTTTTGCAGCAAGATTTTGTCCAGATTAATTAAATGAGTTAATGCCCTTTTGGAGTAATTAATTCGTAGAAAAAGATCTGTAACTCCAAAAATTGCATATAATATGTCCCTGGATTCAGTAGAACAAGGGGAATCTCAAAGTGAATTAAAAAGATAGGCTTACAGTAAAAACTTTTGCAGAAACTATTTAGTGGCTTTCTGCAGTGTTTTAATTACTCGGGGAGTTTTATAATTCCTTTTTGAGTAATTCCAGTTGGTACTGTTCCTAAATAGCAATGCCTATACAGTAGAATTTTCCCAAGATTTTACAAACATTATACTATCGGTAGCGAATTATTTGGGTTCTAGCTCTAGCTTTGAGCATTATATTTTGCATAATTGTTTTCCTTGCGCTAAAAATATTTTCCATACATGCATTCAGTAGCTTTATTGAATAGGATTATGTGGAGCAGCTGTAGCACCAATTCACTTGTCATGCATGCATTCATGCATCATCTTTGTTGCATATGCTTGTGGATTGTTTGTTTATGATTGCAATTGTATCGTGTAGATTGTGACGAGTGCAACGCTTGCTCGTGTGTGGATTGTTCTTCCGACCGCTACAACCAAGGCAAGTAGATGCTATTTTGTTCATGATATTGTCCTACTATTTTCTATGCATTGTCGTGTATTTTGTAGACGCATGTGTAGGATGATACTATCGCTATGCTATGTCCTATTATGTGGTAGGGCTTTCCTTGTAGATGAACCATCGTCGGTAGATGTGCTTAGCCATGCTATGATGAACGAGGGATGGATTACATCACTAAAAGTTGTTTCTAAAAGTGTTGGTTTGCGAAAACTAAAACAACTTAATCAATGAACCTCCTGGGTGTGATGGGATTGATAAATTTTGGTGGTTTCATTGCGGAAAGGCACCCAGGTATCGAGAGAAAACGATTGGCTTCTTTATTTTGTAGCTTACGTGTACAACCGTGTGCCAATAATGAAATGGACGGTTGGTTGGACTTAGTAGGTTGTGGTAACTCGAACCCGCGTATCCAGAGATGTAGAATTTTGGTAGGTTGGACCGGTGCGCGTCGGGATTGGGGAGCCACTTCCCGAACAGTCTCTTCTTGGACTTCTCCCTATCATCACCCAAAATGAGAGTGATGGTACGAGCTGGGCTGGCCAAGTCACATGGGTAAAGTGTACTAACCCCTGCAGGGTGTATAATCTAATCGATTAGCCGTGTCCCCGGTTATGGACAACTGAGTTGCTTGATATTGATTCCATGACATGTTTCTCGCTCATTCTAATTTCATAATTTCTTTAACATTGTTGGGTTAACTTAATTGGGATCTTTTCAAAGAAAACCAAAAACTGTTTATGAAAGTAGGACAAATGTATTTGCAAATGCAAGCCAGACACAACTCCAGTTGCCAGATATGCATGTAGATGTTAGCACTATTGTCTCCTTTACTAGCTCTACTTGCCATACATTCCATGTATTGACCCTAGGCTTTCGTTTCATGTTGCAGGTTATTCCGATTCTGAGTAATCGATATAGGCCACGGTACTCCACTCGGCACTTGTTCACTTGTGGGCAATTTGAAGAATGGAGGATTTACTTTATTTATGTTGCTACCTGAATAATTTGAGCTAGCCTTGGGCTAAGCTTTTATTGTAATAATGGTACTCTGGATCTTCGTTATTTATGATACACGGATATTTTGCTATGTTATTCATCTTATTCTATTGTGGGCCAATGAACCGATGCAGGGATTGGCATGTCACATAGAAGCCACGGACTTTTCAGAACCGTGGTGTTACAAGATGGTATCAGAGCCCGTGTGTCGACTGTAGGATCGTGACCTAGGATTGGATTAGGAAGCCACAGATTTATTAAAGCCTATATTAACTCTGTCTTTCATCTTATGCCTTTCACTCTCGTAAACTCTTATCATATGCTATTCTCACACTTTCCTCTTTTAATTGATAGATGGGAGAAGTCAGGACTGAGTATGCAACCATGGAGTCACCAAGGCCCTTTGCAAGACAGTTAGCACAGCTCTCGCAGTCATTGGGATTGCACTGCCCATGTTCAAGGGGAGAAGGTCGTACACCTATGGATATGGTGAGGATGCATGGGAGATCACCACCTTCATCTTCAGGGATGCCGCCTTGCCAAACCCTGCACTTGATCTACACCAAGACATAGCAACTGGGACTTGGAATCAACTTGGCCATACATGAAGCCACAAGGCCATCATGTCCGACACACGCCAGCAGATTCACCCTTGTGACTATGGGAGGCGTGATGAAGATGGGCACATTGTGGTTACCCAGGCGACAGGAACAACATGCAGCCCCGTCGGAGGCACATAGAGGACATGGAAAGGGAGAATGGAGCTCTAGCTGAGAAAGTGATGATGATAAAGGAGATTGCAGATTTTGCTAGCAATGGTATGGTGGTCCAAGGACATGAGATTGACACCTTGCATGAAGTTGTGGGAGTTCTGTAGAATGCCCTGATAGCCAGAGATGCAACCATAGCTCATCTCCATGGTACTGTGCAGGAGAACACCCAGAACATACAACAGTTGCAAGGGACCGTCCAGGAAAGGGATCAAACTATTGAAGCTATGACAGCCCAGATTGCCGCTCTCCAAGCACAGCTGAATCCACCCTCTGATGATGACAATGGAGATGGTGGCAACAATGATGATGATGACAGTGGGAACGATGATGATGATGAGGACGAGGATGATGATGATGGAGACGATGATGGTGGAGGAGATGAAGTCATTGCGATTGCAAATGAGAGTGAAGAAGAAGAGGAGGATCCAGAAGAGGTGGAGTTTGAGATTTCAAGTGACGACTCAGGAGAAGTGTACACTCCGCCGCCATGGTTGAACCGTGGACCGAAGCGCCAACGCATGAGTGCAAGGACCTACCGCAACCTCTTCAAGAAGTAGATAGAAGTCCACCAATTAGTCCTCGTTAGGTAAAATCGTTAGGATTAGTCTCGATCAATGTGAAACTTAATTACTGTTAGTTTAAGAGTGTTTAGTTGCTTATTTGTGTACTCCAATATCCCAGGAATTATTTGTGCGAATTTTATGAAGAAGTTATGGCAAGTTTGGTTACTATATGTGTTATTTTCGCTGCAGTTTTCTGCTGATACAGCAGTACTGTACGATTTTTCATATTTTTCTGGTAACTGGGAAAAATCTGAAAACAATAGGGCTGGTGCGAAACTCTCTGTAATGTATGTGCAAAAATCAGCATAATTTTCTGACGAGTCTAAGTCAGGTGGAAAAATTCGTGAACGCTGCTGGACTGTTCTGGCAGATTGCTGTTTTTGTTGCTTAGTTGATCAACTATTTAGTTAACCATTGCTAACTCTTGTAAAACTATTTCAGTAGGTATATACTGCTAGGATAACCCCTGGGATGTTGCTGGATCACTTGTTTGTCGATGTGTTGCTTGCTTGTGATTGTCTGCCATTGCTTGTTGTTGTTTGATCATAATGCATGGGTACAATCCTATTATCGTAGTTGATTCTTTCTAAACTTATTTGTGCTGAACCGTAGATGCCTCCCCGCCGTCAACCCACTGAGTTGGAGCAGCTCATGGCAGCTCAGGCATAGCTGACCCAAGTTATGACTCAATTCATGGAAGCTCAGAACAACAACAACAACAATGGGAACAACCAGCCTCAGGGAGATGCTCCCACCAGATTTCTGAGGCTAAGGCCAGCTAAGTTCTCTACTGCAACGGAACCAATGGTTGCTCTCGACTGGTTGCGTTCAGTCAACAAGGATCTGGTAATTGTTGGATGCACTGATGCTGAGAAGGTGAGGTTTGCCGCTCACCTACTGGAGGGACCAGCCGCTTCTTGGTGGGACACTTTTCAGATCACCCACCCGCTGGACACTGTGACTTGGGCAATGTTTGAGGAAGGTTGCAGGACCAACCACGTGTCTTCAGAAGTTCTAAGCCTGAAGAGGAAGGAGTTTCACAACTTGCGCCAAACCAACCGCACCGTGGCTGAGTACATTGAGGAGTTCAACAACCTGTCCCGTTATGCACCTGAGGATGTTGACACTGATGCAAAAAGGAGGGAGAGATTCCTGGATGGCCTCAGTGATGAGCTTTCCGTGCAGCTACTGGTGGTTTATTGCCCCACTTTCCAGGAGCTTATGGACAAGGCCAGGATCTTGGAAGGGAAACACAAGCAGGTGGAGAACCGCAAGAGAAAGAGCAATAATCACCACTCTGGTTCACATCACAAGTCTCGCACTTCATATGATGGGTACTCCAAGCATGGAGAAAGTGACCATGGACACCATGGGAGCCATGACCGCCACCACCATGGAGGCGATGGGCATCACCATGACAACCACAAGAGCAGCCACCACAGCCACAAGGGAGGACATTCTCACCACTCAGGAGGACACGATGGACATGACCGCAACCGTGATCGCAGCTTTGTGAAGAAGGATCTGAGTGAGGTGACATGCTTCAAGTGTGGACAGAAGGGACACTATGCTGACAACTGCCCGGAGAGGAAGGGACTGAAGCCAACCAACAACCAGAAGGCCACAGTGAACCACATGAATGTGGAGGAGATCCCAGATGAGCCTGACCTTGTGATTGGTAAGTTCCCAATCAACACACACCCTGCACTTATACTTTTCGATACTGGTGCATCGCATTCATTCATATCAAGGGCATTTGTGGATAAGTATAAGCTACCTACTGAGTCTATGAAAGAGTCTATTAGAGTGAGCTCACCTGGAGGAGATATGATAGCTAGTGCGGGATGCCGCGGCTTAACTGTGAGGATTGGAACACACAACTTCACTACACATTTGGTAGTGTTGGAATCACAAGGGTTAGATGTTATTCTGGCTATGGATTGGATGTCTATGCATGGAGGACACATAGATTGTGCACAGCGAGCTGTTTCACTCAAAACCCCGGATGGTAAGAGAATTAGATTCAAGTCGGCATATGCGGAAGGTGTAAGCTGAATTCTCTTAAGGGGGTTAGCATGGATACTGTGCCTGTGATTAGGGATTACCCCGACGTGTTTCCGGAAGAGCTGCCAGGAATGCCACCTGACAGGGAAGTAGAGTTTCTTATCGACCTGATGCCTGGAACAGGACCTACGGCAAAGAGACCATATAAGATGGATGTGGATGAGATGAAGGAGTTGAAGAAACAGCTGAAAGAGCAGTTGGACAAGGGATTCATTCAGCCTAGTTCGTCGTCATGGGGTGCACCTGTTCTGTTTGTGGAGAAGAAGGACAGCAGCAAGAGATTAGTGGTGGACTATCGCTCGCTGAATGAAGTGACTATCAAGAACAAATACCCCCTGCCGAACATAAATGATTTGTTTGATCAACTGGAAGGAGCAAAGGTGTTCAGCAAGATTGATCTGTGCTCAGGCTACTTCCAATTGAAGATCCGGGAGGAGGACATACCAAAAACCGCTTTCACTACTAGATATGGTTTATATGAGTATACGGTCATGTCTTTTGGACTAACGAATGCCCCGGCATACTTCATGACCATGATGAACAAGGTATTTATGGAGTACTTGGACAAGTTCGTGGTGGTGTTTATTGATGACATACTGATATATTCCAAGGACGATGTTGAACATGAGAAACATCTGCGACTGATTATGGAGAAGCTGAGGGAACACAAGCTGTATGCCAAATTTAGCAAGTGTGAATTCTGGCTTAACACTGTTGGGTTTCTTGGACACGTGGTGTCAGGAGAAGGAGTCGCTGTTGATCCAAGCAAAGTGACTGCAGTAACTGAGTGGGAAGCACCCAAGGATGCAGGAGAGATACGAAGCTTTTTGGGACTTGCTGGATATTACAGGAGATTCATTGAAAACTTCTCCAAGATTGCTAAGCCGATGACAGAACTTCTGAAGAAGGAGAGGAAGTTTGAATGGACGGATGTGTGTGAAGCTTTCGTTTTCACGAATCAAGGCCGACTAGTGACCGCACCCGTTCTGTGTTTACCAGATCTTCAGAAGGATTTCCAAGTATACTGTGATGCTTCTCGACAGGGACTTGGGAGTGTGTTGATGCAAGATGGGAGAGTGGTGTCATATGCCTCGCGGCAACTTAAACACCATGAGAGGAATTACCCCACACACGACTTGGAGTTAGCGTCAGTGGTTCATGCGCTCAAGGTATGGAGGCATTACTTAATGGGAAAACACTGCGATGTGTACACCGACCACAAGAGCCTGAAGTACATATTCACGCAGAAGGAACTGAACATGAGGCAAAGGAGATGGTTGGAACTTATCAAGGATTATGATATGAATCTGCAATACCACCCAGGAAAGGCCAATGTCATAGCAGATGCTTTGAGCCGGAAGGTTTACGCCAATGGACTGACAATTGGGGAATTGCCTGAGGATTTGTGCAAGCAATTCAAGGACCTTAGACTGGAGGTAGTATCAGAAGGATACTTGGCAGCAATGGAAGTCCAACCAACGCTACAGGACAGAATCAGGAAGGCTCAAGTGGGAGACAAAGAGATAGATGAAGTAAAGTAAAAGATGAAGGAGGATCGAGCAAGGGAATTCTGCGAGGATGAGCAAGGAACCTTGTGGTATGGAGATCGTTTGTGCGTCCCCAACGATCCCGAGATAAGGAAGTTGATCCTGCAGGAAGCTCATGACTCGCCGTACTCCATACATCCGGGCAATACAAAGATGTATATGGACCTAAAGGACAGATTCTGGTGGAACAACATGAAGGGAGACATTGCGGAGCATATTGCCCTATGTGATGTATGTAGCCGAGTGAAGGCGGAACACCGTGGCCAGCAGGATCACATACAGCCATTGCCCGTGCCGGACTGGAAGTGGGATAGAGTGGGAATGGATTTTATCACAGGATTGCCCAGGACCAGGTCAGGATATGACTCCATTTGGGTAGTGGTCGACCATTTGACCAAGGTAGCCCACTTTATACCGGTAAAGACGACCTATACAAGTGCAAAGTTGGACAAGATTTATATGGACAGAATTGTGTGCCTACATGGAGTTCCCAAGAGTATTGTATCTGATAGAGGCACCCAATTTACCTCACACTTCTGGCACCAGCTGCACGAGTCACTTGGTACTAGATTGGAGTTTAGCATAGCGTTTCACCCGCAGACTGACGGATAGACCGAGAGGGTGAATCAGATTTTGGAGGACATGCTGAGAGCTTGCGCCTTGGCTCATGGTTCTAGTTGGGATGCGAATTTGCCGTATGCTGAGTTTTCCTACAACAACAGCTACCAAACCAGCATCAAGACGTCACCGTTTGATGTACTGTATGGGAAACGATGCCGGACACCATTACTATGGGATGGAGTAGGAGAACGTCAGTTTTTTGGGCCTGATTTGATCAAGGATGCTGAGGAGAAGGTCGCCTTGATTAGGGACAGGCTGAAGGTAGCACAATCAAGGCAGAAGAGCTACGCTGAAGGATTAACTATATGGTGTGGAAGGTGATTGTCACATCCCAAATTTTAGATTTGGTTCTACATATCATTCATGTCATTGCATCATGTTCTTCCATGCAAAACCATCGATTGAAGTGATTCGGCAAAATGCTATTTTCAAAATCCTATTTTATTTTACTACAATGCTCCTACGGGAGGTTTTACTAGGACTTGTGTTTTCCACCCTTGTAGACAAGTGGAATTCACTCACCCCTTGACCCTAGGTTGATCCCCTTGATTTTACAAAAATTTAGGGACAAGAATCGCCCAATTCGGAGTTCGTATGAAGGAGTTACGGAGGTTTTACTAAATTGGAGAAAGGGAAAAAGAAAAGATAAAAAAAAAAGAGAGCACCGCGCCGCCCGCTTGAGTCGCCGCCGCCCGCCTCGACCCTCCCGAGGCCGCGCCTCGGACTCGCCGCCACGCGCCGCGCCACCTCAAGGCCACCTCGTCGGACCTCCACTGGCCGGACCGCCCTTGACGCGCCGCCGCCGCCCTCCCTCTGCCGCAAGATCTGTGGCCAACGACCCAGATCGGCCGTTGATCGGTCAGCCCCAGGCGCTGACTAGTCAAACGCCCAGTCAGCGCCCAGTCAGCAGCCACGTAGGCCAGTCAACAGTCAAAGTTGACTGGATAATTTCTTTAATTGATTTAATTGGCAGATTTTCGTAGAAACTTGTAATTTGCATAGAAATTAATCCGCTGGGCCAAAAATTGCAAATAAAATATGTGTAGATTCAGTAAGTCGTGTAGAATCTTGCTGTACCATTGTTTCACAATTTTGCAGCAAGATTTTGTCCAGATTAATTAAATGAGTTAATGCCCTTTTTGGAGTAATTAATTCGTAGAAAAAGATCTGTAACTCCAAAAATTGCATATAATATGTCCCTGGATTCAGTAGAACAAGGGGAATCTTAAAGTGAATTAAAAAGATAGGCTTACAGTAAAAGCTTTTGCAGAAACTATTTAGTGGCTTTCTGCAGTGTTTTAATTACTCGGGGAGTTTTATAATTCCTTTTTGAGTAATTCCAGTTGGTACTGTTCCTAAATAGCAATGCCTATAGAGTAGAATTTTCCCAAGATTTTACAAATAGTATACTATCGGTAGCGAATTATTTGGGTTCTAGCTCTAGCTTTGAGCATTATATTTTGCATAATTGTTTTCCTTGCGCTAAAAATATTTTCCATACATGCATTCAGTAGCTTTATTGAATAGGATTATGTGGAGCAGCTGTAGAACCAATTCACTTGTCATGCATGCATTCATGCATCATCTTTGTTGCATATGCTTGTGGATTGTTTGTTTATGATTGCAATTGTATCGTGTAGATTGTGACGAGTGCAACGCTTGCTCGTGTGTGGATTGTTCTTCCGACCGCTACAACCAAGGCAAGTAGATGCTATTTTGTTCATGATATTGTCCTACTATTTTCTATGCATTGTCGTGTATTTTGTAGACGCATGTGTAGGATGATACTATCGCTATGCTATGTCCTATTATGTGGTAGGGCTTTCCTTGTAGATGAACCATCATCGGTAGATGTGCTTAGCCATGCTATGATGAACGAGGGATGGGTTACATCACTAAAAGTTGTTTCTAAAAGTGTTGGTTTGCGAAAACTAAAATAACTTAATCAATGAACCTCCTGGGTGTGATGGGATTGATAAATTTTGGTGGTTTCATTGCGGAAAGGCACCCAGGTATCGAGAGAAAACGATTGGCTTCTTTATTTTGTAGCTTACGTGTACAACCGTGTGCCAATAATGAAATGGGTGGTTGGTTGGACTTAGTAGGTTGTGGTAACTCGAACCCGCGTATCCAGAGATGTAGAATTTATGTAGGTTGGACCGGTGCGCGTCGGGATTGGGGAGCCACTTCCCGAACAGTCTCTTCTTGGACTTCTCCCTATCATCACCCAAAATGAGAGTGATGGTACGAGCTGGGCTGGCCAAGTCACATGGGTAAAGTGTACTAACCCCTGCAGGGTGTATAATCTAATCGATTAGCCGTGTCCCCGGTTATGGACAACTGAGTTGCTTGATATTGATTCCATGACATGTTTATCGCTCATTCTAATTTCATAATTTCTTTAACATTGTTGGGTTAACTTAATTGGGATCTTTTCAAAGAAAACCAAAAACTGTTTATGAAAGTAGGACAAATGTATTTGCAAATGCAAGCCAGACACAGCTCCAATTGCCAGATATGCATGTATATATTAGCACTATTGTCTCCTTTACTAGCTCTACTTGCCATACATTCCATGTATTGACCCTTCGGGGCTGCTACGTTTCATGTTGCAGGTTATTCCGATTCTGAGTAATCGATATAGGCCACGGTACTCCACTCGGCACTTGTTCACTTGTGGGCAATTTGAAGAATGGAGGATTTACTTTATTTATGTTGCTACCTGAATAATTTGAGCTAGCCTTGGGCTAAGCTTTTATTGTAATAATGGTACTCTGGATCTTCGTTATTTATGATACACGGATATTTTGCTATGTTATTCATCTTATTCTATTGTGGGCCAATGAACCGATCGAGGGATTGGCATGTCACATAGAAGCCACGGTCTTTTCAGAACCGTGGTGTTACAGTGATGATGGTTTGCAGCAAGTAAACAAGTAACAGTGGAAGATGTATCAATGGTAAAGATTGGACCGGGTTCATAGTTCACTAGAGGTGCTCTCCTTAGATAAACAACATGGCAGAAGGGTAAACAAATTACAGCAGGGCAATTGACAGGAACTGAGCAAGGCATAACAATGCAATACTAGACAAAAAGATCCTATGAGATTCGATTGGGCAATACAACAATATACATAGACCGCCATCCAACTGCATCTATGACTAGAAGTCCACCTTTAGGTTATCATGCGAATCCCCTCCAGTATTAAGTTGCAAGCAAAAGACAACTGCTTTAAGCAAAGTGTGTAAGGTAACAATCCACTTGTTCCACGAACAAGAGACCGTTCTTTTCTCCCTAGTGGCAACATCACATCTACAACCGAAGAGATTTCTATTACTTCCCTTGGAAAATAGAGGCATGAACCCACTATCAAGCATAAATACCCCCTCTTGGAGTCACTAGCAACTACTTGGACAAGATAGCTACTAACAACGGAGAGCATGCAAGATCACAAACAATACAGACATGATAGAATAAAATAGACAAAACCATTAATAAATCTGACATAGTAATCTCAATATCCATCGGATCCCCGCAAACACAACATGCATGATTACAAATAGATTAGATCTTGATCATGAACGGAGCTCACAAGATCTATACATGAAAGCACAAGGAGGATATACAACCATCTAGCTACTACATGGACCCGTAGTCCAAGGTGGAACTACTCCCGCTTCATACCGGAGGCTGGCATGATGAAGAAGAGGGCCTCTGGGATGATCTCCCCTCCGGTAGGGTGTCGGGAAGAACTTCAGATCCCCCCGATCTAGGGATGATGGTGGCGGCGCATACAGAAGGTTTCGTGGAGTTTTGATCGGGTGCCTAGGGTTTCTACATCAGGGGCTTCTTATAGGCGAAGGGGCGAGCCAGGGGGCCACCAGGACCGCTGCACCCTCCAGGCGCGGGGTGGGCCCACCCGCGCGGACAGGGGGTGTGGCCCCCTGGTGAGTCTTCTCCATCTCGTCTTCTGGCTTTGTGTTGTCCACGGTAAAAAATTGACTTTGGCTTTTGTCCCGTCCAATTCCGAGAATATTGATTTTCCGCTTCGAACCAAAATGTAAGAAAACAGTAACTGGCACTGTGGCAAATTGTTAATAGGTTAGTACTAGAAAACATATAAAAACACCTCAAAGTATAGACAAAGCAAAGAAAAGTAGATACTAAACAAGCATGGAGCATAAAAAATTATAGATAAGTTTCCGACTTATCAAGCATCCCCAAGCTTAACTCCTGCTCGTCCTCGAGTAGGTAAGTGATAAAAGAATAATTTTTGAGGTGGCATGCACCATCAAAACCAAGATCAAACCATTTGCAAGCATTGAAAGCTGGGATCAAAGAACTCTAAACAAGTGCATGAAAGATGGAGTCCTAACAATAGGACATAGTAACTATGCATGCAACATGAAAGGCTACAAACAAAGATCATGAATAACATGCATTGAAAAATGTGTGTTTGTTTCACATACAGAAAACATGGCATAGTGGCATTCAGCGTGTCCCTCATAGAGTAGAAAATAGATGCATAGGACACCTTCAAAATACATAAGAGTGACTAGATACAGATAGCGCAAGAACAAGTAATATCACAATATGCATCAATCAATAAGTTTTGGGACACTGCACATAGAAGTAAGAATGACAACTATGCTCTCTTAATGGTGCCTAAAGGTAGAAGGTGGAGACTCAATATAATAGTGGAAGAAAGGCCCTTCACAAAGGGAAGCAAGGATTTCAAGTTTCAAAAAGAGATGACAAAAATTATGGTACTTGTTATCTTTCAGCCCTCATTACCCCTATCATAAGCATCTTGAAGTGATTAAGGTTAAAGTGAACAAAATATGGAGTATATGCTTGACAAAGTATAAGTTGGCAATCTCATGTCCCTTGAATACGAGGGCCACACCTCATGCTACTCAACTTCAGTTACCTGTTGATATGTCGGAAACATATCTATAATTTTTGATGCTCCATGCTTGTTTCGTATCTACTTTGCTTTGCTTTGTCTACACTTTGAGGTGTTTTTATATCTTTTCTGGAACTAACCTATTAAAAGTTGCCATAGTGCCAGTTGCCTGTTTTCTTCTATTTTTGGTTCCAGAAAGGCAGAACATCAATATTCTCGGAATTGGACGGGACAAAAGCCAAAGCCATTATTTTCCAGGAGCAACATGGAACCACGAAGCAGAGCCGGAGGGGGCCACAGGGTGGCCGCACCCTCCTAGGCATGGGCAAGCCCTGGAGGCGCCCACAGGGGGTGTGGGCCCCGTGGACCCCCACCGACCTTGACTCCTGCGCCTATAAGAATCCTCCAACCCAAAAACCCTAGGGAATCCAGAAGAAATCCACAAAAACCTCTATAGCGCCGCCGCCACCAAAGGGGAGATTCGGGGGACAGAAAGTCTCTATTCCGACACCTTGCCGGGACGGGGAAGTTCCCCTGGAGCCATCTCCATCGATCTCCATCACAATCTTCATCACCGTTGCTGATTCCCATGATGAGGAGGGAGTAGTTCTTCTTCGAGGCTAAGGGCTCTACCGGTAGTTATGTGTTCATCTCTCTCTATGCATGGTCATATTGTGGTCATGAGCTTTGTAATCAAGTAGATCTACTCTATTACTCAAGTGATTCAATAGATCTCTACTCTCCCCATGTGTGTGAAAGTGACATCGTGCACGCCATGGTGGCACTTAGGTTTGAGTCTACATAAATACTCGTTTTGCTTTAATAGATCTATTCTTTTCCCCACGTGTGTGAAATTGACAGCGTGCATACCATGTGTGGCACTTTGGCTAGATTGAATATTTGAGTTGGATGTCTCTATGAAACTGTGGTGTTTGTTGGAATCATCTAGCGCTCAAGGTGACAGTGTGGGGTTATCTAGATTGGGGAAGGCCCTACCATGGATTAGAGTGTCCAACCAGAGAGTAGTTAAGAGTAGTATCATGAAGAGAGGATATTTATATGAGAGAGTGTTCACTAGTGAAAGTATGATCCCTAGGCCTTGTTTCTAAACATTGAAACACTGTTTGCATCTAGATTTGTTGCATGTTTGCTTGCTTGCATCTTTGTTCCGTTTGCCGGGGAGGTTTTGGGCTTGTACCTTTCCTCCATGCCATCAGCTCTTTTCTGGCATCGTTACCACTTGTATTTCACTATCTCTTCGCCGAACTAGTGCACCTATAATTGGGTGTGCTAGGGACATAAGAGACTTCTTGTATCTTGATTGCAGGGTTGCTTGAGAGGGGTAGGTTTGACCACTTCCTCCCTGAGTTCGATAAACCTTGGGTGATCCACTTAAGGGAAACTTGCTGCTGTTCTACAAACCTCTGTACTTGGAGGCCCAACAACTCTCTACAAGAATAGAAGTGCGTAGACATCAAGCTCTTTTCTGGCGCCGTTTCCAGGGAGGTAAGGTAAAGGTACTCACATCCTCCGGTGTGAGTGCTCGAAGTTATTTCCTTTAGATTCTGTAGTTTTGTCTTTTTATTTCTTGTTTTCACTAGTTAGGCTTAATAGAAAAAACAAAAAAATTAGAGAGCTCTATAGTATTTATCTTGAGTTAGGACATGAAGTGTTTGAAGAGAAAATTAAAAAACCTATGGAACTTTATTTGCATGCTAATAGCAATGTTATTAGTCTGAATTTCTTGAACACCATTGTTACTAATGGTATGGAAACGTCTAAGCTTGGGGAAGCTAGTTTTTATGATAAAGATCTTTTTAGCTACCCAACTTTAGGGAAGAAATTTTGCTCTGATGATACTTTATCTCCCATATGTGGTAATTCTAAGGATACTTGTGATATTTTAAATCCACATACTAAAAGTGTCCCTTTTAAAATACCTATTGAAATTGTTGAACGTGTTATGAATAATTGTTGTTTTGGAGATGGAACTGTCCATCCTAGTGATCATTTACTCTATATACATGAATTATGCGAGTTGTTCAAGTGTGCAGGTATTTCAATGGACTAAGTTAAGAGGAAGCTATTCCCTTTCTCACTTAGGGACAAAGCAAGGGAGTGGTATGAGCTACTAGATGATCCTCATCATTTGGAGTGGAAGGAACTTGAATCTCTCTTTTATTCTAAATTTTATCCTCCTCATGAAATTCATAAAGATAGGAATTATATTTATAATTTTCATCCTCATGAGGGAGAAAGTATTTCCCAAGGTTGGGGGAGATTGAAGTCACTAATTCTCAAATGTCCCATTCATGATCTCCCTAGTAATGTTGTTATCAATAATTTTTATGCAAGGCTTTCAGGACATTACAAGGACTATCTGGATACCTGTTTAGAGGGATCCTTCACAAGTAAGGAGGTCAAGGCTAAGTGGGATCTTCTTGAAACAATTCAAAGCAATACCGAAGGTTGGGATAGAGACAAAGGTAAAAAACCAGGTATAAACTATGAGTATGATTGCATTAAGTCTTTCGCTGAAACTACTAATTTTCAAGAGCTTAGTGCTAGATATGGTATTAATCCTCAAATTCTTGTTAAATATTATGGAGCCTTTGATTCCCATATTAATGCTCCTAAATAAAAGTGGGACATGTATCATGAACCTTTTAAAGACACTTGCACGGAAAATGAAAATGTTATTAATGATTGCAATAAACATGCTCAAACTTCTGAAACTACTATTTCTTATAAGCATGTTAATTTTTGTGGTATGCATAGACCTTGTGAGAAGAATCAAACAGAAGAAGAATATTGTATCACCCACTGGAATGAAAAAACTAGAAAGTGGTATAAGGCTCTAGATGATCTTGGTAAAAAAGTTTGTGCCATCTATCCTTTTATTTGTGAACTTTGCTTTGAAGTGGATCATTTCAATTTTCAATGCTCAGGCCATAATAATCCTGCAAGTTTTTATTGTGATAACGTGATCACTGATAATCAACATGATGAACTTACATTATTTTTGGGGTGTGAAGAGTTATCAAGAAAAACTTCTTTGATAGACATGAGTACTTTTGATATGAATAGCGTCCTGCATGGTTGTCATCTTTATTGTGTTGAAAACTGCCACGCAAATACTTACATAAAAAATCTTATAAAAGATGATATTTTACCAAATTATGACAGGAATGATATGTGTTTTGATCTTATTAATGAAAATGAGGAATCCTCCAAAGTTTCTTCTATTGTCTTTAACAATAAGCCAGGGTATGTGGAGAAGCTTCCTTTCAAGCCTCTCCCTCCTAAAGAGGAGAAGAAGAAGAAGAAGAAGAAGAAGAGGAGTAAAAGGAGAGAGGAAATAGTATCTTCCTCTAATCATGTTGGTCCTATCATAGTTTTTGCTGATGAGTCTGAACTAGATGATGTTCCTATGCCTGTTACATATAGTAGTAATCATGGTTAGGAAAAGCACACCACTTTTGATATTGAAAATCTCTTTGGTACCAATTCTGAAAATGATGATATTAATAGTTTTTGTGCTATTAGTGTTATCCATGTTCCTTCCAATGATGATATGTTTATAAATGAACACACTTGGGAAGATAGCTATTGTATTGCTTATGATGATACCAAACCTCCAATATATGATGATTACAATGATGAATGTGATATTTTCAGTCCACCTACTATTGAGGAGAAAATTAATTGTGATTACAATATGCCTCCTATATTTGATGATTATGGTGATGAGAATAATAATGATAGCTATTTTGTTGAATTTGCTCCCACTATGATCAATAAGGATGACTATGCTTATGTGGAGAGTAATAATCATTTTATAAATGTGGCTCATGATAAGAATGTTTTATGTGATAGTTATATTGTTAATTTTATTCATGATGCTACTAAAAGTTATTATGAGAGAGGGAAACATGGTCTTATGCATCTCAACAATATTAAGTTTCCCCTCTTTATGT
This sequence comes from Avena insularis, assembly GCA_023614405.1. Taxonomy (NCBI): domain Eukaryota; kingdom Viridiplantae; phylum Streptophyta; class Magnoliopsida; order Poales; family Poaceae; genus Avena; species Avena insularis. The sequence continues at coordinate 235,397,793 of CM042687.1, read as the reverse complement.
TGAAAATTTTGAAGTTGCATTTGTTTTGCTTTCCTATGCTTGTTGTTTTGTGCTTTTATGATTTGTTTCTTTACAATATTCCTATGGGAAGTGGGTTAGACTTAAATGTGTTTTAAATTTTCTTCTTGGTGCTCTCTTTTAAATCTATTCATATCTCCTATGTGAGCATCTTTGAAACTATCATGCCTAACTTAAAGGCATTAAAGAAAAGTACTTGTTGGGAGATAACCCAAAAGTTTTCTTGAGACTTGGAAGTTATTACTTCTATAATGACCTCTCCTTATCCTTTTTGTTTGCTTTTTTGTGCCAAAAATGACCTATAATGAGAGGGAAGTAAGATTTGGGGAGTTGTTGTCCCAAAACAGATTTCTGTCCTCCACTATAAAAATTCGTGAGGAGTCTCTGTAACTCGAATTGAGCTAAACATTTACGAATAAATCCCCCAGTATGTTAGATAACTTTCGTTAGTTCAACACTTTTTGATTTGAGAAACATAAGGTCTTCGAAAAAATCGGTTTTTACCTTCTGGTCTGTTTTGACAGATTTCTGCCATTATTTGCATTTGCTTCTTATTGATTCCTTTTTGAGTTATCTTTTGGGGAATTGAGATTTTTTAAGGAGTTACTACAGTAGCTTGTGTTTTTAGTGAATTTTTTTGCTGTTCCAAAGCTTTGCCAGAGGTCTAATATCTTTTGAATACACTAATGTTGCTAATGAAGATTGTGTGAAGTTTTGTATAAAGGAAAATTTGCAAGTGTAAAGGAAGAATGATGTAATGAGATGAAGAATGGACAAAATCTCAAGCTTGGGGATGCCACCCCGTGTCACCTCAAGAAATATTCAAGAGGTACAAGCGTCAAAGCTTGGGTATGCCCAAGGCATCCCCTTCTTCATCAATAAAAAGCTCAGGTCTGCCTAGACACTTCGTTTTTATTGTTTCATGCACAGTTGTGTTGTTCTTGGAGCGTCTTAGTTTTTGTTTTTGATTTTCGTTTTCTTAGTTTGCTTGAGTAAGTTGGTTGGTTACACCACACTTCTTTTTAAGAGAGACACACTCTGTTTTCATTGCCTAGAACACTCTAGTTTTCACTCTTATTGTTTTGTGAGTGTTCTCTTTTGCTAGCACTGTGTTTAGCCTTAGTTTTCTTGTGCTTTCAGCTTAGAACTTTTTTCTTATTTGTGGATTTGTGAGACAATCTCAATGGTCTTTTTTGATTATTATCTTTGTGAGTTGTTTCAAATAGGTTGATTGGTGTTGGAAAAGAGTAGTAAGTTCTTTCTTGTAAGTGCAAGAGGAGCTTGCATTGACTGTGACTTAGACTTTAGCATGACATGCTAGGCGTTGTTTTGACCTTATGCTTAGTGATTATTGTTGTAGCATGTCTTGTTCCAAACAATTGGGATTGCTTAGTGTGCCTTGAAGAAATTATGCGTTGTTTTAGCATGCAAAAAGCATAGTATTGCGGTATTCTCCTTTGATGCTTTGTTTGGGTTGACTTGGCACATGCTGACACCATGTTATGACTATGAACAAGTCACCATAGCCTCTATGATCATTTAGTCCTTGACTTGTAGTACCACTCTATGCTTGATTAGTAATGCTTTGTTGCATTGCATGATTATGGCCATTATTGCTCTCTTAGTTGGTTGCTCCCAGTCTTTTGCTAGCCTCCACTTGTATGAGTAAGTTCTACTCATGCTTCCAACTCCCAAGAAACCAAGTTATTCCAAAGTGTCCACTATAAACTCCTATGCATGGTGTGTTACACCATTCCAAGTATATTCTTGTTTTCAACTATCTTCCAATTAAAAACTATTTTGTTATGTGAAAACTTAGTGATTAAAGCCCTCACGAACTTGATGGCACACTTTACATTCTTTGACCCTAATAAACTTGAACCATTGTGACAACTTTGTTATATATGCTTGCACTTATAAGTTGGAATTAGCAGAACCGTGTTGTCACGGGGAACGTTTTCAACATTGCACTTGTACTTTGTACTCAGTTGATATCATGCTCTTTTGTCTATGGATGTCATCGGTGTGAAATAAAGAGGGAACTTGTAAGTCCATGGAGTTTGTATTCTGTGTTAGAGAAATGCCTAGGCCGCTAGCCTAAGCCATGCCTAATCATGGTGGAAACTTGTAGCATCACCAAAGTGAGCTATCTATGAAGCATCCTCAATGAAAAGCTATGCATATGGTAAATAAAAAGATTGCTGATATGCTCATTGTCTGCTTGCCTTGTCATTTTGGTTATGGGAAAGCTCCTATACCATGTGCAAGGGGTACCCCGTTGGCGGTTCTCAGTGATATGCAAATACTTACAATGACAAGAACTTACCTGGACCCAAAGTTGAGTATGCATGAGGTGTGGCCCTCATATTCAAGGGACTTGAGATTGCCAACTTATACTTCGTCAAGCATATACTCCACCTTTTCCAGTTTAACCTTAACCACTTCAAGATGCTTATGATAGGGGAAATGAGGGCTGGAAGCTAACAAGTACCATAATTTTTGGAAGCTCTTTTTGAAAACTGAAATCCTTGCTTCCTTTATAAAAGGTCTTTCTTCCACCACTATTGAGTCTCCACCTTCTACCTTTAGGCACCATTAAGGGAGCATAGTTGTCATTCTGTGTGCAGTGTTCCAAAGCTTATTGATTGATGCATATTGTGATATTACTTGTTCTTGTGCTACTTGTTTCTAGTCACCCTTGTGAACCTTGAAGGTGTCCTATGCATCTATTTGCTACTCCATGAGGGACAAGCTGAATACCACTATGCCATGTTTTTTGTATGTGAAATAAACAAACATTTTTCAATGCATGTTATTCATGATCTTTGTTTTTAGCCTTTCATGTTGCATGCATAGTTACTTTGTCTTACTGTTAGAACTCCATCTTTCATGCACATGTTTAGAGTTCTTTGATCCCAACTTTCAATGCTTGCAAATGGTTTGATCTTGGTTTTGATGGTGCATGTCACCTCAAAAATTATTCTTTTTATCACTTATCTACTCGAGGACGAGCAGGAGTTAAGCTTGGGGATGCTTGATATGTCGAAAATGTATCTATAATTTTTGATGCTCCATGCTTGTTTTGTATCTACTTTTCTTTGCTTTGTCTACACTTTGAGGTGTTTTTATATCTTTTCTGGAACTAACCTATTACCAAGTTGCCACAGTGCCAGTTGCATGTTTTCTTCTGTTTTTGGTTCCAGAAAGGCAGAAAATCAATATTCTCGGAATTGGACGGGACAAAAGCCAAAGTCATTATTTTCCCAAAGCAACACAGAACCACGAAGTAGAGCCAGACGGGGGCCACAGGGTGGCCGCACCCCCCTAGGCACGGGCAAGCCCTGGAGGCACCCACAGGGGGTGTTGGCCCCTTGGACCCCCCACCGACCTTGACTCCTTCACCTATTGTCGTGGTATTGCCGACGAGTACGCCATGGAGGGGTCCTCACAGTGCGTGTTTAGAGACATGGGGGAAGGCGGACAGTTGACGGGTACGAGGTAACACAACTTACCCAGGTTTAGATCCCACAACGGTGACAGAATCCTACTCCTACTATAAATCACTATAATGGCGATACGCCGAGTTACAGAGATAGGTTCGCTGTGCGAGGTGCATGTGAATCGATATGACTTGTGCCCTAAAGGCTCCCATAGGCCCGACTTATATAGTCGCCGGGTCCTAGGGTTACAGGAAAAAGTCCTAGCCGGACAGGTTACAGAGTCCTACACCGTCTATTACTAGTCTTGTATGTCTTGTACTCCAAGGCTCCGGGTACGCTGGTGACTCCACCGTAGCCTTCCTTTATCCGGCATGGAACTCCCTTCTGGATCCATCTAACTGGGCCACCCAGCAGGCCATAGGCCATGCTACCAACTGTGGGTCACCCGGGTTATCCGGATAGGAGACATGCTATATGAGGATACCCGTATAGCATATCCCCAACACCTATAAGAAGCCTCCGACCCAAAAACCCTAGGGCATCCAGAAGAAATCCATGAAAACCTCTATAGCACCGCCGCCACCGAAGGGGAGATTCGGGTCTCTGTTCCGGCACCCTGCCGGGACGGGGAAGTGCCCCCGGAGCCATCTCCATCAATCTCCATCGCCATCTTCATCACCGTTGCTGATTCCCATGATGAGGAGGGAGTAGTTCTTCCTCGAGGCTTAGGGCTCTATCGGTAGCTATGTGTTCATCTCTCTCTATGCATGGTCATATTGTGGTCATGAGCTTTGTAATCAAGTAGATCTACTCTGTTACTCAAGTGATTCAATAGATCTCTGCTCTCCCCATGTGTGTGAAAGTGACAGCATGCACGCCATGGTGGCTCTTAGGTTTGAGTCTACATAAATACTCTTTGTGCTTTAATAGATCTATGTTTTTTCCCACGTGTGTGAAAGTGACAGCGTGCATACCGTGTGTGGCACTTTGGCTAGATTGAATATTTGTTATGATTTATATTTGGAGTTGGATGTCTCTATGAAACTGTGGTGTTTGTTGGAACCATCTAGCGCTCAAGGTGATAGCGTGGGGTTATCTAGATAGGGGAAGGCCCTACCGTGGATTAGAGTGTCCAACCGGAGAGTAGTTAAGAGTAGTATCATGAAGAGAGGATATTTATATGAGAGAGTGTTCACTTGTGAAAGTATTATCCCTAGGCCTTGTTTATACACATTGAAACACCGTTTGCATCTAGATCTGTTGCATGTTTGCTTGCTTCCATTTTTGTTTTTGCCGGGGAGGTTTTGGGCTTGTAACTTTCCTCCACGCCATCATCTCTTTTCTAGAACCGTTACCACTTGTATTTCACTATCTCTTCGCCAAACTAGTGCACCTATATTGGGTGTGTTGGGGACACAAGAGACTTCTTGTATCTTGATTGCAGGGTTGCTTGAGAGGGGTATCTTTGACCACTTCCTCCTTGAGTTCGATAAACCTTGGGTGATCCACTTAAGGGAAACTTGCTGCTATTCTACAAACCTCTGCACTTGGAGGCCCAACAAATGTCTACAAGAATATAAGTGCGTAGACATCACCTGCAATTTCTTGGCATAGTAAGTACATGTGTATCATAGAGAACCGCCAACGGGGTACCCCTTGCACATGTACAGGAGCTATCTCATAACCAAAATGACAAGGCAAGCAGACAATGAGCATCGCATTGATCTTTTTATTTACTATGTGCATAGCTTTTTATTGAGGATGCTTCACAAATTTCTCATTATGGTGATGTTGCAAGTTTCCACCATTATTAGGCATGGCTTAGGCTAGCGGCCTAGGCATTTCTCTAACACAAAATACATAGCTCCATGGACTTACAAGCTCCCTCTTTATTTCATACCGGTGACATCCATAGACAAAAGAGCATGATATCAACTGTGTACAAAGTACAAGTGCAATGTTGAAAACGTTCCCCATGACAACATGGTTCTGCTAATTCCAACCTATAAGTGCAAGCATATACAACATAGACGACACAATGGTTCAAGTTTATTAGGGGCAAGGAATATAAAGTGTTCCATCAAGTCTGTGAGGGCTTTAATCACTAAGTTTTCACATAACAAAATACTTTTTAATTGGAAGATAGCTGGAAACAAGAATATACTTGAATGGTGTAACACACCATTCATAGGAATTTATAGTGGAACCTTTGGAATAACTGGGTTTCTTGGGAGTTGGAAGCATGAGTAGAGCTTACTCATACAAGTGGAGTCTAGCAAAAGACTGGGAGCAACCAACTAAGAGAGCAATAATGGCCATAATCATGTATAACAACAAAAAATTACTAATCAAAGCATAGAGTGGTACTACAAGTCAAGGACTAAATGATCATAGAGGCTATGGTGACTTGTTCATAGTCATAACATGGTTTGAGCATGTTCCAAGTCAACCCAAACAAAGCATCAAAGGAGAATACCGCAATACTATGCTTTTGCATGCTAAAACAACGCATAATTTCTTCAAGACACACTAAGAAATCCCAATTATTTGGAACAAGACATGCTACAGCAATAATCACTAAGCATAAGGTCAAAACAACGCCTAGGCAGGGTGTGGGGCCCCTGGCCGCCTCCTCGGCCTCCCCCTTTGCCTATAAGAATCCCCCAATGCCTAAACTCTAAGCACCCAATCAATATTCCACGAAACCTTCTGTAGCCGCCACCACCGTCGTCCCTAGATCGGGGGGATCTGATGTTCTTCCCGGCACCCTGTCGGAGGGGAGATCATCCCGGAGGCCTTCTCTCTGGTATGATGCGTGAGTAGTTCCACCTTGGACTATGGGTCCATGTAGTAGCTAGATGGTTGTTTCTCCTCCTTTGTGCTTTCATGTATATATCTTGTGAGCTCCGTTCATGATCATGATCTAATCTATTTGTAATCATGCATGTTGTGTTTGCGGGGAACCGATGGATATTGAGATTATTATGTTGGTTTGATTAATGGTTTTGTCTTTATGATTCTATCATGTCTGTGTTGTTTGTGATCTTGCATGCTCTCCGTTGTTAGTAGCTATCTTGGCCAAGTAGTTGCTAGTGACTCCAAGAGGGGGTATTTATGCTCGATAATGGGTTCATGCCTCTAGTTTCCAAGGGAAGTGACATAAATCTCTTCGGTTGTAGATGTGATGTTGCTACTAGGGAGAAAACAACGGTCTATTGTTCATGGAACATGTGTACTGTTTACCTTACACACTTTTCTTAAAGCAGTTGTCTGTTGCTTGCAACTTAATACTGGAGGGGGTTCGGATGATAACCTGAAGGTGGACTTCTAGTCATAGATGCAGTTGGATGGCGGTCTATGTATCTTGTTGTATTGCCCAATCGAATCTCATAAGATCTTTCTGACTAGTAATTGCATTGTTATGCCTTGCTCAGTTCCTGTCGATTGCCCCGCTGTAATTTGTTTACCCTTCATGCCATGTTGTTTATCTAAGGAGAGCACCTCTAGTGAACTATGGACCCCGGTCCAATCTTTACCACTGATACATCTTCCACTCTTACTTGTTTACTTTCTGCAAACCACCATTACCTTCCACACCATATGTTTAATCCTTTGTTACAGCAAACCGGTGAGCTTGACAACCTCACTGATTCGTTGGGACAAAGTCTTGAGTTTGTGTTGTGCAGGTCTCCGCGTTTCTTGCAACACTTGTGTGACGTTTCCTTCCTCCTACTAGTTCGATAACCTCGGTTTCATCGAGGAAGACTTGTCATTGCATCGCTTCACACCTTGCTCTTGGGGTTCCCAACAGGCTCCACATTAATTGAGCCATCAACAAGTTTTCTGGCGCCGTTGTCAGGGAGGCTAAGGACGTCTTCACTAGGGGAGTCCTCCACTTCCTTTCTTTTTTACTTTGTTTTTAGTTTGCTTTGTTCCTTTTGCTTGGTTTTGTTTGCCTCTTTTCCAAAAACCCAAAAAAAATTAGTCTAGTTTGGTTTTCTTTCTTTATTCAAAAACACACAAAAATTAGTTCCTACTCTAGTTGCCACCTTGCTCTAGCTCACCATGTTGTTCCCCAAGTTCGCCCTGAAAGATCTTGCAATAGGTAGTGGCTCCATAATTGGGAAAGGTAATATTGAAGAATTCTTTAATCATGTTAGAAAGCATGAGGACATTGAGGATAAATCTATAGCAGAACTTGCTCCTAATTATGAGATTGCTGCAGCTTCTTTAGTTCATATGTTGGAGGATAGGTTTGTTATCCTTAACCCCTTCATATAATTCGTGTTCCTAAAACTAAAAGAAGAAGAGAATGCTGAAAAGAGAGAATTCATCCTTGAAACTTTACTAAAAGAATTCCATGATGTTGCTAGGGAAGCCAAAAAGGTGTTTGAGCGTTTCAATATGCTAGGCTCAAGTGTATATGTTGTGGGTATTTCTGATAAAACTAAGCCTAGAGAAGAATTTAAGATACCCATACCCTTTAAGCTTGTTGGAATGCATGAAGCCTTTGAGAAGAATTTTGATTGGATTGCTCCTGAAAATCTTTTTGATGAAGGTAGTAGACCAAAGAGAGATGAGAAGGGATCCTCCAAAATCCATTTGGATGAGATACCTTTCATAGTTGAAGACTTTGCAAGTATTGATGTTAATGCTTCTTCATTTGAAAATACTTGATTCTTCTTGCTTCTTATGCCTAACTTAAAGGTGTTAAAGAAAAGTACTTGTTGGGAGATAAACCAAGATTTTCCTTGAGTCTTGGAAGTTATTACTTCAGTAATGACCTCTCCTTATCCTTTTTGTTTGCTTTTTGTGCCAAGAATGACCTCTAATGAGAGGGAAGTAAGATTTGGGGAGTTGCTGTCCCGAAACAGATTTCTGTCCTCCATCATAAAAATTCATGAGGAGTCTCTGTAACTCGGATTGATCTCAAAATTTATGAATAAATCCTCCAGTATGTTAGATAACTTTTGTTAGTTCGGAATTGTCTGATTTAAGCAACAGAAGATTTTCAAAAAAAATCGGTTTCTGCCTGCTGGTCTGTTTTGACAGATTTCTGCCATTATCTGCATTTGCTTCTTATTGATTCCTTTTTGAGTTCTCTTTAAGGTAAATTGAGACTTTTGAAGGAGTTACTACAGTAGGTGTGGTTTTAGTGAAAAGCCTTGCTGTTCCAAAGCTTTGCCAGAGGTCTAATATCTTTTGAATACACTAATGTTGCTAATGAAGATTGTGTGAAGTTTTGTATAAAGGAAAAAATTTAGGTGTAGAGAGAGAATGATGCAATGAGATGAAGAATGGACAAAAGCTCAAGCTTGGGGATTCCACCATGGTGTCACCCGAAGAAATATCCAAGAGGTACAAGCATCAAAGCTTGGGGATGCCCAAGGCATCCCCTTCTTCATCAATAAAAAGCTCAGGTCTGTCTAGACACTTCATTTTTATTGTTTCATGCACAATTGTGTTGTTCTTGGAGCGTCTTAGTTTTCATTTGCTTTGCTTAGTTTGTTTAGTTTGCTTGAGTAGTTTGGACCCCCCGTTCTCACTGTGTTGTTTGCAAATAAGTTGCTTGGTGTTGGAAAGGAGTAGTAAGTTCTTGCTTGTAAGTGTAAGAGGAGCTTGCATTGACTGTGACTTAGACTTTAGCATGACATGCTAGGTGTTGTTTTAACCTTATGCTTAGTGATTATTTCTGTATCATGTCTTGTTACAAAAATTGGGATTGCTTAGTGTGCCTTGAAGAAATTATGCGTTGTTTTAGCATGCAAAAGCATAGTATTGTGGTATTCTCCTTTAATGCTTTGCTTGGGTTAACTTGGCACATGCTCACACCATGTTTGACTATGAACAAGTCACATTAGCCTCTATGATCATTTAGGCCTTGACTTGTAGTACCACTCTATGCTTTGATTAGTAATGCTTCGTTCCTCTGCATGATTATGGTCATTATGCTCTCTTATTTGCTTGCTCCCAGTATTTTGCTAGCCTCCAATTGTATGAGTAAGCTCTACTCATGCTTCCAACTCCCAAGAAACCAAGTTATTCCGAAGTGTCCACTATAAACTCCTATGCATGGTGTGTTACACCATTCCAAGTATATTCTTGTTTTCAGCTATCTTCCAATTAAAAACTATTTTATTATGTGAAAACTTAGTGATTAAAGCCCTCACGAACTTGATGGCACACTTTATATTCCTTGCCCCTAATAAACTTGAACCATTGTGTCATATATGTGAAGGGGTTTTGCAGCATAGTAAATCAAAATTTTCTACGGAAACGAACAGAGGGAAAGCCAAGATCTAATCTAGGAGATGCAAACAACGAGAGAGATTGGATTGGATCTTCATACCCTTGAAGATTCGCTGCAGTGAGCGTTAAATCGGAGCGTGGGTGATGTAGTCGTACGCTTCTCCTCCTCGCGATCCGATCCGATCTAGCACCACAAGTGGCGGTGCCTCCGTGAGATGCACTGCAGCACCTCGGCGTCTCCTCCTTCCTCGGACCAGCAAGTATGGTGGAGAGATAGATTGGATCTACCTGACGGCGTGGTGTATATGGTGGAGAATTTCTGCAGGCTTCGCCTACAAACGATCGGGAGGGAGAGAGGAAGGCGGCCAGGGGCAACTAGGGTTGGAGGAAGGTGTGTGTAGGGAGGGGGGCGCACCAGCCCTCTATTTATAGATGGGGGGCGGCCAGCCCTAGCTTCTCCTCCAAGCATATCTCTAGTTTAAACAATTTAAACTCTCCCTTATCTAGAAATCCTATCTTATCTTATCTCTAGTTTAAACGATTTAAACTTATCTAGGATCGGCTGGGCCCTATGGGGCCTTGTGCCCCTGGACCAATGCAGCCAGGACACTCCCTCATAGGCCCATGCCCCCTCCTGGAAGGTGGGACCACGTTGTCCCCCTTCCGGAAGGTTCTAGAAGCTTCCGGTACAATACCGATTAACCCGGAACAATTCCGAACTCCAAAAACTGCACTGCCTTATATGAATCTTATTCTCCGGACCATTCCGGAACCTCTCGTGATATCCCGGATCCCATCCGAGACTCCAAACAAAAATTCATAAACCAAGTATCCAATCTATCCTAGCGTCGAGACACGTTAAGTGTGTGACCCTGCGGGTTCGAGAATATGCAGACATGATCTTCTATCAATAATCAACAATGTGCAGGCACCCATATTGACTCCCACACATTCATCGATGATCATATCGGATGAACCACGATGCCAGGATTCAATCAATCCCATATATATATTCCCTTCGTCTCGCGATATTTTACCTGCCCGAGATTCGATCGTCGGTATCGTCATACCTAGTTCAATCTCGTTCACAGCAAGTACTTTACTCGTTCCGTAATCCAATATCACTTTGTGATCAACTCCTTAACCACATGCTTGCAAGCGGTGTTGATATAGATTACCGAGTGGGCCCAAAGTATATCTCTCCGACTTGGGAGGGACAAATCCCATCTCGATACATACAACCCAACAGATACTTTCCGATCACCTGAGAGACACCTTTATGATCACCCTCTCATAGGATGACGTTTGATGACCTCAAAGCTTTCTTCCGATACCAGGGAGTTGCATTATCTCATGGTCTAAGGAATACAATATTTGACATAGGAAAAGCTTCGCAAAAGGCGAACACGATGACACGATCTAATTGCTTCGCTTAGTTTGGTCATCCACCATATCATTCTCCCAATGATATGATCTCATTATCAATTGACAACTCATGTCTATGGTTAGGAAACCTTAACCATCATTGATCAATGAGCTAGTCCATAGAGGCGTACTAGGGACACGGTGTTGTTCACAAACCACACAAGTATTAATGTTTCCGCTTAATACAATTCTAGCATGGAATATAAACTTTATCATGAACAAGAATTATAATAATAACATCTTTATTATTGCCTCTAGGGCATAATTCCAACAGTCTCCCACTTGCACTAGAGTCAATAATCTAGTTTACATTTGGCAACAATCTCACACCCATGGCACTGAGGTGCTGATCATGTTTTACACGTGGAAGAGGTTTAGTCAATGGATCTGCGACATTCAGATCTGTATGTACTTTGCTGATCTTCAGATCTCCATCTGCTATATAATCTCGGATTATATGAAACTTGCGGTTGATATGCTTGGTCTTTGGATGATATCTTGGTTCCTTAGCGAGTGCTATGGCGCGGTGTTGTCACACAATATCTCCAGTGGGTCCAATGCACTTGGAACCAAGCTCGATGATGAAGTTCTGATCCAAACTCCTTCACTTGACGCTTCTACAGCAGCCATGTATTCCGCTTCTCATGTAGATCCCGCGATCACGCTTTGCTTGCAGCTTCTCGACTCAGCTCCTCCATTCAAAATATACACGTATCACTGCGAGATTTACAATCATCCTTGTCGTTGTCGAAACTAGCATCGACGTAACCTTTCTGACGAGCTGCTCATCACCCCATAGACTAAGAACATTTCTTTAGTCCTATTTAGGTACCTTAGGATGTTCTTCACGGCTGTCCGATGTTCCACTCTGGATCACTTTGATATCTGCTCGTCAAACTAAGAGCATTGGACACATCCGGTCTAGTACACAAGATGGCATACATGATGGAACCTATGGCGAGGCATAAGGCACTTTGCTCATAGCTTCCCTATCATTTACCGTGGTGGACACCGAGCCTTGCTCAATATCTTACGACAACATAGGTCTGAACCTTTCAATGCCTTATCCATTCTGAACCTTTTAGAACTTTGTCTAGGTATGTACTCGGCTTAAAGCTATCGAGCGTCTTTGTCTATCTCTATAGATTTTGATGCCCAATATATAAGCAGCTTCACCTAGGTCTTTCATTGAAAAACACTTGTTCAAATAACTCTTCACATCGTTAAGCATGTTGATGTCATTTCCAATAATCAATATGTCATCCACATATAGTACCGAAACGTCTGAGCTCCCACTCACTTTCTTGTAGATGCAAGCTTCAGTAGCAATTTGGAACAAATCCAAAGCTCTTGATCACTTGATCAAACGAAGGTTCCAACTCCGAGATGCTTGCTTCATCCATAAATGGAAGCTGAAGTTTGCATACTTTATCGGCATCCTTAGGATCGACAAAACCTTGGGTTGCATCATATACAACTCTTCATCAATGTTGCCATTGAGGAAAGCGATCTTGGCATCCATTTGCCATATTTCATAATCATGAAACGCAGCAATTGCTAATAAAATCCGAATGGACTTAAACATCGCTACGGGAGAGAAAGTCTCATCGTAGTCAACACCTTGAACTTGTCGAAACCCTTTCGCAACAAGCCGTGCTTTATAGACGGTACCATTACCATCCGCGTCCATTTTCTTCTTGAAGATCCATTTGCACTCAACGGCCTTTCGGCCGCTAGGAGGGTCCACCAAAGTCCATACTTGGTTTTCGCTCATGGATCCCAATTCGGATTTCATGGCTTCTAGCCATTTCTCAGAGTCTGGGCTCATCATCGCTTCCTCATAGTTCGTAGGTTCACTGTCTTCTACTAACAAGACAGTCAAGACAGGGTTGCCGTACCACTCAGGAGGGGCACGCGACCTTGTCGACCTGTGACGTTCAAGAGCACATCGTCCAAGCTTCATGATCCTTGTCATTAGCTTCCTCTATTGTTGGTGCGGTGACCGGAACAATTTCAGGTGCTGCGCTACTCTCCAATTCAAGAGAAGGTTCAATAACCTCGTCTAGCTCTACTTTTCTCCCACTCACTTCTTTCGAGAGAAACTCCTTCTCAAGAAAGGAACCGTTCTTTGCGACAAACACTTTGCCTTCGGTTCTGTGATAGAAGGTATACCCAATAGTTTCCTTAGGGTATCCTATGAAGACGCATTTCTCCGCTTTGGGTTCGAGCTTGTCCGCATCAACTTCTTGGCGTAAGCGCATCCCCAAACTTTAAAGCGACAACTTAGGTTTAGCACCAAACCACAGGTTCATACGGTGTCGTCTCAACGGATTTAGATGGAGCCCTATTTAAAGTGAATGCAGCGGTTTCTAATGCATAACCCCAAAATGATAACGGCAAATCAGTAAGACATCATCGATCGGACCATATCTAATAGGGTTCGATTCGGCTTAGACACACCATTCTTACTGTGGTGTTCCGGTGGCGTGAGTTGTGAAACGATTCCACTTGCTTTGAGATGCGTGAGAAAATCATAACTCAAATATTCGCCCCCACGATCGGATCGTAGAAACTTAATCTTTTTGTTACGATCGTTCTCCACTTCATTCTGAAATTCTTTGAACTTTTCAAACATTTCAGATTTATGTTTCATTAAATAGATATACCCATATCTACTTAAGTCATCGGTAAAAGTGAGAAAATAGCGATATCCACAAAGAGTCGAAACACTCATCGGTCCGCATAGATCGGTATGTATGATTTCCAACAAGTCCGTTGCTCGCTCCATCATACCGGAGAACGGGGTTTTGATCATCTTGCCCATGAGGCATGGTTCGCATGTGTCAAATGATTCAAAATCAAGAGACTCCAAAAGTCCATTAGAATGGAGTTTCTTCATGCTTTACACCAATATGACCTGAGCAGCGATTGCCACAAATAAGTAGTATTATCACTATCTACTTTGCATCTCTTAGCCTCAATGTTATGGATGTGTGTTTCATCCCTTTCGAGATTTAGAAGAAATAAACCATTCACAAGAGGTGCATGACCATAAAAGATGTTACTCATATAAATAGAACAACCATTATTCTCCGATTTAAATGAATAACCGTCTTGCAATAAACACGATCCAGAAATAATGTTCATGCTCAACGCAGGCACATAATAACATTTATTAAGGTTTAAAACTAATCCCGAAGGTAAAACTAAGGAGAGCATGCCGACGGCCATCACATCAACTCTTGATCCGTTGCCAACGCGCATCGTTACCTCATCCTCGCAAGTCATTGCGTCTATTCGTAGCTCTGTTTCGAGTTACAAATATTAGCAACCGAACCAAGATCAAATACCTGGCACTACAACGAGGGCTAGTAAGGAAAACATCAATAACATGTATATCAAATATACCTTTGATGGTGCCAGCCTTCTTGTCCGCTAAGTACTTCGGACAGTTGCGCTTCCAGTGACCCTTGTCCTTGCAATAGAAGCACTCAGTGTCCGGCTTGGGACCAGACTTGAGCTTCTTCTCAGCAGGGGCAACGCGCTTGCCGCCGCCTTTCTTGAAGGGCTTCTTTGCACCTTTACCTTTCTTAAAGGAGGGCTTGTTGACCATCAACACATGATTATCCTTCTTGATGTCCACCTCGCAGCCTTCACTTTGCGAAGAGCTCGGTGATCGTATCGATGGAACCAATCTGATTATGAGTCACTACAAAACTTTTGTAGCTGGGGAGGAGTGATTGCAGAACCTGTCAATCTTGAGCTCCTCTGGAATCTTGCGATCCGATTGCTCAAAGGCGTTGAGTGTAGCCGACATCTTAATGGCGTGCTCACTAACGGAACTCCTTCCTCCATCTTGCGCTTAAAGAACTTCTCGGAGATCTCATATCTCTCGAATGGGCTGAGTGCGAAACATGGTTTCAGCTCCTCGAGAATCTCAAAGGGCCGGGATAGTTTTCAAAACGATTTTGAAGTTCGGTTCCATAGCAAACAACATGGTGCTCTTAATCACACCATAATCATCTTTAGTGGTGATAGACAGCTTTCTCATCACCGAGCGATTGCAGTAGGGTTACCTAACGCTTTCTCAAGGACATAGTCCTTTTGTCCGCAGTATTTAATGATTCTTAGATTGCGGAACCAGTTGGTGAAGTTAGACCCATTGTTTCTAAGCTTTTCTTTTCTCAAAAAAGCGTTGAAGTTGCAGTTGGACTTGGCCATGTGATCTACAGTATTTGCAAGTACAATTTAGACTATGTTCATGATAAATAGTTCAACTTAATCAAATTACTAGATGAACTCCCACTAAATTCAACATCCCTCAAGTTGTTTAGTGAACACGATCCAAATTCACCACACCTAATCCGATCATCACGAGAAGAGATGTGGTTTCAATGGTGGACAACAAAGTGTCGATCATATCATTCATATGACTCATGCTTAACCTTTCGGTTCTTGCGTTCCGAGGCCATGTCTGTACATGCTAGGCTCGTCAAGTTAGACCCAAGTATTTCCGCGTGTGCAAAACTGGCTTGCACCCGTTGTATGTGAGCGTAGAGTCTATAGCACCCGATCATCACGTGATGCTTGGACACGATGAACTTTCGCAACAGTGCATACTTTGGGGAGAACACAATTTTTATCTTGATCTTTAAGTGAGGAATCATCTTATAATGCTACCGTCGCGATCTAAGCATAATAAGATACATAAAAGGATAAACATCACATGCATATAACTTTATGTGACATGGTATAGCCAATCTTCGCGCAATGATCTCCATCTTGTGCGTTCCGACATGATCTCCATCACTCCACCATGATTGCCTCCACCACGAATAGCAACTACAACTATTGCTAACTACTTAGCGATAAAGTAAAGCTATTACATGTCGTATCAGAAGTTGACTATGGGTCATACACAATTATAAAGACAACCATATGGCTCCTGCGGTTGTGTACTCATCGACATGCAAGTCGTGAAACATTACAAAACATGATCATCGCATACAATATACACATCACATCTTGGGCCATACCATATCACGAAAACACACCTGCAAAAACAAGTTAGACGCCTCTACTTTGTTGTTGCATGTTTTACGTGGCTTATGGGAGTAGATGCTAAGAACGATTCTTACCTACGGAAAGCCACAACGGTGATATTATGGTTGCCAAACTCCGGTGTTAATCCCATGACAACTATAGTGAGAGAAACTGACATCCACCA
This sequence comes from Avena insularis, assembly GCA_023614405.1. Taxonomy (NCBI): domain Eukaryota; kingdom Viridiplantae; phylum Streptophyta; class Magnoliopsida; order Poales; family Poaceae; genus Avena; species Avena insularis. Next base: position 235,381,434 of record CM042687.1, on the reverse strand, counting down.
GCCGCATGTGTGGTACAAGCCACACGTCAAGTGCGAGCGGTCTCGCGACGACGTCGCGTAAGGTTGGCCTGGACCGCTTCAATCTCACTATGCTGCATCATAAGAAGAACACAAACAAGAGGCTTGCAACAGAAAACATCAACGCCCGCAACAACCATGTTGCGTTCTACTCGTGAATCACATCTACGCATAGATCTAGCTCTGATACCACTGAAGGGTTTTGCAGCATAGTAAATCAAAATTTTCTATGGAAGCAAGAGGAAAGCCAAGATCTAATCTAGGAGATGCAAACAACGAGAGATTGGATTGGATCTTCATACCCTTGAAGATTAAGACAATGAACGTTAAATCGGGCGTGGGTGATGTAGTCGCTTCTCCTCCTCCTCGCGATCCGATCCGATCTAGCACCACAAGTGGCGGTGCCTCCGTGAGATGCACACGTGCAGCACCTCGACGTCTCCTCCTTCCTCGGACCAGCAAGTATGGTGGAGAGATAGATTGGATCTACAGCACGACGGCGTGGTGTATATGGTGGAGAATTTCTGCCGCAGGGCTTCGCCTACAAACAGTCGGGAGGGAGAGAGGAAGGGCAGCAGGGCAACTAGGGTTGGAGGAAGGTGTGTGTAGGGAGGGGGGGGCGCACCTGCCCTCTATTTATAGAGGGGGGGCGGCCAGCCCTAGCCTCTCCTCCAAGCCTATCTCTAGTTTAAACAATTTAAACTCTCCCTTATCTAGAAATCCTATCTTATCTTATCTCTAGTTTAAACGATTTAAACTTATCTAGGATCGGCTGGGCCCTATGGGGCCTTGTGCCCCTGGCCCAATGCGGCCAGGACACTCCCTCATAGGCCCATGCCCCCTCCCGGAAGGTGGGACCACGTTGGCCCCCTTTCGGAAGGTTCTAGAAGCTTCCGGTACAATACCGATTAACCCGGAACAATTCCGAACTCCAAAAACTGCACTGCCTTATATGAATCTTATTCTCTGGACCATTCCGGAACCTCTCGCGATATCCCGGATCCCATTCGAGACTCCGAACAAAAATTCATAAACCAAGTATCCAATCTATCCTAGCGTCGAGACACGTTAAGTGTGTGACCTCTGGTTCGAGAATATGCGACATGATCTTCTATCAATAATCAACAGCGGGGTGCAGGCACCCATATTGACTCCACACATTCATCGATGATCATATCGGATGAACCACGATGCCAGGATTCAATCAATCCCATATATATATTCCCTTCGTCTCGCGATATTTTACCTGCCCGAGATTCGATCGTCGGTATCGTCATACCTAGTTCAATCTCGTTCACAGGAAGTACTTTACTCGTTCCGTAATCCAATATCACTTTGTGATCAACTCCTTAACCACATGCTTGCAAGCGGTGTTGATATCGATTACCGAGTGGGCCCGAAGTATATCTCTCCGACTTGGGAGGGACAAATCCCATCTCGATACATACAACCCAACAGATACTTCCCGATCACCTGAGAGACACCTTTATGATCACCCTCTCATAGGATGACGTTTGATGACCTCAAAGCTTTCTTCCGATACCAGGGAGTTGCATTATCTCATGGTCTAAGGAATACAATATTTGACATAAGAAAAGCTTCGCAAAGACGAACACGATGACACGATCTAATTGCTTCGCTTAGTTTGGGTCTGTCCACCATATCATTCTCCCAATGATATGATCTCATTATCAATTGACAACTCATGTCTATGGTTAGGAAACCTTAACCATCATTGATCAATGAGCTAGTCCATAGAGGCGTACTAGGGACACGGTGTTGTTCACAAACCACACAAGTATTAATGTTTCCGCTTAATACAATTCTAGCATGGAATATAAACTTTATCATGAACAAGAATTATAATAATAACATCTTTATTATTGCCTCTAGGGCATAATTCCAACAATATGTTGTATATGCTTGCACTTATACGTTGGAATTAGCAGAATTGTGCTGTCACGGGGAACGTTTTCAATATTGCACTTGTACTTTGTACTCAGTTGATATCATGCTTTTTTGTCTATGGATGTCACCGGTGTAAAATAAAAAGGGAACTTGTAAGTCCATGGAGTTTGTATTCTGTGTTAGAGAAACGCCTGGGCCGCTAGCCTAGGCCATGCCTAATCATGGTGGAAACTTGCAGCATCACCATAGTGAGCTATCTATGAAGCATCCTCAATAAAAAGCTAAGCATATGGTAAATAAAAAGGTCGCTAAGATGCTCATTGTCTGCTTGCCTTGTCATTTTGATTATAGGATAGCTCATGTACCATGTGCAAGGGGTACCTCGTCGGCGGTTCTCTATGATATGCAAATACTTACAGTGACAAGAACTTACAGGTGACTGAAGTTGAGTAGCATGAGGTGTGGCCGTCCTATTCAAGGGACTTGAGATTGCCAACTTATACTTCGTCAAGCATATACTCCATCTTTGTTCACTTTAGCCTTAATCACTTCAAGATGCTTATGATAGGGGCAATGAGGGCTGAAAGCTAACAAGTACCATAATTTTTGGAAGCTCTTTTTGAAACTTGAAATCCCTGCTTCCTTTATAAAAGGCCTTTCATCCACAATTATTTGAGTCTCCACCTTCTACCTTTAGGCACCATTAAGAGAGAATAGTTGCCATTTTGTGTGCAGTGTTCCAAAGCTTATTGATTGATGCATATTGTGACATTACTTGTTCTTGTGCTACTTGTTTCTAGTCACCCTTGTGAACTTTGAAGGTGTCCTATGCATCTATTTGCTACTCTATGAGGCATAAGCTGATTACCACTATGCTATGTTTTCTGTATGTGAAACAAACAAATGTTTTTCAATGCATGTTATTCATGATCTTTGTTTGTAGACTGTCATGTTGCATGCATAGTTGCGTTGTCTTACTGTTAGAACTCCATCTTTCATGATCATGTTTAGAGTTCTTTGATCCCATCTTGCAATGCTTGCAAATGGTTTGATATTTATTGTGAGGGTGCATGTCACCTCAAAATTTATTCTTTTTTATCACTTACCTACTCGAGGACGAGCAGGAGTTAAGCTTGGAGATGCTTGATATGTTAGAAATGTATCTATAATTTTTGATGTTCCATGCTTGATTAGTATCTACTTTGATTTGCTTTGTCTACACTTTGAGGTGCTTTTTACATGTTTTCTGGTACTAACCTATTAACAAGTTGCCACGGTGCCAGTTGCATGTTTTCTGTTGTTTTTGGTTCTATAAAAGCTAGTAAGGAAATATTTTCGGAATTGGACGGGACAAACGTCAAAGTCAATAACTTTCCGTGGGGAACAAGAAGTCCAGAGGGGGGACGGAGAAGCGGGCCAGGGCGCCCAGACCCCCTAGGCGCGGGTGGGCCCTGCCCCGCGCCTAGGCATGGTGTGGGGCCCCTGGCCGCCTCCTCGGCCTCCCCCTTCGCCTATAAGAAGCCCCCAATGACTAAACCCTAAGCACCCGATCAATATTCCACGAAACATTCTGTAGCTGCCACCACCGTCGTCCCTAGATCGGGGGGATCTGAAGTTCTTCCCGGCATCCTCTGGGGGAGATCATCCCGAAGGCCTTCTCTCCGGTATGATGCGTGAGTAGTTCCACCTTGGACTATGGGTCCATGTAGTAGCTATATGGTTGTTTCTCCTCCGTTGTGCTTTCATGTATAGATCTTGTGAGCTCCATTTATGATCATGATCTAATCTATTTGTAATCATGCATGTTGTGTGTGCGGTGATCCGATGGATATTGAGATTATTATGTTGGTTTGATTAATGGTTTTGTCTTTATGATTCTATCATGTCTGTGTTGTTTGTGATCTTGCATGCTCTCCATTGTTAGTAGCTATCTTGGCCAAGTAGTTGCTAGTGACTCCAAGAGGGGGTATTTATGCTCGATAGTGGGTTCATGCCTCTAGTTTCCAAGGAAGTGATGAAATCTTTTGTTGTAGATGTCTGTTTCTACTAGGAGAAAACAATGGTCTCTTGTTCATGGAACATGTGGACTGTTTATCTTACACACTTTGCTTAAGCGGTTGTCTGCTTGCAACTTAATCGTAGGGGTTCGGATGATAACCTGAAGGTGGACTTCTAGTCATAGATGAATTTGGATGGTGGTCTATGTATCTTGTTGTATTGCTCAATCGAATCTCATAGCATCTTTTTGACTAGTAATTGCATTGGTATGCCTTGCTCAGTTCCTGTCAATTGTCCCGCTGTAATTTGTTTACCCTTCATGCCATGTTGTTTATCTAAGGAGAGCACCTCTAGTGAACTATGGACCCCATACGTTTAATCCTTTATTACAGCAAACCGGTGAGCTTGACAACCTCACTGATTCGTTGGGACAAAGTCTTGAGTTTGTGTTGTGCAGGTCTCCACATTGCTTGCAACACCTGTGTGATGTTTCCTTCCTCCTACTGGTTCGATAATTACTGAGGGAAGACTTGCTGTTGTGCTGCTTCACACCTTGCTCTTGGGGTTCCCAACAGGCTCCACATCAACTGAGCCATCACACCTCTAGTGAATTGTGGTCCCGGTCCAATCTTTACCATTGATACATCATCTACTGTTACTGTTTATTTTCTGCAAGAAACCATTACTTTCCACACCATACGTTTAATCCTTTGTTTTCAGCAAACCAGTGAGATTGACAATCTCACTATAAGTTGGGGCAAAGTCTTGAGTTTGTGTTGTCCAGGATTCCAAGTTGCTAGCAACACCTTGGAGTTGTTTCCTTGCTCCTACTAGTTCGATAACCTTGGTTTCATAACTGAGGGAAAATTTTCCGCTGTTCTCATCATACCTTACTCTTGGAGTCTCCCAACGAAGCTCTACTATTGAGCCGCGTCAAGATATTTTCTGGTGCCGTTGCCGAGGAGTTAAGGACGGCTTCACAAGGGGAGTCTTTCACAACCTTTATCTTTACTTTGTTTTTGTTTTGCTTAGTTCCTTTTGCTTTGTTTTGCTTGCTTCTTTTTATCAAAAATTACAAAAAAAATTATGTTCGTTTGGTTTGCTTTTTCTTATCAAAAACACAAAAAACATATAGTTCTTCCTATAGTTGTCACCTTGCTCTAGCTCACCATGTTGATCCCTAAGTTCACCCTGAAAGACCTTTCAATAGGTAGTGGCTCTATAATTGGGAAATAAAACATTAAAGAATTCTTTAATCATATTAGCAAACATGAGGATATTGAGGATAGATCCTTAGCAGAACTTGCTCCCAATTATGAAATTGTTGTAGCTTCTTTAGTTCACATGTTGGAGGCTAGGTTTGTTAACCTTAACTCCATGATGCAAATATTTTTTTAAAACTTAAGGAAATTGAGGATGCTGAAAAGAGAGATTTTATTCTGGAAACTTTGCTAAAGGAGTTCAATGATGTTGCTAAGGAAGCTAAAAAGGTCTTTGATCGTTTTAATATGATAGGCTCATGTGTAGATGTTATGGGTACATTAGAAAAGTTGGATAAAATCAAACCCAATGGAGAGGAAATTAAAATACCCATACCTTTTAAACTTGTAGGAATGCATGAGGCCTTAGAAAAGAATTTTGATTGGATTGTTCCTGAAAATCCATTTGATGAAAGTAGTGAAACCAAGAGTGCTGAGAGATGATACTCTACAACTCATTTGGATGAGATACCTTTCCTAGTTGAAGAAATTTCGAGTGTTGATCTTAATGCTTCTTTATTTGAAAATACTTGGTTCTTGCTTCTTGTGCCTAACTTAAAGGCGTTAAAGAAAAGTACTTCTTGGGAGATAGCCCAATAGTTTTCTTGAGTCTTGGAAGTTATTACTTCTGTAATAACCTCTACTTATCCTTTTTATTAGATTTTTGTGCCAAGAATAACCTCTAATGAGAGGGAAGTAAGATTTGGGGAAGTGCTGTCCTGAAACAGAGTTTTGTGCTTTACTATAAAAATTCTTGATAAATCTCTGTATGTCAGATTAAGCTTTAATTTTCTGAATAAATCCCCCAGGTTGTTATCTAACTTTCTTTAGTTCAACACTTTTTGATTTGAGCAACAAAAGGTCTTTGAAAAAATCATTTTTTTCCTATTGGTCTGTTTTGACAGATTTCTGCCATTATTTGCATTTGCCTCTTTATTGATTTCTTTTTGAGTTCTCTTTGGTAAATTGAGATTTTAAAAGGGAATTTCTACAGTATATTGTGTATTTAATGAAAGTTTTGATGTTTTTAAACTAAACCCAAAGGTTTATTACTTTTGAATGCACTAATGTTGCTAATGAAGATTGTGTGAAGTTTTGTATGAAGGAAATTTTCAGGGGTAGGGGAAGAATGATGTAATGAGATGAAGAAGGACAAAATCTCAAGCTTTGGGATTCCACCCCGTGTCACCCCAAGAAATATTCAAGAGGTACAAGCGTCAAATCTCGGTGATGCCCAAGGCATCCCCTTCTTCATCAATAAAAATCTCACGTCTCTTTCTAGACACTTCGTTTTTATTGTTTCATGCATTGTTGTGTTGTCTTGGAGCATCTTAGTTTTTGTTTTTGGTTTTCTTTTGCTTAGTTTACTTGAATAAAGTAGTTGGGCCCCGTTTTCACTGTGATGTTTCAAATAAGTTGATTGGTGTTCGAAAAGAGTAGAAAGTTTCATGCTTATAGTGGTACAAAGGGAGCTTGCTTTGACTGTGGCTTAGACTTTATCATGTCATGCTAGATGTTGTTTTGACCTTATGCTTAGTGATTATTTCTGTAGCATGACTTGTTCCAAACAATTGGGATTGCTTAATGTGCCTTGAAATAATCATGCGTTGTTTTAGCATACAAAAGCATAATATTATGGTATTCTCCTTTGATGCTTTATTTGGGTTGACTTGGCACATGCTTACACCATGTTATGACTATGAACCAGTCACCTTAGCCTTTCTGATCATTTAGTTTTTGACTTGTGGTACCACTTTATGCTTTGATTAGTAATGTTTTGTCGCTCTGCATGATTATGGCCATTATTGCTCTCTTAGTTGGTCGCTCCCAGTCTTATGCTAGCCTCCACTTGTATTGTGTAAGCTCTACTCATGCATCCAACTCCCAAAAAGCCAAGTTATTCCAAAGTGTTCACTATAAATTCCTATGCATGGTGTATTACACCATTCCAAGTATATTCTTGTTTTGTCTATCTTCCAAATAAAAATTGTTATGTGAGAATTAGTGATTAAAGCTCTCACAAACTTGATGGCACACTTTATTTTTATTTCCCCTAATAAACTTGAACCATTGTGTCATCTATGTTGTATATGCTTGCACTTATAAGTTGGGAATTAGCAGAACCGTGCTGTCACGGGGAACGCTTTCAACACCTGTAAATATCTACCCAGTTGATATCATGCTCTTTTGTTTATGGATGTCGGCGGTGTGAAATAAAAGGGGAGCTTTTAAGTCCATGGAGTTATGTATATGTGTTAGAGAAACACCCGGGCCGCTGGCCTAAGCCATGCCTAATCATGGTGGAAACTTGCAGCATCATCATAGTGTGCAATCTATGAAGCATTCTTCTTATAAAAAAAGAGAGATAGAAAAAAAGAGAAAAGGGAAAATAGGACATAAGAGAAAAAATCACCATTTCCCGTGGTAAATAAGAAGATTGTTGAGATGCTCATTGTCTGTTGCCTTGTAATTTTGATGTGGGATAGCTCCTGTGTCATGGGGCAAGGGGTACCCCGTTGGCGGTTCTCTATGATACACATATACTTACTATGACAAGAACTTACCGGTAACTAAAGTTGAGTAGCATGAGGAACGGCCCTCATACTCAAGGGACATGAGATTGCCAACTTATACTTTGTCAAGCATATACTCCATATTTTGTTCACTTTAACCTTAATCACTTTAAGATGCTTATGATAGGGGCAATGAGAGCTGAAAGCTAACAAGTACCATAATTTTTGGAAGCTCTTTATGAAACTTGAAATCCCTGCTTCCCTGTGAAGGGCCTTTCTTCCACTTTTATATTGATTCTCCACCTTCTATCTTTATGCACCAATTAATAGAGCATAGTTGTCATTCTTATTTCTATGTGCATTGTCCCAAAACTTATTGATTGATTCATAATGTTGATATTGCTTATTCTTGAACTATTTATATCTAGTCACCCTTATGAACTTTGAAGGTGTCCTATGCATTTATGTTTTGCTACTCCATGAGGGACAAGATGAATGTCACTATGCTTTGTTTTCTATATGTGAAACAAACAAACGTCTTTCAAAGCATTATTATTCATGATCTTTGTTTGTATCATTTCATGTTGCAGCATAGTTACTTTGTCCTATTGTTAGAACTTCATCTTTCATGCTCATGTTTAGAGTACTTTTCCCAGCTTTCAATGCTTGCAAATGGTTTGATCATGATTGTGATGGTGCATGTCATCTCAAAAATTATTCTTTTTATCACTTACCTACTCGAGGACGAGTAGGAGTTAAGCTTGGGGATGCAAGATACATCGTAAACGTATCTATAATTTTTGATGTTCCATGCTTGTTTAGTATCAACTTTTCTTTGCTTTGTCTACACTTTGAGGTATTTTTATACATTTTCTGGGACTAACCTATTAACAAGATGCCCTAGTGCCAGTTGCCTTTTTCTGCTGTTTTTGGTTTTATAAAAGCTAGTAAGGAAATATTCTCGGAATTGGACAGGACAAAAGCCAAAGTCAATATTTTACCAAGGATAACACAGAGACCGAAGGGCGACCGGAGGAGGGCCACGAGGCCACCACACCCTAGGGTGGCGCGGGCCCACCCTAGGGCGCGCCGCCACCAGGTGTGGCCGCCTCGGGTGCCTCCCTGCCTCGCCTCTTCGCCTATAAAAAACCCCCGATGCCAAAACCCTAAGCACCCGATCAAATCTCCACGAAACAGTCTGTAGTCGCCACCAGCATCGTCCCTAGATTGGGGGATCTGAAGCTCTTCCCGGCACCCTGCCGGAGGGGAGAGATCATCTCGGAGGCCTTCTTCATCACCATGCCAGCCTTCGGTACGATGCGTGAGTAGTTCACCCTTGGACTATGGGTCCATACAGTAGCTAGATGGTTGTTTCTCCTCCTTTGTGCTATCATGTTTAGATCTTGTGAGCTCTTTTCATGATCAAGATCATCTATTTGTAATCATGCATGTTGTGTTTGAGGGGATCTGATGGATATTGAGATTACTATGTCAGATTGATTATTGATTCTATCATGTCTCTTGATTATTGATTCTATCATATCTGTGTTATTTGAGATCTTGCATGCTATCCGTTTCTAGTAGCTATATTGGCCAAGTAGATTCTAGTGACTCCAAGAGGGAGTATTTATACTCGATAGTGGGTTCATGCCTCTATTGAATCTGGGGAAGTGACAGAAACCTCTAAGGTTGTAGATGTGGTGTTGCTACTAGGGAGAAAACAACAATCTTTTGTTTATGGAACAATTGTATTGTTTACTTTACACACATTGCTTAATGCAGTTATCTGTTGCTTGCAACTTAATACTGGAGGGGGTTCGGATGATAACCTGAAGATGGATTTCTAGTAATACATGCAGTTGGATGGCAGTCTATGTATATTGTTGTAATGCCCAATCAAATCTCATAGGATCATGAATGTCTAGTATTGCATTGTTATGACTTGCTTAGTCCTGTCAATTGCCCCACTGTAATTTGTTTATCTAGCATGTTATATTATTTATCTTAAGGAGAACACCTCTAGTGAACTGTGGACCCCGGTCCAATCTTTACCATTGATACATAATCTAATGTTACTGTTTACTTTCTGCAAGCAACCATTACCTTCCACACCATACGTTTAATCCTTTGTTTTCAGCAAACCAGTAAGATTGACTACCTCACTGTAAATTGGTGCAAAGTCTAGAGTTTGTGTTGTGCAGGATTCCAAGTTACTAGCAACACCTTGGAGTTGTTTCCTTGCTCCTACTGGTTCGATAACCTTGGTTTCATAACTGATAGAAAATTTGCCGCTGTGCTCATCATACCTTTCTCTTGGGGTCTCCCAACAAAGCTCTACTATTGAGCCGCATCACCTGCTAGGGACTAACCATTTGGACGGATACAGTTGCAATTGCACTGCACCATAGCAAGCGCATGACTTGTCGGGTGGTCAGGTGGTCTCCTTGCGGTGACCTAGCACACCACTATATGTCATAGTGTGCAAGTCATTGGCATAACACTCAGGAAACACTATTTCATAAATATTACATCCCTCGGAGTAGTACAACAGAAACATACATCGTGGGTATAATTTTCTCATATATTCATTATCACAACCACAAAAGCTTCTAAATCCTCCTCGGTCCATTGAGGATTCATGTGTAAATTCAAATTTAAATGCACTACCTTTAAGATCAATGGTACTAAGATTAGCACCATTAGAGATCAACATCTTAATTAGTAAAGTTCTACACTGCTCGGTTCATCTAAACTATGCTAGCTTTAACTAAGTTTCTATGTCTACATCTTAAGTTCCGTAGACTATGCCATAGTCTACACCTTCTATACTCTAGAAAGATCTGGCTCTTCATAGTAGATTTCCCCCTCTCTGATTTCCTCAGAAGTTTCCTCTTTGGTGTTCTCACAATCTAAGCAAGGGTTTAAGATGATACGGTTGAGTACAAGCATACTCATCAAGTTATAAATAAGTGGGTGTTTGATGCACTAACTATAGCCGTGTATCAGACATCCTAGGCTTATGCAAGTTTTCGAAATGGTTTCTTGAAAGGGTAAGTTTTCTTTAGAAAAATTATGTCTGTCAGTCTTCAACGGTTGTTAGGTCTTCATGGAGTCCATTTACCACTGCGATGTAGTTCAATTCCCTAAACATGGAGTGCCAACCCACATTTATTTACTCTGTAGAGTTGCACTAATTTTTCCACAAAACATCATTGGCGTCATTGCTCTTATTCACACTTCCTTAGGTATGAGGCCCACACCCAATATATCTGATCCATGTCCTGAGTATTTCTTCATGACCCACAGTCCACCCTTTTTAACAAGTTTAAATTAGAATACCTATGCTTAATTACCCTCCCTTCAAATACACTAAAGTCGTCATCGTGTAGCACATGATAGGTATGTTATGGGATCCATCCTCTACTCTCCACTTTGGATTACAAAAGGAAGAAGGTAATTCTGAGTCACTCGCCCATAACAAGCACTAATAGGACGTAAGCTACGGGTTACCAAAATTGATGCGCCACATGCAAGCTTTTACCTAGTAGTGAAGATCGTGGCCAGTGTTGTCTATACGATGCAAGAATGACCGACTATATTGGTTTTTAATCCTATATATGCACTTTTTCGGTACAATAGAACCTCCACCGCAGGTTTTCCATCTTGTATTCCAACTATAGTTTCATTGCCCATTATCTCACAGTTCATTTCTCACTCATAGGAACTTTATTTTTCTTTTAAATATAGCCGATAATACTTTTAAAAAGTAGTTTGTATAAAATAATCTAAAGGCATGCAAGATTGAACTTGCCTCCTAACTGCAAGATAATGCAGTTTGAAGTTTCTACTTGACCCTCGATCTCGGGTTCTGAAATCCAATCATTGTCCAATAAGGACAATGTTTAAAGAACCAATTCATGCTATTATGCACAAATATGAAATGCCTTCTTGGTGTGTTGTTAATCCCCACCCCATGATTTTGGATTTGTTCCTATTTTATAGTTTATTTACCAAATTTCCCTTATAGGGTTCATATGTATTTCTAATGTTGTATTATTCATTTGAGTGAATTTCACTTTGAATATTCGTTAAATTCAAAAATATTATTAATATTATTTAAATAATATTTATGAAATTGTATTGTATTTGTGACTTATTTTGATTTATTAAATGATTTCCTTTGGTATTTAAATACCTTAACTTTTTATTCAAACAAAACTAATTTTAATCATTCCACAAAAATAGATTTGGATTCCTCACACGTTTTCTTACTTGGAACTATTATTATTTTATTTTAGGCATCTTTCTTGACATGCATTTGATTATACCAATTTAGTCCAATTTAAGAAATTACTAAAATACCCATCATCCCATGGTTAGCCCAATAGTTTTAGTTTGGACCGAACCGCCTTGACCATCACATGCTCGACCCTCTCACTCTGTCTTCCCTGCACACGCTCTCACGACTCTCATATCGCCGTTGCGTCGCCTAGCGGTTCTTGTCGTCGGCGTGCCTCACTTCAATTGATTGCTCTTGCCCCACTCTATAGTCCTATCCAACTAGATTCGTATATCCCCCTCTCTTGTGGTCGCACCCAAACCCTAACCCTAGCCTCGGGTCGGCTAAGGTCAAGTTGTCGTGCTCCAGTGTTCCTTTGGCATCCCTCTGAAGCTGGAGTGCATCCTCAATGTCCCTTTGCCGCTGGTGTGGCTAGTGCATATCGATCTACCCCCCAAGTGGGTGCTTCCGTGTCGTCATCTTACTCTTCTCCAAACGTGCTTGCTTAAGTTGGGCTCCCGCCATAGCCTACTTCTCTACGCTCTTTGTACTTTCCCCTTCCGATTCTAGGGTTTGATACTGCCAATGCTACTTTTCTTGTAGTTGATTATGCTTAGGTGTTATTTAGCATAGTTTTGGGTGTTTACAGTAGTCATCCTATTGATGAAACGGGTTATGTATACTTTGTGGGTTTCAGTGTTAGCATTTTAACTACATATAAATTCAGTTCCGTCAGAGTTCTATGCTAACTAAATCTTGTTGGTTGCTTCTGGCAGTGCTTGACAGAGTTAACTGTGTACTCTTTAATTTTGTCAGTAATACTCACAATGTTAAAGTTTAATTTAGTGTTGTTTATTAGAATGATCTATGGCTACAAGTTTGAATTACTGCACTTGTATGTATTTCAGATGTTTCTTATTCATCGAATCTAGATGAATTTTATTGAGCAATGTCTACCTTATCTTCCTAATTTCACCTAGGTGAATTCAATTTAGTAGAAGTTGGACATTTTTTGATATGTTTCTCTTGATTCTGTATCAGGTTTGTGTAATTTTTATACTCTGAATTTATGTTGACTATATCTTTGAGTTGTCGATATTGATCATTTATTTAAGTGTCTGGGTTTGTGTTAATAGTGCTTTGCTAATATGTTTCTCTGCATGTGGTGCCTCTTTAAAGTGTGTGCACAAGTGGGCTTGCATGTTGGCATGTTTAAGTGTTGTAGTGCTTTCTAACAACAGGATGCATGCATGAGCATGATCTACCGATAATATGCACATCTATAGGTATTGATCCCTGATCAATGTCTTAAATTCTTTAGAGCAAATTGTCTGCTTGCCTTGTCATTTTGATTATAGGATAGCTCATGTACCATGTGCAAGGGGTACCTCGTCGGCGGTTCTCTATGATATGCAAATACTTACAGTGACAAGAACTTACAGGTGACTGAAGTTGAGTAGCATGAGGTGTGGCCGTCCTATTCAAGGGACTTGAGATTGCCAACTTATACTTCGTCAAGCATATACTCCATCTTTGTTCACTTTAGCCTTAATCACTTCAAGATGCTTATGATAGGGGCAATGAGGGCTGAAAGCTAACAAGTACCATAATTTTTGGAAGCTCTTTTTGAAACTTGAAATCCCTGCTTCCTTTATAAAAGGCCTTTCATCCACAATTATTTGAGTCTCCACCTTCTACCTTTAGGCACCATTAAGAGAGAATAGTTGCCATTTTGTGTGCAGTGTTCCAAAGCTTATTGATTGATGCATATTGTGACATTACTTGTTCTTGTGCTACTTGTTTCTAGTCACCCTTGTGAACTTTGAAGGTGTCCTATGCATCTATTTGCTACTCTATGAGGCATAAGCTGATTACCACTATGCTATGTTTTCTGTATGTGAAACAAACAAATGTTTTTCAATGCATGTTATTCATGATCTTTGTTTGTAGACTGTCATGTTGCATGCATAGTTGCTTTGTCTTACTGTTAGAACTCCATCTTTCATGATCATGTTTAGAGTTCTTTGATCCCATCTTGCAATGCTTGCAAATGGTTTGATATTTATTGTGAGGGTGCATGTCACCTCAAAATTTATTCTTTTTTATCACTTACCTACTCGAGGACGAGCAGGAGTTAAGCTTGGAGATGCTTGATATGTTAGAAATGTATCTATAATTTTTGATGTTCCATGCTTGATTAGTATCTACTTTGATTTGCTTTGTCTACACTTTGAGGTGCTTTTTACATGTTTTCTGGTACTAACCTATTAACAAGTTGCCACGGTGCCAGTTGCATGTTTTCTGTTGTTTTTGGTTCTATAAAAGCTAGTAAGGAAATATTTTCGGAATTGGACGGGACAAACGTCAAAGTCAATAACTTTCCGTGGGGAACAAGAAGTCCAGAGGGGGGACGGAGAAGCGGGCCAGGGCGCCCAGACCCCCCTAGGCGCGGGTGGGCCCTGCCCTGCGCCTAGGCATGGTGTGGGGCCCCTGGCCGCCTCCTCGGCCTCCCCCTTCGCCTATAAGAAGCCCCCAATGACTAAACCCTAAGCACCCGATCAATATTCCACGAAACATTCTGTAGCTGCCACCACCGTCGTCCCTAGATCGGGGGGATCTGAAGTTCTTCCCGGCATCCTACCGGAGGGGAGATCATCCCGAAGGCCTTCTCTCCGGTATGATGCGTGAGTAGTTCCACCTTGGACTATGGGTCCATGTAGTAGCTATATGGTTGTTTCTCCTCCGTTGTGCTTTCATGTATAGATCTTGTGAGCTCCATTTATGATCATGATCTAATCTATTTGTAATCATGCATGTTGTGTTTGCGGGGATCCGATGGATATTGAGATTATTATGTTGGTTTGATTAATGGTTTTGTCTTTATGATTCTATCATGTCTGTGTTGTTTGTGATCTTGCATGCTCTCCATTGTTAGTAGCTATCTTGGCCAAGTAGTTGCTAGTGACTCCAAGAGGGGGTATTTATGCTCGATAGTGGGTTCATGCCTCTAGTTTCCAAGGGAAGTGACAGAAATCTTTTCGGTTGTAGATGTGCTGTTTCTACTAGGGAGAAAACAATGGTCTCTTGTTCATGGAACATGTGGACTGTTTATCTTACACACTTTGCTTAAAGCAGTTGTCTGTTGCTTGCAACTTAATACTGTAGGGGGTTCGGATGATAACCTGAAGGTGGACTTCTAGTCATAGATGAATTTGGATGGTGGTCTATGTATCTTGTTGTATTGCTCAATCGAATCTCATAGCATCTTTTTGACTAGTAATTGCATTGGTATGCCTTGCTCAGTTCCTGTCAATTGTCCCGCTGTAATTTGTTTACCCTTCATGCCATGTTGTTTATCTAAGGAGAGCACCTCTAGTGAACTATGGACCCCATACGTTTAATCCTTTATTACAGCAAACCGGTGAGCTTGACAACCTCACTGATTCGTTGGGACAAAGTCTTGAGTTTGTGTTGTGCAGGTCTCCACATTGCTTGCAACACCTGTGTGATGTTTCCTTCCTCCTACTGGTTCGATAATTACTGAGGGAAGACTTGCTGTTGTGCTGCTTCACACCTTGCTCTTGGGGTTCCCAACAGGCTCCACATCAACTGAGCCATCACACCTCTAGTGAATTGTGGTCCCGGTCCAATCTTTACCATTGATACATCATCTACTGTTACTGTTTATTTTCTGCAAGAAACCATTACTTTCCACACCATACGTTTAATCCTTTGTTTTCAGCAAACCAGTGAGATTGACAATCTCACTATAAGTTGGGGCAAAGTCTTGAGTTTGTGTTGTCCAGGATTCCAAGTTGCTAGCAACACCTTGGAGTTGTTTCCTTGCTCCTACTAGTTCGATAACCTTGGTTTCATAACTGAGGGAAAATTTTCCGCTGTTCTCATCATACCTTACTCTTGGAGTCTCCCAACGAAGCTCTACTATTGAGCCGCGTCAAGATATTTTCTGGTGCCGTTGCCGAGGAGTTAAGGACGGCTTCACAAGGGGAGTCTTTCACAACCTTTATCTTTACTTTGTTTTTGTTTTGCTTAGTTCCTTTTGCTTTGTTTTGCTTGCTTCTTTTTATCAAAAATTACAAAAAAAATTATGTTCGTTTGGTTTGCTTTTTCTTATCAAAAACACAAAAAACATATAGTTCTTCCTATAGTTGTCACCTTGCTCTAGATCACCATGTTGATCCCTAAGTTCACCCTGAAAGACCTTTCAATAGGTAGTGGCTCTATAATTGGGAAATAAAACATTAAAGAATTCTTTAATCATATTAGCAAACATGAGGATATTGAGGATAGATCCTTAGCAGAACTTGCTCCCAATTATGAAATTGTTGTAGCTTCTTTAGTTCACATGTTGGAGGCTAGGTTTGTTAACCTTAACTCCATGATGCAAATATTTTTTTAAAACTTAAGGAAATTGAGGATGCTGAAAAGAGAGATTTTATTCTGGAAACTTTGCTAAAGGAGTTCAATGATGTTGCTAAGGAAGCTAAAAAGGTCTTTGATCGTTTTAATATGATAGGCTCATGTGTAGATGTTATGGGTACATTAGAAAAGTTGGATAAAATCAAACCCAATGGAGAGGAAATTAAAATACCCATACCTTTTAAACTTGTAGGAATGCATGAGGCCTTAGAAAAGAATTTTGATTGGATTGTTCCTGAAAATCCATTTGATGAAAGTAGTGAACCCAAGAGTGCGGAGAGAGGATCCTCTACAACTCATTTGGATGAGATACCTTTCCTAGTTGAAGAAATTTCGAGTGTTGATCTTAATGCTTCTTTATTTGAAAATACTTGGTTCTTGCTTCTTGTGCCTAACTTAAAGGCGTTAAAGAAAAGTACTTCTTGGGAGATAGCCCAATAGTTTTCTTGAGTCTTGGAAGTTATTACTTCTGTAATAACCTCTACTTATCCTTTTTATTAGATTTTTGTGCCAAGAATAACCTCTAATGAGAGGGAAGTAAGATTTGGGGAAGTGCTGTCCCGAAACAGATTTTTGTGCTTTACTATAAAAATTCTTGATAAATCTCTGTATGTCAGATTAAGCTTTAATTTTCTGAATAAATCCCCCAGGTTGTTATCTAACTTTCATTAGTTCAACACTTTTTGATTTGAGCAACAAAAGGTCTTTGAAAAAATCATTTTTTTCCTATTGGTCTGTTTTGACAGATTTCTGCCATTATTTGCATTTGCCTCTTTATTGATTTCTTTTTGAGTTCTCTTTGGTAAATTGAGATTTTAAAAGGGAATTTCTACAGTATATTGTGTATTTAATGAAAGTTTTGATGTTTTTAAACTAAACCCAAAGGTTTATTACTTTTGAATGCACTAATGTTGCTAATGAAGATTGTGTGAAGTTTTGTATGAAGGAAATTTTCAGGGGTAGGGGAAGAATGATGTAATGAGATGAAGAAGGACAAAATCTCAAGCTTTGGGATTCCACCCCGTGTCACCCCAAGAAATATTCAAGAGGTACAAGCGTCAAATCTCGGTGATGCCCAAGGCATCCCCTTCTTCATCAATAAAAATCTCACGTCTCTTTCTAGACACTTCGTTTTTATTGTTTCATGCATTGTTGTGTTGTCTTGGAGCATCTTAGTTTTTGTTTTTGGTTTTCTTTTGCTTAGTTTACTTGAATAAAGTAGTTGGGCCCCGTTTTCACTGTGATGTTTCAAATAAGTTGATTGGTGTTCGAAAAGAGTAGAAAGTTTCATGCTTATAGTGGTACAAAGGGAGCTTGCTTTGACTGTGGCTTAGACTTTATCATGTCATGCTAGATGTTGTTTTGACCTTATGCTTAGTGATTATTTCTGTAGCATGACTTGTTCCAAACAATTGGGATTGCTTAATGTGCCTTGAAATAATCATGCGTTGTTTTAGCATACAAAAGCATAATATTATGGTATTCTCCTTTGATGCTTTATTTGGGTTGACTTGGCACATGCTTACACCATGTTATGACTATGAACCAGTCACCTTAGCCTTTCTGATCATTTAGTTTTTGACTTGTGGTACCACTTTATGCTTTGATTAGTAATGTTTTGTCGCTCTGCATGATTATGGCCATTATTGCTCTCTTAGTTGGTCGCTCCCAGTCTTATGCTAGCCTCCACTTGTATTGTGTAAGCTCTACTCATGCATCCAACTCCCAAAAAGCCAAGTTATTCCAAAGTGTTCACTATAAATTCCTATGCATGGTGTATTACACCATTCCAAGTATATTCTTGTTTTGTCTATCTTCCAAATAAAAATTGTTATGTGAGAATTAGTGATTAAAGCTCTCACAAACTTGATGGCACACTTTATTTTTATTTCCCCTAATAAACTTGAACCATTGTGTCATCTATGTTGTATATGCTTGCACTTATAAGTTGGGAATTAGCAGAACCGTGCTGTCACGGGGAACGCTTTCAACACCTGTAAATATCTACCCAGTTGATATCATGCTCTTTTGTTTATGGATGTCGGCGGTGTGAAATAAAAGGAGAGCTTGTAAGTCCATGGAGTTATGTATATGTGTTAGAGAAACACCCGGGCCGCTGGCCTAAGCCATGCCTAATCATGGTGGAAACTTGCAGCATCATCATAGTGTGCAATCTATGAAGCATTCTTCTTATAAAAAAAGAGAGATAGAAAAAAAGAGAAAAGGGAAAATAGGACATAAGAGAAAAAATCACCATTTCCCGTGGTAAATAAGAAGATTGTTGAGATGCTCATTGTCTGTTGCCTTGTAATTTTGATGTGGGATAGCTCCTGTGTCATGGGGCAAGGGGTACCCCGTTGGCGGTTCTCTATGATACACATATACTTACTATGACAAGAACTTACCGGTAACTAAAGTTGAGTAGCATGAGGAACGGCCCTCATACTCAAGGGACATGAGATTGCCAACTTATACTTTGTCAAGCATATACTCCATATTTTGTTCACTTTAACCTTAATCACTTTAAGATGCTTATGATAGGGGCAATGAGAGCTGAAAGCTAACAAGTACCATAATTTTTGGAAGCTCTTTATGAAACTTGAAATCCCTGCTTCCCTGTGAAGGGCCTTTCTTCCACTTTTATATTGAGTCTCCACCTTCTATCTTTATGCACCAATTAATAGAGCATAGTTGTCATTCTTATTTCTATGTGCATTGTCCCAAAACTTATTGATTGATTCATAATGTTGATATTGCTTATTCTTGAACTATTTATATCTAGTCACCCTTATGAACTTTGAAGGTGTCCTATGCATTTATGTTTTGCTACTCCATGAGGGACAAGATGAATGTCACTATGCTTTGTTTTCTATATGTGAAACAAACAAACGTCTTTCAAAGCATTATTATTCATGATCTTTGTTTGTATCATTTCATGTTGCAGCATAGTTACTTTGTCCTATTGTTAGAACTTCATCTTTCATGCTCATGTTTAGAGTACTTTTCCCAGCTTTCAATGCTTGCAAATGGTTTGATCATGATTGTGATGGTGCATGTCATCTCAAAAATTATTCTTTTTATCACTTACCTACTCGAGGACGAGTAGGAGTTAAGCTTGGGGATGCAAGATACATCGTAAACGTATCTATAATTTTTGATGTTCCATGCTTGTTTAGTATCAACTTTTCTTTGCTTTGTCTACACTTTGAGGTATTTTTATACATTTTCTGGGACTAACCTATTAACAAGATGCCGTAGTGCCAGTTGCCTTTTTCTGCTGTTTTTGGTTTTATAAAAGCTAGTAAGGAAATATTCTCGGAATTGGACAGGACAAAAGCCAAAGTCAATATTTTACCAAGGATAACACAGAGACCGAAGGGCGACCGGAGGAGGGCCACGAGGCCACCACACCCTAGGGTGGCGCGGGCCCACCCTAGGGCGCGCCGCCACCAGGTGTGGCCGCCTCGGGTGCCTCCCTGCCTCGCCTCTTCGCCTATAAAAAACCCCCGATGCCAAAACCCTAAGCACCCGATCAAATCTCCACGAAACAGTCTGTAGTCGCCACCAGCATCGTCCCTAGATTGGGGGATCTGAAGCTCTTCCCGGCACCCTGCCGGAGGGGTGAGATCATCTCGGAGGCCTTCTTCATCACCATGCCAGCCTTCGGTACGATGCGTGAGTAGTTCACCCTTGGACTATGGGTCCATACAGTAGCTAGATGGTTGTTTCTCCTCCTTTGTGCTATCATGTTTAGATCTTGTGAGCTCTTTTCATGATCAAGATCATCTATTTGTAATCATGCATGTTGTGTTTGAGGGGATCTGATGGATATTGAGATTACTATGTCAGATTGATTATTGATTCTATCATGTCTCTTGATTATTGATTCTATCATATCTGTGTTATTTGAGATCTTGCATGCTATCCGTTTCTAGTAGCTATATTGGCCAAGTAGATTCTAGTGACTCCAAGAGGGAGTATTTATACTCGATAGTGGGTTCATGCCTCTATTGAATCTGGGGAAGTGACAGAAACCTCTAAGGTTGTAGATGTGGTGTTGCTACTAGGGAGAAAACAACAATCTTTTGTTTATGGAACAATTGTATTGTTTACTTTACACACATTGCTTAATGCAGTTATCTGTTGCTTGCAACTTAATACTGGAGGGGGTTCGGATGATAACCTGAAGATGGATTTCTAGTAATACATGCAGTTGGATGGCAGTCTATGTATATTGTTGTAATGCCCAATCAAATCTCATAGGATCATGAATGTCTAGTATTGCATTGTTATGACTTGCTTAGTCCTGTCAATTGCCCCACTGTAATTTGTTTATCTAGCATGTTATATTATTTATCTTAAGGAGAACACCTCTAGTGAACTGTGGACCCCGGTCCAATCTTTACCATTGATACATAATCTAATGTTACTGTTTACTTTCTGCAAGCAACCATTACCTTCCACACCATACGTTTAATCCTTTGTTTTCAGCAAACCAGTAAGATTGACTACCTCACTGTAAATTGGTGCAAAGTCTAGAGTTTGTGTTGTGCAGGATTCCAAGTTACTAGCAACACCTTGGAGTTGTTTCCTTGCTCCTACTGGTTCGATAACCTTGGTTTCATAACTGATAGAAAATTTGCCGCTGTGCTCATCATACCTTTCTCTTGGGGTCTCCCAACAAAGCTCTACTATTGAGCCGCATCACCTGCTAGGGACTAACCATTTGGACGGATACAGTTGCAATTGCACTGCACCATAGCAAGCGCATGACTTGTCGGGTGGTCAGGTGGTCTCCTTGCGGTGACCTAGCACACCACTATATGTCATAGTGTGCAAGTCATTGGCATAACACTCAGGAAACACTATTTCATAAATATTACATCCCTCGGAGTAGTACAACAGAAACATACATCGTGGGTATAATTTTCTCATATATTCATTATCACAACCACAAAAGCTTCTAAATCCTCCTCGGTCCATTGAGGATTCATGTGTAAATTCAAATTTAAATGCACTACCTTTAAGATCAATGGTACTAAGATTAGCACCATTAGAGATCAACATCTTAATTAGTAAAGTTCTACACTGCTCGGTTCATCTAAACTATGCTAGCTTTAACTAAGTTTCTATGTCTACATCTTAAGTTCCGTAGACTATGCCATAGTCTACACCTTCTATACTCTAGAAAGATCTGGCTCTTCATAGTAGATTTCCCCCTCTCTGATTTCCTCAGAAGTTTCCTCTTTGGTGTTCTCACAATCTAAGCAAGGGTTTAAGATGATACGGTTGAGTACAAGCATACTCATCAAGTTATAAATAAGTGGGTGTTTGATGCACTAACTATAGCCGTGTATCAGACATCCTAGGCTTATGCAAGTTTTCGAAATGGTTTCTTGAAAGGGTAAGTTTTCTTTAGAAAAATTATGTCTGTCAGTCTTCAACGGTTGTTAGGTCTTCATGGAGTCCATTTACCACTGCGATGTAGTTCAATTCCCTAAACATGGAGTGCCAACCCACATTTATTTACTCTGTAGAGTTGCACTAATTTTTCCACAAAACATCATTGGCGTCATTGCTCTTATTCACACTTCCTTAGGTATGAGGCCCACACCCAATATATCTGATCCATGTCCTGAGTATTTCTTCATGACCCACAGTCCACCCTTTTTAACAAGTTTAAATTAGAATACCTATGCTTAATTACCCTCCCTTCAAATACACTAAAGTCGTCATCGTGTAGCACATGATAGGTATGTTATGGGATCCATCCTCTACTCTCCACTTTGGATTACAAAGGAAGAAGGTAATTCTGAGTCACTCGCCCATAACAAGCACTAATAGGACGTAAGCTACGGGTTACCAAAATTGATGCGCCACATGCAAGCTTTTACCTAGTAGTGAAGATCGTGGCCAGTGTTGTCTATACGATGCAAGAATGACCGACTATATTGGTTTTTAATCCTATATATGCACTTTTTCGGTACAATAGAACCTCCAATGAGTTTTCCATCTTGTATTCCAACTATAGTTTCATTGCCCATTATCTCACAGTTCATTTCTCACTCATAGGAACTTTATTTTTCTTTTAAATATAGCCGATAATACTTTTAAAAAGTAGTTTGTATAAAATAATCTAAAGGCATGCAAGATTGAACTTGCCTCCTAACTGCAAGATAATGCAGTTTGAAGTTTCTACTTGACCCTCGATCTCGGGTTCTGAAATCCAATCATTGTCCAATAAGGACAATGTTTAAAGAACCAATTCATGCTATTATGCACAAATATGAAATGCCTTCTTGGTGTGTTGTTAATCCCCACCCCATGATTTTGGATTTGTTCCTATTTTATAGTTTATTTACCAAATTTCCCTTATAGGGTTCATATGTATTTCTAATGTTGTATTATTCATTTGAGTGAATTTCACTTTGAATATTCGTTAAATTCAAAAATATTATTAATATTATTTAAATAATATTTATGAAATTGTATTGTATTTGTGACTTATTTTGATTTATTAAATGATTTCCTTTGGTATTTAAATACCTTAACTTTTTATTCAAACAAAACTAATTTTAATCATTCCACAAAAATAGATTTGGATTCCTCACACGTTTTCTTACTTGGAACTATTATTATTTTATTTTAGGCATCTTTCTTGACATGCATTTGATTATACCAATTTAGTCCAATTTAAGAAATTACTAAAATACCCATCATCCCATGGTTAGCCCAATAGTTTTAGTTTGGACCGAACCGCCAGCCATCACATGCTCGACCCTCTCACTCTGTCTTCCCTGCACACGCTCTCACGACTCTCATATCGCCGTTGCGTCGCCTAGCGGTTCTTGTCGTCGGCGTGCCTCACTTCAATTGATTGCTCTTGCCCCACTCTATAGTCCTATCCAACTAGATTCGTATATCCCCCTCTCTTGTGGTCGCACCCAAACCCTAACCCTAGCCTCGGGTCGGCTAAGGTCAAGTTGTCGTGCTCCAGTGTTCCTTTGGCATCCCTCTGAAGCTGGAGTGCATCCTCAATGTCCCTTTGCCGCTGGTGTGGCTAGTGCATATCGATCTACCCCCCAAGTGGGTGCTTCCGTGTCGTCATCTTACTCTTCTCCAAACGTGCTTGCTTAAGTTGGGCTCCCGCCATAGCCTACTTCTCTACGCTCTTTGTACTTTCCCCTTCCGATTCTAGGGTTTGATACTGCCAATGCTACTTTTCTTGTAGTTGATTATGCTTAGGTGTTATTTAGCATAGTTTTGGGTGTTTACAGTAGTCATCCTATTGATGAAACGGGTTATGTATACTTTGTGGGTTTCAGTGTTAGCATTTTAACTACATATAAATTCAGTTCCGTCAGAGTTCTATGCTAACTAAATCTTGTTGGTTGCTTCTGGCAGTGCTTGACAGAGTTAACTGTGTACTCTTTAATTTTGTCAGTAATACTCACAATGTTAAAGTTTAATTTAGTGTTGTTTATTAGAATGATCTATGGCTACAAGTTTGAATTACTGCACTTGTATGTATTTCAGATGTTTCTTATTCATCGAATCTAGATGAATTTTATTGAGCAATGTCTACCTTATCTTCCTAATTTCACCTAGGTGAATTCAATTTAGTAGAAGTTGGACATTTTTTGATATGTTTCTCTTGATTCTGTATCAGGTTTGTGTAATTTTTATACTCTGAATTTATGTTGACTATATCTTTGAGTTGTCGATATTGATCATTTATTTAAGTGTCTGGGTTTGTGTTAATAGTGCTTTGCTAATATGTTTCTCTGCATGTGGTGCCTCTTTAAAGTGTGTGCACAAGTGGGCTTGCATGTTGGCATGTTTAAGTGTTGTAGTGCTTTCTAACAACAGGATGCATGCATGAGCATGATCTACCGATAATATGCACATCTATAGGTATTGATCCCTGATCAATGTCTTAAATTCTTTAGAGCAAATCATATTGATCTTCTCTGCTACTACTACTTCTAGCTATCTCTACTGGTTTAGCTAACAACCTTTGAAGAGCACCCATTCTTCTTGTTGATGATGAATGCTCTTCTCCTCCTTGCCTTCTCTCTCTCTCTCACCATCTAATTCTGTTGTTCGAAATGTTGTTACTTGAGAGTAGATCCACACATGCTGGCTAGCATGCATATATAACTCAGATTCAGCACTATTTGATGCAATGGTTCTGATAAAATTTATATGGAATTCACTTGGTATATATTATCTTCATATATATTTTGATCAGAGTCTTTTGCAGAATAAAAGATTATCATTCACCATTAGATAAAAAAAAGATACAGATTGGCCGAATATTATTTTGTGAGGAACAACCATTGCGCATGGGATAACAATTTTACTGAGAGTAATTATTAGGACATAATCTTCATGGTTTCCTCATAAATACTCTTTTAGGTCAAAACTTTACATGCATGCGTGCATCTGATTAAAGCCACTTTTGACTCGGCATTACTTTAGTTTTGTTCATGTGATATTACCCTAGTACTGCTGTTGGACTCAGTATCTTAACTATTATTTTAATTGGCAGAAAATGGTTTAAGCTACGAACATCCTCTCTCTCTCTCTCTCTCTCTCTCTCTCTCTCTCTCTCTATATATATATATATATATATATATATATATATATCTCCCTCCCTCTCTCTCTCTCTTAGTTTGGTACTAGGGTATTTGTTGTGGGGATCAGAGGGGATAATCCCCACAAAACCCCAAATCCCCACTTATTACTAAAACCATATTTGGTTCTAGAGTATTGGGCTAGTTTTTTTAATGCAATCCAATTCATAGATTAATGTTCAGGATTGGATAGAACCAACAAGGAAGCTAGGGGTTACATCAAAGCATAAAGAAGAGTCTATGCTAAGAGCCTCCCTGGCACACACATGTGCAGCAAAATTTGCCGAACGATTTATATGGAGAGTCTTGAAAGCCTGACTAAGGGTCTTTAACTCATTAAGGATGTGGACAACCCTCCATCTGCACCTTGCTCACATCATGGCATAGAGATACTAGGGCTAAGCAATCAGTTTGCAAGACAACCGGGGATAAATGGCCCCTGCTAGCTGCTTCCAATCCATCTCTACACGCCAACAATTCACTTGACAAAAGGATCCTCAACCGCTACATGCTTGTGACAACCACCTTCAATCAGACAACCGTTGCTGTCCCGAATGACATAGCCAGATCCCGCCAGCCTTTGATCTAAATCCAGTGAACCATCTGTATTATCATAGCCCAACCAGCTGTAGAGGGATTGGGCTAGTTTAATCCTCACCTTTCCCCACTTTCCTCCAAATTCTAGCGTATTTTTTTCAATAACCAATACACTACCTCTACCTAGTGGATTGAGGTTTTATGGGGATTAGAGGGGTTTGGGTGAAGGTAGGAGTTTCACCCAATCCCCTTGTGGATTATCCCCTCTCCTCAGCTACGAATTCATGCATAACACATGACTTGGGTGAGCTGTTTGTGTTGCACAACAGAGATCCTGGAAAATAACACCTAGTTTGGGTGAATTTAAATGGCACCAGATAATATTAGCTTCATAGACTGTTAGGTCGATGCAAGATTATATTCCCAATCCCAACAACGAAAGGCAATTCTCTGTCACGAGGGGTCTGATAAAAGAGAATGGAGGGGTCTGATAAAAGAGAATGGCACCACCCCGGCCCCAACAAGTCAATCCCAACAACCAATGGCACCTAGTTGCTGTTCCTTCTGCATCTCCATATTAAAAGTTTATGAATTTCATCTCAGTTATGAGGGGTCTGATATTCCTTTCACTCATAAGATGGCCTGAGAGGAGACAAACTTCTTGGTGTGATAGGTGTTGCATGTGTACATAGAAACAAACAAGAGCTACTGTGTGATGGGTGTTGCACCTCCCCGGCCCCATAAGGCATGTACATTCTTCCAACCAGTTCTTTACAACTGCATATTTCTGCTGCACATATCAATCATGTAACATGTGACTGTTCTAATGGTACCAGATGCCAGGTTCATCTTGCACCTAAAGTTAAGTTCACCTTTCATGGCATAGGATGGTTCATTGTGAACCAGATCTTGACGCACAAGTTGCCGAAGACGAGGCGCCATTTACGGGAGAACAAAAGTTGGATGATGCATCCCTCTGATCATCATCTGTAACAGGGGGAACATTGTCTGAAGAAGCCGATGAGGGTCCAGAGCCACTCCCATCCCTCGTTTCTAGCCGTTCCATCAGGCGGGACACAGCGGCCATTCCGGCATTGACCTCCCTCCTCACGTCAGAACTAAGATTTGAGATTGTGTCACTCCGTGCGAGCCACCGTTCTTTCCAACCGCGTGTGTTCTTTGTTAAGGAGTCCTTGTACCTGGCATTGTCAAGGGATACCGCAAATATAAGTTAACTAACAATGCTGGTTTTTCGAAGTTCTCAAGTTTGAAGGAGTCAGAGAGTACTACTTTGTCGAAACCGATTGCAGGCGAGTCTTGAGCGTTTCTGAGAACGATTGCGGATCAGATGGTCCAGCTCCATCTTGGTTGATGGAAGATGATTCATCGGCAGAGATTCTGCTCAAGGTCATCATGTCGCAAGTGTTAAACCAAATATAATTGAGAAGAAAAACATAAATTTCGGCCCATGTGTAGTGTCATAAGAAATCAGGAATTACCTGTCATTTGATCCGACGGGGAAGTTAGCAGAAGTATTGTTGTGCACTGATGTGTGCACAGATGCTTCTTCAGTGGCATCCACAGGAGCAGATATTATAGCGGAAGAATGCTCACTGTCCCGTACGTGCCGTAAATCTGAAGAAATAGGGTCACTAGAGGTAGTTTCGGTTGTCGAAAATACTACAATTTGGGTGCGACCGTGTGCTCCTGATCTTCCACGGTGGCCTTCCCTTCTAGCGTGGCGGTGCGACCTACGTGTCGCGGCAGCAGCGGCCAGGTGTTGCATGATACGTTCTTCAATTTCACCGTCATCTGTACCTACTGGTACCTGTAAGAAATACCAGCATCAATAGCAGTACAACCAATGGGTCTAGATCAAGACACGGCAGCAAGAAAGCCATCATTGGAAGAACACACGGAATACAAAATGACACCTCAAAATGTCCGAGCATTGGATGGCGAAAAACGGTCGTCGTGCGTGAACGATCTGCTTGCACATTCCTCTCCTGTTCAACAGCCTCTAGGAGCTCCTGACTGTAATTCAATAATGTAACTGAGACTCGGCTACAGTTGTAAAATGGGTTTCACTCCTACTTTGCATAAAGCAGAATTTCTACCTGAGAGGGTCCTTCATGCTGATTGCCTGCCAACACATGGGGCACTGGGAGCTTCTCTGGCACCTGCAGCATCAATTGCATATGTAGTGCATCAGAAAGTATGTGATAATAAATCACAATCGCAACATGCAGTTGTGGCAAACCGAGCTGCCAACAGTTAAGAAGATAAATTGCAACTCTTCCAAATTACAAGTGGCCGTCCACGAGTCATCTCATAGTGTTAGAGTATTAGGCACGCCAAACTCATACTCTTTCACATAGTACTGAATCAATGGCATAAGTAACAAATGCAGATCCAGGAGATGTAGTGGCTCTATGTCGTGACGATTGTAACATCGCCGATTAAGTAATCAAAGTTCTCTTTCGCAAAAAAAAAAAGAATGGTGGAGGACAACAAACAATAAATCCAATGTGGCACTCAAATCAATTCATCTATGTTTCACATCTTACCATGGTAAATTAACGTCAAAACACATAGTCATATGATAGATTCAGGCAAATCGAATGGTTAAACAGCTTCAGGGAAAATTGTGAAAGACAAGAAAGCATGGTCCTCACCACTCAAGGATGCACTGAAGATGGAAATCATGCTTGCAGCTTGTAACCTGCGGCGATCCAAAACAAGAAACAATAACAGCATCAAACACGTCCCCAGCACCAATCTGCCCTTCGCCAATCAGCATGACGGCCGCAAGAGAGAGAGATAGGTACCGTGGAGGGGTCGCTGTCGCAGAAGGCCTCGAGGCAGATGCTGCAGGCGTCGTCGCAGGCATCCTGCACGCCGCCCTCCACGAACGCCGCCGCGGATGAGAGCTTCTCCATCTTCGCCGCCTTCTCGTCCATCCCTTCCTGGTCCCTCCCTCTTCACTAATCCGACCAAGAACCGAGTCAGACTAAAGGAGTCGCCGCCGCCTCCCCCCGTACAATCCCTGCATCAACGCAAACGATGATACTGTAATCTGCGCGCGGAAATCCAACAAATCGATATAATTCCAGCAGGATAATTTCTCTGCAAGAACGCAGTTCGTCCAAAACCAGATCAAGATGGTGCTACTAATTCGAGGAAAATTTTCCCCAAAATCGCACCTTATCCTGCGGAGGTCGACCGAAGATAGAACAAAGCGAGAGAGATCGAGCGCTTCTGACCAAGTACCCGGGTCTCTCGGAGATAAACGACCAACCCCGCGTGGAATCGTTCTCCTTTGGACGGCTGCGACGACGACAACGACGGGGAACGTCTGCGGGAGCGAGGGGACGACGAGGTCGACGAAGAAATGGCCGCTTTAACTCCTCTCTCTCTCTCTCCTCTCCGCGTGGCCTCCCTCCGTCTACCTCTCGCGCCAATGACGGGTGGGACCCGGGTGGCTTTTGGGTACCGCTAAAATGGGTGGGTCCGTCGTTTGTTTGTGCGGTTCCAGTCACTGACATGCGCGGACCTCCATACGGAGCAGTCGTTAGTGGGGTACGGTCTGGTCTATTTGTCTCCAGCTCCCGCGGTTTGACTTGGAGACCGTAAATGTGGAATATTTTGGCAAAGTCACATGTTGAGAAAAAAAGCCACGTTCCGTAGTCCCTCTAGATGCACATGAATTTAATCACAAAATATGTCTAAATACATACATATGTAAATAAAGTTAAGTCGTTACACCTTTCAAAATAGGAGTAGAAAATTTTCAGTTTAACATACTTATGAAATTCAACCAACGGTACAAAAGAGAACTAAAAGAATAACCCAAACCGTCAGGCTCGTCTCTCCCGTCTCCTCGCCCCTAACCCCCATTTCCCCAGGGTTTCGACTTTCGACCAGGGCGATTCCGCCCGCGAGAGTGGCTTTTCATGGGATTCGACTGCGGACAGGGAGTCGTGCGGGAGGAGCGCTTCGAGATCTTCATCGGAGAGATCCCCACGCACCAGGAGCGGGTGATCGTCGGCAGGGAGCGATCGGCACGGAAGTGTTCCGATCTCAGCGATGGAGATCGACCCGCGAAGCCAGCGCGCTGTGCTCGGCGACAAAGACCAAGGAACACTAGAGGGATTCAAGTTCGACATCGGATAGCGCTGGACTGGCTAGGAGCTCTAAGACATAACTTCAGCAACAACGTGTCTATATCGTGCTTTCGCAATGTTTTCCCTGAAATCCTACTAGATACTAGTGTTCTAGTTGTGATTCCACACCTCAAAAATGTGTATACCTACTTGTTTCAACGAATTTATGTATAGGATTTCATCCGTTTTCACGGGATCCGGATTCAACCCTGTTTTTCGCTCAGCTGGAGGTGGGGTTCGAGTTTTTGGGGAGTGTTTTTGTGTGTGCATAGTATAGTACCACAGTGAAATTAGATGGAGGTAGAGCATGCTAACATTAAATTCCGTGGGTATCCTTAGGTTCTATGACATTTCGCTGAATTGCAAATTTCATAGACAGATTTTCCGTGACCTTGTTTTTGTGACTTAATGTCCCTTTGATTCATAGCTAAGTTGTTTGTTGTCATATCATCATAGCTATGTTTTTGTTTATGTGATCATATCTAATTGGTTTTACCAACCTTAACGAAATTAAATTACATATAGTTGCCATATACGTTCTGCCTTAATTGGAGGGGCGGATTAGGTAAGGTGCCCTTTTCCTTGGTATTTGAATTGAACTTAGTTAATTTGGGGGTAAGTTAGGATGTCCTTGTTTAAGTTACTTTTTATCTACCATTTGTTTAAAATGGACAAATTAGTTTAAGTTACTTTTTATTACTATGTAAGTTCATTTTTACATACACTAAGTTGTGTTATCTTACCATAGCTAAATTGCTATCATAGTTCTTTTTTCTAAAGGCTGAGTTTTCCATGTACCCATAGCTTAAGTTGCTTCAAACATGTTTACTAAGTTCTTGTACCCGTAGCTAAATTTGATTTTGCAGCAATTAACTAAGTTTGTTTCGTTGCAACATAGCTAAGTTGTTTTTTTGTGATCATATCACATTGCTTCTCATAAACTTAACTAAGCTCGATTCCATTAAGTAGATACTGATAGTTTTAATAAGGTGTTTGGGCCATATCTAAATTGCTATAAATTCCATCTATATTTGGTTTCACCACTTAACTAAGTTGATTCTATATAGTAGGGATATATGTTCTGTAATGGGAGTGGATTAGGTAAGGTGTTTCTTTCTCCGTAGTTAATTTGTTTTTTCTGCATTTCTTAACTAAGTTGTTGTTTGCAACATGGAAATCCTAGTGGATCTTTTTTGCTTTGTAAAATGTATGTAAGTTTATTTTAAAAATAACTAAGTAGTTTTTTACACCATAGATAAATTGTTTTGTGACCATATCTAAATTGCTTTCACCAACTTAACTAAGTTGATTCCATATACTAGGCTATATATGTTCTCCTAAGGGGGGGGGATGTTCGTTTCTTCGTAGTTAAGTTGATTTTCCATGTTTCACTAAGTTGTGTTTTGCAACATAGAAAATTAATGTTTTTCCTAGTTTGATCATTGCTTTGTATAATACATTTAAGTTCATTATAAAAATAACTAAATTGTTTTTGTCACCATAGCTAAGTTGCTTTCAGCATGGATAATTGTTGTTTTGTCTTATTTGATCAGTTTTGCTTTGTATAATGTATGTAACTTAATTTTAAAAATTACTGAGTTTTTTTATCACCATAACTAAGTTGCATTCAGCATGGATAATTGTTGTTTTGCCTAGTTTGATTAGTGTTATTTGTATAATATATGTAGGTTCATTTTAAAAATAAGTAAGTTGTTTTCGTCACAATAACTAAGTTGCTTTGTTTCTTCACACTTGAGCAAAGTTGCGGGTACCTAGCGTGCGGCTCCGCCAATGGCCATGTAGTTTCTGGTGCTTATATATTTTTTGTACTAACTTATAGTTTACTAGGAAACACCTTTTGTTTAAACAACGACAACTAGTATGACACATACGATTATTTTTTGAAAGCAACTTTAGTGTGAGATTCTGCTAAAAAAATTAGTGTGAGATCAAGCAATTTCATTTCTTATTTAATTGCGGAGTTTCCAGCCACAGTACCACTCATGAGGAATTTTCTACTTCTAGAGAAAACTATAGTACGAATTCTTCGAAATTTCCTACCACTAACACTAAGTTTGTTCCTACTAATGCTAAGTTGAGTACAACTAGTGCTAAGTTGTCTAGCATTGTTGTAAGTTGCCAACTGTTGCGCCTATGTTACCTATCGTTGATGCTAATTTATCTACTGTTGTTCCTTTACCGCTCTATGAAGTTACAAAATGGATATGTGAGTTCTAGCTAGTTGCTTTTGGGTCTTATGTCCTTTCTAAACTAACTGACGGAGTTTACATGATCTCATTCTCTCAAAACAGTAATTAGAAAATTATTATTCATGGAATCATGTCTAAAGTTGCGCAATCATATTTGAATAGAATTTTTATAGTAACTTAGAGGTTATTAGGAAACAACTTTCATTGAATAAAGACAATCAATCAGACACATATGCACAACTATTATTTTTTTGAAAACAACTTTAGTATGTAGTTGTTTGAGTATCTTATCTTAGTTTTTTTATCTGCTTATTAAGTTGCATGTCTAGGGATCTTAGTTGATTTGTGTCCGCTTCTTAAGTTGCATATCCAGGGATCTTAGTTGCTTTATGTCTTATTAGTAAGTTACATACCTAAATACCTTAGTTCCTTTTTTGTACGTTTATTGTGTTGCATGTCTAGTGATATTAGTTACTTTTTGTCTGCATAGTAAGTTGCATATGTAGAGGTACTTTAGTTTTTTATGCTTATTAAGTTGTACACCATGGGATCTTAGTTGCTTTTTGTCTGCATACTAAGTTGCATATCTAAGGACCTTAGTTTATTTGTGTATGCTTATTAAGTCGTATATCATGGGATCTTAGTTGCTTTTTTTCTACTCATTAAGTTTCATATCCAGTGACTTAGTTGATTTTTATCTTTTTTATTAAGTTGCATATTCGGGAACCTTAGTTCCTTTGTGTATGCTTATGAAGTTGACTTTTGCATATACATGGATGTAGTGGGTTGTTGATTTTTCTAACTAAGCAATCATACAAATGATAAAGTGATTAGTCTTTTTATTAAATTGTTTTCGCCTATAACTAAGTTGATTTAGTATGTACAGAAGGATCCATAGGTGAACTAGTGAGGAAGATGGCTAAGCGCAATCTCGCGAGGAAGGTGAATTGTTAAGTTGAACAAGCTCTTATTACCTGCACAAGGAGCGAGCTTTTCATTTGTGTTTTCCAAGTACTAGGATATACATATTGATGTAGTTCAAGGACCAATAGAAATTGCAGTAGGTTTTGTTTCTATGTTGCCTTTTGGGGGGACTGAAGTGTTTGAAACCCTTTCAGGATGTTATTGCATATTTTTGTTGTCATGTTTATTTTTTTCATGCAATCCACGCAAGTTGTTCCATAGAGTTGTTGCATATGGACCAAGGATGTTTTCAATCTAAAGAAGTTTTATTGTGATCCATTAGTTCATGTTTTGCATGACACATAGTAGGTGGATTTCTATGTTGCCTAAACTTTGTTGCTACATTCACTACTAGGAAAAAGCCTACTCGAGACGCATCACAAAAGCCATTAAAGGAGCATATGCAATGCGCCTTGAGGCCCACGTTGCAAGTATTTATTACTAGAGTCACATCAAACATGTGTCTTATATAACCTATATATGCGAGGAACATATTGATATGCGCCTCATATACATTTATAGGAGGCGCATATCACATATATAGGTTATACAAGGCACATGTGTGATGCGACTAATATATCTGAGAAATGCGCCTTGACCATATGCGTCTCCAATAAATTTATAGATGCGCCTCAAATAGCATTTTCGAATTTTAAATTTTACAAAACCACAGTAGAGTCCACAATACATAGTACACGAGTATTATACAGTCTAGAATATAGTATAAACAACGCAAAATTTATAGAAAGTTGCAATTAGCAAAAACATAGTATAACTAACACGAATACAAGTACATCACACATCAACTTGAATTAATCCACGACATATGAGAGTTCACACATGTACATCACATAGAACACCAAGTTCACGTCTCTCAGGGACCGAGTACAAGTTCATAATCACATTACAACTACACGACAGAGCTCTCTAGGTGAAGTAGAGAACACAACCTACCATGAAGAGCAAGGTGGTGATTACGACGAAGTTCCTCCACTTCTTCCTCCCGTGCTTCCTCTACTTCTCTTCCGCCACCTCTCTACTCTTGTAGCCTTTGTAGTTGTTGCCCGAGAAGTTATTCACTTGCTTCTGGCAGTCTTCCCACTTCTCGTACACACCTAAAACCTTACCGGAGTACACGACATAACACTTCTTCGCCATCGCCTGTACACAAGACAAATGATATTAGGTATATATATATATATATATCAGTGGAAAGCAATAACAATTCACAAGATAAGATCATGCATATATATATGGGTGCCATGTTATACGAATTTCGCCATGATATATGAATCACGAACTTATTTGTCCCCTCTCGACTTTGGGGCTACATTGTTTATCATTTCATTGTATCGCCAAATACGAAAGAAAAGAAATTATTCCACGGTTCATATAACAATGTCACCCATTGCTATATGAATAGTGAAGTAATGTCTTTTCTTTCGACTTTAGGGCTATAATGAGATATTTGAAACTACATAATTCACCATTTCATTTAATTCACGCTATATAATCTATTTGTATCGCCAAAGACGAAAGAATAGAAATACTTCCACGATTCATATAGCATCGGTATGATATGTCCAGTGGTAAGCCAAAGAAAGGATTCGCTCTCCACGACAACGACTCATTTCGAGTTTGGTGTGTCAAAAGGAGTCTTTGCCGTGGACCCAGAATCCTTTCCTTGGCTTGCCACCAGACATATTATGTCTATGTATATGAATCTCGAAAATATTTGTCATTTGTCCTCTTTCGAATTTGGGGCTACGAGATGAAATAGTACTAACTAACACAATGTCGCCATGCTATACGAATCACGAACTTATTTGTCCCCTCTCGACTGTGGGGCTACATAGTTTATCATGTCATCGTGTCGCCAAAGACGAAAGGAAATAAATCATTACATGATTCATATAACAATGTTGCCCATGCTATACGAATAGTAAAATAATGTCTTTCCTTTCGACTTTTGGGACAACAATGAGATATTTGAAACTACATAATTTACCATTTCATTTAATTCATGTTATCTAATCTCGCTGTATCATCAAACATGAAAGGAAAGAAATCATTCCACGATTCATATAACAATGTCTTCCATTGCTATACGAATAGTGAAGTAATGTATTTCCTTTCTATTTTTAGGGCAATAATGAGATTTTTGAAACTACATAATTCACCATTTCATTTAATTCACACTATCTAATCTCTTTGTATCGCCAAAGATGAAAGGAGAGAAATCATTCCACGATTCATATAACAATGCTGCCCATTGCTATATGAATAGTGAAGTAATGTCTTTCCTTTTGAATTTGGAGCTACAATAAGATATTTAAAACTACACAATTCACCATTTTATTTAATTCACGCTATCTAATCTATTTGTATCACCAA
Organism: Avena insularis; assembly: GCA_023614405.1. Taxonomy (NCBI): domain Eukaryota; kingdom Viridiplantae; phylum Streptophyta; class Magnoliopsida; order Poales; family Poaceae; genus Avena; species Avena insularis. Next base: position 235,346,116 of record CM042687.1, on the reverse strand, counting down.
AGACGGAAGAAGAGAAATACTTCCATGATTCATATAGCATGGGCATGATATGTCAAGTGGTAAGCCAAAGAAAGAATTTAGTCTCCACGACAATGACTCATTTTGAGTTTGGTGTGTCTAAAGGAGTCATTGTCATGGACACAGAATCTTTACTTGGCTTACCGCTGGCTCACAATTTTTTTGGCATGATCTTTGCTAATTTTCTAGACCTAGGAGTGCCAGAAATTTACCGAAACGAAAATAAATCAACATTTCGGCGAAACATTGGCATCTCAAAAAGAAAAAAACTGCACAAAAATAGCCTACATAGGCATAAACACAACCATCAAGACACATACACCGCCATATGGCTGTCACTTCAGCAGTGCATAGTTTAATACAAAAAATATATATAGACAACAACAAGTACATGTCATCATTTTACCCACTGGCAGTATATATATAAACAACAGCAGCAACAATATATATATATATATAAACAAGAATATCTCTTAGTTAATAAAATCACCAAGAATAGTAAATCCAATCCTAGAAATAAATCACAACAAGCTTACATAGCATGTATATCTCAAAAACTCTACTCCTAGTCCTAAAGAATTAGTAGAGCATGTAGAACAATAGTAACCAACCTTTTAGTTTTATGTAACAATAGTACCTATCTTCTCTGCCCACTTGAGTGTAATTTGTCTGCAACTTCATTCAGTTTTTTAATTTTTTTCTCTATACCAGATTTGGGTTCTACCAGAATGCTCAAAAACTATGAGCACTAGCATGTAACCCTCAGTTCCTGTATAGTATGTTAGGATATGTACACAACTAGAGATAGACTAGGACTTTAGAGATCATCTTGTATCCCAAGTCATAAGCTTATTGCCCTCCAAGTTTGTACGTATATATACTCTCGATGAGAGCCAAATCAATACACTAAAATATTAGGGATTCTATATTTTCTACTAAAGGGAATATGCCCGAGAGGCAATAATAAAGTGGTTATTATCGTATTCCTTATTTATGATAAATGTTTATTTTACATGCTATAAATGTATTAATATGGAAACGTTAATACATGTGTGTTTAATAAACAAAAGGAAGTTCCTAGTTATGCCTCTCTTATAAACTAGCTTGTTGATTAACAAGATGATCAAAGATTTCCTGATCATGGACATTGGATGTTGTTAATAAAGAGGTCACAACATTAGTGTAATGATGTGATAAACATTCATCCGAAGTATAGCATTACGATCAAAGGCATTGAGTTTATATTGCTATAACAACTTACGAAGTGATCCTAATCCTTAGACCACGAGATCATGTGAATCACTAACACCGGAAGAGTTTCTTGATAACATCAAACGTCACACCGTAACAAGATGATTATAAAGATGGGTTCATAATTACTAAAGTGTTATGTTGAGGCCCATGGATCGAGAGTGGAATTTGTTTACCCCGATGACGGATAGATATGCTCTAGGCCCTCTCGGTGATATCACATTGATTAGATTGCAAGCAAGTGATTTAATCACTAGAATGTTATATCACGGGAACGAGAAAAGAATGCATGTCAGTAACGAGATCAAACTAGGTATGGAGATACCGATGATCGAATCTCGCACATGTAATATATCGCGAAACAAAGGGATTAAAATACTAGCATAAAAGGTTCCGACGATCACAAGAAAGTCATCGTTGAATGTGTGGGAGTCAGTATGGGTCTCCAGATCCTGCTTCTGATTATTTATCCGAGAGGGGTCTCGATCATGTCCGTATTATTCACGTACTGTAGGGTGAGACTTAAGAGACACCAACATCCATTTGGAGCAAAAGTTTCATGCCGGAAAGAATAACAAGCACAGGAATTTATTTCACTAGATAATGAAACAGGTTTTCGGGTGAAATTGCAGAAAGTGTTTCTGCATGTGAAATGAAATATTATCAAGAGGTTATATGTGAATGTTTGTCATTAAAGTAATTGACAAAATTCTGAATAAATAAAAGGAGTTTTATTTAATGAGAGTTTGCATTAAATTTGGTGGAAATTTAATGGGAATTTGAGTGGGTTTTTGAGTGGAGGGAATTGAAAGGCATTTGAGTGAGTGGAGTGTCCACCCACATGAATGTGGAAGAGGTGGGGGCAGCCCCCATGGCTGGGAGCCATTCCCCTTGGGTTCCCCCTCTCCCCTATAAAAGGCCCCCCTCTCGTCCTCTCAAAGCATACCTTCTCGTGAAGGATCTCTCTCCCCCTCTAGTATTTATCCCCCATGGTCTCGGACTAGCAAGATACATGTTCTCGGTGGTTTTTCGGCAAGAAAGAGTTGTGCTTCCGCTGCATCGCTGGAGCGAGGAGGCGGAGGTTGCTCGGTGCCTCGGACGTGTGTGCGAGCACAGATGCGCCGCTGGTTTGCGGCGCTAGGACTTCCTCTCGATCTTAAGATCGGCAAGAGATCGTCTACATCAACCACGAGTTTGGACTCATTAAGCTTTGTTGGTATTCAAAGGTATGTTCTCTATGGATATATATCCGCCCGTTGTTTGTATCTAGTAAATAGATCTTGGTACATAGTTGTTCCCATCATAGGAATTTTTTTGTTTTCTATGCTACGAACCCTACAGTGGTATCAGAGCTGGATCTATGCATAGATGCTTTGCACGGGTAGTACACATATGATTATGTGGGCAATGATGATCATATTATTGCTTCTTGGTTATACCTTGTATATTGGTGGCATAGTGGGATGAAGCGGCCCGGACAAACTTTACATGTCCTCGCACAAGAGACCTGTTGCACGCTTAACATGCAACTAGTTTTGCATAAGTGGCTAGCGGGTGTCTGTCTCTCCTACTATAGTCAATATCTAATTTGCAACGAGTTGTCAACAATTTGGTTATCCTCGTTGTGGTTCATGTTCGTAGGTAAGAACGGTTCTATCTTTGAAAGCCCTAAGCCACATAAAATTTGCAATGGATAAATTAGAGGCGTCTAGTTTAGATTGTTGCTGGGCTAGTGTCATGATATGGTGGCGTTGTAAGTAGAAGTATAAGTTCATACTCTTACAACACACATAACGTTTAAGTTCCATAGACCTTGGCCTTACACATAGGGGTATGATGGCGATCATACCATGATGCACATGATGGAGATCAAGTGCAAGAACCATATCATTTCACGTATTAACATGTGATGTTTGTTGCATCTTATATTTCTTGTTTGGTGTTTTATTAGCATAATAAGATGATCCCTCATTTAGATATCAAGATAAAAATGTGTTCTCCCTTAAGTATGCATCGATTATGTTTCGTCGCTCCAAGACATCACGTGATGATCGGGTGTTCTTAGATCCATGATCATATTTCGGGTGTAAGACAATTACACACGCGAATACTAAGGTTCTTTGTAACATCCCAGCATTAGAGCTTAGAAATAAGCTGAACACAGATGTGTGCATTGCATTCATGCATAGAAAATCTGAATAATTTTCGCGCTTTTGAATAAATCTTGTCAAAGTGATTGAAGCTTCTCTCAACTTGATGGAATTGAAGTAGATCATCAAGTTGACTGTGATAAGTTTCAATATGACCTTTGCTAAAACCTTATTTTGGGTAAACATGATTTGATCTAAGGGTAGATCAAATGTAATAAAATTAAACCCTGATACATTATTTAATGATTTATATTTGATCCTTAAGTAGTCATATCCCAGTATTCATTACACAACCCATGAATACCAAGTTGTAAATATAACTTAAGTAATTAACAACTAAATCTTGATATATCTTAATCTCATCTACTTATACCATGAGTATCATGGTAATACCTGACCTTAACCCTTTAGTGAGATTAAGTAGGAAAGAAATCAAGTCAAGATCATTCACCATGTATCTTTCTATTCATATCAATCTTTACCATTCGTATTGAATATTATTCTAATATCTAATTTTCATCAATGTTGAGTAATCAACTATTGATTCACCAATTCTTAACCCATCAATTCTTGGTCTATCATCTCTTGACCATATCATAGCATTCACTTAAGGCCTATAGAGAAAGAAGTAAGAAGAGGTAAGTGCTAATACTAGATTTGAATATCATCTATAGGATGGGAGTATTGGAAGTGAATAAGATCAGTATGATAATTAAAGGAGTTAACTCACTCCTCAAATGATAGAAGAGTTATTTAGAATATATAATTATATGGTAACAAATAGGATTATAAGGATGAACATTGAAGATAGATACCAAGGAGTAATCCTATGGGATTAAGCAAGCCTAGTCCATGAATAACATCCCTTAATCCAATAAAGATACTAATAAGATAATTTTAATACAACTGTAATGTTGTATTGATGAGACCTTGATTAGCCAACTGGAAATATAAACCATAAAGGATCAAAGGATTATAATGATCATGCCTTACACACCAAGATTGAATGCTTATATAATGTATAAGTGACATTGGTGGATGGAACATGATTGAACCCTAGTATAGATATATTATTATAGAGTAGCCATGGCAAGTCACCAAGATATAATGTAAATTTTGAGTATAAGATATTGGAGTCAAGTAATATAAGATAGTATTATTGAGCTAAGGCTAGAGTAGCATGGAGTTATTGAAGTAGTGTTATTCCTCTTAAAGGATTGCAAGATCTTGAAGAGAGTAGAATTTGAAATATATATTTATTACAGTAATATTAGCGGTGGATGATTATGGAAGGGTATGAATGGAGTTAGAAGTAACTACTTGTTGGATTGATGGTTATCAGCAGTAGAGTAGTTGATATAACCAAGTGTGGTTATGAGAAGATTATGAAAGGATTTAGTGGCAAGCTCATTAGATTTTTAAATGAATTTACAAGAATAAAAGGTGGATAAGAATATTCTTGTGAAGTAAAGCTCATCATGTTAACACATGATGATGGATAGGAAGAAGTAATATATCTAGGAAAGGAATTATTTAATTAGAAGTCCAGAATTATGAAGTATGGAAGATAGGAATTCTGGATAAAACCTAAACCCTAAATCTATGACCTAACATAATATCCATTTCATATGATTGATCTATCATCTTATATACAATGGCTTATCGGAATATTTTCCTATAGCAAATCACTTAAACACATCCTTCTCATTTCCAATTATCATAACCATATGTGTTTAGGAGTTATATTTATCAATTCTTTTCCATAAGACATTCCAAAAAATAACTCTATTTTTAAAAGGTGATATCATTAAAGATCACAAACATAAAGACAATATATTTTATTCATTAATCTTTATTCACATCAATAAAACGATATGAGTATATTAAAACTCCTAAAACTCATGGTAAATAGTTACAATTTAAAACCCTAACTTCTATTTCAATCATAAATACCAATGTATATCAATTGTCATAACCAATATTATTAAAACATTATTCACCTATTAGTGGAATTGGGTTAATAGAATTTACCATTTTAAGAATCTTAGCAATTAAACCATCTTATATAATGATGGCTATATAATAATAATAAGGATATGTTCTTTGCATATCTTTAGCTATCTAAAACCTTTATCATTGCAACCATTAAAAAGAAATAAGAATCATTTTATAAGATTTTAAACAAACCCTAAAAAAACTTAAATCCTACTTATTCTATTTAAAAAAGAATATCTTTATAATTATAAAGTTAGAAAATAATAAATAAAGTATGCTATCAAAATACTAAATTCTTACCAGAATTTGAAATACATTTTTATGTACTACAATTATCTAGAAAATAAATTCTATAAATAAATTTCAGTCAAATGTGTAATATTCAAACCTGAAAAGAAAATAGAAAATAGATAAAGGAAACAAAAAGAAAAGAAAAAGAGAACTAGGCCCGAGCAGCAGGCCGGCCTAGATTTTCTCCTCCGTTATCTACCGCCCAGCAGCAACACCTTTCCTCCTCCACTCACTTCGCTACGGCCCAACAGAAGCCCGACCCAGATACCGTTTTGTCACTCCTATCCATCGTCTTCTACCTTGAGCAAAGCAGCTCGGTGGCAGCTCATGCTTCGCCACATTGCGATACCTGATGCAAAGATGAGCGCCACCGCTCTATGTCGTCTATATAATCCCAGCGCTGCCGCCGGAGAACCCTAATCCCCTTCCTCCTCTCAAATTTCCCCTTCTGTCGAAACCCATGACTCAAGCTAGAGCTTGCTTTCGGCCTCCCCTTGCCATTCTGAGGCCACCACGGAGACCGCGATGCTCGACTTCGTCATTTGCCCCTTCTCGCAGAAGCCGAGGGAGGCCAGGGAGCCTCAATCGTGACCCCGTTCCTGAAGTCCGTTCGCTGAGTTCCCCGTCGATTTCGACCTCCTCACGTCTCAGCAACCGCTTCGCTGCAATCTCGGTGAGCTTCCGATGCTCGGGCACCGTTTATTTTACTCGCTCTTGCCCCAGTTTATTTCCGCAACGAGCATGTGCCACCGCCGCCGTTAGCCACCACTGTTCCGGCGACCTAAATCGAGCGGCGCCGTCCCTATAAGGTTCCCTGCGACGTTCTCTTTCCAACAAACCCAAGAACAACTCAACGCGCGCACTCAATCGCTAGCTTGATCATCAACCAGAGAGATTCAAACGCAAGTGACGTCAGCGTGACATCACGCTGATGTCATATTCATGTTTTTATTATTTTAGAATTTGTGATAATGTTTTCTGTAATAAATAAAATCATAGAAATGACATGGCAAAGGTCCCACCAGTCAGTGACTGGGGTAGGATTAGCTCTAGTGACAAAACCCCTCACTTCATACTAACATCAACATTACCTAATAAACACATTTAGTTATTTAATTAAAATTTCCCAAAATGATTAAACCTTATAAAATTAATAACTTTGGTTTTGTAAATCAGAAAAATATGTATAATATATGAAAATTTTTAGAAAAATAAAATCTATAACATTAAACTATTATCAAACATTATTATGTTAATATTTAAATAATTATTATTTAATAAAGATTTTATAACTAATTAAACTTTGATAATTCATAATTAAATAATGGTAAATGATAAAAATATAAATAATACACCAAAAATCTTAGAAAAATAAGAACTATAATTTAAAACTATAATCATGTATTATTATATCACTTAATTAAATATTTGTTATTTATTAGGTATTTATAAAGTAATAAATCTTATAAAAATCATATCTTATTATTTATAAATCACAAAAATAAATGTAATATACCAAAATAATCAAAACAATAATACCTACATGCGAAAAATATAATATTACACTTTTGAGTCAATTAAAAATTAAATACCTTAATAACTTGAATTTAAATTTATTTCCTTAATTGATAATTCATATAAAGGTAAATAAAATTTGTTTATATTCCTAAAATTGCCAATTTAGGTCTAATAAGTAATACTAGTCTTAAATATTTATAATATATAGTCAAATTGGTTCAACACATTTTAAATACAATTATATTGAATTATCATTCAAACTATATATGTAGTTTATTTTCTAAAAAGATCTTTATTAAGTATAAAATCTTCAAGAATAATTGGGTTTAAATAAAACCTCTTTACTTAGTTCAACCACAAGTTTATAAGCATACCAAAACACTATAGTGAATCCATTAGTAGTTCAAGTGATATTATTTCCTTGTTTACAAACTATAACCACTCATCTATAAAAAGAAAATGATTCTATTCCATTTTAATGTTAGGAAACCACTACTCAAATAGAAGTAATGCCATGCTTAAATAACTTTAAGGAAACATTATGAAGTGAACAAAATACAAATATCATAAGCATTACAACCTAAGTTCATCTATGTTTTTTTAAACTTAATTTTAGTCTGCAAAGCTTTAAGTATAATGCTAAAGACCTTATTATGTGTTTTATAGTTAACTTTAGTCTGTTATAGTTAAGTTATAAAGCATCACAAGTCCAAACTATTCAAGCAAGCACAAACAACATCGACCACCTCTGATTAACCACAAATATTGTTTAAACCTTAGTAAAGAAATCTTTCCTTCAAATGTTATTCTTTTTGCCACTTCAAACAACAAATGAAAATTAATAATAATCACATTACATTATGATTTACTTATATACTTAGGATTGTTAACACTTAAATTACTTATAAATGCCAATACTTATAAAGTAAGATTTAAAGATAAGGCAATTCTTATATAACTAGTCTTTCAGTAGCATTCCACATGTGTGTATCCTATTGTTGTATGATGTCATAAATACCTGTTGTTCACACACACACTCACAAACCTTAATAAGAAGCACAAGTGTGAAACTTAATCTAACAGGACAACACATTCTAACAGGAACCATTTCCAGTTTCCAAACCCTAGAATAACGTTATCCTCGGGATTCGCGTTTATCAATTGCATTACATTACTTATGCATAATAGCATCTTGCTCTTTAAACATTAGTCCTTAACAGATCAATGATGCTGATTTCAGATATTGGATCTTATATTGTCTTGAAGACCGTGAGTGCATAATCTTGCAATCACAAAAGGCAAGTTCACACTTGCTCATGTCCTTTGATTATTTTATGTAAAGTATTTTACAAATCCAGTGTTGTCATCAACTGCATTTGAAAAAGGTCAGAAAACACTATTTTCATAATAATATGATTATAGGTTATTTACCATGAGGTAATAACCTACTATGAAAGTTCCGGTGGTAAAGGAACATATTATCTAGGACTTAACAACCAATGTCGCCAGTGATTCTTGCGCCGTATATTACGCGTTGACCATGAGATTTGGAATGGGAAGTAGAAGTCATGTCACATCCCAAGATTTTGGAAATTGGGACTAGAATTTTTTTTTGCATTGCATTGGCATAGCATTTTGCATTCATGAAAAATTGAATTGCAAAACACTATATTGAAGCCCTATTTTGAACCACGAAAATGCACCTACAAAGAAATATGCAAGGATTTAAAAAATCCACTATTTGCAAACTAGAGGAAAGGATACAAAAATGTTCCTATGTTGATCATCAGATTTTTAGAAAAATTTGAAGACAAAAATCAATCCATTTGGAGTTGTAATGCAAAAGTTATTAAAGAAAACAAAAAATGGAAAAGAATAAAAGAAACAGAAAAAAAAATAACTAGACTAATCTACCCGGCCCAGCCCACCTGCCCCACCCTCCTATCTGCCGCGCGCCTCTCCCGCGAGAAGCTCGCAGCGCACCGCAGCAAGCAGCAGGCCGGCCTAGCAAGCACAGCCAGGGTCCACCCTCGCTACCATTGACGCGTGGGTCCCGCGCGTCATCCCCTTCCTCCAGCCAGGGTCCACGATGAACATGAGTTCATCCCGAACAGAAATCCAGATCGATTCGGCTCGATCCCGTGTTCCCCTGGCCCTTCTCCATGCCTCCCTCCTCATATAAATTTCCCCCTCTCTCACGTTCGTTTTTTCCTTCTTTTCCTAACCCTAGCCACCTCAAATCGGAACCTCCCAATCCGACGCCGTCGGCGCTCGCGGACGAGCTCGATCTAGAGGTCTTCGCCACCCCGCGCCCTCTCTTTCCCTTCTAAGCTTTTCTCCTTTCCGCACTGCATCGCCCTGACCATCTCTCCTCGTCTTAGGAGCACCACAACGCCGGGGAATCGTCGCCGGAGCTCCACCTCGCCGTACCGCTCCAGCCATCCATAGGCACCGCCCGAGGAAGCTTCGCACCTCGCCAAGACCACCCTCTTGACCGCCTCGACCTCCCGCATCAAGTACACCATCGCCACGCCGAGGGGCGGCCGGGCGCCACCAGCCAGCCCGCCGCCAAGCCCGCCGCCACGCCACGTCGCCATGCCACCGATCTCGCCAGACGCCTCCACCGTCAGATCGACTTAAGATCCAACGGCCAACATTGACCTCTCTGGAAAAAAATTAGAAAAGGTTTAAAAATTGCAGAAATTGTGTCAAACTTGTAAAATTCATATAAAAAGATTGGTAGGCCCAAAAATAGCGTATAATATATCAATAGAGTCATAAAATTGAGTAGATTATTAATATCAAGTTAGATCTAACTTTTACAGTACATGTTTACTGTAATAATTTAATTAGTTTTAATGGTCCTTTAGGTTAATAAATTCATAGTAAAAGATTTACTGGTCCAAAAATCACGAATAATATACCATTGTAAATCTAGTTCCAATTAGATCATCAACATGAATATGGTTTAGGCAAATACTGTAAGGTTTTGCAGTAATTAAATAAATGGTTTAATGGCTTATTTAGAGTAATAAATTCATAATAAAATAAATAATGTTCAGAAAATTACAAATAATATGTCCCTAGAATCACAATTCCGTGGAGATTACAGATATAATTTTAGTTTGATTTTTTAGGCAACAAAAACTATATGAATCATTTAAAACCCATTAAACACTATCTAAATCATACAAAAAGATCTATAACTCCGATTAGGGTGAATCCAACGCCTACTGGTTCGTATTAACGTTCTCTATCCAGTAAACCCAAGAAACAAATTTAATTCTACAGTTAGAATAGGCGTTACAACAGAACTATTAAAAACCCTATATTGGCAAGTAGTTATTAATAACAAGTACTCCATTGCATTAATTGGCCTCTTGCATGCATCATATACTTCAGTATTGTTTAGAGAACTAACATAACAACCATTGTGACTTATTAAATTGTCATGCATGCATTTGTTGCATTTGTTTGATCTCTATGTGCTATTGTTTATGTTGTATGCAATTGTTTGCTCGATAGATTGCGAGGAGTGCAACGTGTGTGATTGCTACGAGTGCTTGAACGACTTCACCAACTATCAAGGCAAGTAGATACTACATTGTTCATGATTTTGTCCTACTATTTTCAATGCATTGTCGTGTATTTTGTAGATGCATGTGTAAGAAAGTAATATCACTATGCTATGTCCTATTATGTGGTAGGTATTTCCTGTAGATGAGCCACCGTTGGTAGATGTGCTTAGCCATGCTATGATGAACGAGGGCTGGGTTACATCACTGAAAGTTGTTTCTAAATGTGTTGGTTTGCGAAAACTAAAAACAACTTAATAAATGAATCTCCTGGGTGTGATGGGATTGATAATTTTTGGTGGTATCATTGCGGAAAGGCACCCAGGTATCAAGAGAAAATGTTTGGCTTCTTTATTTTGTAGCTTACGTGTACAACCATGTGTCAATAATGGAATGGGCGGTTGGTTGGACTCAGTAGGTTGTGGTAACTCGAACCCACGTATCCAGAGATGTAGAATTTTGGTAGGTTGGACTCAGTAGGTTGTGGTAACTCGAACCCACGTATCCAGAGATGTAGAATTTTGGTAGGTTGGACTCAGTAGGTTGTGGTAACTCGAACCCACGTATCCAGAGATGTAGAATTTTGGTAGGTTGGACCGGTGCGTGTCGGGTTTGGGGACCTACTTCCAGAACGGTCCCTTCTTGGACTTCTCCCTATCATCACCCAATATAAGAGTGGTGGTACGAGCTGGGCTGGACAAGTCACATGGGTAAAGTGTACTAACCCCTGCAGGGTGTATAAACTAATCGATTAGCCGTGTCCCCGGTTATGGACATCTGAGTTGCTTGATATTGATTTCATGACATGTTTCTCGCTCATTCTAATTTCATAATTGCTTTAATGCTGATGGGTTAACTCAATTGGGATCTTTTCAAAGAAAATCAAAAACTATTTATGAAAGTAGGACAAAGGTGTTTGAAAATGCAAGATAGCCACAGCTCCACTTGCCAAATAAACATGTAGATGTTAGGTTTATTGTCTCCGTTAATAGCTCTACTTGCCATACATTCCAAGTATTGACCCTTCGGGGCTGCTACGTTTTATGTTGCAGGATGTTCCGATTCTGAGTGATCGAATAGGTCGCGATACTCCACTCAACAGTTGTTTGCCTGTGGCACAATTAAAGATGGAGCCTATCAATTGTTTATGCTTCCGTATGCTACTTTATATTGAGCTAGCTTAGATCTAATATTTATTGTAATAATGTAAATTATGGATCAATTCGTTATTTATGATGCACTGTTAAATTCTTTGGTATTCATCTGTACTGTGTGTGCCAGTGAACCGATCCAGGGATTGGCACTATACACATGAACTCAGCCTTATCAGGCGAGGGTGTTACAGGATGGTATCAGAGTAGTGCGTTGACTGTAGGATCGTGACCTAGCAATGGATTGGGAAAACCATATGAAAATTATAAGCACTATATGATTCTATCTATTCTCTTCTTACACTTCTTTCTAGTAAGTTCTTATCATTTCAATTCTCATACGCTTCTCTTTTAAAATATAGAAGGAAGACTCTCTCTAGCAAGGAACTCATAATTTTATACTTATTAGATTCTTGTAATCCTTCATCTATCTTTTGTAATCTCATTTTTTTCAAATTTGTAGATGAACACTTGTGCAAGAAAGTGCTAGATTTAGAATAGTTAGATGATGACCACCATATAGTTTGATATGATCTCGTTTAGATATAGCAATCGATTGTTGTAAGAACTTGTTTGATAGTTGATTTATTATGTTTATGTTGTGCTATTTGATACCTTAAAGTTCCATAATATTTTTGTGAGATTCCATAATATGTTAATGAAGGTTTTGATGAAATTCGTGATATTTTCGCTGCAGTTTTCTGATGAAACAGTTGTACTGTACAATTTTACATATTTTTTGGTAACTGGGAAAAATCTAAAAAAATAGGGTTTGGTGTGAAACTTACTGTACTATATGTGCAAAAATTGGCCAAAATTCCTGATGAGTTTAAGGTGCCCAGAAAAATTCGTGAACACTGCTGTAGTTTCAGGACAGATTCTGTCCATTGCTTTTATGATTGTAGGTTCACCCCCAAACGAATATTAGTCAATGGGAAACTATTTTGTGGATGGTATGCCACTAAAACAAAACTTCTGGAACATAAATAAAACTATTTTGGATTGAGTGTTGTTTGTGTTGAATGTTTTTTGTGTGCTAATTGATTGTTTCATGTAGTTATGGGTAGTAATACTTCTCTAGTCTTTCTATCTATAACTTATCTATGCTGTCCCAACAGATGCCGCCCCGCCGCCAACCCACTGAGATGGAGCAGCTGATGGCAGCCCAGGCGCAGCTAGCGCAGGTGATGACTCAATTCATGGCTGCGTAGAACAACAACAACAACAACAACAACGGGAACAACCAGCCCCAGGAGGATGCTCTCACGAGGTTTCCGAAATTGAGGCCAGCTAAGTTCTCCACTGCACCTGAACCTATGATTGCTCTTGACTGGTTGCGCTCCGTGAACAAAGATTTAGTGACTGTTGGATGCACTGATGCTGAGAAGGTGAGATTTGCTGCTCACCTACTAGAGGGACCAGCTGCTTCTTGGTGGGATACTTTCCAGATCACCCACCCACTGGACACTGTTAGTTGGGCCATGTTTGAAGAAGGATTCAAGACCAACCATGTTTCTTCAGGGGTCCTAAGTCTGAAGAGGAAGGAGTTCCACAACTTGCGCCAGACCAATCGCACCGTGGCTGAATATATAGAGGAGTTCAACAATCTGTCGCGTTATGCCCCTGAGGATGTTGACACCGATGCCAAGAGGAGAGAGAGGTTCCTGGATGGCCTTAGTGATGAGCTCTCGGTACAGCTATTATTGGTCTATTGCCCCACTTTCCAAGAACTGATGGACAAGGCCAGATTTCTGGAGGGAAAACACAAGCAAGTGGAAAGACGCAAGAGGAAGAACAACGATCACAACTCGGGATCACACCATAAGCGTACCTACCATGATGGTAATGGGAATTCTGGACATCACAAGCATGGAGGCAATGGACACAACCACAATGGAGGAAATGGACACAATTCTGAAAGCAACAATGGACATAACCACCACCATCAGAAGAAGGATATTAGCCAAGTGATATGCTTCAAGTGCAACCAGAAGGGACACTATGTTGATAACTGCCCGGAGAAGAAGAGTGAAGCTGGAGCCAAGCCGGATTCACCACCGAAGGCAACTGTGAACCATGTGAGCATGGGGAAAGCACTCAATAAGCCATGCCGTGTGACTAGTAAGTTCTCGCTAATTTATGCATCACGCTCGTAATGTTTTCAATACTGGTGCATCATGTTCATTCATATTGAGGCATTCATGGATAAGAATAGTTACATATGGAGTTACTTAGAGGATCTGTTGAAGAGAACCCACTGAAAAGGATTGATAGCTAGCACAAGATTCCATAATGAAGTATTAGATGTTGGAGATGCCAAGTTCAGTTTTCTTAAGGGGGTTAGCCTCGACAACAACACCCATAGCCTTGCTAGCCATTCCGAATCTTGGGACGAGATTCATCTTAAGGGGGTTAGCCTGTCACATCCCAAGATTTTGGAAATTGGGACTAGATTTTTTTTGCATTTGCATTGCATTGGCATAGCATTTTGCATTCATGAAAAATTAAATTGCAAAACACTATATTGAAGACCTATTTTGAACCACGAAAATGCACCTACAAATAAATATGCAAGGATTTAAAAAATCCACTATTTTCAAACTAGAGGAAAGGATACAAAAATGATCCTATGTTGATCCTCATATTTTTAGAAAAATATGAAGACAAAAATCAATCCATTTGGAGTTGTAATGCAAAAGTTATTAAAGAAAACAGAAAATGGAAAAGAATAAAAGAAACAGAAAAAATAACTAGACTAATCTACCCGGCCCAGCCCACCTGCCCCACCCTCCCATCTGCCGCGCGCCTCTCCCGCGAGCAGCTCGTAGCGTACCGCAGCAGGCCGACCTAGCAAGTGCAGCCAGCAGCAGCCGCGCAGCCCGCCTCCACTCTCGCTGCCACTGACGTGTGGGTCCCGTGCATCATCCCCTTCCTCTAGCCAGGGTCCACGATGAACACGAGTTCATCCCGAACAGAAATCCCGATCAATTCGGCTCGATCCCGCGTTCCCCTGGCCCTTCTCCACGCCTCCCTCCTCATATAAATTTCCCCCTCTACCACGTTTGTTTTTTCCTTCTTTTCCTAACCCTAGCCACCTAAAATCGGAACATCCCAATCCGACGCTGTCGGCGCTCGCGGACGAGCTCGATCTAGAGGTCTTCGCCACCCCGCGCCCTCTCTTTCCCTTCTAAGCTTTTCTCCTTTCCACACCGCATCGCCCTGACCATCTCTCCTCGTTGCAGGAGCACCAGAACGCCGGTGAATCGTCGTTGGAGCTCCACCTCGCCGTACCGCTCCAGCCATCCATAGGCGCCGCCCGAGGAAGCTTCGCACCTCGCCAAGACCACCCACATGACCGCCTCGCCCTCCCGCGTTGAGTACACCACCGCCACGCCGCGGAGGACCGCTGGAGCGCCACCAGCCCGCGCCACCGAAGCCCGCCGCCGCTGCCACATCATCGCCACGGGCGAGCTCGCCACGGACGCCCTCCACCGTCAGATCGACTTAAGATCCAACGGCCAGCAACATCCCCAATACCGAACAGGTACCCCCAACCATAGCGCGCCACGTGGCGCCGGGTCCGCGCAGTCAGCGCAGTCAGCGTTGACCTCTCTCGAAAAAAATAGAAAAGGTTTAAAAATTGCAGAAATTGTGTCAAACTTGTAAAATTTATATAAAAAGATTGGTAGGTCCAAAAATAGCGTATAATATATCAATATATTCATAAAATTGATTAGATTATTAATATCAAGTTAGATCTAACTTTTACAGTACATGTCTACTGTAATAATTTAATTAGTTTTAATGGTCCTTTAGGTTAATAAATTTATAGTAAAAGATCTACTGGTCCAAAAATCACAAATAATATAACATTGTAAAGCTAGTTCCAATTAGATCATCAAAATGCAAATGGTTCAGTCAAATACTCTAAGGTTTTGCAGTAATTAAATAAATGGGTTAATGGCTTATTTAGAGTAATAAATTCATAAGAAAATAAATAATGTTCAGAAAATTACAAATAATATGTCTCTGGAATCACAATTATGTGGAGATTACAGATATAATTTTAGTTTGATTTTTCAGGCAACAGAAACTATATGAATCATTTAAAACCCATTAAACACTATCTAAGTCATACAAAAAGATCTATAACTGTTATTAGGGTGAATCCAACGCCTACTGGTTCGTATTAACGTTCTCTATCCAGTAAACCCAAGAAACAAATTTAATTCGACAGTTAGAACATGCGTTACAACAGAACTATTAAAAACCCTATATTGGCAAGTAGTTATTAATAACAAGTACTCCATTGCATTAATTGGCCTCTTGCATGCAGCATGTACTTCAGTATTGTTTAGAGAACTAAAATAATAACCATTGTGACTTATTAAATTGTTATGCATGCATTTGTTGCATTTGTTTGATCTCTATGTGCTATTGTTTATGTTGTATGCAATTGTTTCCTCGATAGATTGCGAGGAGTGCAACGTGTGTGATTGCTACGAGTGCTTGAACGACTTCACCAACTATCAAGGCAAGTAGATGCTACATTGTTCATGATGTTGTCCTACTATTTTGAATGCATTGTCATGTATTTTGTAGATGCATGTGTAGGAAAGTACTATCGCTATGCTATGTCCTATTATGTGGTAGGGATTTCCTGTAGATGAGCCACCGTTGGTCGATGTGCTTAGCCATGCTATGATGAACAAGGGCTGGGTTACATCACTGAAAGTTGTTTCTAAATGTGTTGGTTTGTGAAAACTAAAAACAACTTAATCAATGAATCTTCTGGGTGTGATGGGATTGATAATTTTTGGTGGTATCATTGCGGAAAGGCACCCAGGTATCAAGAGAAAATGATTGGCTTCTTTATTTTCTAGCTTACGTGTACAACCATGTGCCAATAATGGAATGGGCGGTTGGTTGGACTCAGTAGGTTGTGGTAACTCGAACCCACGTATCCAGAGAAGTAGAATTTTGGTAGGTTGGACCAGTGCGTGTCGGGTTTGGGGAGCTACTTCCCGAACGGTCCCTTCTTGGACTTCTCCCTATCATCACCCAATATGAGAGTGGTGGTACGAGCTGGGCTGGAAAAGTCACATGGGTAAAGTGTACTAACCCCTGCAGGGTGTATAAACTAATCGATTAGCCGTGTCCCCGGTTATGGACATCTGAGTTGCTTGATATTGATTTCATGACATGTTTCTCGCTCATTCTAATTTCATAATTGCATTAATGCTGATGGGTTAACTCAACTGGGATCTTTTCAAAGAAAATCAAAAACTGTTTATGAAAGTAGGACAAAGGTGTTTGAAAATGCAAGCTAGCCACATCTCCACTTGCCAAATAAGCATGTAGATGTTAGGTTTATTGTCTCCGTTAATAGCTCTACTTGCCATACATTTCAAGTATTGACCCTTCGGGGCTGCTACGTTTTATGTTGCAGGATGTTTCGATTCTGAGTGATCGAATAGGTCGCGATACTCCACTCAACAGTTGTTCGCCTGTGGCACAATTGATGATGGAGCCTATCAATTGTTTATGCTTCCGTATGCTACTTGATATTGAGCTAGCCTAGAGCTAAGCATTATTGTAATAATGTAAATTCTGGATCAATTCGTTATTTATGATGCACTGTTAAATTCTTTGGTATTTATCTGTACTGTGTGTGCCAGTGAACCGATCCAGGGATTGGCACTATACACATGAACTCAACCTTATTAGGAGAGGGTGTTACAAGTCAGCTGTATCTTTTCCCTCTCGCATGGAGCCGGATGTGCGGGTCGTGGCTCTTATCACTCGTAGCGTGCATATTAATTGGTAATTCGTAGAGGATATACAACATATGGGTGGGATCCCTCAACGTCCCACGATAATTCCAGCGTATGAACGGTCTGTACTGCCAATAGCCGTAATTCAATTGGTGGGCTGGCGTACACCAAGGAGACATGCTTGGTCGTGGAGAAGGCAGTGATTGGCTTGGATCTTAGGTTGGGCCTCAAACCAAGGAAGTTTTAATGGGGACATACTCCCGGCCGTGCAACAAAACCTGAGGTCTCTCATGGGTAAAGTGACGCACCTCTTTTGAGTGTAAGAACTATAACTTGTTACTCCCTGTTCCGGGAAGGAGCTGCGAACGCGGCGGGAAAGGAACTCCATGAAAGTTCTGGTAAACCCGTGAAGGCTGACAACATAGATTTTTAGAATAAAAGCAACCCTTGAAGAAATGTTTATGAAAACCTACATTATCTACGACCTATGGTCTGTGGCTGTAGATATAGTGCATCAAACACTTCTTTTCTAGTGAACTTGCTGAGTACGCTTGTACTCAACATATCTTCTTAACCCTTGCTAGATTCTGAAGCCATTAAGACGATCTTTCCATCAGGTCATGCTCCAGGAATCATCATCAAAAGCTAAAGCTCTTCAATGAAGTCAAGAAAGTCAACATATACATCAACTCGAGTGAAGACGAAGTTACTGATTAGATAGGAATATAATCTCTAGCCATAGAACCTATTTCTTTAGTGTACTGCAATAGCAGCAATACCAGACCATTAGTTAAAATACTAGTCTTAATAGTATGATAGTTTTGAGTTGTTTATTTTTGATTCTTCTTTGTAAGAAGATTCTTTCTCTCTCTTTAACCTAGAGTGTTCTCTGGATCTTGTGTAAAGAGTTGAGTTGTAACCTATAGTCATGTCTTGGACCTGTTGTGTTTCTGTTGTACTACTCTGAGGGATGTAATACTAGTGAATGGTGTTTCATTGGTGTTATGTCAACGACTATAGTGTACTACATCATGTAGTGGTATGCTGGGTCACCGTAGTTGGTATCAGAGCATATGCCTTGACCTTAGGATTAAAACCCTTTTAGGAAGATCTGTAGGTTGGATAGTGACTATAGAAGCCATCTTATCTGAACCAAATGATCTTATGACTGGTGATGAGTATCTACTTGAGGATAAACCTTGTCACAAAATGCTTAAGTCATAATTCTTAGGAGTATTTATCTTTCTTTTCTCAGTATAGTGCTATTTAGTGTCTTCTAAAGGAGACATAAACCACAAAGATACTGTAGGCAAGTGTAAGACATCAATTGAAGTAGTCTTGATGGTGTAGCCTAACTCTAGAATTCAAGTCGCACAGTGGAATTTTATTGTTAGTTGATAACCAACGACAACATGGTGAATATCATTTGGAATAAATGTGGATGTAATGGATAGTAATCATGTGGGATTCACTTGAGAATTCTACGTGAGGAGTTGAATTCTGTTAAGATTCAATAAAAGTGTAGTGAGAAGTAAAGTTATCATGGTTAGATTAGCTCTTGAAACATGTAAATAGGTAAAACATAACAAGATCATGGTGAGATCAGCTTCGAAACCATGAAAAGAGTATAAATATGACAAGTAATTAGTAATCTGTCTTGAGGTAGAAGTAAGAAAATAACATGGTAGAACTATGATAGAAGTCATAGGTGTCACAAAATAGTGATAACCTTCAATTTTAGGGGTTCAGTAGAAACTTATTAGTATTTTTGTGATATCATGTGAGGTTAGTTACTAAATAAGAAAGGTTGGTCATAGTTAATCATTACAAAAGGTGATACAAAAGGTTAGTCAAAAACCAAATTGAGACCACTTTGCTTAATATGATCTTGTTGCAATTGAGCAATTAGGGTAAATATTGAGACAAAGAATAGCTTGATCCTATGTGCTAAGTATCACAAAGTAAAACTATATGAGGAGGTGTCATATACTACACAACTAATCCTGAATTCTAGAGATATTATACTCAACTACTATATTCCAGGCTTAGAAAAAACTGTGTGTTATATGTACCACATTTGGATTTATTTGTTTTTCTTGGATCTTCTTGATTGACTAGATCTATACATGAAGTTTGACTTGGTGTGCAAATGCATGTTGCAATATCCAGTTACTACTTGATGTTATAGACCTAGATAGGAATGGGAATTCGTGTAAGGGAGTGACGAGTTCCAAAGACCAAGATGAAGACTTACATGAAGGACGAAGCAAAATATAAGGAGTATTAGCGCAGTTTTTAGGATAGATCAAGATCAGGTTATTCTTAGCCAGATATAAGAAGGAAGTCTAGTGGAGAAAATACTTGGAGCAATAAGGAGTCATAAACTTAGAAGTTCACCTAAAATAGGTGATGTTGATAGGAAGTTAATAAAATAATTGTACCAAGTTCATGGAAGCATCATGAATAAATGAAAATACGAAGTTTCGGAGAAAAATGGTATTCAAGCTCTGACAGTTCAGAGAGAATGCCATAAGGATGTTGGAAGCCATAGGGTAATACCTACAACCTAGGATGATCCGTAGCTAGTATTTGAGCCATAGTCGGTATTCTGATCCATAGTTGGTATCTTGTCCGCGGCCGGTGTTGGTTGACTGTAACATCCCAAAAATATAACACAAGGATCATCAAACTATAATCACTAAAATTAGGGTTAACAAAAACTTTGATTAATTTAAAATCATATGAATGCATGTGGGAATGAGATGATTGGATAAATGCATGAATGAACTTGTGTGATTAACCTAAATAGCAAGAAATGGTTTAAAGATGAAAATAACATCATATAAAACATTTCCATGCAGAAACAAAACAAGAGAAAATCAAAAACAAATCAAATAAGGCAAATGGTCATTTTTGCCAATCTTGCTCACTAGGTCACTTTGAGTGTTTATAGTCCAAGATTTCAAACAGAAACTTTCCGAATTCTTTTCACCCCTTGATAGAACTAGTAAAAGTGAATCAAGGCCCACCTTTCAAACTTGCAGAAACATTTGGCAACCTTATTCAAATCACAATTCAAAATGGAATGTTATTCATATGTGAAGATCATCCATTTTCAAAACCCAACCAAACCAATGCCCCTTGACTAATCCAACTAACTAGATACTCCCTAGCATATGCCTAGCAAACCCACAAAGTTTGAATCCAAAATTCAAATTTAAAGTTCTTGCGGCCATTTCATCAAACACCTTGCAGATTCAAATCAAACAAACATCTAACACTATTTGCAGCAGTAAAATTGGCCTAACTTGTTCCCTCTCTGGTTGCAACAAATATTTAGTAGATCATCTAACCTAGTTCGTAACCACTAGCACCACTGTGAGCTTGCCATTTCCATCAATGGTGAGCAGGCCGAGCCTCACCATGCCACCCCATTGTCGACAGCAAGCTACGAGCAACACTAAGCCTAGCCAGCATGTCTAGCAAGCACCCCACCGTCCACCGCCACTCTCTGTCCCTGCCCCGAGCAATGCCAGCCCCTGGACCAGACGACACGCCCATGCCAAACCTCTTTGCTCGCGAGCCGAGAGCGAGTCAGTGCGCCATGCTTGACCAACACCCACAGACCACGCGCCACCCTCGCCGCTTACAGGGATGATCACCAGCATCCCAGTAACCCCGCAGACATGCCCGTTCGCCGCCGCGCGGACCACGCGCGCTGTGCGACATTAAAACCGCCGTCGGACCCGCTCAGAGCACCTCGACGTTCCGACCGATCAGCACCACCCGACGCCTCGCCACCATGCCGTTGAGCTTCACCAGGGAACACATCACCGCCCCTACCGTCGCCCATGCCAGTAGCTGCCTGTACCGTCGCCTCCGACGACCTCATCCCACGCCGTGCTGCCCCTCTCGCTCGTCTATAAAAGGAGCCCTCCCCAACACGAATTTTCCACACCAGTTCACTCCCCTCTCACCCAGAACCACCCCACCTCACTCCCGGGGCAAGGCGAGTAGCGCATCGCTGGAATTTGGCCGAAGCCCGCCGCTGCTGGAGAAGAAGGGAGCCATCGATTGGAGCCGCCCCAGGAGGAGCTGCTGGTACTAGGAGAACCGCCGTCGTCGACTTCGTCGTTCGCCCCCGTCGCCGACCCTCGCCTGAGCCCCGGTGAGCCTCCCATGACCCCCACCTGCCGCATTAGGGTTCTGTCTCGCCGGCGCTGCCCGACGTGGACGATGAGCCGTAGCCGTTCGATTAGAGTTAGATCATGCGGTTCACACTGCCCCGTACCGCTTCGCCCCTCCCCGTCTCACTGACGCGTGGAGACAGCCACTTAACCAGCCCGCGTACACGCTGTGCGTAGTGGGACGACCCAGTAAAATATCCCACGCGACCCAACAATTCAAATTAAGCTTTATTCATTTAATTTCAAACACAGTTCTGTACCTATATTCAAAAATCAACCTAGCTCGATTCACTGAACCAAAATGCATGAAACCAATTTTGTTAGAAAGGTACTGAAATGCTTAATCCAAACCCGTTCGATTCAAATCATTTGGATTTGTGGATCAACCATGGTAAAAATAAAAAGGAAGAAGCTTTTTTGCATTCAAACATTTTTCAAAATTCAACCACAAAAGCTTTTGAGTTGATTCCAACTCTCAAAAATCACATTTAACTATACCTTTTAGAATATATAAAAATATATAGGTTTACTTGCAGAAATAATGTTCAAGCAATAAAGGAATGCCACATAGGCAATTCTAGTCACTTTATTTAAACAAATAAAAGGTTAAACCTTATTAAATTGTGACACCACTTTAAATCACATTCCCATGTACTAAAATATGTGGTGATGAGATGTGTTAACATGATCCCATGTTTGAGTTGGAGAATATTAAATCTTAAGTAGTTTTTCAATGAGTAGAAATTACTTTTCTAAAAATAAAATAAATAAGCCAAGTGCTTTAATCTTGTGATAATAGTGATGATGCTAGATCATCTAATATGACTTTTTAGGTGATGATTAAAAATAGTCAAGTATTGTTTGGTGATTGTGTATCTCATATTTATTTATAGACGCTAGTACCGACCAAGGATACGAGGAGGAAGGAGGATACTACGAGGAAGAATCCGAGGAGAACTTCAACCACTGCTCTGCTCAAGGCAAGCCAATAATTGAAACCTTGCAAGCTAACCCTTGCCACTATGAAAATTAGAGAATCTATGCATTGCATTAAGCATGCTTGGTTAGATACATTTGATGATGCCCAATCCTAGTTTTACTTGCAAGCTCAAGTACTTTATTTTCTTTATCAAAGCTTTCTCTTAGAGTTTACATGGTGACTTGTAGCTTCTATAAAGATAACCAAAGATAGCATAAAGAGCATAAAATTTGTCCTAAGTTAGATAATCTTGATGTCATCCTAAGGCATGAGATTGAACTTCGCTAATTCCCACTTGTTTACCACCCCTCATTAGTATTTACCCCCACTTTTAGATGCTAGTGATAAGCATAAAACTTGATCAAATTTAGATGGGAATACTTGGTAAAAATGGTTATGAAAACCTTAGAATGATGAGTCATTCTACTAAAATGTTTTGACATGTGTTTCCGAACACCAGAGGATTTTGATGATGAAAATGTTGAGGCATGAGCCTTAGCTCTTTATAAAACTGATGGTTGTCTGAATGCGATACCGTTCCAATTTTACCGTACAACCACAATACCCGAAATTTGGGTAGGGCTTGACTGGAAATTTATATACCTTAGTATGGGTTCCCTCGCGGCCAAGGTCTGAGCTGCGGCTACCTTGTGAAGATTGTTGTCGTGGTATTGCCGACGAGTACGCCATGGAGGGGTCCTCATAGTGCATGTTTAGAGACGTGGGGTAAGGCGGACGGTTGAAGGGTACGAGGTAACACAGCTTACCCAGGTTCAGATCCCACAACGGTGGCGGAATCCTACTCCTGCTATAAATCACTATAAGGGCAATACGTCGAGTTACAGAGATAGGTTCGCTGTGCAAGGTTGTCTGAGATTGTAAGTTATCGTCGTGCCCTAAAGGCTCCCATAGGCCCGACTTATATAGTCGCTAGGTCCTAAGGTTACAGGGAAAAGTCCTAGCCAGACAGGTTACAGAGTCCTACACCGTCTATCATTAGTCTTGTGTATCTTGTACTCCAAGGCTCCGGGTACGCTGGTGACTCCACCGTAGCCTTCCTTTATCCGGCATGGGCCTCCCTTATGGATCCACCTAACTGGGCCTCCCAGCAGGCCACAGGCCATGCTACCGACTATGGGCCACCCGGGTTAGTCGGATAAGAGACATGCTATGAGGATACCCATATAGCATATCCCCAGATAGCCCAGGAGAACTCCGAGATCTTGCGCCATCTTGCCTCTTCTCGTGGAATGCTCTGTCTAGATGGATGTCGGCAAATCGTCAAGCAATATCTTGTAGTCCTCCCAAAGAACCCTGCAAAGGTTTCTCCGTCTTCTATGAGTAAGTCGGAGAAATGCTGAATCTTCCATCGTACGCTTCCTCGAGCCCTCCGCGAAAAACCTCGAAGAAACCCTAGCCTCTCTCTCTGCACCAGTCGCGTCCTCCCAGTCCTCCATGGCCAGCAGCAGCTCCTCCCCTTCGATGGCGGCGTCGAGCGAAGCCACGGCGAAGCCGGCGAGCTCCATCGTCGTGCCCCCTGAGGGCCTGGTCATCCCCGCGTCGGCGGTGATTGAAACCACCGGCGGTGACAAGAATCTGGCGGCGCTGGAGCCTTTGGAAGAGGAGCTAGACTCGCACAAAGGCGACTGGCGTGGCTCGGACATCACCGGCCGCGACATCCAAGAGATGGTCACCGAGGGCTACCTCCCCGCGACGGAGGGGCTCGCCTGGCGGGCGGCGCCGGTCGGCGAGGTGACACCTTCTCCCCAAGTCGGAGAAAAGGTGTACCTCAAGGCCCAGCTGGTATGCGGCGTTTCTTTGCCCATCTCCCACTTCTTTCTGTCCGTCTTGAACCACTTCAAAGTCTAACCCCACAACCTCTCCCCCAATAGCATCTTAGTGCTTAGCAACTTCGCGGCACTTTGTGAGGGTTACCTAGGGATTAAGCCTAGATTAGACTTGTTCGTGTACCTTTTCACCGTCAAACGTGAAGCCGGACATAGTAGGGAGGAGCTTAGGAACTGCGGCACCATAAGTTTCAAGATCCGACCTGGCCGGCGGTTCCCCGACATCGTCGGCCACGAGTCATGCAAAAACTGGCCGCGGACGTACTTCTACGGCCCCGACATTCCTTTGGCGGGCCGAGAAGTGACGTACCCGGACTTCGTGGATGGAGCCGCCGCTGATGTTTCCACATGGAGATCCCATGCCTCCCTTCCCTCCGACCTCAACGCTTCTCGCGCAATAAGGCGGATCGAGTGGTTCGTAGAGGCAGGTTTGACCGGCTTGGACCTAGCCATGTGCTGGTTCATCAGGCGAATCCAACCCCTGCAGCACCGCGTGAAGTTCATGCACGAGTACACGGGTGATCGAAAGGATTTCCTTCGGATCTCCGTGGATAACTTCTCGAGCGACTCCGTCAAGCTCCGTCTGAAGGACATCGTCAAGGTGAAGGATAAGAAGCGTGGCTTCACCATCACCTGCGACATGTACGTAGACGGCAAGTGCCCAAAGGTAGGTATTTATTTTCCGTGTATGACATTGCTCCAGTTTCTCCGTCTTATCATAGCCATCTTATCTAACACGATGATTTCTTACTTAACAACTTAGCGATCTAGATGAGGACAACCTGGCTGCCCAAATCTACGATCCAAAGATGAAGGAAGTCACGGTCGTGTCCGACGACGATGCCCCGTTGGCGTGAAAGCGGAAGAGCTCCACCTCTGACGCTACCGACGGAGGTAAGAAGAAGAAGACGGAGGGTGGAGCCTCCAAAAAATCTTCACCGCCACCGAGGCGGAAAAGAAGAAAGCCACCGGGATGTTTGCCAAAGCGCCCCCTAGTGTAAGCCTCTCATTCTCCGACATCGTCTCATTTATCTGTATTATTCCTGTACTTATGCATTTTGTACGTTTCAGGAAGAAAGCCACAACCAGCCTCAAGAAGTCCTCCAAGACTCTTGGGGTTTCTAGAAATATCAAATATATGCTGCATCGTGACTCCTCCCCCGCCATCGCCCCTGCTACTCCTGCCGTCAATCCCTCCTCTGCTCCGACAAGCTCCCAAGTCCAGGAGGCACCAGGCCCTTCCGCCATGGAAGTGGACTCTGGCGCCTCTACCGAGCTAGCTGTTGTCGAAGCGGCGCAGAGAGTGCTCTTCAAATGGCTGAAGCTCCGGCTAAGGATGCCATCGGTAGCGGCAAGGCGGTGGTGGGAGCTGGTACTTCTGCCGAAGGCGGCGCCTCTGCTCCCTAGAAACCCTTCGAGTTCCCAAAGATTGTTTACCCGACGCTTATGCTGAGTAACACAACTATGGTTCCTGGAGGAGTGCCGTAATCTCCAACGTGCGGTCTTGAGGAGCTACTCCGACAAGCAGACATCTTGCGAGGAAACAGCATTTCCTTTGGAAAGCTGCTGGCCGAGAGCGCTACAAACCTCAAGATCATCGCACTTGTAAGTTTTACTTTACCTTTTGCATTTCGTATGAGTATCCCACTGTAGCCCCCGAGGATGTTGACGGAAAACCATAGGTTTTGCATCTATATGCTCTAAGAGTGACTAAGTTAAAAAGAACTCTCACTGTAGCCCCCAAGCATTTAGATGGAAGAAATTATTCCGACTAGATGCTTTAAGAGTAGCATACATAGTGTTTATATTTTTCAGTGCCGTAGCCCCCCAAGCCTCTAGTTGTAACTGAATTAGTTCCGACTAGATGCTTAAAGAAAAGCTAAGCATTTTCCGAGCTAAAAACTTTATACTGTAGCCCCCAAGCTTCTAATCGAGAACTGAATTAGCTCCGACTAGATGCTTTAAAGAAAAGCTAAGCATATTGATAAGTTTAAAAACTCTCGCTGTAGCCCCCGAGCACCTAGATGGAGAATCTCTGACTAGGGGCTCCAAGCAGACCAAACAGCGATTTAACTTTGTATTTGTTTCCACAGAATGAGAATGCTCGGAGGGGCATGGCCAACGACAAGTATCCGAAGATGCGCGCAGATCTTGAAGCCGAAAAGGGTAAAACTTCCATCTTGAAGGAACATATCATAAAAAACAAGAGTCTATTTTCTTTTTGCGCATTTCCGTCTTACTTTTGTGCCCATAATCTCCGAGTACTCAATGTGTACTTTGTTTTCTCCAACTTTAGAGCATGTTGCCAAGGCCAAGGATATTGTCGAGCAGTCCAAGCACATCCAGCAGCTGGATAGCAAGAACAAGATCCTGAAGAAGGAGAGGGAAGAAATGCTAAAGATGCACGAGGATTCCATGAAAGCCCTGCAGGACTCCTCCTCCGCGGAGATCAATCGCTTGAAGGAGGAGCTTGCGATCCTAAAGGATCAGAAGCAAGCTGCTGATGAGCAAAACCTTCGCCATAAAGAAGCGTTTAAGCTCCTCCAACAAGAGAAGGAATCCTTGGCGGACACCGTCTGGAAGGCTAAGGCCAGCATCTTCAGTAAGTGTCCTCCGCCTTGTAGTTCTGTAGTCTGGATACTTAAAATTTGTTGAACTCATGCAATCTTTATCGGAATTTTCAGCTCCCATGGGTTTAACCCGTTCGCCTCCTTCGGACAAGGAATGCATGGTTCTTGCCGGCAAGTTCATCAATACCGCCATCACCCAAGCCAAGGAGATTGCCAAGCCCCTCCAGATTTATATCAAGGCCTCGGATTCCGTGACGAAGTACTCGGAGATTCTGCGCCGAGCCCCCGAGCATGTCGCGAGCTGGAAAGCTTCATGCGCACAGGCTAGCGCAAGGATGGCGCTGTCTATGGTGAAGGCACACTATGAAGATGCCGACATCGACACGGTGACATCTGGTATCCCCGACGTGGATGATGATGGCAAGGAGATCGATCATGAAGCCATCCTGTCATCACTCACGGGTTATGACACCAGGGTTGCCGAGTTGGTGGACGTTGACGTCTTCGTGCCCAGGAACTTCATCGACAACGTCAACCAGGACTCCTCCGAGTCTCATCACAGTGCCAACGTTGAGGGTGATTCTCCGGCTGGTGATGATGCGGCCTCCAAGTCTCCTGCGCCCAAAGAATGAAAAACACTTTGTAATTTCTGTTTCACCTCTGGAGTGTGCGCGGGAAAAAACATGTTGATGTAATCTTACGGCAGAAAACAATGGTTGTCGTATCCTGCTACTTAAGAATTAAGTTTCAGCATGTATATATTTTTTAAGCAAGTGCTGGCTTATCCATTACTCTGATTCTTATGCTTGAATTTTTGTGAGTCGGAAGACTCGTTGTCGGAGGCATGCGCTTAGGTGATGATGCCCAATGGCACCGTCAATAACCTGAGCACAAAATCGCCGACAATAAGTGCCGAAAGTCACTACTCTAGAATCCACATAAAAACGACAAAGAATGTATAGACCAGAAAACTTAAGCTAACGCCCGTAGGCGGAACTTTCACAAGTGCAAACGCAAGACTTGTGCATAAAGGTTTATATGATCCAAAAATGAACACTAAAGGAGGTAAAAGACTCAGCAATATGAGTGAACCAAAGAGCTTTATTTCATTGATCATATAAGAGGTACACGATTAGATAAAAAAGCTAAGTGTAGAAAGGACGTAGCTGTGCTATGTTCCATGGACGATCAAGCCCCGGGTAGTCATCATCCGGGTCACGTCGCTTACGCTTATGATCCTCGTTGGGTCTATCCTTGAGCTCACGATTGTCGACAAGGTAGTAAGACCCAATGAGCAGCGCCTTGCTTATGATGAACGGTCCTTCCCATGGCGGGGATAGTTTGTGTGACTTTTTCTGCTTAAGTCGGAGTACTAAATCCCCCTCTTTAAACGAGCGATGCCGAACGCGGCGACTATGGTAGTTGCGTAGCTTCTGCTGGTAGATGGCGGATCGTTGGCATGCCAAAACGCGCTCCTCCTCGAGAAGGTCAACATCTAGGCGTCTGGATTCTTCAGCGTCATCTTCGTTGTAGGCGGAAACTATTGGTGCATCGTGGAGGATGTCGGAAGGTAGGATGGATTCTGCTCCATATACCATGAAGTAAGGGGTGTAGCCGGTGGATCTGTTGGGTGTAGTTCGCAAACTCCACAGCACAGATGGAAATTCTTCCGCCCAGACTCCAGCTGCTCTATGTAGCGGTGCCTCAAGACGTGGCTTGATTCCCTGCAGAATTAATCCATTGGCTCGCTCAACTTGACCATTGGATTGAGGGTGTGCCACAGATGCAAGGTCAAGTCAGATGCCTTTGTCCCAGCAATAGGCCTCCACTTCTCCGAGTGACAAGTTGCTTCCATTGTCGGTGATGATGCTATGTGGGAGACCAAATCTCACCACTAGATCCTGGACAAACTTGAGGGCAGTTGCCCCATCAAGCTTTCTAATGGGTTTAGCTTCTATCCATTTGGTGAATTTGTCAACTGCTACCAGCAGATGCGTAAATCCACATGGTGCCGTTTGTAAGGGTCCCACCATGTCTAGACCCCAGACTGCAAACGACCAAGTTATTGGTATTGTTCGCAGTTCTTCAGCAGGAACATGTGGTTGTCGGGCATAATACTGGCATCCCGTGCATGTCTCAACCAGCTTGTCGGTGTCCGCCTTCACGGTTAGCCAGTATAATCCTTGCTGGAAGGCTTTCGCGACCAACGATCGAGGAGCGGCGTGATGCCCGCAATCTCTGAGATGGATCTCGCGCAGGATTTCCATACCTTCTAGCTGGGAAACGCACTTTAGGTATACACCAGTAGTTCTAATTTTATAGAGTTTCCCATTGATTATGGTATAACCCTTTGCTCGTCGTACTATTTGCCGTCGTTCGACCTTGTCATCGGGCAAAGTTTCGTGTTCGAGTTATTCCACGAACGGTTTTGTCCAAGCCAGAGGGATCTTTGTCACCATGTTGACAAAAGAGTCAGCTCTATCCGGGTTGTCGATGTCGGCGCCCTTCACGGATGGTGTGCGTAGATGCTCTAGGAAAACTCCTGGCGGAATTTGCTTGCGCCCTGATCCAAGTTTAGACAGTAGATCAGCCGCCTCGTTTTGCTCCCTAGGCACATACTTGACTTCGTAGCCCAAGAAGCTCTTGGCTATCTCGTCCACTTCGCGATATACGCCATCATAGGGTTCCGCATTCGTGCCAGACCACCTGGGGAACCAAGTCGGAATCTCCACAGCAAACTATGCGCTTGATGCCAATATCCTTGGCTACACGCAGTCCGTGAATGAGTGCTTCATACTCCGCCATGTTGTTTGTAGCCTCGAAGTGGATCTGCAGAACGTAGTGCAGCTTGTCTCCTTTTGGTGACTGTACTAGTACAACAGCCCCCGAGCCGTTGAGCAACTTTGATCTGTCAAAGTGCATCACCCAGTACTCTGGTTCTAGCAGTGGAGTAGCATCTGGCTTCTCCGTCCAATCTGCAATAAAATCCGCCAAAGCTTGTGACTTGATAGCGTCGCGTCTCTTGTAGGTGATCTCGAAGGCGGCAAGTTCAATGCCCCAGTTCGCGACCCTTCCTGTAGCGTCGGTGTTGTTGATAATGTCGGACAGTGGAGTCTTGCTCACTACTGTGATTGGGTGCTCCTGAAAGTAATGCCTCAGCTTCTGAGAAGCAAGGAATACTCCATAAGCTATTTTTTGGTAGTGCGGGTAACGCTGCTTGGACTCCGTCAAGACTTCGCTTACATAGTAAACTGGTCGTTGAACTCCGTGCTCGTAGCCTTGTTCCTTCCGCTCTACCACGACGACGATGCTAATAACCCGGTTGGTTGCCGCCATGTAAATTAACAGGGGCTCTCCAGGCTCGGGTGCTGCAAGGATGGGCGTTGAGGAAAGAATTTCCTTGAGCTGCTTCAATGCAGCATCTGCTTCGTCTGTCCATGTGAATTTGTCCGCCTTCTTCATAAATGCAATCTTGCGTAGCCTTCTCTCCAAGTCGGCTGACGAACCGACTAACTGCTGCAACACAACCTGTTAGTCGTTGGATGTCCTTTAGGCATGTCGGACGGTTTATGTTTAAGATGGCCTTGATTTTCTCCGGGTTGACCTCGATTCCACGCTGGGAAACGATGATGCCCAACAGTTTGCCGGCTGGAACCCCGAAGACGCACTTCTTAGGGTTGAGCATCATGTTGTATTTCCGGAGATTATCAAAGGTTTCTTTTAAGTCGGAGATTAAGTCGTTTGACTTTTTAGACATCACCGCGATATCATCCACATAGGCATGAACGTTCCGACCAATTTGGTCATGAAGGCAACGTTGCATTGTCCGCTGGTAGGAAGCACCTACGTTTTTCAGCCCAAAGGGCATTGTGACATAGCAAAACGTGCCGTATGGGGTAGTGAACGAAGTGTCCAATTGGTACGACTTCCTCATCTCGATCTGGTGGTATGCTGAGTATGCATCAAGAAAATAGAAAAGTTCCGAGCCAGCCGTGGAGTCAATGACTTGGTTAATGCGAGGCAAAGCAAACGGATCTTTGGGACATGCTTTGTTCAAGCCGGTGTAATCAACGCACATTCTTAATTCATTGGTTCCCTTTTTGGGTACAAGTACAGGATTGGCCACCCATCGGGTGTGAAGGACTTCTCGGATAAACCCAGCCTTAAGTAACCTAGCTATCTCTTTGCCAATGGCGCGTCTCTTCTCATCTCCGAAGCGTCGTAGAGGTTGTTTCACTGGTTTACATTTTGGATCTATGTTTAAGCTGTGCTCGGCAAGTTCCCTAGGTACACCTTTCATGTCGGCAGGTTGCCAGGCAAAGATGTCCCTATTCTCACGGAGGAACTCGACAGCGCTTTCCTATTTGGGATCCAGGTTCGTCCCAATGGCGACGGTCTTGGAGGCATCGCCTACCACAAGTTCCACCGGCTTGGTCTCGATGGCGGCCTTGAACGCAGGAGCGGAGTCGGAGATCTGCTTCTTCGACGCGGGCATCTCTGAGTCATTGACCTTGCTCTGGATCTCCTTGAATTCTTCGCTGTAGAGGACAGCTTCTACAACGGCTGCTTCATTGATCTCGCAGTCCCCCTCCTTGGTAAAGCTTCCGGATACGGTGATGACGCCGTTTGGTCCGGGTATCTTGAGTTTGTTGTAGACGAAGCATGGCTTGGGCCATGAACGTGTGGAATATGTCGCGGCCGAATATGACGTGGTACACGCTCTTGAAGGGGACCACCTCAAAGGTCATGCGCTCTTGGCGGTAATTATTAACGTCGCCGAAGGCTACCTGAAGCGTAATGCACCCAAGGGACCGAGCCTCCCGACCAGGAACTACGCCATGGAACATGGTGTTGGTCCGCCTTACGTTTGCCTCCGTCAAGTTCATCTTCTGCAGTGTATCCAGGTACATGATGTTGATGCTGCTTCCACTATCCACCATGCACTTGGTGAACTCCACGCCGTCAATCAATGGGTTGATGACCATGGCGTACTGGTTCTCCTTGGGCACAAGGTCTGGGTGGTCCATCCTGTCCCAAGTGATTGGAGCCTCCGACCAGCGCAGGTATTGGGGAACTAGGGGGAGAGTGGCCATCAGGATCCTTAGAGAGGTCTTCTGTTGTCGGACGGTGGGGGTGCCAAGGAAAGTGTGGTAGACTGGGGCCTTCTTTGCGAAGGGGTTCTTGCCCTTGTCGTCGCTCTTGGCGGCGTGCTTGGGGTCAACGTCCTCGTTCATGTCACTTGAATCCTTGGACTCCTCCTCCTTCTTCTTCCCCTTGCCCTTGCCTCACGGTCTGTTCTTCTGACTTCGCTTGTAGCCGGACTCCGGGTCTTCCTTGAGGTCATTGACGAACTTGCAGTGTCGATTGGTATGGGTGGCCTTGCCGTTGACATCGAGGTGTACGAGGCACGGCATATCACGGTACTCCTCGTATGTTTGGGGAACGCGGAGCGGCGCCGAGTTGGTTCACTTCATCGTTGCTGCCCGCGGCCTGCTCCCCTTCCTCGGCCATGTTGTCCGCCTTCTCCTCGTCCTGCAAAAGTCATGGCGACCATGTCGGTAGATTGCTTTTCTTCTGGAGCGGTTTTCCGCTTTGTACTGCTGTTCCTCCGAGCTTGGGTTGGAACGGCCGTTGCCGGCAAAGAGCCACGAGCATCGTCGTCGGCAGCTGCGAACTCACTAGCTAACTGAATCATCTGATTCAAGTCAAGCTGATGATTGTCCTGCAAGCGCTTTAGCTTATGTCGGAGTAACGTGCCCCTTTCCAATCCATCAATGAAGGCGGCCATAGCGGTCTGAGCGTGTACTCCTGCGCAGGAATTCTTCATGTCCAGCCAGCGGGAGAGGTAGGCGCGAGATGTCTCGTCTTTCTCTTGCACGCATCGCTGTAGATCGCCCACAGTGCAGGGACGCTTGTATGTACCCTCAAAGTTCTTGGTGAATGCTTCTTGCATATCCAGCCAGTTGTAGATAGATTTTTCCGGCAAGTCGTCGATCCATTGACGGGCCGTTCCTGCCAACATTAACGGGAGGTACTTGACGACGACGTTGGGGTTGCCTCCGGCAATCTCCATCGTGTTGCCGTAGTCCTGCAACTATGTGGCGGGCTTGGCGGTGCCTTCATAGGGCTTGATGGTATTGTCAATCCAGAAACCTTTGGGGTAAGTTGCGGACCGTATTGTAGGTCCAAAGAAACATGGTCCCAGGTATGGTCCTTCCCGGGCCTCGTGGATCTTATCGATCCGCGAACGTGCATCGTACGGCTCCGGGTTCTTCTTCTTGTTGTCAACAGGGGGCGGGCTGCGCGAACGACGCGGGCCTCTTCCGCCATGGTGACTGCTTGGCGGCGACGGAGGCGGAGGTGGTGGTGGGTTAGCCTTCTTGCTGTTACCCTCCTGCGACGCCCCACGCCTGTCACGGTTGCTTGTCGGACGTGGAGGGTCGTGGTGTGACCTGCTCTTATGTCCTTGGTGGCGCTCTTCATCATGACGGGTCTGTGCCGCGTTGTCGCGGATGACGATGCCGCACTGCTTTGGTGTGGGCATATCCATGCGATGGTGAGCCTTCTAGTCTTCCTGACGTCGGGGGGATCGGGGCGGTGGCGATGGGCGGCGAGGTCTGGCTCTTTCTCCGTGGTCGGAGGATATGGGGATAGCATCCTTCCTGTTGCGCGCATCCCTCCGTCTTCGTTCTGATGAACCCGTCTGTGATCCGACATCCTGAGGAGAGATCTGTCCCTTGGCGGTTTGTACTGGCTAGATCGGCAGAGCGCTAGGTCAGACTCAAGCCTCTGAGAGGTGGCCTTTTCCTGCTGCTTTACCGCCTTGGCCACTAGGTCATAGACCTGTTCTACTGCCTCATGCGATCTATCCTGCTCCAGAAGGGTCTTGGCGACGACGAGGTTAAGGAGTGGGGTGAGCATCACCTGCTTGCCTTCACTATCAATGTATGGCTTGGACTGTGCCGGCCTCGAGGGAGCCCATCCTAGGTTGCACCGTACACCAGGATCGTTGATGACGCGAGCCGGAGCCTTCTTAGCCTTCTGCTGTTGCAGCAGAGTCTTGTACTCGGCTTCCATTGCTCTAGCTTTCTCTATGGACTTCTGCGCGTTGACCAGGTCTCGATCTAGTTTAGCGCCTTGCTCCGCGATGGCTTGCGCCTCCTCCAGCTCTTTGGCGCTTTTAAATCTGGGTCACGTTCCGGATATGATCAACGGTTAGTGGCTCAACGAGGAGATAGCCGTACATCACTCTATCAGCTGGAGTAACATGGGCTGCTGCCGACGTGGATGCTGGAGGCGGCAAGTTTGCGGTGTTGCTGTTGCTCGGACCGGTGTCGAGTTCCTGCCATCGCTGACCTTTGGTTTAGGCGGAGAAGGCATGACTTTTGCGATCATTGTCGGCAGCAATAAGTGGCCTTCCCTTTTCAGCCGTAGGCGGAGCTTGCCCGGGTTGATCTTCATCCATCGCTGTCCCAATGGTGACGAACACCCCTCGAGACATGATGGTGTTATTAGCTTGCTCGTCGCGCGAGTACTCCTCCTCCATCTCCTGCATAGCGGAGTCTAGCTCTTCTAGACTGAAGTCTATTTCCTCTGAATCTGCACTGAAATCAGCATAAAGCGCGTCAATGACAGAGTCAGAGGGTGCCAGGACTTCCTCGATGACGGGCGGTGGAAGTGCAACGGCCTCGACGATGACTGGAGGTGGTGGTGCTGCCACGACGATGGCGGCTGGAGGCGGTGGTGGTGGTGGCTGAATCGGAGGGGCTCCGTCAATGAGCGCAAGTGCTGTTTGAGCTGCCGCTTCAGCCTCCGCATAGTTTTTGACTATGTTCACCATGCCTTCGAAGGTAAGGCATCCTGACGCCTGTTGCTGTCTTAGAGAATGTCGGAGAAGCGTGCCATGGTCCAGTCCTTCCACAAAGTGATAGATAGCATCATCAATGGGGTAGTGGGCCAGATCGGCTTGTATACGGAGCCATCTGGCCAGGTAATCACGGGGGTTTTCGTCTTCTCTCTTAATGCAGCGCGCCAGATAGAAGACGGTAACCACGCCGACGAACTTGGATCTCTGCTGTCCAGACGCACGGACAAAGCCGGCGGATTTGCAGTGATCTTCCACCTTTATATCCTGCACAGGGGAGGTTTGGGTGGGTCTTGAATTTTTCCGATCTTTGCCGGCAAACTCCGAGGAGAGATCCGACATCGATCCTTCCACGAACGTATCCTGCCCGTAGGCGGTCCGTGCGGGTCTTGACGCTCCTCTGACTTCCAGGGAACTAGAGCCCGAGTCGGTTTCGCTGATGAAGAGCTGGATGTCTCCGATAGGAACGATCGAACACCGTGTAGGGTTCGTCTTCGCAGGGATCCAGAATTCGTCGGGAGGGACGATCGGAACGTTGCCGGAGAAGAGAACGCGACCGATGGCTATGGTTTCGCTGATTCCCGCGAAGATCTTGGTCCTCGCCCGCTGAAGAGCCTGAAGCGCCTCTTGCCCCACGGTGGGCGCCAACTGTAGTGGTATTGGCGATGAGTACACCATGGAGGGGTCCTCACAGTGCGTGTTTAGAGACGTGGGGTAAGGCGGACGGTTGACGGGTACGAGGTAACACAGCTTACCCAGGTTCAGATCCCACAATGGTGGCGGAATCCTACTCCTGCTATAAATCACTACAAGGGCAATACGCTGAGTTACAGAGATAGGTTCGTGTGCGAGGTTGTCTGAGATTGTAAGTTATCGTCGTGCCCTAAAGGCTCCCATAGGCCCGACTTATATAGTCGCCAGGTCCTAAGGTTACAGGGAAAAGTCCTAGCCGGACAGGTTACAGAGTCCTACACCGTCTATCATTAGTCTTGTGTATCTTGTACTCCAAGGCCCCGGGTACGCTGGTGACTCCACCGTAGCCTTCCTTTATCCGGTATGGGCCTCCCTTATGGATCCACCTAATCGGGCCAGCCCATACGAGCCATGCTACCGACTATGGGCCACCCGGGTTAGTCGGATAAGAGACATGCTATGAGGATACCCATATAGCATATCCCCAACAATTGTCCACCTGTGCAGTACCCAAGATGATAGTTGGTCATGGTTGGGAGGCCAAACTCATAGGAGAGGTGCCTATACTAGGGCGTGTAATTGAAAGGTTAGGATTGATTATCCGCATACTGAGTATGGTGAATTTAGGATTGTTGCTGACGGATGTATCGGATGTTGTGGTGAAAGTGTACAATCTCAGCAGAGTGTCAAACTATTTGAATAGCCACGTCCGCGGTTATGGATAGTTGGAGTGGCCATATTGTTCCCCCGTCAGATGTTTTAAAAATGACTTATGAAATGAATTATGACTTTGACTTAACCACAATAGAGTTGTTATATGAAATTCAAATTCCCACTTAGGTGTTATAAAACTTTCAACTAGTTTTCTTTGCTTCTAAACTTAGTAGAGATAAATCTGGCTTTTTGCAAAACAACCTTAGAGCCTAGTGTCCTACTACAAAAACCCCCTTAACTTGTTAGTATTAGTTTGCGAGTACTTAAAGAGTACTCATGGCTTTGTTCCTGGCCATTCCCGTGGCCAGACTATGAAGAGGAGTATCAGGACAACGGACAGCAGGAAGGTTATGACAACTAGGATCATCTCCCATCGTCAGCATTGCCTGTGACCCTGAAGATGGAGCTTCGCCTACGCTATCGTTATCTTTACGTTATTCCGCTGTTTGAGTTGTATTAAGAACTGGATCATGGGATTCTTATTTGTGTAAGACCTTATGTATGGTTTGTAATGGATGATGTACTGTGATATCCAAATCTGTTATGTCTCACAAAAATGGTAATCCTGGTATTGCGATATATGGCATAACAGGCATCTGTGATTAAAAATCTAGGTGTTGACATTGACATAGTTAACCAGATCATCTTAATGGTTGCATGAAGAGCATAAAACTTGGCCTAAGTAAATTAAGACATAAATGAGTATAAACTTTAAGCGATCGTCTTTCGAGGCGCTTCATGAAGTCAGACCTATCGAAGCGAAAATGTCCAAATAGTAAGTAAGACCAATAATACTGAAAGATTCACTTCGGAGATCCACAATTGTGTGGATACACTGTACAATCTGTCATAAGACCCTAACTAGGTAGAGTATAAGCTGGATAGAGACCAATATTTTAATTATGAAGCCAATAAACACTGTATAGAAATTTTGAAGACCATTAGTAAACCCTAAGGTGGAGAGTAAACAATTTGTGGAAGTATTGTTATCTGACTTTCTAAGTAAAGGTTGGAGAAGAAGTACTGACCTATAATGACATTAATCCTTGTTTTCATAAGGTTAAAAGGAGTCATTATTATTGAAGTATTTTCGGAGGTATGTCTGGATGAAAGATGGAAGTGTACTTCAAGGTAGTAGTATTCAAACCTTAAAGCAATTAATATAAGGAAGTTGAAGAAGTAATTAGGGTGATAATAATTGATTGTCTAAAGCTTGATAAGGTAAAAGCTTGAAGTAATAAAACAGAATAGTCTTAACAGACCAATTCTAAAGGAAACAACTCTTAAGTAATCCTTGAGAGGGAATAAAACACATCCAATTGGTCATGAATAGAGAAATAAGAAATTTCAATGGGTATTGACTAATGAGTTCAAATCCAATCTTCAGAAGGACTACCAGTCTAAACCATACCATCAAAAATCAAAAGTTAGTCTTTTGACCATAGTTATTGTTTAATAGAGCTAAAACCCGATTTTATGAGACTTCCTAGACCTTATACAATATAGTAAGGAAGTTCGATGATCAAATGAAGGAGTTGGATTAGGATATCTAATCAGGTTAAGGAACTAAAGAAGAGATCCCAATTTATGGATTTCATAAGAAGGAAATATTCCTAAGGGACTATAGTAAAAGTAACTTTGGAGTATAGGGTTGTCTTGGGAGTAGCGACTAATCGGAATTCGAACGATTAACTGATTTAATCGGTCGGCTATTAATCGGTGCAACCTATAAAAATTAGCACCTAAAACACATATGAATCCTCTTGCACCTCAACGACCTACCCTATGAAAGGCACCCTCGAGCTCCCGGATGAGATCCTCAAGGCGCTCGAGCTCTTGTACCTAAGGTCTAATCGACAACTACGAGGAACTGGTCAACAACGACAAGGAACTAACCGGTGATGGCAGAAATCGAGCTCCTAGAGGCAGGGATCGAGGCGGAGCTTCGAAAACCTACTTCATTGGGGGTGGGCTAGCGAATGGATGGGCGATATGTGTTGATAATTTTGCAACTGTTTTGACCAAGTGTAGTAGTTAATCGGGAACATACCTAGTAATCGGAGTGTCAGAGCTATTAATCGGGCTAAATGATTAACACAAATGATTAGTGGTAATCGACACGGCCAGGTCCCTAGTAGGGATTAATCGGCCTATTAATCGCTGATTCGGCCTATTTTTTGAACAATGATTCATATCAATTTTTACCATTCCTATTGAATCTTATTCTAATATCTATTGTTCATCAATGTTGAATAATCAACTATTGATTCACCAATTTTTAACCCATCAATTCTTGGTCTATAAACTCTTGACCATATCATAGCATTCACTTAAGGCCTATAGAGAAAAAAGTAAGAAGAGGTAAGTGCTAATACTAGATATGAATATCATCTATAGGATGGGAGTATTGGAAGTGAATAAGATCAATATGATAATTAAAGGAGTTAACTCACTCCTAAAATGATAGAAGAGTTATTTAGAATATATAATTATATGGTAACAAATAGGATTATAAGGATGAACATTGAAGATAGATACCAAGGAGTAATCCTACGGGATTAAGCAAGCCTAGTCCATGAATAACATCCCTTAATCCAATAAAGATACTAAGAAGATAATTTTAATACAACTGTAATGTTGTATTGATGAGACCTTGATTAGCCAACTGGAAACCTAAACCATAAAGGATCAAAGGATTATAATGATCATGCCTTACTCACCAAGATTGAATGCTTATATCATGTATAAGTGACATTGGTGGATGGAACATGATTGTACCCTAGTATAGATATATTATTCTAGAGTAGCCATGGCAAGTCACCAAGATATAATGTAAAGTTTGAGTATAAGATATTGGAGTCAAGTAATATAAGATAGTATTATTGAGCTAAGGCTAGAGTAGCATGGAGTTATTGAAGTAGTGTTATTCCTCTTAAAGGATTGCAAGATCTTGAATTGAGTAGAATTTGAAATATATATATTTATTAGAGTAGTATTAGTGGTGGATGATTATGTAAGGGTATGAATGGAGTTAGAAGTAACTACTTGTTGGACTGGTG
Organism: Avena insularis; assembly: GCA_023614405.1. Lineage (NCBI taxonomy): Eukaryota > Viridiplantae > Streptophyta > Magnoliopsida > Poales > Poaceae > Avena > Avena insularis. The sequence goes on along the minus strand of CM042687.1, from coordinate 235,306,480 downwards.
GTTATCAGCACTAGAGTAGTTGATATAACCAAGTGTGGTTATGAGAAGATTATGAAAGGATTTAGTGGCAAGCTCATTAGATTTTTAAATGAATTTAGAAGAATAAAAGGTGGATAAGAATATTCTTGTGAAGTAAAGCTCATCATGTTAACACATGATGATGGATAGGAAGAAGTAATATATCTAGGAAAGGAATTCCTTAATTAGAAGTCCAGAATTATGAAGTATGGAAGATAGGAATTCTGGATAAAACCTAAACCCTAAATCTATGACCTAACATAATATCCATTTCATATGATTGATCTATCATCTTATATACAATGGCTTATAGTAATATTTTCCTATAGCAAATCACTTAAACACATCCTTCTCATTTCCAATTATCATAACCATATGTGTATAGGAGTTATATTTATCAATTCTTCTCCATAAGACATTCCAGAAAATAACTCTATTTTTAAAAGGTGGTATCATTAAAGATCACAAACATAAATACAATATATTTTAGTCATTAATCTTTATTCACATCAATAAAAGGATATGAGTATATTAAAACTCCTAAAACTCATGGTAAATAGTTACAATTTAAAACCCTAACTTCTATTTCAATCATAAATACCAATGTATATCAATTGTCATAACCAATATTATTAAAAAATTATTCACCTATTAGTGGAATTGGGTTAATAGAATTTACCATTTTAAGAATCTTAGCAATTAAATCATCTTATATAATGATGGCTATATAATAATAAGGATATGTTCTTTGCATATCTTTAGCTATCTAAAACCTTTATCATTGCAACCATTGAAAAGAAATAAGAATCATTTTATAAGATTTTAATTCAAACCCTAAAAAAACCTTAAATCCTACTTATTCTATTTAAAAAAAGAATATCTCTATAATTATAAAGTTAGAAAATAATAAATAAAGTATGCTATAAAAATACTAAATTCTTACCAGAATTTGAAATACATTTTTATATACTGCAATTATCAATAAAATAAATTCTATAAATAAATTTCAATCAAATGTGTAATATTCAAACCTGAAAAAAAACAGAAAATAGATAAAGAAAATAGAAAGAAAAGAAAAAGAGAACCAGGCCCGAGCAGCAGGCCGGCCCAGATTTTCTCCTCCCCTATCTACCGCCCAACAACAACACCTTTCCTCCTCCACTCACTTTGCCATGGCCCAACAGAAGCCCGACCCAGATACCGTTTTATCCCTCCTATCCGTCGTCTTCTACCTTGAGCAAAGCAGCTCGATGGCAGCTCCGCCGCCACTCGCCGGAGCTGCGATACGCGCCGCACGCCAAGATGAGCGCCACCGCTCTACATCGTTTATAAAATCCCAGTGCCGCCGCCGGAGAACCCTAATCCCCTTCCTCCTCTCAAATTTCCCCTTCTGCCGAAACCCTAACCCGCCATGACAAAAGCTAGAGCTTGCTTCCGGCCTCCCCTTGCCATTCTGAGGCCACCACGGAGACCGTGATGCTCAACTTCGTCAGTTGCCCCTTGTCGCGGAAGCCGAGTTCCCCGTCGATTTCGAACTCGTTCCCGAAGTCTGGTGGCCGAGTTCCCCATCGATTTCGACCTCCTCACGTCTCAGCAACCGCTTCGCTCCAATCTCGGTGAGCTTGCGATGCTCGGGCACCATTTATTTTACTCGCGCTCGCCCCAGTTTATTTCCCCAACGAGCATCTGCCACCGCCGCCGTTAGCCACCGTTGCCACCACTGTTTCGGCGACCTAAATCAAGCGGCACCGCCCCTATAAGGTTCCCTGCAACGTTCTCTTTCCAACAAACCCAAGAACAACTCAGCGCGCGCACTCAATCGCTGGCTGGATCATCAACCAGAGAGATTCAAATGCGAGTGATGTCAACGTGACATCACGCTGATGTCATATTCATGTTTTTATTATTCTAGAATTTGTGATAATGTTTTCTGTAATAAATAAAAACATAGAAATGACATGGCAAAGGTCCCACCAGTCAGTGACTGGGGTAGGATTAGCTCTGGTGAGAAAAACCCCTCACTTCATACTAACATCAGCATTACCTAATAAACACATTTAGTTATTTAATTAAAATTTCCCAAAATGATTAAACCTTATAAAATCAATAACTTTGGTTTTGTAGTTCAGAAAAATATGTATAATATATGAATTTTTTTAGAAAAATAAAATCTATAACATTAAACTATTATCAAACATTATTATGTTAATATTTAAATAATTATTATTTAATAAAGATTTTATAAGTAATTAAACTTTGATAATTCATAATTAAATAATGGTAAATGATAAAATATAAGTAATACACCAAAAATCTTAGAAAAATAAGAAATATAATTTAAAACTATAATCATGTATTATTATTTCACTTAATTAAGTATTTGTTATTTATTAGGTATTTATAAAGTAATAAATCTTATAAAAATCATATCTTATTATTTATAAATCACAAAAATAAATGTTATATACCAAAATAATCATAAAAATAATACCTACATGCTAAAAATATAATATTCTACTTTTGAGTTCTTTTAAAAATTTAAATACCTTAATAATTTTAATTTAAATTTATTTCCTTAATTGATAATTCATATAAAGGTAAATAAAATTTGTTAATATTCCTAAAATTGCTAACTTAGGTCTAATAAGTAATACTAGTCTTAAATATTTATAATATATAGTCAAATTGGTTCAACACATTTTAAATACAATTATATTGAATTATCATTCAAACTATATATGTAGTTTATTTTCTAAAAAGATCTTTATTAAGTATAAAATCCTCAAGAATAATTGGGGTTAAATAAAACCTCTTTAATTACTTCAACCACAAGTTTATAAGCATACCAAAACACTATAGTGAATCCATTAGTAGTTCAAGTGATATTATTTCCTTGTTTACAAACTATAACCACTCATTTGTAAAAAAGAAAATGATTCTATTCCATTTTAATGTTAGTAAACCACTACTCAAATAGAAGTAATGCCATGCTTAAATAACTTTAAGGAAACATTACGAAGTGAACAAAATACAAATATCATAAGCATTACAACCTAAGTTCATCTATGTTTTTTTAAGTTAACTTTATTCTGCAAAGCTTTAAGTATAATGCTAAAGACCTTATTATGTGTTTTATAGTTAACTTTAGTCTGTTATAATTAAGTTATAAAGCATCACAAGTCCAAACTATTCAAGCAAGCACAAAAAACATTGACCACCTCTAATTAACCACAAATGTTGTTTAAACCTTAGTAAAGAAATCTTTCCTTCAAATGTTATTCTTTTTGCCACTTCAAACAACAAATGACAATTAATAATAATCACATCACATTATGCTTTACTTATATACTTAGGATTGTTAACACTTAAATTACTTATAAATGACAATACTTATGAAGTAAGATTTAAAGATAAGGCAATTCTTATATAAGTAGTCTTTGAGTAGCATTCCACATGTGTGTATCCTATTGTTGTATGATGTCATAAATACGTGTTGTTCACACAGACTCACAAACCTTAATAAGAAGCACAAGTGTGAAACTTAATCTAAAAGGGCAACACATTCTAACAGGAACCATTTCCAGTTTCCAAACCCTAGAATAACGTTATCCTCGGGATTCGCGTTTATCAATTGCATTACATTACTTATGCATAATAGCATCTTGCTTCTTTAAACATTAGTCCTTACCGGACCAATGATGCTGATTTTAGATATTGGATCATATATGTTCTTGAAGACCGTGAGTGCATAATCTTGCAATAACAAAAGGCAAGTTCACACTTGCTCATGTCCTTTGATTATTTTTTGTAAAGTATTTTACAAACCCAGTGTTGTCATCACCCGCATTTGAAAAAGGTCAGAAAACACTATTTTCATAATAATGTGATTATAGGTTATTTACCATGAGGTAATAACCTACTATGAAAGTTCCGGTGGTAAATGAACATATTATCTAGGACTTAACAACCAATTTCGCCAGTGATTGTTGCGCCGTATATTACGCGTTGACCATGAGATTTGGAATGGGACGCGGGTCGTGACTGTTATCACTCATAGCATGCATATTAATTGGTAATTCGTAGAGGATATGCAGCATATGGGTGGGAGCCCTCAACGTCCCACAATAGTTCCGGCATCTGAACGGTCTGTACTGCCAATAGCCATAATTCAATAGGTGGGCTGGCGTACACCAAGGAGACATGCGGGGTCGCGAAGAAGGTAGTGATTGGCTTGGATCTTAGGTTGGGCCTCAAACCAAGGAAGTTTGAACGGGGACATACTCCCGACCGTGCAACAAAACCTAAGGTCTCTCATGGGTAAAGTGACGAACCTCTGCAGAGTGTAAGAACTGTAACTAGTTACTCCCTGTTCCGGGAAGGAGCTGCGAACGCGGCGGGAAAGGAACTCTATGAAAGTTCTGGTAAACCCGTGAAGGCTGACGGACATAGCTTTTTAGAATAAAAGCAACCCTTGAAGAAATGTTTATGAAAACCTGCATTGCCTACGACCTATGGTCTGTGGCTGCAGATATAGTGCATCAAACACTCCTTTTCTAGTGAACTTGCTGACTACGCTCGTACTCAACGTATCTTCTTAACCCTTGCTAGATTCTGAAGCCATTAAGATGACGTCTCCATCAGGTCATGCTCCAGGAATCATCATCAAAAGATAAAGCTCTTCAATGAAGTCAAGAAAGTCAACATATACATCAACTCGAGTGAAGACGAAGTTACTGATTAGATAGGAATATAATCTCTAGCCATAGAACCTATTTCTTTAGTGTATTGCAATAGCAGCAATACCAGACCATTAGTTAAAATACTAGTCTTAATAGTATAATAGTTTTGAGTTGTTTATTTCTGATTCTTCTTTGTAAGAAGATTCTTTATCTCTCTTTAACCTAGAGTGTTCTCTAGATCTTGTGTAAAGAGTTGAGTTGTAACCTATAGTCATGTCTTGGACCTGCTTTATTTCTGTTGTACTACTCTGAGGGATGTAATACTAGTGAACGGTGTTTCATTGGTGTTATGTCAACGACTATAGTGTACTACATCATGCAGTGGTATGCTGGGTCACCGCATTCTTGCTTGGCGAGCCTAGCATGTATAGACATGGCCTTGGAACACAGACCGAAAGGTTAAACATGAGTCATATGGAAGATATGATGCCCATTTGATGCTCGCCTTTGAAGCTACACCGACTCACGTGATGATCAGACTTGGTGTAGTGGATTTGGTTCATGTAATCACCAAAAAGGCACGAGGGATGTCGTTTTTGAGTGGGAGTTCATTTCTAATTTGGATTAGTAGAACTCAATTTATCATAAATTAAATCAAAGTGAATTTGCATAATTTGTTGTAGTCATTGGCATTCGTTCACCACCTTATGCATAGGTTAATTGAGATAATATAACTATAGAATTCTGGATATATACTTTACAAACTGGTATCGTATTGTGTTGAGTGTCAATCTAAAGTTTAAAGTCCTATTGCAAACTTTCAGCAAACTCTGTTTACTCCGTGAAATTTGATAATTAGTATTAAATCGGGAGTAACACTTCCAGTGTTAGTATCTTAAGTATCATGTTTGCCTCCATGATTCTTGATTGTTTTAATATCAAGTTTATCTAGGAGCTGAAAGAATTGTTTCAGAGACCATCATGTGTGACAAATATAACGATATCTAAAACAATGTTTTGGTTGCAATATGATAGAGTATAATATATGTTCTCATATTGGATGAGAATTTGCGAAGGTTGGAGATGCTAGACATCCTAATCATCCAAAAAGGTTTTGGAAAGTAATGTTATACTCACGATTCTACTTTATAAGCTACATTAGCTTGATCATGAAAGTCGTCATGATAAGGGTGAATAGAAGATGTATGTAAAGTGTTTACTACACTAAAAGATTACTAAAGAATGGATTTTGAAAGAATACCGATCATTTGATGATGGTGATCTACTTCAAAATGCAAGTCCAAAGGTATTATTATTTAAATATACACGCTTTGGACTATGTGTCATGTATATGGCGCCACTTTTGATGTTGATAGATTCTTTTAAAAAGGAAAAGGAAATGCTGAAAGAGAATCTATAAAATATATTTGGCAGAAAAGAAAAGATTAGAAATATCCAATTTAGGTATATGGATGATATACATGTTATAGTTGTATTATTTGGTTGTTAAACAATGTGGTTCTTGGGTATTGGATACCGAATTGGTTGGTATGAAATTTCATACGGAACGACGCAAATGGCCTAATAAGTAACTAGCAAGAGAATATGTGATGATGTTCATCGAAAACAAACAAACCGTTGTTTGTATTTCTCGTTGACATCAAAGCTTGACTTCAAGATTTGTTTTAATAATTGTTATTTAAATCAGGTATTATGAGAACAAAGGTTGTTTAAATAATTACCGTATTCCATATAAGATGGATGATTTACAAATATAGTTGGAGAAATCACATCCATAAAGCTAATGCTAAAATGTCGCAAGACAAATGATTGGAAGATCACTTACGAAGTGACATTGCCGTTTAAATTATATTGGAAAGAAAACATGAAGAAACTCCATTTTCATGGATTTTTGGAGTCTTTGATTTGATCAAGTGACGCTTGTGAGACTTTCCTCGGGATAATTAAAACTTTGTTCAAAGGCCAAAGAAGAATGATCGACTATATTATTGGAATTTATACATATCGATGTATGTAGTCCATTATGTGTAGTCGTAAGCGATGGACTTCAACTTCATATGCTTTCTCCGAAAATTTGAGTGAATATTCACTTAATGAGAAAGAAGTATGAAATATTTAAAAATGTTCAAAGACTTTGAAGATGAAGTGGAAAATCATTGTAACAAGAAAATAAATAGTTTATGATTTTATCATAAGGGATTTATTTGAGTTGAAAGTGTAACAAGAAAATAAATGATTTATGATATTATCATAAAGGGATTTATTTGAGTTACAAGCTTAGCAAAAACACCTAGATTTGCATCTCCCGAAACACCATAGGAATATGGAGTGTTTAAGATTTGTAATGAAACCTTGTGTGACATGGTTGGATCAAAGGTGTTATTTATAAAACTGCCATTATGTTTTAAAAGATTAAAGCTTTAGAGACTTCCGCTTTTACACTAAAAAGAGCTCCATCTTGATCCGTTGAAATGACACCATATGAGTTATGGTTTGGGGTAAAACCCAAGTTGTCCTTTCTTAAATTTTGGTATGCTAAGCATAAGTAAGATGTTTACAACCAAAGTCGGATGAGCATGTCTTTGTAGGTTATTTCGAATAACAATTGGTTATTCCTCCATAACACCAAGGACAAAAAGGGTTTGTTGCTTGAAACGTGAAGTTTCTTGAAGAAGGAATTTTTTGCAAAAGTTAAGTGGGAGGACAATAGAACTTTGATAAGGTTAATGAACCTTAGCTAAATGTGCTGAGTTGTGCAGCACCGGAAAATGTTCCGGAGGCAGCCAGAATGCTCATAGATTATGTGCCTCAAAGGTTGTGGTCATGGAGGTCCAAGTTCCTATTGAACCAAGTAGGTCGGATAAACAATCAAATGTTGAGATTTGCGAGTAAATCATTATTGTTTGACAATGATGAACCGACTACATGCAAAGAAGCGATGATGTGTCCTGACTCTATCAAATGGCTTGAAGTCATAAAATCCGTGATAGTTCCACACACGAGAAATCAAGTTTTGAACTTGGAAGACCCTCCGGAAAGGTGTAAAAACCTATCGGTCGTATTTGGATCTATAAAGAAACAGACATGGATGTTTCACATCTATGAAATAGTCGACATGTCGGTAAAGTTTTTACGACAATGTTCAAGGAGTTGACTATGACAAGATTTGATCTTTCATAGCAATATTTAGTCTGGAAGGATTAAAGTAGAAACCACTACATATAATTTGGTATATGGTAGATGAATAAACAAAACAAAGTTCTTTTAATAGAACGGTTACCAAGGACGTGTACATGACACGGTCCAAAGGGTTTTGTTAAATTCAAAGGATGCTAAAAGGGCATGCAAACTTCAATGGTTGAAGTAAGCATCACGGAGTTGGAATCTTCACCATGATGAAAAATGAGTTTTCATCAGGAGACGATGAAGATGCTTGCATTTGCAAGAAATTAAGTGGGAGAGCTAAGACATATTTCTAATACATTATGTGGAGTACATATTGTTGATTAGAAATGATGTATCTTTTATTGACAAAGGCTTCATTTCAATGAAAGACTTAGGCAAAACCCGAATATTTAGCATGAATGTCTATAGTGGATAGACTGTGACGCTAATATGGTTATGCCAAACGTACATATATGAGATATTGAAGGATTTCAATATAGAAACGAAAAGAAACGGTTCTTGTCGCATGGAAAGGAATTGAATCAAGATTTAAGTGTATCGACACTTGATAAGTGAAACAAGATTCAAGTGCTTTGACACTTGATGAGTGAAATCACAAGAATGTTTTGATCAATCATACCATGATATGTACACATCCAGATATGTCCTATGCTCTAAGTGTTATGAGCATATACCAGAATGAATCATGAAATGATCATTGGACGATAGTAAGGATATTCTTATGATCTTTTGGAAGAACTAAGAATATATTTGTGTAGAGGTGACAAAAAATTACAAATAGTTCATTGTAAAGCGTTACATTGATACTACTCTTGTCACAAGATACAAATTAAGTTTATCTCAATTTAAACTATGGGTGGCACAATTTAATGGAAAGAAAGTTTCCATGATGGATTTGGATGAATTCCAAAGTTAAGACATTGTGACGGTTACTACAACAAAAGGGCTAAGTATATGAATGCTATAGTAGCAGAAAAGGAGGGATTTTGTGTGAAGTAGTTTGTTATCAAACTAAGGTGTGGTTCGCAATGGGCTAACAATAAAGACATATTATACGACAATAGTATCGACATGATTTAACCCCAAGGAACTAACGGTCTCACCAAAAGACCAAATTTATACAATGCCATCTCATTGGAGAATGAGTGATGCGTGAAGACGCAAAGACATGCAAATACAAATGGACCTGAAAGCGTCAGATCCGTAGATTATGTTAACCACTTGCAGTTGCATATATGGAACACCACAAAGCCATAGGTGTTCAATACACAAAGTTTTCAAACTAGATTATTGTCTCTAGTGCAAGTGGGAGGCTGAAGGGAATATGCCCGAGAGGCAATAATAAAGTGGTTATTATCGTATTCATTGTTTATGATAAATGCTTATTTTACATGCTATAATTGTATTAATATGGAAACTTCAATACATGTGTGTTTAATAAACAAAAGGAAGTTCCTATTTATGCCTCTCTTATAAACTATCTCGTTGATTAACAAGATGATCAAAGATTTCCTAATCATGGACATTGGATGTTGTTAATAACGAGGTCACAACATTAGTGTAATGATGTGATGAACATTCATCCGAAGTATAGCATACGATCAAAGTCATTGAGTTTATATTGCTATAAAAACTTACGAAGTGATCCTAATCCTTAGACCATGAGATCATGTCAATCACTAACACCAGAAGAGTTTCTTGATAACATCGAACGTCACACCATAACAGGGTGATTATAAAGATGGGTTTAGAACTACTAAAGTGTTCTGTTGAGGCCCATGGATCGAGAGTGGAATTTGTTCATCCTGATGACGGATAGATATGCTCTGGGCCCTCTCGATGATATCACATTGATTAGCTTGCAAGCAAGTGATTTGATCACTAGAATGTTATATCACGGGAATGAGAAAAGAGTGCATGTCGATGTGAGATCAAACTAGGTATGGAGATACCGATGATCGAATCTCGGACATGTAATATATCGTGAAACAAAGGGATTAAGATACTAGCGTAAAAGGTTCCGACAATCACAAGAAAGTCATCGTTGAATGTGTGGGAGTCAGTATGGGTCTCCAGATCCCGCTTCTGATTATTGATCCGAGACGGGTCTCGATCATGTCCGCATTATTCATGAACCGTAGGGTGACACACTTAAGAGACACAGACATCCATTTGGAGCAAAAGTTTCATGCCAGAAAGAATAACAAGCTCATGAATTTATTTCACTAGATACCGAAACAGGTTTTCGGGTGAAATTGCAGAAACTGTTTCTGCATGTGAAATGAAATACTAGAAAGGGGTTATATGTGAATGTTTGTCATTAAAGTAATTGACAAAATTCTGAATAAATAAAAGGAGTTTTATTTAATGAGAGTTTGCATGAAATTTGGTGGAAATTTAATGGGAATTTGAGTGGGTTTTTGAGTGGAGGGAATTGAAAGGCATTTGAGTGAGTGGAGTGTCCACCCACATGAATGTGGAAGAGGTGGGGGCAGCCCCCATGGCTGGGATCCATGCCCCTTGGGTGCCCCCCTCTCCCCTATAAAAGGCCCCCCTCTCATCCTCTCAAAGCACACCTCCTCGTGAAGGATCTCTCTCCCCCTCTAGTATTTATCCCCCATGGTCTCAGACTAGCGAGATACATGTTCCCGGTGGTTTTTCGGAAAGAAAGATTTGTTCTTCCGCTGCATCGCTGGAGCGAGGAGGCGGAGGTTGCTCGGTGCCTCGGACGTGTGTGTGAGCACGGATGCGCCGCTGGTTTGCGGTGCTAGGAATTCCTCTTGATCTTGAGATCGGCAAGAGATCGTCTACATCAACCATGAGTTTGGACTCGTTAAGCTTTGTCGGTCTTCAATGGTATGTTCTCTATGGATATACATCCTCCCGTTGTTTGTATCTAGTAGAAAGATCTTGGTACATAGTTGTTCCCATAATAGGAATTTTTTTGTTTTCTATGCTGCGGACCCTACATCTACATGCTATCAGAGCGGTTAGCCTCACGACACCGATCCTAGGTGACATGGTTATACCCTACGGGTACACGACATTAGCATACCTGGTCCAGCCCAAGGAAGGCCCACAAGAATATACGCGGCCCATGGAGATTTTCGAGTGGCCCAAGCCCATGAAATCTTCGGATCCTTGGAGAACAAGAATAGAACGGATAGAATATTCAAAGGGGCAAACCCTAAAACTTGTAACCGACTCGATCTTTGCCCGAGACCTGCCTAACTCTATATAAAGTCTAGGAGGGCACGGCGAGGAGGGCAAATCCTTTCCACCGCATACACACCTCCATGCCAGATTGCATCTGCGCACCCCTGTAACCTTCGGTTGCGCCGTAATCAAGAGCAGACAAGCAGGAGTAGGGTTTTCCCTCCGGGGGCCTGAACCTAAGTAAATCTCGTGTCCCCTGGTTGCTTGTCTGTTAACCGTTCCGCGATCTCCAGCACCCCCATCTTCTCCAAAACCCAAGCTCATAACAATGGGCATTGACGAAATCGAACCTCGTCAATTGGCGCCGTCTGTGGTGAGGGCGCTGATTGTGCGATCGTGATGGTCCCGACCAAAGCGATCTACAACTCCTTGGTGACGGAGAGCCATCTCCTCTTCGGCGCTTTCGACTTCACCGCCCACTCGCCACCACCATGAAGGACTTCGAGCCCGTAGGCAACGGGCTCGAGATACTGTTCAGGAGCTTCTGCTTCTAGGTGGGACAGACCGGCACTCTCCGCCTCCCAGAGCGGGTGCCACTGCCATCGATCAGGCCCGCCTCGTGGCCCGCATCCCAACGTGCTACGCACGCCAACATCGACAGATGAGTCATACGACAGTAGTAGCTACAACTCAGATCTGTGCGATCCCCCGTCGGATGAAGGGACCTACGGTTCCGGATCCGAAAGCTGCGGCAGGAGCGATCCAATCCGTGGATGCTACCAATGCGCCGTGGTCATCCAAAGCGAAAACGAGCAACAACCACCAGGTTCGGGTGCTCACATACCGCCACCCAACCTGCAGGGTAGAAACGGCGAAAACATGAGGCAACCATCCCCCCGCCCAACGAGGACGACCCTGACGCCAATCGAGTAATCCACCTCAGCGAGGAAGGATGGAACCAAGCACGCGAAGCCATGGCGGGCAACAAGATCCTGCATGTGGGTGCCTCACGGGACCTACTGATGGCATACCATCTGCTCCTCATCGAAGAGCACAAAAAGCAGGTGAAGATGCAAGAGGTACTCGACAAACGCAAGCAAGCGGCCTCGGAGTCTAGCGCGCGGCGAGCTGCGCTCTCTGCCGTTGTCCGCTCCAGCCCGCACGGCAATCAAGCCAACAAGCATCGCTCTCGCACGGATAACATGGATCCCGCTGCATGTCGCGAGGTGACCCGAACCCTCAACACGTCCTTCATGGAGATGGACGCCAACATCAACGTCATCCCGAAGACGCCACAAGCTGCGATCATGGCAGCCACCACATATCTCGTGTCCCATCCACCTCCGGTGGGGGACCCGAAGAGAGCTATGCACAAGTCCGCACTAGCCGGACTGGGACTCGTTGGAGCTGCGCTCCACGAGGAGGCTCCTACGGAGCCGAAAAAGAAAGTTGCGGTCAGATTCAACCACAGCCCCACACCCAAACCTGACGAGGACGAGCACGACCTACCTCGACGATGCAAGAGCCCACGATGTCGCAGCCGCGACTACGATGCTCAAAACGACCTCACTCAGCACAAAGTCAACAAGGCACGCGCCAAACGCGTGTGCTCATCCGAGTCCGAAGAGGATGATGATGAAGGAGAACTCTGCGGAGCGCGATGCTTTAGCAGATCTGTTTGACGGACACGGATCCTGAGAATCTTCAAGCTTCCTTTGGACACTCCGAAATTAGACGGCACGCAGGACCCTAAACCGTGGCTCAGCGACCACCTGTCGTTCGTCAAGCTGCACGGCGGAAACAAAAACACCGCTCTGCAATGCCTTTAGTTGCAGCTGACAGGCACATCCTGGATCTGGCTCAGCAGCCTGTCCTCGGGATCCATCCAAAGCTGGGAGGAACTAGCGTACAGTTTCATCCGAAACTTTAAGGGTACCAGCAAGAGGCCAGCCTCGATCGAAGAGTTGCGGGCCTGCACTCAACGAACGGGCGAATCCATTCGGTCGTACATACTACGCTGGTCCAACATCAAAAACTCCACGGCACACATCTCCGAGGAGAGAACGATCGACGCCTTCAAAGATGGCGTCAAACGCCAAGACTTCAAGGAAGAACTTGGGCGCGTCAAGCTCAAGACACTCGACCACCTCATGGACATCACCAATAGGTGGGCCGATGGCGAGGATTCTATCCACTGAGCACTCTCGGATTAGGAAGATTTATACGTTTGCCGACGCGAACGCCGTAGCAAGCGAAGATCGCGCGTCTACGACGATCGCGACGGACCCGACATGGTCGCGGCAGGCTACGCCGACCGCCGCAACGAAAGCAACCGCATCAGCTGATGGGGATATGCCTGCCGGGGTATGCCCAGTAGGACGTTTCCTATTGGCCCAAGCCGCCAGCGAGTGGGCCTGCAGGACGACGACTGGATCGAGACTTGGCGAGGACTCAGGCGACTGGAAGCTGGAGGCCCAGAAGCGTAGCTAGGCTCAGTCGGACTAGGTCAAAGACCCTCCGAATCCTTAACTAATTCATTTGTAATCTGTAAACCCTAGCGAGGTGAGCCTATATAAACCTCCCTAGGGTACGCACAGAGGACACGTTCCATCATACACCCAAGCGACACGCCGCCTAGCCGTCGAGCTCGCCCCTTGTACTCTCTCCATAATACAATCTAGCAGGAGTAGGTCTTTACCCTCCGGGGGGCCGAACCTGGGTAAACCCTTGTGTCTCCGCCCTCATATCGCACCGCAGATGGCTGGCCGCCCTTGCCCCATGTTCTACTACTCACTGCCGATTGCAGCATCTGCCGTGGTCATTCCCACGACAGTGGCGCCCACCGTGGGGCCTGGCCGGTCAGGTCGGTGTTCTGCGGCGAGATCCAATCTTCCCATCAACGAGTCGATCGCCACCGGCCGCATGATCGCAATCGGCGAGATGCTCTAGATCTTGCCGAGCAGCTACGTCCCGGCGGCATGACCGGTCACACACAGCGTGATTTTGCCGGTCGGCACGATCAGCCTCTTTGTCGGCCTCACTGGCATCATCGTCTCGGAGGACTCGGCTCACATCCGCGAGTCATCGCCACGCGACCGGCTCTCTGAGATCCAGATTCGCACGATTCACCGCCTCGCCTCCGAGTACGACTCGGCTCACAGCAACGTGGCCGAAACCACCGCGGCCGCGGACGACGCGGCCCTCAACAACGACGCTGATTCGGCGACCCCGGCGTCGGCCGCCGGATCCATCGTCGCCGCATCACCCGCGGGCTCCATCAACTAGATCTCCAATGTCAGAGAGTTCGAGGACCCCTCCATCCTTGGGATCTTCGACTTCGACTCCGGGTCGGAGAACTTCGCTGACTTCCACGAGGGAACCGGTCGCCACGCCGCGACCTACATGGCAACTGGCGCCGACCCCCCGGAAGACCCCTTCTCCACGCCGATCCCACCAAACGCGATGGTAACGGAGGTCGAGGAACTCCTCCTGTGGCTGGCGGAGGCGGTCCACAAGGAACAAGCCGAGCGCGAAATATTTCGCCTCGAGCAGGTGACAGCGCAGGAGCTTTCGCGCTATCACCAACTCCTAATCAGGTCGCGCATGAACCCTACCATTCAGGGGCGCGCCCTGAACTTCGACAATGAAAACAACCCGGCTTGCGTGGCCGAGCGTGCGATCTGCGGGAATGCGCCGCCAGGAGGAAGCGCCACCACCACCCAACCGCGCGCCCCCCAGGGACCAACCAAGGATCATGGTCTCCTCACGAGAGCGAGATGCGAACGGCCTCCCGCTGTTCTCCACCCCAATGGACAATGTCGTCGCGAGCCGAGCAACAGTCGATAACATCCAAGTCACCGGGGAAGGCGCCCTGCAGATCCAGTACGCCAAGGCTCTGCTCACCAAAGCAGACGAGCAACAAAACGCGGGCGCCGACTCACAGGGTCGGATGTACTCGCTTTCATCAAGCAGGAGGGCGGCCTCGAGCGGCCGCCCAATGGTGGCGAATACCCTCAACTTCCCACCACCCGAGCCCCTGCAGCTCCAACACCGACCAGCAGACGCGACACTCTCCACCAACGACCCACGGCCGGTGAACAACTTCGTCACCGCCAACGGGCAGCCCGTCGACGCACGCACCCACATCATCAACAACCAGAGCTGGAGCGCACGCCAGCCTGAAGACCTGAGGCATACCCTCACCAACCGCCGCAACGGTGAACCAAGGGGATCGCTGAGCCAAGTCGGACCCCAGTGCTTCGGACCGATGATCTAAGGCGAAAGATACCCGACGAACTTCAAAGCGCCGAAGGAGATCGAGAAGTACGACCCCTCGTACGACCTGTCCGTGTGGCTGGACATTTACCTCATGGCGATGGGGATCTCCGGCCAAACCAACCTACTCGCCGCCCGATACCTTCCCCTGATGATGGAGGGAGCATGCAGGCAGTGGATTAACACCCTCCCCGCGGATAGCATCGACTCCTGGGAGGAAATGCGCGACGCCTTTGTCAGGCACTTCGAGGGTTCTTACACCCGCGCCACCACCATCGAGGACCTAGAGCGATGCGTCCAGGGACCCCACGAGTCGACCCGCAATTGGGTCCAACGGTGGCAAGACCTGTGGTATAACGCGGCCGGAATCCACCCGGACACCGCGATCCAGTGCTTCAAGACCTCATGCCGCTACGAGCCCCTGGTCCCCAAGCTCAAGCGAGTGTACAGAACACTCGACAACATACCGAACCTCCTAGAGATCGCAAAACGGTACACGGAGGAAGACCCAAACCAAGAAACCGATGACGAGTCGGGAGGAAATCACCGCACGAACGTCAACGACAATGGGAGGCGACCCGAGCTACGCTACAGCAACACTCGCCTCACCGGCAAACGCCGCGGTGACGGGCGAGTCGACTTTGTCGCCAACGCCGGATACACGTCGCGCGAACCCAGGAGCTTCCGCCGCGACGGAGGCCAGCGCCACGACGGTGGCAACTTCAAGGCAAAGCCGAGGTTTGATCCCACGGCTCTCCTCAACCAACCCTGTGTGTTTCATAGCAGGGAAGGGAAGCCCGCCGCACACACGACCGTCGACTGCCACTCTCTCAAGGAGATCGAGAAGGCACGACGCGCACGGGAAGACCCCGACAACAACCCGCCAAACGGCGGAAAGTTCGGCAGCGTCACCGGCTCGCTCCACACCTTCACAGGCTTCAACACGAAGCGCGAGAAGAAGGTCATTGCCTGCGCCGTCGCTGTCAATGCGGTGTCCCAGATAGACATCCCCCAGTTCCTCAACTGGTCCGAGCAACCAATCACCTGGAGCCGCGAGGACCACTCGCCACGGATCGAATATCCGGGCCGAGTCGCCTTAGTGGTCAAGCCCAAGGTGGGAGACTAATGGCTCCCCAAAACGCTGATGGACGGCGACAGCTCCATCAACATCATGTACCTGGACACATTTAGGCGACTGCGGCTCCCGCAGTCGATGATCGAGACGACCTACACCACCTTCCGCGACATCGTCCCCGGTCGGAAGGCATACCTGATCGGCAAGGTGACGCTGCCAGTCACCTTCGGCACACCAGCAAACTTCTGCACTGAGCGAATCGTCTTCGAGCTGGTGCCGTTCAACAGCCCCTACCACTACGTCCTAGGGCGCCAGGCGTTTGCAAAATTCATGGCAGAGCCTCACTACGCGTACAACGCGATGAAGCTACCCGGGCCATGTGGCATCATCACTGTCCATGGCGACCCCGACATGGCCGCAGAATGCGAAGACAAAGGTGCCGAACTCGCGGATGCCGTCATCGTTGCAGAGGCCAACCATGCTGAGGAGCTCGCCAAGTATGCGAGCGGGGTCAACAATGATGACCCCACCATACTCAAGAAGCCCAATTCGGAGGGTGGAAACTCCGCCGCCTTCGAGGCAACGACACACACCCGTATCGTCGAGCTGGTCCTAGGCGACTCCAGCCAGACGGTGACGATCGGGACGGGCATGAGCCCAGCATAGGATGGCGCGCTCATCGAGTTCCTACGTGAGAATCGGGACATCATCGCATGGAAGCCATCTGACATGCCTGGTGTCCCGAGGGAACTCGCTGAGCACAAACTCAACGCCAACCCCAAAGTGCGGCCCGTCAAGCAGTCGCTGCGGCCCTTCAATGAAGAGCGCCGCCGAGCAAACGCCGAGGAGGTGAAGCGTCTACTCGCTGCAGGCTTCATTCGGCCAATCAAATACTCCAAGTGGCAAGAAAACCCAGTCCTGGTCGAGAAGAAAAGCGGGACCTGGAGAATGTGTATCGATTACACAAACTTAAACAGCGCCTGCCCGAAGGAGCAATTCGTCCTCCCGCGGATCGACCAAATCATCAATTCAACCGCGGGCTTAGAGTCGCTATGCTTCCTCGACGCCTATTCTGGGTACAACCAGATCAAAATGGCCATCGAGGATGAAGAGAAGACGGCGTTCATCACGCCATTCGGAGCCTTCTGCTACACTGCCATGACCTTCGGCCTCAAAAACGCCGGGGCGACCTACCAGAGGTGCATGTAGGAGTGCCTTGGGAGCCAAATTGGCCGCAATATCGACGTCTACATCGATGACGTGGTGGTGAAATCCACTCGCCAGGGCGACCTACTCGCCGACCTGGCGGAAACCTTCGCCAACCTACGACGGTACAAGATAAAGGTAAACCCAGGGAAGTGCACCTTCAGTGTACCTACTGGACAGCTACTGGGATACGTCGTCTCCAAGCGCGGGATCGAGGCGAACCCCGCCAAGATCAACACGATCGCCCGACTCGGCAGACCCGAGTGCCTGCGCGACGTCTAGAAGCTGGCCGGGCGAGTCACGGCTCTCAGTCGCTTCATCCCCCGGCTAGGCGAGAAGGCGATGCCCCTCTATCTCCTAATGCGAAAGAACCCCACCTTCCAGTGGGACAAGGAGGCAGACGACGCGCTCCACTCTCTCAAGGAGGTGTTGCTCGCAGCACCACTACTCGCTGTCCCCGTCGACAAGGAGCCCATGCTGGTCTACGTCGCGGCTTCCGAGCGCGTCGTCAGCGTCATCATGGTCGTCGAGCGGACAGAGGAAGGGAAGGAACGCCCGGTACAGCGACCCGTATACTACATCAGCGAAGTCCTTACCGAGTCACGCCAGCGCTACCCGCAGTACCAGAAATTGGTATACGTGGTGTTCAGAGCACAGCGGAGACTGCCGCACTACTTCTAGGAGCACCCAATAACAGTCGTCTCCTCAGCACCGTTGCAGGACATCATCCGCAACCGCGAGGCGACCAGGCGAGTCTCCAAGTGGGCCGTCGAGATCGGCATCCACAACATCAAGTACGAGCTGCGCAAGGAGATCAAGTCATAGGCTCTAGCAGACTTCCTCGCCGACTGGGAGGAGGCCCAGCAGCCAGAGAAGCTGCCATACCTCCATTACTGGAGCCTACACTTCGACGGCTCCAAGAACGCAGACGGTGCAGGAGCGGGGATCGTACTAACATCTCCGAAGGGCAACAAGCTCCGCTGCGTCCTCTACCTCGACTTCACCCCCTGCACCAACAACATGGCCGAGTACGAGGCGCTACTCCACGGCATGAGGGAAGCCAAGGAGATGAACATAAATCGCCTGCGCTGCTACGGAGACTCCAACCTCATCGCCGAGCAAGTGGGCGGCACCTGCGACGTCGTCTCCCCCACCATGGTGGCATACCGCCAAGCAGTGGACCAGCTGGGAGGACACTTCGCGGGCTACTCCATCGAGTGGATCAACAGGCGGAAGAACGAGGAGGCTGACGCACTCTCTCGCATCGGCTCAGCTCGACTCGCACCACCCGCCGGCGTCTTCCTCGATACTATAACTCCCCCACGGGAGATCGACATCGGAATTCTGCTGCAACTAGAAGCAGCCCTGGTCACACTAATCGACGAGCCAAGCGACTGGACCGCGCCATACGTCGCTTACCTAGAGGGAGGCACCCTACCCGTAGACGAAACGGAGGCCCGAATGATAGCACGCTGCTGCAAATCCTTCGTCATCATCAACGGCGAGCTCCACAAGTGCAACGTGACCGGCGTGTTCGAACGTTGCGTCCAACCCGCTAAAGGACGCAAAATCCTCCAAGACATCCACTCCGGCGACTGCAGCCATCACGCCGGCGCCCGCTCTCTGGTCGCAAAGGCCATGCGACACGGCTTCTAATGGCTCACCGCACACGCAGACGCTGTCGACATTGTACAGCGGTGCGTCGGATGCCAGAAGTACGCCAACCAGACTCACGTGCCGATCTCGGCGCTCAAGACCATCCCCATCACCTGGCCGTTCGCTGTATGGGGCATGGACATGGTAGGCCCCTTCAAGAAGGCCCCCTCTGGCTTCACCCACCTCCTAGTCGCAGTCGACAAATTCACAAAATGGGTGGAGGCCAAGCCAGTCCACAAGTGCGACGGGAAGACCGCTACAAAGTTCCTACGCAAGCTCATCTATCGCTACGGGTTCCCAAACAACATCATCACGGACAACGGAACGAACTTCGCCAAGGGATCCATGGCCGAGTTCTGCGAGGAGCACAACATCTGGCTCGACCTCGCCTCAGTCGCCCACCTGGAGTCCAATGGTCAGGCAGCACGGATACAAGTCCCACTCGAGCGTACCGCCGAGTGTTGGGTCGAAGAACTCCCCTCTGTCATCTGGGGCATCCGCACATCCATCAATAGGTCGACAGGGTTCACCCCCTTCTTCATGGTGTATGGTGCCGAGGCAGTCATGCCAACCGACCTCGAGCACAATTCACCCAGGGTGGTCAACTACACGGAGGCCGACAACGAGCTCGCGCAACAAGATGGAGTCGATCAGCTCGACGAAGCACGTGACCCGGCTCGCTCCCGCACCGCCATCTACCAGAAAGGGCTACGCCGCTACCACAGCCGACGAGTACGAACTCACACGTTCTAGGAAGGCGACCTGGTACTGCTCCTAATCTAGGACAAGAAAGGCATGCACAAGCTCTCACCCCCTTGGGAGGGACCATTCACCATTGGGCGAGTCCTGGGCAACGACGCCTACTACCTCACCGACGCCCAAGGCGACGGAAAACTCGACGTCAAGCGGCCATGGAATGTAAACCTCCTACGGAAGTTCTACTCTTAGAACTCCAGACATGTACCCCCTACCCGCTATGAAATAAAACAGATTGGTTACCGAAAATTGCATCTACTCTTCGTGTCTTGTGCCACTCGCACTCGTAATAACAGCATTACACTATTCGCAAAAGTCAACCTTTGGCAAAGCGACCGGCACGACCAAGTAGTGCGGTACGAGGGCACTGGGAAAACTCAGGCCTCGTACCGTCCATGAAAAAAGGTAACCCGGAGCCCCATTGGAGTCGCCTATCTCGTCTGGCTCCCCGAGACAAGACAACTGCACTCGCTCCCCACAACGACCAAGTCCTCCGCATCCTCGGCGCAGCGACTCGAACAACAAAGTACCACGCTCGGGGACTGACACCAGACCAAAGACGAGCGGCTAGGAAAAAACGCCAAGTATGAGAGCACGCCCAGGACTCGCCATGCGACTGATCTTACGGATCAGGCAGGAGTGACACGCCTAACATAACGCGCTTAGTCCTCACCTACCTTGGGCTTGCGACTAGAACGGCCAAGTACCACGCTCGGGGACTCGGTGACCCGACCCCGTTCGTGCCCGGGAAACAGTCAAGTAAAGACCACCCCTGGGAGTCGGAACGCGACTGGCTTTCCGAGCCATGGCGAGTCGACCTTAACTCACTAACAGTTCACAAAACATATAAAAACGAGGTAAACCCCATAAAAAGGGCGGACGCGCTCGGGGACTCGCACAACCAACATCCAAATCGCAAAACGACTGACAAAATAACATGAGCATTCCTTAATAGCAGAAAAATTTGTTTCGCATACAAGGAGAGTTACATGGTTATCCTATACTAATGCCGAATGGAAAAACATTCTATTCTGCAGGCTTTGATAAAGACACGCCACCGTCCCTGCGGCTGCGGATAAAAGGAACATAAGGGTTCGACGGGTACGTCGTCAGCTCGCCCGCCATCACCGCATGGAACGGTTGCTCCACCTTGAAGTCACGGTGCTTTGGCTCAGGGTCATTGGGGGCAACGACCGTCTCCTGGTAGGGGATAAGGTCGCCCATCGCCCAAACACGGTCGGAGTATGCCGCAGCCCGATCCGTCAGCTTCAACACTTCGGCAATCTCCACCGAGCCCATCGACGAGGGGTAACCACTTGTGACGTCGTCAAGGTCGAAATCGTCCGGGAAGTTGGCGAGCCCAAGACTGAGCGTCGTCGCCGCTCCACGACGGAAGGCCGACCGTGTCATGAATTCCACGACTGACGAAGCCTTCTCCAGGTAGCGCCATACCTCGACAAGGTCGCTGGGAATCACCTCCGTGGGCGATATCTCCTGAAGCTATGCCCGGAGGCAAGTCACTGACAGCACGGCTGAGTCGACCAGGGTGGTCACACATTGCCGCGCGTCGTACGACTGCACCTCTTCCGCATTGTCCGTGATCCGGCTTGCAACACGCAAACAAACAGTAAGCAAAGCACCAAAACCCCAATACGGTACGTGCAATCGGAAGTCGGCTGAAGGAAAGCTTACCAATCAGCGGGCGGCATAGGTCCGTGATGAAACTTTGAAGAAAAGAGAAATCATTTTGCAACCCGGCAACAAGCGCATCAGACACCTTCCGTTCTTCAGCGGCACAAGTTACGGCGGCCTTGTCTCGTCCTTCCGCTGAGCTCGCTTCTGCCTTTGCCTCCTTGAGCTCACACTCCAGATCGGCGATTCTCTTCTCCGCCACGCTCAAAGCGGACTGAGCCGCCGTCAAATCACCTACCAGGACAAGGCCTTGGCGAGCCTCCTTCACCTCAGCCGCACTACTCTCTGTTTCCAGAAAAAAACGGTCAACACCGTGACAAGTTAGCAACGAGCGCCAATAAAAGCATATACTCACCCGCAGCCGCTTGAAGATCCTTGTTCGTCTCCTAGACGGCGACGAGCTCCTTCTCCACGGGGCACTTCGCAGCAAGCCGCTCGGCTGATTCGCGTTGCAGGCCCTGTGCAACAACCATAGCGTCAACAACCAAACAATTCCTAAGTGTCCAGCCACTGAAATTCAGCGACTAGGCACTCGGGGACTGGACAACAAAATACCAAAGTGCCCAGCCGCTGAAATTCAGCGACTAGGCACTCGGGGACTGGACAACCAAATTCCTAAGTGCCCAGCCGCTAAAATTCAGCGACTAGGCACTCGGGGACTGGACAACACCAAAAATACTAAGAATCCAACCACTGAAAGTCAGTGGCCAGATCCTCGGGGACTGGACATACCTGGATGGAAGCACCTAGCATTCCATGAAGTTCCATCGCATCCACCAACGCGAGCACAAGCGGAGTGTGGCCATGACGTTGTTCAACCTCCATGACGGCGGCCCCAGGAAGCTAGCTTGATGGCACTGAGGCACTCGCCGCGGCGGCCTTCGCCACGAAGCGAGGGAATGTTGCCACTGTGGCCCCTCCACCACTCGATGCCGGCTTGGCCGCCTCGGTTGAGCCAGCGAGCGCCGTATGCTGCGACCCCGCGCCCTCCGTGGCCTTTAGAGCTACGTCCACTGCGGTTGGAGGCTCGCTCGGGGCAGTCGCTGGCTCGTCAGAGACCATGACGATGTCATTGCCCTTTGTCCTTTTGGTGCCTTCGGCAGGAGCAATGACTGCGTCGCCCTTCCTCTTCCGCGAGGGATCAGCTGGCACCTCTGTGGAGACTGGCGGAACCTTGGCCACTGAAGGGTGGCCTATCTTCTTAAATCCAGTCCTACGAAACAACTTTGTCAATAAAGATCTACGATCAAAACACAAAGCAAGCAGACGGGTAAAATATCAATGAACACTCACTTGGTGACCGGAAGAAATCGCAGGCCGGTGCGGATGCTGGCCGGCTTTTCCAGTTCTGGCCCCAGTTTCCGACTGAGGCCCGTCTCGAACACATTATGTGCCCAAGACACTGACGGTTTCTTCGAGGATGACGCCGCGGCGGGAGCCTCCGTGGCAATCGTTACGGGAGCTCCTCTCGATGGCGAAGCCCCTGCGGCTGGAGCGGCCGCCAACCCGGTGATCGGGGGACGGCGGGCAATGATAGCGGCGCGCCGTATTCTATGGCGGTATCCGATCGCGCCATGGCATGCCGCTGTTTCTTCGGCCGCGCTGGTAGCGTCGGAGCTACTCGTGGGCCGAGGCGGAGACGCCGGCTTGGCCGTCTTCGCCTTCTTCTTGGGTGGCGCCTGCTTCTTCTTCTTTGATGGCATAACATCGCGTTGTGAGGTGTGATCAGGGAGCTCGTCTTCGTCGTCGTCGTGGACCTCGAGGCTTTTGTCGGCCTCAAGTTCGCGCTGGTGCTTCCCACGAGTCTTGCGGACCGTGGGGGCAACGAACTCCACGGGTTCGTCGTCATCATCGTCACTGCTACCTTCATCACTCCTGACATCGCCCTTGTCGGGCAATGGATCGCTCCCATCCTCGGTGGACGAGCTTGAGTTCTCGTCATCTGCGGGTGGAAGCCACCCTTCCACCACTTGAAACAACTGCAGCAGCCAAACAACATTAGCACAACCGCGAGTGCACAAACTACGATTGCGAGTGCAAAGGGAATACTAACTCACCGTTGGAGCTAGGCGCCTTGCGGTGTAAGGCGCGACCCCGGCCTTCGCGTCGAGATACACCGCCTGGGTGATCTTCTTCAGAGCCAGGGTGTAGTCATTGATCCTCCACTCGTCGAGGCAGGACTTCATCGGGTCGTCCTTGCCCGTGTATTCGTACATGTAGTGGGCACGGCTGGCCAGGGGCACAAGCCGTCGCCCGATCCAACAGTTGTAGAGGTTGATGGTTTGGAGGACTTTCTTCTTCGGGTTGCGGATGGTCTGCAGCATCTCGTCGACAACCATCCACTGATCTAGCGGAAGTTTGGTAACTTGGAGCCGGCGTGGCTCGGGCCGGTCGGCGGAATACCTTAGAAGCGCCACCTCGTCGCCTGGAGTCGACTCGGTCACATAGAACCAGCTTTTCTTCCACTCATTCGCTGCCTCGGCGGGCAACATCAGATCAAACAATGATGCCTTCGATTTTAGCTGGAAAGTCAAGCCGCCTGCGGCTAGCATTGGACCGCCTGCCTCTTCGCGGCTAATTCACCCATGGAATAGATCTTGCCATAGGGGAAAATAGGGCCTGCAGCCCAGGTAGCACTCGCAGAACGCCACGAAAATGGCGAGCTACTCGATGCTGTGCGGACCCAGATCTGATGGCTGGATATCGTAGTAGGTGCAGAAGCGCCGGAAGAAGATGGAAGTGGGGAATCCGAGCCCCCGCTCCAGATGACTGGTGAAGCAGACGAACTCCTCTTCGCGCAGATCTAGAATTACTTCTCCGGTCGCGGGGATGCACCATATCTCGGCGTGGAGGACCCCGCCTCCTCGGATGATTTTAGTAGGGCCTTCGTGCACTTGGATCTGCCCCATGGTTCAGCAGGAGGAGCCATCAGTTGGGGGGTCGTGGGATGCGGATCGCTCTGAGTCGTTTTGGTCGCTGCGTGGAATGGGGAAACAAGGATGCGCGAGTTCAGAGGAAGTGAGGGAAGCGTTTTCCCCTTCACTCGTCACTCTCCTTATATAGTGGTTGTTACCCGCCATTTTTTTCGCGTAATTACGCCAATATTACCGTTGGATTACCCAATGGCTAGTTTGACCAAGCTGACGGTCCAACTTCGTCTACTCGACTCGCTGCCTTCAGCGAATCAACAATTCGCCGACCCGATCACTATGACAGTGACTAATTATTCGCCGAACCGTTCGCCAAGCTGCGACATGATTGGTCGCCATTATTGCGACTAAAATGACTAGCTCTTTCCATTGTTCAGGAGTCCGCCGCCGATTTGACTGAGCGTCCGCATTGGACCTGCATACTTTGACTGCCAACAAACACCTGCGACGAATCAATGACGGCCTCGGGGACTACTGATGGGGATATGCCTGCCGGGGTATGCCCAGCAGG
The DNA here is from genome assembly GCA_023614405.1 of Avena insularis. Taxonomy (NCBI): domain Eukaryota; kingdom Viridiplantae; phylum Streptophyta; class Magnoliopsida; order Poales; family Poaceae; genus Avena; species Avena insularis. The sequence continues at coordinate 235,281,319 of CM042687.1, read as the reverse complement.
ATGTTTCCTATTGGCCCAAGCGAGTGAGCTGCAGGACGGCGATCGGATCGAGACTTGGCGAGGACTCAGTGACCGGAAGCCGGAGGCCCGTAGAAGCTATAGCCCAATGGACTAGGTCAAAGACCCTCCGAATCCTTAACTAATTCAGTTGTAATCTATAAACCCTAGCGAGGTGAGCCTATATAAACCTCCCTAGGGTACGCATAGAGGACACGTTCCATCATACACCCAAGAGACTCGCCGCCTAGCCGTCGAGCTCGCCCCTTGTACTCTCTCCATAATACAATCTAGCAGGAGTAGGTCTTTACCCTCCGGGGGCCGAACCTGGGTAAAACCTTGTGTCTCCGCCCTCATCTCGCACCGCAGATGGCTGGCCGCCCTTGCCCCATGTTCTACTACTCACTGCCGATTGCAGCATCTGCCGTGGTCATTCCCACGACAGCAGCAGCGGATACCGTGGAAGCAACTTCCGCGATGGAGGACGCCCAATGCAAAGGTGGAAACACCGCGTCCGCGACGACGATCCCTCGGCATATGACAAGTTGTCGGGCCCATGCACCATCCACTTCTACAGCGACAAGCAGGATGGCAAAAAGAAGGCCAGCCATGTGCTCAAAGACTGCCGCGAGTTCCAGAAACTCAGCGAGAGCCTGTCCTAGATGAGACAGCAGGTCCCGAACCCTTGGTTCAGACACGTGCCCGCACTAGGCGACATCACCCACGGAGCTCCTCCGCCACCACCCAAGGACCTTCGAATCACCTGGTCGCACCCATGCAGAACAATGGCGTGAACGGGTACCCCGCGCCGAAAGGGTCATTGATGATCCAAAAGGGGCACCCAACAAACAGGGTGCAAAAGAAGATCACCCGCCAGGTCAAATTGGTTGTGACCGCTCCACCTGCCATCCCTGAGTACCTCAGCGGTTCGGAGTCCTGCATCACATTCAGTCGTTCGGATCACCCCGCCAGATCCCCCGCCTAGGTCATGCTGCCCTGGTGCTCGAGGCGCAGATCGGAGGATTCGAGATGAGCCGCGTCTTGATGGAGGGTGGCAGCAGCATCAATCTGATGTTCGCTAGCACCTTAGAAGCAATGAGGATCCCGCTGTGCAGCCTGGAACAATCCGACACAACGTTCCACGACATCGTCCTAGGGAAGGGCATATTTCCCCTGGGAAAGATATGGCTCGGCATCATCTTTGGCAAACCCGACAACTTTTCGTGTGAATGGCTCGAGTTCGAAGTGGTGGACTGGCCATCACAATACCACGCCATCCTTGGGCGCATGGCATTCACAAGGTTCCTGGCAGTACCGCACTATGCGTACCTGCTACTCAAGATGCCAGGACCTAGGGGCATCATCACGGTCCAGGGGAGCTTCACCCGATCTGACCACTGCGATAGGGACTTCAACAGAATCTCCCAGTCATTCGGCATGTAGGAGGAGCTCACAAGTCTTCGAGAGGTGACAGACAACGGGGCACCCCCGGTCTCCAGGCAAAACGCACCTGATATGTCGTTCGACTCCATGGTCAACACGAAAAAGGTGCAGGTCCACCCGACAGACGCCTCCAAGACGACACTGATCACCAACGACCTCAGCCCCACATAGGAAAGCGCGCTCATCGAATTCCTCCGTGAGCGCTAGGAAATCTTCGCCTGGTGTCCTGCGGACATGCCAGGAGTTCCCAGGGAATTCGTCGAGCACGCACTCAATGTGTTCCCAGATGCCAAGCCCGTCACGCAGTCCATCCGACGATTGTCCGAGCCACAGGCCAAAGCCGTTGGAGTCGAAGTCAACAGACTGCTCGACGCTGATTTCATCAGAGAGATCAAGGAAAGCGAGTGGCTAGCCAACACTGTGCTAGTCCCTAAAAAGGACACGGACATCCTGCGGATGTGCGTGGACTTCACATCGCTCAACAAGCACTGCCCAAAGGATCACTTTCCTCTCCCTCAGATCGATTAGATCATCGATTTGACTGCAAGATGTGAGAAACTATCCTTCCTCGATGCCTACTCAGGCTACAATCAGATTCGACTAAAGGTCGAAGATTAGGAAAAAACAGCGTTCATCACGCCGTTCGGGGTATTCTGCTACAACACAATGCCCTTTGGGCTGAAGAACACAGGTGCCACGTACCAGCGGTGCATGCAGGCATGCCTGAAGAACCAGATCAGCCGCAACATACAGGTCTATGTCGACGACATAGTAGTCAAAACAAGGGAGTCCAAGACGTTGATCGACGATCTCCACGAGACGTTTGACAACCTTGATCACTACAAGATCAAGCTAAACCCCGAGAAGTGCGCCTTCGACCTCCCATCTGGCCAACAACTTGGCTACTTCATCTCCCAATGAGGAATTGAGGCGAACCCGAAGAAAATACGGGCCATACTGGCCATGGAGAAACCAAAGAACCTCAAATGTGTCCAACAGCTCGCCGGGCGCATCGCAGCGCTGATCAGATTCACCAGCCGCATGGGTGAGAAGGCCCTACCTTTCTACCAGCTGCTACGTAAAGCAGACAAATTCGAGTGGACACCTGAAGTAGACGACGCATTCGAATACCTGAAGCGGCTGCTCTCCACCTCGCCCGTCCTGGTCATGCCAAAGGAACACGAGCCTCTGCTACTATACATAGCAGCCACACATCAGGTGGTAAGCACCGTGCTCGTGGTCGAACGACCCGAAGATGGCAAGAACCATGGGGTCCAGTGCCCAATCTACTACCTCACCGAGGTATTGAAGCCAACAAAATAGAGGTACCCTCACTACCAGAAACTCGCCTACGGCATGTTCATGACGGCTCGTCGGCTGATCCAGTACTTCCAGGAGCATCATGTGATGGTCGTCAACGAGACACCTCTGAACAGCATACTGAACAACCCAGAAGCCATAGGACGTGTGGCCCTGTGGGGCATCGAGCTATCCCCTTTAGACATAGTCTATGAGAAGCGCCATGCGATCAAGTCTCAGGTCCTACCGGAATTCCTCGTCCACTGGATGGAGCTACAACTGCCAGACACCCCGGATATGACACAGTCATGGACGAGGCACTTCGATGGCTGCAAGCGCGAGGCTGGAGCAGGAGCCAGGGTAGTCATACTGACATCCCGCAGGACGACAAGATGAAGTACGTCCTCCGGATGAAATTTCGAGCTTCCAACAACAAAGCCGAATACGAGGACCTCATCCACGGCATGAGGATGGCCAAAATCTGCAGCGCAACGCGCCTAGTCATCTACGGTGACTCAAACCTCGTCGTCCAGCAGACGATGAACGAGTGCGACCCACACGCCGCCAATATGATCACGTACCGCGCTCTCTACAACTCACTCGAAGGAGACTTTGACGGCTGCGAGCTTCGGCATGTTGGAAGAGAAAGCAACGAAGAAGCCGACAGACTCGCCAACATCGGCTCCACCTGCGCACGGGTGCCACCAGGTGTGTTCCTCGAACAGATCTATGTGCCTTCCATCAAAAGGAAATTCCCCAAGGGATCACCCGAAGAGGCAGAGCACTCGGGAGCTGCGCTCCCCGAAGGACAGGAAGGACCCAAAAAACTCGACACGGAGGTCGCGTTGGTCAACCTGATGCAGGTCATGGCAATCGAAATAAAAATGGACGCAGCAGTACCTTCGGTACCTGATAAACAGGGAACTGCCTAATGACCCGACAGATGCCCGACGCATATCTCGCCGGTCCAAAGCCTTCACCATCATCAATGGCGAGATGTACAAGCGCAGCATTTCGGGTGTACTCCTAAGGTGCGTCACCATCGGTGACGGCAAAACCATCCTCCAAGACATCCACGAGGGCATCTGCGGCCATCACGCGGGCAGCCGCGCCCTCATCTCCAAAGCTCTACGAGCTGGGTTCTACTGGACAACGGCCATGAACGATGCCAATGACATCGTCCGAAGGTGCAACAGTTTCCAGAGGTTCACAGATAAACTGCACGCACCAGGATCGAAGCTTAGGCCCATACTGCTGGCCTGGCCCTTCGCCCAATGGGGCCTTGACATGATCGGCAAACTGCCCAAGTCCTCGAAAGGAGACCACGTCTACCTCCTGGTCACAGTCGACAAGTTCACCAAGTGGATCAAAGCCATGCCTGTTACCAACCAAAAGGGTAAAACGGCCGTGAAATTCTTCGAATCCATAGTCTACAGGTTCGTCGTGCCGCACAGTATCATCACGGACAATGGGTCGAACTTCATCTCCAAAGAATTCAAGACTTTTGCGAAGGCCTCGGGATCAACATATCATATGCCTCCGTGGCACACCCGCAAACCAACGGGCAGGTCGAAAAGGACAACGGCCTCGTAGGCGGCGGCATCAAAAAACGCCTACTGAGCCCACTCGAGCGGCTTGCGGGAGCATGGGCAGAAGAGCTACCCTCCGTCCTCTGTAGCTTGCATACAATGCCAAACAGCTCAACTGGCTACATGCCTTTCTTCATGGTGCACGGAGCCGAAGCCGTGTTGCATGCGGAAGTACGCCATAAGGCCCCACGGGTCGTCGCCTACAGCAAAGACGAATCGACGGTCGTACTCGAAGACACCATCGACACACTCGACGAGGCACGCGACATCGCCGTGGCTCGCTCAGCGGTCTACCAGCAGAGCCTCCGTAACTACCAAAGCTGTCGGCTACGCCCAAGGTCCTTCATCAAAGGAGACCTCGTCTTACGACTCAAGCAAGAGCGGCCGAAGAATCTTGAGTCACCTTGGGAAGGACCCTACATTGTCACCGAAGTCATCCCAGGTGGCGCCTACTGAAGGGATACAGGTAGGCTACACTAGCGCAAATCAAAAAAATTCTACCGCGTATACCAGGATTACTGTTGACATAGATCACGGGATTACACTAGACGCGCAGTTGCGGAATTGATGAAGCGCGTCAAGGCAGTGCAGACATTCCATGTCTCCTCCTTGTCCTCGCCCCATGAGAAGCTCCCCTTGCGCGGCTCATCCAAGCACTATAGATGCAGCGCCTCCGAGGTATCCACACGTACAGGGTGGAAGCGTCAGACGCCGGACTGCTAGGTCCACGCGCGCGACACAGGCGTGAGGAGTGGCGGCTGGGTGGAATGATCTCTGGTCTAACCCTGGCCAGCTCGCCCCACCCTCTCTTATATAGGCATCCCTAGTGGGCTTCTACATTAGCAGCCCATTAGTAGCCTAATCCTGGTATAATTTGGATCCAATCCTTATTAGGCTTCTATCCCCTTAAGTGTGTGACCCTATAGGTTCATATGCGTATAGACATGACACGAATACACTTATTCTGTCAATAGTTGGTAGCGGCCTCTAGCAAGACATGCCAACTCCTAAACGCATACAAAGATCATATTAGACGAACCATCACAAGGTTTAGTACATGTCTTTCCTTTGCCTCACGATATTTGGTCTAGCTCCAAGCTGACCTCCATTTCTCGATACCGTGATTCGTAATCCCTTTACTAGGTTAACTCTTAACCATATGTAGCACGGGCATGCATTTCTGGATCCGATCACTCGAGGGGCCCAGAGATATCTCTCTCAAGTAGAGAGGGGAAAATCCCATCTTGATTGACCATGCGCTGCAGCATGCTTCAGGTCAAACCCGAAAGCTACCTTTATAACTACCCTGTTACGATGCAGCGTTTGATAGCCCCAAAGTAGGTCGATCCACATCTCAAGTACATGCGACAATCTCAGGTCTAAAGACAAAACGTACACGATGTGTAGAGAGAGAGCTGCAACTAATTGCCAGTCTCAAGTTGGGTCAGTCCAACCCCATGTTCATAACATGTGTCCACATCATTGGTTTGACATCTCCATGTCTATGACTTGCGAAACATAGTCATCAACCAATCGATGTGCTAGTCTAATATTCACATGTGTCCTCACATAAACTCCGACTAGGGACAACTATTAAATAACCATACAAGTAAAGAGTTTCACAAACAATTCACATAATTGCCAATCAATACAAGTTGCCTGATATGGATATTCAAGGAACATTACAATAACTCATGGATACATATGAAATATAATCATCTCTATGATTGCCTCTAGGGCATATTTCCTCCAGTCTCCCACTTGCACTAGAGTCAATCTAAAATGTATCTAATACCAATTGCTCTTGTGTGCGCTTCATGCGCGGGCTGTGGGAGAGGCTTAGTCAAGGGATCAACAAAATTTGAGTCCGTATGTATTTTGCATATCATGACACTACCATCCTCAACGAACTCTCAAATCTGATGGTAACGCATGTGAATATGTTTGTTCTTCTGGTGTTGTCTAGGTTCCTTGGCATGTGCAATAGCACCATTGTTGTCACAATAAACGTCCAAGGGATTGGACGCGCCCTGAACTACACCGAGAGCGATCAGGAAATTCCTAATCCAAACAACTTCCTTTACTGCCTCCGAGGCAGCAATATATTCAGCTTCTATTGAAGAGGAGGTCACCGTATCTTGCTTGGAACTTTTCCAACTCACAGCACCACCATTCAAGACAAAACACATAACCTGATTGTGATTTCGAATCATCTGAGTCGTTAAGGTAACTCGCATCTGTGTAACCCTTTACACTGAGTTCATCCTCACCTCCATAAACTAGGAACACATCCTTAGTCCTTTTCAAGTACTTAAGGATGTTCTTTACCGCTAATCGATGACCTTCACCGGATCGACTGTATCTGCTCGTAACACTTAGAGCATAGGAAACATCTGGGCGAGTACATATCATTGCATACATGATGGATCCAATAGCCGAAGCAGAACTCTGCTCATGCGCTCACGCTCATCAGTAGTCGAAGGACACTGAGTCTTGCTGAGTTTAATGCCGTGAGACATGGGCAAGAACCCCTTCTTAGCCTCTTCCATGCTGAACCGTTTCAACACTTTGTCAATGTATGTACTCTGGCTTAATCCAATTAGCCTCCTTGATATATCTCTATAGATCTTGATGCCCAGAATTTATGCCGCTTCTCCCAAGTCCTTCATCGAAAAACTATTTTTCAATGAGGTCTTAACAGACTCGAGCATAGGAATGTCATTTCCAATCAGCAATATGTCATCTACATATAAGATTAGAAATACCAGCGCTCTCCCACTTTCCTTCTTGTAAACACAAGGTTCTTGTTCGTTTTTGATGAAGCCAAACTCCTTTACAACTTCATCAAATCGAATATTCCAACTTCGAGATGCTTGCTTCAGCCCATAAATGGACTTCAGAAGTTTGCATACCTTTCTAGCATTGTTTGGATCGAAAAAACCTTCGGGCTACATCATATACACGTCCTCAGTTAGGATTCCATTTAGGAAAGCCGTCTTGACATCCATCTGTCATATTTCATAGTCGAAATGTGCAGGAATGGCTAGAATTATCCATATAGATTTAAGCATCACTACGGGCGAGAAAGTCTCGTCGTAGTCAACTCCTTGAACTTTTCGAAAACCTTTTGCAACAAGTCGAGCTTTATGGATGTGAACATTTCCATCCATATCAATCTTCTTCTTATAGATCCATTTGCACTCGATGGCTTTAAAACCATCAGGCAGGTCAACCAAGTTCCAAACTTGATTGTCTCCCATGGACTCTATCTGGGATCTCATGGCGATCAGCCATTTCTCAGAGTCTGGGTCCACCATCGCTCCTGCATAGGTCGCAGGCTCATCATTGTCTAACAATAATAATTCTCGCGCTTCGGACTCGCCGACCTTCGTGGTTGTGGTGCTTCTATTGCCACGGGTTCCTCAACTTGTTCTGCTACAATAGCATCACTCGTAGAAGCATCCCCAACTGGCTCATCTTGAACTTCTTCAAGTCGCACCGACCTTCCACTCGTTCCCTTTGTGAGAAACTCTTTCTCTAGAAAAACACCGCTACGAGCGAAAAACACTTTTCCCTCTTCTCGGTTGTAGAAGTAATATCTTAAGGTTTCCCTCGGATATCCCACGAAAATGCATTTATCCGATTTGGGTGTTAGCTTGTCCGACTGAAGTCTCTTGACAAATGCATCACAACCCCAAATCTTTAGAAAAGACAAACTAGGATTCTTTTTAGTCCACATCTCATATGGTGTCTTAACTACGGATTTAGATGGTACCCTATTAAGTGTGAAAGCTGCCGTTTCTAGAGCGTAACCCCAAAATGATAATGGTAAATCCGACTGGCTCATCATCGATTGAACCATGTCCAACAAAGTTCGATTACGCTGTTCGGAGACCCCGTTTCTTTGAGGCAATCTGGGCGGCGTAAGTTGTGGAACAATTCCGCAACTCTTAAGATGATCGCTAAATTCGTGACTCAAATATTCACCTCCACGATCAGATCGCAAGGCCTTTATTTTCTTGCCATGTTGATTCTCTACTTCACTCTGAAACTCCTTGAACTTTTCAAAAGTTTCAGACTTATGCCTCATCAAGTAGATATAACCATATCTACTGAAATCATTAGTGAAAGTAATAATATAGTGATATCCTCCTCTGGCTGTCGTGCTCATTGTCCCACATACATCAGTATGTATGAGTTCCAACAAGTCTGTCGCTCTCTCGGGTAAACCCGAAAAAGGTGACTTGGTCATATTTCCAAGTAAACAAGCCTGACATGTCTCGTATGATTCAAAATCAAACGAAGTTAGAAGACCATCACCATGGAGCTTCTTCATGCGCTTTTCACTTATATGCCCCAAATGACAATGCCATAAATAGGTAGGACTCAAATCATTAGGCCGAAGCCTTTTAGCACTAACATTGTAAACAGATGCATCATCAAGATTTAAAATAAATAACCCATTCACAATGGGAGCATTAGCCATAAACATAGCATTCTTAGAGATTACACAACCATTGTTTGCACTCGCGAATGAATAACCATCCCTCATCAAACATGAAGGTGATAAAATGTTTCGACGCATACTTGGAATGTAATAACAATTATTCAACTCCATAATTTATCCTGACAGAAGGTGAAGTTGCATGACGCCGATAAACAATGCAGCAACCCTTTCTTTATTTCCGACGCGAAAATCCACTTCGCCTTTCTGCACTTCTCTAGTCCTTATTAGCCCCTGCATCGAATTTCAAATATGAGCAACCGATCCGGTATCAAATACCCAAGAGTTAACATAGGAATTAGCGAGAAGAATGTCCACAACATTTACAACAAGCGTACCTGAGTGGGAAGTACTCTTACTTCCACTCTTCTTCAAAGAAGCCTGGTACTTGCTATAGTTTCTCTTCCAGTGGCCATGTTCATGACAAAAGAAGCACTCAGTGTCTTCTACAGGTCCAGCCTTTTGCTTGGTGCAGGCTTAGGGATCGTATCCTTAGCCTTGCCCTTCTTCTTCCAAGAAGTACCCTTTTTCTTGAAGCTAGGCTTGTTCTGCACATCCATCACATGGCTATGCCCTGCACACTTCTTCATGTCACTTTCTGCTGTTTTTAGCATACCTCATAACTCATTAAGACCCTTCTCCACCCCATGCATATGGTAGTTCGAAATGAACTGCCCATAGCTGGATGGAAGAGACGCCAAAATGAAGTCAGTGGCCAACTCTTGGCCTAGTGGAAAACCAAGCTTTTCCAAAGTCTGACCGTAACCAACCATTTTGATCACATGGGGGCCTACAACTTCTCCTCTGCTAGCTTGCATTCGACAAAGGACTTGGCAACATTGTGCCTCTCAGTCCTTGCCTGATCTTGGAACATGTCCTTAAGCGCGACGATCAAATCGTACGCTTCCTGATCCTCAAACTTCTTTTGGAGTTCAGGTTCCATGCATGCAAGGATAAGACAGCTAACCTCAAGATAATCATCACATGCTCTCTTGTAGGCGTTCTTTAGGACATCAGATGCATTATCAGCAGGTTCATCGGGGATTGGGGTATCCAGAACCGTTTCCTTTTTATCAGACCTGAGAACAATTCTCAGGTTACGGACCCAGTCCGAATAGTTTGTTCCATTTAGTTTATCTTTGTCAAGAATCGAACACAAAGAGAAAGGTGATGTAGTGTTCGGTGCCATTGATCTACAACAGAAAACATTCAAAATACTAATCCATGTAACCATGAAAGAGTAAAACATATTAAACAATTCAATAGCATATACTCACACTTAAATCAATATCCCTCTATTGATACTAAGTGATTCAAGATCCACAATTAACAAGTCGACTAGTGAGCTTTAGCATCACTCCTAGAAGACAAGGTAAATCGGTAAGCAACACTTGCTAATCATATCACATATGACTCTTGTTGTTGGGTGACATCTCTATGTCAAAACTAGGCGCCCAACTTTTATTCCCCAAGGTCCTTAACTGTTAAGATGACCTTGTCAAGCTCACCAACCCTTATGCGTGTAGGTATCCGATACAAACCCATCCAGCCAAGGAAAACCGCGGCACCCTAATTTCATAGGCCCACCTTGATTGTACAGGGCATAGGATGGTGCAAGGTTTGGTTGGGAGGGCATGGTTTAACTTAAACTTTGTGAGGGATCGTTCTACTTCTATCATCTAAGCATGCATAGTAGTAAAACGCATAAGAATAACATTCACATAGATGTGACACGGTATGGCCCATTTTCTCATGGTGATATCCATCGCCATAGAACCTGTCCACCATGATGATCTCCATCTTCATGTTCCATGTGAGCCATCCTCCAAGTGATGAGTCCTCCAAGAACTAATACAAGCTATTACTCCTAATAGCTAGTAATCAAAATTACATAGTATTGGGATCATCACAAGTTGGTACGCAGGCCATTACAATAAATGACAACACATATGACTCCAGCCGTGTTGCCCTACTCACGACATGCAGGTCATGCAAAATTTCATACATGCATCACATACATATATGGGCCATACTGATCACATACATCCTGCAAAAACAAGTTATGCATAGAATCGCATTCTACCAGATCATGTGACATTGCAGCACCTAGTTACCTTAACGAGATACAAAAGGGGCTACGATTAAGGGGGGTCTAGGGGGTCTCCCCCTGCGGGGTTCGAAGGGGCAGCGCCCCTCGCGGTATCTCCGTGCATCCGGAAAACCGTGAAAAATGACAGATCGAATCTTCACAATTTTCTTTAAGGATATTGATCGACAAATCAAATTTACCATAAACCGACTCCTGTCCTGATTAAATCAAACTCCTTTGATCACGGTACATCGATTTTAGATCTAGGTTCCGATTCGATCTATCATATTGATCTTCGCGTGATTCAACAGGATTTATGTGTCACTATCTACCCCGATGGCGAAAACCGACCGGTAGGGGTAAGTCGTTTGACAACCTCAGAATTACGATCACGGAAAGCAAGATCATAGACCAATCCTGAACCACCGCCATATAAACGATCACATCATTCATATCAATCTGCATATCACCATATGCAAACATCCCGAACCTATAACTAAACAGCATCGGCTCTGATACCACTGAAGGGATACGGGTAGGCTACACTAGCGCAAATCATTTTCTACCGCGTATACCAGGATTACTGTTGTCATAGATCACGGGATTACCACTAGACACGCAGTTGCGGAATTGATGAAGCGCGTCAAGGCAGTGTAGACGTTCCACGTCTCCTCCTTCTCCTCGTCCAACGAGAAGCTCCCCTTCCGCGGCTCGTCCAAGCGCTACAGATGCAGCGCCTCCGAGGTATCCACACGTACAGGGTGGAAGCGTCAGACGCCGGACTGCTAGGTCCGCGCGCGCGACACAGGCATGAGGAGTGGCGGCTGGGTGGAATGATCTCTGGTCTAACCCTGGCCAGCTCGCCCCACCCTCTCTTATATAGGCGTCCCTAGTGGGATTCTACATTAGCAACCCATTAGTAGCCTAAGCCTGGTCTAATTCGGATCCAATCCTTATTAGGTTTCCAGCCCCTTAAGTGTGTGACCCTATAGGTTCATATGCGTATAGACATGACACGAATACACTTATTCTGTCAATAGTTGGTAGCGGCCTCTAGCAAGACGTGCCAACTCCTAAACGCATACAAAGATCATATCGGATGAACCATCACAAGGTTTAGTACATGTCTTTCCTTTTGCCTCATGATATTTGGTCTAGCTCCAAGCTGACCTCCCTTTCTCGATACCGTGATTCGAAATCCATTTACTAGGTTAACTCTTAACCATATGTAGCACGGCCATGCATTTCTGGATCCGATCACTCGAGGGGCTCAGAGATATCTCTCTCAAGTAGAGAGGGGCAAATACCATCTTGATTGACCATGCCTTGCAGCATGCTTCAGGACAAACCCAAAAGTTACCTTTATAACTATCATGTTACGGTGCGGCGTTTGATAGCCCCAAAGTAGGTCGATCCACATCTCAAGTACATGCCACAATCTCAGGTCTAAGGACAAAACGTACACGATATGTAGAGAGAGAGCTGCAACTAATTGCCAGTCTCAAGTTGGGTCAGTCCAACCCCATGTTCATAACATGTGTCCACATCATTGGTTTGACATCTCCATGTCTATGACTTGCGAAACATAGTCATCAACCAATCGATGTGCTAGTCTAATATTCACATGTGTCCTCACATGAACTCCGACTAGGGACAACTATTAAATAACCATACAAGTAAAGAGTTTCACAAACAATTCACATAATTGCCAATCAATACAAGTTGTCTGATATGGATATTCAAGGAACATTACAATAACTCATGGATACATATGAAATATAATCATCTCTATGATTGCCTCTAGGGCATATTTACTTCACCTACCGCCTCAAGCATGTGGAGTCTGGAGTCGCATACTCCAACCCATGGAACATCGCACAACTACGACGCTTCTACCCCTAGCTATCGCCCTTTACTTTCAATAAGGCTATTCAGCCGAACAATGTACCTCCTCATTACGATATGAATAAAGCTAAGTGTCTCGCCCGAAAATTTATCTTTTCCTTGCATTCCTTTATGCTACAACACACTCGGGGGCTCCCCCTCACCTCATGACTTCGTCGACCGAGGATAACGCATGTACACCTGAGTAGCTGATTACGTCAGGCTAACGAAAAGGCATGTATAAAACCAAGCACCACGTGCTAATACAATAAACCTTTACAACAAAGGGCACAACACGCCCAGTCGAAAGACATACAAGTTTTACATCTATCTTTTTTACAGGAGCTACCTATTCTGAAGGATCACCTACACACGATGCTCAAAAAGATCCACAACCTCCTCGGCATACTGTCTCACAGCTGTATTGCGGGCGCATGTACCATAGGACACTATCTGGCCGAGGGGGCGGCCCAGCCGCCACAGCCGCAAGATTCACATCAGGGTGATGCAGCTGCACGAGGGAAAGGGCGGCCTTCACCCCTGCAACCAACTGGTGCCGCACCAACTCCCTGACGTGACACACGTCTCGAAACTTCGCCAGCAAGCCCCAGAGAGTCGACGGTGCTTCATGAAGGGGAAACATGACGTGCAGAATCGACGCTAGGGAAGTCTTCACCTGCCACAGCACCCGCGACACCTGATGAGCACGATCCTGCATAGTCGCAAGGACCGTGGCACGGTCGCGATCCATCCAGAAAAAGCCACCGGCTTCCATATCCTGCTGGGTCAAGCAGTTGATCCGAACTGCAACACGCTCCTTCTCCTCCCTCGGAACAAGGTTGGCACCTGCAGCAACTATAAAGTAAGATGACCCGCAAACAAGGCGCATCCGAAAATAAGCAGCAGCTCAAAGAAACTTACACTGCAGCTGCTCAGCCAACCGCTACAGCTCACCCGTCAGATATTCCTCTCTGGCGGTACCTCGCTCCGCCTTCAACTTCCAAACATCCACATGGCCTCGGATCCCAAGTATCTCCTTCTCAAGACTACGGACGCAGTCACGAAGAAAAACAAGCTACGACGCATCATCCAAGGATGGTCGTGGCTGCGGGGCAGACGAAGTATCGATGGGGTCCTCACCCGAAGGTCCCTAAAGGAAAACAGACAAGGATATGAACAACACATGAATGAGCAACAGCTCGAAGGCTCATTTATATACAACAAAATCCACTACGTGGCACATGGAAATTGTTCATCAAAATATTACAACAAAGGTAGAAGACAACTATCCTAAAACTACAAATCCTGAGTGGCCTCGGAGCCAGAGTGCCTGCTCTTGACCTCCTCCTGTTTCTTCGCCGCATACTCCGCCAGAAGGTCAATAAGCTTTGGCCCATAGCGCTTACAGCGAGCAGCGTAGAGAGCAAAAGCTACCTCGGAACCGTCGGAAGCCGTTGGCATCTGGGAGGTGACCTGGTGAAGATCTAGATCCACCCCGGATGCCATGGCCATGGCCAGGCCCATGGAAGCGCCGATGCCCTTCTGCTTACGCTTGTAGGCCCCAGGTGCATCCGCGGACAGCGCATCCGCCAAAGAATCGACATCCTCAAGGGCAGCACCCTAGGGAACGAGCTCCTTGTATAAGCGCCCGAGGATTTCCTTGGCCTTGGCAAGGGAGCCAACCGCAGTACTGCAGCGGTCTTCAACCGCCGCAGCGACATCATCCAGAGCACTACCGTGCTCCAGGGCACTGCAGTTAAACTCAATACCTGCGGCATCTGGAGCAAATGAAAAGTATAGTAAGAACTGAATAATGACATGGAGACACAGCAGCCAAAAAAACCAAAGGAAGGAAAAGCACTCACCAGAGATGTCCTTGGCAGCAGCCATCAGTTTTTCGGCCACCTCCTTCTTGTGCGCAGCCGTAACGGTGGCGAGCTGCTCCTTGCGATCCGAAGCCTCACGTTGCAGGCGCTCCCTAGCCGCTGTGGCATCAGCCATCTCCTGTTACAGGCGCTATTTTGCCCCAACGGCATCCTCGACCTTTTTCTCCGCTCGCCCCAAGGATATTTTTGAGAGCATCAAGCTCGCGGAGGGCAGTACTATTCTCATATGCAAAACAACAAGAAAGCAATGAGCTCGGAAGCAGACGAAAACAAAAATGAATAGGATCAATTTAGCAGTTACCCTGAAGCTGCCGCAGGCTGGCTTCCAGCGCCAGGTGCTGCTGCAGAAGCAGGTTCGCACCATGCACAAAGGGCAGCAAGAAGAAACAAATGATTACAAAAGGGCTCGGGGGCTGCGCCCAAGAAACGAGCAAGACATCAAACACATGAAATATGCTCGGGGGCTCCCCCTGAGACATGCAGAAAAGAAGCAAAATCAACAGATCATCCGAAAAAGGCTCGCGGGCTCCCCCTACAACAAGAGAGACAACAACTTACATGTTGAGACGGAGACTTCGAAGGTCCCGGTGCGGTCTTATAGGCCACGATCACTTGATCCTCCTGCGGATAAAGCTTCGAAGCATCACCCCCAGAGGTGGCCACCGTCTGAGATGGAGGAGGCGTCATCTTCGACTCCCCTACTGCCTCCTGAGTGGCATCGCTGAAAGAGCCCTCAGAGGAGTGGATGCAAGGAACAAACCTATCAAAAAGCAAGAAGACAAGAAAATAATGAATCGCATCAGAAGATACTTATGAGTCCATGTCTCTCAAGTCAAAAACAAGCAGCGCCCTCTTGCCTTTCTTCTCTTCCTTCTTCCTCTTCGCCGGCGGATGCGGCGCTACAGCCCGCACGGGCACGACCGGGATAGGTGAGGAAGAGGCGCCGTCACCTCCACTATGGCGGACAAGGAACGACGGGTCCCTAGGCATCGGCGGAGTAGAGGAATCCAAAGATTCGCTCAAGCTCCGTGCCCGCTTTCGGGTCCGCCCCTCGCTCGCCTCGGGGGATTCCTCAGTCGGCGACTACGCCGGTGGAAGCTCGGACTCGGAATCCACGACCTCCTTGTTCAGCGTGTCCGGAAACCGTTCGGGTAGTGGAGGGACCATGCCAGGTACCTTGAACTCCTGCACAATGAAGAGAACTTTCAGAAAAGATAATTACAAGGAAACACACTCGAAAAAAGCGCTATGCGTATGTTGCAGATCTACACCTGAGGAACCGGTCGAGAAGCACTGAACGGGGGGGGGGGAGGCGATTTCCCTGGAATGTCCTCGTCGGACTTGAACTTCAGCAGTGGCCGAAGAACTCTATCGAGGTCCCCCTTGGAGAGCTCTTCAGCCGCAACTCTCGTCGGGTCGTGGCAGCCAGAATAAAGGAACATCGGGTGCGCCCTAGCCTGGAGTGGCTACACCCGGTGTTTGAGGAAGGTGCGGATGATGTCCACACCATTCACCTCTTTCTCGGGAACCACCTGGAGGGCCTCCACCCGACGATAGAGCTCCTCTATCTCCTCCACCTCGCCCTCCAGGATATGATTCTTCTAGGATCTCTTATTCAAGATATCCTGGGTGGAGTCAAAAGGGGCAAGGCCAAAGTCTTGCCCGTCCACTATGGAGTCGCGGATATAAAACCACTTCTTCCGCCAGTATTGGACGGACTCAGACATAGAAAAAGAGAAGAAAAGAAAAGTGGATCAAAGTGAAATGATGTAGCCACCAATCGGATAAACTCCGTCGGAGCCGGACTGCCTCTTCATGGAATAGGGCTTCCGAAAGAGGCCAAAGTGCGGCTCGATACCGAGATAGCACTCGCAAAAAGTGATGAAGTAGGCGATGTGGAGAAGAGAATTGGGCGAAAGATGGTGGAGTTGGATGCCATAGAAAAACAACAGTCCATGGAGAAAATCATGGACTGGGAGCAACAGGACGTGAAGAACAAAAGCAACAAACATCACCCAAACCCTGCGGGTGGACGGGGAATTACCTCATCGCCGGGGACCCTGACGGCGTCCCTGTCCTGCGGGATCAAACCCGCCTCACACAACTTGCGCAGATCGCCCTCATGCGTCTCCGAGCGCCGCCACCCACCATCGGTGATACGAGTGGCGGCGGTGCCCTTCTTGCCGCCGGCAGCGGCACTGGTGCCCGCTACGGTGGAGGCCTTCTTCGATTTCCCCATCACTTTGCGTCGACGGCGGCGGTGCGAGCGCAAGAACGAGGAAGGGAATGATCGGAGAACGTCCAGCGCGCAACGTGAAGAGCTCAAGAAAATGGAAGCAGTAGAAAGAAAATGCCTAGGGTGAAAACAAACTACAGTGTTCCCCACAATTATAAGGACAAAGACGATGAACACGGACCGTTCATCTGGAAGAGCTAATGCCAGAATCAGATCCAACCGTACACGTTTCAACACAGCAGTGAACCGTCGCTTGCACGCCGTCCACTACACCACGGAAACTGAGGAGACGCCGTAATTCTCGCCACGTCGCGCATGACCAGTCAACTCCAAGTCAGAAAGTGGGACCCATGTCTATCCGGTCACATCATCTCTGGCACCGCAGATGGTTGAGGTCACCGATCGTCAGCACTGACGTTATCAAAACCACGCTAGCAATGGTAACATATCTTCAGCTGACAGCTAAAAGTACTCACTCGAATCTACGATCCGAGCAACTACTCGGGGGCTACTCCTATCAGGAGCACTGGCCGTGCACCCGAGGCACGAATAAGGTACTACACCAATGATTTATTCTTAGAGTCCTACGTCAAGTCTACGACTCCACTACGGACTCGGGGGCTACTCCCATAGGGAGGATTGATTCAAGTACCCGAAAAAATTGTGTCCTACGGACCTGAAGCCAACAACGTCTGTATTAAAGTCTCTGCTCGAGTCTACGATCCTTCGGATCATAATACAAAAACATTTTGGCAACTTTGCCCCAATCAACGCTAAGTGAGCAACATCCTCCTTGGCCACCCAAAACACCTCCGCGGTGATAAAATTTCGGATGTTGTGTCTGCGACGCAAAGATAAGACCTACAGATACCATCTGATGGCCTGGTAACGCACCCGACTGCGTTCTGCTAGTAAAGTTCGTGCCAACAGGCGCGATGAAAATCCCGACGGACGCGTTGGGTACATCATTTGAAAATTACTGGGATTCGACTCCTATAAGACCTCAATAGCCTGAGTCGAATTACGTCAGCATCTGTTCCGGGTTCGAGTCTAGGAACTCGAATCTGAAGAAGATCATGTTGCTTTGTCCTAAGACAGTTAACTGACCCTGATCCGTCAAAGAGTCAGGCACACGCATCAACAATCCCTACACACTAAGATTATTCTTTTCTGAACAGAAACAACTTCACTCAAAAGATTGGAGAGTCCTCAGCCGAATCTACGATTCGACTGAACACTCGGGGGCTACTGACATGGTTATACCCTACGGGTACACGACATTAGCATACCTGGTCCAGCCCAAGGAAGGCCCACAAGAATATACGCGGTCCATGGAGATTTTCGGATGGCCAAGCCCATGACATCTTCGAATCCTTGGAGAACAAGACTAGAACGGATAGAATATTCAAAGGGGCAAACCCTAAAACTTGTAACCGACTCGATCTGTGCCCGAGACCTGCCTAACTCTATATAAAGGCTAGGAGGACACGGCGAGAAGGACCAATCCGGCCACATGATCTACTCCGAGCCGGCGCCTCCAGAGTAATGACCGCCTGCTCCACGGGAGGACAAAGGCCGCGCACGCGGAACTCCCTCCAGCCAGATCGATCTCTCATGCATGCCATCACGCATGCAAAGAAGCACATCTCAATCTCGGGATTCAGCTGGGATTCAGCTCCACGGATGGGAAACCCTCCAAAACCATCGACCTCCTGCACCATCGAGTTGTCTACATATAACCGAGCATCTGCACTGCATCGAGCCGGACTACAACAACCCGAACATCTATGTCAAGCTGTACGACTACACCAAGATCTTCGTCGAGCACATCCACGGAGAAGCGACATCAATATCATCCACACGCCAGTCCGGTGTGGAACACTACTATGCCGACTTCTCCGACATCAAGGCTTCGACATCATCGCCGCCACAAGGGACGCCTTCGAGTGACGATCATCGCCGACACACCTACTCCTTCATCGCCGACACATTATCCTCAAGGTCTACATCTACGTGGTCTTCATCAACACCTTCGTCGACACATTGCCGCCGCCGCTATACTCGTCCACATGATGGACATACAACTACAACGCCCTCTGACAGTACAGTTGTAAGGCACGACGACGACATCGCCGCGTCCACGACCCCGATGACTGCATCAACAAACCAGCATCACAATGTGACGCCCCTACGACCGCGTATATGGTTCTCGCAAAACCTTGTGTGCTTGGTGGGTTCCTCCGGTCCTGGCAAAACCGGTGGTCTCACTTATGACCGCGTCCAAGAGACGCCCCGATGGTACCTTTACAAGGTACAAAACGTCCACAACTGCAGCTTTCTCAACAACAACAACAAAAAACTGCGCAATTTTTTGCGCATCCGGCAATGGCGGCCACACCATTACGATGACTACGACATCGACCACACCTACATCGACCACTGATACATCACGATCGGCTACCTCGACATCGACATCAAGAACAACGTCTACAACAACTCAAGAACTCCAGTCAACAGCGTCCGCGTCGTCACTTGCGTCCACGCCACTCCCGATGTGACTGCGGGAGGGAAGAGGGGCACTAAAAAGGGACGCAGTCACCGCCCCTAGGTGCCAGCCATGATCATGTCCACACAGGTGATGATGACAAGGAGAAGATGACGACGAAAGCGCAAGGCTTCAAATCCAGTCGCAAGCGTCCGCTTCACTCCCGCTCCGACTGAGGGGGATGTTAGGATACGTACACAACTAGAGATAGACTAGGACTTTAGAGATCATCTTGTATTTCAAGTCATAAGCTTCTTGCCCTCCAAGTTTGTACGTATATACCATGAGGGCCAAATCAATACATCGAAATATTAGGGATTCTATATTTTCTACATAGTACATCTCTAGAACGTTTATGAAAACTAGATTAGTTTGCTAAAAAATTCTAAATTATATAACAGATTTAGTAGAGTATAAGATATTTTTGAAGTTCCAACGCTTCTGTTCCTAAATGTGATATAGGTTTTGGGAGTTCAATTTAGGAACAGATGTAGTAGGTACAGCTCAGAGTGACTAGCTAGTTGCTGCTGTTGCTTCGTGTACTAGATGCTCTACCAGTGAAGGACCCAATACTAGCTAGGTACGGAGTAGAGTAGTAGCTAATTAGTAGAGTGAAAAAATAGTTGGTGCTCCTCCTAGCTTATCACAAGTGGATAAATTACCTAGTCGCCTCATGTTTTAGTACACGTGTAACAGACAGAAATTACAAGGATGGTGCAGTGCAAACCACAACCCTAGAAATCAGAATATAAGCAAATGAATTTGAGTTGCAAACCACAAGCTATTTACTAGATGAGGATTGCATCATAAGTAAAACAATTACTACATTTTGTTTGCCAAACTAAAACACACCAATGTAGTTGCTAAGTTCTAATAAGCATTCCCTTTTATTTTAACTAAAATAAATCAAGGTTGACATGATAGGATAATAACTTCTGAAGCACCCGATTTGCTCCTCCGAGTCAGAGTAGTATTCAACGTTGGACAAGAATTGATTAAGCTCCTCCTCGGACCATCTGCATCCAAATATCCTACTCGAAAAGAAATTGCCCCAGACACACCCAAATCTCCTTGGACAGAAATATCCTACTCAAACAGCTATAGAACCTTGGATGGTTCATCCTAGGGCCACAAGATCAGTTCGTTCTAGGGGGGCAGGGAGAGAACTGAAGAGAGATGCCTAACCGACGTTGTTCCCGTCGAGGATGTCAGGAGCAGAACGGGGTGATGGAGCCGAGGCGCTGCTCGGGACTGCTGTGGTAGAGGAGGACACCGGGAAGGAGGTCGCAGCAGGATCTCGCAGCCACTGGCGCTAGGAATGGCGACCCCAAGTTGCCGGTAATGAAGAAGATGGAGGTGCCTGGACGTCGCCTCGGTGACGCGGACGGCGGCAGGAGCTTGCGAGAAGAAAGGGGAACGAGAAGAGAATGGGTCGATCAATTTAGGGCAAACTTAAGCGAGTTCGCATCTGGGAAAAATGCGACTCCCGTACGATTACGCGAGTCGTATACGGGAAGAATGCGATTCCAATATGATGTTATGTGAGTTGCATTTATGAAGGATGCCCCTCTAATATAACGTTTGAGGACTTAGTCAAATAGAATACACATGTAGTATTTATCATAAAACAATTACTAGCTTAGAGGCTAGACACCCAGTCTTTTGGCCACCTAGGTTTGAATCCTGGTAGCCACCTTTTTTGGAAAAAAATGAACTATAAAAATATTCTAAAATTAATATAAACTATAAAACTAGTCCAAAATTAATATGAACTATAAAAAATAGTGTAAATATTTTAAATATCCAAATACTATTAAATCAATAGAAGTGATAATTAAGAATATTTCAATACATAATATTCCATCCAATTAGCATATAGAAGGGATAATTAAGAATGTGTCGATACATAATAATGCCCCCCACAAACACACGCACGCGGCACGTCGTGCTTTCATCGTTGGAGCAAGTTAGCGTTTCTTGTTGACAATTATCTTCCCGCCCCTTCTTTGTCACGGTTGAATAGGTTAGGTCCGGAACGTCTTCACTTTTCTCTTGAATGAGAGTCCTTGTTAGGTAGGCTTGTGATGTATGGTGCTTGGTCGCCGTATCCGTCTTCCATCTTCGGATCGTCGTACTGGTCAAAGTCTTACTCGTTGGCGACTCTGTCCATTCCGATGATGTTTCTTTTTCCTCTCTTGAAGACAACCCAGATAGGCTTTGACGGGTCGGTAATATAGAAGCATTGGTCGAATTTACTAGCCAAAACCCATGGCTCATTTCACGCGGGTACATTCGCGTTGGTGGTCTTTGACTTTGGAGGTATAACCATTATGGTGAAATACCGGTCTTCTTTTTCGACGCTCTTGGCCCACCTGACACGAAACATCGGCACCTACTCCGTAACATAGTCGAGCTCCCATATCTCCTCGATCCTTCTGTAGTATCTTTTCGGGATGTCGTTGGTATAGAATATCCCCGTTACCCCTGAGTTCTGGTAATCGCAGTTATTGTCCTTTTCCTCGGTGTAGAACGTGTATCCGTTGATACCGTATGCCTGATAGGTCATCAAGTAGTATGAGGCACCCTATGACAAGGAGAATATGAGTTTATCGTCCTCCGAAGACTCACCCTGCGGTGGACTATCAAGAACCTTCTTCCTAAACCACTTCGTGAAACCATAGTTGTGCTCTTTGATTACATCTTACTCCGTCCTCACCTGGCCGCGGTCAGCGTATTTCTTATTGATAAGTTCTTTGTGCTCATGTATATATGGATCGACCACCTGCAGGTGTTGTAGCGTGACCAGGTTTTCTATCTCAAAGTCCTTGGTTCTCCCCTCAAAGTTGACATGCTTTGCGCGCTGACCCTCGTGGTGACCCCATCCAGCGAGCCTCCCAAGGTGCATGTTGAATGACAGACCGATAGGGGTCTCGGTTTGTAGAAAGTTCGAGCACAAAGAGATGTGCTATTCGGCCAGGAAGCCGTTTGCTATGCTTCGATCTAGACAGGACCTATTACAAATGTATCCCTTGATGTGTCCATTCAGCCTTTCGAACGGCATCATGATTCGCAGAAATGGAGGCCCGAGTTGGACGATATCCTCCACGACATGGAGCAGCAGATGAAGCATGCCATCGAAGAATGCGGGAGGGAAGTAGATCTCGAGCTCGCATATTATCACCATGATATCCTCATGTAGCCTTGTGAGCTGCTTAATGCCTATCGACTTTCGAGAGATGACGTCAAAAAAGTTGTAGAGGCCAAACAGCATTTCACG
Organism: Avena insularis; assembly: GCA_023614405.1. Taxonomy (NCBI): domain Eukaryota; kingdom Viridiplantae; phylum Streptophyta; class Magnoliopsida; order Poales; family Poaceae; genus Avena; species Avena insularis. The sequence continues at coordinate 235,258,570 of CM042687.1, read as the reverse complement.
AACGTGCTTGTCATTATACCTCGGATCGCAACCGGAAGTACCTACGTCATCAGCACGGCGATGTCGTGAGACTTCATCCCGCTGAAGGGCTGCTTTGCCTCATCTAGCTATCTTCTTATCCTTCCTGCGTAGCCATTCGGAAATTTGACTATGAGGAGGCACTTCATAAACTGTGTGGCCTCCGCCTTGCTTAGAGTGAAGCACGCGGCCTTGAGCTTAACTTCGGCCTTCTTGACCTTTTTGCCCTTGCGATGACTATTTTACGTTTCCGTCTCCTTCTCCTCCGACTGATCATCGTCTTCATCGTCACTAGATGGTTAAAGGTCCTTCTTGAGTCCATATGCTTCAAGTCATTCCTCTCCTTCGGCCCAACTTTGGTCTTGTCGGTGTTAAGGATGGTGGCAAGCAGACTCTCCCCCACGTTCTTCGTGGTATGCATGTGATCAAGGCTATGAGGCACGCGGAGGAGCTTTAAGTATGGCAAGTCCCAGAAAACAAACCTTGCCTTCCAAAGCCTCAACAACGACTCTGGCTTCTTTTGGTTCTTTCCTGGCGCAGGGAACTCTTTCAAGTTTTTCAACAGCTCATCAATTTTTGCGCCGCTCCTCTGGTCTAGGATTCCTCGGAGCTCGACTATACCATCGAACAGATTTCCTAGTGACGAGGTTTGATCACGTCAATGCCCATTGTTATGGACTTGGGTTTTGTAGAAGATGGGGATGCTAGAGATCACGGAACGGTTAGCAAACAAGCAACACGGGGACACGAGGTTTACCCAGGTTCAGGCCCCCGGAGGGAAAACCCTACTCCTGCTTGTCTGCTCTTGATTATGGTGGAACCAAAGGTTACAAGGGTGCGCAGATGCAATCTGGCGTGGAGGTGTGTATGCGGTGGTGTGCGAGACAGAGATCTAGGTCGTACCCTCCTAGCCTTTATATAGAGGTAGGCAAGTCCCAGGTACAAGACCGAGTCGGTTACAGGTTTTAGGGTTTACCCCTTTGAATATTCTATCTACTCTAGTCTTGCTCTCCAAGGATCCGAAGGCATCATGGGCCTTGGCCACCCGAAAATCTTCATGGGCCGGCACATATTTGTCGTGGGCCTTCCTTGGGATGGACCAGGTATGCTAAGATCGTGTATCCGCAGGGTATAACCATGTCAGTAGCCCCCGAGTGTTCAGTCGAATCGTAGATTCGGCTGAGGACTCTTCAATCCTTCAGGTGCGGCTAATTCAAGTGTATAGGGATTGTTGATACGTGTGCCTGACTCTCCCGATGGATCAGGTTCAGTTAACTGTCTTAGGACAAAACAACACGATCTTCTTCAGATTTGAGTCCCTCGACTCGAACCCGGAACATATGCTGGCGTAATTCGACCCAGGCCGCGGAGGACTTATAGGAGTCGAATTCCAGTGAACTTTTACGTGAGGTACCCAACGCGTCCGTCGGGATTTTCCATCGCGCCTGCTGGCACGGATTCTTACTAGCAGAGCGCAGTCGTGTGCGTTGCCAGGCCACCAGATGGTATCTGTAGGTCTTATCTTTGCGTCGCAGACGTAGCATCCGAATGTTCATCACCGCGGAGGTGTTTCGGGTGGCCAAGGAGTATGCTACTCACTTAGCGTTAATTGGGACAGAGTGGCCGAAAAGTTTTACATGCTGATCCGAAGGATCGCACTCGAAAATGTTATAGGATGCGCGACCAGCGCTCCCTATGGGAGTAGCCCCCGAGTGTCTGTTCGAGTCGTAGACTCGAGCAGAGACTTTGATTCAGCCGTTTTTTTGGCTTAAGGTCCATAGGACACAAATTTTTCGGGTTCTTGAATCCATCCTCCGTATGGGAGTAGCCCCCGAGTCCGTAGTGGAGTCGCAGACTCGACGTAGGACTCGAAGAAAAGTTCCAAGGTATAGTGCTTTGATTATTTTTCGGGTGCGCTGCCAGCGCTCCTGATAGGAGTAGCCCCCGAGTAGTTAGTCGAATCGTAGATTCGAGTGAGTACTCTTAGCTGTGTAACCGAAGAAATGTAAATGTTGCTAGTATAACTTTTGATGATGTTAGTGCTAACGATCGGTGATCTCAAGCGTCTGCGGTGCCAGAGATGACGTGACTGGACGAACATGGGTCCCACCTTCTGACTTTGAGTTGACCGGTCACGCGCGACATGGAGATAATTACGGCGTCGCGATGATTTCCGTGCATAGTGGACGGCGTGGGAGCGACGGTTCGCTTCTGTGTTGAGACGTGGACGGTCAGAACTTGATGTTGTCTCTAGGTCTTCCCGATGGACGGTCATCGTGCATCGTCCTCGTCCTTATAATCATTGGGGAAAAGTTAGTTTGTTTTCACCGCAGCCATTCATGTGTCACTGCTCCCATCTTCTTTGAGCTTTTCTCACTGTGCACTAGAATTTCCCTGAGCCTTTCCTTCCTTGTTTCTTCGCGTTCGTCGTCGTCGCCGCCGCACTGCAATGGGGAAGTCCAAGAAGGCCTCTACTGCAGGTGGTACTAGTGCTGCCGCCAGTGGCAAGAAGGGTTCCGCCGCCACCCGCGTCACCGATGGTGGCTGGTGGCCATCGGAGACGCATGAGGGTGACCTCCGCAAGCTCCATGAGCGGGGCCTGATCCCGCGGGTTAGGGAGGCTGTCAAACTTCCCGGCGACGAGGTAATACCCCGTCCTCCCACTGGGTTTCGGGTTATTTTCATCGCCTTTGTCCTTCGGGGCCTTTCCTTCCCAATCCTCGATTTTCTCCGTGGATTGCTTTTTCTTTATGGCATCCAGCTTCATCATCTTTCGCCAAACTCTCTTCTTCATGTCGCCTGTTTCATCACATTCTGCGAGTGCTGGCTCGGTATCGAGCCGCACTTTGGCCTCTTCTGGAAACTCTATTCCGTAAAGAGGCAATCTGGCTCTGATGGTGTTTATCCCATTGGGGGCTGCATCATTTCCCTCAAATCCAACCTTCTTTTCTTCTCCTTTTCTATGCCCGAATCTATCCAGTACTGGCGGAGGCGATGGTTTTACATCCGTGACTCCACGGTGGCCGGACAGGAATTTGGTCATGCTCCTTTCGACCCCTCCCAGAAAATCGATCCGAAGAGGTCCTGGAAGAACCAGATCTTGGATGACGAGGTGGCAGATATAGAGGGGCTCTATCATCGAGTGGAGGATCTTCAGCTGATTCCGGATAAAGAGGTGAACGGTGTGGATATCATCTGTACCTTTCTCAAACATCGGGTGCAGCCGCTCCAGGCTAGGGCGCACCCGATGTTCCTTTATTCTGGTCGCCGCGATCTAACTAGGGTTTCGGCTGAGGAGTTCTCCAAGGGGTATCTCGATAGGATCCTTCACCCACTGCTGAAATACATGGCTGGAGAGGATATCCCGGGGAAGTCGCTGACTTGTCCGTTCTCTGCTTCTTGTCCGGTTCTGCAGGTGTAGATCTAGGACGTGCGCGTAGCACTATTTTCGATTGCGTTTTCCTTATACTTTTTTGTGCTAAAAATTTGTTTCTTTCTTGCGCAGGAATTCAAGGTGCCAGGTATGTCACCTCCACTGCCTGAATTGTTCCCGGATGCACCGGACAATGAGGTAGTGGACTCCATGTCTGAACTTCCGTCGGCGCGGTCACCAGCCGAAGAAGCCATCAAGTCGAGCGAGGAGCACACTCGAAAGCGGACAAGGAGTTCAAGTGAATCGTCGGATGCTTTGACTCCGCCGACGCCTAGGAACCCACTGTTCCTTGAGCGTCACAGTGGAGGTCATGGGGTCTCTTCCTCTCCTATTCCGGCCGTGCCCGTGCGGGCTGTGGCACCGCAACCGCCGGCGAAGTGGAAGAAGGAAGAGAAGAAGGAAGAGAAGAAAGAGGAGAAGAAGGGCAGGAGGACCCCGCCTGTCTTCGACTTGAGCGATTTCGATTCGTAAGTTGATCCAGCTGCTGATTTGTTCTCGCTTGTTTTTGCTTGCTTGTACTTATCTGAAACTTCGTTTTGTAGCCACTCCACCGACGGCTCCTTCAGCGATGGCACTCAGGAGATGGTGGGGGAATCGAAGGTTGTTCCTCCTCCTCCTCAGACGGTGGCCACCTCTGAGGGCGCTGCTTCGAACCCTTCTCCGCAGGAGGCTCGGGTGGTTGTCCCCCATAAGACTTCGGCTGGACCTTCGGAGTCGCCGTCTAATCACGTAAGTTTCTTCGTTCTTGCCGCGGGAGGAGCCCCCGGGCATTTTCGGGTGATCTGCTGATCACTTTTGTTTTTGCTTCTTGTCTCGGGGGGAGCCCCCGAGCATCTGTAGGATGATCTGCTGATCAATTTTCTTTGAGTATCGGGGGGAGCCCCCCGAGCGTTTTTTGTATGTGTAACTTGTTTTTCTCGTTCTTTGGGCATATCTCCCGAGCCTTTCTTTTGACGAGTAGTATCTTTTGCAGCCTTTTGTGAACGGCGCTAACCAGCTGGTGCAGCAGCACCTGGTGCTGGAGGCTAGCTTCAAGGTAAGTTCATGAGTTGATCTTTTTGCTTATTTTTCTATTTCTTTTTCTGTGATCTGATAAGTGTTCTGCTGATTGCAGAGGACAACAATGCCACCCTCCGCGAGCTTGATGCTCTCAAAAAGAGCCTTGGGCGAGCGGAGAAGAAGGCCGAGGACGCCGTAGGTGTGAAGGAGCGCCTCGAGCAGGAGCTAGCCAACGCAGCTGCAGCCAAGGAGCGCCTGCAGCAGGAGGCGACGGACCGCAAGGAGCAACTCGCCACCGCTGCGGCCTCGCGCGAGAAGGAGGTAGCCGGCAAGCTGATGGCGGCTGCCAAGGCTATTTCGGATGAGTGGTTTCGTCTTTCCCTTTTTTAGCTTCCTTGTCTTTTCTTGTTGTGCTTTGTATTCACGTTGCCCCTTTTATTTCTGTAGATGCCGCAGGCATCGAGTTTGACCGTGATGCTCTGGAGCATGGGAGTGTTCTGGGTGATGCCACTGTGGTGGTCGAAGACCGCTGCAGTACCGTGGTCAGCTCACTTGCCAAGGCCAAGGAAGTTCTCGGGCGCTTCTATAAGGAGCTCGTCCCCAAGGGTGTCGCCCTCGAGGATGTCGATGCCTTGGCGAATGCGCTGTCAGCCGAAGCGCCTGCGGCGTACAAGTGCAAGCAGAAAGGCATTGGTGCGTCCGTCAGGCTGGCGATGGCCCTGGCGTCTAGAGCAGAGCTGGATCTTCATCAGGTCACCTCCCGGATGCCGACGGCTGCTGACGGATCTGAGGTAGCCTTCGCCCTCTATGCTGCCCACTGTAAACGTTATGGGCCGAAGTTGATTGACTTGCTGGCTGAGTACGCGTTGAGGCAGCAGGGAGAGGCCAAGAGCAGGCAATCCGGCTCCGAGGCTACTCAGGATGCAGCTTCTTAGGCCTTGTAGTTGTAGGATAGATTTTGTTTCCTTTGTCATAATTATATCTATGAATAGTCCTTGTGCCACGCAGTGGCTTTTTGCTGCACATAATGAATTTCCGAGTTCTATGTTCATTCGTCTGCTTGTTCATATCCTTGTCTTCTTTTACTCTAGGGGCCTTCGGGTGATGATCCTGTTGACACTTCGTCTGCACCACAGCTGCGGCCATCCTTGGATGGTGCGTCACACCTTGTGTTTCTTCAAGACCGCATCCGTAGTCTTGAGAAAGAATTGCTTGGAGTGCGTGGCCACACCGATGTTTGGAAATCGAAGGCAGAGCGAGGCGCTGCCAGAGAGGAGTATTTGATGGGGGAGTTGCGTCGTTTGTCCGAACAGCTTCAATGTGAGTTTCTCGAGCTGCTGCTCATTGTTTCGGATGCGCCTGTTGGCCTTTCATCTTACTTTTTGCAAGTATTGCAGGTGCTAACCTTGCTCCGAAGGAGGAAAAGGAGCGTGTTGCTGTTCGGATCAACTGCCTGACCCAACAGGACATGGAGGCCGGCGGGTTCTTCTGGATGGGCCGTGATCGTGCCCTAGTCCTTGCGACTGTGCAGGATCGTGTCCACCAGGTATCGCAGGTGCTGTGTCAGGCAAAGTCTTCGTTGGCGTCAGTTCTGCACGCGATGTTTCCACTGGATGAGGCGCTGTCGACTCTCTGGGCTTGCTGGCGAAGTTTCGAAATGTGCATCATGTCAGGGAACTGGTGCGGCATCAGCTTGTCGTGGGAGTGAAGGCCACGCTTTCCCTTGTGCAATTACATCGTCCTGATGTAGATCTGTCTGCTGAAGCGGCTGGGCCGCCTCTTCGGCCGGATGGTGGCGAGTGGGATATGCGTCCATATTATGCGGCTGTAAGGCAGCATGCCGAACAAATTGTAGATCTGTTTGAGCAGCGTGCGTAGGTTATTCTTCAGAATAGGTAGGACCTGTAAAAAAGATAGATGTAAAATTTGTATATGTTCGACTGGGTGTGTTGTGCCCTTTATTGTAAAGGTTTATTTTTGTTTAGCACGTGGTGCTTTTTTTTGTATATGTGTCCTTTTCGTTAGCCTGACGTGGTCAGCTACTCAGGTGTACACGTGTTATCCTCAGCCGACGAAGTTGTGAGGTGGGGGGAGCCCCCCGAGTGTGTTGTAACATGGAGTAAAATGCAGACAATAGGTGAAAATTTTGGGGCAAGACACTTAGCTTTATTCATATCGTAAGGAGGAGGTACATTGTTCGGCTGAGTAGCCTTGGCTGAATAGCCTTATTGAAAGTAAAAGGAGGGGGGTAGCTAGGGGTAGAAGCGTCACAGTTGTGCGACGTTCCATGGGTTGGAGTATGCGAATCCAGACTCCACGTGCTTGAGGCGATAGGCGCCACCTGGGATGACTTCAGTGACGATGTAGGGTCCTTCCCATGGTGACTCGAATTTCTTCGGTCGCTCTTGCTTGGGTCGCAAGACTAGGTCTCCTTCGACGAAGGACCTTGGGCGCAGCCGTCGGCTGTGGTAGTTGCGGAGGCTCTGTTGGTACACCGCTGATCGAGCTGCTGCTATGTCACGTGCCTCGTCGAGTGTGTCGATGGCGTCTTCGAGTGTGGCCATCGATTCGGCTTCGCTGTAAGCGACGACCCGTGGGGCCTTGTGGCGTACCTCTGCTGGTAGCACGGCTTCGGCTCCGTGCACCATGAAGAAAGGCGTGTAGCCAGTTGAGCTATTTGGCGTTGTGCGCAGGCTCCACAGGACCAAGGGTAGTTCTTGTGTCCAGGCTGCTGCGAGTCGCTCGAGTGGGCTCATTAGGCGCTTCTTGATGCCAGCATCGACGAGGCCGTTGGCCCTTTTGAGCTGCCCGTTCGTTTGTGGGTGCGCCACGGAGGCATATGTGATGTTGATTCCGAGGTCTTCACAGAAGTCCTGAAATTATTTGGAGATGAAGTTCTACCCATTGTCGGTGATGATGCTATGAGGCACGCCGAACCTGTAGACAAGGGATTCGAAGAACATGATGGCCTTTTTGCCTTTTTGGTTAGTGACGGGCATGGCCTCGATCCACTTGGTGAATTTGTCGACTGCGACCAGGAGGTAGACGTGACCTCCTTTCGAGGACCTTGGCAGTTTGCCGATCATGTCGAGGCCCCATTGGGCGAAGGGCCAGGCTAAAGGTATGGTCCTGAGCTCTGATCCGGGTGCGTGCGGTTTATCTGCAAACCTTTGGCACCCGTTGCATCTTCGGACGATGTCCTTGGCGTCGTTCATGGACGTTGGCTAGTAGAATCCAGCTCGTAGAGCTTTGGCGACGAGGGAGCGACTGCCCGTATGATGGACGCAGATGCCCTCGTGGATGTCTTGAAGGATAGTTTTGCCATCACCGATGGTGACGCACCTTTGCAGTACACCTAACATGCTTCGCTTGTACAGCTCGCCATTAATGATGGTGAAGGCCTTGGACCGGCGAGATATGCGTCGGGCGTCTGTCGGGCTGTCGGGCAGTTCTCCGTCTATCAGATATCTGAGGTATGGCCTTGTCCATGTTTCTTCGACTGCCATAACCTGCATCAGATTGACCACTGCAACCTCTGTGTCGATATTTTCAGGTCCTTCCTGTCCTTCGGGTAGCGCGGCCCTCGAGTGCTCTACTTCTTCGGGTGATCCCTTGGGGAATTTCCTTTTGATGGACGGCATGCATATTTGTTCGAGGAACACACCTGGTGGCACTCGTGCGCAGGTGGATCCGATGTTGGTGAGTCTGTCAGCCTCTTCGTTTCTTTCTCTTCCAACATGCCGAAGCTCGCAGCCGTCAAAGTCTCCTTCGAGTGCGTTTTAGAGTGCGTGGTACGCAATCATGTTGGCGGCGTGCGCATCGCACTCGTTCATCGTCTGCTGGACGACGAGGTTGGAGTCACCGTAGATGACGAAGCGTGTTGCGCCGCAGATCTTGGCCATCCTCATGCCATGGATGAGGGCCTCGTATTCGGCTTCATTGTTGGAAGATCGAAACTTCATCCGGAGGACGTACTTCATCTTGTCGCCCTGCGAGGAGGTCAGTATGACCCCGGCTCCTGCTCCGGCCTCGCGCTTGGAGCCGTTGAAGTGCATTGTCCATGACTATGTCATGTCTGGGGTGTCTGGCAGTTGCAGTTCCATCCAGTGTACGAGGAAGTCCGGGAGGACTTGAGACTTGATCGTGTGGCGCTTCTCGTAGATGATGTCTAGAGGTGATAGTTCGATGCCCCACAGGGCCACGCGTCCTGTGGCCTCCGGATTGTTCAGGATGCTATTCAGGGGTGCTCCGTTAACGACCATCACCTGGTGCTCCTGGAAGTAGTGGCTCAGCCGACGAGCCGTCGTGAACACACCGTAGGCGAGTTTCTGGTAGTGAGGGTACCTCTGCTTTGTCAGCGTCAATACCTCGCTAAATTAGTAGATTGGGCGTTGGACCCCATGGGTCTTGCCTTCTTCGGGTCGCTCGACCACCAGAACGGTGCTTACCACCTGGTGTGTGGCTGCTATGTATAGCAGTAAAGGTTCACGCTCCTTTGGCATGACCAGGACCGGCGAGGTAGAGAGCAGCCGCTTTAGATCTTCGAATGCGTCGTTCGCCTCGGGTGTCCACTCGAATTTGTCTGCTTTGCGTAGCAGCTGATAGAATGGCAGAGCTTTTTCGCCCATGCGGCTGATGAACCTGCTCAATGCCGCGATTCGCCCGGCAAGCTGCTGGACTCCCTTGAGGTTCTTCAGTTTTTCCATGGCCATTATGGCCCGGATTTTCTTTGGGTTCGCCTCGATCCCTCGCTGGGAAATGAAGTAGCCGAGCAGCTAGCCAGATGGGACGCTGAAGGCGCACATTTCTAGGTTTAGCTTGATCTTGTAGCGATCAAGACTATCGAACGTCTCGCGGAGATCGTCGATGAGCGTCTTCGCCTCCCTTGTTTTGATGACTATGTCGTCGACATAGACTTGGATATTGCGGCCGATCTGGTCCTTCAGGCATGCCTGCGTGCACCGCTGGTATGTGGCACTTGCGTTCTTCAGCCTGAAAGGCATTGTGTTGTAGCAGAACACTCCGAACAGCGTAATGAACACCGTTTTCTCCTAATCTTCGACCTTCAGTCGAATCTGGTTGTAGCCTGAGTAGGCGTCGACGAAGGAGAGCTTCTCGCATCCTGTAGTCGAGTCGATGATCTGACCGATCCGAGGGAGAGGGAAGTGATCCTTCGGACAGTGCTTGTTCAGCAATGTGAAGTCCACGCACATCCGCAGAATGTCCGTGTCCTTTTTGGGGACAATCACGGTGTTGGCGAGTCACTCACTCTCCTTGATCTCCCTGATGAAGTTTGCGTCGAGTAGTCTGTTGACTTCGACTCCTATAGCTTCGGGCCAAGGTTGGGACAGTCGTCCGATGGACTGTTTGACGGGCTTGGCGTCTGGAAAGACGTTGAGTGCGTGCTCGGCGAATTCCCTGGGAACTCTTGGCATGTCCGCAGGACACCAGGCGAAGATTTCCCAGCACTCATAGAGGAATTCGACGAGCGTGCTTTCCTATGCGGGGCTGAGGTCGTTAGCGATCAGCACCATCTTGGAGGCGTCCGTCGGGTGGACTTGCACCTTCTTTGTGTTAATGGTGGAGTCGAAGGACATGTGCAGTGCGTTACGTCTTGCGGTAGGGGTGCTTGTCTGTCTACTTAGCGAGCCTTATGAGTTCCTCCTGCATGTCGAATGACTGGGAGATTATGTTGAAGTCCCTATCACAGTGGTCCGATCGGGTGAAGCTCCCGTGGACCGTGATGACACCCCTGGGTCCTGGCATCTTGAGTAGCGGTGTCGTGGTGCAGTCTTGCTAGAAATCGTCTGAATGCCACTGCCGAGGATGGGGATGGCATGGTATTGTGATGGCCAGTCCACCACTTCGAACTCAAGCCGCTCGCACCGGAAGTTATCGGGCTTGCCGAAGATGACGTCGAGCCATATCTTTCCCAGGGGGAATACGCCCTTTCCTGGGACGATGCCGTGGAACGTTGTGTCAGACTGTTCTAGGCTGCACAGCGGGATCCGCATTGCTGCGAAGGTACTGGCGAACATCAGGTTGATGTCGCTGCCGCCGTCCATGAAGACGCGGCTCATTTCGAATCCTCCGATCTGCGCCTCAAGCACTAGGGCAGCATGACCTGGGCGAGGTACCTGGCAAGGGTGGTCCGCCGGCTGAACGTGATGCAGGATTCTGATCCGCTAAGGTACTCAGGGATGGCTGGTGGATCGGTCACGGCCAGATTGATTTGACGGGTGATTTTCTTCTGCACCTTGTTCGTTGGGCGCCCTTTTTGGATCATCAGTGATCCCTTAGGCGCGGGGTACCTGTGCCCACCGTTATTCTGTGCGGGTGCGATTGGGTGGTTTGAAGGTCCCGCAGGTGGTGGTGGAGGAGCTCCGTGTGCGATCTCACCTAGTGCGGGTGTGTTCCCGTATCCAGGATTCGGGGCTTGCTGCCTCATCTGAGCCATGCTCTCGCTGATTTTCTGGAACTCGCGGCAATCCTTGAGCATGTCACTTGCTTTCTTTTTACCATCCTACTTGGCGATGTAGAAGTGGATGGTGCATGGGCCCGACAGTTTGTCGTATGCTGAGGGTCCATCGTCACGGCCGCGAAGTTGCCATGACTGCGTTGGGCGTCCTCCGTCGCTGAAGTTTCTTCCACGGTATCCGTCGCTGCGGCGATCAGCGTAGCCAGCCGCGACCATGTCGGGTCCATCGCGATCGTTGTAGACGCGCGGTCTTCTCTTGCTATGGCGCTCACGTCACTAGCCGTAGTCATCTTCCTCCTTCGAGTGCGCTCGGTGGACGGAGTCCTCGCCGTCGGCCCACCTGTTGGTGATGTCCATGAGGTGGTCGAGTGTCTTGGGCTTGACATGCCCAAGTTCTTCCTTGAAGTCCTGGCGTTTGATGTCGTCCTTGAAGGCGTCGATAGCTCTCTCCTCAGAGATGTGCACCGCGGAATTCGTGGTGTTGGACCAGCGTAGTATGTACGAGCGAATGGATTCACCCGTTCGTTGGGTGCAGGCCCGCAGCTCCTCGATCGAGGCTGGCCTCTTGGTGGTGCCCTTCAAGTTTCGGATGAAACTGTACGCCAGTTCCTCCCAGCTTCGGATGGATCCCGATGATAGGCTGCTGAGCCAGATTCGGGCTGCGCCTGTCAGCTGCAGCTGAAGGCATTGCAGGGCGGTGTCCTTGTTCCCGCCGTGTAGCTTGACAGATGACAGGTGGTCGCTGAGCCACGCCTTGGGGTCCTGTGTGCCGTCGAACTTCGGAGTGTCCGAAGGAAGCTTGAAATTCCACAACATCCGTGTCCCATGAACAGATCTGCTGAAGCATCGGGCTCCGCAGAGTTCTCCTTCGTCTTCGTCCATCTCGGATTCAGACGAGCATGCGCGCTTGGCGCGTGCTTTGTCGATTTTGCGCTGGGTGAGCTTGCTTCGAGCGTCATAATCGCGGCTGCAATGGCGCGAGCTCTTGTGCCTTCGAGGAAGGTCGTGTTCTTCATCTTCGGATGAAGGTGTGGGGCTGCGGTTGAACTTGACCGTAGCCTTCTTCTTTGGCTCCGCAGGAGATTCTCCGTGGAGAGCAGCTCCAACGAGTCCGAGTCCGGTAAGCGCGGACTTGTGCATGGCCCTTTTCGGGTCCCCCTCTGGAGGTGGATGGGACGCGAGGTACGCGGTGGCTGCCATGATCGCAACTTGTGGCGTTTCGGGATGACGTTGCCGTCGGCATCCATCTCTAGGAAGGATGCGTTGAGGGCCCGGGTCACCTCGCGATGATCCTTGGGGTCCATGTTCTCCGTCCGAGAATGGTGCTTGTTGCCATGGTTGTCATGTGAGCTGGAGCCAATGCCGATGGCAGAGAGCGCAGCTTGCCGCGCACTGGACTTCGAGGCTTCTTGCTTGCGTTTGTCAAGCGCCTCTTGCATCTTCACCTGCTTCTTGTGCTCCTCGACTAGGAGCATGTGGTATGCCATCAGCAGGTCCCGTGAGGCCCCCACTGGCAGGATCTTGTTTCCTGCTACGGCTTCGTGTGCTTGAGCCCATCCTTCCTCGCTGAGGTGGATGACCCGATCGGTGTCGTCCCCGTTGGGTGGGGGACTGGCTTCTTCTGTTCTCGTCATTTCTACCCTGTGGGTTAGGTGGCGGGTTGGGTGCGTGATGTTCCGCGTCACTATGGATGACTATGGCACATTGGTAGCGCTCGTAGATTGGATCACTGCTGCCGCAGCTTTCGGATCCGGAACCATAGGTCCCTTCCTCCGTTGGTGGCTCGCACATATCTGAGTTGCACCTGCTGCTGTCATAGGACTCATCTGTCGATGGCGATGTGCGTAGAACTGGGTGTGGGGCCCATGAAGTGGGCCTGATCGATGGCAGGGGAACCCGCTCTGGGAGGCGGAGGGTGCCGGTTTTCCCCACCTGGAAGTAGAAGCTCCCGAACAAGATCTCGAGTCCATCGCCAATAGGCTCGAACTCCTTCATGGTGGCTGGCGAGTGGGCGGTGAAGTCGAAGGCGCCAAAGAGGAGATGACTCTCCATCGCCGTGGAGTTGTAGATTGCTTTGGTTGGGACCGTCACGATCGCATAATCAGCACCCCCAATCCCCACAGACAGCGCCAATTGACGAGGTTTGATCTCATCAATGCCCATTATTACGGACTTGGGTTTTGGAGAAGATGGGTATGCTGGACATCGCGGAACGGTTAGCAAACAAGCAACACGAGGACACGAGGTTTACCTGAGTTCAGGCTCGGAGGAAAACCCTACTCACAGCATGCGCTCTTAATTATGGTGGAACCGAAGGTTACAAGGGTGCGCAGATGCAATCTGGCGTGGAGGTGTGTATGCGGTGGTGTGCGAGAGAGAGATCTAGGTTGTACCCTCCTATCCTTTACAGGTTACAGGTTTTAGGGTTTACCCCTTTGAATATTCTATCTACTCTAGTATTGCTCTCCAAGGATTCGAAGGCATCATGGGCCTTGGCCACCCGGAAATCTTCATGCGCCGGTGCATATTTGTCGTGGGCCTTCCTTGGGCTGGACCAGGTATGCTAAGATCGTGTACCCGCAGGGTATAACCATGTCACCTAGCTTTATCCAGGCGTGATTCTTGGGAAGCCACCTTCGAGACCCCTCGAACATGGTTTTCCCATACCCGGGATCTTTCTATAGATGACGATACGTTGTATTATCCTTGCACCTAACGCATGCAAAGAATCCTTGGATAACCTGCCCCGTGAAGTATCCGTAACCACGATAGTCTTGCACCCTGTGCTCACAGCTGCTGTCATATCGAAATATTCTTGTGCGATAGCGTCCCACGTACGGGCTCCATCTTCCCAAAGCATGGCCAACTCCTCTTTCAATAGCGTGAGATACAGATTGATGTCTGTACTGGGTTGTTTTGGCCCTTGAACTAGTATTCTCATGGTTATGTACTTCTTCTTCATGCACAACCAGGGGGAGGTTGTAGATCCATACAGACACGGGTCAGGTGCTATGTGTGCTGCTCTGGCTTCTGAATGGATTGAGTCTATCGGTGCTCACGCCTAGCCTGAGGTTCCTTGACTCTTTCCCGAAACGTTGGTAATATTCGAGGTCCAACGCCTTCCACTGGCAAGCATCCGAAAGGTGCCTCAGCATTTCCTCCTTTTTCGGATCTTCGTCTTCTGGCCTCTTTCCTTCCGTGTTCCAGCGCATGACTTGTTCTTCCTTAGGGTCCGCAAAATACCTCTATATACGAGGAGTCATAGGAAAGTACCACACCACTTTTCTAGGAGCTTTCTTGGTTCCTCTCTTGTATCGAGAGGTCTTGCACACCGGACATGTGGTATTCTCTACGTCCTCGCCTCGGTAGATGATGCCATCATTTATGAAGACGTGGTATTTCATGTGCAGTAGATCGAGAGGGCACACGAATTTCTTGGCCTCAGTGATACTATTCAGACATGTGGTCCCACTCTTGGGAAGACGATCATGCCAGAATTCCATGTTGTCGTCGAATCATTCGTCCGTCATTTTCTGTTTCGCCTTCATCTCCAGATCCTTGAGCGTTACATTCAGACAGGTATCCCTGTTGTTGCATTAGTCAAACTGTCATGGGAATGGACATGGAAGATGCTGCAATCAGAAGCGAGTAGTAGAACGAGGGGCAAGGGCAGCCAGCCATCTGCAGTGCGAGATGAGGGCAAAGACACAGGGTTTTACCCAGGTTCGGCCCCCTGGAGGGTAAAGACCTACTCCTGCTAGATTGTATTGATGAGAGAGTACAAGGGCGAGCTCAGTGGCTAGGCGGCGAGTCGAAGGGGTGTATGATGGAACGTAAGTTATATGCATGCCCTAGGGAGGTTTATATAGAGTCACCTCGCTAGGGTTTACAGATCTACAACCGAGTTGGATAAGGACTCAGAGGGTTCTTGACCTAATCTGACTGGGCCTAGCTACGCTTCTGGGCCTCCAGATTCTAGTCGCCTAGCTTCTTCTTGGGTCGTGATCCAGTCGCCGTCCTGCAGGCCCACTCGCTAGCAATATGAGCCAGTAGGAAACGTCCTGTTGGGTAAACCACACTCGGCATATCCCCATCAGTAGTCCCTGAGGCCGTCGTTGACTCATCGCAGGTGTTCTTTGGCAGTCAGAGTATTCGGGTCCAATTTGGACGCCTAGTCGAATCAGTGGTGGACTCCTTCAATGAAATAAATAATCTTCAGCATGTTTCCTTAGTCACAATAACAGTGACCAGTCGAATCGCCAATTCGACGAATAGTCGTGTCGCAACAATGGCGAATAGGTCGGCGAGTAGTCGAATTGCAGCTATGGCGAATAGGTTGGCAAGTACTCGAATTGCAGCTATGGCGAACGGGTCGGCGAGTCGAGTAGACAAAGTTGGACCGTCAACATGGTCAAACTAGCCGTTGGGTAATCCAACGGTAATATCAGCGTAATCACCGTGCGGTAACGGCTCCACGAAAATGGCGGGTACCAACCACTATATAAGGAGAGTCATGGGCGAAAAGCGTGCATTCCCCACATTTCCTCCGACTCCGCGTGTCTCCCAATCTTCCATTCCTTCTAGAGCAACCCAGAGCGATCTTATCGATTCCACAGCTATCTCGTGATCCCAGATCCTCCGATCGATGGCTCCCCCGAAATATTTGTGGGGGAGATCCAAGTGCACCAAGGTGCTGCTGAAGTCCTTCGAGGACGCGGGAATTCTCTGTGCTGGGAGATGGCAAATCCCCGCGGCCGGAGAGGTGGAGCCAAATCCGTGCACCGGGGAGTTCATCTTCTTCACCAGCCATCTCGAGAGGGGACTCGGCATCCCCACCTCGATCTTCTTCCGCCGCTTCTGCTCGTATTACGGCATCTAGCCATCAGATCTGGGGCCGCATAGCATCGAGCAACTCGCCATTTTCGTGGCGTTTTGCGAGTGTTATCTGGGCTATCGCCCATATTTCCCCCTGTGGCAGGAGCTATTCCACGGGCGGGTCGGACGCGAAGGGGCAGGTGGCCCGATGCTATCAGCGGGCGGCCTCACCTTCCAACTGAAGTCCAAGGCTTCCTTCCTTGACCTCATGCTGCCGAAGAAGGCGACAAATGAGTGGAAGAAGCACTGGTTCTACATCAGCGAATCGACTCCGGACGGCGAGGTGGCGCTACCGATGTACTCCTCCGACCGGCCCGAGCCACGTCAGCTTCAAATCGCCAAGCTTACGCTCGACCAGCGGATGGTAGTCGACGAGATGTTGACAATGATTCGTCAGCTGAAGAAGAACGGCCTCCAAACCATCAACATGTACAACCACTGGCTCGGGCAACGGCTGGTGCCCCTGGCCAGCCGTGCTCACTGGATGTACGAGTACACAGCAAGGACGACATGACCAAGTCCTGCACCACCGATTGGAGTGCTGACGATTACGCCGTCGCGCTAAAGAAGATTACTGATGCGGAATAACTCGACCCGAAGGCCGGGGTTCCCCCATACACCATGAAGCGCAAGGCGCCACCGGTAAGTCTGCCCTTCCTTGTCTATTTCGCAGTCGCAGAAATGCAGTCGCGGCTTACTAATCATGTTTCGTTTATGCAGCTGTTCCAAGTGGTGGAAGGTTGGCTTACACCCGCTGATGACGAAAGTTCAAATGAGTCCGCCGAGGGCAAGAGCAAATCTTCCTTCGACAAGGAGAATGTAAGAGGTGACGATTACGAGGACGACGATGACGATGATGACGAGGCCGTAGAGGTTGCTGCACCCGTGGTTCGGAAAACCCACAGACAACAGCAACGCGAGCTCGAGTCCAGCAAGAGCCTCGAGGCTCACGATGGGGGCAAAGACGAAGCCCTCGAACATACTTCATGGCGCATGGCTACGCTGTCGAAGAAGAAGTCACCAAAGAAGAAGAAGAAGGGGGCGCCCAAAGAGGTGTCGCCGCCTCGATCCGCGACTAGCACGGCCGATGAGGCCAGGGCCAGCGTGTTAGTGTAGGCGAGTGCGGTGGCCAGTGCGTCCGTGGTGGAAGACGAGGTGCCATTGGCATCACTTCCGCCGCCCTTCTCTGCAGTCACCGGGCTCGGGACTGCTCCACCCGCAGGGGCATCGCCATCGAGGGAGGCACCCGTGTCGACCGGAGGGGAGCTTCCTGCCGCGGCCTCGTCCTCGAAGAAGGCCTCCGTGTCATGGTCTCCGACCCTGCTCGAGACGGGCATCAGCCGGAAGTCGAGGTTGAGAAGCCGCGCATATTTGCACCGCCGCGCTTCATCCCGCCGCCAGTAATGCTTTTGATGTATTCTCTTGATCTACTGGTTTGTAATTGTCGGGAAAGCTCGCTGATGACTTCTTTTTGTAGGACTAGCGTGAAGAAAATTAGTCACCCCTCGGTGGCCAAAGTTCCAGTAGACGCCACGGGGGCGGAGGTTGATCCCTCAAAGAAGAGGAAGGGTGACGACGCCGAGGCGCCTGCTGAGGGTGCGAAGAAGATGAAGGGCGACGAGGTCGTCATGATCTCGGACGAGCCAGTCGACGCCCCCAGTAAGGCTCCGACTGGAGAGGATGCGACCATGAAGGTCGTAGTGGACGCGGGGTCACATCAGGTAGAACCTACATCATTGGTCGGGGCGGCGGGCCCTTCGACGAGTGCTGTGGGAGCGGCGGTGGTGACCTTCCCTCGCTTTATGGCGAGGGCCTCCACCGCAAGTGTGTTGGCACAGTCGGCCCAAGCGCCCAAGGTTTTGGGCTTGGAAGTCGAGCAGCGTCGCGGGCGCACACCTCTTGTGCTCTCGTCGGTGGATGCGGTCGAGCTACACATCATGCTGGGTGCGGCTATTCAGGTATGTCCAGTCCCCGAGGATCTGGTCGCTGAATTTTAGCGGATAGATTCTTATTGTTTTTCTTCGATCTCCAGTCCCCGAGTGGCTAGTCGCTGAATTTCAGCGGCTAGGCACTTAGGAATTTTTTCGATGTCTAGTCCCCGAGTGGCTAGTCGCTGAATTTCAGCGGCTAGGCACTTAGGAGTCTCTTCGATGTTTGCTGATGTTTGACCATATCTGTGTAGGGCCTCTAGCGCAAGTCGGCGGAGTGATTGGCCGCCAAGGAGCGATTGGATAAAGACCTCTGTTCCATGCAGAAGGTGAACAAACAGCTTCAAGCGACTGCTGGTAGGTTTTCGAGGTTCCCTTATCCATAGATGTCTTTTTTTATTTTGTACTCACGCTCACATTGCTGTAGAGGGACATGCGGCCGCGGTGGCGTAGGCTCGCGAGGGTTTGGTCCCTGCTAGCGATTGGACGGCTTCCCAGTCGTCGTTGACCGTCGTAGAGAAGTGTTGGAGATATGCCCTAGAGGCAATAATAAATGTAGTTATTATTATATCTTTGTGTTTATGATAAATGTTTACATTCATGCTATAATAGTATTAACAAGGAAACATTAATACTTGTGTGATTTGTAAACTTAGTTTGAAGTCCCTAGTAAAGCCTCTATATAATACTAGCTTGTTGGTTAATAGATGATTGTGGTTTCCCTATCATGAACATTGAGATGTTATTAACAACAAGATCATATCGTTAGGAGAATGATATGATGGACATACTCCTATAGATAAGCGTAGCATAAAGATCAAGTCATTTTAATAGTTCAATTGCTATATGCTTTCTGATACATAGTAATCTAATTCCTTCGACCATGAGATCATGCATATCACCTTTACCGGATGGATGCTTTGATGACATCAAACACCACACCGTAACTGGGTGGCTATAAAGGTGGCATTGAGTGTTCGGAAAGTATTGGTTGAAACACATGGATCAAGAGTGGGATTTGTCCATCCATATGACGGATAGATATACTCTGGGCCCTCTCGGTGAAATGTCATCCAATTAGCTTGCAAGCATGTGACTGGCTAGTAAGGGATAACATATCAAGGGAACGAGAAAAGAGTACTTATCAGTAACGAGGTTGAACTAGGTATGCAGAGATACCGACGATCATAACCTCGGATAAGTAAACTATCGTGAGACAAAGGGAAATTGATATCGTATGTAAGTGGTTCATTCGATCGCAAAGTAATCGTAGAAATATGTGGGAGCCATATGAATTTCCAGATTCCTCTATTGGTTATTGTTCGGAGAAGTGTCTCGATCATGTCCGCATAATTCACGAACCGTGGGGAGACACACTTAAGGATTCGACGTTGTTTTGAGTAGTTATGGAATGATGAGAAAGAGACCGAATGTTGTTCGGAGTCGCGGATGGGATCCGGGATATCACGAGGAGATCCGGAATGGTCCGGAGAATAAGATTCATATAAGGAAAGTCCCGTTTCGGAGTTGGGGAATGGTTCCGGTGTTTTCATCAGGAATGTTCTAGAATGTTCCGGAATGTCCGGCACTCCGGAGGGGAAGGGTACATGAATGTGTTGTATCAAGTTGGTATGATTGCATCATGTACTAAGTGTCATCGCTGTTCCAAATAAAGGATTAATTCAAATCCTAGTTTGAAAAGTCAAATAGCTAAATTGAAAAGTCAAACGGCTAAATTTGGAAAGAGGAAAAGAGGAGGAAGGGGGAAACCGAGTTGGGGAGGAGTTCCCTCCTCCAACCGGCGGCCCACCTCCAAGACAAGTTGGGGAGGGACTCCTCTCCCTCCCCTTGGAGCGGCCGGCCCCTCCACCTATATAAGGAGGGGCAGGGCTCCCTCCTAGAGACACAAGTTCCCTGCCCCAAACCCTAGCTTGGCGCCACCACCTCCTGCAGCTGCCGCCGCCTCCTAGGGTTGCCCTAGCCGCCGACTTGGGCTGCCCCAAGCCCTAGCCGCCGGCTCTAGCACCTCCTCCTTGGTGTGTCTAAAACCTAGATCGCCGAGGAGCTCTCTCATAATCCACCATACTCGCTCCGGCTTAAGGAGAAGCCCTGTGAGATCTCCCCTCTACTTCCGGTACCACGCCGTTGTGCTGCCGGAATCGCGAGGAGAGTGCTACAACCTCTGCTGCCTGCTGGAACAAGGGAGAGGAAGGTCTTCGTCGAGTACCGAACGTGTGACCGACTGCGGGAGCGCTGCCGGAACGCAGCCTTGGAAGGATCGTCTACACGATCTTGAGATCGGGAAGAGTACGACTACATCACCCACGAGAATCCGCTCTCGTTAAACACTTTGGAATCTTCGAGGGTGAGTTATTCCATCGACTCGTTGCTACAATCTAGTAGATAGATCTTGGCTTGTTTGTTTGTATGCGGTAGAAATTTTTTGTTTTCCATGCTACGAAACCCTACAAAGGGTATCGAGCCGTCTATATGTAGATCTGCTAGACGAGTAGAACACAATGGTCATTGTGGCGTTGATGCTTTTATTGTCGATTGCTTCTAGTGTACTTTGCATCTTGCGGGATGTTGGGATGAAGCGGCCCAGGCTAACCTTACATGACATCGTTCATGAGACTTGCTCCACGCTTGACATGCAACTTGTATTGCATAAGTGGCTTTGCGGGTGCCTGTTTCTCCTAGCATAGTTAAGATCCAATTTACAACGGGTGATTAACAATACTGGTATCAATGTTGTGGTTCTTGTTCGTAAGTTAGAACGACACTTATTGAAAGCCCCAAACCACGTAAAACATGCAAAGAAAGTAGAGGCGTCTAACTTTGTTTTGCAGGGGTGTGCTGTGATGTGATATGGCCATGATTGTGATTATATTTGATGTATGCAATGTTTCTTATTGTAAGTTGGCAACCGGCAGGAGCCATATGGTTGTCTTTAATTTATGTTAAGACCCGCGTGTCTATTCAAAGTAGTTGTAATAGTTGAAGCCGGTGGACGACAACCATGGAGAAGCGTCATTGACCTTGATGCAATGCCGGTGATGATGGAGATCATGTTCGTGCTAGAAGATGAGATCGGAAGCACAAAGAAGAAAGGCCATATCATATCACATATTATGAATTGCATGTGATGTTAATCCTTTATGCATCTTGTATTGCTTAGTAGACGACGGTAGCATTATAAGATGATCCCTCATGCACATGAATTTCAAGTCATAAAGTGTTCACCCTTAGTTAGCACCGTTGCTAAAGCTTGTTGTTTCGAAGCACCACGTGATGATCGGGTGTGTTAGATTCCGCAAGTGTATACAACGTGAGCAAGCCAGATTTGCTCATGTGGAAACTAAGGTTTGATCTTGACGAGCCTAGCATGTACAGACATGGTCTTGGAACACGGATCACCAAAAGGTAAAGCATGAATCATATAGTAGATATGATGAACATGTTGATTGTTCGCCATTGAAACTATATCAACTCTCGTGATGATCGGTGTTGATGTGGTGGATTTGGTTCGTGTGATCACTAAAACAATGTGAGGGATATTGTTTTGAGTGGGAGTTCACCTAGATTAATTCTAATATTAATTTGAACTCAATTTGTCATAAACTTAGTCTAAACTATTGCAAATATGTTGTAGATCAATGGCAGCCCCTACCATCAATTTTAATGCTCCTAGAGAAAGAAAAGTTGAAAACAATGGAAGCAACCATGGATTGGTTACGCAATTTGAGGATTGTCCTCACAGTTGGTAATTTGACCTATGTGTTGGATGCATTTGGGTGACCCACCTGCAGCTGATGCTTCCGATGAAGTAAAGAATGTTTACCTCACTCGGAAGACTCAGTACTCCACAGTTCAGTGTGCTATCTTGTATGGTTTAGAATCGGAGCTTCAAAAAAATTTTGAGAATTCAGACCCATATGATATTGTCGAGGATCTCAAATTGATCTTTGAGACTCATGCGGCAATTGAAAGCTATGAGGCTTCTGAAAAGTTCTTTAACTGCAAGATGGAAGAGGGCAGCTCCGTCAGCGAGCATGTGCTTAAGATGTCTGGGCACGCAAACAAACTTCAAACCTTGGGTATTGTGATTCCCAATACTTTGGGGATTTACCGTGTCCTCCAATCACTACCACCAAGTTACAAGAACTTTGTGATGAACTACAACATGCAAAACATGAACAAGACGTTGTCAGAACTCTTTGCCATGTTGAAGTCTGCAGAAGTGGAGATCAAGAAAGAGCACCAAGTGTTGTTGGTCAATAAGACCATCAAATTCAAGAAAGGCAAGTCTAAGCAGAAGGGACACTTCAAGAAGGGTGGTAAGAAAGTTACCACGCCGATGAAGAAGACCAAGGCTGGACCTAAGCCTGATACTGAGTGTTTTTACTGCAAGGGAGAAGGTCATTGGAAGCGGAATTGCCCAAAGTACTTGGCGGATTTGAAGAACGGCAACATCAAGAAGAAAGGTATATCTGATATACATGTTATTGATGTGTATCTCACTAGTACTCGTAGTAGTGCCTGGGTATTTGATACTGGTTCGCTGCTCATATTTGTAACTCAAACAGTCTTTGCAGAATAAACGGAAGCTAGCGAAGAACGAGGTGACGATGCGCGTTGGAAACGGATCAAAGGTTGATGTGATCATGGTCGGCACGCTACCCCTTCATCTACCATCGGGATTAGTTTTATACTTAAATAATTGTTATTTGGTGCCTGCGTTAAGCATGAACATTATATCGGGATCTTGTTTATTGCGAGACGGTTACTTGTTTAAGTCCGAGAATAATGGTTGTTCGATTTATATGAGTAATATGTTTTATGCACATGGACCTTTGATAGATGGTCTATTCTTATTGAATCTCGATAGTGGAAATACACATATTAATAACATTGAGGCTAAAAATTGAAATCGAGCGATAACTCGACCTATATGCAATCGCTGCCTTGGTCACATTGGAGTGAAGCGTATGAAGAAACTCCATTTTGATGGACTTCTTGAATCACTTGATTTCGAATCACTTGAAAGATGCGAAGCATGTCTGATGGGTAAAATGACTAAGACTCCATTTTCTGGTATGATGGAGCGAGCTACGGACTTGTTGGAAATCATACATACCGATGTGTGTGGTCCAATGAGTGTAGCATCGCGCGGTGGTTATCGTTATGTTCTTACCTTCACGGATGACTTGAGTAGATATGGGTATATCTATTTCATGAAACATAAGTCCGAAACTTTCGAGAAGTTTAAGGAATTTCAAAGTGAGGTAGAGAATCAACGTAACAAGAAGATTAAATTTCTACATTCTGATCATGGAGGTGAATATCTAAGTTACGAGTTTGGCGAGCATTTGAAGAAATGCGGAATACTTTCGCAGTTGACACCGCCGGGAACACCACAGCGTAATGGTGTGTCCGAACGTTGTAATCGAACTCTCTTTGATATGGTTCGTTCTATGATGTCACTTACAGATTTACCGCTATCATTTTGGGGTTATGCATTAGAAACAGCCGCATTCACTTTAAATAGGGCACCATCTAAATCCGTTGAAATGACACCGTATGAATTATGGTTTGGGAAGAAACCTAGATTGTCGTTTCTTAAAGTTTGGGGGTGCGAAGCCTATGTAAAGAAGTTACAGCCGGACAAGCTTGAACCCAAAGCGGAAAAATGCGTCTTCATAGGATACCCGAAGGAAACTATTGGGTATACCTTCTATCATAGATCCGAAGGCAAAATATTCGTTGCCAAGAATGGGTCCTTTCTAGAGAAGGAATTTCTCTCGAAAGAAGTGACTGGAAGGAAAGTAGAACTCGACGAGGTTGTCGAACCTTCTCTCGAAATTGCGAGTAGCGCAGCACCGGAAGAAGTTCCTGTGGTGCCTGCACCAATAAGAGAGGAAGCTAATGATGATGATCATGAAACTTCGTTGAAGTTGCTACAGAGCCTCGCAGGTCAACGAGAACTCGTACCACTCCAGATTGGTATGATCCCGTTATGAGTGTCATGTTGGTGGACAACACCGATGACCCTGAGACATATGAGGAAGCAATGATGAGCCCAGATTCCAATAAATGGCAAGAAGCCATGAAATCCGAGATTGGATCCATGTACGAAAACCAAGTATGGACTTTGGTGGACTTACCGGATGGCCGGAAGGCTGTCGAGAACAAATGGATCTTCAAGAAGAAAATAGATGCTGATGGTAATGTTACTATCTATAAAGCTCGACTTGTCGCAAAAGGGTTTCGACAAATTCAAGGAGTTGACTATGATGAGACTTTCTCACCAGTAGCGAAGCTAAAGTCTGTGAGGATTATGTTAGCAATCGCTGCATATTACGATTATGAGATATGGCAGATGGATGTCAAAACAGCATTCCTCAATGGAGACATTGATGAAGAGTTATATATGATGCAACCCAAAGGTTTTGTCGATCCTAAAGATGCTAACAAGGTATGCAAACTTCAACGGTCCATCTATGGATTGAAGCAAGCATCCCGAAGTTGGAATCAACGTTTTGATAAGGTGATCAAAAGTTTTGGTTTTATACAAACTTATGGAGAAGCTTGTATTTACAAGAAAGTGAGTGGGAGCTCTGTAGCATTCTTAATACTATATGTGGATGACATATTATTGATTGGGAATGATGTAGACCTTCTTAATAGTGTCAAGGAATATTTGAATAATAGTTTTTCAATGAAGGATCTTGGCGAAGCAGCTTACATATTAGGCATAAAGATTTATAGAGATAGATCGAAACGCCAAATATCATTGTCACAGAGTACATATTTGGACAAAGTTCTAAAGAGGTTTGGAATGGAAGATAGCAAGAAAGGGTTCTTGCCCATGTTGCCCAATACGACCTTGAGTAAAACTCAAAGTCCGACATCGGCAGAAAATAGAGAAAGGATGAGTAAGACTCCCTATGCCTCAGCCATAGGATCTCTAATGTATGCCATGCTATGTACTAGACCCAACATTGCATATGCTGTTAGTTTAACTAGCAGATATCAAAGTGATCCAGGAGTGGATCATTGGACAGCGGTCAAAAACATCCTTAAGTACTTGAGAAGAACTAAGGATATGGTTCTTTCTTATGGAGGTGATGAACAGCTCGTTGTTAATGGTTACACCGATGCTAGTTGGAACACCGATCCGGATGATTCTAAATCACAATCTGGATACGTATTTATTTTGAATGGTGCAGCAGTTAGCTGGAGGAGTGCAAAGCAAAGCGTTGTGGCGAGATCTTCAACTGAATCGGAATACATGGCTGCTTCGGAGGCTTCACAAGAAGCGATATGGATGAAAGAGTTCATTACAGAGATGGGTGTGGTTCCTAGTGCGCTGGACCCAATGTCTATCTCTCAGTGATAACATGGGCGCCATAGCCAATGCGCAAGAACCAAGGTCACACAAGAAGCTGAAGCATATCAAGCTACGTTTTCACGCTATTCGAGAACATATCCAAGATGGGGATATAAAGATTTGCAAAGTACACATAGATCTGAATGTGGCGGATCCGTTGACTAAACCTCTCCCGAGGGCAAAACATGACCAGCACCAAACTGCCATGGGTGTTCGGTATATTACCATGTAATCTAGATTAGATGACTCTAGTGCAAGTGGGAGACTGTTGGAGATATGCCCTAGAGGCAATAATAAATGTAGTTATTATTATATCTTTGTGTTTATGATAAATGTTTACATTCATGCTATAATAGTATTAACAAGGAAACATTAATACTTGTGTGATTTGTAAACTTAGTTTGAAGTCCCTAGTAAAGCCTCTATATAATACTAGCTTGTTGGTTAATAGATAATTGTGGTTTCCCTATCATGAACATTGAGATGTTATTAACAACAAGATCATATCGTTAGGAGAATGATATGATGGACATACTCCTATAGATAAGCGTAGCATAAAGATCAAGTCATTTTAATAGTTCAATTGCTATATGCTTTCTGATACATAGTAATCTGATTCCTTCGACCATGAGATCATGCATATCACCTTTACCAGATGGATGCTTTGATGACATCAAACACCACACCGTAACTGGGTGGCTATAAAGGTGGCATTGAGTGTTCGGAAAGTATTGGTTGAAACACATGGATCAAGAGTGGGATTTGTCCATCCATATGACGGATAGATATACTCTGGGCCCTCTCGGTGAAATGTCATCCAATTAGCTTGCAAGCATGTGACTGGCTCACAAGGGATCACATATCACGGGAACGAGAAAAGAGTACTTATCGGTAACGAGGTTGAACTAGGTATGCAGAGATAACGACGATCATAACCTCGGATAAGTAAACTATCGTGAGACAAAGGGAAATTGATATCGTATGTAAGTGGTTCATTCGATCGCAAAGTAACCGTAGAAATATGTGGGAGCCATATGAATTTCCAGATTCCTCTATTGGTTATTGTTCGGAGAAGTGTCTCGATCATGTCCGCATAATTCACGAACCGTAGGAAGACACACTTAAGGATTCGACGTTGTTTTGAGTAGTTATGGAATGATGAGAAAGAGACCGAATGTTGTTTGGAGTCACGGATGGGATCCGGGATATCACGAGGAGATCCGGAATGGTCCGGAGAATAAGATTCATATAAGGAAAGTCCCGTTTCGGAGTTGGGGAATGGTTCCGGTGTTTTCATCGGGAATGTTCTAGAATGTTCCGGAATGTCCGCACTCGAGAGGAAGGGTACATGAATGTGTTGTATCAAGTTGGTATGATTGCATCATGTACTAAGTGTCATCGCTGTTCCAAATAAAGGATTAATTCAAATCCTAGTTTGAAAAGTCAAATAGCTAAATTGAAAAGTCAAACGGCTAAATTTGGAAAGAGGAAAAGAGGAGGAAGGGGGAAACCGAGTTGGGGAGGAGTTCCCTCCTCCAACCGGCGGCCCACCTCCAAGCCAAGTTGGGGAGGGACTCCTCTCCCTCCCCTTGGTGCGGCCGGCCCCTCCACCTATATAAGGAGGGGCAGGGCTCCCTCCTAGAGACACAAGTTCCCTGCCCCAAACCCTAGCTTGGCGCCACCACCTCCTGAAGCTGCCGCCGCCTCCTAGGGGCTTGGGCTGCCCCAAGCCCTAGCCGCCGGCTCTAGCACCTCCTCCTTGGTTTGACTAAAACCTAGATCGCCGAGGAGCTCTCATAATCCACCATACTGCCCCGCTTAAGGCGAAGCCTCGAGATCTCCCTCTACTTCCGTACCACGCCAGTTGCCGGAATTGCGAGGAGAGTGCTACAACCTCCGCTGCCTGCTGGAACAAGGGAGAGGAAGGTCTTTGTCGAGTACCGAACGTGTGACCGACTGCGGGAGCGCTGCCGGAACGCAGCGCCGGAAGGATCGTCTACGCGATCTTGAGATCGGGAAGAGTACGACTACATCACCCACGAGAATCCGCTCTCGTTAAACACTTTGGAATCTTCGAGGGTGAGTTATTCCATCGACTCTTTGCTACAATCTAGTAGATAGATCTTGGCTTGTTTGTTTGTATGCGGTAGAAATTTTTTGTTTTCCATGCTACGAAACCCTACAAGAAGAGAGTGGCCGAACTAGAACGATAGCTCAAGGCTGCAAAGACAGAGGCGAGCTCTACTGACGAGAGGGCTAAGGTGGCTATCGCTGCCATGGCGGAGTGGAAGGTAACGGATGCTCTCGTCGCAGGGCTGCAGACTGATTTGTTTGGTCTCCAAGACTTCATTACGGGGCGCTGTCGTCCCCTAATTGGTGAGTTCCTTCGTCTTGCCTTTTGATTGTACTAGCGAGTCCCTGAGTGTGTGGGTGGATTTGAGTCTTGCATCCTTCTAACGTTGAGCTGCTTGTGCTTATGCAGGGAAAATTCTTGATGACGAGCCCGAGGCGTAGTCGTATGATGCGCGGCAGTGTGTCATCATGCTGGTGGACTCTGCTGCCCTTTCGGCGACCTGTATTCGCGCGTATCTTCAGGAAATTTCGCCAATGTAGGTGATCCGCAGTGAACTCACTGAGGTCTGGCGCTACCTGGAGAGGGCTCCGACGGTTTTGGAGTTCCTGTCGCGCTCGGCTTTCTGCCGTGGGGCTGCAACTACGTTGAGCCTTGGGCTCGCGCACTTCCCCGACAACATTGACCTCGAGTTCTTAATTGAAGGTCCACAGCGACTGCTTGACAGGTCGCGCTTTGGGGTCTGCGTTGAGTTTGTGCTCAGCGAGTTCCCTCGAGACACCTGGCATGTCAGACGGCTTCCATGAGAAGATGTCGCGATTCTCACGTAGGAACTCGATGAGCGCGCTTTCCTATGCGGGGCTCATGCCTGTCCCAATCATCACCATCTGGCTGGAGTCGCCTGGGACCAACTCGACGGAGCGCATGTGCGTGGTGGCTTCGAACGCGGTCAAGCCGCCATTCTCCAAGTTGGGCTTCTTGAGTATTGTGCGGTCGTCATTGTCGACCCCGCTCGCGTATCTGGCGAGATCCTCTGTGTGGTTCGCCTTCATGGCGATGACGGCGTCGGCGAGCTCATCGCTCTTTGCCTCGCATTCCACGGCCATGTCAGGGTCGCCGTGGATGGTGATGATGCCGCACGGCCCTGGGAGCTTCATCGCATTGTACACGTAGTGTAGCAACGCCATGAACTTGATGAATGCTTGCCGCCCCAAGACACAATGGTAGGGGCTGTTGAAGGGCACCAGCTCGAAGACGATCGCTCGGTCCGGAAGTTTGCTGGTGTGCCAAAGGTCCCGATCGGGTATGCCTTCCGACCGGGGACGATGTTGTGGAAGGTGGTGTAGGTCGTCTCGATCATCGACTGCGGGAGCCGCAACCGCCTGAACATGTCCAGTTAGAGTATGTTGATGGAGCTCCAGTCGTCCATCAACGTCTTGGGGAGCTAGTAGTCGCCCACTTTGGGCTTGACCAACAAGGCGAATCGCCTCGGATATTCGATCCACGGTGAGTGGTCCTCGCAGCTCCAGGTGATGCGCTGTTCGGACCAGGTGGATGCTTGATACGTCGTAAACATATCTATAATTTTTTATGTTCCATCTTGTTTAGTATCCACTTTGCTATGTTTTGTCTACACTTTGAGGTATTTTTATACACTTTCTAGAACTAACCTATTGACAAGATGCCATAGTGCCAGTTGCCTGTTTTCTGCTGTTTTTGGTTCCAGAAAGCTAAAAAATGAATATTCTCGGAATTAGACGGGACAAAAGCCAAAGTTCACATTTTCCCCTGAACGATATGGAAAATTCAAGACGAGACAGAGGAGGACACCAGGGTGGCCACACCCTAGGTGGGCATGGGGCCCACCCTGGCCGTGCCCATAGGGAGTGTGGGCCCCCTGGACCCCCACCGACCTTGCCTACTTCGCCTATAAGAATCCCCCGACTCAGAAACCCTAAATCATCGACCAAAAAGCCACGAAAACCTCTGTAGCGCCGCCGCCACCGAAGGGGAGATTCAGGGAACAGAAAGTCTCTGTTCCGGCACCCTGCCGGGAAGGGGAAGTGCCTCCGGAGCCATCTCCATCGATCTCCACCACCATCTCTATCGCCGTTGCTGATTCCCATGATGAGGAGGGAGTATTTCTTCCTCGAGGCTAAGGACTCTACCGGTAGCTATGTGTTCATCTCTCTCTCTATGCTTGATCTTGTGGTCATGAGCTTTGTAATCAAGTAGATCTACTCTACTACTCAAGTGCTTCAATAGATCTCTGCTCTCCCCATGTGTGTGAAAGTGACAGCGTGCATGCCGTGTGTGGTACTTAAGCTAGACAACATATATATTCATGAGTTATATTTGGAGTTGGATGTCTCTATGAAATTGTGGTGTTTGTTGGAACCATCTAGCGCTCAAGGTGATAGTGTGGGGTTATCTAGATTAGGAAAGGCAGACTTTGAGGTGTGCTTTTGTAGGCCTGCCATGGATTAGAGTGTTCAACCGGAGAGTAGTTAAGATTAGTATCATTAAGAGAAGATATTTATATGAGAGAGTGTTCATTAGTGAAAGTATGATCCCTAGGCCTTGTTTCTAAACATTGAAACACCATTTGCTACTAGATTTGTTGCATGTTTGCTTGCTTCCTTCTTGTTGCCTTTAGTCTTTACCTCACCGTCAAGCTATTTTCTGGCACCGTTACCACTTGTATTTTACTATGTCTTTGCCGAACTAGTGCACCTATACACCTGACAAGTGTATTGGGTGTGTTGGGGACACAAGAGACTTCTTGTATCTTGATTGCATGATTTCTTGAGAGGGAATACCTTTGACCACTTCCTCCCTGAGTTCGATAAACTTGGGTGATCCACTTAAGGGAAACTTGCTGCTGTTCTACAAACCTCTGCACTTGGAGGCCCATCAACTGTCTACAAGAATATAAGTGCGTAGACATCAGGAGGGTGTTGATCCATTGCTGAGTCGCTCCCTTCATCATCAGGGGAGCTAGCGAGCGGCGAGCAGGTCGGTGTGGCCGGCGATTCCCATCGCCATGAGGTACATGTCCAGCCACACGGAGGGGTCATACGAGGGATCGTACTTTTTGATCTCCTTTGGCGCTTTGAAGTTCGTCGGATATTTTTCGCCTTGGATCATTGGTACGAAGCACTGGGGGCCGACTCGGCTGAGCAAGCCCCTTGGTTTGCTATCGCGGCGGTTGGTGAGGGTGTACCTCAGGTCGTCGGGCTGGCGTGCGCGCCAGCTTTAATTGTTGATGTGGGTCTGCGCGTCGACTGGCTGCCCATTGGCAGTGATCATGTTGTTCGTCGGTCGCGGGTCATTGGTGGAGAGTGCCGCATGCACGGGTCATGGTTGGAGATGCAAGGGCTTAGGTGGTGGGCAATTGAGAGTGTTTGCCATTGTTGGGCGGCCGCTCGAGGCCGCCCTGCTTCCTGAGGAGCGGGAGTACATGCGCCTCTGCGAGTCGGCTCCTGCGGTTTGCTGCTCGACGGCCTTGGCGAGTAGGGCGTTGGCATACTGGATCTACAGCGCGCCCTTCCCCGTCACGTTGAGGTTGACGATCGCGGCTCGACTGGCGATGACGTTGTCCATCGGAGTGGAGAATAGCGGGAGACCGTTTGCGTCCCGCTATTGAGGGGAGATCATGATCATTGGCTGGTCTGGAGGAGGCGTGCGACCGGGCGGTGGTGGTGTGGCGCCGTTTGCCGTCGCGCCTGGCGGTGCCCGGGCACTTCCTCCTGGTGGCGCGTTCTCGCAGACCACGCGGTCGGCCATGCGGGCCAGGTCGTTCTCATCGTTGAAGTTCAGGGCGCGGCCCTGAACAGTGGGGTTTAGGCGCGACCTGATGCGGCGCTGGTGGTAGAGCGAGAGCTCCTGCACCGTCGCTTGCTCGAGGCGAAATTTTTCACACTCGA
Organism: Avena insularis; assembly: GCA_023614405.1. Lineage (NCBI taxonomy): Eukaryota > Viridiplantae > Streptophyta > Magnoliopsida > Poales > Poaceae > Avena > Avena insularis. Next base: position 235,227,452 of record CM042687.1, on the reverse strand, counting down.
CTTGTTCCTTGCGAACCTCCTCCTCCAGGCGCAGGCAAAGTTCCTCGACCTTCATTGCCATCGCGATCGGTGGGATCGGCGTAGAGAAGGGGTCTGGCGAGGAGCTCGTGCCGCTCGCCATGTAGGTTGCGACGAAACGACCAGATCTGGCATAGACGTCACCGGAGTTCTCTGATCCGGAGTCAGAGTTGAAGATCCCGAGGATGGAAGGATCCTCGAAGTCCCCCAAGTTGGAGACTTGGGTGATGGAGCCCGCAGGTGATGCTGCGACAATGGATCCGGCGATTGACGCCGGGGTTGCTGATTCGGCATCATCGTTGAGGGTTGCGTCGTCCGCGGCCACGCTGGTCTCGGTCACGTTGCTGTTGGCCGAGCCGTACTTGGAGGCGAGGCGGTGGATGGTGCGGACCTTACTCTCAGAGATCCGATCACGCGGTGGCGACTCGCGGATGCGATCCGAGTCCTCCGAGACGATGATGTCGGTGAAGCTGACAAAGAGGCTGATCATCCCGACTGGCATGATCATGCTATGCGTGACCGGGCGCGCCGCCGAGACGTAGCTGCTCGGCAAGATCTGGAGGATCTCGCCGATGGCGATCATGCGGCCGGTGGCGATTGTCTGGTTGATTGGAAAGTAGGGTGTCACCGCAGAACACAGGCCTGCCCGTCCAGGCCCCACGGTGGGGGCCACTATCGTGGGAATGGCCACGACAGGTGCTGTAATCTGCAGCAAGTAGTAGAATGATGGGCAAGGGCGGCCAGCCATCTGCGGTGCGAGATGAGGGCAAAGACACATGGTTTTACCCAGGTTCAGCCCCCCGGAGGGTAAATACCTACTCCTTCTAGATTTTATTGATGAGAGAGTACAAGTGCGAGCTTGCCGGCTAGGCGGCGAGTCAAAGGGGTCTATGATGGAACGTAAGTTCTATGCGTGCCCTAGGGAGGTTTATATAGAGTCACCTCGCTAGGGTTTACAGATCTACAATCGAGTTGGATAAGGACACAGAGGGTTCTTGACCTAATCCGACTGGGCCTAGATACGCTTCTGGGCCTCGAGCTTCCAGTCGCCTAGCTTCTTCTTGGGTTGTGATCCAGTCGCCGTCCTACAGGCCCACTCGCTGGCAATATGAGCCAGTAAGAAACGTCCTGCTGGGTACACCCCACTCGAGATATCCCCATCACAAACAATGGAGTAACTCGTCTGTCTCCATTTGCTCTGACTTAGCTTTATCTCTAGCGGTGGCTCTGGCATTACTCGTCTCCCTGAGAATCAGCTCTTGGTAATGAGGGTCTCGCAACCAGCTCAAATCATGACCGACACCTTGATCTTCATGTTCCTGCCTGGCGCCACCTTGATTATCTTCATGTTCACGCCCAACGCCATCTACTTGATCTTCATGATCACCCCCCGGTATCTTAATCTTCGTCTTCACCATTATTGACATCCTAATCATCATCTTCATCATCACTTATCTACCGAGTGTAGCCATCCATGAAACTACACCGGAGTAGGTGTGACTCCAGCATTCCATAATCATGCTTTATCAAATACATTAGTTTGCAGCCATCCATGAAACTACGCCGGAGTAGGTGCGACTCCAGCATTCCGTAATCATGCTTTATCAAATACATCAGTTTGCAGTCATGACACAGACATCTTATCTCCGTCATGTTTGTCTGTGCCATGTCGGCCATCGCGCATAACATCCACCTATCCACGAGGGGGGTGTGCTCATTGGTCGGACCATGGTCGCCTACACGGTAATACAAAGAGAAAAATAATAATTAGAGCATGGACGTTGAGATCGCCGGAAAAAATCAGCATGACCTCCCATAAAAAGAGGACATCCTCCAAGTACTAGAAATTTGCCGGAACAAAAAGGAATCAACATTCTGGTGAAACATTGGCAACCCAAAATAAAATCCCTGCACAAAACAAAGGAAACACACAACACAATCTAGTCGTGTCGTTGATAACATGCATACATACAACAACGCCTTCACGCATCCTCCGATGATGAATAGGAGTAGGAGAGCCGGAGGAGAAGTAAAGTGATATCTTGTAGATCTAAAAGTGCAAGATCTTTCACTTACATATGTGTGTCAACCAATAGAGGTTTAGCAAGCTTCTATGGTGAAACAATGGAGAAAATAAGGTGGGGAGGAGGAGGGGGCAACCAGATCTTCCTTTGTGTGGAGGAGAAAGAGTGAGAAAGAAGTGAGTGGGTGTAGGTGAAAAAGGTGGCAAAAAGTGAAAAATATGGTCAAATTACTCGAGGCGCATTCTATACAAGATGCTCCTTGTATACTTAAATTACCTGAGGCGCATATTGTAGTGGATGCATCTCGAATGTTTGGTGCCTACCACCCCCGGACCCACGTCACTTACTGGAGGTATTTGTAACTGAGATGTGCCTCTAATATTGACGCATATTAGGTGATGCATCTCCTATATTGCACCTACCACCACTGGGCCCACCCACCTCACTCGAGGCGCACCAGTTACATATGCGACTCAAGTACTTGAACTACTCGAGGCGCATATTGATACATCTAAAACGTATAAACTTTCCCGAACACTTTTGCTATTGTTTCTGACGAGGTTTGATCTCGTCAATGCCCATTGTTATGGACTTGGGTTTTCGAGAAGATGGGGATACTGGAGATCGCGGAACGGTTAACAGCCAAGCAACACGGGACATGAGGTTAACCCAGGTTCAGGCCCCCGGAGGGAAAACCCTACTCTTGCTTGTCTGCTCTTGATTACGGCGGAACCGAAGGTTATAGGGGTACGCAGATGCAATCTGGCGTGAGGTACGTACGCGATGGTGGAAGAGATCCTTCTCGCCATACCCTCCTGGCCTTTGTATAGATAGGCAGGTCCCGGTCTTAGTTAGAGTCGGTTACAATTAGGGTTGGTGCCCTTTGAAATTCTATCTACTCTAGACTTGTCCTCCAAGGATCCGAAGACATCATGGGCTTGGGCCACACGAAATCTCCACAGGCCATGTGTCTTGACGTGGGCCATCATTGGGCTGGACCAGGTATACCAATGTTGTGTACCCGTGGGGTATAACCATTTCAGTAGCCCCCGAGTGTTCAGTCGAATCGTAGATTCGGCTGGAGACTCTTCAATCTTTTGGGTGCTATGTAGTTGAACATGTTTTACAAGGAAAAATGTTTAGTTCATTGAGATTGTTGATGCGTGTGCTTGACTCACCCGATGGATCAGGGCCAGTTAACTGTCACAGGACAAAACAATATGATCTTCATCAAACTCGAGTCCCTGGACTCGAATTCGCAATGATTGCTGGTGTGATTCGACTCAGGCCGTTGAGGGATTAGAGGAGTCGAATCCCAGTGATTGTCAAGTGATATACCCAACGCGTCCGTCAGGATTTTCATCGTGCCTGTTGACATGGAAGTTTACTGGCAGAACTCAGTCAGGTGCGTTACCAGGCCATCAGATGATATCTGTAGGTCTTATCTTTGCGTTGCAGACACAACATCCGAAGTTTTGTCACCGCGGAGGTGTTTCGGGTGGCCAAGGTGTTGGGGCACATAGATATAAAACAAAACTTTTTCCTCTAACGTGGTGATCCCAAGATCTAGCTGAGGTAGAAGGCCACGAGGTTTACCACTAGACGCGATTGCTATGGATTACTGATGAAGCGTCGATTGATGCGATGCGATCCTTTGTGATCTGATCGTCCCGGTGTTGATCGTACAACACCTGCTGGTATCCACACGCATAAGGAGGAGCACCGGCGAATGACGCTAGGTTCGATTACGGCGAGACTCTTTGGAGCTAGGGTTTCCAACACATGGAATGACCTAACTGATCAACGATTAACCCTTCTGGGTTACTGTGCTCCACTATATATAGGGAGTGAACGTGGGCTCAACTCTCGTGGCCCATTCACTAAATCCCATATAAAACCAGTCACTGTGAGTACGACTCACTAACTCAGTCCAAATCTGGCTTGGGTCTAACCCAACCAGATTTCCGGTTCAGATCCAATTCGAACTTGCTCCCGCTCTTAAGTGTTTGACCCTGCAGGCTCTTGGCAACTTAGACACGATTAGAGTCCGACTCACAATCGATCAGTCGGTAGCGGCTCCTAGCAGAACATGCCGACTCCCAAGTACCAAAGAGTCATGAAGACTTGCCTTTCCAATGCGACTTATGTCCGAGTCCCTTTTGCCTCACGATATACCTTGTCAGACTATAGGCGAATATTTGTCATCCCTTAAATAGTCCGACTCTCTTCTCGATCTGAGATAAGTGATTCACTCGACTAACTCTTAGTCGATCGCCTCTGTTAACACTTAACCGAGTCGTGCATGGCCATGCTTTCCGAATCATATCTTCTGAGAGGGCCCAAGAGAATATCTCTCCGAGTGGAGGGGAAAATCCCATCTTGGTTATTCACATCATGCAACTTGATTCTCAGTCAACCCGAACTCTGCCTTTATAACTGCCCAATTATGGATCAGCGTTTGACAGAACCTAAGTCGGTGATCCTCAACTCGGACTATGCAATAACCTCAGGTCTAAGGATTACATTGATTGAGATATACAAATGACAACTTGTTCGTTGTATCTCAATATGGGTCAATCCGACTCGCTAAACTCTTTAGCCAAATCTGTGTAAGTCAGAATAGCATCTCTATGCCCATGACAAGTGGAACCGAGTCATCAAGCCGACTTTCACATTGGTCTAAGTTGTGTGTCCAGCACAACCTCGATAACCAAGGATATTTAGTACAAACAACATGAATGTATAGTTCCATAACCGAATCACATATTCAATGATAGACATCAGATGTTTATACAAGGACAACTTAATATCTTTATGAATACAATGGGAAATATCATCATACATGATTGCCTCTAGGGCATATTCCCAACACAAGGAGATTGCTTCTCACTTAGCATTGGTTTGGGCAAAGTTGCCAAAAATATTTGTGTCGTATTTGATCTGAAGGATCGCTATCAAAAAAATCATAGGGTGCATGGCCATCGCTCCCTATGGGAGTAGCCCCGGAGTGTCTGTTCGAGTCGTAGACTCGAGCAGAGACTTTTATTCAGTCATTTATAATATAGATCTGAAGGACACAATTTTTTCGGATGCTCAACTGATGCTCCCTATGGGAGTAGCCCTTGAGTCCGTAGTGGAGTCGCAGACTCGACGTAGTACTCGAAGATAGTTGCGAGGTGTAGTTACCTTAGTCATTTCTCAGGTGCGCGGCCAGCGATCCTTATAGGAGTAGATCCCGAGTAGTTTCTCGAATTGTAGATTCGAGTAAGTACTTGAATGATTAGCCGAAAACTTTCATCCGTTGCTATTGGCCTTGATGACGTCAGTGCTGATGATTGGTGATCTCAACTGTCTGCAGCAGTAGAGATGATGCGACGATACGATCGTGGGTCCCACTATCTGACTTGAAGTTGACTAGTCACGCGCAGACGTGGAGAAAATTATGGCATCTCCTCGATTTCCGTGCATAGTGGACGGCGTGCTGGCGATGGTTCGTTGTTGTGATGACACGTGTAGGGTTAGATTAGGGGTGCGCGCTAGGGCTTCTGGATCAACGGCTCGTGTGCGTCGTCTTCCTCCTTTAATATTGTGGGTAAACAGTGATTTTCTTTTACCCTTTGCCATTTGCTCATCTTTCTTGCCTCCATTTTCACGAGCTTTGCTTTCCTCCACTGTGCACTAGAAGTTCTTCGCATCTTTCCCTCTTCTTTTGTCCATGCACACTGCCGCACTCGACGCCGCATGATGGGCAAGCCAAAGAAAACCACCACCGGAGCTGGTTCGAGCACCGCCTCCGGCGGCAAGAAGGTTGCCGCGACGGCCCGCATCACTGACGGCGGGTGGAGGCGCACAGAGATGCGCGACGGGGATCTGCGCAAGCTGCGTGATTTTGGGTTGATTCCCCAGAACAAGGAGGACGCCATCCTTCCTGGTGATGAGGTAATCCCCCGCCCACCCGAAGGGTTTCAGGTGATGTTTTATGCATTTGTCATCTATGGTCTCTCTCTCCCTTTTCACGATTTTCTTCGTGGACTCCTCTTCTTCTACGGGATTCAATTGCATCATTTGTATCACAATTCTCTTCTTCACATCGCTTGCTTCATAACTCTTTGCGAGTGCTGGCTCGGTATCGAGCCGCACTTTGGCCTCTTCCGGAAGCTCTATTCCGTGAAGAGGCACTCCGGCACCGGCGGAGTCTATCCGCTCGACGGCTTCATCATTTCCATCCGCTCCTCTGTACAATTCTTCTCCTTTTCTATCTGCGAGTCCGTCCAGCAATGGCGCCGAAAGTGGTTATACATCCGTGATGCTAAGCTGGATGGTCAGCAATATGGGCTTGCCCCCTTCGATTCCTCCTAGCAGATCATCCGAAAGAGATCATGGAAGAACCACATCCTGGAAGGTGAATCCAAAGAGGTGGAGAGGCTTTACCAGTGGGTGGAGGCTCTTCAGCTGGTGTCGGGCAAAAAGGTCAATGGTGTCGACATCATCCGCACCTTCCTCGAGCGCCGGGTGCAGCCACTCCAAGCGAGGGTGCACCCAATGTTCCTCTATGCTGGCTCCAGCAATCCGACGAGGGTTTCATCCGAAGAATTGTCTTTGGGTGACCTGGATAGGGCCCTTCGTCCCCTCCTGAAGGCCAAAGTCGATGAGGACCTCCCGGGGAAATCTTTGACCCCTCCTTTTAGCGCAACTAAAGGGGTTCCCCAGGTGATACTTGTTCGTGCGCGTAGCGCTTTTTCAAGTGTTTGTTGTTTGCTACTATTATTTATCTTGTTTCCCTTTTCCTTTAGCTTGCAGCGCCTCAAGGTAACGGGGTCTATGCCTCCTCTTCCTGAGAAGTATACAGAAGCGTCGTACAATGAGGAGGTGGACTTTGAGTCCGAGCTTCCTTCGGCGCAATCTCCGACCTTGGAAGCCCCCGAGCCGAGCGAAGGGCGAAACCGAAAGTGCTCTTGGAGCGAGTGTTCGGATGCGTCTTCCCCGCCAACTTCAAGGGGTCGGTCCTTCCTCGAGCACCCTTTCCCTGCTATGCCCCTTCGGGCGGTGGCTCTGCACCCGCCGGCCAAGAAGAAGAAGGAGAAGGCGGCTCATGTATTCAACTTATCAGACATCGAGTCATAAGTGACTGCACCTGAGTCTTTTTTCTGTCGTCTTTCTTAGTAGTGTGAGTTGTTGTTGATCAAAACTTTACTTGCAGCCATTCTTCGGAGGAGTACCTTGATGGGGGAACCCAGGAGGTTATAGAGGATTCAAAGCTGACGGCTTCTATCCCCTAGGTGGTGGCCGACTCTGAGGACTATGACCCGAACTCCTCCAGGCGAGAGGCTCGGGCAGTCGTAGCTCAGAAGACAACATGTAGACCTTCGGAGTCCATGCCTGAACATGTAAGTACTGTCTGTTTTACTCCTTGGGGGAGCCCCCGAGACCTTTTGGATGATTTCTTGCTCTTTTGTTTCTGTTTCTTCTGTAGCCCTTGGTGCACAGCGCCAACCTCCTTATTCAGTAGCACCTGGCGCTGGAGGCTAGCCTGCAGCAGCTTCAAGGTACGTCACTTTTCACCTTGTTTTAGTTTGTCTGTCCCAAGGATTTGCCTGTATTGATCAGGTTTTTCTTCATGTTGCAGATGAAAATATTGTGGCTCTCTGAAGACTGGATGCTCTCGAGAAGAGACTTGGTTGGGCGGAGAAGAAGGCCGCAGATGCTGCGGAGGCCAAGGAGCGCTTGCAGAAGGAGGCTGCCAATCGCGAGGAGCAGGACATGGCTGCAGCAGCTGCCCGTGAGAAGGAGATGGTGGATAAGCTTATGGCTGCAGCCAAAGCTATTTCTGGTTAGTTTCCCTTGACTTGTTTGGGTCTTTGTGTTTTTTCGACTACGTCTTGTCCTTTCTCATTCGAGTGATTTTCTTCTTTGTTTCAGATGCTTGAGGCATCACGCTTGATCATGGTGCGCTGGAGCATGGAGATGCGTTGGCTGATGCTACCGCGGCGGTTGAAGGTCACTGCGCCGCTGACGCTGGCTCCTTGGCGAAGGACAAAGAAGTGCTCACGTTCTTCTACAAGGAGGTTTCCCTTGAAGATGTCGATGCCCTTGCGGATGCTCTGTCAGAGGAAGCTCTGGCGGAGTATAAGAGCAAGAAGAAGGGCATCGGCGCCTCCATGGGGCTGGCGATGGCGTTCGGAGCTGAGCTGGACCTACCGCACATCACGTACCAGATGCCAACGGCTGCAGATGGCTTGGAGGTAGCTTTTGCCCTCTTTGCCTCTCGCTGTAAGCGCTATGGGCCTAAGCTCATTGATCTCCTGGCTGATTATGCGGAGAAGCAGCAACAGGAGGCCAAGAGAAGGCAGTCTGGCTCCGAGGCCACCCCGGATGCGGGGGCGTAGGCCTTTGTAATATAGATGATGTAGTTTTCTCTTTTGCTTCCTGTTGTAATCTTTTGCTGATGAACAAGCCCGACTATGCCACAAGGTGGCTTCAATGTATAATATTATATTTCGAGCTGCTGCCAGAAATGCTTTGTAATCTTCATGCTTGATTTATTTTCCTTTAGGGTCTTTCGGGTGAGTTTCCTGTTGTCACTCCGACTGCTCCTGAGCCGCGACCATCCTTGGATGATGCGTCGTAGTTGGCTTTTCTTCGTGATCGTGTCCGAAGCTTAGAGAAGGACATCCTTAGCATTCGAGGCCAGGCAAATGTGTGGAATTCGAAGGCTGAGCGAGCCACTACTAGGGAGGAGTTCTTGATGGGGGAGTTGTGGCAAATGGGCGAGCAACTGCAATGTGAGTCTTCGCAAACTGCTGTTCTTCCGGGTGTAGTTCTATATGCTTGCTCATTGCGTGCGTTCTGCAGGTGTGAATATCATTCCGAAGGAAGCGAAGGAGCGTGTCGCCATTCGGATGAATTGTTTAACGCAGCAAGACCTGAAGGCTGGTGGCTTCTTTTGGATGGACCGTGCTCAAGCCATCGTCCTTGTGACGGTGCAAGATCGCGTGAACCAGGTTCTTCATGTGCTGAGGCAGGCGAGGTCATCATTGGCGGATATCTGGGCTGTCATGTTCCCCTTGGATGCTGCGCCTTCTACCTTCCTGGGTATTCTTGCGAAATTTCAGGACGTAGGCCACATCAAAGAGTTGGTGTGGCATCAGCTGATTTCTAGGGTGAAGGCTGCCTTGTCACTCGTTCGGCTGCATCAGCGTGATATCAATATCACGAAGGTGGCGACTGGGCCGCCCCTTCGACCGGATGGCACCCTATGGGACATGCGCCCGCATTATGCGGTTGTGGCGCAGCATGCTGAAGAGATCATAGATCTGTTCGAGCAGCGGGTGAATGTAATGCTCCAGAATAGGTAGATCCTGTAAAGAAAAATTTAATGTAAAATTTGTATTTATTCGAGTGGGCTCGTAGTGCCCTTTGTAAAGTTTATATGTACTAGCACGTGGTGCTATGTTGTGTGCATGTCCTTTTTGTAGGGTTCCCAGCATAGAAAACAAAAAATTCCTACGATGGGAACAACTATGTACCAAGATCTATCTATTAGATACAAGCAACGGGTGGATATACATCCATAGAATACATACCCTCGAAGAAGGAATAGTGTTAACGAGGTTGTACTCATGGATGATGTAGACGAACGCTTACCGATCTCAAGATCGTGATGAAGTCCATCTGGTCCAGCACGATCAAGTCCAGCACCTCAAAGCAGTGGTGCATCCGTGATCGCACACACGTACGGGTACCCCGACAACCTCCGCGCCCTCGCTCCAACGAAGCAGCGGAAGCAACAAATCCTTCCAGAAAAAGCCACCAGGAACATGTATCTCGCTGATCCGAGACCATGGGGAAATTCTAAAGGGGGAGAGAGATCCTTCGCGAGGAGGTGTGAGAGACAAGTGAGAGGAGGGTCCTTTATAGGGAGGGGCAGCCCAAGGGGAATGGCCGCCATGGAGGAGCCCCACCTCTCCCTCATTCATGTGGTGGAAGCTCCACTCACATAAAAACCTCTCCACTCACAATTCCACTCACATGCATTAATTTTCCACCAAAATTAATGCAAGCTCTCATTTAAATAAAACTCTTTTATTTATTTATTCAGAATTTTGTTAATTACTTTAATTAACAAACATTCACATAACACCCCTTGCTAGTATTCCATTTCACATGCAGAACCAGTTTCAGCAATTTCAATCGAAACAGTTCCGGTGTCTAGTGAAATAAATTCCTGCGCTTTCCTTTTCTTTTTCTGGCATATCATTTGCTCCGAATGGTGTCGGCATCCCTTAAGTGTGTCACCCTACGGTTCACGAATAATGCGGACATGATCGAGACCCTTCTCCGATCAATAATCAGTAGCGGGACCTGGAGATCCATACTGACTCCCACACATTCAACGATGACTTCTGTGATCGTGTGAACCTTTTACGCTAGTATCTTAATCCCTTTGTTTCACGATATATTACATGTACAAGATTCGATCAACGGTATCTCCATACCTAGTTTGATCTCGTTACCGACATGCACTCTTTTCTCGTTCCCGTGATATAACATTCTAGTGATCAAATCACTTGCTTGCAAGCTAATCAATGTGATATCACCGAGAGGGCCCAGAGCATATCTATCCATCATCGGGATGAACAAATTCCACTCTCGATCCATGGGTCTCAACATAACACTTTAGTAGTTCTGAAGCCATCTTGATAATCACCCAGTTATGGTGTAACGTTTGATGTCATCAAGAAACTCTTCCGGTGTTAGTGATTGACATGATCTCATGGTCTAAGGATTAGGATCACTTCGTAAGTTGTTATAGCAATATAAACTCAATGACTTTGATCGTAATGCTATACTTCGGATGAATGTTGATCACATCATTACACTAATGTTGTGACCTCGTTATTAACAACATCCAATGTCCATGATCAGGAAACTTTGATCATCATGTTAATCAACGAGCTAGTTTATAAGAGAGGCATAACTAGGAACTTCCTTTTTGTTTATTAAACACACATGTATTAACGTTTCCGTATTAATACAATTATAACATGTAAAATAAACATTTATCATAAATAAGGAATATGATAATAACCTCTTTATTATTGCCTCTCGGGCATATTCCCTTCAGTCTCCCACTTGCACTAGAGACAATAATCTAGTTTGAAAACTTTGCGTATTGAACACCTATGGCTTTCTGGTGTTCCATATACGCAACTGCAAGTGGTTAACATAATCTACGGATCTGATGCTTTCAGGTCCGTGTGTATTTGCATGTCTTTGCGTCTCCACGCATCACTCATTCTCCAATGACATGGCATTGTATAAATTTGGTGTTTTGGTGAGACCTTTAGTTCCTTGGGGTTAAACCATGTCGATACTATTGTCGTACAATATATCTTTAGTGTTAACCCGTTGCGAACAACACCTTAGTTTGATAACAAACTACTTGACACAAATTCTCTCCTTTGCTGCTACTATAGCAGTCATATACTTAGCCTTTTGTTGTAGTATTCGTCACAATGTCTTAACTTTGGAATACATCCAAATCCATCATGAAAACTCCTTTCCATTTCATTGTGCCACTCATAGTTTAAATTGAGATAGACTTAATTTGTATCTTGCGACAAAACTAGTATCAATGTAACGCTTTACAATTTTGTAATTGTTTGTCACCTCTACACAAATATATTCTTAGTTCTTCCAAAAGATCATAAGAATATCCTCACTATCGTCCAATGATCATTTTATGATTCATTTTGGTATATGCTCATAACACTTAGAGCATAGGACATATCTGGATGTGTACATATCATGGTATGATTGATCAAAACATTCTCGTGATTTCACTCATCAAGTGTCAAAGCACTTGAATCTTGTTTCACTTATCAAGTGTCAATACACTTGAATCTTGATTCAATTCCTTTCCATGCGACAAGAACCATTTCTTGTCGTCTCTATATTGAACTCCTTCAATATCTCATATATGTACATTTGGCACAACTATATTAGCGTCACAGTCATAGACATTCATGCTAAATATTCGGGTTTTGCCTAAGTATTTCATCGAAATGAAATTCTTAACATTTGTCAATAAAAGATACATCATTTCTAATCAACAAGATGTCCTTCACAAAATGTATTAGAAATATGTCTTAGCGCTCCCACTTAATTTCTTGCAAATGCAAGCATCTTCATCGTTTCCTGATGAAAACTCTTTTTCATCACGGTGAAGATTCAAACTTCGCGATGCTTACTTCAACAATTGAAGTTTGCATGTCCTTTTAGCATCCTTTGAATTTAACAAAACCCTTTGGACCGTGTCATGTACACGTCCTAGGTAACCATTCTATTAGAAGAACTTTGTTTTATTTATTCATCTACCATATAACAAATTATATGTAGTCGTTGCTACTTTAATCTGTCTAGACTAAATATCGCTATGAAAGATCAAATCTTGTCATAGTCAACTCCTTGAACATTGTCGGAAAATACTTTACCGATATGTCGACTATTTCATAGATGTAAAACATCCATGTCTGTTTCTTTATAGATCCAAATGTGACCGATAGGTTTTTACACCTTTCCGGAGGGTCTTCCATGTTCAAAACTTGATTTCTCGTGTATGGAACTATCACAGATTTTATGGCTTCAAGCCATTTGATGGAGTCAGGGCCCATCTTCGCTTCTTTGCATGTAGTCGGTTCATGATTGTCAAACAATAATGATTTACTCTCAAATCTCAATCATTTGATTGTTTATCCGACCTTCTTGGTTCAATAGGAACTTTAGACCTCCGTGACCGCAACCTTTGAGGCACATAAGCTATGAGCATTATGGCAGCCTCCAGAACCATTTCCGGCGCTATGCAACTCAGCACATTTAGCTAAGGTTCGTTAACCTTATCAAAGTTCTATTGTCCTCCCACTTAACATTTATGAAAAATTCCTTCTTCAAGAAACTTCACATTTCAAGCGACAAACCCTTTTGTCCTCGGTGTTATGGAGGAATAACCAATTGTTATTCGAAATAACCTACAAAGACAAGCTCATCCGACTTTGGTTGTAAACATCTTACTTATGTTTAGCATACCAAAATTTAAGAAATGACAACTTGGGTTTTAGCCCAAACCATAACTCATATGGTGTCATTTCAACGGATCAAGATGGAGCTCTTTTCAGTGTAAAAAGCGGAAGTCTCTAAAGCTTTAATCTTTTTAAAACATAATGGCAGTTTTATCAATAACACCTTTGATTCAACCATGTCAAATAAGGTTTCATTACAAATCTCAAACACTCCGTATTCCTATGGTGTTTCGGGATATGTAAATCTAGGTGTTTTGCTAAACTTGTAACTCAAATAAATCACTTTATGATAAAATCATAATTCATTTATTTTCTTGTTACACTTGTAACTCAAACAAATCCCTTATGATAAAATCATAAACCATTTATTTTCTTGTTACAATGATTTTCCACTTTATCTTGAAAGTCTTTGAAACATTTTCAAATATTTCATACTTCATTCTCATTAAGTGAACATTCACTCAAATTTCCGGAGAAAGTATATGAAGTTGAAACCCATCGCTTACGACTATAAATAATGAACTACATACATGGATATGTATAAATTCCATTATTTTAGTCGTTCGTTCTTCTTTGGCCTTTGAACGAAGTTTTTAATTATCCCGAGGAAAGTCTCACAAGCGTCACTTGATCAAATCAAAGACTCCAAAAATCCATGAATATGGAGATTCTTCATGTTTTCTTTCCAATATAATTTAAACGGCGATGTCACTTCGTAAGTGATCTTTCAACCATTTGTCTTGCGATATTTTAGCATTAGGTTTTATGGATGTGATCTCTCCAACTAGATTTGTATATCAGCCATCTAATATGGAATATGGTAATTATTTGAACAACCTTTGTTCTCATAATACCTGATTTAAATAACAATTATTAAAACAAATCTCACATATTCTCTTGCTAGTTACTTAGGCCATTGTGGTTCATGAATTGCGTCGTTCCGTATGAAATTTCATACCAACCAATTCGGTATCCAATACCCAAGAACCACATTGTTTAACAAGAAAATAATACAACCATAACCTGTATATCATCTATATACCTAAATTGGATATTTCCAATCTTTTATTTTCTGCCAAATATATTTTATAGATTCTCTTTCAGCATTTCCTTTTCCTTTTTAAAAGAATCTATCAACATCAAAAGTGGCGCCATATACATGACACATAGTCCAAAGCGTGTATATTAAAATAATAATACCTTTGGACTTGCACTTTGAAGTAGATCACCATCATCAAAATGATCGGTATTCTTTTAAAATCCATTCTTTAGTAATCTTTTAGTGTAGTAAACACTTTACATACATCTTCTATTCGTCCTTATCATGACGACTTTCATGATCAAGCTATTGTAGCTTATAAATGAGAATCGTGAGTATAATGTTGCTTTCCAAAACCCTTTTGGATGATTAGGATGTCTAGCATCTCCAACCTTTGTAAATTCTCATCCTATATGAGAACACATATTATACTCTATCATATTGCAACCAAAACATTGTTTCAGATATCGTTATATCTGTCACACATGATGGTTTCTGAAACAATTCTTTCAGCTCCTAGATAAACTTGATATTAAAACAATCAAGAATCATGGAGGCAAACATGATACTTAAGATACTAACACTGGAATTGTTACTCTTGATTTAATACCAATTATTAAATTTCACGGAGTAAATAGAATTTTGCTGAAAGTTTGCAATAGGACTTTAAACTTTAGATTGACACTCAACACAATACGATACCAGTTCGTAAAGTATATATCCAGAATTCTATAGTTCTATTATCTCAATTACAACTATGCATAAGGTGTTGAACGAATGCCAATGACTACAACAAATTATGAAAATTCACTTTGATTTAATTTATGATAAATTGAGTTCTACTAATCCAAATTAGAAATGAACTCCCACTCAAAAACGACATCCCTCGTGTCTTTTTGGGGATTACATGAACCAAATCCACTACACCAAGTCCGATCATCACGTGAGTCGGTGTAGCTTCAAAGGCGAGCATCAAATGGGCATCATATCTACTATATGACTCATGCTTAACCTTTCGGTCCGTGTTCTGAGTCCATGTCTGTACATGCTAGGCTCGCCAAGTAAGAACCTTAGTATTCACGTGTGTAACTGTCTTACACCCGAGATATGCTTGTGGATTCAAGTACACCCGATCATCACGTGATGCCTTGAAGCGACGAAACATTGTCGGTGCATACTTAAGGAAGAACACATTCTTATCTTGATATTTAAATGAGGGATCATCTATTATGCTAATAAAACGCTGAAATAGCAATATAAGATGCACTCAAACATCTCATGTTAATAGGTGAAATGATATGGTTCCCGCATATGATCTCCATCATGTGCACCGTGGTATGATCTCTATCATACCTTTATGTGTAAGGCCAAGGTCTATGGAACTTACACGCTATGTGTGTTGTAAGAGTATCATCTCATACTTCTACTTACAACATCACCATATCATAACACTAGCCCAGCAACAATCTAAACTAGACACCTCTAATTTGTCCATTGCAAGTTTTACGTGGCTTAGGGCTTTCGAAGATAGAACCGTTCTTACCTACGAACATGAACCACAACGAGGATAACCAAATTGTTGACAACTCGTTGCAAATTAGATATTGACTATAGTAGGAGAGACAGACACCCGCTAGCCACTTATGCAAACTAGTTGCATGTCAAGCGTGGAACAGGTCTCATGTGCGAAGACATGTAAAGTTTGTCCGGGCCGCTTCATCCCACTATGCCACCAATATCCAAAGTACAACTAAGAAGCAATAAAATGATCATCATCGCCCACATACTCATATGTGTACTACTCGTGCAAAGCATCTACGCATAGATCCGGCTCTGATACCACTGTAGGGTTCGCAGCATAGAAAACAAAAAATTTCCTACGATGGGAACAACTATGTACCCAGATCTATCTATTAGATACAAGCAACGGGTGGATATACATCCATAGAATACATACCCTAGAAGACCGAATAGCGTTAACGAGGTTGTACTCGTGGATGATGTAGACGAACGCTTGTCGATCTCAAGATCGTGATGAAGTCCATCTGGTCCAGCCGGTCCAGCACGATCAAGTCCAGCACCTCAAAGGAGTGGTGCATCCGTGATTGCACACACGTATGGGTACCCCGACAACCTCCGCGCCCTCGCTCCAGCGAAGAAGCGGAAGCAACAAATCCTTCCATAAAAAGCCACCGGGAACATGTATCTCGCTGATCCGAGACCATGGGGAAATTCTAAAGGGGGGAGAGAGATCCTTCGCGAGGAGGTGTGAGAGACAAGTGAGAGGAGGGGGTCCTTTTATAGGGGAGGGGGGCAGCCCAAGGGGGCATGGACGCCGGCCATGGAGGGTTCCCCCACCTCTCCCTCATTCATGTGGTGGAAGCTCCACTCACATAAAAACCTCTCCACTCACAATTCCACTCACGTGCATTAATTTTCCACCAAAATTAATGCAAGCTCTCATTTAAATAAAAATCTTTTATTTATTTATTCAGAATTTTGTTAATTACTTTAATTAACAAACATTCACATAAAACCCCTTGCTAGTATTCCATTTCACATGCAGAACCAGTTTCAGCAATTTCAACCGAAACAGTTCCGGTGTCTAGTGAAATAAATTCCTGCGCTTTCCTTTTCTTTTTCTGGCATATCATTTGCTCCGAATGGTGTCGGCATCCCTTAAGTGTGTCACCCTACGGTTCGCAAATAATGCGGACATGATCGAGACCCTTCTCCGATCAATAATCAGTAGCGGGACCTGGAGATCCATACTGACTCCCACACATTCAACGATGACTTCTGTGATCGTGTGAACCTTTTACGCTAGTATCTTAATCCCTTTGTTTCACGATATATTACATGTCCGAGATTCGATAATCGGTATCTCCATACCTAATTTGATCTCGTTACCGACATGCACTCTTTTCTCGTTCCCGTGATATAACATTCTAGTGATCAAATCACTTGCTTGCAAGCTAATCAATGTGATATCACCGAGAGGGCCCAAAGCATATCTATCCGTCATCGGGATGAACAAATTCCACTCTCGATCCATGGGTCTCAACATAACACTTTAGTAGTTCTGAAGCCATCTTTATAATCACCCAGTTTCGGTGTGACGTTTGATGTCATCTAGAAACTCTTCCGGTGTTAGTGATTGACATGATCTCATGGTCTAAGGATTAGGATCACTTCGTAAGTTGTTATAGCAATATAAACTCAATGACTTCGATCGTAATGCTATACTTCAGATGAATGTTGATCACATCATTATACTAATGTTGTGACCTCGTTATTAACAACATCCAATGTCCATGATCAGGAAACTTTGATCATCATGTTAATCAACGAGCTAGTTTATAAGAGAGGCATAACTAGGAACTTCCTTTTTGTTTATTAAACACACATGTATTAACGTTTCCGTATTAATACAATTATAGCATGTAAAATAAACATTTATCATAAATAAGGAATACAATAATAACCACTTTATTATTGCCTCTCGGGCATATTCCCTTCACTTTTCGTTAGCCTGGCATGGTCAGCTACTCAGGTTGTATGCATTGTCCTCAGTCGACGAGGTCGTGAGGTGAGGCATAGCCCCCGAGCATATTTAGCGAGAAATAATGTAAGGTGAAAATATATTTGGGCCAAGGAACTTAGATTTTATTCATAACGTAACGAGGAGGTACATTTTTCGGCTGAGTAGCCTTGGCTGAGTAGCCTTATTGAAAGTGAAGGGTAACTAGGGGTAGAAGAGTTGCAGGCGTGTGACGTTCCAGGGGTTGGAGTATTCGACTCCTGATGCGATGTTCATGAGGCGATAGGCGCCACCTAGGATGACTTCTGTGACGATGTAGGGTCCTTACCAGGGTGACTTAAGCTTCTTCGGCCATTCTTGCTTGAGTCGTAGGACGAGGTATCCTTTGATGAAGGACCTTGGGCGCAGCCGACAACCGTGATAGTTGTGGAGGCTTTGTTGATAGACTGCTGAGCGAGCTACATCGATATCGCGTGCCTCGTCGAATGTGTTGACGGCGTCTTCGAGTGCTACCGATGATTCGGCTTTGTTGTAAGCAACGACCCGTGGGGCCTTATGGTGTACTTCGGCGAGTAACACGGCTTTGTCTCCATGCACCATGAAGAAGGGCATGAAGCCGGTTGAGCTGTTTGGCGTTGTACGCAGGCTCCAAAGGACGAAGGGTAGCTCCTCTGCCCAGGCTCCCGCAAGCCTTTCGAGCGGGCATAATAGGCATTTCTTGATGTTGTTGCCTATGAGGCCGTTGGACTTTTCGACCTATCCGTTGGTCTGTGGGTGCGCCACGGAGGCGTATGATATGTTGATGCCGAGGTTCTCGCGGAAGTCTTGGAATTTCTTCGAGATGAAATTCGATCCGTCGTCCGTGATGATGTTGTGTGGCATGCCGAACCTATAGACAATGGACTCGAATAACTTGACGGCAGTTTTGCCGCTTTGGTTGGTGACAGGCATGGCCTTGATCCACTTGGTGAATTTGTCAACTACGACCAGGAGGAAGACGTGGCCTCCTTTCAAGGATTTTGGCAGTTTGTCGATCAGGTCGAGGCCCCATTGGGCGAAGGGCCAGGCCAATGGTATGGTCCTTAGCTTGGATCCTGGTGCGTGTGGCTTGTCTGCGTACCTCTGACAGGCGTTGGGCCTTTGGACGATGTCCTTGGCGTCGTTCATGGATGTTGGCCAGTAGAATCCAGCTCGTAGAGCTTTGGCGGCTAGGGCGCGGCTGCCTGCATGATGGCCACAGATGCCCTCGTGGATGTCTTGGAGGATGGTTTTGCCGTCACCGATGGTGACGCACCTTTGGAGAACACCCGAAATGTTGCGCTTGTACAACTCGCCATTGTGAATGGTGAAGGCAATAGACCGGAGAGATATACGTCGGGCATCTGTCAGGTCATCGGGAAGTTCCTTGTTTATCAGGTACCGAAGGTACGGCTATGTCCATGCCACTTCAATCACCATGACCTACATCAGGCTTACCAGCTCGGCCTCGGTGTCGAGTTTTTCAGGTCCCTCATGTCCTTCAGGTGGTGCAGCCCCCGAGTGCTCTGCTTCTTAGGTTGAACCCTTTGGGAATTTTCTCTTGATATAGGGTACACAGATTTGTTCGAGGAACACACCTGGTGGTACCCATGCGCAGGTGGAGCCGATGTTGGCGAGTCTATCGGCTTCTTCGTTGCTTTCCCTTTTGACGTGCCGAAGCTCGCAGCCGTCAAAGTCCCCTTTGAGTGAGTTGTAGAGCACGCGGTACGCGATCATGTTGGCGTTGTGAGCGTCACACTCGTTCATCGTCTGCTGGACGACAAGGTTCGAGTCACCATAGATAACGAGGTGCGTTGCACCACAGATCTTGGCCATCTTCATGCCATGGATGAGGGCCTCGTATTCGGCCTCGTTATTGGAGGTGAGAAATTTCATCCGAAGGACGTATTTCATCTTGTCGCCCAGAGGGGTAGTCAGTATGACGCGGCCCCTGCTCCAGCCTCGCCTTGGAGCCGTCAAAGTGCATCGTCCATGATTGCGGCATGTCCGGAGTGTCCGGCAGCTGGAGTTCCATCTAGCGGACGAGAAAGTCAGGGAGGACCTGAGTTTTGATGGCCTTGCACCATTCTTAGATTATATTTAGAGAAGACAAGTCGATGCCCCACAAGGCTACTCGTCCCGTTGCTTCGGGATTGTCCAGGATGTTGGAAAGTGGGCAGTCATTGACGACCATGATTTGATGCTCCTGGAAATAGTGGCTCAGTCGACGAGCCGTCATGAATACTCCGTAGGCGAGCTTCTGGTAGTGAGGGTACCTCTTATTTGTTGGAGTCAGTACCTCGCTGAGGTAGTAGATTGGGCGTTGGACCCCATGGGTCTTGCCATCTTCGGGTCGTTCGACCACAAGTACGGTGCTTACCACCTGATGCGTAGCTGCGATGTATAGCAGCAAAGGCTCTCGTTCCTTAGGTGTGACCAGGACGGGTGAGGTGCAGAGCAGCCGCTTGAGGTCCTCAAATGCGGCATCTGCTTAGAATGTCCACTCAAACTTGTCCGCCTTGCACAGTAGCTAGTAAAAGGGTAGGGCCTTCTCACCCATGCAGCTGATGAATCTGCTCAGTGCCGCGATCCGCCCGGCCAGCTGTTGGACACCTTTGAGAATCTTCGGCTTCTCCATGGGCAGTATGGCCCTGATTTTCTTCGGATTCGCCTCGGTCTCCTGTTGGGAGATGAAGTAGCCGAGTAGTTGGCCAGATGGGACGTAGAAGGCGCACTTTTCTGGTTTTAGCTTGATCTTGTAGTGATCAAGATTATCGAAAGTCTCGCGGAGATCGTTGATCAACAGCTTGGCCTCCCTGCTCTTGATTACTATGTCGTCGACATAGACTTGAATCTGCAACCTATCTGGTTTTTTAGGCACGCCTACATGCACCTCTGATACGTGGAACCTGCATTCTTCAGCCCGAAGGGCATAGTGTTGTAGCAGAACACGCCGAACGGCGTAATGCACGTCGTTTTCTCCTGATCTTCGACCTTCAGCTGAATCTGGTTGTAGCCTGGGTAGGCATCAAGGAAGGAGATTTTCTTGCATCCTGCAGTCGAATTGATGATTTGATTGATCTGCGGTAAAGGGAAGTGGTCCTTGGGACAGTACTTGTTGAGCGATGTGAAATCCACGCACATCCGCAGGATGTCCGTGTCCTTTTTGGGGACCAGCACGGTGTTGGCCAGCCACTCGCTCTCCTTGATTTCCCGGATGAAGTTGGCATCGAGCAGTCTGTTGACTTCGATTCCAACGGCTTCAGCTCTTGGTTCGGATAGTCATTGGATCGACTACTTGACTGGCTTCACGTCAGGGAACACATTCAGTGCATGCTCGACGAATTCCCTGGGAACTCCTGGCATGTCCGTATAACACCAGGCGAAGATTTCCTAGCGCTCACGGAGGAATTCGACGAGCGTGCTTTTCTATGTGGGGCTGAGGTCGCTGGTGATCAACGCCGTCTTGGAGGCTTTCGTCGGGTGGACCTGCACCTTAATTGTGTTGACCGTGGAGTCGAATGAAATGTTAGGTGCATTTTTCCTGGTGACTGGGGGTTCCCCGTTGTCTATCACCTCTCGAAGCCTTGTGAGTTCCTCCTGCATGCCGGACGACTCGGAGATTCTGTTGAAATCTCTATCGCAGTGGTCAGATCGGGTGAAGCTTCCCTGGATGGTGATGACGCCCCTAGGTCCTGGCATCTTCAGTAGCAGATACGCGTAGTGCGGTACTGCCAAGAATCTTGCGAATGCCACGCGCCCGAGGATGGTGTGGTACTATGATGGCCAGTCCACCACTTCGAACTCCAGCCGCTCGCGCCTGAAGTTTTCAGGCTGGCTGAAGATGACGTCGAGCCATATCTTCCCCTAGGGATATATGCCCTTCCCTGGGACTATGTCGTGGATCATCGTGTCTGATTGCTCCAGGCTGCACAGCGGGATCCGCATCACTGCGAGTGTGCTGGGGAACATCAGACTGATGCTGCTGCCGTCGTCCATGAAGACGCGTCTCATCTTGAACCCCCCGATCTGCACCTCGAGCACCAGGGCAGCATGACCTGGGCGAGGGATCTGGCATGGGTGATCCAAACAATCGACGTGCTGCAAGACTCCGAGCCACTGAGGTACTCAGGGATGGTCGGTGGGGTGGTCACCGCCAGGCTGACTTGGCGGGTGATCTTCTTTTGCACCCTGTTTGTTGGGCGCCCCTTCTAGATCATCAGGGACCCTTCTGGTGGCGGGTATCCGCCCGCACCATTATTTGGTGCTGGTGCGATCGCTGGATTTGACGGTCCAATGGGTGGTGGTGGAGGAGCTCCGTGCGATGCACCTGGTACGGGTGTGGGTCCAAACCCAGGATTTACGATCTGCCGCCGTATTTGGGTGAGACCCTCGCTGAGCTTCTGGAACTCGAGGCAATCCTTGAGCATGTGGTTGACCTTCTTATTGCCGTCCTGTTTGTCGATGTAGAAGTGTATGGTGCAAGGACCAGACAATTTGTCGTATGCCGAAGGCTCGTCATCGCGGTTGCGATGTTGCCATGTCTGTGTGGGTTGCCCTCCGTCACGATAGTTGCCTCAGTGGTATCCGCTGCTGCGGTTGCTATCATTGCGTCGATCGGCGTATCCAGCCGCGACCATGTCGACTCCGTCGCGGTCATCGGAGACGCACGAGATCTGTTTGTTGCGGCATTCTCTCCTGCGGCCGTAGTCGTCCTCGTCATCCGAATGCGTTCGATGGACGGAATCCATGCCATCTGCCCATCGATTGGCAATGTCCATGAGGTGGTCGAGCATCTTGGGCTTGACGCGCCCAAGTTCTTCCTTGAAGTCTGGGCGCTTGACACCATCCTTGAAGGCGTCGATTGTCCATTCTTCGGAGATATGTGCGACGGAATTCTTGATATGGGACCAGCATAATATGTACGAGCGAATGGATTTGTCGGTACGTTGGGTGGCGGCTCGCAGTTCCTCGATCGAGGCTGGCCTCTTGCTGATGCCCTTGAAGTTGTGGATGAAGCTGTATGCCGGCACCTCCCAGCTTCGGATGGAGCCGGAGGACAGGCTGCTGAGCCAGATCCTAGCTGCGCCTGTGAGCTGCAGCTGAAGGCATCGTAAGGCTGTGTTCCTATTTCCGCCGTGCAGCTTGACGGATGAGAGGCGGTCACTGAGCTAGGCCTTTGGGTCCTGCGTACCGTCGAACTTCGGAGTGTCCAAAGGGAGCTTGAAATTTTTAGGCATTCTCGTTCGCCAAACGGATCTGCTGAAGCATCTGGCTCCGCACAGCTCTCCATCGTCTTCCTCGTCGGATTCAGTTGAGCATGCGCGTTTAGCACGTGCCTTGTCGATCTTGCGTTGGGTGAGATTGTTGCGAGCGTCGTAGTCGCTACTGCGGCGCCGTGGGCTCTTGTGATGTCGGGGAAGATCGTGCTCGTCCTCCTCTGATGAGGGCGTAGGGCTGCGAGTGAACTTGACCACAAATTTTTTATTTGGCTCCGCAGGAGCTTCGTCATGGAGCGCGGCTCCAACGAGTCCGAGACCAGCTAGCGCAGACTTGTGCATGGCGCTCATCGGGTCACCCACCGGAGATGGATGGGACGCGAGATATGTATTGTACGCCATGATCGCAGCCTGCGGTGTTTTCGGCATGACATTGCCGTTTACGTCCATCATCATGAAGGATGTGTTGAGGGCCCTGGTAACTTTGCATCGCGCGGCGGGGTCCATGTGCTCCGTGCGGGAGAGATGCTTGTTGGTTTTGTTGCCATGCGAACTGGAGCCGCCAGCAGCAGAGAGCGCAGCTTGCCGCACGCTGGATTCAGAAGCCGCTTGCTTACGCTTGTCAAGCACCTCCACCAGCTTCACCTACCGTTTATGCTCGTTGATGAGGAGGAGGTGGTAGGCCATCAGTAGATCTCGTGAATCATTCACGGGTCGGATGATGTTGCCTACCACGGCTTAGCGTGCTTGGGGCCAGCCTTCCTCGTTGAGGTTGATCTTCTGGTAGGCTTGAGCGTCGCCTTCGTTGGGCCTGAGCGGCGGATCTCCCCCGTTTCCTCCGTTCTCACCTTGCGGGTTGAGAGGCGGGTTGGGTGCACTCGAACCTGGTGGTAGGTCTATTTCGTTTTGGATGACCACGACGCATAGGTAATGTCCGTGGATGCGTCGGTGCTGCCGCAGCTTTCGGATCCGGAACCGTAGGTTCCTTCATCTGAGGGAGGGCCGCATAGATCTGAGTTGCAGCTGCTGCTGTTGTCTGACTCGTTTGTCGACACGTGTAACGCGCTAATAGGTGGGACCCACAAAGTGGGCCTGATGGATGGTGGTGGCACCCGCTCTGGGAGGTGGAGAGTGCTGGTCTGCCCCACCTGAAAGCAGAAGCTCCCGAACAGCATCTCGAGTCCGTCGCCAACGGACTCAAAATCCCTCAGGGTGGCCGGCGAGTGGGCGGTGAAGTCGAAGGTGCCGAAGAGGAGGTGACTCTCTGTCGCTGATGAGTTGTAGATCGCTCTATATGGGACCGTCATGATTGCACAATCAGTGTCCCAGTTCCCACAGATGGCGCCAATTGACGAGGTTCGATCTCATCAATACCCATTGTTATGGACTTGGGTTTTGGAGAAGATGGGGATGCTAGAGATCGCGGAACGGTTAACAGACAAGCAACGCGGGACACAAGGTTTATCCAGGTTCAGGACCCCGGAGGTAAAACCCTGCTCCTGCTTGTCTGCTCTTGATTACGGCAGAACCGAAGGTTATAGGGGTGCGCAGATGCAATCTGGCGTGAGGTACGTATGCGATGGTGGAAGAGATCCTTCTCGCCGTACCCTCCTGGCCTTTATATAGATAGGCAGGTCCCGGGCTTAGGTCAAGTCGGTTACAAATTAGGGTTGGTACCCTTTGAAATTCTATCTACTCTAGACTTGTCCTCCAAGGATCCGAAGACATCATGGGCTTGGGCATGCCTTGATGTGGGCCTTCCTTGGGCTGGACCAGGTATACCAATGTTGTGTACACGTGGGGTATAACCATGTCAGTTTCTCCTCTAAACTTATATGAGTTGGATACAACTAACACATACTGAGGCTATTTTCAGCATAATTACCTTGGTGTCTAGTTTTTGTGCAAAAAATCAACTACGAGGAAAAATTCTGGAAAATATGCCAAAAATCCTATTTCACCAGAAGACTCATGGAGCCAGAAGACGAGGCAGAGGTGGGTCACAAGGGTCCCACACCCCTGGATGCACAGGCCAGCCTAGGCCGCGCCTGGGAGGGGTGTGGCCGCCTCGGGCACCCTCTCGGCCTCCCTCTTCGCCTATAAGTTGCATTCTGACCTAAAAACTGAGGGGGGGTTCGATGTTTTTCCACAGAGAGTTCCGCTATGCCGCCACCACCAGAAACCGCGATTCGGAACCAGAAACTCTGTTCTAGCACCCTGGTGGGACGGGGATTTGGAGAAGATCATCGCCATCATCATCACCGACCCCTCTCCATCAACCATCCATGTTTCCACCATCCATGAGTGAGTAATCCCCGGCTGTAGGCTATGGGGATGGTAGGGATTGGATGAGTTCTATCATATAATCGAATAAGATTGTTAGGGCATGGTGCCTAGTATCTCTATTAGTGCTATTTGCCTTTGTTGAAACTTGTTGTGCTTAATGCTTATCACTAGGGCCCGAGTGCCATGGTCTCAGATCTGAACTTATTATTGATTCATGATGATAGTATTGTTTGTGATCTTATCTGCAAGTTGTGTACACATATCATTGTCCGGATCCAAAGGCCCCGAAGTGACAGAAATTGGGACAGCCGGAGTGGATGGCTATGATATGAGGATCACATTTCTTCATCGAGTGTTAATGCTTTTCTCTGGTGCTCTATTAAAAGGATCACCTTAATTGCTAGTAGATTCCCTTGAGGCCCCACTGCAACGGGCTCACTACAAGAAATCTGTTGATACATGACCCTCCATTTTCTTCACTGAATCGTCATTGTCGATATATTATGACGATCTTATGACGAATAGTGGATCGTCAAAAACTGAGCGTCAGTAATTGCACACAATGACGTTTTTTGTAATATCGTCATAATCCTCTATGATGATATTGGATCGTCATAGAGATTATGACGATCCAATATCGTCACTCACAGTTTGGCCACACCACACTCATAGAGATTTTGACGATCCAATCCTACGTGGCAAAATTGTGACGAAATCGGATCGTCGTAGGTTAAAATCAGCCCGGTCCAACTCGATGGTCTATATGGTCCGAGACAATAATTCTAGCCTTTTATTTCCTAGGCCTTGTCCTTTTTTGGGTTCATTTCTCTTATGGGCCTTGACATTCTTACGACCAATTTCCTAAATTGTTTCATCAACATAATTTGGGCCAAAGCCTTTTTAAGACCATATACATTTAGTTCTGTCCAGATTTTATCAATTTTAATTATAATTTTGGTTGCATCTGTTGGGCTAGGCCATAGCCTTTTCAGTCCAATAACGCATGGGCCATGGCACAATGAATACTCGAATGATAGCCCAAAAAAATTCCAGCCTTTTTCTCCAGGTATGAACTTCAAGCAAATATATAGGAATTTGAATAACCAGAATATACACAACATTTAGAACTTATCACCAAATAGCAAATTCACAATTTCACAGCCAAAATTACAATTCGATAACAATATCAAGATTACAAATGCACAGCTAAGATTACAAATGCACAACCAAACAACCAAGATTACAATTGCACATCCAAGATTACACTACATTAACTTGTCAGCAAACAGCCCCAACATCACCATCTGCTACACAACCACAGAACACACAAAGTTTGAACAAAATCAACTCTCACTTCGTGCACATCTAGGATCACCTCTTGCCAAAACGGTGCTACCATCCTCAACTCCACTAGCTCCTGTAAAAAGGAGGAAATTATGGTTACGACTGTCAATTCAGAATGAAAGAAATATATTCTAACAATTACACAGAACAGCAAGAAACAAAATAAACAGAAATCTACAAGCTGCTAAGAGTCTGATCCTAGAGCACGAGGAAATGGATAACAATAGCGACCGCAAGGAGGAATTACTATAATAAAAATATTATTTTGCGGAACATGAATATAATCATCAAATGACCATGTATGAAAGACATGCATTCACCCTGAAGTGAATTAGTTCACCCAAGATAAGCAAGTAGTATAGATATGCCAAGTTACAGAAACTGCCCAAGGAACTATCTAATATAGTAAACATGCCTAAGGAAATATCTCTTGCAACCATACGAACCCATACTATGTGTCAAGGCAAAACTAAATTCATGGTGAATAAGTTCGAGTCAACAAAGTTTGTAAAAAGAATACACAAATGCACCACTACCAACCATATAACTAAACAATGATCTGGCCTGAACAAAACATTAGAAATTGTAGGTGCAATTACCATCAGCGGTGAGGTCACACTGCAATCCATAGCACGGGGATCCCTGGTGGTGGAGGTCGAGGGAGATGGCAGGCGCTCGGAAACATGATTAAACTTTAATAGTGCACATTACATTAATAGAACATAGCATGACATAACAATTCATCGACATAGTAGTGCTCATACATATCACTCTTACATTACTGGATATTGACATACCAGTTCATCAACATAGACAGTGTTCATACATGTACTACTGGATTGCAGCGGTTTCATACATATATTTAAAACACTCAATACCTACATTTTATTCCACCTAGCAATCCCACGAAGGTTACATGGTAGAAAGAAGAATAATGTTTTGAAAATAGTGAATAGCTTGAAAGTTCATTTGACGACATGATATGAAGATATAATTTGGATTAGTTGATAAATAAAAATCATTCATTTTTCATGCTTCATTATTGTACCCAAGCATAGTATATGGGAACATATTACATAGAAACCTGGGCTAATTATGAAATGTCCCTACATCTTCTAGATGTGAACTATAAGAACACATGCCAGAAGTACATGTCAGGAAAGCAAAGAAGCTGGTAGAACTCGGTCACTACCCAGTTTGTGGGCTGGAAGCCATTGATCGGTACTGTCGTAAGATGGTTGCAGATCAGCCAGAGAAGACAAAACAAAAAACCAGTGTCAGATGCTTAGTAATTAAGATTCAGAAAAACAAATCATCTTGTCATCAGTACACTAAATAAAAAATAAAAAGCACCTCATATGTCGCTTTATGCGTGAGAATTATCTAATCCAGTGGGTACCCAATCAACATGGTACAAAGAAGCATTAGTTGGAAGTAGTAGTACAATGCAAAAGAGAACAATATACTTTTTGACAAAACAACGGGGTTCAGAGCAGGTGATTAATACAGTACTTTCAGTGTTAATATGTAGATGCAAGTTTAAGATTGAGTTCACTATTAACAAACAGGAAAGGTGTGACTAATATCATGAAGAATAACGCAAGAAAATTAAATGGTCTTTAAGTGAATATTATTTTAATATGCATTATGAATAAAATTGTAACTATTCAATTTGCTTGTACCGTTATGGAAGAATGGAAGTAGAATTCAACCTCCATCTCGCATTTTCTGCAAACAGAAATAATAGTGCCAATCATGTTACCTTCCTATGGTGATGATGCGGAACTGAATATCAAATGTAAACAAAAAAAGATAGTACTCGTATCCATCGGATTAAATTGCTTACACGAAGTATGAAAATATAGGATTATGCATTCTTGTACACACAATGATAGGAGCAGATCAAGGTGATCTAAACAAAAATTGTCGCTGGTTACTATATCAGGGGAAAGTACATGAAGCCAAAGCTTGGCAATAATCACAACATGATCAATGCTTTTCTAGAATATTTGAACATAACTAGTTAAGTGCCCGTGCGTTGCTACGGGTTTCATGTCTCAGATATAAACACATATGAATATTTCCATTGAGTTGGATGATACACAAACACACAAACATTTTTAATCGATATTTTCAATGACGACGCCTTCCACAAGAGCTTGTGTTTGGATTGATCAAACTAACTCTCTCGCTTTCCCGTCTCTAATCTCTTTCCCCATCCCTCTCGTAAAACATAGAACCGCAAAGGCATGAAAATGATGCATTTGACATCCCTTTTTATTTCCCACCAACCGCTCAACTTTACCTCTTTCACCAATGCACTGACATTATGCTTTGTAGTCTTCTCCCTCTAACAACCCCCAAATTTGTACTTCATAGTCGCCCTACTCTTAAAATATGTCACTCGCCCGCCGCGTGCCGATGTTTTCTTCAACTCTAGTAAATCGACCATAATTGTTCTCATAGGTCAAAGCCCATGCATTCAGAGGGATTGCAATAATCACCATCCCACTTTTGACAACAATAATCATAGCGTGCTTTCCTCTCTGGATTTGAGTTGTGAATATCTAGCAACTTTCCAAAGTAACTTTTGCAAGATCCAAAAGACAGAAATGAGACTCTAATATCCTCTCATTTATTTATTTTAATTATATCCCGAAATCTAAGAGTTCAACTTGTAAATTTCCCATGCATTGCTATGGAGCAATAAAAAGTTTCATCCATAACATTTCGTTTACTTTCAACCAATTGGCGACAAACACAACATCTTTCTTCCACACTTCCTTGTTTTGGACAACTACCATGTTTCCATGGTGGAGCTATTCCTTTCCTAGTAGTTGTACTGAAACCACATTTCACGTTTACAACCATATTATAGATTGTCTTCTAGATCTTCAATGACTTCCATAGCGGCATGGTTGTCGTGTCAATATTTTTAGAGATAATGAAAGTGCACACGTGACAATAACAACATGGTACTTCGTCAATCAACTGTCCTAGCGGACACCTATTGCGTTGCCTAGGCCACCATATTAGCCATCGATGCATTTTCGTAGTCTCTGACCATTGCACTCAATTTTTTTTGACAATTTTCATGCAAATTATGAATCAAGATCGAACCTCTAAAACGGTAGGTAGAAGACCAACGCACTTCATAAGACATAAGATTTAATATCACCGGAAGTTTGTTCAACAATATGGAACTACATGATGAGAATCTGTGTCTATTGGTTTTTAAACTAATACTCCCTCCGACCCATATTAGTTGACTTCAATTTAGATGTATCTAGACAAGTTTTTGTGATAGATACATTCAAATTAGAGTCAACTAATATGGGTCGGAGGGAGTAGCACTTTTAATGACATGGTTTTTGAACCAACGTGCTCATTCACTTCAATATAGAGGACCCATAACACGTTGTCAGACTGAGAACTGATCTGGAAGTAGAGAATACATATTTCTTAAACCCTTGCCGCAATTATATTTGGAAGCTAATTAACGGGCTGCCTTTAGATCCGAATTGTTCATGTGCTACATGAACATCATACTTGGGCTGCGATATGGTAAACACTTCCTATTGTAGTGCGATAACAAACAAATATCGGACAAATTGATCATGTTCATCTCTGTTCCATCTCACAACCCATAGACAATCTGTTTCTCTCTAGAAAAACAGCATGTCATCCATGCATGGCTCCCCCTTAATAATCTCCAAAATCTCACTCCTCAAAATCTCCCTGTTAGTAATGTTGTGTTTGACTTCATCCCCAAATTGCATCTCTTGTGCCGCTCGTCCAACTCCCTATTCCTTCTTAGTCCATCGCGTCGTACCCTGCCTTTCCATCCTCTGCGTAGCCTCTACGTGGAGCATGACTTGCACCGACACATGATGTTGTTTTGCCGCATGGAAGTGACGCGGGTGCCTTCCTGAGTGCTGGTAGCCGTGGCAATTCGTTGGATGTGGCTAAGCTTCGGGAAGACTGGGCTCACTTGCTTCCATGGAGGATCCAAGAGGGCGCACATAGATGCAATGGTGCGCCTATGCAGAGGTTAAGGGCAGCATATTCCATCACGTCATCAATGGAGGTAGTGAAGTTCACTTTGATTGGTGTAGGGATGTCGTGGGCGAGGTAGCTAGCGATGGCAGCGATGCCGGTGGCGGCGCGAGGTGGCGCGCGATGGCGGCGATGCCGGTGGCGACGATCGAAAACGGGGACAATGAGGGATAGAGAGAGTATAATCTTCTTCATCAATCAATATTTTAACATTGACAAGGGAGAGGACCGCAATGGAGCTTACATAGACGATGGATTCACGAGCGCACGAACCTGCTGCAGTGTCCCATGTTAGTCAATGTTGGTGTTTGTCCCTTTCCAGGACCGGGATACACACATTCCATTTGGTTTCTAAATGCATGTAACATTACGATGATTCATGCTTCCTTACACTAAGTTATTAAGGGACGACATATATGCTTCCTTCTGTTCGGTACCACATTAGTGCTTAGATACTACATTCGATGTGCTTCAGACTTTTTTTGCGGAAAAAGATCTAGATCTATTTCACGAGTTTACAAGAAGTACAAAGCTTCCTAAACATAATAAAATTACATCGATGTTCTTGGACCACCTAACGATCACTTCTGCCGCCAGAGCGAGCCGCCGACGCACCGCTGTCATCGTTCCCTTACCGGAGCCGGATTGACGTCGTTGATGGCAGTCAAGAAGTCTTCATGCGTGTGCCTCTAAGGACCATCGCCCTAGAGCTGAAGTTGTCGCCATTGAACCCTTAAATTGATCTAAAACTTGTAACACCAAATCTAGATACACAGGTAGACTGGATGAGATCCACCACTTCATGAAAGCGGTGACCAGACGAACCCCCGCCATCCTCAACGCCAGCGGCAAAATTGTCGCAGACGAGGTGAAAGAGGAGGCGGGCATACCTTACTCTTGTCTCGCTCAACGCCGATATAGACACCATCGCATCGATATCGGCTGACCAAACTCTAACTTTAGGGACCCTTTTATAGCGTCGGGCGCAGGTCCGAGGTCCTCGTCCCCTCCTGCCGCCAGAGCGGCAAGCAGAGGAGGCAGGGACCCGTCTATTCCCAGTCATAGAGGCGAGGACGAAGCAGATTGCGACGGCTTCTAAGGTTTTCACCCTATACACCTCCTTTCTTCTTCTCACGGGAGGAGAGAGACGCGAGTTATCCTTCCTACCTTCCTATCTATCTACATATGTGATCCGTTCTTTACACAACCATACCAGTGCTTTGGTACTACTTTGTTCATGATTCAACCATATCAAAACGGTTCTTCTAATGGCTTACACCACGATGTGCTTCAGCAAGACATTTAGCACGCTTCAAACCTAACCACAATATATTTTCCAGTACCTATTGCTTCGTTCTTTTTCAGTTTTATTACTATAACCATTGCTTCAACCGCCATAAATTCTGCTTCAAAATCCTAACATGCATACTTCACAATTCTGAAGTAGCGCCCTGCGATATGGGAGACACCATAATGGCTTATTCAAGTATTCAAGTCAAAACAGTACATTTAGACATGTCCATTAAAAAAATGTACCAAGGTAAAAATAGAATTAAATCACTTCGTTACATTTCACCTCATGTGAACAACCCAAATATTTAGAAAAATGATTACACCTTGAATAAGTCATGCTAGAACAATATATTTCATCATGATCATATCTTTCTAGTTCTCACATTCGTGTTGGATAGACTCTCTCATAATTGAGTACCTTGGATGCCTCCTGATCTAATTAGTATTGGGCTTGATGTAGATTGGTATGTTAACTTTTTAGAAAATGATAGGCAATAAATTAAAAAGAAGAACCAACCTATCCTAATTGGGAAAATTCTTGACGAGAAGGTTGGTTGTGGCATCCATCAGCACCTGGCAACCAGCGAGCGAATAGCAGCCTGTCTACCTTCACTTTGATCTTCAAAATTTTTATAGACGTTCACCTCTAGAACGATACCTCCACCGCACAATAATCCACTAACCTTTCAGAAATGAGCTCTGATATCTTGTTAGGCATAAAGTATCATCTTTGATTTTACAAGCAGACAATACACAGTCGATAAACGTATTCAACAGATGGACTTTGCATTATCTAGTCCTATCAATATTTCCAATATTTTGATGACACTCCTACACAAAAACAAAGATGTACATCATAAATCACAGAGAACCCAAGCCAAAGAAATCAACGGAGAAACTTAGTCAACTACACATGTCCAAATGAACAGTGGATCAGTGTAGAGTGCTCCTTGAGATACAGCCACTGCATTTTATCTCAGGCCCCAATTTGAAAATTTATAATATCGATTTCTACACATTACTTTCTCCAAAGGTATACTAAACAAGGCCATTTAATTGAACAAAATTTAAAAGTTTTCTGGCGGTCATAGGAAGTGGCTTAGATTGCTAAACCTCTTATCCACGTCTATATAAGTGGACAGACCAAATAACAGGACATCATCTGACCACTCCCACTATAATCTTGATATCCGACAATGGTTTACCACTTGTAAGGAACCCTTTGCCACATGCAAGGAACCTGCATACGACCTAAAGAACAGAACAAAACAATATAGGTCAGTGTCATAATACTTTGTGAAGAGAAACATGAGAAGTCCGAATAATAAAAGAAATGAAATCTCGCGTAGAAGATGATGAAAGAACAAGGGAAATTACCATCTCCTATGATCCATACCCTGCCCGGCTCCTCGACTGTCCGCGTTGCCTCTAATCCTGCATTTGTCATTGATGAGATAGTTGAATCGAGCATGTACGTATCAGTGGAAATTGTCCGTCGATCAAGTGATCATAAGGCAGGTGGATTGAGTGATTTGAGTTGTGTTACCTCGGGTTGCCTCGTCATCTCCTGCACATGAGGCAGCTAGATCTCGGCGAAGGATGTCGGATTAACCCATGGCTTTGTCCTGGACCTCCGCCGCGGCAGCTTGGACATCAAGATCCCCAATGATACCTTGGCGACCTCTCAATCATGTTAGATGGATTACCTCTCAATCATGGACATCAAGGAATCAGAGAATAGTGACACTACCGTGGAATGAATGATGAGTAGGGAGCAGATGCACTGCCTCGTTTCCGTTGTTCAGCAATACGTAGTTTGATTAAACTGGAAGCCATGATACGTAGGGACGCCGCTCCGTATACCCTTGAACTCGCACTGTCTCAGGAGCTGCCATTCGTACGGCGGCCACGCCGCTGGCAGAGAGCAGCGCCTAGACGGGACCTCGTTGAGCACCCCGGTCAGGTGGGAAGAGGAGATGGGCGTTGTTTTCAGATTGTTAGATCAGGAGTTAACCGTCAGCTCGGGAATTAAAAAAAGGGTGAGGAATTGTTTCCAGAAATTTTGCTTAGAGAGTTAAAAGGAGAAACGGGGATTGCGTCCTAATTTTTCAAAGTTTCCTTTTGCAGTTTCCGGTTATCCCGCTGGAGAGTTAAAGCACGAGAGGGAGCGGGAGGATTGATCACTCGACGACGGAAAACGACGTAGTGCATCTGACAGAAAACGGAACCGCTTCCTCTTTTGTTAGATAGTAGAGATTTGTTGGCCCTTCTTGTGGAACAAACATGGGGTGAGGCACAATTATGCATGTGGTGAGGCGATTCTTTGTCTTTATGAGTATTCAACATTAGAACTCCAGAGACACAATTATGCTACATCATTGCAAATACAATATCTACCACAGCATCCAAGCCCATCTAATTCAACTGCATATACAATGGATGGTGCATTATCTTAAAACTAGGCAGATAGCATAATCATGAAATTCTGAAGATCTATGACAAAGGTTCAGAAAAACAGCATGTCAGACGTGCTGTAGTAACTTGAGAAGTTGCACATGAATAGGCATCTAAGGAAAGTAATCAAAGATAGTGCATCCTTTAGGTAAACTATTCAGCTGTGGATACTACAAAGCTATTCAAAACTATTCAGCTGTGGATACTACAAAGCTATTCAAAGCTACAAAGTTGTGGATACTACAAAGCTATTCAAAGATAGTGCATCCTTTAATCTAAGGAAAGTAACTTGATGTTGTGGATACTACAAAGCTATACAGCTGAAGATAAATCATCTAAGAATGCCCAACAAAATAATTCATCCAGACGCCTATTTCTGAAGAAAATTGACTATCATAGGAATATGGCTATTACTAGTAGAGATTGATGGCAGCAGTCATATTGTAAGTCAACAGCCTATTTGCTAGAAGACGATACCTTCAGTCAGGACCTGCAGGTCATGGGAGTCGGACTGGAAGTCGAGGCTGAAGATCCCGATGTTGGCCCACACGGACAACTGGAAGTCGACGGAGTCGCTGATGGTGTTGCGGTGAAGTAGGGGGCCTCCGGCGGGAGTGCCATCAGCGCCGCCCTCTACACGCTCTTGATGGACGCATCTCCGGAGATCGCCACACCAGATCTGGGTGCATCTCCGGTCCGATCAACGCAAATTCTTCGTGTGGTGTCTTATTATGTGACATAGTTGCAAGGAAAACTACCAAACTTGGTAAATTGAGTATGTATCAAAAAAACCTTCACAAAATGACCTATCATGTTCGAGGTTTTATGGCTTTCGGGTCAAATGACCAATGTTATGGCTAGAATCAGGGCATAGTTTGTGATAATGTACCCGTATCGTGCACACATGTGCATCGTGGGATGGAGAACAATGTTTTAGGAGGAAGTTTTCCATTTGGTCGCACGGAAAAACCATTTTCCATTTTCCGAGCGCAAAAAACGGGTCGTTTTGTGAAGCAACCACCAAATGAATGTTTCAAAATGATACCGTCCATTTTTCAAAAATAATAGGACACCTTACATTGACAAATGTCCCAACCGGGGTCCCTAAAACCTTTCCATCCACCCCTGGCAAAAAAAAAAACAAATTTCTGCCGAATTGGTAGGAAGTGGATCCGATTTAAACTACATGTACATGATCTGATGCCCATTATTTTTTGAAAAAATGATTTTTAGACTCACAATATCATGTTTCTTCAGAGATCCAATGCAAGTTTAGCGAGGCTCAGCCTCGAGCTAACAACCTTCATGCCCGCCGTTTTGACCATAGTTTGAAACGGGTCTAAAAAATTCAAAAACGGTCCGATCGATATAAATCCTTCACGTGGTGTCTTATTATGCTACATAGTTACAAGGAAAAATACCAAACTTGGTATTTTGCAAGTGTCTCAAAAAGCCCTTCTCAGAAATGACCTATCATGTTCGAGGTTTCATGGCTTTC
Organism: Avena insularis; assembly: GCA_023614405.1. Classification (NCBI taxonomy): domain Eukaryota; kingdom Viridiplantae; phylum Streptophyta; class Magnoliopsida; order Poales; family Poaceae; genus Avena; species Avena insularis. The sequence goes on along the minus strand of CM042687.1, from coordinate 235,191,584 downwards.
GGGCCAAACGACCAATGATATGTCTAGAATAGCGGCATGGTTTGTGATAATGTGTTCATATTGTGCATCCATATGTATCGTGGAATGATGAACAATATTGCAGGAGGAAGTTTTCCTTTTCATCGCACAAAAAACTCATTTTTCATTTTCCGAGCGCAAAAAACGGGTCGTTTTGCGAAGCAACCACCAAATGAAAGTTTCCAAATGCTACCATACCATTTTTCAAAAATAATAGGCCAACTTAGATGGACAAATGTCCCAACCAGGGTATCTCAAACCTTTCCGTCCACCTCTGACAGAAAAGACAAATTCCTGCCGAATCGGTAGGAAATGGGTCCAATTTAAACTACATGTACATGATCCGATGCCCATTATATTTTGAAAAAATAATTTTTAGACTCATAATATCATGTTTCTTTAGAGATCCAATGCAAGTTTAGCGAGGCTCAGCCTCGAGCTAACAACCTTTATGCCCGCCGTTTTAACTATAGTTTGAAACGGGCATAAAACATTCAAAAATGGGCCGATCAATGCAAATCCTTCGCATGGTGTCTTATTATGCAACATAGTTACAAGGAAAAATACCAAACTTGGTATTTTCCAAGTGTCTCAAAAAGCCCTTCTCAGAAATGACCTATCATGTTCGAGGTTTCATGGCTTTCGGGCCAAACGACCAACGATATGTCCAGAATTGCGGCATAGTTTGTGATAATGTGTCCATATTGTGCACCCATATGTATTTTGGGATAGCGAACAATGTTGCAGGAGGAAGTTTTCCTTTTCGTCGCACAAGAAAATTATTTTTCATTTTCCGAGCGCAAAAAATGGGCCGTTTTGTGAAGCAACCACCAAATGAAAGTTTGCAAATGCTACAATCCCATTTTTTAAAAATAATAAGCCAACTTACGTAGACAAATATTCCAACCAGGGTATCTCAAACCTTTCCGTCCACCTCTGGCGAAAAAAACAAATTCCTGCCGAATCGGTAGGAAGTGGGTCCGATTTGAACTACATGTACATGATCCAGTGCCCATTATTTTTTGAAAAAAATAATTTTTAGACTCACAATATTATGTTTCTTCAGAGATTCAATGCAATTTTAGCGAGGCTCAGCCCCTAGCTCATCCAAAATGTTGAATTCGAAGCTCTAGTTTCAAAATCATATTTTAAAATATGATATTATCCCTATTATAGATTAATATAAGATTAGTAAATCCACTATTTTAAAATAGTAAAAGTATTTCTAATTAACACCCTAATACGATCTACTGAATTTTATTAAAAAATAGAGACAAAAATCTTTTGTTTTGGACTTATTGTGAAAAAGATAAAAAAAAATAAGAAAACAAAAAACAAAAGAACAAGAAAAACTACCTAACTGGACCCGACGAGATGGCCTAAACCTATCTTAGTGCGTGCAAGGCCAAGGCCGGTCCACCGGAGTCCATCTCACTTCCCACCGAGGCCCATTCTATTAATAAATCGAGCCAGCCCAACAAATGAATTGAGTATATAAATCTGCAGGTTGTTTGTATAACATGAACATTTGGTTGGTCTCGTGGTAAGGGTCCGCTCTTGCTCGTTAGAAGGTCGCGAGTTCGACCCTTGGATACTCCTTTTTGCAGAATAAACGAAATAGCCCACGTACATTCAGTTGGTCCCATATGTCAGTTCGATTTATGGTTAAAGACTAATTTCACGTGTCATTCTAGGAAATTATTTGTCTCTGATGTGCGGGTCCCACATGTCAGTTCGATGTGTGTCCTAATAGATTAAATTGTATAGATTTAAATAATGCCACATAAGACCATATTGACACGTGGATATGACACGCAGTCAAAAAGCTGACACATAGACATGACACATAGGTGCAATTGGTGTGTCCTGATAGATTAAATTGTGTAGATTTAAATAATGCCATATAAGACCATATTGACACGTGGATATGACACGCAGTCAAAAAGCTGACACAGAGACATGACACATAGGTGCAATTGGTGATATGGCTGAGTACAGCTAGATAGATTGACATATAGACATGACACCTAGGCGAAAGTCTTGATGTGTCCATTCTATCAGCATGCTATTTAAAAAAAATATTATAGTCTGTCATGACGATTTTACATCGTCGTAATCGAGTAAAGATAACATATTTGGATGGGTCTGCCATATTATGACGATTTCAAATAATAAAATTATGACGATTCTGAGCTTATCGTCATAAGTTTGAAGGGGTTTGGCCCTCCTGGAGTGGCTAGCGACGATCAGGTGCAAATCATCATAAAATTTATAACGATTTTTACCATCGTGAAAATGACAACGTCATAAGTTGACACATTTCTTGTAGTGGCTGGCAGGACAAAAGATGTTGTGCAAGTTCTTATTGCGAGCACGTATAACTATATATGGAACAAATGCCTATGATTGTTTAGTAATTGGATGTTTTATCTTATTTATCTGCAAATGTCCTAGATATTGAAGTTATATGCTTAGACTTGTCCATGCAACGCCCGTCTATCCATCCCTATGCCTACGACACTCATATCCTACTGTTTTCTACTATTGTTACTACTGTCTTTGTTTCACTGCTACTGTTACTTTGCTATTGCTACTACAGAACTGTTGCTACTGATAAACTACTATGAGCAAGACTGTAACACCGTCGGATCGTCCCTATGCAAGTTTTAGCGATTCCCGCCAAACCCGCATAGAAACGATTTAAAGGTGTCCACCAGGCACTTGCGCGCGGGTGGAAAACGAAGTAATATCATTACACAATAGTCCACGATGGAACCCACAGAACAGATATATATATATATATACAACAGCGACTCAAAGAGTCAAGAATACAGATATACAGTACAAAGATCCAAATTACCTTTAAAACGATACAGCGTCCGAGTACGAACAAGATGCAAATTGGGCTAAGAGCCCTGAAGAATAACCAATGGCGTCCATTACCCTGCCCAGGCCAAGCCGGAAGAGTAACCCTGCTAACGATGTTGATCTCAAAACCTGCTGAAACAAAAGGGGTGCCGGCAAAGGGAAAAGCAAAAAGAGAGCGGTCAGTACTGAGGCCAGTACACGGCGAGTCTAGAATTTTGCGGTACTCGCCTACATAAGTATGGTGGACTAAAGCAGCAGCGAAGCATGCACTAAATATCCTATAGAGACTCGATACAACTGGAGGCTATCAGAGAGAGATAATAAAGACCTATTCGGATCCAACCTGATGCTACCACCAAACATACCCATCCTGATATTTCCCCCTCGAGACCAAACGATGAAGTCAAACCGAGGAAACTCACACAGTTGGCAGTTTTATTCATTCATTCTATGGTGGTTGTCCAACTTACTAGTCATATCAGATGCAAGTCATATTATAACAGTAAACTTTAGTTATAGTTGTCTATAATCGAGAACTGTGCTCCAAGTCATCCATAACCGCGGACACGGCTTCTCGAAAAGATTTAACCCTGCAGTGGTGCACCAAAGTTTCCACACGCACCTACACCCTTGTTGTCAGATCAGGTAGGTACAAGATCACAAAACATACACCCAACGGTATGTTGACGGGGTTTCGGACACGACGTTTCCCAGACCCAAAGCAAGCACATGGGGGCCACCCCACTAATCTACCCGCAACGAAGTTGGACGGTCTCCAAGACGGACCCAGAGGTTTGTGACAATGGCTGTAAACGACTAGAAACCCGAAAGTGTGACTAGACTTCTCGATACCGCGAAAAAATTCAAACAGTACAGGCGCTCCACGCGCAATCCTAAATAAAGCAGTAAACCATGGCATAAGTACAGGATAGTAATAAACCCCAAACTACTTTGTGGCCCCTGGTACAGTACTTTGAAATCAGGTACTAATCGATGGGGGTGCCCACACACCCCACCTGTGGTTAGCGCGCTCGATTTCGGAACATGTGTCAAGAACTCGGGGTCCTACGGGACACCATTGAGCGGTTAAAAACCAAATATTGTCTATTACCCACTGGTGCCTCTGCATTATTTACCTACTTTCAATTTTAGTTATGAAACAATAATTAAAGCCATGATCATCTCCACCATTAAGAATGTGACAACCCCCAACATAAATGGAACATCGATGACGCAAAGCAGCATCTGAGCAAGCGACTATGACTCGCACGGCCGACTGTCTATCAAACAACAGGTAATAGGATGTGTCCATGGAAATATAGGGGTTGTAGGGGAAAATAAAGGGGTACGAAATCTATAGCATCGCAACACAGATAGCAATAGATCAACAGGAGGAAATAAAGACTATAAAGACAAAATAGGTAGAAAGGGGGAGAATGCTCGCCTGGAAACATTGTCGAAGGTTCATCCGAAGATCGGGGCGAAGCTCACATCAACTCAACGGCGTTATCCGCGAAGAATCAAAACACTAGAAGAAACATCGGATGCACTTATTTAATAATGTGGCAGAAGATCGGGCATGATGCATGTATGATGTATGACATGGCAAAGGATGCGATGCGATTAGTCAATATTAAACGGAACCGGGATTCCGACATTTAAATATATGGTTCTAGTTGTTTAGATACCCGCAATTTAAATGTTGTCTTAACAAGGCGAAATTATTTCATCGGTTCGCTACAGAAATTTAAATGGGGTAATATTGGACTAGATTCGTCGGCATATGGGCTCGATATTTAATTATGAGGTGAATTGACTATACAATCCCGAACCGAGAAATATGTATGCAATCATGTACAATTTGATATGCAATAATTCATATAGATATCGATTTATAAAATAGGGCTCGGATAAAGGGGTCACACATGAGGCGGAGGTCTTGGATTCCGAAGGGTTCGACGAGGTTCGGGATTCCGGGAAGGAGTTCATGAGGATCCATGAAGAAGAGCATGGCGTTCGATACTCTTGTCGGTGGTTCTTCGAGGGTCATCGATGGTTCATTGGACTCGTTCGGGGTCGGTGTCGATCTTGGTTAGTTCTCTGGTTCAATCCTCGTGGGATCCAACTTGTCGCTCATGATGAATGTCTTCTCATTCAACATCAGCTCCACCGCCACACTGCCGTATCTCCAACCATACATCCAGAAGGCAACACCAAACACTGATTCATCACATTGACACAACAACTTACCGCAGGGCAACACACGGCCAGCTAGGTTGCAAGTGGATGGCGTGGCATAGGTTGCAGATAGGGAGGTGCTGTGGAGCTTGGCCCGAAGCAGAGCACGGGAGAAGGGCGACAGCAGACGGCCGGACCAGGGTGGTGGGCGAGCTTGCCGAAGGGAGGACGCACGACACGGACATGCGGAGGCAGAGGTGTCGGGGACGCTGGCGTCCAGAAGGCGAGGTGGCGTTGCGGCAATCTAGGCCGACGGAGGCGGCGATGTGCTTGGCGGCGCGTGCGCCGGCAGGAGGCGAGGGCGGCGGGGGCTCGTGAGAGGTGGAAGGGAGGGGTCACGGCCGGAGCCCCTGGGCGACGCCGAGCTATAGAGGAGGCAGGGGAAGGCGAGGACAAGGCCTGCAGCAGCCGGAGGGGGTGGTGGTTGATGACGACGAAGGGCCACAGGGCCGGTGAAGGACGCAGAGATGGCGGCATCCATGGGCGAGGAGGGGGCCGGAGAGAGCGAAGCTCGCACGGGATTCGGGATGGAGGCGCAAGCGGCGGCGAAAGAGGAAGAAAGACGAGGGAGGGGAGACGGGATCACGGGAGGAAATCTCGTGAGGGAGAGGGGTGAGCAGGCCAGTAGGGTGGGGCCAGGGGCGTCAGGGGTGGAAGCGAACGGGAGGGTGGACTCGTTCTGGGTCATGTGTGGGCGGGATCGGGTCGTGTGGGTGTGGTGTTGTGTACATGGGTGTACCGCGTGGGGTGTGTGGCTTGTGTGTGTGATGTGCGCTGGTACCAGGGGAGTGGCGGCGGCTGATGGGGTGAGAGAGGGTGGGGCTATGGTTTGGGAAGGGTAGGTCTAGGTTTAGGTTTTATATGGGGTAGTATGTGGACTCTGGTTGGGCCGATTGGGCCTAACCGGTGTCTGCCTCCCCGATACAAAATAGTTTTAATTTAATCATTTTGTTTTAAAAAGATTTTGTAAATAGTTTTAAGATAAATACAAGATCCATACAGATCGAGAGTTTTGATTTGAAATTAAAGGAGGATTAATTTGGAAAACAACATAGTCTTTTGCGAAATAGTTTTAGGAAAAAATAATATGCATGATGATGTCATGATGATGCACAAAGATACCAACAGGCGATTTCTAGTAGTGGTTTTACCTGGGGTGCTACAATTCGACACCACTAACAATGGATCTCGCCCTCGAGATCCGCCTCATGTTACGGGGAAGAAGGCCGACGATACAAATCTTCTCGCTTTGTGTAGACCCTCACGACACCACTAACAAGGGTGCTTTCTCCATCTTAAAATCGGCGACACCACCAACAAGGGGTTGTTGTTCACATTCGTCGAGTGAACACTCCGGATAAACAAAGGACGAAGATAAAGGTATCAAAAGATAAAGCCACCTCTAAATTCCATGGAAGGAGTAAAATTGCATCGATCCACCGACTCAATGTACAAGAGAAAATGATAAGAGTAGTCGGATGGTGATCAGTCCATCACGCACCCAAAGCATTACTCTGCACATGAATATGAGAACTATGCAACCAACTCTCGGAATCAGACTGAAGATCTCGATAATCAAGGTTCGGAAACAAAAGAATGATGTAGGCTCTTCATTGGATATGATGCAGATGAGGTTGTCGCGTTGAAGAACACCGGAAGATACAAAGAAAAAAATTAGTGGATTTTTGGTCCACTAAAATATACAACAGACGAAAGATCCATCAAATAGCATGAAGACTAGATGTCGAAGCACCATTACAAGAGGATGGAAGCGAAACCCTGAAGGTACGACGGTAACCCAACCACGAGAATTCCCGGACTCGAAGAAGAGATAAGAGAGCGGATTCAAAACTCGCAGAGGTAAGAGGAGAATAGGATAGGGGTAAGGAGTAAAAGCAGACCTAATCAGACCTATCCAACCAATTTTGCAAAATAATTTTGACACGCTACAACGTCTGTTAGCTAGGTTATCCTACAGGCTAGACCAGTGGGGTATCGTAACTGCTGGGCTCTGATACCACTCTGTAACACCCTCGGATCGGCCCTATGCAAGTTTTAGCGATTCCCGCCAAACCCATATAGAAACGATTCAAAGGTGCCCACCAAGAACTCGTGTGCGGGTGGAAAACGAAGTAATATCATTACACAATAGTCCATGATGGAACCCACAGAACAGATATATATATACAACAACGACTCAAAGAGTGAAGAATACAGATATACAGTACAAAGATCCAAATCACCTCTAAAACGATACAGCGTCCGAGTACGAACAAGATGCAAATTAGGCTAAGAGCCCTGAAGAATAACCAATGGCGTCCATTACCCTGCCCAGGCCAAGCCGGAAGGGTAACCCTGCTAACGACGTTGATCTCAAAACATGCTGAAACAAAAGGGGTGCCGGCAAAGGGAAACGGAAAAAGAGAGCGGTCAGTACTGAGGCCAGTACACGACGAGTCTAGAATTCGGCGGTCCTCGCCTACATAGGTATGGTGGACTGAAGCAGCAGCGAAGCATGCACTAAACATCCTATAGAGACTCGATACAACTGGAGGCTATCAGAGAGAGATAATAAAGACCTATTCGGATCCAACCTGATGCTACCACCAAACATACCCATCCTGATATTTCCCCCTCGAGACCAAACGAGGAAGTCAAACCGAGGAAACTCACACAGTTGGCAGTTTTATTCATTCATTCCATGGTGGTTGTCCAACTTACTAGTCATATCAGATGCAAGTCATATTATAACAGTAAACTTTAGTTATAGTTGTCTATGATCGAGAACTGTGCTCCAAGTCGTCCATAACCGCGGACACGACTTCTCGAAAAGATTTAACCCTGTAGGGGTGCACCAAAGTTTCCACACGCACCTACACCCTTGTTGTCATATCAGGTAGGTACAAGATCACAAAACATACACCCAACGGTATGTCGACGGGGTTTCGGACACGACGTTTCCCAGACCCAAAGCAAGCACATGGGGGCCACCCTACTAAGCTACCCGCAATGAAGTCGGCCGGTCTCCGAGACAGACCCAGAGGTTTGTGACAATGGCTGTAAACGACTGGGAACCCGAAAGTGTGACTGGGCTTGTTGATACCGCGAAAACATTCCACATTTGTTCCTAAACAGTACAGACGCTCCACGTGCAATCGTAAATAAAGCAGTAAACCATGGCATAAGTACAGGATAGTAATAAAGCCCCAAACTACTTTGTGGCCCCCGTTACAGTACTTTGAAATCAGGTACTAATCGATGGGGGTGCCCACACACCCCACCTGTGGTTAGCGCGCTCGATCTCGGAACAGGTGTCAAGAACTCGGGGTCCTATGGGATATCAGTGAGCGGTTAAAAACCAAATATTATCTATTACCCACCAGTGCCTCTGCATTATTTACCTACTTTCAATTTTAGTTATCAAACAATAATTAAATCCATGATCATCTCCACCATTAAGCATGTGAAAACCCCCAACACCAATGGAACATCGACGACCCAAAGCAGCATCTGAGCAAGAGACTATGACTCTCACGGCCGACTGTCTATCAAACAACAGGTAATAGGATGTGTCCATGGCAATATAGGGGCTGAGGGGAAAATAAAGGGGTACGAAATCTATAGCATCGCAACACAGATAACAATAGATCAACAGGAGGAAATAAAGACTATAAAGACAAAATAGGTAGAAAGGGGAGAATGCTCGCCTGGAAACATTGTCGAAGGTTCATCCGAAGATCGGGGCAAAGCTCACATCAACTCAACGGACTTATCCACGAAGAAGCAAAACACTAGAAGAAACATCGGATGCACTTATTTAATATTGTGGCAGAAGATTAGGCATGATGCATGTATGATGTATGACATGGCAAAGGATGCGATGCGATTAGCCAATATTAAACGGAACCAGGATTCCAAAAATTAAATATATGGTTCTAGTTGTTTAGATACCCTGCGATTTAAATGTTGTCTTAACAAGGCAAAATTATGTCATCAGTTCGCCACAGAAATTTAAATGGGGCAATATTGGACTAGATTCGCCCGCATATGGGCTCCATATTTAATTATGAGGTGAATTGACTATACAACCCCGAACCTAGAAATATGTATGCAATCATGTATAATTTGATATGCAATAATTCATATAGATATCGATTTATAAAATAGGGCTCAGATAAAGGGGTCACACATGAGGCGGAGGTCTTGGATTCCGAAGGGTTTGACGAGGTTCGGGATTCCGGGAAGGAGTTCATGAGGATCCATGAAGAAGAGCATGGCGTTCGATACTCTTGTCGGTGGTTCTTCGAGGGTCATCGATGGTTCATCGGACTCGTTCGGGTCGGTGTCGATCTTGGTTAGTTCTCTGGTTCAATCCTCGCGGGCTCCAACTTGTCGCTCATGATGAATGTCTGCTCATTCAACATCAGCTCCACGGCCACACTGTCGTATCTCCAACCATACATCTAGACGGCAACACCAAACACTGATTCATCACATAGACACAACAACTTACCGCAGGGCAACACACGGCCATCTAGGTTGCAAGAGGATGGCGTGTCATAGGTTGCAGATAGGGAGGCGCTGCGGAGCTTGGCCCGAAGCAAAGCACGGGAGAAGGGAAACAGCAGACGGCCGGACCAGGGTGGTGGGCGAGCTTGCCAAAGGGAGGAGGCACGGCACGGACATGCGGAGGCAGAGGCGTCGGGGACGCTGGCGTCCAGAAGGCGAGGTGGCGTTGCGGCAATCCAGGCCGACGGAGGCGGCGATGTGCTTGGCGGTGGGAGTGCCGGCAGGAGGCAAGGGCGACGGGGGCTCGCGAGAGGTGGAAGGGCGGGGTCACGGCCGGAGCCCCTGGGCAACGCCGAGCTGTAGAGGAGGCAGGGGAAGGCGAGGACGAGGCCTGTAGGGGCCGGCCGGAGGGGGTGGTGGTTGATGACGGTGAAGGGCCACGGGGCCGGTGAAGGACGCATGGATGGCGGCATCCATGGGCGAGGAGGGGCCAGGGAGAGCGAAGCTCGCACGAGATCAGGGATGGAGGCGCAGGCGGCGGCGAAAGGGGAAGAAATACGAGGGAGGGGAGACGGGATCCCGCGAGGAAATCTCGTGAGGGAGAGGGGTGAGCAGGCCTGCGGGGTGGGGCCAGGGGCGTCAGGGGTGGAAGCAAACGGGAGGGTGGACTCAGTCTGGGTCATGTGTCGGCGGGATCGGGTCGTGTGGGTGTTGTGTTGTGTACAGGGGTGTACCGCGTGGGGTGTGTGGCTTTTGTGTGTGCTGTGCGCTGGTACCAGGGGAGTGGCGGTAGCTGATGGGGTGAGAGAGGGTGGGGCTAGGGTTTGGGAAGGGTAGGTCTAGGTTTAGGTTTTATATGGGGTAGTAGGTGGACTCTGGTTGGGCCGATTGGGCCTAACCGGTGTCTGTCTCCCCGATACAAAATAGTTTTAATTTAATAATTTTGTTTTAAAAAGATTTTGTAAATAGTTTTAAGATAAATACAAGATCCAGACAGATCGAGAGTTTTGATTTGAAATTAAAGGACGACTAATTTGGAAAACAACATAGTCTTTTGCAAAATAGTTTTAGGAAAAAATAATATGCATGATGATGTCATGATGATGCACAGAGATACCGACAGACGATTTCTAGTAGTGGTTTTACCTGGGGTGCTACAAAGACTATTTCTAGGTGCAGCTGAATTGACAACTCAGTTGTTAAGGCTTATAAGTATTCTTTGGCTCCCCTTGTGTCGAATCAATAAATTGGGTAATAGTACCCTCGAAGACTGTTGTGATCCCCTACACTTGTGGGTCATCAAGACTATTTTCTGGCGTTGTTACCGAGGAGCATAGCTTTATTTGTAAGTTTACTTGGATCTATTACTGTTCACTTCTATTCCTTTCATCATGGGAAAGTCTCGTGATGGAAAGTTTCCTATTTTACCATCCACTACAAGAAGAGGTACAATCCTAAACACCTCTGCTGCTCTTGATTCACCGTCTGTTATAAGTAAGCTTGTTACACCACCACCACATACACATGCTACACACACTGCTACTACTGCTGAATCTGAAATTGCTTCTAAAACTCATGATGTTACTTCTACTGTGCTTGATGTGAGTGGTTCATTAGGTTTGTTCCTAGATTCTACTATTGCTAGAACTATTTTGGGAAACACTGAAACTCCTAGTGAAGACACTATTACACCTGTTAGCTCACCTGAGTCTAGAGAGAGATATGATATTAACGATGGATACATTGAAATGACTGATGAATTTATTGAAGACTACCAAAACACTTGTGGTGCTAGTGCTAATAGGAATCTCCTTGAGGGACGTACTATTATTCCTAAATTGTCTCCTGATGCCAAGTTTGCAACTTCTCCCATAGACATTAAAGATAAAGATTATGATTTCTCTCTTGATTTATCCTATATAAACATTGTTGAGAAAGAACCTTTTTGTGGGACTGAAAATGGAAGTGTTGTAACTAATATGAATGAGCTTTCCACTATGAGTGCCTTATTCTCTAATGATTTTAAGATGCACAAGTACTTTCTTACAAAGATCTTCCCCTTTTAACTAAAAGGAGAAGCTAAAGCTTGGTTTAATAGATTACCTCCTGGATCCATTGGTAGCCCTGATTGCTTGATTGCTTCTTTCTTTCAGAAATATTTTCCTCCCAGTGCTAGACATGCTGCTTTGAAGAAACTTTTTGATTTTAAACAGTGAGAAGAAGAGAAATTTCCCGAGTCATGGACAAGGTTCTGTTCCTTGATTCATGCACATCCTGGATGTCCATTACCTAAAAATGAGCTTCTTGATATTTATTATAATGGACTAACTGATGATTCGAGGACATACCTAAATAGTTTTGCTGATTGTGTTTTCAGGAAAAGAACTCCTGCAGAAGCTAAATAATTAATGGCTAAAATAAGCAAGAATTATGATGATTGGACTTCAACTGAGCTAAATACACCTGAGGCCATTACTCCTAAACCAATTTTGCCTGAACCAACTCCAACACCAACACCAAAGAAGAGGGGAATGATTGCATTAAATGATGAAGTGATGAAATAAGCTAAGAAATTTCTTAAAGAGAAAGGTATTAGATCTGAAGATGTGAAGAATATACCTCGTATAGAAGAATTATGTAAGCCAATTCCCCACTCATACACTATTGAGGTACACTCTCCCCAACACTTTGATGAAGGTGATATTCCCTATGGTAAACCTCCTGATCAATGCTTAGAGGAACTTGACACTTTTATTGTTAAACAAGTGTATTTTAATAAACAAGTTCAGAATCATTTATTGGAAAACTCTAGAGCTATTAATGAGTTGAAAGATATTGTGGAAAGAACTGCTAATGATGTTAAAATGCTTTTTAAAGACTTCCAAATGGTTCAAACCCAAATTGGTCAACTTGGTAAGGTACAAAAAGATATGCTAGTTAATGCCTCGGGAGATAAACATGCTTATGGAATTAGAACTAGGGGTGGTGCAGCCACTCAAGATCCTTTATATCCTGAAGGACATCCTAAAAGAATTGAGCAGGATTCGCAACAAGGTGAAAATAGTGGTAGTCCTCATAAGAGAAATAAAAAGAAACAAACAACAGTTGAGGAACCACCTGAACCTGCTATAGATCCTAATAGTATATCTGTGTCTAATGCTGAAACTAAAAGTGGTATTGATAAAAATGATGCTCCTGATAAGTAAGAAATTGAAGAAGAACCTAAGAATCACACTAATAACACTAGGTACACTAAGGAAGAATTTATTGCTAATAAACATGGTAGTGAAAGAGAACCATGGGTGCAGAAACCAATGCCTTTTCCTAATAAGAAACACAAATCAAAGGAAGAAGAACACTATAAAAAGTTTTGTGAGTGGATGAAACCTTTATTTTTGCAAATTCCTTTGACTGATGCTATTAAGTTGCCTCCTTATTCAAAGTATATGAAAGATATTGTCTCTAATAAAAGGAAGATTCCTAATGAGGAAATTTCTACTTTGCTTGCTAATTATTCCTTCAATGGTAAGGTTCCAAAGAAACTTGGTGATCCAGGTATTCCAACTATTCCTTGCTCCATTAAAAATAATTATGTTAGAACTACTTTGTGTGATTTGGGAGCTCGAGTTAGTGTTTTCCCTTTTCTTTCTACAAGAGACTCTAGCTAGAAAAGTTGATACCAACTGATATATCTTTGCAAATGGCTGATAAGTCTACTACTATTCCTGTTGGTATATGTGAGGATGTTCCTGTTCAAGTGGCTCATAATTGCTTGGTTCTAACTGATTTTGTTGTGCTTGAGATGCCTGAAGATGATAATATGTCTATTATTCTTGAGAGACCTTTTCTTAGTACTGCAGGTGTTTTCATCAATTGTAATCCAGGAAAAGTAACTTTTAATATTAATGACAAAGAGCATACTGTTTATTTCCCCAAGAAGGTTGATAAGAGCTATAGCCTAAATTCTATTGAAAATATTGAGAGCATCAAAGTTGGAGAAATATATTGTCCCATTCCACAAGAAAGTTTTGAAACTATTATGATTGGGACCATTGCTATCAAGTTTGAGGTAACATAATCATTTTGTGGAATGCAAAGTTTTGCTTCATATAAGATTGTTTTGGTAACAAGATTTGGTCAACCTTGTTAACAAAGGGATTTTAATAAACAAAACAATGCTTTCACAGTGATTATACTTGCTCACTTTTATTTTCTCCTTTCCACTCTTTGCACTTCGTCTTGTTAGTCTTAGTTTTGCTAGTTGTTTGCTTGTTAGAGTGTCTTAGAACTATTGTAGTTTTGGTTTTGGTTTGCTTTTTTGCTTCTTCTAAAAAACTTTTTCTGTGAGAAAATCAATTTTCATAGCCTGAAAATTGGCCAAAAATAGAGTTTCTCGAAAAATTCCAAAAAATTCATATTAAATTTTTCCTCGAAAAAAGGGGAAGAGGGGCACCTAGAATGGCCCAGGGAGACCCACCAGGCCAGCACACCCCGTGGTGGCACGGCCAGCCTCAGGGCACGCCTGGCCTGGGTGGGACCCACCTGTGGCCCTTCAAGTTGTCTCCTTCCAGCCACTTCTTTCTATCTCCCAAAAAACACCGGAAAACTTTCTCAAGCTCGAGTTCCTGCTGTTCTTGCTCCTGATTTTCGATCTTCTTGCTTAGCCCATCTTTGCTGCTGATTTTTGGAGGGATTGCTCTCTGGTATGTGCCTCCTCTGCTTGTCCAATTAGATTTTTGATTGGTAGATTGTATCTTGAGTATTTTGCTACTGTAGGTGAAAGGCTATGTGAGCTTGCATGCTTGTTCTATGCTTAGAGATTTCATTTTGATGCATGTTGAGCCCTCTAGCAAGTTCCTATAGTAGTTCCTCATCATTTATCAACTTGGAAATTACTTGGTTTGATGTTTGTCTAATTTTTTTTAGAAAAAAGGGTCATGGACAACCACACCTTTGGAGAAGTGTTTGAGAGTGCACCTAGGAGGACAAGGCCTTCGAGCTCATCCTCCCAAGCTAAGCCATCGTACAATGAGGATCTTATTACGCCGCGCTTTGGCAACGAGGGATATGAGGGGGATGCACACCCTTCTACCTTCCCTTGTTTTACCTTTTTGCAGGCTGCAGGGATTCTCAATGATTTCCTAACTCTTGTTCGGAGGGTTGGACTAACTAATTATATGCAGGATGAGAGTGAGTAATATGCTATGCTCACCAAAACTTTTGTTGAGAGTTTCTCTTTTACTAACACCCCTTTCAGGACAGATGTGTCATTCAAAATCTATGATATGCCTATCACCATGACATTGAAGAAATTTTGCGAAATTTTGGGTATTGGCATGGCTGGGACGGTGAAGAAGATTCCAGCTCAACCCACTGATTTGTTGGAGCTCTACCGCAGGTTAACTAATGATGATGACCGCAGAGCCCAGCGCGGGAAGATAAGAAATATTCAACTCCCAGCTATCAGATATTTTGCTTATTATCTTACCACTAGCATTCTTGGTAGGGAGAACACTAGCAATATTTCCAACTATCATTTGGCCTTTCTAGATGCTGCACTCAACAATGAAACTAGGTATAATCTTGGTTCTCTCATTGCTCTTCGCTTAGCTGCTAGAGGACCCATTTATGGGAATATTATTGCTGCACATGTAGTTGCTGCTTTAGAAATTTCTGTTGATCCAAATGATACAATGTTGGCTCCTCAGAGGCTTGATCTTGATGCCATGAAAGCGCATCACTTTGTCACTGCTAGCTCTACCCTTGAGAGTTTAGTTTACAGGATGATGTTTACTGATGGGGAAGAGAGGTAAATTCCTTTGCCACAAACCACTTTGTTCCGTATTTGCAGGGGACCTTGGTAGCGTTCCAAGGAGGAGTTGGACAAGAAGCCGCACATTTGTGGTTTCCACGGGAACTACCAGGGAAACGCGCCCTCTTATGACCACTTTGTACACTACACAGGGGCGTCCTCGAGCATGTACCGGGATGAAGGGGCCTCTTCGTCGCATTACGAAGGCGCATCTTCTTGGCCAAGATGGGATTCAGCCCCACTTAGGCCAAAATCCTAAGCTTGGGGGCAGGTATACCGACAGCACACTCATCTATATATCATGTTTTGTTGGTTCTTTGTATATCCATGTTTCGCTTTCTTTTTGGTTTTTTTTCTGCTTTCCCAAAATACAAAAGGACCAAAAATATTTTCGTTGTTTCTCTTGGTTTGTTTCTTTGCTTTTAGCTTTGGTTTGCCTTAAGAAAAATCCAAAAAGATTTTCCTTTGTTTATTTTGCTTTGTGTGCTTGCTTTAAAAAATCGGAAACACCAAAAATATTTGTTTGTCTTCTTTGGTTTTGTGAAGTTCTTTGCAGGGTTCAGCATTCCTCAATGGAGTTTGGTTTCATGTTATTATTCAAGTCACACAAGTGAAGCGCAATAATGAAGATTAATGACAACTTGAGGTGTGGTAAGAGGCTGGTAATGGACTCTATTTTTTTTCATTTTTGTACATATACTCATCATTGTGGGCATGCTTAGTCTGTTCATCTAAGGTGTATGTTATTTATGGATGCTTAGTAGTTCTTTCTCTCTTATGATTAGCTCCATCTTGCTAATAGTTTGTAGCATGTCATATGAATGTTTGCTTGCATTGTTTTATTCATACCTTGGTATGATATTGTGGTAGCATCCTCTGAATGTCTCACTTGAATCGACTTGGCACATGCTCACGCATGCACATGACTGAACAATAGTCAGTCAAGCCTTGATGATTTATTTTGCCTCAGAGTTCTTGTATCACTTTTATGCCATAATGAATTCTGTTTTGTTGCAAGCATGATTATGACAGTTATTGCTCTCTCGTTTGTCGCTCCCTCTCTATTGCTAGCCTTCACTTGCACTGAGTATGAGCTCTACTTGTGCATCCAACTCCCCAAAACCAATATTGCCAAAAGTGTCCACCATACCTACCTATTAGCATCATTTTCTATTCCGTGCATATTCATTATGCCTTGTTTTCTTCCAAATAAAATGTTTGCTTGTTATGAGAAAGTTGGTTAGTAAAGCTCTCACGAACTTGATGGCACACTTTATTTCTTGCAATTAATAAACCTAAACCATTGTGACTGTCCATGAAAGTTATATGCTTGCAAATTATAGGCTGGGAGTTAGTAGAACCGTGTTGTCATGGGGAACGCTTTCAACATTGCACTTGTACATTGTACCCAGTTGATATCATGATCTTTTGTTTACGGATGTCGTTGGTGTGAAATAAAAGGGGAGCTTGTAAGTTCATGGAGTTATATATATGTGTTAGAGAAACGCCTGGGCCACTAGCCTAAGCCATGCCTAATCATGGTGGAAACTTGCAGCATAACCATAATGAGCAATCTGTGAAGCATCCCCAATAAAAACCTATGCAAATAGAAAATAAAAAGATCGCTGGGATGCTCATTGTCTGCTTTCCTTGTCATTTTGATATGGGATAGTTCCTGTATCATGTACAAGGGGTACCCCATTGGCGGTTCTCTATGATACACATGTATTTACTATGACAGGAACTTACCGGTAACTAAAGTTGAGTAGCATGAGGAGCGTCCCTCGTATTCAAGGAACATGAGATTTTCAATTTATGGTCTGTCAAGCATATAACTAATATTGGCCCTCACTTTCACCTTAACCATCTAAAGATGCCTATGATAGGGGCAATGAGAGCTCAAAGCTAATGAGTACCATACTTTCAGCATTTGGAAGCATTTCAAACTTTTCAAAACCTTTTCACTTCCTTGTTGAGTCACCACTTATTCTATGATCACCCTCTTGCGAGCATAGTTGTCATTCTTAGTGTAATGTGCTTGTCTCAAAACTTGGTTAATTATGCCATAACTTTGATGCTTGTATCTTTGATATCTTTACTTCCAGTCTTCACTTGAATTTCAGAGGTGCCTTGGCATTCATATTTTGCTCCACCATCAAAGGCAAGTGAGATACCACTCTGTCATACCTTCTTATGAGCATTGCAATGTTGCTTATGTTTATGTTTCATGCTACCTATTATTATTGAGTTGGAATCTTTTCATTAAGTAGACTTAGTTGCATACTCCTTATTATGAATTGTCTAAGTATCTACTCATGTGCTGAGAATATTTACATCATATGAAGCAATTGTGTTCGTGAAAGTTCTTTTATCGCACTCAGTTTTCAACTAAATTTCTTGAGGACAAGCAATAAGATAAGCTTGGGGGAGTTGATACGTCCAAAATGTATCTACTTCCCCGAACACTTTTGCTATTGTTTCTCCTCTAAACCTTTGTGATTTGGATACAACTAATACGGACTGACGCTGTTTTCAGCAGAATTACCTTGGTGTCTAGTTTTTGTGTAGAAAATCAACTATCAGGAAAAATCCCATAAAATATGCCAAAAATCCTATTTCACCAGAAGACTCACGAAGCTAGAAGACGAGGCAGAGGTGGGCCATGAGGGGACCACACCCCCTGGCCGCACGGGCTAGCCCAGACCACTCCTAGGAGGGGTGTGGTCGCCTCGGGCACCCCCTCGGCCTCCCTCTTTGCCTATAAGTTGCCTTCTGACCTAAAAACTGAGGGGGTTCAACGTTTTTCTAGAAAGAGTTCCGCTACGCCGCCACCACCAGAAACCGATTCGAAACCAGAAACTCCGTTCCGGCACCCTGCCAGGACGGGGATTTGGAGAAGATCATCACCATCATCATCACAGATGCCTCTCCATCAACCATCCATGTTTCCCCCATCCATGAGCGAGTAATCCGATGTTGTAGGGTATGGGGATGGTAGGGATTGGATGAGTTCTATCATGTAATCGAATAAGATTGTTAGGGCATGGTGCCTAGTATCTCTATTAGTGATATTTGACCATGTTGCAACTTGTTGTGCTTAATGCTTGTCACTAGGGCCCGAGTGCCATGGTCTCAGATCTGAACTTATTATTGATTCATGATGATAGTATTGTATGTGATATTATCTGCAAGTTGTGTACACATATCATTTCCCAGATCCAAAGGCCTCGAAGTGACAGAAGTTGGGAGAGCCGGAGGGGATGGATGTGATATGAGGATCACATGTGTTCACGGAGTGTGAATGCTTTGCTCTGGTGCTCTATTAAAAGGAGCACCTTAATTGCCAATAGATTCCCTTGAGGCCCCGCTGCAACGGGCTGGCAGGACAAAAGATGTTGTGCAAGTTCTCATTGCGAGCACGTATGACTATATATGGAACACATGCCTATGATTGTTTAGTACTTGGATGCTTGTTATTATTTATCTACAATGCCCTAGATCTTGAAGTTACATGTTTATACTTGTCCATGCAATGCCCGTCCATCCATCCCTATGTCTACCGCACTCGAATCCTACTGTTACCGTTACTGTTACTTTTGCTCCAGTGTTGCTGTTGCTGTTGCTTTGCTATTGCTACTACAAACTGTTGCTACTGATAAACTTCTTTGAGCAAGAACTATTTCCAGGTGCATCTGAACTGACAACTCAGTTGTTAAGGCTTGCAAGTATTCTTTGGCTCCCCTTGTGTCGAATCAATAAATTGGGTAATACTACCCGCGAAGACTGTTGCGATCCCCTATACTTGTGGGTCATCAAGACTATTTTCTGGCGCCATTGCCGGGGAGCATAGCTTTATTTGTAAGTTCACTTGGATCTATTATTGTTAACTGCTACTCCTTTCATCATGGGGAAGTCTCGTGATGGAAAGTTCCCTAATTTACCATCCACTACAAGAAGAGGTACGGTCCTAAACACCTCTGCTACTCTTGATTCATCGTCTGTTATAAGTAAGCTTGTTACAACACCACCACATACTCATGCTACACACACTGCAACTACTACTGATTCTGAAACTACTTTTGATGCTCATGATGTTACTTCTACTGTGCTTGATGCGAGTGGTTCATTAGGTCCTTTTCTAGATGCTACTATGGCTAGTCTAGGAAATACAGGAACTCCTAGTGAAGACATTGTTACACCTATTAGCTCACCTGAGGCTAGTGAGAGTTATGATATTAATGATGGTTACATTGAGTTCACCGATGATTTTGTTGAAGAGTGCCGAAACACACATGGTAATAGTGATGTTAAGAGTCTCCTTGCTAGACGTACTATTATGCCTAAGTTATCCTCTGATCCTAAGTTTGCCACTTCTCCCATAGATATTAAAGATGAAGATTATGAATTCTCTCTTGATTTATCTTATTTAGATATTGTTGAGAAAGAACCTTTTTGTGGTGCTAAAAATGAGAGTGATGTGACTCATATGAATGAGCTTTCTACTATGAGTGTTTTATTCTCTGATGATTTTAAGATGCACAAGTAATTTATTGCTAAGATCTTCCCTTTTTCACTAAAAGGAGAAGCTAGGGCTTGGTTTAATACATTACCTCCTGGTTCCATTGATAGCCATGATTGCTTGATTGCTTCTTTCTTCCAGAAATATTTTCCTCCCAGTGCTAGACATGCTTCTTTGCAGAGACTTTTTGATTTTAAACAGGGAGAAGAAGAGAAATTGCCTGAGTCATGTGAAAGGTTCTGTGCCTTGATTCATGCACATCCTGGATGTCCATTGCCTAAGAATGAGCTTCTTGATATTTATTATAATGGACTAACTAATGATTCTCGGACCTACCTAGATAGCTTTGCTGATTGTGTTTTCAGGAAAAGGACTCCTAGAGATGCTGAAAAATTAATAACCAAGATAAGCAAGAATTATGATGACTGGACTTCAATTGAGCTGAATGCACCTGATCCTATTACTCCTGAACCAGTCCCAACACCAACAACAAAGAAGAGGGGAGTTATTGCATTAAATGATGAAGTGATGAAGGAAGCTAAGAAGTGTCTAAAGGAGAAAGGTATTAGAGCTGAAGATGTGAAGAATCTACCTCATATAGAAGAATTATGCAAGCCAATTCCCCACTCATCTACTATTGAGGTACACTCTATCCAACACTTTGATGAAGGTGATATTCCTTATGGTAAGCCTCCTGATCAATGTTTAGAGGAACTTGACACATTTATTGTTAAACAAGGGTATTTTAATAAATAAGTTCATAATCATTTATTGGAAAACTCTAGATCAATCCATGAGTTGAAAGATATTGTGGAAAGAACTTCTAATGATATTAAAATGCTTTGTAAACACTTTCAAATGGTTCAAACCTAACTTGATCAACGTGCTAAGGTACAAAAGGATATGCTAGTTAATGCCTCAGGAGATAAACATGCTTATGGAATTAGAACTAGGAGTGGTATAGCTACTCAAGATCCTTTATATCCTGAAGGACACCCTAAAAGAATAGAGCAGGATTCCCAACAAGGTGAAGATAGTGGTAGTCCTCGTAAGAGAAAGAAAAAGAAACATAAGATAGTTGAGGAACCACTTGAACCTTCTGTAGATCCTAATAGTATATCTGTCTCTAATGTTGAAAATGAGAGTGGTAATGATAAAAATGATACTCCTGATAAGGAGGAAGTTGAGGAAGAACCTGAGAAGCACACTAAGAACACTAGGTACACAAAGGAAGATTTTATTGCTAATAAACATGGTAAAGAGAGAGAGCCTTGGTTGTAGAAACCTCTGCCTTTTCCAGGTACGAAACAGAAGTCAAAGGAGGAAGAACACTACAACAAGTTTCGTGAGTGGATGAAACCTTTATTTTTGCAAATTCCTTTGACTGATACTATTAAATTGCCTCCTTATTCAAAGTATATGAAGGATATTGTCTCTAATAAAAGGAAGATTCCTAATGAGGAGATTTCTACTCTACTTGCTAATTATTCCTTCAATGGTAAGGTTCCAAAGAAACTTGGTTATCCAGGTATACCAACTATTACTTGCTCCATTAAGAATAATTATGTTAGAACTGCTTTATGTGATTTGGGAGCTGGAGTTAGTGTTATCCTTTTTCTCTCTACAAGAGACTCCAGCTAGAAAAGTTGATACCAACTGATATATCTTTGCAAATGGCTGATAAGTCAACTACTATTCCTGTTGGTATATGTAAGGATGTTCCTGTTCAAGTGGCTCATAATTGAATGGTTTTAACTGATTTTGTTGTGCTTGAAATGCCTGAAGATGACAATATGTCTATTATTCTTGGGAGACCTTTTCTTAATACTGCAGGTGCTGTCATCAATTGTAATCAAGGAAAAGTAACATTCAATATTACTGACAAAGAGCACACTGTCTATTTCCCCAAGAAGGTTGTTAAGAGCTATTGCCTAAATTCCATTGAAAATATTGAGATCATCAAGGTTGGAGAAATATATTGTCCCATTCCACAAGAAAATTTTGAAACTATTATGATTGGGACCATTGCTATCAAGTATGAGGTAACATAATCACCTTGTGGGATGCAAAGTTTTGTTTCATATAAGATTGTTTTGGTAACAAGACTTGATCAAACTTGTTAACACAATGATTTTAATGAACAAAATAATGCTTTCACTGTGGTTATACTTGCTCACTTATATTTTTCTCCTTTCCAATCTTTGCTCTTTGTCGTGCCTAACTTAAAGGCGTTAAAGAAAAGTACTTGTTGGGAGATAACCCAAGAGTTTCCTTGAGTATTTGAAATTATTAATTCAGTAATGACCTCTCCTTATCCTTTTTGTTTGATTTGTGTGCCAAGAATGATCTCTAATGAGAGGAAAGTAAGATTTGGGGAGTTGCTGTCTCGAAACAGATTTCTGTCCTCCACCAAAAAAAATCGTGAAGAGTCTCTGTAACTCAGTTTGAGCTAAAAGTTTACGAATAAATCCCTCAGTATGTTAGCTAACTTTCATTAGTTCAACACTTTTTGATTTTAGCAACAGGATATTTTCTAAAAAATAGGTTTCTACCTGCTGGTCTGTTTTGACAGATTTCTGCCATTATTTGCATTTGCTTCTTATTGATTCTTTTTTGAGTTCTCTTTAGGAGAATTGAGATTTTTGAAGAAGTTACTATAGTAGCTTGTGTTTTTAGTGAATAGTATTTCTGTTCCAAAGCTTTGCCATAGGTCTAATATCTTTTGAATACACTAATGTTTCTAATGAAGATTGTGTCAAGTTTTGTATGAAGGAAAAATTTCAGGTGTAAAGAGAGAATGATGTAATGAGATGAAGAATGGACAAACGCTCAAGCTTGGGGGGAGTCACCCCGTGTCACCCCAAGAAATATTCAAGAGGTACAAGCGTAAAAGCTTGGGGGTGCCCAAGGCATCCCCTTCTTCATCAATAAAAATCTCAGGTCTTTCTAGACACTTCGTTTTTATTGTTTCATGCACAGTTGTGTTGTTCTTGGAGCATCTTAGTTTTTGTTTTTGGTTTTCTTTTGATTTGTTTGTTTTTGCTTTGTTTACTTGTTTTAGAAAATCGAAAACACCAAAAATATTTGTTGTTCTTCTTTGGTTTTGTGAGTTCTTTGCAGGGTTCAGCCGTCCTTAGTGGATTTTGGTTTCATGTTATTATTCAAGTCACACAAATGAAGGCAATAATGAAGATTAAGACAACTCGAGGTGTGGTAAGAGGCTGGTAACGAACTCTATTTGTTTTGTACATATACTCATCATTGTGAGCATGCTTAGCCTATTTGTGTAAGGTGCATGTCATTATGGATGCTTAGTAGTTCTTGCTTGTCTATAATTAGCTCCAGCTTGCTAATAGTTTGTAGCATGTCATATGAATGTTTGCTTGCATTGTTTGATTCATACTTTGGTATGCCATTGTGGTATCCTCCTCTGCTGTTCATATGAATCGACTTGGCACAAGCTCATGCATGCATATAACTAATCAATAGTCAGTAAGCCTCGATGATTTATTTTGCCTCAGAATTCTTGTATCACTTTCATGCCATAGTTAGTCTTGTTTTGTTGCAAGCATGATTATGACAGTTATTGCTCTCTCGTTTGTCGCTCCCTCTCTATTGCTAGCCTTCACTTGCACTGAGTATGTGCTCTACCTGTGCTTCCAACTCCCCAAAACCAATATTGCCAGCTGTGTCCACCATACCTACCTATTAGCATCATTTGCTACTTCAGTGCATATTATATATGCCGTTTTTTCTTCTAAAATAAAATGTTTGTCTGTTTTGAGAAAGTTAGTTAGTAAAGCTCTCACGAACTTGATGGCGCACTTTATTCCTTGCGCTTAATAATTCTGAACCATTGTGACTAGTCCATGAAAGTTATATGTGCTTGCTAATTATATACTGGGAGTCAGCAGAACCGTGCTGTCACGGGGAACGCTTTCAACACCTGTTGGATATTTCATCCAGTTGATTCCTTGTTCTTTTGTTTACAGATGTCGACGATGTGAAATAAAAGGGGAGGTTGTGAGTTCATGGAGTTTATACATTGTGTTAGAGAAACACCTGGGCCGCTAGCCTAAACCATGCTTAATCATGGTGGAAACTTGCAGCATCACTATAATGAGCATCTATGAAGCGTCCTCAATAAAAAGCTATGCATATGGTAAATAAAAAGATTGCTGAGATGCTCATTGTCTGCTTGCCTTGTCATTTTGGTTACGGGAAAGCTCCTATACAATGTGCAAGGGGTACCCCGTTGGCGGTTCTCGATGATATGCATATATTTACAATGACAAGAACTTTCAGGTGATCAAAGTTGAGTAGAATGCGGAGCGACCCTCGTACTCAAGGGACTTGGGATTTTCAGTCTATGGTCTGTCAAGCATATGATTCAGAGTGGACCTCACTTTCACCTTAACCACATGAAGATGCCTATCATAGGGGAAATGAGAGCTCAAAGATAATGAGTACCTTCCTTTCAGCATTGGTAAGCCTTTCAAACCTTCACAAAACCGTTTTCACAACCTTGTTTGAGTCACCACTTATTCTATGAGCACCTTCTTGAGAGCATAGTTGTCATTTTTGTGTTTGTTCCAAAACTTGGTTAATTATGTCATGGCTTTGATTCTTGTATCTCTGATATCTTTACTTCTAGTCTTCATGTGAACTTCAGAGGTGCCTTGGCATTTATATTGTGCTCTTCAAACAAAGGCAAGAGAGATACCACTCTATCATACCTTATTATGAGCATTCCAATGTCGCTTATGTTTATGTTTCATGCTACTTATTATTATTGAGTTGGTTTCTCTTCATAGATTGCAATGACTATTGAGTAGACTTAGTTGCATACTCCTTATTATGAATTGTCTAAGCATCTACTACTATGATGAGAATATTTACATCATATGAAGCAAAGTGTTCGTGAAAGTTCTTTTATCGCACTCAGTTTTCAACTGAATTGCTTGAGGACAAGCAATAATCTAAGCTTGGGGGGAGTTGATACGTCCAAAACGTATCTACTTTCTCGAACACTTTGCTATTGTTTTTCCTCTATACTTGTGTGATTTGGATATAACTAACACGGACTGACGCTGTTTTTAGCAGAATTACCTAGGTGTCTTGTTTTTGTGTAGAAAATCAACTATCAGGAAAAATCCCGGAAAATATGCCAAAAACTATTTTTCACCAGAAGATCCACGGAGCCAGAAGGGGAGATAGAGAGGAGGCCTGGGGGGGCCAGACCCACCCCACGCACGGGCCCACCTGATCCCGCGCCTGGAAGGGGTGCTGCCACCCCAGGCAGCTCCTCGGCCCCCCTCTGCGCCTATAAGTTTCCCTCTGACCTAAAAACTCAAGAGGGTTCGATAGTTTTCCAGAAAGAGTTCCGCTCTGCCGCCGCCACCAGAAACCAAGATTCGGATCCAGAAACTCCATTCTGGCACCCTCCCGGGATGGGGAATTTGGAGAGGATCATCGCCATCGTCATCACCAACGCATCTCTATCAACCCCCGATGTTTCCCTCATCCATGAGTGAGTAATCCCCCGTTGTAGGCTTGTGGATGGTAGGGATTGGATGAGTTCTATTATGTAATCGAATAAGATCTGTTAGGGCATAGTGCCTAGTATCTCTATTAGTGCTATTTGACTTTGTTGCAACTTGTTGTGCTTAATTCTTGTCACTAGGGCCCGAGTGCCATGATCTCAGATCTGAACTTATTATTGAATCATTATGATAGTATTGTTTGTGATCTTATCTGCAAGTTGTGTACACATATCATTGTCTAGATCCAAAGGCCCCAAAGTGACAATAGTTGGGACAACCGGAGGGGATGGCTGTGGTGTGAGGATCACATGTGTTCATGGAGTGTTAATGCTTTGCTCTAGTGCTCTATTAAAAGGAGCACCTTAATTGCCAGTAGTTCCCTAGAGGCCCCGCTGCCACGGGCTAGCAGGACACAAGATGTTATGAAAGTTCTCATTGCGAGCACGTATGACTATATTTGGAGCACATGCCTAGGATTGTTTAGTACTTGGATGCTTGTTATTATTTATCTACAATGCCCTAGATCTTGAAGTTACATGTTTAGACTCGTCCATGCAACGCCTGTCCATCCCTATGCCTACCGCACTCGTCCATCCCTATGCCTACCGCACTCGAATCCTACTGTTACCGTTACTGTTACTTTTGCTCCTGTGTTGTTGTGGCTGTTGCTTTGTTGTTGCTACTACAAACTGTTGCGACTGATAAACTTCTGTGAGCAAGAACTATTTCTAGGTGCAGCTGAACTGACAATTCAGTTGTTAAGGCTTGCAAGTATTCTTTGGCTCACCTTGTGTCGAATCAATAAATTGGATAGTACTACCCGCGAAGACTGTTCCGATCCCCTATACTTGTGGGTCATCAATAACATGCTGGGTGAACAAATTACAGCAGGGAAATTAACAGGATTGAGCAAGGCATAACAATGCAAATACTAGACATCATGATTCCTATGATATTTGATTGGGAATTACAACATAATACATATACCTCCATCCAAATGCATCTATGACTAATAATCCACCTTCAGGTTATCATCCGAACCCCCTCTAGTATAAGTTGCAAGCAATGGATAACTGCATTCAGTAATGTGTGTAAAGTAAACAATACAATTGTTCCATGAACAAAAGATTGTTGTTTTATCCCTAGTAGCAACATCACATCTATAACCTTAGAGATTCTTGTCACTTCCCCAGATTACTAGAAGCATGAACCTACTATCGAGCATAAATACTCCCTCTTGGAGTCACTAGCATCTACTTGACCAAGATAGCTACTAGCAACAGAGAGCATGGTAGATCACAAACAACACAGACATGATAGATGTTGGAGATATGCCCAAGAGGCAATAATAAAGTGGTTATTATCATATCTTCATACTTATGATAAATGTTTACATACCATGCTATAATTGTATTAACAGGAAACATTAATACTTGTGTGATTTGTAAACATAAAAGAGTCCCTAGTAAAGCCTCTTGTTAAACTAGCTTGTTGGTTAATATATGATCATGGTTTCCTGATCATGAACATAGATATGTTATTAACAATAGGGTCATATCATTAGGAGAATGATGTGATGGACATACTCCTATAGTTAAGCATAGCATAAAGATCAAGTCATTTAATATTGTTCATTTGCTATAAGCTTTCTGATACATAGTAACCTAATTCCTTCGACCATGAGATCATGTTAATCACCATCACCGGAAGGATGCTTTGATGACATCAAACACCACACCGTAACTGGTTGGCTATAAAGGTGGCATTGAGTGTTCAGAGTATGGGTTGAGACACATGGATCAAGAGTGGGATTTGTCCATCCATATGACAGATAGATATACTCTGGGCCCTCTCGGTGGAATGTCATCCAATTAGCTTGCAAGCATGTGACTGGCTCACAAGGGATCACATATCACGAGAACGAGCAAAGAGTACTTACCGGTAATGAGGTTGAACTAGGTATGCAGAGATAACAACGATCAAAACCTCGGATAAGTAAAATATCGTGAGACAAAGGGAAATTGGTATCGTATGTAAGTGGTTCATTCGATCGCAAAGTAATCATATAAATATGTGGGAGCCATATGAATTTCTAGATTCCTCGATTGGTTATTGATCGGAGAAGTGTCTCATTCATGTCCGCATAATTCATGAACCGTAGGGAGACACACTTAAGGATTCGATGTTGTTGAGTAGTTATGGAATGATGAGTAAGAGACCGAATGATGTTCGGAGTCTCGGATGGGATCCGGGATATCACGAGGAGATCTGGAATGGTCCGGAGAATAAGATTCATATAAGTAAAGTCCTGTTTTGGAGTTCGGGAATGATTCCGGTGTTTTCACCAGGAATGTTCTAGAAGGGTCTGGAAGGTTCGGCACTCCGGAGGGGAAGGGTACATGGATGTGTCATGACAATGTGGAATGGTTGCATAATTTATTAGGTCACTTGGCTGGGGAAAATAAAGAGAAGAAATCAAATCAAAGTTTGAAAGTCAAACGCCAATTTGAAAAGTCAAATCTCAAGTTTGCTTGGTGGAGGGAGAGTAGGAAACCTACTTGGGGAGGAAGTCCCACTCCCTCCCACCTGCCGGCCATGAGGAGGAGTTGGAGGAAGACTCCCTCCTCCCCAAACCGCCTCTCCCCTCCTATATAAGGAGGGGTAGGGCGCCCCTCTCCCTACACCTCAAACCCTAGCTCCTAGCGCCACCACCTGCTGCCGCCGCCTAGGGCCTCCTCCCAAGTCGCCGACTAGGGTTTCCCCAAACCCTAGCCGCCGGCTACACCCCTCCCCTTGGTGCTTCTAAACCCTAGATCTCCAAGGCACCTCTCTTGCTCCAACATACTCGCTCCGGCTTAAGGCGAAGCTCATGAGATCTCCCTCTACTTCGACACCACGTGCAGGCCGCTGTAATCACGAGGAGAGTGCTACAACCTTCGCTCTTTGGAACAAGGGAGAGGAAGGTCTTCATCGAAAATAACGATGTGGAAGCGCCGAACGCAGCGCCGGAAGTATCGTCTACACGATCTTGAGATCGGCAAGAGTACGACTACATCATCCACGAGAATCTGCTCTCGTTAACCGCTTTGGAATCTTCGAGGGTGAGTTCCTCTATCGACTCGTTGCTACAATCTAGTAGATAGATCTTGGCTTGTTTGTTTGCATGCGGTAGAATTTTTTTTGTTTTCCATGCTACAAACCCCTACAATAGAACCAATAATCAATAAGACATGATAGAATCAATAATCAATCTGACATAGTATCTCAATATCCATCGGATCCCCGCAAACACAACATGTATGATTACAAATAGATGATCTTGATCATGAACAGAGCTCACAAGATCTAAATATGATAGCATAAAGGAGGAGAAACGACCATCTAGCTACTGTATGGACCCATAGTCCAAGGGTGAGCTACTCACGCATCATACCGGAGGCTGGCATGGTGATGAAGAAGGCCTCCGGAATGATCTCTCCCCTCCGGCAGGGTGCCGAGAATAGCATTAGATCCTCCTGATCTAGGGATGATGGTGGCGGCGGCTACGTACTGTTTTGTGGAGATCTGATCGGGTTCTTAGGGTTTCTGCATCGGGGGGCTTTTATAGGCGAAGATGCGAGGCAGGGAGGCGGCCAGGGGGCGCGCACCATAGGGTGGCGCGCCCTAGGGTGGGCCCGCACGGCCTTAGGGTGTGGCCACCCTGTGGCCCCCCTTCGGCTGCCCTTCGGTCTCTATGTTTGTTTCGGTAAAATATTGACTTTGGATTTTGTCCCGTCCAATTCCGAGAATATTTCCTTACTAGATTTTCGGAAACCAAAAGCAGCAGAAAACAGGCAACTATCACTGCGGCATCTTGTTAATAGGTTAGTCCCAGAAAATGTATAAAAATACCTCAAAGTGTAGACAAAGCATAGCAAAGTTGATACTAAACAAGCATGGAACATAAAAAATTATAGATACGTTTACGACGTATTAAGAATCCCCAAGCTTAACTCCTACTCGTCCTCAAGTAGGTAAGTGATAAAAAGAATAATTTTTGAGGTGACATGCACCATCACAATCTTGATCAAACCATTTTCAAAGCATTGAAAGCTGGGATCAAAGTACTCTAAACATGAGCATGAAAGATGAAGTTCTAACAATAGGACATAGTAACTATGTTGCAACATGAAAGGATACAAACAAAGATCATGAATAACAATGCATTGAAAGACGTTTGTTTGTTTCACATATAGAAAATATAGAAAAGTGATATTCAGCTTGTCCCTCATCGAGTAGCAAAATATAAATGCATAGGACACCTTAAAAGTTCATAAGTTTGACTAGATACAAATAGTTCAAGAAAGAGCAATATCAACATTATGAATCAATCAATAAGTTTTGGGACAATGCACATAGAACTAAGAATGACAACTATGCTCTCCTAGTTGGTGCATAAAGATAGAAGGTGTAGACTCAACATAAAAGTAGGAAGAAAGGCCCTTCATAAAGGTAAGCAGGGATTTCAAGTTTCATAAAGAGCTTCCAAAAATTATGGTACTTGTTAGCTTTCAGCTCTCATTGCCCCTATCATAAGCATCTTGAAGTGATTAAGGTTAAAGTGAACAAAGTATGGAGTATATGCTTGACAAATCATAAGTTGGAAATCTCATGTCCCTTGAGTACGACGGACGTTCCTCATGCTACTCAACTTTAGTTACAAGCAAGTTCTTGTCATTGTAAGTATATGTGTATCATAGAGAACCGCCAACGGGGTACCCCTTTTCCCATGACACAGGAGTTATCCTATATCAAAATGACAAGGCAACAGGCAGTGAGCATCTCAGCAATCCTTTTATTTACCATTTTCTATATATGGTGCATTTTTATTTCTTTTCTTTTTCTCTCTCTTTTTCTATATATTTTCTGAGGATGCTTCATGGATTTCTCACTATGGTGATGTTGCAAGTTTCCACCATGATTGGGCATGGCTTAGGCTAGCGGGCCAGGCTTTTCTCTAACACATATACATAACTCCATGGACTTACAAGCTCCCCTATTATTTCACACCGCCGACATCCATAAACAAAAGAGCATGATATTAACTGGGTAGATATTTACAGGTGTTGAAAGCGTTCCCCGTGATAGCACAGTTCTACTTATTCCGAACTTATAAGTGCAAGCATATACAACATAGATGACACAATGGTTCAAGTTTATTAGGGGCAAGAAAAATAAAGTGTGCCATCAAGTTTGTGAGAGATTTAATCACTAATTTTCACCTAACAAGTTTAATTTGGAAGATAGATAAAACAAGAATATACTTGGGATGGTGTAACATACCATGCATAGGAATTTATAGTGGACTCTTTGGAATAACTTGGTTTCTTGGGAGTTGGATGCATGAGTAGAGCTTACTCAATACAAGTGGAGTCTAGCAAAAGACTAGGAGCGACCAACTAAGAGAGCAATAATAGCCATAATCATGCAGAGCGACAAAACATTATCAATCAAAGCGTAAAGTGGTATAACAAGTAAAAAACTAAATTATCATAGAGGCTAAGGTGACTGGCTCATAGTCATAACATGGTGTGAGCATGTGCCAAGTCAACCCTTATAAAGCATCAAAGGAGAATACCACAACATTATGCTTTTGTATGCTAAAACAACGCATGATTCTTTCAAGGCACATTAAGCAATCTCAATTGTTTGGAACAAGTCATGTTACAGCAATAATCACTAAGAATAAGGTCAAAACAACATCTAGCATGACATGATAAAGTCTAAGCACAGTCAAAACAAGCTCCCTTTTGTACCACTATAAGCATGAAACTC
This sequence comes from Avena insularis, assembly GCA_023614405.1. Taxonomy (NCBI): domain Eukaryota; kingdom Viridiplantae; phylum Streptophyta; class Magnoliopsida; order Poales; family Poaceae; genus Avena; species Avena insularis. The sequence continues at coordinate 235,160,263 of CM042687.1, read as the reverse complement.
TCTACTCTTTTCCAACACCAATCAACTTATTTGAAACAACACAGAGAAAGAGGGGGTCCAACTACTTTATTCAAGCAAACGAAAACCAAAAATGAAAACTAATACGCTCCAATAACAACACAACAGTGCATGAAACAATAAAAACGAAGTGTCTAGAAAGAGACGTGAGATTTTTATTGATGAAGAAGGGGATGCCTTGGGCATCCCCAAGCTTTGACGCTTGTAACTCTTGAACATTTCTTGGGGTGACACGGGGTGGCATCCCCAAGCTTGAGCTTTTGTCAATTCTTCATCTCATCACATTATTCTTCCCCTACACTTGAAAATTTCCTTCATAGAAAACTTCACATAATCTTTATTAGCAACATTAGTGCATTCAAGATAATAAACCTTGGGGTCTAGTTTCAACACAGCAAAACTTTCATTAAAAACACAAGCTACTGTAGAAATTCCTTTAAAAATCTCAAGTGATCAAGAAGAACTCAAAAAGAAAACGATAGAGGCAAATGCAAATAATGGCAGAAATCTGTCAAAACAGACCAGCAGGTAAAAAACTATTTTTACGAAGACCTTCTGTTGCTCAAATCGAAAAGTGCTGAACTAACAAATGTTAGATAAAAACCAGGGGCATTTACTCAGAAAATTACAGATCAATACGACATATAGAGATTTTTCATGAATTTTTACAGTGAAGCACAAAAATCTGTTTCGGGGCACTAACTTCCCCAAATCTTACTTCTCTCTCATTAGAGGTTTTTTGGCAAAAAATCAAACAAAAAGGATTAGGAGAGGTTATTACATATGTAATAACTTCCAAGACTTAATAAAACTATTGGGTTATCTCCCAAGAAGTACTTTTCTTTAACGCCTTTAAGTTAGACACAAGAAGCAAGAATCAAGTATTTTCAAATGAAGAAGCATTGACATCAAATTTTGATTTAAAAGGAGGAGCAAAAGGTAACTTCTATCTCCTTATAGGGAAGTGTTCAATACCTTTCTTGAATGGAAATTGATATTTAATGGTGCCTTATTTCATATCAATAATGGCACCAATAGTTCTAAGAAAAGGTCTTCCCAAAGTAATAGGACAAGAAGCATTGCATTCAATATCCAAAACATAGAAATCAACGGTGACATAGGCATTGTTAACCATAACAAGAACATCATTAATACTTCCCATGAGTTTCTTTTTAGCATTATCATCAAGTGGGACATCTAAATAGCAATCTTCCAAAGGTGGCAAATCAAGCATTTCATAAATCTTTGTAGGCGTAATAGAGACACTAGAACCAAGGTCACATAAAACTTTGAGATTAAAATCATTCACTTGCATATTGATGATGGGTTCCCAACTATCTTATACTTTCCTAGGAATAGAAGCTTTGTGTATCAATTTTTCCTTTTTAATTTTAATGAGAGCATCTGTAATTTGTTTTGTAAAAGCCATATTCATAGCACTAGCATTAGGACTTCTAGCAAGCTTTTGTAGGAACATAATCACTTCAGAAATATTGCAACCATCAAGATCAAAATCAAACTTAGCATAACAGGTAGTAGACTTATTGTTTCCCATAGTTCAAAAAATTTCAGCATCCTTATTAGGTTTAGGCATTGTTGTATAAGGAATAGGACTTCTTGTGGTTTGCTAGCATCAACATTGGTGGTAGTAATAGTACAAATACTATTGTTTCTAGCTATTTCATCTTCTCTTTCCCACTTAGCATGTAGTTTAGCTAATAGTCTAACATTTTCATCAATAGTAGCTTGTATGGCATGAGCAGCAGCAAAGGTACTTTCCAAGGTTTCAGGTTTAGCAGGCATTTTATTAATCAAAGAGGATTGTGCTTTAGACAAAGATGAAATATTTTTCTCAATACTCAAAAGCTTTTCCTCCACAGTCTTGCTGAAAGTGGTTTGTTTATTAATAAAGTCTTTAAGAATGACTTCAAGTTCAGAGGGAGCACTTCTAATGTTGTTGTAGGAATTTCCGTAAGCATTACCGTTATTGGGAGGATAAGGCCTATAATTATTATTACCAAAATTATTCCTATATGCATTGTTGCTGAAATTGTTATTTCTAATAAAGTTCACATCAACTTGTTCTTCTTGAGCAACCAAAGAGGCTAAAGGAACATTATATGTATCAATAGGAGCTTTTCCTTTAACAAGCATAGACATGATAACATCAATTTTATCACTCAAGGAGGAGGTTTCTTCAACATAATTTACCTTCTTACCATGTGGGGCTCTCTTAGTGTGCCATTCAGAATAATTAACCATCATATTATCAATGATCTTTGTTGCAGCACCCAAAGTAATGGTCATAAAGGTACCTCTAGCAGTAGAATCCAACAGATTTCTTGAAGAGAGGTTTAACCCTGCATAAAAGGTTTGGATAATCATCCAAGCAGTCTGTCCATGAGTGGGACAATTCATTACCAAAGATTTCATTCTTTGCCAAGCTTGAGCAACATGTTCATTATCAAGTTGTTTAAATTTCATTATTTCACTTCTCATAGATATAATCTTAGAAGGAGGATAGTATTTTCCAATAAAAGAATCTTTGCACTTAATCCAAGAATCAATACTATTTCTAGGCAAGGATAGCAACCATTCTTTAGCTTTTCCTCTCAAGGAGAAAGGAAACAATTTGAGCTTAATAATATCTCCATCTACATCCTTATATTTTTGCATCTCACAAAGTTCAACAAAGTTATTAAGATGGCCAGCAACATCATCAGAACTAGCACCCGAAAATTGCTCTTTCATAACAAGATTCAACAAAGCATGTTTAATTTCATAAAAGGTAGCATCAGGAGCAGGTGGAGCAATAGGTGTACACAGGAAATCATTGTTTTTTGTGCTAGTGAAGTCACACAACTTGGTGTTCTCAGCAGAATTCATTTTTGCAAAAGTGGAGCAAGCCAACAGCAGCAACAACTAGATTAGGAACTAATTTTTTTGTGTTTTCGATAAGAAAAGCGAACCAAACCAAACTATTTTTTGTAATTTTTGGTAAAAAGAAGCAAGAAAAACAAAGAAAAAGGAACTAAGCAAAACAAAAACAAAGTAAAGAGAATGGTTGTAACAGACTCCCCTTGCGAAGTTGTCCTTAACTCCCCGGAAACGGTGCCAGAAAATCTTGACGTGGCTCAGTTGTAGAGCTTCATTGGGAGACCCCAAGAGCAAGGTGTGATGAGCACAATGGCAAGTTTTCCCTCAGTTTTGAAACCAAGGTTATCGAACCAGTAGGAGCAAGGAAACAACTCCAAGGTGTTGCTAGCAACTTGGAATCCTACACAACACAAACTCAAGACTTTTCCCCAACTTACAGTGTGGTTGTCAATCTCACTGGTTTGCTGAAAACAAAGGATTAAATGTATAGTGTAGAAGTTAATGGTTCCTGGTAGAAAGTAAACGGCAACAGTAGATGATGTAACAATGGTAAAGATTGGACCGGGTGATACGTCGGAAATGTATCTATAATATTTGTTACTCCATGCTTGTTTAGTATCTACTTTGCTTTGCTTTCTCTACACTTTGAGGTGTTTTTACATCTTTTCTAGAACTATGCTATTAACAAGTTGCCATAGTGCCAGTTGCATGTTTTCTTCTGTTTTTGGTTCCAGAAAGGCAGAAAATCAATATTCTCGGAATTGGACGGAACAAAATCCATAGTCAATATTTTACCGTGGGCATCAGAAAGTACAGAGGGGAGACGGAGAGGTGGCATAGGGCCACCACACACCCCTAGGCGTGGGTGGTCCCACCCCGCGCCTGGGTAGGGTGTGGGCCCTCAGGCCGCCTCCCAGCCTCGCCTCTTCTCCTATAAGAAGCCCCCGATGCAGAAACACTAGGCACCCGATCAAAACTCCACGAAACCTTATGTAGCTGCCGCCACCGTCATCCCCAGATCGGGGGAGATCTGAAGTTCTTCCCGGCACCCTTCCGGAGGGGAGATCATCCCAGAGGCCTTCTCTCCGGTATGAAGCGTGAGTAGTTCCACCTTGGACTATGGGTCCATGTAGTAGCTAGATGGTTGTATCTCCTCCTTGTGCTTTCATGTATAGATCTTGTGAGCTCCGTTCATGATCAAGATCTAATCTATTTGTAATCATGCATGTTGTGTTTGCAGGGATCCGATGGATATTGAGATTACTATGTCAGATTGATTAATGGTTTTGTCTATTTGATACTATCATGTCTGTGTTGTTTGTGATCTTGCATGCTCTCTGTTGTTAATGGCTATCTTGGCCGAGTACTTGCTAGTGACTCCAAGAGGGGGTATTTATGCTCGGTAGTGGGTTCATGCCTCTAGTTTCCAAGGGAAGTGACAGGAATATCTTAGGTTGTAGATGTGCTGTTGCTACTAGGGAGAAAACAATGGTCTCTTGTTCATAGAACAAGTGGATTGTTTACCTTACACACTTTGCTTAAAGCAGTTGTCTGTTGCTTGCAACTTAATACTGGAGGGGGTTCGGATGATAACCTGAAGGTGGACTTCTAGTCATAGATGCAGTTGGATGGCGGTCTATGTATATTATTGTATTGCCCAATCGAATCTCATAGGATATTTTTGTATGGTATTGCATTGTTATGCCTTGCTCAGTTCCTATCAATTGCCCTGCTGTAATTTGTTTACCCTTCATGCCATGTTGTTTATCTAAGGAGAGAACCTCTAGTGAACTATGGACACGGTCCAACCTTTACCATTGATATATCTTCCCCTATTACCGGTTTACTTGTTGCAAACCATTACCTTCCACACCATACGTTTAATCCTTTGTTACAGCAAACCGGTGAGCTTGACAACCTCACTGATTTGTTGGGGCAGAGTCTTGAGTCTGTGTTTGTGCAGGTTTCTGCATTGCTTGCAACACCTGTGTGACATTTCCTTCCTCCTGCTGGTTCGATAACCTCGGTTTCTAACTGAGGGAGAACTTGTTGCGGTGCTGCTTCACACCCTGCTCTTGGGATTCCCAACAGGCTCCACGTTAGCCATCCAGTTCTCTAGCGCCGTTGCCGGGGAATAAAGAAAGAAGCCCCCACGTCAACTAAGCGCTATCACAAGTTCTCTGGCGCCTTTGCCGGGGAGGCTAAGGACGTCTTCACAAGGGGAGTCCTCCATTTCCTTTCTCTTTACTTTTTTTAAGTTTGCTTAGTTTCTTTTGCTTGGTTTTGTTTGCCTCTTTTCAAAAACTCCAAAAAAATTAGTTTAGTTTGGTTTGCTCTCTTTATTCAAAAACACACAAAAATTAGTTCCTGCTCTAGCTGCTGCTACTGTTTTTGGCTTGCCCACCTTAGTAGCCATCTGTCTATCTTGTTCACAAGATTCCCAAATTAAGTCTATGATGTCTCCCCTTAGTTGTTGGTTGGAAGTTTCTAACTCTTGGGTATGCTTCTTTTCTTCTCTAAGGTCATTTTGAGTGTTGAGCATTCTGCACTTGAGCTTATCACCAAGTTCCTTGATAGCATTCCATGCTGCATTTCTTGTAGAGTCAAAGAATGTTGTGTGCATTTCTGAGTTGGTGACCATGTAGAACCCTGACTCCTTGTGGTTGTCTTCCTTGTTTTTGTACAAGTGAAGTTGTACCCACCAATGCTCCTCTCCTTCATCCATTCCAGGGAATCCTTTGTACACAGCTGAGAGTCAAAGAATGTTGTGTGTATTTCTGAGTTGGTGACCATGCAGAACCCTGACTCCTTGTGGTTGTCTTCCTTGTTTTTGTACAAGTGAAGTTGTACCCACCAATTCTCCTCTCCTTCATCCATCCCAGGGAATCATTTGTACACAGCTGCACCATGTATCCCCATGGTAACCATAAGGTTCTTGAGGGCTTTTGGAAATTCAGTCTCACACTCCAAAGTCATGGTCATGAGTGGTCCCTTCCTTACGGCTTCATTGATGGAGTTCATCTACAAATAGAGATGAGAAAGAAGATTAGAAAAGTTTACGAGAAGAAAAAGACAAGCGTAGAAGTTTTTCAAAGTGTTGAAATTTTTGCTTAGTGGTTTCTAATCCAATCCTAGGGTCATAATCCTACAGGCAACACAGTGCTCTGATACCATCTGTAAGATCTAACCTTTATAAAGGTAAAGATCCCTATGATTTCAATGCTAGTCCCTTGATCAAATGCTAGCATCCACAGTTTAAGATGAAGTACACAGAAACAAAGGTCATTATTACATTGTCATTCCAGAGATAACATAGTATTTTACAACTCCATAGCCATAGGCTAGTACAAGAATTTAAACTTAACAATATAAAATAAAAGTCTTCATCTTCATGTGCCACAGGCAAGCATGTTGAGTGTAGACTCATGACCCCTAATCATCATCAGAGTACCCTGCAACATCACAAGTTACAGCCACAGTGGGTCAATACATTGGAATAGTATTGGCAAGTGATACCTTAGTAGAATATTAGCATCTAGTTACTACATGAATTGGGCTAAGTGTAGCTTAGGCTTGCTTTGCTCAAAATAGGTTTTACCTGTCAGTTGAAAACACTAAGTTTTCTGTTTGGCAAAAGCTTTCCCAAGGAACCACCAATAGAAATTGGTGAACCTTCACCCTTGTTCAACCACAAGTTTTAACTTAGAAAATTGGGATGAGGAGATTCTTGATAGATTACTTGTCTTGATGCTCATGTTGTCCAATACCAGGGACATGGCTAAGTACTTAGGTTCTTCCATCTGCAGAGGTTGTGCACTTTCCCCACAAGACTTGATTTTCACCAAGACCGGACCTTTCAGAAGCCTTCCCTTAGACCAAAATGGACGCGCTCCAAACTTATCATTCCCCTACCACCAACTGTCCATTTGGCTAAGTTATTGCAACCTATATGATCCAGGCAGAGCCCATAATGCCATGTGGCTGCACTAGAAGCTTCTTAACATTTGGCATCTCAAATCCCTTTGTTCCTGGGTGGCAATCCACAAGTTAGATACACAAGGTAAACCATAGAAATGGGCCTTGTGTAACCACTCAACACAAACCATCCTTTCCATTCCACCCAGGTGTTTCATTCACTTAGTTGTTTTATTAAACAAAACATAAGTAAAAGACTTAGAAATATTTCTTATAGCATGAATATATAATCACCCTTGTTTGCTACTAGCTAGGCTAAGAATGGCAATAGCAAGTATCTTAACTTAGAGGAAATTCTAACAATTCTACCACTACTTGGATTCCCCAAGCATAGCATATAGATACTTAGCAAAATTATTCATGCAAGCCCTATACAAAAATTTCTAATGCATAGTCAAAATATTAGGATAAAAATATGAAGCACCACTTGCCTTGGTAGTTGGGGGAGTAGCAACAATCCTCACAATCACAGTCACCACTACCACCAATATCTACACATAAAATGATAGCACCAAATTCACATATCAAAATAGACAATCAAAAATATATGAATGCATGCAAATGTCATGTGATGATTTTTTTCTAAATCAAACAAGACAAGTATACAGTACTGAATCACAAACAAGACAAATATACACTAAAAAAACTTTATTTAGTCTTTAAATCATTTTTCAAATAATTTCTATACTCAAAATAAGCCTATAAATGTCTCTGCAAAAATAATCCATTTTACAGAATCAAAACATTAAACACATTGCATGGTTGGATAAAATTATTTTCCTGATACCAATGATATAAAATTTGAACGTGTGGATCAAAAGTTATGAATTTTGCAAGTTTGAACATCTAATAGATCTAAATCAGATTTTTAAAACAAATAACAGGCCACGTGGCAGCTCCTGATTGGACGGTACTGCTACGCACTGGATCACGCTCGCGCACCATTAGATCTAATTAAAACCAGCGGCTCTGATCTGCCCGTACCTCTTCGGCCTGGCATCTAATCTAAACCACTGGATCTGGATCAAATCGCTCTGACCTAAAACCGGCGGCACAGCTAGTTGCTAGCGACGGCGGCGTTGCTACCGACGACGCTCCGGTGGTTCTAGGAAGCAAGGGAGGAAACAGAGGGACTTACCGAGCTCGTGGGGCCGTCGCGGTGCTCAAGGTGGTCGAGGGAGGGACAGGGGCACACGGACTCGACCGCTATTGCTCGCTGGAGAACCTACAGTCGTCGGTTACGGTCGCTCATCGTCGTTGGCGAAGATACAGGTCACGCCTAGCCAAAAGAACGGTGTAGTTAGATGCGCACAAGTCTGGCGAACACGTGAGCAACAAAAAGAGAGAAGGGGGCGGTCAGGAACTACCAGGGGATGTCGCCGGAGTCGAGACAGATAATGGTGCTTGCTTGACGTTGAGGTTGTCGATGATAGAGAGCACGCGCGGGCGAGTGTGGGATACTGGCAGGTGCAGAGGGAGATGGGGAACTTACTCGTGGTGTCTGTAAGGCAAGAGGCGACGGTGGTTGGCCGGAATTTGACCTGGAGCTCGTCGCAGCAGTGGGTGGTTCTGGGCTAATTCCGAGCAGCCTAGGGGTAGAGAGAGGGTGGCTACTGGGGAAAAGGAGGGGAGGACGCGGGCGATTAAGTATGCAAGGTCGGGGGCGAGAATTACTGACGCATTCAATCAAATTGATGCGGGGTTAATCATCAGAAACAGCCGGCGCGATTTGGGGAAGAAGGAGTCGCGGGGTGGAGACGATGACTGGCGTGTGGGGCCTGGCGTTCAGTGAGAGAGGGATACACGGGGTGGGGTCTAGTCGTCAGCGACGGCGCGGGTTAGCTCTGCGGTGCGAAACATTTTCTGCGGAGTGGAGGGTTATTGGGCTAAATGGGCTAACTGGGCTGGTTGGGTTAGTTTAGTCAGTCTGTTTTATATTTTTCTCCCTTTCTCTTTTTATTTTTCTGATTTGATTTTCTGATTTGAATTCAAATGCCCAAATCAAATCTGTTTCAATTGGAATTTTCTCCAAACTTTTGTTTATTGTTTCTTGCATCCTCGGGTGTATAAAGCATCCATTTCAACTCATATTCAAAATGTGTTTGGAAATAAGGTTTAAAACTATGCCCTTAGTGAAATATTTTCAATAGGTAAAAGAATGGTTTTGATTTCATTTTTGTTTGAGAACCTTGACCAAGTTTTGAAATAACAAACAATCCTAAGTTCAAATCTTACTGGTTTAATACAAGTAATCTCATATTGGACAGTAGTAGTGGCTAATGCCTTGCTTACATAAAATAATAGACATTCAAATGTTTCTGTTTTGAAATTTCATTTGAAAATGATCCTAAAATGACTATGAATGCATGAATGATATGCAAGCTTTGAAAACATGATTTTAGGGATGTTACAAATCTAACCCCCTTAAGGTGAATATCGCCCTCGAGATTCAGATTGTCTAGCAAATAGGTGAGGGTGGTCTTTCCGAAGGTCATCCTCTCTTTCCCATGTTGCTTCTTCTTCGGTATGATGGTTCCATTGAACTTTGCAAAATTTGATAGTCTTAGTCCGAGTAACTCTTTCTGCAGTCTCAAGAATTTTGATAGGATTCTCCTCATAGGTGAGATCACTTTCCAATTGGACCTCCTCCAAAGGTATAGTATCCTTCAAATAAGTCTCTTCCATCTCTGGATGGCATTTCTTAAGCTGACTCACATGAAACACATTGTGAACGGCAGACAATGATTCCAGCAATTCAATCTCGTAAGCTACTTCTCCTTTACGACTCGGAATCTTGAATGGTCCAACATATCTTGGGGCCAATTTTCCTTTGTCTCCAAATCTCTTCACTCCACTAAGTGGTGACACTCTAAGATAAGCTCTATCACCCACCTCATAGGTGACTTCTCTACGCTTAGGATCTGTGTAGCTCTTTTGTCGGGACTGTGCTATCTTCAATCTGTCCTTTACTAGCTTGACTTTCTCTTCAGCCTCTTTGATTAGTTCTGGCCCGAATAAGTTTCTTTCTCCCACACCATTCCATAATAATGGGGTAGTACACTTGCTCCCATAGAGAAACTCAAACAGTGTCATATCAATACTGGCTTGATAGATGTTATTGTAAGAGAATTCTGCGTAGGGCAGACTTTCATCCCAACTGGCTCCATAGTCTAGGGCACATGCCCTCAACATATCTTCTAGAATCTGGTTGGTCCTTTCTGTCTGTCCATCAGTCTGAGGATGAAAAGCAGTGATGAATTCCAATCTCGTTCCCAATGACTCATGCAGTTGTCTCGAAAAATGAGAAGTGAATTGGGTTCCCCTATCAGACACAATACTCTTGGGTACCCCATGCAGACACACAATCCTATTCATATAAATCTTGGCCAACTTATCACTTGTGTAGGTTGTCTTCACCGGTATGAAATGAGCCACTTTAGTGAGGCGATCCACTACTACCCAAATAGAATCATATCCTGACCTGGTCCTTGGCAATCCGGTGATAAAGTCCATGCCAATCTTGTCCCACTTCCAATCAGGAATAAGTAGTGGTTGTAGCAACCCTGCTGGTTTCTGATGTTCCGCTTTCACTCTACTACATACATCACACAAAGCAATATGTTCGGCGATGTCCTTCAACAAACTTGTCAAGGAACTCCATGAACACCTTGTTCATCATATTCATGAAGTAAGCTGGTGCACTGGTCAAACCAAATGGCATCACTGTGTACTCATACAATCCATACCTAGTGGTGAAAGTTGTCTTAGGTATGTCTTGTTCTCTTATCTTAAGCTGAAAATAACCTAACCGGAGATCAATCTTTGAGAACACACATGCTCCTTCTAGATGATCAAACAAGTCATTGATTCTAGGCAAAGGATATTTGTTCTTGATAGTCACCTCATTGAGTGAACGATAATCAATGCATAACCTTTGACTTCTATCTTTCTTTTCCACAAACAAGACTGGTGCTCCCCAAGATGAAGAACTTGGTTGAATAAATCCTTTCCGCAACTGTTCTCCAAGTTGTTTCTTGAGATCTTTCAACTCATCAACTGACATCTTGTAAGGTCTCTTTGCTATTGGTCCGGATCCTGGAAGCAAGTCAATCAAAAATTCCACATCTCTATCTGGTGGCATTCCTGGCAATTCTTCCGGAAACACATCCGGATATTCTCTCACAATTGGCACACTGTCTATGCTAACCCCCTTAAGAGAATTTAGCTTACTCCCTTTTGATTCAAAGTTAGACTTGAATCTTATCCTTTTCTTTTTCGGGGTTGTGAGTGCGACAGTACGATTGGCACAATCTAGTACTCCTTCATACTTGGTCATCCAGTCCATTCCCAAAATTACATCTAGTCCTTGGGAATCTAGGATTATCAGACTCACTGGAAACTTATGATTTCCAAATTCTATCACTAGATCATGACATCCAATACTTACTATCATATCTCCACCAGGAGAACTTACTTTTATTGGACACCCAATATTTTCAGTTGAAAACCCATTTCTATCAACAAATGCTTTTGATATGAGTGAATGTGATGTACCAGTATCAAAAAGAACAAGTGTTGGAATAGAATTGAGTTTGAACTTACCAGCCATAGCATCGGACTCCTCATAAATCTCCTCCACATTGATGTGGTTCACTTGTCCCTTCTAGAAAGGGTTGGGCTTGTTGGTTCCTTCAACTTTCTTCTCTGGTCACTCGTTTGCATAATGCCACATCTTCTTACACTTGAAACATTCAACCTGACTGATATCTCTCTTTGCAGGATGACTGCCACTTCCACTTCCACCTCCACTGTGGTGGCTCTTGTATCCACCCTTATGGTTCTTGTATTTGTCATTATCATGACCACGGTGATGCTTGTTGTCATGATGGCGGTTGTGGATGTGGTGGTTGTTGTACTTTCCATGTTTGTGGGATCCAGAACTCCCACTATCATCATGATGGGAACGCTTGTGAGACGATCCCGAGTTGTGCTTGTCAGAGTTGTGCTTCCTCTTTCTGCTATCAACCTGTTTCATCTTGTTCTCCAAGATGGTAGCCTTGTCACAAAGGGATTGGTAGGTGGGGACATAGGCCATAGATAACTACAGATTCAGTTCATCGTTCAGTCCTTCGAGGAACTTCCCTTTCCTCTTGGCATCGGTATCAACTTCATCCAGTGCATAACGTGCCAGATTGTTGAACTCCTCAATATATTCAGCCACGCTGCAGTGACGCTGCTTCAGGTTATGGAACTCTTTCTTCTTCAAATTCATCACTCCAGATGAGATGTGAGCTGTACGGAATCCATCTTCAAAGATAGCACATGTCACATCCTCAATGGGAGTGGTGATCTGGAAGTTATCCCACCAATTGGCTGCTGGTCCTTCCAACAGATGTGCTGGAAACCTGACTTTCTCTTCGTCGGTGCAGCCGACAGTTACCAAATCCTTGTTCACTGAACGTAGCCAATCATTGGCCACCATGGGATCAGTAGTTCCTGAGAACTTTGCAGGCCTCAGTCTCAAGAGTCTGGTGAGCATGTCAAATCCTGGTGGATTGTTCTGATTGTTGTTGTTGTTATAGTTCTTATTCTGAATAAAGGTGGTAATCATCTGCATCAGTTGAGTCTGTGATGTCATCAACTGCTGCATCTCAGGGGTGACATTGTTGTTAGGGATGGGGTTGGCACGTCGAGGAGGCATCTGTGGTTTTCATAAGGATAAGAATGAGATACCCATAGATACTTATTATGCACAAAACATCACATAGACAAACACCAAATCAACGTCAAAATAACATAAGGTTCAACGACATAAACAACAAGTTTGAAAAGGTAAACACACTATAGCAAGCCACCCACATGTTGGATGGTCATTGCGACTCAATAATCATAAGCATGGTAAATGAATGATAAATGAGTATTCATCACTACTCCTCTGCATCAACCTCCTCATCAACAAGTGTAAGACCTGCATTCTCCATAGCGGTCTTGTATTCCTCGACATTGGTAGTCAAGGCCTCTATCTTGGCCCTAAGAGCCCTCTTCTGTGAGCGAAGCCTCTCTATCACTTTGTTGATGCTCGAGCTCGAAGTCCTTGGCCTCTAACTCTGCATTCATCTCCCGAATCCTCTTGTTCCTGTCTTGGACTCTTTTCTCTTGGCTCTTAAACTTCCTGTCCTGGCTCTCAAACTTGGCCTCCATTTCCTTGACTATCTCGTCTTGCTCCGCGAAGAGCTTGTCCTTCTCACGAAGCTGAACCTGGAGCTCGTCAATGCTAAGCATGACGTTGGTCCTATCAGTATCTAGGTGCCTAATAAGAACCTCTAGGTCCTTTAGGTACAGACGAATCGGCTCCGCCGTCTCTCTAGCAACATCCTCGAACTCAATAGCCTCACCCTCTTCGTCGCGTCTTCTGAAGGCGTGAAAGTAAAGGCCTCTATGCTCTCTGGAGTGCCTCCCTACCAGACGCCCAAGTAGATCCTGCATGACTACATCTAAGCCTCTCTCCTTGTCGTCATGCATTAGCTTGAAAGTGATAGCCTCCGTGGTTGGATCAGTCTGGCATCCTGGCTGAGTAACTTTGAATCCCCAAAGGTCCTTCCTCTCAAACTTGGTGAGGGTAAGTGTCATGATGCTAGGAAGTGGAAGGTTGAGCACGCTAGTGAGCTCAATGAGACGTGTGCCAAACCGAGTTCCCTTGAACTCCTCGGCTGTGTTGATAATAGCACTAGGCATCTATTTTATAAGATAGAGAAAAGTTAGAATCAGCATCAATAGAGAAAAATCACAAGACAAGATAACACAAGCATATCTTTCATAGCAAACACACAAATCATGAAATACACAAATCCATTACAAGCATCAAAGGTTCAACATAACTTAGAATTTTTTTTGGAAATGAAAACGATAAGTGTGGTGGTCCAACTAACGAAGTACGATACAACTCTCACTCACTAGACAAAATAGCTATCAAAGCATCCTTAGTAGCCATCTGTCTATGTTGTTCACAAGATTCCCAAATTAAGTCTATGATGTCTCCCCTTAGTTGTTGGTTGGTAGTTTCTAACTCTTGGGTATGCTTCTTTTCTTCTCTAAGGTCATTTTGAGTGTTGAGGATTCTGCACTTGAGCCCATCACCAAGTTCCTTGATAGAATTCCATGCTGCATTTCTTGCAGAGTCAAAGAATGTTGTGTGCACTTCTGAGTTGGTGACCATGCAGAACCCTGACTCCTTGTGGTTGTCTTCCTTGTTTTTGTACAAGTGAAGTTGTACCCACCAATGCTCCTCTCCTTCATCCATCACAGGGAATCCTTTGTACACAGCTGCACCATGTATCCCCATGGTAACCATAAGTTTCTTGAGGGCTTTTGGAAATTCAGTCTCACACTCCAAAGTCATGGTCATGAGTGGTCCCTTCCTTACGGCTTCGTTGATGGAGTTCATCTACAAATAGAGATGAGAAAGAAGATTAGAAAAGTTTACGAGAAGAAAAAGGCAAGCGTAGAAATTTTTCAAAGTGTTGAAATTTTTCCTTAGTGGTTTCTAATCCAATCCTAGGATCATAATCCTACAGGAAACACAGTTCTCTGATACCATCTATAAGATCCCACCTTTATAAAGGTAAAGATCCCTGTGATTGCAATGCTAGTCCCTGGATCAAATGCTAGCATCCACAGTTTAAGATGAAGTACACATAAACAAAGGTCATTATTACATTGTCATTCCAGAGATAACATAGTATTTTACAACTCCATAGCCATAGGCTAATACAAGAATTTAAACTTAACAATATAAAATAAAATTCTTCATCTTCATGTGCCACAGGCAAGCATGTTGAGTGTAGACTCATAACCCCTAATCATCATCAGATTACCGTGCAACATCACAAGTTATAGCCACAGTGGGTCAATACATTGGAATAGTATTGGCAAGTGATACCTTAGTAGAATATTAGCATCTAGTTACTACATGAATTTGGCTAAGTGTAGCTTAGGCTTGCTTTGCTCAAAATAGGTTTTACCTATCAGTTGAAAACACTAAGTTTTTTTTGGCAAAAACATTCCCAAGGAACCACCAATAGAAATTGGTGAACCTTCACCCTTGTTCAACCACAAGTTTTAACTTAGAAAATTGGGATGAGGAGATTCTTGATAGCTTCCTTGTCTTGATGCTCATGTTGACCAATACCAGGGACATGGCTAAGTACTTAGGTTCTTCCATCTGCAGAGGTTGTGCACTTTCCCCACAAGACCTGATTTTCACCAAGACCGGACCTTTCAGAAGCCTTCCCTTAGACCAAAATGGACGCGCTCCAAACCTATCATTCCCCTACCACCAACTGTCCATTTGGCTAAGTTATTGCAACCTATATGATCCAGGCAGAGCCCATAATGCCATGTGGCTGCACTAGAAGCTTCTTAACATTTGGCATCTCAAATCCCTTTGTTCCTGGGTGGCAATCCACAAGTGAGATACACAAGGTAAACCATAGAAATGGTCCTTGTGTAACCACTCAACACAAACCATCCTTTCCATTCCACCCAGGTGTTTCATTCACTTAGTTGTTTTATTAAACAAAACATAAGTAAAAGACTTAGAAATATTTCTCATAGCATGAATATATAATCCACCCTTGTTTGCTACTAGCTAGGCTAAGCATGGCAATAGCAAGTATCTTAACTTAGAGGAAATTCTAACAATTCTACCACTACTAGGATTTCCCAAGCATAGCATATAGATACTTAGCAAAATTATTCATGCAAGCCCTATACAAAATATTTCTAATGCATAGTCAAAATATTAGGATAAAAATATGAAGCACAACTTTCCTTGGTAGTTGGGGGAGTATCAACAATCCTCACAATCACAATCACCACTAGCACCAAAATCTACACATAAAATGATAGCACCAAATTCACATATCAAAATAGACAATCAAAAATATATGAATGCATGCAAATGCCATGTGATGATTTTTTTTCTAAATCAAACAAGACAAGTATACAGTACTGAATCACAAAAAAGACAAATATACACTAAATAAACTTTATTTAGTCTTTAAATCATTTTTCAAATAATTTCTATACTCAAAATAAGCCTATAAATGTCTCTGCAAAAATAATCCATTTTACAGAATAAAAACACTAAACACATTGCATGGTTGGATATAATTCTTTCTCCTGATTCCAATGATATAAAATTTGCAAAATTTGAACATGTGGATCAAAAGTTATGAATTTTGCAAGTTTGAACATCTAATAGATCTAAATCAGATTTTTAAAACAAATAACAGGCCACGCGGCAGCTCCTGATTGGACGGTACCGCTTCCCACTAGATCATGCTCGCGCACCGTTAGATATATTTAAAACCAGCGGCTCTGATCTGCCCGTACCTCTTCGGCCTGGCATCTAATATAAACCACTGGATCTAGATCCAGTGGATCAAATCGCTCTGACCTAAAACCGGGGGCGCAGCTAGTTGCTGGCGGCAGCGTTGCTGCCGACGACGCTCCGGTGGTTCTAGGAAGCAAGGGAGGAAACAGAGGAGCTTACCGAGCTCGTGGGGTCGTCGCGGTGCTCAAGGTGGTCGAGGGAGGGACAGGGGCACACGGACTCGACCGCTATTGCTCGCCGGAGAACCTACAGTCGTCGGTTACGGTCGCTCGTCATCGTTGGCGAAGATACAGGTCGCGCCTAGCCAAAAGAATGGTGTATTTAGATGCGCACAAGTCTGACGAACACGTGAGCAACAAAAAGAGAGAAGGGGGCGATCAGGAACTACCAGGGGATGTCGCCGGAGTCGAGACAGATGGTGGTGCTTGCTTGACGTTGAGGTTGCCGACGATAGAGAGCGCGCGCGGGCGAGTGTGGCATACTGGCAGGTGCAGAGGGATATGGGGAACTTACTCGCGGTGTCTGGAAGGCAAGAGGCGACGGTGGTTGGCCGGAATTTGAGCTGGAGCTCGTCGGAGCAGTGGGTGGTTCTGGGCTAATTCCGAGCAGCCTAGGGGCAGAGAGAGGGTGGTGACTGGGGAAAAGGAGGGGAGGACGCGGGCGATTAAGTACGCAAGGTCGGGGGCGAGAATTACTGACGCATTCAATCGAATTGATGCGGGGTTAATCACCGGAAACAGCTGGCATGATTTGGGGAAGAAGGGGTCGCGGGGTGGAGACGATGACTGGTGTGTGGGGCCTGGCGTTCAGTGAGAGAGGGATACACGGGGTGGGGTCTAGTCGTCTGACAAAGTGAGTTAGCTTCTGGTGCGAAACATTTTCTGCGGAGTGGAGGGCTGTTGGGCTAAATGGGCTAACTGGGCTGGTTGGGTTAGTTTAGTCAGTCTGTTTTATTTTTTCTCCCTTTCTCTTTTTCTTTTTCTGATTTGATTTTCTGGTTTGAATTCAAATGCCCAAATCAAATTTGTTTCAATTGGAATTTTCTCCAAACTTTTGTTTATTGTTTCTTGCATCCTAGGGTGTATAAAGCACCCATTTAAACTCAGATTCAAAATGGGTTTGGAAATAAGGTTTAAAACTATGCCCTTAGTGAAATATTTTCAATAGGTAAAAGAATGGTTTTGATTTCATTTTTGTTTGAGAACCTTGACCAAGTTTGAAATAACAAACAATCCTAAGTTCAAATCTTACTGGTTTAATACAAGTAATCTCATATTGGAGAGTAGTAGCTAATGCCTTGCTTACATAAAATAATAGACATTCAAATGTTTCTGTTTTGAAATTTCATTTGAAAATGATCCTAAAATGACCATGAATGCATGAATTATATGCAAGCTTTGAAAACATGATTTTAGGGATGTTACAAGCATGAACAACAATGATTTCCTTAGCACTCCTATTGCTCCACCTTCTCCTGATGCTACCTTTTATGAAATTAAGCCTGCTTTGTTGAATCTTGTGATGAGAGAGCAATTTTTTGGTGCTAGTTCTGATGATGTTCCTGCCCATCTCAATAACTTTGTTGAACTTTGTGAGATGCAAAAGTATAAGGATGTAGATGGAGATATTATTAAGCTCAAGCTGTTTCCTTTCTCCTTGAGAGGGCAAGCTAAAGAATGGTTGCTATTCTTGCCTAGAAATGCAGGGGTTCGTAGCATGGAAAACAAAAAAATTCTACTGCATGCACACAAACAAGCCAAGATCTATCTACTAGATTGTAGGAACGAGTCGATAGAAGCACTCGCCCTCAAAGATTCCAAAGCGGTTAACGAGAGCAGATTCTCGTGGGTGATGTAGTTGTACACTTGTCGATCTCAAGATCGCGTAGACGATATTCCGGCGCTGTGTTCCGGCAACACTTCCGCAGCCGGTCACACGTTTGGTACTCGATGAATACCTTCCTCTCCCTTGTTCCAGCAGGTAGCGGAGGTTGTAGTTCTCCCTCGCAATTCTGGCAGCACGACGGCATGGTGTGGGAAGTAGAGGAAAGATCCTGCAGGGCTTCGCCTAAGCCGGATGCGAGTTATGGTGGATTAGGGTTTCCCAAAAATCTAGGGTTTAGAAATCCTGGAGGAGGAGGAGGTGTCGGCAGCGGCTAGGGCGTCGGCGACGGACCGACGGCGGCGCGGCAGCGGGTCGGCGGCGGCGCGGGCTCGGGTGGAGAGGGCTTGGAACTTGTGTTGTGTTGGGGCAGCCCTCCCCCTCTATTTATGAGAGGGGGCAGCCTTGGGAGGGTGGATTTGAATCCAAACCCAAACCCAAGTTGGATTGAGAGAAGGACTTGTTTCTTCTCCCACTAGGATACCATTGTTCCAGTTTGACATTTCAAACTTCCCGTTTGACTTTCAATTTAGAGCTTTATTTCTCTCTTGCATATGCCAACACCAAGTGACATTGGATATGATCCAATCATTCCATATACCCATGACACATTCATGGACCATTCTCCTTCCGGACCGGTGAACCTTCTAGACCCTTCTAGAACCTCTCCGATGAAATCATTGGAAACTTTCCCGAACTCCGAAATAGGAATTTCCTTATATGAATCTTATTCTCCGGACCATTCCGGATCTCCTCGTGATATCCCGGATTCCATCCGAGACTCCGAACAACATTCGGTATCCCTACTAACATTCCATATCTACTAAACAACATCGAATCCTTAAGTGTGTCTCCCTATGGTTCATGAATTATGCGAACATGACCGAGACACTTCTCCGATCAATAACCAATAGAGGAATCTGGAAATTCATATGGCTCCCACATATTTCTACAATTACTTTGCGATCGAATGAACCACTTACATACGATACCAATTTCCTTTTGTCTCACGATAGTTTACTTATCCGAGGTATTGATCGTCGGTATCTCTGCATTCCTAGTTCAACCTCGTTACTGATAAGTAATCTTTTCTTGTTCCCGTGATATGTGATCCCTTGTGAGCCAGTCACATGCTTGCATGCTAATTGGATGACATTCCACCGAGAGGGCCTAGAGTATATCTATCCGTCATATGGATGGACAAATCCCACTCTTGATCCATGTGCCTCAACCCATACTTTCCGAACACTCAATGCCACCTATATAGCCACCTAGTTACGGTGTGGTGTTTTATGTCATCAAAGCATCCTTTCGGTGATGGTGATTAGCATGATCTCATGGTCGAAGGAATTAGGTTACTATGTATCAGAAAGCTTATAGCAAACAAACTATTAAAATGACTTGATCTTTATGCTACGCTTATCTATAGGAGTATGTCCATCATACCATTCTCCTAATGATATGATCTTGTTATTAACAACATCACAATGTTCATGATCGAGAAACCACGATCATCTATTAATCAACAAGCTAGTATTATAAAGAGGCTTTACCAGGGACTCTAATTTAGTTTACAAATCACACAAGTATTAATGTTTCCTATTAATACTATTATAGCATGAATGTAAACATTTATCATAAACACAAAGATATAATAATAACTGCATTTATTATTACCTCTAGGGCATATCTCCAACAGTCTCCCACTTGCACTAGAGTCAACTAATCTAGATTACATGGTAATATACCGAACACCCATGGCGGTTTGGTGCTGGTCATGTTTTTCCCTTGGGAGAGGTTTAGTCAACGGATCCGCCACATTCAGATATGTGTGTACTTTGCAAATCTTTATGTCACCATCTTGGACATGTTCTCGAATAGCGTGAAAATGTAGCTTGATGTGCTTTAGCTTCTTGTGTGACCTTGGTTCTTGCGCATTGGCTATGGCGCCCATGTTATCACAGTAGATAGACATTGGGTCCAGCGCACTTGGAACCACACCGAGCTTTGTAATGAACTCCTTCATCCATATCGCCTCTTGTGAAGCCTCCGAAGCAGCTATGTATTCCGATTCAGTTGAAGATCTCGCCACAACGCTTTGTTTTGCACTCCTCGAGCTAACTGCTACACCATTCAAAGTAAATACGTATCCAGATTGAGATTTAGAATCATCCAGATCGGTGTTCCAACTAGCATTGGTGTAACCATTAACAACGAGTTGTTCATCACCTCCATAAGAAAGAACCATATCCTTAGTTCTTCTCAAGTACTTAAGGATGTTTTTGACCGCTGTCCAATGATCCACTCCTGGATCACTTTGATATCTGCTAGTTAAACTAACAGCATATGCAATGTCGGGTCTAGTGCATAGCATGGTATACATTAGAGATCCTATGGCTAAGGCATAGGGGGTCTTACTCATCCTTTCTCTATCTTCTATCGTTGCAGGACTTTGAGTTTTACTCAAGGTCGTATTGGGCAACATGGGCAAGAACACTTTATTGCTATCTTCCATTCCAAACCTCTTTAGAACTTTGTCCAAATATGTACTTTGTGACAATGATATTTGGCGTCTCGATCTATCTCTATAAATCTTTATGCCTAATATGTAAGCTGCTTCGCCAAGATCTTTCATTGAAAAACTATTATTAAAATAATACTTGACACTATTAGGAAGGTCTACATCATTCCCAATCAACAATATGTCATCTACATATAGTATTAAGAATGCTACAGAGCTCCCACTCACTTTCTTGTAAATACAAGCTTCTCCATAAGTTTGTATAAAACCAAAGCTTTTGATTACCTTATCAAAACGTTGATTCCAACTTCGGGATGCTTGCTTCAATCCATATATGGACCGTTGAAGATTGCATACCTTGTTAGCATCTTTAGGATCGACAAAACCTTTGGGTTGCATCATATACAACTCTTCATCAATGTCTCCATTAAGGAACGCCGTTTTGACATCCATCTGCCATATCTCATAATCATAATATGCAGCGATTGCTAACATAATCCTCACAGACTTTAGCTTCGCTACTGGTGAGAAAGTCTCATCGTAGTCAACTCCTTGAATTTGTCGAAACCCTTTTGCGACAAGTCGAGCTTTATAGACAGTAACATTACCATCAGCATATGTTTTCTTCTTGAAAATCCATTTGTTCTCGACAGCCTTCCGGCCATCCGGTAAGTCCACCAAAGTCCATACTTGGTTTTCGTACATGGATCCAATCTCGGATTTCATGGCTTCTTGCCATTTATTGGAATCTAGGCTCATCATCGCTTCCTCATATGTCGCAGGGTCATCTGTGTTATCTACCAACATGACACTCATAACAGGATCATACCAATCAGGAGTGGTACGAGTTCTCGTTGACCTGCGAGGTTCCGTAGTTACTTCAATCGAAGTTTCATGATCAACATTATACGCTTCCTCTCTTATTGGCGTAGGCGCCATAGGAACTACTTTCGGTGCTGCGCTACTCGCAAGTTCGAGAGAAGGTTCAACAACCTCGTCGAGTTCTACTTTCCTTCCAGTCACTTCTTTTGAGAGAAATTCTTTCTCTAGAAAGGATCCATTCTTGGCAACGAAGATTTTACCCTCGGATCTATGATAGAAGGTATACCCAATAGTTTCCTTCGGGTATCCTATGAAGATGCATTTTTCCGCTTTGGGTTCAAGCTTGTCCGGCTGTAACTTCTTTACATAAGCTTCGCAGCCCCAAACTTTAAGGAACGACAATTTAGGTTTCTTCCCAAACCACAATTCATACGGTGTCGTTTCAACGGATTTAGATGGTGCCCTATTTAAAGTGAATGCGGTTGTTTCTAATGCATAACCCCAAAAGATAGCGGTAAATCTGTAAGTGACATCATAGAACGAACCATATCTAAGAGAGTTCGATTACGATGTTCGGACACACCATTACGCTGTGGTGTTCCTGGCGGTGTCAATTGTGAAAGTATTCCGCATTTCTTCAAATGATCGCCAAACTCGTAACTTAGATATTCACCTCCACGATTAGAACATAGAAATTTAATCTTCTTGTTACGTTGATTCTCTACCCCACTTTGAAATTCCTTAAACTTCTCGAAAGTTTCGGACTTATGTTTCATGAAATAGATATACCCATATCTACTCAAGTCATCCGTGAAGGTAAGAACATAAAGATAACCACCGCGCGATGCTACACTCATTGGACCACACACATCGGTATGTATGATTTCCAATAAGTCCGTAACTCGCTCCATCATACCAAAAAATGGAGTCTTAGTCATTTTACCCATCAGACATGCTTCGCATCTTTCAAGTGATTCAATAAGTCCATCAGAATGGAGTTTCTTCATACGCTTCACTCCAATATGACCAAGACGACAGTGCCACATATAGGTCGAGTTATCGCTCAATTTCATACGTTTAGCTTCAATGTTATTAATGTGTGTATTTCCACAATCGAGATTCAATAAGAATAGACCATCTATCAAAGGTGCATGTGCATAAAACATATTACTCATATAAATCGAACAACCATTATTCTCGGACTTAAACAAGTAACCGTCTCGCAATAAACATGATCCAGATATAATGTTCATGCTCAACGCAGGCACCAAATAACAATTATTTAAGTATAAAACTAATCCCGATGGTAGATGAAGAGGTAGCATGCTGACCGCGATCACATCAACCTTTGATCCATTTCCAACGCGCATCGTCACCTCGTTCTTCGCTAGCTTCTGTTTATTCTGCAATACCTGTTTCGAGTTACAAATATGAGCAACCGAACCAGTATCAAATACCCAGGCACTACTACGAGTACTAGTGAGATACACATCAATAACATGTATATCGGATATACCTTTCTTCTTGATGTTGCCGTTCTTCAAATTTGCCAAGTACTTTGGGCAATTCCGCTTCCAGTGACCTTCTCCCTTGCAGTAAAAGCACTCAGTATCAGGCTTAGGCCCAACCTTGGTCTTCTTCGCCGGCACGGTAACTTTCTTACCGCCCTTCTTGAAGTTTCCCTTTTTCTTAGACTTGCCTTGATTCTTGAATTTGGTGGTCTTATTGACCAACAAAACTTGGTGCTCTTTCTTTATCTCCACTTCTGTAGATTTCAACATGGAGAAGAGTTCTGACAATGTCTTGTCCATGTTTTGCATATTATAGTTCATCACAAAGTTCTTGTAACTTGGTGGCAGTGGTTGGAGGACACGGTGAATCCCCAAAGAATTAGGAATCACTACACCCAAACTTTGGAGTTTATTTGCGTGCCCAGACATCTTAAGCACGTACTCACTGACAGAGCTGCCCTCTTCCATCTTGCAGTTAAAGAACTTTTCAGAAGCATCATAACTCTCAATTGCCGGATGAGCCTCAAAAATCATTTTGAGTTCACGGACAATATCATGTGGGTCATGGTTCTCAAACCTTTTCTGAAGCTCCGATTCCAAACCATACACGATAGCACACTGAACTGTGGAGTACTGATTCTTCCGAGTGAGGTAAACATTCTTTACTTCATCGGTAGCAGTAGCTGCAGGCGGGTCACCCAGCGGTGCATCCAACACATAGGTCAAATTACCAGCATTGAGGACAATCCTCAAATTGCGGAACCAATCCGCGAAGTTGCTTCCAGTGTTTTTCAACTTTTCTTTCTCTAGGAACGCATTAAAATTGATGGTAGGGGCCGCCATTGATCTACAACATATTTGCAATAGTTTAGACTAAGTTTATGACAAATTGAGTTCTAATTAATAGTTAAATTAATCTAGGTGAACTCCCACTCAAAACAATATCCCTCAAATTGTTTTAGTGATCACACCAACCAAATCCACCACATCAAAACCGATCATCACGAGAGTTGATGTAGCTTCAATGGCGAACAATCAACATGTTCATCATATCTTCTATATAACTCATGATTTACCTTTCGGTGATCCGTGTTCTGAGACCATGTCTGTACATGATAGGCTCGTCAAGATCAAACCTTAGCTTCCGCATGAGCAAATCTGGCTTTCTCACGTTGTATACACTCGCAGAATCTAACACACCCGATCATCACGTGGTGCTTCGAAACAATGAGCTTTAGCAACAGTGCTTACTAAGGATGAACACTTTAAAACTTGAAATTTTTGTGCTTGAGGGATCATCTTATAATGCTATTGTTGTAAACTAAGCAATACAAGATGCATAAAGGATTAACATCACATGCAATTCATAATATGTGATATGATATGTCCTTTCTTCTTATGCTTCCGATCTCTATCTTCAAGAACGAACATGATCTCCATCATCACCGGTATGGCGTCAAGGTCAATGGCGCCGTTTCATGATTGTCTTCCACAAGCTTCAACTATTACAACTACTTTGAATAGACACGCAGGTCTTAACGGAATTTAAAGGACAACCATATGGCTCCTGCCGGTTGCCAACTTACAATAAGGACCATTGCATACATCATATATAATCACAATCATGGCCATATCACATCACAACACACCCCTACAAAAACAAAGTTAGACGCCTCTAATTTTATTTGCATATTTTATGTGGTTTGGGGCTTTCAATAAGTGTCGTTCTAACTTACGAACAAGAACCACAATGTTGATGCTTGAACTATCAAGTGCCCGCTGTAAATTGAATCTATACTATGATGGGAGAGACAGACACCCGCAAATCCACTTATGCAATACAAGTTACATGTTGAGCGTGGAGCAAGTCTCATGAACGATGTCATGTAAGGTTAGCCCGGGCCGCTTCATCCCATCATACCGCAAGATGCAAAGTACACATAAAGCAATTGATAATAAAAGCACCACCGCCCACAATGACCATTGTGTTCTACTCGTGCAACAGATCTACATATAGAAACGGCTCTGATAACACTGTAGGGGTTCATAGCATGGAAAACAAAAAATTGCTATCGCATGCACACAAACAAGCCAAGATCTATCTACTAGATTGTAGCAATGAGTCGATAGAAGCACTCACCCTCGAAGATTCCAAAGCGGTTAACGAGAGCAGATTCTCGTGGGTGATGTAGTCGTACACTTACCGATCTCAAGATCGCGTAGACGATCCTTCCGGCGCTGCGTTCTGGCAGCGCTTCCGCAGTCGGTCACACGTTCGATACTCGATGAAGACCTTCCTCTCCCTTGTTCCAGCAGGCAGCGGAGTTTGTAGTTCTCCCTCGCGATTCCGGCAGCATGATGGCATGGTGTCGGAAGTAGAGGAAAGATCCCACAGGGCTTCGCCTAAGCCAGATGCGAGTTATGGTGGATAGGGTTTCTCGGAAATCTAGGGTTTAGAAGTTCGGGAGGAGGAGGAGGTGTCGGGGTGGCTAGGGCTGACAGACATGTGACATGGCGGGCGGTGGTGATGGCAGCAGCGGCGAGGCATGGCGGAAGCAATGGCGGTGGGCAATGGCCAGGTCGGCGGTGGCGCAGGCTCGGATGGAGAGGGCTTGGAACTTGTGTTGTGTTGGGGCAGCCCTCCCCCTCTATTTATGAGAGGGCGGAAGCCTTGGGAGGGGTGGGTTTTAATCCAAACCCAAACCCAAGTTGGATTGAGAGAAGGACTTGTTTCTTCTCCCACTAGGAAACCATTGTTCCAGTTTGACTTTTCAAACTTCCCGTTTGACTTTCAATTTAGAGCTTTATTTCTCTCTTGCATATGCCAACACCAAGTGACCTTGGATATGATCCAATCATTCCACATACCCATGACACATTCATGGACCATTCTCCTTCCGGACCGGTGAACCTTCTAGACCCTTCTAGAACCTCTCCGATGAAATCATCAGAAACTTTCCCGAACTCTGAAATAGGACTTTCCTTATATGTATATTATTCTCCGGACCATTACGTATCTTCTTGTGATATCCCGGATCCCATCTGAAACTCCGAACAACATTCGGTATCCCTACTAACATTCCATATCTACCAAACAACATCAAATCCTTAAGTGTGTCTCCCTACGGTTCGTCAATTATGCAGACATGACCAAGACACTTCTCCGATTAATAACCAATAGAGGAATCTGGAAATTCATATGGCTCCCACATATTTCTACGATAACTTTGCGATCGAATGAACCACTTACATACGATACCAATTTCCTTTTGTCTCATGATAGTTTACTTATCCGAGGTTTGATCGTCGGTATCTCTGCATCCTAGTTCAACCTCGTTACTGATAAGTACTCTTTTCTCGTTCTCGTGATATGTGATCCCTTGTGAGCCAGTCACAAGCTTGCAAGCTAATTGGATGACATTCCACCGAGAGGTCCCAGAGTATATCTATCTGTCATATGGATGGACAAATCCCACTCTTGATCCATGTGCTTCAACCCATACTTTACAAACACTCAATGCCACCTTTATAGCCACCCAGTTACGGTGTGGTGTTTGATGTCATCAAAGCATCCTTCCGGTGATGGTGATTAGCATGATCTCATGGTCGAAGGAATTAGGTTATTATGTATCAGAAAGCTTATAGCAAACGAACTATTAAAATGACTTGATCTTTATGCTACGCTTATCTATAGGAGTATTTCCATCATACCATTCTCCTAATGATATGATCTTGTTATTAACAACATCACAATGTTCATGATCGAGAAACCACGATCATCTATTAATCAACAAGCTAGTATTATAAAGAGGCTTTACCAGGGACTCTAATTTAGTTTACAAATCACACAAATATTAATGTTTCCTGTTAATACTATTATAGCATGAATGTAAACATTTATCATAAACACAAAGATATAATAATAACTTCATTTATTATTGCCTCTAGGGCATATCTCCAATAAGAAATAGTGTTGACTCTTGGACCAAGTGCAAAGATGCTTTTATTGGAAAGTACTATCCTCCTGCTAAGATTATATCTATGAGAAGTGACATTATGAAATTTAAACAACTTGATAATGAACATGTTGCTCAACTTGGGAAAGAATGAAGTCTTTGGTTAAGAATTGTCCCACTCATGGACTCACTGCTTGGATGATTATCCAGACTTTTTATGCAGGTTTGAACTTCTCAAGAAACCTGTTGGATTCAGCTGCTGGAGGTACCTTTATGGGCCTCACTTTGTGTGCTCAACGAAGCTTCTTGACAATATGATGGTTAACTACTCTGAATGGCATACTGAGAGAGCTCCACATGGTAAGAAGGTAAATTCTGTTGAAGAAACCTCCTCTTTGAGTGATAAGATTGATGTTATTATGGCTATGCTTGTTAATGGGAAAGCTCCTCTAGATCCTAATAGTGTTCCCTTGGCCTCTTTGGTTGCTCAAGATGAGCAAGTTGATGTGAACTTCATTAGAAACAACAATTTTGGCAACAATACTTATGGTAATTATAGGCCTTATCCTCCTAGTGGAAATGCTTATCATGGTAGATCTGGAATGCCTAGTGAAGAGAGGATTATAGAAATTGAGAGATCCACTAAGAACTTCATGCAGATGCAATATGAGCAAAACAAGATTTTCACTAAAGCTATGGAGGAACAATCTATTATCTTGAAAAATATTAGTCATCAGCTTGAGAATCTGAATAGAGAAATTCCTAGTTACTGTCAAAAATTATGAGTGCTGAAAAGAATATATCCTCTTTGTCTGAAGCACAGTCCTCCTTGATTAATAAAATGGCTGCTAAACCTGAAACCATGGAAAGTACCTTTGCTACTACTCATGCCATACAAGTTACTATTGATGAAAATGTTAGACTATTAGCCCAACTTCATGCTAAGTGGGAGAGGGAAGCTGAAATTGATAGAAACAATAGTGTGTGCACCATCACTAGAATGGATACCACTAAACCACAAGAAGTCCCTATTCCACCTCCTACTATGCCTAAGCCTATTGAGTCTACTACTAGTGATGCTAAGTTTTAATTTGATATAGATGGTTGCAATATTTATGAAGTGATTTTGTTCATGCAAAAGCTTGCTAGAAGTCCCGATGCTAGTGATATGCATGTTGCTTTCACTAAACACATTACAGATGCTCTTGTGAAAATTAAGGAAGAGAAGTTTAAACACAAATCTTCTATTCCTAGGAAAGTAGAAGATAGTTGGGAACCCATTATTAATATACAAGTGAATGACTTTGATGTCAAAGCTTCATGTGATCTTGGTTCTAGTGTCTCTATTGTGCCTAGGAAGATTTATGAAATGCTTGATTTGCCACCTTTGGAAGATTGCTATTTGGATGTCCCACTCTATGATAATGCTAAAAAGAAACTCATGGGGAGTATTAATGGTGTTCACATTATGGTTAACAATGCTTATGTCCCTGTGGATTTCTATGTTTTGGATGTTGAATACAATGCTTCTTGTCCTAGTACTTTGGGAAGACCTTTTCTTAGAACTATTGGTGCCATCATTGATATCAAAGAAGGTACCATTAAATATCATTTTCCATTAAAGAAAGGTATTGAACACTTCCCTATGAGGAGAGATAAGTTGCTTTTTGCTCCTCCTTTGAAAGCAAGGTTTGATGTTAATGCTTCTTCATTTGAAAATACTTGATTCTTCTTGGTTCTTGTGCCTAACTTAAAGGCGTTAAAGAAAAGTACTTGTTGGGAGATAAACCAAGAGTTTCCTTGAGTCTTAGAAGTTATTACTTCTGTAATGACCTCTCCTTATCCTTTTTGTTTGCTTTTTTGTGCAAAGAATGACCTCTAATGAGAGGGAAGTAAGATTTAGGGAGTTGTTGTCCTGAAACAGATTTCTGTCCTCCCCCAAAAAAAATCGTGAGGAGTCTATGTAACTCGGTTTGAGCTGAACGTTTACGAATAAATCCCCCAGTATGTTAGCTAACTTTTGTTAGTTCAACACTTTTTGATTTGAGCAACATAAGATTTTCTAAAAAATCGATTTCTACCTGCTGGTCTGTTTTGACAGATTTCTGCCATTATTTGCATTTGCTTCTTATTGATTCCTTTTTGAGTTCTCTTTTGGGGAATTGAGCTTTTTGAAGGAGTTACTACAGTATCTTGTGTTTTTAGTGAAAATTCTTGCTGTTCCAAAGCTTTTTCTAAAGGTCTATTATCTTTTGAATACACTAATGTCTAATGAAGATTGTGTGAAGTTTTGTATGAAGAAAAAAATTTAGGTGTAGAGAGAGAATGATGTAATGAGATGAAGAATGGACAAAAGCTCAAGCTTGGGGATGCCACCCCGGTGTCACCCCAAGATATATCCAAGAGGTACAAGCGTCAAAGCTTGGGAATGCCCAAGGCATCCCCTTCTTCATCAATAAAAAGCTCAGGTCTGTCTAGACACTTTTTTTTATTGTTTCATGCACTGTTGTGTTGTTCTCGGAGCGTCTTAGTTTTCGTTTGGTTTGCTTAGTTGTTTAGTTTTCTTGAATAAAGTAGTTTCGACCCTTGTTCTTGTTGTGTTGTTTCAAATAAGTTGCTTGGTGTTGGAAATGAGTAGGAAGTTCCTCCTTGAAAGTGCAAGAGGAGCTTGCATTGACTGTGACTTAGACTTTAGCATGACATGCTAGGTGTTGTTTTGACCTTATGCTTAGTTATTATTTCTGTAGCATGTCTTGTTCCAAACAATTGTGTCAACACCTGGATTTTTAATCCCAGATGCCTGTTATGCCATACATCGCAATCCCAGGGTTACCGTTTTTGCGAGACATAACAGATTGGATATCAGAGTACATCATCCATTACAAACCATACATAAGGTCTTACAACAAATAAAGGATCACATGATCCAGTCTTAATACAAATCAAGTAGCGGAATAACGTAATGATAACGGTAGCATGGGCGAGACTCCATCTTCATGGTCACAGGCAATGCTGACGATGGGAGATGATCCTAGTTGTCGTAACCTTCCTGCTGTCCATCTTCCTGATAGTCCTCTTCATAGTCTGGCCACGGGAATAGCCAGGGAAAAAGTCATGAGTACTCTTTAAGTACTCTCAAACTAAGACTAACAAGTGAAGTGGTTTTTTAGTAGGAAATACTAAGCTCTAGGTTGTTTTGCAAAAAGCCATATTTATCTCTACTGAGTTCAGAAGCAAAGAAAGCTAGTAGAAAGTTTTATAACACCTAAGTGGGAACTTGAATTTCAAATCACAACCTTGTTGTGGTCAAGTCAAAAGTCATGAATCATTTCACAAGTCATTTTGAAAACATCTGACGATGGAACAGTATGGCCACTCCAACTGTCCATAACCGCGGACACGGCTATTCGAATAGTTTGACACTCTGCAGAGGTGGTACACTTTCACCACAACATTCGATACATCCGTTAGGAACAATCCTGAATCCACCATACTCAGTATGCGGATAATCAATCCTAACCTTTCAATTACACGCCCTAGTATAGGCACCTCCCCTCTGAGTTTGGCCTCCCAACCATGACCAACTGTCATCTTGGGAACTTCACCGGTGGACAATCTTCACAAGGTAGCCTCAGCTCAAACCTTGGCTGCAAGGGAACCCATACTAAGGTATATAAATTT
The DNA here is from genome assembly GCA_023614405.1 of Avena insularis. NCBI lineage: Eukaryota > Viridiplantae > Streptophyta > Magnoliopsida > Poales > Poaceae > Avena > Avena insularis. The sequence goes on along the minus strand of CM042687.1, from coordinate 235,129,627 downwards.
TCAGTCAAGCCCTACCCAAATTTCGGGTATTGTGGTTGTACAATAAAATTGGAATGGTATCGCATCCAGACAACCATCAGTTTTATAAAGGGCTAAGGCTCATGCCTTAACATTTTTATCATCACAATCATCTGGAGTTCAAGAACACATGTCAAAACATTTCAGTAGAATGAGTCATCATTCTAAGGTTTTCATAACCATTTTCACCAAGTATTCCCATCTAAAGTTGATCAAGTTTTATGCTTAGCACTAGCATCTACAAGTGGGGGTAAATACTAATGAGGGGTGGTAAACAATTGTATATTATCTAAGTTCAATATCATGCCTCAGGATGACATCAAGATTATCTAACTTAGGCCAAGTTTTATGCTCTTTATGCTACCTTCAGATATTTTTCTAAAGCCTACAAGTCACTAAGTAAACTCCAATAGAAAGCTTTGATAAAGAAATAAACTACTAAGCTTGCAAGTAAAACTAGGATTGGGTACCAAGTTGTGTAAGCTTGCAAGGATTAGCTTGCTAAGTTGCAAGTGTTAGCTTGCTCAGTTAATAGCTTGCTTAGGTAACATGCAAGTGGTAGCTTGCCTTGTGCAGAGCAGTGGTTGAAGTTCTCCTCGCCTTCTTCCTCATAGTATTCTCCTTACTCCTCGTATCCTTGGTTGATACTAGCGTCTATAAATAAATACGAGGTACAAAATCACCAAACAATACTTAATTACTTTTATTCATCACACCAAGGTTTTCACTACATGATCTAGGATCATCACAAACATCACAAGGATTAAGGCAATAGTTTTATTCTCTTTTATTGTAGAAAAGTAATTTCTACTCATTGAAAAACTACTTAAGATTTAATATTCTCCAACTAAAACATGGGATCATGTTGACACTTGTCATCACCACATATTTTAGTACTTGGGAATGTGATTTAAAGTGGTGTCACAATTTAATAAGGTTTAACCTTTTTATTTGAATTAAATCAAATGACTAGAATGGCCTACGAGGCATTCTTTTATTACTTGTCCAATATTTCTATAAGTAAACCTATATATTTTTATATATTCAGAAAGGTCTAGTTAAATGTGATTTTTGAGAGTTGGAATCCACTCAAAAACTTTTGGGGTTGAATTTTGAAAAATGTGTGAATGCAGAAAAGATTCTGCCTTGTTATTTTTACTATAGGTGATCTACAATTCCAAATGAATTGAATAAACCGGGCTTGGATTAAGCATTCCAGTACCTTTCTAACAAAATTGGTTTCATGCAATTTGGTTTATTGAATCGACCTGGGTTGATTTTTGAATCTAGGTATAGAACTAGGTTTGAAACTAAATTGGAAAATATAAATTCAAACTAACTGGTTTGTGCGGGATGATAAGTGGGCTGGCCCATGGTGCACAGCGCACGCGCGGGTGGGTTTAAGTGAATGACCCCACCAGTCAGCGAGACAGGGGGTGCGAAGCGGTACGGGGTGATCTAGACCGTGCGATCAAATTTTAATCCAACTGCCACTACCTATCGTCTCCGTCGGGCAACACCGGCGAGACAGAACCCTAGCGCGGCCAGTGGGGGTCTACGGGGGCTCACAGGGGCTCAGGCAAGGGTCGGCGATGGGGGCGAACGACGAAATCGATGACGGTGAACCTCCTGGTACCAGCGGCTTCTCCTGGGGCGGCTCCAATCAACGGCTCCTTTCTTCCTCCTCCACGGCAGACTCTGGCCAAATTCCAGTGATGTGTTGCTCGCCTTGCTCCGGGGGTGAGGTGGTTTCAACACCCGGATTTTTCAATCCTAGATGCCTGTTATGCCATACATCGCAATCCTAGGATTACCATTTTTGCGAGACATAACAGAATTGGATACCATAGTACATCATCCATTACAAACGATACATAAGTTCTTACACAAATAGGGATCTCATGATCCAGTTCTTAATACAACATCAAGCTGCGGAATACGTAGTAATAACGGTAGCGTAGGCGAAGCTCCATCTTCAGGGTCACAGGCAATGCTGACGATGGGAGATGATCCTAGTTGTCATAACCTTCCTAGGGTCCATCCTCCAGGTACTCCTCTTCATAGTCTGGCCATGGGAATAGCCAGGGACAAAGCCATGAGTACTCTTTAAGTACTCGCAAACTAATACTAACAGGTAAAAGGGGGTTTTGGATAATAGGACACTAGGCTCTAGGGTTGTTTTGCAAAACCCAAATTTACCTCTACTAAGTTTAGAAGCAACAAATGCTTGTCACAATTTTATAACTCCTAAGTGGGAACTTGTATTTCATATCACAACTCTGTTGTGGTCAAGTCAAAGTTTCAAATCATTTCACAAGTCATTTTGAAAAGTCTGACGGGGGAACAGTATGGCCACTCCAACTATCCATAACCGCGGACGCGGCTATTCGAATAGTTTGACACTCTGCAGAGATTGTACACTTTCACCACAACATTCGATACATCCGTCAGGAACAAATCCTGAATTCACCATACTCAGTATGCGGATAACCAATCCTAACCTTTCAATTACACGCCCTAGTATAAGTACCTCTCCTGTGAGTCTGGTCTCCCAACCATGACCAACTGCCATCTTGGGTACTGCATAGGTGGACAACCTTCACAAGGTAGATTCAGCTCAGACCTTGGCCGTGAGGGAACTAATACTAAGTTATATAAGTTTCTAGTCAAGCCCTACCCAATATTCGGGTATTGTGGTTGTACGATAAAATTGGAATGGTATCGCATCCAGACAACCATCAGTTTTATAAAGGGCTAAGGCTCATGCCTCAACATTTTCATCACTAAAATCATCCGGTGTTCGGAAACACATGTCCAAAACATTTCAATAGAATGATCCATCATTCCAAGGTTTTCACAACCATTTTTCCACCAAGTATTCCCATCTAAAGTTGATCAAGTTTTATGCTTAGCACTAGCATCTACAAGTGGGGGTAAGCACTGATGAGGGGTGGTAACTAGTAGGTGCTAACTAAGTTCAATCTTATGCCTTGGGATGATATCAAGGTTATTTAGTTTAGGCCAAATTTTATGCTCTTTATGCAACCTTCAAATATCTTTCTAGTGTCTAATTCACTTAAGTAACTCTAAGTAAATAGCTTTGATAAAGAAATAAAGTAGAAAGCTTGCAAATAAAACTAGGATTGGTTTATCAAGTGGGTATGATCACATATGCTTAAGGCATATAGTAAGCATGGTAACAAGTAAGGGTTTTTTGCCTCAGTTGAGTATTCTGCAAGAGTTAACTTGCATCAATATCGGTATAATCTTGCATAGGTATAGCATCAGCTTGCCTTGTGCAGAGCAGTGGTTGAAGTTCTCCTCGGCTTCTTCTTCGTAGTATCCTCCTTCCTCCTCGTATCTTTGGTTGGTACTAGCGTCTATGAATAAATACGAGGTACACAATCACCAAACAATACTTAACTACTTGCAATCATCACACACAAGGGTCCTATAGATGGTCTATCATCATCTCTAACATTACAAGTTTAAGGCTTGGTTTAATTCCTTTTATTTTTAGAAAAGTAATTTCTACTCATTGAAAAACTACTTAAGATTTAATATTCTCCAAACCAAACATGGGATCATGTTGACACATGTCATCACCACATATTTTATTCCATGGGAATATGATTTAAAGGGGTGTCACAATTTAATAAGGTTTTACCCTTTTATTTTAATTAACTAAAGTGACTAGAAAAGCCTATGGGGCATTCTTTTATTACTTGAACATTCTTTCTGTAAGTAAACCTATATATTTTTATATATTCTGAAAGGTATGGTTAAATGTGATTTTTGAGAGTTGTAAACAACTCAAAAGCTATTATGGTTTAAATTTTAAAAATGTTTGAATGCAGAAAAGCTTCTGCCTTGTTATTTTTACCATGGGTGATCTATAGATCCAAATGACTTGAATCCAATGGTCTTGGATTCAGCATTCACAGACCTTTCCAACAAAATTGGTTTCATTCAAATTGGTGCACTGAATCGATCTGGGTTGATTTTTGAATTTGGGTACAGAAGTGTGTTTGAATTGAAATGGAAAAGGTTTAATTTGAATAACTGGGCTGCACGGGAAAAGTTAACGGGCCGGCCTGCTAAGTGCAGTGCTCCCGCGGGCTTCTTAAGTGGGTGTCCCCACTTGCCAGTGAGACAGGGAGGGGCGAAGCGGTACGGGGCAACGTGGGTCGTTCGATCTGATTCTAATCCAACGGCTGGGAGTCATCGTCGACGCGAAACAACGCCGGCGAAAAAGAAACCTAGCTCGGCCAGTGAGGGGTGCTGGCGAGGGTCGGCAAGGCGGGCAAACGACGAAGTCGACAACGGCGAACTTAGGGGTGGTCGCGGTAGCTCTTGGGGTGGACGAAATCGATGGCTCCCTTCTTCTCTAGAAGCGGCGGGCTCCGGTGAAATTCTGGCGAGGTGGTGCTCGCCTTGCTCCGGGAACGGTGTGGCACGATCAGTGACGAGAGGGGAGTGAGATGGTGTGAAGAAATCGAGCGGGGGTGGCCTCTATTTATAGTCGAGCGAGGGGACCGATGGGGCGCAAGGTGAGCTCGTCGGGGGCGATGTTACAGGCGGCTATTGGCATGGGCGACGGTAGGGGACGGTGCGGTGTTCCCTGGCGATGCTCAACGTCATGGTTTTGAGGCGTGGGGCGGTGCGGTTTGGTCTGGAACATGCGACGCTCTGCGCGGCAGAGGCGGCGTCTTCGACGGCGAGCGGTGGCTGTACGTCACGAGGCGGCGAACGGGGATGTCTGGCGGTCTCCTGGGTCGGTGGGGATTGTGTATGCACGCGGCGAGGGCGGCGCGCGGTCTGTGGGCTTCGGTCGAGGGTGGTGCTCTGGCGCACGCTCGGCATGGTCGCTGGCGGTCTGGGCGCGGTCCGTGTGGGTGGTACAGGGCTTGGCAACACTCGCGGCTGGGACAGGGGGTGGCAGTGGACGGTGGGCTTCCTCCCAGACATGCTGGCTAGGCTTGATGCTGCTCCTAGCTTGCTGTCGACATGGGGGTGACATGGGTGTGCTCGGCTGTTCACCATTGATGACAATGGCAAGCTCATAGTGGTGCTAGTGCTTGGTTAATCTTCCTAGATGATCTACTGAGCTGGTTGTGAGCTAACTAGGGAACAAGTTAGGCCAATTTTACTGCACACTATAGTGTTTGATGTTGGTTTGATTTGTATCTGCAACCTGTTTGATGAAATGGCCGCATGAATTCAAGTTTTGAATTTTGAAAAGATTTTTGGTGGGTTTGCTGGGTTGGTGCTGGTGAGTCTGCAGATGCTTGGGTTTTGAAAGTTGAGCTTGTTTGAGTGGTTTTTGAAAAAATGGGATCTTCCCATATGATAAAGATTCAATTTTGAATTGTCATTTAAACCATGTATTTGAAAGTTTCGGGATGATCACAAAGTGGGCCTTGATACTTTGTTATGAGTACATTCAAGGGGTGCAAAGATCCAGAAAAGTTTCTGTTAGGTTCTGAAAGTTTGAGACAGCCAAAGTAGGCATGAGAGTTAAATTGGTCAAAGTGACCATTCATTTAATATATGTGTTTTGATTTACTTGTCTTAAGGAAATGTGTGGGAAATGTTTTAGATGATGTTTATTTCACCTAAGACACATTTTACAAGCAAAGAAACAAACAAACAAGGTGGTTCTAAAAGAATTCAAAATCAATGCATACACATATGCATGCATTCATAATTTTATTTAGAAAAGTTTTTGTTAACCCTAATTTTGATGATTAGAGTTTGATGATCCAAGCTTAGTATTTTTGGGATGTTACAAACCTTCCCCCCTTAAACAAAATCTCGTCCCGAGATTTGAAAAAGGACGAAAAGATTACCTAGGATGTGAAGAGATCGGGAAACTCCGTCCTGATGTGATCTTCGTGTTCCCAGGTAGCTTCCTCTTCTGTGTAGTTGCTCCACTGAATCTTGAGAAACTTGATGCTTCGGGTTCGGGTAGTTCGAAAAGCTTCTTCCAAAATACAGATGGGTACTTCGGGATAGGTCAGGTCATTGTTGATCTCTATGGTCCGATGGTCGATATTCTTGAACACTTCGGTCTTCTCGGGGACTTCGAGACACTTGCGAAGTAACGAGATATGGAACACATTGTGCACGGCTGACATCTCTTCAGGTAGTTCCAATTGATACGACACTTCTCCTCGGTGGTTCAGAACTTTGAAAGGTCCAATATATCTGGGGGCTAACTTTCCTTTGAGTTGGAAACGATGCATTCCCTTCAATGGCGACACTTTCAGATAAACAAAATCTCCTATGTTGAAGGCGAGGTCTCGATGTCTCTTGTCGGTGTAACTCTTCTGTCTGGATTGGGCGGTCTTGAGGTGCTCACGAATCTTGTGAACCTTCTCTTCTGCTGCTCGTAGGATGTCGGGTACGAAAATCTGACTCTCTCCTACTTCCGACCAGTTCAAAGGGGTGCGACACTTCCTTCCGTACATGAACTCAAATGGGGCCATTTGCAAACTGGCTTGATAACTACTGTTGTAAGAAAATTCTGCGAACGGCAGACAGTCTTCCCACTTGGATCCATATTCTAACACGCATGCTCTCAGCATATCTTCGAGTATTTGATTTACTCGCTCCGTTTGTCCATCGGTCTGAGGGTGATAGGCGGTGCTGAAATCTAGGCGGGTTCCTAAACCTTCTTGGACTTTCTTCCAGAATCTCGAGGTAAACTGAGTTTCTCGATCCGATACTATGTTCTTGGGGACTCCGTGCAAACTAACGATTCTAGCGATGTATAACTCAGCTAGTTTCGAACTCTGATAGGTGGTCTTGACGGGCAAGAAATGGGCGACTTTGGACAATCTGTCCACTATGACCCAAATAGAGTCATTTCCCCTACTAGAAGTAGGTAGTCCAGTGACAAAGTCCATTCCTACAGAATCCCATTTCCATTCCGGAATTTGCAAGGGTTGCAACAATCCAGCGGGTCTTTGATGTCCTGCCTTGACTCGCTGACATATATCACACTTGGCGATATAGCTTCCTATTTCTCTCTTCATCTTATGCCACCAAAATTGCTCTTTTAAATCTTGATACATCTTAGTTCCTCCGGGATGGATAGAATAAAGAGTATCATGAGCCTCCTTCAAAATAACTTCTTTCAAATCAGAATCTGATGGTACACAAAGGGGTCCTTTGTACCACAGAACTCCTTCTTCGTCTTCGGTGAATCCGGGTACTTTGCATCTACCGATACGACGCTTGATTCAATCGATACTGGCATTTCCCTTCTGCACCTCTTTAATCCGACTGATCAAAGTGGGATGAAGTTCTATTCTAGCCAAAAATCCTTCACTTACTAATTCCATTCGAAAATCTTCCATCTCTTTGTGCAAACTTGGTTGCTCCTTCAAAATCATGGAGTTCAAGCGGCACGGCAATCTGCTAAGGGCATCTGCTACCACGTTGGCTTTACCAGGGTGATAGTGAATGTCCAGATCATAATCTTTGATTAGATCAATCCATCTTCTCTGCCTCATATTCAGCTCCTTCTGAGTGAATATATACTTTAGGCTCTTGTGATCCGAATAAATCTCACAACGATTTCCCATCAGGTAATGTCTCCATGTTTTCAGGGCTAGAACTACGGCTGCGAGTTCGAGGTCATGGGTTGGGTAATTTTGTTCATGTTGCTTCAATTGTCGGGATAGATAAGATATAACCTTGCCTTCTTGCATTAGCACACATCCGAGACCAATCTTGGATACGTCACAATACACATCGAAGGGCTTTGTGATATCCGGCATGATCAAGATTGGGGCTGATATCAATCTCCTCTTGAGTTCTTGAAAACTTGCTTCACACTTGTCTGTCCATTCAAACTTCTTGTCCTTCTTCAGCAATTGTGTCATGGGTCGGGCGATACTCGAGAATCCTTCTACGAATTTGCAGTAATATCCCGCCAATCCGAGAAATGCACGAACTTGGGTTTGAGTGGTTGGGGCTTGCCAATCTTCTACATCTTTCACTTTGGCAGGGTCAACGGCAATTCCTCCGGCTGATACAATGTGACCAAGGAATCCTACTTCCTATAACCAGAATTCACATTTGCTAAATTTGGCATACAACTGATGCTCTCTAAGGGTTCCAAGAATGTTCCTTAGGTGTAGCTCATGTTCTTCGTCTGATTTGGAATAAATCAGAATGTCATCGATGAAAACAACGACAAACTTATCCAGGAAGTCCATAAAAATCTTATTCATGAGATTCATGAAATAAGCGGGGGCATTGGTTAATCCAAAAGACATGACTGTATACTCATACAATCCATATCTGGTGGTAAAGGCAGTCTTTGGAATATCATCTGCATGAATTTTGAGTTGATGATAGCCAGTTCTAAGATCAATCTTAGAAAACACTTTGGCACCGGTCAACTGATCAAACAAATCTTCTATCTTGGGCAAGGGGTACTTTTTCTTGATGGTGACATCATTCAACTTCCGATAATCCGTACACAAACGGTTACCTCCATCCTTTTTGTCCACAAACAAGACAGGTGATCTCCATGGTGACGCACTTGGTTGAATCAATCCAATTTCTAGCATGGAATCCAGTTGCTTCTTTAGTTCTGCGAGCTCTGACGGGTTCATACTATAGGGTCTCTGGGCTATGGGTCTGGTTCTGGGGATTAGTTCAATGATAAACTCGATATCTCGATCTAGGGGCATACCGGGCAAAACATCTAGAAATACATCGGGGTATTCACAGACTATCCGGACTTGGTCAATGGTAGGTTGGGCTATACTCTTATTGTATTTGAATTAACGAGGTAAGGTTTCAGATATATGCTCGATTGATATTCTGGCGGTACTGGTCATCGTGATGGCTTTCTTGGCACAGTCAATCAATCCTCTATGTTTGGACATCCAATCCATTCCTAGTACTACTTCCAATCCTTTAATTCCGAGTACTATCAGATTTGCATAAAAATCTATGCCATGGATTCCGATAGGGACGGCTTTGCAAATTTTCCTAGCCTTGGTGGTTGATCCGGGAATTTGCACAATCATCACATGCTTTAATTTGGTTGGTTGAATTTTACTAGTGCATGCAAATTCTTCGGTGACAAATGAATGCGATGCACCAGAGTCAAACAACACTCGTGCAAGTACTGAATTAATAGAAAACATACCCAGCATGACATCTGGCGCTTCCTGAGCTTCTTCCGCATGCATGAGAAAAATACGGCCATTGCGGTTGAGTGAATTCCCTTGGGCAAATCTTCTTCCGGGCTGAACACGACGCTGCTGCTGAGCTGGGGCATTGGCATTGGGGGCTGTAGCATTCTTCTTGTTGGGACACTCGTTGGAATAGTGGCCTTTATTTCCATAGTCATAACAAGTCACTTGCGACTTGTCTTTGGCTGCGACAGGCACAGCATTACTTCCAGTCCTAGGGGCAGTGTTGGTGTTGGTGGTAGCATTGTTGTTGTTGAACTTGGGTGGGGCACCATTGAAATTGCTAGAGTTGCCAGGGTTGTTGTGATTTCCTCCGGGTCTAGGGTTTCCACGGTTGGGATAGGTTGGACGGTTTATCAGGGGTCTGTTGGTTCTTGGGGCAAATCCTGGAGATGGGTTGGGGCGATACTTTGGGGTTTGATGGGTTCCTGGCTGATGCATCATGCGACGCTTGCGGTTCTCATTGGCTTGGTTGATCTTTCCTTCCATCTGGATAGCAGAGTCGACAAGGGCTTCAATATCCGCAAAGGGGATATTGACTAACACTGTCTGCATCTCGTCATGCAGACCATTCAGGAATCTTTATTTCTTCTTGGCTTCGGTGTCTATCTCGTCCGGGGCATACCTAGCTAATGACAAAATTTTGTCACGGTATTCCACTACAGTCATCCTTCCTTGCTTCAGCTCTCTGAACTCGTCTCTCATTCTCTTGATCAAACCCGGTGGCACATGGGTTCGGCTAAACTTGACCTTGAATTCCTCCCAGGTCATCATCTGGCCTCCGGTCATTGCACGAACACTATTCCACCATGCTCGGGCATCTCCGGCTAGATAGTGGGTGGCGAACAGGACTTTCTCGTTGGCTTCCACTCCAGCGACTTCTAGGTTATTTTCCATGGTTTGCAGCCAATCATCGGCGTCTAGGGGCTCTTCTGACTTAGTGAAAATAGGTGGGTTGGTATTCTGGAAATTCTTGAGCTTAGATCCATGGTTGTGCTGATTTCCGTGGCCTTGGTTGTTGTGGGCTAGCTGGGCTATCTGCTGAAGGGTGGCTAGGTTGGCTTGACGTTCCGCTCTTTCAGCTTCACGGTCAGAAGTCAACATTTGCAGAATCTGCAACATCGGGTTCGGGGCTGAACCACTTCCTCCGCGTGGCATCTGAAGATTTAGATAGATCATGAGAAAAGAGGGAAATTTCTAAGGTTTTGGGTCTTTGAAAAGTTTTTAAAGTTTGACTCAGATTTTTCTAGCAACTTGCTTTTTCATTCATTCATTCATAGCACACAGTACAACACACACCACAACAAATAAAAGCAGATGGTTTTAAGAACCATTCTGAGAACTACGATACAGTGGGACCGAATACTACTCACTACGCTAGTGCTCAAGTGCTACTACTCCTCGGAATCTGTGGCTTCATCATCCTCATCATCATCGATGAAGGCGAAATCATCCTCATCGGTGAAGAAGTCCATGGCCTGATCCTCCAGAAAATCATTGGCATCGCTGAGATAGGAGTAAGGGTCTCCACGAAGATCTTCTTCGGCATTCTCCCTTTCCTCCAACTGCATATCTCTCTCATGGATGGTCTCTTCCAAAGATGAGATGCGGTGGCGAAGACGGGCAATGATGCGCTCCTTCTTGTCGAGCTGACGGCGGCGAGACTTGCGGTCCTTTGCTAGCATGGAGATGGTCTGATCCTTCGTCTTGATGATGGCAGACTTGTGGTTGCAATAGTCACGGCAGTTGTCCAACTCCTGCTGACGATCGTACATCATGAAGCTAAGGTGGTCCAATTGAGTCTTCAGCTCGGGGTGGTATGGGGATTCCAGTGGTTGTCCATTCGCATCACGCCTTGGGCAAAACTCAAAGCGAGTACCCTTGATCTGATTGATGCTTTGCCCACACAGACGGGAAAGAGCTTCCTGCATTGCTCTGGCAAGTCCATCGAGCCAGTTGTTTTCCCTCAAGGTAAACTGAATTCCCTCCGCAGTGGGAGGTTCAATCTTTCCTCGGAGACTTGCAACAATTAGCCACTGCAGATCTTCTCCTCCTTGATCATTGAGCTGAGCTCTGAAGAACTCGGGGTGAGGATGCTCCAGAAGTTCTGAAAGCTGGTCCAAATCCCTCTCAAAGATAAGGTCTCCTCCATTCCCAAGTCGGTAAAACTTGTTGTACTTAACGTCCATCTATAAAAATAGAGGATGAGTAGGTTAGCAGCGTGATCAAGTGTGTCAAAATTTTATGTATTTTGCAAGAGTTTTTGAGTAACATGAATTTTTAGGAAAGAATCAAAAGGGATAAGAATGAGAATAAGTTTTTGTAAATATTTGATTCCTTTCGTTTTGGAAAATAATTTTTTGGTTTTAAACGTCCAGCCTAACTAGGGTCTCCTATGGTCAGGATGGCTCTGATACCAACTTGTCAACACCCAGATTTTTTCAATCCTAGATGCCTGTTATGCCATACATCGCAATCCCAGGATTACCATTTTTGCGAGACATAACAGAATTGGATACCATAGTACATCATCCATTACAAACGATACATAAGTTCTTACACAAATAGGGATCTCATGATCCAGTTCTTAATACAACATCAAGCAGCGGAATACGTAATAATAATGGTAGCGTAGGCGAAGCTCCATCTTCGGGGTCACAGGCAATGCTAACGATGGGAGATGATCCTAGTTGTCGTAACCTTCCTGGGGTCCATCCTCCAGGTACTCCTCTTCATAGTCTGGCCATGGTAATAGCCAGGGACAAAGCCATGAGTACTCTTTAAGTACCCGCAAACTAATACTAACAGGTAAAAGTGGTTTTTGGATAATAGGACACTAGGCTCTAGGGTTGTTTTGCAAAAGCCAGATTTACCTCTACTAAGTTTAGAAGCAACAAATGCTCGTCACAATTTTATAACTCCTAAGTGGGAACTTGTATTTCATATCACAACTCTGTTGTGGTCAAGTCAAAGTTTCAAATCATTTCACAAGTCATTTTGAAAAGTCTGATGGGGGAACAGTATGGCCACTCCAACTGTCCATAATCATGACGCTGCTATTCAATAGTTTGACACTCTGCAGAGATTGTACACTTTCACCACAACATTCGATACATCCGTCAGGAACAAATCCTGAATTCACCATACTCAGTATGCGGATAATCAATCCTAACCTTTCAATTACACGCCCTAGTATAAGTACCTCTCCTGTGAGTCTGGCCTCCCAACCATGACCAACTGTCATCTTGGGTACTGCACAGGTGGACAACCTTCACAAGGTAGCCTCAGCTCAGACCTTGGCCGTGAGGGAACTAATACTAAGGTATATAAGTTTCCAGTCAAGCCCTACCCAATATTCGGGTATTGTGGTTGTACGTAAAATTGGAATGGTATCGCATCCAGACAACCATCAGTTTTATCAAGGGCTAAGGCTCATGCCTCAACATTTTCATCACTAAAATCATCCGGTGTTCGGAAACACATGTCCAAAACATTTCAATAGAATGATCCATCATTCCAAGGTTTTCACAACCATTTTTCCATCAAGTATTCCCATCTAAAGTTGATCAAGTTTTATTCTTAGCACTAGCATCTACAAGTGGGGGTAAGCACTGATGAGGGGTGGTAACAATTAGGTGCTAACTAAGTTCAATCTTATGCCTTGGGATGATATCAAGGTTATTTAGCTTAGGCCAAATTTTATGCTCTTTATGCAACCTTCAAATATCTTTCTACTGTCTAATTCACTTAAGTAACTCTAAGTAAATAGCTTTGATAAAGAAATAAAGTAGAAAGCTTGCAAATAAAACTAGGATTGGTTTATAAAGTGGGTATGATCAAATATGCTTAAGGCATATAGTAAGCATGGTAACAAGTAAGGGTTTGTTGCCTCAGTTGAGTATTCTGCAAGAGTTAACTTGCATCAATATCAGTATAAGCTTGCATAGGTATAGCATCAGCTTGCCTTGTGCAGAGCAGTGGTTGAAGTTCTCCTCGGCTTCTTCTTCGTAGTATCCTCCTTCCTCCTCGTATCCTTGGTCGGTACTAGCGTCTATGAATAAATACGAGGTACACAATCACCAAACAATACTTAACTACTTGCAATCATCACACACAAGGGTCCTATAGATGGTCTATCATCATCTCTAACATTACAAGTTTAAGGCTTGGTTTAATTCCTTTTATTTTTAGAAAAGTAATTTCTACTCATTGAAAAACTACTTAAGATTTAATATTCTCCAAACCAAACATGGGATCATGTTGACACATGTCATCACCACATATTTTAGTCCATGGGAATATGATTTAAAGTGGTGTCACAATTTAATAAGGTTTTACCCTTTTATTTTAATTAACTAAAGTGACTAGAAATGCCTATGGGGCATTCTTTTATTACTTGAACATTCTTTCTATAAGTAAACCTATATATTTTTATATATTCTAAAAGGTATGGTTAAATGTGATTTTTGAGAGTGGGAAACAACTCAAAAGCTATTATGGTTTAAGTTCGAAAAATGTTTGAATGCAGAAAAGCTTCTGCCTTGTTATTTTTACCATGAGTGATCTATATATCCAAATGACTTGAATCCAATGGGCTTGGATTCAGCATTCACAGACCTTTCCAACAAAATTGGTTTCATTCAAATTGGTGAACTGAATCGATCTGGGTTGATTTTTGAAGTTGGGTACAGAAGTGTAATTGAATTGAAATGGAAAAAGTTTAATTTGAATAACTGGGTTGCGCGGGAAAAGTTAACGGGCCGGCCTGCTAAGCGCAGTGCTCCCGCGGGCTGCTTAAGTGGGTGTCCCCACTTGCCAGTTAGACAGGGAGGGGCGAAGCGGTACGGGGCAACGTGGGTCGTTCGATCTGATTCTAATCCAACGGCTGGGAGTCATCATCGACGCGAGACAACGCCGGCGAGAAAGAAACCTAGCGCCAAAGTGAGGGTGCTGGGGGCTCACCGGGTGCTGGCGAGTCGGCGGTGAGGCGAGCAGCGAAGTCGACGACGGTGAACTCAGGGGTGGTCGCAGCAGCTCTTGGGGTGGACGAAATCGATGGCTCCCTTCTTCTCCAGAAGCGGCGGGCTTCGGTGAAATTCCGGCGAGGTGGTGTTCGCCTTGCTCCGGGAACGGTGTGGCACGATCAGTGATGAGAGGGGAGTGAGATGGTGTGAAGAAATCGAGCGGGGGTGGCCTCTATTTATAGTCGAGCGAGGGGATCGACGGGGCGCAAGGTGAGCTCGTCGGGGGCGATGTTACAGGCGGCTATTGGCATGGGCGACGGTAGGGGACGGTGCGGTGTTCCCTGGCGATGCTCAACGTCATGGTTTTGAGGCGTGGGGCGGTGCGGTTTGGTCTGGAACATGCGACGCTCTGCGCGGCAGAGGCGGCGTCTTCGATGGCGAGCGGTGGCTGTATGTCACGGGGCGGCGAACGGGGATGTTTGGCGGTCTCCTGGGTCGGTGGGGATTGTGTATGCACGCGGCAAGGGCGGCGCGTGGTCTGTGGACTTCGGTCGAGGGTGGTGCTCTAGCGCACGCTCGGCATGGTCGCTAGCGGTCTGGGCGCGGTCCGCGCGGGTGGTCCAGGGCTTGGCAACGCTCGCGGCTGGGACAGGGGGTGGCGGTGGACGGTGGGCTGCCTCCTAGACATGCTGGCTAGGCTTGCTGCTTCTCCTAGCTTGCTGTCGACATGGGGGTGACATGGGTGTGCTCGGCTGTTCACCATTGATGACAATGGCAAGCTCGCAGTGGTGCTAGTGCTTGGTTAATCTTCCTAGATGATCTACTGAGCTGGTTGTGAGCTAACTAGGGAACGAGTTAGGCCAATTTTACTGCACACTATAGTTTTTGATGTTGGTTTATTTTGTATCTGCAACCTGTTTGATGAAATGGCCGCATGAATTCAAGTTTCGAATTTTGAAAAGATTTTTGGTGGGTTTGCTAGGTTGGTGCTGGTGAGTCTGCAGATGCTTGGGTTTTGAAGGTTGAGCTTGTTTGAGTGGTTTTTGAAAAAGTGGGATCTTCCCATATGATAAAGATTCAATTTTGAATTGTCATTTAAACCATGTATTTGAAAGTTTATGGATGATCACAAAGTGGGCCTTGATACTTTGTTATGAGTACATTCAAGGGGTGCAAAGATCCAGAAAATTTTCTGTTAGGTTCTGAAAGTTTGAGACAGCCAAAGTAGGCATGAGAGTTAAATTGGTCAAAGTAACCATTCATTTAATATATGTGTTTTGATTTACTTGTCTTTAGGAAATGTGTGGGAAATGTTTTAGATGATGTTTATTTCACCTAAGACACATTTTACAAGCAAAGAAACAAACAAACAAGGTGGTTTTAAAAGAATTCAAAATCAATGCATACACATATGCATGCATTCATAATTTTATTTAGAAAAGTTTTTGTTAACCCTAATTTTGATGATTAGAGTTTGATGATCCAAGCTTAGTATTTTTGGTATGTTACAGGTGGGGTGCTTCTGAGAGAGAGGGGAGTGAGATGGTGTGAAGAAATCGAGTGAGGGTGGCCTCTATTTATAGTGCAGCGAGGTGACCAAAGGGCGCGGGATGAGCTCGTTGTGGTTGTCGGCACAGCGAGCTAAAGGCATGGGCGACTGTAAAGGCTCAACCACATGGTTACGCGGCGTGGGGCGATGCAAGACGGTCAGAACGTCGCGGTGCTCTGGGCGGGTCCGACGGGCATTTTAATGGCACACAGGCTCTCCTGGTCGCGCGGCGACGAACGGGCGTGTCTGCGGGGTTGCTAGGGTGGTGGTGATCATTCTTGCGAGCGGCGAGGGTGGTGCGCAGTCTGTGGGCATGTGTAGCGAGTGGCGCTCTAGCGCGCTCTCGGCACGCTCGCAGAGAGGCTGGGCACGCTTGGGATGTGTGGTCCAGGGGATGGCAAGGCTCGAGGCTTGGACAGGGGGTGGCGGTGGACGGTGAAGTGCCTGCTAGACAAGTTTGGCGAGGCTAGTGAGGCCCCTAGCTGGCTGGCGACATTGGGGTGGCAAGGGTGCTCTCGGCATGCTTGCCATTGATGGTGTGGTCGGTTTTACAGTGAGCTAGAGGGGTTAATTTAGTTAGATGATCTACTGAGGGTGTAGTTTGAGCTAGAGAGGGAACAAGTTAGGCTCAATTCACTGCTCACTATAGTGTTTATGGTTTGTTTGTTTGGTGTTTGCAAGGTGTTTGATGAAATGGCCGAAAGAGATTCAAATTTGAATTTTTGATTCAAACTTTGTGGGTATGCTAGTTACATACTAGGGAGTCTCTGGTTAGTTGGATAGGTCAAGGGGTACTGGTTTGGTTGGTTTTTGAAAATAGGTGATCTTCCCATATGTTAAAGATTTAATTTTGAATTGTCATTTGAATCAAGTTGCCAAATGTTTCTGTAAGTTTGAAAGGTGGGCTTGGGTTCACTTTTACTTAGTCTAGCAAGGGGTGAAAAGAAATGGAAATGTTTCTGTTTGAAATCTTGGGCTAGAAACACTCAAAGTGACCCAGTGAGCAAGATTGGCAAAAATGACCATTTGCTTTATTTGGTTTGTTTTTGATTTTATCTTGATTTGTTTCTGCTTGGAAATGATTTTATCATGAACACTGCATTCCGTTCAAAGGCGACACTCTGAGATACACAAAATCTCCGATATTGAAAGCGAGGTCTCGAAGTATTTTGTCGGCATAACTCTTCTGTCTTGACTAGGCGGTCTTGAGGTGCTCACGGATCTTGTGAACTTTCTCTTCTGCTTCTTGTAGGATGTCGGGTCCGAAAATCTGACTTTGTCCTATTTACGACCAATTCAAAGGGGTATGACACTTCCTTCCATACATAAACACAAATGGGGCCATTTTCAAACTAGCTTGATAACTATTGTTGTAAGAAAATTCTGCGAAAGGCAGACAGTCTTCCCATTTAGATCCATACTCTAGCACACATGCTCTCAACATATCTTCGAGTATTTGACTTACTCGCTCTGTTTGTCCATATGTCTGAGGGTGATACGCAGTGCTGAAATACAATCGGGTTCCTAATACTTCTTGGACTTTCTTCCAAAATCTCGAGGTAAACCGAGTTCCTCGATCTGACACAATGTTTTTGGGGACTCCGTGCAAACTGAAAATTCTAGCAATGTATAACTCCGCTAGCTTCGAGCTCTGGTAAGTGGTCTTGACTGGTAGGAAATGGGCGACCTTGGACAGTCTATCAACTATGACCCAAATAGAGTCATTTCCCCTACTAGAAGTAGGCAATCCGGTGATAAAGTCCATTCCAACTGAATCCCATTTCCATTTCGGAATCTGCAGTGGTTGCAACAGTCCTGCGGGTCTCTGATGTCCCGCCTTGATTCTCTGAAAAAATATCACACTTGGCTATGTAGCTTCTGATTTCTCTCTTCATCTTATGCCACCAAAATTGATCCTTCAAATCCTGATACATCTTTGTTCCTCCGGGGTGGATAGAATAAAGGGTATCATGGGCTTCTTTCAAGATATCCTGCTTCAATTCGGAGTCCGCTAGTACATAGAGACGTCCTTTGTACCACAACACTCCTTCTTCATCCTCGGTGAATCCGAGTACTTTTCCTGTACCGATACAACGTTTGATTTTGTCGATACTAGCATTTCCTTTCCAAGCCTCCTTGATCTGACTGATCAAAGTGGGTTTAAGTTCTATGCTAGCCAAAAATCCTTCACTTACTAACTCCATTCTGAAATCTTCCATCTCCTTGTGCAAACTTGGTTGCTCCTTCAGAATCATGGAGTTCAAGCAGCACAGCAATCGGCTAAGGGCATCTGCTACCACATTGGATGTACCGGGGGTGATAGTGAATGTCTAGATCATAGTCCTTGATTAGCTCTATCCATCTTCTCTGCCTCATATTTAGCTCCTTCTGAGTAAATATATACTTCAGGCTCTTGTGATCCAAATAAATCTCACAACGGTTTCCCATGAGGTAATGTCTCCATGTCTTCAGGGCTAGAACTACGGCTTCTAGTTCAAGATCATGGGTTGGATAATTCTGTTCATGCTGCTTCAGTTGTCGGGATAGATAAGATATTACTTTGCCTTCTTGCATCAACACACATCTGAGACCGATCTTGGATGCGTCACAATACACATCAAAGGGCTTCGTAATATCCGGCATGATCAAGATTGGGGCTGAAATCAATCTCCTCTTGAGTTCTTGAAAACTCGCTTCACATTTGTCCGTCCATTCGAACATCTTATCCTTTTTTAGCAATTGGGTCATGGGTCTGGTGATACTCGAGAATCCTTCTACGAACTTGCGGTAATATCCCGCCAATCCGAGAAATGCACGAACTTGGGTTTGAGTGGTTGGGGCTTGCGAATCTTCAACATCCTTCACCTTTGCAAGGTCAACGGCAATTACTCTGGGTGATACGATATGTCCAAGGAATCCTACTTCCTGTAACCAGAATTCACATTTGCTAAACTTGGCATACAATTGATGCTCCCTAAGGGTTCCAAGGATGGTCCTTAGGTGTATCTCATGTTCTTCTTCTGATTTGGAATAGATCAGAATGACATCGATGAAAACAACGACAAACTTATCCAGGGAGTCCATAAAAATCTTATTCATGAGGTTCATGAAATAAGCAAGGGCATTGTTTAATCCAAAAGACATGACAATATACTCGTACAATCCATATCTGGTGGTAAAGGCAGTCTTTGGAATATCCTTTGCACGAATCTTGAATTGGTAATAACCTATTCAAAGATCAATCTTAGAAAACAATTTTACACTGGTCAACTAGTCAAATAGGTCTTCTATATTTGGATGTGGGTACTTGTTATTGATGGTGACGTCATTCAACTTCCGATAATTCGTACACAAACGGTTACCTCCATCTTTCTTGTCCACAAACAAGACAGGTGATCTCCATGGCAACGCACTTGGTTGGATCAATCCTATCTCCAAAATAGCATCCAGTTGCTTCTTCAGCTCCACTAATTCCGTCGGGTTCATACTATATGGTCTCTAGGCTATGGGTCCAGTTCCATGGATTAGTTCAATGATAAACTCGATATCCCGATCTGGGGGCATACCGGGCAAAACATCTGGGAATACATCGGGGTATTCATAGACTATTCCAACTTGGTCAATGGTTTGTTGGGCTATACTCTTGTTGCATTTGAATTGATGGGGAAGTGTTGGTGTTGGTGGTACTGGTCATGGTTATGGCTTTCTTGGCACAGTCGATTAATCCTTTATGTTTGGACATCCAATCCATTCCTAGTACTACTTCCAAACCTTCAGTTCCGAGTACTACTAGATTAGCATAAAAATCTATGCCATGGATTCGGATAGGCACGGCCTTGCAAATTTGTCTAGCTTTGGTGGTTGAACCAGGTATTTGAACTATCATAACATGCTTCAATTTGGTGGGTTGAATCTTACTAGTGCATGCAAATTCTTCAGTAACAAACAAGTGCGATGCTCCTGAATCAAACAACACTCTTGCAAGTACTGAGTTAATAGAAAACATACCCAACACAACATCTGGCGCTTCTTGGGCTTCTTCAGAATGCATGAGAAAGAGACGACCGTTGCGGTTGAGCGAATTTCCTGGGGCAAACCTTCTTCCGGGTTGAACACGACGTTGGTGCTGAGGTGGGGCATTTGCATTGGGGGCTGCGGCAATCTTCTTGGGGCACTCATTGGAATAGTGACCCTTGGTTCCACATTCATAACAAGTCACCTGAGACTTGTCCTTTGCTGCAACACGCATTATATTGCTTCCAGTCCTTGGGGCAGTGTTGGTGTTGGTGGCAGCATTGTTGTTGTTGAACTTGGGTGGTGCACATTTGAAATTGCTGGGGTTGCCGAGGTTGTTGTTGTGATTTCCTCCTGGCCTTGGGTTTCCACCGTTGGGATAGGTTGGATGGTTCATCGGGGGTCTATTGGTTCTTGGGGCAAATCCTGTAGATGGGTTGGGGCGATACTTTGGGGTATGGTGGGTTCTTGGTTGATGCATCATGCGATGCTTGCGGTTCTCATTAGCTTGGTTGATCTTGCCCTCCAATTGAATGGCAGAGTCGAGTAAGGCTTCAATATCAGCAAAGGGGATATTGACTAACATTGTCTGTGTAGGGTTCGTAGCATAGAAAACAAAAAATTTCCTACGATGGGAACATCTAAGTACCAAGATCTATCTACTAGATACAAGCAACGGGTGGATATATATCCATAGAATACATACCCTCGAAGACCGAATAGCGTTAACGAGGTTGTACTCATGGATGATGTAGACGAACGCTTGCCGATCTCAAGATCGTGATGAAGTCCGTCTGGTCCAGCCGGTCCAGCACGATCAAGTCCAGCACCTCAAAGCAGTGGTGCATCCGTGATCGCACACACGTACGAGGCACCGAGCAACCTCCGCCTCCTCGCTCCAGCGATGCAGCGGAAGCACAACTCTTTCTTGCCGAAAAGCCACCGGGAACATGTATCTCGCTAGTCCGAGACCATGGGGGATAAATTCTAGAGGGGGAGAGAGATCCTTCACGAGGTGTGCTTTGAGAGGAGGAGAGGGGGGCCTTTTATAGGGGAGAGGGGGGCACCCAAGGGGCATGGTGCCCAGCCATGGGGGCTGCCCCCACCTCTTCCACATTCATGTGGGTGGAGCTCCCACTCAAAATGAAAAGCCTCCACTCCCATTAAAAAGCCTCCACTCAAAAATCCACTCACATGCATTAAATTTCCACCAAATTTAATGCAAGCTCTCATTTAAATAAAACTCTTTTATTTATTTATTCAGAATTTTGTTAATTACTGTAATTAACAAACATTCACATAAAACCCCTTACAACAGTTCAATTTCACATGCAGAACCAGTTTCAGCAATTTCAATCGAAACAGTTCCGGTGTCTAGTGAAATAAATTCCTGCGCTTTCCTTTTCTTTTCCTGGCATATCATTTGCTCCGAATGGTGTCGGCATCCCTTAAGTGTGTCACCCTACGGTTCGCGAATAATGCGGACATGATCGAGACTCCTCTCAGATCAATAATCAGAAGCGGGATCTGGAGACCCATACTGACTCCCACACATTCAACGATGACTTTCTTGTGATCGTCAGAACCTTTTACGCTAGTATCTTAATCCTTTTGTTTCGCGATATATTACATGTCCGAGATTCGATCATCGGTATCTCCATACTTAGTTTGATCTCGTTACTGACATGTACTCTTTTCTTGTTCCCGTGATATAACATTCTAGTGATCAAATCACTTTCTTGCAAGCTAATCAATGTGATATCACCGAGAGGGCCCAGAGCATATCTATCCGTCATCGGGATGAACAAATTCCACTCTCGATCCATGGGTCTCAACATAACACTTTAGTAGTTCTGAAGCCATCTTTATAATCACCCAGTTACGGATGGACATTTGATGTCATCGAGAAACTCTTCCGGTGTTAGTGATTGACATGATCTCATGGTCTAAGGATTAGGATCACTTCGTAAGTTGTTATAGCAATATAAACTCAATGACTTTGATCGTAATGCTATAATTCGGATGAATGTTCATCACACCATTACACTAATGTTGTGATCCCGTTATTAACAACATCCAATGTCCATGATCAGGAAACCTATGATCATCTTGTTAATCAACGAGCTAGTTTATAAGAGAGGCATAACTAGGAACTACCTTTTGTTTATTAAACACACATGTATTAACGTTTCCGTATTAATACAATTATAGCATGTAAAATAAACATTTATCATAAATAAGGAATACGATAATAACCACTTTATTATTGCCTCTCCGGCATATTCCCTTCAGTCTCCCACTTGCACTAGAGACAATAATCTAGTTTGAAAACTTTGCGTATTGAACACCTATGGCTTTTTGGTGTTCCAAATACGCAACTGCAAGTGGTTAACATAATCTACGGATCTGACACTTTCAGGTCCATGTGTGTTTGCATGTCTTTGCGTCTTCACGCATCACTCATTCTCCAATGAGATGGCATTGTATAATTTGGTCTTTCGGTGAGACCTTTAGTTCCTTGGGGTTTAAAACACGTCGATACTATTTTCATACAATATATCTTTAGTGTTAGCCCGTTGCGAACAACACCTTAGTTTGATAACAAACTACTTGACACAAATTCCCTCCTTTGCTGCTACTATAGCAGTCATATACTTAGCCCTTTTGTTGTAGTATTCGTCACAATGTCTTAACTATGGATTTCATCCAAATCCATCATGGAAACTTTCTTTCCATTTCATTATGCCACTCATAGTTTAAATTGAGATAAACTTAATTTGTATCTTGTGACAAAACTAGTATCAATGTAACGCTTTACAATGAAATATTTGTAATTGTTTGTCACCTCTACACAAATATATTCTTAGTTCTTCCAAAAGATCATAAGAATATCCTCACTATCGTCCAATGATCATTTTATGATTCATTCTGGTATATGCTCATAACACTTAGGGCACAGGACATATCTGGATGTGTACATATCATGGTATGATTGATCAAAACATTCTCGTGATTTCACTCATCAAGTGTCAAAGCACTTGAATCTTGTTTCACTTATCAAGTGTCGATACACTTGAATCTTGATTCAATTCCTTTCCATGCGACAAGAACCATTTCTTGTTGTTTCTATATTTAACTCCTTCAATATCTCATATATGTACGTTTGGCATAACCATATTAGCGTCACGGTCTATCCACTATAGACTTTCATGATAAATATTCAGGTTTTGCCTAAGTCTTTCATCGAAATGAAATTCTTAACCTTTGTCAATAAAATATACATCATTTCTAATCAACAAGATGTCCTTCACATAATGTATTAGAAATATGTCTCAGCGCTTCCACTTAATTTCTTGCAAATGCAAGCATCTTCATCGTCTCCAGATGAAAACTCCTTTTTCATCACGGTGAAGATTCCAACTCCGCGATGCTTACTTCAACCGTTGAAGTTTGCATGCCCTTTTTAGCATCCTTTGAATTAACAAAACCCTTTGGACCGTGTCATGTACACGTCCTAGGTAACCATTCTATTAGAAGAACTTTGTTTTGTTTATTCATCTACCATATACCAAATTATATGTAGTGGTTGCTACTTTAATCCGTCCAGACTAAATATCGCTATGAAAGATCAAATCTTGTCATAGTCAACTCCTTGAACATTGTCATAAAATACTTTACGACATGTCGACTATTTCATCGATTTGAAACATCCATGTCTGTTTCTTTATAGATCCAAATATGACCGATAGGTTTTTACACCTTTCCGGAGGGTCTTCCAAGTTCAAAACTTGATTTCTCGTGTATGGAACTATCACGGATTTTATGGCTTCAAGCCATTTGACAGAGTCAGGGCCCATCATCGCTTCTTTGCATATAGTCGGTTCATCATTGTCAAACAATAATGATTTACTCTCAAATCTTAGTATTTGATTGTTTATCCGACCGACTTGGTTCAATAAGAACTTAGATCTCCGTGACCACAACCTTTGAGGCACATAAGCTATGAGCATTATGGCAGCCTTCGGAACGATTTCAAGGCAACTAACTCAGCACATTTAGCTAAGGTTCGTTAACCTTATCAAAGTTCAATTGTCCTCCCACTTAACTTTTATGAAAAATTCCTTCTTCAAGAAACTTCATATTTCAAGCGACAAACCCTTTTGTCCTCGGTGTTATGGAGGAATAACCAATTGTTATTCGAAATAACCTACAAAGACATGCTCATCCAACTTTGGTTGTAAACATCTTACTTATGTTTAGCATACCAAAATTTAATAAATGACAACTTGGGTTTTACCCCAAACCATAACTTCCATGGTGTCATTTCAACGGATCAAGATGGAGCTATTTTCAGTGTAAAAGCGTTAGTCTCTAAAGCTTTAATCTTTTTAAAACATAATGGCAGTTTTATAAATAACACCTTTGATCCAACCATGTCAAACAAGGTTTCATTACAAATCTCAAACATTCCATATTCCTATGGTGTTTCGGGATATGTAAATCTAGGTGTTTTGCTAAACTTGCAACTAAAATAAATCCCTTTATGATAAAATCATAATTCATTTATTTTCTTGTTACACTTGTAACTCAAACAAATCCCTTATGATAAAATCATAAACTATTTATTTTCTTGTTACAATGATTATACACTTCATCTTGAAAGTCTTTGAAACGTTTTTCAAATATTTCATACTTCATTCTCATTAAGTGAATATTCACTCAAATTTCCTGAGAAAGCATATGAAGTTGAAACCCATCGCTTACGACTACACATAATGGTATACATACATCGATATGTATAAATTCTAATAATTTAGTCATTTGTTCTTCTTTGGCTTTTGAACGAAGTTTTAATTATCCCGAGGAAAGTCTCACAAGCGTCACTTGATCAAATCAAAGACTCCAAAAATCCATGAATATGGATATTCTTCATGTTTTCTTTCCAATATAATTTAAACAGCGATGTCACTTCGTAAGTGATCTTTCAATCATTTGTCTTGCGACATTTCAGAATTAGGTTTTATGGATGTGATTTCTCCAACTAGATTTGTAAATCATCCATATTATATGGAATATGGTAATTATTTGAACAACTTTTGTTCTCATAATACCTGATTCAAATAACAATTATTAAAACAAATCTTGAAGTAAAGCTTTGATGTCAACAAGAAATACAAACAACGGTTTGTTTGTTTTCGATGAACATCATCACATATTCTCTTGCTAGTTACTTAGGCCATTGTGGTTCATGAATTGCGTCGTTCCGTATGAAATTTCATACCAACCAATTTGGTATCCAATACCCAAGAACCACATTGTTTAACAAGCAAAGAATACAACCATAACATGTATATCATCTATATACCTAAATTGGATATTTCCAATCTTTTCTTTTCTGCCAAATATATTTTATAGATTCTCTTTCAGCATCTCCTTTTCCTTTTTAAAAGAATCTATCAACATCAAAAGTGGTGCCATATACATGACACATAGTCCAAAGCGTGTATATTCAAATAATAATACCTTTGGACTTGCACTTTGAAGTAGATCACCATCATCAAATGATCGGTATTCTTTCAAAATCCATTCTTTAGTAATCTTTTAGTGTAGTAAACACTTTACATACATCTTATATTCATCCTTATCATGACGACTTTCATGATCAAGCTACTGTAGCTTATAAAGGTGAATCGTGAGTATAACATTACTTTCCAAAACCCTTTTTGGATGATTAGGATGTCTAGCATCTCCAACCTTTGTAAATTCTCATCCAATATGAGAACATATATTATACTCTATCATATTGCAACCAAAACATTATTTTAGATATCATTATATCTGTCACACATGATGGTTTCTGAAACAATTCTTTTAGATCCTAGATAAACTTGATATTAAAACAATCAAGAATCATGGAGGCAAACATGATACTTAAGATACTAACACTGGAATTGTTACTCTCGATTTAATACCAATTATTAAATTTCACGGAGTAAATAGAATTTTGCTGAAAGTTTGCAATAGGACTTTAAACTTTAGATTGACACTCAACACAATACAATACCAGTTCGTAAAGTATATATCTAGAATTCTATAGTTCTATTATCTCAATTACAACTATGCATAAGGTGGTGAACGAATGCCAATGACTACAACAAATTATGCAAATTCACTTTGATTTAATTTATGATAAATTGAGTTCTATTAATACAAATTAGAAATGAACTCCCACTCAAAAACGACATCCCTCGTGTCTTTTTGGTGATTACATGAACCAAATCCACTACACCAAGTCCGATCATCACGTGAGTCGGTGTAGCTTCAAAGGCGAGCATCAAATGGGAATCATATCTACTATATGACTCATGCTTAACCTTTCGGTCCGTATTCTGAGGCCATGTATGTACATGCTAGGCTCGCCAAGTAAGAACCTTAGTATTCGCGTGTGTAACTATCTTGCACCCGAAATATGGTCGTGGATCCAAAAACACCCGATCATCACGTGATGTCTTGGAGCGACGAGAACATAATCGGTGCATACTAAAGGAAGAACACACTCTTATCTTGATATTTAAATTAGGGATCATCTTATTATGCTAATAAAACGCTAAAATAGCAATATAAGATGCAATCAAACATCTCATGTTAATAAGTGAAATGATATGGTTCCCGCATATGATCTCCATCATGTGCACCGTGGTATGATCACTATCATACCTCTATGTGTATGGCCAAGGTCTATGGAACCTACACGTTATGCATGTTGTAAGAGTATCATCTCATAATTCTACTTACAACATCACCATATCATAACACTAGCCCAGCAACAACCTAAACTAGACGCCTCTAATTTATCCATTGCAAGTTTTACGTGGCTTAGGGCTTTCGAAGATAGAACCGTTCTTACCAACGAACATGAACCACAACGAGGATAACCAAATTGTTGACAACTCATTGCAAATTAGATATTGACTATAGTAGGAGAGACAGACACCCGCTAGCCACTTATGCAAAACTAGTTGCATGTCAAGCGTGGAACAGGTCTCATGTGCGAGGACATGTAAAGTTTGTCCGGGCCGCTTCATCCCACTATGCCACCAATATCCAAAGTACAACTAAGAAGCAATAAAATGATCATCATCGCCCACATACTCATATGTGTACTACCCGTGCAAAGCATCTACGCATAGATCCGGCTCTGATACCACTGTAGGGTTCGCAGCATAGAAAACAAAAAAATTCCTACGATGGGAACATCTAAGTACCAAGATCTATCTACTAGATACAAGCAACGGGTGATATATATCCATAGAATACATACCCTCGAAGACCGAATAGTGTTAACGAGGTTGTACTCGTGGATGATGTAGACGAACGCTTGCCGATCTCAAGATCGTGATGAAGTCCGTCTGGTCCAGCCGGTCCAGCACGATCAAGTCCAGCACCTCAAAGCAGTGGTGCATCCGTGATCGCACACACGTACGAGGCACCGAGCAACCTCCTCCTCCTCGCTCCAGCGATGCAACGGAAGCACAACTCTTTCTTGCCGAAAAGCCACCGGGAACATGTATCTCGCTAGTCCGAGACCATGGGGGATAAATTCTAGAGGGGGAGAGAGATCCTTCACGAGGAGGTGTGCTTTGAGAGGAGGAGAGGGGGGCCTTTTATAGGGGAGAGGGGGGAACCCAAGGGGCATGGCGCCCAGCCATGGGGGCTGCCCCCACCTCTTCCACATTCATGTGGGTGGAGCTCCCACTCAAAATGAAAAGCCTCCACTCCCATTAAAAAGCCTCCACTCAAAAATCCACTCACATGCATTAAATTTCCACCAAATTTAATGCAAGCTCTCATTTAAATAAAACTCTTTTATTTATTTATTCAGAATTTTGTTAATTACTTTAATTAACAAACATTCACATAAAACCCCTTACAACATTTCAATTTCACATGCAGAACCAGTTTCAGCAATTTCAACCGAAACAGTTCCGGTGTCTAGTGAAATAAATTCCTACGCTTTCCTTTTCTTTTCCTGGCATATCATTTGCTCCGAATGGTGTCGGCATCCCTTAAGTGTATCACCCTACGGTTCACGAATAATGCGGACATGATCGAGACTCCTCTCAGATCAATAATCAGAAGCGGGATCTGGAGACCCATACTGACTCCCACACATTCAACGATGACTTTCTTGTGATCGTCGGAACCTTTTACGCTAGTATCTTAATCCTTTTGTTTCACGATATATTACATGTCCGAGATTCGATCATCGGTATCTCCATACTTAGTTTGATCTCGTTACTGACATGTACTCGTTCCCGTGATATAACATTCTAGTGATCAAATCACTTGCTTGCAAGCTAATCAATGTGATATCACCGAGAGGGCCCAGAGCATATCTATCTGTCATCGGGATGAACAAATTCCACTCTCGATCCATGGGTCTCAACATAACACTTTAGTAGTTCTGAAGCCATCTTTATAATCACCCAGTTACGGTGTGACGTTTGATGTCATCGAGAAACTCTTCCAGTGTTAGTGATTGACATGATCTCATGGTCTAAGGATTAGGATCACTTCGTAAGTTGTTATAGCAATATAAACTCAATGACTTTGATCGTAATGCTATACTTTGGATGAATGTTCATCACATCATTACACTAATGTTGTGACCTCGTTATTAACAACATCCAATGTCCATGATCAGGAAACCTATGATCATCTTGTTAACCAACGAGCTAGTTTATAAGAGAGGCATAACTAGGAACTACCTTTTGTTTATTAAACACACATGTATTAACGTTTCCGTATTAATACAATTATAGCATGTAAAATATACATTTATCATAAATAAGGAATACGATAATAACCACTTTATTATTGCCTCTCGGGCATATTCCCTTCAGTCTGCATCTCATCAGGCAGACCATTCAGGAACCTCTCCTTCTTCCTGGCTTTAGTGTCTATCTCATCAGGGGCATACCAAACCAATGACAAAAATTCATCTCTAATCCTATTGATCAAACCCGGTGGAACATGGGTTCTACTGAACTTGATTTTGAACTCTTCCCAAGTCATCATTTGACCTCCTGTCGTGGTATTGCCGACGAGTAAGCCATGGAGGGGTCCTCACAGTGCGTGTTTAGAGACATGGGGGAAGGCGGACGGTTGATGGGTATGAGGTAACACAGCTTACCCAAGTTCAGATCCCACGACGGTGGCGGAATCCTACTCCTGTTATAAATCACTATAAGGGAAATACGCCGAGTTACAGAGATCGGTTCGCTGTGCGAGGTGTGTCGTAGTCGACACTAGGTTGTCTGAGATTATGCCCTAAAGGCTCCCATAGGCCCGACTTATATAGTCGCCAGGTCCTAGGGTTACAGGGAAAAGTCCTAGCCAGACAGGTTACAGAGTCCTACACCGTCTATTACTAGTCTTGTGTGTCTTGTACTCCAAGGCTCCGGGTACGCTGGTGACTCCACCATAGCCTTCCTTTATTCGGCATGGGCCTCCCTTCTGGATCCATCTAACTAGGCCACCCAGCATGCCATGGGCCATGCTACCAACTATGGGCCACCCGGGTTATCCGGATAGGAGACATGCTATGAGGATATCCATATAGCATATCCTCCATAGTAGCCCCCGGAGAACTCCGAGATCTTGCACCGAGATCTTGCCAATATCAGCTCTCCGCGCCTCGCACAAAAAACCCTAACTCCCAATCTCACCAGTCACCTCCAAACACACTCAATGGCTAGTAGCAGCTCTTCCCCATCGATGGCGGTGTCGGGCGAAGCCGCCGCGAAGCCGGAGAGCTCCGTCGTCGTGCCCCCAGAGGGCCTGGTCATCCCCAAGTCCGCGGTGGTAGAGACCATCGGTGGCGACCATAATCCAGCGGCGCTGAAGCTGCTGAAGGAGAAAAGCGACTCCCACAAAGGAAACTGGCGCGGTTCAGACATCACGGACTACGACATCAAGGAGTTGATCATCGAAGGCTACCTCCCTGCGACGGAGGGGCTCGCTTGGCGGGCGGCGCCGGCCGGCGAGGTCACACCTTCTCCCCAAGCCAGAGAAAAGGTGTACCTCAAAGCACAGTTGGTACGCGGCACCTCCAAAAATACTACCGTCGCCCTGGGGCGGAGAAAAGAAAGGTTACTGGGATCCCTTTTTCCAAAGCACCCCCACTTGTGTAAGCTTCTTTCTCTCTGACATTGCCCATTTGTCTGTCTTATTCCTATACTTATGCATTTTGCACATTTTAGGAAGAAAGCCACGACCAGCTTGAAGAAGACCTCCAAAACTTCGGGGGCTTCTAGAACCATCAAGGATATGCTGCATCGTGACGCATCTCCCGCCATCGCCCCTGTCACTCCCATCGTCAAGCCTTCCTCCGCTCTGATAAGCTCTTAAGCCAAGGAAGCAGCTGGCCCTTCCGCCATGGAAGTGGAATCAGGTGCCTCTACCGAGCTTGTTGTTGCCGGCGAACAAGTGATGCAGGAGAGTGCTGCACACCAAATGGCTGAAGCTCCAGCTAAGGATGCCATGGATAGCGGTAAGGCGGTGGTGGAAGGTGGTACCTCTGTCGAAGGCAGCGTCCTTGCCCCCCCCAGAAAGCCATAGAGTTCCTAAAGATAGTCTATCTGTCACTTATGCCGGGTAGCACTTCTATGGTTCCTGGTGTGGCGCCGACATCTCCAACGTGCGGTCTCGAGGATCTCCTCCGACAAGAAGAGATCTTGCAAGGAAACAGTGTATCCTTTGGCAAGCTGCTGGCCGAGAGTGCTACCAACCTCAAGATCATTGCAGTTGTAAGTTTTGCTTTTTGCATTTCATATGAGTATCCCACTGTAGCCCCCGAGGATTTAGAAGAAAAACCATAGGTCTTTGCGTCTGAATGCTCTAAGAGTGACTAAGCTAGAAAACTCCTCACTGTAGCCCCCAAGCATGTAGTTTGAATGAATTATTCCGACTAGATGCTTTAAGAGTAGCATACGCAGTGTTTATAAATTTCGATACTGTACCCCCAAGCTTCTAGTTGTAACTGAATTAGTTCCGACTAGATGCTTAAAGAGAAACTAAGCATACATCCGAGTTAAAACTTTATACTGTAGCCCCCAAGCTTCTAATCGAAAACTGAATTAGTTCCGACTAGATGCT
This sequence comes from Avena insularis, assembly GCA_023614405.1. Taxonomy (NCBI): domain Eukaryota; kingdom Viridiplantae; phylum Streptophyta; class Magnoliopsida; order Poales; family Poaceae; genus Avena; species Avena insularis. Next base: position 235,098,710 of record CM042687.1, on the reverse strand, counting down.
TAAAGAAAGACTAAGCATATTGCTAAGTTAAAAACTCTCGCTGTAGCCTCCGAGCATCTAGGTGGAAATTTTCCGTCTAGATGCTCCAAGTAGACCAAACAACGATTAACTTTCTTCTTTCCACAGAACGAGAATGCTCGGAGAGGCATGGCCAACGACAAGTACCAGAAGATGCGCGCGGACTTGCAAGCTGAAAAGGGTAAAATTGCCTTCTTGAAGGAACAGATCAACAAGATCAAGCGTTTGTTTTCCTTTCTTTTTCGCATTCCGACTTGGTTTTGCACCCACATTCTACGAGTACTCACTGTGTACTGTTATTTCTCCGACTTGCAGAAACCATTGCCAAGGCTAAGGATATTGTCGAGCAATCCAAGCACATTCAGCAGCTGGATAGCGAGAACAATATTCTCAAGCAGGAGAGGAAGGACATGCTGAAGATGCATGAGGAATCAATGAAAGCCTTGCAGGACTCCGCCACCGAGGAGATCAACCACTTGAAGGAGGAAATCGTTGTCTTGAAAGAGCAGAAGAGAGCTGCTGATGAGAAAAATCAACGCCATCATGAAGCGTACAAAATCCTCCAACAAGAACGGGACTCCATGGAGGATACCCTCTGGCAAGCTGAGGCCAGCATCTTCAGTAAGTGATTCTCCGCCTTGGATTTCTATAAGCTGGATACTTTGAATTTTTGAACCCATGTGCTCCTTTGTCGGAATTTGCAGCTCCTATGGGTTTGACCTGGTCGCCTCCTCCGCAAAAGGAATGCATTGTCCTTGCCGGCAACTTCATCAACACCGCCATCGCGCGGGCCAAAGAGATTGCCAAGCCCCTACAGATCAATATCAAGGCATCGGACTCTATGACGACGTTCTCGGAGATCCTGCGCCGAGCCCCCGAGCGTATTACAAGCTGGAAAGCTTCATGTGCACGGGCTGGTGCAAGGATGGCGCTGTCCATGGTCAAGGCACACTACGAGAATGCCGACATTGACACGGTAACCTCTGGCATCCTCGACGTAGATGACGAAGGACAAAAGATAAACCACGAATCTATCTTATCGTCACTCGCGGGTTATGACACCAGAGTTGCCGAGTTGGTCGACGTTAACGTCTTCGTGCCAATGAACACCATTGATGGCGGTGACCAAAGCTCCTCCGAGTCCCTCAACACTGCCGACTTCGAGGGTGACTCTCCTGCTGCTGGTGATGTTGCTTCCAAGTTGCATGTGCCAGAGGAATAAAAACAATTTGTAATATTTTTTTCCTCAGTAACATGTTATGCGGAAAAAATATGTGTTAACATAAGGCGGAAAACAATGATGTATGTCCTGCTACTTAAGAACTATTTCCAGCATGTATATATTTTTAAGCAAGTGTTGGCTTATCCATTACTTTGGTTCTTACGCTTGACTTTTCGTGAGTTGGAAAACTCGTTATCGGAACCATGCGCTCAGGCGATGATGCCCAATGGCACCGTCAATAACCTAAGCACAAAATCGCCGATAATAAGTGCCAAAAGTCACTACTCCAGAATCCACATAAAAACAACAAAGAACATGTTGACCAGAAAACTTAAGCTAACGCTCGTAGGCGGAATATTCACAAGTGCAATTGCAAAGCTTGTGCATAAAGGTTTTATATGATCCAAAAATGAACACTAAAGGAGGTAAAAGACTCAGAAATATGGGTGAACCAGAGAGCTTTATTCCATTGATCATATAAGAGGTACACAATTAGATAAAAAATGCTAAGTGTAGAAAGGACGTAGTTGTGCTATGTTTCATGGCCGATCAAGCTCCGGGTAGTCATCATCCGGGTCACGTCGCTTACGCTTATGATCCTCGGTGGGTCTATCCTTCAGTTCAAGATTGTCAACAAGGTAGTAAGATCCATTGAGTAGCGCCTTGCTTATGATGAACGGTCCTTCCCATGGCGGGGATAATTTGTGTGACTTCTTCTGCTTAAGTCGGAGCGCCAAATCCCCCTCTTTAAACGAGCGATGCCGAACGCGGTGACTATGGTAGCTGCATAGCTTCTGCTGGTAGATGGCGGATCTTTGGCATGCCAAAACACGCTCCTCCTCGAGAAGGTACACAACTAGGCGTCTGGATTCTTCAGCGTCATCTTCATCGTAGGCGGCTGTAGGGTTTCGTAGCATGGAAAACAAAAATTTTCTACCGCATACAAACAAACAAGCCAAGATCTATCTACTAGATTGTAGCAACGAGTCGATAGAATAACTCACCCTCGAAGATTCCAAAGTGTTTAACAAGAGCGGATTCTCGTGGGTGATGTAGTCGATTTCTTCCGATCTCAAGATCGCAGAGACGATCCTTCCGGCCAAGGCTTGCGCAGCGCTCCGCAATGGGTCACACGTTAAGATTGACGAAGACCTTCCTCTCCTTGTTCCAGCAGCAGCGGAGGTTGTAGCACTCTCTCGCGATTCCGCAGCAGACAACGGCGTGGTACCGAAGTAGAGGGAGATCTCGCAGGCTTCGCCTTAAGCCGGAGCGAGTATGGTGGAGTATGAGAGAGTCCCTCGACGATCTAGGGTTTAGACACGAGGAGGGGCTAGTGCTGGCTAGGGTTTCACCAAGGCGTGGTGCGGCCCTAGGGCGGCGGCTTGGAGGCGGCGGCTTGGTACTAGGGTTTGGAGGAGAGGATCTTGTGTGTCTCTAGGAGGGAGCCCTGCCCCTCCTTATATAGGTGGAGGGGCCGGCCGGCCAAGGGGAGGGAGAGGAGTCCCTCCCCAACTCGTCTTGGGTGGGCGCCGCCGGTTGGAGGAGGGAACTCCTCCCCAACTCGGTTTCCCCCTTCCTCCTCTTTTCCTCTTTCCAAATTTAGCCGTTTGACTTTTCAAACTAGCTGTTTGACTTTTCAAACTAGGATTTGAATTAATCCTTTATTTGGTTCAGCGATGACACTTAGTACATGATGCAATCATACCAACTTGATACAACACATTCATGTACCCTTCCCCTCCGAAGTGCCGGACATTCCGGAACATTCTAGAACATTCGATGAAAACACCTAACCATTCCCCAACTCCAAACGGACTTTCCTTATATGAATCTTATTCTCCGACCATTCCGGATCTCCTCGTGATATCCCAAATCCCATTCGAGACTCAACAACATTCGCTCCTTCTCATCATTCCATAACTACTCAAACAACGTCGAATCCTTAAGTGTGTCTCCTACGGTTCGTGAATTATGCGGACATGATCGAGACACTTCTCAACAATAACCAATAGAGGAATCTGGAAATTCATATGGTTCTACATATTTCTACGATTACTTATGATCGAATGAACCACTTACATACGATATCAATTTCCCTTTGTCTCACGATAGTTTACTTATCCGAGGTTATGATCGCGGTATCTGCATACCTAGTTCAACCTCGTTACCGATAAGTACTCTTTTCTCGTTCCCGTGATATGTGATCCCTTGTGAGCCAGTCACATGCTTGCAAGCTAATTGGATGACATTTCACCGAGAGGGCCCAGAGTATATCTATCCATATGGATGGACAAATCCCACTCTTGATCCATGTGTTTCAACCAACACTTTCCGAACACTCAATGCCACCTTTATAGCCACCCAGTTACGGTGTGGTGTTTGATGTCACCAAAGCATCCATCCGGTAAAGGTGATATGGATGTTCTCATGGTCGAAGGAATTAGATTACTATGTATTAGAAAGCATATAGCAATTGAACTATTAAAATGACTTGATCTTTATGCTACGCTTATCTATAGGAGTATGTCCATCATATCATTCTCCTAACAATATGATCTTGTTGTTAATAACATCTCAATGTTCATGATAGGGAAACCACAATCATCCATTAACCAACAAGCTAGTATTATATAGAGGCTTTACTAGGGACTTCAAATTAAGTTTACAAATCACACAAGTATTAATGTTTCCTTGTTAATACTATTATAGCATGATTGTAAACATTTATCATAAACACAAATATATAATAATAACTACATTTATTATTGCCTCTAGGGCATATCTCCAACAGTCTCCCACTTGCACTAGAGTCATCTAATCTAGATTACATGGTAATATACCGAACACCCATGGCAGTTTGGTGCTGGTCATGGTTTACCCTCGGGAGAGGTTTAGTCAACGGATCCGCCACATTCAGATCTGTGTGTACTTTGCAAATCTTTATATCCCCATCTTGGATATGTTCTCGAATAGCGTGAAAACGTAGCTTGATATGCTTCAGCTTCTTGTGTGACCTTGGTTCTTGCGCATTGGCTATGGCGCCCATGTTATCACAAAGAGATAGACATTGGGTCCAACAGACTAGGAACCACACCTAGCTCTGTAATGAACTCTTTCATCCATATCGCTTCTTGTGAAGCCTACACAGCAGCCATGTATTCCGATTCGGTTGAAGATCTCGTCACATCGCTTTGCTTTGCTCTCCTCCAAATAACTCGCACCATTCAAAATAAATACGTATCCAGATTGTGATTTAGAATCATCCGGATAGGTGTTCCAACTAGCATCGGTGTAACCATTAACAACGAGTTGTTCATCACCTCCATAAGAAAGAACCATATCCTTAGTTCTTCTCAAGTACTTAAGGATGTTTTTGACCGTTGTCCAATGATCCACTCCTGGATCACTTTGATATCTGCTAGTTAAACTAACAGCATATGCAATGTCGGGTCTAGTACATAGCATGGCATATATTAGAGATCCTATGTATGAGGCATAGGGAGTCTTACTCATCATTTCTCTATCTTCTGCTGATGTCGGACTTTGAGTTTTACTCAAGGTCGTATTGGGCAACATGGGCAAGAACCCTTTCTTGCTATCTTCCATTCCAAACCTCTTTAGAACTTTGTCCAAATATGTACTTTGTGACAATGATATTTGGCGTCTCGATCTATCTCTATAAATCTTTATGCCTAATATGTAAGCTGCTTCGCCAAGATCTTTCATTGAAAAACTATTATTAAAATAATACTTGACACTATTAGGAAGGTCTACATCATTCCCAATCAACAATATGTCATCTACATATAGTATTAAGAATGCTACAGAGCTCCCACTCACTTTATTGTAAATACAAGCTTCTCCATAAGTTTGTATAAAACCAAAGCTTTTGATTACCTTATCAAAACGTTGATTCCAACTTCGGGATGCTTGCTTCAATCCATATATGGACCGTTGAAGATTGCATACCTTGTTAGCTTCTTTAGGATCGACAAAACCTTTGGGTTGCATCATATACAACTCTTCATCAATGTCTCCATTAAGGAACGCCGTTTTGACATCCATCTGCCATATCTCATAATCATAATATGCAGCGATTGCTAACATAATCCTCATAGACTTAAGCTTCGCTACTGGTGAGAAAGTCTCATCGTAGTCAACTCCTTGAATTTGTCGAAACCCTTTTGCGACAAGTCGAGCTTTATAGACAGTAACATTACCATCAGCATATGTTTTCTTCTTGAAAATCCATTTGTTCTCGACAGCCTTCCGGCCATCCGGTAAGTCCACCAAAGTCCATACTTGGTTTTCATACATGGATCCAATCTCGGATTTCATGGCTTCTTGCCATTTATTGGAATCTAGGCTCATCATCGCTTCCTCATATGTCGCAGGGTCATCTGTGTTATCTACCAACATGACACTCATAACGGGATCATACCAATCAGGAGTGGTACGAGTTCTCGTTGACCTGTGAGGTTCCGTAGTTACTTCAATCGAAGTTTCATGATCAACATTATATGCTTCCTCTCTTATTGGCGTAGGCGCCATAGGAACTACTTCCGGTGCTGCGCTACTCGCAAGTTCGAGAGAAGGTTCAACAACCTCGTCGAGTTCTACTTTCCTTCCAGTCACTTCTTTCGAGAGAAATTCCTTCTCTAGAAAGGATCCATTCTTGGCAACAAAGATTTTGCCTTCGGATCTATGATAGAAGGTATACCCAATAGTTTCCTTCGGGTATCCTATGAAGACGCATTTTTCCGCTTTGGGTTCAAGCTTGTCCGGCTGTAACTTCTTTACATAGGCTTCGCACCCCCAAACTTTTAGGAACGACAATCTAGGTTTCTTCCCAAACCATAATTCATACGGTGCCGTTTCAACGGATTTAGACGGTGCCCTATTTAAAGTGAATGCGGCTGTTTCTAATGCATAACCCCAAAATGATAGCGGTAAATCTGTAAGTGACATCATAGAACGAACCATATCTAAGAGAGTTCGATTACGATGTTCAGACACACCATTATGATGTGGTGTTCCCGGTGGTGTCAACTGCGAAAGTATTCCGCATTTCTTCAAATGCTCACCAAAATTGTAACTTAGATATTCACCTCCACGATCAGAACGTAGAAAGTTAATCTTCTTGTTACGTTGATTCTCTACTTCACTTTGAAATTCCTTAAACTTCTCGAAAGTTTCAGACTTATGTTTCATGAAATAGATATACCCATATCTACTCAAGTCATTCGTGAAGGTAAGAACATAACGATAACCACCACGCGATGCTACACTCATTGGACCACACACATCGGTATGTATGATTTCCAACAAGTCCGTAGCTCGCTCCATCATACCAGAAAATGGAGTCTTAGTCATTTTACCGATCAGACATGCTTCGCATCTTTCAAGTGATTCGAAATCAAGTGATTCAAGAAGTCCATCGGAATGGAGTTTCTTCATACGCTTCACTCCAATGTGACCAAGACGACAAAGGTTACATATAGGTCAAGTTATCGCTCGATTTCAAACATTTAGCCTCAATGTTATTAATATGTGTATTTCCACTATCGAGATTCAATAAGAATAGACCATCTATCAAAGGTGCATGTGCATAAAACATATTACTCATATAAATCGAACAACCATTATTCTCGGATTTAAACAAGTAACCGTCTCGCAATAAACAAGATCCCGATATAATGTTCATGCTTAACGCAGGCACCAAATAACAATTATTTAAGTATAAAACTAATCCCGATGGTAGATGAAGGGTAGCGTGCGACCGATCACATCAACCTTTGATCTGCTTCCAACGCGCATCGTCACCTCGTTCTTCGCTAGCTTCCGCTTATTCGCAGACCTGTTTGAGTTACAAATATGAGCAACGAACCAAGATCAAATACCCGTGCACTACTACGAGTACTAGTGAGATACACATCAATAACATGTATATCGATATACCTTTCTTCTTGATGTTGCCGTTCTTCAACCGCCAAGTACTTTGGGCAATTCCGCTTAAAGGACCTTCTCCCTTGCAGTAAAAGCACTCAAGATCGTGCTTAGGTCCAGCCTTGGTCTTCTTCGGTCAAGTGGTAACTTTCTTACCACCCTTCTTGAAGTGTCCTTCGCTTAGACTTGCCTGTATTGAATTTGGTGGTCTTATTGACCAACAACACTTGGTGCTCTTTCTTGATCTCCACTTCTGCAGACTTCAACATGGCAAAGAGTTCTGGCAACGTCTTGTTCATGTTTTGCATGTTGTAGTTCATCACAAAGTTCTTGTAACATGGTGGTAGTGATTGGAGGACACGGTAAATCCCCAAAGCATTAGGAATCACAATACCCAAGCTTTGAAGTTTGTTTGCGTGCCCAGACATCTTAAGCACATGCTCACGACGAGCTGCCCTCTTCCATCTTGCAGTTAAAGAACTTTTCAGAAGCCTCATAGCTTTCAATTGCCGCATGAGTCTCAAAGATCAATTTGAGATCCTCGACAATATCATATGGGTCTGAATTCTCAAACCTTTTCTGAAGCTCCGATTCTAAACCATACAAGATAGCACACTGAAATGTGGAGTACTGATTCTTCCGAGTGAGGTAAACATTCTTTACTTCATCGGCGGCATCAGCTGCAGGTGGGTCACCTAGCGGTGCATCCAGCACATAGGTTAAATTACCAGCTGTGAGGACAATCCTCAAATTGCGGAACCAATCCGCGAAGTTGCTTCCATTGTTTTTCAACTTTTCTTTCTCTAGGAACGCATTAAAATTGATGGTAGGGGCTGCCATTGATCTATAACATATTTGCAATAGTTTTTTAGACTAAGTTTATGACAAATTGAGTTCAAATTAATAATAAAATTAATCTAGGTGAACTCCCACTCAAAACAATATCCCTCACATTGTTTTAGTGATCACACGAACCAAATCCACCACATCAACACCGATCATCATGAGAGTTGATATAGTTTCAATGGCGAACAATCGACATGTTCATCATATCTACTATATGATTCATGCTTTACCTTTCGGTGATCCGTGTTCCGAGACCATGTCTGTACATGCTAGGCTCGTCAAGATCAAACCTTAGTTTCCGCATGAGCAAATCTGGCTTGCTCACGTTGTATACACTTGCGGAATCTAACACACCCGATCATCACATGGTGCTTCGAAACAACAAGCTTTAGCAACGGTGCTAACTAAGCGTGAACACTTTATGACTTGAAATTCATGTGCATGAGGGATCATCTTATAATGCTACCGTTGTCTACTAAGCAATACAAGATGCATAAAGGATTAACATCACATGCAATTCATAATATGTGATATGATATGGCCTTTCTTCTTTGTGCTTCCGATCTCCATCTTCTAGCACGAACATGATCTCCATCATCACCGGCATTGCATCAAGGTCAATGACGCTTCTCCATGGTTGTCGCCCACCGCTTCAACTATTACAACTACTTTGAATAGACACGGGTATTAACATAAATTAAAGACAACCATATGGCTTCCCGCCGTTGCCAACTTACAATAAGGAACATTGCATACATCAAATATAATCACAATCATGGCCATATCACATCACAGCACACCCCTGCAAAACAAAGTTAGACGCCTCTACTTTCTTTGCATGTTTTACGTGGTTTGGGGCTTTCAATAAGCGTCGTTCTAACTTACGAACATGAACCACAACATTGATACTAGTATTGTTAATTACCCATTGTAAATTGGATCTTAACTATGCTAGGAGAAACAGCACCATAAAGCCACTTATGCAATACAAGTTGCATGTCAAGCGTGGAGCAAGTCTCATGAACGATGTCATGTAAGGTTAGCCCGGGCCGCTTCATCCCAACATCCCGCAAGATGCAAAGTACACAAGAAGCAATCGACAATAAAAGCATCAACGCCCACAATGACCATTGTGTTCTACTCGTGGAACAGATCTACATATAGACACGGCTCTAATACCACTGTAGGGTTTCGTAGCATGGAAAACAAAAAATTTCTACCGCATACAAACAAACAAGCCAAGATCTATCTACTAGATTGTAGCAATGAGTCAATAGAATAACTCACCCTCGAAGATTCCAAAGTGTTTAACGAGAGCGGATTCTCGTGGGTGATGTAGTCGTACTCTTTCCGATCTCAAGATCGTGTAGACGATCCTTCCTTCCATGCTGCGTTAGCTGGCCTTCACATCGCTTGGTACTGGCGAAGACCTTCCTCTCCCTTGTTCCAGCAGGCAGCGGAGGTTGTAGCACTCTCCTCGCGATTCCGGCATCACAACGGCGTGGTACCGGAAGTAGAGGGGAGATCTCGCAGGGCTTCGCCTTAAGCCGGAGCGAGTATGGTGAAGTATGAGAGAGTCCCTCGACGATCTAGGGTTTAGACACGCCGAGGAGGGGCTAGTGCTGGCGGCTAGGGTTTCACCTAGGCGGCGGCGAGTGCCCTAGGGCCGGCGGCGGCTTGGAGGCGGCGGCGGCTTGGTCCTAGGGTTTGGAGGAGAGGATCTTGTGTGTCTCTAGGAGGAGCCTGCCCTCCTTATATAGGTGGAGGGGCCGGCCGGCCAAGGGGAGGGAGAGGAGTCCCTCCCCAACTCGTCTTGGGTGGGCGCCGCCGGTTGGAGGAGGGAACTCCTCCCCAACTCGGTTTCCCCCTTCCTCCTCTTTTCCTCTTTCCAAATTTAGCGGTTTGACTTTTCAAACTAGTTGTTTGACTTTTCAAACTAGGATTTGAATTAATCCTTTATTTGGTTCAGCGATGACACTTAGTACATGATGCAATCATACCAACTTGATACAACACATTCATGTACCCTTCCCCTCCGGAGTGCCGGACATTCCGGAACATTCTAGAACATTCCCGATGAAAACACCGGAACCATTCCCCAACTCCGAAACGGGGCTTTCCTTATATGAATCTTATTCTCCGGACCATTCCGGATCTCCTCGTGATATCTCGAATCCCATTCGAGACTCCGAACAACGTCGAATCCTTAAGTGTGTCTCCCTATGGTTCGTGAATTATGCGGACATGATCGAGACACTTCTCCGAACAATAACCAATAGAGGAATCTGGAAATTCATATGGCTCCCACATATTTCTACGATTACTTTGCGATCGAATGAACCACTTACATATGATATCAATTTCCCTTTGTCTCACGATAGTTTACTTATCCGAGGTTATGATCGTCGGTATCTCTGCATACCTAGTTCAACCTCGTTACCGATAAGTACTCTTTTCTCGTTCCCGTGATATGTGATCCCTTGTGAGCCAGTCACATGCTTGCAAGCTAATTGGATGACATTTCACCGAGAGGGCCCAGAGTATATCTATCCGTCATATGGATGGACAAATCCCACTCTTGATCCATGTGTTTCAACCAACACTTTCCGAACACTCAATGCCACCTTTATAGCCACCCAGTTATGGTGTGGTGTTTGATGTCACCAAAGCATCCATCCGGTAAAGGTGATATGCATGATCTCATGGTAGAAGGAATTAGATTACTATGTATCAGAAAGCATATAGCAATTGAACTATTAAAATGACTTGATCTTTATGCTACGCTTATCTATAGGAGTATGTCCATCATATCATTCTCCTAACAATATGATCTTGTTGTTAATAACATCTCAATGTTCATGATAGGGAAACCACAATCATCCATTAACCAACAAGCTAGTATTATATAAAGGCTTTACTAGGGACTTCAAATTAAGTTTACAAATCACACAAGTATTAATGTTTCCTTGTTAAAACTATTATAGCATGAATGTAAACATTTATCATAAACACAAAGATATAATAATAACTACATTTATTATTGCCTCTAGGGCATATCTCCAACAGCGGCAACCCTTGGTGCATCGTGAAGTATGTCGGAAGGTAGGATGGCTTCTGCTCCATATACCATGAAGTAAGAGGTGTAGTTGGTGGATCTTTTGGGTGTAGTTCGTAAACTCCACAGCACAGATGGTAATTCTTCCGCCCAGGCCCCAGCTGAACTATGTAGCGGTGCCTCGAGACGTGGCTTTATTCCTTGCAGAATTAATCCATTGGCTCGCTCAACCTAACCATTAGATTGTGGATGCGCCACAGATGGAAGATCAAGTCGGATGCCCTTCTCCCAACAATAAGCCTCCACTTCTCCGAGTGACAAGTTGCTGACGTTGTCGGTGATAATGCTATGTGGGAGACCAAATCTCACCACTAGATCTCGGACAAACCTGAGGGCAGTTGCCCCATCAAGATTTCTAATGGGTTTAGCTTCTATCCATTTAGTGAATTTATCAGCTGCTACTAGCAGATGCGTAAACCCACATGGTGCCATATGTAACGGTCCCACCATGTCTAGCCCCTAGACTATAAACGGCCAAGTTATTGGTATTGTTCGCAATTCTTCAGCAGGAACATGTGGCTATCGGGCATAATACTGGCATCCCATGCATGTCTCAACTAGCTTGTCGGCGTCATGGTCGCCAAGAGAATCCTTGCCAGAAGGCTTTCGCGACCAACGACCGAGGAGCGGCGTGATGCCCGCAATCTCCGAGATGGATTTCGCGTAGGATTTCAATACCTTCTAGCTGGGAAACACACTTAAGGTATACACCAGTAGTGCTCCTTTTGTAGAGATGTCCATTAATTATGGTATAGCCCTTTGCTCGCCGTACTATTAGCCGTCTTTCGACCTCGTCGTCGGGCAAAGTTCCGTGTTCGAGATATTCCATAAACGGTTTTGTCCAAGCCGGAGGGACCTTTGCCACCATGTGGACGAAAAAGTCAACTCTATCCGGGTTGTCGATGTATGCTCCCTTCACGGATGGTGTCCGTATAAGCTCTAGGAAAACTCCTGGCGAAATTCGCTTGCGCCCTGATCCAAGCTTAGACACTAGATCAGCCGCCTCATTTTGCTCCCTAGGTACATACTTGACCTCATAGCCCAAGAAGCACTTGGCTATCTCGTCCACTTCGTCTCGATATGCCTCCATCATAGGGTTCCGTGCATTCCAGGTGCTATCCACCTGCTGGGCAACCAAGTCGGAATCTCCATAGTAAACTATGCGCTTGATGCCAATATCCTTGGCTACGCGTAATTCATGAATGAGTGCTTCATACTCCGCCATGTTGTTCGTAGCCTCGAAGTGGATCTGCAGAACATAGTGTAGCTTGTCTCCAGTTGGTGACTGTAGTAGCACACCAGCCCCAGAGCCGTTGAGCAGCTTTGATCCGTCAAAGTGGATCACCCAGTACTCTGGTTCCGGCAATGGAGTAGCATCTGGCATCTCCTTCCAATCTGCAATAAAATCCGCCAAGGCTTGTGACTTGATAGAATCGCGTCTCTTGTAGGTGATCTCGAAGGCGGCTAGTTCAATGCCCCACTTCGCGACCCTTCCCATAGCGTCGCTATTGTTGATAATGTCGGACAGTGGAGTCTTTCTCACCACTGTGATTGGGTGCTCCTGAAAGTAATGCCTCAGCTTCCGAGAAGCGAGGAATACTCCATAAGCTATCTTTTGGTAGTGCGGGTAATGCTCCTTGGACTCTGTCAAGACCTCGCTTACATAGTAAACTGGTCGTTGAACTCCGTTCTCATAGCCTGGTTCCTTCCGCTCTACCACAACGACGATGCTGATTACCCGGTTGGTTGCCGCCATGTAAAGTAACATGGGCTCTCCAGGCTCGGGTGCTGCAAGGATGGGCGCTGAGGAAAGAATCTCCTTGAGCTGCTTCAATGCTGCATCTACTTCGTCCGTCCACGTGAATTTGTCCGCCTTCTTCAAAGAACTTGTACGGCAGAGCCTTCTCTCCAAGTCGGCTGACGAACCGATTAACTGCTGCAACACAACATGTTAGTCGTTGAATGTCCTTTAGGCATGTCGGACGGTTTATGTTTAAGATGGCCTTGATTTTCTCCGGGTTGACCTCGATTCCACGTGGGAAACAATGAAGCCCAACAATTTGCCGGCTGGAACCCCGAAGACGCACTTCTTAGGGTTAAGCATCATGTTGTATTTCCGGAGATTATCAAAGGTTTCTTTTAAGTCAGAGATTAAGTCATTTGACTTTTTAGACATCACCGCTATATCGTCCACATAGGCGTGAACGTTCTGACCAATTTGATCGTGTAGGCAATGTTGCATTGTCTGCTGGTAAGTAGCACCTGCGTTTTTCAGCCCAAAGGGAATCGTAACATAGCAAAACGTGTCGTATGGAGTAGTGAACGAAGTGGCCAATTGGTCCGACTTCCTCATCTTGATATGGTGGTATCCTGAGTATGCATCAAGAAAACACAAAAGGTCCAAGCCAGCCGTCGAGTGAATGACTTGGTCAATGCAAGGCAAAGCAAACGGATCTTTGGGACACACTTTGTTTAAGCCGGCGTAATCATGTTGCTACTGAAAGTTATTATGAGAGAGGGAAACATGGTCTTATGCATCTCAAAAATATTAAGTTTCCCCTCTTTATGTTGAAAATCTTGAAGTTGCACTTATTTTGCTTTCCTATGCTTGTTGCTTTGTGCTTTCATGACTTGTTTCTTTACAATATTCCTATGCATAGGAATTGGGTTAGACTTAAATGTGTTTTGAATTTGCTTCTTGATGCTCTCTTTTACTTCAATTGATATTTCTTATGTGAGCATCTTCTCAAACTATCAAGCCTAACTTAAAGGCGTTAAAGAAAAGTACTTGTTGGGAGATAACCCAAGAGTTTCCTTGAGTCTTGGAAGTTATTACTTCAGTAATAACCTCTCCTTATCCTTTTTATTTGATTTTTGTGCCAAGAATTACCTCTAATGAGAGGGAAGTAAGATTTGGAGAGTTGCTGTCGCGAAACAGATTTCTGTCCTCCACCATAAAAATTCATGAGGAGTCTCTGTAACTCGGATTGAGCTCAAAATGTACGAATAAATCCATTAGTATGTTATCTAACTTTCGTTAGTTCAACACTTTTTGATTTGAGCAATATAAGGTCTTCAAAAAAATCGGTTTCTACCTGCTGGTCTGTTTTGACAGATTTCTGTCACTATTTGCATTTGCTTCTTATTGATTCCTTTTTTAGTTCTCTTTTGGGGAATTGAGCTTTTTGAAGGAGTTGCTACATAAGATTCTGTTTTTAGTGAAAAGTTTTGCTGTTCCAAAGCATTTCCTAAGGGTCTAATAACTTTTGAATACACTAATGTTGCTAATGAAGATTGTGTGAAGTTTTGTATGAAGGAAAAATTTCAGGTGTAGAGAGAGAATAATGTAATGAGATGAAGATTGGACAAAAGCTCAATCTTGGGGATGCCACCCCGCTGTCACCCCAAGAAATATCCAAGAGGTACAAGCGTCAAATCTTGAAGATGCCCAAGGCATCCCCTTCTTCATCAATAAAAATCTCAGGTCTTTCTAGACACTTTGTTTTTATTTATTTTCATGCACAGTTGTGTTGTTCTTGGAGCGCCTTAGTTTTAATTTTTAGTTTTCGTTTGCTTAGTTTGCTTGATTAAGTTGGTTGGATCACATCACATTTCTTTTGGAGAGAGACACACTCTGTTTCCATTGCCTAGAACACTCTCGTTTTTACTCTTATTGTTTTGTGAGTGTTCACTTTTGCTAGCACTGCGTTCAGCCTTAGTTTTCTTGTACTTTCATCTTAGAAATTTTTAATATTCTTTGTGGATTTGTGAGACAAGCTCACTGATCTTTATTGATTATTATCTTTGTGAGTTGTTTCAAATAAGTTTCTTGGTGTTGGAAAAGAGTAGAAAGCTTCATGCTTAAGTGGTACAAAAGGGAGCTTGTTTTGATTGTGACTTAGAATTTATCATGTCATGCTAGATGTTGTTTTGACCTTATGCTTAGTGATTATTGTTGTACCATGACTTGTTACAAACAATTAGGATTGCTTAATGTGCCTTGAAGGAATCATGCGTTGTTTTAGCATACAAACGCATAGTATTGTGGTATTCTCCTTTGATGCTTTGTTTGGGTTGACTTGGCACATGCTCACACCAAGTTATGACTATGAACAAGTAACCATTAGCCTATATGATCATTTAGTACTTGACTTGTAGTACCACTCTTTGCTTTGATTAGTATGCTTTGTTGCACCGCATGATTATGGCCATTATTGCTCTCTTAGTTGGTTGCTCCCAGTCTTTTGCTAGCCTCCACTTGTATGAGTAAGCTCTACTCATGCTTCCAACTCCCAAGAAACCAAGTTATTCCAAAGTGTCCACTATAAACTCATATGCATGGTGTGTTACACCATTCCAAGTATATTCTTGTTTGCATCTATCTTCCAATTAAAAACAATTTTTTATGTGAAAACTTAGTGATTAAAGCCCTCACAAACTTGATGGCACACTTTATATTCTTTGCCCCTAATAAACTTGAACCATTGTGTCATCTATGTTGTATATGCTTGCACTTATACGTTGGAATTGGCAGAACCGTGCTGCCATGGGGAACGTTTTCAACATTGCACTTGTACTTTGTACTCAGTTGATATCATGCTCTTTTGTTTATGGATGTCACCGGTGTGAAATAAAGAGGGAACTTGTAAGTCCATGGAGTTTCTATCTTGTGTTAGAGAAAAGCCTGGGCCGCTAGCCTAAGCCATGCCTAATCATGGTGGAAACTTGCAGCATCACCATAGTGACATCTATGAAGCATTCTTCTTATAAAAAAAGAGACACATTGATAAAAGAGGAAAGAGAGAAAAAAAGCACCATATTCACATGGTAAATAAGAAGATTGCTGAGATGTTCATTGTCTGCTTGCCTTGTCATTTTGGTTATGGGATAGCTCCTGTACCATGTGCAAGGGGTACCCCGTTGGCGGTTCTCAATGATATGCAAATACTTACAATGACAAGAACTTACAGGTGACTAAAGTTGAGTAGCATGAGGTGTGGCCCTCGTATTCAAGAGACTTGAGATTGCCAACTTATACTGCGTCAAGCATATACTCCATATTTTTTCACTTTAACCTTAATCACTTCACGATGCTTATGATAGGGGAAAAGAGGGATGAAAGCTAACAAGTACCATAATTTTTGGAAGCTCTTTTTGAAACTTGAAATCCCTGCTTCCTTTACAAAGGGCCTTTCTTCGACCATTATTGAGTCTCCACCTTCTACCTTTAGGCACCATTAAGAGAGCATAGTTGTCATTCTTAGTTCTATGTGCAGTGTTCCAAAGCTTATTAATTGATGTATATTGTGTTATTACTTGTTCTTGTGCTACTTTTTTCTAGTCACCCTTGTGAACTTTGAAGGTGTCCTATGCATCTATTTGCTACTCTATGAGGGACAAGATTATTGCCACTATGCTATGTTTTCTGTATGTGAAACAAACAAACATTTTTCAATGCATGTTATTCATGATCTTTGTTTGTAGCTTGTCATGTTGCATGCATAGTTACTATGTCCTATTGTTAGAACTCCATCTTTCATGCACATGTTTAGAGTTCTTTGATCCTAGCTTTCAATGCTTGCAAATGGTTGGATCTTTATTGTGAGGGTGCATGTCACCCAAAAAATTCTTCTTTTATCACTTACCTATCGAGGACGAGCAGGAGTTAAGCTTGGGGATGTTGATACGTTGGAAACGTATCTATAATTTTTGATATTCCATGCTTGTTTAGTATCTACTTTGCTTTGCTTTCTCTACACTTTGAGGTGTTTTTATATCTTTTCTGGAACTAACCTATTAACAAGATGGCACAGTGCCAGTTGCCTGTTTTCTTCTGTTTTTGGTTCCAGAAAGGCAGAAAATCAATATTCTCGGAATTGGACGGGACAAAAGCCAAAGTCATTATTTTGCCCGGAGCAACACGGAACCACGAAGCCCTGGAGGCGCCTACAGGAGTGTGGGCCCCCTGGACCCCCACCGACCTTGATTCATGCGCCTATAAGAAGCCTCCGACCCAAAAACCCTAGGGCATCCAGAAGAAAACCACGAAAACCTCCGCAGCGCCGCCACCACCGAAGGGGAGATTCGGGGGACCGAAAGTCTCTATTCCGGCACCCTGCCGGGACGGGGAAATGCCCTCGGAGCCATCTCCATCGATCTCCACCACCATCTCCATCACCATTACTGATTCCCATGATGAGGAGGGAGTAGTTCTTCCTCGAGGCTAAGGGCTCTACCGGTAGCTATGTGTTCATCTCTGTCTATGCATGATCATATTGTGATCATGAGCTTTGTAATCAAGTAGATCTACCTTGCTACCCAAGTGCTTTAATAGATCTCTTCTCTCCCCATGTGTGTGAAAGTGACAGCGTGCACGCCATGGTGGCACTTAGGTTTGAGTCTACATAAATACTCTTTGTGCTTTAATATATCTATGCTTTTCCCGCACGTGTGTGAAAGTGACAACGTGCATACCGTGTGTGGCACTTTGGATAGATTGAATATTTGTTATGAGTTATATTTGGAGTTGGATGTCTTTATGAAATTGTGGTGTTTGTTGGAACCATCTAGCGCTCAAGGTGACAGTATGGGGTTATCTAGATTGTGGAAGGCCCTACCGTGGATTAGAGTGTCCAACCGAAGAGTAGTTAAGAGTAGTATCATGAAGAGAGGATATTTATATGAGAGAGTGTTTACTAGTGAAAGTATGATACCTAGGCCTTGTTTCTAAGCATTGAAACACCATTTGCTACTAGATCTGTTGCATGTTTGCTTGCTTTAGTCTTCCTCCACGCCATAAGCTATTTTCTGGCATCATTACCACTTGTATTTCACTATCTCTTCGCCGAACTAGTGCATCTATACACCTGACAAGTGTATTGGGTGTGTTGGGGACACAAGAGACTTCTTGTATCTTGATTGCAGGGTTGCTTGAGAGGGAATACCTTTGACAACTTCATCCCTGAGTTCGATAAACCTTGGGTAATCCACTTAAGGGAAACTTGCTGCTGTTCTACAAACCTCTGCACTTGGAGGCCCAACAACTGTCTACAAGAATAGAAGTGCGTAGACATCAGGTGCGGACGCTCCAGCATCTCCGACAGCTGGTCCAAGTCACGCTCAAATATGAGGTCTCCTCCATTCCCCAACTGATAAAACTTGCTATACTTCACGTCCATCTATAAGAATATAGGATGAGTAAGTTAGTAGAGTGATCAAGTGTGTCAAATTTTAGGTAAGTTTGCAAGATTTTTTGAGGAACATGAATTTTCATGAAAGAATCTATGTGATAAGAATGAGAATATGTTTTCATAAATACTCACTTCCTTGGTTTTTAAACTAAGTTTTTGATTCAAACGTCCATTAAAAACTAGGGTCTCCTATGGTCAGGATGGCTATAATACCAACTTGTCAACACCAGGATTTTTAATCCCAGATGCATGTTATGCCATACATCGCAATCCCAGGATTACCATTTTTGCGAGACATAACAGATTGGATATCACAGTACATCATCCATACAAACCATACATAAGGTCTTACAACAAATAAAGGATCAGATGGTCTAGTCTTAATACAAATCAAGCAGCGGAATAACGTAATGATAACGGTAGTGTGGGCGAGACTCCATCTTCATGGTCACAGGCAATGCTGACGATGGGAGATGATCCTAGTTGTGGTAACCTTCCTGTTGTCCGTCTTCCTAATAGTTCTCTTAATAGTCTAGCCACAGGAATAGCCAGGGACAAAGCCATGAGTACTCTTTAAGTACTCGCAAACTAAGACTAACAAGTGAAGTTGTTTTTGAGTAGGAAATACTAAGATCTAGGTTGTTTTGCAAAAAGCCAGATTTATCTCTACTGAGTTCAGAAGCAAAGAAAGCTAGTTGAAAGTTTTATAACACCTAAGTGGGAAATTTAATTTCAAATCACAACCCTGTTGTGGTCAAGTAAAAAGTCATGAATCATTTCACAAGTCATTTTGTAAACATCTGACGACAGAACAGTATGGCCACTCCAACTGTCCATAACCACAGACGCGGCTATTCGAATAGTTTGACACTCTACAAAGGTGGTACACTTTCACTACAACATTTGATACATCCGTCAAGAACAATCCTAAATTCACCATACTCAGTATGTGGATAATCAATCCTAACCTTTCAATTACACACCCTAGTATAGGCACCTCTCCTATGAGTTTGGCCTCCCAACCATAACCAACTGTCATCTTGGGAACTACACCGGTGGACAATCTTCACAAGGTAGCCTCATCTCAAACCATGGCCGCAAGGGAACCCATACTAAGGTATATAAATTTCCAGTCAAGCCCTACCCAAATTCCGGGTATTATGGTTGTACGGTAAAAATTGAATGGTATCGCATCCAGACAACCATCAGTTTTATAAAGGGCTAAGGCTCATGCCTTAACATTTTTATCATCACAATCATCTGGTGTTCAAGAACACATGTTAAAACATTTTAGTAGAATGACTTATCATTCTAAGGTTTTCATAACCATTTTCACCAAGTATTCCCATCTAAAGTTGATCATGTTTTATGCTTAGCACTAGCATCTACAAGTGGGGGTAAATACTAATGAGGGGTGGTAAACAAGTGTATCTTATCTAAGTTCAATCTCATGCCTCAGGATGACATCAAGATTATCTAACTTAGGCCAAGCTTTATGCTCTTTATGCTACCTTCAGATATTTTTCTAAAGCCTACAAGTCACTAAGTAAACTCCAATAGAAAGCTTTGATAAAGAAATAAACTACTAAGCTTGCAGGTAAAACTAGGATTGTGTACCAAGTGGTGTAAGCTTTCAAGGATTAGCTTGCTAAGTTGCAAGTGTTAGCTTGCTCAGTTAATAGCTTGCTTAGGTAACATGCAAGTGGTAGCTTGCCTTGTGCAGAGCAGTGGTTGAAGTTCTCCTCGGCTTCTTCCTCGTAGTATTCTCCTTCCTCCTCGTATCCTTGGTCGTTACTAGCTTCTATAAATAAATACGAGGTACACAATCACCAAACAATACTTAATTACTTCTATTGATCACACCAAGGTTTTCACTAGATGATCTAGGATCATCACAAACATCACAAGGATTAAGGCAGTAGTTTTATTCTCTTTTATTGTAGAAAAGTAATTTCTACTAATTGAAAAACTACATAAGATTTAATATTCTCCAACTAAAACATGGGATCATGTTGACACATGTCATCACCACATATTTCAGTACTTGTGAATGTGATTTAAAGTGGTGTCATAATTTAATAAGGTTTAACCTTTTATTTGAATTAAATCAAATGACTAGAATGGCCTATGAGGCATTCTTTTATTACTTGTCCAATATTTCTGTAAGTAAACCTATATATTTTTATATATTCAGAAAGGTCTAGTTAAATGTGATTTTTGAGAGTTGGAATCAACTCAAAAGCTTTTGGGGTTGAATTTTTTGAAAAATGTTTGAATGCAGAAAAGCTTCTACCTTGTTATTTTTACTATAGGTGATCTACAATTCCAAATGAATTGAATCAAACAGGCTTGGATTAAGCAGTCATGTACCTTTCTAAGAAAATTGGTTTCATGCAATTTGGTTTAGTGAATCAACCTAGGTTGATTTTTTAATCTAGGTATAGAACTAGGTTTGAAACTAAATTGAAAATATAAATTCAAACTAACTGGGTTGCGCGGGATGATAACTAGGCCGGCCCATGGTGCACAACGCACACGAGGGTGGGTTTAATTGAATGACCCTACCAGTCAGCGAGATAGGGGGTGCGAAGCGGTACAGGGTGATGTAGACCGTGCGTTCAAACTCTAATCCAACAGCCACGACATATCGTCTCTGTCGGGCAACAGTGGCAAGACAAAACCCTAGCGCGGTGGGAGTGGGGTCTCACGGGGCTCACCGGGCAAAGTAGGGTCGGCGATGGGGGGCAACAAAGTCGATGTGGCGAACCTCCATGCGGCGGATTCTCCTAGGGCGGCTCCAATCAATGACTCCTTTCTTCCTCCTCCGTGGCAGACTCTGGCCAAATTCCGGTGATGTGCTGCTCGCCTTGCTCCGGGGGTGAGGTGGGGTGCTTCTGAGAGAGAGGGGAGTGATATGGTGTGAAGAAATCGAGCGGGGGTGGCCTCTATTTATAGTGCAGCGAGGGGACCGAAGGGCGCGGGCTGAGCTCGTCGTGGTCGTCAACACAGCGAGCTAAAGGCATGGACGACGGTAGGGGCGGTGCGGTTCTCCCTGGCGAAGCTCAACGGCATGGTTACGCGGCATGGGGCGGTGCGAGACGGTCGGAACGTCATGGTGCTATGGGCGGGTCCGACGGGCATTTTAATGGCGCACGGTCTCTCCTGGTCGCGCGGCAACGAACGGGCGTGTCTGCAGGGTTGCTGGGGTGGTGGTGATCATGCTTGCGAGAGGCGAGGGCGGCGCATGGTCTGTGGGCGTGTGTCGCGAGTGGCGCTCTGGCGCGCTCTCGGCACGCTCGTAGAGAGGCTGGGCACGCTCGGGTTGTGTGGTCCAGGGGCTGGCAAGGCTCGAGGCTTGGACAGGGGGTGGCAGTGGACGATGGAGTGCCTGCTAGACAAGGTTGGCGAGACTAGTGAGGCTCCTAGCTGGCTGGCGACATTGGGGTGGCAAGGGTGCTCTCGGCATGCTTGCCATTGATGGTGTGGTCGGTTTTACAGTGATCTAGAGGGGTTAATTTAGTTGGATGATCTACTGAGGGTGTAGTGTGAGCTAGAGAGGGAACAAGTTAGGCTCAATTCACTGCTCACTATAGTGATTATGGTTTGTTTGTTTGGTGTTTGCAAGGTGTTTGATGAAATGACGAAAGAGATTCAAATTTGAATTTTTGATTCAAACTTTGTGGGTGTGCTAGTTACATACTAGGGAGTCTTTGGTTAGTTGGAAAGGTCAAGGGGTACTGGTTTGGTTGGTTTTTGCAAATAGGTGATCTTCCCATATTTTAAAGATTCAATTTTGAATTGTCATTTGAATCAAGTTGCCAAATGTTTCTGTAAGTTTGAAAGGTGGGCTTGGGTTCACTTTT
The DNA here is from genome assembly GCA_023614405.1 of Avena insularis. Lineage (NCBI taxonomy): Eukaryota > Viridiplantae > Streptophyta > Magnoliopsida > Poales > Poaceae > Avena > Avena insularis. The sequence goes on along the minus strand of CM042687.1, from coordinate 235,076,510 downwards.
ACTTAGTCTAGCAAGGGGTGAAAAGAAATGGAAATTTTTCTGTTTGAAAGCTTGGGCTAGAAACACTCAAAGTGGCCTAGTGAGTAAGATTGGCAAAAATGACCATTTGCTTTATTTGGTTTGTTTTTTATTTTCTCTTGATTTGTTTCTTCTTGGAAATGTTTTAGATGATGTTGTTTTCACCTTTAAACCATTCCTTGCTATTTAGATCAATCACACAAGTCCATTCATGCATTCATACAATCATCACATACACACATGCATTCATATGATTTAATTAACAAAAGTTTTTGTTAACCCTAATTTTTGCAATTGGAATTGGATAATCATGATCAATATTTTTGGGATGTTACAAACTGAGATTGCTTAGTGTGCCTTGAAGAAATTATGTGTTGTTTTAGCATGCAAAAGCATAGTATTTCGGTATTCTCCTTTGATTCTTTGTTTGGGTTGACTTGGCACATGCTTACACCATGTTATGACTATGAACAAGTCACCATAGCCTCTATGATCATTTAGTCCTTGACTTGTAGTACCACTCTATTCTTTGATTAGTAATGTTTTGTTGCCCTGCATGATTATGGCCATTATTGCTCTCTTAGTTGGTTGCTCCTAGTCTTTTGCTAGCCTCCACATGTATGAGTAAGCTCTACTCATGCTTCCAACTCCCAAGAAACCAAGTTATTCCAAAGTGTCCACTATAAATTCCTATGCATGGTGTGTTACACCATTACAAGTATATTCTTGTTTTCAGCTATCTTCCAATTAAAAACTATTTTGTTATGTGAAAACTTAGTGATTAAAGCCCTCACAACTTGATGGCACACTTTATATTCTTTGCCCCTAATAAACTTGAACCATTGTGTCATCTATGTTGTATATGCTTGCACTTATACGTTGGAATTAGCAGAACCGTGCTATCACGGGGAACGTTTTCAACATTGCACTTGTACTTTTTACTCAGTTGATATCATGCTATTTTGTCTATGGATGTCACCGGTGTGAAATAAAGAGGGAACTTGTAAGTCCATGGAGTATATATTTTGTGTTAGAGAAACGCATGGGCCGCTAGCCTAAGCCATGCCTAATCATGGTGGAAACTTGCAGCATCACCATACTGAGCTATCTATGAAGCATCCTCAATAAAAATCTATGCATATAGTAAATAAAAAGATCGCTGAGATGCTCATTGTATGCTTTCCTTGTCATTTTGGTTATGGGATAGCTCTTGTACCATGTGCAAGGGGTACCCCGTTGGCGGTTCTCTATGATACGCATGTACTTACATTGACAAGAACTTACAGGTGACTGAAGTTGAGTAGCATGAGGTGTGGCCCTAGTATTCAAGGGACTTGAGATTGCCAATTTATACTTTGTCAAGGATACTCCATAGTTTGTCCACTTTAACCTTAATCACTTCAAGATGCTTATGATAGGGGCAATGAGGGTAGAAAGCTAACAAGTACCATAATTTTTGGAAGCTCTTTTTGAAACTTGAAATCCCTGCTTCCCTATGAAGGGCCTTTCTTCCACCATTATTTGAGTCTCCACCTTCTACCTTTAGGCACCATTAAGAGAGCATAGTTGTCATTCTGTGTGCAGTGTCCCAAAACTTATTGCTTGAAGAATATTGTTATATTACTTGTTCTTGTGCTACTTGTTTCTAGTCACCCTTGTGAACTTTGAAGGTATCATATGCATCTATTTGCTACTCTATGAGGGACAAGCTGATTGCCACTATGCTATGTTTTCTGTATGTGAAACAAACAAACATTTTTCAATGCATGTTATTCATGATCTTTGTTTGTAGACTTTTATGGTACATGCATAGTTACTATGTCATATTGTTAGAACTCCATCTTTCATGCACATGTTTAGAGTTCTTTGGTCCCAGCTTTCAATGCTTGCAAATTGTTTGATCTTGGTTTTGATGGTGCATGTCACCTCAAAAATTATTCTTCTATCACTTATCTACTCGAGGACGAGCAGGAGTTAAGCTTGTGGATGCTTGATACGTCGGAAAAGTATCTATAATTTTTGATGCTCAATGCTTGTTTAGTATCTACTTTGCTTTGCTTTGTCTACACTTTGAGGTGGTTTTATATATTTTCTAGAACTAACCTATTAACAAGTTGCCATAGTGCCAGTTGCATGTTTTCTTCTGTTTTTGGTTGTTTGTGATCTTGCATGCTCTCCGTTGTTAGTGTATATCTTGGCCGAGTAGTTTCTAGTGACTCCAAGAGGGGGTATTTATGCTCGATAGTGGGTTCATGCCTCTAGTTTCCAAGGGAATTGACAGAAATCTCTTCGGTTGTAGATGTGTTGTTGCTACTAGGGAGAAAACAATGGTCTCTTGTTCATAGAACAAGTGGATTATTTACCTTACACACTTTGCTTAAAGAGTTTGTCTGTTGCTTGCAACTTAATACTGGAGGGGGGTTGGATGATAACCTGAAGGTGGACTTCTAGTCATAGATGTAGTTGGATGGTGGTCTATGTATATTGTTGTATTGCCCAATCGAATCTCATAGGATCTTTTTGTCTGGTATTGCATTGTTATGCCTTTCTCAGTTCCTGTCAATTTCCCTGCTGTAATTTGTTTACCCTTCATGCCATGTTGTTTATCTAAGGAGAGCACCTCTAGTGAACTATGGACCCCGGTCCAATCTTTACCATTGATACATCTTCCACTGTTACTTGTTTACTTGCTGCAAACTACCTTCCACACCATACGTTTAATCCTTTGTTACAACAAACCGGTGAGCTTGATAACCTCACTGATTCGTTGGGGCAAAGTCTTGAGTATGTGTTGTGCAGGTTTCCGCGTTGCTTGCAACACCTGTGTGATGTTTCCTTCCTCCTGCTGGTTCGATAACCTCGGTTTCTTACTGACAGAAAACTTGCTGGTGTGTTGCTTCACACCCTGCTCTTGGGGTTACCAACAGGCTCCACGTTAGCCATCAAGTTCTCTGGCGCCATTGCCAGGGAATAAAGAAAGAAGCCCCCATGTCAACTAAGCGCCATCACCAGGGTCCACAATTCACTAGAGGTGTTCTCCTTAAGATAGATAACATGCTGGGTGAACAAATTACAGTGGGGCAATTGACAGGACTGAGCAAGGCATAACAATGCAAATACTAGACATCATGATTCCTATGAGATTTTGTTGGGAATTACAACATAATACATAGACCGCCATCCAACTGCATCTATGAATAATAATCCACCTTCAAGTTATCATCCGAAACCCCTCCAGTATTAAGTTGCAAGCAACAGATAACTGCATTAAGCAATGTGTGTAAAGTAAACAATACAATTGTTCTATGAACAAAAGATTGTTGTTTTCTCCCTAGTACCAACAACACATCTACAACCTTAGAGATTCCTGTCACCTCTCTAGATTACTAGAGGCATGAACCTACTATCGAGCATAAATACTCCCTCTTGGAGTCACTAGCATCTACTTGGCCAAGATAGCTACTAGCAACGGAGAGCATGAAAGATCACAAACAACACAGACATGATAGAATAAATAATCAATAAGACATGATAGAATCAATAATAAATCTGATATAGTATCTCAATATCCATCGGATCCCCGCAAACACAACATGTATGATTACAAATAGTTGATCTTGGTCATGAACGGAGCTCACAAGATCTAAACATGTTAGCATAAAGGAGGAGAAACAACCATCTGGCTACTGTATGGACCCATAGTCCAAGGGTGAACTACTCACGCATCATACCGGAGGCTGGCATGGTGATGAAGAAGGCCTCAGGGATGATCTCTCCCTTCTGGCAGGGTGCCGGGAAGAGCTTCTGATCCCCCCGATCTAGGGACGATGGTGGCGGTGGCTACGAACTGTTTCATGGAGATCTGGTCGGTTTCTTAGGGTTTCTGCATCAGGGGGCATTTATAGGCGAAGAGGCGAGGCAGGGAGGCGTCCAGGGGGCGCACACCATAGGGCGGCGTGCCATAGGGTGGGCCCGCACTTCCCTAGGGTGTCCCCCCCCTTCGGCTGCCCTTCGGTCTCTGTGTCTGGTCCGGTAAAATATTGACCTTAGCTTTTGTCCTGTCTAATTTCGAGAATATTTCCTTGCTGGCTTTTCTGAAACCAAAAATAACATAAAACAGGCAACTGGCACTACGACATCTTGTTAATAGTTAGTCCTCGAAAATGTAAAAAATACCTCAAAGTATAGACAAAGCATAGCAAAGTTGATACTAAACAAGCATGGAACATCAAAAATTATAAATACGTTTACGACGTATTAGCTTGTCCTCTCGTGGGCCAAGTATTCATAGAAAGAAATTGCATTGAGTTGCTGGGAATTAGTACATCAAATTTAAACAACAATTAACTAGGAAATTAAAGTAAACTAGCCTAATCTACATGGGAGTTGGGCCGTCCTCACCGCCGTCCTCATGGGCACCACCGGCATGGTGGCCCTGCCCAATCCAGGCCATCATTGCCTCCTTTGCCAGGTAGTGGCGCGCCGCCGCAGCGGTCCTGCACCGGAGGCGGGCGAGGCACATTCTCTCCCTCTCTCGTGCCACCGTAGCCGCGTCGCGGTTGTGCGCTGTTGATGACTGGATTCCTGCACCAACAACCGGGTTGCAGTACTTGTAGCAGCAAATATTTAAGAGTTTGTCCTGATGGGAGATCGACGAACAAAAACAACACGACCCCGGAGCCATGTTGTCAATGCGGCCACGTTTCGCACCCAAACCGTGGTTTGGAAATAACCTATTTTATAAGTTAATAGAATAGCGATAATTGAGAGAGGTTTAAAGTATCTAATAACAAAGAACTTTTAACAAGAACAAAATAAACTAAGGCGGAAATTACATAGTAATATGAACCAATGGTAAGGAAATTGGTAATCGTTAACTGCTCGGTTGGCTTGGGAGTAGAGACTAATCGAAATTCGGACGATTAACTGATTTAATTGGTCGGCTATTAATCGGTGCAGCCTACAAAAATTATCACCTAAAACACGTATGAATCCTCTTGCACCTTAACCATCTACCCTATTAAAGGTAGCCTTAAGCTCCCGGATGAGATCCTGAAGGAGGTCGAGCTTTTGTATCTGGGGTCTGGTCGGCAACTACAAGGAACTGGTCAATAACGACAAGGAACTAGTTGGTGATGGCAGAAATCAAGCTCATTGAGGCAGGGATCGAGCGGGAGCTTCACAAAACCTACTTAATTGGGGCGGGGTAGCGGATGGATGGGCGATATGTGTTGATAATTTTGCAACTTTTTGTACCAAGTGTAGTGGTTAATCGGGAACATACCTAGTAATCGGAGTGTCAGACCTATTAATCGGGCTACACGATTAATACAAAGGATTAGTGGTAATCGACACGGTCAGGTCCCTAGTAGCGATTAATCGGCCTATTAATCGTTGATTCGGCCTATTTTTTGAACAGTGATATGAACTGAATTAAAGAGATTGTAGTTGTAGGATTGAATGGAATGAGAGAGGGCTTCTAGGCTTCGGTCTCACTAGTACTAGATGGGCAAATATATGTGTGATCTATAAGATATTCCTCAAACAAATAAACGTTCCCTATTTGATTACCGGGATGTCATTCTGTATGGACTATGCATGATTCTTGTGCATCACCGCAAGGCAAAAAGGCACTTTCGGACCAAAGGATCGCATAAACTCATCCTAGATCACAATAAATTTTAACTTATCGCACTAGATCATACCTCAACCTAGAATTGAATCAATCACTCACACATGGATGAACAACAAAACAAATATAAATATATAATGATGTCACAAATGTGTTCAATGTTACAATTACTAAACACAAGAGAGGGAGATGGAGATGATGATGGAGATGGAGATCTATGCATGGTGGTGGTGATGTCTTCCTTCTCCTCCTCTTCTTCTTGCTTGGATGCCTTGATGGTGATGGTGTTGAGGGATATCTAGATCTTGGAGGTGTGGTTGAGGCAGAGCTCTGTTGTCGTGGATATCGGATGGGCGACGGCGGCAGGGCTCCACCCCTGAAGGCTATGGTGTTCTTCCCTTGTTTCTTAACTCCTCCCACCTTTATATAGGCCTTAGAAGTGCCCTAGATCGCCCCAAATAACTTCATATGGCTTAGGGAAGGTTCTGGAGCAGTCCAGGGTCGAAAACAAGTCGTTTCCAACCTTTTTCCCAACTATACGGCCAAAAAAATGGCTCCGATCGTATAGTTGGTCGTTAAACTTTCGTTTGTCGCAGTGTTTTGGCCGCCCTTTCTTCATACAAACTCCAATTTGGGTGTTTTTTGACTCGTTGGATTAGTATCGATGAGGGATACAACCTAGTGGTATTGTATCTTTATTTTGAGAAGTTGGAAAAAATCACTTTTCCCAACACCTCAGATGGCTAAGTCTGGTCCCTACATCTCCTCCATACTATGCTCTCTTTGTTCCTTTTGCCTTTGTTTTATCCATAATCATCATCAACACCTATACACATGTCAAAGACAAGGAAGAGGGATAAAATTCAACCTAAACTACTAAATGTGCAAAGCTCATATGAAAATGAATGAAAACAGAAACCATGCATATTTGGCATAACTGCAGCTAGATCAAGCATGCGATTGGTGGTTGATATGCATAAAATACTTCTATAAAAGTGTACATAAATTCCACTCATCAACCTCCCCAAGCTTAGACTTTGCTCGTCAAGCAGTAACTGTCGATAAATAATATGAGGGGAATTTTGCTTGCCATTGAAATCAGTATGCCTTGCATCTTTATTTTTCTTGCAACCTCAAAGAGAGTAAACATGTACTCATACAAGGAAATACAAGCTCAGTTATAAAGACCACCGAAGATTCATCAAAACTTATATGATCCATGTCAATAGTGAATCTAACTTGCAAGCAAACTTGTGAACCTCTTATTACACCTTTTGTATAACTTTTTATATAATTATTTTTATGAGGCAAAACTTAGTCATAAATAGATGTCAAGCATAAATAGGAATAAAGTTTATCGATTCTACGCAATCATGTCATCTTGTTAAGGCTCTCAAGTGCAAACATCAGTTATTGAGATTTTGTAAAGTTTATATCTTAGTAACGAGATTTATGCCAAAAGGAAACGCCAAAACATGTCTGTAACACCCCAAAAATATTAAACAAGATTATCAAGTTCTAATCACCAGTTTAGGGTTAACAAAAACTTTTATTATTAAAATTAATATGAATGCATGTGTGTGTGTGTGTGATTAATGCATGAATGCTTGAAATGCCATGTTTGATTGCTATGAATGCTAAGGATTGGTTTAAAGATGAAAACAACATCATCTACATCATTTCCAAGAAGAATCAAATGAAGAGAAAATCAAATATAAGACATATGAGCAAATAGTCATTTTGACCAAAGTTAACCACTAGACCACTTTGAGTGTTCCTACTCCAAGTTTTCTAACAGAAACAAATCCAATTCTTTTCAACCCTTGCTAGACCAAGTAACAAAGAACCCAAGCATACTTTACAAACCAACAGAAACAAATTCCAAATCTATTTAAAGGACAATTCAAAATTGAATCAAGTATAGGTACTAAGATCATCATTTCTCAAAAACCACTCAAACCAGTTCACCTTGCAAAACCCAAGAACCCTCAGACTACCAAGCATGTGACCAGAGCACTCACCAAAATTCAACCAAAAATTAAAATTCAAACTTCATGCGGCCATTTCATCAAACACTGGGTGAGCATAGTAATAACTGCCTAACTATCACTGTTATTGATCAATGCCTTGGCCAATTGTTGTCCCTAATTTTCTCCCATTGTCTCCCCCAGTGACCACCAGTGCATTGAAGCAACTACCACTGCACTGCTTGCACCAGTGCCATGCCACCCGAAGCCACCATTGTCGGCCGACCATGGCCAGCACGCAGGAGGAAGCGCCACGCCCGTCCATGATGTCCAGGAGGCAGGCCACCGTCCACCACCACCCCCTGTCCAACCCTCGAGCGCAGCCAAGCCCTAGACCACCAAGAACAGCCGCACCCATTTTCTCTCTGCCATGCCGAGAGCGCGCCAGAGCGCCGCAACCGACGCCGCGCCTCGCCCACACTGCGCATAACTACGATCGCCATGACCCTAGCTACCCCCATACATGCTCGTTTGCCGCCGCGCGACCAGTAGACACTGTACGTCGTCTAAAACACCGTCGGTGTCACACAGAGCGTCGACCCGTTCCGACCGTTCTCGACCGCCCCTTGTCGCACCATTAAGCTTGTACTGACATCGCCGGAGGAGCCTGCCCATGCCGCACTGCACATCTTTCCGGTGTATAAATAGAGGCCACCCCAGCCCTCATTCTCCACACAGTCTCACTCCCCACTCCTCACAGAACACCCCTGACCCTTTCCTGGAGCAAGGTGAGCACCAGGCCACCAGAATTTCATCGGAGTCCGCCGCTGCAGAGGAGGAGAGGAGCCGTTGATTGGAGCCACCCTAGAAGCCGCCACGACCACCGTTCGAACCACCGTTGTCGACAACGTCATTCGCCCCCATCGCTGACCCTAGCTGGAACCCAGGTGAGCCACCACGTACCCCCGCCATCGCCGTTAGGGTTCGGTCTCGCCGGAGCTGTTCGACGGAGACGACGAACGTGATCCATAGATTGTAGTCTATTCGCATGGCCCAGATTGAAACATACCCCTTCGCTTAGACTGAGCCGCTGACGCATGGGACCCCCTGTTATCAGCTTGTGCGCTACGCGTCTTTGTGTTTGCCCAAGATAACATTCTGTACGTAGCCCAGCAATTCAAATAACCTTTTTCCATTTTAGTTCAAACCTAGTTCTATTAGTAGATTCAAAAATCAATTTAGATAAATTTACTAAACCAAATGATCTGATTCCAATTTTGTTAGAAAGGTATTGAAATTATCAATCCAAGCCCGTTGGATTCAAATCAATTGAAATTATAGATCATTTATAGTAAAAATAACAAGACAGAGACTTTTCCACATTCAAATATTTTTCAAAAATCAACCATAAATTCTTTTGAGTTGATTCCAACTCTCAAAAATCACATTTGACAAGATCTAACTGAATATGTAAAAATATTTAGGTTTACATGCAGTGATCTTGGACAAGTACTAAAATAATGCTACATAGGCATTTCTAGTCAATTTAATTATTTAAAATAATAATTTTAAACTTATTAAATTGTGACACCATTTTAAATAACATTCCCAAGTATTAGAATATGCGGTGATGACATGTGTCAACATGATCCCATATTTTAATTGGAGAATATTAAATCTTAAGTAGTTGTCAATGAGTAGAAATTACTTTTCCAAAATAAAATAAATAAGACTAGGTCTTTAATTCATGTGATGATTGTGATGATGCTAGATCATCTAGTGTGAACCTTTGTGTGCTAAATAGAGGTAGTTAAGTATTGTTTGGTGATTGTGTACCTCTTATGTATTTATAGACGCTAGTACCGACCAAGGCTACAAAGAGGAGGAGTACTACAAAGAAGAAGAAGAAGAAGAAGAAGAAGAAGAAGAAGAGAACTTCAACCACTGCACCAATCAAGGCAAGCTAACACTTGCAAGATAAGCTAAACCATGCAAGTCCTACTTGCAAGCCTAACCCTACAAGCTAACCTATGCAATGCATTAGGAATGCTTTGGTTATGCAACCTTGATTATACCAATCACAAGTTTTACTTGCAAGCTTTATTCTTTTATTTCTTTATCAAAGTTCTTTATTACTTTTACTATGTGACTTGTGAGTTTTGGAAAGTTACTATCGGTAGCATAAAGAGCATAAAACTTGGCCTAAGTTAGTTAGAACTAGATGTCATACTGAGGCATGAGATTATATTTGGATAGTCACACTTGATTAGCACCCTTCATTAGTGAATACCCTCAACTTTAGTGGCTAGTTCTAAGCATAAAATTTGATCACTTTAGACGGGATTACTTGGTGAAAATGATTATGAAAACCTTAGAATGAAGATTCATTCTACTGAAATGTTTTGACATGTGTTAGTGAACACAAGATGATTTGATGATGAAATTATTGAGGCATGAGCCTTTGATATGTCCAAAACATATCTACTTTCCCGAACACTTTTGTTATTGTATCTCCTCTAAACTTGTGTGATTTGGATACAACTAACACGAACTGGCGCTGTTTTCAGCAGAATTACCTTGGTGTCTAGTTTTTGTGCAGAAAATCAACTATCAGGAAAAATCCCGAAAAATATGCCAAAAATTATATTTCACCAGAAGACCCACGAGCCAGAAGACGAAATGGAGTGGAGGCCTAGGGGTCCCACACCCCTGCCAGGTGTGGGTGGGCCCTGCCCCGCGCCTAGGGGGTGTGGCCACCCCAGGCACCCCCTCTGGCTCCCTCTGCGCCTATAAGTTGCCCCTTGACCTAAAAACCGAGGGGGTTCGACGTTTTTCGGAGAAGAGTTCCGCTCCGCCGCCGCCATCAGAAACCAAGATTCGGATCTAGAAACTCCGTTTTGGCACCCTGCCGGGACAGGGAATTTGTACAGGATCATCGCCATCATCATAACCAATGCCTCTCCATCAATCATCGATGTTTCCCTCATCCATGAGTGAGTAATACCCTGCTGTAGGCTTGGGGATGGTAGGGATTGGATGAGTTCTATCAAGTAATCGAATAATATTGTTAGGGCATAGTGCCTAGTATCTCTATTAGTTCTATTTGACTTTGTTGCAACTTGTTGTGCTTAATGCTTGTCACTAGGGCCCAAGTGCCATGATCTCAGATCTAAATTTATTATTGAATCATTATGATAGTATTGTTTGTGATCTTATCTGCAAGTTGTGTACACATATCATTGTCCGGATCCAAAGGCCCCAAAGTGACAATAATTGGGACAACCGGAGGGGATGGTTGTGGTGTGAGGATCACATATGTTCACGGAGTGTTAATACTTTGCTCTGGTGCTCTATTCCAGTAGTTCCCTAGAGGCCCCTCTGCCACGGGCTGGGTGGACATAAGATGTTGTGCAAGTTCTCATTGCGAGTACGTATGACTATATTTGGAGGACATGCCTAGGATTGTTTAGTACTTGGATGCTTGTTATTATTTATTTGCAATGTCCTAGATCTTGAAGTTACATGTTTAGACTCGTCCATGCAACGCATGTCCATCCATCCCTATGCCTACTGCACTCGAATCCCATTGGTTACCGTTACTGTTACTATTGCTCCTGTTTCACTGCTACTGTTGCTTTGCTTTTGCTACTACAAACTGTTGCTACTGATAAACTTCTGTGATTAAGAACTAATTCCATGTGCATATGAATTCGAAACTCAGTTGTTAAGGCTTGCAAGTATTCTTTGGCTCCCCTTTTGTCCAATCAATAAATTGGGTAATACTACCCGCGAAGACTGTTGCGATCCCCTACACTTGTGGGTCATCAAGACTATTTTCTCGCGTTGTTGCCGGGGAGCATAGCTTTATTTGTAAGTTCACTTGGATCTATTATTGTTCACTACTACTCCTTTCATCATGGGTAAGTCTCGTGATGGAAAGTTCCCTATTTTACCATCCACTACAAGAAGAAGTACAGTCCTAAACACCTCTGTTGCTCTTGATTCACCGTCTATTATAAGTAACCTTGTCACACCACCACCACATACTCGTTCTACACACACTGCTACTACTGCTGAATCTGAAACTGCTTTTGATGCTCATGATGTTACTTCTACTGTGCTTGATGTGAGTGGTTCATTAGGTCCTTTTCTAGATGCTACTATGGCTAGTCTAGGAAATACTAAAACTCCTAGTGAAGACACTGTTACACATGTTAGCTCACCTGAGTCTAGAGAGAGTTATGATATTAATGATGGTTACATTGAGTTCACTGATGAATTTGTAGAAGAGTGCTGAAACACACATGGTACGTACTATTAAGAGTCTCCTTGCTAGACGTACTATTATGCCTAAACTATCCTCTGATCCTAAGTTTGCCACTTATCCCATAGATATTAAAGATAAAGATTATGATTTCTCTCTTGATTTATCCTACTTGGACATTGTTGAGAAAGAACCTTTTTGTGGGACTGAAAATGAGAGTGATGTGGCTCATATGAATGAGCTTTCTACTATGAGTGCTTTATTCTCTGATGATTTTAAGATGTGCAAGTACTTTGTTACTAATATCTTCCCTTTTTCACTAAAAGGATAAGCTAGGGCTTGGTTTAATAGATTACATCATGGTTCCATTGATAGCCCCGATTGCTTGATTGCTTCTTTCTTCCAGAAATATTTTCCTCCCAGTGCTAGACATGCTGCTTTGTAGAAACTTTTTGATTTTAAATAGGGAGAAAAGGAGAAATTGCATGAGTCATGGACAAGGTTCTGTGCCTTAATTCATGCACATCCTGGATGTCCATTACCTAAGAATGAGCTTCTTGATATTTATTATAATGGACTAACTGATGATTCTAGGACATACCTAGATAGATTTGCTGATTGTGTTTTCAGGAAAAGAACTCCTACAGATGCTGAAGAATTAATGACTAAGATAAGCAAGAATTATGATGATTGGACTTCAACTAAGCTAAATACTTCTGAGACTATTATTCCTGAACCAGTTCCAATACCAACACCAAAGAAGAGGGGAGTTATTGCATTAAATGATTAAGTGATGAAGGAAGCTAAGAAGTGTCTAAAGGAGAAAGGTATTAAAGCTAAATATGTGAAGAATCTACCTCCTATAGAAGAATTATGCAAGCCAATTCCTCACTCATCTACTATTGAGGTACGCTCTCTCCAACACTTTGATGAAGGTGATATTCCCTATGGTAAGCCTCCTGATCAATGTTTAGAGGAACTTGACATTTTTATTATTAAACAAGGTAATTTTAATAAAAAAGTTCAGAATCATTTATTGGAAAACTCTAGAGCTATCAATGATTTGAAAGATATTGTGTAAAGAACTTCTAATGATATTAAAATGCTTTGTAAACACTTACAAATGGTTCAAACCCAACTTGATCAACTTGCTAAGGTACAAAAGGATATGCTAGTTAATGCCTCAGGAGATAAACATGCTTATGGAATTAGAACTAGGAGTGGTATAGCTACTCAAGATCCTTTATATCCTGAAGGACACCCTAAAAGAATTGAGCAGGATTCTCAACAAGGTGAAAGTAGTGGTAGTCCTCGTAATAGAAAGAAAAAGAAACATAAAGTAGTTGAGGAACCACTTGAACCTGCTGTAGATCCTAATAGTATACCTGTCTCTGATGCTGAAACTGAGAGTGGTAATAATAATGATGCTCCTGATAAGGAGGAAGTTAAGGAAGAAACTGAGAAGCACACTAAGAACTCTAGGTACACTAAGGAAGATTTTATTGCTAAGAAACATGGTAGTGAGAGAGAACCTTGAGTGCAGAAACCTATGCCTTTTCCAGGTAAGAAACACAAGTCAAATGAGGAAGAACACTACAACAAGTTTTGTGAGTGGATGAAACCTTTATTTTTGCAAATTCCTTTGACTGATGCTATTAAGTTGCCTCCTTATTCGAAGTATATGAAGGATATTGTCTCTAATAAAAGGAAGATTCCTAATGAGGAGATTTATACTTTTCTTGCTAGTTATTCCTTCAATGGTAAGGTTCCAAAGAAAATTGGTGATCCAGGTATACCAACTATTCCTTGCTCTATTAAGAATAATTATGTTAGAACTGCTTTATGTGATTTGGGAGCTAGAGTTAGTGTTATGCCTTTTTCTCTCTACAAGAGACTCTAGCTAGAAAAGTTGATACCAACTGATATATCTTTGCAAATGGTTGATAAGTCAACTACTATTCCTGTTGGTATATGTGAGGATGTTCCTATTCAACTGGCTCATAATTTCTTGGTTTTGACTGATTTTGTTGTGCTTGAAATGCCTGAAGATGATAATATGTATATTATTCTTGGGAGACCTTTTCTTAATAGTGCAGGTGATGTCATTAATTGCAATCAAGAAAAAGTAACATTCAATATTAATGACAAAGAGCATACTATTTATTTCCCCAAGAAGGTTGTTAAGAGCTATTGCCTGAATTCCATTGAAAATATTGAGAGCATCAAGGTTGGAGAAATATATTGTCCCATTCCACAAGAAAATTTTGAAACTATTATGATTGGGACCATTGCTATCAAGTATGAGGTAACATAATCACCTTGTAGAATGCAAAGTTTTGTTTCATATAAGATTGTTCTGGTAACAAGACTTGATCAACCTTGTTAACAAAAGGATTTTAATGAACAAAATAATTTTTCCACTATGGTTATACTTGCTTTCTTTTATTTTTCTCCTTCCTAGTCTTTGCCTTTCTTTTGCTAGCTTTGGTTTTGTTAGTTGTTTACCTGTGAGAGTGTCTTAGAACTTATGTAGTTTGGCTTTTTGTTTGCTTTTGCTTCTTTTGAAAAAACTATTTCTGCGAGAAAATCAATTTTCATACCCTGAAAATTGGCCAAAAATAAAGTTTCCCGAAAAATCCCAGAAAATTCAAAATAATTTTTTCCTCAAAAAAAGGGGCAGAGGGACACTTGGAGTGACCCAGGGGCCACCCCAGGCGCCCACACCCCAGGTAGGTGCGGCTGCCTATGGGTGGCGCCTAGGGAGGGTCTAGCCCACCTGGGGCCCTCCAAGGTGCCCCCTCACAGCCATCTTCTTTCTCTCTCCCAAAAAACACCGGAAAACTTGCTCAAGCTCGAGTTCTTGCTGTTCCTACTCGCAATTTTTGATCTCCTTGCTCAGCCCATCTTTGCTGCTGATTTTTGGAGGGATTGCTCCTTGGTATGTGCCTCCTCCACTTGTCCAATTAGATTTGTGATTGGTAGATTGTATCTTGAGTATTTTTCTGCTACAGGTGATAGGTTGTGTGAGCTTGCATGCTTGTTCTATGCTTAGAGATTTCATTTTAATGCATGTGTATCCCTCTAGCAAGTTCCTATAGTAGTTGCTCATCATTTATCAACTTGGAAATCACTTGGTTAGATGTTTGTCTAAAAATTTCAACAAGGAAGATGAGTGCTTATCCACTGAATCAATATGACTTGATGGTGCCTGAGACAATAAAGTTCATCATGAGGAAGGAGTCTTCCCTTCCATATATCCATGCCATGAATTTATGAGAACTGCGGGAATCTTCGAGGATTTCCAAACTTTGATTGCCAATGCAGGGTTGGAACACTTTGTTGAAGGTGAACCATTTCAATTTGTTAAGCTAACCATGGCATTTGTGCAGGACTTCCGGTTTACTTGGTCTACATCTAATCCCATGGTCCATTACAAAATATACAATATACCTGTCGACCTGCCTTTTGCTGATTTCTTTGCAGCAATTAGAGTACCTCAGTGGGGATCTTGAGAGAAGATCAAGGAGAGGCCCAAGTCGCTTATGGATTTATATGCTGAGATTTGCCAAGGTTTCGACTTCTCAAAGGAAAGTGGTAAAATTCGGAACATTTAGTTCCCAGCCATTAGATATTTTGCCTATTTCGGTACCAAGTGTGTTCTTGCTAGAAAGATTGCCAGAAAGTTATCTTCTTTTGATCTAGCTTTTATCGCAGCTGCTTTGAATAGGAATAGATCTTTTATCCTGGGTGCTTTGATAGCTCACCGTCTCACCACCAACCACGAGAAGGGTGGAATTTGTGGAGGTCTCATTGCTTCTAGGTTGTTAGCTTTCCATGGTTTAGAGCCTCACCATTCAGATTATCGGTTCCCCATAGAGAGGCTTGAACTTGAATCCATGATTCAGCATGGTTTTGTTTCCTTGGGGTCTAATGTGAGAAGTTTACTGTATGAATTATCTTTTGCCCAGCAAGGTTGGAGAAAGGGTAGGACTGATAAAATAGTTTATTTGCCTGCACCTGCTTTGTTTAATTTTGATAACAGGCAAGGATGGTCGCTCACGGAGGAGGAGGTTGACACGTATGTGGCGGAGCTCTCCCAGCAAGAGGAGAATGTTGGAGAGGATGCCAAAGATGATTCGGTTCAGCCCTCCAACTTGGGAGAGTCTTCATACCAGCAGCCCTCATTTGATTGGGGCGCGTCTTCTTCTTCTTCGCAAGCACCCGACTATGATCATTCCTATGATGACCCACCAGCTTAGGGTTATTACCCGCGCTATTGAGCCCCACTTAGGCCAAAAGCCTAAGCTTGGGGGGAGGTATACCGACATCACACTCATCTATATATCATGTTCGGTCGGTTCTTTGTATATCCATTGTTTTGCTTTCTTTTTGGTTTTTGTTGCTGCTTTCTTAAAACACAAAAATACCAAAAATATTTTCGTTGTTTCTCTTGGTTTGTTTCTTTGCTTTTTGCTTTGGTTTGCCTTAAAAGAAAAATCCAAAAAGATTTTGCTTTGTTTGGTTTGTTTTGCTTTGTTTTTTTTTTTTTTTGCTTTGTTGGCTTGTTTGAAAAAATAGAAAACACCAAAAATATTTGTTGTTCTTCTCTGGTTTTGTGGGTTCTTTGCAGGGTTCAGCCGTCCTCAGTGGATTATGGTTTCATGTTATTATTCAAGTCACACAAGTGAAGGGCAATAATGAAGATTAAGACAACTTGAGGAGTGGTAAGAGGCTGGTAACAAACTCTATTTGTTTTCATTTTTGTACATATACTCATCATTGTGAGCATGCTTAGTCTGTTCATTGTAAGGAGTGTGTTACCGATGGATGCTTAGTAGTTCCTGCTTGTCTATGATTAGCTCCAGCTTGCTAATAGTTCGTAGCATGTCATATGAATGTTTGCTTGCATTGTTTTATTCATATTTTGGTATGATATTGTGGTATCCTCCTCTGGAAGTTTCATGTGAATCGACTTGGCACATGCTCACACATGCATATGATTTAACAATAGTCAGTAGGCCTCGACGATTTATTTTGCCTTAGAGTTCGTGTATCACTTTCATGCCATAATTAGTCCTATTTTGTTGCAAACATGATTATGACAGATATTGCTCTCTAGTTTGTCGCTCTCTCTATATTGCTAGCCTTCACTTGCACTGAGTATGAGCTCTACATGTGCTTCCAACTCCCCAAAACCATTATTGCCAACTGTGTCCACCATTCCTACCTATTAGCATCATTTGCTACTTTAGTGCATATTCTGTATGCCTTGTTTTCTTCCAAATAAAATGTTTGTCTGTTTTGAGAAAGTTAGTTAGTAAAGCTCTCACGAACTTGATGGCACACTTTATTCCTTGCACTTAATAATGTTGAACTATTGTGACCTGTCCATGAAAGTTATATGCTTGAAATTATATGCTGGGAGTCAGCAGAACCGTGCTGTCATGGGGAACGCTTTCAACACTTTTTGTATATATATCCAGTTGATACCTTGCTCTTTTGTTTGCGGATGTCAACGGTGTGAAATAAAAGGGGATCTTGTGAGTTCATGGAGTCTATACATTGTGTTAGAGAAACGCCTGGGCCGCTAGCCTAAGCCATGCCTAATCATGGTGGAAACTTGCAGCATCACCATAATGAGCATTCTATGAAGCATCCTCAATAAAAAAGCTATGCACATAGTAAATAAAAAGATTGCTGAGATGCTCATTACCTGCTTGCCTTATCATTTTGATCACGGGATAGCTCTTGTACCATGTGCAAGGGGTACCCTGTTGGCGGTTCTCTATGATATGCATGTATGTACAATGACAAGAACTTGCAGGTAACCAAAGTTGAGTAGCATGCGGAGCGGCCCTCGTACTCAAGGGACTTGGGATTTCCAGTTTATGGTCTATCAAGCATATAACTCATACTGGACCTCACTTTCACCTTAACCATATAAAGATGCCTATGATAGGGGCAATGAGAGATCAAAGCCAATGAGTACCTTCCTTTCAGCATTAGGAATCCTTTCAAACTTTTAAAAATCGTTTTCACTTCCTTATTGAGTCACCACTTATTCTATGAGCACCTTCTTAAGAGAATAGTTGTCATTCTTGTGTTTGTCTCAAAACTTGGTTAATTATGTCATGACTTTGATCCTTGTATCTCTGATAACTTTACTTCTAGTCTTCACATGAACTTCAGAGGTTCCTTGGCATTTATATTGTCCTCTACAAGCAAAGGCAAGTGAGATACCACTCTATCATACCTTACTATGAGCATTGCAATGTTGCTTATGTTTATGTTCCATGTTATTTATTATTATTGAGTTGGTTTCTCTTCATAGCTTGCATTGACTATTGAGTAGACTTGGTTGCATGCTTCTTATTTTGAATGGTTTAAGTATCTACTCTTGTGCTGAGAATATATACATCATATGAAGCAAATGTGTTCATGAAAGTTTTTTTATCGCACTCAGTTTTCAACTGAATTGCTTGAGGACAAGCAATAAGCTAAGCTTGGGGGAGTTGATATGTCCAAAACATATCTACTTTCCCGAACACTTTTGCTATTGTTTCTCCTCTAAACTCGTGTGATTTGGATACAACTAACACGGACTGACGCTGTTTTCAGCAGAATTACCTTGGTGTCTAGTTTTTGTGCAGAAAATCAACTATCAGGAAAAATCCCGGAAAATATGCCAAAAATTATATTTCACCAGAAGACCCACGGAGCCAGAAGACGAAACGGAGTGGAGGCCTAGGGGCCCACACCCCTTCCAGGCGCGGGTGGACCCTGCCCCGCGCCTAGGGGGTGCGGCCATCCCAGGCACCCCCTCAGTCTCCCTCTGCGCCAATAAGTTGCCCCTTGACCTAAAAACCGAGGGGGGTTCAGCGTTTTCCAGAGAAGAGTTCCGCTCCGCCGCCACCATCAGAAACTAAGATTCGGATCCAGAAACTCCGTTCTGTCACCCTGCTGGGACGGGAAATTTGGAGAGGATCATCGTCATCGTCATCACCAATGCCTCTCCATCAACCATCAATGTTTCCCTTATCCATGAGTGAGTAATCCCCCGCTGTAGGCTTGGGGATGGTAGAGATTAGATGAGTTCTATCATGTAATCGAATAATATTGTTTGTCACTAGGGCACAAATGCCATGATCTCAGATCTGAACTTATTATTGAATCATTATGATAGTATTGTTTGTGATCTTATCTGCAAGTTGTGTACACATCATTGTCCGGATCCAAAGGCCCCAAAGTAACAATAATTGGGACAACTGGAGGGGATGGCTATGGTGTGAGGATCACATGTGTTTAGGAGTGTTAATTCTTTGCTCCGGTTCTCTATTAAAAGGAGCACCTTAATTGCCAGTATTTCCCTAGAGGCCCCGCTGCCACGGGCTGGCTAGACAGAAGATGTTGTGCAAGTTCTCATTTCGAGCACGTATGACTATATTTGGAGCATATGCATAGGATTGTTTATTACTTGGATGCTTGTTATTATTCATCTGCAATGCCCTAGATCTTGAATTTACATGTTTAGACTCGTCCATGCAACGCCCGTCCATCCATCCCTATGCCTACCGCACTCAAATCCCATTGGTTACCGTTACTATTACTATTGCTCATGTTTCACTGCTATTGTTGTTTTGCTGTTGCTACTAAAAACTGTTGCTACTGATAAACTTCTGTGAGTAAGAACTATTTCCAGGTGCAGCTGAATTGACAACTCAATTGTTAAGGCTTGCAAGTATTCTTTGGCTCCCCTTGTGTCGAATCAATAAATTGGGTAATACTAGCCGCGAAGACTGTTGCGATCCCCTACACTTGTGGGTCATCAGCCTTAGCCCTTTTAAAAATTGATGGTTGGGTTTGGATGCGATACCATTCCAATTTTACCGTACAACCACAATACCCGAATTTGGGTAGGGCTTGACTGGAAGTTTATATATCTTAGTATGGGTTCCCTTGCAGAATAGGTTTGAGCTAAGGCTACCTCATGATGAATGTCCACCTGTGCAGTTCCCAAGATGACATATGGTCATGGTTGGAGGCCAAACTCATAGGGGAGGTGCCTATACTAGGGTGTGTAATTGAAAGGTTAGGATTGATTATCCACATACTATGTGTGATGATCCAGGATTGTTCCTGGCGGATGTATCGAATGTTGTGGTGAAAGTGTATAATCTCTGCAGAGTGTCAAACTATTCGAATAGCCACGTCTGCGGTTATGGACAGTTGGAGTGTCCATACTGTTCCGTCATCAGATGTTTTCAAAATGGCTTGTGAATTGAACTATGACTTTGACTTGACCACAACAGGGTTGTGAACATGAAAACTAAGTTCCCACTTAGGTGTTGTAAAACATTGAACTAGTTTTCTTTACGTATGAACTCAGTTGGAAATAAACCTGGCTTTTTGCAAATAAACCTAGAGCTTAGGATTCCTATTCGAAGTACTTTAATTGTTAGTGATAGTTTGCGAGTACTTAAAGAGTACTCATGGCTTTGTCCTTGGCTATTCCCGTGGCCAGACTATGAAGAGGACTATCAGGATGATGGACAGCAGGAAGTCTATGACAACTAGGATCATCTCCCATCGTCAGCCTGTGACCCTGAAGATGGAGCTTCGACCATGCTACCCTTATTATTATTCCACTGTGTTGATTGTATTAAGACTAGATCATGAGATCCTTTATTTGTAAGACCTTTATTATGGTTTGTAATGGATGATGAACTATGGTACCAATCTGCTGTGTCTTGCAAAAATGGTAATCCTAGGATTGCGATGTATGGCATAACAGGCATCTGGGATTAAAAATCCGGGTGTTGACAATGTCAAAAGAAGCATAGCATTAGAGTGTCTCATCTGTTCATCCGCATCAATGAATCATGGATATCAAACACTCCTTTTCTATTCTTTGTCTTTCTAAAACTTCAGTTTATTAGTAATGAGATCATGCCAAAACTTAGTGTGTTTAATCAAACTATACAAGCTAAGAATGGATACTCGTGACCATTACCAAGGTTTCCCTTTTTGGTATAATGATTTCTCATAATAGTCAGAGGAGTATTCCCTCTTTTGCTATGAATGCAAGCCCATGAGAATACCAATGCATACCCAAATATAGCATTCCTGCTACATATGTTGGACAACTCATAGCCAAACTCCAAGATTTTCCTCTTTTTGGATTGTTCAGAGCCTAGTGGAGTTGTTAGCATCCCATGTTGTGCGAGAGTGGTGCAGACATGCATAAAGAAATATCATACTTTTAATCAATAGGTCAAGATTTGGCATGCGTCTCAATTACCGTTAAACATTAGTTTCTTCAAACAAATCCTTTCAAATAGTACTATCAAGTCGATCATCACATCTATGGTGTTGAGTATTTTTAAGGCTAAACTCTTAACACAATTAACCAACACCTTATTTGGCATATAACTCAAAACTTTGAAATATCATTTCCAGTTGACAACTCCTTCTGTAAGCAAACTATCCAGACTATCATTTTGACATTATGGGGTTGAGCATAACTATTTATTTAAGACAAAGCTATTAGGTGATAACCAACGAATTTCAAAAGATCTTGATCAAATATTCATTCTTTCCAAGTGTAGAGATTGTGGCAATGTTTTCTAGAGGGTCACAAATATTGTCACAAGCTTGATAAACAATCTGGCAAGATGCATACAAGATCTAAGTCAACTCCTATGGTTCCTATCATGAGCAAGTGTATCCCCATATAAATACAAAACTAAGCAAGCATTCAAAAATAATGGGATACACGATTGCATTAAACCTTCATCGAATATGAACATTGCACAAGACTCTACACATGAAGAAATAACCTTCCCAAGCTTAGAACTTTGCAAGAACCAAACTTGAGTATATCACCAAAAGAAAAGAGAAAATACATTTTTCAAAAGAGAGTGTGATAAGTGGTTGCCTCCCCAAGCTTAGTGAAAACAAGGGTGACACAGTTTATCAATGAGGTACAAGTAACCTCTCTTTTGATGGACAAATAACCTTTGCTTTAACGTATATTTTTTGATATAGCCTAGTGGCTGCCTTCCTTGAGAACCTGCTTGGAAACTAAAAAGAAAACGAAATGTTTTTCTGTTTTTGAAGACACAGGTATAGCTCACAAGTGATGAAATATAAGTCCCACTGAGTCGGTTCATCAACCTAAGAACCACGCCTAAGTCAACAAACTAGTTCTAGAAGTGGCCTCTCCTAAATTGTGATGAGGTGCAAGTGAAACAGGATACGAGACACGAGTGTGCAGCCTTGATACCTTCGATACGGATTATGGATGTAGTATAGCTCTTTTTCCCTAGTATACCTTGGTTATAGAATCCTCGGGAAGCAGAAAGTGTAGTAAAGTTACTTTAACGGACCTTCGGGAGTTTTAGAATTCTTTTTGTGTTTTACCAGACCAAGAGTTTGCGATCTTTTGTTGTTGTCGATGATGGAGAAAGATGGCCTAGGGCTTTCGGTTTCACCTGTAGCTGTGCAAATGTCACATCCCAAGATTTTGGAAACTTGGGACTAGGAAAAAAATTGCATTGCATCCATGCAAATATTTGCAAGAAATAAATTTGAAAACCCTAACTCTAATAGGTATTGCAAATATTCCTATGAGGAATAAACAAGGGTTTTATAAATCCAATATTACTGAATTCAATACAAGGATATAAAAATGATCCTACAATGATCTATTCAATTTTAGAAAAATTTACAAATAAAAATCATATCATTTGGAGTTTATATGCAAAAGATATAAAGGAAATACCAAAATAGAAAAAATAGAAAAAGAAAAAATTAAATGGGCCAGCCAAGCCAGACGACGGACTAGCTAGCTAGTCGGTGGCCCAGTTAGCCAACTGGACGGAGCAGCCACACCTGGGCACTGATTGATGTCTCTCGTGCTTTAAAAGCGTGCAAAAATTGATTTTCTAGACCTATCTCTATTCAAACACTTATATCTTTTAAACTATAACTCTGAATCGACTTTCATTTGTTTTTACTTGTTCCTTACTCCAAGATATATCTCTTCATCATTCTAAACCTCCATATAAACCTGCAGAGCCACAGCTGTATTAGTTTCCCTTCTCGAAATCCCGAATCTACACATGTCCTAATCTTATTTCGTTTATTCACCCATCTAGAATTCGTCGTTAGCCTTCGGCTAAAACATGAAAGTTGTAGATCTCGTCGAAATCTTTCAACCTCAATAAACCTCATCTCTTTTCATCCACCGCAGCTAGAGAATTTCCTACCGCAATATTTCAGATATGACGGTGTAAATCCAAGATGTACTCGCTCTCTTTTTTTCAAATCCAAATTCCTTTGGTGAACACGTAGCTCTAATGATTCTCTACAACTTTCATGTTGAAAGTTTTTTATTTGATCTACGAATTTATCTCTCTAAAACACATATGTTTATAATCTTTTCTAAGGCAAAATCGAGTTGATTTGAAGCCAACTTCTTTCCTAGCCACTGGATCTCATCCCGACGATCAAGATTCAATCGTTCTGGTCAGCTGCCTTGTCACTGCCACGTCATCGCCACGTCAGCTCCTAGTCTCAGTCAACATGCACGGTCAATCCGTCTATTCAGCGGAATATTCTCTGAAATATTTCGTTCAAATTTAAAATTACAGATTATAGATCTAACTTATAAAATCAGTAGAAAATTCATACTATGTCCAAAAATTGCGTATAATATATCAAATTGAAGATAATTGCATTTAGTTTATTAATATTAGATTATATCTAACTTTGGCGCTATAGTTTACAGGAAATAAATTAAATAGTTTTAATGGCCTTTTAAAGTGTTAAATTCTTAATATATTATTTATGGGTCATAAAATATGAATAATATATCAAACTGAAGCTACTTGCATCAAGATTAAGTATATCTGGTTAGCTATAGCTTTCTTAAATTAGTTACCCCATAGCAATTTAATTAGTTTTAATGGCTTTTTAGATCATTAAATCTATAATAAATTATTTGTAGATCACAAAAATATAAATAATATACCAATGTAAAGATAATTTCATGTTGATTATTATAATGCAATTACTTCAGGCTTTTACTGTAAAGTTTTGCAGTAATTATTTAAATGATTTAATGGTCTTTTTAGATTATTAAATTTATTATAAATTAACTACTCTGCAGAAAATTGCATATGATATATCGCTGGAATCACAATTCCATGCAGATTACAGATCGGATTTTAGTTTGATTTTTAGTCAACAAAAACTATATAAATGATTTAAAATCCATTAAGCATTATTTAAATCATAAGAAAAGATTTACAACTCCGATTAAGGTGAATCCAATTCCTACTGGTTCATACTAATGTCCTCTATCCGGTAAACCCTACAAACAAATTTAATTCGATAGTTAAACAGGAGTTATAACAGAACTATTAAAACCCATATATTGGCAACCAAGATTTATTAATAAATACACCATTGCATTAATTGAGCTCCTGCATGCTTCATATATTTCAGTATTATTTAGAGAACTAAATATAACCATTGTGACATATTAAATTTTCATGCATGCATTTGTGAATTTGTTTATAATTGTATCGTTGTTTATGTTGTATGCAATTGTTTGATCGATAGATTGCAAGGTGTGCAACATGTGTGATTGCAACGAGTGTTTGAACGACTTCAGCTGCAACCAAGGCAAGTAGTTGCTATTTTGTTCATACCATTGTCCTACTATTTTCCATGCATGTGTACAGTATTTTGTAGATGCATGTGTAGGAAAGTACTGTCGCTATGCTATGACCTATATACCTGGTAGGAATTCCTTGTAGCTGAACCACCGTATGTCTAGATGTGCTTAGCCATGCTGTGATAGACGAGGGCTGGGTTACATCATATGATAGCTATTGCTGTTAGTGTTGTTTTGAAAAAACTAAAACAACTTAATCAATGAATCTCCTTGGTGCGATGGGATTGACATTTTTTGGTGGTATCATTGCAGAAAGGAACCCAGGTATCAAGAGAAAATGATTGGCTTCTTTATTTTGTAGCTTACGTGTACAACCATGTGCCAAAAATGAAATGGGCTGTTGGTTGGACTTAGTAGGTTGTGGTACCTCAAACCCACATAGCTAGAGATGTAGAATTTTGGTAGGTTGGTATGGTGCGTGTCGGGTTTGGGGAGCTACTTTCCGAATGGTCGCATCTTGGACTTCTCCCTATCATCATCCAATATGAGAGTGGTGGTACGAGCTGGGCTGGCCAAGTCACATGGGTAAAGTGTACTAATCCCTGCAGTATGTATAAACTAATTGATTAGCTATGTCCCCGGTTATGGACTTCTGAGTTGCTTGATATTAAGTTCATGACATGTTTCTCGCTCATTCCAATTTCCTAAAGTACTTAATATTGTTGGGTTAACTTAATTGGGATATTTTCAAAGAAAATCTAAAAGTGATTATGAAATTAGGATAATAATGTTTATGCTCGCAAAATATACAAGCTTCCACCTAGCCAAATAAGCATGTAGTTGATAGGTATATTGTCTCCCTGCTTAGCGCTACTTGCCATATATTCCAAGTATTGATCCTTCGGGGCTGCTATGTTTTATGTTGCAGATTGTTATTCTGATTCTGAGTGATCGCTAGGTTGCTGTACTCTACTCAACATTTGTTCGCTTGTGGGCAATTAAAGATGGAGTCTACTATATACTTATACTTTTGTTTGCTATTGAACTATTTGAGCTAGCCTGCGTGCTAAGCATTATTGTAATAATTAAATACTTTGGATCATTTGTTACTTATGATGCACGGATAATTGCTTTGTTATTCATCTTTAAGATCTATGTAAGCCAATAAACCGATCCAGGGATTGGCGTGCTGCATAGAGCTACGGTCTTTTCATGCTGTAGTATTACAGCAAAACACCTGATGGAAATAAAAGATAATAATAAAGTATGCATGTAATTGTTAGAGCAAGTAATTATATATGGGCAGTACATCCATAATTGCTATTTCCTCCGCGACCGCTTATAGAAATAACCTACTAGTCTCATCCATGGAAGAAAGAGAACTAATGATATGCATAGTGATGTCACTGTTAATCCCAATTAAATCCCTCACATACAGCCGTACTACCCTTTCTATCACTGGGGTTCCCATCCTGCAGATTATTCATTACTCACACTCCCTATACCAGGATCAATCCTTGGGGTCTTGGGTACCTGACAAGTCCTTAGATCGAGGCAAGAGAGGGTGCAATAATCATCATGGCATAGAAACTAATACATGATTCCATCAATGATAAATAACGTGCACAAACTACATGGCTAGGCCGAAGCCTTTAGCCCAAGGAGAATTACTCGCACATAGAGATGAAATCCACAATCATAAACATTTTAATGGAAATCATGAGATTGATAGTAATAGTCTTACAATGTCGCCAATTGGAGACGGTATCTACTATTACAAGTGGTGAATATGGCTATGGTGGAGGAGAAGGGTTTGGAGATTAGATCTAGATCTATCCCTCCGGTGGTGTGGTTTCTGATGGATTGGTGTAATCTGGTGGAGTCGAGGGTGGCTTTTCTCATCGCCCGAGGCCTCTTTATATAGGGGTCCCTTCATGAAAGTTGTTATGTTTGACCTAGAGGTGTCGGTGGAAACTATATGGCCGGAACTATACGGCCGGAATTTTATTCCCGTCGTATAGTTGGTCATTAAAGCTTCTGTCTCCACCTCATGACCCATGGTTTCTTTGGGTTGTTGGAAACCTCGTATCTTTGACTTTAATGTTGTGATTCCCATCATCAAACGTCATTATCTGCGCATGGAAAAATATAAAGAAAGGATTGCGTACCCCTTTGATTATTAGGCATTAGTGGTAGGGTTTAGGAAGATATTTCATAAAAAATGTGAATAATATCTAGTTTAAATGTGGATGTGGATGGCTATATTTCATAGCCATCAACCTCCCCAAGATTAAACTTGGTCGTCCTCGAGCAACAAACCAAAATAAAAAAGGAACTCAGCATTTAAATTGAAATAACGAGATGATGATCTTACTCATGATTGGTGATGGCTGTACACGTGGTTGACATGGAGCCTGTTGGGAACCCCAAGAGAAAGTGTGAAGCAGCACAGCAGCAAGTTTTCCCTCAGTAAGAAACCGAGGTTATCGAACCAGTAGGAGGAAGGAAACATCACACAGGTGTTGTAAGCAACATGGAGACCTGCACAACACAAACTCAAGACTTTGCCCCAATGAATCAATGAGGTTGTCCAGCTCACTGGTTTGTTGTAACAAAGGATTAAACGTATGGTGTGGAAGGTAATGGTTTGCAGCAAGTAAACAGGTAACAGTGGAAGATGTATCAATGGTAAAGATTGGACCGGGGTCCATAGTTCACTAGAGGTGCTCTCCTTAGATAAAAAACATGGCATGAAGGGTAAACAAATTACAGCAGGGCAATTGACAGGAACTGAGCAAGGCATAACAATGCAATACCAGACAAAAAGATCCTATGGGATTCGATTGGGCAATACAACAATATACATAGACCGCCATCCAACTACATCTATGACTAGAAGTCCACCTTCAGGTTATCATCCGAACCCCCTCCAGTATTAAGTTGCAAGCAACAGACAACTGCTTTAAGCAAAGTGTGTAAGGTAAACAATCCACTTGTTTCATGAACAAGAGACCATTGTTTTCTCCCTAGTAGCAACATCACATATACAACCGAATAGATTTTTGTCACTTCCCTTGGAAACTAGAGGCATGAACCCACTATCGAGCATAAATACCCCCTCTTGGAGTCACTAGCAACTACTTGGCCAAGATAGCTACTAACAACGGAGAGCATGCAAGTTCACAAACAACACAGACATGATAGTATCAAATAGACAAAACCATTAATCAATCTGACATAGTAATCACAATATCCATCGGGATCCCCGCAAACACAACATGCATGATTACAAAGAGATTAGATCTTGATCATCAACGGAGCTCACAAGATCTATACATGAAAGCACAAGGAGGAGATACAACCATCTAGCTACTACATGGACCCATAGTCCAAGGTGGAACTACGCACAAATCATACCGGATAAGAAGGCCTCCGGGATGATCTCCCTTACGGCAGGGTGCCGGGAAGAGCTTCATATCATCCCGATCTAGGGACGATGGTGGTGGCGGCTATAGACGGTTTTGTGGAATATTGATCGGGTACTTAGGGTTTAGGAATTGGAGGCTTCTTATAGGCGAAGAGGTGAGGCAGGAGGGAAGCTAGGGGGCCCACACCCTGCCCAGGCATGGCCTATGGTTTAGGGCCCACCCTTGCCTTTAATAAAAACGAAGTGTCTAGAAAGACCTAAGCTTTTTATTGATGAAGAAGGGGATGCCTTGGGCATCCCCAAGTTTTGACGCTTGTACCTCTTGGATATTTCTTGGGGTGACACCGGAGTGGCATCCCCAAGCTTGATCTTTTGTCCATTCTTCATCTCATTACATCATTCTTTCTCTACACCTAAATTTTTTTCCTTCATACAAAACTTCACACAATCTTCATTAGCAACATTAGTGTAATCAAAAGATAATAGACCTTTAGGCAAAGCTTTGGAATAGCAAGACTTTTCACTAAAAACACAATATACTGTAGAAACTCCTTCAAAAATCTCAATTCACCTAAAGAAAACTCATAAATGAATCAATAAAAAGCAAATGCAAATAATGGCAGAAATCTGTCAAAATAGACCAGCAGGTAGAAATCGATTTTTTAGAAAATATTATGTTGCTCAAATCAAAAAGTGCTAAACTAACGAAAGTTATCTAACATACTGGGGGATTTATTGGTAAATTTTGAGCTCAATCTGATTTACAGAGACTCGTCACGAAATTTTTTGGTGGAGGACAGAAATCTGTTTCGGGACAGCAAGTCTCCAAATCTTACTTCCCTCTTGGCACCAAAAGAAAACAAAAAGGATAAGGAGAGGTCATTACTGAAGTAATAACTTCCAAGACTCAAGGAAACTCTTGGGTTATATCCCAACAAGTACTTTTTTTAACGCATTTAAGTTAGGCACAAGAAGCAAAAAGAATCAAGTATTTTCAAATGAAGAAGCATTAACATCAAACCTTGCTTTCAAAGGAGGGGCAAAAAGCAACTTATGTCTCCTCATAGGGAAGTGTTCAATACATTTTTTGAATGCAAAATGATATTTAATGTTTCCTTCTTTCATATCAATGATGGCGCCAACAGTTCTAAGAAAAGGTCTTCCCAAAGTAATAGGACAAGAAGCATTGTATTCAACATCCAAAACATAGAAATCAACAGGGACATAAGCATTGTTAACCATGATGAGAACATCATTAATACTCCTCATGAGTTTCTTCTTAGCATTATCATTGAGTGGGACATCCAAATAACAATCTTCCAAATGTGGCAAATCAAGCATTTCATAAATCTTCCTAGGCATAATAGAGACACTAGAACCAAGATCACATGAAGCTTTGAGATCAAAGTCATTCACTTGCATATTAATAATGGGTTCCCAACTATCTTCTACTTTCCTAGGAATAGAAGCTTTGTGTTTCAGCTTCTCTTCCTTAATTTTCACAAGAGCATCTGTAATGTGTTTGGTGAAAGCAACATGCATATCACTAGCATCAGGACTTCTAGCAAGCTTTTGCAAGAACATAATCACTTTAGAAATATTGCAACCATCAATATCAAAGTCAAACTTGGCATCACTAGTAGTAGGCTCAATAGGCTTAGGCATTAAGGAGGCGGAGTAGGGATTTCTTGTGGTGATGGTGCACACACTATTGTTTCTATCAATTTTAGCTTCCCTTTCCCACTTAGCATGAAGTTGGGCTAGCAGTCTAACATTTTCATCCATAGTAACTTGTATGGCATGAGTAGCAGCAAAGGTATTTTCCATGGTTTCAGGTTTAGCAGCCATTTTATTAATCAAGGAGGACTATGCTTCATACAAAGAGGAAATATTTTTCTCAGCACACAAAATTTTTGACTGTAAACTAGGAATTTCTCTATTCAGATTCTCAAGCTAATGACTAATGTTTCTCAAGATAATAGATTGTTCTTCCATAGTCTTAGTGAATATCTTGTTTTGCTCATATTGCATTTGCATAAAGTTTTTAGTGGATCTTTCAACTTCTAGAATCCTATCTTCACTAGGCATTCCAGATCTACCACGGTAAGCATTTCCACTATTAGGAGGATAAGGCCTATAGTTATTACCATAAGTATTGTTGCCAAAATTGTTGTTTCTAATGAATTTCACATCAACTTGCTCTTCTTGATCAACCAAAGAGACTAAGGGAACACTATTAGGATCTAGAGGAGCTTTCCCATTAACAAGCATAGCCATAATAACATCAATCTT
The DNA here is from genome assembly GCA_023614405.1 of Avena insularis. Classification (NCBI taxonomy): domain Eukaryota; kingdom Viridiplantae; phylum Streptophyta; class Magnoliopsida; order Poales; family Poaceae; genus Avena; species Avena insularis. The sequence goes on along the minus strand of CM042687.1, from coordinate 235,046,231 downwards.
ATCACTCAAAGAGGAGGTTTCTTCAACAGAATTTACCTTCTTACCATGTGGAGCTCTCTCAGTATGCCATTCAGAGTAATTAACCAGCATATTGTCAAGGAGCTTTGTTGCAGCACCCAAAGTGAGGCCCATAAAACTACCTCCAGCAGCTGAATCCAACAGGTTTCTTGAAGAGAAGTTCAAACCTGCATATAAAGTTTGGATAATCATCCAAGCAGTGAGTCTATGAGTGGGACAATTCTTAACCAAAGACTTCATTATTTCCCAAGCTTGAGCAACATGTTCATTATCAAGTTGTTTAAATTTCATAATGTCACTTCTCATAGATATAATCTTAGCAGGAGGATAGTACATTCCAATAAAAGCATCTTTGCACTTAGTCCAAGAATCAATACAATTTCTAGGCAAGGATAGCAACCATTCTTTAGCTTTACCTCTCAAGGAGAAAGGAAACAGCTTGAGCTTAATAATATCACCATCTACATCCTTATAGTTTTGCATCTCACAAAGTTTAATAAAGTTATTGATATGGGCAGCAGCATCATCAGAACTAGCACCAGAAAATTGCTCTCTCATCACAAGATTCAACAAAACAGGCTTAATTTCATAAAAGGTAGCATCAGGAGTAGGTGGAGCATCAGGAGTGCTAAGGAAATCATTGTTGTTTGTTCTAGTGAAGTCACACGACTTGGTATTCTCAGCAGAGTTCATTTTGGCAAAGGCAGGCAAGCCAAAAACAGCAGCATCAGCTAGAGCAAGAACTAATTTTTTGTGTTTTGAATAAAGAAAGCAAACCAAACTAAACTAATTTTTGTGGGCCCACCCTAGGTCATGCTTGGGCTGCGCCTGGGAAGAGTGTGGCCCCCCTGGCTGCCCTCCTGCCTCGCCTCTTCCCCTATAAGAAACCCCCGATGCCTAAACCCTAAGTACACGATCAATATTCCACAAAACCGTCTGTAGCCGCCGCCACCATCGTCCCTAGATCGGGGATTCAAGCTCTTCTGGCACCTGTCGGAGGAGATCATCCCGGAGGCCTTCTTCTTCATCATGCCAGCCTCCGGTATGAAGCGTGAGTATTTCCACCTTGGACTATGGGTCCATGTAGTAGCTAGATGGTTGTATCTCCTCCTTGTGCTTTCATGTCTAGATCTTGTGAGCTCCGTTCATGATCAAGATTTCATCTATTTGTAATCATGCATGTTGTGTTTGTGGGGAACCGATGGATATTGAGATTACTATGTCAGATTGATTAATGGTTTTGTCTTATTGATTCTATCATCTCTGTGTTGTTTGTGATCTTACATGCTCTCCGTTGTTAGTAGCTATCTCTACCAAGTAGTTGCTAGTGACTCCAAAAAGGGGGTATTTATGCTCGATAGTGGATTCATGCCTCTACTTAATCAAGGGAAGTGACAGAAATCTCTACGGTTGTAGATGTGTTGTTGCCACTAGGGAGAAAACAACGGTCTCTTGTTCATGGAACAAGTGGATTGTTTACCTTACACACTTTGCTTAAAGCAGTTGTTTGTTGCTTGCAACTTAATATTGGAGGAGGTTCGGATGATAACCCAGAGGTGGACTTCTAGTCATAGATGCAGTTGGATGGCGGTCTATATATATTGTTGTATTGCCCAATCGAATCTCATAGGATCTTTTTGTCTAGTATTGCATTGTTATGACTTGCTCAGTCCTGTCAATTTCCCTATTGTAATTTGTTTACCCAGCATGCCATGTTTGTTTATCTAAGGAGAACACCTCTAGTGAACTATGGATCCCGGTCCAATCTTTACCATTGATACATCTTCCACTGTTACTGTTTACTTGCTGCAAACCATCAGCACCTTCCATCATCTGATTAATCCTTTATTACAAAGAATTGAGATTGACAACCTCACTGTTAGTTGGGGCAAAGTCTTGAGTTTGTGTTGTGCAGATTTCCACGTTGCTTGCAACACCTTTGAGGTGTTTCCTTCCTCTTACTGGTTCGATGACCTTGGTTTCTTACTGAGGGAAAACTTGCTGCTATACCGCATCATACCTTCCTCTTGGGGTCTCCCAACGAAGTGCTGCTGCACGCATCAGGGTACAATAATCATCATGTCATACAAACTAATACATGATCCCATCTATGTTAAATAACATGCATAAACTACATGGCTGGGCCTAAGCCCTTAGCCCAAGGAGAATTACTCACACATAGAGATGAAATCAACAATCATAAACATTGTAATGGAAATTATGATATTGATAGTAATAGTCTTATAATGTCGCCAATTGGAGATGAGATCTACTATTACAAGTGGTGAAATATGGCTATGGTGGAGGAGAAGGGTTTAGAAATTAGATCTAGATCTATCCCTCCGACGTTGTGGTTTCTGATGGCTTGGTGTAATCTAGTGGAGTCGGGGGCGGATTTTCTCGTCATCCGAGGCCTCTTTATATAAGGGTCCCTCACGAAAGTTGTTATGTTTGACCTAGAGGTGTTGGTGGCAACTATTCGGCCGGAATTTTATTCCCGTCGTATTGTTGGTCGTTAAAGCTTCTGTCTCCACCTAACGACCCCTAGTTTCTTTGGGTTGTTGGAAATCTCGTATCTTTGACTTTAATGTTGTGATTCCCATCATCACATGTCATTATCTACACAGGGGAAAATAGAAAGAAATGATTGCATACCCCTTTGATCATTAGGCAATAGTGGCAGGGTTTAGAAAGATATTTCATAAAAAGTATGAATAATATTCAGTTTAAATATGGATGTGGATGGCTATATTTCATAGCCATCAAGCCCATATGTGCTTATTTAAAAGAGGTTAGAGCTGAAAGGTTTTACCAGAAACTGATTGTAGAAACGTTTAATTGAAGCAACCAAGTAGCTCATGCGAGTGTTTGCACGGTTGGCACTACCGTACACGTCGTCACACAAGGTTCAAGTCCCTGCAAAAATAACACAAAAATAAAAGTATCGGTTTGGTGTACAAACAAAGTTTGTTCACCCAACCGATAAAAAGAAAGTAAAAAGAAAACATAAACTTCTATAGAGAATTACAGTCTAGGAAATTTTTGAGGTAGAACTTTATTGCTTACATATGCTCGGTTTCTCTAGAACATGGGAGAAGCTCCTAAGTGGTCTTTTGAGGTTTTAGAGGAAGAATAAATAAAAATAGAAGAATTTCTGACCTTTTGTTACCTTACCCAAACCTTGTAATCGGGATTGAAGCAACTATACGGCCGAGATTTTTATTTCCACACGTATAGTTGGTCGTTAAACGTGCAATAATCTGGAAAAAAATCGACAAAGGCAACGATATCTATATGACCGCAACTATACGACCGGACCAAATCGGTCCCGTCTTCATATGGTTGGTCCTTAAACTTATAGTGATGTTGCAAACCGAAAGGGAGATGGCGAAACAACTATATGACCAGAACTATACAGTCGGAATTTTTATTTCCGCCGTATAGTTGGTTGTTAAACCTTCTGAAATCGCTAGACTTCATCTATTTCTTAGAGAATTGTTTATTAGCCTGAAACTTAATAAAACACCATGTTTTGACAGTAAAATAACAACTTTAATTTTAGACCAATATTAGCATGTATAAAACGGGATTTGAGTACAACCGAGTTATGCAACACATAGTAACAATAAATTCTACCTTTTAAAAACTACAACAAGATAACTCTAATAGCAAGATATGTAAAGAATAGAAGTGCCAATGCAACATGAATGCAACTATACTCAAGACACAAAACTAAGAAAGACGCCTAATGACTTCCGGGTTGCCTCCCAGGAAGCGCTTTCTTATAACCAAGTAGCCAGGCTTTTATACTCCATATTTATTCAATAATGGAGGCAGATATAGGAGTAGTTTTGCTTAACTCCAACGAGTGTTTTAAGGATTTATATCATAGTTTGCTCTAAGATGTACCCTCTTGCGGTGCATCGGTATATTGTAAGTGTTCTCGTTGCCACGTGAGGATGGATGCACCAAGTGCGGTAAATATGTATTCTTTCTTCCTGCATAGAGGGTGTTAAAGATTTATTATCAAACTTTGAGTCTTTACCTTGATTACTATTTTGAGGGTATAGCTCATAATGTCCTTTTGGATCTAGTAGCTTGGGATTTGCCACCGGACTTTCCTGCACCTCATTTGTTGGGCGACGTAGAGATAAAACAAAACTTTTTCCTCTAACGTGGTGATCCCAAGATCTAGCTGAGGTAGAAGGCCACGAGGTTTACCACTACTAGGCGATTCTTGGATTACCGATGAAGCGCGTCGATTGATGCAGCAGTCCTCACGATCCGATCGTCTGGTGCTGATCGCACGGCACCTCTGCTGGTATCCACACGCATTACAAGGAGGAGCGTCGTGGCGAACTGCTAGGTTAAATAACGGCAATTGGACTGTGGAGCTAGGGTTTCCAACACATGGAATGACCTAACCGAACAACGATTAACCTTTCTGGGTTACGGTGATCCACTATATATAGGGAGTGAACGTGGGCTCTGCTCGCGCGACCCATTCACTAAAGCCCATATAACACTAGTCATCGTGAGTCCAACTCACTAACTCAGTCCTAATCCGGTTTAGGTCCAACCCAACCAGATTACAGGTTCAGATCCAATCCGAACTTGCTCCCGCTCTTAAGTGTGTGACCCCGCAGGCTCATGGCTACTTGGACACGATTGGAGTCCGACTCACAATCGATCAGTCGGTAGTGGCTCCTAGCAGAACGTGCCGACTCCCAAGTACCAAAGAGTAATGACGACTTGCCTTTCCAATGCGACTTACGTCCGAGTCCCTTTTGCCTCATGATATACCTTGTCAGACTATAGGCAAATAATTGTCATCCCTTAAATAGCCTGACTCTCTTCTCGATCCGAGATAAGTGATTCACCCGAATAACTCTTAGTCGATCGCCTCGGTTAACACTTAACCGAGTCGTGCATGGCCATGCTTTCCGAATCATATCTCACGAGAGGGCCCAGAGAATATCTCTCCGAGTGGAGGGGCAAAATTCCATCTTGGTTATTCACATCACACAGCTTGATTCTCAGTCGACCCAAACTCTGCCTTTATAACTTCCCACTTATGGATCAGCGTTTGACAGAACCTAAGTCGGGGATCCTCAACTCGGACTATGCAATAACCTCAGGTCTAAGGATTACATTGATTGAGATATACAAATGACAACTTGTTCGTTGTACCTCAATATGGGTCAATCCGACTCGCTAAACTCTTTAGCCGAATCTGTGTAAGTTGGAACAGCATCTCCATGCCCATGACAAGTGGAACCGAGTCATCAAGCCAACTTTCACATTGATCTAAGTTGTGTGTCCAGCACAACCTCAATGACCAAGGATATTTAGTACAAACAACATGAATGCATAGTTCCACAACCGAATCACATATTCAATGATACACATCACATGTTTATACAAGGACTACTTAAATATCTTTATGAATACAATGGGAAATCTCATCATACATGATTGCCTCTAGGGCATATTCCCAACAGTCTCCCACTTGCACTAGAGTCAATCCCCTGACATCACATGTCTAAGCATCTAATGCCCATGGTTTCAAAAGCGCCTCATGCTTCGCTGTGGTAACGGCTTTGTCAACGGATCCGCAATATTTGCATCCGTGTGTACCTTGCATAACTTGATATCACCGATCCACTTAACCGCGAATCAGGTGGTACCGCATGAGTATGTGCTTGTTCTTCTGGTGTTGTCTAGGTTCCTTGGCTTGTGCAATAGCACCATTGTTGTCACAATACACGTCCAACGGATTGGACGAGCCCTGAACCACACCAAGATCCATGAGGAAATTCCTCATCCAAACAGCTTCCTTTGCTGCCTCCGAGGCGGCAATATACTCAACCTATTGTAGAAGCGCATACGCCTCTTGCTTGGAACTCTTCCAGCTCACAGCACCTCCGTTTATAATAAACACGTATCCGGATTGCGAACGAGAATCATCAGAGTCGGTAAGATAACTCGCATCCGTGTAACCCTTTACACTGAGTTCATCTTCACCATCATAAACCAAGAACATATCCTTAGTCCTTCTCAAGTACTTTAGGATATTTTTAGCCGCTGTCCAGTGGATTTCTCCAGGATCAGCCTGGTATCTTCTCACAACACTTAGAGCATATGAAACATCCGGCCTAGTACAAATCATGGCATACATGATGGATCCGACTGCAGAAGCATACGGAATCGCACTCATTCGACTTCGCTCATCAGTTGTCGAAGGACACCGAGTCTTGCTAAGTTTTACACCATGGGACATCGGTAAGAACCCCTTCTTAGACGATTCCATGTTGAAATTCTTCAACACTTTGTCCAAATAAGTACTCTGACTCAATCCAATGAGCCTCCTTGATCTATCTCTATAGATCCGGATTCCAAGGATGTATGTTGCCTTACCCAAGTCTTTCATTGAGAAACTCCTTTCCAATGATTCCTTGGTTTCTTGCAACATCTGGACATCATTTCCAATCAGTAATATGTCATCCACATATAAGATTAGAAAATTTACTTTGTTCCCACTAAACTTCTTGTACAAACAAGAATCATGATCACTCTTGATGAAGCCAAACGATTTGAATACCTCATCAAAGCGAATATTCCAACTCCGAGATGCTTGCTTCAACCCATAAATGGATTTCTGAAGTTTGCATACCTTGTCAGCATTAGCCGGATCGACAAAACCCTCGGGCTGTATCATATACACGTCCTCGGTTAAATTTCTGTTAAGGAAAGCCGTTTTGACATCCATCTGCCATATCTCATAGTCGAAATAGGCCGCTATAGCTAACATGATCCGAACTGATTTAAGCATCGCTACTGAGAAAGTCTCAGAATCAACTCCTTGAACTTGTCGGAACCCCTTCGCGACAAGGCGTGCTTTATAGATTGAAACATTTACATCCATATCAGTTTTCTTCTTAAAGACCCATTTGCACTCGACGGGTCTTGCACCGTCTGGCAGATCAACCAAGTTCCAAACTTGATTTTCATCCATGGACTTTAACTCGGATCTCATGGCTCCAAGCCATGACTCAGAATCAGATCCCACCATCGCTTCCGAATAATTTGCCGACTCATCACTGTCTAACAGTAACACATCACAAACACTTCGTAATCTTGTCGATCTTCGTAGTACAGGTGTTGCTACCGGCTCAGCTGCCACGACCGGCTCAACCTCCAAGGTTTTTGCCGACTCGCCACTAGCCGGTTCCTCTCGAATTTCTTCGAGCTGCACCGTTCTCCCACTTACTCCCCGACTGAGAGACTCTTTCTCAAGGAAGACACCGTTCCAAGCGACAAACACTTTGCCCTCTTCTCGGTTGTAGAAGTAGTAACCCAAGGTTTCCCTCGGATACCCCACGAAAATACACTTATCTGACTTGGCTGTAAGCTTGTCCGACTGGAGTCGCTTGACAAAAGCTTCACAACCCCAAATCTTAAGAAAAGACAAACTTGGCTTTTTGCCTGTCCACATCTCATGCGGTGTCTTCTCTACCGATTTTGATGGTACTCTGTTTAGTGTGAATGCCGCTGTTTCTAGACAATAACCCCAAAATGATAAAGGCAGATCTGTCTGACTCATCATTGATCGTACCATGTCCAACAAGGTTTGATTCCGCCTTTCCGAAACACCATTCCTTTGTATGCTCTGGCGGAGTAAGTTGAGGAACTATTCCACAACTTTTCAGATGGTCATCAAAGTCATGGCTCATGTACTCGCCTCCTCGGTCCGACCGAAGAAACTTTATTTTCTTGCCAAGTTGATTTTGTGCTTCATTCTGGAATTCTTTGAACTTTTCAAAGGCTTCCGACTTATGTTTCATCAAGTAGATATATCCATACCTACTCAAATCATCAGTGAAGGTAATGAAGTACTCATAACCACCCCTGGATGTCGTGCTCATTGGTCCACATACATCACTATGTACTAGTCCCAACAAGTCTGACGCCCTTTCGCAACTCTTTGCAAAAGGTGTCTTGGTCATTTTGCCGAGTAGGCAAGATTCGCATGTCTCGAATGACTCCAAGTCGAACAAAGTTAGGAGTCCATCATTATGGAGCTTCTTCATGCATTTCCAACTTATATGACCAAGCCGACAGTGCCAAAAGTAAGTCATATTCAGATCATTTGGTTTCAACCTTTTAACATTTATGTTATAAACCAACTCACCATCAAGATTCAAAATAAATAACCCGTCCTGGACGGGTGCAAAGCCGTGAAACATATCATTCAAATACAAAGAACAACCATTATTCTTGATATTCGACTAATAGCCTTGCCTCATCAAACATGAAGCAGAAATAATGTTTCGACTGAGCACTGGAACATAATAACAATTATTCAGTTCCATAATGAATCCGGAAGGTAAATGAAGTTGCATCGTGCCGACTTCCAACGCAGCAACTCTTGCTTTGTTGCCGACTCGAATATCAACCTCGCCTCTTGCTACGCTCCTAGTTCTTACCAGTCCCTGCAACGAGTTGCAGATGTGAATAACTGATCTACCCAAGAACTATTAGGTGCATCAGCAAGATATATGTCTATAACATTGCAAACAAGTGTACCTGAGTCGGAAGTCATACCTCCACTCTTGGCTTTGTCGGCCAAGTACTTGCAGTTCCTTCTTCCAAAGTGGCCATCCGCCTTGCAGTAGAAGCAAGTGGATCCGGCTGAAGGAGATGGTTTAGTCCCTGAGGAAGCGCTTGGGACCGGGTCCTGAGCTGCTTTCCTCCTGACTTAGCCTTCTTCTTAGTCCAAGAACTCTTCTTGAACTTAGCCTTATTCTGCACCATCAACACTTGACTGGCCCGCCTCTGCCTGCTTGAGCATCCCATGTAATTCAGTGAGCTTCTTATCCATACCATGCATGTGGTAGTTCGAAATGAACTGCCCATATGCACTAGGAAGAGAGTTCAGAATTATATCCGTAGTGAACTCTTCGCTTATGGGGTAGCCAAGCCTCTCCAGAGACTGCACATAACCAACCATTTTGATCACATGCGGACTCAGTGGATCACCATCCTTAAGCTTGCAACTCAGCAAAGCCTGAGAGACTTGATACCTCTCAGTCTTCGCCTGAGCCTGGAACATACTTTTGAGGCTTTCGATCATATCGTAGGCCTCAACATGCTCGAACTGCTTTTGCAAGTCCGGTTCCATGTGAGCATGCATAAGACAGCTAATATTCGTGGACTCATCCTTAGCCCGACGGTAGGCATTGGTGGCTGCGACAGTCGCATTCCCATTCGGCTCATCTGGAAGTGGGTTGTCTAGGACATGGTCCTTCTTTTCTTGTTTGAGAACAATTCTCAGATTTCGATACCAGTTGGTAAAATTAGTGTCGTTCAGTTTATCTTTCTCAAGAATGGTTCTCAACGCAAAACCGGATATCTAAGAGTGACTGCTACTTGGTGCCATGATCTACAACAGAAAATATGCAAAACACTTAAGACATGTATTCATAAAAGAGCAAGCATATTAAACATTTTAATATTTTATGATCCCACTAGAACCAACACCCCTTCGATGGTTGCTTAGTGATTCAGGATCCTAAATAAGCAAGTCAGCTAGTGAGCTTTAGCATCACCGCTAGCCGCCAAGTGATCTAGGTAGACAACTCCTTGTCAATCGCATCTCATGCGACTCCTGTTGGACGGGTGGCATCACATGCCCCGGGTCCCATCCGACTTTTCCCCGAGTCCCACAACCGTTGTGATAGACCCGTCTAGCTTACCGAGTGTTTCTGCAGTAAGAGTTCGACTCGAACCCACCTAGTCGGAAAGAATTGGCAGCACCTCAATTTTATGAGCCCACTACCAAAAATGTCCGACTTGTGATGGTGCAAACATCATGGAAAACCGACTAGACCTTCTTTGAGGGATTAAATTTTACCGACTATCTAATAGAGGTAAAACTGAGACATAACAATAACACAAAATAGAGCAATTATAATGTGAAATGGTATGGCTCTCCTCATGGCGATATCCATCTCCACAAAGCCTGTAATCCGACTCGTGCCAACTCTTGTCACTTGCCGTCTTACTCCATGTCGCCGACATGTACAATGCCTTGCATGCGTTCCGGGTTCTCCAATCAGCTACACTAGCTTAGTAAAGTAAATTACATAGAGAATCCGACACGCAGGTCGTTATACAATAAAATGACAGCACCTAGGCTCCAGCCGGCTGACAAAAACCGTGATTCGCAGATCACGTATGGATTACACACATACATCACATGCACATGAACCATACCATTCACAACTTCCTACAAAAACAAGTTATGCATAGATACAATATCTACCGGCGTTGTGAAACTCGCAACGACATCTAAGACGCTACGACAGGGCGAAGCCGGCGGTCCCGCTAGCCGGATATCGGGCGGGGATCGAAGGGGCAGCGCCCGACGATTTTTCCGAAAACACGGATCTCATCTACGATCCGAACATGGATTCCGACCATCGTTCTAATTCGATCAAACTCTTTGATCTTCGATCACCGCTTCTGGATTTACGTGTCACAGTCTACCCCGATGACGGAAGCCGACCGGTAGGGGTATGTCGTTCCACGACCTCAGCAGTATGATTACGGAAATCAGATCTACCATTCCCCGAGTACAGTTGGTCCAATCAACCTCGTACAAAACCGATCTATCTCATAGATCGACCACCAAAACAACATATAGATCTCATCTACATCCTACCGCATATCACATATGCGAGATCTTGAGCCTAAAACCAGAAGCTATCGCTCTGATATCACTGTTTGGCGACGCAGAGATAAAACAAAACTTTTTCCTCTAACGTGGTGATCCCAAGATCTAGCTGAGGTAGAAGGCCACGAGGTTTACCACTAGACGCGCAGTTGCGGATTACTGATGAAGCGCGTCAGTTGATGCAATGCAGTCCTCACGATCCAATCGTCCGGGTGCTGATCGCACAGCACCTCTGCTGGTATCCACACGTACAAGGAGGAGCGCCGGCGGCGAACTGCTAGGTTCGTAACGACGGCTGGACTGCTGTGGAGCTAGGGTTTCCAACACATGGAATGACCTAACCGAACAACGATTCACCTTTCTGGGTTACGGTGCTCCACTATATATAGGGAGTGAACGTGGGCTTCGCCATGACCCATTCACTAAAGCCCATATAACACTAGTCACCGTGAGTCCAACTCACTAACTCGGTCCTAATCCGGTTTAGGTCCAACCCAACTAGATTACAGGTTCAGATCCAATCCGAACTTGCTCCCGCTCTTAAGTGTGTGACCCCGCAGGCTCATGGCTACATGGATACGATTGGAGTCCGACTCACAATCGATCAGTCGGTAGCGGCTCCTAGCAGAACATGCCGACTCCCAAGTACCAAAGAGTCATGACGAATTGCCTTTCCAATGCTCCTTACGTCCGAGTCCCTTTTGCCTCATGATATACCTTGTCAGACTATAGACGAATAATTGTCATCCCTTAAATAGTCTGACTCTCTTCTCGATCCGAGATAAGTGATTCACCCGACTAACTCTTAGTCGATCGCCTCGGTTAACAATTAACCGAGTCGTGCATGGCCATGCTTTCCGAATCATATCTCAGAGAGGGCCTAGAGAATATCTCTCCAAGTGGAGGGGCAAAATTCCATCTTGGTTATTCACATCACACAGCTTGATTCTCAGTCGACCCAAACTCTGCCTTTATAATCGCGATTCACGGATCAGCGTTTGACAGAACCTAAGTCGGTGATCCTCAACTCGGACTATGCAATAACCTCAGGTCTAAGGATTACATTGATTGAGATATACAAATGAAAACTCTTTCGTTGTACCTCAATATGGGTCAATCCGACTCGCTAAACTCTTTAGCCGAATCTGTGTAAGTTGGAACAACATCTCCATGCCCATGACAAGTGGAACCGAGTCATCAAGCCAACTTTCACATTGATCTAAGTTGTGTGTCCAGCACAACCTTAATGACCAAGGATATTTAGTACAAACAACATGAATGCATAGTTCCACAACCGAATCACATATTCAATGATACACATCAGATGTTTATACAAGGACTACTTAAATATCTTTATGAATACAATGGGAAATCTCATCATACATGATTGCCTCTAGGGCATATTCCCAACATCATTAGTAAAACAAAAGTCGTAGCAAACAGATATGGGAGGCATATAGGGTTCCGTCTTTGGCTCATCATAATTGATTTCCCTGAAAATAGTATTTAAAAAAACACTACTAGAATCATTAAAACCTTCTTCAGGGCAATTATCAGGGATTCTAGAATAATTGAAGTCCTCATCATCACTAGAGTCAGAAGAATAATAAAGATCAGGAATAGGTGGGGGATAAGGTTTGAGAGCGGCTTTCAATTTATTCCATTCCTTGATTTCTTTTTCTTCTTTCTTCTTGATGCGTCTTTTATTTCTCCGATACTCTTCATAAAGCAGTTTCACTTCATCTGCAGATGTCAGATGTGTGGGATATTCAACACGAGGCTTCTTATTTTTAATTTTCCTGGTTTTAGGCTTCATGGATTTACCCTTCTTTTCTGCTTCAATGATGCAACAAGTGGAAGATGTGGGAGTAACAATAGAGGGTTGTTCTCCATCTTTAGTAGCAGCAGTTCTAATATGATTAAAATAATCAGCTATGAAAGGCATTGCTTTAGAAAGAACATCTCTAACTAAGCTATCATTATAAGGAATTTTTCCTCTTCTATTTTCATCTTTAAGAAACTCATTGACCAAGTTCTCTAGATCAGTAGGGAGAGGATTTTCTTCATGCACAATTTCACATTGCCATTGATGAAAATTATTATGTATATCTCTTAAGAGTTGCCAAGCTTATTTCAAAGTTTTTCCAAGGAATGCACCATCACACATCATGTCTATCTTATCCTTAGAAGAGTGATTTCAGCCTCCATAAAAGTGATTCAACAATAACCAATCAGGTAAATTATGATGTGGACAATCATGCATCAATTTTGAGAACCTACTATAAGCTTGTATTAAATCCTCATTGTTGCTCTGCTTGAAATTCAGGATATGAAGCCTATGCTCATAAGTTTGCTTTTGTGAGAAATACTTACCGAGAAAAGCTTCAGAGATACCTTACCATGAATTAAAGTGTCCTGCAGGATGTGATCTTAGCCAATCTTTAGCTTTTCCTTTCAGCGAGAACCGGAACAGATATAACTTCAACTTATCATTTGTCCATCCATTTGCATTCACCATAGAACACAATGAAGTAAATTTATCAATATTCTCATATGGATCATTGTCTGGATCTCCTGTAAAAGCTATTTCCATGATCATATTTATCCACATAGGATTAATCTCATATCCATCCACATCAATAGCAGGCTGAACAACGGGAGCATGTAAATGATCAACACTCGGAGCACTATACTCCGCAAGACTTTTACTTTCCATAGTTCCTATGTTTTTTGAATTTCCTATAACTAAAATAAATAACAAGACTACTAATAAAAGGTAAACTAATTTTTTTGTTCTTTTCAAATAATCAAAAGCAGTAAGATAAATAGCAACAAATATAAATAAAATATGTGCGAGTAGGAAGGTAATAACCGGACTCTTAGCTCCCCGACAATGACGCCTATTTGATGACTGGATTCCCGCACCAACAACCGGGTTATTGCAGTACTTCTAGCAGCAAATATTTAAGAGTTTGTTCTGATGGGAGATCGACGAACGAAAACAACACGACCCCGCAGCCACGTTGTCAATGCAGCCACGTTTCGCACCCAAACTGTGGTTTGGAAATAGCCTATTCTATAAGTTACTAGAACAGCGATAATTGAGAGAGTTTTAAAGTATCTAATAACAAAGAACTTTTAACAAGAACAAAATAAACTAAGACGAAAAGTAAACATGAATATGAACTGAATTAAAGAGATTTTAGTTGTAGGATTGAATGGAATGAGAGAGGGCTTCTAGGCTTCGGTCTCACTAGTACTAGATGGGAAAATATACGTGTGATCTATAAAATATTCCTCGGACAAATAAACGTTTCCCATTTGATTACCGGACTGTCACTCTGTGTGCAGTATGCATGATACTCGCGCGTCACCGCAAGGCAAAAAGACACTTCCAGACCAAAGGATCACGTAAACTCATCTTATATCACAATAAATTCTAACTTAGCGTACTAGATCATACCTCAACCTGGAATTAAATCAATCACTTACACATGGATAAACATCAAAACATATATAAATATATAATGATGTCACAACCGTGTTCAATCTTACAATTACTAAACACGAGAGAGAGAGAGAGAGAGAGAGAGAGAGAGAGAGAGAGAGAGGAGGGAGATGGATGGAGATGGAGATGATGATGGATATGGAGATCGATGCGTGGTGGTGGTGATGTCTTCCTTCTCCTCCTCTTCTTCTTGGTTGGATGCCTTGATGGTGATGGTTTTCAGGGAAATCTAGATCTCGGAGGTGTGGTTGAGGCAGAGCTTTGTCGTCGTGGAGATCGGATGGGTGGCGGCGGCAGGGCTCCGCCCCTAAAGGGCTATGGTGTTCTTCCCTTGTTTCTTAACTCCCCCCCCCCCACCTTTATATAGGCCTTAGAAGTGCCCTAGATCGCCCCCAATACCGTAATATGGCTTAAGAAAGGTTCTGCGGCAGTCCAGTGTCGAAAACAAGTCCCTAACTATATGGCCGGAAAAATGGTTCCGGTCGTATAGTTGGTCGTTAAACTTTCGGGTGTCATAGTGTTTTGGCCGACGTTTCTTCATACGAACTCCAATTTGGGTGTTTTTCAACTCATTGGATTCGTATCAGCGAGGGCTACAACCCAATGGTCTTGGATATTTATTTTGAGAAGTTGGGAATATTCACTTTTTCCAACACCTCAAATCGCTAAGCCTTGTCCCTGCAGCTCCTCCATAATATGCTCTCTTTGATTCTTTTACCTTTTTTATCCATAATCATCATCAACACCTGCACACATGTCAAAGACAAGGAAGAGGGATAAAATTCTACCTAAATTACTAAATGTGCAAAGCTCATATGAAAATGAATGAAAACAAAAACCATGCATATTTGGCATAACTGCAGCTAGATAAAGCATGAGATGGGTGGTTGATATGCATAAATTACTTCTATAAAAGTGTATATAAATTCCACTTATCAGCTGCCTAGCCCTCCAACGTCGACTTGGCTCCGAAGCCCTTCTGGACGGCCTCGCTCGGGTTCAGCCTCGTCTGCGAGCGCGCTTCCGCGGTCATCATGGACGAGGGGTACACGTGCATATTGGCGAGCCGCTGGTCGAAACCGAGGATGATGGCCTGCCGCCCGTGGTAGCGGGCGTCGAGGTTGGCCTCCATGTCCCTGGCCACCTCTTGCTCCCTGTCCTCCTCCTGCGTCTCCAATTCGGCATGTTGCATGGCCTCCGCAGCCTCCATCTCCCTCGCCGCCCCATTGGCGGCCTAGCGTAGCCGCTCCTCGGTTATGTGCTGGTGGCATTTGGCCTCCCGTGCCGCTGAGGCCCGTGACAGCGCATAATGACGTGGTGTTCGACGATGTAGCTCGTAGAGGCTATGGCATCCCGTGCCGCCTCACCGCGCGGCATCTCGATGGAGGTGAGGATGGCCTCCTGCTAGTCTGGCCCTCCCTCCATAACAACATCGTCCCAATCGATGCCGTCCTCTTCCTCCTGGTCCCAGTCCGCTAGTGCCGTGTCGAGCGCGGCGTCGATCAGGTGGGTACCGAAGCAGGACGGCCTCGTCGACCTGAGCCCAGGTGGTAGGGAGGCGCCTAGGCATGCTGGAGTTGTGGTAATGGCCTAGTGGATGTGCCTCCCCAACCCCGCCCGCATGCCATTTTTATAGACCGGTTGGTGCCCATCGGAGAGAAACAGCAAGGTCTCACCAGGAAAGGGCTAAGACGGCGGGAAACTGTACGCAGACCCGTCGATGAGGGTGTTCTAACTGAGCGACAGAACAGGCCCCCGAAAAAATGAGGCCCCCAAATCCACCGATCTAGCATTAGTAAATTCTTAATCGGAGAGAGGAAGTCCGGTCCAGACTGATGCATGCCTGGCCATGTCGATTCACCTGCTTGCACGACCTCGATGCGATTCATCCGCGCGGCTGCGGCGCGGCACCTCTACATGTCGGCGTCGATACCTTATCTAATCATCAGGTAACCCATCTCGTTGTCCCTTCTCGTCGAAATTAGTTGTTAGACATAGTAGGAAAATTGGAGGAGATTCGTTGCCGAAATATGGGCTTCACTGCGCGTGATTATGAGATATGATCCGATCTCGCTTTCTCCTCTGCCGCTCATCAAGCCGATGAGGCTGTTGAAAGTAGCCATGGTGTATGTATCGTTGCCACTCATCATCACTCCTGCTACATCAGTGACCAGATTCTATTTAGGCTGGAACTTGGCCATTTATTAAGGATCCCAATGTCCAATGGCTGGAGGTTGTCGCTGCTTGCGACTATTGGCTAACTAGAAAAAAAATGCATGTATGGCTTATTTGTCAATGGAAAAGACGACATATATGGTTTATGGACCATCAGCTATTTCAGATTTCCAGTCTATAATCGGAATTTATAAAAACGTTATTAATGACTTTGATTTAGGGCCTTATTTCGCAATTCTCAATTCGCACCGGGCCCCAAATTTCTGTAGACGGCCCTGACTATACGTCCCACGCGGGAAATAGACGAGGCCGCGCGCAGGAAAACGGACGCACGCGGGAATCTTCGATGGGACGCCTGTCGGTAACCATCGCCATTAACGGCAGCTTGAGCCGCTGTCAAGAGAGCTCGTGGACAGCGGGAGCCACTTATGTGGGGGGCTGTTGTGTGCACAACCACGGGTAAACGGTCTGGCCTTGCTCGCGCGGTTCTGCCCGACCCGCAAATGGACCTTTAGACTGATTTACAGTCCGTTTGCAGGGGTCAGTGAAGTTGCCCTAAGGACTTTGGGGCATGACAGACGATGGCCTCATCGGTAAGTGGAGGAATTCTAATGGGTTTTAGCCGCCGCCTTGGCAGCGCCTTTCTCTCTCATGCTTCGTACTGGTTCGGTGCAGCGGGTGTATCCGTTTGTTTTTTCAGTTTAACATACTTTGGTGTTTGGCTACCCTAAAATATCACGCTTTTGGAACCATGGTTTTCTAAAGTCCGAGTTATTTTCACAATATCAATGAAAGAGCTTAGGACTTCTTTTTTCCAAAAATCATGTTTTCAAAAAACTGAAATATCTATTGCCTAGCCAGTGCATGACCATGGTTTTGGAATACTTCAGTTTGACTAAAATCGAGCAGCTAAACTTAGTCGTAGTCACAATACGGAGAGAAACATGATGGCTCCGATACATCTCCACGTGCGAACATTGGGAAAGCCACTGAGATCCGTGACGATGTGCTCCTTGTAGCCACGTGAATATATTTTTTCCTTGAAACTTTGTGTGGAACATAAAATGTAA
The DNA here is from genome assembly GCA_023614405.1 of Avena insularis. Taxonomy (NCBI): domain Eukaryota; kingdom Viridiplantae; phylum Streptophyta; class Magnoliopsida; order Poales; family Poaceae; genus Avena; species Avena insularis. Next base: position 235,028,725 of record CM042687.1, on the reverse strand, counting down.
GATTGTAGACGCAAAATATTTTTTATTTTTTTGTCATCTTAATATGTTCTTAGAAAATACGTGCATATATGCACCTTAAAAAGCTAAGGTGGATTTCCTCGTACACCATGGCTATTTTCTACAAACTGTGTGGGTCCGAGCTTAGGGCATTTCCATCGGTCCAACCCATCCGGCCGTCCTAAACGGTCTGTTTTTTTCCGTTTAGGCCGGACAGTGGCCGATTTGGGAAAGGGTTCGGCCTGTCCGGTCAGCCGCGCACAGCGGCGCGGCCCATTTATCCGCGCAGGCGGGTGCTGGGTCATTGCTGAACAAGGAATACAAATCAGCTGAAAATGATGGCATCGCTGGCCAAAGACACAGATTTACTGGCAAATAACATGGCAGATGTGCGCCATCGCCAACAAGTGGCCACTTGTTCTGAAATTTACAAAAGGAGGCATTTTCATACACAAATGTTCCTAAAATGGCAGCTTCACTGCCCCAAAAGTTGCATCCACCGTCGCCATTTCCCTTCAGGCATCGCGAGCCCTGATGGCCGGATGGCTCTTCGCAACCCAAGCCCTGCGATCGGGGTCGGCGATGCTATCCTGGTCGGTGAGCATGATGACGTTCTCCTCGGCCATGATCTTGGCTTCGGCCTCTTTGGCCTTCGCTTCTGCCTCCAACACCCTAGACCTAGCATCGGTCTCCCTGGCATTGGCTTCGGCCTCCATCGACTTCTCCTTGGCCTCGATCTTCATTACCTTGGCCTTGGCGTTGGCCTCTTCCTCCTCGATGGACCTCGTCTGCAGCTCGACAAAGGTCTTGGTGGTGGCCTATTTCTCTTTGCGCCGCATCTCCTCCCTCTTGGCGATGGCATCTTCCTTCTTCTCCAGGATCTGCTTCAAGGTCTCCTGGAACGCCAAGGAACCAGTCTGGCGAGCGAGGTCGGCCTTCGTGGCCTTGTGGCCACCAGGGAGGCGGGCACGGCCAGCAGTCCCATCACTTGTAGAGGTAACAAATCCTTCGTCATTGTTGGCGTCTAGGTTGACGACACCGCCCATCGAAGCACTGGACTTGCCCCTCTTCTTGTTGTTCGTTTCTCTCCAAAGGGCATAGCTAGTCTCCCATTTTTCCTTGAGCAACGTCCAATAATGGCTCAACGAGAAGGCCTTGTTATCGTTCACCGTCTTGAAGTGCTCCATTTCTTTCATGATCTACACACATGGATGCCAACAATGGCTCAACGCAAATGCAAGATATCGACAAAGAGAGGAAGAGGTTTTACCATGTCAACCGGCTGCATGCCGCTTTTTTCCCTTTTCGTCACCATCTCGTAGGAGCCTTGGAACTTGCTACACTCGGCATGGATGGTGCCCCAACGCTTGGAGAGGGAGAGAACGTTTCGATCGCTAAGAAAGGCGTTCTTTCCAAATTTCCTATGCTCATGGAAGAACCTGCCCACCTTCTTCCAATAGGCAAAGCCCTTTTGCTCGGCGCCGCATAGTGGATCTTGTGAAATCTCCATTCATGTCTTACATAGGAGCTTGTCCTCAGTGGGGTGTAGCCCCTGGTTTGTTGGCTCACCTTCTTGTCGTCTACAATTGAGGCCACAAGTGAAGCGGCCAACGACGCGGCCGTGATGCCCTCGCCCATGGAAGTGCCATCGTTCCCAAACAGTGCATCGTCCGCAATGTTGCATGCATATTGTTGGGTCTCTTGTTGTGTCTCCGTCTCGGTCTCGCCATCGTCGGCATAGCCATGGCCACCCTCGTTGATCATGTCGTGCATGACGTCCTCGCCATCATTTCCCACGAAATCCTACACCCCAATTGACCATCATAAAGCGACGCGGTCAGTGCACTGGCAATGGCGAAGAAATGTGGAAATCATATCGTGTCGGCGGCGGCCGGCGGCTCGGCTCGCATTTTGCTGAACAGGTTGACTAGCGTCGGCATGTTCATGGCAGAGATGGTCTGCCGCTTTGTCGACGCCTCCGGGGTTGCGTCCGCATTGTATGGAGTGCGGTTCAGGTCGATGGAGGGCTCTCCCGACTCCGACGATGCCGCACGGGGATGGTTGAACCGGGACAGCTGGTGCCCTCCAAGCAAGGGCGTGTGCGGCCCTATCGTCCTGGGCTGAGCTGGTTGCCGGCCGATAGGCGTGGAAGTGACGGAGCTGGTAGAGGACGTGTCGGCCATACGGCGATGCCCAAAACGGCGCTGAGCGCCTCCTACTTGATCAAGTTGATGGCGTGCTTGGCGGCATTCACTGCCATCTCGTTGGCGTCGACCCTGTTCTGGGTGGCGAGGAGACGCTCCTTCTCCTCCCGGCATTTCGTCTCGAGCCTAGAAGCAACGCGTTGATTTCTCGCCGCCACCCGTCGACTAGCGCGCTTGTCCGACTCGATCTTATGCTCCTCCGGCGTCTGGTCCTTTGCGGGCCTCTTAGGTCGGCCGCGCTTCTTGGCGGCGGGAATGGCAGAGAGCGCAGCATCAACCATGGCAGCAGGATCCATCGTCTTCCCTTACGCTCCCGCCAGTGGAAATTAGGGAGAGGTTTTTGGAGGGAGAAGTGGTGTGGTTTCTGTGCCACTGGCGGGAGGGGCCGCCAAAGATAAAGGGATGACGCGCTCGGACAAGCGCGTTGTCCGGTCCGACGCAATCGTTGCCCAGATTAGATGCATGAATGGGTCGAGTCAGACGCGTGTCCAGATGGGTCAGGCCGCTGGGTGACGCACATGCCCGGCATGTCCGCACGGACGAGTTCCAACACGCTCGTACAGGATGGGTCGGCCCGATGAAGATGCCCTTATGGCACATGATTGTTGTTGAGATGAACACTGCGACACTAGGCCTTTTTTTAAAACTAGACAAGAGGCTTGCCATTCATGATAAAATAGAAGAGAGATGGCCAGTTTATGAGGGAAACTAGCCGAAAACCAAAACAACACAATACTATACACCGGCCCCAAGGCCACGCACCACACGAGTCGATGGCCTAAACACCCAAGTGTCCAAGGCCAACACCCAGAACACCTCAAACGCCACAAGACGGAGGCAAACATGAAGCCCCGCTCCAACATCCACGCCGACCCCTGGGCCGTGCACCACCTAGCCGAAGACGAAGATCGCCACCGCCAACCACCAAACTCACTCCACGGATCCCTCCAGCCGACAGAACATCCAAGACGAGGCCTCAAGAGGCAAAACGACACAACAGCGCCGCCCTTGCCTGATCCCACGAGGGATCAAGGATTTCCTCTGAAGAACCCGGGTGGAGAAGCGAGACCACCGCCACAACGAAACCTTCAAGAAGAAAACAGCACCCGAGGGCATCGCCGACATTGGTCCCGGCAGACAGCCAAGACAAGGCATTCGCCCGATGATGAGTCGCAAACCATAACACCCGCCACCAAAGACCGGCCAGACCAGCGCCACCAACACCGCGCCACCAAGGACTAGGCCTTTTGGATGATCAGTCTTCAGACACATCCATAGCGCTCGTACACCAGCACAGGACACATATATGTGTCTTGATACAATAAGCAAACTCGCGCGAGATTATACGAGTCGTGTCATGTCGGGGTCCTTCGTGTAGGCGTGATCTAAGATGGATGAACCTAAATAGTATTTAATACGCATATAGAAATTATTTCCAACAAAGGGTCCATAGCTCAGTGGTAGAGCAATTGACTGCAGATCAATAGGTCACCGGTTCGAACCTGGTTGGGCCCTGTTATCCTTTTTTTTTCTAAATATAGCTTTTGCTCTGCATTTTCTAGTAATAAATAGCAAACAGAGTTGTTTACAGTGGTGAATAAACTTAAAAATACAGAGAGGTAAATAGAAAAATGGTAAGTACAAATGTACAATAGCCTTTTTTTTTTCGTAGGAACGTACAGCCTGGGAACACCAAGAGGCCTAAAAGCATTTTAGTGTCTTTTCTAAGCGTTGTCTCAACTTGTATTCATACTCATGTGTCAGATTCTTCTTTTCCAAGACTATTATACGTCCTAGATGCTTATTTCTATTCGAACAATGTTTGCTTACTCGAATCAAGTTCCTCATTTGAGCATGTGAAGTGTAGCCGATAGAATTATGCAACGGATGTCGGCATAACTTACTCTCTCACAACTAAAATAAATTGCAAAATAAACACCACAATTAGAGCAAATAATCAACGCTTCAGGAAAAAACCACCACCCATTGGGCATTTTGCGAGTCTTTGATGACTTTGCCCGAATTGTGTTTTTTTTTTTTTTTGCAATTTACTATACTTGCTCAACGACAATCATGTTGTATGTCAAATTGGTGAGCGTATTTTGTACCCGCCATGTAGGGCTACTAAGGTATGGCACTCCGTTGTCCGACCCATGGACATGGTTGTAGGGTGCTTCTTTCTAAAGATGTTCTTGGGCTGAAAAATCCTCTATGGATGATCCCTGGTAGTATTAGGCGTAGGAATTGCATTAGGAATATATTTGGAACTTCATGTTCATGTGTCATTTCTTTTTTTTTTGCGGAAAAGATCCAGATCCATTTCATGAGTTCACAAGAAGTACAAAGCACCCCAAACATAATAAAAATTACATCAAGGTATTTGGACCACCTAACGACCACTACTGTCGCCAGAGCGAGCCGCCGACGCGTCGCTGTCGCCGCTCCCTTACCGGAGTCGGCTTGACGTTGTTGATGACAGTCGGGAAGTCTTCGTGCACGTGTCCCTAAGGACCAGCTCCCCAGAGCTGAAGCAGTCGCCATTGAACCCTTGAATTGATATGAAACTTGTAACACCAAACCTAGAACACACGTAGACTGGACGAGATTCACCACTCCATGGAAGCGGTGATCAGACGAATCCCCGCCCTCCTCAACGCCAGCGACAAGATCGTCGCAGATGAGGTGGAAGAGGAGACGGGTATACCTTATTCTTGACCCGTTCAACGCCGCCATAGCCACCATAGTGTCGATGCCGGTTGACCAAACTCTAATTTTAGGGACCTTCTACAACGCCGAGCGTAGGTCCGAGGTCCCCACCCCCTCCCGTCGCCGGAGCGACAAGCAGAAGAGGCGGGGACCCGTCGATTTCCAGACGTAGACGACGGGGATGAAGTAGATTGCGGCGGCTGCTAGGATGTGTCATTTCTAAATATCAAGTTTTTGTGGTTTTCTATTCTATCTTGCAAACTTTGCAATAATTACGACCGCGTGGTCATGAGGTCGTTTTTCACTGAACATGTGAAACAGCCTTTACTTAAGATATTTTTTATGTGTGGGTTTGGATGCACCACGGTATGTTTCCTACTTTATGTTTGAACGAATAAATTACAAACTACTCCAGGTGCTCTAGTAGGATGTAAGATGTAGGCACTCTCAAATGCATCGCCCACTCCTCACTCATCTAGAGAAAAAGTGAACTAGAAATGTCCATGCATGATGTCCTTTTTTCTTACCGGTGCGTAATTTATGAAAAAAAAATATTATAGCAGAATCTTGAATTGGTGCATTTTCCATATAAATTATTTATCATACAAATAGACAGTCAGTATCAAAACGCCTACTTGAAAAGTTCGCGAATTGAAAATTCAACAAAGGGTCCATAGCTCAGTGGTAGAGCAATTGACTGCAGATCAATAGGTCACCCGGTTGGGCCCTGATTAGTTTAACTTTTTTATTAGGCGACAGAGTTATTATAGTTCTTTATCCAGTTACTGTCCTCGTGATTGTAATTGGTTTGAATAAGGGTGATAGGTGCTTGTGGCTTGAATCACTACCAAAATCTGTTAGTGTCTTGGTGGCCAGCAGATCTGCTGAGCCGGTTATTTAACGGAATAAAGCTATTCCATCTTTTTTTTAAAACTAAACACTAAAGTCTTATTTGGCATGTTGACGAATCAACAAACAATGATACAATATGCAATTTCTTTTTATAATTTGTAAATAATGGAAATGTGAAATCTTAAATAAAGCCGACGATTTAACCCCACAATTTTGGTACGATTCTCAGAACTTTTTATCTGACTTTTTATCTGAACATAGCTGGACATGCTTCCGATGAAAGTTTGCCCAAACTCAATGGTGCAAAATAACACAAGGCATTCATAGCATTGCATGTCAACCTATTGTCCAAATGACAATACTAGACATTCCCTTCTGTTTTGTTACAATCTATAAACACGTACGACCAAAGAATAAACAATGGTACAAGAAAGGCACGGATCCAACTATTTCTCTGCCCTTTCCAAGGACATAATCATTTCCGCACTACCGCTTCTCGCTCAGTGAAAAGAGCGCCGCATTGCTGCTGAAAAGTTATTTGTATCCGATCTTTGGATGCAAGGTCTGATCAGCCATCATGGACGTGTAGGCCATCACCTACCGATGAATCCAAGCCGCTGGAGGATGAAGGCCACAATCAGCATGACAATAGCAATGATCAAACCTTTCCTGCCTATGAGCAAGTTCTTTGTCTTCTTTGCGACTTCTACTCCTCGCTGTGCTCTGTCCATCCATTTCATCTGAATGCAAAATAAGCAGAGGTTAACAATTCTAGTTTGACATCGGATAATACTGTGGCCTGGTCTGGTAGAAGCTAAACAAGGTCTGGTAGAAGCTAAACAAAGAAGCGTTGCTATTAGGTGAACTCTGACAGCTAATCCAAGAGCACAATATATGCCAAAAATAATACTCCCTCCGTCCCATAATAGATGTCTTAGATTTTTCAAATTTTGGATGAATCTATATGCTAAAGTGTCTAGATTCATCCAAATTTTGATAAATTTGAGACATCTATTTTGAGACGGAGGGAGTACTGTAATTGATTTGCACAAAGCTCAAAGAAGAGATGGGAAAATTGAGAGAGGGATCTTTTATGTTCCCTCAGTTCCAAATTAATTGACACATATTTGTCTAGATACACTAGACGCGTTTTAATACATGTGAATCTAAACAAACCTGCGTCAATTAATTTGGGACGGAGGGAGTAGTTAGTTTCTCACCATTCTGTCTAAATCTTCAGGAGATAATGAAGACATAGCTTGTTGGGCTTTGACAGCATCCTCCTTCGACAGCTTCATACCAAACTGCTCACTCATGTTTGCCATCATATCAGGACTCATGTTTTTCATCATGGATGCAAACATCTGTTAATTTGGAAAAAAAAATTAGAGATGTTAAAACCAAAACCTTACCAATTTTTCCTGTAACAAGACAAAAACTTCATGAAAACTAATTTCCTTGGGATAAAGATTTTTTACCTGCCCCATTGCAGGGTCTTTCATGGAATTTTTCATGATGTCTTGCATATCAGCTGGAGAACTGGGTGATGGCTGGTCCATCCTTTGGTTATTTACTATTTCATCAGGTTTCTCCGTGACATTTAGCGGAGATGAGGTCTGGAAGTTATTCTCACTAGTTGTGGCTCTTGATGAGGGACGCAAATTACTCCCTGGTCTCAGAGGGGCACTACTAGTACTAGGCCCACCAATGTTAGAAGCCAATTTCATCATATTTTGCAGTTCATCTGGAGACATCTTGCCCATCATGTTAGATGCCATGTTAATCATGTCAGGTGATATTTCTGGCATATTAGATCCGAAATTTGAAGGATTTGTGCCATTTAATGAAGAAGCAGCCTGAAACATCTTTTGTAGTTCTTCTGGTTTCATTGTGCTGATCATATTGCTGGCAGTTTGAACTAGCTCAGGTGACATTCCTTGCATTCCCAAATTCGATAACCCGCCAACATCGTTATTTGACACATAATTTTGAAATGACCTGATACATTATTGACCAGGACAACAAGAACGTTATGCATCATATGTAAAAACACAATGCACTATGAATAAATTAAAGACACTTAGTAATGCTAATGAAGAAAGCAAACACCAGATCCAAGAAAACGTCTATAAACCTAGAAGCTTTGGCAATCAGACATATGTTCTGTGTAGTGTGAACTGACATGATAATCCAGATAGCACACATGCACAACCAGATATAAAAAATATTATATGGATGATCACCAATTGTTAATATTTGCATCATGTAAAGGGAATTAGAAAAACAATTGCTATTGGCTCTAACAATAATTTATTGCTATTGGCTCATTTTCTTTAAGACATGATATTTGATACAGTATGTAAGACCAGTGCATTTTAAATTGCTAATACCTGCAAAATACTGTTTGGTTACTGAAAGAGTAAAAGGTGATTGTATCTGAAGTAGCAAAAACTGAAACCTATAACATCGTAAAGAGCTGAGGCTCTGAATATGCAGTCAAACAAAAATAAAAATAAACATAGACCAGAAGCAAAGGGCTATGTTACCTGACAGCAGCAGGATCATTTATTAAGCTTTCCGAGGAGTCAACTTGTCTTGAGTTTCCTGCTCTTTCATGTGGTTGTGAAACAGTATACTCAGTAGATGAACTCCTTTGAGTGCTTGCTGGCTCTGAACTATCTTCTACAATTTCTTCAATAACAACTCCTTCAAAACAAAGCAACACAACCAACATGAGTTTGATCATCCAAACTGAAGTAACACTAAATAGTACCGAAATATCATAGCATCCAACCAATGTCAAAATATATATTTCACTATACAACCTCAGTCCTATACCAATATCATAGTTCGCCTGGATCAAGTTACTTATTTTTAAAATATGTTTCTACCATTAAGCTATACCCCCCCCCCCCACACACACACACACCAACAAAAAAAATCATAGATACTCTTAGAATGGAGTCATTTAACCACAAGGATTTAATTTAAAGGCACTTGCTGTAGAGTAATGCAGGCTTGGTGTAAGAAAGTACTTCCTCCATTCGGAAATATATCGCAGATTTGTCTAGATACACATGTACCTACACATTAAAACACGTCTAGATACATACGTATCTAGATAAATCTGCGACACTTATTTCCATACGGAGGGAGTATCATGGAATGAAAAAGATCAGCATAATAAACTTCTATAAAGAGAAATATCAGTGAAGATACCTTTTGGAAGGTTTGCTCCTCCCCCCGCAGTGGCAAGTTTTTCTTCCGTGTCTCTGCATCATGAATGTAGTCTATCAGTACGAAGTGAAGAAAAGCAGAGAACCAAAATTACTAACCACTTTTGTCAGCGTCAGCAGCAAGATCAGTAGAATTTATATTTTTGGCGCAGAAAAAAAAACATACCTCAGAATCTCAGCAATAGTTTCATCCTCTGGAGAGATTTCATGGGCTTTAATCAAGTCAGCAACAGCAGCCTGAATGCATTTTCATGTCAACTATAGTTGGGGAAACGAAGAAAAAATATTTGCAGTAAACCAAGAGATATATACACTTAAAAAAACATAGCAAGGCTTACTTCCAGGTTTCCTAGTTCTTTATATGCCTGACCCCTTCGGTAGTATGCTTTCACATTGTTCGAGTCGTAAGTTAGAACCTGGGGCACATTTGATTGTTGGGTTAGAACTGGGCCGCTCAACTAAAAATAGAGTTTCCGTAATATTTAACTTGAAGAGAATTACACGCTTTCATTACACAATAGATAAATAGCAAAACAGAAAGTGAAAGTAGATTGCATTTAAGATAATTGTAGCACTTTGATGTGTTAGTGTGGTGTAACCACACCTGCATATACTACTGGTAAATAAGTACAATCCCTCAAACATACCTCTGAACCTTCCATTACGCATTCCTCAAACTTTGCTGATTTCAGGTAACAAGACATTAAATTAAGGGCACACTGCAACTGCAGAGTTTGTCCAGCTGCTGACGGTATGTTCTTCACGTTATCCTTGGCCTGGTCAACAACACAGCATTTAAAATAAACTAGCAATACTGGCAACCATGTCACCTTTACAAGAAAGGAGTGAGATCTAAACTCACCAGCTTGTACTTGGCGGCAGCATCAGTATACTGCCCACGGCTGTGAAGTTCATTTCCCTAGAACAAGAGAAACAAGAACAAATAAGGTGATATTATGGAAACTCATAACATGGATAGAACCGTGGAAAGTAGAGGTATGGTAATTTATCAGTCAAAAGATTGATAAACAGACAGATGCAAGAATGAAATTATGTATCCAAATCATCAAAACCAGAGCATTTTGAAGTTTTTAATTGATTCATTTAGAGTGATGCAGAAGTTGTGATAGTGTGAGCCTATTATTATCCTGTTTTATACAAATAGATTCTGAGCTTAAAAAAATGATCAAGCTTGTTTGTGCAAATCTCCACCAAAAGGAGCCAGACAATGTCCTTACCTGCTAAAAGAAAAGGTCATACTGGACTTTGTAGTGTGTACATACCTGCTGCTTTAACATCTTGGCACCAGACAACACATATGACATTTGCGCATCAGCTTGGGCCTTCATAGCAGCAAATTCCTCAGGCTTAGTGTTGGCAATTTTTTCAGTCATATTAAGCATTTCCTCTGGCCTTGTCTGATTGAGCTGATGAGCGGCTCGTTTGAAGTCCTCGGGTCTCATATTTTTCATACTCTCGGATGCTAACTTTATAAGGTCAGGATTGGCCATCATCTGCAGTTATCAATATTCACTTGGTCAGTGGCATGCCACTTGTGCTTCCTTCGGAGATAACAAATAACATTAAGCAACGAAAAGATAATGCTGCCGGACACCATAAATAACAAGCACAGGAAACGGTGCTGATATCCACCAGCAGAAGGAAAAAAAAACGAGTTTATCCAACAACAATGATCATGTTGCATATAGTTTAGACACTTAATAAACATATAAAGAATTGAGGCAACAAAGTTCCTATTGCACACAAGCATCCAGTTGCCATCACCAGTGAAGCAAGCAAACAGTACCGATTCAAACATAGCCCTGCCTGGAGACCACCCACGGGCTACAATTTTATTTCCCAAATGAAGTGATACCACCAATTGGCTTAAGTAGTATATAATCCTAGTACCAATTGACTCGAGTAGTGATACAGGTTGACTCGAGGTGTAATCCTAGTAGCGATTCAACTCGTATGAAACCTAGAGTATGCCAACAACGGCAGCGATTCGCTCTAAACAAAAAACAGGAAGGCCAAACTGAGCGTGATCTCCCCCTCGATCTACCGCTGGCGCCACCAGACCCGGGCGGAATGCTCCCTAGAGTCAGTTTATATCGAAAAACAACATGAGCGGACGCAGGAAACAAGACCGTAGTATGGATCCAGTGGGGAGGACCTGCTGCTGCATCCTGGCGAGGTCGTCGGGGGACATGCGGCGCATCTGCTCCTGCGCCAGCCGCATCCTCTCCGGATCCATCATGGCGACGCCGCCGCGCGAGGGATCGCGATAGGGGGGGATCGAGGCGAATCGAAGACCTCCGATGGATCGAGGCAGCGACCGGGAGCTCGCGGATTTGGGAATTAGCTCTCGTGTGTGTAGGGGTCTCGCTTTCTTTTTTCCTTTCCTTTTGATTTGATACCGTCTCTTTCTTCTTTTATTTTGGTGGTTTTGATTCGTAAACCTCGCGCAGTGGTATTTATTGACGTGCAGAAAACCGACACGGACCTCCACTCCGAAATCGGATGCTTCCTTGAGGTGGCCGCTATTTTGGATGGGTTGGGCTCGGAGTCGGATCGGATGGAGACCAAACGGCCGAAGACCGGCTCGCGGGTAGGAGAACCACTCGAAAAAAAACGAGCAGATCGCGTGTGGCGTCACTTCGTGGACCGAGGGTCCACGGTCAGTCGTCCAAGACGGCTGGACGTTGAGCTGCTCAGCCGCTCCACCGGCCTCCACGCGCTGCATTTGGGTCTTGTTTCTGTCCGGTTTCGATTTTTAGGTAAAGTGCGATACCATATGAATCAAGTGAGTACTACAATCTGATTAAAGAACTAGTCCTACATCCGAGCTAGACAGTAGAGGGACATATAATTTACCATTTTGTGCGACAAAACATAGGATTCGACCATATCGATGTTGCATTTCTAGTGAAATTTACCTCATATTTTATTGGCCAAGACGTTTGGCAAAGCTAGACCCAAAATGACGCGCACTTTATAACAAGTAGAGTTTGTTTTAAATATTCAACTAGTAGATTGAGTTGAAACCAAATCTTAAACTCGAATCCCTCAAATCAGCACCCCCACCTTACCGACTCCAATTGTCATGCGTCAAAATTGTATTTCCATACTCAGATGTGGCAATACATTGGTCAACACCGGAATCTCGCTTATACGAGCACAGAAAGGAGCGGCAACAAAGAAGATGGTCACCACGATGTCTGACGCTACTCCATGTGCACACTTCGGTTGGCCCGCTATCAAGATGAAATGGCATTTTTCTCCCTAAATGGTTTTGGTGTTTAATGACAACATGTTATAGGACTAATCTTGTGCTTGAGTATTGTAGGCTTACTCGTTGAATGCCAGAAGATGGTAGAAGCCCAGCAAAAGTGAACGAACAATGTAGTTTACTGGTGTTTTTCATTTCTTTGGGTCATATGAACACAAATAATCAGGTTCTTTAACTATGAAAGGAATGGGTGGAACCAACTCATTATGCTGTGAGAGAGGCCCTTCAAAATCCAACATGTGGGGGCATTTTGTTGTTCTAGGCCAGAACTACCGGTATCAGTACAATAGAACATCTGACCAGCCTCCGGTCCGAATATCCGCACCTATATTTCAAGCTGTCTCAAATGCTACAACTCTATATATAGGGCCATAAGTTGGATCAGAACTTATAGAGACCGGAAGTTTGACCACTTACTCTGGATCATCTTGATTTCTCCCTAAGGTTGGAGGCCACCTATAAAATATCGACTTCTTCCCCAAGAGCATACAGCCCATCATAGTCTCTCACTTCCATTAATACAAAGCTTCAAAACTCTACATCTCTAACTATAGTCGGTCAAACTTGACGCTCTCTTGGTTTTGGGTGAGAAGACTTGGGTCTACCTTTTCACCAAAGAAACACCGATCATCCTTTTGTTCCACAGTGAACCTTGTTACTCTTGGATGTTCAGGCATCCTAGATGGAAGAGTTTGCCACAATTGAATATGATTGGCAAACCCTTCTTCTCCCTAGGCTACAATAATTCTAGGTATTTTCCTTGTAGGGATGGCAATGGGTAAAGTCCCTATTAGTGCAAGGTTTTGGGACAAAAAATACCCATGGTTATGGAAATTTTTATGCCCATCAAGTAGAGCGAGTACGGATATGGAAACATATAACCCCTACATGTAACAATATTTGACATGTGAGTTCTAATTTATCCTAACATATCTACATATATGAAAGTTAAGCACTTCAGCTATCATTTACATGCGCCAGATCGCATCTACAGTAACCGGTACTCACAGTGTGATTTTTTTCTGTTATTATCCGTGTCTTCCAGGTGGTTCGGTGACAATCCAGATCCTCTTCTTCCTCACTCTCAAATCTCCGGCTACTCTCCTCCTATCCAATCCCCATCGTGGCTCACAAAAAAGGCTCCATCCTTCTCGCTCACGTGCTCCACCCGGGGGTCGGCTCCCTCTTGGCTCCTTCTTCTTCCTCCCTGGACATCATTCGTCGCCTCCTCCTGGTCTGGACCATGGCCTCAACTTGGTGCTGCGCGGCGAAGGGGCGGCGGCGGCGGGTGGTGACGGAGGTGGCACACGCGCACCAGTCAACAACGAGGGGGTGTACCATCGAAAGATTTTCCCCGGTCACGGAAGTGCCGCCGGAACCATCGGTCACTACCCAAGAATCTCTTTTTCGACGGTACGTGTACTGCCTCCTCCTCTGATTTGTCTTGCTAGGTTCTCTGCCCGCATCAACCGTCGGTTTTGCAAGGCAGTATTGAACGCCTCTAGGAATCATCTAGAAGACGATGTGTCACTGATGCGTGACTTATTTTTAAAATATTAAGGAGATTCAATCATAGTTCTGCAGGTGATTGCAACATCATGTGTCTTTGATCGAACATTGATCTTTCTTATTATTCTTTGATACACAGGTTAACTAAGGATAGTTCATATCGTACGACATGATGATCCAGGTCAATTTACACACTTCGTGATTTGCTTCAGACCTTGCAGACCTGCATATACTTTTGTAGAGTGTTTTTTCCTCTGGTTTTAGTAAAGCATGAAGAGAAAATCCACTATTACATATCTCCAAAGGGAGTGTACCTATCTGCATAGTACTTTTTTTCTCATCAAATCTATACACAAATTAATACTACCATTAAGAGATTTCTTTTTGTTGTTATTACCTCACATAGTAGAACTTAATGTCCCCAATTTCTGAACTGTTTTGCAGCACCACCGTGCAGGGCCGACTCTATATTTTGCGAAGCCCTTGTGCGAAGTTAACGCAATGGGCCCTAAGGCTAATACATATGTAGACATATATAGAAATATAGACAATTATATATAAAATCCGGGAGCTATTTAGTTACTTACCCACATAGAAGGACTGTTCATTGACCTCATGCTCGACATTTGAATTATGATCATCATCTTGCGAGGGTTCAGATTCTTGAGTTTGATTATTGTCATTGACATCATCAACACTAGTTACCGGAAAATACTGTCCTAAGCATATTTTTGTGATTCAGTAAGTTCAATCTCCCGTTTCCTTTTATTCCTTTTCGCAACACTGGATGTATGTTTCAGCGCCATATCACCTAAAATTGTGAGGGGATTGACTATTTATTTACACAAAGAACTAATGATTAGAACCCTAATACAATCCTGTAAGCAAGCGAGGCCGGGATTGAATATTACCAAGGGGTCAGCAACGCTGGAACGGGCACACGCGAGCAGACCAAGGCTCTGGGCATCGATCTGTTGACCAAGGGGCACACGCGAGCAAACCAAGGGGGCAGCAGCGCTAGAACAGGTCGATATGTCGATCTGGCGATCAATCGTTGAGCTTGTTCGTTGGAGCCTGGAGGAGATCGATTCGGAGCCAGTCTGTCCAGGGCCTGGGTCTGTCAAATACAAATTGGAGAGACAGAGAATCAGGAGCAGATTGATATCGCGGATCGCATACGCTCGGTGCGTGGGAGCGTGGGTCGTGCTTTTTTTCTCAAAGTAGGAAGGCTACTGGACGGCTGCCGACTGGGCTAGGCCTTCCGTTCTTTTTTCAGACAAATGTGTAGGCTACAGATTATATAGGAGTATGTAATATGGGCCCCTCCTTACACGGGCCCTTGGCCGCCGCACATGGTTGCCATGGGCCAGAGCCGGGCCTGCCACCGTGTTTGCTTGGTCCACACACCCATCTGACCTTGGCCAAGGTCCACAAAGATGCCAATTGGAGGTCTTTTCAGTTTTGTGGCCAACATTACTGAGCAGAATTGATACAACCGTCATTTCGCATACATTGGCGAGCAAGCCTAGTGGCAACAACTATGTAGAACCTCGATTTGATGAGTGTTAATTTGGGTGCAAATATGGAATAGTGGTATTCATGGGTTGATGTTTCCGGCACACTTAAATAAGTTCTTTAGCTAAGGGCTAACGTAAGAGAAGTTACTTTAATCTCCTATTTATAGATTTTCTATTGCCATTACTAACTGAATGAAGGTGCATTACCTTTGGACATTGCACTTCTCTTATGTTCTTCTGGACCGGTGAAATAAATAGTTGCATGAAACATCAAAGTTCATTATTTATGTGACCTTACGTAGCTATAGTGTAGGGGTAAGTTGCTACTTGCATGTTTACTCAGGGTAGC
The DNA here is from genome assembly GCA_023614405.1 of Avena insularis. Classification (NCBI taxonomy): domain Eukaryota; kingdom Viridiplantae; phylum Streptophyta; class Magnoliopsida; order Poales; family Poaceae; genus Avena; species Avena insularis. Next base: position 235,013,063 of record CM042687.1, on the reverse strand, counting down.
ATGTATTGATTCAATGATTATGAGCACGGTAAATTTGTTCTTTGTTCAGTATGAGGAAGCGTCCTGTTTGCTATTGTGATTTCAGTACCACTTATGAGTTATGAGATGCCAACCAAGCAGTGCAGGATTATATTTACTAGATTTTCCTGCTGCCATTCTTTACATGTGTGTATTATTTTCCTCTGTTTTCTGACTATACTTCACATACTACATGCTTCATGTTATATGAGTACATGAAAAGCTATATTCCTTTCGCTTTCTGCTCGCAGTTCTTGGATCTGTCTAATATGAAAACAAGGTAAATCATTCCTTCTTCGTCTGATTTTATCCTCTTATAATTGCCTGAAATGCAAATTTGTAGGACGTCCTTCCTTCGTATCCATGAAGTGGGATTATATCTCAACTCCCATATGCTTAATTCTGTAGCTAGGAGACTATTCTGGTGAGGTGACATTAGCAGAGTTCATGCATCTCCTTATCTCTTGCAACTCTTTTATCTAGATGTGAATATAAACAACACTTGATTTGATGATTTTTAAAACGAGTCTTTTACAGATTTCACAGATGGATGAAGCTTCTTGCGTCTATGGAATGCTGACTATACATTTTTTAGTCTTTGCTATGAATTTTTTCTCTGCATGTGAAGTGTAAATTTTTCCAGGTATGTATTTCACCTTCTGATCTTTCTTTAGAGATTATATGTGACATGCATGGGCATCTCCTATCTTACAGATAGTTCGTCCTTTATAAGTAAATCTGATGACTGATAGTTTAATCGGCGAAAGACACTTGGGCTTAGATGGTCCAAGACTCCTATTCGATTGCCAAAGACACTTGAGTACTCATATGATGACTGATAATTGTATGTCATTGTCTTGCTGGAGAAATTTAGAGAGAATGGCATCCACAAAGATGAGTACCAACTGTTTACATGCATCCATCAAATAAAAAGGGCACAAAAGGGTTGATAACTAGAATCCGGAGCTTAAACTCGCTCTCATAACCCTACTGACTTTATATTCTCGATGGCTTTGAATTCTACATACTGATTTAAGCTCTATGTGAAGAATAGCTACTTTTTATTCACAACTTTTAGCTGTCTGTAACAACCTATCCTATGATCCTTAATATTTGGTTGTTCCAAGTTCATCATACATAGTACTTGAACAACAGAATGTTTAGTTTTGCTTTAGTGCTTCTCTTCAGCACTATGCATTATTACTGGTTCGGCTTTTGTTTGCAGAAATCAACCTGCAATATTGGATTTTTTCCACTAATTGATGCAAATTTGCAGGAAGATGATACATTATTGTGTTGCACTGAAGTTCAGAGTGGGAGAAATATGTGAGCTGAATCACATGATGCATACTGGCATGATTTTGGGCAAGATGGATTCATGTAGGTCTGTTAGGTTCAGACTAATAGACATGTCAAAGAGTAGTCTTTTAGGCATGAATTGAGATCTTGCAATAGTATCTTAAATAAGTTGATGCAAAGCCTTGAACCAACTAATGAAGATTGTTCATTAAGGGTATTGGTGTCTTAGAATCTCCCGACGATAGAGTGGCAAGTGTTGAACCATAGATGATGAGAGTGGCGGACTAGAAGTTAATAACATCATGTCATTTCCATGTCGGCAGTAACCTTGGCTGTATGTTTCAAGATATTAGTGAACCAGAGGTTTGTTGCCATTTTAGTGTGTCATACAATAATAGTTACTTATTCTTCTCTTCAGGCTATAAGGCAAGTTCTATGTGTATATGTGCAAGAAAATTCAAATTTAGGTACTCCCTCCGATCCAAAATACTTCGACTTGGTTTTGTCCATCCGAATCTAGACAAATCCGAGTCAACTAATTTGGATCGGAGGGAGTATAGGAAGTTGGAATATTTGCCTTTTTCAGTCACATTCATGCCATTGCATCTAGCACAATACTATCAAATATGCTCTGAATTAGCTTTTCAAATAGACATCATTTTTTGAGAGAAACATGCAAGCATCTCTTCTCTCTGACAGCTGAGATCAGCTAAGATTACAAGTAAAATTCTATTAGCACCAGACTTAGGTTCTCTAAAAAATTCTATTAGCACCAGACTTAGGTTCTCTAAAAAGTTCTATTAGCACCAGACTTAGGTTCTCTAAAAATGACAACACGGACGCGGCGTATCGCCGCGCCATATTTCCTAGTAACCATGTTATTCTTTTGCCTAATCATGAAGATACGAACATCCGACCCCACGAAGGGCCATGGCCGTGATAATCTCTTAACCATCTTTCCCTTTAAACTGTGGCCAGCAAGTCATGTGTAACAGCCCAAGCTTGTAAGCTTGTAATATATGTAATTAGTACTTAAGCATTGCATGCATCTGTTTAATTCAATAAAATGTTTGCAAGTGATCAAGTGTGTAAATTAAAATACAATTACAAAACCCTAAACCCTAGATTTCTTCCCTCTCTTGGAAACACATTCAAATAGTTTGAATATTTTGGAAAAGTGCCAAAATGTGGAGCCCAAAAGGATTAATAGGGCCCCTATAATATTTCAAATATCTCTAGAAAGTCTTGTATTTTTGAAATTATTCAAAACAGATTCCAAATGAAATTACAAAAGAGAAAAACTGAAAACAGAAAAAGAATTGGAAAAAAACCATTTTTACAGAAAAAATGAGCCAGAGCCCAACCAGGCTACCCTCTCCCCTCTCCTCCTTTCTGCGTCCTATGCAGCGGCGTGGTAGCCAGCTAGGCCCAGCGCAGCCATCCGGCCTAGTACCGCCAGGCGACGCCTGTTGTCTTCCTCACGGCAAGTCAAGTGCTCACGCCGTCGATCCCCGCCGCCTACTCCCCGTCGTCCATCGCTTCCTGGGGGAGGATAAGGTCCTCGCGGCGTTGCCCTGGCCATCCTCATCCATTCCCCCTCTTTCCCCAGACCTCTCTCTTCCTCTCTACAGCGAGCCTGAAACCCTAGCTTCGGCTTGTCGCCATTCCTGACCACCCCAGACCAAGCCGTGGCCACTGCTAAGATCGCCGTGGTGGACTCTATCACCTACCCGAAGGAATCGACCCTGTGTGCCTCCAGTCATCGCCAAGGTCGTCGTCTTCCCCGAGCTCGACGTGCACCGCAGTCCGCCTCACCGTCGCTCCGAGCTCCGCCTCGCCTCACCGTCTCCACCAACAGCCTCGTGGTGAGCTCCTGGTGCTCAGGAACCCTCTGGTTGCCTTGCTCGCTCGCTGTATCCGCCACCCATCGTCGATCTGCGAGCTTCGCCGCCGTGTAGCCCGCTTCGGTGACCAAATCGTAGCGGCGCCGCCCTCTTTAGGTTCGCCCTGCAGCACTCGTTCGAACCCTCCCCTCCGTGCGTCCCCGCTTGCCCTCTAGCGCCACCAACCACCATCGGCCGACGTGTCTCCGGCGAGCTTGTGTGTCACCTGTGTGGCGCAGAGGTGGCGCTTGCGTCAGCGCTGCATAAGCTAGCCAGTGTGGCTAGCTGACGTGGCCCTGGGGCCCCATCGTCAGTGACTTGGGCTAGATCTGCATCGGTGAGAAAAGTATTAGGGTTAGGATAAGATGACGTCAGCCTGATGTAATAAAGGTTTAAATATTTCAGAAAACGATATAAACTTGAAAATTCAATAACTAATTATTTATAAGTCATAAAAATATGTATAATATATCAAAATGTTCAGAAAAATGAGAACTATATAATTACACTATAATCATACATTGTTAACCAACTTTTATGACAAGTTTAATTAGAATAATTAATTGAACCCCATAGGTGATTCAGAGGATCTCCCTATTCTAGGGTTTGGACCTCTCGGACCCCGTTTAAAATAACCAAGCATGTTCTAGGGTTCATTTCAACACTATTAAACTTGTCATATCATCCATACTGTTTGAGCATTGCACATGCCATGTGTTGAATGTTGGTTTCTCTTTTTCTGGTATTTGGTTCTTCGCGAAGAGGAACCGAACCAGAAGCTGAAGTCAACAACATCGAAGATCCATACTTGTCTACTGACGGACAAGGCAAGCGTAGCCTATCATTTTGAACCTACTTTTACAAAGTATATTACTTTCTCGCTACAATGCACACGGTTCCAATGTGGTCTTTTCTCGGTAGTTAGTGTTACCTATCTGCTACATAGTTTCCCTCTTGTAGCCTTATACTTCTGATCCACCGCTCCTAGCATACCTAGATCTGGCATTTGAGCGTTGCTAGAGCTTATGTGACCGACAGCTTAGCCATGCATAGTAATAACGTCTGATTTGTCCGAATGATGAATCAGAGACGTCGGAGAATCTAGAAAGGTAGGAGATGGTGACATCATAGAAGGAGTTAACTGAATATGCTAAGGCTTGTATGGGAGGCCATGTTGGGTGTGGTTTTTTGTAGTCCCATGCTCGCCACCACTAGGAACTGAGTTCTTGCCTTTGGAACCGAGACGAGCGTACAGCCACACGGGGCCTGGACAACCCCTCGACTAACTAACTTGCCTAGTAGATTCCATGAGTCACATAGTCCGGACTTTCCATTTGGCATACGCATTGAAAACGATTTCGAAAGAGGAGGTGAAGGAGGTGCATCATAACAGGTAGGGAAGCGTGGCCGCGGTTGCTTGGGGTTGATGGAGCCCCTGGTGAACCAACCTCGTCTCACATCTTTAAGTACCGGCTTCGGGATTTGACCCGTTACGGCGGAACCATACTTATTGCGTGACTCATGGTCTCGGCGAAAGAAAGGTAAAGGTCGTGGTCAACCACCCTCTGTCGGCCTTCCAAGAAAGAGGGCTAATAATGTTTGGCATTAAGAGTCGGTTGGTACGTGTGGGTAAAGTTGTACACCCCTGCAGGGTATTAATCTTTTCGAAAAGCCGTGTTCACGGTTATGAATCCACGTGTCCTTAAGGATGATTCCTCTGGGTCGAGGGGGTGATCCTAGATAGGAGGTTCTGAAGAAGCTGGTGGTTATCAAGATGTGAAGAACAAGATGAAGAAGTCGCTATCTTATCCCTTTTAAAAGATTCTGAGTAGACAAGCCTCTTCTCTCTCTTGTTTACAAATAAAGACTGCTTTCCGCAAAAGTAAATCCAGAGAAAGCCTTTCTAGCCAGAGCATGTAGATACTAGGTTATCTAAGTCTTGTGGAGTACATTCTCGTACTCAGCCTTGCGCCATTGTTGTTTTTCTACAGATGATCTAGTTGCGACTGAAGGTGGCTTCTACGTTGACATCGACGAGTAGTTGGGGTCCTAGGTAGCAGCCTAAGGACTATGGGATGGACGTCACTTTTGTTTATGGCCTCTTAGGACTTTTTCTAAGTTGTTGTGTAGAACAACATAATTTGCTTTCGTTGTGTGATGTAATGTTGGGTCTATGACCTCTGGTTTGTAATAACTCGAATATCTTACTCTGTTAAGAGTTTAAACTTATGTTGTTGAATCGTTGTGTTCTGTAATGTTACCGAATCATACTGTGATCTTTCGTGTTTGGAGTTGAACTTATATTAGATGGTGATCTGAGGTTAGTTTAACCCTAATCTCGAGGGTGCTACAGGTTTTGGTATCAGAGCAAGACTACCTGTAGGAAACCCTTTTATTGGTCGATGTTGAGTCTAGAAGCTGACAAAACTATTTGAAAGTTAAAAATTATTTGCAGAAACTCTGACTAGGATTCTTTTTACTCCTTCTCTAGTGTGTTTCTAATGCTGGAGTTCTTCTTATCCAATTTGGTTTGAAAAGGTTTTCATTCCTTATCTCATATCTCAAAACTCTTAGGATCGTGGTTTTGGGGTTGTTTTTCTAAAAGTACTCTGTACTTGGTTGTTATTCTCAGAGTTCCAAGATATCTCGGTTTTGCTTGGTGTGTAACATATTAGCATTTCATTGTCATGGTTTGTAAGTCAGCTGGTTAGTGTATATATTAGTATGCTTTGATACTACCATGCTTGATAAGATGATACGTTTATATCAAGTACTCTTTGTTCATCTTTCCGTCTTGTTTCTTTGAATTCCTTGTCTAACCCTTTTTCTTTGTTCTTCCAGGATGGGTGACACCTCTCGTGCCCGTACCCGTGCTCACGCACGTGGTGCTGCAAATGAGGGTGAATCTTCCAACCTTCCTCCACCACCGTCCATGGTTCAACTCATGGCCATGTACGAAACCAACCGTGCTGACAACATGAGGCTCCTTGAAAGGATTGAGCGCAATACCGCTCAACGCCAGAACAATCAAGTTGGAATCAAGGACTCCACACGTCTCACTCCGCCAATTTTCAGCTATTCCACTGATCCACTTGATGCGGGTTACTGGCTTCGCACCATGGAGCGCAAACTTCAGGTTGGTTGTGTTGCTCAAGCTGATTGGGTGACTTTTGCCGCCTATCATCTGGAGGGAGCAGCTAACTCCTGGTGGGAAAATTTCTTGGCTATGCAAGAAGCTCAACATGTTGTTACTGGCAAGAGTTTACTGAAGCCTTCCGAGATTACCATATTCCGGAGGGTCTGATGGATCAGAAGAGGGAGGAGTTCCTCAAGCTGAAGCAGGGCACTGGTTCCGTGTGTGATTACCAGCGCAATTTCAATCGTCTTGCCTGCTATGCCACTGAAGAGGTCTCCACTGATGCTAAGAAGCAAGCTCTATTCCGCAAGGGAATGGATCCTGAGGTTCGTCGTGATATCCACCTCATGGACTTTGGTAACTTCCAAGGTCTTATCAACAAGGCTATGAAGGCCGAGAGTGGAAAAGTGGAGTATGAAGAAACCCGTAAGCGTCCTCAGGAGGGGTACAACAAGGCTGGTTCAAGCAATAAGAAGCGTCGTGTCTCTATGCCTTACAGTGCTATGCCATGTGCTCCTTATACTCCAAGGTCTTCTGGATATGCCCCTCGTCTGAATGCTACCTCAAACAATGCTGGTGGATCAAGCTACCCTCCTACTGGCAATGCATCAGGTTTTATTTGTTTCAACTGTCGCCAGCCTGGCCACTATGCAAAGGAGTGTCCTCAAAAGAATGCTGATGAGAAGGCACCACCACCGAAGAAGAATGATAAGTACCAAGGTGCTGGAAGAGGTCGCCTGAACCATATCTCTGCTGAGGAGGCTCAGTAAGATCCAAGCGTCATCATGGGTACGCTTCGTATCAATCAAATTCCAGCTAAAGTTTTGTTCGATTCTGGAGCATCACATTCATTCCTGTCACAAGCTTTCACTCAAATACATGGGATAAGTTTTGAGGGGTTGTTTGTTCCTCTGTTAGTTCAGTCTCCTGGTTCTAGTTGGCGTTCCACCATGGTTAGTCATGGGAATCTAATCGAAGTTGCATTTCAATTATCCCTACTTCTTTGATCGCCTTCAAGTCAACTGACATTGACATCATTTTGGGCATGGACTGGTTGACCCGCTATCAAGCCATACTCGATTGTACAACCAAGTCTGTGACTCTGACTAGTCATGCTGGCATAACCGTCAAGTATTGGACCATAAGGTCACTATCTCCTTCAGCTGTTTCTATTCCTGAAGCAGAGTTGTATGCTCTTGAAGTTCTACCTCCGCTAGAGATCCAAGATGTTTCAACGGTCTGTGAATTCCTAGATGTCTTTCCCGAGGAGTTGCCTGGCATGCCACCTGATCGAAGTGTGGAGTTTGTCATAGAGTTAGTTCCTGTAACTTCTCCTGTTTCTAAAAGACCCTATCGTATGCCTCCTCATGAGCTTGTGGAGTTGAAGAAGCAATGAGAGGAGTTAGAAGGAAAAGAATACATTTAGCCCAGCACATCTTCTTGGGGATGTCCTACCATCTTTGTTAAGAAGCGGGATACCAATATACCGCGTCTGGTTGTGGACTATCGCCCACTCAATGATGTGACTATCAAGAAAAAGTATCCTCTCCCTAGGATCAACGATCTATTTGATCAGTTAAGTGGTGCCACTATCAAATGGATTTAAGGTCAGGGTATCACCAGATAAAGATCCGTAAGGAAGATATTCCAAAGACTGCTTTCACCACTCGTTATGGTCTTTACGAGTACACCGTCATGTCCATTGGTCTTACCAATTCTCCAGCTACTTTCATGCGGCTTATGAACTCCATCTTCATGGAGTATCTTGACAAGTTCGTCGTGGTCTACATCAATGATATCCTGGTATATTCCAAGACTGAAGAAGAGCACGATGAACATCTTCGTTTGGTGTTGACAAAACTTCGAGAACATCGTCTCTATGCCAAGTTTTCCAAATGTGAGTTCTGGTTACAAGAGCTCGTATTCCTTGGTCATGTTGTTTCCGCTCAAGGGGTTGCTGTTATCCCCGATAAGGTCCAAACTATCCTCGACTGGGAGTCTCCTAAATCCGTAAAGGATGTCCGAAGTTTTCTCGGGATGGCTGGTTATTACCGTTGATTCATCGAGAACTTCTCCAGGATTGCACAGCCAATGACTGATCTTCTTAAGAAGGATAAGAAGTTTGAATGGTCTGATAAGGCTTAGGAAAGCTTCTAGATGTTGAAAACCAAGTTAACAACTGCTCTGGTGTTGGTTCTCCCAGACACTAGCAAAGACTTTGTCGTCTTCTGCAATGCTTCTCACCAAGGTCTCGGATGTGTGTTAATGCAAGATGGGCATGTGGTGGCTTATGCCTCCCGTCAGCTAAAACCACATGAGAACAACTACCCAACTCATGATCTTGAACTTGCAGATGTTGTTCATGATCTTAAGCAATGGCGACATTACCTTCTCGGTAGTCGTTCCGAGTTATACTCGGATCATCAGAGTCTGAAGTATCTTTTCACACAACCTGATCTGAATCTCAGGCAAAGAAGATGGTTGTAACTCATCAAGGACTATGATTTGGGTCTCAACTATCAACCTGGCAAAGCCAATGTCGTTGCTGATGCGTTGAGCCGTAAATCTTATTGCAATACCCTAATGATCAAACAAGCACAACCCTTCATAAGGAATTTGCTCGATTGAATCTTGGAGTAGTTCCTCGTGGATTTCTTTCTACCCTTGAAGTGAAGTCTTCTATAGAGGATGAAATCAAGCTTGCTCAGAAATATGATTCTGAAATTGCTGAGATCAAAGGGAACATTGCTAGCGGAGTTGCTAAGTGTTTCTCTGTTGATAGTCAAGGTACTATCTACTTCGGTAACTGTCTAGTTGTGCCTAAAAGAACAAAATTGAGGGATTTAATTCTCCAAGAGGCTCATGAATCACCCCTTTCTATCCACCCTGGAGGTAGCAAGATGTATCGGGATCTTCGTCAAAGATTCTGGTGGTCTGGTATGAAAAAGGATATCGCTCGTTTCGTTGCTGAATGGGACGTTTGTCGTCGCGTCAAGGCTGAGCACCAAAGACCCGCTGGTCTCCTGCAACCACATAAAATCCCTGAGTAGAAATGGGATGAAGTTGGTATGGATTTCATTACTGGTCTTCCTAAGACTCAAAAAGGAAATGATGCCATCTGGGTAATCGTTGACTATCTGTCCAAGGTTGCTCATTTCCTGCCTGTTCGTGAGAGCATTACTGCTAATCAATTGGCTGATCTGTATATATCTCGAATAGTTGTCCTTCATGGGGTACCAAAGAAAATCGTCTCTGATCGAGGGAGTTTGTTCACCTCAAGGTTTTGGGCAAGTTTCCAACAAGCTACGGGAACTCATCTGTCCTTCAGTACAGCTTATCATCCTAGTACTGGTGGTTAGACCGAAAGAGTGAATCAAATCCTCAAAGACATGCTAAGAGCATGTGTCATATCTTTTGGCAAGGACTGGGAGAAATGCCTTACTTTTGCTGAATTCTCCTACAATAACAGCTATCAGTCCAGTATAGAAATGGAACCTTTCCAATTCTTATATGGAAGAACCTGTCGTACTCCTTTGAACTGGTCAGAAACCGGCGAAAGAAAGTTCTTTGGACCGGATATGATCCAGGAAGCAGAAGATCAAGTTCGTATCATTCGAGATCGTTTGAAAATTGCTCAGTCTCGCCAGAAAAGCTATCATGATTGTCACCATCAACATGTTGAATATGAAGTTGGTGATCAAGCTTATCTTCGGGTCACTCCTTTGAAGGGTGTCCATCGTTTCGGCATCAAAGGAAAACTAGCTCCTTGCTATGTTGGTCCTTTTCGCGTTCTTTCCAAGCAAGGTAAACTTGCATATCAATTGGAGTTACCTGCCAACTTTCCTGAGGTGCATGACGTCTTTCATGTGTCTCAACTCAAACGTTGCTTCAAAGACCCTGTCCGTGGTGTTGATCACCAAACTCTTGATCTCCAGAAGGATCTGACTTATCGTGATTATCTGGTTCGTATCCTTGATGAAACTTAGCGCAAAACTCGCCGTCAAAACATCAAGTTCCTGAAAGTTCAGTGGTCTCATCACTCTGAGAATGAAGCAACCTGGGAACAAGAAGATCGTCTTCGATCTGAGTACCCTACCTTCTTTTCTAAAACCTAGGAATCTCGGGTCGAGATTCTTGTAAGGGGGGTAGAGCTGTAACATCCCAAGCTTGTAATATATGTAATTAGTACTTAAGCATTGCATGCATTTGTTTAAATTAATAAAATGTTTGCAAGTGATCAAGTGTGTGAATTAAAATACAACTACAAAACCCTAAACCCTAGATTTCTTCCCTCTCTTGGAAACACATTCAAATAGTTTGAATATTTTGGATAAGTGCCAAAATGTGGAGCCCAAAAGGATTAATAGGGCCCCTATAATATTTCAAATATCTCTACAAAGTCTTGTATTTTTGAAATTATTCAAAATAGATTCCAAATGAAATTACAAAAGAGAAAAAATGAAAACAGAAAAAGAATTGGAAAAAACCATTTTTACAGAAAAAATGAGCCAGAGCCCAACCAGGCCACAGCCCAGGCCGGCCTAGCTCCTCTCCCTCCTTTCCATGCCGCCTACTCAGCAGACCGTGGCCCAGCTAGGCCCAGGCGCAGCCCATCCGGGCCCAGTACCGCTTCGGCGACGCCCCTGTCATCTTCCTCACGCGCGACAAGCTGCTGCGTGCTCGCGCCGCCGCCGTCGATCCCCGCCGCCTACTCCCCATCATCCATCGCTCCTGGGGGAGGATAAGGTCCTCGCGACGTCGCCCTGGCCATCCTCATCTATTCCCCCTCTTTCCCCAGACCTCTCTCTTCCTCTATACAGCGAGCCGAAACCCTAGCTCCGGCTCGTCGCCATTCCCGACCGCCCCAGACCAAGCCGTGGCCACCGCTGAGATCGCCGTGGTGGACTCTATCACCTACCCGAAGGAATCGACCCTGCGTGCCTCCAATCATCGCCAAGGTCATCGTCTTCGCCGAGCCCGACGTGCACCGCCGTCTGCCTCACCGTTGCTCCGAGCTCCGCCTCACCTCACCGTCTCCACCAACAACCTCGTGGTGAGCTCCTGGTGCTCAGGCACCCTCTGGTTTCCTCGCTCGCTGTATCCGCCACCTGTCGTCGATCTGCGAGCTTTGCCGCCGTGTAGCCCGCTCCAGTGACCAAATCGTAGCGGTGCCGCCCTCTTTAGGTTCGCCCTACAGCGCTCGTTCGAACCCGCCCCTCCGCGCGTCCCCGCTTGCCCTCTAGCGCCACCAACCACCGTCGGCTGACGTGTCTCTGGCGAGCTTGCGTGGCACCTACGTGGCACAGAGGTGGCGCTTGCGTCAGCGCTGCATAAGCTAGGCCAGCGTGGCTAGCTGACGTGGCCCTGGGGCCCCATCGTCAGTGACTTGGGCTAGATCTGCCTCGGTGAGAAAAGTATTAGGGTTAGGATAAGATAACGTCAGCCTGATGTAATAAAGGTTTAAATATTTCAGAAAACGATATAAACTTAGAAATTCAATAACTAATTATTTATAAGTCAGAAAAATATGTATAATATATCAAAATGTTTAGAAAAATGAGAACTATCTAATTACACTATAATCATACATTGTTAACCAACTTTCATGACAAGTTTAATTATAAGAATTAATTGAACCCCATAGGTGATTCCGAGGATCCCCCTGTTCTAGGGTTTGGACCTCTCGGACCCCGTTTAAAATAACCAAGCATGTTCTAGGGTTCATTCCAACACTAGTAAACTTGTCATATCATCCATATTGTTTGAGCATTGCACATGCCATGTGTTGAATGTTGGTTTCCCTTTTTCCGGTATTTGGTTCTTCGGGAACAGGAACCGAACCCGAAGCTGAAGTCAACAACACCGAAGATCCATACTTGTCTACTGACGGACAAGGCAAGCATAGCCTCTCATTCTGAACCTACTTTTACAAAGTATATTACTTTCTCGCTACAATGCACACGATTCCAATATGGTCTTTTGTCAGTAGTTAGTGTTACCTATCTGCTGCATAGTTTCCCTCTTGTAGCCTTATACTCCTGATCCACCGCTCCTAGCATACCTAGATCTGGCATTTGAGTGTTGCTAGAGCTTATGTGACCGACAGCTTAGCCATGCATAGTAACAACGTCTGATTTGTCCGAATGATGAATCAGAGACGTCGGAGAATCTAGAAAGGTAGGAGATGGTGACATCATAGAAGGAGTTAACTGAACATGCTAAGGCTTGTATGGGAGGCCACGTTGGGTGTGGTTTTTGTAGTCCCGTGCTCGCCACCACTAGGAACTGAGTTCTTGCCTTTGGAACCGAGACGAGCGTACAACCACACGGGTCCTGGACAACCCCTTGACTAACTAACTTGCCTAGTAGATTCCATGAGTCACATAGTCCGGGCTTTCCATTTGGCATACGCATTGAAAACGATTTCGAAAAAGGAGGTGAAGGAGGTGCATCATAACAGGTAGGGAAGCATGGCCGCGGTTGCTTGGGGTCGATGGAGCCCCTGGTGAACCAACCTCGCCTCACATCTTTAAGTACCAGCTTCGGGATGTGACCCGTTACGGCGGAACCGTACTTATTGCGTAACTCATGGTCTCGGCGAAAGCAAGGTAAAGGTCGTGGTTAACCACCTTCTGCCGGCCTTCCAAGGAAGAGGGCTAATAATATTTGGCATTAAGAGTCGGTTGGTACGTGTGGGTAAAGTTGTACACCCTGCAGGGTATTAATCTTTTTGAAAAGCCGTGTTCATGGTTATGAACGCTTGGTGACTAGATTCTAAGATCATAGATAACATTAACCACTATAAAACTTGTTGATCCACGTGTCCTTAAGGATGATTCCTCTGGGTCGAGGGGGTGATCCTAGATAGGAGGTTCTGAAGAAGCTGGTGGTTATCAAGATGTGAAGAACAAGATGAAGAAGTCGCTATCTTATCCCTTTTAAAAGATTCTGAGTAGACAAGCCTCTTCTCTCTCTTGTTTACAAATAAAGACTGCTTTCCGCAAAAGTAAATCCAGAGAAAGCCTTTCTAACCAGAGCATGTAGATACTAGGTTATCTAAGTCTCGCGGAGTACATTCTCGTACTCATCCTTGCGCCATTGTTGTTTTTATACAGATGATCTAGTTGCGACTGAAGGTGGCTTCTACGTTGACATCAACGAGTAGTTGGGGGTCCCAGGTAGCAGCCTGAGGACTATGGGATGGACGTCACTTTTGTTTATGGACTCTTAGGCCTTTTGCTAAGTTGTTGTGTAGAACAACATAATTTGCTTTCCCTGTGTGATGTAGTGTTGGGTCTATGACCTCTGGTTTGTAATAACTCTAATATCTTACTCTGTTAAGAGTTTAAACTTATGCTGTTGAATCCCTGTGTTCTGTCATTTTACCGAATCATACTGTGATCTTCCGTGTTTGGAGTTGAACTTATATTAGATGGTGATATGAGCTTAGTTTAACCCTAATCCCGGGGGTGCTACATCATGTTCCCGACACATTAGGAGGATCACACAAACTTCGTGCGCACGTCGCTAGCATAGCTTAATGACCACATCCCTCATGGCTAGTTGTATCTCCCCATATAAGTTGGTATCACCTAGTTGCATACCTCACTAGTAGAGAAAAACTTAGTGACAGTGACAAGGGTTAAACTCATGAATGCCCATTGTTATGGACTTGGATTTTGAGGAAGAGGGATGCACTAGAGATCGCGTTCGGCTAACAGACAAGCAATGCGGGACATGATATTTACCCAGGTTCAGGCCCCAGGAGGGAAAACCCTACTCCTTGTCTACTCTGATTATCAGTGAAACCGAAGGTTACAGGGGGTGTGCGGATGAGATATGGCAGGTGTGTATGCTAGGGTCCAGATTGTCCTCCTCGCCATCTCCTAATGGATTTTATATAGGTAGGCCAGGTCCCAAGATAAGTTCGAGTCGATTACAGGTTAGGGTTTACCATTTAAACTTTCTATCTAAATCTAGTTGTATCCTCCAAGGAATCGCATCTTTCATGGGACTTGGTCACCCGAATCCTTCCTGGGCTTCATCATCAGGTGCGGATCATCACGTGGGAACCAAGATTTTGGATGATAATGTTTAGTTCATATGGATAGTTGATATGCGTGCCAGACTCACCCGGTTGATTGGGGTCAGTTAACTGTCTTTAGGCAAAACAACGCTATCTACTCACACCTGAGTCCCTGGAATCGAATCTAGAAAAATGTTGGTGTAATTTGACTCAGGCAACGGAGGTCTTATAGAATTCGAATTCCAGTGACATTAGATATACACCCAACGCATCTGTCGGGATTTTTCTTCGCACCTGCAGGTACGGCATATTCCTGGTAGAGCGCAGCAGGTGCGTTACCAGGCCATTAGACTGTGTCTGTAGGTCTTACCTTTGTGTAGTAGACACAACATCTGAATGTTTGTCGTCGCATAATGATTAGGGTGTCCAAGGAGACGTCATCTCTTAGCATTTTTAGTGATAGGCGGAGTCGCTGTGTTGCTCGATTGTGTATCAGGTCTCATGACATAGACACTATAGAGGATCCGAAGGATCATGGCTGATTTATTCATAGGGTGCACGGCCAGCGCTCCGTAGCCCTCGAGTGTTTGTTCGAGTCATAGACTCGAGCAGAGACTTTAGTCATGCTTATCTTGCAAATGCCGTTAACGGACGAAATTTATCGGATGACGACCAGCCCTCCCTATGGGAGTATCCCCCGAGTTCGTAATAGAGTCGTTGACTCGAAGGAGTTGAGGTATACAACCTTAACATGTGAAATTATCAGGCTAATAGTGGACACGGAAGTACCTCAGGTGCACGTCCAGCGCTCCTGTTAGGAGTAGCCCCCGAATATCTGGTCAAGTCATAGACTCAAGCAAAAACTCAGTGAATCAAGAAAGGGGTCGAAAAAATGACCTTGGCAGTTGTCATCTTGACCTGGAAAATGCTTCGGATGCGCAGCCAGCGCTCCTATTAGGAGTAGTCCCGAGTATTTGGTCGAGTCGTAGACTTGAGAAAAGACTAGTTTAATCACTCGAGCAATATAGATCCGTTGTTGTGTTCCGCCTTTTGCTAAAGATGTGACCAATGATGACGTCATTAATGACGATCGGTGCGCTCATCCGTCAGCGAGGGCAGCGTCTATGGGACGGGATGACCGTGGGTCTCACAATCTGACCAGAATTTGACTAGTCACGCATAAATTACGTTGTTTTAACTACGCCTCCTCGATTGCGCGTAGTGGAGAGCATGGTGGCAACGGTTCGGGCGACCACTGCCACGTGTGTGCGGCAAGGTGCGCCATGCATAATGATCTGTAGATCAACGGCTCCCCTTCATATTCTTCCTTCGTTTCATACGCCGGTGACCACTGGTAATTTTCCCCTTCTGTGCATTGTGATCTTGGCCTGGAGGCCGAGTTCTACCAGCTCCATGGTGAGTGCCTTGCTACGAATGCTCTTTAATTACTTTTGTTTTTGTTTGAAGATCTTCGACTGACAACCATGATTTGGTTCGTAGAGGAGAACAATGTCGTGCTCCATCGACTTGACTCAGTGGAGAAGAGTTGTAACAAGGCAGAGACCAAGGTGAAAAGCATCGTTGAGGCCCTCAAGAACTTCAAGCTAGAAGCTAAGGAACGCGAGGAGAAGCTTACAGTCGATGCGGCTGGGCGGGAGAAGGTGATGGCGGAACAGCCGATGGAGCCATTCAGGCGCTGTCAGGTAGGTGACTCATGTCGTACGAGTTTTTAGTCTTCTTGTACCGTACCTTTGGTTGTTGTGGGTTTGACAAGCTCCTAGGTGTTGCAGAGGCAACTGGCGTTGGCTTCGACCGCCAGGTCTTGGATCATGGGTACCTCCTTGCGGATGCAGTTGCCACGGTCGAAGACCGCTGCAGCTCCACACTTGACACATTGGCCAAGGCCAAGGAGGTTCTTGGCCGCTTTCATCAGAAGATTTTCCCAAGAACGCGACCATTGATGATGTCGACTCCCTGGTGAAGGCCCTGGAAGGGGATGCACCTGTCGAGTGATACGTCGGAAACGTATCTATAATTTTTGATGCTCCATGCTTGTTTAGTATCTACTTTGCTTTGCTTTGTCTACACTTTGAGGTGCTTTTTACATGTTTTCTGGTACTGACCTATTAACAAGTTGCCACAGTGCCAGTTGCCTGTTTTCTGCTGTTTTTGGTTCCAGAAAATTTAGTAAAGAAATATTCTCGGAATTGGACGGGACAAACGTCAAAGTCAATTACTTTCCATGGGGAACAAGAAGTCCATAGGGGAGACGGAGAAGCAGGCCAGGGCAGCCAGACCCTCCCTAGGCGCGGGTGGGCCCTGCCTCACACCTGGGAGGGGTGTGGCCCCTCTGGCCGCCTCCTCGGTCTCCCCCTTCACCTATAAGAAGCCCCTGATGCAGAAACCCTAAGCACTCGATCAAATATCCACGAAACCATCTATAGCCGCCGCCACCATCGTCCCTAGATCGGTGGGATCTGAAGTTCTTCCCGGCACCCTCCTGGAGGGGAGATCATCCCGAAGGCCTTCTCTCCGGTATGATGCGTGATTAGTTCCACCTTGAACTATGGACCCCGGTCCAATCTTTACCATTGATACATCTTCCACTGTTACTTATTTACTTGCTGCAACCCATTACCTTCCACACCATACGTTTAATCCTTTGTTACAGCAAACCGGTGAGCTTGACAACCTCACTGATTCGTTGGGACAAAGTCTTGAGTTTGTGTTGTGCAGGTCTCCGTGTTGCTTGTAACACCTGTGTGACGTTTTCCTTCCTCCTTCTGGTTCGATAACCTCGGTCTCTACTGAGGGAAAACTTGCTGCTATGCTCATCATACCTTGCTCTTGGGGTTTCCAACGAAGTCCTCTCTGACAGGCAACAAGCTTTCCGGCACCGTTGCCGGGGAGGCTAAGGACGTCTTCACATTTCTCTTTACTTTGTTTTTAGTTTGCTTTCTTTCTTTTGCTTGGTTTTTTTTGCCTCTTTCCTAAACCCCCCAAAAAAATAGTCTAGTTTGGTTTTCTTGCCTTATTCAAAAACACAAAAAATTAGTTCCTACCCTAGTTGCTACCATGTCTGGTTTTGGACCAATCTTTATTTCACCTATGGAAGAGATCTCCACTTTTAAGCAAAAAAGTGAAGAGAGTTTTAAAGAAGCTTGGTCTAGAATTTCGCTTTACAGAGGGAAACTGAGCCTAAAATGAGTCTTAGCTTAGTTATTGATAGTTTCTACCACGGTATTGCTCTTCTTTATAGATATGCTTTGGATACTATGGCTGAGAAAGATTTTTTGCTATGTACTGAGGATGAAGCTTTTGATGCCATAAAAAAATTAATCATGATTTATGTGTTGGGAATATTCCCTAGAGGCAATCATGTATGATGGGATTTCCCATTGTATTCATAAATATATTAAGTTGTCCTTGTATAAACATCTGATGTGTATCATTGAATATGTGATTTGGTTGTGGAACTATACATTCATGTTGTTTGTACTAAATATCCTTGGTCATTGAGGTTATGTTGGACACACAACTTAGACCAATGTGAAAGTTGGCTTGATGACTCGGTTCCACTTTTCATGGGCATGGAGATGCTATTCCAACTTACACAGATTCGGCTAAAGAGTTTAGCGAGTTGGATTGAACCATATTGAGGTACAACGAACAAGTTGTCATTTGTATATCTCAATCAATGTAATCCTTAGACCTAAGGTTATTGCATAATCCGAGTTGAGGATCACCGACTTAGGTTCTGTCAAACGCTGATCCATAACTGGGCAGTTATAAAGGCAAAGTTCGGGTCGACTGAGAATCAAGCTTTGTGATGTGAATAACCAAGATGGGATTTTGCCCCTCCACTTGGAGAGATATTCTCTAGGCCCTCTCGTGAGATATGATTCGGAAAGCATGGCCATGCACGACTCGGTTAAGTGTTAACCGAGGCGATCGACTAAGAGTTAGTCGGGTGAATCACTTATCTCGGATCGAGAAGAGAGTCAGACTATTTAAGGGATGACAATTATTCGCCAATAGTCTGACAAGGTATATCGTGAGGCAAAAGGGACTCGAACGTAAGTCGCATTGGAAAGGCAATTCGTCATGACTCTTTGGTACTTGGGAGTCGGCACGTTCTGCTAGGAGCCGCTACCGACTGATCGATTGAGAGTCGGACTCCAATCGTGTCCAAGTAGCCATGATCCTGTGGGGTCACACACTTAAGAGCGGGAGCAAGTTAGGATTGGATCTAAACCTGTAATCTGGTTGGGTTGGACCTAAACCGGATTAGGACTGAGTTAGTGAGTTGGACTCACGGTGACTAGTGTTATATGGGCTTTAGTGAATGGGCCGCGCGAGCAGAGCCCACGTTCACTTCCTATATATAGTGGAGCACAGTAACCCAGAAGGGTTAATCGTTGATCGGTTAGGTCATTCCATGTGTTGGAAACCCTAGCTCCACAGTAGTCCTGCCGTCGTACCGAACCTAGCAGTTCGCCTCCGGTGCTCCTCCTTGCACGTGTGGATACCAGCAAAGGTGCTGTGCGATCAGCACCAGGACGATCGGATCGCAAAGGACTGCACTGCATCAACTGACGTGCTTCATCAGTAATCCGCAACTGCGCGTCTAGTGGTAAACCTCGTGGCCTTCTACCTCAGCTAGATCTTTGGATCACCATGTTAGAGGGGAAATTTTTGTTTTATCTCTACGTGGCCCAACATTATGGTACACCTGGCAAGTATGATTCCTCTTTTACAAATATTTTTGCTAGGTTGAACACTCTTGAGACCGGTATTGCTGCTATGAATAGTTGCTATCACACGCTTAGGGCTTACCATGATTATGTTCCCATAAATTCTGAGCCTTCAAAGTGGTTTCCCACAATCAAAGTCTCAATAAACACTACACTTTTTGATGCTCGCTGTGATATCATGTCTGAATTTCGCCTCATTCCTAAAGATATTTATGATTCCTTGAGTCTTTGGGGGCTTACTGAAGGGGGAGAGGAAATCTCTCTTACCAACAATGCCACTATATTGCCCATTGGAATAGCTGAAGGTGTGTTTAAAAAAATCTCAGGGAAAATGGTGCCTCTGATTATCTTGTTATTGAATGTGTAGGCAAGGGACAAATTACACTTGGAAGATCCCTACTGAAATACCTTGGAGCGGTAATAGATGTGGGAAAAGGCATTATGCACTTTGCTCCTCCGGTAAGCAATCATATCTTCCCTAAAGAGAAGAAGGAAGGTAAGAAAGGAAAGAACAAGAGGGGCAATTCCTCATTTGAAAATACTTGATTCTTCTTGCTTCTTGTGCCTAACTTAAAGGCGTTAAAGAAAAGTGCTTGTTTGGAGATAACCCAAGAGTTTCCTTGAGTCTTGGAAGTTATTACTTCAGTAACGACCTCTCCTTATCCTTTTTGTTTGCTTTTTGTGCCAAGAATGACCTCTAATGAGATTGAAGTAAGATTTGGGGAGTTGCTGTCCCGAAACAGATTTCTGTCCTCCACCAAAAAAAATTGTGAGGAGTCTTTGTAACTCGGATTGAGCTAAACATTTACGAATAAATTCCCCAGTATGTTAGCTAACTTTTGTTAGTTCAACACTCTTTTATTTGAGCAAAATAAGATGTTCGAAAAAATCGGTTTCTACCTGCTGGTCTGTTTTGACAGATTTCTGCCATTATTTGCATTTGCTTCTTATTGATTCCTTTTTAAGTTCTCTTTAGGTGGATTGAGCTTTTTGAAGGAGTTACTACAGTAGCTTGTGTTTTTAGTGAAAAGCCTTGCTGTTTCAAAGCTTTGCCAGAGGTCTAATATCTTTTGAATAAGCTAATGTTGCTAATGAAGATTGTGTGAAGTTTTGTATGAAGGAAAAAATTCCAGGTGTAAAGAGAGAATGATGCAATGAGGTGAATAATGGACAAAAGCTCAAGATTGGGGATGCCAACATGGTGCCACCCCAAGAAATATCCAAGAGGTACAAACGTCAAAGCTTGGGGATGCCCAAGGCATCCCCTTCTTCGTCAATAAAAAGCTCAGGTCTGTCTAGACACTTCGTTTTTATTGTTTCATGCACATTTGTGTTGTTCTTGGAGCGTCTTAGTTTTCGTTTGATTTGCTTAGTTTGTTTAGTTTTCTTAAGTAGTTTGGACCCCCGTTCTCGCTGTGTTGTTTTACAAATAAGTTTGCTTGGTGTTTGGAAAGGAGTAGTAAGTTTTTGCTTGAAGTGCAAGAGGATCTTACATTGACTGTGGCTTAGACTTTAGCATGACATGCTAGGTGTTGTTTTGACATTATGCTTAGTGATTATTGCTGTAGCATGTCTTGTTCCAAATAATTGGGATTGCTTATTGTGCCTTGAAGAAATTATGCGTTGTTTTAGCATGCAAAAGCATAGTATTATGGTATTCTCCTTTGATGCTTTGCTTGGGTTGACTTGGCACATGCTCACACCATGTTATGACTATGACAAGTCACCATTAGCCTCTATGATCATTTAGTCCTTGACTTGTAGTACCACTCTTTGCTTTGATTAGTAATGCTTTGTTGCACTGCATGATTATGGCCATTATTGCTCTCTTAGTTGGTTGCTCCCAGTCTTTTGCTAGCCTCCACTTGTGTGAGTAAGCTCTACTCATGCTTCCAACTCCCAAGAAACCAAGTTATTCCAAAGTGTCCACTATAAATTTCTATGCATGGTGTGTTACACCATTCCAAGTATATTCTTGTTTTCAGCTATCTTCCAATTAAAAACTATTTTGTTATGTGAAAACTTAGTGATTAAAGCCCTCACAAACTTGATGGCACACTTTATATTCTTTGCCCCTAATAAACTTGAACCATTGTGTCATCTATGTTGTATATTCTTGCACTTATACGTTGGAATTAGCAGAACCGTGCTATCACGGGGAACGTTTTCAACATTTGCACTTGTACTTTGTACTCAGTTGATATCATGCTCTTTTTTCTATGTATGTCACCGGTGTGAAATAAAGAGGGAACTTGTAAGTCCATGGAGTTTGTATCCTGTGTTAGAGAAACGCCTGGGCCGCTTGCCTAAGCCATGCCTAATCATGGTGGAAACTTGCAACATCACCATAGTGACATCTATGAAGCATTCTTCTTATAAAAAAAGAGACACATTGAGAAATGAGGAAAGAGAAAAAAGCACCATATTCCCATGGTAAATAAGAAGATTGCTGAGATGATAATTGTCTGCTTGCCTTGTCATTTTGGTTATGGGAAAGCTCATGTACCATGTGCAAGGGGTACCCCATTGACGGTTCTCAATGATATGCAAATACTTACAATGACAAGAACTTACAGGTGAATAAAGTTGAGTAGCATGAGGTGTGGCCCTCGTATTCAAGGGACTTGAGATTGCCAACTTATACTTCGTCAAGAATATACTCCATCTTTCTCACTTTAACCTTAATCACTTCAAGATGCTTATGATAGGGGCAATGAGGGCTGAAAGCTAACAAGTACCATAATTTTTGGAAGCTCCTTTTGAAACTTGAAATCCCTGCTTCCTTTATAAAAGGCCTTTCTTCCACCATTATTTGATTCTCCGCCTTCTACCTTTAGTCACCATTAAGAGAGCATAGTTGTCATTTTGTGTGTAGTGTTCCAAAGCTTATTGATTGATGCATATTGTGATATTACTTGTTCTTGTGCTATTTGTTTCTAGTCACCCTTGTGAATTTTGAAGGTGTCCTATGCATCTATTTGCTACTCTATGAGGGACAAGCTGATTGCCACTATGCTATGTTTTCTCTATGTGAAACAAACAAACGTTTTTCAATGCATGTTATTCATGATCTTTGTTTGTAACTTGTCATGTTGCATGCATAGTTACTTTGTCCTATTGTTAGAACTCCACCTTTCATGCACATGTTTAGAGTTCTTTGATCCCAGCTTTCAATGCTTGCAAATGGTTAGATCTTTATTGTGAGGGTGCATGTCTCCTCAAAAATTATTCTTTTTATCACTTACCTACTCGAGGACGAGCAGGAGTTAAGCTTGGGGATGCTTGATACGTCAGAAACGTATCTATAATTTTTGATGCTCCATGCTTGTTTAGTATCTACTTTGCTTTGCTTTGTCTACACTTTGAGGTGCTTTTTACATGTTTTCTGGTACTAACCTATTAACTAGTTGCCACAGTGCCAGTTGCCTGTTTTCTGCCGTTTTTTGTTCTAGAAAAGTTAGTAAAGAAATATTCTCGGAATTGGACGGGGCAAACGTCAAAGTAAATTACTTTCCATGGGGAACAAGAAGTCCAGAGGGGAGACGGAGAAGCGGGCCAGGGCAGCCAGACCCCCCTAGGCGTGGGTGGGCCCTGCCCTGTGCCTGGGAGTGGTGTGGCCCCTCTGGCCGCCTCCTCGGCCTCCCCCTTCGCCTATAAGAAGCCCCCGATGCAGAAACCCTAAGCACCCAATCAAATATCCATGAAACCGTTTGTAGCCACCGCCACCATCATCCCTAGATCGGGAGGGGGATCTGAAGTTCTTCCCGGCACCATGCTGGAGGGGAGATCATCCCGGAGGCCTTCTCTTCGGTATGATGCGTGAGTAGTTCCACCTTGAACTATGGACCCCGGTCCAATCTTTACCATTGATACATCTTCCACTGCTACTTGTTTACTTGCTGTAAACCATTACCTTCCACACCATACGTTTAATCCTTTGTTACAGCAAACGGGTGAGCTTGACAACCTCACTGATTCGTTGGGGCAAAGTCTTGAGTTTGTGTTGTGCAGGTCTCCGCATTGATTGCAACACCGGTGTGACGTTTCCTTCCTCCTTCTGGTTCGATGGCCTCGGTCTCTACTGAGGGAAAACTTGCTGTTGTGCTCATCATACCTTGCTCTTGGGGTTTCCAACAAAGTCCTCTCTGACAGGCAACATCGAGTACAAGAAAGTGCAAAAGGGCACAGGTGCTTCCCTTGGGCTAGTGATGTCCTTAGCGTGTGGCGCATAGCTGGACCTCAATAGAGCCACTTCCAAGATGCCAGTGGCGGCGGACGACACCGAGGTAGCGTGTGCTTCCTTCGCCTCGTGTTGCAAAAAGTATGGTCCTTGACTCATCGAGCTGCTTGCGAGCTACGCAATTGAGACAAGAAGCGACTGGCCGCAGCGCATGCCACAAAGACAGGGGCTGCCTCGGGTGCTGTGAATCCCTAGGGTCCCTCTGCTTAGCTGCTCGCCTAGTTTCTGTATCTGTTTTGTAGTAGTGACATGTAATGCCTTGTACCCAATGATATTTTGAGATTGTACATAGTAGCTTCTCATGTGAATATATGTTATGCCTCCTCTTGCTTGTGCAATTTATCCTGTCCTTATTTCTTGGTGCTTTGCGCCTCATAGGGCCCTTCGAGTGTTGTTCCTGTGACCTCGCATGTTCCCCTAGTTGTTGCTCAACCGAGGCCGAGCGAGGCATTGCAGCTGCCGCTACTGCGCAACCGCATCTAGAGCTTGGAGAAGGATGTCTCCATTATCCGTGGCCACGCTGATGTGTGGAAGTCGAAGACTAAATGGGTTGCCGAAAGGGAGAAGTATATCCTTGAAGAATTTTGACAGATTGGCGAGCAACTAAAATGTGAGTAGCATTCAAATATCTGCCTGATGCACTAGTTGCTTGGCTAACGAGCTTCTACTCTTGGTAGTTGTCAATCTTCTTCTGTAGGGAGAGAAAGAGTGTGTTTATATTCGACTAAACTGCCTCACCCAGCAGGAGCTAGAGGCTGGGGGGTTCTTCTAGGTGGACCGTGACCGGGTGATCGTGGTGGCAACAGTGCAGGACCGCATCCATGAAGTGCTTGGGGTATTGAAGCATGCAAGATCAGCTTTCGCGTCCATCTTTGCTACCATGTTCCCCTTGGACGAAGCTCCATCCATCTTCCTAGGGCTGCTGCAGAAGTTCCGGAGCGTGGGTGCCATGAAGTAGCTTGTACGGCAGCAACTCATTGCGGGTGCTAAGGCAGTGGTGGCCCTCGTTCTACTGCACCGTCAAAATGTAGATCTGGCGGAGATAGCGATGGGGCCTCCTGTTCCTCCTAGTGGTATGGCATGGGATATGCGCACGCATTACTGGGTGGTTGCTCAGCATGCCAAAGACATTGTTCGCTTATTTGATGAGAAGACCAACTTGTTGTTTCAGCATTAATGGTGATGGTTCGTTTCCTG
Source organism: Avena insularis (assembly GCA_023614405.1). NCBI lineage: Eukaryota > Viridiplantae > Streptophyta > Magnoliopsida > Poales > Poaceae > Avena > Avena insularis. Next base: position 234,988,510 of record CM042687.1, on the reverse strand, counting down.
CAGGTGTCATGTAAAACAATGTAAAATCTGTATAGTTTCCGTCAGGGGGACATTGTTACATGGGCTTCCGCTGGGCTGAACCGGATAGCCTAATGTTAGGTACCCGTAGGGCATACCAATGTCAGTTGGTGACTGGTGTAGCTTCGATCCACTTGGTGAACTTGTCGATAATGACGAGGAGGAAGATGTAGCCCCCAGGTGACGACCTTTGTAGCTTGCCTACCATGTCGAGTCCCTATTGTACAAAGGGCCAGGACAACGGTATTGGCCGCAACTCCGAGCCTGGTGCAGGTGGCTTGTCGGCCATCATTTGCAGGTTTTGCACTTCTTGACTATGCTCTTGGCATCGCACGTCATTGTTGGCCAGTAGAAGCCAGCCTAGAGGGCTTTTGCGACTAGGGCATGACTGCATGCATGATGGCCGCATATGCCTTCGTGGATGTCGAGGAGGATGCTCCTTCCATCACTATTGGTGACACATCACTGGAGGACTCCGATGATGCTCCATTGGTAGAGTTTGCCATTGATTATGGTGAAAGCCTTTGAACAACGAGTGATGTGTCGCGCGTCCGTTGGGTTGTCCGATAGATTTTTGCTCAGCTGGTACGTGATGTACGACTGAGTCTAGGAGGGCTCTATGAGCATGACCTCCATGGGCCTTCGAGTGGAGGGTCTGGCCCTTCTTCTGCGGGTGCCCCGGATTCTTTGGGTGGCGTACACTACAAGAAAAATGTCCTTTTATAACGGACAATTTTCATGGTTGAAGGCCCATTTTTCGTGGTCGAAAAGCCTTCTATGACAGATTCCCTTCTTGGTAGAAGCCCCGTAACAAATGAATCTACCACAGTTTTTTTTTCGACCGTAGCGGATCGAACCCTTCAGCCACGAAAAGTCATTTTGTCGTAGATCTGTTCGTCGACCGTGTTGACTGCTGACGTCATGCTAACTATCATGTGGCGAACACCGTTAACGGCCAGTTAGTGCCATTAACTATCAATGAAAGCATGATAGAAGCCAGGCCTAGCCAAGACCTGATAATAATTAAGTGGCCCAGCCCATTATGAGAGCCAAAGAGAAAGTCAGATCGTTACTGTTTCGTTCTGCACTATTTTAGTTGGGCCCATTTGTGCTGCCCGTCATGGCCCATAAACGTTTAGGCCCATTATAGTTTTGGCCTAGTGAAGGCCCGATCTTGTAGGCCTCGACATCGTTCTTACAATCTTCATAATGGGCTACCCTCTAACGGCCCATTTGTAGGAAGGCCCGTTACTGTTATGGACCATAAAGCGGCCTGCTCAGGTTCTGGTCTGTTACTATTCTGGCCAGGTAGGCTTTTTAGCCTGCTACTATTCTGGCCTACTATTGTTCTAGCCTGTTACTGTTTTGGCATGTTACTGTTTTGGCCTGTTGTTGTTTTGGCATGTTATTATTTTGGCATGTTACTGTTTTAGCCTGTTACTGTTTGGGCTAGTTACTGTTTTAGCATGTTACTGTTTTTCTATGGGCCCGTTATTGTTTTGGCAGGTACATTTTAAGGCCTATAACCACTTATATGTCTTGCCGTGATTCATGCCTTTACTTGTATATTGATCCTATTTGTTGGTCGGCATATCGTATTCTATAATTATGGAGCAATTCTTCTTTAAAACAGTCTGTTAATATTTCGGCTCATTAATGGACGCATGGGAATCAGCATATTACATCAACAGGAAAATACTGAAATTTATTACAGACCAGAATTTCAGCAGAAACAAAATGATGCATTACATATACATTGCCACTCATGGGTTGGAATAGGGTTTCTGCTAGAGATTACATCGCCATATAAGTAACAACAGGCTTACCATGATAGCTGCAGAAGAGATTATCAAGTAGACAGTCAGTCCAATCTTGTCGATCTTTCAGTTCTTGCATCTCTTCGCGTGTAATCGTGATTATTGCATCTGTTTCCTCTGTTTCTTGTTCAATTAAATCAATTGTTTCGAGTGCAGATGTAATACTTATTTGTGCTAGAAAAACTGGAATAGTGGGCCGATGCAAGCAATAACCACTGCCACTGCTGCTTTGTGAAATAACCTCAATACTTAACGTAGGAGTCCTCACTTCTACCTCCATAGCTTCATGTGCAGCCTGAAACAAAGAAAACAAGTCAGCACAGCATACCAGAAAACTGGCAGCCAGCTTATATGTAAAATAATTATAATTTATCATTGGCCAGGAACAATCAATGATGTGCCTCGTACATCTCTTTTCGGAATAACAGGAACAATCGACGTCCTAGACCGATGCGAGCATGTTCCTGTATCACAAATGCTCTGTGGAACAAACAATATATATTATTTGTAGGCTAAAATTAAGACATATTAAGTTAGTGCAGCAAAGCCGGCGAAGAAACACTATGTTGTTGTCAAAGATTTTCAAAATTAGCATTGTCCTAATATAACAAATCAAGCAATCAACATGTGTCTCATGCAGACTAACTAAACTAGTTTGGCAGTGAATGTAGTGAACCAAGCAGCTACTCTTTCCCTCATAAACAAATCATATCACTGCCTAATGAAAACATAGAAAATATAACAAAAAGAGGTGCCTAGGATCCCTTGAGATGCTTATAATTGGTCAAGACAACAAACATTAACCTATAATATAAAAATAGCATTTATAAATGGTGTATAGTATGAACTAGCCAGATCAGTGTGAAGTTCGAGAAATTATGGTTGGACCTCCAACCACAGAAGGTGGCATTATTTTAATCATCAACGAACTATGATAGTACCTTAGAAAAACAAGCAATAGATCAAGTGTATGTCTTAAATAGACAACCAGCATCATTTCAAAGAAACAAGATATCAACCACTACTTTTCAGTAGCCAGATCATTTAAATATTTTGATCATCGGACCAGTATATAAAAAAGAAGAGAAATAAAGAGATGAGTCATTTGCTGCCAAAAACAATAGTTGGATGCAGCCAAAAAGTAACAAAACCCTTCTTTGTAATGCCTACAACTATTGTATTTCCAACTGCTGATAGTATCATTGTGAATATAACCAGGCAACTAAGAAAATCGAGTGGACAAACAAGAAACTGATACATTGTGCACCTTGCAAGATCAGTGAAGTATTTAAACAATGTATGGCTGGTATGAAGTGGAAGATCAAATTAAGCAGAACATGACATTCTTTTGATAGAAGCACTTTATTCACCATATAGAGTTGGTAGCTAGGAAATATAGCAATGTCGTGTGCATCATATAATATGCTATTTTAAAAAAGATATCCATTATATATAATGTCAAGTAAAGGTGTACGAGCTTTGTTATCCATATTATATCCATAGGAACCATGACAGAATATTGCATTATTGCAATCACAAGTCAACTAAAAATGCAAAGGACTCATAACCAATTGAACCATCTGGTGGCTAATATTAAACTAGCAAGATCATCTGATCATATATAGATTAAATCGAGCAGACATGAGTCGGAACATCATGTTTCTTAGTAATCAACAATTGTATTTCTCAAATAAATTTCCATCGTTTAAGTTAAGAAAATCATGACATTGCTTTAAACATGGAGAAACTAAAGAATCAAATTGGCAATAGAATCTATATGTGCATCATGTAGAGTAGCTAGTGAGGTAATGAACTAAGCAATCAAACACCATGTGCACTATAGACTTCCAGATCATAGTAAGATGGTTATAGTACATATATATAGTAACTAAGTATCATACAAGCTTAATTATTCTTTTTATATCTAGGGAGAACATTGCTGCTTGTCTTAATCAAAAATTACACTCTACACATATTATTATATTTTACTAGGTTAGTCATTTCGAGAGTATCATCGGTTGTATGACGCAACCATGCTGACAACATATATTACATGATACTAGCTATGAAAATCTCACTATGAGTAGTCTAGCTAGAACTCCCTCCGTTTCAAAATATAAGATGTTATGGCTTTTGTGAAACGAATGTATCTAGACCCCCCTTTAGTGTTGGTAGAGTAACTTGGACTAGTATTGTATGCATTTTTTACTAGTCTCACCAAGACCAAGTAACTTAGACAAGTCTCATACATATAACAATAGACTATGTTACTACCTCGAGAGTGCATATAAGCTCTAATATTATAATAGAATATAAATTAGCATAAAAGTGGATATATTTCAATCACCACCACCTAATCATGGTCTAGTTAATGTATATATATATAGATGATAATTAGTCAAATATAGCAAAAACATATCGCCACCATGATTAAGTGAGCAAATTGAATTATAAATCAAGGGATCTAGGTTTGGTCTTTGTGCAGTACTGTTAAAGGTCATCTTGTTCTTATCATTGTCCAACTCATGTGGTGCCAACACTATACAATGTGACTACCTCCAGGGTTCATACAAACTCTTAAATATAGTTGAAAAATACTACAATAGACTATAAATTATCATAAAAATGGATATACTTAAATTACCACCACCTAATCATAGTCTAGTTAACACATAGATAGATAGATTTGATGGTGAGTCAAATATATAAAATAACGGGTCATCCCTATGATTAAGTGAGATAATTGAATTATAAATCGAGATATTTATATTTGGTCTTTGTTACATAGCAGAAAAATATAGCATAAAGTGGATATATTTAAATCACCACCACTAAATCATGGTCTAGTTAACATATATATTATAGATAGATAGGTAGCTAGATGAACATAAGTAAAATATAGAAAGAATAGATCATCACCATGATCGAGTGAGCACATTGAATTATAATCGAGGGATTTACGTTTGTTTTTTGTGTAGTCTTGTTTAAGGTCAATCTTGTTCTAATCATTAGACGACTCATGTGGTTACTCGTACGAACAAGCATCTGAAACTAAGCACATCTCGGTAGAAACAAGGGACTTACTATTTCTCTTTGTGCAGTCCCGTTGGAGGATATCCTATTGTCAGTTCATTCGTTGAAGACATCCACAGCATCTAGTACTTGGATAGACGATGCATATAATTTATTGTTGCTCCTCTGCATATAGGTTCTGGCCACTCATTAACATAAAATAGGTTTGCATCCAGCAATTGAAAGCAACAAGTACTTACAAGATTGTAGGGGCGATTCACTCTATGATTCTGTGTGTTCCCTGTGGGAGGAAATAATATCAGATAGTGGGTGGAGTTATTTACAAAGATGTAGATAGACATTATAGTATAATCACTTGTGAATAAGTAGAGCAGGGAATGGCGGAATATAAAAATATATTTTAATGACATAAAGTTTGCCATGGCGACAAAATAGAATGCAGATACAGTCACCCCTTAGCACAAACAGAAGAGAAATTTCAATGGAAAATGGTTTAACTTGTGAAATGGGATTGCAAACAAATATGTGAAGTGCCATAAAATTTTCCATGATCTACAGAGTAGGCATATACTATATTAACATTAGGACAAACAAGATATACATTACAATGGTATACCTCGTGAACTTATAGAGCAGGGAATGCAAATACATGTGAAGTGACTTAAAATGCCATGAACAACATAATAGAAGGTAGATACTGCTGATACAGAAATTATAATTGAGAAACTTGAATTTATAGAGTAGGGCATGTAGATAACCATATTAAGTGCCTTAAAACTTCCCATCTAATACTACATCTAATCCAAAAACTAAGACATATAATTTTTTCACAAGTCAGTCGATGCAAAATTTGACCAAGTTTGTAGAACATACCAGGAACATCTACCATGCCAAACCAATACCATTCGATACATCGGGGCATGTATTTTGCTAGTCACAAATGCCACAAATTAACCGTTAATATATTTTATATCTGCCTGGTCAAAGTTATCATTGTTTTAATTTAAAAAGTATAGGCCTCCTTTTACAGAACGAATGTAGTATATAATAGGAGGCATATACTATAGGAGTTTAATTGAAATGAGATAGAAATAATAATTGCATACCTTGCAGAGGGAATGCAAAACCAACAAGTTCAATAACATAAAATTTGTGATGAATTACATAAAAGAAGGCAGTTACTGTGGTTGCTTAGTACAAACTATATTGAAATTAAAATAGCAAAAATTCTGAACTTGTAGAGCAGGAAATGTTAACCTACATGTTCAGTGGCTTAAAACTACCAATAAACTCCAAAATTACATGTAGTCAGCGTTGTACTAATGGACAAAGCAAATGCACATTATGATGACATAACTTGCGAACTTATAGAACGGGTAGGAAGCTTTAGATGTTCAATGAATTAACATTTTCCATGAACTGCATAACAACAATGAGCTCCAATGATGCTAGTTTTGTACTACCAAAATTGTTTATATATTAAGAGTAATTGTTGGTCAAAGAAAAAAACACGGAAAACAAGGATGCCTTATTCCTTGAAATAGAGGAAGTAGTTTAACGCCTGGATTTAACATAGACTACACCAGATTTATTAAGGGAGAGTCGGATATTAATTAAGCCAGTATTAAGGTAGGAATTTACTACCAATATAGAAATGCAGTTCACTATCACGGGCTTATACCTACTATGTTGAAACAAACAAGCAGATATGGTTTACCAAGGTCATGGCGTCGTCTATAGAACAAGCATGAAAGCTCACACAGCCTGTCACATATAGCAGCAAAATACTCAAGATGCAATCTACCAATCACAAATCTAATTGGACAAGTGGAGGAGGCACATACCAAGGAGCAATCCCTCCAAAAATCAGCAGAAAAGATGGGCTGAGCAAGGAGATAAAAAATCGCAAGCAAGAACAGCAAGAACTCGAGCTTGAGAGAGTGTTCCGGTGTTTTTCAGGAGAGAGAAAGAAGATGGCTGTGAGGGGGCACCTTGGAGGGCCCCAGGTGGGCCAGACCCCCCTAGGCGCCATAAAACGGCAGGCCGCGCCTACCTGGGGTGTGGGCACCTGGGATGGCCCCTTGGGTCACTCCAGGTGTCCCTCTGCCCCTTTTTTGAGGAAAAAATTATTTTGAGTTTTTTGGGATTTTTCGGGAAACTTTATTTTTGGCCAATTTTCAGGGTATGAAAATTAATTTTCTCGCAGAAACAATTTTTTTAGAAGAAGCAAAAACAAACAAAAGCCAAACTACAGAAGTTCTGAGACACTCTAACAAGCAACAACTAGCTAACAAGAGCAAAAGCAAAGACTAGGAAGGAGAAAAATAAAAGAAAGCAAGAATAACCATAGTGGAAACATTATTTTGTTCATTAAAATCCTTTTGTTTACAAGGTTGATCAAGTCTTGTTACCAAAACAATCTTATATGAAAAAAAACTTTGTAATCCACAAGGTTATTATGTTACCTCATACTTGATAGCAATGGTACCAATCATAATAGTTTTAAAATTTTCTTGTGGAATGGGACAATATATTTCTCCAACCTTGATGCTCTCAGTATTTTCAATGGAATTCAGGCAATAGCTCTTAGCAACCTTATTGGGGAAATAAACAATATGCTCTTTGTCATTAATATTGAATGTTACTTTTCCTTGATTACAAATAACAACACCTGCAGTATTAAGAAAAGGTCTCCCAAGAATAATAGACATATTATCATCTTCAGGCATTTCAAGCACAACAAAATCAGTTAAAACCAAGCAATTATGAGCTACTTGAATAGGAACATCCTCACATATACCAACAGGAATAGGAGTTGACTTATCAGCCATTTGCAAAGATATATTAGTTGGTATCAACTTTTCTAGCTGGAGTCTCTTGTAGAGAGAAAAAGGCATAACACTAACTCCAGCTCCCAAATCATATATAGTAGTTCTAACATAATTATTTTTAATAGAGTAAGGAATAGTTGGTATACCTGGATCACCAAGTTTCTTTGGAACCTTACCATTGAAGGAGTAATTAGCAAGCAAAGTAGAAATCTCCTCATTAGGAATCTTCCTTTTATTAGAGACAATGTCCTTCATATACTTTGAATAAGGAGGCAACTTAATAGCATAAGTCAAAGGAATTTGCAAAAATAAAGGTTTCATCCACTCACAAAACTTGTTGTAGTGTTCTTCCTCCTTTGCCTTGTGTTTCTTACCTGGAAAAGGCATAGGTTTCTACACCCAAGGTTCTCTCTCTTTACCATGTTTATTAGCAATAAAATCTTCCTTTGTGTACCTAGTGTTCTTAGTGTGCTTCTTAGGGTCTTCCTCACCTTCCTCCTTATCAGGAGCATCATTTTTATAATTACCACTCTCAGTTTCAGCATCAGAGACAAATATATTATTAGGATCTACAACAGGTTCAAGTGGTTCCTCAACTATCTTATGTTTCTTTTTCTTTCTCTTACAAGGACTACCACTACTTTCACCTTGTTGAGAATCCTGCTCAATTCTTTTAGGGTGTCCTTCAGGATATAAAGGATCTTGAGTAGCTATACCACTCCTAGTTCTAATTCCATAAGCATGTTTATCTCCTGAAGCATTAACTAGCATATCCTTTTGTACCTTAGCAAGTTGATCAAGTTAGGTTTGAACCATTTGAAAGTGTTTACAAAGTATTTTAATATCATTAGAAGTTTTTTCCACAATATATTTCAACTCATTAATAGCTCTAGAGTTTTCCAATAAATGATTCTGAACTTGCTTATTAAAATTACCTTGTTTAACAATAAATTGTCTAGTTCCTCTAAGCATTGATCAAGAGGCTTACCATAGGGAATATCACCTTCATTAAAGTGGAGAGAGTGTACCTCAATAGTAGATGAGTGGGGAATTGGCTTACATAATTCTTCTATAGGAGGTAGATTCTTCACATATTCAGCTCTAATACCTTTCTCCTTTAGACATTTCTTAGCTTCCTTCATCACTTCATCATTTAATGCAATAACTCCCCTCTTCTTTGGTGTTGGTGTTGGAACTGGTTCAGGAATATCTGGTTCAAGAATAATAGTCTCAGAAGTATTTAGCTCAGTTGAAGCCCAATCATCATAATTCTTGCTTATCTTAGCCATTAATTCTTTAGCATCTCTAGGAGTTCTTTTCCTGAAAACACAATCAGCAAATCTATCTAGGTAGGTCCTAGAATCATCACTTAGTCCATTATAATAAATATCAAGAAGCTCATTCTTAGGTAATGGACATCCAGGATGTGGATGAATCAAGGCACAGAACCTTGTCCATGACTCAGACAATTTCTCTTCTTCTCCCTGTTTAAAATCAAAAAGTCTCTACAAAGCAGCATGTCTACCACTGGGAGGAAAATATTTCTGGAAGAAAGAAGCAATCAAGCAATCAGGGCTATCAATGGAACCAGGAGGTAATCTATTAAACCAAGCTCTAGCTTCTCCTTTTAGTGAAAAAGGGAAGATCTTAGTAACGAAGTACTTACGCGTCTTAAAATCATCAGAGAATAAAGCACTCATAGTAGAAAGCTCATTCATGTGAGCCACAACACTCTCATTTTCAGTCCCATAGAGAGGTTCTTTCTCAACAATATCTAAATAGGATAAATCAAGAGAGAAATCATATTTAATATCTATGGGAGAGTTGGCAAACTTAGGATCAGAGGACAACTTAGGAATAATGGTGCTCTAGCAAGGAGACTCTTAATAGAACTAGTACCATGTGTGTTTCGGCACTCTTCAACAAAATCAACAGTAAACTCCATGTAACCATCATTAATATCATAACTCTCCCTAGACTCAGGTGAGCTAACAGGTGTAATAGTGTCTTTACTAGGAGTTTCAATATTTCCTAGACTAGACATAGTAGTATCTAGGAAATGACCTAATGAACCACTCGCATCAAGCATAGTAGAAGTAACATCATGAGCATCAAAAGCAGTTTCAGATTCAGTAGTAGCAGTGTGTGTAGCATGAGTATGTGGTGGTGGCGTGACAAGCTTACTTATAACAAACGATGAATCAAGAGCAATAGAGGTGTTTAGGACTATACCTCTTCTTGTAGTGGATGGTAAAATAGGGAACTTTCCATCACGAGACTTACCCATGATGAAAGGAGTAGCAGTGAACAATAGTAGATCCAAGTGAACTTACAAATAAAGCTAAGATGCCCGGCAACGGCACCAGAAAATAGTCTTGATGACCCACAAGTGTAGGGGATCACAACAGTCTTCGCGGGTAGTATTACCCAATTTATTGATTCGATACAAGGGGAGCCAAAGAATACTTGCAAGCCTTAACAACTGAGTTGTTAATTTAGCTACACCTGGAAATAGTTCTTGCTCATAGAAGTTTATCAGTAGCAACAGTTTGGAGTAGCAATAGCAAAGCAACAGCAACAGTGAAACAAGAGCAATAGTAACAGTAACAGTAATAGTAGGATACGAGCGCAGTAGGCATAGGGATGGATGGACGGGCGTTGCATGGATGAGTCTAAACATGTAACTTCAAGATCTAGGGCATTGCAGATAAATAATAACAAGCATCCAAGTACTAAACAATCCTAGGCATGTGCTCCATATATAGTTATACGTGCTCGCAATGAGAACTTGCACAACATCTTCTGTCCAGCCAGCCCGTGGCAGCGGGGCCTCTAGGGAACTACTGGAAATTAATGTGCTCCTTTTAATAGAGCATCGAGCGAAGCATTAACACTCCGTGAACACATGTAATCCTCACACCACATCCATCCCCTCCGGTTGTCCCAATTATTGTCACTTCGGGGCCTTTGGATCCATACAATGATATGTGTACACAACTTGCAGATAAGATCACAAACAATACTATCATAATGATTCAATAATAAGTTCAGATCTAAGATCATGGCACTCGGGCCCTAGTGACAAGCATTAAGCACAACAAGTTGCAACAAAGTCAAATAGCACTAATAGAGATACTAGGCACTATGCCCTAACAATCTTATTCGATTACATGATAGAACTCATCCAATCCCTACCATCCCCATAGCCTACAACGAGGGATTACTCACTCATGGATGAAGTAAACATCGATGGTTGATGGAGAGGCATTGGTGATGACGATGACGATGATCCTCCCCAAATTCCCCGTCCCGGCAGGGTGCCAGAACGGAGTTTCTGGATCCGAATCTTGGTTTCTCATGGTGGCGGCGGAGCGGAACTCTTTTTGGAAAACGATGAACCTCCCTTGGTTTTTAGGTCAAGGGGAAACTTATAGGTGCAGAGGGAGCCCGAGGTGGTGCCTGGGGTAGTCGCACCCCCTAGGTGGGCGGGGCCACCAGCGCTGGCAGTGTGGGCCCCTGTGCCTCCACTCAATAGGTCTTCGCTCCGTGGATCTTCTCGTGAAATATAACTTTTGGCATATTTTCTGGGATTTTTCCTGAGAGTTGATTTTCTGCACAAAAACTAGACACCAAGGTAATTCTGCTAAAAACAGCATCAGTCCGTGTTTGTTGTATCCAAATCACACAAGTTTAGAGGAGAAACAATAGCAAAAGTGTTCGAGAAAGTAGATACGTTTTAGACGTATCATCGACTGGGACCAGCTCAACGGTGCGGGTGTGCGGGGTGGCCTCGAACGCGGTCGACCGGCCCGGCGTTTTCCATGTTGGGATTCTTTAGTATTGTAGGGTCGTCTTTGTCGACCCCACTTGTGTATCTGGCGAGCTCTTCTGCGTGGTTGGCCTCCACGGTGATGACGGCGTCTGCGAGCTGTGCGCCTTTTTTCCTTGCACTCAATGGCTATGTCGGGGTCGCAGTGGACAATGATGATGCCACACGGCCCTGGGAGCTTCATCGCGTTGTACTCATAATGCGGTGCTGCCATGAACTTGGCGAATGGTTGTCGCCCCAAGACGAAGTGGTAGGGGCTGTTGAAGTTTACCAGCTCGAAGACGATCTGCTCGGTGCGGAAGTTGGCTGGTGTGCCGAAGGTGGCTAGCAGCGTCACCTTGCCGATCGGGTACACCTTCTGGCCGGGGACGATGCCTTGGAAGGTGGTGAGTGTCTTCTCAATCATCGACTGCGGGAGCCGCAGTCGCCTAAACGTGTCGAGGTAGAGGATATTGATGGAGCTCCCGCCGTCCATCAACGTCTTGGGGAGCTAGTGGTTGGCCACTTTGGGTTTGACTACAAGGGCGATTCGCCCAGGATATTCGATCCATGGAGAGTGGTCCTCGCGGCTCCACATGATGCGCTGCTCAGACCAGTTGAGGAAGCGGGGGACATCGACCCGGGACACCGTGTTGACGGTGACAGCGTGGGCAAGGACCTTCTTCTCGCGCTTGGTGCCGAGCCCAGTGAAGGTGTGGAGCGAGTCGGCCTCGTTGCCGAATGCCCTACCGTTTGGCGGGTTGTTATTGGGGTCTTCCTTTGCGCGCCGTGCCTTCTCGATCTCCTTCAGGGAGTGGCAGTTGGTGGTTGTGTGCATGGAGGGCTTCCCCTTCCTGCTGTGGAACACATAGGGTTGGTTGAGGAGAGCCACGGGGTCGAATTTCGGCCTCGCTCAGTAGTTTCCGCCATCGCGGTGCTAGCCTCCATCATGGCGGAAGCTCTTGGGGTCGCGTGGCACGTAGCCGATGTTGGCGACGAAGTCGAGTCGCCCATCACCGCGGTGCTTGCCGGTGAGGTGAGTGTTGCTGTAGCGCAGCTCGCGCTGCCTGCCGTTGTCGTGGTCGCTTGGGCGGCGATTCCCACCCGACTCGTCGTCGGTTTCCTGGTTTGAATCTTCCTCCGCGTATTGTTTGGCGATATCGAGGAGGTCGGGGATGTTGTCGAGTGTCTTGTACACCCGCTTGATCTTGGCGACCATGGGCTCGTATCGACACTAGTTCTTGAAGTAGTGGATCTCCGTGTCTGGGTGGATGCCGACAGCGTTGATCCACAGGTCTTGCCACCGTTGGACCCAGTTGCGGGTCGACTTGCGGGGTCCCTGGACGCATCGCTCCAGGTCCTCGATGGTGGTGGCACGGGTGTAGGAGCCCTCAAATTTCCCGACGAAGGCCTCGTGCATGTCCTCCTAGGAATCGATGCTATCCGCGGGGAGGGTGTTGATCCACTACCGACTTGCTCCCTCCATCATTAGGGGGAGGTGGCGAGTGGCGAGGAGGTCGGTGTGGCTGGCGATTCCCATCGCCATGAGGTATGTGTCCATCCGTAGTTGGGATCGTATTTTTCAATCTCCTTCGACGCTTTAAAGTTTGCTGGGTACTTTTCGCCTCGGATCATCGGTCCGAAGCACTAGGGGCCGACTCGACTGAGCGAGCCCCTTGGCTCGCCGTCATTGCGGTTGGTGAGGGTGTGCCTCAGGTCGTTGGGATGGCATGCACGCCAGCTCAGGTTGTTGATGATGTGGGTTCGCGCGTCAACCGGCTTCCCGTTGGTGGTGACCGTGTTGTTTAGCAGTCGCGGGTCGTTTGTGGAGAGCGCTGGATGCGCGACCCATGGCTGGTGCAGCAGTGGCTCGGGGGGCGGGCAGTTGAGGGTGTTGCCATCGATGGGCGGCGGCTCGAGGCCGCCCTGCTTCCGGAGGAGCGGGAGTACCTGCGCCCCGCAAGTCGGCTTCTATGACTTGCTGCTCGACGACCTTGGCAAGTAGGGCCTTGGCATATTGGATTTTCAACGCGCCCTCCCCTGTGACGTTGAGGTTGGTGACCGCTGCTCGCCCCACTGCTAGTTGTAGAGCGATAGCTCCTGCGCTGTCGATTGCTCGAGGCGAAATTTTTCGCGCTTGGCTTGCTCCTTGCGCACTGCCTCCTCTAGGTGTAGACGCATCTCCTCAACCGCCCCCGCCGTCGCGGACGACAGGATCAGCATGGAGAAGGGGTCTGGCGGGGCGCTCGCGCCGCTCGCCATGTAGGTCATGACGAAGTGATCGGATTTGGCGTGGAGGTCACCAGAGTTCTCCGACCCAGAGTCGGAACCGAAGATCCCAAGGATGGATCCACAAAATCCCCGCAGTTGGAGACTCGTGTGATGGAGCCTTCCGGAGATGCGGCGATGATGGATACGGCGACTGATGCTGGGGTCGCCGAGTCGGCATCGTCGTGGAGGGCCGCGTCGTCCGCGGCCATGTTGGTCTTGGCCACGTCGCTATTGGCCGAGTCATACTCGGAGGCGAGGCAGTGGATGGTGCGGACCTGGCTCTCAGAGAGCCGATCGCATGGCGGCGACTCGCCGATGAGCGCCGAGTCCTCCGAGATGATGACGTTCGTGAAGCCAACGAAGAGGTTGATCGTGTCGACTGGCATGATGATGTTGTGCGTGGCCGGGTGCGACGCCGGGACATAGCTGCTGGGCAAGATCTGGAGGATCTCGCCGATGGCGATCTTGCGGCCGGTGGCGATCGACCGGTTGATTGGCAAGTAGGGTCTCGCCGCAGAACTCAGGCCTAACCGGCCAGGCCCCACGGTGGGCACCACTGTCGTGGGAATGGCCATGGCAGATGCTGCGAGTGGCAGCGAGTAGTAGAACGAGGGGCAAGGGCGGCCAACCATCTGCGGTGCGAGATGAGGGCAGAGAGACAAGGTTTTACCCAGGTTCAGCCCTCCGAAGGGTAAAGACCTACTCTTGCTAGATTGTATTATCAAAAGATTACAGTGGGCGAGCTCGGTGGCTAGGCGGAATGTCGATGGGGTATATGATGGAACGTACGTGCTATGCGTGCCCTAGGGAGGTTTATATAGGGGTACCTCACTAGGGTTTATAGATATACAACCGAGTTGGATAAGGACTCGGAGGGGTTTTGACCTAATCCGACTAGGCCTAGCTACGCTTCTAGGCCTCCAGCTTCCAGTCGCCTGGCTCCTTCTTGGGTCGTAATCTAGTCGCCGTCCTGCAGGCCCACTCGCTGGGAGTTAGATCCAGTAGGGAACGTCCTGCTGGGTATACCCCACTCGGCATATATCCATCAATGATGAGCTGGAGGTCGACGCTGAGGGTTAAGTGGAAGTGTAACCTGTCGACACACAACGCCTCATGCCAGAGCCGGTGCAAAATGTCGTAAGGCATGATGATGTCCCACTCCTCCACCGTGAGTTGCAAGTTCTTCAGCAGGCATACACGGGCAAGAACCTTCCTCATAGTTCCCACGACCTTGCTCGCTCTTCGCAGCTTGCTGGGAGGTAGGCTGAGATTCAAAAACTCCTATTTGTAGGGTGTGGCCACGACATCGTCCTCCTCCAGAGGGGCTGGGAGGGAGTCAGGCATCCTCCTAAGCTCATACGTCCTCGAGAAGATCTTTAGTGTCATTGTGTATGACATCGCCTCGTCAACTAACTGCGGCTCGACGACGGAGAAGTCGGTTGTGGCTGCGGAGACATGGCAGGCATGGAATACATGGGAGCTAGACTCGATGATGCGCTCATGTGAGGAGTGCTCGAGTTCTGGCGGCGCTGCCATTTGGTGATTTTTTGGTGGGGGTGGGGGGAGGGGTGGGGTGGGGTGGGTAGATGGCTAGTCGATGGTGAGGAGTTGGTCTTTTTTAATTTTGGGTTCTCTGGCGCTGGCCTGGATGAGGGGGGAAGAGGCCAGGGGAAATGGGTCAGAGGGGAGAGATCGAACGCGAGGCCCCGGTAGCTCGTCACTCCCCAACGTCGGCCCTGGCTCGTCCTCTCTCCATGGTTCTACTGTATTATTTTTAATTATTTTTTGTGGGGGCTCCATGGTTCTATTTTTTAATTATTTTTTGCGGGACTCCATGGTTCTATTTATAGGGGGAAAAGTCCAAAATAAACATTGAATCTCTAGGGGGGAATGTAAATTCGAACCCCAAAACCAAATCCTTGAAATTGGCACTCCAAACTTATCAATGGTAGCTTCAATTCGAACCCCAAAACCAAATCCCCTTATTATCGGTAAAAGAGAGAAACTATGCCGATGCGATGATGATTCAATTTATTTATAACATAACATGTATAGGTACTCCAAACCACGGCAGAAACTAAATACCATACTCTAGACGGAATCAGCACACACATGGACAACCACATATCATATGGTTCTTTTTCCGTCAAGAACCTATGCCTCCCTCTGCCGCGTGCGGACACGCCCTCGCGTGTTCGACATACTCAAATAAGCTGCCCCTCATGGCACACCCTTTGTTCCTGCAAGTTAACCTCAGTCCCGAGGACAGCCGATCCACAAAAGTGTTTGGTTCTAAGACACCTCCGTGCTCACATCTCGGGCACTTGCCATCGGATAATTTTCCAACAAACTCTGGACATGCCATGTGCCTATAGCCAGTGCACTGCTCGTGCAAGAAAAATAGATTTAGCCCAAAAATCAGTTGTATCGAACCAGTGTGACACAGAAGGAAAACATGCTGAAGAAAGAAGTACTTAACCATGTACGTAGGACGACGAACAATTTGAGAACAAAGCCTGCAGCTGAAGAACTGAACCGTATGACTCCAGTCAATCGTAACTTTAACCCACTTGTTCTCCATAGAGCTGCCACTTATATCAATCGTAGCTTCAACTGCGGACCTGAGAGAGATTTTTTAGACCGAGAGAGAGAGGAGAGAGAGATAGGGTTGATGAGGGCGAGAGGGAGACACTTGCAAGTTAAATAGTTCTACTACTAGTAGACTCCTCGTCTCACTCTAGGGAAGTGAAAGAGAAAAAGACTGGCACAGAGAAAACTAGGAAAGCGCTGTGTTTCCCGAGTAGGAGTAGGTGCGGAGTTACTCTAGTTTTTAATTAATCTCAGATCCGATGTATATGACGCTTTGACGACCTAGCGCTATGTGCAAGACTAATACAGTAGTACTAGTACATATTACAGTAGTGGAAGGAAACCACTTTGGTCCTTGGCGGCAAGAAAAATGAAGTTCCGGTTTCAAAAAATTTACTTGCTTCCCAAACATCGGGAGGGAAGGTTATTCAAAATATCCGCCATTCATAGTAGTAGTACTTCTTATCTTATATTTATCTTGTCTTATCTACTCTTGCAGGGTACCCAAATTCACACTTCTACTCGCTGATACTAGTAGTAGTACTCCTAATTACTACTCCGTCTATTTGCGACCATTCTATTGGTACCAAGAACTGGCCTAGAAAACATGTGAGAAAATCTTGGGAACGTTTGAGCTAGCCTCTTAACTGCACCGTAATTCTCTCCCTTTGTTTCATTTTTTCCCACGCTTGTAGCTCATGCACATGTCTTTTTTTAGGGGAAGCTTGGTGCCCTGGTCAAAGAAAGAAAACAGAAAATGAGGTCCCGTTATTTATTCATTATAACGGAGGGAGTAGGAGTACTAGAGTAGTACTCCATACTTATCCTTCACAAAAAGCAGTTCAACTTCTCCTTTGTTCTACTCTCTGGCGAAACTTCTTTATTCCTCGAAAGGCATGTTCCCCTCATAGATACTTGAAGGAATCCCGGTGGATTGGCTGCATCGTCCTTGGAGGTATGCTTCAGCTCGAGGCTAGTCCCAAGAACAGTTCATCCGCCGAGAACATGCCGTTGTTGGAGCCGCCTCTATAGGGCGCCTGGACGCTCGTGGTAAACGTGCGATGGTCGTGCCGGCCGACGACACGATTTTGGGCCCCCTCGAGGGTACCGATCCTGCACTGGCCGCGTCATGGAGGTGTCAACACGGCGGCCGAAGAAAATTGGACCTCTACAACAAAGCGCCAGTGTTCTTCCACTTCCACTGCGATGAAGCTGCCTGGGGGAGGGGTCCAGATGGACATCAACCGTGGCCAAGTTAAGCCCGTACGAGACAGCGGGCAATCCTTCCGCCGGGAACTTGCGGCCAGCGAGCATGCGACCGGGGCAAACAACTTGGGTGGGCGCCAGGTCGCCCTGGCCGTGGCAGACGACCCACTCCTGGGTCCCCTCGAACCTATCGATCCTATGCTGGTCCTTGGTTACGAGCAGGACATGCTCGAGTTCGAGCTCGAGCGTGAGGAACCTACGGCCGACACTTTGTGACAATTGTATGGACTTGGATGTAATTTTCTATTTTTATGTCCTTGATGTAACCTTTAATTCCACTGACCGTGCTGATTGAAGCATGTTGCTCTTTCGAGACCTACCTTGGTTAAAAAAAAGAATGCCACCACCACAATTTTCATACTAAGTGTACCATGCCAAATTTTAGGATTTTTCAAGCTTTATAACTAAAACTTTGCACACTTAAATGATTGTATGTCAATAATACGATATTAGGAAAAACTTGAATACATGTGAGCATGATAGACTATTACTCTTGAAAATTTCCAAAATTCTATTAGGAAAAACTTGAATACATATAACCACTATTAATAACCATAAACACAAGTTTCAAAAATTCTCAAAAGTAACAATAATTATATATAGGTCCACAAACCACCTTGCGGTGACTAGAGGCCCTAGCGCGATAATTGAAGCGTCTCGCTCCTCTAGGACCTACGGTAGCCTGGTTCCAAAAATTAAATAAAGAATGTCGGCACCCCAATTTTTAGACAAAGTTTACCATGCTCTCTTACAAATCCCAAGTTTTAGGATTTTTCAAGCAGGCATAGAAAGGTTTTTCATTTTATTCATGTTTAATCTTCTTACTTTTTGACGAGGTTGTTGCGTCGTGATGCTAGCTATTCTATAGTTTAATCTCTAGGTATTGTATATGCTAGTATAAGGCCGACAATAGATGACGTGTCACTTTATTATACCTAAGACTCGGTTATACTATTGAACTTCCTCTCACACACTTCTTGTAGATTATTAAATTAGACCTAATTCGACATATCGACATAAAGTCGTCTGAGTGGGTGAAATTAGGTAGAAAATTTAAGCTTGAAAAATATAACATGTAAATTATCCAACCACTTTATGTACTCTAAAATAAATGGCACCAGTGAACTCTAATTTAGCCATATTAACCATACTTCCTTCTTAAAAAAACTTTTAGTCCTTCACCATGCTAACTTTTACTTGAGAGGACGACTCTATTTCTTTGGCGTGTTCGACAGCTGCGTTGGTGTGGAGTAGGAGGATTAATACATAGGAAGTAAACCACTTTGGTACTTGGCGGCAAAAAGATTCAAACTTTTTAGGTTTTGAAATTTTCGCTTGCTTCCCAAATATCGGAGGGAAAGGTTATTCAAAAGACCGACCATGTGCAGTAGTACTTCTTATCTTATCTTTCCTCAAAAAAAACTATATAGTGTACTAATAACTTTGAACATGATCCGTTGGATCAAGACTGGCAAATCCAAACATTGCTAACCATTGGATTTTCTTGCCCGTTCTTAGCATCTAGAAGATTCTATTGATAGTCTTTATCACAATGAAGCTAGTATGTACAAACCTAAAAACACACTTCTGTGCATAGTTTTAGGGATCTTGTGCTAACTGCATGGACTTGGATGTAATTTTCATTTTATGAGGTCCTCGATGCAACTCATACTTTCACCAACCGTGTGTTAAATGAAGCACCTCGCTCCTACGGGACCTACCACAGTTAGAAGAAAATGCAACCGTCCCAATTATCACACGAAGTGGACCACGGTTTCTTATAGTTCTGTTTTTCAAGATTCCTAGCTAACTTCGCACGCTTCACTGACTTCTTGTCGATTTAACGAAATTATTAGGTAAAACTTGATCTACAAGTAAGCATAGTATATTGCACTTGAATTAGATGTTTTTTCTGAGGTAGATGGGTGCATCTTCTTCTGGTAAAACAATGTCGTCTGTGTGAGTTTATAGCTATCTGGAAAAAAGAAAATTCTCAATTTCTCGAGTGATGACGAGATTGTTCTTTTACGTAAAGAAAGCAAAAATAATATGGATCTAAATTCCACAATCCAAGCTTCCTTAAATATTAAGTGGACCAACATGTTTCACTTACGATTCCCAGGTTTAATGTTATGAGTTTTTAAACTTCGTCCTAGCAAACTCTGTCCACTTGAATGACTTTATGTTGATTTATCAAAATTAGTTCAAATTTGAACTAAAAGTAAATTGTAGATTGCTTTCAAAGATTTGTGAAATTTTTAGAGGTAACCATCGAGGGGTCATTTAATATATCACATACCACCACCGAGAATTTTGACAACAACTTCATCTTCTTACTAAGATTTTGTATCTTGACAATTTAACAAAATTAGGTAAAACTTGAGCTACAAGTAAGCGCGATGGATTGCTCTCAAATTAAATATCATTTCATGGGTAGATGAGTGCATCTCTCGTAGTAAACAACACCGACAGTATGAGTTTCTAACTATCAAGAAATAACATTCTAAATTTCCATATTGATGACGAGATTGTTTATTTTCAAAAATAAAGTCCGAAGAATATGGATCTGAATGCCACAAGCTAATCTTTCAGACATATATAGTGGAGCGGCATGTTGTACTTACAATTACCATGTTTTATAAGTTTTCAAACTTCGTCCAAGCTAACTTTGTCCACTTGAATGACTTTATGTCGATTTATTAAAATTAGGTCAAACTTCAACTGCAAGTAAACTGTAGATTGCGTTTAAAGTTTTATGAATATTATTTGGAGATAACCTTGGGGGGAGGGGTTATTTAATATACGTATCACAAACCACACCATCGAGGGTTTTGACAACAGTTTCGACTTCTTGCTGACATTTTGCATCTTGACAACTTAACGAAATTAGGTCAAACTTCAGCTACGAGTAAGCACGATAGATTGCGCTTGAATTAATTTGTGTTTTTCAAAGGTAGATGGGTGCATATTTTCCGGACATAGCGGAACATGCATGTTTTATTGTGATTCATATGTTCTATGAGTTTTTAAGGTCCGTAGTTACATTAACCCACTTAAATTACACTACTCCATCCTATTCAAATTAATGTTTTCCAAATTGCGAATAAGGTCAACATTTTCCACAAGATAGGACCCACATAGCTTGGTCATATTGCTCCATGAAATAGATAGGAGAGAGGGGAAATAATTTTTCTATTCTCTATGGGTAACACACAAGCTTGAGGTATAACTTTATTTTCTCCACAATGTACTACTATGTGACTTAATGTGTACTTTTCTCATTTTTTTACACATTGCCAATGGCCTAAGGAAAAAAGAAAATAATGGGCCCACTTGGCAGTTTAAAACTCCTAAGAAGAAGTTAGCATCTTCATTTTAGTGGGTCCCATGAATCATCTCGTTACGGTGGAGCTTTTTGCTCATAGTTGGACATATGCTCACCTCTGTCCACGCGCTGTACATGCAGAGAGAATAAAACGTAGGCAGGGGAAGAGGGCAGTGGCGAAGAGAGAAGAGGAGTTGAAGGCGGTTCGAGGTCAGAGCATTTAAAATGGGTTCCTGACACGAGGTACTCCTCCTGCCTTACAGTGTACTCACTCTACTAGTAGTACAACAGTGTAGTAAATTTCAGGACCTATGCATGCAAGAAAAGAAAAATGTGTTTTCTTAGAAGTGGGATTTTGGTGAGATCCCACTTGATACCCTAGGAGTAATACATAGGAAGGAAACCACTTTGGTCCTTGGCGGCAAAAAGATTCAAAATTTTCAGGTTTCGGAATTTTCACTTGCTTCCCAAACATCGGGAGGGAAAGGTTATTCAATAAGACCGCTCATGCACAGTAATACTTTTTATCTTATCTTTTTCATCAAAAAAAAACTATATAGTGTACTGATAACTTTGAACATGATCCATTGGATCAAAACTAGCAAATCCAAACATTGCTAACCGTTCGATCTTATTTTCTGTTCTTAGCATCTAGAAGACTCTATTGGTAGTCTTTATCACAATGAACGCTAGTATGCACAAACCTCAAAACACACTTCAGTGCATAGTTTCAGGGATCTTGTGCTCACTGCATGGATTTGGATGTAATTTTCATTTTTATTAGGTCCTCGATGCAACTCATACTTCCACCTACCGTGTGTTAACTGAAGCACCTCGCTCCTACGGGACATACCACAATTAGAATAAAATGCAACCCCCCAATTATCACACGAAGTGGACCATAGTTTCTCTATTTTTCAAGTTTCCTAGCTAAGTCGCACGCTTCACTGACTTCTTGCGGATTTAACAGACTTATTAGGTCAAACTTGATCTACAAGTAAGCGCAGTACATTGTACTTGAATTAGATGTCTTCTCTGAGGTAGATGGGTGCATCTTCTTCTAGTAAAAAATTTCGTCGGTGTGAGTTTCCAACTATCTGGAAAAAAACATTCTCAATTTCTCGAGTGATGACGAGATTGTTCTTTTACGTAAAGAAAGCACGAAGAATATGGATCTGAATGCCGCAAGTCAAGCTTCTTGAAATATTAAGTGGACTAACATGTTTTACTTACGATTACCATGTTCAATGCTATGAGTTTTCAAACTTCATCCTAACAAACTCTACCCACTTGAATGACTTTATGTCGATTTATCGAAATTAGGTCAAATTTGAACTAAAAGTAAATTGTAGGTTGCTTTGAAAGATTTGTGAATTTTTTGGAGGTAACCATCGAGGGGTCATTTAATATATCACATACCACCACCGATAATTTTGACAACAACTTCAACTTCTTACTAAGATTTTGCATCTTGACAACTTAATGAAATTAGGTCAAACTTGAGCTACGAGTAAGCGCGATAGATTACTCTTGAATTAATTGTATTTTTCGAAGGTAGATGGGTGCATATTTTCGGACATAGCGGACCATGCATGTTTTATTGTGATTCCTATGTTCTATGAGTTTTCAAGGTCCGTAGTTACATTAACCCACTTAAATTACACTACTCCCTCCTATTCAAATTAATGTTTGCCAAATTGTGAATAAGGTCAACATTTGCCACAAGGTAGGACCCTAGCTTGGTCATATTTCTCCATGCAATAGATAGGAGAGAGGGGAAATGATTTTTCTATTCTCTATGGGCAACCCACAAGTTTGAGGTATAACTTTATTTTCTCCACAATATACTACTATGTGACTTAATGTGTACTTTTATCCTTTTTTTACACATTGCCGATGCCCGAAGGAAAAAAGTAAATAATGGGCCCACTTGGAGGTGTAAAACTCATAAGCAGAATTTAGCCTCTTCAGTTTAGTGGGTCCCAAGAATCATCTCCTTACGTTGGAGCTTTTTAATCGTAGTTGGATATATTCTCACCTCTGTCCACACGCTGTACAAGCAGAGAAAATAAAACGTAGGCAAGGACAGAGGGCAACAGTGAAGAGAGAAGAGGAGTTGAAGGAGGTTCGAGGTCAGAGCATTTATGATGGGTTCGTGACACGAGGTACTCTTGCCGCCTTTACAGTGTACTCACCCTAGTACAATACTACTAGTAGTAGTAAATTTTAGGACCTATGGATGCAAAAAAATAAAAGTGTATTTTCTCTCTCCTTCACTGCCTCTCATCTCTCCCCACCCCTCTCCCCTCGCGCACCGGCCCGGATGATCTCTCCCTCCTCCACAACGTGGTGCTGCGCACATGTACCTTGGTACGTCGGCTTTGTTTTCTTCCTTTTTAGAGGGAATGGCTCTATTTCTCTGGTGTGTTCTGCAGCCGCATTGGTGTGGAGTAGGTAGGGTGTCAAGTGGGATCCCACTGAATTAGAAGTGGGATTTTGGTGAGATCCCACTTGACACCCTAGGAGTAATACATAGGAAGGAAACCATTTTGGTCCTTGGCGGCAAAAAGATTCAAAGTTTTCAGGTTTCGAAATTTTCACTTGCGTCCCAAACATCGGAGGGAAAGGTTATTCAATAACCGACCATGCGCAGTAGTATTTCTCATCTTATTTTTTTTATAAAAAAATATATAGTGTACTGATAACTTTGAACATGATTCGTTGGATCAAGACTAGCAAATCTAAACATTGCTAACCGTTAGATCTTATTTTCCATTCTTAGCATCTAGAAGACTCTATTGGCAGTCTTTATCACAATGAACGCTAGTATGCACAAATCTCAAAACACACTTCAGTGCATAGTTTCAAGGATCTTGTGCTAACTGCATGGACTTGGATGTAATTTTCATTTTTATTAGGTCCTCGATGCAACTCGTACTTCCACCGACCGTGTGTTAACTGAAGCACCTCGCTCCTACGGGACCTACCACAGTTATAAGAAGATGCAACCGCCCCAATTATCAAGTGGACCATGGTTCCTCTGTTTTTCAATCTTCCTAGCTAAGTTCACACGCTTCACTGACTTCTTGCCGATTAGCCAGAATTATTAGGTCAAACTTGATCTACAAGTAAGTGTAGTATATTGCACTTGAATTAGATGTCTTTTCTGAGATAGTTGGGTGCATCTTCTTGTAGTAAAACAATGTCGTCGGTGTGAGTTTCCAACTATCTGGATCGAGTGATGACGAGATTGTTCTTTTACATAAATAAAGCCTGAAGAATATGGATCTGAATGCCACAAGCCAAGCTTCATGAAATATTAAGTGGACCAACATGTTTTACTTACGATTCCCATGTATAATGCTATGAGTTTTGAAACTTCATCCTAGCAAACTCTGCCCACTTGAATGGCTTTATGTCGATTTACCGGAATTAGGTCAAATTTGAACTAAAAGTAAATTGTAGGTTGCTTTGAAAGATTTTTGAATTTTTTGGAGGTAACCATCGAGGGATTTAATATATCACATACCACCACCGATAATTTTGACAACATCTTCAACTTCTTACTAAGATTTTGCATCTTGACAATTTAACGAAATTAGATCAAACTTGAGCTACAAGTAAGCGTGATGGCTTGCACTCGAATTAAATGTCATTTCATGGGTAGATGAGTGCATCTTCTCGCAGTAAAAACACCGTCGGTGTGAGTTTCCAAATATCAGGAAATAACATTATAAATTTCCACAGTGATGACGAGATTGTTCCTTTTTGAAAATAAAGTCCGAAGAATATGCATCTGAATGCCACAAGCCAATATTTCAGACATATATAGTTGACCGGCATGTTGTACTTACGATTTCTGTGTTTTATGAGTTTTCAAACTTCGTCCTAGCTAACTCTGTCCACTTGAATGACTTTATGTCGATTTACGAATTAGGTCAAACTTCAACTTCAAGTAAAGTGTAGATTGCGTTGAAAGTTTTACGAATATTTTTTGGAGGTAATCATGGGGGGGGGGGGGGGGGTCATTTAATATATGTATCACAAACCACACCATCGAGGGTTTTGACAACATGTTCGACTTCTTGCTGAGATTTTACATCTTGACAACTTAACAAAATTCGGATAAACTTGAGCTATGAGTAAGCACGATAGATTGCTCTTGAATTAATTGTCTTTTTAGAAGGTAGATGGGTGCATATTTTTGGACATAGCGGACCATGCATGTTTTATTGTGATTCCTATGTTCTATGAGTTTTCAAGGTCCATAGTTACATTAACCCACTTAAATTACACTACTCCCTCCTATTCAAATTAATGTTTGCCAAATTGCGGATAAGGTCAAGATTTGCCACAAGGTAGGACCCACATAGCTTGGTCATATTGCTCCATGCAATAGATAGGAGAGAGGGGAAATGAATTTTCTATTCTCTATGGGCAACCCACAAGCTTGAGGATAACTTTATTTTCTCCAAATGTACTACTATGTGACTTAATGTGTACTTTTCTCCTTTTTTACACATTGCCGATGCCCTAAGGAAAAAAGCAAATAATGGACCCACTTGGCAGTGTAAAACTCCTATGCAAAAGTTAGCCTCTTTAGTTTAGTGGGTCCCATGAATCATCTCGTTACGGTGGAGCTTTTTACTCATAGTTGGACATATGCTCACTTCTGTCCACACGCTGTACATGAAGAGAGAATAAAACGTAGGAAGGGGAAGAGGGCAACATCGAAGACAGAAGAGGAGTTAAAGGTGGTTCAAGGTCAGAGCATTTATGATGGGTTCCTGACACGAGGTACTCCTGCCGCCTTACAGTGTACTCAGTGGCGGAGCTAGGATTGGAGCAAGCCCTGGGCCAAAAAAAATAACGCAAAGAAACATCTAAAAACTCATTCAATCGCACAGAAAATTTGGCATGATTACAAAACTAGAAGTATGATTCAAATTCTACTACTAACGATACAAGCGCATAAATAAGAGATGGAAAAAATAGATAGTAGTATGGGTATACTCTTTTTTTGGAAAGGAGCATATATTAATATCGCGATAATACATATGATTTTAAGTTGGTTTGAGTAGTTTTTGCAGTTAGAGGATTTGCATTTGTTGATTGATTTGGAGTTTAAATCAATGGATAAAAATCATCTTATATTCCTAAAACAAGAAATTGATAACAAGCATTGTTAGATAAACAAATCAGTCACGACTCACAACCGAGCCGAAGAGATCAAGAGCAGTTAGATTGAGGAAAAGAGGAAGCAAGAACTGAGTACACAGTGAGATAGAGCCGTAGAGCAGCAGCAGTCGGGCAACGTCAACAGAGGGTCACGCGGAGAATGACGAGGGCGATCAGGCCGGTGGGGCGGGCCAGCGATGGCATCACAGTCAATAGAAAACCAAGTAGCTTGCGTGTCGTCGCAGCGTAAAGAACGTGACGGGGTCCGTGCCTTCAGGAAACTTTGTGGGCCGGACTGCCGATGACGGAGAGAAGCAGAGAGGCAGGGGCGTTGGCGGCGGCCACGTCCTGAGCGAGCAAGGGGAGAGGAGCGAGATGTAAAGGTCTTAATTCGATTTTTTCGCTGGTCGTTCCCCAGTGTCTTATCGACTTACCGGGCGTCATAAGTCAAAGGCTAGGCCTCGTCCGGGGACAAGTCAATATATCTAGTAGCTAGTAGGCCCGGAAATAAGCTGCGCCCCGGGCTATAGCCCTGGTTGCCCGGGGTGTAGCTTCGCCCCTAAGTGTACTCAATCTACTAGTAGTACAGTAATATAGTAAATTTCAGGACCTATGCACGCAAAAAAAGAAAAATGTGTTTTCTCTTTCCTTCCTTGCCTCTCATCTCTCCCCACCCCTCTCCCCTCACGCACCAGCCCGGCTAATCTCTCCCTCCTCCACGGCATGGAGTTGCGCATGTCTGCCTTGGTACATCAGCTCTATATTCTTCTTTTTTAGAGGGCGTGGCTCTGTTTCTCGGGTGTGTTCGGCAGCCGAATTGGTGTGGAGTAGGTAGGGTGTCAAGTGGGATCCCACCAAAATCCCACTTCTAGTTCATCTGCCAAAATCTAGTGTAAAATTTTGCTCAAAATTTGAACTAAATTTTGACAAATAAATTAGAAGTGGGATTTTGGTGAGATCCCACTTGACACCCTAGGAGTAGTACATAGGAAGGAAACCATTTTGGTCCTTGGCGGCAAAAAGATTCAAACTTTTCAGGTTTCAAAATTTTCACTTGCGTCCCAAACATCGGAGGGAAAGGTTATTCAATAAGACCGGCTATGCGCAGTAGTACTTCTCATCTTATTTTTTTCATAGAAAAATATACAGTGTACTGATAACTTTGAACATGATTCGTTGGATCAAGACTAGCAAATCCAAACATTGCTAACCGTTGGATCTTTTTTTCCGTTATTAGCATCTAGAAGACTCTATTGGTAGTCTGAACGCTAGTATGCACAAACCTCAAAACACACTTCAGTGCATAGTTTCAGGGATCTTGTGATAACTCCATGTACTTGGTTGTAATTGTCATTTTTTATGAGGTCCTCGATGCAACTCGTACTTCCAGCGACCGTGTGTTAACTGAAACATCTCGCTCCTACGGGACCTACCACAGTTAAAAGAAAATGCAACCACCCAAATTATTACACGAAGTGGACCATGGTTTCTTATAATTCTGTTTTCAAGCTTCCTAGGTAACTTCGCATGCTTCACTGACCTCTTACCGATTTAACAAAATTATTAGGTCAAACTTGATCTACAAGTAAGCGCAGTACATTAGACTTGAATTAGATATCTTTTCTGAGGTAGATGGGTGCATCTTCCTGTAGTAAAACAATATCGTCGGTGTGAGTTTCTAACTATGTGGAAAAGAACATTCTCAATTTCTCGAGTGATGACGAGATTGTTCTTTTACGTAAAGAAAGCCTAAAGAATATGGATCTGAATGCCACAAGCCAAGCTTCATGACATATTAAGTGGACCAACCTGTTTTACTTACGATTCCCATGTTTAATGCTATGAGGTTTCAAACTTCGTCCTAGCAAACTCTGCCCACTTGAATGACTTTATGCCGATTTACCGAAATTAGATCAAATTTGAACTAAAAGTAAATTGTAGGTTGCTTTGAAAGATTTGTGATTTTTTTGGATCTAGGTAACCATCGAGGGGTCATTTATATATTACATACCACCACCGAGAATTTTGACAACAACTTCAACTTCTTACTAAGATTTTGCATCTTGACAATTTAACGAAATTAGGTCAAACTTGATCTACAAGTAACACAATGGATTGCTCTTGAATTAAATGCCATTTCATGGGTAGATGAGTGCATCTTTTCGCAGTAAATAACATCATTGGTGTGAGTTTCCAACTATCAGGAAATCACATTCTAAATTTCCATAGCGATGATGAGATTGTTCCTTTCTGAAATGAAATTCTGAAGAATATGGATCTGAATGACACACGCCAATCTTTTAGACATATTGTTGGAGATATGCCCTAGAGGCAATAATAAATGTAGTTATTATTATATCTTTGTGTTTATGATAAATGTTTACATTCATGCTATAACAGTATTAACAAGGAAACATTAATACTTGTGTGATTTGTAAACTAAATTAGAGTCCCTAGTAAAGCCTCTTTATAATACTAGCTTGTTGGTTAATAAATGATTGTGGTTTCCCTATCATGAACATTGAGATGTTATTAACAACAAGATCATATCGTTAGGAGAATGGTATGATGGACATACTCCTATAGATAAGCGTAGCATAAAGATCAAGTCATTTTAATAGTTCAATTGCTATATGCTTTCTGATACATAGTAACCTAATTCCTTCAACCATGAGATCAAGCATATCACCATCACAAGAAGGATGCTTTGATGACATCAAACACCACACCGTAACTGGGTGGCTATAAAGATGGCATTGGGTGTTCGGAAAGTATTGGTTGAGACACATGGATCAAGAGTGGGATTTGTCCATCCATATGACGGATAGATATACTCTGGGCCCTCTCGGTGGAATGTCATCCAATTGGCTTGCAAGCATGTGACTGGCTCACAAGGGATCACATATCACGGGAACGAGAAAAGAGTACTTATCGATGCGAGGTTGAACTGGTATGCGAGAGATCTGACGATCAAAACCTCGGATAAGTAAACTATCGTGAGACAAAGGGAAATTGGTATCGTATGTAAGTGGTTCATTCGATCGCAAAGTAATCGTAGAAATATGTGGGAGCCATATGAATTTCCAGATTCCTCTATTGGTTATTGTTCGGAGAAATTTCTCGATCATGTCCGCATAATTCACGAACCGTAGGGAGACACACTTAAGGATTCGATGTTGTTGAGTAGTTATGGAATGATGAGTAAGAGACCGAATGTTGTTCGGAGTCTCGGATGGGATCCGGGATATCACGAGGAGATCCAGAATGGTCCGGAGAATAAGATTCATATAAGGAAAGTCCTGTTTCGGGGTTAGAGAATGGTTCCGGTGTTTTCATCGAGAATGTTCTAGAAGGTTCTGAAATGTCCAAGACTCGGGAGGAAGGGTACATGAATGTGTCATAACAAGTTGGAATGGTTGCATCATGTACTAGGTGTCATCGCTGAGCAAAATAAAGGGATAAATCAAATCCTAGTTTGAAAAGTCAAACGGCAATTTGAAAAGTCAAACGGCTATTTTGCTTGGTGGAGGGAGAGTAGGAAACCTACTTGGGGAGGAAGTCCCTCTCCCTCCACCGCCTTGAAGCCGAGTTGGGAGGGACTCCTCCCTTGGCCGGCCCCCTCCACCTATATAAGGAGGGGCAGGGCTGCCCCTCCAAACACACAACTTGCACCCTGCAAACCCTAGCCCCAAGCCGCCGGCGCCGCCACCTCCTGCTGCCGCCGCCTAGGGCAAAACCCTAGCCGCCAAGTTGGGGCATCCCCTTGCCCTAGCCGCCAGCCTAGCTTCTCCTCCTTGGTGTGTCTAAACCCTAGATCACCGAGGCCTCTCTCATAGTCCACCATACTCGCTCCGGCTTAAGGTGAAGCCCTGCGAGATCTCCCCTCTACTTCCGGTACCACGCCGTCGTGCTGTCGAAATCACGAGGAGAGTGCTACAACCTCCGCTGCCTGCTGGAACAAGGGAGAGGAAGGTCTTCGCCGAGTACCGAAGCGATGTGACCACAATTGCCTTTGGAAGGATCGTCTACACGATCTTGAGATCGGGAAGAGTACGACTACATCACCCATGAGAATCCGCTCTCGTTAAACACTTTGGAATCTTCGAGGGTGAGTTATTCTATCGACTCGTTGCTACAATCTAGTAGATAGATCTTGGCTTGTTTGTTTGTATGCGGTAGAATTTTTTTTGTTTTCCATGCTACGAACCCCTACACATATATAGTGGACCGTCATGTTGTACTTACAATTCCCATGTTTTATGAGTTCTAAAACTTTTTCCTTGCTAACTCTGTCCACTTGAATGACTTTATGTCGATTTATCGAAATTATGTCAAACTTCAAATGCAAGTAAACTATAGATTGCGTTGAAAGTTTTACGAATATTTTTTGGAGGTAACCATGGGGGGGAGTTATTTAATATACGTATCACAAACCACCACCGAGAATATCGACAACGGGTTCAACTTCTTGCTGAGATTTTGCATCTTGACAACTTAACAAAATTAGGTCAAACTTGAGCTACTAGTAAGCGCGATAGATTGCTATTGAACTAATTGTATTTTTCGAAGGTAGATGGATGCATCTTCTTTTAGTAAGCAATGTCGTCGGTGTGAGTTTCCAACTGTCAGGAAATAACATTATCTATTTTATGAAATTAGGTCAAATTTGAGCTACAAGTAAGCGTGATGGATTGCTCTCGAATTGAATGTGATTTCATGGGCGGTGCATATTCTCGTAGTAAACAACACCATTGTTGTGAGTTTCCAACTATTAGGAAATTACATTCTAAATTTCAAAGTGATGACCAGATTGTTCCTTTCCGAAAAGAAAGTCTAGAGAATATATATGGATCGGAATGCCACAAGCTAAGCTTTCAGACATATATAGTGGACGAAGATGTTATACTTACGATTCCCATGTTTTATGAGTTTTCAAACTTCGTCCTTGCTAACTATGTCCATTTGAATGGCTTTATGTCGATTTGTCGAAATTAGGTCAATTTTCAAATACACGTGAATTGTAGATCATTGCGTTAAAAGTTTTACGATTTTTTGGAGGTAACAATCGGGGGTTCATTTAATATATCACAAAAAACCACCGAGAATGTTGATAACAAGTTCAACTTCTTGCTAAGATTTTGCATATTGATAACTTAACGAAATTAGGTCAAACTTGAGATACTAGTAAGCGTGATAGATTGCTCTTGAATTAATTGTCTTTTTGGAGTTAGATGGGTGCATCTTCTTTTAGTAAACTATATTGTCATCGGTATATGCGTTTCCAACTATCGGGAAAGAACATTCTCAATTTTCTGAGTGATGACGAGATTGTTCATTTCCGTAAAGAAGGTCCGAAGAATATGGATCTGAATACCACAAGCAGATCTTTTTAGATATATATAGTGGACCGACATGTTGTACTTACAATTCCCATGTTTTATGAGTTTTCAAACTTCGTCCTAGCTAACTCTGTCCACTTAGATGACTTTATGTCGATTTATCGAAATTAGGTCAAATTTCAAATGTAAGTAAATAATAGATTGCATTTAAAGTTTTATATTTTTTTGGAGGTAACCATAGGGGGGTCATCTAATATATCACAAACCACCTCCAAAATTTTTGACTACAAGTTCAATTTCTTGCTAAGATTCTTGACAACTTAACGAAATTAGGTCAAACTTGAGCTACGAGTAAGAGCGATATATTACTCTTGAATTATTTGTCTTTTCGAAGGTACATTGGTGCATGTTCTTTAGTAAACAATAATGATGTTGGTGCGAGTTTCCAACTACTAGGAAAGAACATTCTTAATTTTCCGAGTCATGACCAGATTGTTCGTTTCCATAAATAAGGTCTCAAGAATATGGATCTGAATGCCACAAGGAGAGCTTTTCATATGTATATATAGTGGAACGACATGTTGTGTACTACTTATATGATTCCCATGCTTCACGAGTTTTCAAACTTCGACCTAGATAACTCGGCACACTTGTATGGCTTTATGTCGTTTTATCGAAATTAGGTCAAATTTGAACTACGAGTAAATTGTAGGTTGCTTTGAAATTTTTGCAATTTTTTGGAGGTAACCATCAGGGGGTCATTTAATATATCACAAACCACCATCGAGAATTTTGGCAACAGGTTCAACTTCTTGCTATGATTCTTGACAACTTAACAAAATTAGGTTAAACTCGAGCTACTGGTAAGCGCGATAGATTGTTCTTGAATTATTTGTCTTTTCGGAGGTGTAGATGGGTGCATCTTCTTTTAGTAAACAATAATGCTATCGGTGCGAGTTTCCAACTATCAGGAAAGAACATTCTCAATTTTCTGAGTCATGCTCAGATTGTTCCTTTCTGTAAAGAAGTTCTCAAGAATATCGATCTGAATGCCACAAACAGAGATTTTCATATATATATATATGAGACCGACATGTTGTGTACTACTTATATGATTCCCATGTTTCACGAGTTTTCAAACTTTGATCTAGCTAACTCTGCCCACTTGAAAGGATTTATGTCAATTTATCGACAAAATTAGGTCAAATTTGAACTACGAGTAAATTGTAGGTTGCTTTGAAAGTATTGTGATTTTTTTGGAGGTAACCATTGGTGTGTCATTTAATATATCGCAAACCACCATCGAGAATTTTAACTAAAGGTTCAACTTCTTGCTATTATTCTTGACAACCTAACGAAATTATTAGGTTAAACTTGAGCTACTAGTAAGCGCGATAGATTTCTCTTGAATTATTTGTCTTTTCGGAGGTAGATGGGTGCATGTTCTTTTAGTAAACAATAATGTCGTCGGTTCGAGTTTCCAACTATAGTAAACAACATTCTCAATTCTGCGAGTCATGATCAGATTGTTCCTTTCCGTAAAGAAGGTCTCAAGAATATGGATCTGAATGCCACAAGAAGAGCTTTTCAGATCTGAATATGGTGGACCGACATGTTGTGTACTACTTATATGATTCCCATGTTTCACGAGTATTCAAACTTCGACCTACCTAACTGTTCTCACTTGAATGGCTTTATGTCG
This sequence comes from Avena insularis, assembly GCA_023614405.1. Taxonomy (NCBI): domain Eukaryota; kingdom Viridiplantae; phylum Streptophyta; class Magnoliopsida; order Poales; family Poaceae; genus Avena; species Avena insularis. The sequence continues at coordinate 234,955,333 of CM042687.1, read as the reverse complement.
ATTTATCGAAATTAGGTCAAATTTGAACTACGAGTAAATTGTACGTTGCTTTGAAAGTTTTGCGATTTTTTTGGAGGTAACCATTGAGGGGTCATTTAATATATCACAAACACCATCTAGAGTTTTGACTATTCATATCGACAATTTAACGAAATTAGGTCAAACTTGAGCTACTAGTAAGCGTGTTAGATTGCTCTTGAATTAATTGTCTTTTTGTACGTAGATGGGTGCATCTTCTTTTAGTAAACAATGCCGCTGGTTTGAGTTTCCAACTATCAGGAAAGAACATTCTCAATTTGCCAAGTGATAAAGAGATTGTTATTTTTTGTAAAGGAAGTCCGAAGAATATGGATCTCAATGCCACAAGCCAAGATTTCAATCATATATAGTGGACCGCCATGTTGTACTTTCGAATCCCATGTCTTATGAGTTTTCAAACTTCCTAGCTAACTCTACCCACTTGAATGACTTTATATTGATTTATCAAAATTTCTTTGAAAGTTTTATGAAAAAGCTTTTGGAGGTAACCATAAAGGATAAATTAGCAGTATATCGGTAACCACCGAGAGTTATCCTCTCCTTATTATTCGCAAAAACAAAAGAAAAGAAAAGCACTACCCTCACAACCGTACTAGACTCAACCACCTTTCTTCAGAATCTGCACACGCCACCGTCCAATCGCATTTGATGCCTGTTGCATTACGAGCCTTCCTTTTAATATTTTTATTACTCGGGAGATGATCCAAGCGCGACTCAACACTAAATTTTGGTGTGATATTGGCATGATCTTCTACTAGTTCAAAAATTTAGTGGAATATTGGCGGGATCCTACTAGCTACCTGCATACTGATGGGTCTCTGGCTCGTTCTCTCGCCGATCCCTCCCGCTATCCCCTCATCCTCCTATATCATGTCCCTCCTTAGCCGACTTCCACCTTGCCGGAGTCTGCTCAGCGACACCGTCATCCACCTCCCCAGAGTCTGCTTTGTCGTATCTGCTTTCCCACTGCCATAGCCGAGAGATGCGTAAGCCACTCGGACCCCTCACCAGGGCGACTATTCAACTCCCTACTACCGATACGAAGGTTGATGCACACTTCCTATGCCCGATTTCCTTGCATTTTACTTCCGAATGTAGTTCATATCTTCTTCCTTGCAGTGCCTTAATATATTTCTAATAATGCATGCTATTTGCTGTACCGCGGGATCGGTTCCAAGAGAAAAGAAGGAAACTACGAGTCGTGAAGCCAAAATTGGTTATCTCGCAGTAGTACAAGACCTCGCCAACCCAATGATAACCCCCAACAATCCTCCCTAGACAAAGGTTTGGTTCCACTTTGCATATATGTATTTTCGAGAGTAGTTCATAGTTTGCTTGCCATACCTTCTCATGTACTAGTATATTTTTTTAGTTGTATTTTTGCAAGGCATGGAAGATGATGCACTGACCAATGAGAATCGATGCCAACGAAACCTGAGGAGTTTTGGACATTCAGATGTAGCCCCCCTCGGCACATCACAACTGGTATAGAAACATGCCTATTTTTTGCATATTGCTTGTGTTATTTGCTGATTGATTTGTCGCACTACAATTTGCAGAAGCAAGTGCATGATCATATCCCTACCAAGGAGGTTCGCAGCATAGATATTCAGCAGCGTGCAAGTGATGCAACCATTTCTAGGAACCAAACAGAAGTATGGTGCATGGCCAAAGCTAATATTAGGCTGCTCCAACAGAATTTGGACATGGCCACTCAACGGATCAAAGAATTGAACCGGGGTTGGATTTCTACGATTGAAGATGGCCTTAATGCTGCCCATGATCTTCAGAAGTTAGTGGATGAAAATCGTGTTCCCAATCCGGCTGATGCACATGTCAATGATATCAACTAGACGGTCTTGGAACAAGAGAAAGAACGAGCAGAGATTCTCTGAGCATCCTTGAAGGCAGATGATTTTTGAAGGGTGATGCAAGAGCCGACATGCGAATAGATGTTATTTACAATAATGAGGATGACTTTCCTTGTCTTGTCAGGATAATATTTTCTTTTCTTATATGCTGGCAGTACTTTACGGTAACTACGTATTTGGCATGCTGTTATGAAACGTATAGTACTTGCCGCACCTGGACAATATATCTCGGTAGCCATTTGGAAAATGAAAAAAAAACATTTTCCCACCAGAATGTTGAAATATTATTATGCACTTTTGTTTATATTCGTAGACCCGCGTTTTGCAGCAAATTAGCACATTACCATGAATGGTAGTCCATCTTAAAAAAAGAAATAAAAACGAAAAAAATGGTAGTCCGAGCTCAATGACCATGTCCTTGTTCCCATTATCGTGCATAAATATGTGCAATTACTTGTGTTGCCCCAAGTCAAACTTTTAGACTATATATAATAGTAGAGTACACAAAAAAATAGTTGAGGGACAGAACACATGCCGAAACCACAACTTTTACCAAGCAGTTAATAATAATTTTAACTGTGCGCCAGAAACAACCGCCAAAATGTCTCCCGCATCCAATATTCAAATTCAGTACAAAATTTCCATCTCGCCCTTCGGTCCAGAAACAAGGTGCCAAAGGCCATTGCTCAAAATTGTTTGTCTTGCACAATTCAAAATTTCAAACCCGCGCCCATCAGGCCGAATCTGTGGAGATCACCTCGGACCACCACGGCCGTGTGCCCCTTCCATCTCATCTCCCCTTCAAAACCTCTCCACCAGCACTACATAGCGACTGAATACGTTTTACCAGCTCCCTTGTCTAGCAAGCCGGAGGTTGCTTCCCCGCCCTGATGCCGGCCCGCACCAGATCACCTCCTCCGTACCCGAGGTCCATGGCGCCGGAGCCGGCTCAGCAACGCTGTCACCAGCGACACCGTCACAGCTTCGTTTAATCCACTTCCCTCGACTCCACGTCACCTAATCCGCTTCTCCGACCTTGTCTACGGTGCCGGAGACATGGCGAGCAAAACTCGCTCAGTCGTGACGGCGATGTTGTAGCTCACCATAAGCCCGTTAAAGGCAAGGACACCGGCAGGAAATCGAGTAATCATGGTCACAAAGGTAGTTCATCGCTTGATTCACAACCGTCTCCCACTGTTTACATTCATATGTATGTCATTGTTCCTTTAGAGCTTTCAAATGCTTGCTAGCACTGTACTAATTTTCTCCTCTACATACACTTCTCTCTTAAATCTCATAAGGTATTTTTTTTGCTCATGCATGGAAGCTTCTTTGAGGACGACTGATAAGGGAGGATAGAAGGGTTGGGAAGAGAGATTACTGAAGAATTCAAAACATGCAAGGTTGCTTGGCTTGCGGAGACTTAGATCTTTCGTACATACCACCACCAGTCATGAAGGCCAGGTTTCTGAAGCAGAATCTGATCCTCGAGATGGACAAAATGCCGACAGAGTCCTGACTCAGGAAGATGGACCGGTCGAGAACACTCCCCTAGTACGCCCGCTTGTCCACCCCCAAGGTGCTTGCTCTATCTTCTCATTGAGATAGTTGTTGCACCTTCCATGTTTTGTACCACAAACCCACCAAATGTTGTGCAATGACATCTGCTTAGTTCATGCATCATATATGTTCAGCTTGTCTTGCCTTACTGTTCTTCTGTTCTATCTGCGTCTCATTATACATAGGACTTTCATAGATTAATGTATCGTTTATGTGTGTCAGGAATCGGCTGTTTCACCTAAGATCCTTTCAGATACCAGCAGGGAGAAAAACTATGTCCGGCAAGTGTCTGATTCAGCATTAGTTTTTGTTGATGAACAATACCTTAAGGGAGACATCACTCAGGAATTTGGACCCGTTGAGGACCTCCCCCACAGTCCGCTCGATTGTCTACGCCCCAAGGTGCTTGCTCTGTTTTTTCATTGTGATATCTATTGCATCTTGCATGTTTGCTATCTCAATCCAACCAAATATTCTGAAATGTCCTCTGCCTAGTTCATGCATCATATATGTTCAACATGTTTTGCCTTATTGTTCTTCTGTTCCATCCGTGTCTCATTACATATAGAACTATAATTGATTGAAGTAGCGTTTATGTGTGTCAGGAATCATCTGTTTCAGGTACCAAACCTGAAGCATTGACAAGCAGACCTGATAATTCTACAGGGGGAACACAAACACAAGTCGGGAAATACAATAAACGAAATTCAGGAAACTCACATAAGGCTAAAAAGGCTCGTCTTGGTGGCACACCACAGGTTCTAACATATATAGAAGCAGAAAATACTATTCCACACATTACACAATCAGAAATTTCCAAGCTATGAACAATTGACAGCCCAACCAGTTTTGACCTCTACTGGCCTAAATCTGCTGGCACAACACCAACAAGCTAGCGATGATCACCCACCTGTTGATCAACCGGCCACCAAACAAGGTATGTGTTCCAACTCTTATCGTTGCATGCTCCCTTATATATACCGTGATGGCCTGATGTAATGGTTGAATTGGCAGCTACACAAAGATTTAAGAAAAGGGGGCCAGCGGTAGGAAAAAAGCTTGAATCTCAAATTTCCGGAACGCAATCTAGATATTGCATCAATTCTATTGTGCCTGGCAAGCGAAGGCCAGAAGATCCAAAAGAATCTGCTTTCCTAGCATCGAAAATAGGCATTTTTGTCAGGAATGATATTCCTATCTTTGCATTGTTCTAGCTCCAACAACAGACCCCTAACCATTAAAATTGATTACTCTAGAAGTTACATGTAAGTCATAGTGCTTTTCCCCATGCTTCAAACTTTCCATTGGTTCTATAAGTCACATAACACATCAACTGTTCTATTCTTGCCAACAGACAAAATTCAACTTCAATCAGGATAATGAGGATGTAGAGTATGTTCTCATGGACATGTTCTCCTGTTCTTTGCGCCAGCAGCGCCATAGGCTAAAGCATAAATACTTTGATGGTAAGGCAAGTAAGGATATTCAAAGAACGTCTCCTATGGAACATTCTATAACTAACCAATAGTGGATAGATATTCTTGACCACTGGTTTGATCCAAAGATTACAGTATGGTTTGTGAAGATCGAGACCAGATCACATTAAAAATACCTATTTGCGCATCTGTATCACTAGTCTCCTTTTGCAGATGAAAACTGAGAAAAACAAGAGGAACCGTGCCACACAATGCTTAACAAACCGAACCGGATCTCGTGCATTGGTTGGGCACCTGGGCACAATAGTAAGCATAATTAGTTTTAATCTTGTAGAGACTTTGTGCTTCTTATATTTTGATCATGTGTTATTCCCATGTTGTAGAAATATGCGATAAGTCTGCAACAAAAATTTGAGGCATGCCAGACAAGCAAAAAAAGATGGGATCAACCCCTCCGCTAAGAGTGTTATTGTAAGTCTTCTGTTCTATTGATATTTTGTGATGACACTCCCTCAGTGATTTATATATTACAGTTGGATGTGCAACACTACCTGAACTACTTCCGAGTTTTCTTTTAATTTAATTACAATAGATGATTTTCAACTAGCGTGAGTTTTAGTTTTGAACACTACAAAGAGTTGTCTTGTGATATTAGCATAGTCCTGTTTTTGAGTGTTAGTGATAAACTTATTATTAGTATGATCAGATAGCTAGTATGCTTTTTCTACAGTGTATATGATGCGTAATCAGCCATGCCAACTTGTAAGATTTGTTTATAGACATGTTAAATGTGTTGTCTACATGTTCCTCTGTAGTGGCTTCTCTTCTCTCACCAATGTCTACCAACTGATAACCTTACAGATTAAATTGAACGAGGAGATGGCAAAACCTAGGAAAGACGGTCTGGAAGAAAACCAAGAATAATGTCTGGAAACATTTAACATGGTACTATAAGGCGAAGGTCATCGTAAAAGTATGTTCCTGCATAATGTTGGGTTATCGCGGTCCAATTCCAATTCCAAGTCCAAGTCGGTGTATTTGTCTTATCAGGAAGAAGTTGTAGCAGTACGGGCTGAACTGGAAGTGCAAATACGAGCAATCAATGAGATGAGACAGAAACTATTAGCAAGTGATGCGGAGTTGAAGATGTTACAAGATCAGGATAATTCTAGAGAACTCATATATGAACAGACTCTTATAAATTGAAGATGAACCCTGACAATGATAGGTGAGTACAGTGGTCGTGTGATGGTTCCTACTACTGAGCCCGGGCTGTGTTTGCGGCCTTGTAATAACAAAAACAGAGGGACTATTTGTTTTGCATCATGCTTTTATCTATTCATGTTGTGCTCCATGCACAAAAATCCTGTGCCCGAACCTCACTCTCTCAAGCCTTGGATTCATGAACCTCACAAATGTTTTCTATTCTTTGGATAAACCGCCAAATTCAAAATCTTAGTCGATCGACAAAACCTACTGTCTACCCTATTTGAATCAGAGATTTTGTATCCATTTTTTTGCCAATATGGTAAATGTTTGATGACCATCCTTCAATTCATACAGAAGGAGTACCATTAGTATTATTACCTGGACGCTTCCGAAATTCAAAAAATTTAGTCGAGTAGCAAAACTTGCTGCCAACCCTGTTTGAATCGGAGGTATCCAATTTTTATTATGGATGATGATCAGTTGATGTCAAACTTGACATTCAATTCTTGAAGAGAGAGATACCCCTTTTTTTATTATTGCTTGAACGCTAGCCAAATTAAAAATATTAGGGCATGATTGGTTTCTAGCCATAATTTGCCAAGCCAAAGTTTGGTAAAGTATGGCAGCCACAAAGTGTGGCAAAGAATGAAGCCAAACTTTGGAAAAAGTTCGCAAGAAAATTAACTCTATGACAAGTGGGCCATATAATTAATGGAGTGTGGAAAACTACAAGTGTGGCAAAAATCAAACACAAGCTAAACAACTTGTGGCTGGCAAACTGTGGCTAGGAACCAAAGGAGCCCTTAGTCTGCATATTAATTATGGTCATGGTGTTGGAATTATGCCCTAGAGGCAATAATAAAGATGTTATTATTATAATTCTTGTTCATGATAAAGTTTATATTCCATGCTAGAATTGTATTAAGCGGAAACTTTAATACTTGTGTGGTTTGTGAACAACACCGTGTCCCTAAATGCGCCTCTATGGACTAGCTCATTGATCAATGATGGTTAAGGTTTCCTAACCATAGACATGAGTTGTCAATTGATAATGAGATCATATCATTGGAGAATGATATGGTGGATAGACCCAAACTAAGCGAAGCAATTAGATCGTGTCATCGTGTTCGTCTTTGCGAAGCTTTTCTTATGTCAAATATTGTATTCCTTAGACCATGAGATAATGCAACTCCCTGGTATCGGAAGAAAGCTTTGAGGTCATCAAACGTCATCCTATGAGAGGGTGATCATAAAGGTGTCTCTCAGGTGATCGGAAAGTATCATTGGGTTGTATGTATCGAGATGGGATTGTCCTCCCAAGTCGGAGAGATATACTTGGGCCCCTTTCGTGTCGATATCAACACCGCTTGCAAGCATGTGGTTAAGGAGTTAATCACAAAGTGATATCGGATTACGGAACGAGTAAAGTACTTGCTGTGAACGAGATTGAACTAGGTATGACGATACCGACGATCGAATCTCGGGCAAGTAAAATATCGCGAGACGAAGGGAATATATATATGGGATTGATTGAATCCTGGCATCGTGGTTCATCCGATATGATCATCGATGAATGTGTGGGAGTCAATATGGGTGCCGAACCCGCTGTTGATTATTGATAGAAGATCATATACGCATATTCTCGAACCCGCGGTCACACACTGAACGTGTCTCGATGCTAGGATAGATTGGATAATTGGTTTATGAGTTTTGTTGAGTCTTGGATGGGATCCGGGATATCACGAGAGGTTAGGAATGGTCGGAGAATAAGATTCATATAAGGCGGTGCAGTTTTGGAGTTGAATTGTTCGGGTTAATCGGTATTGTCGGAAGCTTCTAGAACCTTCGGAAGGGGCCAACGTGGTCCCACCTTCCGGGGAGGGCATGGGCCTATGAGGGAGTGTGCTGGCCTCATTGGGCCAGGGGCAATAGGCCCCTTAGGGACCATCCGATCCTAGAGATTTTAAATCGTTTAAACTAGAGATAAGATAAGATAGGATTTCTAGATAAGGAGAGTTTAAATTGTTTAAACTAGAGATAGGCTTGGAGGAGAGGCTAGGCTGGCCGCCCCTCTATAAATAGAGGGATGGTGCGCCCTTCCTACACACACCTTCCTCCAACCCTAGTTGCCCTGCTTGCCCTTCCACTCTCCCTCCCATTGTTTGTGGCGAAGCCTGCAGAGAAATTCTCCACCATATACACCACGCCGTCGTCTTGTAGATCCAATCCATCTCTCCACCATACTGCTGGTCCGAGGAAGGAGCAGACGTCGAGGTGCTGCGTGTGCATCTCACGGAGGCACCGCCACTTGTGGTGCTAGATCGGATCGGATCGCGAGGAGGAGAAGCGAGTCGACTACATCACCCACATTTCGAGCGTTCGTTGTGCGAATCTTCAAGGGTATGAAGATCTAATCCAATCTCTCTCGTTGTTTGCATCTCCTAGATTAGATCTTGGCTTTCCCTCTGCTTCCAGTAGAAAATTTTGATTTACTATGTTGTGAAACCCTTGGTGGTACGAGCTAGATCTATGCGTAGATGTGATTCACGAGTAGAACGCATAACATGGTTGTTGCAGGCGTTGATGTTTTCTGTTGCAAGCCTCTTGTTTGTGTTCTTCTTATGACGGCATAGTGAGATTGAAGCGGTCCAGGCCAACCTTACGGCGTTGTTCGAGACCGGCTCCGCTTGACGTGTGGCTTGTTCCACATGCGGTGGTGGATGTCGATTTCTCTCACTATAGTGAACATGGGATTAACACCGGAGTTTGGCAACCATAATATCACCATTGTGGCTTTCCGTAGGTAAGAATCGTTCTTAGCATCTACTCCCATAAGCCACGTAAAACATGCAACAACAAAGTAGAGGCGTCTAACTTGTTTTTGCAGTGTTTTTGTGATATGGTATGGCCCAAGATGTGATGTGTATAATGTATGCGATGATCATGTTTTGTAATGTTTCACGACTTGCATGTCGATGAGTACACAACCGGCAGGAGCCACATGGTTGTCTTTATAATTGTGTATGACCTGCGAGTCAACTTTTTATACGCCATGTAATAGCTTTACTTTATCGCTAAGTAGTTAGCAATAGTTGTAGTCACTATTCGTGGTGGAGGCAATCATGGTGGAGTGATGGAGATCATGCCGGAACGCACAAGATGGAGATCATTGCGCGAAGATTGGCTATACCATGTCACATAATGTTATATGCATATGATGTTTATCCTTTTATGTATCTTATTATGCTTAGATCGCGACGGTAGCATTATAAGATGATTCCTCACTTAAAGATCAAGATAAAAACTGTGTTCTCCCCAAGTATGCACCGTTGCGAAAGTTCGTCATGTCCAAGCATCACGTGATGATAGGGTGCTATAGACTCTACGCTCACATACAACGGGTGCAAGCCAATTTTGCACACGCGGAAATACTTGGGTCTAACTTGACGAGCCTAGCATGTACAGACATGGCCTCGGAACACAAGAACCGAAAGGTTAAGCATGAGTCATATGAATGATATGATCGACACTTCGTTGTCCACCATTGAAACCACATCTCTTCTCGTGATGATCGGATTAGGTGTGGTGAATTTGGATCGTGTTCACTAAACAACTTGAGGGATGTTGAATTTAGTGGGAGTTCATCTAGTAATTTGATTAAGTTGAACTATTTATCATGAACATAGTCTAAATTGTACTTGCAAATACTGTAGATCACATGGCCAAGTCCAACTTCAACTTCAACGTTTTTGTTGAGAAAGAAAAGCTTAGAAACAATGGGTCTAACTTCACCAACTGGTTCCGCAATCTAAGAATCATTACATGCGGCGGACAAAAGGACTATGTCCTTGGGAAGCGTTAGGTGACCCCCTACTGCAAGCTGCGGTGATGAGAAAGCTGTCTATCGATCGGCAAAGATGATTATGGTGTGATTAAGAGCACCATGTTGTTTGCTATGGAACGGAACTTCAAAATCGTTTTGAAAACTATCCGGGCCCTTTGATATTCTCGAAGAGCTGAAAACCATGTTTGGACTCAGGACCGTTCGAGAGATATGAGATCTCGAGAAGTTCTTTAAGCGCAAGATGGAGGAAGGAGTTCCGTTAGTGAGCACGCCATTAAGATGTGGCTACACTCAACGCCTTGAGCAAGCTGGACGCAAGATTCCAGAGGAGCTCAAGATTGACAGCGTTCTGCACTCACTCCCTCCCAGCTACAAAAGTTTTGTAGTGACTCATAATCAGATTGGTTCCTCTGATACGATCACCGAGCTCTTCGCAAAGCTAAAGGCTGCGGAGGTGGACATCAAGAAGGATAATCATGTGTTGATGGTCAACAAGCCCTCCTTTAAGAAAGGTAAAGGTGCAAAGAAGCCCTTCAAGAAAGGCGGCGGCAAGCGCGTTGCCCTGCTGAGAAGAAGCTCAAGTCTGGTCCCAAGCCGGACACTGAGTGCTTCTATTGCAAGGACAAGGGTCCTTTGGGCATAATGTCCGAAGTACTTAGCGGACAAGAAGGCTGGCACCATCAAAGGTATATTTGATATACATGTTATTGATGTTTTCCTTACTAGCCCTCGTTGTAGTGCCTAGGTATTTGATACTGGTTCAGTTGCTAATATTTGTAACTCGAAACAGGAGCTACGGAATGAGCGGCTGACTTGCGAGGATGAGGTGACGATGCGCGTTGGCAACGGATCAAGAGTTGATGTGATGGCCGTCGGCACGCTCTCCTTAGTTTTACCTTCGGGATTAGTTTTAAACCTTAATAAATGTTATTATGTGCCTGCGTTGAGCATGAACATTATTTCTGGATCGTGTTTATTGCAAGACGGTTATTCATTTAAATCGGAGAATAATGGTTGTTCTATTTATATGAGTAACATCTTTTATGGTCATGCACCTCTTGTGAATGGTTTATTTCTTCTAAATCTCGAAAGGGATGAAACACATCCATAACATTGAGGCTAAGAGATGCAAAGTAGATAGTGATAATACTACTTATTTGTGGCACCTTTGTCGTCTAGGTCATATTGGTGTAAAGCGCATGAAGAAACTCCATTCGATGGACTTTTGGAGTCTCTTGATTTTGAATCATTTGACACATGTGAACCATGCCTCATGGGCAAGATGATCAAAATCCGTTCTCCAGTATGATGGAGCGAACAGCGGACTTGTTGGAAATCATACATACCGATGTATGCGGACCGATGAGTGTTTGACGGCGGTGGATATTGCTATTTTCTCACTTTTACCGATGACTTAAGTAGATATGGGTATATCTATTTAATGAAACATAAATCTGAAAGCGTTTGAAAAGTTCAAAGAATTTCAGAATGAAGTGGAGAACCATCGTAATGTAAAGATTAAGTTTCTACGATCCGATCGTGGGCGAATATTTGAGTTATGATTTTCTCACGCATCTCAAAGCAAGTGGAATCGTTTCACAACTCCATACCGGAACACCACAGTGCAATGGTGTAATGCGAGCAGCGAATCGAACCCTATTAGATATGGTCCGATCGATGATGTCTCTTACTGATTTGCGTTATCATTTTGGGGTTATGCATTAGAAACCTGCATTCACTTTAAATAGGGCTCCATCTAAATCCGTTGAGGCGACCGTATGAACTGTGGTTTGGTGCTAAACCTAAGTTGTCGTTTCTTAAAGTTTGGGGATCTGACTTCGTCAAGAAGTTGATGCGGACAAGCTCGAACCCAAAGCGGAGAAGAAATCGTCTTCATAGGATACCCTAAGGAAACTATTGGGTATACCTTCTATCACAGAACCGAAGGCAAAGTGTTTGTTGCAAAGAACGGTTCCTTTCTTGAGAAGGAGTTTCTCTCGAAAGAAGTGAGTGGGAGGAAAGTAGAGCTAGACGAGGTTATTGAACCTTCTCTTGAATTGGAGAGTAGCGCAGCACCTGAAATTGTTCGATTGCACTTTGCACCAACAATAGAGGAAGCTAATGACAAGGATCATGAAGCTTGGACGATCTTTGCTCTTGAACGTCGCAGTCGACAAGGTCGCGTGCCCCTCTGAGTGTGCGGCAACCTGTCTTGTTGTCTTGTTAGTAGAAGACGGTGAACCTCACGAACTATGAGGAAGCGATGATGATCCCGGACTCGAGAAATGGCTAGAAGCCATGAAATCCGAATTGGGATCCATGAGCGAAAACCAAGTATGGACTTTGGTGGACCCTCCTAGCGACCGAAAGGCCGTTGAGTGCAAATGGATCTTCAAGAAGAAAACGGACGCGGATGGTAATGTTACCGTCTATAAAGCACGGCTTGTTGCGAAAGGTTTTCGACAAGTTCAAGGTGTTGACTACGATGAGACTTTCTCTCCCGTAGCGATGTTTAAGTCCATTCGGATTTTATTAGCAATTGCTGCGTTTCATGATTATGAAATATGGCAAATGGATGTCAAGACTGCTTTCCTCAATGGCAACATTGATGAAGAGTTGTATATGATGCAACCCGAAGGTTTTGTCGATCCTAAGGATGCTGATAAAGTATGCAAACTTCAGCGTTCCATTTATGGACTGAAGCAAGCATCTCGGAGTTGGAACCTTCGTTTTGATCAAGTGATCAAGAGCTTTGGATTTGTTCCAAATTGCTACGAAGCTTGCATCTACAAGAAAGTGAGTAGGAGATCGGTGACGTTTCTGGTACTATATGTGGATGACATATTGATTATTGGAAATGACATCAACATGCTTAACAATGTGAAGAGTTATTTGAACAAGTGTTTTTCAATGAAAGACCTAGGTGAAGCTGCTTATATATTGGGCATCAAAATCTATAGAGATAGACAAAGGCCTTTGATAGCTTTAAGCGAGTACATACCTAGACAAAGTTACGAAAAGGTTCAGAATGGATAAGGCATTGAAAGGTTCGATTACCTATGTTGTCGGGTAAGATATTGAGCAAGGCTCGGTGTCCAGCTGATGAAATGATAGGAAGCTATGAGCAAAGTGCCTTATGCCTCGGCCATAGGTTCCATCATGTATGCCATCTTGTGTACTAGACGGATGTGTCCAATGCTCTTAGTTTGTGAGCGGATATCAAAGTGATCCGAGTGGAACCTTTGGACAGCCGTGAAGAACATCCTAAGGTACCTAAATAGGACTAAAGAAATGTTCTTAGTCTATGGGGGTGATGAACAGCTCGTCGTAAAAGGTTACGTCGATGCTAGTTTCGACACCGACAAGGATGATTCTAAATCTCAGACAGGATACAAGTATATTTTGAATGGAGGAGGCATGGCTGGAGAAGCTGCAAGCAAAGCGTGATCGCGGGATCTACAGTAGAAGCGGAATACATGGCTGCTGCAGAAGCGTCAAGTGAAGGAGTTTGGATCAGAAACTTCATCACTGAGCTTGGCGTGGTTCCAAGTGCATTGGACCCACTGGAGATATTGTGTGACAACACTGGCGCCATAGCACTCTCTAATGAACCAAGATATCATCCAAAGACCAAGCATATCAACATAAGTTTCATATAATCCGAGATTATATAGCAGATGGAGATCGAAGATCAGACGATACATACAGATCTGAATGTCGCAGATCCATTGACTAAACCTCTTCCACGTGTAAAACATGATCAGCACCTCAGTGCCATGGGTGTGAGATTGTTGCCAAATGTAAACTAGATTATTGACTCTAGTGCAAGTGGGAGACTGTTGGAATTATGCCCTAGAGGCAATAATAAAGATGTTATTATTATAATTCTTGTTCATGATAAAGTTTATATTCCATGCTAGAATTGTATTAAGCGGAAACTTTAATACTTGTGTGGTTTGTGAACAACACCGTGTCCCTAATGCGCCTCTATGGACTAGCTCATTGATCAATGATGGTTAAGGTTTCCTAACCATAGACATGAGTTGTCAATTGATAATGAGATCATATCATTGGAGAATGATATGGTGGATAGACCCAAACTAAGCGAAGCAATTAGATCGTGTCATCGTGTTCGTCTTTGCGAAGCTTTTCTTATGTCAAATATTGTATTCCTTAGACCATGAGATAATGAAACTCCCTGGTATCGGAAGAAAGCTTTGAGGTCATCAAACGTCATCCTATGAGAGGGTGATCATAAAGGTGTCTCTCAGGTGATCGGAAAGTATCTGTTGGGTTGTATGTATCGAGATGGGATTTGTCCCTCCCAAGTCGGAGAGATATACTTCGGGCCCACTCGTGTCGATATCAACACCGCTTGCAAGCATGTGGTTAAGGAGTTAATCACAAAGTGATATCAGATTACGGAACGAGTAAAGTACTTGTTGTGAACGAGATTGAACTAGGTATGACGATACCGACGATCGAATCTCGGGCAAGTAAAATATCGCGAGACGAAGGGAATATATATATGGGATTGATTGAATCCTGGCATCGTGGTTCATCCGATATGATCATCGATGAATGTGTGGGAGTCAATATGGGTGCCCAGACCCCTGTTGATTATTGATAGAAGATCATATACGCATATTCTCGAACCAGCGGTCACACATAACGTGTCTTGGCCTAGGATAGATTGGATAATTGGTTTATGAGTTTTTTTGGTCTCGGATGGGATCCGGGATATCACGAGAGGTTCGGAATGGTCCGGAGAATAAGATTCATATAAGGCGATTGCAGTTTTGGAGTTCTGAATTGTTCCGGGTTAATCGGTATTGTACCGGAAGCTTCTAGAACCTTCCGGAAGGGGGCCAACGTGGTCCCACCTTCCGGGAGGGGGCATGGGCCTATGAGGGAGTGTCCTGGCCGCATTGGGCCAGGGGCACAAGGCCTCATAGGGCCCAGCCGATCCTAGAGAGTTTAAATCGTTTAAACTAGAGATAAGATAAGATAGGATTTCTAGATAAGGGAGAGTTTAAATTGTTTAAACTAGAGATAGGCTTGGAGGAGAGGCTAGGGCTGGCCGCCCCATCAATAAATAGAGCTCTGGTGCGCCCCCTTCACCCTACACACACCTTCCTCCAACCCTAGTTGCCCTGCTGCCCTTCCACTCTCCCTCCCGACTGTTTGTAGGCGAAGCCCTGCAACAGAAATTCTCCACCATATACACCACGCCGTCGTGCTGTAGATCCAATCCATCTCTCCACCATACTCGTTGGTCCGAGGAAGGAGGAGACGTCGAGGTGCTGCACGTGTGCATCTCACGGAGGCACCGCCACTTGTGGTGCTAGATCGGATCGGATCGGATCGCGAGGAGGAGAAGCGAGTACGACTACATCACCCACGTTCCGACGAACGTTCCGCTGTGCGAATCTTCAAGGGTATGAAGATATAATCCAATCTCTCTCGTTGTTTGCATCTCCTAGATTAGATCTTGGCTTTCCCTCTGTTCGCTTCCGTAGAAAATTTTGATTTACTATGCTGCGAAACCCTTCACATGGATGATTAGTTGATGTGAATCTGGAAATTGAATTCCTGGCCAGATAGCGTACGGTATACTAGATTTTTTATATTATTACTTGGACGCTAGCAACAAAATTCAAAATCATAATTGAGCGATGAATTCCCCCCGACTCAGATGCATTTCACGCGCCTCCATTTCAAACATTTTTAGGCAAAATCTCCCACTATTGGAGTACCATTTTTCTAGCACTATTTTTATTAGATGGATGCTAGCCAATTTTAAAATCTCAATCAAGCGGCAAAACCATCCACCGACCTTCCCGCCCCTTCGTTTCAAAAAAATTGAGCCAAAATCTCCCACTGGGTAGTACCATTTTATTAGAATAGAAGATGGGCGCTAGCCAAATTCAAAATATCAATCTAGCGGCAATATCACACATCGACCTTGAAGCACTTCACGCTCCTCTGTTTCTAAAAATTTTGACCGTAAAATTCCCATTCTACCATTTTTTCGGACGTCAAATCGGCAGGCTATAGTCGGTATCTTGGGGGCATTTTTTGTATCATGTTCACCTCTATGGTCCCTATTCGCGCATTTTTCCCGCCAGCCCTCCCAAAAATCCCAAGCTCCTCTGTCCCCTCCACGACCACCGCGCGCACTGGCCGGTGGCAATTCCACGGTGGCCTGAGCCGCTTGAGCTGCGGTCTCGTGGACCACCGCGGAGCCGCTTCACCGGCACCCACCCCACCAGATCTAGTTCACCGGGCTTCTATGCCATGGCAGTGGAGCTGCGGTCTCATTCACCATGCCGATGGCGTCATCGACCGCCCATGCTCTGCTTCCCCGCTGCCAAATGCTACCCAACCGTACAGGAGCCGCCTCACCGTGTCCACCGGATGGGATCTAGTTCAACGAGTTCCATGTCCATCGTTCCAGACCAGCTGCACGGGCGTTGCTGTTCACAGCACCGGATCTGCCTCAGTGACGCTCTCGTCCACGGCGCCGGTTCTGCCTTAGCGTCGCTCTTGTACGCTGCGCTCAAGCTGGCATTGACTGCTCAAGATCTACTTCCCCGACCGCCCAAGATCTACTTAGCCGCAACCGCAGCACCCTCGGTGACCTGCACGTCGCCCGCACGGTACCGATGATGCTTAGATGCCTCTCCGACCGAGGTAACAATCTCCAACTCCTTTTTGTTTTCTCAGCAATATAACAGGTTAAAGCCTATCGCAGTGAGCTTCATTTTTATAATCGTTCTAGTACATACAAGTCATTGGGCATGCGTGTTCTTTGTGCTACATACAAGGTCATTGGACATGTTTGTCTCCATTCGCTTCTCTACAAATTTCAAGTAATGCACATGTTCCTAGCTACTCCCTACAACATTAATTGCCAGCTATTGTATAGTTTTTGCAAAATATAAAATCAGTGAAAAAAATTAGTGTGGATTCCCTGCCCCACAGTTACTGAATCTATATGGTTCCTCCTGAGCTAAGTTCTTGCTATTATTTCCTCCCTGGCATCGTTCTGCTATCCTGTAATACCTGTTTAAACTCATCGTACTATTTCGATAATAAATTTGTTGTTGCTATCTGGATCTTTAAAAGATGCAACACTGACTGTTTGTTTTTCTTTGCATAGATCTTAAAAGGGAACACAAAACATGTTGGTTTGCATAGCCTCTTCTACAGGTTCACAAGCGCGATGTCATTGTTTCCTTATCTGGTGCTAGTTCATCCTAAGCAACGACATAACTATCCTCTACTATGTAGTTCATTCGTGTTTTGCGTTCCTGCTCTGCAATTTCTGGCATGATGCCATTATAATTTCTATCTCGTTCATTCTTATCTACTCCTACGGAAGTAACTGCATGCCCATTGTGTAGCTCGCCAAAAATTCTGAGCCACCCAACGTCTCTTGCATTTCAGGATATACTACTGCTTTCATATATATTTGTTGAATTGACCTGGCTAGTTTATATTTACTAAAATTCTAGGAAACACTCTATCTGATTGCTCAATTCATCTGTAGGCACACTTGTGTAATGCTTGCTTGTCCTGTTCTACAGGTTCACAAGCAATGCCATTATAGTTCATGTCTAATGGTTCGTCCTAAGCAGCGACATAGCTATCCTCTACTGTATATCGTCCATTCGTAGTTTGTATTCTTGTTCTACAAGGTCTCTTATGATGCCTTTATAATTTCTATTTGGTTCCTAGCTACGACAGTAATTGCATGCCCATTGTGTAGCTCATCGCGAATTCTGGGTCATCCAACGTCTCTTGCATTTCAGGATAAACGAATTATTCCATATAAATTTGTTGAAATGGCCTAGCCAGTTTATATTTGCTAAAATTCTAAGAAACACTTTGATTGATTGCTCATTTCATTGTATGCACACTTGTCTAATGCTTTTCTGTCCTCTTCTACAGGTTCGGAAGAGATGCCATTATATTTATAATCTAGTGCTAGTTCATCCTAAGCAACGACATAACTATCCTCTAATGTGTAATTTATTCGTGGTTTGTGGTCCTGCTCTCCAAGTTCTTGCATAATGCCATTATAAATTTTGTCTCGTTCATTCTTAGCAAGAAAGTAACTGCATGCCCATTGTGTAGCTCACCACAAATTTTGAGTCACCCAACGTCTCTTGCATTCTAGGATATACTACTGCTTCCATATTTGTTTTTGAAATGACCTGGCTAGTTTATATTTGCTGAAATTCTAGGAAACAATCTGTTCGATTGCTCAATTCATTTGTAGGCACACCTGTGTAATGCTTGCTTGTCCTATTCTATAGGTTCACAAGCAATGCCATTATATTTCATATCTAATGGTTTGTCCTAAGCAGCGACATAGCTATCCTCTATATTATAGTTCATTCGGGGTTTGAATTCTTACTCTACAAGTTCTCTTATGATGCCATTATTATTTCTTTTCGGTTCCTAGCTACAATAGTAACTGCATGCCCATTGTGTAGCTCACGGCAAATTCTGGGTCACCCAACGTCTCTTGCATTCCAAGATAAACGACTACTTCCATATTCATTTGTTGAAATGACCTGGCTAGTTTATATTTGCTGATATTCTAAGAAACACTTTGATTTACTGCTAATTTCATTGTAGGCACACTTGACACTAGTCTAATGATTGCTTGTCCTCTTCTACAGGTTTGTCAGAGACTCCATTATATTTCTAATCTCGTGTTGGTTCATCCTAAAGCAACATCATAACTATCCTATATTGTATAGTTCATTTGTGGTTTGCGTTCTTGCTCTGCAAGTTCTGGTATGATGCCATTATAATTTCTATCTGGTTCATTCTTAGGTACGACAGTAACTGCATGCCATTGTGTAGCTCACCGCAAATTCTGAGTAAACCAACGTCTCTTGCTTTCAAGGATATACAACTGCTTCCATATATATTTGTTGAAATAACCTGGCTAGTTTATATTTGCAGAAATTCTAAGAAACACTTTGTTTGACTGTTCATTTCATTGTAGGCACACTTATCTAATACTTGCCTATCCTATTCTACAGGTTCACAAGCGACGCCATTATATTTCGTATCTGGTTTTGGTTCGTCCTAAGCAACGACCTAACTATCCTCTACTGTATAGTTCATCTGTGGTTTGCATTCCTGCTCTACAAGTTCTCTCATGATACCGTTATAATTTTTGTCTTGTTCATTCTTAGCTACGACAGTAACTGCATGCCATTGTCTGGTTTATTCTTCTATATATATTTATTAAAATGACCAGGCTAGTTTATATTTGCTAAAATTCTAAGACACACACATTATTATATTTCTCGTTTCATGGTAGGCACACTTGTTTAATGCTTGCTTGTCCTATTTGTTTGACGTGATGGTCAATATATTTGAACCATTGACCAGTAGTAAACTCCAGTTCATAGCTCATGTCGTACCGGTTAAATGAGTAGTTTGCCTTGTTTGATGTATTAACTTGTTATTACTTAGTTTTATACTGCAATTATTGCTATCGCCACCAAAGAGGGGGCTGCAAGATCATGTCTCACGTTTGTTTTCCAATATAGATGTCACACTCAAAAGGGAGATGCAGGTGATGGAGAAAGCAAATTAAGGACTGCTATCAACTCGATTGTCAGCTGAAATGCCGATTTTTTCTTTCCCTTGAGTTGAAAATATATAATGATTTTAAGTAGTTTGCATTTGATGTAATATCTAGACTAATTGCAATAGGCCATGTCAACACCCGGATTTTTAATCCCAGATGCCTGTTATGCCATACATCGCAATCCCAGGATTACCATTTTTGCGAGACATAACAGATTCGATATCACAGTACATCATCCATTACAAACCATACATAAGGTCTTACACAAATACGGATCTCATGATCCAGTTCTTAATACAATTCAAGCAGCGGAATAACGTAATAATAACGATAGCGTAGGTGAAGCTCCATCTTCATGGTCACAGGCAATGCTGACGATGGGAGATGATCCTAGTTGTCATAACCTTCCTGCGGTCCGTCATCCTGATACTCCTCTTCATAGTCTGGCCACGGGAATAGCCAGGGACAAAGTCATGAGTACTCTTTAAGTACTCGCAAACTAATACTAACAAGTGAAGTGGTTATGAATAGGATATACTAAGCTCTAGGGTTGTTTTGCAAAAAGCCAGATTTACCTCTACTAAGTTCAGAAGCAAAGAAAACTAGTTGAAAGTTTTATAACACCTAAGTGGGAACTTGAATTCATATCACAACTCTGTTGTGGTCAAGTCAAAGTCATAAATCATTTCATAAGTCCTTTTTGAAAACATCTGACGATAGAACAGTATGGCCACTCCAACTGTCCATAACCACGAACGCGGCTATTCAAATAGTTTGACACTCTACAGAGATTGTAAAAATTCACCACAACATTCGATACATCCGTCAGGAACAAATCCTGAATTCACCATACTCAGTATGCGGATAATCAATCCTAACCTTTCAGTTGCACGCCCTAGTATAGGCACCTCGCCTGTGAGTTTGGCCTCCCAAACATGACCAATTGTCATCTTGGGTTGCATGGTTGTGTCCGGATACAAGTACGGGTCTGCGGCGCAGTCTCCACTGGCGACGGCCGAACAGTTCTTCTTCCCTCGATTAGATCCGAATCGAGTTTGCATCCGAGTGTTGGACACTTCTAAGATCCCTATGTTAGAACAAGTTGGAGAAGATCCAGTCAAGACGGACGCGCAGGCGTTGTTCTCGGAGCGCATCGTAGGTCGATGACGTGCTCCATAGAATCATATCAGGCATTGTGATCAGCAGTCTCATCTCATACCTCGAGGTACTATAATGCTCGTCCAGCGGTGTCAACACCCGGATTCTTAGTCCCAGATGCCTGTTATGCCATACATCGCAATCCTAGGATTACCATTTTTGCGAGACATAACAGAATTGGGTACCATAGTACATCATCCATTACAGCCGTACATAAGTTCTTACACAAATAAGGATCTCATGATCCAGTTCTTAATACAACTTCAAGCAGCGGAATACGTAATAATAACATTAGCGTAGGCGAAGCTCCATCTTCGGGGTCACAGGCAATGCTGACGATGGGAGATGATCCTAGTTGTCATAACCTTTCTGGGGTCCATCTTCCAGGTACTCCTCTTCATAGTCTGGCCATGGGAATAGCCAGGGACAAAGCCATGAGTACTCTTTAAGTACTCGCAAACTAATACTAACATGTAAGGGTTTTTTTGGATAATGGGACACTAGGCTCTAGGGTTGTTTTGCAAAAGCCAGATTTATCTCTACTAAGTTCCGAAGCTAGTCACAATTTTATAACTCCTAGGTGGGATCTTGTAACTTAGGTCACAACTCTGTTGTGGTCAAGTCAAAGTCTCAATTCATTTCACAAGTCATTTTGAAAAGTCTGACGGGGGAACAGTATGGCCACTCCAACTGTCCATAACCGCGGACGCGGCTATTTGAATAGTTTGACACTCTACAGAGATTGTACACTTTCACCACAACATTCGATACATCCGTCAGGAACAAATCCTGAATTCACCATACTCGATGTCACGGATAATCAATCCTAACCTTTCAATTACACGCCCTAGTATAAGCACCTCTCCTGTGAGTTTGGCCTCCCAACCATGACCAACTGTCATCTTGGGTACTGCACAGGTGGACAATCTTCACAAGGTAGCCTCAGCTCAGACCTTGGCCGTGAGGGAGCTAATACTAAGGTATATAAGTTTCTAGTCAAGCCCTACCCAATCTTCAGGTATTGTGGTTGTACGATAAAATTGGAATGGTATCGCATCCAGACAACCATCAGTTTTATAAAGGGCTAAGGCTCATGCCTCAACATTTTCATCACCAAAATCATCAAGTGTTTGGAAACACATGTCCAAAACATTTCAATAGAATGATCCATCATTCCAAGGTTTTCATAACCATTTTCCACCAAGTAACCCATCTAAAGGTGATCAAGTTTTATGCTTAGCACTAG
Organism: Avena insularis; assembly: GCA_023614405.1. Classification (NCBI taxonomy): domain Eukaryota; kingdom Viridiplantae; phylum Streptophyta; class Magnoliopsida; order Poales; family Poaceae; genus Avena; species Avena insularis. The sequence goes on along the minus strand of CM042687.1, from coordinate 234,933,354 downwards.
CATCTACAGGTGGGGATAAGCACTAATGAGGGGTGGTAAACTAGTGGGGTTTCAACAAGTACAACCTTATATCTTAGGATGATATCAAGGTTTCTAACATAGGCCAAATTTTATGCTCTTTATGCAACCTTCAGATAACTTTCTAGTATCTACCAAACTCTTAAGTAAACTCTAAGTAAGCTTTGATAAACAAATAAAGTAAGAAGCTTGCAAATAAAACTGGGATTGGTTTATCAAGTGGGTATGATCACATATGCTTAAGGCATATAGTAGGCATAGTAACCAGTATTGGCTTGCATAGGTATAGTCTCAGCTTGCTCAATCAACTAGTAGTATTAGGCTTGCTAAATTGCAAGTGTTAGCTTGCAAGGTTAATAGCTTGCATAGGTCAACTTGATTAGTAAGGCTTGCCTTGTGCAGAGCAGTGGTTGAAGTTCTCCTCGGCTTCTTCTTCGTAGTATCCTCCTTCCTCCTCGTATCCTTGGTCGGTAGTAGCGTCTATAAATAAATACGAGGTACACAATCACCAAACAATACTTAACTACCTGCAAGAATCACACACAAGGGTCCTATAGATGATCTAGCATCATCTCTAACATTACAAGATTAAGGCTTGGTTTAATTCCTTTTATTTTTAGAAAAGTAATTTCTACTCATTGAAAAACTACTTAAGATTTAATATTCTTCAAACCAAACATGGGATCATGTTGACACATGTCATCACCACATATTGTAGTCCATGGGAATGTGATTTAAAGTGGTGTCACAATTTAATAAGGTTTTACCCTTTTATTTTAATTAATTAAAGTGGCTAGAAATTCCTATGTAGCATTCTTTTATTACTTGAACATTATTTCTGCAAGTAAACCTATATATTTTTATATATTCTGAAAGGTATGGTTAAATGTGATTTTTGAGAGTTGGAATCAACTCAAAATCTATTATGGTTTAAATTTGAAAAATGTTTGAATGTAGAAAAGCTTCTGCCTTGTTATTTTTACCAAGGATGATCTACAGATCCAAATGACTTGAATCCAACGGGCTTGGATTCAGCATTCACAGACCTTTCCAACAAAATTGGTTTCATTCAAATTGGTGCACTGAATCGATCTGGATTGATTTTTGAAGTTGAGTACAGAAGTGTGTTTGAATTAAAAAGAAAAAGATCTAACTCAAATCACTGGGCTGCGCGGGAAAAGTTACTGGGCCGGCCTGCTAAGCGCAGCGCTCCCACGGGCTGTTTAAGTGGGTGTCCCCACTCGTCAGTGACACGGGGCTGGGCGAAGCGGTATGGGGCAACGTGGGTCGTTTGATCTGATTCTAATCCAACGGCTGGGAGTCATCGTCGACGCGAGACAACGCCAGCGAGAACGAAACCTAGCGCGGCCAGTGAGGGGTGCTGGGGGCTCACCGGGGTGTTGGCGAGGGTCGGCGAGGCGGGCGAACGACGAAGTCAACGACGGCGAATCTTCTAGTACCGGTGGCTTCTCCTGGGGCGGCTCCCATCGCTGGCTCCCTTCTTCTCCAGAGGCGGCGGGCTCCGGTGATATTCCGGCGAGGTGGTGCTCGCCTTGCTCTGAGAACGGTGTGGCACGATCAGTGAGGAGAGGGGAGTGAGATGGTGTGAAGAAATCGAGCGGGGGTGGCCTCTATTTATAGTCGAGCGAGGGGACCGTTGGGGCGCACGGTGAGATCGTTGGGGGCGATGGTACAGGCGGCTATTGGCGTGGGCGAAGGTAGGGGACGGTGGGGTGTCTCCTGGCGATGCTCAACGACATGGTTTTGAGGCGTGGGGCGGTGCGGCTTGGTCTGGAATGGGCGCTGCTCTGCGTGGCAGAGGCGGCGTCTTCGACGGCGAGTGGTGGCTGTGCGTCACGGGGCGGCGAACGGGGATGTCTGGCGGTCTCCTGGGTCGGTGGGGATTGTGTATGCGCGCGGCGAGGGCGACGCGCGGTCTGTGGGCTTCGGTCGAGGGTGGTGCTCTGGCGCACGCTCGGCATGGTTGGCAGAGGCACGGGCACGACGTTCTTGGGTGCTCTGGTCGGTGTCTTTGAGGCAGGGCTGGTCGAGAGGGGGCGGTGAGGCATGGGTGATCTCCCAGACATGCTGGCTAGGCTTGCTGCTGCTCCTAGCTTGCTATCGACTATGGGGTGGCAAGGTTGCACTCGGCTGTTCACCATTGATGGCAATGGCAAGCTCACAGTGGTGCTAGTGTTTGGTTAATCTTTCTAGATGATCTACTGGACTGGTTGTGAGCTAAATGGGGAACCAGTTAGGCAAGAATCACTGCTCACAATAGTGTTTGATGTTTGTTTTATTTGTGTCTGCAACCTGTTTGATGAAATGGCCGCATGAAATCAAGTTTTGAATTTTGAAATGATTTTTGGTGGGTTTGCTAGATTGGTGCTGGTGAGTCTGCAGATGCTTGGGTTTTGAAAGTTGAGCTTGTTTGAGTGGTTTTTGAAAAAGTGGGATCTTCCCATATGATCAAGATTCAACTTTGAATTGTCATTTAAACTATGCATTTGAAAGTTTCTGGATGATCACAAAGTGGGCCTTTATACTTTGTTATGAGTACATTCAAGGGGTGCAAAGATCCAGAAAAGTTTCTGTTAGGTTTTGAAAGTTTGAGACAGACAAAGTAGGCATGGGAGTTAAATTGGTCAAAATGACCATTCCCTTAATATATTTGTTTTGATTTACTTGTCTTTAGGGAAAGTGTGGGAAATGTTTTAGATGATGTTTATTTCACCTAATAAGCATTTTACAAGCAATGAAGCAAACAAACAAGGTGGTTTAAAAGTATTTCAAAATCAATGCATACACATATGCATGCATTCATAATTTTAATTAGAAAAGTTTTTGTTAACCCTAATTTTGAGGATTAGAGTTTGATGATCCAAGTTTATTATTTTTGGGATGTTACAAACCTCCCCCCTTAAACAAAATCGCGTCCCGAGATTTGAAAAAGGACGAAAAGATTACCTAGGACTTGAAGAGATCGGGAAACTCCGTCCTGATGTGATCTTCGCGTTCCTAGGTAGCTTCCTCTTCTGTGTGCTTGCTCCACTGAATCTTGAGAAACTTGATGCTTCGGGTTCGGGTAGTTCGAAAAGCTTCTTCCAAAATGCGGATGGGTACTTTGTGATAGGTCAGTGTAGGGTTTCGTAGCATGGAAAACAAAAAATTTCTACCGCATACAAACAAACAAGCCAAGATCTATCTACTAGATTGTAGCAACGAGTCGATGGAATAACTCACCCTCGAAGATTCCAAAGTGTTTAACGAGAGCGGATTCTCGTGGGTGATGTAGTCGTACTCTTCCCGATCTCAAGATCGCGTAGACGATCCTTCCGGCGCTGCGTTAAGCGCTCCCTTGATCGGTCACACGTTCGATTTTCGAAGACCTTCCTCTCCATTGTTCCAAAGCAAATGGAGGTTGTAGCACTCTCTCGCGATTCCGCAACGGCGTGGTACCGGAAGTAGAGGGGAGATCTCGCAGGGCTTCGCCTTAAGCCGGAGCGAGTATGGTGGAGTATGAGAGAGTCCCTCGATGATCTAGGGTTTAGACACGCCGAGGAGGAAGCTTGGCCAGCGGCTAGGGTTGCTAGGCGGCGGCGGCTTGACCTAGGTCGGCGGCGGCGGCAGTGGAGGTGGCGGCGCCGGCGGCTAGGGTTTGGAGGAGAGGATCTTGTGTGTCTCTAGGAGGGAGCCCTGCCCCTCCTTATATAGGTGGAGGGGCCGGCCAGCCAAGGGGAGGAGAGGAGTCCTCCCAACTCGCTTGTGGTGCATTGGTTGGAGGAGGGAACTCCTCCCCAACTCGGTTTCCCACTCCTCCTCTTTTCCTCTTTCCAAATTTAGCCGTTTGACTTTTCAAACTAGCTGTTTGACTTTTCAAACTAGGATTTGAATTAATCCTTTATTTGGTTCAGCGATGACACTTAGTACATGATGCAATCATACCAACTTGATACAACACATTCATGTGCCCTTCCCCTCCGGAGTGCCGAACATTCCGGAACCTTCTAGAACATTCCCGATGAAAACACCGGAACCATTCCCCAACTCCGAAACGGGACTTTCCTTATATGAATCTTATTCTCCGGACCATTCCGGATCTCCTCGTGATATCCTGGATCCCATCCGGGACTCCAAACAACATTCGGTCTCTTTCTCATCATTCCATAACTACTCAAAACAACGTCGAATCCTTAAGTGTGTCTCCCTACGGTTCGTGAATTATGCGGACATGATCGAGACACTTCTCAACAATAACCAATAGAGGAATCTGGAAATTCATATGGCTCCCACATATTTCTCGATTACTGCGATCGAATGAACCACTTACATACGATATCAATTTCCCTTTGTCTCACGATAGTTTACTTATCCGAGGTTATGATCGTCGGTATCTCTGCATACCTAGTTCAACCTCGTTATCGATAAGTACTCTTTTCTCGTTCCCGTGATATGTGATCCCTTGTGATCCAGTCACATGCTTGCAAGCTAATTGGATGACATTTCACCGAGAGGGCCCAGTATATCTATCCGTCATATGGATGGACAAATCCACTCTTGATCCATGTGTTTCAACCAATACTTTCCGAACACTCAATGCCACCTTTATAGCCACCCAGTTACGGTGTGGTGTTTGATGTCATCAAAGCATCCATCCGGTAAAGGTGATATGCATGATCTCATGGTCGAAGGAATTAGATTACTATGTATCAGAAAGCATATAGCAATTGAACTATTAAAATGACTTGATCTTTATGCTACGCTTATCTATAGGAGTATGTCCATCATATCATTCTCCTAACGATATGATCTTGTTGTTAATAACATCTCAATGTTCATGATAGGGAAACCACAATCATCTATTAACCAACAAGCTAGTATTATATAGAGGTTTTACTAGGGACTTCAAATTAAGTTTACAAATCACACAAGTATCAATGTTTCCTTGTTAATACTATTATAGCATGAATGTAAACATTTATCATAAACACAAAGATATAATAATAACTACATTTATTATTGCCTCTAGGGCATATCTCCAACAGTCAGGTCATCGTTGATCTCTATGGTCCAATGGTCGATATTCTTGAACACTTCCGTCTTCTCGGGGACTTCGAGACACTTGCGAAGTAATGAGATATGGAACACATTGTGCACGGCTGATATCTCTTCGGGTAGCTCCAATTGATACGATACTTCTCCTCGACGGTTCAGAATTTTGAAAGGTCCGATATATCTGGGGGCTAACTTTCCTTTGAGTTGGAAACGCTGCATTCCCTTCAATGGCGACACTTTCAGATAAACAAAATCTCCTATGTTGAAGGCGAGGTCTCGACGTCTGTTGTCGGTGTAACTCTTCTGTCTGGATTGGGCGATCTTGAGATGCTCACGAATCTTGTGAACCTTCTCTTCTGCTTCTCGTAGGATGTCGGGTCCGAAAATCTGACTCTCTCCTACTTCCGACCAGTTCAAAGGGGTGCGACACTTTCTTCCGTACATGAACTCAAATGGGGCCATTTGCAAACTAGCTTGGTAACTGTTGTTGTAGGAAAATTATGCAAACGGCAGACAGTCTTCCCACTTGGATCCATATTCTGACACATAGGCTCTCAGCGTATCTTCGAGTATTTGATTTACTCGCTCCGTTTGTCCATCGGTCTGAGGGTGATACGCGGTACTGAAATCTAGGCGGGTTCCTAAACCTTCTTGAACTTTCTTCCAGAATCTCGAGGTAAACTGAGTTCCTCGATCCGATACTATGTTCTTAGGGACTCCATGCAAACTAACGATTCTAGCGATGTATAACTCCGCTAGTTTCAAACTCTGATATGTGGTTTTGACGGGCAAGAAATGGGAGACTTTGGACAATCTGTCCACTATGACCCAGATAGAGTCATTTCCCCTACTAGAAGTAGGTAGTCCAGTGATAAAGTCCATTCCTACAGAATCCCATTTCCATTCCGTAATCTGCAAAGGTTGCAACAATCCAGCGGGTCTTTGATGTCCTGCCTTGACTCGCTGACATATATCACACTTGGCGATATAGCTTCCGATTTCTCTCTTCATCTTATGCCACCAAAATTGCTCCTTTAAATCTTGATACATCTTAGTTCCTCCGGGGTGGATAGAATAAAGAGTATCATGAGCCTCCTTCAAGATAACTTCTTTTAACTCAGAATCTGATGGTACACAAAGGCGTCCTTTGTACCACAAAACTCCTTCGTCCTCGGTGAATCCGGGTACTTTGCATGTACCGATACGACGCTTGATTCCGTCGATACTGGCATTTCCCTTCTGCGCCTCTTTAATCTGACTGATCAAAGTGGGCTGAAGTTCTATGCTAGCCAAAAATCCTTCGCTCACTAATTCCATTCGAAAATCTTCCATCTCTTTGTGCAAACTTGGTTGCTCCTTCAAAATCATGGAGTTCAAGCGGCACGGCAATCTGCTAAGGGCATCGGCTACCACGTTGGCTTTACCAGGGTGATAGTGAATGTCCAGGTCATAATCCTTGATTAGCTCAATCCATCTTCTCTGCCTCATATTCAGCTCCTTCTGAGTGAATATATACTTTAGGCTCTTGTGATCCGAATAAATCTCACAACGATTTCCCATCAGGTAATGTCTCCATGTCTTCAGGGCTAGAACTACGGCTACGAGTTCGAGGTCATGGGTTGGGTCATTTTGCTCATGTTGCTTCAATTGTCGAGATAGATAAGATATAACTTTGCCTTCTTGCATTATCACACATCCGAGACCAATCTTGGATGCGTCACAATACACATCGAAGGGCTTCGAGATATCTGGCATGATCAAGATTGGGGCTGAAATCAATCTCCTTTTGAGTTCTTGAAAACTCGCTTCACATTTGTCGGTCCATTCAAACTTCTTGTCCTTCTTAAGCAATTGGGTCATAGGTCTGGCGATACTCGAGAATCCTTCTACGAGTTTGCGGTAATATCCCGCCAATCCGAGAAATGCACGAACTTGGGTTTGAGTGGTTGGGGCTTGCCAATCTTCTACATCTTTCACTTTGGCAGGGTCAACGGCAATTCCTCCGGCTGATACAACGTGACCGAGGAATCCTACTTCCTGTAACCAGAATTCACATTTGCTAAACTTTGCATACAACTGATGCTCTCTAAGGGTTCCAAGAATGGTCCTTAGGTGTAGCTCATGTTCTTCTTCTGATTTGGAATAAATCAGAATGTCATTGATGAAAACAACGACAAACTTATCCAGGAAGTCCATAAAAATCTTATTCATGAGGTTCATGAAATAAGCGGGGGCATTGGTTAATCCAAAATACATGACTGTATACTCATACAATCCATATCTGGTGGTAAATGCAGTCTTTGGAATATCCTCTGCAGGAATTTTTAGTTGATGATAGCCAGTTCTAAGATCAATCTTAGAAAACACTTTGGCACCGGTCAACTGATCAAACAAATCTTCTATTTTGGGCAAGGGGTACTTGTTCTTGATGGTGACATTATTCAATTTCCGATAATCCGTACACAAACGGTTACCTCCATCCTTCTTGTCCATAAACAAGACAGGTGATCTCCATGGTGACGCACTTGGTTGAATCAATCTGATTTCCAACATGGAATCCAGTTGCTTCTTCAGTTCTGCGAGCTCTGACGGGTTCATACTATAGGGTCTCTGGGCTATGGGTCCAGTTCCGGGGATTAGTTCAATGATAAACTCGATATCCCGATCTGGGGGCATACCGGGCAAAACATCTGAAAATACATCGGGGTATTCATAGACTATCCGGACTTGGTCAATGGTAGGTTGGGCTATACTCTTGTTGCATTTGATTTGATGAGGTAAGGTTTCAGATATGCTCGATCGATATTCCGCAGATTGGTCATGGTGATGGCTTTCTTGGCACAGTCAATCAATCCCTTATGTTTGGACATCCAATCCATTCCTAGTACTACTTCCAAACCTTTAGTTCCGAGTACTATCAGATTAGCATAAAAATCTATGCCATGGATTCGGATAGGGACGGCTTTGCAAATTTGCCTAGCCTTGGTGGTTGATCCGGGAATTTGAACAATCATAACATGCTTCAGTTTGGTTGGTTGAATTTTACTAGTGCAGGAAAATTCTTCGGTGACAAATGAATGCGATGCACCAGAGTCAAACAACACTCGTGCAAGTACTGAATTAACAGAAAACATACCCAGCACGACGTCTGGCGCTTCCTGAGCTTCTTCAGCATGCATGAGAAAAAGACGACCATTGCGGTTGAGCAAATTCCCTGGAGCAAATCTTCTCCTGGGCTGAACACGACGTTGTTGCTGAGCTGGGGCATTGGCATTGGGGGGCTGTAGCATTCTTCTTGTTGGGGCACTCGTTGGAATAGTGGCCTTTATTTCCACAGTCATAACAAGTCACTTGCGATTTGTCCTTGGCTGCGACAGGCACAGCATTGCTTCCAGTCCTTGGGGCAGTGTTAGGGTTGGTGGTAACATTGTTGGTATTGAACTTGGGTGGGGCACGGGTGAAATTGCTAGAGTTGCCGGGGTTGTTGTGATTTCCTCCGGGTCTAGGGTTTCCACGGTTGGGATAGGTCGGACGGTTCATCGGGGGTCTGTTGATTCTTGGGGCAAAACCTGGAGATGGGTTGGGGCGATACTTTGGGGTCTGATGGGTTCCTGGTTGGTGCATCATATGACGCTTGCGGTTCTCATTGGCTTGGTTGATCTTTCCTTCCATCTGGATAGCAGAGTCGACAAGGGCTTCAATATCAGCAAAGGAGATATTGACTAACATTGTCTGCATCTCATCATGCAGATCATTCAGGAATCTTTCTTTCTTCTTGGCCTCCATGTCGATCTCATCCGGGGCATACCTAGCTAATGACAAAAATTTGTCACGGTATTCCACTACAATCATCCTTCCTTGCTTCAGCTCTCTGAACTCGTCTCTCATTCTCTTGATCAAACCTGGTGGCACATGGGTTCTGCTAAACTTGACCTTGAATTCCTCCTAGGTCATCATCTGGCCTCCGGTCATTGCGCGAACACTGTTCCACCATGCACTGGCATCTCCGGCTAGATAATGGGTGGCAAACAGAACTTTCTCGTTGGCTTCCACTCCGGCTACTTCTAAGTTATTCTCCATGGTTTGCAGCCAATCATCAGCGTCTAGAGGTTCTTCTGACTTAGTGAAAATAGGTGGGTTGGTATTCTGGAAATTCTTGAGCTTAGATCCATGGTTGTCCTGATTTCCGTGGCCTTGGTTGTTGTGGGCTAGCTGGGTTATCTGCTGTAGAGTGGCTAGGTTGGCTTGACATTCCGCTCTTTCAGCTTCGCGGTCAGAAGTCAACATTTGCAGTATCTGCAACATCGGGTCCGGGGCTGAACCACTTCCTTCACGTGGCATCTGAAGATTGAGATAGATCATGAGAAAAGAGGGAAATTTCTAAGGTTTCGGGGACTTTGAAAAGTTTTAAAGGTTTGACTCAGATTTTTCTAGCAACTTGCTTTTTCATTCATTCATTCATATCACACAGTACAACACACACCACAACAAAGAAAAACAGATGGTTTGAAGAACCATTCTGAAAACTACGATATAGTGGGACCGAATACTACTCACTACGCTAGTTCTCAAGTGCTACTACTCCTCGGAGTCTGTGGCTTCATCCGCTTCATCATCATTGATGAAGGCGAAATCATCCTCATCGGTGAAGAAGTCCATGGCCTGATCCTCCAGAAAATCATCGTCATCGCTGAGATAGGAGTAAGGGTCTCCACGAATATCCTCTCCGGCATTCTCCCTTTCCTCCAACTGCATGTCTCTCTCGTGGATGGTCTCCTCCAAAGATGAGATGCGGTGGCGAAGACGGGCAATAATGCGGTCCTTCTTGTCGAGCTGACGGCGGCGAGACTTGCGATCCTTTGCTAGCATGGCGATGGTCTGATCCTTTGTCTTGATGATGGCAGACTTGTGGTTGGAGTAGTCACGGCAGTTGTCCAACTCCTGCTGACGATCGTACATCATGAAGCTAAGGTGGTCCAATTGAGTCTTCAGCTCGGGGTGGTATGGGGCTTCCAGTGGTTGTCCATTTGCATCACGCCTTGGGCAAAACTCAAAGCGAGTACCCTTGATCTGATTGATGCTCTGCCCACACAGACGGGAAAGAGCTTCCTGCATTGCTCTGGCAAGTCCATCGAGCCAGTTGTTTTCCCTCAAGGTAAACTGAATTCCCTCCGCAGTGGGAGGTTCAATATTTCCTCGGAGACTTGCAACAATTAGCCACTGCAGATCTTCTCCTCCTTGATCATTGAGCTGAGCTCCGAAAAACTCGGGGTGTGGACGCTCCAGAAGTTCCGAAAGATGGTCCAAATCCCTCTCAAAGATAAGGTCTCCTCCATTCCCCAACTGATAAAACTTGCTGTACTTCACGTCCATCTATAAAAATAGAGGATGAGTAGGTTAGCAGAGTGATCAAGTGTGTCAAAATTTTATGTATTTTGCAAGAGTTTTTGAGGAACATGAATTTTTATGAAAGAATCAAAGAGATAAGAATGAGAATAAGTTTTTGTAAATATTTGTTTTCTTTGGTTTTGAGACTAAGTTTTTGGTTCAAACGTCCAGTCTAACTAGGGTCTCCTATGGTCAGGATGGCTCTGATACCAACTTGTCAACACCCGGATTCTTAATCCCAGATGCCTGTTATGCCATACATCGCAATCCCAGGATTACCATTTTTGCGAGACATAACAGAATTGGATACCATAGTACATCATCCATTACAGCCGTACATAAGTTCTTACACAAATAAGGATCTCATGATCCAGTTCTTAATACAACTTCAAGCAGCGGAATACGTAATAATAACATTAGCGTAGGCGAAGCTCCATCTTCGGGGTCACAGGCAATGCTGACGATGGGAGATGATCCTAGTTGTCATAACCTTTCTGGGGTCCATCTTCCAGGTACTCCTCTTCATAGTCTGGCCATGGGAATAGCCAGGGACAAAGCCATGAGTACTCTTTAAGTACTCGCAAACTAATACTAACATGTAAGGGTTTTTTTGGATAATGGGACACTAGGCTCTAGGGTTGTTTTGCAAAAGCCAGATTTATCTCTACTAAGTTCCGAAGCTAGTCACAATTTTATAACTCCTAGGTGGGATCTTGTAACTTAGGTCACAACTCTGTTGTGGTCAAGTCAAAGTATCAATACATTTCACAAGACATTATGAAAAGTCTGACGGGGAACAAGATGGCCACTAACTGTCCATAACATGGACGCTGCTATTTGAATAGTTTGACACTCTGAGAGATTGTACACTTTCACCACAACATTCGATACATCCGTCAGAACAAATCCTGAATTCACCATACTCGATGCGGATAATCAATCCTAACCTTTCAATTACACGCCCTAGTATAAGCACCTCTCCGTGAGTTTGGCCTCCCAACCATGACCAACTGTCATCTTGGGTCTTGCATGTGGACAATCTTCACAAGGTAGCCTCAGCTCGGACCTTGGCCGTGAGGGAGCTAATACTAAGGTATATAAGTTTCTAGTCAAGCCCTACCCAATCTTGGTATTGTGGTTATGCGATAAAATTGGAATGGTATCGCATCCGCATAAACCATCAGTTTTATAAAGGGCTAAGGCTCATGCCTCAACATTTTCATCACCAAAATCATCAAGTGTTTGGAAACACATGTCCAAAACATTTCAATAGAATGATCCATCATTCCAAGGTTTTCATAACCATTTTTCCACCAAGTAACCCATCTAAAGGTGATCAAGTTTTATGCTTAGCACTAGCATCTACAGGTGGGGATAAGCACTAATGAGGGGTGGTAAACTAGTGGGGTTTCAACTAAGTACAACCTTATATCTTAGGATGATATCAAGGTTTCTAACATAGGTCAAATTTTATGCTCTTTATGCAACCTTCAGATAACTTTCTAGTATCTACAAAACTCTTAAGTAAACTCTAAGTAAGCTTTGATAAAGAAATAAAGTAAGAAGCTTGCAAATAAAACTGGGATTGGTTTATCAAGTGGGTATGATCACATATGCTTAAGGCATATAGTAGGCATAGTAACCAGTATTGGCTTGCATAGGTATAGTCTCAGCTTGCTCAAGCAACTAGTAGTATTAGGCTTGCTAAATTGCAAGTGTTAGCTTGCAAGGTTAATAGCTTGCATAGGTCAACTTGATTAGTAAGGCTTGCCTTGTGCAGAGCAGTGGTTGAAGTTCTCCTCGGCTTCTTCTTCGTAGTATCCTCCTTCCTCCTCGTATCCTTGGTCGGTACTAGCGTCTATGAATAAATACGAGGTACACAATCACCAAACAATACTTAACTACCTGCAAGCATCACACACAAGGGTCCTATAGATGATCTAGCATCATCTCTAACATTACAAGATTAAGGCTTGGTTTAATTCCTTTTATTTTTAGAAAAGTAATTTCTACTCATTGAAAAACTACTTAAGATTTAATATTCTCCAAACCAAACATGGGATCATGTTGACACATGTCATCACCACATATTGTAGTCCACGGGAATGTGATTTAAAGTGGTGTCACAATTTAATAAGGTTTTACCCTTTTATTTTAATTAATTAAAGTGGCTAGAAATGCCTATGTAGCATTCTTTTATTACTTGAACATTATTTCTGCAAGTAAACCTATATATTTTTATATATTCTGAAAGGTATGGTTAAATGTGATTTTTGAGAGTTGGAATCAACTCAAAAGCTATTATGGTTTAAATTTGAAAAATGTTTGAATGCAGAAAAGCTTCTGCCTTGTTATTTTTACCAAGGATGATCTACAGATCCAAATGACTTGAATCCAACGGGCTTGGATTCAGCATTCACAGACCTTTCCAACAAAATTGGTTTCATTCAAATTGGTGCACTGAATCGATCTGGATTGATTTTTGAAGTTGAGTACAGAAGTGTGTTTGAATTAAAAAGAAAAAGATCTAACTCAAATCACTGGGCTGCGCGGGAAAAGTTACTGGGCCGGCCTGCTAAGCGCAGCGCTCCTGCGGGCTGTTTAAGTGGGTGTCCCCACTCGTCAGTGACACGGGGCTGGGCGAAGCGGTATGGGGCAACGTGGGTCGTTTGATCTGATTCCGGCGAGGTGGTGCTCGCCTTGCTCTGAGAACGGTGTGGCACGATCAGTGAGGAGAGGGGAGTGAGATGGTGTGAAGAAATCGAGCGGGGGTGGCCTCTATTTATAGTCGAGCGAAGGGACCGTTGGGACGCACGGTGAGCTCGTCGGGGGCGATGGTACAGGAGGCTATTGGCATGGGCGAAGGTAGGGGACGGTGCGGTGTCTCCTGGCGATGCTCAACGACATAGTTTTGAGGCGTGGGGCGGTGCGGCTTGGTCTGGAACGGGCGCTGCTCTGCGTGGCAGAGGCGGCGTCTTCGACGGCGAGTGGTGGCTGTGCGTCACGGGGCGGCGAACGGGGATGTCTGGAGGTCTCCTGGGTCGGTGGGGATTGTGTATGCGCGCGGCAAGGGCGGCGCGCGGTCTGTGGGCTTCGGTCGAGGGTGGTGCTCTGGCGCACGCTCAGCATGGTTGGAAGAGGCACGGGCGCGGCGTTCTTGGGTGCTCTGGTCGGTGTCTTTGAGGCAGGGCTGGTCGAGAGGGGGCGGTGAGGCATGGGTGATCTCCCAGACATGCTGGCTAGGCTTGCTGCTGCTCCTAGCTTGCTGTCGACTATGGGGTGACAAGGTTGCACTCGGCTGTTCACCATTGATGGCAATGGAAAGCTCACAGTGGTGCTAGTGCTTGGTTAATCTTTCTAGATGATCTACTGGGCTGGTTGTGAGCTAAATGGGGAACCAGTTAGGCAAGAATCACTGCTCACAATAGTGTTTGATGTTTGTTTGATTTGTGTCTGCAACCTGTTTGATGAAATGGCCGCATGAAATCAAGTTTTGAATTTTAAAATGATTTTTGGTGGGTTTGCTAGATTGGTGCTGGTGAGTCTGCAGATGCTTGGGTTTTGAAAGTTGAGCTTGTTTGAGTGGTTTTTGAAAAAGTGGGATCTTCCCATATGATCAAGATTTAATTTTGAATTGTCATTTAAACTATGCATTTGAAAGTTTCTGGATGATCACAAAGTGGGCCTTGATACTTTGTTATGAGTACATTCAAGGGGTGCAAAGATCCAGAAAAGTTTCTGTTAGGTTTTGAAAGTTTGAGACAGCCAAAGTAGGCATGGGAGTTAAATTGGTCAAAATGACCATTCCCTTAATATATTTGTTTTGATTTACTTGTCTTTAGGAAAAGTGTGGGAAATGTTTTAGATGATGTTTATTTCACCTAAAAAACATTTTACAAGCAATGAAGCAAACAAACAAGGTGGTTTAAAAGTATTTCAAAATCAATGCATACACATATGAATGCATTCATAATTTTAATTAGAAAAGTTTTTGTTAACCCTAATTTTGAGGATTAGAGTTTGATGATCCAAGTTTAATATTTTTGGGATATTACAAGCGGCCACGCCGCCAGGCCGACGCGGTGCAAGAGCTGACCAGGAGTTTGTCGGGTAACTAACGCCCACTGTTGTAAGGCCATGTCGAGCGTCAGGGAGGCTATCAAGCGCGTTGTGTCCGACACACTAGACACCTGACCCGCTGAAATTGCCCTTGATCTGGTGCCAAAGGTGGAGAGGCTTATTGCAAATTATAGAACCAAATCCGAAGAAGCCACAATGATGATCGGAGCTGACAGGCCACAATCCCCAGATGATTTTTATGACCCAATTTATGATCTGAAACACAACGCACTGTCGTGCTAGCTAACTTCATAGCACCAAGGATTGTGTCTCTTGACTTTACATGTGTGGATCAGTGTTCCTCTACTCTTTAGGAAAAACGCCTATGATTCGGTGAGTGAACGGCTGGATCGAAACCAAACGGGAGACCACATCAACCAAGAAGAGTCGGACGATGTTTTAAAAATAGTTTAGATACAACTAACAAGGCTGAAGATCTAGATTTGTTTCTAAAATCAGCTTGTATTCTGTTCGACAGATTATTAAGGGTGTGATGATTTTGTTTCTTCCCCTCCCGGTGCAAGGTATGGGTACTTTTCCTAGTCCTTCTTTATTACTGTATGTAGCCGGCTGTTTTGATAGTTTTGCCTTGTAATTAATCTCCCGTCATCACATAATTAGCAAGCTTATGCACTAGGTAGTCCAGGTACTCCAGGCGTGTATAAGCTTCCAGACGCAAGGGTTGCATGGTATTCCTTTGGTAAAATTTTCTCTTCATTTTTTACGAACTATATATTTTTCTCTCTTAGTGCATCATACTTAGTAATAATCTATGTATTATCCCAGATTTAGTTACTATGTGTATACAATATTTCAGAAATGAGTACACACGAAATCAGTTTGTTGCAAACCAAATATAATCTATTTTTTGCCAAAATTTTGTATAGTACCATGGCTACAAACCAAACAACTAGCACCTACCAAAATTTTGGTCATGCCAAAAATTTCTCTGCATGTCATCTCTCTCCTCTACCTATAACTGTTTTCAGGTACCTAAATATGGTTAAGTGGTTGGTGATGCTCCACTGTTCTCTCATAACCTTTTGCGCACATGCACTACAGATAGACCAGATCAACCACAAAGAAATATGGGTATACATATGGGCATGCACAAGAGTACAAGACAAAGACACCAGCTTCTATCCCCGTTCGGATTCAGTTACTACACATTTGCATCCATTATCTCAGTGTGATCGATGGACGTATAACGAGCTTCACTAAATATCTTTATTTTCCTATACATACATATTTTTTGTCACACACTCATTGAACACAACCTTTGGGTGTACCCTACTCCATGCTCACATGTACTTCCCCAAAATCCAGGCAGCTCACTCATCGCTCAAAATGCCAAAACTAGACACATCAATCTACAAGCAGGGTGATCTGAACAAAAAAGGCACAACCATCTAGTATCTCTCTTTGCTAACTCCATCAGAGAATTCCTTCTTTGGTTGACTTCAGAGTTTAGCAATCCTACCCTGCGTTAGTTAGCTGGAGCAAGAATTGTCGAGATCATTGGGGGAAGGTCCTCCGGGCCATGCTATCATTAGCATAGCAAATGACCGGGTCACATGGAGCAAACAATGGACTGTTGAAAGATATACTGATGAGGAGTAAGGCGCTACATAAACCATCCAACAGAAATGGAAAACACTCAGAAGAGCACAGACCAGTTACCATTAGCGTATCTTCAATGCTTCCCTAAGACCAAAGCTCATCTGCCCTTGTCCCTTTTTTCCCAGTGGGTTATTTCCCTTCTGCATCATTGCTACAAATTCGTTGTAGTCGATCCGGCCATCCTGGAGAGAGAAAAAAAGGGATAAACTTCTTGATTTAAAGTATCTAATAGATCCCATGATGAGGAAGAATCTACTCACATTGTCTTGGTCAATGTCTAGGATAATTTCTTCAAGATGTGCATCTTCTATACCAAACTCTTCACAGGCTTTTTGCAGTTCATCTTGAGTAATGTAACCACTGCCGTCTTTATCGAAGTAAGAGAATGCGGCAAAGAGATTATCTTCTCTATCGACCTTGTTCAGATGCAAAGTTGCCGCAAGGAACTCCCCGTAATCAATTGAACCACTGTTATCAATATCCGCCTGGAAATTACACAACTTATATCTCCACTCAAAGAAGGCATAGTATATTTCGGATGTCTAGTGGTAAAGTTAATTCTCCTCACAGCAGTCCTTTGTCACAACATAAAAGAGATGCCCTTACATGCCAGTAAAAAATTCAGAATCACAGAAGACAGAAGTTTAGAAGAAATATAGCTTACTGGTTTTTTAAGAATACTAATATCAGTATCAGGAAATTGTGCAGCAAACAAAAGAAGGATGTCAAATTGCCGCAATATGCAATTATCAAGTTCGAAGTCTCAAGCACGCTAATTCAAGAGAGATTTTTCTCGAGCTTGTAGCGCTCAGGAACAAACAAATATTATATAGAATAAACTGAATTGAAAATAGAAGGACCATGCCCATGATTATGTTAGAACAGTACCGCTTCCATTAGAGTTGTAATTTCTGACTCTTTTAAGTTGGCGCCAACTCTGCGCAAGCCAATTTTTAGTTCCTCCAATGTGATCTGGCCACTATTGTCAGTGTCCAGCATTTTGAACATTTCTTTCAATCCTGCAATTTCATCTTCAGACAGATTCTCGGCAATTACCTATAGGCAACACCCAGTTTAATGATGGCTTAAATACTGAACATAGCTTAATCAATGTCCCTGGTAAAAAACCAAGAGCAAGTTTACTGCAATACTCACCCTAAGGGCCATCTTCTTTAGTTTGTTCATTGCTGAAAATTGCTTTAATCTAGTTAAGACAGCAGAATCAAGCGGCTTGTCAGGAGCAACTCCATCAACACAAACCCAAGGATGACCTGCCAATATAAAGATGGCTCACTACAGTCAAGGGTTACGTGAAACTGAAGCTAGATGGCTAACAGAAGTTTCACTGTGAAGTGGTTTTTATGCTTCCATGTACTCACATAGAGCTTCATGTGCAGTCAATCTCTTTTCTGGATCACGGTTTAACATTTTCCTAACCAAATCCTTTGCACTATTTGAGATACTGGGCCAGGGCTCAGATGAAAAATCAAGATCACCTTTTAGAACTTGTTCAAATATCCCTTGCTCAGATTCTGCAAAACAGACCAGCAACCACAACAAAATAAAAAAAGTTGGGAACTGCCAATATTGTGCAAAAGGACGAGGTTTAATAAAGTAGAAAGTAGATTAGATGCATGCTTACCATCCCAAAATGGAGGGACGCCACTCAACAAAATATAAATTATTACTCCGGCACTCCAAACATCCACTTCGCAACCATAGTTCTTCATCAGAACCTCAGGGGCGACATAGTAAGGACTTCCAACGACATCACAATAAATTTCACCTGTAAAAGTGATAATGTTAATGCATACTGCATGGGAAGAAGTATATGAGTAGTGATATTTAAATGATTGAAGATGGATTCTCTGAAAAAAAGGAAACAGTGGATTTTTAATTGTTTTGATACAGGTCCGAACTATCGCTCTGTGACTAAAAACAAATATAATCTACTCCTGTAGTAATTTTCCATGCCACAATATGCACAGATTGTAAGGTGTAACTCTCTTAAATCTCAAACTATCAATGTGCACCGCAATAATATGACATAACGCTCAAGATTCAGCACTTTGTGTAGAGGGTGCTCATCTGAAGCTTCAAACATTGGGGTCAAATATTTATAGGAACATCCCTGCAAAGGTGCAACACTTTCCATAATGATATACTTACACAGCTGGATCATGTATACAATCTCAAAAGCTATGTACTTCCTACATGAAACCCTTTCAGACAACATGAGATTCTTTATGACTTTACATGGCTGACATAGCAGGTAAGCAAATATAAACGAAATCCAAATGGTGATGCTATGCACCATGACCTTTTGTGAAATAAATCCAAATGAGTTTAATGGACATTAACAGATAATATTCTTAGTCCATGTAAAACTCGACCAGACAGGACTAGACCTTGGTGACATTTGAAGAACCGCGAGCACCACTGTGCGGCGACTGAACCTGGAACACCGATGGGTGGCAGCAAGCACTACAGCCAGCTCCAGTTAGCAACCCGAGCGGGCACTGTGCATTTAATATAATGTGAAGCTTTTGTTCAATGAAGAAGCTTATTCTATTCAGACTCAATATGCAAAAAATTTCAGAAAGGAGTTTGGTATCAGGTTTTGTGATCTGTGCAGGAACTCAATGATCTCATCATACAAAAATCCGTGTCTACCTTTCTATGTGACTACATGAACATGAGCAGCAATTTCACATTCACAAATGGATAAAGAAGGGGCCACATTAGAAATTACTCTTATCCTAAATTCAGAGGCATGAATGAAGTCCTCACATTACAAGCATGTATCCCACAGTTACTGTTATACTTGATTACTTTCAATTACTCTGCCACACAATGTTTTAATCCCTGAAAATTGGAATGTTTTAGCAGCCTAGAACAATAGTATTGAACAGCCCGTATTAAATAAAGATTGCATGTGAACTAACACCAGGCTAAATCAGCAAAATAGTAGCTTAAGCTGGCATTGTCCATGACATAGAAGAAACTATGCACTCACCAGCTATCCTGCACGTTCTACAGTACAGCCAGCACCAAGGATCGAGGACAGACCTGGTTTGAAGAAAATGGAGAGGCCGAAATCAATGGCCTTGAGCAGCGAGTCCTCCTTCTGGTTCACAAACAAGAAATTCTCTGGCTTGAGGTCTCTGTGCATCACCCCGAGCGAATGGCATGCCTCAACGACCCCAATGATGACCCTAGCCAGCTGCGCGGCGGCCTTCTCGGAGTAGTGCCCCCGCTGTATGATCCTGTCGAAGAGTTCCCCTCCTGCGCACAGTTCCATGACAAGGTGCACGGCGACGCCGTCCTCGTACGCCCCGACGATGGAGATCACGTTGGGGTGTCCTGCAAGGTGGTGCATGATCTGGATCTCGCGGCGCACGTCCTCGACATCCTCCTCGGTGACGAGCTTCCGCTTTGCGATGGACTTGCAGGCGAACTCCTTCCCCGAGGCCTTTTCGACGCACTGGTAGGTGGTGCCGAACTGTCCCTGTCCCAGCTTCTTGCCGAGGGTGTAGAGGTCCTTGATTTTGGCGGAGTCGCGTTTGAGGACGGACTCGGCGAGGAGGCCGGCGCTCTGGATGCGCTTCACCTTGGGCCTGTTAGCGCGGGAGGTGGGGGAGAGGTCGCAGTCGGCGATGGTCACGGGATCAGGGGCCGTGGACGAGGTGGAGGAGGACATAGAGGGGCAGGAGTCGGGGGGCGGTACCGCCGGCTCAGGGAGGGCGGCGCCGGGGCGCCAGAGCATGGCGACGGAGACGGTATTGAAGAAGCCGTGGCGGTCCGCGGGGGCGCTGGGACCGGCGCTCGGGCCGGCGCAGGTGTTCCCCATCGCGCCGGCGATGGGGGCGGCAGAGGCCTAGGCAAACGACGGCGGTGACGGCGGCATGCGGCGGCGGGGAGGCTTGGGGATTGGATCGGAGGAGGATTGGTGGAGGAGAGGAGATGGCCGGAGATGGCCGAGGCGGGGAAGGGCTCGTGCGGCTGACATGTGGGGCCACGTGAAAGGTGAAACTGCGGAGCCGGTTTGGCAGTGGGCGCAGAGGCGTGCCGGGGAAGCGCCAAGCGAGTGATGCGCGCCAGATCGGACGGCTGGGAGGGATGGATAATTCCACTTTCTTGCCGCAGCCACGTAGGATGCCGGAAACCGACGTGGATGCCCACACTCTCTCTCGTCCTCTCTGTGGCGCGCGCTCTATCTCCCCCCTGCAGCCAACGACCCGAGCCCGACCGCCGGCGGCAACCAAATCCGATGACTGAAGCATCACTGGGGGCGAGGTAAGGTCCCTCGATCCGGAAGTATCCTCCCCCTTTTGTATTATCCGGTTTTGATTAATTGGCTGGAATCCTCTAAACCCTAGGTTGAAATCGTGTTGAAATCAAAATCAAAATGGATTAAGGAGGAGAGAAACTACACGGTGGCTCCTGTATTGGGAACTATGGATGAGGAGCGGGCGCATGGTTTGCTTGGCACGAGAGAACAGGAAGGGAGAGCCATGGAGGGCATGCTATTGAACCAGACAGTTGTTGTTGCCGCTACGAATCCTGAAGAGGATGACACTCGAGGTGCGTCCTTGTCTCTGTGTGATTTGGATTAAGTTGTCTCTGTGTGACACTCGAGGTGCGTCCTCTAGCTGATGCGATTCCATCGAAATTATGACCTATGGTTTTCTCCATCAATTAGCTCTTATAGTTAATGTGTAATTTGGATCGAGTTTGGGGTTTTAGGAATTTTCGGTACGTCTAGCGATTGGTCAGGAAACCACATATGGTTGTTGTGCTAGTGGTTTCCCTAGGTTGTGCTCTATGTAGGTATAGTTTAGTGTGAGGGATGATGCTGAATCCAGGCTGCACATACCTTGCTAGAACAATCACAGATGTTTATGTGTGGTGGTTGTTTCACAGGTTTGCCAACCCATGGAATCAGGAGCTTGATCAAGTTCTGTCTAGTTTGTTGAGATTCCTTTGATAGTTTATATTAGTTTTCATTGTTATGAGCTTAGATTCTTCTATAGGAGGTTTGTTATTCTACTATTAGATTGATTGTGGTATTGTGTAGTTTGGTGGTAGCCATTTTACTTGATAAGTGGAGACTCTTTGAGCTAACCAGACATAGTTTTCTCTTGGGATTATGCTTGACGAGGTCTATGGTAACTGTTATTTAATCATTCCTGAAGCATAACTAAAGAAACGTGGGCTGTATTTTTTCTTTCAGTGTTTGTTTTTTCTCTGCATGTCATTCTGGTCGTTTGGGTCGTTTTTCTTTCTTGTTTCCTGTTACTCAGGCCGGATGGCCCTCTATAAACGCCATACACTCTTTTGGCTTTCTCTTTTCTTTCTAATATAAATACATGCAGTTCTCCTGCATGGTTTGAAAAAAAACTGTTATTTAACAGTGGTTGGTTGTGGTGGTGGACTGAGCTTATCTATTGCCTAATAGTTACAGTTATTGCCGCTTTGGGTGATTTCTGAACCTCAACCACTCACCAACTGCAACTTGAGTCCATATGTGATTAGCTTTGTGTTGCGATATTCTGTAGTGATTCCATTTGACACATTTTCTATGAGCCTGCTATATCAGTACATTTATTTTGTTCTTTTGCTTTGGTCTACCATATCATCTGATTGTGGTTATTGAATTCTTTCACATTCTCTTTGCAGGCGATACCAAATTCAATGCATCACAATATGCTTTCTTTGGCAACAATGTAATGGAAGAGGTTGAGCTAGGTGGATTGGAAGACGATGATGGTTGTGGTGATGCTGATTTTGTTGGGCTTGGTGATGAAGGATACTCTTCTATCCATGGAAGTGATATGTTAGAGGTAAATACTATGTGTCTCATTTTGACCATTTAGGCCCTTTTGAAGGAAGAGATAATAATGAATAGGCGATAGTCCCTGTTTCGCTGACATAATTTACCAAACGAGCTTGCTGCTTGCTCTGGAGATGTGAAGATGGATCTTATGAATTGATCATTCTATTTTTCTCACTTACGGCAGTATCCTGGTACAAAATGCGCAATAGAGAATTCTTTCGATTAGGTCATTGACAACACCTTGCAAACTGGAAACAAGACATCATCTGCTGTGAAACTGTCAAATTATCTGTGCGGACAAATATGGTTCGAACCCTGTGAAAATTATTGGAAGTGATGGAAAGTTTATGATTATGCATTATACTGGAGGTAGTCCCATTTCCATATGTATGGAAATTGGTAATTCTTATTTCCTTCACCTACCGTTGGAGCCTAAATATGTGTCCAGATATGCAGAAATGCTTTGCTGCTTAGATTGATCATACTTTTCTTTTTCAGGATGAAGGTGTAGGTTCATTTACTGCTGTTGATGACCTTGCTGGAACATTCTCAAAGGTCTGCTTCTCCTTTTGGAGCCACACCCTGCACATGTATCATATATCATATATATAAAACAACAACAAAGTGACACATTGATTCTAGGTGTGCTCTCTATGATATATCATTTATAGAAAAAAACAACAAAGTAACACATTGATTCTAGGTGTGCTCTCTATGTTTGTTATCAATATCTTTTGACGGGAAGTAGGAGGCGCTCTCCTTTTGCATTAAGATAGGGGGGAAAACCTGTACAATGGCTGGGCCATAAGAGAGAACAAACTATACAAGAAACAAAAGATAAACTGAAGAACTACTTGCATTTATTATCAATATCATGATGCACTTATGTACTTTGTAAAAGATCATACAAATGTAGACTGTAGTTATCAGCTCTAGTTTCATGTTTGTCCTGTTGCATTCTCTCTTTTGACTGTTAAAGCGTACATGTTTGTTTGATACATATCTGTTTTCTTTCAGTTGACCAGAATTGTAAATGAACCAAAGCACCGCGGAATAGTTGGTCACGTGGAATCTGTTTCTAGACAGAGTGAGTAGTGCTCGGTTTTGCTCGATTGTGTTTAGTATTCTTGGCTTGTTTGTATGGTTCTTCAATCCGATAGGGCTGCTGGAACTTGAATTAAGTGTGCATCATGCTAAATGGAAAGTTAGTGTTTCAACAAGGATTATTTTAGGAATTTTATAGAAAACTTAATAACGTGAATCATAAGGATTTACTATTCTTCATTGAGAAGTACTTCAAGTGGCATTATCATCATTATGTTGAGAAATGATACGAATATACAAAATATCTGTTAATCTTCATTGGTAAAGTGTAAATTTCAGTTTTTTCTGCTTGTCACGTGAAAAATAATAGTGTTTGTTCCATTGAGTTTGTCTGTTTCTGTTTGTTAACTTCTTATCCTTATGCTCCAATTTATAGGTTCCTCTACTGCAGACTGGACACAACAAGAGCCTGAATCTTCGTATTGGCCTAAGCAGCATGCCTTGGATGCCGAACACGGGCTGGATAACAATAAATGGTCATCCCATTTAGCCCAGTTTTCGGATACCAGACTGCACAGGGCATCCTCATCCCCACACCAAGATGCTCAGTACAATCCTACTGAACATATTCTTGGACCAAGGCCATTTTATTTGCACAGAATGTCATCATATCCCCAACAAGACACCCAATACAATCATACTGAGACAATTCATGTGCCTAAATCACCATTCATTCCATACCCTCCATCTTCAGTATCTCATTCTTCATCCGGTGGACCACATCACATGAACATACCATCTCCTCCCACTGCATTCCACATGCCTGCTTCTGCACAAAATGAGCTACCCTTTTCCCATCCCCATAATGGAGGTACACCTCCAGGGCCACTATTTGGTAGAAACCTGGTTCAGATGGGGTCACCAGGCTTATCAACTAACATTATGCAACAAAACCATGGTCTGAATAGTGGCCCAGTTCATGGTAATGGTGCCAGGATTACACCGGCTTTGATGGAGCATCCAAATGGGTTAATTACACCTCAAATGCAACCACCTCATCAGCAACATGGAATCCGCCCAATTCAACAGTCTTCACCACAGTTCTCACAACTTAATCCGCATATGCTTGGTCCCAGACATTCTTCACCACAAAACCTGCAGATGTTTGGTCCTCAGCATCCTCCATCACAAACAAGGGGTAGGTTTGATGCAAATTTTGGGATGCCTGACTTGAGTGATCCAAGAGCAAGATCAATGTTGTACCACGGTAGGCAGGGTCAATTTCTTCCTCCCCAAGGTTTTGAGCTTGGCAGTATGAGGATGGATAATGGGTGGCCACGGTTCAGATCCAAGTACATGTCCACTGAAGAAATCGAGAACATTGCTAGGGTGCAGCAAGCAGCCACTCACAGCAATGACCCATACATTGATGATTACTACCACCAAGCTTGTTTGGCTACAAAATCAGCAGGAGCACACCTGAGGCACCACTTCTGCCCAACCTTTATCAGAGATCCATATGCTCGTGCACGCAGCAAGGATGAGCCACATGCATATCTTCAGGTTGATGCTCTTGGAAGGCTCCCATTTTCATCCATCCGAAGGCCTCGTCCACTTCTTGATGTCGAAGAAGCCTCTACTCCAAGTGATAGCATTCCTGAAAAAACTGCTTCAAAAACTCTTGATCAGGAACCTATGCTTGCTGCTAGGATCACAATTGAAGATGGTCTTTGTCATCTACTTGATGTTGATGACATTAATCGTTTGCTGCAATTTAGCCAGCAGCAAGATGGTGGTTTGGAACTGACAAGCAGAAGACCGGCTCTCCTCGAGCAGCTGGCAGAATCCCTGCAGTTAGTTGATCCACTTGGACCTAGTAAGAGCGTGCCTCTATCGCCAAATGATGACCTGGTGTTTCTTCGCGTAATCTCTCTATCAAAGGGTCGAAAACTGCTTTCGCGTTACCTTGAACTTGTGACTCCAATCAGCGAGCTTGCAAGGATAGCTTGCATGGCAGTCTTTCGGCACCTAAGATTTATCTTTGGCAATTTGCCCTCGGACAGCAGTGCAGCTGCGTCAACAACTAAACTTGCGAGTGCCATATCCACCTGTATTCGTCAGATGGAGTTGAGTGGCTTGAGTGCCTGTCTTGCAGCTACCGTGTGTTCGTCACTGCAGCCACCTCTTCGCCCCCTTGGATATGCCGCAGGGGATGGTGCCTCGGTCATCATAATGTCTGTCCTGGACAGAGCAACGGAGCTTCTCACCGATCAGCATGTGTCCTCTACCTACAGCATGCAGAATCGAGGCCTGTGGCAGGCATCATTTGACGCCTTCTTCAGGCTGCTTACCGAGTACTGCATGAGTAAATTCGATAACTTGGTTCATACAGCGCAAATGCAACCTTCTGCGGCGGCTGCGATAAGCAGAGAAATACCAGTAGAGCTGTTGCGTGCCAGCCTTCCTCATACAAATGAGCATCAGCGTAAGCAGTTACTCAATTTTGCGCAGCGGACTGTGCCCTTCAGCAGTGCTCAGAGTTCTCATGAATCTGGGGATAGACACACGGCATCAGGCGGTCCCAAGCTGAGCTGATCTGGAAAAATATGCTGAAGCATGAGTTTCTACTATACCTTTTACACCTATATGAACTTGATGTTTGTTTGCTAGTGCTTATATGCCCATCAAAGAAGTGGTAAGCTCGTGATTAGCAATATGAATGGACAACAGACAACATCGAGAGGGTTGGAGCATCATCAACACGCTGCTGGTAATACAAGGCTCCATGTCTACTGTTGGCGGTTTATCATAGTACCATTTTTGGTTGCTTGTAGGGATATACCGTATGGTTTTGCACATAGTTTTGTCTTTTAGGTAAGTTTCTTCTCTGGGCAGCCTGGGTTACTTTGCCCTAAGGAGGGAAACCTGGGCCTGCAATCTGTAGTTTACTGGTGGTTCAGGCGCCTGTTACTCTTGGAGACACCGTTTGATCGTTCTTCAAGGTCAGGTGCAGTGGTGTACATGGTCTGGTCGAGGTGGTATTTCATCAGTTTTGTAGCTGTGCAGTGCGCTGGGTCTTCTTCTCCTACCTACAGTATATGATTCCCTTGGCCTCCACAGACACACGTCTCTCTGAATTTACTGGAGAACGTTCTTCAGTTTGTGCAAGGCCACTTCCTGTACGAGGTTTGTTGTAAAACGGGCGAAGGCGAATGTTTGGGAAGGTACACTTCCCTTTTTGGCTGTACTCACGTATTTATGTCGAGTAAACCTGCAAATACCAGTGGTGAATTTTGGATTTTAATCAAGGATAAATAAACGCTTCACGCACCGTCGATTGGTTGCACACCAGCACTCCTTGGCTTGTACAGGTTTTTTTTTTGACCTCGTAGCTCGTACTGAAGATTTCCTTTCCATTTTCTACGGAATGACCTATTCCGGCTGTTGTACATATAGTGACTTTTCCAAGAGGGGAATCCGTCAGGGGAATCAGGTTTCTTTCGGTGTACGTATTGACCTATCTACAATTCATTAATTTATTTGATAGGAGAATATGTAATCAGGACGTATCTGTCTGCTGACGTGCGTGTGTGCAATCTCTGACCTATAGCCAAGCTAGTTAAATTAATGGACTACTCAGTTATTAAAGGCATATAATTTTTTTTAAAAGTCAAACCAACTAAAATTTGACCAAATTCTTAGAGAAAAATATTAATATTTACAATACGTAATCTATACCCTTTCATACATCGTGAAACATATTTTTACGTGATATCTATATAATATAATAGTTCTTGATAGTTTTTTCTAAAAGTTTGGTTAAACTTTACATGACTTGACTTTTCAAAAAAGTTATACTACTATCTCTTAAGGCTTGGGATGGAGGCAGTATTTAAATTTAACTCGCGTGTTGAATGCAGCTCAAGTATGAACATCTGTATAGGGAGTGCCTGCCCACAACGGCACGTGCAATACGGCTGGCCCTATACAGATTTGGCTCAAAAAATTTGCAAATCTACAAGAATGGAAATTCAAAGGTTCACACACAAGTTCAGACCACCACCACGGGCGAATAGGCATCAAAGTTCGGCTGCTAAAGTAATATAGGCCGACATCGACCAAATGAAGAACGGTGCTACCATCGTCACCTTTGAGGTCATCATCACCGCTTGAGAGCGCCGACTCGGGTGTTGGCGCAGGCGTAGCCGATGCCAATGTTGGTGAATGTGTCACCATCGCCATGGGTTGTGTTGGTGCCACGACCAAAATCCAAGGTGGCATGGAGTGCCGGCACTCCCAACGTGGCCCTTGCTTTTAGGGCCGACAAGGACGTGCGAGATATTCTATCAGGCTTAAAAAATCGTCGACTATATTGGGGCGCGCCGATGAGCCAAAATTTGGGCCAACGCCCAATTGGCCTAGGAAGGGGGGGGGGGGGTGCTATGGAATCGCTGGTGGAGATGCTCTACCACAAGCCAATGGCGGAGCCAGCAGGGTGGAGCTCGCCCCACCCTAAGATTTGGCCCAGCCCTTATTACATATATAAAAAAGAATAAAAAAAGCCTAGCCCAAATTAGGTCCGCTCCACCCTAATAAAATGGGCTAAATTCGCCATTGCTACTAGTAACCTCAGTATTGTGTCTAACAATCAATCCGAAATTATCTAGTGCCCACACTAGCGGTCTCAATATAAAGGCTCCGATAAAAAAGTCCTACATGTTTTTTATATGTGTGGCGTTGTTGCTAGCCGGCGCACCCAATCACCACTTTGTGTGTTGGGTTTGTATTGGAGTTGCCAGTTATTTTATTGGATTGCCGGGTTTGGTTATTAGGAACTCTGTTCGGAGTTATTTCTCTAGGGTCTCAATAGACCTATCTTGCCCTGTTGGGGTCACCGGTAGAGTTGTATGTGTTGAATATCTAAGACTACTCATAGTGGGAGTAACATATATAGATACCGCCTAGACATAAAGATGTGACAAATAATTAATAAAAAGAGAGACAAATAGAATAACATAAATATGCTACCATCATATTACATTTCTCAATGCAAAATACGTCTACAAAGTAATAAGTGAGACTTTATGTATTACTTGATGTTAGACTGTATTTTGTATATGTCTTTGTATTATGGTCTCTGTATAATTGTAACCGTACCCGATGAGGTATCCACTGGCGGATCTATACACAGTTAGGCCGCTTTCAGCCCAAGAAAAAATTGCATAATATCTCTTCATATTTGACAATTTTTGGCTAAAAATAGCATATATTTGGCCCATTTGCCCCCCCAATAGCGGCCCAAAGTGTCTCTTTGGCCCATTTGCCCCCCCCCCCCCAACTGGTTGGCCCAAGCTCCGCCACTGGAGGTACCCCTCATATATATGTTGCAGTGGCCGACCCCTAGAGGTGTCGAAGCCCATAACCCCCAAATCATATGTCTAATATGGTATCAGACAAAATTCGATCCTAACCCTAAACCTAGACTTCCTTCAGCCGCCGCCAGCCGCCGCCCATGGACTCGACTGTCGGCCCGCCTCGTCGAGATCCTGCTCGTCGCTCCTCTTGCACCGGGCCCCCCTGCTGCGCCTCCCGCCTCCTCCACCGAGGCGGAGCTCGCCGCTTCCGCCACCGCTTCCTTCGAGGCGGCCGCCCTCGCCTCCAACGCCGCTCCGGTCGCTCCTGTGCCACCGATGTCGTCGTTCCTGCACCACCTCCTCCATGGTGGTTCTGCGCCGTTCTCTGCCGCGACCATGCCGCCGCTGACAACGAGATCGGCGGGAGCTCTCTTCTCCGGGGTGCTCCCCTCCGTCTCCACTGCCTCTCCGGGGGCTCGGCCGCCGCCGCCGCATCTTGGTGCCTTGTCACCTTACCTGCAGCCGCCACCGCCTCCGGCCTATGACGCTGCGACTAGGGCCTTCCATGGCGCCCACTACGCGGTGCCCTACGATTCTCCATACGGCGCCCCCTACGACGTCTCTCACGGCGCTCCTTACGATGCACTATACGGCTACGGCGTCTAGCGTTCCTGGTCACGCTTATGGTGCGCCGCCCTCCATCGCCCCGCCTCGCTGCGCGCTTCGTTTTGGTGGCCCCTGCTGGTGCTGTTGCTGCTGCGCCGCCCTACGACTTCGCCCTTGACGTCATCACGACTCCACCGTTATACTTCAGCAATCTTCTCCCGGTGAAGCTGAAAATGGACAATTATCTGTTCTGGCGTGCGCAAATTCTTCCTCTCCTCCGTAGCCACTACCTGGAGGGGTTTGTCGATGGTACCCTATCGTGTCCGTCGCCGGATCACCACATGTACAGGCCATGGATTTCCCAAGGTCAGGCGATTCTCTTGGCGATTCAGTACTCTCTCACCGAGGGCGTCGCCGGTATGGTCCTCTTTGCTTCCACGTCTCATGAGATGTGGGAAGTGTTGGAGTCTAGCTTCTCCGCACAGTCGTCGTCCCAGTCCATGGCTCTCCATACTCAGCTCAACGAGACCCATAAGGAGCACCACTCTGTCACCATCTTCAACAATATCAAGCGCCTCGCTGATACGCTTGCCTCCATTTGTGAGCCCCTTCGTGACACAGAGTTTACTGCGTACATCCTCAAAGGACTTGATGTTGAGTATGACTCTCTTGTGGAGGTGATCAAGGAACGTAAAATTCCGATCAAACCGCAAGAGCTCTATTAGCGCCTCCTCTCGACGGAGCAACGCCTCGCTGGACGACATCCTGACGGTGGCTCCTCTGCCAACGCCGCCTACCGTGGCGGCAAAGGGGGCGGTCGTCCCTCTGCACCACCACCGGAGCCTTAGGCAGGAGCCAAGGGCGCTCCGCCACCTGCTGCCCCGCCTCAGCCACGCCCCTCCATCATCGTGGAGAACGGGCGCCCTCGCGCTTGCTGCGCTGCGTGTGGTGCTGCTGCACCCTGTTAGCTCTGCGGACTTGCTGGTCACATCGCGTCTTGTTGCCACCGTCGTTTCAAGACCGACTTCCTTGGGCTTGGTAACAATGGTAAAGGTAATGAGCGTCAAGCCAACATGACGCAGCAGCAAGGACATACTCCGTCCTACTCTATTGATCCCAACCAGTACATGAACACTGGTGCTACTGATCACGTGACGAGCGAGCTGGACAAGCTTGCTACGCGTGAGTCCTATCACGGGTCCGACAAGGTTCATACAGCAAATGGGGCAGGTATGCACAGCACATTGGTTAGGCATATCTTGTTACAAATTCATCTCGCAAGTTGCATCTTAAAAATGTCCTTCATGTTCTCACGGTTTCACGTAATTTGCTATCTGTTCCTAGACTTACCTATGAAAATAACGTGTTTTGTGAGTTTCACCCGTTTGTTCTTTTTATAAATGACCGGGCTACGAGGGACGTTCTTCTTAGAGGTCGACTCCGTCATGGATTATATGCGCTTGATGCCCCGCCACCTGTCTCCCCAGCTGCACACCAAGTTTTCAGTGGCGTCCGAGTGTCTCCTTCACAGTGGCACTCACGTCTTGGCCATCCCGCCACGCCTATTGTTCGTCATGTTCTTCATCGCCATGAGTTACTGTCTGTGTCTAGTAATAATCCTGTTAGCGTCTGTGATGCTTGTCAGCAGGGAAAGAGTCATCGGTTACCTTTTTCTGTTTCTAGTCATGTAGTCAAAACTCCTCTTGAGCTTGTGTTTTCTGATGTCTGGGATCCTGCTCAGATGTATGTCAGTGGTCATGAGTAATATGTTAGTTTTATTGATGCTTATAGTCGCTTTACCTGGATATATCTTCTTAAGCGCAAATCTGATGTGTTCGATGTTTTTCTTAAATTCCAAGAACACGTTGAGTGTCTCCTTCAGCATAAAATTATTCATGTACAGTCGGATTGGGGGGGTGAGTACCGCAATCTGAGTACTTTCTTTGAGAAACTTGGGATTTCGCATCGTGTGTCTTGTCCTCATACACATCAGCAGAATGGTTCGTTCGAACGTAAGCATCGTCATATTGTTGAGACCGGTTTAACCTTGCTAGCTCATGCCTCTGTTCCGTTTCTCTTTTGGAGTGATGCATTTACTACAGCCTGTTTTCTTATTAATAGGCTGTCTTCGCGACTACTTGGCATGAAAACCCCACTTGAACTCTTGTTTCATCAGATTCCTGGTTACACTTTTTTTTAAAGTGTTCGGTTGTGCGTGTTGGCCGCATCTCCATCCTTATAATAGTCGTAAGCTTGAGTTTCATTCTAAAAAATGTGTCTTTCTTGGGTATAGCTCGATGCACAATGGGTACAAGTGTCTTCATGTTTTGACAAATCGTGTGTATATCTCACGAGATGTCGTCTTTGATGAGCATGTTTTCCCCTTTGCCACTCTTCCAACTCCTGCCACCACATCTACTCCATCATTGCATTCATCTCCTATGTTTCCTGATCAATTTGTAGATGTTGCACATTCGCCATCTTTGTTGTCTAACCATGGTGCAGGTACTAGTAGAGGAGCTCAGCTACACCTCCTCGACGATCCTCCCGTTGAGCCTGTGGTCGCGGATCACGACGATCCTGTGGCCGCTGCCCCCTGCATGGCGCATGCAGGGCTCCCGCCTCGAGCGCTCGCCTTGGCTGCGCCCCGCGCGCCTGCTCTGGCCACGCCGCTCCTGGCTGTGCCGACAGCCCCGCCAGGGCCGGCCTGTTGGAGATATGCCCAAGAGGCAATAATAAAGTGGTTATTATCATATCTTCATACTTATGATAAATGTTTACATACCATGCTATAATTGTATTAACCGGAAACATTAATACTTGTGTGATTTGTAAACATAAAAGAGTCCCTAGTAAAGCCTCTTGTTAAACTAGCTTGTTGGTTAATATATGATCATGGTTTCCTGATCATGAACATAGAGATGTTATTAACAACAGGGTCATATCATTAGGAGAATGATGTGATGGACATACTCCTATAGTTAAGCGTAGCATAAAGATCAAGTCATTTAATATAGTTCATTTGCTATAAGCTTTCTGATACATAGTAACCTAATTCCTTCGACCATGAGATCATGCATATCACCTTTACCGGAAGGATGCTTTGATGACATCAAACACCACACCGTAATGAGGTGGCTATAAAGGTGGCATTGAGTGTTCGAAAGTATTGGTTGAGACACATGGATCAAGAGTGGATTTGTCCATCCATATGACGGATAGATATACTGGGCTCTCGGTGGAATGTCATCCAATTAGCTTGCAAGCATGTGACTAGCTCACAAGGGATCACATACCACGGGAACGAGAAAAGAGTACTTATCAGTAACGAGGTTGAACTAGGTATGCAGAGATACCGACGATCATAACCTCGGATAAGTAAAATATCGTGAGACAAAGGGAAATTGGTATCGTATGTAAGTGGTTCATTCGATCGCAAAGTAATCGTAGAAATATGTGGGAGCCATATGAATTTCCAGATTCCTCTATTGGTTATTGATCGGAG
The DNA here is from genome assembly GCA_023614405.1 of Avena insularis. Taxonomy (NCBI): domain Eukaryota; kingdom Viridiplantae; phylum Streptophyta; class Magnoliopsida; order Poales; family Poaceae; genus Avena; species Avena insularis. The sequence goes on along the minus strand of CM042687.1, from coordinate 234,900,809 downwards.
AAGTGTCTCGATCATGTCCGCATAATTCACGAACCGTAGGGAGACACACTTAAGGATTCGATGTTGTTGAGTAGTTATGGAATGATGAGTAAGAGACCGAATGTTGTTCGGAGTCTCGGATGGGATCCGGGATATCACGAGGAGATCCGGAATGGTCCGGAGAATAAGATTCATATAAGGAAAGTCCTATTTCGGGGTTATAGAATGATTCCGGTGTTTTCATCGGGAATGTTCTAGAAGGTTCCGGAATGTCCGGCACTCCGGAGGGGAAGGGTACATGAATGTGTTATATCAAGTTGGTATGATTGCATTATGTACTTGGTGTCATCGCTGTACCAAATAGAGGGTTTATTCAAATCCTAGTTTGAAAAGTCAAACGGCTAGTTTGAAAAGTCAAACGGCTAGTTTTGGGAAAGAGGAGAAGGAGGTTTGAAACCGACTTGGGGGAGGAGTTCCTCCCACCACTGCCCACCGGTCCGAGTTGGGAGGGACTCCCTCCCAGCGCCTCCCTCCACCTATAAGAGGAGGGCAGGGCTCCTCCTAGACACAAGTTGCCTCCCTCTAAACCTAAACCCTAGCCACAGCCTAGGGATTTCTCCCAAGCCGCCGAGTTAGAGCTTCTAATTGCCCTAGCCGCTGGTTTAGCCCCTTCTAATTGGTGTGTCTAAATCCTAGATCACCAAGGCTCTCTCATAGTCCACCATACTCGCTCCGGCTTAAGGCGAAGCCCTGCGAGATCTCCCCTCTACTTCCGGTACCACGCCGTCGTGCTGCCGGAATCGCGAGGAGAGTGCTACAACCTCCGCTGCCTGTTGGAACAAGGGAGAGGAAGGTCTTCATCGAAAATTTAACGATGTGACCGATCATGAAGCGCCACGAACGCAGCGCCGGAAGGATCGTCTACGCGATCTTGAGATCGGCAAGAGTACGACTACATCACCCACGAGAATCTGCTCTCGTTAAACGCTTTGGAATCTTCGAGGATGAGTTCCCCTATCGACTCGTTTCTACAATCTAGTAGATAGATCTTGGCTAGTTTGTTTGCATGTGGTAGAATTTTTTTGTTTTCCATGCTACAAACCTCTACAGTGGTATCAGAGTCGTGTCTATATGTAGATCTGTTGCACGAGTAGAACACAATGGTCATTATGGGCGTTGATGCTTTTATTGTCGATTGCTTCTTGTGTACTTTGCATCTTGCGGGATGGTGGGATGAAGCGGCCCGGGCTAACCTTACATGACATCGTTCATGAGAATTGCTCCACGCTTGACATGCAACTTGTATTGCATAAGTGGCTTTATGGGTGCTGCTTTCTCCCAACATAGTTAAGATTCAATTTACAACGGGTGATTGACAATACTAGTATCAATGTTGTGGTTCTTGTTCGTAAGTTAGAACGACACTTATTGAAAGCCCCAAACCACGTAAAACATGCAAAGAAAATTAGAGGCGTCTAACTTTGTTTTGCAGGGGTGTGCTGTGATGTGATATGGCCATGATTGTAATTATATATGATGTATGCAATGTTCCTTATTGTAAGTTGGCAATCGGCAGGAGCCATATGGTTGTCTTTAAATTCTGTTAAGACCCGCTTGTCTGTTCAAAGTAGTTGTAATAGTTGAAGCTGGTGGACGACAACCATGGAGCGGCGTCATTGACCTTGATGCAATGCCGGTGATGATGGAGATCATGTTAGTGCTTGAAGATGGAGATCGGAAGCACAAGAAGAAAGGCCATATCATATCACATATTATGAATTGCATGTGATGTTAATCCTTTTATGCATCTTGTATTGCTTAGTTCACGACGGTAGACTTATAAGATGATCCCTCAAGCACACAATTTCAAGTTTTAAAGTGTTCATCCTTAGTAAGCACCGTTGCTAAAGCTCGTTGTTTCGAAGCACCACGTGATGATCAGGTGTGTTAGATTCTGTGAGTGTATACAACGTGAGCAAGCCAGATTTGCTCATGCGGAAGCTAAGGTTGATCTTGACGAGCCTAGCATGTACAGACATGGTCTCGGAACACGGATCACCGAAAGGTAAAGCATGAGTCATATAGTAGATATGATGAACATGTTGATTGTTCGCCATTGAAGCTACATCAACTCTCGTGATGGTCGGTTTTGATGTGGTGGATTTGGTTCGTGTGATCACTAAAACAATGTGAGGGATATTGTTTTGAGTGGGAGTTCAATGGCAATATGATTAAAAGTTGAACACTATTTATCATAAATTAAATCAAAGTAAATTTGCATAGTTGTTGTAGTCATTGGCATCCGTTTACCACCTTGCGCTTAGTTTTAATTGAGATGATAGAACTATAGAATTCTGGTTAGTTACTTTACTTTTGGTATCGTATTGTTTTGAAGTGTTAATCTAAAGTTTAAAAGTCCTATTGCAAACTTTCAAGAAGTTCGGTTACTCCATGAAGTTTAATAATTAGTATTAAATCAAGAGTGACAATTCCAAGTGTTAGTGTATGAGTATCATGTTTGTCTCCATGATTCTTGATATTCAAAGGATTGTCTTAATATCAAGGTTATCTAGGATCTGAAAGAGTTGTTTCAGAAACCATGATGTGTGTAAGATATTGTGATATCTGAAACAAAGTTTTGGTTGCAACATGATAGAGTATAATATGGCAAAAGTCATGTTCTCGTATTTGATGAGAATTTGCAAAAGGTTGAAGACACTAGTTGTCCTAATCCTCCAAAATGTTTTGGAGAGCAACATTATACTCGCAGTTCACCGTTATAAGCTAAAAGTAGCTTGATCATGGATAATTCCATGATAAGGGTGAATATTTGATGTAGGTAAAGTGTTTACTACACCAATAGATTACTAAAGAAAGGAATTTGAAAAAACACCAAACATTTGATGATGGTGATCTACTTCAAAGTGCAAGTCCAAAGACATTGGTATTTAATTATACACGCTTTGGACTATGTGTCATATGTATGACTCCACTATTGATGTTGATAGATTCTTTCAAATAGAAAATAAATACTGAAAGAGAATCTCATAAATATATGGCAGAAAAGAAAAGACTAGAATTGTTCAGTTTAAGTATATAGATGATATACATGTTATGGCTATATTCTTTGCTTATTAAACAATGTGGTTCTTAAGTATTTGATACTGAATTTGTTGGTGTGAATCGTCATACGAAACAACACAATTCATGAACTACAATGGCCTAAGTAACTAGCAAAAGAATATGTGATGATGTTTATCGAGAACAAATAAAGGGTTATTGTGTTGCTCGTTAAACATCAAAGCTTGCCTTCAAGATTTGTTTTATCAGGTATTATGAGAACAAAAGGGTTGTTCAAATAATTAACGTAATCCATAAAAGATGGATGATTCACAAATCTCGTTGGAGAAATCACATCCATAAAACTAGTGCTAAAAATGTCGAAAGACAAATTGATTGAAAGATCACTTAGGAAGTGACATCGCCGTTTAAATTATATTGGAAAGAAAACATGAAGAAACTCCATGTGGATGGAATTTTGGAGTCTTTTGATTTTTGATCACATGACGCTTGTGAAACTTTCCTAGAGATAATTAAAACTTCGTTCATAGGCCAAAAGGGAACGAATGACTAGCTTATTGGAACTTGTACATATTGTTGTATGAAATCCATTATATGTAGTCAAGAGCGATGGATTTCAACTTCATATGCTTTCTCCGAAAATTTGAGTGAATATATGAATATTTACTTAATAAGGATGAAGTATGAAACATTTGAAAAAGTTCAAAGTCTTTCAAGATGAAGTGCAAAATCATCGTAATAAGAATATAAATAGTTTATGACAAAGATCATAAAGGAAGATATTTGAGTTACAAGTTTAGCATAATACCTAAGATTTAAGGAATCGTTCTATGGATTTGCATTTCCCGAAACACCATAAGAGTATGGAGCGTTCGAGATATGTAATTAAAACCTTGTTTGACATGGTAAGATCAAAGGTGTAATTCATAAAACTGCCATTATATTTTAAAGATTAAAAGCTTTAGAGACTACCGTTTTCCACTGAAAAGAGCTCCATCATAATCCGCTGAAATGACACCATATAAAGTTATGGTTTGGGATAAAACCCAAGTAGTCCTTTCTTAAACATTGGTATGCTATGCATAAGAAAGATGTTTGCAACCAAAGTCGGATAAACCTGTCTTTGTATTATCATAAGTATTCCTCCATAAACACCGGAGACAAAAGTGTTTGTCGCTTAGAACGTCAAGTTTCTTTGAGAAGGAATTTTTCGTGAAAAGATAAGTGGGAGGACAATAGAACTTTGATAAGGTTAAAGGAACCTTAGCTATATGTGCAGAGTTGCGCAGCGCCGAAAAGTGTTCCAGAGGCAGCAATAATGCTCATGGCTCACGTGCCTCAAAGGTTGTGGTCACGGAAATCTAAGTTCCTATTAAAACAAGTAGGTCGGGTAAACAATCAAATACCAAGATTTGAGAGTTAAATCATTATTTGACAATAATGATCTGACTACATGCAAAGAAGCGATGATGGGCCCCGACTCGTCAAATGGCTTGAAGCCATAAAATCCGTGATAGTTCCATACACGAGAAATCAAGTTTTGAACTTGAAGGACCCTCGAGAAAGGTGTAAGACCTTACGGTTGTGTTTGGATCTATAAAGAAGTAGACATGGATGTTTCACATCTATGAAATAGTCGACATGTTGGGAAAGAGTTCACAAAAATGTTCAAAGGTTGACTATGACAAGATTTTGATCTTTCATAGCGATATTTAGTCTAGACGGATTAATGTAGCAACCACTACATATAATTTTTGTTATGTGGTAGTTGAATAAACAAAACAAGTTCTTCTAATAGAAGGGTTACCTAGGACGTGTGCATGACACGGTCCAAAGGGTTTTGTTAATTCAAAGGATGCTAAATGCATATGCAAACTTCAATGGTTGAAGTAAGCATAGCGGAGTTGGAATCTTCACTATGATGAAACTGTTAAAAGAGTTTAATTTCATCGGAAACAATGAAGATGCTTGCATTTGCAAGAAATTAAGTGGAGGCTAAGACATATTTCTAATACATTATGTGGAGGACATATTGTTGATTAGAAATGATGTATCTTTATTAACATATATTAAGAATTTCATCTGATGAAAGACTTAGGCAAAACCCAAATATTTGGCATCAATAGACGCTAATATGGTTGCCGAAAGTACATAAATGATGTATTGAATGAGTTCAATATAGAAACTACAAGAAAGGTTCTTGTCACACATAAAGGATTGAATGAGTTCAATATTGATGATATATTCAAGTGTATTGACACTTGGTAAGTGAAACAAAGATTCAAGTATAGATTGATACTTGATGTATGAAATCAAAAAGTATTTATATCAATCATCGTGATATGTACAAATCCAGATATGTCCTATGCTCTAAATGTTATGAGCATATACCGTAATGATTCATAAGATGATCATTGGACGATAGTAAGGATATTCTTATGATCTTTTGGAAGAACTAAGAGTATATTATTTGTAGAAGTGACAAATAGATGGTTAGTTCATTGTAAAAGTACTACATTGATACTAGTTTTGTCACAGAGTACAAATTAAGTTTATCTCAATCTAAACTAAGGGTGGCACAATATAATGGAAAGTAAGTTCCATAATGGATTTGGATGAGTTCCAAAGTTAAGACATTGTGACAGATACTACAACAAAAGGCTAAGTATATGATCGCTATAATAGCAGCTAAAGAGGGCATTTGTGTCAAGTAGTTTGTTGTCAAACTAGGTGTAGTTCACAGCGGATAATACTATGAAGATATATTGTGCGACAATATTATCAACATGTTTTAACCCCAAAGAACTAAAGGTCTCACCAAGGACCAAAATTATACAAAGCCATCTCATTAGAGAATGAGTGATGCGAGACGCAAAGACATGCAATTACACACGGACTGGAAGTGTCGATCCGGAGATCGATTGACCACTAGCAATCGTGTACATACAACACCGTAAAGCCATAAGTGTTGAATACACAAAGGTTTGAAACTAGATTATTGACTCTAGTGCAAGTGGGAGACTGTTGGAGATATGCCCAAGAGGCAATAATAAAGTGGTTATTATCATATCTTCATACTTATGATAAATGTTTACATACCATGCTATAATTGTATTAACCGGAAACATTAATACTTGTGTGATTTGTAAACATAAAAGAGTCCCTAGTAAAGCCTCTTGTTAAACTAGCTTGTTGGTTAATATATGATCATGGTTTCATGATCATGAACATAGAGATGTTATTAACAATGTGGTCATATCATTAGGAGAATGATGTGATGGACATACTCCTATAGTTAAGCGTAGCATAAAGATCAAGTCATTTAATATAGTTCATTTGCTATAAGCTTTCTGATACATAGTAACCTAATTCCTTCAACCATGAGATCATGCATATCACCTTTACGGAAGGATGCTTTGATGACATCAAACACCACACCGTAACAGGTGGCTATAAAGGTGGCATTGAGTGTTCAGAAAGTATTGGTTGAGACACATGGATCAAGAGTGGGATTTGTCCATCCATATGACGGATAGATATACTTTGGGCCCTCTCGGTGGAATGTCATCCAATTAGCTTGCAAGCATGTGACTAGCTCACAAGGGATCACATACCACGGGAACGAGAAAAGAGTACTTATCAGTAACGAGGTTGAACTAGGTATGCGTAGATACCGACGATCATAACCTCGGATAAGTAAAATATCGTGAGACAAAGGGAAATTGGTATCGTATGTAAGTGGTTCATTCGATCGCAAAGTAATCATAGAAATATGTGGAGCCATATGAATTTCCATTCCTCTATTGGTTATTGATCGGAGAAGTGTCTCGATCATGTCCGCATAATTCACGAACCGTAGGGAGACACACTTAAGGATTCGATGTTGTTGAGTAGTTATGGAATGATGAGTAAGAGACCGAATGTTGTTCGGAGTCTCGGATGGGATCCGGGATATCACGAGGAGATCCGGAATGGTCCGGAGAATAAGATTCATATAAGGAAAGTCCTATTTCGGGTTATAGAATGATTCCGTGTTTCCATCGAATGTTCTAGAAGGTTCGGAATGTCTGGCACTGGAGGAAGGGTACATGAATGTGTTATATCAAGTTGGTATGATTGCATTATGTACTTGGTGTCATCGCTGTACCAAATAGAGGGTTTATTCAAATCCTAGTTTGAAAAGTCAAACGGCTAGTTTGAAAAGTCAAACGGCTAGTTTTGGGAAAGAGGAGAAGGAGGTTTGAAACCGACTTGGGGGAGGAGTTCCTCCTCCCACCGCCGGCCCACCTTGGGTCCGAGTTGGGGAGGGACTCCCCTCCCCATGCGCGCCTCTCTCCACCTATAAGAGGAGGGCAGGGCTCCCTCCTAGACACAAGTTGCCTCCTCTAAACCTAAACCCTAGCCACACCTAGGGATTTCTCCCAAGCCTTGAGTTAGAGCTTCTAATTGCCCTAGCCGCTGGTTTAGCCCTTCTAATTGGTGTGTCTAAATCCTAGATCACCAAGGCTCTCTCATAGTCCACCATACTCGCTTGGCTTAAGGCCTGAGATCTCCCTCTACTTCGGTACCACGCCGTCAGGTGCCGGAATCGCGAGGAGTGCTACAACCTCCGCTGCCTGCTGGAACAAGGGAGAGGAAGGTCTTCATCGAAAATCAACGTGTGATCGATCGGAAGCGCTTTAACGGAGCAGGCGTCGGAAGGATCGTCTACGCGATCTTGAGATCGGCAAGAGTACGACTACATCACCCACGAGAATCTGCTCTCGTTAAACGCTTTGGAATCTTCGAGGGTGAGTTCCCCTATCGACTCGTTGCTACAATCTAGTAGATAGATCTTGGCTTGTTTGTTTGCATGCGGTAGAAATTTTTTGTTTTCCATGCTACGAACCTCTACACGCCCACTACTGCCATTGCCGTTGTCACTGCGTGGATAGAGGCTCGCCGCTGCGTCGCCGCTGGCAGACTCCGTCTTCGTCGCCCGCATGGCCGTCTTCGCCGCCGTTGCCTGAGCGGACCTCTGCGCCGAGCTGCTCTCTGTCGCCCATGGCAACAGCGAGCTCGACCTCGCCTACGGTGCCCTTGTGCACCGAGGTTCCTGCATTGTCAGTGTCTCCTGCTTCGACCACGACACCGACGCCTCCTGCTCCTCCTGTGCTGCGGCCTCATACCCGCAGCAGAAGTGGTGTTTCTAAACCACTTCAATGCACCGACGGTACGGTTGCATGGCTTGCAGCGTGTGTTGCACATGCCGAGTCTGACCCCACAGCTGAACCCCGCCATTTCAAGCTGCTATGGGCATTCCTCACTGGCGCTCTGCGCTGGAACAAGAGTATCAAGCATTATTGAAGAATGATACGTGGCGTCTTGTTTCTCCCAAGTCTGGTGTTAATATCATTGATTCCAAGTGGGTGTTCAAAGTCAAGCGACATGCTGATGGTTCTATCGAAAGTTATAAAGCTCGACTAGTTGCTAGAGGGTTCAAACAACGCCATGGTCTTGATTATGAGGATACTTTCAGTCCTGTGGTCAAGCCTACTACTATTCGTCTGCTGCTGTCACTTGCCGTTACTCGTGGATGGTCTCTTCGACAGCTGGATGTTCAGAATGCCTTTTTTCATGGTGTGCTTGAAGAAGAGGTATATATGCGCCAGCCTCCTGGTTTTGTTGATCCTGCTCGTCCACATCATTTGTGTCGTCTAGTGAAGGCTCTCTATGGTCTGAAGCAGGCGCCCCGTGCCTGGCATGCCCGTCTTGGTGCTGCTCTCCGTGCACATGGGTTTGTTCCGTCGACAGCTGATACGTCCCTGTTTCTTCTTCAGCGTCCTACAGTCACTATGTACCTGTTGGTGTACGTTGATGATATCATTCTGGTCAGGTCGTTGGATTCTGCTGCGGATCGTCTTGTTTCTGCTCTGAGTGGTGACTTTGCTGTCAAAGATCTTGGTCGGCTTCATTATTTCCTTGGCTTGGAAGTTTCTCATTCTGATGCCGGTCTTACTCTCACTCAGCAGACGTATTCTCAGGATTTGCTTCGTCGTGCTGGTATGCTCCAGTGCGACTGCTACTACTCCCATGTCAGCTGCTGATCAACTCTCCGCACTTGATGGTACTCTCCTCTCTTCAGATGAGGCAACTGAGTACCGTAGTATTGTTGGTGGCTTACAGTATCTGACGATCACTCGTCCTGATATTTCCTATGCGGTTAACAGTGTGTGCATGTTTCTTCATGCTCCTCGAGATACTCACTGGACAGCTGTGAAACGCATATTGCGCTATGTTCGGTTGACTGCTGCTCTTGGCCTGCACCTTCGGCCTGCTTCTTCTGGTGTCCTCTCGGCGTTCTCTGATGCAGATTGGACTGGTAGTCCAGATGGCATGCGATCCACGGGGGGATATGCAGTGTTCTATGGTCATAATCTGATCGCCTGGAGTGCTCGTAAACAAGCTACAATGTCTCGTAGTAGTACTGAAGCTGAATACAAAGCAGTTGTCAATGCCACCGCCGAGCTTATTTGGGTTTAGTCTTTGCTTCGAAAGTTGGGAGTCTCTCATGATCAGCCGTCTGTGCTTTGGTGTGATAATATCGGTGCTACATACGTGTCTTCGAATCCAGTATTCCATGCCCAAACGAAACACATCGAAGTTGATTATTACTTTGTCAGGGACGTGTTTCACAGAAGTTGCTTCAGATCAAGTTCATCCCGTCGAAAGATCAACTTGCTGACATCTTTACGAAACCGTTACCTCTACCTCAGTTTGAGGGTTGTAGACGCAATCTTAAACTTCTGAGTTCTTCAGAGCATGGTTAAGATTAAGGAAGGGTGTTAGACTGTATTTTGTTGTCTTTGTATTGTGGTCTCTGTACAATTATAACCGTGCCCGATGAGGTACCCCTCATATATATGTTGTAGTGGCCGACCCCCAGAGGTGTCGAAGCCACAACCCCCAACCTTATATTGATGAAAATTACTTGTATCATTTTACGTGCGTACGTCTGCCGGCTGCTGCATGCATATCATACTAGCTCCATTCTAAGAAGATATACTTTCGGCATGTTGGTGCTGCGTTTGGTTTGGAGTTTGCGTCACCTAATCCACCCGCGGCTTGACGGGGCTTCTAATCCTTGGTATCTGAATTTTGTTCTTTTATCCAACTAAGCTTGCACGTGCAACGCACATCGAATAATCTATAATTTTTTAGCAATTTTTTTACCGAGCGAATTAATCGTGTCTCATGCCCACTGATGTAAGCACACATGTAACACATGACTCACATCATCATTCATTTCCAAATTGACTAAAATGACAACTATTTTGGTCCTAAAATGTGAAATAAAACCTATCAAATATTAACTGGAGCTGGTTTAAAAATAAGAATACAACATACAATAAGGCATATTATAATATGGAGTGAAATATACTTCCTCCATCCTAAAATAGATGTCTCAGATTTGTTAAAATTTAGATGAATCTAGACACAATTAGATACTTTTTCTACGAAACCTAGTACAAATACAGTTGTTCACAAATATGTACATATTCTTACCCTAGGAAAGCATATCCTACCTCTACGAGTACTTTCGCGAGACTAAGTCTGATAGACTGATCTGACAGGTTTTATAATTGATAAAATTACCACAGACATCTTGCTATCGACCGAAAAAGTCGTCTCCTACTAAAAGATATTCCGTCTTTTACGAGACATCATTGGTCAAATCTAGAATTTAAACTTGGTGTACCGGAGTTTGGTTCTCCAGATTGTCCCCATGTCTGACCTTTTCGTTTGCACGCAGCATTTCGGCCATGCACGGATACGAAACCAAGTCCATGCTTTGGCTCGCCATTTCTTTTGGCATCCTGTTCCAACACGGCGACACAGACGAATGGTATTATTACTCAGAGTACTTGTAGTACACAAGAGAGAGGGGCGAGATAGTGTACAATAACAGAATACACATGAGAGTAGCGCGCAGGGCGCGGGAACGTGCGCGCACCGGACGCGGCGACGTGCGCTCCAGGCGTGAGACTAGGTCGAGGCCGTTCCGGGCTGAGATGACCGTTCCAACAGCGACGCCCCTACATAAGCTAGCAGTAAGCATCATCAATGGCAATGACACCGCGCGCCGGAGCAAATTAGATCCGCGCGCCTGCAAAGACGACGTCACCGCACACATCACAAATCTCACGCGCCGCCATGTCGTCGTCGTCATCGTCCAGCTCCAAGGCGAAGAGGTCATCTGGCCTCCAGGGACCGAGGCCGCAGCCGCCGAGCGTGTCCACCCGGCCGTCCAAGAAACCCCGCCTGGGCGGCGCCTGCGCACCAGCTGGGCCGGTGATCGTGTACGAGCGCCCGCCGACGGTCGTCTACGCCGGGCCGGACGAGTTCAGGTCCGTTGTGCAGAGTCTCACGGGTCAGCAACCGATGTTGCCAGAGCCCGAGGCGACGTCCGGAGCTAGGGATGACGGCGGGACCTCCACGCCGGCGGCCGCGGAAGATTTGGTTCTCACGCATGGGCAGCAGCAGCAGCAGCAGCAGCTTGCGCCGTGTGCTGGTGACGATGCATCGTCGCTCCTGTCCCCGAGCAGCATATTCTCCCCGGCCACGATGCAGGCCATACGAGAGCTCATCAGCTGAGTGCTAATTTGTTCGGACCAGCTTGGGAAATCAATTGAAGATTTAGGTGATGACCTTGCAAGAAGGTTCATCTGCACGCTAGTAGATGTGTAGCTAGTTTTAAGTTTGTTCATTGATTACAATGAACTTTGAAGTTTGAACTTGCCTGAATTCTGAACTCGAGAAATCTTAGTTGCTTAAATATTTTAGGCACGACTGAAATCACTGAAAATTTTGAAACATCACTAAGAGTAATTTCTTTTGTCGCATGCATGGAGGGTTTCAAGCCGGCTCTTGATCTCAGCCAGGACAACATTCTTGTGGAAACCGATAGCTTGGAGATTGACAATGGTGAGAAGTACCACTGCAGATAGATCGTGCCTCGGACATCTTGTGGTGGATCTCCGGTCATTATTTTCTTCATATAGCATTGTATCTATACTAAGATCCCTAGGTTGCAGATTTTGCTAGTCACGAATTAGCTAGATTTGGTATATTGGAGGATACAACGTTGTTTGTTAGGGTCGGCTCCAGGTCTCTTGCCGAGTCTTATCCTTTGGAACTATAACAAAACTACAATTTGATAATATTTTTGCCTTCTTTTAAAGAAAAGGTCAACAACATTAGTTTAGAATACAGTTACAAACCCAAATCCACGACGATAGATCATAGTACGATTACAAGCTCAAGTTCGATCTCAACATGTTCCCCCCCACATACCCGGCCCTCTCATACATGTTGGATCAAAACAAGTAATAAAAAACGGGGGTACACAATATGCATCTACTAATACATCTCACATATAATAGAAATCCAATCTCTATCAACTCATAGAATAAACATCCACCACATAGAAATTACCTAGATGTCCATAATCATGTTGGGCAGCTCATATGATACTAGAACAATAATAGATCAAGAGAGAAATAGATCAAGCTACCGCCACAAAACCATAGTTCAGAGGTGGACTACTCCCTCTTCATCATGGTGATGAAGCTATATATGTTGGAGAAGGTAGAGATCCCATCGGTGGTGGTTTCGGCGGTGGTTCCCACTCCAATCTTCACTGGTTATGTCTCTGTTTCGGTTTTTCTGTCTTTCTGCGCCGCCTCCTTCGAGATCGTCCCAGAGGGTCTTTTTATAGGCATTTTTAGGTCAAGACTTTGAGGCTGAGGTGAAGACAGATGACTATGGAGGCTCGAGTAGGGAACAACCTATGATGGCCCAACCCAGGGTGGGGCCCATGCCACCTGGGCTCGTTTTGGCCTCAGGCCTCCCCTCTTGTGGTTCTTGTGCTCTAGATACTTCTCTTCGTGAAAAATACTCCTCGAAAAATCCTAGGTCTATTTGACTTTGTTTAGGTACCTGAAACATAAAACACGCAAAACATATTTTTTCTGTCCTATAGAGTTATAAATCAAATAAAGGGGATAGTTGGTAAACTTTTATAAATCAATATAAAACATGAATATAACATCATATAAGTTGCAAATATGTGGAAACATGTATTAATAAACTACGAAGTTCATATATGCATTTTGCATGCATCAGACCCCCGAACCCACTAGTACTAGAAAGAGCTCCCAGCTCGACCACTAGTACTAGAAAGAGCTCCCAGCTCGACCTTCACACTGATATTGTATATTGTATCCTTCCCCATTGAAGAATAGTTGAACTAACTATTTGACCCGATCTGGGTGCCTACATTGAAAGTGCATATGCACTAGGGGCTTGAATAGTGTCAGCTCATTGACTACCAGTGGCTTGCCCACCATTATTATACCTTCCATCAACTTGTTGATGAACTTCAGTTCCCTTGGCATACCATCCAGTTGTACCCAAACCTTTTCCGATACAACTGCCGATTTTTGTTTGAGAAATGCCTCAAGAATCTTTGCATCCACAACTTCCAAAGGGAGATGGATTTTTCCACTACGTGTGTACATCTGCAGTGTTTCCTGGGAAGAGAATTTCACCATGTATTCCTTCTTGGAGACCCTCTGAATCTCCTAGTCCCAGCTCCCTTACATAAGGTGCTTTAGTTATGCGTCCAGTTCATCAGCGGTGACAACGGTTCTCCTTGGAACACTATCGTGGACATTTGAACCTCCATATGTGTGACTGGTATCTCTGATGGTTCCACTTCCAGGCAGTAGAAGTCGCGTCCAGGGAATGCATGTCGCATGGTCACCATCCGTATCTCCCCCTAGTCGGTAAGTTGGCCGACGTGTGGCCCTTTGTCTTGCATATCACGAGGAGAGGATCAAATGTGCAACCGGATTGGAAGTGGCTAGGCAACCACATTTTTAGCACTCCAATTTTGCTATCCCCAATCGCGACTCTAGGACCCTCCATCAAGAGGCTCTGCTTCACAAGCATGCGTCCTTGATCTCCCTATTTGACCGCCTTTCCTTTCCTGCTTCCCTCTGCCTACCTTCACCTCCCTGGTATCAGTCTTGGTGAAGTCGTTGTTGCCCAGCTTGAGTTGCTTCCGCCTTCTTATTTTGCTTCTTCTCTTCCCTCTTCTCCACCCACCATGGGGCGGAGGACTCCAATCTTGTCTACCATGCCCATGGCAGCGAGCTTGCCGCTCCTCCAGCAACTGGTTCATATTCGCCTCCTCCAACCTTCTCCACTCTCCCCTATTGTATTCCTCATAGTTTCTCTTTGGAATGCACTCGTATTTGCTACCTCTCTCCATGCGTACCGCCTTCGCAAAAGAGTGGTTAAGAGGTGGTGGATCTAGGATCTTCACTAGGGTTCCAACTTGTTCTGTTTTCCCCACTGTGGTACTTACCTAGCAGTAGCAAGAAACTCTAGAGACGCGTCAAGTGATTCCTTTGGTATCTAGAGCGAGATATTTATGTAGGGATTGTTGCATGGAAAACAAAAAATTTCTATTGGAAGAACACATAAAACCAAGATCTAATCTATGGCAAAGCCAAGATCTAATCTACGAGATCGGTGCAACGAGATTGTAGAGAACTAACCCTCGTAGATCCAAAGCGTTAACGAGATCAGATCTCGTGGTTGATGTAGTCGATCACTTGTCGATCTCAAGATCGCGTAGATGATCCTTCTGACGCCGCATTCCAGCAGCGCTTCCACACTCGGTCACATGTACGGAGTCGATGGAGACCTTCCTATTCACGTTCCAGCGGGCAGCGGAGGTAGTAGATCCCCTCGGAATCCCAGCAGCACGACGACATGGTGGTGGTGGAGGAGAAGAATCCTGCAGGGCTTCGGAGCAAGACGGTGGAAGAGGGAGAGGGGCGGCGGCTAAGGTTGAGGTGAGGGGGCAGGGTGCGCCCTCCCCACCCCTCCTTATATAGATGGGAGGGTGCGGACAAGGATTCTCAGCCCTAGCCGACTCCTCCCCCAAGTCGGCGGCCAAGAGGGAGAGGTGGGAACTTGCCCCCCAAGTTCCCCCTTACCAAATTATGGTTTTTGCCCCTCCCTTCCTTGTGCTGGCCGGTTGGCCCCCTTGGGCTTGGTGCGGATGGCCCTAGGCCCCCACGACATGCCACAGCCCAAGTGGCCCCTCCCGGGATGGTGTACCTATTGGTGGTCCCTCTAGAACATTCTAGAAGCTTCCGGTCAAAACACTGAAAACATTTCCGAACCCTAGAAAATGACTTTCCTTGAGTCCTATTCTCTGGACCATTTCGGATCTCCTCATGATGTCCTGGATCCAATCTGAGACTCCGAACAACATTCGGTCTCCAACTCATATTCCATATCTACTTAAACAACATCGTACCTTAAGTATGTCACCCTACGGTTCTCAAACTATGCAGAATGATCGAGACACCTCTCCGGTCAATAACCAATAGCGGGATCTGGAGATCCATAATGGCTCCCACATATTCAATGATGACTTCGTGATCAAATGAACCATTCACATACGATACTGATTCCCTTTGTCGCACGATACTTTACTTATCTGAGGTTCGAGATCCATACCTAGTTCAACTTCGTTACCAATAAGTACTCTTTACTTGTTCCGTGATATGACATCCCTTGTGACCTAGTCACATGGTTGCAAGACAATTGGATGACATTCCACCAAGAGAGCTTAGAGTATATTTATCCATCATTTGGATGGACAAATCCCACTTTTGATCCATGCGCTTCAACACATACTTTCAGAATACCTAATGACACCTTTATAACCACCCACTTACGAAAGTGGCGTTTGATGTCATCAAAGTACTCATCTGGTGACGGTGATTAACATGATCTCATGGTCGAAGGATTAGGTTACTATGTATCTGGAAGCTTGTAGCAAAACAAACTTAATGACTTGATCTAATGTTATGCTTAATATGGGTGTGTGTCCATCACATCATTCTCCTAATGATATGATCTTGTTATTAATAACATGCAATGTCCATGATCAGGAAATCATGACCATCTATTAATCAACAAGCTAGTTTCAACAAGAGGCTTACTAGGGACTCTTTTATGTTTACAAAACACACAAGTATTAATGTTTCCGGTTAGTACAATTATAGCATGGGATGTAAACATTTATCATAAACACAAAGATATAATAATAACCGCTTTATTATTGCCTCTTGGACATATTTCCAACAATTTATCCTTCCTAGCCTCCCCTGGTGTTGCTGGGATTTGGGCCATGAGATGAGACCCTTTGGAATTTTCGACCCATTCACTAGGGACACAGATCAGTCAGGTAAGTTAGCAAGCCCCACATCAGGTTGGGCTCCACTCCCCTCATGGGCCACATAGGCCCAATAATGACCCATGTCCCAGTAGGCCGGTCCAGCCCATGGATGTCCACTATAGCTTCCCGAAACCTAGGAGGCAAACTAAGCTCAATAGCATGCATAAACGTCGCTAGGGGAAGCACCGCCCGAGCACCCAAGCTACCCACAGTGACCCACTGGTAGATAACCATAGGTATACCCTAGACTAGCGTGTGAGGATCCTAGATCCCATCATGTCACACTGCCCGATGTGAGGCATGAGCCCTTTCCATCCAAAACAAATGTCTGTCTTTTCTATTATCTCGGAAGCCTCCCAGTTCTTGTGTTCGTATAATTTAGTTGTCCATGGTGGGTGTCGACGGCCCTGACCTCTAGATCAAGATCTCTGCCATCGTTCTGCTTGTCGTCGTCCATGTCAAGGTTAGATAGCACCTAGAACTTACCTCCTAGGCAACAAAAATCTAGGGCCAGCGATCTTGCCTATCTTGGCCCTCCATTTAGACCACTCGAATGTGGGAGAGCACCGAGAAACCTCACCGGCTCTATGCCCCTCGCGTCGCCTCCTGAGTTGCATGTACTGGTCCGTACCATACTAGTTCTCCCCAACGGTTTGTCCTTGGAAGAATCTTGGTGATTAAGACCGAGTCTTGCCTTTCCAAAGAAAGCTTGGCGGTTTCTTGGTGATAAGACATAGACATACTTTGCCCAAGGTTTCTTTGCAGCCTTCCAACAATGAGGATGGAGTCTCCATGTGCTTCCTTGAACTCCAATGACCCTTTTGATCTAAAGTATTAGTGATGCATGGTAAGTTGTCCTTAATCCATCTGTGTGGCCATGAGACTTTTGTTCTCTATGAGAAAGTTGTGATTGAGCACCAAGATAGGTAAACAACCCTATACTCAACATCCAATTTTGTGTTGGGTTCCATGCACAAACTTTCTATTTTTTGTTTCTCCCAAACAAAAGAAAACACAAACTTGAAACTTATGCATGTCAACAAAGTCTATGCACTAATATGTATGAAAAATATATTTGGATTTGTTTGTTGACCATAAAGACTTAAAACAATTAAATATATCTATAAAATTTTATATTAGATATTTACGGTTTAATAATAAATCCAAAGTTATTTTTCATACATTGTAGTTTAGTATACTGTTTATATGCAACGTTTCAAACTTATTTTTTCTTTCCTCTAGAGAAATTAAAGACAAAAACTTTACACATGGAACTCTACACAAAGATGGATGTATAGATAGGGATGTGTACATATCATGGCGTCCAGAAAACTACTCTCGTTGTTTATACATGTCTTCATATTCTATGAGGGTACATATAGCTTGGCATATGTTCCTTCCGAGGTTTGTGAACTATCATGGTGGATGGCACTATCACGCGATTCAGTTGTCGCTGAGGGCCATAGTGATGATACATGGAGCCTATGTTTAATCACTCGTTATCATTGTGTCGGTGTTTTCCAAATGGCTAAGCTATAGCGGGGATGCCCACATGTCATGTATGTTTAGAACGAGATTCAATTTAGACGCGTGGAAGTTTTGCAAGGAAAACAGGTTCAGGGGTCAAGCGGGAATTGACTCGTGAAGCTCATGACAGGTATGTCATACCTTCCTTTTGGTGATGTTTCATACAGGGTAGGGTCGATGCGGAGGAGACCGTTGATGCAATTTAGTTGATTATCACAGGGAGATGGTGTTGGTGCCGGCAAATGTGGCTTTGAGGTAGTGAGGGTCGATGTGCTTTGTGTCCAGTGTCGCGACATAGTTTTGTGATATAATATGTTGATATTATAGTGGAACATAAAAAAAAGTAGACATGCGAATAGACACAAAATGTAAGATACAAATTTCTCTTTATTATTAAGATGTAAAATAATAGACGTGTATAATGATGTTGCTTTGTCTTGTTTGTATAATAGACAAGTGAGACGTATCTATGTTAGCCGTTTTGTTTCCTCTCCCTCTTAGTGCATGGTATTAATACACCATACTTTTGTTTCCTATTATGTAATTATAATCCACTACATGTAATCACGGTCCAACTTCTTGTAATGACCATGATGGGGCCTCTTTTCATCTATTTCAACACATAACTGGGCCTCTAAACTAGACACCGTTCCACACAAACCCCACATAGTATCAGAGCTGCCTCTTCCGAGGTATGACTCCTATCGGATCTAGAAAATCCATGAAATTGATTTGATCGCTGATTGTTGCCTTCCCCCCTCCCCATCGAATCATAAAACAACCATAAGAAAAATACAATCACCATGATTGTTGCCTCCTCTCCCTCGCGATGGCTGCCTCTTATTCCTCGATAACATCTTTGGTGGCGCTTCTAGGCTCTCCTTCCTCGGAGAAACTTACTCGGGACAATTACCTGTACTGGAAGATACAAGTTCTTCCGACTCTTCATGGTGCTCATGTCATGGGGCTAGTGGATTGCTCCAATTCAGCACTTGCAAAAACATTGGAGGTAGAAGAAGAATGCACATGGAGAATCATCCCTAATCCGTCATATGATGTCTGGATTGGAAGAGATCAACAAGTTGTCTATCTGATCAAATCAGTAAGGATCTTCTTTCTGAAATCTTCGGATTGGAACAAGCTGCATATATATGGGCTGCTATTAAATCTATTTTGACCTCACAATCCAAAGCACGTGTTAACATGATGCGTGGCAAACTTGTCAACACTAAGAAAAAGGATATGCCAACTTCTAAATATATCCCGTTAATGAAGAGCTTTGTTTTAGAACTTGCAGCAGCTGGTCGTATTATTGAAGAAGAGGAGTTAAAAGAATACATAATTGGTGGTCTTGATGGAAAATACAATGCCCTTGTTGCTTTAGTTAATGCAAATCCTAACACCACACTTTCTAATTTGTGTAATCAACTCGCTGTCTAATTGTAGGAATCTAAATCAGTTTTAGTCCTCATTAATGCAGCTACTTATGGTCGTCACTTCCATAATAATAGGAAGAATACTCGTGGTGGTAATTGGCAGCAGCTCCATGATGCCCCCCCTCCCAAGGCCGTGGTGCACAAATGAGAGGTGGACGTGGTCACACACGCACACACGCACGCACACATATATATATACTCTCTCTGTTTCAAATTATTTCACCCAGGTGTTAGTTTTCCTCATTTTTATCCAAAAAAATCCTAAAATTTTTGAACTAGATAGTATGAAATATGTACTAGCTATTTCAAAAATCTCGAGAATTTTTGGAACGAAAAATAAGAAAATACTAGCCCACCTAGATAAGCGTGCGTGCGGAGTAATTTGAAACAGAGGGAGTATATAGGTATATATATATATATATATATATATAACCACGCCAATACATCACTTGACATATATGCAAAAAGTATAGACACCCAGCTAGTGAATGTTCGTGGAGGTATTAAGATAATAATGATGATGACGATTCTCCCTCAAATGACAAGGGTGCACATATTGTCTCTTATGGAGTAGATACAAATTGGTATTTTGATACATGTGCAACAAATCACGTTGCTAGTGAATTGAACAAATTAACAACTCAGGAAAAATTACAAAAAGACATGACCAAGTTCATACGGCAAACAGTGATGGTATGACAGTTAGTCATGTTGGTCACTCTACTTTGCACATCCCTCATAGTTCTTTTTCTCTCAATAATATCTTACATATTCCTAAAAAATCTATTACTCATATTAGCCGTTTTGTTTTCTCCCCCTTTATACACCATAATTTTGTTTCCTATTCTCAAAATAGGCTTTCGCCTCGCTATATTAATATAGCAATCACACGGTACATCCAAAGGTAGCCACGAAACGAACAGGAAAAAAGGCTGGGGCAGCAGCCAACACATGCCCAACCAGACAAAGAAGAAACAAAATGGAAACATAGATGGATCGACTAAGCAAAGACGACCCGCAACCGCTACGCCCTCCCGAGAAGTACCACCACGCTCCTTGCACCGACTCGCCAAATACCAAGCAGCACCTTGAAGAAAGGGTATCCACGACGCCCTTCAAGAAGGAATGGTGCCACCCGAGGGTGGCACCGCGTCGGTGTTAGGCAAGACGACAAAGGATTTCTCTTGAAAAACTACATCCACGAACCCCGGACGAAGATCCAGAGAAGCCCCTCGAGGACGAGGCCTTGACGCCACCGATCTTTCCATCCACCAGCCTACGCCACCACGGTTACGAAGCCTTCATCACCGTCTCCCCACAGTCGCCGTCACGAGGTCTGCAAACTGGAGGCAAAGAAAAGCTTGAGCCGGGGACAGCAAAGTTGTGACTGCACGGGAGAGAACAACCTCCACCTCCACCCGCGCTTGTGACTGCACGGAGGGAGTACTTTACTGTCTGAATTAATTCAAAATATTTTAACGCTATGACTATAAAATAAGTTATCCTTACCTCGGCATTAGCAGCGGTTCTCTTGTGGCCGCCACGGTGAAGGACGAGGAGCTATACCGGCCACGGTGAGGGGCGTGGAAGAAGAGAGGCAGCCGCTCGGAAATCATGTCTGGGTGTGTTGAGCTACCAACAAATTAAGATTAGTTTGACATAAAAGAGAATCTGTAATCAGGATTCCCATACTTGTCTACTCACGTGCAATTCCTAACCTGGGGCCGGGCTGCGAAGCTAGTTAAATTAAGGGAAATTAATCCCTGGGCTGGTGCTCCTTGTTTCCGTGCATCATCCGGTACGTAAAGCCCCAGCTTGAAAGCTAATACTATGATAAGTCTCTACCATTGAACTAGCTGGCGTGTTAAATGCTGCTGCGTATAGCATGTTCCGTCCACGAAGAAGCAGCATTAACACAGATCAACTAACCGACCACCTCGTATACGTTTCTATTAGTCGTACTCCGTCTGTGCTTAATACTACCGTGATGCAATCTTAATTAGTTAATTGACTACTCGTACCCATTTGTCATGCATACGTACGTCTGCTGCTGGCTGCTAAGTGCATATCATATCATACTAGCGCCGCTCCAAAGCAGACGAGCTGGCATTTGTCATGTTGTTGCCTTGGTTTTGGTGGTGACTATGTCGTCCGATGGTATTCAATCGAACATCTCTTTATACTTGTATAAATTTTCTGTTACTTTCCTTTCGAGGTTACTTCCAAACAGAAATAGAGGTGGCTACGAAAATAGTACTGTATCAATTGTGTATTTGTCGTAATAAGTGTTGTTGATTCAGTGCACATTGTACTGTGATGCAATTATAATAAATTAGCGACACTTATTATGAATCGGATGGAGTACAAAAAATGTGACATAAATATATTCTAATCCCCTTTACTAGCATTATCATACAAACATAATGGTCAATGTTACGCTATATAAAGGTAAAAGAGTTATCTATTTGAGGAGGGAGCACATACAAAACTTATTTTTAAGTGCTACACAACCGATCTAACAAGGAAGTGCTACACAGACACAACCACCAACTTTTTCCATACGGAGGAATTAACACTAGTTTATCCCTGACTCTGACCTTTTCGCGTACGTGCACGCAGAATTGCAGCCATGCACGGATGCGGTAACAAGTCCAAGTTTGGCTCACCATTTTCTTTTGCCATCATCATGTTCTAACACGGCGATGCCCCCACTATATAAGCATCAATGGCGCCGTGCGTCCAAGGAAATCGAATCCGCGCGCTTGCAAAGACAACGTAAGCACATACATCACGCAGCCACACGCCGCCGCCATGTCGTCGTCGTCGTCGTCCAACTCCAAGGCAAAGAGATCAGCTGGTATCCAGGGCAAGAGGCCGCAGCCGCTGAGCCTGCTGACGACCCGGCCGTCCAAGAAGCCCCGCGTCGCCGGCATCCGTGACGGCGGACAAGCTGGGCCTGTGATCATCTACGAGCGCACGCCGAGGATCATCCAAGCTGGGCCGGACGAGTTCATGTCTATCGTGCAGAGGCTCACGGGTAAGCAGCAGTCATTTTCGTCGACGGCAGCGACGCTGCTAGAGGCGGAGGCCACGTCCGGATCTAGGGACGACGACGGGACCTCGACGTCGGCGGCCGCGGAAGCTTTGGTTCTCGCACTCGGGCAGCACCAGCAGCAGCGTGCGCCATGTGGTGATGATCGTCCGGGGCCTTCGTCTACTTCTCCGGGTGCTGGATCATCGCTCCTATCCCCGAGCAACTTCATCTTCTCCCCGGCAACCATGCAGGCCATACGGGAGCTCCTGTCCCCGAGTGCTAATTTGGTCGAATCAGCTTGGTGAAACTGAAGATTTGGGTGATGATCTTGCAAGAAAATTCATATGTATGCACAGTATTGATGTTGCGAGACTTTTCATTTGTTCATTCAATCCATTTCTTCATGCTTCTTTCTCGTCACTGTACAATTTATAACAAGGCGTCTGATCCGGTACAATCCTCTTTCACTAAACTTGTATCAAATTCGTATAATCTCAAACACAAGAACACCCAGATCGTTTGATACCCCTTAGTTATTAGTATAAACATGTATATATATATATAGTCTTGTATAAAACCCGTATAGCTCAACCTAATTATACGTCTTTCTAGCAACGTATATGTCTAATACGGCTACGCCGGATCATCGCAAGCTGGTAGTGGTGGCGGTGACTCGGCCTGACCCTGTGGAGGCGGCGCAGTGGCACGGCCGGCGTTGCAGTTGCAGCAACAGCGTGCAGACTTGGCAGCTGCGCGGAGGCGGCGTGCAAGCATGGCGGCGCATTGACGGCTGGACGGTCCAGCGACATGTCCGGCGTCATGACGGACTGTCTGATGTATTATCTGACTAGTAGTTTCAAACGACAAAATTTTAACAGGAGCAATTGGGTGTCGCCGGTCATGTTGGCCGGACATGTTGTAGATTGTGCAAGACTGTCCGGCAGATTGTGCAAGACTGTCCGACGGAGAAGAATCACGGCGACGACGGCGGTTGTGACGATGGTCACTGGCGATGGCGATTGCGATGATGGTCAGGGTGATGGTGATCGGCGCGAGGGGTGTAGGCAGGTCGGGGTCCTGTGCGACGGTGGTGCGCGGACCGGATGCCTATACGTCGCTATTCATATAAGTATACATGGGTATACTGCATTTAGATATGGATTTGAATATGCACGTAGACAGACTTTTATAAGTTTAGGAGGGAGGGGTTGTCCTGGAGCAATCCTTTATAATATTTATGGTAATTAACACACCATGTCTCAAAGGGGAAAAACTTAGCAAGGGCATACATCAATATTTTTGGATATCCAAAATCAACACCCAAAAAGGCCTCACGGAGTCATGGTGCATCATATATATATGAGGGGATACCGGGCTTATACTGGACATTCAATGATGCTTTGAGATGCGGGCGAAGACCTATGGCAACTTGTAGAACATATCCTGGCTTATATCCATTTCGTGTGAGGATAAGGAAACATGCCGCGGACGACCAGACATACGCTGGTTGGGGTCACCACATGAGATTTTTTTTTGCAAATCAGGGTCACCACGCGAGATAAACCATGAGAGATAAGATGTAGATGTCCACTTCGGTCTCTATATGGGTGAGAAGGTGGACAATATATAGGATGTGAATGTAAATTTGCCAACACGAATATTGAAACAGCGGTAGCCTTAGGATAAGCCAGGGACACGAAACTATGGGTAGAAAAACTGCGTCGTGTTGCGAAAAACTAAGTTTGTTGACCTTTGAACGAGGGTAGATGAAGTTCAACTTAATGAAGACACACCGGACGAAATTATATGGAAATTCACCACTTTAGGATCATACACAATAGCATCGGCATACAAAGCCCAATTTGAGGGCATGATAAACTCCTTCATACCAGAGGCAGTGTGGAAGAATTAGGCCCTTTCAAAGTGCAAACTTTTCGTGTGGCTAATTCTCTAATACAGGATATGTATGGCTGATAGGCTACAAAGGCCAGGGTGGCCAAATTATATGGCTTGCCAACTTTACAAGAGGGAGCCAGAATCTCTCAAACACCCGCTCTTCAAGTGTCGCTACTCCATGAGGATTTGGAACTCAATCATTTCTTGGCTAGAAATTTCTTTGGTGGACATGAATCTTTGGTCCTCCTTTGATACGGTCGAAGATCGGTGGCTTTCCTTCATCTACCCAGTGGCACTAGACGGAAATCCTTTGCATCTCTCATCATGCTAGTCTCTTGGGAAATTTAGAATGGGCATAAAGCAAGGGTTTTTAGCAATGTATCTACTATGCCGACCATTGTTTTATATAAAATTAAAGGAGAGCCGCCTCTTTGGAATGTGCTAGGCACTTGGGCTTTAATTATGCCATGATTGATTCTTTCGTTCCCGAGCTTAGCTTGGCTTTGTAACAAACCTTAAACTTCTTAATTAGTGAGATAAGGGAACACTTTTGCATATGTTTCAAAAACACACACATGTCTCATGACCGACTTGGAAATGACCTTGTGTGAATTCTGAACTAAAGAAACTATATCCTTAAGTGATCTAAACTTATGCCTGGTACCAAATTTCAGTGCCTGATCACTATTTCTGGGACCACTAAAATAAATTACTAATTTTGATTTTCCTTATCTTCCTCACAACAAAAAAATCCGATTGGATTTGAATGAATCAATCCAAATTTTGATAAAATTCGACAAACCTGTTAGCTATCTTAGAATTTGTCTTGAATTCAAGTGTCGAAAAATATTTTGACCCAACGCAAAGGTTTATGGCATCATTTAAATAAATAATCGAAACTTCAGTATTTTCAGTTTTTAATGTCCCACCATACCATAAGTATTTTCACTTGAAGTTTATTGAAGTTTGATGAAATTTGGCAAAACTTTAAAATCTTACAGAATTTGGCTTGGTTAAGGCATTACAAGATTATTTAGACCAAAATGCAAATAGTCTAGGCTCACCATAATTTAGACCAATGAGTTCTCGTTGACCTTTGTTTGGCCTCCCTACCCACTATTCGCTTCTTATGAGTTCCGGTGAGCTATCTCCTCTCACTACCTCTACTCCGTCCATTCCCAATTCCAGACTACTAGATCGATCCTAATGTCGGGTTATAGAGTCCTCCCTTTCATCTATGTGGATGTCCTTGGTATTGTGAAGTGTTCCCCTCCATCGAGGCTTCCTCTCCTCAAAGTAAAGCAGAGTGGGCCTCTCGAGCAACAACCATTTTGTTGAATCTGCTTGTTCTCTTGCTTTGGTCTTCCCTTCTCTAGGGCTTCCTCCCCCTTGAGAGAGCGAGTGGATGGCATCGACAAGAGCAAAAACCATGTAGTCAGGCTCGTTGTCATGTTGAACGGATTTCTTCATGTCCAATGCATGTTCATCTAGTGTTTCTCTTTCTAGTATAAATACGGGTTATAAAGTTCTTGATGCCTCTGTTTGTGTGTTTTTGTGCTTGCTAGGGCAGAAACCAAGGTCTTGGATCTTCCTGGTCTCTTTACAATGGTCCTTCCTCTTTTAGGGCTTCCTTCCCTTGAAGGGAGAGTGGAGTACTTCCGCAAGAGCAATATAGCCACATTCGGCTGACATGATGAAGACTACTAGAATTTCAACACATGTTCGGTAAGCCCGGATGGTTTGTGGCATCTCTCTTTGCCTCTTAGGCATTCTTGTATGTTTGCTTAGATATTGGAGTTGCTTAGGGTCATGATGGTTTCCGGTCTTCCTTTGCACCCATGTTTAGTGTCACATATCATTTTTTGGTAGTCCTATGTGCTTATATTACTTCGTTGTATTTCCATTTGGTGTAAACAAAGTTACCGTTCGAGTAATGTATGGTTATTCTAATTATGTCTACACACTCTGTGCCTAAGTTTCTTTCTCCAGTGGCGGTTTACGTAGAAATAAATAGGCACAAATGATGTGTCACATCTAATTAACAAATAAGTAAAATATTTCTGGTCCAGACTGTTATATGTGTTAGAGTATATTGTTGGTTATGAAAAGATTAGGTAGAGATAGAATTTGTATCTTGTCTTGTGCTCCAAATTGATCCTTGTACGCTTATATATACTCGTCCGAGAGGCTTAATAAAATATTGTGCAACACATTACTACAATCTCATAACTCTACAATATGAAGAACATCTAGGATGCTTTCAACACATCCAGTGTTTCTTTCTCTTTTTTTTGTGTGTGTGTTTGCACAAGCAGTCAGCGCTGAATTCAAAGAAGAGGCAAACAGAGTACAAAATCCTGCAATTGCTACTCGTAAGTAAACCTGTCGTCTTCGGTGCATTTCAACAGCGTAGGATTCTTTTCCTTGACTGGCCAATCGAACACTTGCAATGCCTGTTCTATATTAACTCCCGGTTAGAAGTAAAAGTCAAGCTAATCGGCGTATCAACCTGGTCTTTTCTCTCAGCCGTGCGGCCACACCCATCTCTATAAACAAATCACTGCATTTTAATATCCCATACATGCATGAAGTTAATCTGAAACCGGTTTATTCATCACAGGACCCAACATTACCGATTTTGCAAGGGGTTCATCAAAAAACAAAATTCGAACCATGCAAGAGAACTACAGTTTTATACAGTATTTGGAAGAAAGAAATCTCCCAGTCACAAAGTCTCAGAACAAATACAACAATATCTAAATGACCTACAGACCAACAAGTTCAGAACGGCCTCCAACAGGATTAATCAATCTTAATATTTTCTCTGATTTAAATTAGTTGTCCCAACTTCATCTAGATTCTTATATATCTATACACTAAAACGCTTCTAGAAACATGTATACCTAAATAAAGTTGGGACTACTAATTTGGAAGGGAGAAATTACGAGTTTAGAATCTTTTTAGGTAACTGCATTGATCGTCTGGTGACACCATGTCACCATTACAAGATCAAAACATCAGGGATATCATTAGTCCAACTTCAAAATCATCCGATCACAAGACTTGCACCAAGCAACTAATTCATCCCTTTGGTGAAACCTCAGACTACATATGGATAGACTATCCTTCAATAATTTATCTCCTACTAACTAACTACAAGATATAGGGCACCAGAGCCTTAATCCCTGCCGGAAACTCTTCGAACTTGGTTTTGTACCATCTCCTGGTGGCGAAGCTTCGGCCGATGAGGTAGCCTGCGGTGCCCGAGGCCATGGCGAGCGCATAGACTGTCTGCGAGATCATCGCGAATCCGAAGAAACCGGTGATCTCGAAGAGGTAATGCGGGCATGTGACGAGCTCGAAGAGGCCACCCCTGGGGATCTTGTACTCCTTGTCGCCGTCGCCTCCCTTCCTGAGTTGCGAGAGGAGGTAGTGGTGGTAGAAGTTGCCAGCGATGCCCACGGCGAAGAGGAGCACACCAATGTACAGTAGGTCGGTCGAAGGGTCAGGGAGGCCGACGGTGAGGTGCTGTGCGTAGATCATGGTGATAGTGCTAAGTAGGTAGCTGGAAGAGATCGGGAGCGCCGTGTTGAGTGGCATGTTTCCGCTGTACCGGTGGATGAACAGTACCTACAGGAGCAAAATAAGTAGATAACCAGGTTACAATGGTGTAATGGAATAATTTGCCTCTACTAAAAAATGATTTTATTTCTCTAGAAACCTGTGAGAACTGAATATCAAATTATTGTGAAATATGGTTTCGATCGACCAGATTTCAGCACTGAAATCACATAAATATCTTGGTTGATTTGCCTGTCAGTTCAGTCAAAGGACTGAAAATGTTGGGTTCAAGTACAACCATAGATTGGCGAAATAAGTTTGGTTTTCGTTAAAATTTTAAGTATGGCTCAAATTCATGCGCCACACAAAAATAAATTCGACGTAAACCCAAATTTATTGGTAAAACTGAACGACTGAAATTTCTAAATTTTCAGTGAAATTTCACTGAAAAGGAGAATTCCACTGCCGTAGAGGACCATTCTTGGTTGCAGCGCAGTACATACTACATAGGAACATAGCGGTCGAAGGGTCTGTGTGAAGGAATCATGTACTCTACGGAGCATATTATTTGCGATCGAATATGATTCCTTCACAAATACTTAGATTTTATGGCACCAGGATCATTACCTCGAGGACCCGCTTGAGGAAGTGAACGGCGAGCGCGGAAGCGAGGATCTGCGCGCGCAGCCCTTGTACGGCGCCAGGCAGGGCGAAGGACGCGGCCGCGGCGAGGAGCGCCGGCACGTAGGCCAGCAGCATCCCGTCGCGGCTGGACAGTAGCGGCCCGCCGGCCCCGGCGCTGGGCTTCTGCTGGCCGGAGACGACGTGCCAGAACTTGGAGTAGGCCATGTGCTCGCCGCGGAGCTCCGAGAGGCCCGCGGAGGCCAGCGACGCGAAGGACACCACCGACATCGCCGTCACGAACACCGACGCCGGCGGCGGGTACAGCACCGCTGCGGCGGGCAGCAGCGAAGACGGCCACATCTCTCCCTCGCTCTGTCTGCGTGGAAGAGCTCTGAATCGATCCTTGCGTTCCGCATCTCCTGGCGCGTTGGTTGGTTTATCCTCAGATCACCTCAGCAGCAGGAGCCGACGGGCGACGTGGCGTGATGGGAGCCGATGGAGTTATTATCCGTGATGCACGCGACACATCACACGCACACGCGGAGCTACATGAACCAGGAAACCGGCGCGAAACCAACGGACACGAATTAATCGTGCAGGAAGTGGCAGTATGCAGAGTTTGTTACATCACGTACCCAGGGCGCATAACGTGTGATCTCTTCAAGCCCTAATACAGTGTGCCAAAACCAGAACTCCATGATGCATGGGAACTACTGGATCATGTCCATCTTGCTCCGGAGTAATACTCAAGATTCAGTTACTTGGAGATGGAAAGAGGATGGAGTGTTCTCGGTAGCGTCAGCTTATGCAATTCAGTTTGAAGGGGCAATCTGATCAGGAACTAGCAAACTGATCTGGAAGTCTGATGCCACACTAAGATGCAAGATTTTCTCTTGTCTTGCCGTGCTTGGGAAATGCCTGACGACAGATGTCAGCAACGTACCTGACACGACGGGTGCATAGGAGGTGGCCCTAGAAGAACGGCGTGCCCGCAAGGAGAGCACCCGCTACCCGTCACGTGACTGGGTCAAGCGTTGAGTTGGCAACGAGTGGTTGGTCCACCATATAAGGACGACGTCGACAACAGATAGCGGCAGTGATTAGGAAGTGGCTTCGGCCTCCACTTGTATTATGAACTAATCTGCATTTAGTACTTGGCTCAAACGCTACCGCATATGCGTATTCAAATAATCAAGCTCGAATCTCTGTCGAATTCCCCTCTGAGTTCCTAGATCAGTAGAGCGCCCTTATCATTTGGTATTCAGAGCCAATCGATTCCTCCACCGCAATAATTCCCCCAAAAATTTCCCTACCACAGTCGCGTATTCTCGTGTTGGAGAATCGATCTCGTCATGCCGCCAAGCTTGTGCACCAACGAATCATGGAGTCGCTAACAGCGGAAGGTCGGGCCATCTTCGACACCATCTCTTCCAATGCCGAGGTGAATAATGAGCGCCAGAAGAAGGAGATCGGCGAGTTGATTGTTCGGGCCGTCAACGCGGCGATGGACTCCACCATATGGGCCAACATCGACAAGGTGGTCGCCTACAGGCAGGTCTATGCCGATGGTGTCGAGTCCATGCTCCATCAGCACATCTCGGAGCTGCGAAAGCAGATAGGTTTCACCACCCGCTCCAACGAACCGGAGTCATCCAAAAAGTGTCGGAGGGTGACGCGGAGACCGGCCCAGAGGGGCGCCATTCTGCTTCGACTACACGGAGGCAGGCCGTGTGGGCTCCTGCCCTTACATCCCGCCTCCTGCAAGAGGTATCCGCAATTCCTATAATCCGATTCAGGCGCCTCGTAGTTTTGATGTTCATGAGGATGGCCGGGATTTGCCTCCGCGTGGGCTTCTTCCGCGGATCAATTTTCCTCACTTTGATGGCGACAATCCTCAACTCTGACAGATTAGGTGTGAGGATTATTTTGAATTATATGATACACCAAGTCTATGGGTGAAGCTAGCTTCTATGCAATTCACTGGTCCGGCTTCACGCTGGCTCAATTGCCTTAAATCACAGCTTCGCAAATTCACTTGGGCAGAATTTTGTCAAGAGGTGATAATATGATTTGGGCATAATCAGCACCAATCTTTTGATTCGTCGTATCTACAAATTAGTGCAAACTGGTTCTGTAGAGGAGTATGTCAAATAATTTTCTGAATTGATAGATCAATTAGCGGCATATGAAACTAAGCACGATCCTTTGCATTATGTAACTCGGTTTCTATAAGGGCTCAAGCCCTCAGTTTGTATCTTAATTGCAGTACAGCTTCCTCAAGATCTCGATACTGCGTATACCATTTCTTTGGTGCAAGAAGAAGTGGGCGAAGGATTTTTGGTGCTTATATCCCCAATAGCTGCCACCAATTGCAAGACCTTTGCTGCTTCAAGACAAATGCCGTTTTTTAAAAGAAATGCGGTAGGGGAAACCCCTAGACATTTTTGTTTGAAATAATAAAAACCCAAGTCTGTATCCATGGGGACTTGAACCTGGATGGCTGAATTGTACATCCACGTCCCTAACCAAGTGAGCTAGACTCCTTTTTCCAAATGCCACGTGTTACTGATGATCGTGCTCCGCATTGACCTCCTGACAGTAACAAGGTTCCACTGGAGGACAAGTTGATTGTGTTGAAGAATTACAGAAGGACCAAGGGTCTTTGCTTTGTCTATGGAGAACGCTGGATTCGTGACCACAAATGTCAGTCAACTGCCCAATTGCATGTTGTTGAGGAATTAGTGGATTTCTGTCAGCAATCTGTTGATGATGAAGCTACCTCTGAGGATGGTTTTGTTGATATGGTGTTGAATATGATGCATCTAGATGATCTTAGTAAGTCTGAATCTAACCCTGATCAATCAATTGTGTTGAATTGTATAGTCCAAGTCAAGTCTTTTGTGTTTCTTTTGTATTCTAGCAGTAACAACTCATTTCTGAATGCATCCTTGGCTGATAATTTTTTTGGTCATCGGTTGTTATCTTCTCCACGTCGGTGAAGGTTGCTGGTGGTGGAATTCTGCACTGCACTAAGTATATTCCCCCGTGTCAGTGGTCTTATGGAGAACAAGAATTATGTTCTTCTTTCAAGATTCTACCCTTGCAGAATTATGATGGTATAGTGGAGAATTTAATGGTATAGTGGGTATGGGTTGGTTGACAAGTCACAGTCCTCAAGTTATTGACTGGAACGAAAAATGGCTGGCGTTTCAACATCATGGTCAATGGATTTGTTTGCAAGGCAATGTACTAGCTGAATATGCGTGTACTGTCATGGAAATTCATATGTTGCAACAATCAACTATTCCTGAGACACATTTTTCACAGGAAATTCAACAGTTGTTGCAGTCCTTCCCATCAGTATTCTCTGAACCTGAGGGATTACCACCTCGATGTGTTGTGTCCCATTCAATTCCATTGATTGAGGGTGCCAGGCCTGTCCAAATTCGACCTTATAGATTTGCTCCTGAGCTTAAGAATGAAATAGAGCGTTAGATATCCGACATGCTCAAGTCTAGTGTGATTCGCCCTAGTGCCAATAACTTTGCTTCCCCACTAATCATGGTGAAAAAGAAAGATCAAACATGGAGGCCTTGTGTTGATTACAGGCACCTTAATGCTCTGACGATCCAGAGTAAGTACCCTCTGTCGGTCATCGACGAGCTATTGGATGAGCTACATGGCGCTTGTTGGTTCTCCAAGTTGGACCTACGAGCCGGGTATCATCAGATATGGTTGACCGAAGGGGATGAGCATAAAACAACATTCCACACTTACCATGGACACTTCGACTTCACTGTTATGGCGTTTGTATTAACCGATGCCCCAACTACATTCCAAGCAGAAATGAATCAGACACTGGCTCCTTTATTGTGAAATGTCCACTCGTTTTATTTGATGATATATTGATTTACAACAGAACATATACTGATCATCTAGTGCATATGCTAGCAGTGCTTAAGTTCTTAGCAGATAATGATTGGAAAGTGAAGCCGTCAAAATGTGCATTTACACAACCGAGTGTCAATTATCGAGGGCATGTCATTTCAGAAAAGGGAGTAGCTATTGATGAGACAGAGATATCAGTTATGAGTACTTGGCCTTCTCCTATTCAGGTGAAGCATGTTGGGAATATTCCCTAGAGAAAATCATGTATGATGATATTCCCCAAAGTATTCATAAAATTATTAATTTATCCTTGTATGAACATCTTATATATATCATCGAATACTTGATTCGGTTGTGGAACTATATATTCATGTTGTTCATACTAGTTGTCCTTAGTCGTTGAGATTGTGTTGAACACACAACTTAGACTAATGTGAAAGTTGGCTGATGACTCAGTTCCACTTTTCATGGGCATGGTGATGCTATTCCAACTAACTTGGACTCAGCTAAAGAGTTTAGCGAGTCGGACTGACCCATGGTTGAGATGCAATGATCATGTTGCATTTGCAGTCTCAAGCAATGGAATCCTTTGACCTGAGGTGATCGCATGATCCGAGTTGTAGATCACCAACTTAGGTTCTATCAAACATTGTTCTGTAAATGGGCAGTCATAAAGGTAGAGTTCGGGTTGGTTGTGAATCAAGATGTGTGACATGGATTACCAAGATGGTATTTTCCCCTCCATAATGGAGAGATATTCTCTGGTCCCTTTCGTGTGATATGATTCAGAAACATGGCCATACGCGACTCAGTTAAGTGTTAACTGAGGAGTCGGACTAAGGGTTACTCCAGTAAATCATATATCATGGAACAGCAAGAGAGTTAAGATATTAAAGGGATGGCAACAACTCGCCTATAGCTTTAAAAGTATATCATGTGGCAAAGGGACTTGGATGAAAGTTACATTAAAGGTCGTCTTCTAGACTTTAAGACACTAGGAAGTTGGCACGTCTTGTTAGAGGCCACTACCATATATCGACTTGAGACCAAGTGTTCATGGGAGTGAGTTGGACTCAGATCCATGACAGGATGCTTGGAGGAGTAGCTCATGTCGTGTCCAGGTATACATGAACCTACCGGTCACAGACTTAAGGGTAAGGAGTCCATGTGGATTAGATCCATGTGGCAGTTGGGGTACAACCTAAATGGGCCTCAAGAGTTGAGCCGAACTAGGGATGTATATAAGTGGAGCGATAAAGGATAGTTATTGACCTAGCCATCATTTTATCCACTCCCAAATCGGGTTAGATAGGATCTAGCAATCCCCTGCCCATGCTCCTTCATGTACATGTGGATATTCCCCAGTAGAGGCATTGCACGTGCGGCGCTGGAGACAAAGGAGTTTGTAGGGATCTGGCGAAGGAGTTCGTGAGGATCTAGAGAATCTATTCGTGTGATCGATTGACACTGCAACAACTGAAGCTCTTATTCGATAATCCACACATGCACGTCTAGTGGTAAATCTCGTGGCCTATTACCTGAGCTAGATCTTGGGAGTATCATGTAGGATAGAAGTTTTGTTTATCTACCAGCCCAACAGTGGTATTAGAGCGAAAGCTTATGGTTTTAGGCCCTTGATCTATGCATATGTGATATGCATGAGGTGGTAGATTTTATCTACTTAGGGTTCCGGTGGAAGATCTATGAGATAGATCGGTTTTGTGCAAGATTAATTGGATTAATCATACTAGGGGTACATGAAGGATCGGGTGCGGATGGTTAATGAGATTGGCTAGATCTGCATAGGGATAGGATTTGGATAAAAGTGTTTTATCCAATGAAGGAATCCATGGTTCAGAATGTAGACGAGATCTACGATTTCGGAAAAATCATAGGGCGCTGCCCGCACCCGCCCTGTCGTAGCGCCTTAGAGGTCGTTGCGAGTTTCACAATGCCGGAAGATATCGTATCTATGCATAACTTGTTTTTGTAGGAAGTTATAAATGGTATGGTTCATGTACATGTGATGTATGTGGGTAATCCATACGTGATCTGCGTATCACGGGTTTGTCAGCCAGCTGGAGCCAAAGTGTTGTCACTGTTATTGTATAAGGACCTGTGTGTCGGCATGTGATGCTATCTTCTTGTATGTTCCTTAGTGATAATGTAGCATGTTTGGAGGACTTGAAGGACATGGCAGCAAGAGGCATGAAGAACAGGTTCATGGAGATGGAGATCGCCATGAAGAGAGCCATACCATTTCACATTATAATTGGATTATTTGTGTCATTGTTATGTATCTAGTTTTACCTATATTAGATAGTTATAAACTTTAATCCCTCAAATAAGGTCTAGTTGGTCTGCCGCCGGTGCTGCAACATCACGCGTCGGACATTTTTGGTAGTATAAAATAAAGGTGCTGCTAATTCTTTTCGACTAGGTGGGTTTGAGTTGGAATGTTACAGTGGAAGCACTTGGTAAGCTAGACGGGTCTATCATAATGGTTGTGGGGCTCGGGAGAGGTTGGTTGTAGCCAGGGCGTGTGATACCAGTCAACCTATAGGAGTCGTATGAGATACAATTGGCAAGGAGTTGCCTACCTAGATTTCTTGACGGCTAGCGGTGATGCTAAAGCTCACTAGTTGACTTGCTTATTTAGGATCGTGAATCACTAAGTAACCATCAGAGGGCTGTTGGTTCTAGTGTGATCATAAGTATTAAAAAATTTAATATGCTTGATCTTTTATGAATTGCATATTTCAGTTGTAGATTATGGCACCTAGTAGTAGTCTTCCTCTGATATCCAGTTTTGTGTTGAGAACTATCCTAGAGAAAGATAAGCTTAGTGGAACTAATTTCACCAACTGGTATCGTAATTTGAGAATTGTTCTCAAGCAAGAAAAGAAGGACCAGGTTCTAGCTAACCCACTTCCAGATGAGCCGAATGATAATGCAAGTGTTGATGTTACCAATGCCTATCGTAGGACCAAGGGTGAGTCCATAGAAATTAGCTGTCTTATGCTTGCTCACATGGAACCGGACTTGCAGCAATAGTTTGAGAATATTGAGGCCTATGATATGATCGAAAGCCTCAAAAGTATGTTCTAGGCTCAGGCAAACACCAAGAGGTATCAAGTCTCTCAGGCCTTGCTTAGTTGCAAGATTAAGGATGGCGATCCACTGGGTCCACATGTGATCAAGATGGTTGGTTATGTGCAGTCTCTAGAAAGGCTTGGCTACCCCATTAGCAAAGAGTTCGCTATGGACATAATTCTGAACTCTCTTCCTAGTGCGTATGGTTAGCTCATATCGAACTACCACATGCATGGTATGGATAAGAAGCTCACTGAATTACATGGGATGCTCAATCAGGAATAGATTGATATCAAGAAATGTACCAGTCAAGTGTTGATGGTACATAATAAGGCTAAGTTCAAGAAGAGTTCTTGGACTAAGAAGAAAAAGACTAAGTCAGGAGGTAACGCTCAGTTCGATCCCAAGCACTTCCTGGGGGACTAAGTCTGAATCCACTTGCTTTTATTGCAATGAGGATGGCCACTGGAAGAGGAATTGCAACAAGTATCTAGCTAACAAAGCCAAGCGCGGAAGTGTGACTTCCAACTCAGATACACTTGTGTGCAATGTTATAGACATTTATCTTGCTGATGCACCTAATAGTTCTTGGGTATATGATACCGGATCAGTCATTCATATCTGCAAATCGTTGTAGGGACTGGTAAGAACTAGGAGCATAGCAAGAGGCGAGGTTGACATTCGAGTCAGCAACAAAGAAAGAGTTGCTGCGTTGGAAGTCGACACAATGCAACTTCAGTTACCGCCAGAATTCTTAATAGAGATAAATAATTGTTATTATGTTCCAGTGCTTAGTCGAAACATCATTTTTGCCTCATGTTTGATGAGACAAGTTTATGAGTCTAATATTAAGAACAATGGTTGTTCTTTATATTTTAATGATATGTTTCACGCCTTTGCACCCGTCCAGGACAGGTTATTTATTTTGAATCTTGATGGTGTCTCAGTCTATAACATAAATGTTAAAAGGTTAAAACCAAATGATCTAAAGATGAATTACTTTTGGCATTGTCGTCTTGGTCATATAAGTTGGAATTGCATGAAGAATCTCCATGATGATGGACTCCTAACTTCATTTGACTTGGAGTCGTTCGAGACATGTGAATCTTGACTACTCGGAAAAATGACCAATACACCTTTTACAAAGAGTTGTGAAAGGGTGTCTGACTTGTTGGGACTAATACATAGTGATTTATGTGGTCCAATGAGCATGACAACCAGGGGTGGTTATGAGTACTTCATTAACTTCACTGATGATTTGAGTAGGTATGGATACATCTACTTGATGAAACATAAGTCTGAAGCCTTTGAAAAGTTCAAAGAATTCTAGAATGAAGTACATATAAATAAAGTTTCTTCGGTCGGACCGAGGAGGCGAGTACATGAGCCATGAGTTTGATGACCATATGAAGAGTTGTGGAATAGTTCCTCAACTCACTCCGCCGGGAACGCCATAGAGAAACGGTGTGTTAGAACAGCGGAACCGGACCTTGTTGGACATGGTACGATCAATGGTGAGTCGGACAGATCTGCCTTTATCATTTTGGGGTTATTGTCTAAAAACTGCAGCTTTCACACTAAAAAGAGTACCATCAAAATTGGTAGAGAAGACACCGCATGAGATGTAGACGGGCCAAAATCCAAGATTTTCTTTTCTTAAGATTTGGGGCCGTTAAGCATTTGTCAAGCGACTTCAGTCGGACAAGCTTATAGCCAAGTCGGATAAGTATAATTTCGTGGGATATCCAAGGGAAACCTTGGGTTACTACATATACAACCGAGAAGAGGGCAAAGTGTTTGTCTCTCAGAACGGTGTCTTCCTTGAGAAAGAGTTTTTCAATCGGGGAGTTAGTGGGAGAATAGTGCAGCTCGAAGATATTCAAGAGGAACCGTCTAGTAGCGTGTTGGCAAAACCCTTGGAGGTTGAGCCGGTCATGGTAGCTAATTTGGCAACTACACCTGAACCGCGAAGATCTGCCAGATTGCTAAATGTTCATGATGTATTACTGTTAGAAAGTGATGAGCCGGCAACTTATTCTGAATCGATGGTGGGTTCTAATTCTAAGTCATGGCTTGGAGCCATGAGATCCGAGTTAAAGTCCATGGATGAAAATCAATTTTGGAACTTGGTTAATCTGCCAGACGGTGCAAGACCTGTCGAGTGCAAATGGGTATTTAAGAAGAAAACTCGTACGGATGGAAATGTTTCTGTCTATAAATCACGGCTTGTCGCAAAGGGGTTTCGACATGTTCAAGGATTTGACTATGATGAGACTTTCTCACCCGTAGCGATGCTTAAGTCGGTACGGATCATGTTAGATATAGCAACCTATTTTGATTATGAGATATGGCATATGGATGTCAAAACGGCTTTCCTTAATGGAAATTTAACTAAGGACATGTATATGATACAATCCGACTTTTTTTTGATCTGGCTAATGCTGACAAGGTATGCAAACTTCAGAAATCCATATATGGGTTGAAGCAAGCATCTCGGAGTTGGAACATTCATTTTGATGAGGTAGTTAATGCATGTAAAATGCATACATGAAAATTTTAGTTTATTAACATGTTTTCCAACATATTTGCATCTTATATAATGTTATATCCATATTTCATATTGATTTTTGGGGATTTACCAATGATCCCCTTTATTTTGGCTATAATCCGGCAGGGCAGAAAAACCCTGTT
The DNA here is from genome assembly GCA_023614405.1 of Avena insularis. Classification (NCBI taxonomy): domain Eukaryota; kingdom Viridiplantae; phylum Streptophyta; class Magnoliopsida; order Poales; family Poaceae; genus Avena; species Avena insularis. The sequence continues at coordinate 234,862,699 of CM042687.1, read as the reverse complement.
TTCAATGCTTTGATGTTTCAGGACCTATACGAAGTCAAATGGACCTACAGTTTTGGAAATGCCAATATTTATCCACGAGAAGCATCTGGAGCATAAGAATCCCACCAAGAGGGCCAGGAGGACCAAAAGAGGATGTGTGGCGCGCCCAGCCCAGGTGGACGCGCCACCCATGCTCTTTCCCTCCTTGGTCGTCCGATCACCTTGATTCTTTCACCCACGGAGTTCTCTTGACCTAAAAGTCCCTATATAAGGATCCCCCGGGGATTCTCCGAGACGAAGCACACTAGAGACTAAAACACACCAAACAGAGTTAGATCCAACAAAGATTGGAGGGGGAAACTTCGCCGGAGCCACCTCCGGGGGGATCTCCACCCTCTCCAACATCTCCGGCATCATCACCATGATGAAGAGAGAGTAGTCCACCTCCGAGCTATGGGTTTGTGGCAGTAGCTTGATCTATTTATCTCTTGTTCTTCATAGATCTAGTACCATATGAGCTGCCCTACATGATTATGGTCATATTTGTAATTCCTATGTGGTGGATCTTTGTTCTATGATTTGATATTTTAGATTGGAATCTATTTTGTGTAAGATGTATTAAGAGATGCATATCATGTACCCCATTCTTAATTTATTGTTTCGATCCAACTTGTATGCAAGAACTTGTATGGGGAGTAGTGTGTATTAGATGGAGTAGCATGGTGGTAGTGATTGAATTGTGACAAACAATATTCAAGATCTACTTTGGTTTTTAACTTTCTTTTGCCGCCTCACTAGGGATAAAGTGAAATCATGTGCTATAGTTATCGTGTGACGGTGTGATAATCTTGTTAGATCAAGGTAGCATATTTGTATTTGAAACATCATGTTATATTGCTTAAAGCTATACTCTGATTTGTTCTTAATTCAAGATTGCATGGAGTTTCCCTTTTTTGAGGAGTATAAGAGATATGCATTTCATCTCTATGTTAGAACGTGATGCCCATATTTATTTCTTTATCAAACACATATAGAAGTTCCATGAATATTTATCACTGATGAATTGTTTTGTGACCACTACAACTTAAAAGAGAGTAGACAAGTGAACCCATGAACCCCGGTCCGATTTTTATCATAAGAAACACCTTTCTATTGCATCTACTACATTTTATATTTTCATAAATTTATTATTTTGAAATACAAAAATACTTTCCCTACTTGCAATCACTCATAAAACCCCCAAAACAACCCTACTATCTTCCATATCATCTAGTTTGCATTACTTTATTTTATTTACTTTATTTATTTCAGTCTATTATTGTTTATTTCATATTATTAATACGAAACCTTGTGCCTGACAAGTGGAGTTGGGGACACAATACAAATTATTTTACTTTACAGGATGCTTGAAGAGGAGAAGACAAATACCCTTCCATAACCAATTCCCCGAGAGTTTGATATAAACCCTCGGGTCACCCTGTGGGGAAAAGAAGCTTGCTATAACACTCTGCACTTGGAGTCCCAACGAAAGTGGCCACGATTTTTGCCATCAGTAGTCAAATCGTTTGGCTTCATCAAGAGTGATCATGTTCTTGTTTATACAAGAAGTTTAGTGGGAGCAAAGTAAACTTTCTAATCTTATGTGTGGATGACATATTACTGACCGGAAATGATGTCCAGATGTTGTAAGGAACCAAGGAGCCATTGAAAAGGAGTTTCTCAATGAAGGACTTAGGTGAGGCAACTTACATTCTAGGAATAGAGGATCTATAGAGATAGATCCAGGTGGCTCATTGGATTGAGTCAGAGTACATATTTGGACAAAGTGTTGAAGAGGTTCAACATTGAATCGTCTAAGAAGGGGTTATTATCGATGTACCATGGTGTATGTAGAGGTCCCAACCTTTAATAAGGTAGAGATCCCTGTGTTTATAATGCTAGTCCCTAGATCAATATCTAGCATCCACAGTTAAGATGTAATATCAAGAAACAAAGGTCATAATACAACTTTATAACCAAGAATAAAATAATTTATTACATCTTACATAGCTCATTTGGCTATCTCATTACAATGCAGCAGAAATAACTATAGCATGGGATCCTTCATATTCAAAGTGCCACAGGCAATCATGTTGGTTGTAGACTTGTAATCCTAATAAACACACTTCACTAACATCAAACAAACCTGCAATATAATAAGTTACAGTCACAAGGGTCAATACATTTGAATTGTATTGGCAGGTGATACTATGGTAGTATAGTGGAATCTATAATCTATATGCATTTGGCTAGGTGGATCTTAGGCTTGCTTTGCTCAAAATAGTTTTTCCTTATCATTTGAAAACACAAAGTTTTTGGTTTGGCAAAAACACCCAAGGAATCACCAATAGAAATTGGTGAACCTTCAACCCTTGTTCAACCACAAGTTTTAACTTAGAAATTGGGATGAGGAGATTCTTGATAGCTTCCATGTCTTGATGCTCAAATTGTCCTTTGCCAGGGACATGGCTAAGTACTTAGATTTTTCACTCTGCAGAGGTGGTGCACTTTCCCCACAAGACTTGGTTTCGCCAAGACAAGATCTTTCAGAAGCCTTCCCTTAGACCAGAATGGACGCATTCCAACCTATCATCCCCTACCACCAACTGTCCATTTGGCTAAGATATTGCAACATATATGGTCCAGGCAAAGCCCATAATGCCAAGTGGCTGCACTTGAAGCTTCTCAACATTTGACATCTCAAATCTCTTTGTTCCTGGGTGGCCATCCACAAGTGAGATACACAAGGTAAACCATAGAAATGGGCCTTGTGTAACCACTCAACACAAACCATTCCTGCCATTCCACCCAGGTGATTCATTCACTTAGTTGTTTATTAAACAAAACACAAGTCCTTGACTTTAGAAATATTCCATAGTATGAATATATTCCACCCTTGTTTTCTACTAGCCAAGCTAAGCATGATAGTAGTAGGAATATTAACTTAGGAAATTTCTACTAAGGTTTCATCTACTAGGATTTCCCATGGCATAGTTTATACTTAGCAAAAATTCCATGCAAGTCCTACTTATAAATATCACTAATGCATAGTGAAAATAATGGGACAAAAGTATGAAGCATCACTTGCCTTTTTGGTAGAGATATAAGTTCACTCCTTGATCTTGAAATGATCACACTCTTCAAATTCCACTACAATTCAATCAAGCAAGCAAAATATTCAATCTACCATTCAAGCAAACATCACATAAAATAATAAAAACAAAGCAATGCATGCAAGCATGCCAAAGATTGTTTTATTTGGAAAAGTGGTTTCTATTAGGTTATAAACATTTTGAAACACTTACTTGTCATTTATAAAAGGGGCAAGGTCATTTATAAATGTGGTAAAACCATTTGATATCAAGTTAGTGAAAATGGCTATTTAAATCATTTTTGTTTTGCTAGAAATGATTTAAATCAAAGTAATCTTTTCTAGTGTTTGCCAAATATAGTTTTTAATACCAATGTTAGTGTTTTAAGGTCAAGTGCTTAACATTGAAACCATTTGCAAAAGGTTTTACCTATAAACCATTTTTATACCAAATCAATATTTTATGTTGTTGAAAATGCCTTTAGCAAAGTAATAATTTTTATAGGGTTCACAAAATACATTTTTAAATCATAAATCTTTGTGTTTAGGGTCAAAGATTTTAAATCAAAGCATTTCCCAAAGGTTTTTCTCCAAAAAGTATTTTTAACATATAAACAACATTTTTTTATTTGACTAGAAATGTTCTAAATCAAAGATTTATTCTTTTGCCTCACAAAATATGTTTTTAAAACCACAAGTTGGTTTATATGGTCAGTAGGTTCAGAAAAATCCATTTTCCAAAGATTTTATCACAAAAATAATTTTAGAATGAATTTTATATTCAAATTATGCCTACACAAGTTTCTGCAAAAAACAACCATTTTACCAGGAGCAATTTATTAAACAAAGTGCATGGTTGGATATTACTTGTCTTGCTGATTCCATTGATATAAAATTTGCAAAATTTGGACGTGTGGATCAAAAGTTATAGATTTTACAAAATCTAGCATCTAATAGATCAAAGTTTCTAATTTAGAACAGACTCTGGCCACGTGGCTGTTTCCTATTCGCCAGTACCGTTTCACGTGGATCGACTAACGTGGGCTGCTGGATCTAATGCAAATTGCACGGCACATATGCTCTCATACCTCTTCGATAAGTGATTCTATCCTATCCAATGGATCTGCATCTAACGGCTCTGAGCCTCTGGTCATGGATTGGCGGCGCTAGCAATGGTGAGCGGCGGCGGCGCGCTCGGGCAGGAGTGTTCCGGCGAAGCTAGGGTGCGCAGGAGAGGGAGAAGGAGCTTACCAGACTCGCCATGAAGTGCTGATTCTCAGGGTGGTCTTTGTCGACGGAGGGGCGCACGGTGGTGACGTGGATTGCTCACCGGAGTCCGCACGGCGTCGGGCACGCTCTGGTCGTCGTAGTTGGCGAGTGCTACAGGCCACGGGAGAGTGAACAGACAAGTGAGCATCAAAAGGAGGACAAGGGGTGGTCTATGCTCACCAGGGAGTCTCGCCGGAGTCGAGGCAGTGGACGGCGACGCTCGACTGTCGTCGTTGCCGAGGTACCGGGGCACGCGCGAGTGAGCTGAGGGTGCTGGAAGGTACACACGGGAGAGGGAAGCAAGCTCGAGTGGTCGAGGAGGCAAGGCCCGCCGAGGAGTGGCCGGAATTGATCGGAAAGTTTGCCGGAGGCAGTGGGGTACGAGCTCGGAATTGCGGCAGCCCGGTGGCAGGGAGAAGCTTGGAACAGAGGGGAAAGAGGGAGAAGAGGGAGGCGTTTAAATCTGCGTCGTCTCTGGAGAGATTAAATCCCGCAATAACTCGAATTAACGAGGATTCATTCCTGACAGAAACGGCGATGCGCGGCGTGGTCACCGTGGGGGGTGAGGAAGATGACCTGGCCGGTGGGGTCTGCTTGACAGCGAGAGAGAGAGAGGTAGTGGGGTCCAGTCGTCATAGACTCTGCGGGTGTGGTTGCGAGTAAAAGAAAACGCTTCGGGGTTGGGGGTTAGTTGGGCTAGATGGGCCGGACTGGGCCAGGTTGGGTTGGGCTGATTGGTTTTCATTTTTTTATACTGATTCATTTTTCTTTTTCCATTTCTATTTTTTTGTTTTGATTTTGTTTAATCATTTCAAACAACTATTTGAATTCAAACTTCAACCAAACTTTGTGTATATTCCAATACTGATTAATAGTACATTCTAAAGTTAATTTTAAAATAATTCTTTTATTCTTTTTAGGGTATATTAATTATTTAAAAATAGGCCTTTGTATTAATTCAATCAAGATTTAATAATGTTTTCAAACTCCATTTGAAATCTAAATCTTTCCAAATCTTTTCAGTAGGTTTTATTTATTTATTAGGGTGTCAAATAATTCACTTTGAATTATTTGGAATATTTTTAATATGATTTATTAATCATTTAAATTGGGTATTTGTCTTTATTCCAATGAAATTAAATATGGGTTTAATTCCATAAATTTTATTTAGTTGATTTATTTGCTCCCATTTAAGTTGATTAAATAACTTTTATTCCACTTGGGTAAATTCCAAATTCTATTTTCCCATGATTTAATTAATCATTCTTATTAGGAAATTTGTCTTAATCCCATGGAATAGAATTTTGGTTAAGGCCATATTATTTTATTTTAATATTATTTATTCATTTATTTCATTTGAACTTGGATTATGATTATTCCATTTGTTTATGGTCTTGTCCAAGATTTAATTTGGCCTTTAAATATTCCTCATTTAATATTTCTTTCTTTATCTTATAAAATCCATATCTTCTTATTTATAGATCCAAAGTTGGTGATTCCAATTTGTAAAATCTTATTTAATATTATTTATCCTTTTAAATATCTTTAGGATTATTTGCTCACCATTTGGTATGGATTTCTAGATAGGTGCTTTATTAGCTTTGGAAATTCAATTTCCTTATCTTATTAAATTCTTAAGATTTTGTTTATGGCTCCAAATTAAGTGAAACCAATTCCCTTGGTTTTATAATATCTCCATTTGTCATTTTTGATCATTTCTAAATGTTTGTTGACAAAATTTTTATATGGATCGAATCTTTAGTCTTTTGAGATAACTTGGAAATGATTTTTATTCCATTAGGGTTTTGGTTTATTTCCAAATGTTTTTAAATTTCAAGATGCATTCATTGATGAATGCATTTCACTTGATTTGAATTTAGTTGGATTCAAACTTTATTCAAAGTTTGTTCAAGATGGGATTTTAAGTTTCCATTTAGAAACAAAAAGTTTCTTTTCACTCTAAATTTCAACAATTATTTATTTTGTTTATTTATTTTTCACATTACGAAATTTGGAAAATTTTGGGATGTGACAGTGTAAAACTTAGCAAGACTCAGTGTCCTTTGACAACTAATGAGCAAATTCGGATGAGTGAGATTTCGTGTGCTTCGGCAATCGGATCCATCATTTATGCCATGATTTGTACTAGGTCAGACGTTTCCTATGCTTTAAGTGTTGTGAGAAGATACCAGGCTAACCTTGGAGAAATCCGCTAGGAAGCGGTTTAAACCATCCTAAAGTACTTGAGAAGGACTAAGGATGTGTTCCTAGTTTATGGAGGTGAAGATGAACTCAGTGTAAGGGGTTACACGGATGCGAATTATCTTACTAACTCAGATGATTCTCGTCCGCAATCTGGATACATGTTTGTGATAAACGGAGGGGCTGTGATCTAGAAGAGTTCCAAGCAAGATACTGTGTCAGCATCTACAATAAAGGCTGAGTATATTGCTGCCTCAAAGGCAGCAAAGGAAGCTTTTTGGATGAGAAACTTCCTCAAGGATCTTGGTATGGTTTAGGGCTCATCCAATTCGTTAGACGTGTATTGTGACAACAATGGTGCTATTGCACAAGCCAAGGAACCTAGACAACACTAGAAGAACAAACATATACTCATGTGATACCACCTGATTCGCGGGTTTGTGGATCAAGGTGATATCAAGTTATGCAAGGTACACACGGATGCAAATGTTTATAATCCGTTGACAAAGCCGCTACCACAACCTAAGCATGAGGTGCACATGAGAGCAATGGGCATTTGATGCCTATACATGTGATGTCAGGATGATTGACTCTAGTGCAAGTGGGAGACTGTTGGGAGTATGCCCTAGAGACAATCATGTATGATGATATTCCCCAAAGTATTCATAAAGTCATTAAGTTATCCTTGTATGAACATCTTATATATATCATCAAATACATGATTTGGTTGTGGAACTATATATTCATTTTGTTCATACTAGTTGTCCTTAGTCGTTGAGGTTGTGCTGGACACACAACTTAGACTATTGTGAAAGTTGGCTGATGACTCGGTTCTACTTATGATGGGCATGGTGATGCTATTCCAACTAACACGGACTCGGTTAAAGAGTTTAGCGAGTCTCACTAACCCACAGTTAAGATTAAGGTTAAAGTGAACAAACTATGTAGTATATGCTTGACAAAGTATAAGTTGGCAATCTCAAGTCCCTTGAATGCGAGGGCCACACCTCATGCTACTCAACTTCAGTCACCTGTAAGTTCTTGTCATAGTAAGTATATGCGTATCATAGGGAACTGCCAACGGGGTACCCCTTGCACATGGTACACGAGCTATCCCATAACCAAAATGACAAGGCAAGCAGACAATGAGCATCTCAGTGATCTTTTTATTTACTATGTGCATAGCTTTTTATTGAGGATGCTTCACAGATAGCTCATTATGGTGATGCTGCAAGTTTCCACCATGATTAGGCATGGATTAGGCTAGTGGCCCAAAAGTTTATCTAACACAAAATACATAACTCCATGGACTTACAATCTCCCTCTTTTTTCACGCCTGTGACATCCATAGACAAAAGAGCATGATATCAACTATATACAAGGTACAAGTGCAATGTTGAAAACGTTCCCCGTGACATCACGATTCTGCTAATTCCAACGTATAAGTGCAAGCATATACAACATAGATGACACAATGGTTCAAGTTTATTAAGGGCAAAGAATATAAAGTGTGCCATCAAGTTCATGAGGGCTTTAATCACTAAGTTTTCACATAACAAAATACTTTTTAATTGGGAGATAGCTGAAAACAAGAATATACTTGGAATGGTGTAACACACCATGCATGGTAGTTTATAGTGGACACTTTGGAATAACTTGGTTTCTTGGGAGTTGGAAGCATGAGTAGAGCTTACTCATACAAGTGGAGGCTAGCAAAAGACTGGGAGCAACCAACTAAGAGAGCAATAATGGCCACAATCATGTAGAGCAACAAAACATTACTAATCAAAGCATAGAGTGGTACTACAAGTCAAAGAGTAGATGATCAAAGAGGCTTATGGTGACTTGTTCATAGTCATAACATGGTGTGAGCATGTGCCAAGTCAACCCAAACAAAGCATCAAAGGAGAATACCACAATACTATGCTTTTGCATGCTAAAACAACGCATAATTTCTTCAAGGTACACTAAGCAATCCCAATTGTTTGGAACAAGACATGGTAAAGAAATAATCACTAAGCATAAGGTCAAAACAACACCTAGCATGTCATGCTAAAGTCTAAGTCACAGTCAATGCAAGCTCCTCTTGCACTTATCAAGCAAGAACTTCCTACTCCTTTCCAACACCAAGCAACTTACTTGAAACAACACAGCGAGAACGGGGGTCCAAACTACTTTATTCAAGCAAACTAAACAACTAATCAAACCAAACTAAAACTAAGATGCTCCAAGAACAACACAACAGTGCATGAAACAATAAAAACGAAGTGTCTAGACAAACCTGAGCTTTTTATTGATGAAGAAGGGGATGCTTTGGGCATCCCCAAGCTTTGACGCTTATACCTCTTGAATATTTCTTGGGGTGACACCGGGGTGGCATCCCCAAGCTTGAGCTTTTGTCCATTCTTCATCTCATTACATCATTCTCTCTCTACACCTGAAATTTTTCCTTCATACAAAACTTCACACAATCTTTATTATCAACATTAGTGTATTCAAAAGATAATAGACCTTTATGCTAAGCTTTGGAACAACAAAACTTTTCACTAAAAAAACAAGATACTGTAGAAAATCTTTCAAAAAGCTTAATCCCCAAAAGAGAACTCAAAAAGAAAACAATAAGAAGCAAATGCAAATAATGGCAGAAATCTGTCAAAACAGACCAACAGGTAGAAACCGATTTTTTAGAAAATCTTATGTTGCTCAAATCAAAAAGTGTTGAACTAACTAAAGTTATCTAACATACTGGGGGATTGGTTCGTAAATTTTCAGCTCAATCCAACTTACAGAGACTCCTCAAAATTTTTTATGGTGGAGGACAGAAATCTGTTTCGGGACAGCAACTCCCCAAATCTTACTTCCCTCTCATTAGAGGTCATTCTTGGCACAAGAAGCAAACAAAAAGGATAAGGAGAGGTCATTACTGAAGTAATAACTTACAAGACTCAAGGAAACTCTTGGGTTATCTCCCAACAAGTACTATTATTTAACGCCTTTAAGTTAGGAACAAGAAGCAAGAAATCAAGTATTTTCAAATGAAGAAGCATTAACATCAAACCTTGCTTTCAAAGGAGGAGAAAAAAAGCAACTTCTCTCCTCATAGGGAAGTGTTCAATACCTTTTGTTGAATGGAAATTGATATTTAATGGTTCCTTCTTTCATATCAATGATGGCACCAACAGTTCTAAGAAAAGGTCTTCCCAAAGTAATAGGACAAGACACATTGTATTCAACATGCAAAATATAAATATCAACAAGGACATAAGCATTGTTAACCATGATGAGAACATAATTAATACTCCCCATTAGTTTCTTCTTAGCATTATCATCAAGTGGAACATCCAAATAACAATCTTCCAAAGGTGGCAAATCAAGCATTTCATAAATCTTCCTAGGCATAATAGAGACACTAGAACCAAGATCACAAGAAGCTTTGAGGTCAAAGTCATTCACTTGCACATTAATAATGGGTTCCCAACTATCTTCTACTTTCCTAGGAATAGAAGTTTGTGTTTTAGCTTCTCTTCCTTAATCTTAACAAGAGCATCTGTAATGTGTTTGGTGAAAGCAACATGCATATCACTAGCATCAGGACTTCTAGCAAGTTTTTGCAAGAACAGAATCACTTCAGAAATATTGCAACCATCTATATCAAAATCAAACTTAGCATCACTAGTAGTAGACTCATTAGGCTTAGGCATTATAGAAGGAGGAATAGGGACTTCTTGTGGTTTAGTGGTATCCATTCTAGTGATGGTGCACACACTATTGTTTCTATCAATTTCAGCTTCCCTTTCCCACTTAGCATGAAGTTGAGCTAACAGTCTAACATTTTCATCAATAGTAACTTGTATGGCATGAGTAGCAGCAAAGGTACTTTCCATGATTTCAGGTTTAGCAGCCATCTTATTAATCAAGGAGGACCGTGCTTCAGACAAAGAGGATATGTTCTTCTCAATAGTTAAAAGTTTTTCCTCGACAGTCTTGTTGAAAGAAGTTTGTTTACTAATAAAGTCTTTGAGCATAACTTCAAGTTCAGAGGGGGCACTAGATGTCTACGCACTTCTATTCTTGTAGACAGTTGTTGGGCCTCCAAGTGCAGAGGTTTGTAGAACAATAGCAAGTTTCCCTTAAGTGGATTACCCAAGGTTTATCGAACTCAGGGAGGAAGTGGTCAAAGGTATTCCCTCTCAAGCAAGCCTGCAATCAAGATACAAGAAGTCTCTTGTGTTCCCAACACACCCAATACACTTGTCAGGTGTATAGGTGCACTAGTTCGGCGAAGAGATAGTGAAATACAAGTGGTAACGGTGCTAGAAAATAGCTTTGATGGAGCTTGATGGTGAGGTAAAGACTGGAAGCAAGCAAACATGCAACATATCTAGTAGCAAACGGTGTTTCAATGCTTAGAAACAAGGCCTAGGGATCATACTTTCACTAGTGAACACTCTCTCTTATAAATATCCTCTCTTCATGATACTACTCTTAACTACTCTTCGGTTGGATACACTAATCATGGTAGGGCCTTCCCCAATCTAGACAACCCCACACTGTCACCTTGAGCGCTAGATGGTTCCAACAAACACCACAATGTCATAGAGACATCCAACTTCAAATATAACTTATAACAAATATTTAATCTAGCCAAAGCGCCACACACGGTATGCACGTTGTCACTTTCACACACGTGGGGAAAAGCATAGATCTATTAAAGCATAAAGAGTATTTATGTAGACTCAAACCTAAGTGCCACCATGGAGTGCACGCTGTCACTTTCACACACATGGGGAGAGCAGAGATCTAATGAAGCACTTGAGTAGAAATGTAGATCTACTTGATTACAAATCTCATGACCACAACAAGATCATTCATAGAGAGAGAGAGAGAGAGAGAGAGATGAACACATAGCTACCGGTAGAGCCCTTAGCCCTGATGAAGAACTACTCCCTCCTCTTCATGGGAATCAGCAATGGTGATGAAGATGGCGATGGAGATGGCTCCAGGGGCGCTTCCCCGTCCCGGCAGGGTGCTGGAACAGAGACTTTCTGTCCCCCGAATCTCCCCTTCGGTGGCGGTGGCGCTACAGAGGTTTTCGTGGATTTCTTCTGGATTGTCTAGGCTTTTCCATCGGAGGCTTCTTATAGACATAGGAATCAAGGTCGGTGGGGGCTCCAGGGGCCCAGACCCCCTCCAGGCGCCTCCAGGGCTTGCCCGCGCCTAGGAGGGTTTGGCCACCCTGTGGACCCCCTCCGGCTCTGCTTCGTGGTTCTATGTTGCTCCGGGAAAAATAATAACTTTGGATTTTGTCCCGCCCAATTCCGAGAATATTGTTTTTCTGCCTTTCTGGAACCAAAAACAGAAGAAAACATGCAACTGGCACTGTGGCAACTTGTTAATAGGTTAGTTCCAGAAAATATATAAAAACACCTCAAAGTATAGACAAAGCAAAGCATAGTAGATACAAAACAAGCATGGAGAATCAAAAATTATAGATACGTTTCCGACGTATCAAGCATACCCAAGCTTAACTCCTGCTCGTCCTCGAGTAGGTAAGTGATAAAAGAATAATTTTTGAGGTGACATGCACCCTCACAATAAAGATCCAACCATTTGCAAGCATTGAAAGCTGGGATCAAAGAACTCTAAACATGTGCATGAAAGATGGAGTTCTAACAATAGGACATAGTAACCATGCATGCAACATGTCAAGATACAAACAAAGATCATGAATAATATGCAATTAAAAATGTTTGTTTGTTTCACATACAGAAAACGTAGCATAGTGGCAATCAGCTTGTCCCTCATAGAGTAGAAATATAGATGCATAGGACACCTTCAAAGTTCACAAGGGTGACTAGAAAAAAATAGCGCAAGAACAAGTAATATCACAATATGCATCAATCAATAAGCTTTGGAACACTGCACACAGAATGACAACTATGCTCTCTTAATGGTGCCTAAAGGTAGAAGGTGGAGACTCAATTGTGGTGGAAGAAAGGCCTTTTTTATAAAGGAAGAAGGGATTAAAAGTTTCAAAAAGAGCTTCCAAAAATTATGGTACTTGTTAGCTTTCAGCCCTCATTACCCCTATCATAAGTATCTTGAAGTGGTTAAGGTTAAAGTGGCAAAGATGGAGTATATGCTTGACGAAGTATAAGTTGGCAATCTCAAGTCCCTTGAATACGAGGGCCAGACCTCATGCATACTCAACTTTGGGCCCAGGTAAGTTCTTGTCATTGTAAGTATTTGCATATCATTGAGAACCGCCAACGGGGTACCCCTTGCATATGGTACAGGAGCTTTCCCATAACCAAAATGACAAGGAAAGCAGACAATGAGCATCGCAGCAATATTTTTATTTACCATGGCAATATGGTGCTTTTTCTCTCTTCCCTCTTTTCTCAATGTGTCTTTTTTATAAGAAGAATACTTCATAGATGTCACTATGGTGATGCTGCAAGTTTCCACCATGATTAGGCATGGCTTAGGCTAGTGTCCCAGGCGTTTCTCTAACACAAAATACAAACTCCATGGACTTACAAGTTCCCTCTTTATTTCACACCGGTGACATCCATAGACAAAAGATCATGATATCAACTGAGTACAAAGTACAAGTGCAATGTTGAAAACGTTCCCCGTGATAGCACGGTTCTGCTAATTCCAACGTATAAGTGCAAGCATATACAACAAAGTTGTCACAATGGTTCAAGTTTATTAGGGGCAAAGGATATAAAGTGTGCCATCAAGTTCGTGAGGGCTTTAATCACCAAGTTTTCACATAAAAAAATAGTTTTTAATTGGAAGATAGCTGAAAACAAGAATATACTTGGAATGGTGTAACACACCATGCATAGGAGTTTATAGTGGACACTTTGGAATAACTTGGTTTCTTGGGAGTTGGAAGCATGGGTAGAGCTTACTCATACAAGTGGAGGCTAGCAAAAGACTGGGAGCAACCAACTAAGAGAGCAATAATGACCATAATCATGCAGAGCAACAAAGCATTACTAATGAAAGCATAGAGTGGTACTACAAGTCAAGGACTAAATGATCATAGAGGATATGGTGACTTATTCATAGTCATAACATGGTGTGAGCATGTGCCAAGTCAACCCAAACAAAGCATCAAAGGAGAATACCACAATACTATGCATTGTATGCTAAAACAACGCATAATTCTTTCAAGGCACACTAAGCAATCCCAATTGTTTGGAACAAGACATGCTAAAGCAATAATCACTAAGCATAAGGTCAAAAAACACCTATCATGTCATGATAGGGTCTAAGTCACAGTCAATGCAAGCTCCTCTCGCACTTACAGGCAAGAACTTACTACTCTTTTCCAACACCAATCAACCTATTTGAAATAACTCACAAAGATAATAATCAATAAATACCAGTGAGCTTGTCTCACAAATCCACAAAGAAGAACTAAAAAGTTCTAAGCTGAAAGCACAAGAAAACTAAGGCTAAACACAGTGCTAGCAAAAGAGAACACTCACAAGGCAATAAGAATGAAAACTAGAGTGTTCTAGGCAATGAAAATAGAGTGTGTCTCTCTCTCCAAAAGAAGTGTGATGTAACCAACCAACTTAATCAAGCAAACTAAGTAAATTAAAACCAAAAACGAAAACTAAGACGCTCCAAGAACAACACAACTGTGCATGAAACAATAAAATGAAGTATCTAGACAGACCTGAGCTTTTTATTGATGAAGAAGGGGATGCCTTGGGCATCCCCAAGCTTTGACGCTTGTACCTCTTGGATATTTATTTGGGTGACACCATGGTGGCATCCCCAAGCTTGAGCTTTTGTCCATTCTTCATCTCATTACATCATTCTCTCTCTACACCTGCAAATTTTCCTTCATACAAAACTTCACACAATCTTCATTAGCAACATTAGTGTATTCAAAAGACATTAGACCTTAGGAAAAGCTTTGGAACAGCAAGGCTTTTCACTAAAAACACAAGATACTGTAGTTACTCCTTCAAAAAGCTCAATTCACCTAAAGAGAACTCCAAAAGGAATCAATAAGAAGCAAATGCAAATAATGGCAGAAATCTGTCAAAACAGACCAGCAGATAGAAAACGATTTTTTCGGACATCTTCTGTTGCTCAAATCAAAAAGTGTTGAACTAACGAAAGTTAGGTAACATACTGGGGGATTTATTCGCAAATTTTAATCTCAATCCGACTTATAGAGACTTATCACGCATTTTGATGGTGGAGGACAGAAATCTGTTTTGGAACATCAACTCCCCAAATCTTACATCCCTCTCATTAGAGGTCATTATTGGCACAAAAAACAAACAAAAAGGATAAAGAGAGGTCATTACTGAATTAATAACTTCCAACACTCAAAAAAAGTCTTGGGTTATCTCCCAACAAGTACTGTTCTTTAATGCCTTTAAGTTAGACTTGATAGTTTGAGAAGATGCTCACATAAGAAGTATGAATTGAAGTGAAAGATAACATCAAGAAGCAAATTCAAAAAATATTTAAGTCTAACCCACTTTATATGCATAGGAATCTTGTAAAGAAACAAGTCATGAAAGCACAAAACAACAAGCATAGGAAAGCAAAACAAGTGCAACTTCAAGATTTTCAACATAAAGAGGAGAAACTTAATATTGTTGAGATACATAAGACCATGTTTCCCTCTCTCATAATAACTTTCAGTAGCAACATGAACAAAATTAACAATATAACTATCACATATAACATTCTTATCATGAGCCACATGCATAAAATGATTATTACTCTCCACGTAAGAATAGCCATTCTTATTAATTGTAGTGGGAGCAAATTCAACAAAATAGCTGTCATTGTTATTCTCATCACCATAATCATCAAATATAGGAGGCATATTGTAATCACAATAAATTTTCTCCTCAATAGTAGGTGGACTGAAAATATCACATTCATCATTGTAATCATCATATATTGGAGGTATAGTATCATCATAAACAATAGAATAGCTATCTTCCAAAGCTGGGGAACTAAAAAGATCAATTTCATAAAAACTATCTTCCCCAAGCTTAGACTTTTCCATAGCATTAGAAATAATGGTGTCCAAAGAATTCATACTAATAACATTGCTATTAGCATGCAAATAAAGTTCCATAGGTTTTTTAATTTTCTCTTCAAACACTTTATGTCCTAACTCAAGATAAACACTATAAAGCTCTCTAATTTTGTTGTTGTTTTCCATTAAGCCTAACTAGTGAAAACAAGAAACAAAAAGACAAAATTGCAGAATCTAAAGGAAATAACTTCGAGCACTCACACCGGAGGATGTGAGTACCTTTTACCTTACCTCCCCGGCAACGGCGCCAGAACAGAGCTTGATGTCTACGCACTTCTATTCTTGTAGATAGTTGTTGGGCCTCCAAGTGCAGAGGTTTGTAGAACAACAACAAGTTTCCCTTAAGTGGATTACCCAAGGTTTATCGAACTCAGGGAGGAAGTGGTCAAAGGTATTCCCTCTCAAGCAACCCTGCAATCAAGATACAAGAAATCTATTGTGTCCCCAACACACCCAATACACTTGTCAGGTGTATAGGTGCACTAGTTCGGCGAAGAGATAGTGAAATACAAGTGGTAACGGTGCCAGAAAATAGCTTTGATGGAGCTTGACGGTGAGGTAAAGACTGGAAGCAAGCAAACATGCAACAGATCTAGTAGCAAACGGTGTTTCAATGCTTAGAAACAAGGCCTAGGGATCATACTTTCACTAGTGAACACTCTCTCATATAAATATCCTCTCTTCATGATACTACTCTTAACTACTCTCCGGTTGAACACTCTAATCATGGTAGGGCCTTCCCCAATCTAGATAACCCCACACTGTCACCTTGAGCGCTAGATGGTTCCAACAAACACCACAATTTCATAGAGACATCCAACTCCAAATATAACTCATAACAAATATTCAATCTAGCCAAAGTGCCACACCCGGTATGCATGCTGTCACTTTCACACACGTGGGAAAAACATAGATCTATTAAAGCATAAAGAGTATTTATGTAGACTCAAACCTAAGTGCCACCATGACGTGCACGCTGTCACTTTCACACACATGGGGAGAGCAGAGATCTAATGAAGCACTTGACTAGCATGGTAGATCTACTTGATTACAAAGCTCATGACCACAACAAGATCATGCATAGAGAGAGAGAGAGCTAAACACATAGCTACCGGTAGAGCCCTTAGCCCTGAGGAAGAACTACTCCCTCCTCTTCATGGGAATCAGCAATGGTGATGAAGATGGCGATGGAGATCGATGGAGATGGCTCCGGGGGCACTTCCCCATCCCGGCAGGGTGCCGGAACAGAGACTTTCTGTCCCCCTAATATCCCATTCGGTGGCGGCGGCACTACAGAGGTTTTCGTGGATTTCTTCTGGATTGTCTAGGGTTTTCCCATCAAAGGCTTCTTATAGACGCAGGAATCAAGGTCGGTGGGGGTCCAGGGGGACCACACCCCCTCTAGGCGCCTCCAGGGATTGCCCGCTCCTAGGGGGGTTTGGCCACCCTGTGTCCCCCCCTCCGGCTCTGCTTCGTGGTTCCGTGTTGCTCCGGGAAAAATAATAACTTTGGCTTTTGTCCCGTCCAATTCCGAGAATATTGATTTTCTGCCTTTCTGGAACCAAAAACAGAAGAAAACAAGCAACTGGCACTGTGGCAACTTGTTAATAGGTTAGTTCCAGAAAAGATATAAAAACACCTCAAAGTATAGACAAAGCAAAGCAAAGTAGATACAAAACAGGCATGGAGCATCAAAAATTATAGATACGTTTTCGACGTATCAGCACTTCTAGCATTGTTGTAGGAGTTTCCAAAGGTATTGCCATTATTAGGAGGATAAGGCCTATAGCTATTACCATAAGTATTGTTGCCAAAATTGTTGTTTATAATGAAGTTCACATCAACTTGCTCTTCTTGAGCAACCAAAGAGGCTAAGGGAACATTATTTGGATCTAAAGGAGCTTTCCCATTAACAAGCATAGTCATAATAACATCAATCTTATCACTCAAAGAGGAGGTTTCTTCAACAGAATTTACCTTCTTACCATGTGGATCTCTCTCAGTGTGCCATTCAGAGTAGTTAACCATCATATTATCAAGGAGTTTTGTTGCAGCACCCAAAGTGATGCCCATAAAGGTACCTCCAGCAGCTGAATCCAACAGGTTTCTTGAAGAGAAGTTCAAACCTGCATAAAAAGTCTAGATAATCATCCAAGCAGTGAGTCCATGAGTGGGACAATTCTTAACCAAAGATTTCATTCTTTCCCAAGCTTGAGCAACATGTTCATTATCAAGTTGTTTAAATTTCATAATATCACTTCTCATAGATATAATCTTAGCAGGAGGATAGTACTTTCCAATAAAAGCATCTTTGCACTTAGTCCAAGAATCAATACTATTTCTAGGCAAGGATAGCAACCATTCTTTAGCTTTTCCTCTCAAGGAGAAAGGAAACAGCTTGAGCTTAATAATATCTCCATCTACATCCTTATACTTTTGCATCTCACAAAGTTCAACAAAGTTATTGAGATGGGCAGCAGCATCATCGGAACTAGCACCAGAAAATTGCTCTCTCATCACAAGATTCAACAAAGCAGGCTTAATTTCATAAAAGGTAGCATCAGGAGTAGGTGGAGCAATAGGAGTTCTAAGGAAATCATTGTTGTTTGTGCTAGTGAAGTCACACAACTTGGTGTTCTCAACAGAGTTCATTTTGGCAAGGGTGGGCAAGCCAAAAACAGCAGCAGCTAGAGCATGAACTATTTTTTTTTGTGTTTTTGATAAGAGAAAGCAAACCAAACTAAACTAATTTTTTTGGAGTTCTTGATAAAAAGAGGCAAACAAAACCAAGCAAAAGAAACTAAGCAAACTAAAACAAAGAAAAGAGAAAGGTTGAGGAGGACTCCCCTTGTGAAGACGTCCTTAGCCTCCTCGGCAATAGCGCCAGAAAAGCTTGATGCAACGCTGAGTTGATGTAGGAGCGCTTCGGTGGGAACCCCAAGACCAAGGTGTGAAGCAGCATAGCAGCAAGTTTTCCCTCAGTAAGAAACCAAGGTTATCGAACTGGTAGGAGGAAGGAAACGTCACACAGGTGTTGCAAGAAACGTGGAAACCTGCACAACATAAACTCAAGACTTTGACCCAACGAATCAGTGAGGTTGTCAAGCTCACCAGCTTGCTATAACAAAGGATTAAACGTATGGTGTGGAAGGTAATGGTTTGAAGCAAGTAAACAGGTAGCAGTGCAAGATGTATCAATGGTAAAGATTGGACCTGGGTCCATAGTTCACTAGAGGTGCTCTCCTTAGATAAACTACATGGCATGAAGGGTAAACAAATTATAGCAGGGCAATTGACAGGAACTGAGCTAGGCATAACAATACAATACCAGACAAAAAGATCCTATGAGATTCGATTGGGCAATACAACAATATACATAGACCGCCATCCAACTGCATCTATGACTATAAGTCCACCTTCAGGTTATCATCCGAACCCCCTCCAGTATTAAGTTGCAAGCAACAGGCAACTGCTTTAAGTAAAGTGTGTAAGATAAACAATCCACTTATTCTATGAACAAGATACCGTTGTTTTCTCCCTAGTGGCAACAACACATCTACAACCGAAAAGATTTCTATCACTTTCCTTGGAAACTAGAGGCATGAACCCACTATCGAGCATAAATACCCCCTCTTGGAGTCACTAGCAACTACTTGGCCAAGATATCTACTAACAACGGAGAGCATGCAAGATCACAAATGTCACATCCCAAGATTTTAGAAATTGAGACTGGAAAAAAAATTGTTTTTACATATCATTCATGTGCATTGTATTGCATACATGCAAAAATTTACAATAATTGAATTTGAAGACCTAAAACCCTAAATACTATGTGCTATTTTGCTCCTATGTGAGGAATAAATAAGGATTATATAAATCCAGTATTTTAAATAGGCAAAGTAATGCCAAACTACCATCCTATGTTGATCTACTTGAATTTAGGAAAAAAAGTAAAAACAAAATTTACTCCATTTAGAATTAGTATGAAAGAGTTATAAAAAAAATACAAAACAGAAAATAGAAAAAAATGAATAAGAAAAAAAATTACTACGCCAGACCAGCCAAACGGCAATACGCGCAGCGCGCGGCACTGCGTCTCTACGTTTGTCATCTTTTTTTTTCTTTCTTTCCCTGCCAAGTGGAGCCCACCGCTTGTCCTCTTCGTTGCCAACACTCCAGGAAACGAACGCTATAGCAGTTCGTTCAAACTACGCATAAAACCAGCGATTCCGAGTCGATTTCTTTGTCCCTTGGCCAATATAAGTATCCAATAAATATCTCTGACCTCTGCCTCCTCTTTTCCTAAAAGAATTCTCGCCTGATTCCAGCCACAAACAGTCTAATCGGGATCAAATCCGAACTCGCCGGATTTTCTCGCTAGAGCTTCGAAAATTAAGGGCACGGGTCGATTTCGAGCTCCTATTCCTTCCCTTTTTCTCTGTTGTGATCTATTCGAACCACCGCATCATCTCATATTGTTTTCCCACTTTATGACACAGCCAATTGCCGCCGATTTTTCGCCAGAGTTCGCCAGAACCCAGCACGTGGAGCCGCAGTTCGTCGCCGTTCTAGGAGAGGAAGGTAGTCACAGAGCATTCGTACGTGACCGCGAGGAGGTGGAGAACTTCGTTGTTTGCTTCGTCGCCGGCGTTGACCACCAAAAACTCGCCACCATCGCCACCTGACCGTTTGCCGCCGTCGCCGTTGATCCCGTCGGTGAGCCCCGAAACTATTGTTCCCAGCCGTTAGATCCGATCTGGACGCCCCACAACAGATCCTTTAACCAAAGGGTTACCGACCAACAAGATCGTGCCACATGTCTGTCCCGTCATCGCCCAGGTCAGCAGCCACGTCACCATTGTCAAGTGCCAGTCAACACCTATTTAATAATTGATTATGGAAATTGAATTACTTGGCAGAAATTGATTTAATCTTGTAAAAATCATAATAAAAAATCTGTACATCTAAAAATAGCATATAATATACCTACGGATTCACAAAAATATGTAGAATATTATTTTACTATTAGATCTGATTGGTACAGTATATATTTATTGTAATAATTTAAATTATTTAATGGACCTTTTAGACATAATAAATCATAGTAAAATATCTATAGATCCTAAAAATACAAATAAGGTGTCTATGGATTCCTAATTACGTATAAAACATTAATATGTTGTTAGATCCAAATTTTTGTAGGGTAGAATTGCTGTAGTAATTTAAATAATTTTAGTGGCTTTTTAGAGCATTAAATTCATAGTAAATAATTTATAGATCGAAAATTATGAATAATATGTCCCTGGATTCACAATTTCGTGTAGATATCAGATCTGGCCTTAAATATAATTTTATACAATGTAAAATATTTAAGTGATTTAAACTCTACTAAATAGTAATTAAATCATAAGAAAAGATCTACAACTCCGATTAAGGTGAATCCAATTGGTACTGGTTCATATTAACATCCCCTATCCAGTAAACTCCAGAACCAAATTTAATACGACAACTAGAGCAGAAGTTTTAACAAAACTATTAAAACTTCTATATTGGCAATCAAGATTTAATAACAAATACCCTATTGCATCAAATGATCTCCTGCATGCATCATGTGATCTAGTAATGTTCAGGGAACTAATTACAACCACTGTGATACATTAAATCGTCATGCATGCATCTATTCATCATTGTTTTATTGTATTGTGTATAATTGCATTGTTTTGAATGGTGTGTTTGTTCTGCACTTGTTTTGATCGATAGATTGTGAGGAGTCCAACGTTTGTGATTACGACGAGTGCAATCTTTTATATTGTGAGGATTATCTGATCGACTACATCTATAACAAAGGCAAGTAGAGCTATCATAAATGTCCTACTATTTTTCTTATGCATGTAGTATGATTTTCAGTAGTGATACATGTGTAGGTGTTTTCACTACTATGCTATGCTATGACACCCAGGCATGATTGCCATATCTCCATGACTTAATTTTCCTTTGAGCCATCGTATTGTAGATGCTTAGCCATGCTTATTAGATACGCAAAAGGGAATTCATGATTGATTATGTTATGAAAGAGTTATGTTTTGTTATAATGAAAACAACTGGAATTTAATGAATCTCCTGGGTGTGATGGATTGATGTTTTTGGATGGTTTATTGCGGAAAGCACACCTAGGCTTCAGAGATTGGTCAGGTTTCTTATGTAGTAGCTTCCAGTATAGCCGCATGTCATTATTTGTCTTGACTAAGTAAGTTGTAGGAACCTGACCTGACGTGACTAGCAGATGTAGGGGATGTAGGTTGGTATTGGTCCGTCCTGAGGGCTCAGGTTTCTGCTTCTGAAAGGTTTCGTCTTGGTTTTCTCCCTATCATGGCACAAAATGAGTGTAATGGTAAGAGCGGGTTGACTGGGTCGTGCGGGTAAAGTGTACAACCCCTGTAGGGTGTATAAACTAAGTACTTAGCCGTGTCCCCGGTTATGGACAACCATGAGCAACTAGGCCTGGAATTGTTTGGAAGATCTCACTCATCCCAATTTCTTAATTACTAAAACTTGATGGGTGAACATGGGTTTAGGAGCATACGAAAGCTGAACTGTCTTGTTTCTACATGGGTTTATGCTGGTATGTCCTTAGAAGATTGTTTTTGAAGAAAGAAAAATATTTTGAAAGTAGGGAAAAGTTGTATTGCTTTTAGCAAATGAGCCTGAACTCCACCTAGCCAAATATGCATGTAGTTGATAGATCCTTTGTACTCATTAGTTCTACTTGCCAATACATTCAAAGTATTGACCATTCGTGGCTGCAACGTTTCATGTTGCAGGTTATATCGTTTCTAAGAGATCGTTATAGGTCGCGAGACTCCACTCAACGATTGTTCGCCTGTGGCACATTTGAAGGATGGAGATCTATCTTGTATTTGTTTTTCGCTGTGTACTTGAATAAATAATGTAAATTCTGGATCATATTCGTTGTGTTTATGATGCACAGTTATATTTGGTATCATTTTGTACTGTGTGTGCCAGTGAACCGATCCAGGGATTGGCACTATACACATGAACTCAGCCTTATCAGACGAGGGTGTTACAAGATGGTATCAGAGCTGTGCGTTGACTATAGGATCGTGACCTTAGAAATGGATTAGTAATAGAAGACCTCTATTAGGAGAACTATCATATTTTCTACTTACTAGAGTTGTTATATTTCTTGTCTATCTTTTTCAGAACCTCTCCTTATTCAATTTTTTTTAGTTGTCCATTCGTTTGATACATGTATGAGTGTTGCCTACAAGTAAAATAAGAAATAGGATGACACAAGTGAGCATCTCATCATGTTTGGTTAGATTTGGACCACCATACTATATCTCTTTAGGAGATCATCGTTATCGTGTTAGCATATTGATCTTATCAACTTATGTGGTATGACAATATAGGTTGTTTTCTTGGTTGTATTGAGCTATTTTGTGTGATGCTTTGTTTAGGATCAGTTAGTTTTGAACTCTAACGTTTCTGAAATTTTGATGAGGTTTTTAAATTAGTTTAATGGTGTAAATTGATTGAAATTCGTGATTTTACTGCTCCAGTTTTCTGCATGACCTGTTGTACCGCGCGATTTTTCATATTTTATTGTTAACTCATACAAATCTAAAAAAAAGGATCTGGAGCGTAATTACCTGTACTATATGCACAATTTTTTTTATAAAATTCCTGACGTGTTTAAGATGCCCAGAAAAATTCGTGAAACCTGCTGTACCGTTTTGACAGATTTTGTTTGTTGTTTATTTGTTGCTCTATTTCTACTCTAGTATTGTATCCAACCTTTTCAACCATTTTGTGGTTATATACTGCTAGTTCTAAACCACTGTAACATTGTATTACAAGTGTTTGCTTGTGTGTTGATTGGTCATGATTGTTTGCTTGTTTGTGATATTGATTGCTTCATATAGTTATGGGTAAAAATACTTCTCTTAGTCCTCTTCTATCTATACTCATCTATGCTATCCCAAACAAATGCCGTCTCATCGTCAACCCACTGGGATGGAGAGGTTGATAGCAGCACAGACACAACTATCACAAGTGGTGACTCAATTCATAACAAACAACAACAACCCAACCCAAGTGGATGCACTCACTAGGTTCCTAAAACTGAGGCCTGCAAAATTCTCAAGCGCACCTGAGACTATGATAGCACTTGATTGGCTGCGCTCAGTGAACTTAGTAACAGTTGGATGCACTGATGACGAGAAAGTGAGATTTGCTGCTCACTTATTTGTAGGACAAGCAGCTACTTGGTGGGATACATTTCAGATTACCCACCCCATTGATATAATCACCTGGGAGATGTTCGAGGAAGGATTCAAGACAAACCATGTCTCCTCTGGAGTTATCAGCCTAAAGAGAAAGGAATTCCGTGACCTGCGCCAGCACAATCACACAGTGTCAGAGTATATAGAAGAACTCACCAATTTGTCTCGCTATGCCTCGGAGGATGTTGACACTGATGATAAAAGGAAAGATAGATTTTTGGATGGACTCAGTGATGAGCTTTCTGTTCAGCTGTCAGTAGTTTACACTCCCACCTTCCAGGATTGAATGGACAAAGCTAGAATTCTTGAAGAAAAGCAGAGTCAAGTTGAGAAGCGCAAGAGAAAGCACAAGAACAACTATAACTCAAGACCGCATCGGAAGTTTTGTGCTCTCCATGATGGGAATGGAGGTTCTGAACATCACATGCATGAAGGCAATGGATACAACGACCATGATGGTAACGGATATCATCACCGCGAAGGAAATGGATGCCACCATAATGTCCACATGAGTCACAACCACAATTCTGAAGGAGGGAATAATCACAACCATGAAGACAACAATGTTGTGGAGCACAACACCAATCTCTTTAGGAAGGACATAAGAAAGGTTGGATGTTTCAAATGCAAGCAGAAGGGACACTATTCAAGAGACTGCCCCGAGAAGAAGAAAAACAAGGTGGAATGGTACAAGCCAAACCCATTTCAGAAGGGACATGTCAACCATGTCAATGTGGAGGAAGTTCTAAGGGAACCTGATGCCGTGATTGGTACGTTCCGGCTCAATACCTTTCCAGCACGCGTTCTATTTGATGATGGAGCATCACATTCCTTCATATCAAGGGAATTTGTGGATAGAAACAGAATTCCAACTGAAACCATTAACAAGCCCATCAAAATAAGCTCTCCCAGTGGAGAAATGGTAGCAGCTTTTGGATGTCATCAACTGAACCTACGGATTGGGGTACACGACTTTCCCACAAGCTTGAATGTGTTGGAATCACAAGGCTTGGACGTCACTCTTGGCAAGGATTGGATTTCTAAGTATGAAGGCCAGATAGATCATGCACGGCGAGCAATTTCACTCACAACCCTAGAGGGAAGAAGAATCAGATATAGCAGAATAACTGAAGTTGGAGAGGCCAGCTTGAATTCTCTTAAGGGGGTTAGCTCGGAAAGCTTACCCAAGGAGAAGAAGAGCTACACCAGACAAGAGGGTATCCTACGCCTATTTGCTAGCCATTCCGAATCTCGAGGACGAGATTCATCTTAAGGGGGTTAGTCTATCACATCCCAAGATTTTAGAAATTGAGACTGAAAAAAATTGTTTTTACATATCATTCATGTGCATTGTATTGCATACATGCAAAAATTTACAATAATTGAATTTGAAGACCTAAAACCCTAAATACTATGTGCTATTTTGCTCCTATTTGAGGAATAAATAAGGATTATATAAATCCAGTATTTTGAATAGGCAAAGTAATGCCAAACTACCATCCTATGTTGATCTACTTGAATTTAGGAAAAAAAAATGAAAACAAAATTTACTCCATTTAGAATTAGTATGAAAGAGTTATAAAAAAATACAAAATAGAAAATAGAAAAAATGAATAAGAAAAAAAATTACTACGCCAGACCAGCCAAACGGGCGGCCAACACGGCAATACGCGCAGCGCGCACGGCACATCAAGCGAGCGTGCAGCGAGCTCCCTGCCTCTCTACGTTTGTCATCTTTTTTTTTCTTTCTTTCCCTGCCAAGTGGAGCCCACCGCTTGTCCTCTTCGTTGCCAACACTCCAAGAAACGAACGCTATAGCAGTTTGTTCAAACTACGCGTAAAACCAGCGATTCCGAGTCAATTTCTTTGTCCCTTGGCCAATATAAGTACCCAATAAATATCTCTGACCTCTGCCTCCTCTTTTCCTAAAATAAATCTCGCCTGATTCCAGCCACAAACAGTCTAATCGGGATCAAATCCGAACTCGCTGGATTTTCTCGCTAGAGCTTCGAAAATCAAGGGCACGGGTCGATTTCGAGCTCCTATTCCTTCCCTTTTTCTCTGCTGTGATCTATTCGAACCACCGCATCATCTCATATTGTTTCCCCACTTTATGACACAGCCAATTGCCGTCGATTTTTCGCCGGAGTTCGCCAGAACCCAGCACGTGCAGCCGCAGTTCGTCACCGTTCTAGGAGAGGAAGGTAGTCACAGAGCATTCATACATGACCGCGAGGAGGTGGAGAACTTCGTTGTTTGCTTCGTCGCCGGCATTGACCACCAAAAACTCGCCACCATCGCCACCTGACCGTTTGCCGCCGTCGCCGTTGATCCCGCCGGTGAGCCCCGAAACTATTGTTCCCAGCCGTTAGATCCGATCTGGACGCCCCACAACAGATCCTTTAACCAAAGGGTTACCGACCAACAAGATCGTGTCACATGTCTGTCCCGTCATCGCCCAGGTCAGCAGCCACGTCACCATTGTCAACTGCCAGTCAACACCTATTTAATAATTGATTATGGAAATTGAATTACTTGGCATAAATTGATTTAATATTGTATAAATCATAATAAAAAATCTGTACATCTAAAAATATCATATAATATACCTACGGATTCACAAAAATATGTAGAATATTATTTTACTATTAGATCTGATTGGTACGGTATATATTTACTGTAATAATTTAAATTATTTAATGGACCTTTTAGACATAATAAATCATAGTAAAATATCTATAGATCATAAAAATACAAATAAGATGTCTATGGATTCCTAATTACGTATAAAACATTAATGTGTTGTTAGATCCAAATTTTTGTAGGGTAGAATTGCTGTAGTAATTTAAATAATTTTAGTGGATTTTTAGAGCATTAAATTCATAGTAAATAATTTATAGATCGAAAATTATGAATAATATGTCCCTGGATTCACAATTTCGTGTAGATATCAGATCTGGTCTTAAATATAATTTTATACAATGTAAAATATTTAAGTAATTTAAACTCTACTAAATAGTAATTAAATCATAAGAAAAGATCTACAACTCCGATTAAGGTGAATCCAATTGGTACTGGTTCATATTAACATCCCCTGTCCGGTAAACTCCAGAACCAAATTTAATACGACAACTAGAGCAGAAGTTTTAACAAAACTATTAAAACTTCTATATTGGCAATCAAGATTTAATAACAAATACCCTATTGCATCAAATGATCTCCTGCATGCATCATGTGATCTAGTAATGTTCAGGGAACTAATTACAACCAATGTGATACATTAAATCGTCATGCATGCATCTGTTCATCATTGTTTTATTGTATTGTGTATAATTGCATTGTTTTGAATGGTGTGTTTGTTCTGCACTTGTTTTGATCGATAGATTGCGAGGAGTCCAACGTTTGTGATTACGACGAGTGCAATCTTTTATATTGTGAGGATTATCTGATCGACTACATCTATAACAAGGGCAAGTAGAGCTATCATAAATGTCCTACTATTTTTCTTATGCATGTAGTATGATTTTCAGTAGTGATGCATGTGTAGGTGTTTTCACTACTATGCTATGCTATGACACCCAGGCATGATTGCCATATCTCCATGACTTAATTTTCCTTTGAGCCATCGTATTGTAGATGCTTAGCCATGCTTATTAGATACGCAAAAGGGAATTCATGATTGATTATGTTATGGAAGAGTTATGTTTTGTTATAATGAAAACAACTGGAATTTAATGAATCTCCTGGGTGTGATGGATCGATGTTTTTGGATGGTTTATTGCGGAAAGCACACCTAGGCTTCAGAGATTGGTCAGGTTTCTTGTGAAGTAGCTTCCAGTACAGCCGCATGTCATTATTTGTCTTGACTAAGTAAGTTGTAGGAACTTGACCTGACGTGACTAGCAGATGTAGGGGATGTAGGTTGGTGTAGGTCCGTCCTGAGGGCTCAGGGTTCTGCTTCTGAAAGGTTTCGTCTTGGTTTTCTCCCTATCATGGCACAAAATGAGTGTAATGGTAAGAGCGGGTTGACTGGGTCGTGCGGGTAAAGTGTACAACCCCTGCAGGGTGTATAAACGAAGTACTTAGCCGTGTCCCCGGTTATGGACAACTATGAGCAACTAGGCCTGGAACTGTTTGGAAGATCTCACTCATCCCAATTTCTTAATTACTAAAACTTGATGGGTGAACATGGGTTTAGGAGCATACGAAAGCTGAACTGTGTTGTTTCTACATGGGTTTATGCTGGTATGTCCTTAGAAGATTGTTTTTGAAGAAATAAAAATATTTTGAAAGTAGGGAAAAGTTGTATTGCTTTTAGCAAATGAGCCTGAACTCCACCTAGCCAAATATGCATGTAGTTGATAGATCCTTTGTACTCATTAGTTCTACTTGCCAATATATTCAAAGTATTGATCATTCGTGGCTGCAACGTTTCATGTTGCAGGTTATATCGTTTCTAAGAGATCGTTATAGGTCGCGAGACTCCACTCAACGATTGTTCGCCTGTGGCACATTTGAAGGATGGAGATCTACCTTCTATTCGTTTTCCGCTGTGTACTTGAATAAATAATGTAAATTCTGGATCATATTCGTTGTGTTTATGATGCACAGTTATATTTGGTATCATTTTGTACTGTGTGTGCCAGTAAACCGATCCAGAGATTGGCACTATACACATGAACTCAGCCTTATCAGGCGAGGGTGTTACAACAAACAACATAGACATGATAGTATCAAATAGACAAAACCATTAATCAATCTGACATAGTAATCTCAATATCCATCAGATCCCCGCAAACACAACATGCATGATTACAAATAGATTATATCTTGATCATGAACGGAGCTCACAGGATCTATACATGAAAGCAAAAGGAGGAGATACAACCATCTAGCTACTACATGGACCCGTAGTCCAAGGTGGAACTACTCACGCTTCATACCGGAGAAGAAGGCCTTCGGGATGATCTCCCCTCTAGAAGGGTGCCGGGAAGAGCTTCAGATCCCCCCGATCTAGGGACGATGGTGGCGGCGGCTATAGAAGGTTTCGTGGAGTTTTGATCGAGTTCTAGGGTTTCTGCATCGGGGGCTTCTTATAGGCAAAGAGGTGAGGCTGGGAGGCGGCCAGAGGGCCCACACCCTGCCCAGGCGCGAGGTGGGCCCACCCGTGCCTAGGGGGGTGAGGTGTCCCTGGCTCGCCTCTCCGTCTCTCCTATGGACTTCGTGTCGCCCACGGTAAAATATTGACTTTGGCTTTTGTCCCGTCCAATTCCGAGAATGTTGATTTTCTGCCTTTCTGGAACCAAAAACAGAAGAAAACAGGCAACTTACACTGTGGCAACTTGTTAATAGGTTAGTTTCATAAAATATGTAAAAACACCTCAAAGTATAGACAAAGCAAATCAAAGTAGATACTAAACAAGTATGGAGCATCAAAAATTATAGATACATTTCCGACGTATCACAGGGTCACACACTTAAGGGTAAGGAGCCCATGTGGATTCGATCTATGTGGTAGTTGGGGTACAACCTAAATGGGCCTCAAGAGTTGAGCCCAACTAAGTATGTATATAAGAGGAGCGACAGGGGATAGTCCCTAACATAGATGTTACTTCCTCCACTCCCAAATCAGGTTAGGAAGGATATAGCAATCCCCTGCCCGTGCTCCTTCCTGTACGTGTGGATGCCAGTAGAGGCATTGCACGTGCGGCGCTAGAGACAAAGGAGTTTGTGGGGATATGGCGAAGGAGTCTGTGGGGATCCAGAGGAGCTGTTCATAAGATTGATCGACACTACATCAATTGGCGCGCTTCATCGATAATCCACACCTACGCGTCTAGTGGTAAATCTCGTGGACTATTACCTGAGATGGATCTTGGGAGTACCATGTAGGATAAAAGTTTTGTTTATCTACCCGTGGCCCAACAAAGAAGTTGCGCAGTTTTCTGGGGCTAGCTGGTTACTATCGCAAATTTGTTCAAGGATATGGATCTTTCAGTAAACCGTTGACAAATATTTTGCACAAACATGTGCCTTTTGTGTGGACAACAATAACTGAATTGGCATTTCAAACACTCAAGTCTGCCTTAATGACTACTCTAGTTTTGGCTTTGCCTAATTTTAATTGCCAGTTCGTAGTATAGGTGTTGTGTTAATACAGAATGATCATCCATTGGCTTTTGTTAGTAAAGCCCTAGGCCCTCGAACTCGTGGTCTGTCCACTTATCAGAAGGATTATATTGCCATATCATTAGCTATGGAACAAGGGAGATCTTACCTTTAGCATCGGAAGTTCTTGATCAAGACTGATCATGCTAGTTTGGCTCATCTAACATATCAGCGACTACACACTCCCTGGCAACACAAAGTAATGTCAAAACTCATGGGCATTCATTATCGTATTGTGTATAAGAAAGATTCAGATAACAAGGTAGCTGACGCTTTGTCTCGGTGCACTCACCCTGATGCTGGGTTGTATGCAATCTCCAGCTGTCAACCAATTTGGATTACAGACATTGCGGATACTTATCAACAAGATGCTTATGCAAGAGGATTACTGCGGCGTTTAGCCTTGTCTACTACTGCTGACAACAAATTCACCTCCATCAAGGGGTCACTCGCAAACAAGATCGCATTTGGTTACCATCTAATACCTCTCTATAGGAAAAGTCATTAGAGAATTTTATTCCAGCCCTATGGGTGGACATTTAGGTATACCAGTGACACTGTGTAGAATAAGGCAGATATTTGCTTGGAAGGGTATGGCTAAATCTATGGAACAATATGTTCAAGCCTGCACTATTTGTCAGCAGTCCAAGACGGACATAGCTAAATATCCAGGCTTACTGCAACCTATTAAGGTACCTGATTCAGCCTGGCAGGTGATCACGATGTATTTCATCGAAGGATTGCCGTGCTCGAGATGGTTTAACTATATTCTTGTGGTGGTTGACAAATTCAGTAGGTTTGCACATTTTACTCCATTGGACATCCATTCTCAGCAGCTACCATCGCATCTGCATTTATGAAAACATTATACAAACTCCATGGTTCTCCAGAGCAGATCATATCGGACCATGATCGCATCTTCAACAGTAACTTCTGGCTTCAAGTATTTGCTTTGGCTAGTACGACTCTCAATATGAGATATGCTTATCACCCGCTGATGGATGGGCAATCGGAACGTGTTAATCAATGTTTGGAAGGCTATTTGCGCTGTTTTGCTCACGCTTGTCCAACAAAATGGATTTTGTGGTTGACCTTGGACGAATTCTGGCACAACACTAGCTTGCATTCAGCACTTGGTAAATCACCTATTGACGTGTTGTTTTCTAGGACTCCTCGCCATCTGGGAATTACACCTGCTAGCTTGTGTAATGTACCAGATTTGCAAGCCTGGATGGAGGAACGCCAATTGATGCAAGAAATCTTGTGCCAGCACCTAGATCGTGTTCTTCTGCGAATGAAGCACCAAGCGGATAAGAAAAGAAGAGAGCGTTCCTTTATAGTGGGTGATTCAGTTTTCTTGAAGTTATAGCCGTATGTTCAATCGTTAGTTGCTCCTCGAGCCCACCACAAACTTCTTTTAAAGTATTATGGCCCTTATACCGTATTGGAACGCATGGGTGAGGTGGCTTATCTATTGGGTTTACCTGCAACAAGTCATATTCACCATGTGATCCATGTGTCACAACTGAAGAAAGCAGTTGGTTTCAATGTTAAGGTACAACAATGAATACCTTCAAGATTGTCGTGGTACAGCAATGACAACAACTCGTGGTTCCAATGTTTAGGTACAAGAATGACGGAGTCACATGTTGTATGAACAAGGCATAGACATTGGTCAGACCAGAGGACATCAAGATGTACTTACATGAGACATCACAAGTAGATACAACATCAAGATTGTCCTTAGAACCGAGTTTGTTTTGATGATTGCCCAATCAAATCAAAGGCGTGGAAAGATAACATATCCACGGAGGACTTATTATCCTACTGCAATCCGAACGGAACTAAACATCCCTTTAAGGAGAACAAAGTTATGTAGAACTTCCATCTTACAACTCTCCAAGTTGTTGTTTAAGTTCAACCAACTAGTTCAGGTTATCTAGTACATATCCTTGAAGAAAGGAGCGGTTTAAAGAAACAACTTACTCAAGAACCTGACAACACGGTCATGTGGCAACATGGTGATACTTTTAGTAAGACATCCATAATATGACGACCACCGATATGTCACTTAGTTCAAGAGAGGAACTTGCTTGGTAAAGCAAGAAGATATAGTCGCAGAGGTTCGGCACAAGCCTAACTCTTTAACCAAAGAGAGTGCACTAGAATAGCGGACTTGGTAGCGCAATCATCCTTGGATCATTGATTAGATTAACCATCATGCTAGGAATGATATAAATGTCCTTAAATTTCAAAGCAACAAGAATTGCTAAGAATCTTAGATGACGACAACATTATGCACACGCAACATTCCTGAGCACAAAAGCTCAGAGGAAGGGTGGGTAAAAATGTGTAAGGGCATAACTTCATTAAGAGGGTCATGAGACTCAGCACGACCTCTTGATATAAAAGGGTGTGATACTTCAAGGTAGATCAGAACATAAACTAATCAATGCTTATTGATCTGCGGATTACAACACTTTGACCTGGTCTTTGAAATGACGAGGTTCTAGAGTTTGTTTGTCCTGACATCCCAAAATGGTTTTCCTTGAAGGACCATAAGCGTATCTTGCATTGGAAGATACCAATGCATTTACTACTTGGCTACCAACTGGTAGACAAAGGTCGGAAAACAAAAAGGGAAAAGAACATGCTCAGGATAGAATCCCGAGATGTAGATGCATAAGTCAACAATCTTCCGAAAACCGATGCATAGAAAAATTAAGGTGTGGCAGAGTCACGAGTGTAGGAGTGAGACTCACGAAGAGCACAATTATTGTGATCTTTTTGGTTCTATTAAAGAACATCTGCCATAGCATGTGGTAGGGAAAGTCCTTTATCGTCATTGTTCAATAGCGACAATATCCACAAGCTTGAAGGCTATACTAGAAGGTACTAGCCATCCTGAGATAATGTTTGAACATTTACAACAGGTGTCAATAATGGATCTTGGGTTAAAGGTCAGATTCATGTACAAGATTCACAACACCGGAATCTAGTACAATCGGGGATCTTAAGTTCAAGTCCAAGGGTTAAAACCCGAGAAAGGAGTAACTACTATCTTAGTAGCACTAAGGGTACCACAAGGTGGTAATCACGAGGTAACTTCCAAAAGAAGAAACAACTTCTAAAGTACCCGAACAAATAAAAGGAGGCACACGAGGCGAAAGGAAACCTCGAATCCTAGAGCAGGACACTATGGATCCATAAACATGATGTCGTGGACCCATAAAATAGAGAGATCATGATGGAAAGAAATCTCTCAAGTGAAACAGAACAAAGGGAAACAAAGAACACACACAACTGACTATAGAGAACTCAACTCTAGGTCAAATGGTTGAGAACCGACATGCCTGAAGAGGCACCTAAGTTTTGAAAGACTAGACGAGATAGCAAAACTTTTCCAAATCAACACAAGATAAGATAACCCAAAGTTAGAGAGAAACTGGATAAGGAGAAAAAGAAGCATACCAGAGTTTTCCCACATAATTTTCATCTTTGAAAATAGATTTCACAAATACTAGACTCAACATTGACCAATAGAAAGGTTTCCTACAGTCGGTACTGCTCTGATACCAAAACCTGTGACACCCCCGGGATTAGGGCTAGACAAATTCCAGACCTCCGTCTGATATAAGCCTAACCTAAATCTCGAAAGCGTATAGATGGAGAATTAATAACACAAAATGACCCTACAACACAAAAATTATTACAGCAAGCTCGTAAATGATCTAAGAACCAAAATATTACAAGCAGAGGTCACTAACCACAAACATCAAATGTAAGGTCCCCAATCTTTAATAAGATTGAGCCCCCTGTGTTTATAATGCTAGTCCCTGGATCAATAGCTAGCATCCACAGTTTAGATGTAATATCAAGAAACAAAGGTCATAATACAACTTTATAACCAGGAATAAAATAATTTTATTACATCAAACATAGCTCATTGGCTATTTACAATACATTGCAGCGGAATAACTATAGTCATGGGTCCTTCATCTTCAAAGTGCCACAGGCAGATGTTGGTTGTAGACTTTGTAATCCTAATCAATCAATATTCACTAAAATCAATCAAACCTGCAACATTACA
Organism: Avena insularis; assembly: GCA_023614405.1. Lineage (NCBI taxonomy): Eukaryota > Viridiplantae > Streptophyta > Magnoliopsida > Poales > Poaceae > Avena > Avena insularis. The sequence goes on along the minus strand of CM042687.1, from coordinate 234,828,470 downwards.
AGTTACAGCCACAAGGGTCAATACATTTGAATTGTATTGGCAAGTGATACTTTGGTAGTATAGTGGAGTCTATCATCTATATGCATTTGGCTAAGTGGAGTTGAGGCTTGCAATGCTCAAAATAGATTTTTCCCTATCATTTTGAAAATACTAAGTTTTTGTTTGGCAAAAACTTTCCCAAGGCATCTACCAATCAAAGACTGAAGATCCACTCAGGGCATCTACCAATCAAAGACTGAAGATCCACTCAGGGCATCTACCAATCAAAGACTGAAGATTTGCTTGGCAACAATTATTGCAAAAACTTTCCCAAGGCATCTACCAAACAAAGACTGAAGATCCTTCTCGAGGCATCTACCAATCAATGACTGAAGTGCTTGGCAAAATCATTTTTCCCAATCTAAGATTTCAAGATCCTTGTACCAAGCCATCTCTCCATCAAAGATTGAGGAATTCACACAACCCTTGTTCACCCAAAAGTTTTAATTTAGAAATTTGAATGATGAGATTTTTGATTGCTTCCATGTCTTGATGCTCAAATTGTCCTTTACCAGGGACATGGCTAAGTACTTAGGTTTTACTCTCTGCAGAGGTGGTGCACTTTTCCCACAAGACTTGGTTTCCCAAGACAAAATCTTTCAGAAGCATTCCCTTAGACCATCATGGACGCGTTCCAACCTATCAAACACTACCACCCACTGTCCATATGGCTAAGTTCTTGCAACCTATATGATCATGGCAGAGCCCATATTGCCAAGTGGTTGCACTTGAAGCTTCTCAACATTTGACATCTCAAATCTCTTTGTTTCCTGGGTGGCCATCCACAAGTGAGATACACTAAGGTAAACCATAAACATGGGCCTTGTGAACCACTCAACCAAAAACCACCTTGCAAGTCCCAATCCACCCAGGAGATTCATTAACTTAGTTGTTTTATTAAACAAAACATAAGTCCACAGACTTAGTAATTTTTTCATAGCATGAATATATATTCCACCCAGGTTTTCTATTAGCTAGGATAAGCTTGGTAGTAATAGGATTCTTAACTTAGGAAGATTTCCACTAAGGTTTCATCTACTAGGTGCTACTATAGCAAGGTCTATACTTTAGCAAAATAAAAACCATGCAAGTTTTACTTAGCAAAAACACTAATGCATAGTGAAAATAATGGGACAAAAGATATGAAGCATCACTTGCCTTTTTGGTAGAGGGTATAGGTTCACTCCTTGATCTTGCTAGTCTCACACTTCACTACAAGTCAATCAAGCAAACACAAATTCAATTCACATTCCAAACCAAAGTCAAACAAACAATTTCTCACACACAAAGTAATGGGATCTAAGTCATGCATAAGCATGCAAATGTTGGTTCTATTGTAAGGATGGTCTTCACTAGGCTTCTAACTTTGTAAGTTCCAAATTGGTCATTTACCAAAATGGCAAAGTCATTTGCAAAGAGGGTCTCTATTAGATTCCTAAACTTTGTAAGATCCAAAATGGTCATTTACCAAAGTGGCAAAGTTAAAGTAATGCATGCAAGCATGCCAAGCTTTGTTTTGTTTGAAAAAGTGGTTCCTAATGGGTCATAGGCATTGGAGTACACCTAATGGTCATTTTGTCAAGTGGCAAAAGTCACTTGCAAAAGGTTTCACTATAAAACCATTTTCAAAACAAGGTGTCATTCTATGGGGTGAAGAAATATTTTTACTAAGGCACTAACCTATAGGGTTCACCAAATGAGTTGCTATTGCAAAACTTGGTGTTTGGGTCAGTAGGTTTGGTCTAAACCATTTTCTCAAAGTTTTCTTTACAAAAACATTTTTGTAAACAAAACAATAGTTTTGTTTGGCTAGAAATGGACTAAACTAATTAATCCATTCTAATCTTTTCCAAAAATCATTTTCCAAGACAAGGTTGGTTCCTAGGGTCAGTAAGGTCACAACAAACCAATTTGCAAAGGTTTTAACCTTAAAAACATTTTTAAACAATTTTTCTAATGTTAGCAAGCACACAAAAGAATCTGCAAAATAAAACAAGCTAACAGATACTATTTGCTAAACTAAGGGGAGTGTTGGTTAGAGCTTGTTCTCCTGAATCCAACGACATAAAATTTGTAATTTTTGGACGTGTGGATCCCAAGATACAAGGGTTTGAAGTTTGCAAATAAATCTGTTTTCAAATTTCTTTTAAACAGATCTAGTGCCACGCGTCGTGTTCCTATTGGTCGGTACCGGTTCGTCTGGATCGAGTGATACAAACCGCTGGATTTAAAGGGGCAGGTGCGGCTCAGATCAACGCGTACCCCTTCGGTTAGTCATTCTATCCAAGCCATCAGATGCAGATCTAACGGTTCCTATTGCCCTGGCCAAAAACTGGCGGCGGAGCGGTGGCTACCGGCGGCGGAACTGTCGGTCGACGACGGAGGCGATGCTACAGGGGGTGAGGGAGAAAGAGGGGTTGCTCACCAGGCTCAGGGGGTCACGGCGATGCTCGGGGAGGTGTTGGTCGGGCGAGGGGCGCTCGGGGGCAGCTGCGATTGCTCGCCGGAGTTCGTGGCGGCGTCGGGTGCGTCAGGTGGTCGTCGTGGACGGAGCTGTGGTTCACTCCAAGGCAAGGTGAAGACATGGTTAGATGCGCGGGTCCAAGGCAAGGTCGTGTGCGTGAACGAGGAGTGAAGGGGCGGTCTGGTCTTACCGGTGGGCTTCGTCGGAGCGGAGGCAGACGGTGGTGATGGGTCGAGCTTGTCGAAGACGGTGGTCTGGGTCACGCGCGGGCGAACCAGGAGTACTAGGAGATGCGTGAGGTCGAGAGGAGTCCACTCGCGTGAAGTAGAGGCAGAGGGGTGGTCGGAGTTGGCCGGAATCGCTGCGACAGCTCGTCGGAGACGGCGGAGTTGCAGAGAGCAATTGCAGGGGCTCCCGGTGGAGTGTAGAAAAGCGAGGAGGTGCTGGTGCTTAAATGGGCGTTGTTGCTGGACTGAATCAACGCGGCAGTAACGAGTATTGATGCGAGCTTTAATCGGCAGAAAACGCCGGTGGTGATTGCGCGCGGGGAACGGAAGGGAAATGAGCTGGAGGGAAATTGGGAAGGAGACAGAGGCGATTAATGGGCTTGATCACAGAGAGGAATCACGCAGCGTTACTTCGAATTTAAACCTGAAGGAATCATCGGCAGGGCGAGGAAGAACTGGTCGTGAGGTTAGGGATGACGAACAGGAGAAGTGGGGCATGCTTGTCAGTGAGAGAGGAAAGTTTCAGGTGGGCTCCAGTTGTCATTCATCACATGGTCTGTTTTATGTAAGGAAAAACGGTTCGGGGAAGGAGTAAGAGGAGGTGGGGTCGTCTCGTCAGCGAGTGAGTGAGAGGGAGAAGGGGGCCACCGGTCAGTCTCTGTCTGAGTAAGTTTCTGAGTAAGAAAATAAACGCTTCGGGGAGGGGGAGAAGACAGGGCTAGACTGGGCCTTAGTGGGCTGGGCCTTTCCTATTTTTTTTCTGTCTGAATCTTTTTCTTTTTCTAATTCTTTTCTGTTTTGAATTTCAATCAATTAATCAAACAATCAAACAACACTCAATCAATTCAAACAATCAACAAACTTTTCATTTGAATTTGGTTCTGTTTATCAACATAATCCAAATCTCAAAATGAAATAATATTTTTATTTATTTTAGAATCCATTTAATAATTAAATAAAAAATGGATCTTTTAGTTATTTATTTAATAAAATTTCCATTTGAAATCCAATTATTTTCAAAACCAAACCAGAAGGTTTTATTTGAAAAATAAAAGAATACTTGGAAACTTATTTAAATAAATAAATAAGTTTTGGTGTTTAATTAAAATGGGAAATCCTTTACTTAAATAAAATTGGATATTTAAATCCTTATTATTTTATTTAAATAAACCTTTACTCATTTTAATCAAAGCAAAACCTTTTAATAAAAGATTTCAAAGTAGTAATAAAATACTTGGTGTTCACTTAAAATGGGAAAAGCCTTTACTTAAATAAAATTGGATATTTAAATCCTTATTATTTTATTTAAATAATTCTTTACTCATTTTATCAAAACAAAATATTTTATTACAAAAGCTTGGCCAAAATTAATTTGTCTCACCTTTTCATTTGAAAACAAAGTCTTTTATTAAAAGATCTAAATTAGTGTTTCCAAAACAATTTATTTTCCTTTTATCCTTATAAATCCCTTTAGGATTATTTGTTCACCATTTGGTATGGGTTTTAGATGAGAGCTTTAAAGGCTTTGGAAATTCAATTTCCTTATCTTATTATAGTCATAAGATTTTTTCTATGGTTCCAACTAAGTGAAACCAATCTCTATGGTCTTACTTGATCCTTTGTGATTATTTGTTGATCGATTTGGTATGGATCAAATCCATAGATTTGGAGATACTTTGGAAAATGATTTCCTTCCATTAGGGTTTAGGGATTTGGATTTATTTTCCAAGTGTTCAAATTTCCAGATACATTCATTGAGGAATGCATTTTCCTTGATTTGGATTTTTGTTGAATTCAAACTTCTTCCAAAGTTTTCTCAAGATGGGATTTTAAGTCTCCTTTTAGAAACAAAAGTTTCTTTTCACCCTGATTTTCAACAAAAATTTATTTTGTTTATTTATTTTTTACATTACAAGATTTGGAAAATCTTGGGATGTGACATCAAACAATGGAAGGCAAATTATGCTATTAAGTTAGCAAACTTAACAAATGGCCTAAGAGGCCTGAAGCATAATGATGACGTCCAATCCATAGCTCCCAGACTGCTGACTGGGCACTCCAAACTACTCGTCGATGTCGATGCCGTGAAGAAACTCATCTTCTATGGTAACACTTAATCTGCTACAAAAGTATCAACAAAGCAAGGGTGAGTATAGGGTGTACTCCGCAAGACTTATGGCTGGTGGAGTTATTTTGCATAAAGCCATCTTTGTTTTGTAAAACAAGAGGGAGAAGAATCTCGACTAATCAGAATATTGTAAAAGGGGATAAGAGAGCAGTATCACTAGCTTTGATCATCTTTTGATATCCACCGAATCATCATCAGCTAAACCTATATAGGATCACCCCCTCGATCTCTGAGAAATCATCCTTAAGCACACATTACTTAACTTGCCAAGTTTTACGATTAGGTTAAAGTTCTCTATGATCTTCATGTCCGTTCCCAAGTCGTCCATATCCGCGGACACGGCTTTTCGAAAAGATTAATAACCCTGCAGGGGTGTACAACTTTACCCACACGTACTAACCTTCTCTTAATGCCAGTACATTAGCCCTCTTCCTTGGAAGGCCGACACAGGATGGTTAGACACGACCTTTACCTTGCTTTCGCCGAGACCATGAGTCACACACTAGGGAGATGCCGTTGTAACGGGTCGAGTCCCGAAGCCGGTCCCTAATGATGTGTGTGGGGTTCAAGATTACGGATGTTGGGCATCTCTTGTTCCCGGCCACACTTACCTACCTGTTATGAATGCACCTCCTTCACCTCCATTCAAGAACAACCAAGATGCATATGTCGAATGGAAAGCCCGAACTATGTGACTCATGGAATCTACTAGGCAAGTTAGTTGGTCGAGGTGGTTTCCAGGCCCCGTGTGGCTGTACGCTCGTCTTGGTTCAAGAGGCAAGAACATCGGGTTCTAGGGGTGGCAAGTATGGGACTGCAAAAACCACAACCCACTGCGGCCTCCCATACAAGCCTTAGCATGTTTAACTTTCATCTCTGAACTTACCACATCATCCTGTCAAACTAGGTTCATTCACAGCTCTGATTCATCAACCGGATGGACGAGTAGTAACAACTAAGCATGGCTAAGCACAACAAGTGTAATAGCTCTAGCAACGCTACACAAGCCAAACCCTAGTTATGCTAGGAGCAGAGGATCAAGGATTATAGGCTTCAAAGGTAACATGGACTAGATAGGATTACTCCATCTATCGATAAAAGACTTTGGAATCGTATGCACATGGCAAGAATGTAAATACTTTGAAAGCATAGGATTCATATGTATGTGTGGGGCTTCCCTTGCCTTTGCCAGTTGATATCCAGAAAGCAGAGTTCCGGACACCTGGTACTTGACTTGGTTATAGTTGGTCAAGTACTGGTCTTCGATCTTCACGATGTTGATCTCGGTCTTTGATCTTAGACTTGATCTCGATATCGTATTCTACCGGGGAAGAACCAAACACCGGAAATAAAGGGAAACAATCAACACATGGCATTGATGCAATTGCTCAAGCAAGGATGATGATAATGACAAGTTAAATAGCATTGATATAAACCCCTAAGGCATGCTTGATAATTTAATCAGGGTCCCGAGGGGTGCAAACCCTAAATCGGAGAAACCCCGGATGCATATGAGAGGGTTCATTTTGTCTTTCTAATTAACTTGGAAATAAAGTTGTTTAACAATCCATGATTATAATGCTATTGGACAGATCTTATTTTTCTGAACATTGATATAATATTTGTATTTTTCTGATTTAAAATGAATTAGTTATGAATTTCTCCAATTTTAATTCATTTTAAATCGTTTTTGGAATATTATAAAACAATTTATATTTTCGGAATTACTTTTACATTTTATTAAATCAGAAAACATTTCTGAAAATGTTTATTTGACTTACAACAGGGGCCCACATGTCAGTTATTTATTAATTACAGAAATGAATTACAAAAACATTTAAAATAAAAGAAAAATGGTTATGACATCATGATGGCATCATCATGATCCTGCTCTCAGATCGACGACGGGCCGGCCGATAGAGAGCTAGCGGGAGGATGCTGATGGGGGCGTTGGAAAGAGGAGAGCGAGGCAGTTCTGGTGGTGGTAGCGCCACCTGTTTTGGGTCACCGAAGTTTGGCCAGTGACGACAATCAACGGCGGTGCTCACAGGTGCCCGCTGTAGAGGGTGGTCTAGCGCGCGAGGGAGGAAAGAGGGGGTTCTATTGAACTAGGAGCTCACCTTGAGCATGCCAGGAAGGTCAGGTATGACGGAGGAGGACGAACAGAGGGAAATTGGCGGCGGCCGAAATTGGGGACGGAGATTCCGATTGGGAAGTCTGGGGCTTCCTCGGCTCGCACGGTTGGAGGATAAGACCGAGGAGAACATGGCGGTCACGATGGCGACCTCGTAACAGCGCCGGGAGCTCAGGAACGGCGGGACGACGAGGTACCTGAGGGATCATTTCTGGCCAGAAGAGAAATTGGGGATAAGAGGTGATCTTGGGTTCATCCAAAGGTGCGAGGGGTCTTATAGATGCTCAGAGAGGCGGTAGCACGCATCGTGGCGCCGACGGGGATCCTGGCGTGGCTGAACGACGACAGCGAAGACATGCAGCAACTGCTGCTCGGCGTCCTTCTGGCTAGAGGTTGAAGAAAAGAGAAAGAAACATGAAGGGGTACCGGGCCAGGGAATTGGGCTAGGTGGGCTAAAGCTGGGTCGCAGAAATGTTCCAGGAGGGGAGGAGGGGAGTGGGCTGCGGCCTGGTTCTCTCTCCTGTCTATTTTTTTCTAGAAATCCTTTCCTTTTTCCTATTTCTATTTTTCTCTTTGGTATTTCAATTTCAAATCTATTTTGATACATTTAAAAAAAATACTAGAGCTTTTACAACATATTGAAATATTGCGGAGACCCTTTATAACCATTTAGGTTCCATACGTTTTGCAGTTTTCAAAATTTCAACACCATTTGAAATGTTTCAAATAGAGAGAGCGAAATAGGGTTTAGGGTTTTGGTTTTGTTCCTCTTCTTAATGCAAAATTTATCAAACCATGTTATGCATGATATGCTCATGATGCACAAACAGATCCTAATTATTATTTAATAAAACTAGGGTTGTTACAATTCTATCCCCCTTAAAAGAATCTCGACCCGAGATTCCTAGGTAGGAAGATAGAAGGAATAGGGTTACACTAAACTTCGACGATCTTCTCGAAGAGGTTGATCCATGCCACCATGATGAATGGACGAAGCGCTTCGCAATCTTCGAGGTGGCTGCTCACACTAAGGAAGAGAGGGAATGTCACGAAACCACAAACTGAGTATCTCGTGGTCAACTCATGGATAGATGTTTAGCGAACATCTCTAAAGTGAACAAACATGAAACACGTCAAGATAACAGAGGAAACAAAAGGAGAAGGTTTCAAGGTGACAGATAATTGGTCTTCATAAGGATTGAGACCATGGAGCTTGCAGAAGAGTTTTAACTTCTGAGGAAAGGAGACTTCCAACAGATGGAAGAAGATACACAGACTTCAAAGGGTAAACCTCTACTAAACATCTTAATAGAGATTTATAGGCGGTAAAAGATAGATACCAACAAAACCAAGTTGTTGAACTACTTTTGACACAGAAGGTTCACTCTTTCATTCAACATGGAGAGGACTCATAAGAGTCACAAGGAACATGTAACAAGAGAAACTATTGATTACCAAAATCATGGTCGCTCTTCAAACATGTTTAAGAAAGTGGAAAGAAAACTCTTTATTCATCCAGGTATATCCACATCTTTGCCGAAGATAGTGATTTCACTTTACACCTCCAAGACGAATAGTTAAAAAGATTCCTGATGACACAATAAGAAAGAAACTTCATTCTTAGACTCCAAGTACTTGGCATAACGAGATGCTTGCCATCATAAAAGGGTCTGGAGGATTGACCGAGAAACATTTAGCAACTCTACTTTGAATGTTCTCCTTGAGGTTTGAAATACGGATATCAGGATACTGACAAGCCTTTAACAAGTCATCAAGTAAAGGTCAGACTTCAGATCCAAAGGAAGCCATAATATCAACTCCTTTGATAAATCATAGAATATGCCTCATGAAGAGTGGTTATTATTACTGATTCAAGAGAAGGTGACAATAGATCTTCCGACTAATTGTGCCAACCAATACACCAATCTTTTCGGATATCCAGAAAGACCTATGTCAAAACCTTGCGGAACACCAACCATCATTGCTGCTTGAAATTCAGCTTGGGTTAAGTGGAAAGATACTTCAGACTCAGCATATCCAAATAGAAAGTGTGCAACATTTACCACAGAGGTAAAGTCACTAGATTCTCAAGACATGGACTTCAATGTCAAGCTCTAAAAGATGATCTAGATTGCGGAACCCATGTGATAGCAAGTTATCAAAAGATAATTGCATCTACATGAATTGTTTGCCATGAAACACAACTGAATCCTGTTTAGTAAACAATTAGGAGGATATCAAAGTTTTGTTGGACTTCTTATCTTCCGTGAACAAATCAATCAGTGGCTTGGTGTGCTTGGAGGATCTTCTCGAGATGTGAAGGTATCAACCTACCATATCAGGAATACCTCGCACATGATTGACTAATTTGAAATGATTCCTGGAGAAACAAAGATAACTCTACTCAGATCCATGGCGACATCTTTCAACATTTTGCGCGTGAATCGAAGAAGGTTACTTCTAACATCTAGAACACATACTTCAAGATAACACGAAGATGGTTCTTAAAAGTTTCCAACATTATTGCCAACTATTCCATATGAGTCTGATATAACAAGGAGAAGTTAAGAATGTCATCGATGGGCCCAATAACAAACTTATCTATACACTCCAAGATGACGGAGTCACATCTTGTATGAACAAGGCATAGACATTGATCAGACCAGAGGACATGAAGATGTACTTACGTGAGACATCACAAGTAGATACAGCATCAAAATTGTCCTTGGAACCGAGCTTGATTTGATGATTGCCCAATCAAATCAAAGGCGTGGAAATATAACATATCCATGGAGGACTTATTATCCTACTTCAATACGAACAAAACTAAACATCCCTTTAAGGAGAACAAAGTTGAGTAGAACTTCCGTCTTACAACTCTACAAGTTGTTGTTTAAGTTCAACCAACTAGTTCAGGTTATCCAGTACAGATCCTTGAAGAAAGGAGCGGTTTAAAGAAACAACTTACTCAAGAACCTGACAACACGATCATGTGGCAACATGGTGATACTTCTAGTAAGACATCTAGAATATCACGAACCACCGATATGTCACTTAGTTCAAGAGAGGAACTTGCTTGGTAAAGCAAGAAGATATAGTCGCAGAGGTTCGGCACAAGCCTAACTCTTTGACCAAAGAGAGTGCAATAGAATAGCGGACTTGGTAGCGCAATCATCCTTGGCTCATTGATTATATTAACCATCACACTAGGAATGATATAAATGTCCTTGAAGTTCAAAGCAACAAGAATTGCTAAGAATCTTAGATGACAACAACATTACGCACACGCAATATTCCTGAGCACAATAGCTCAGAGGAAGGGTGGGTAAAAATGTGTAAGGGCATCACTTCATTAAGAGGGTCATGAGACTCAGCACGACCTCTTGATATAAAAGGGTGTGATACTTCAAGGTAGATCAGAACATAAACTAATCAATTCTTATTGATCTGCGGATTACAACACTTTGACCTGGTCTTTGAAATGACGAGGTTATGGAGTTTGTTTCTCCTGACATCCCGAAATGGTTTTCCTTGACGGACCATAAGCGTATCTTGCATTGGAAGATACCAATGCATTTACTACTTGGCTACCAACTGGTAGACAAAGGTCGGAAAACAACAAGGGAAAAGAGCATGCTCAGGATAGAATCCTGAGATGTAGATGCATAAGTCAACAATCTTCCGAAAACCGATGCATAGAAAAATTAAGGTGTGGCAGAGTCACGAGTGTAGGAGTGAGACTCACGAAGAGCACTCTTATTGTGATCTATTTGGTTCTATTAAAGAACATCTGCCATAGCATGTGGTAGGGAAAGTCCTTTATCGTCATTGTTCAATAGCGACAATATCCACAAGCTTGCAGGCTATACTAGAAGGTATTAGCCATCCTGAGATAATGTTTGAACATTTACAACAGGGGTCAACAATGGATCTTGGGTTCAAGGTCAGCTTCATGTACAAGATTCACAACATCGGAATCTAGTACAATCGGGGATCTTAAGTTCAAGTCCAAGGGCTAAAACCCGAGAAAGGAGTAACTACTATCTTAGTAGCACTAAGGGTACCACAAGGTGGTAATCATGAGGTAACTTCCAAAAGAAGAAATAACTTCTAAAGTACCCGAACAAATAAAAGGAGGCACACGAAGTGAAAGGAAACCTCGAACCCTAGAGCAGGACACTATGGATCCATAAACATGATGTTGTGGACCCATAAAATAGAGAGACCGTGATGGAAAGAAATCTCTCAAGTGAAACAGAACAAACGGAAACAAAGAACACACACAACTGACTCTAGGGAACTCAACACTAGGTCAAATGGTTGAGAACCGACATGCCCGAAGAGGCACCTAAGTTTTGAAAGACTAGACGAGATAGCAATTTTTTTCCAAATCAACACAAGATAAGATAACCCAAAGTTAGAGCGAAACTGGATAAGGAGAAAACAAAGCGTACCAGAGTTTTCACACATAATTTTCATCTTTGAAAATAGTTTTCACAAATACTAGACTCAACATCGACCAATAGAAAGGTTTCCTACAGTCGGTACTGCTCTGATACCAAAACCTGTGACACCCCCGGGATTAGGGCTAGACAAATTCCAGACCTCCGTCGGATATAAGCCTAACCTAAATCTCGAAAGCGTACAAAGGGAGAATTGATGACACAACAGTGACCCTACGACACAAAAAATATTACAACAAGCTCATAAATGAGCTAAGAACCAAAATATTATAAGCAGAGGTCACTGACCACAAACATCATACAACGGAAGGCAAATTATGCTATTAAGTATAGCAAACTTAACAAATTGCCTAAGAGGCCTGAAGCATAACGATGACGTCCAACCCATATCTCCCAGACTGCCGACTAGGAACTCCAAACTACTCTTCGATGTCTATGCCATGAAGAAACTCATCCTCTATGGTAACACTTAATATGGTGCAAAAGTATCAACGAAGCAAGGGTGAGTACAGGGTGTACTCCGCAAGACTTATGGCTGGTGGAGTTATTTTGCATAAAGCCATCTTTGTTTTGTAAAACAAGAGGGAGAAGAATCTCGACTAATCAGAATATTGTAAAAGGGGATAAGAGAGCGATATCACTATATTTGATCATCTTTTGATATCCACCGAATCATCATCAGCTGAAACTATCTAGGATCACCCCCTCGATCCCTGAGGAAGCATCCTTAAGCACACATTACTTAATTTGCCAAGTTTTACGATTAGGTTCAAGTTCTCTATGATCTTCACGTCCATTCCCAAGTCGTCCATAACCGCGGACATGGCTTTTCGAAAATATTAATAACCCTGCAGGGGTGTACAACTTTACCCACACGTACTAACCTTCTCTTAATGCCAGTACATTAGCCCTCTTCCTTGGAAGGCCGACAGAGGGTGGTTAGACACGACCTTTACCTTGATTTCGCCGAGACCATGAGTCACGCACTAGGGTGATGCCGCCGTAATGGTCCAAGTCCCGATGCCGGTCCCTAATGATGTGTGCGGGGTTCAAGATTACGGATGCCGTGCATCTCTTGTTCCCGGCCATGCTTACTTACTTGTTATGAATGCACCTCCATTCAAGAACAGCCAAGATGCGTATGTCAAATGAAAATCCTGAACTATGTGACTCATGGAATCTACTAGGCAAGTTAGTTGGTCGAGGGGGTTTCCAGGCCCCCGTGTGGCTGTACGCTCGTCTTGGTTCAAGAGGCAAGAACATCGGGTCCTAAGGGTGGCAAGTATGGGACTGCAAAAACCACAACCCACGGCGGCCTCCCATACAAGCCTTAACATGTTTAACTTTCATCTCTGAACTTACCATATCATCCTGTCAAACTAGGTTCATTCGCAGCTCTGATTCATCAACCGGATGGACCAGTAGTAACAACTAAGCATGACTAAGCACAACAAGTGTAATATCTCTAGCAATGCTACACAAGCCAAACCCTAGTTATGCTTGGAGCAGTGGATTAGGGATTATAGGCTTCAAAGGTAACATGCATCAGATAGGATTACTCCATCTATCGATAAAAAACTTTGGAATCGTATGCACATGGCAAGAATGTAAATACTTTGAAAGCATAGGATTCATATGTATGTGTGGGGATTCGCTTGCCTTTGCCATTTGATATCCAGAAAGCAGAGTTCCGTACACCTGGTACTTGACTTGGTTATAGTTGGTCAAGTACTAGTCTTCGAGCTTCGACGATGTTGATCTCGGTCTTTTATATTAGACTTGATCTCGATATCGTATTCTACCGGGGAAGAACCGAACACCGGAAATAAAGGGAAACAATCAACACATGGCATCGATGCAATTACTCAAGCAAGCATGATGATAATGACATGTTAAATAGCATTGATATAAATCCCTAAGGCATTCTTGATAATTTAATCGGGGTCCGGAGGGGTGCAAATCCTAAATCGGAGAAACCCCAGATGCATATGAGAGGGTTCATTTTGTCTTTCTAATTAACTTGCAATTAAAGTTGTTTAACAACGCATGAATATAATGCTATTGGACAGATCTTATTTTTCTGAACATTTTGATATATTATTTGTATTTTTCTGATTTAATGAATTAGTTATGAATTTCTCTAATTTTAATTCATTTTAAACCATTTTTGGAATATTATAAAAAAATTATATTTTTGGAATTACTTTTACATTTTATTAAATTAGAAAACCTTTCTGAAAATGTTTATTTGACTTACAACAAGGGCCCACATGTGAGGTATTTCTTAATTACAGAAATGAATTACAATGCCAGGAGAGCGAGGCGGCCTGATGACATCATGATGACATCATGATGACATCATCATGATCTTGCTCTCAGATCGATGACGGGCCGGCCGATAGAGAGCTGGCGGGAGGCTGCTGATGGGGGCGTTGGAAAGAGGAGAGCGAGGCGGTTCTGGTGGTGGTAGCGCCGCCTGTTTTGGGTCACTAGAGTTTGGCTGGCGACGACAATCAAGGGCGGTTCTCGTAGGTGCTCTCTGCAGAGGGTGGTCTAGCGTGCGAGGGAGGAATAGAGGGGGTTCTATTGAACCAGGATCTCACCTTGATAATGCCAGGAAGGTCAGGGATGACGGAGGAGGCCAAACGGAGGGAAATCGGCGGTGGCCGGAGTTGGGGATGGAGATGCCGATTGGGAAGTCAGGGGCTTCCTCGGATCGCACGGTTGGAGGATAAGACCGAGGAGAACACGGCGGTCATGATGGCGACCTCGTAACAGCGCCAGGAGCTCAGGAACGGCGCGACGACGAGGTACTTGAGGGATCATTTCTGTCCAGAAGAGAAATTGGGGATAATAGGGGATCTAGGGTTTGTCCAAAGGTGCGAGGGGTCTTATAGATGCTCAGAGAGGCGGTAGCACGCATCATGGCGCCGATGGGGATCCTGGCGTGGCTGAACAACGACGGCGAAGACACGCAGCAGCTTCTGCTCGGCGTCCTTCTGGCTAGAGGTTGAAGAAAAGAGAAAGAAACATGAAGGGGTACCAGGCCAGGGAATTGGGCCAGTTGGGCTAAAGCTGGGCCGCAGAAATGTTCCAGGAGGGGAGGAGGGGAGTAGGCTGCGGCCTGGTTCTCTCTCCTGTCTATTTTTTCTAGAAATCCTTTTCTTTTTCCTGTTTCTATTTTTCTCTTTGGTATTTCTATTTAAAATCTGTTTTGATACATTTTAAAAAAATACCCTAGCTTTGACAACATATTGAAATATTGTGGGGATCCTTTATAACCATTTGGGTTCCATAAGTTTTGCACTTTTCAAAATTTCAACACCATTTGAAATGTATCAAATAGAGAGAGGGAAATAGGGTTTAGGGTTTTGGTTTTGGTTTTGTTCCTCTTCTTAATGCAAAATTTGTCAAACCATGTTATGCATGATATGCTCATGATGCACAAACAGATCCTAATTATTATTTAACAAAACTAGGGTTGTTACACAACGTGTCATCGTTGGCAGATTGGTGGCTCACGACGGCAAGCCAAGTTCCGACTCAACATCACAAAGGATGGAGCTCAATTGTGTAGCTGTTTTGGTGGATCACGTGGAAGGAGAGAAACGAGAAAATTTTCCAGCAACATGCCTCGCTGCCGCACACGGTTCTATCTAGATTTCGTGATGTCCTCTCGATATGGCATCAGGCTGGACATATCAAAACCACGCTGCTCATCGGAAGACCACGCGAGCCCATCTATGGGGCGTTTGGTAGTCTGTATGGGATTTGGGGCTCACCAGGGCATGTTCACGGCCAGCAGTGCCACACACATACAAGCGATGAATCATCTTTCGAATTTCATTTGGTATCCTACATGTAGATTTTTTGCATCAGGACAAATACAGAACTCAGTTGTCTGGTTGCTTGCGGTGATCTTGTTCTTCTTGCTAGATGGCTACGATGGAGATGGAGGGTAGGGGGCACCTGCACTGACTGGCGCAACATCCGGCGAAGGTGATGGATGACGACGAGTTGTTCCTAAACCTCATTTTCAACCACATCTTCAAGCTCATGTACGTGCAATTTGAGAAACTACAAAGGGATCCCTATACCTCCATCAAAATGCAAAACTTGCAACACGAAAATTATGGGGAACAACAAGATCAAGATATTCTTCAAAGAAAACTTCAAACGATTACTTTTGTGTGACAAATGTGAAGAAAAAAGCCCAAAAGATCTCCAACTTTTATCACAAACCTGAGAAGATACAGTTCACCAACCTCGAAGACATTGGTCCGAATGGAACCCCATCATCGATGCACATCTTTTTAATGTAGAGCTCGACTAGATTTGAAGCTTGTATGTTTTAATCACAAGTTGTGAAGTGATACGTTGGAAACGTATCTATACTTTTTGATGCTCCATGCTTGTTTGGTATCTACTTTGCTTTGCTTTGTCTACACTTTGAGGTGCTTTTTACATGTTTTCTGGTACTAACCTACTAACAAGTTGCAACAGTGCCAGATGCCTATTTTCTGTTGTTTTTGGTTTCAGAAAAGTTAGTAAAGAAATATTCTCTGAATTGGATGGGACAAACGTCAAAGTCAATTACTTTCCGTGGGGAACAAGAAGTCCAGAGGGGATCCGGAGAGACCAGCCAGGGCGGCCAGACCCACCCTAGGCACGGCCAGGGGTGGGCCCGTGCCTGGTTAGGGTTTGACCCCCCTGGTCGCCTCCTCGGCCTCCCCCTTCGCCTATAAGAAGACCCCAATGCAGAAACCATAAGAACCCGATCAAATATCCACGAAACCGTCTGTAGCCACCGCCACCATCGTCCCTATATCGGGGGGGGGGGGGATCTAAAGTTCTTCCCGGCACCCTGCCGGAGGGAGATCATCTCGGAGGCCTTCTCTCCGGTATTATGCGTGAGTAGTTCCACCTTGGACTATGGGTCCATGTAGTAGCTAGATGGTTGTATCTCCTCCTTTTTGCTTTCATGTATAGATCTTGTGAGCTCCGTTCATGATCAAGATCTAATCTATTTGTAATCATGCATGTTGTGTTTGCGAGGATCCGATGGATATTGAGATTATTATGTTGGTTTGATTAATGGTTTTGTCTTTATGATTCTATCATGTCTATGTTGTTTGTGATCTTGCATGCTCTCCGTTGCTAGTAGCTATCTTGGCCAAGTAGTTGCTAGTGACTCCAATATGGGGTATTTATGCTTGATAGTGGGTTCATGCCTCTAGTTTCCAAGGGAAGTGACAATAATCTCTTCGGTTGTAGATGTGATGTTGCTACTAGGGAGAAAACAACGGTCTCTTGTTCATGGAACATGTGGACTGTTTACCTTACACACTTTGCTTAAAGCAGTTGTCTGTTGCTTGCAACTTAATACTGGAGAGAGTTCAGATGATAACCTGAAGGTGGACTTCTAGTCATAGATGCAGTTGGATGGTGGTCTATGTATCTTGTTGTATTGCCCAGTCGAATCTCATAGGATCTTTCTGACTAGTAATTGCATTGTTATGCCTTGCTCACTTCCTGTCAATTTCCCTGCTGTAATTTGGTTACCCTTCATGCCATGTTGTTTATCTAAGGAGAGCACCTCTAGTGAACTATGGACCCCGGTCCAATCTTTACCATTGATACATCTTCCACTGTTACTTGTTTACTTGCTGCAAACCATTACTTTCCACACCATACGTTTAATCCTTTGTTGCAGCAAACCGGTGAGCTTGATAACCTCACTGATTCGTTGGGACAAAGTCTTGAGTTTGTGTTGTGCAGGTCTCCACGTTTCTTGCAACACCTTTGAGACATTTCCTTCCTCCTTCAGGTTCGATAACCTCGGTCTCTACTGAGGGAAACTTGCTGCTGTGCTCATCACACCTTTCTCTTGGGGTTCCAACAAAGTGTCCCACGTCAACACTGGGTGCACGCATTAAGATTTCTGGCGCCATTGCCGGGTACTAAAGGGACATCAAACTTCTTACTCCCTGTCAAGCATAAAGGCGCCATCAACAAGATTTCTGGCGCCATTCCGGGGAGGCTAAGGACGTCTTCACAAGGGGAGTCCTTCACTTCCTTTCTCTTTACTTTGTTTTTAGTTTTCTTTGTTTATTTTGCTTGGTTTTGTTTGCCTCTTTTCAAAAAAAAAACCCTAAAAAATTAGTCTAGTTTGGTTTGCTTTCTTTATTCAAAAACACAAAAAAATTAGTTCCTGCTCTAGCTGCTGCTGTTTTTGGCTTGCCCACCTTTGCGAAAATGAACTCTGCTGAGAACACCAAGTTGTGTGACTTCACTAGCACCAATAACAATGATTTCCTTAGCACACCTATGGCTCCACCTGCTCCTGATGCTACCTTTTATGAAATTAAGCCTGCTTTGTTGAATCTTGTGATGAGAGAGCAATTTCCTGGTGCTGGTTCTAATGATCCTTCTGCCCATCTCAATAGCTTTGTTGAACTTCGTGAGATGCAAAAGTATAAGGATGTAGATGGAGATATTATTAAGCTCAAGCTTTTTTTCCTTTCTCCTTGAGATAAAAAGCTAAAGAATGGTTGCTATCTTTGCCTAAAAATAGTATTGATTCTTGGACTAAGTGCAAAGATGCTTTTATTGGAAAGTACTATCCTCCTGCTAAGTTTATATCTATGAGAAGTGACATTATGAAATTTAAACAACTTGATAGTGAACATGTTGCTCCATCTAGGGAAAGAATGAAATCTTTGGTTAAGAATTGCCCTACTCATGTACTCACTGCTTGGATGATTATCCAGACTTTTTATGGAGGTTTGAATTTCTCCTCAAGAAATCTGTTGGATTCAGATGCTGGAGGTACCTTCATGGGCCTCACTTTGGGTGTTGCAACAAGGCTCCTTGATAATATGATGGTTAACTACTCTGAATGGCATGTTGAGAGAGCTCCACATGGTAAGAAGGTAAATTCTGTCGAGGAAACTTCCTCTTTGAGTGAAAAGATTGATGTTCTTATGACTATGCTTGTTAATGGGAAAGCTCCTCTAGATCCTAATAGTGTTCCCATAGCCTCTTTGGTTGCTCAAGAAGAGCAAGTTGATGTGAACTTCATTAGAAACAACAATTTCAACAACAATGCCTATAGGAATAATTTTGGTAGCAACAACAATTATAGGCCTTATCCTCCTAATAATGGCAATTCCTATGGAAGCTCTTACAATAATGCTAGAAGTGCCCCCTTTGAACTTGAAGTCATGCTCAAGGACTTTATTAGTAAACAAACCACTTTCAATAAGACTATAGAGGAAAAGCTTTTAACTGTTGAGAAAAATATATCCTCTTTGTCTGAAGCTCAGTCTTCCTTGATTAATAAAATGGATGCTAAACCAGAAACTATGGAAAACACCTTTGATACTGCTCATGCCATACAAGTTACTATTGATGAAAATGTTAGGCTGTTAGCTCAACTTCTTGCTAAGTGGGAAAGGGAAGCTGAAATTGATAGAAACAATAGTGTGTGCCCCATCACCACTAAACCACAAGTAGTCCCTATTCCTCCTCCTACTATGCCTAAGCCTATGGAGCCTACTACTAGTGATGCTAAGTTTGAGTTTGATATTGATGGTTGCAATATTTCTGAAGTGATTATGTTCTTGCAAAAGCTTGCCAGGAGTCCTGATGCTAGTGATATGCATGTTGCTTTCACTAAACATATTACAGATGCTCTTGTAAAAATTAAGGAAGAAAAGATAAAAACACAAAGCTTCTATTCCTAGGAAAGTAGAAGATAGTTGGGAACCCATTATTAATATGCAAGTGAATGACTTTGACCTCAAAGCTTCATGTGATCTTGGTTCTAGTGTCTCTATTATGCCTAGGAAGATTTATGAAATTCTTGATTTGCCACCATTGGAAGATTGTTATTTAGATGTCCCACTCAATGATAATGCTAAGAAGAAACTCATGGGGAGTATTAATGATGTTCTCATTATGGTTAACAATTCTTATGTCCCTATTGACTTCTATGTTTTGGATGTTCAATACAATGCTTCTTGTCCTATTACTTTGGAAAGACCTTTTCTTAGAACAGTTGGTGCCATTATTGATATGAAAGAAGGCACCATTAAATATCATTTTCCATTCGAGAAAGGTATTGAACACTTCCCTAAGTTTCTTTTTGCTCCTCCTTTGAAAGCAAGGTTTGATGGTAATGCTTCTTCATTTGAAAATACTTGATTCTTCTTGCTTCTTGTGCCTAACTTAAAGGCGTTAAATAAAAGTACTTGTTGGGAGATAACCCAAGAGTTTCATTGAGTCTTGGAAGTTATTACTTCAGTAATGACCTCTCCTTACCCTTTTTTTTTGCTTTTTGTGCCAATAATGACCTCTAATGAGAGGGAAGTAAGATTTGGGGAGTTGCTGTCCCGAAACAGATTTCTGTCCTTCACCAAAAACATTCGTGAGGAGTCTATGTAACTCAGATTGAGCTCATAATTTACGAATAAATCCCCCAGTATGTTAGATAACTTTCTTTACTTCAACACTTTATGATTTGAGCAACAGAATATGTTCGAAAAAATCAGTTTCTACCTGTTGGTCTGTTTTGACAGATTTCTGCCATTATTTGCATTTGCTTCTTATTGATTCCTTTTTGGGTTCTCTTTAGGTGAATTGAGATTTTTGAGGGAGTTACTATAGTAGCTTGTGTTTTTAGTGAAAAGACTTGCTGTTCCAAAGCTTTTCCAGAGGTCTAATATCTTTTGAATAAACTAATGTTGCTAATGAAGATTGTGTAAAGTTTTGTATGAAGGAAAAATTTCAGGTGTAGAGATAGAATGATGCAATGAGATGAAGAATGGACAAAAGCTCAAGCTTGGGGATGCCACCATGCTGTCACCCCAAGAAATATCCAAGAGTTACAAGCGTCAAAGCTTGGGGATGCCCAAGGCATCCCCTTCTTTATCAATAAAAAGCTCAGGTCAGTCTAGACACTTCGTTTTTATTGTTTCATGCACAATTGTGTTGTTCTTGGAGCGTATTAGTTTACATTTGCTTTGCTTAGGTTGTTTATTTTGCTTGAATAAATAAGTTTGGACCCCCGTTCTCGCTGTGTTGTTTTGGAAATAAGGTTCTTGGTGTTGGAAAGGAGTAGTAAGTTCTTGCTTGAAGTGCAAGAGGAGCTTACATTGACTGTGATTTAGACTTTAGCATGACATGCTAGGTGTTGTTTTGTCATTATGCTTAGTGATTATCTCTATAGTATTTCTTGTTCCAAACAATTGGGATTGCTTAGTATGCCTTGAATAAATTATGCATTGTTTTAGCATGCAAAAGCATAGTATTGTGGCATTCTCCTTTGATGCTTTGCTTGGGTTGACTTGGCACATGCTCACACCATGTTATGACTATGACAAGTCACCATTAGCCTCTATGATCATTTAGTCCTTGACTTGTGGTACCACTCTTTGCTTTGATTAGTATGCTTTGTTGCTCTGCATGATTATGGCCATTATGATCTCTTAGTTGAGTGCTCCCAGTCTTTTGCTAGCCTCCACTTGTATGAGTAAGTTCTACTCATGCTTCCAACTCCCAAGAAACCAAGTTTTTCCAAAGTGTCCACTATAAACTCCTATGCATGGTGTGTTACACCATTCCAAGTATATTCCTGTTTTCAACTATCTTCCAATTAAAAACTATTTTATTATGTGAAAACTTAGTGATTAAAGCCCTCACGAACTTGATGGCACACTTTATATTCTTTGCCCCTAATAAACTTGAACAATTGTGACAACTTTGTTGTATATGATTGCACTTATAAGTTGGAATTAGCAGAACTGTGCTGTCACGGGGAACGTTTTCAACATTGCACTTGTACTTTGTACTCAGTTGATATCATGCTCTTTTGTCTATGGATGTCACCGGTGTGAAATAAAGAGGGAACTTGTAAGTCCATGGAGTTTGTATTCTGTGTTAGAGAAACGCTTGGGCCGCTAGCCTAAGCCATGCCTAATCATGGTGGAAACTTGCAGCATCACCATAGTGACATCTATGAAGCATTCTTCTTATAAAAAAGACACATTGAAAAAATAGGAAAGAGAGAAAAACACCATATTCCCATGGTACATAAGAAGATTGCTGAGATGCTCATTGTCTACTTGCCTTGTCATTTTGGTTATGGGAAAGCTCCTGTACCATGTGCAAGGGATACCCCGTTGGCGGTTCTCAATGATATGCAAATACTTACAATGACAAGAACTTACTTGGGCCCAAAGTTGAGTATGCATGAGGTGTGGCCCTCGTATTCAAGGGACTTGAGATTGCCAACTTATACTTTGTTAAGCATATACTCCATCTTTGCCACTTTAACCTTAACCACTTCAAGATGTTTATGATAGGGGCAATGAGGGCTGAAAGCTAACAAGTACCATAATTTTTGGAAGCTCTTTTTGAAACTTGTAATCCCTTCTTCCTTTATAAAAAAGGCCTTTCTTCCACCACAATTGAGTCTCCACCTTCTACCTTTAGGCACCATTAAGAGAGCATAGTTGTCATTCTGTGTGCAGTGTTCCAAAGCTTATTGATTGATGCATATTGTGATATTACTTGTTCTTGCGCTATTTTTTTCTAGTCACCCTTGTGAACTTTGAAGGTGTCCTATGCATCTACATTTCTACTCTATGAGGGACAAGCTGATTGCCACTATGCTATGTTTTCTGTATGTGAAACAAACAAACGTTTTTCATTGCATATTATTCATGATCTTTGTTTGTAGCTTGACATGTTGCATGCATGGTTACTATGCCCTATTGTTAGAACTCCATCTTTCAAGCACATGTTCAGAGTTCTTTGATCCCAGCTTTCAATGCTTGCAAATGGTTGGATCTTTATTGTGAGGGTGCATGTCACCTCAAAAATTATTCTTTTATCACTTACCTACTCGAGGACGAGAAGGAGTTAAGCTTGGGGATGCTGATACATTGGAAATGTATCTATAATTTTTTATGCTCCATGCTTGTTTAGTATCTACTTTTCTTTGCTTTGTCTACACTTTGAGGTACTTTTCACATGTTTTCTGGTACTAACCTACTAACAAGTTGCAACAATGCCAGATACCTGTTTTCTGCTGTTTTTGGTTTCTCGGATTTGGACGGGACAAACGTCAAAGTCAATTACTTTCCGAGGTGAACAAGAAGTCCAGAGGGGAGTCAGAGAGGCCGGCCAGGGCGGCTAGACCCACCCTAGGCGCGTCCAGGGGTGGGCCACGCCTGGGAAGGGTTTGACCCCCCCTGGTCGCCTCCTCGGCCTTCCCCTTCGCCTATAAGAAGACCCCGATGCAGAAACCCTAAGCACCCGATCAAATCTCCACGAAACCGTCTATAGCCACCGGCACCATCGTCCCTAGATCGGGGGGACCTAAAGTTCTTCCTGTCACCCTGCCGGAGGGGAGATCATCCCGGAGGCCTTCTCTCCGGTATGATGCGTGAGTAGTTCCACCTTGGACTATGGGTCCATGTAGTAGCTAGATGGTTGTATCTCCTCCTTTGTTCTTTCATGTATAGATCTTGTGAGCTCCGTTCATGATCAAGATCTAATCTATTTGTAATCATGCATGTTGTTGATACGCCCAATTTGCATAACTATTCTATATCATAATTTACCTCTATTCATTGATATTTGTCTTATTATGAGGTATTACTTATGGCTTTTCATCTGTTTATGCATGTTGGATGATTCCTGGAGGATGGACCCGATGCGGATTACGATGGAAAAGAAGGCATTTCGGTGCAATTTCACGAAGATCAGACAGATACCAGAAAAATATGGAAACATATTATTTTACCAGAAGACGAAGGAAGACAGAAGGAGGGACGAAGATGGGCCTCAGTGGGCCCACACACCCCTAGGCACGGGACCACCTGACCTCGCGCCTAGGGCAGGTGTGTTCCACCTGCCCGGCCTCTGACTCCTCCCCTTCGCCTATATCTTCCCTTCGAAACTCTAAGGCTCGGGGAGCGACCACAAATAGATCCGCCTCTAGGGGGCGGAAAACACCGAGAGAAAAGATCTCTCCGGCAGACAGATTTCTATCGGGGGAGTTCCTTACCGGAGAGGGGAGACCGTCGCCATCAACACCGTCATCAAGCTAGGCTTCATCGGGACCATCATCATCATCATCCATACCATCATCTCCACTAGCACCATCATCACTTCTCCGTCCCGCTGTAAAAATTGTGTTGGATATTGCTTTAGTTCTTAGGGGAAACTTTCTCGGTGTTGATTAATATTGTAGTTGATGCTTGTGAGTGGAACCATTGGATTACTGTTTATGTTCAGATTGTTATCCATTATCATATCATCTTTGATCTTGATCCATATTATGTCTTGTGAGTATTTCGTTTAGTTCTTGAGGACATGGGAGAAGTCATGTTGTTAGTAGTGAATCTGTGATGAGTTGTTATTCAATGGTTTAGTATTTAAGTTGTGGTGCTATTCTTCTAGTGGTGTCATGTGAACGTCAACTACATGATACTTCACCATTTATGGGCCTAGGGGAATGCATTGTGTATTTGGCTACTAATTGCGGGGTTGCCGGAGTGACAGAAACCTGAACCCCCGTTAGGACACCTTTGCACAAGGGAGCACATGATCTCAGAGTTTAAGGCTGTGGTTAGATTAATATCTTAATTACTTTCCTGTAGTTACGGATGTTTGCAGGGGGTTTAATCACAAGTATGTATTAGTCCTAGGAAGGGTGGTATGTTAGCACAGGTTCACCCACACAACACTTACGAACACCAGAGAAGAGTACTCAGCTATTTGAAGCGAAAACACTTGACAGAATTCCCATGTCTCCTCGAGAACGTTTGGTCCTTATAAGTATTTCCACCGGCTTGTACTTTGATAAGAAAGGATTGGGCCACTTGCTCCGTTTGTTTGTTACTTCTGTTACTTGCTCCTTGTTTTGTTGCCTTGTCAGAAAACCACTAAAAATCCGTTTGCTAAGTATTCACAGGGATTTCCTGCTCCATACCACTGTTCAGCACCATCTTCTCCTCATTGGGATCGACACTCCTATTTATCAAAAGTACTATGATACACCCCCTATACTTGTGGGTCATCAAGACTATTTTCTAGCACCGTTGCCGGGGAGTGTAGCACTATTGAAGCGTGGAGCTGGTAAGGGAAACTTTCACTGTGAGTATTGCTTTTTTACTACTTGTTACTTTGTTTCTAATATGGATAACCCACTTGGTTTTCTGTTTGGGAAAACTACTACCACTGCTAGGATAGTAGATGAACCACCTCCTGTTGAGATAGATCCTTTTAAGATACCTAAAAGTATTGTTAATCGTGTTATGGATAATTTGGGGATGGAACTGTCCATCCCTGTGATCACTTGCTTTTTATCCATGAATTATGCGGGTTGTTTAAGTGTGCAGGTATCACGACTGAACAGGTGAAGAAGAAGTTACTCTCCATATACTTGAAAGGGAGAGCTTAGGAATGGTATAAGCTACTGAAGAATGGACAATCCATGGAACGGGAGGAGATGTCATCTCTCTTTTACTCTAAATTTTATCCTCCCAGTGAGATTCATAAGGATAGAAATCTTATATATAACTTTTGGCCTCTTGATGGAGAGAGTACAGCTCAAGCTTGGGGGAGATTGAAGTTACTAATGCTTAAATGTCCTATTCATGAACTCCCTAACAATATTATTCTCAATAACTTTTATGCTAGGCTTTCTCTTCATGATAAAGATTTACTAGATGCTTCTTGTGCTGGATCATTCACACGTATGAAGGAAGAAGCTAAATAGGATCTACTAGACCGTATTCAAGAGAACACTGAAGCCCGGGAGAATGACAAAGTAAGAAAGTCAGGTATAAACTATGATTATGAATGCATTAAATCTTTTATGGGAACTGATAACTTCCGTGATATTAGCAATGAGTTTGTCTTGATTCCCAAAGTATTGCCAACTATTTTAAGGCCTTTGCCTCTTACATAGAAATTCCCAAGAAAAAGTGGAATAAGTACCATGCTCCTTATAAAGATGTTGTTAGCCATGTTCCAGTTAGAAGTACTCAAGTTTGTACTACTAATCATATTGTGCCTGAACCCCATGTTGAGAAAATGCCTTTCCCAGCTAAGGTAAAGGAGTATTCTATGATTATTAGCGCAAATAACAAGGGTACAATGAAAACTGTGGATCCTGGTAAGCATTTGAGTGATGAACCTGTGGTAGCTATTGTGAAAGACACTGTCACTAGAAATATAGAGGATGAGAACATTGTATTCTATGAAGATGCTTCTAATATTATCTCTCATCCTAGTAAGGCTAGAAAAGCTTCTGTGCTTTCTGTTAAAATTGGTGATCATTGCTACTATGGTTTATGTGATATTGGTGCTAGTTCTAGTGTTATTCCTTATGAGCTTTATAGGGAAATTATGCATGAGATTGGCCCTTGTGAGCTTGAGGACATTGATGTGGTTATTCACCTTGCTAATAAGGAGACCATTTGCCCCATTGGCATCATAAGAGATGTGGAGGTTCTCTGTGGTAAGATTAAGTATCCTGCTGATTTTCTAGTGCTTAGTTCAGCAGCTAGCAAAACTTGTCCCATAATTTTTGGTAGACCTTTCTTGAACACTTGTGGAGCTATTATTTATTGTAAGAAGGAAAAAGTTTTAACTAAGTTTGATGGATAATCTTATGAGTTTAACTTTTCCAAATTTGCTAAAGTTCCTTGTGAAAATAGCTTGCCTAATAAAGATTTCAGGATGGAACAACTTGCTTCTATTGATCTAGTCTATGACCTTGGACCTCCTTTTGGTGACTGTAAGTATGCTTATTCTGATGATAAAGTTGTTTCCAGTGGCAGTTATATTGTCAACTTTATTTAAAGTGCTACTGAAAGTTATTATGAGAGAGGGAAACATGGTTTTATGCATCTCAATGATGTTAAGTTTCCCCGTTTTATGTTGAAAGCTTTAAAGTTGCATCTGTTTTGTCTTCCTATGCTTGTGGCTTTTTGTTTCAACAATTTGTTTTCTCATGATACCCCCATGCATAGGAACTGGATTAGACTCAAGTGTGTTGGTTATTTGCTTCTTGATGCTCTCTTTCATTTCAGATATATATATATATATATCCTATGTGAGCATCTTTGGAAGTCTCAAGCCCAACTTAAAGGCATTAAAGAAAAGTACTTGTTGGGAGATAACCCAAGAGTTTTGTCGAGTCTTGGAAGTTATTACCTCTGTAATAACCGCTCCTTATCCTTTTTGTTTTGGTTTTTGTGTCAAGTTCAACTACTTTTGTGAAGTAGAGGAGTTGTGAAAAGTGGGTGTCCAGGGACAGATTTTTGTGCTATATTGTAAACATTCGTGAGGGAGCTCAGTACTTCGGATGGAGCTGCATTTTTCTGTGCTTGTTCTCCAAGTTGTTACCCAACTTTCATCGGTGCTGCACCTTTTGATCTGAGCAACAGAAGGTCTTCGAAAAAATCAATCTTTACCTGCTGTTCTGTTTTGACAGATTTCTGCCGTCACTTGCATTTGCCTCTTACAGAAGATTTTGTTTTGATGGGTTTTCAGTTGAAGTGTGTACCAAAGGTTTGTTGTTTTTTCTTACACTAATGTTGTCATTGACCTTGTGCAAGGGTTTTGTAAGAAGGAAATTCTCAGGAGAAAGAGAGAAGGAATCTGTAGAGTTCGTCTTTGAATAGGTAAAAGTGGTGAAAACTGAAGGTTCGTGAAACCCTAATCTTTTTATATTTTTGATGTTTTTAATACATAAGGGAAGTTACGAAACGAAAATGAAGAGGAAACAGAGCCTGGGGTGGACAAACCCACCCCAGGCATGGGCCCAGCCTAGCCACGCCTGAGGGGGGTTGTCTCCCCCTCGAACTCCGACTCCGTCTTGTTTCCGTGTCAAAACTTCCTTATGCATTGAATCTTCATAATATATAACCCCCCCGGGTTCTTCGAGGTTCGTGCATCGTGTTCTTGTCGTGTTTTCGTTTCGATCTGTTTCTGTTAGGAAATCTTCTCAAGTTTAGAGCACCATGGCCTCCGCCAATAAAAAAGGCAAGAAGCCCGAGGAAGAAGAACCTGAAGTCCCAAAGGAAGAGGAGATTCCGGTAGGTTATGAAGGAGACATGGAGGAGGACAAGCCACCGGAAACCCACGCTACCGTCACAAGCATTGGTTTGGTGGCATGACCTACCAATCTTAAGAAGACAGCACGGATGTCTACATGTAAGGTTCCCAACCTTTAATAAGGTAGAGATCCCTGTGTTTACAATGCTAGTCCCTGGATCAATAGCTAGCATCCACAGTTAAGATGTAATATCAAGATACAAAGGTCATAATACAACTTTATAACCAGGAATAAAATAAATTATTACATCTTACATAGCTCATTTGGCTATCTCATTACAATGCAGCAGAATATAGCAATAGCATGGGGTCCTTCATCTTCAAAGTGCCACGGGCAATCATGTTGGTTGTAGACTTGTAATCCTATTCAACGCACTTCACTAACATCAAACAAACCTGCAACATAATAAGTTGCAGCCACAAAGGTCAATAAATTTGAATTGTATTGGCAAGTTTCACTATTATGTAGAAGTAAGTGGATCCTATCATTACATGCATATTTGGCTAAGTGGGGTTTAGGCTCTTTTGCAGAAAGCAATATAGTTTTATCCTATCTTTTCAAAATAGTTTTTGATCTTTTGTCAAATCTTTCTGAACTTCTTGGAAAACTCCAAGTGCTTCTAATCCCTTGTTGTCACCATCAAGTTTTACTTTGAGAAATTGGAATGTCGAGATCTTCCATAGCTTCAGGCCTTAGTTGCTCAGTATTGTCCATAACCGGGGACACGGCTAAGTACTTAGAATTTGATCTTCTGCAGAAGTTGTACACTTTACCCACATGACACAATCTCATCTTGATGCCACCAGTGGCCGCTGGATTAGTACTCACCAAGATGGAGTACTGGCAGATTGAGAATGTGACAAAGTCTTTCCATAGGAGTCCTCCCAATACACAATGCTAGCTTGTCATACCAATGTAGGGTTTCAAGTTCCCTTACACAATCCTAGTTAACCTGAAGATGCCAATGCATGGGTCTTCCACTATGTAGTTGACTAAGCCAGAGCCCATTTAGCATGTGGCTGTACACGGAAGCCAATTGTGAGAAACATGTTCAATCTCTAAGTCCCTGGGTGGTTTTCTTCTAGTGCACATACAAAAAGAGATAGCCATATAAACATGGTTCCTTTTGTTGCCACCTTGTCCATCCTTGAGTATCCTTGTCCACCCAGGTGGTTCATTGAGTACTTGTTTTATTATATAAAACATATATCTTTTCAACTCTTCATAAAATCATAACATGTATCCCATCCCAATATATAGCAGGGCTAAGCATACTACAACTACAATGTTTCCACTAAGGGAGATATAAGGGTATCCTATTAGGATTTAGCATAGCATAAAATATATATTAAAACTTTCCATGCATGTTACAAAATCCACTAAGTGTAATGAAAATAGTAGGACTTGGATGATAGTGTCACTTGACTTTTTAGTAGAGAATGTTGGTTCACTTCTTGATCTTGCAAATATCACACTCTTCTAACTTCACTACAATTCAATCAAGCAAACACAAATTCAACTAGCATTCCAACCAATTTACCACACATAAAATAATAGAAACAAGGTCATGCATGCAAGCATGCAAAAGATAGTTTTATTTGCAAAAGTGGTTTCTACTAGGCTCTAAACATTATAAAGTTCAAGGTAGTCATTTACTAAAGTGGTAAAACCATTTGCAAAAAGGTTTTCTCTATAAACCATTTTTAAATCAAATCAATATTTTATGTGTTTGAAAATGCTTTTAGTAAAGCAATATTCTTTAAAGAGTTCACCAAATATATTTTAATTCTCAAAACTTGGTGTTTAGGGTCAGAAGGTTTGAATCAAACCATTTCCCAAAGGTTTCACCCAAAAATCATTTCTAAAACAAAAACAATATTTTTATTTGACTAGAAATGAGCTAATTCAATTATTTACTCCTTAACTTCACAAAATACATTTTAAAATCCATAAGTTGGTTCCTAGGGTCAGTAGGTTCACAACAAATCATTTTGCAAAGATTTCACATTAAAATTATATCTAGAACAATTTTTATATTCATAATAAGCCTACACAAGTTTCTGCAAATTCAACCAATTTACCAGAAGCAAAACATTAAAAAAAGTGCATGGTTGCAAAGTAAATGTTCCACTGAATCCATTGATATAAAATTTTCAAAATTTGGACGTGTAGAACTAAAGTTATGATTTTTACAAGTTTGTAATTCAATCAGATTCTATTTCTGTTTTTAAACCAAACCTTGTCCACGTGGCGCGTTCTAATTGGCCGGTACCGCTTCGTGCGGATCAGCCTCTGTGAGTCATTGGATCTAACTTAAATCGCTCGGCTCAGATGCGCTCATACCCCTTCAGTTAAAATCTAATCACAGCCAGACGATTCGCATCGCACGGCTCACAGCAGCTCGACCAAGATCTGGCGTCGCTGGCGGTGGCGACGGCCTTGTCGATCGAATGGCGTCGTGGTGGTTACAGGAAGCAAGGGAAGAAGAGGAGGTGCTCACCGTGCTCGCAGAGGGTTGGTGAAGCTCGAGGTGGCGCTGGCTTGGCGAGGGGCGCTCAGGAACGGAGACGATTGCTCGCCGGAGTAGCTACTGACAACGGGCGGCTCTGTTTGCTGTCGGAGGTGAGGCTGCAGGTCGCCCTAAGGCAAACGGATGGGGGCATTAGACGCGTGTTGATCTAGGGAAGATGGGAGCATCAACAGGAGGTGCTGGGGCGATCTGATCTTACCGGGGGAGTTCGCCGGAGCCAATGCAGACGGCAGCGACACTCAGATGAAGATGAAGCCGACGTTTCGGAGCGCGTGCGAGCGAACGAGTGGCACGGGGAGATGCGCCAGGGGGTGAGGAGCGAGCTCGTGTGCAGTGGGAGGCGAGAGGCGGAGGGGTGTGGCCGGAATTGTTCAGAGACGCTCGCCGGAGCAGTGGCGGTGCATGAGGAAATCGGGGCAGCCCTGGGGCAGAGAGGAGGCGCTGTTTGGGAGGAAAGTTAGAGGAGAGAGGGGCGCTTATACACGCGTGGTCACCGGAGGAGTTAAGGCCGTCATCAACGCGAATTCAACGCCGGAGTTACTGCCAGAAACAGCGAGGGGGAACGGTCGAGTGGAGACGACGACGTGGTGGCGTGGGGCCGGGCTGACAGTGAGAGGGAGAGAGAGGGCACGGGGTGCACCTGTCTGCGACGCTGTGGGTGTGAGATTGAGTGAAAGAAAACGTTTCGCTGGGGGGTGAAGTTGGGATGCGTGTGGGCTGGACTGGGCCTGTTTGCTAGACTGGGTCTATTTCACTTTTTTTTATACTGAAGCTTTTTCTTTTTCTATTTGATTTTCTGTTTTGATTTTCAAACAAACAATTCAAACTCCAAATAAATTCAAACCTTTGCCAAACTTTGTGTCATTTTTAGTTCTGTTTAACTACACAAATCAAAGTCCAAAACAAAAATAGTTTTTATTCTTTTTAGGATCCATTAAATAATTAAATAAAATAGACCCTAATTATTAATTCAAATAGGATTTTATTTATTTTAAACTCTATTTGAAGTCTAAATATTTTTCAAAACCATTTCAGTAGGTTTTATTTGAAAATATAAAACACTTGGAAATCTTATTTAAAATAAATTAACAAGTTTTAGTGTTTATCTAAAATGGAAAAGCCTTTACCTTAATAAAACTGGATATTAATAAATCCTCATTATTTAATTCAAATAAACATTTACTCTTTTAATCAAAACAAAATATTTTATTTCAAAAGCTTGGCCAAGATTTAATTTGGCTCTATAAAATAATCCTTATTTATAATTCTACCTCTTCTTTTGAAAACCAAATCTTTTTATTAAAAGATCCAAAAATAGTAATTCCAACTATTAAAACTTTATTTATTAATTTTTTATCTTTTTAAATCCCTTTAGGATTTTATTTGATCAAAATAGGACTTTATGTTTCCAAATGGAATCAAAAAGTTTCTTCTCACCCTAAATTTCAACAAAGTTTTATTTTGTTTATTTATTTTCACATTTCAAATTTGGAAAATTTTGGGATGTGACACTACAGGAGGGAGATCTCGGCGTCATACTCTCTCTCCATGATCAACTCCTCCACGTAACAAGAGACCCTTCCATACACTTATACATGAATATCAATTGCAACATGTGGCCAAAGGGAATTTGCCCTCGGTTTGGGATATGCCTCGTTCTAACAATGCAGAGAAGGATCATGCTAAGGATGAAGAGTAGGGAAAGAATAACAAGAACTGGTATTCTCGGACTGACATGATCATGAACCGGATAGAGCAAAACTCAGAGCTAATCCGTACTCTTACTTTTGAGTTCGAGGAGTTGAAGAAACTTATTGAAGAGCTTATCAAGAGAACACCACCACCACCACCGAAGGAGTAATTCGTCATCAGGTTTGTCATCCCCTTGGCTTGTTCCAAACTTGGGGGAGTGCCGTGGTATCACCACCATTATCTTTATCTTTTACCTTTTTAGTGGATTCATATCTATGGTAGAGAGGTTATCTTATAGTTTGGTTTGCATGTGGAATTATCTCTCCTTTAGTTGATTATCTATGTATCCCTTGGTGTGAGTGCCTTTATTGAATATTAATGAGAAGTCTCATCTTTTACTTTCTGCACTTCTTATTTTTAGTTTGTAATCTCTATTATATGATGGATCTTGTTGATCAGTAGTGGCACCACTTTGGGATCATCAAGTGGATCTAAATTGGTTTTGGAAAACCGAGTTCTCCTCAGTGGCTTTTGTTTAAAGAAAAAGAAAGAGAGAAAAAGCTTACAAGTATTTGGTATCATTTGTTTTCTTTCTTGTTGGCTCATAAGCTTAGTATTCTTTATTTAAGATTCTTTTTGTGTCTTCAAGTAAGATTGTATGTTTGGCTTTATTACTTGTATGTTTGCTTGTTTCTTTCAACTCTCTTGCTTGCTACCTAGCCTTGCTAGCCGAAAACCTGTTTTGAGAAGGCATACTTCTCATGCTTACAAAATCCTTTGAACCAAAACTTTTGCCACTTGTGTCCACCATATCTACCTAGTAGCACTTTTGCTATTCCTAGAAAATTCTCAAGATTCATCTACCTTTTGAATTAAAAAGTATTTTGTTATGTGAAAACTAGTTAGTAAAGCTCTCATGAACTTGATGGCACACCTTATTTCCTTGCCCCTAATAGACTTGAACCATTGTGAACATCGAAGTTGTATATTCTTGCATCTATATGTTGGAATTAGCAGAACCGTGCTGTCACGGGGAACTTTTTCAACATTGCACTTGTACTCTATACATAGTTGATATCGTGCTCTTTTGTCTATGGATGTCAACAGTGTGAAATAAAGAGGGAACTTGTAAGTCCATGGAGTTTGTATCTTTTGTTAGAGAAATGCCTGGGCTGCTAGCCTAAGCCATGCTTAATCATGGTGGAAACTTGCAGCATCACCATAGCGAGTCATCTATGAAGCATCCTCAATAAAAAGCTATGCACATAGTAAAAAAATGATCGCTGAGATGCTCATTGTCTGCTTGCCTTGTCATTTTGGTTATGGGAAAGCTCCTGTACCATGTGCAAGGGGTACCCCGTTGGTGGTTCTCAATGATATGCAAATACTTACAATGACAAGAACTTACCTGGACCCAAAGTTGAGTATGCATGAGGAGTGGCCCTCATATTCAAGGGACATGAGATTGCCAACTTATATTTCGTCAAGCATATACTCCATCTTTGTTCACTTTAACCTTAATCATCTCAAGATGATTATTATAGGGGCAATGAGGGCTCAAAGCTAGTAAGTACCATAATATTTTGGAAGCTCTTTATGACTTGTAATCCCTGCTACCCTCTAAGAAGGGACCTTTCTTCCACTTCTAAGTTGAGTCAGTAAACCTACTTCCTCTCTATCTCCAGCAAGCTTTAGAGTTGTTGTGTTTCAAGCATTCATATGGTGATTTATTCAATCATGTTCTTTATCTTCCTTGTTAGCAAAAAACTCTTATCTATTGAGTATTACTTTGAAAGCCTTCACTTGTGAAAAACCTTTTTGAGCAAAGAGTGTTCCTGTTTTGAAACTTCTACAAAAATCTTCTTGTGAAATTGTTTATCAATTGTTCTCTGACCAAGAACAAGTTTGCCAATTCCAATTATGATTTATCTTTATGCATCTCTATTGTGACTGCTGCACTTGGTTGCAAGCTAAGTTATATAATGGTGAGTTGCTTTCTTCTATGAGTTGTGCAATGGTAAGTGTGATGCTTCTTGTTGGTATTCTTTTATCAACAATTCACTCCATAAACATGTGGACATGTTTACTGAGCTCAGTATTCGCTTGGGGACAAGCGAAGTATAAGCTTGGGGGAGTTAATACGCCCAATTTGTATCACTATTCTATATCATAATTTACCTCTATTCATTGATATTTGTCTTATTATGAGGTATTACTTATGGATTTTCATCTGTTTATGCATGTTGGATGATTCCTGGAGGATGGACTACCGGAGTCTGAATTCTAATGGAAAAGAAGGCGTTTGGGTGCAATTTCGCGAAGATCAGAAAAATACTAGAAAAATATGGAAACATATTATTTTACCAGAAGACGAAGGAAGCCAGAAGGAGGGACGGAGATGGGCCTTAGGGGGCCCACACCCCCCTAGGCGCGGGCCCACCTGACCCCGCGCCTAGGCCAGGTGTGCCCACCTGCCCGGCCTCCGACTCCGCCCCTTCGCCTATATCTTCCCTTCAAAACCCTAAGGCTCGGGGAGCGACCACAGATAGATTTCCGCCGCCTCTAGGGGGTGGAAACACCGAGAGAGAAAGATCTCTCCGGCAGACAGATTTCTACCGAGGGAATTCCTTTCCGGAGAGGGGAGACCGTCTCCATCAACACCGTCATCAAGCTAGTCTTCATCAGGACCATCATCATCATCCACACCATCATCTCCACCAGCACCATCATCACCACTCCGTCCCACTGTAACAATTGTGTTGGACATTGCTTTAGTTCTTAGGGGAAACTTTCCCGGTGTTGATTACTATTGTAGTTGATGCTTGTGAGTGGAACCATTGGATTATTGTTTATGTTCAGATTGTTATCAATTATCATATCATCTTTGATCTTGATCCATATGATGTCTTATGAGTAGTTCGTTTAGTTCTTGAGGACATGGGAGAAGTCATGTTGTGAGTAGTGAATTTGTGATGAGTTATTATTCAATGGTTTAGTATTTAAGTTGTGGTGCTATTCTTCTAGTGGTGTCATGTGAACGTCGACTACATGATACTTCACCATTTATGGGCCTAGGGGAATGCATTGTGTATTTAGCTACTAATCGCGGGGTTGTCGGAGTGACAGAAACCTGAACCACCGTTAGGACACCTTTGCACAAGGGAGCGCAGGATCTCAGAGTTTAAGGATGTGGTTAGATTTATATCTTAATTACTTTCCTGTAGTTACGGATGTTTGTAGGGGGTTTAATCACAAGTATATATTAGTACTGTTAGCACAGGTTCACCCACACAACACTCACGAACACCAAAGA
Source organism: Avena insularis (assembly GCA_023614405.1). NCBI lineage: Eukaryota > Viridiplantae > Streptophyta > Magnoliopsida > Poales > Poaceae > Avena > Avena insularis. The sequence goes on along the minus strand of CM042687.1, from coordinate 234,793,345 downwards.
AGAGTACTCAGCTATTTGAAGCGAAAGCACTTGACAAAATTCCCATGTGTCCTTGAGAATGTTTGGTCCTTATAAGTATTTCCACCAGCTTGTCCTTTGCTAAGAAAGGATTGGGCCACTTGCTCTGTTTGTTCGTTACTTCTGTTCCTTGCTCCTTGTTTTGTTGCCTTGTCAGAAAACCACTAAAAATCCATTTTGTAAGTACTCATAGGGATTTCCTGCTCCATACCACTATTCAGCACCTTCTGCTCCTCGTTGGGATATACACTCCTATTTATCGAAAGTACTACGATGCACCCCCTATACTTGTGGGTCATCAGTTGTGTTTGCGGGGATCCGATGGATATTGAGATTATTATGTTGGTTTAATTAATGGTTTTGTCTTTATGATTCTATCATGTCTGTGTTGTTTGTGATCTTGCATGCTCTCCATTGTTAGTAGCTATCTTGGCCAAGTAGTTGCTAGTGACTCCAAGAGAGGGTATTTATGCTCGATAGAGGGTTCATGCCTCTAGTTTCCAAGGGAAGTGACAATAATCTCTTCGGTTGTAGATGTGCTATTGCTAATAGGGAGAAAACAACGGTCTCTTGTTCATGGAACATGTGGACTGTTTACCTTACACACTTTGCTTAAAGCAGTTGTCTATTGCTTGCAACTTAATACTGGAGGGAGTTCGGATGATAACCTGAAGGTGGATTTCTAGTCATAGATGCAGTTGGATGGAGGTCTATGTATCTTGTTGTATTGCCCAATCAAATCTCATAGGATCTTTCTGACTAGAAATTGCATTGTTATGCCTTGCTCAGTTCCTTTCAATTGCCCTGCTGTAATTTGTTTACCCTTCATGCCATGTTGTTTATCTAAGGAGAGCACCTCTAGTGAACTATGGACCCCGGTCCAATCTGAAGGGAATATGTCCTGAGAGGCAATAATAAAGTGTTTATTATGTGTATTCCAAGTATATGATAGATGTTTATTTTGCATGCTATAATTGTATTAATACGGAAACGTTAATACATGTGTGTTTAATAAACAAACAAAAAGTTCCTAGTTATGCCTCTCTCATAAACTAGCTTGTTGATTAACAAGATGATCAAGGTTTCCTGATCATAGACATTGGATGTTGTTAATAACGGGATCACAACATTAGTGTAATGGTGTGATGAACATTCATCCGAAGTATAGCATTACGATCAAAGTCATTGAGTTTATATTGCTATAACAACTTACGAAGTGATCCTAATCCTTAGACCATGAGATCATATCAATCACTAACACCGAAAGAGTTTCTTGATAACATCAAATGTCACACCGTAACAGGGTGATTATAAAGATGGGTTCAGGACTAATAAAGTGTTATGTTGAGGCCCATAGATCGAGAGTGGAATTTGTTCATCCCGATGACGGATAGATATACTCAGGGCCCTCTCGGTGATATCACATTGGTTAGCTTGCAAGCAAGTGATTTGATCACTAGAATGTTATATCACGGGAACGAGAAAAGAGTGCATGTTAGTAACAAGATCAAACTAGGTATGGAGATACCGATGATCGAATATCGGACATGTAATATATCGCGAAACAAAGGGATTAAGATACTAGCGTAAAAGGTTCCGACGATCACAAGAAAGTAATCATTGAATGTGTGGGAGTCAGTATGGGTATCCAGATCCCGCTTCTGATTATTGATCCGAGAGGGGTCTCGATCATGTCCGCATTATTCACGAACCATAGGGTGACACACTTAAGAGACACCGACATCCAATTGGAGCAAAAGTTTCATGCCGAAAGAATAAACAAGCGCAGGAATTTATTTCACTAGATACTGAAACATGTTTTTGGGTGAAATTGCATAAAGTGGTTATGCATGTGAAATAGAATTATAGCAAGGGATTATATGTGAATGTTTGTCATTAAAGTAATTGACAAAATTCTGAATAAATAAAAGAGTTTTATTTAATGAGAGTTTGCATTAAATTTGATGGAAATTTAATAGCAAGTTTGAGTGGGATTTTGAGTGGAGGGATTTGAATGGATTTTTGTGAGTGGAGTGTCCAACCACATGAATGAAGGAGGGGAGGAGGCAGCCCCATGGCCAGCGGCCAACCCCTTGGGTGCCCCCCTCCTCCTATAAAAGGCACCCCTCTCCCTCTCTCTCACTCACACCTCCTCGTGAGGGATCTCTCTCCCCCTCTAGAATTTATTCCCCATGGTCTCGGACTAGCAAGATACATGTTCCCGGTGGCTATTCGGCAAGAAAGGGTTGTGCTTCCGCTGCATCGCTGGAGCGAGGAGGCGGAGGTTGCTCGGTGCCTCGGACGTGTGTGCGATCACGGATGCGCTGCTGATTTGCGGCGCTAGGACTTCCTCTCGATCTTGAGATCGTCTACATCAACCACGAGTCGAACTCGTTAAGCTTTGTCGGTCTTCAAGGGTATGTTCTCTATGGATATACATCTGCCCGTTGTTTGTATCTAGTAGATAGATCTTGGTACATAGTTCCCATCGTAGAATTTTTTTGTTTTCTATGCTGCGAACCCTACAGTGGTATCAGAGCCGGATCTATGCGTAGATGCTTTACACGGGTAGTACACATATGAGTATGTGGGCGATGATGATCATGTTGTTGCTCCTTAGTTGTAATTTTGGATATTGGTGGCATAGTGGGATGAAGTGTCCCGGACAAACTTTACATGTCCTCGCACATGAGACCTGTTCCACGCTTGACATGCAACTAGTTTGCATAAGTGGCTAGCGGGTGTCTGTCTCTCCTACTATAGTCAATATCTATTTTGCAATGAGTTGTCAACAATTTGGTTATCCTCGTTGTGGTTCATGTTCGTAGGTATGAACGGTTCTATCTCGAAAGCCCTAAGCCACGTAAAAACTTGCAGTGGATAAACTAGAGGCGTCTAGTTTAGATTGTTGCTAGGCTAGTGTTATGATATGGTGATGTTGTAAGTAGAAGTATGAGATGATACTCTTACAACACACATAACGTGTAAGTTTCATAGACCTTGGCCTTACACATAAAGGTATGATAGTGATCATACCACGGTGCACATGATAGAGATCATATGCGGGAACCATATCATTTTACTAATAAACATATGATGTTTGATAGCATCTTATATTGCTTGTTTGGTGTTTTATTAGCATAATAAGATGATCCCTCATTTAAATATCAAGATAAGAATGTGGTCTTCCTATTGTATGCACTGATTATGTTTTCGTCGCTCCAAGACATCACGTGATGATCGGGTGTTCTTGGATCCACGACCATATTTCGGGTGTAAGACAATTACACACACGAATACTAAGTTTCTTACTTGGCGAGCCTAGCATGTACAGACATGGCCTCGGAACACAGACCGAAAGGTTAAGCATGAGTCATATAGTAGATATGATTCCCATTTGATGCTCGCCTTTGAAGCTACACCGACTCATGTGATGATCGGACTTGGTGTAGTGGATTTGATTCATGTAATCACCAAAAGGACACGAGGGATGTCGTTTTTGAGTGGGAGTTCATTCGTAATGTGGATTAGTTGAACTCAATCTATCATAAACTTAGTCTAAACTTTACAAATTCTGTTGTAGATGGCACCACCTGCTTTTAATTTCAATGTGTTCATGGATAAAGAGAAACTTGCAACGAACGGTAGCAACTTTACTGAATGGGCCATAAATTTGAGGATTCTCCTCACTGCTGCACAAAAGCAATATGTGCTAGAAGCGCCGCTAGGCCTCCCACCTTTTGAGGATGCCCCTGACGAGGAGAAGAATGTCTATCAGACTCGTCAGGAGGACCACAACTTAGTTCATTGCAGCATATTGTATGGGCTAGAGCCGGAAGTTCGAAAGCGTTTCGAAAACGGCAATGCATTTGATACAATGGGTGAGTTGAAAATGATTTTAGACACACATGCTGTTGTAGAGAGCTACAACGCTTCAGAAAATTTCTTTAGCTGCATGATGGAAGAGCACATCTCCGTTAGTGAGCATGTACTCAAGATGTCGGGTTACGCCGATAAGCTTGTGTCCTTGGGAATATCGATTCCCATTGACTTAGGCATCCATCGTGTTCTGCAGTCTCTGCCACCTAGCTATAAGAGCTTTGTGATGAACTATAATATGCAAGGCATGAAGAAGTCTCTCCCTGAGCTTGTGTCAATGCTTAAAACTGCAGAAGTGGAGATCAAAAAGGAACATCAAGTGTTGATGATCAATAGGAACACTGGTCTCAAGAAAGACAAGAAGGGAAAACGGAAGGGAAGTAAGGGCGGTAAGCCGGTTGCCGTGCCTGAAAAGAAACCCCGAGTTGGACCTCAGTCTGATACCGAGTGTTACTATTGTAAGGGGGCCATCGAAGCGCAATCGCCCCAAGTATTTGGCATAAGAAGGCCGGCAAGGCAAACAAAGGTATATATGATATACATGTTATTGATGTGTACTTGACTAGTGCTCGCAGTAGCACCTGGGTATTTGATACCGGTTCAGTTGCTAATATTTGTAACTCGAATCAAGGGCTGCGGAACAAGCGACCGCTAGCAAGGGGTGAGGTCAAGGTGCGTGTCGGCAATGGATCAAGCGTTGATGTGATCGCCGTCGGAATGATACCTCTCCATTTGTCGCCGGGATTAGTTATAAACTTGAATAATTGTTATCTGGTGCCTGCACTGAGCATGAACATTGTATCTGGATCGTGTTTGATGCAAAGTGGTTATTCATTTAAATCCGAGAACAATGGTTGTTCTATTTATATGAATGAAATCTTTTATGGTCATGCACCGATGATGAATGGTTTATTTCTATTAGATCTCGATGATAATGTTACACATATTCATAATGTTGATGCTAAAAGGATTAAACTTAATGATGATATATCCGCATATATGTGGCACTGCCATCTAGGTCATATTGGCGTTAAACGCATGAAGAAGCTCCATTTGGATGGACTTTTGGAATCACTTGATTTTGAATCATTTGATACATGTGAGCCATGCCTTATGGGCAAGATGACTAGAACGCCGTTTTCCGGTTCAATGGAACGAGCGACAGATTTATTGGAAATCATACATTCTGATGTATGTGGTCCAATGAGTGTGTCGGCGCGAGGTGGATATCGTTATTTTGTTACTTTCAAGGATGATTTGAGTAGATACGGTTATATCTACTTGATGAAACACAAGTCTGAAACCTTTGAAAAGTTCAAGGAATTTCAGAATGAAGTGGAAAATCATCGTAATAGAAAGATCACATATCTACGGTCTGACCGTGGAGGTGAGTATCTAAGTTACGAGTTTAGCATTCACATGAAAGAGTGTGGAATTGTTTCACAAATCACACCTGTCGGAACACCACAGAGAAATGGTGTGTCAGAACGTCGTAATCGTACTTTATTGGATATGGTTCGATCTATGATGTCTCTGACGGACTTGCCGTTTTCATTTTGGGGTTGTGCACTAGAAACTGCTGCATTCACTTTAAATCGGGCACCATCTAAATCCGTTGAAAAGACACCGTATGAATTGTGGTTTGGAAACAAACCTAAGCTGTCATTTCTTAAAGTTTGGGGATGTGATGTTTATGTGAAGAAACTTCAACCGGATAAACTCGAACCCAAAGCGGAAAAATGTGTCTTCATAGGATACCCTAAGGAAACTATTGGGTATTCCTTCTATCACAGATCCGAGAGCAAAGTTTTTGTTGCCAAGAATGGATCCTTTGTAGAGAAAGAGTTTCTCGCGAAAGGTGTGAGTAGTCGGAAGGTAGAACTCGAAGAGGTTACTGAACCTTCTCTTCAAAGTATGGGGAGTAGCGCAGCACCGAAAGTAGTTCCGGAGTTCGCTTCACCAGTTGAAGAGGGAACTAATGATAATGATCATGAAATTCTGAAAGAGAATACTACCGAACCTCGCTGGTCTAGCAGGACGCGTGCAGCTCCCGAGCTGTACGGAAATCCTGTCATGAATTTCATGGTTGATGAAAATGATGACCCTGCGACGTATGAAGAAGCGATGATGAGCCCGGATTCCAACAAATGGTTAGAAGCCATGAAATCCGAGATGGAATCCATGTATGAAAATCAAGTTTGGAACTTGGTGGAATTACCTCACGACCAAAAGGCCGTGGAGAACAAATGGATTTTCAAAAGAAAAACTGATGCTAATGGTAATGTGACCGTATATAAAGCTCGACTTGTCGCAAAGGGTTTTTGACAAATTCAAGGAGTTGACTACGATGAGACATTCTCTCCCGTAGCGATGCTAAAGTCAGTTAGGATTATGTTAGCAATTGCTGCATATTTCGATTATGAGATATGGCAGATGGATGTCAAAACCGCGTTTCTCAATGGTAATATTGAAGAAGAGTTGTATATGATACAACCAAAGGGTTTTGTTGATCCTAAGGATTGTAACAAGGTGTGCAAGCTTCAGCGATCCATCTATGGATTGAAGCAAGCATCACGAAGTTGGAATCTCCTCTTTGATGAGGTGATCAAAGAGTTTGGATTTGTCCAAACTTATGGAGAAGCTTGTATTTACAAGAAAGTAAGTGGGAGCAATGTGGCATTTCTGATATTATATGTGGATGACATATTATTGATCGGAAATGATATAGATCTTTTAAACAGTGTTAAAAGTTATCAAAACAAAAAAAATCAATGAAGGACCTAGGTGAAGCGTCATACATATTAGGCATAAAGATCTGGGCGCCTAATAGGGCTATCACAAAGTACATACCTTGATAAGATTTTAAAGAAGTTTAAAATGGACGGAAGTAAGAAGGGGTTCTTACCTATGTTGCAAGGCAAGACATTGAGTAAGACTCAAAGTCCGGCTACGGCGGAAGAAAGAGAGATAATGGACAAAGTCCCCTATGCCTCAGCCATAGGCTCTATAATGTACGCCATGCTATGTACAAGACCGGATGTGGCACATGCTATTAGTTTGACTAGTAGGTACCAATCGGATCCAGGTTCAGAACACTGCATAGTGGTCAAGAATATCCTTAAATACTTATGAAGAACTAAGGATATGTTTCTTGTATACGGAGGTGAAATAGAGCTCGTCGCTAAGTGTTATGTTGACGCAAGCTTTGACACCGATCCGGATGACTCTAAGTATCAATCTGGATACGCGTTTCTCATGAATGGCGTAGCGGTTAGTTGGAGGAGCTCCAAACAACCTGTGGTGGCGGGATCAACAATGGAGGCCGAATATGTTGCTGCTTCGGAAGCGGCTCAAGAAGCAGTTTGGATGAAGGAGTTCATATACGAACTAGGAGTGGTTGCAAACGCACTGGACCCAATGGTGATCTATTGTGACAACAATGGTGCCATTGACAATGCCAAAGACCCAAGGTCTCACAAGCATTCCAAGCATATTAAGCGCCGGTTTCACTCCATCCGCGAGCATGTCAAGGATGGAGATATAAAGATTTGTAAAGTACACACGGATCTCAATGTAGCAGATCCATTGACTAAAACTCACCCTAGAGCAAAACATGATCAACACCAGAACTCAATGGGTGTTAGATTCATCACTATGTAACTAGATTATTGTCTCTAGTGCAAGTGGGAGACTGAAGGGAATATGCCCTGAGAGGCAATAATAAAGTGTTTATTATGTGTATTCCAAGTATATGATAGATGTTTATTTTGCATGCTATAATTGTATTAATACGGAAACGTTAATACATGTGTGTTTAATAAACAAACAGAAAGTTCCTAGTTATGCCTCTCCCATAAACTAGCCCGTTGATTAACAAGATGATCAAGGTTTCCTGATTATAGACATTGGATGTTGTTAATAACGGGATCACAACATTAGTGTAATGGTGTGATGAACATTCATCCGAAGTATAGCATTACGATTAAAGTCATTGAGTTTATATTGCTATAACAACTTACGAAGTGATCCTAATCCTTAGACCATGAGATCATGTCAATCACTAACACCGGAAGAGTTTCTTGATAACATCAAACGTCACACCGTAACAGGGTGATTATAAAGATGGGTTCAGGACTAATAAAGTGTTATGTTGAGGCCCATGTATCGAGAGTGGAATTTGTTCATCCCGATGATGGATAGATATACTCAGGGCCCTCTCGGTGATATCACATTGGTTAGCTTGCAAGCAAGTGATTTGATCACTAGAATGTTATATCACGGGAACAAGAAAAGAGTGCATGTCAGTAACGAGATCAAACTAGGTATGGAGATACCGATGATCGAATATCAAACATGTAATATATCGCGAAACAAAGGGATTAAGATACTAGCGTAAAAGGTTCTGATGATCACAAGAGAGTCATCGTTGAATGTGTGGGAGTCAGTATGGGTCTCCAGATCCCGCTTCTGATTATTGATCCGAGAGGGGTCTCGATCATGTCCGCGTTATTCACGAACCGTAGGGTGACACACTTAAGAGACACCGACATCCAATTGGAGCAAAAATTTCATGCCAAAAGAATAAACAAGCGCAGGAATTTATTTCACTAGATACCGAAACATGTTTTTGGTTGAAATTGCATAAAGTGGTTATGCATGTGAAATAGAATTCTAGCAAGGGGTTATATGTGAATGTTTGTCATTAAAGTAATTGACAAAATTCTGAATAAATAAAAGAGTTTTATTTAATGAGAGTTTGCATTAAATTTGATGGAAATTTAATAGCAAGTTTGAGTGGGATTTTGAGTGGAAGGATTTGAATGGATTTTTGTGAGTGGAGTGTCCACCCACATGAATGAAGGAGGGGAGGGGCAGCCCCATGGCCGGCGGCCACCCCCTTGGGTGCCCACCTCCTCCTATAAAAGGTACCCCTCTCCCTCTCTCTCACTCACACCTCCTCGTGAAGGATCTCTCTCCCCCTCTAGAATTTATTCCCCATGGTCTCGGACTAGCGAGATACATGTTCCCAGTGGCTATTCGGCAAGAAAGAGTTGTGCTTCCGCTGCATCGCTGGAGCGAGGAGGCGGAGGTTGCTAGGTGCCTCGGACGTGTGTGCGAGCATGGATGCGCTGCTGATTTGCGGCACTAGGACTTCCTCTCGATCTTGAGATCGGCAAGAGATTGTCTACATCAACCACAAGTCAAACTCGTTAAGCTTTGTCGGTCTTCAAGGGTATGTTCTCTACGGATATACATCCGCCCGTTGTTTGTATCTAGTAGATAGATCTTGGTACATAGTTCCTGTCGTAGGAATTTTTTGTTTTCTATGCTGCGAACCCTACACAATCTTTACCATTGATACATCTTCCACTGTTACTCGTTTACTTGCTGCAAACCATTACCTTCCACACCATACGTTTAATCCTTTGTTACAGCAAACCGGTGAGCTTGACAACCTCACTGATTCGTTGGGACAAAGTCTTGAGTTTGTGTTGTGCAGGTCTCCACGTTGCTTGCAACACCTTTGAGACGTTTCCTTCCTCCTCCAGGTTCGATAACCTCGGTCTCTACTGAGGGAAACTTGCTGCTGTGCTCATTACACCTTTCTCTTGGGATTCCAACGAAGTGTCCCACGTTAACACTGGGTGCACGCATCATGAAGATTAAGCCCGTTTAGAGAAGAGAGAGAAAGGGGAGGAAGAGGAGACAGCGTCGTGCACTCGTGTGCTCCCTTTTTCTTTAGCTCTCTTCTGGCCCCCTCCAAACTTTATAACATCTTCTTTCTCTATATCAATGAAAAGTTGTGATGTCATCCTTTTCGTAAAAAAACCCAGAATTTCATGTATGTGTAGACACTAGAAGGATGTCAAAGAGTTTCTCCGCCGGTACCTCCTTTGGCTCTTCGACTTCTTAGCTCGATCCTCTGAGCTAAAGGCCACTATTTTGAAAACATTAAAGCATTAGACGATGAAGCCAATGCGATTGGTCTATTAGAATCAGAATGGGGCTCCCTATACCTCCTTGAATAAGAAATGTTGTTCATTCTTAACCGTGAGGAGATCTAATGGCAACAAAGAGATAGTCATCAATGGATTGTGGAAGGTGATTCCAACACTGCCTTCTTTCACGCAATAGTCAATGGTAGGCGCCATAAATGTCGTATGTTGGTCCTGAAGGATGGACATAACTTAATCTTGGAACCAAGCCTAATCCAGGAACACATTTATAGTTTTTACAGGGATCTTCTAGGGTCCTCAGGTAGAAGAGAACATCCTTAGTCTAGAATATTTGGTCTTCTCTTGTGGTTTTGCAGGAGCACAATCTGGCTCTCACTGCCCCTTCCTTATGTCTGAACTTGAGCTGGCAGTGAACTCGACAAACTAACATTGCCCCTAGCCCTGATGGTTTTCTAGTATTCTTTTACAAAAGTTCTACTCATTAGTCAAACACCAACTATTTCTGTTGCTAGATTCGTTCGCTAGGGGTTTCATCAGCCTGTAGCGTTTGAACTTTAGGGTAATTTCCTTGATTCCTAAAGTACATGGCACCGAGTGTAGCTCTCAGTTTAGTCCTATTGCATTTATCAATGTTGTCTTCAAATTTATGGCCAAGGTCCTTACTACGAGACCATCCTAGGTTGTGCAGAAACACCAACAACAGTCAACCTTCATCCGTAGTTGATCCATGATGGTATTGCTGTCCTGCATGAGATTTTACATGAAGATAAATCTAATGGGGGAAGAAATGATCATCTTCAAAATTGACTTTGAAAAAGCATATGACTGTGTCAGTTGTTACTTTCTCAAGGAAGTCCTTAGGAGGAAAGGCTTCAACCTCTTGTGGGTTAGCTGGGTTATGCAAATGGTGAAAGGCGGCCAAACGACAATAAACATTAATGGGGAACAAAGGCAATTTTTCTGTAATGTTCGTGGTCTTCGTCAAGGGGATCCGTTGTCTCCAATTCTATTTAATCACGTGGTTGAGGCCTTGGCCTCCATGCTAGATGGAGCTGTTAGCGTACGACACAACCGTGGTGTGGTTCCTCACCTAGTGGAAGGTGTATTGTCACACCTACAATACGCGGATGACACTCTATTAATGATTTGTAACGACCCATGGGACATTATGAATTTAAAGTTCATTCTCCTTTATTTTGAGGCCACCTTAGGACTGAGAATTAACTTTGCCATAAGTAATGTTTTTGTGCTTGGAGTTGATCTTTAAGCCCAACTTCGTACAAACTTTATGCTTAACTATAAGCTGGGATATCTTCCTATCACCTACCTGGGCTTGCCAGTGGATGGGTCCAGGTTACCCATGTCTATGTTTGACTCTTTGAAACTTAGAGTGTCCAAAAGGGTGGATCTTTGAAAAGGTCGTAATGCCTCTTCAGGAGGAAGGGATATCCTGATCTAGTCTTGCCTCTCTACACCATGGGGTTTATATAATGAATGATGGTGTCCATGAATTCTTTGACAAAGTTAGGTCTCGTTTCTTCTAGGCGAAGATAAACAAATAGAATACCATATGGTGAAGTGGAGAATGATCTGCACCCCAAAGGAGGTGGGTGGGATGGGCTTTATAAACAAATTAATGAATTAATGTCTCATGGATAAATGGGTCTGGAAGGTTTTCAATGACCGGGGGTTTGTGGTTAGACATTATAAAAAGGTATCTACAAAGAGCTAGTCTGGGAGCCATCAGGTCCAACCATAGCTCCCAACTTTGGAAAGTTGTCCTTCATGGTATACAACTTCTTAGCATTAGCGCCAGATACCTAGTGGGATATGGTCACAATACTAGGTTCTGGATTGATATATGGATCAATAAAGAACCCTTGTCCTTTGTGTATCCCCAGTTATTCACTATCTGCCACAATCCTGACATTCTGGTGTCCATCGTCCGTTTGAGTAGGGACACGACCCATTCTTTTAGAAGGATCTTTGGTTCGTTGGAAAGAGAGCAGTGGGTTGAACTTAGCCAAGCTTTGGGAAACTTCTAGTTCTCAGACACAGATGGCATGATCTCCTGATTGCTTGAACTATCTGGGGTTTTCTTGACCTCGTCCCTCCATGCTGCCTTGCATAAAGGGGCATGCGTTTTTTGCTTTCATGTGTTGTGTGACCTTAGGATTTCACTGAAAATCAAGTACTTCTTATGGCAGTTCGCTAGAGGTAGGATCCCTAACGGGGACCAGGTATAAAAATGGCATGGTCCTTGTGATGGACTTTGGCCCTATGCAGAATTCTTGACGATCAAAACTATATTGTTTTCAACTGTATCCTCGCTAAATTCTTATGGGCTTGTCTCCGAGAGTATTTAGGGAGTAGCTGGGCTCCTAGATCGTTTGCTCACTTCTTGTGCAGGGGTGAGTGGCTAGTCCAAACGCTTTCTTTGGACTGTGTTTGCGACCATGTCTTGGGCCTTATAGAATATTATAAATAAGGATTTAATTGAGGGTGTCTTTATTAGAACTCCTCCCGATGGCTTATATAAAATTATTGTCTATCTGTAGTCGTGACAGCCTCTAAGACGGAAGAAGGACCAAGATGCATTCACATCCTTGATTGATCTCATCAAGCGCAAGATCACCGAACTCCATCTGTAGCTGGATGGACTCCTTCCCTACGATGATGTGATCCCCTCCTCCTGGATGTTCCCTTTCCTCTATGGTGGCCCCTGTTTTACCTTCTTTTTTGCTGGTGTTGCACCTTGAACTTTGTGTGTGCGTTTTAAAATCGGTGTGTCCCGGCGTACTCTTCTTCTGGTTGGACCATTTGATCTTATTGTACTGCTACCTTGATCTTATGTCTTTTATCTAAAAAAATCTATAGGCTACAAACCCTTGCGGTGAGTTTCTAGCAGATCTGGAAGACGTAGAACAAGTCTTGGAAATCGGACGTTAAACCCTATGCCAGCTGCACTACAGGGAATATCCTGGCTTATGTTGAACTGATCAAGCAACATATCTTTAAACCTTATACTATGCATAGGCGTGTGTCTCCTTCTGCGGCAACTTCATGGACACCGCCGCCTCTGGGAACGGTGCTCGTTAGTTCGGATGTAGCGATCTTTGAGAGCTCTAGGAGCATGGGGCGGGTGTGATCATTCGTGACCATTGTGGCACCTGTCTGGTGGCTTGTCGTTAACACTTGGATGACTTAATGTCACCGGAGCACACTGAAGCCCTGGCTCTTCGGCGCGCCGTGGAGCTTGCTCGAGATGTGGGGATGGACAAATTCAAACACCGTTGACAGATCCTTTGTTGGGATTGCAGAATCCGATATCAAACATCTAGCGAGGTGCTTTAGGACACTTTCTGTCCGTGAGACGATTTCTAAATAAGAGTAGCACATGTTTTAGCTAAGGCTAGTGATGATGTTAACTCTAGCTTTTCTTTTTAATATGCTCCTGATTGTTGAAGTATGATCCAAATTCATAAAGAAGACTATCTTTTGACGAGCAGAGCGAGGTCGGTCACCTGTAGGCTTGGGCCGAAGCGATATGGATCATAGAAGACCTAAATTTTCACCTAAGCCGTCGGGTGGGACAAGTCGCGTCTGAAATAATCCCTGATGTTGTGTAAACGCTTTCCATATAGTGATGTTTGGCTGGCTACGTCCATGGTTTTTTTTTAGAGTTTTTTCACGTTGAATGCCGTGTCTCCTCCTATAATTTTTTTTTCTTCTTGCTTGTCGCATTTATGACATGGAGTATAACCGAGGAACCCTTTGTATTGATATGATTTAACCAATATTTTCTGTAAAAAAAGTACGACACATAGTGTCGCTTCAAGCTCCCGCCACATGCAGCTGTAGGCGTTTGGTTGCAGGACACATACGTAGAGCTTGGGGATATGATGAATCTGATGGTTACATCTGTGGCAGCCGCGGCGGACGCTGGCAGTGATGCAGCGCAGCGGTGGATCTCTCCACTAGCAGAAGCATGCCGAGGAGCGCCATCGACAAGCCCAACGTTAACCTGAGATTCGGTAAACATCCTTTACGTAATAAGCTTAGGATCGATCTTCGTCAGAAAACTGCAACCGAAACATACAAGAGCCTTTTGTGCGTACCTGACCTTAGAACATCTCTTTTTCCTTAAGATCACGGAGAAGAGCCACTGTAGAAGAAATTAACACGTAATTAATTTAATCTATAATTAGTATGAGCATAGCTCGAGGCTCGGGAGTAGTTGCATGAATTCACTATCTAGTTTCAAATCCTTATGACCATGAATTAAGATTTCTATTTACACTCGAGGACAGGACCTTGCGCTCTTACTCGTGCAATTTATCTGCAGGTGGTGTTTGTCCAAGTTTAAATCATGGTCCTTATACATGATATGCTCGCTATGGCAACGCAGAAATAACAGGGTTTTTGTAGAAATTGTTCTCTTATGCATGCCATCTACCGTGTACTAATTTTCCACGTTCTTGGTCGTTTCTACAACGCCTGAAGAATCATGATCTGCTTAAGCAGGTGTCTAGACAGTTGAAGGATACAGCGATGCTTTTTTTTCCTCGGATGGATAACTGCATATACTGAGCCTTCAACATCATAGGTGTTACACACCTCCATGTTTTGTATCTTACCTATGTAAACTTTTACTTTTTGTTTTGCCGATGTGTGTATCTTAGCAATACAGTGGTCGGGGTGTAAATTCTCATGAATTATATTCTCGTCACACTATATTTGAGTAATAAAGCGCATTTTATCGAAAACAAAAGTTAGTATGCAACCAAGGTGAATTGGAGAATTGCAACTATATCTTCGTAGAAAGATGGAGTCGTGGAACCGATAAACGCTATGAGAGTTTTCGATGGTACTTCAGTTGTAATTTTCAGTTTCAAGCGAAGTGCAATTGCAAGTGAGGGTAGCAAGTACATATGCGCGCGCCACATTTTACCATCAGCTGAATAATCATTTTTCAAGGAGTGTTCTGCGGATTTTTTTTTTGAGTAAAAGTAAAGCGCCGCCTCCATTAACGTAGTTGCCAATGGCGAGTATGGAGAAGCGTGACTTATTATGCGGCGTCGTGACGGCTCCCGGCCTCTCGTCGGCCACCGCATCCCGGCACAGCCTCGGCGCCATCTCCCTCGCTAACACCGCACGCGCTGGCTCAGCCCGCAGCGAAGCCACCTCCCTCCGGGTCGCCAACCTGTCGGCCTCCAGTGCCTTCACCCTCGCGTACAGGCCCACCGCACCGTCGATGACGACGACGCGCTGCTCTTTCACCGCCGCCGTCATGGACTTCGTCGCGGCATCGCACCCCACCTCGGTCGCGTAATTCAACTCATTCTCCACAGGAGGCGGCGGCGACGACTTCTGGACAATCGCGCTCTTCGCATCCGTGCTGCTCTTTCTGTCAGCCACCTCCTGCCCGTCCTCGTCGTCGGGCTCGATGGCGTGGGCGCGGAGGATGGAAAGGTAGCCGTCTGCAAGGGCGGAGAGCGACGCGAGCTCGTCCTGGAGCACGCGATGGCGCTCGGCGCGCCCCTCGGCGAGGCGGCGGAACTGGCGGGCTTCCAGGAGCGCGGCCGCCTTCTCCTGCTGCAGGCGCTCGATCATGAGCATGGTCTCACTCGCCGTCGTCTCGGCCGCGCCGCGCTCCGCGTCCAGCTCCGCGAAAAGAGCTGCCTCCTCTGCCTCCGCCGCGTCCTTCTCCCCGAGAAGCCCCTCCACGGCCTCCTCCAGCTCCTCCGCCCTCCGCCCGAGTTCCCGCTCGTCCTCCTCACGCTCGCTCATCGGCGTGCGGCGCCTCACCGAGCGGCGCCACGCGGACGACGTGGAGGTCGAAGAGGTGGTAGCCATGAGATCCGTCGGCGCGTATGTGGGCGCAGCTGTGGCGGCCGCCGGCTATGGCGATGGTGCGAGCGCGGTGGGCATGGAACGAGAGGCGGCCGGAGCCGGACGGAGCGTTTGGAACCAGCTTGGCGTACGTGGATTACAAGCGATCGACAAGTGTGGTGGCACGTAGCAGCACTGGGATTGCACAAGCGGACATGCAATTTGGCCGTTGGTTTCATGTGCACGACAAGAGGGAATTGAAACGTGTCCCTGTCTCGCATGAATGCTGCCTGTATTTCGACCCGTCTATCTTTCTCCATTTTTATCGATACCTCAAAAATGGCACCATCGGTGCCACAATTTTCACGTCGTGTTCGTGAATTGCCTGTTTCGTAAAAAGAAAAGAAAAAGATCCACTTGGTTTTTGTGTTAGACAGTAATCGATATTATTGGTTGTTCTTTTTTCAGTAACAATGGTATATATATCCAAGCACTATTTGTTACGGATTTCCAACTACGAAATCACTTTTTTTAGAACTAACTACGAAATCACATGAAGAGTCTATTTAGTAATAGGCTGTTTCCAGTTCATTTTTTTTCGAAATAGGGGTAGTCCCCAGTCTCTACATCCAAAGGATGCCCATAATCCTTTATTGCATAGTCTTAAGTATTTAATTATTACAACTCACGGGTTAGATAGGGTTGATACAAAAACAGCCATCCAAAAATAACAAAAGTTATGAGAATGAAAAGCAAACATAGTCTAGACATCCCTCAATCTACTAGTATGCCGTCATAAAATTAGGTAATAGATATCCTGAGCCACCAACCACACGGTTGCATACAGAACCATAAGAACTCTCTGATGCTCTGGGAGAAGGAAGGCCTAGAGTTGAATCCAATGAGACGCCGAATGAATAACCTGCAAAATAAATTGTACTCGAGCCTTGTTAAAAATGATATCATTGCGACACTTTCAGATAGACCAACATAAAGCCGAATGTCAACACCCGAATTTTTAATTCCAGATGCCTATTATGCCATACATCGCAATACCAGGATTACCATTTTTGCGGGACATAACAGATTGGTACCATAGTTCATCATCCATTACAAACCATAATAAAGGTCTTACAAATAAAGGATCTCCTAATCCAGTCTTAATACAATCAATGCAGCGAAATAATATAATAACGGTAGCGTGGTCGAAGCTCCATCTTCAGAGTCACAGGCAATGCTGACGATGGGAGATGATCCTAGTTGTCATAGACTTCCTACTGTCCATCCTCCTGGTATTCCTCCTCATAGTCTGGCCATAGGAATAGCCAGGAACAAAGCTATGAGTACTCTTTAAGTATTCGCAAACTATTACTAACAGTAAAGTGGTTCAAGTAGGAATCCTAAGATCTAGGTTTATTTGCAAAAAGCCAGTTTTATCTCTAACTGAGTTTAGAAGTAAAGAAAACTAGTTTACAACACCTAAGTGGGAACTTAGTTTTCACTTTCACAACCCTGTTGTGATCAAGTCAAGTCATAATTCATTTCACAATTCATTTTGAAAACATCTGACGACGGAACAGTATGGCCACTCCAACTGTCCATAACCGCGGATGCGGAAATTCGAATAGTTTGACACTCTGCAGAGGTGGTACACTTTCACCACAACATTCGATACATCCGTCAGGAACAATCCGAATCACCATACTCAGTATGCGGATAATAAATTCTAATATTTCAATTACACACCCTAGTATAGACACCTCCCCTATGAGTTTGGCCTCCCAACCATGACCATCTGTCATCTTGGAAACTGCACAGGTGGTCAATCATCACGAGGTAGCCTTAGCTCAAACCTCTTCCGCAAGGGAACCCATACTAAGATATATAAACTTCCAGTCAAGCCCTACCCAAATTCGGGTATTGTGGATGTACGGTAAAATTGGAATACCCAACCATCAGTTTTATAAAGGGCTAAGGTTCATGCCTCAATATTTTCATCATCAAAATTATCTGGTGTTCATTACACATGTCAAATCATTTCATTAGAATGACTCATCATTCTAAGGTTTTCATAATCATTTTCACCAAGTATTCCCATCTAAAGTGATCAAGTTTTATGCTTAGCACTAGCCACTAAAGTTTGGGGTAGTCACTAATAAGGGGTGCTAATCAAGTGTGACTTATCCAAATCTAGTCTCATGCCTCAGTATGACATCTAGTTCTAACTAACTTAGGCCAAATTTTATGCTCTTTATGCTACCTCTAATATATTTTCAGAACTAACTAAATACTAACTAGAGTAATAAAGAGCTTTGATAAAGAAATAAAAGAATAAAGCTTGCAAGTAAAACTAGGATTTGGTATCATAAAGTGGTATAACCAAATATGCCTAAGGCATTCAATAGGTTAAGTTGTATTGTGGGGCTTGCAAGTATTATCTTGCATGGTTTAGCTTAGATTTCCTTGAGTAGTGCAGTGATGTTCTCCTCTGCCTCCTCTTCGTAGTAGTCCCCTTCCTCCTCGTATGTTTGGTCGGTACTAGCGTCTATAAATAAATACGAGGTATACAATCACCAAACAATAATTAACTATTTCTATTTAGCACAGAAAGGTTCACACTAGATGATCTAGCATTATCACAATCATCAGAAGGATTAAAGCCTTAGTCTTATTTATTTTATTTTGGAAAAGTAATTTCTACTCATTGAAAAACTACTTAAGATTTAATATTCTCCAATTAAAATATGGGATCATGTTGACACATGTCATCACCATATATTTTAATACTTGGGAATGTGATTTAAAGTGGTGTCACAATTTAATAAGGTTTAACATTATTATTTTAATTAATTAAAGTGACTAGAAATACCTATGTAGCATTCTTTTAATACTAGTCCAAGATCACTGCATGTAAACCTAAATATTTTTATATATTCAGATAGATCTGGTCAAATGTGATTTTTGAGAGTTGGAATCAACTCAAAAGAATTTATGGTTGATTTTTGAAAAATGTTTGAATGCAGAAAAGTCTTTGCCTTGTTATTTTTACTATAGGTGATCTATAATTCCAAATGGTTTGAATCCAACGGGCTTGAATTAATAATTCCAATACCTTTCTAGCAAAATTAGTTTCATGCAATTTGGTTTAGTAAAACTCTCTGAATTGATTTTTGAATCTACTAACAGAACTAGGTTTGAACTAAATTGAAAAATCTATATTTGAATCTAATGGGTCGCGCGGGAACTAAATGGGCCGGCCCACTGCGCACAGCGCAGTGCCTGGGCTGACTTAAAGGGGATGTCCCACCTGTTAGCTAGACAGGGCTCCCGAAGGGGTATCCTTCAATCTAGGCTCTATGATTAGAATCTAATCTAACGGCCGAGGTTCATCATAAATGACGAATAGCTCCGGCGAGGTCTAAACCCTAACGCGGTGGTGGGGGTCATGTGAGTTGTTGGAGATATGTCCTAGAGGCAATAATAAATATAGTTATTATTATATCTTTGTGTTTATGATAAATGTTTATATTCATGCTATAATAGTATTAACAAGGAAACATTAATACTTGTGTGATTTGTAAACTTAAATTGAAGTCCCTAGTAAAGCCTCTTCATAATACTAGCTTGTTGGTTAATAAATGATTGTGGTTTCCTTATCATGAACATTGAGATGTTATTAACAACAAGATCATATCGTTAGGAGAATGGTATGATGGACATACTCCTATAGATAAGCGTAGCATAAAGATCAAGTCATTTTAATAGTTCAATTGCTATATGCTTTCAGATACATAGTAACCTAATTCCTTCGACCATGAGATCATGCATATCACCATCACAGGAAGGATGCTTTGATGACATCAAACACCACACCGTAACTGGGTGGCTATAAAGGTGGCATTGAGTGTTCAGAAAGTATTGGTTGAGACACATGGATCAAGAGTGGGATTTGTTTATTCATATGACAGATAGATATACTCTGGGCCCTCTCGGTGGAATGTCATCCAATTAGCTTGCAAGCATGTGACTGGCTAACAAGGGATCACATATCACGGGAACGAGAAAAGAGTACTTATCAGTAACGAGGTTGAACTAGGTATGCAGAGATACCGACGATCAAAACCTCGGATAAGTAAACTATCGTGAGACAAAGGGAAATTGGTATCGTATGTAAGTGGTTCATTCAATCGCAAAGTAATCGTAGAAATATGTGGGAGCCATATGAATTTCCAGATTTCTCTATTGGTTATTGTTCGGAGAAGTGTCTCGATCATGTCCGCATAATTCATGAACCGTAGGGAGACACACTTAAGGATTCGACGTTGTTGAGTAGTTATGGAATGATGAGTAAGAGACCGAATGTTGTTCAGAGTCTCGGATGGGATCCGGGATATCACGAGGAGATCCGGAATGGTCCGGAGAATAAGATTCATATAAGGAAAGTCCTATTTCGGGGTTGGAGAATGGTTCCGGTGTTTTCATCGAGAATGTTCTAGAAGGTTCCGGAATGTCCGGCACTCCGGAGGGGAAGGGTACATGAATGTGTCATATCAAGTTGGAATGATTGCATCATGTACTAGGTGTCATCTCTGAACAAAATAAAGGTATAAATCAAATCCTAGTTTGAAAAGTCAAACGCCAATTTGAAAAGTCAAACGGCTATTTTGTTTTGTGGAGGGAGAGTAGGAAACCTACTTGGGGAGGAAGTCCCTCTCCCTCCACTGCCGGCCTTGGAAGCCGAGTTGGGGAGGGACTCCCCTCCCCTTGGCCGGCCCCCTCCACCTATATAAGGAGGGGCAGGGCTGCCCCTCCAAGCACACAACTTGCACCCTGCAAACCCTAGCTCCAAGCCGCCGGCACGCCACCTCCTGCTGCTGCCGCCGCCTAGGGCTAAACCCTAGCCACCGAGTTGGGGCATCCCTTGCCCTAGCCGCCGGCCTAGCCTCTCCTCCTTGGTGTGTCTAAACCCTAGATCACCGAGGCTCTCTCTTAGTCCACCATACTCGCTCCGGCTTAAGGCGAAGCCCTGCGAGATCTCCCCTCTACTTCCGGTAGCACGCCGTCGTGCTGCCGGAATCGCGAGGAGAGTGCTACAGCCTCCGCTGCCTGCTGGAACAAGGCAGAGGAAGGTCTTCGTCGAGTACCGAACGTGTGACCGACTGTGGAAGCGCTGCCGGAATGCAACGCCGGAAGGATCGTCTACACTATCTTGAGATAGGGAAGAGTACGACTACATCACCCACGAGAATCAGCTCTTGTTAAACACTTTGGAATCTTCGAGGGTGAGTTATTCTATCGACTCGTTGCTACAATCTAGTAGATAGATCTTGGCTTGTTTGTTTGTATGCGGTAGAACTTTTTGTTTTCCATGCTACGAACCCCTACATGAGGCTCACCAGGGCTCCAACTAGGGTCGACGTTGGGGCGAACGACATTGTCGACAATGTCATTTCGAATAGTGGTCACGGCGGCTCCAATCAACGGCTCCACTCCTCCTCCTCCGCGGCAGACTCCAGTGAAATTCCGGCGCTGCGGCACTCGCCTTGCTCCGGGGAAGGGTCAGTGGTGTTCTCTGAGAGGTGGGAAGTGAGGTGGTGTGGCGAATTGAGGCTGGGGTGGCCTCTTTCTATAGCCGAGCGAATGAGGCAGTGCGGCATGGGCAGAGCTCGTCGGGGTCGACGGTATAGCGAGCTAATGGCATGGTTGAGGGTGTAGGTCAGTGCATGGTCTCCTCGCGATGCTAAAGGGCTTAATGGCGCGGCAAGGGGCGGTCGAGGATGGTCAGAAAGGGCTGGTGCTCTGAGCGGCACCGATGGCAATTTCGACGATGCATAGTTGCTACGGGTCGTGCGGCGGCGAACATGGATGTCTGGGAGCTAGCTGGTGTTAAGGCGAGTGTGTGCACACACGGTGAGGGCAAGGCGCGGCGTACGCGATCTGGTCGGGTGCGGTGCACTGGCGTGCTCTCGGCACGACGTAGAGACAGTGGGCGCGACGTTTTCTCTATGGTCCAGGGCCTGGCTGCGTGCAAGGGCTGGACAGGGGGTGGCGGTGGACGGTGAGTTGCCTCCTGGACATCATGGCTGGCCGTGGCGTTGCCTCCTACTAGCTAGCCATGGTCGGCCGACAATGGGGGGGCTTGGGTGGCTCAGCACTGGTGCAATGGTAGCTTGCTAGCTTGTTCAATGCAGGTGTGCTCACTGGGGGACAAGGGGTAAGAATTGGGGACAAGGGATTGAATGATCACTGCTCAAAACAGTGTATTTAGGCAGAGTTTAAAATGTGTCTCCAGGTGTCTGATGAAATGGACGAAAGAATTCATGTTTGAAAATTTTGAATGAAATTTGGTGGATGCTCTGGTGACATGCTTGGTAGTATCTGGTTGCTTGGGTTTGGCAAGGTGAATTGGTTTGAGTGGTTTTTGTGAAATGGTTATCTTAGTATATATTTAGGATTTAATTTTGAATTGTCCTTTGCATAGATTTGAATCCTGTTTCTGTTGGTTTGCAAAGTGGACTTGACTTAACTTTTACTTGGTCTAGCAAGGGGTGAAAATAATTGGATTTGTTTCTATTAGAAAACTTGGACTAGAAACACTCAAAGTGGTCTAGTGGTTAACTTTGGTCAAAATGACCATTTGCTCATATTTTTTATATTTGAATTTCTCTTTATTTGATTCTGCTTGGAAATGATTTAGATGATGTTGTTTTCATATTTAAACCAATCCTTGCCATTCATAGCAATCAAACATGGCAATACAAGCATTCATGCATTCATCACATACACACATGCATTCATATTGATTTTAATAACAAAAGTTTTTGTTAGCCCTAAATTTGGATGATTAGAACTTGATAATCTTGATTAATATTTTTGGCATGTTACACCGAAACTCCTACATGAATTCTACCTTTATTATCCTTATCTATCTCATTTAGCCAATTCTCAAACATATTATGATATCGGCGGGGGTGGAAGATCATAAGTGAAAAACACAATGCGCCAAATAATTTTTGCAAAGGGGCGGGCAATAAAAAGATGTTCAATAGTTTCTTATTCTTCTTCTTCTTCATGAAAACAACATTTCTTACAACCATTCCAGTTCCTTTTTGCAAGATTATCCTTAGTCATTAAGATCTTATTCTTCAAAAACCACATGAAGATTTTAATTTGTAGTGGTATTTTAAGCTTCTATAGGTATTTTGTAAGAAATCTCTGATGCTCATTCATGAGATCCACGTATAGATATTTTACATTGAAAACCCCATCCGTGGTTAATTTCCATCTAAAAGAGTCAGGTTTCATCAGACAGATTTACTCCCATTAGTCCCTGACATAAATGCAACCATGCAGCTCATTCCGTCCCAGTTAGATTCCTCCTCAAACCAATATTGAAAGGATTTTGGGACAAAATATTATATACAGAAGTATGTTTTCTATGGACAATATTATAAATAGAAGGATACTGTTGAGCTAGAATGTTTCTCCAAGCCAAACATCTTCCCAAAATTGAGTACTCTCCGTTTACAATCTTGAAAAACCCTCTAGTAAAAAAGTCATCCTTTGCTTGCATCAATCCTTTCTAAAAATGGAAATTCGGTCGGTTTAGCTTGGACTTATGCTAGGGTCTTATTTTTAAATATTTATTATGAAGCAGTTCTTGCCAAACTCCTTGCTCGATAGCAACTTATACAACCATTTGCTCAGAAGATATTTTTTTGAGTTCTAGTACCTCAATTTCCAGGCCCCTGTTCCTTGGGTCTATAATATTCCATCTAGTTAATCTATATTTATTCTTGTGTTCATCACTTTGCCAAAAGAAACGCCAATAATAGAAGTCAAGTCTTTTCCTAATACCCTTTGGTATTTCTAGAAAGGATAACATAAACATAGACAAACTTGTTAATACAGAGTTGATTAACACTAAACTATCTCTGTATGTCAAAATCTTGCCTTGCCAGCATCCTAATTTCTCTTCAAAACAATTTTCATCAGGATTTCATTCAGAGTTTCTTAGCTTCCTGTGATGAATAGGTACCCCAAGATACCTAAATGACAAGAATCCTATCTTACAACCGAAAGTACTCATGTATTTATTTTAATTATGAGATGATATATGGATATTCAATTGCTTCATATTTTCTTAGAAGTCAAATTTTTTACATGATATTTGGAGAAAATTGCAAAACAAAACTACAAAAATTGGGGCTAGGGACTTAGAAAAACTACGACAATTGGGATCGCTGCAAAAAACTTTGAACTTTGGGGCAAGCAACTGCAAAGAACTACCAACTCTACGTAAATATATTGGCCCACTGTCAGGCTGACGTGGCATGTACATTTGCAAAAAATATCCCTTCTTGCATATTCTCAAGTGAAACGGAGTGGCATTGGCCATGGGAGACGACACGAGCATTGTGCCCTTACGGGCGTAGCCGGCGTGGGTCGTGGTCGATGTGGCAGCGATGTTGTCCAGGGCAGAGCAGATGTAGAAGCCTAGCAGTGCACGCTGCCGAGCAGACGGACGCGGGCGAGCTCAAGCGCGTAGGGAAAAGCATATGTGGAGGTGCTGGCTGTGCGTAGGGGCTGGAGGCACGCCGGAGAGGACCGACATAGGTGGGGACGCGCAGGGCGTGGTAGAGGCCAGCCAGAGATGCTCCCGCCGCAATCAACACGTGGATAGCTCGAGCAGAGTGCGCAGTGCAGGGACGACTAGGTAGAGGTGCGCGACCGAGTGCCAGAGTAGCTCGTCCAGAGACACGGTGCGGAGGCACGACATGGAGGATGCCGGAGCAGCGGGATCTTGGACGCACGACCATAGGCCAGAGCAGTAGGGTCAGACTAGCGGGCTGTCGGGTGCACTGTAGGCCTGAAGGCGAGGGCGAGGGCGGCAGGAAAGGGGCCTACTGGAGGCCTGACGGCGCGTGTGAGGCCGGAGGGAATGGGGCCCGCCTGGGCGCGGCAGAGCGCGGGGACGACCAGATAGGCGACGCATGGAGGAGGTGGCCAGGGAGGCGGTGGATGGAGACGGGCAGACTTTGGCGGCGGCCGGGGCAGCTGATAAATTGTTTTCGGCTTCAATGAACTCCTTTCGGTGCAGACCATCGTTGAAAGCATCGATTTCCCTATCATCGGAAATATATTCGGCTGAACTTTTTATGATGTCCCAGCGTTGGATATATGCTCTGATTGATTCTCCCGGATTCTGCTTGCACGGTCGCAGTTCCTCGATAGACGCGGTTCGCGTGAATGTGGATTTGAAATTTTAAATGAACTTGTCTTCAAGGTCACTCCAACTGATGATGGATTCCTCGGGTAGCTGCCTGAGCCATGACCGTGTGGAGCCACTTAGGTGTAGCTGCAAGCTCTGCATGGCCGTAGCTTTCGAGCCCCCTTGGAGTTTTATGGTCTGCAGATAATCGGCCAACCATGCTTCGGGTTCCTAGAGAGCGCCGTATTTTTTACGGTTATAGGGGAGTTTGAAATCCTTAAGCACTGGCCTTTTGTGAACCCGGCGGGTAAAGCAACTGGCGCCACAAGGTTCCCGCTTGTCTTCACTCTCGTTGTAGGAATACCTTCGGCTGCTTCACTCCTCCCTGGATCTATTGACCCTTCTCTAATTAATGTCGTTTCTAGCGTCTTCCCCATGCGAAGAATATTTGAAACGTACGTTGTGTGGTGAGTTTGACCTTGGCATGTTCCCCATGTGCCGAGGGCTGCAACAGCGGGGTGATTTATCGGTTTAGTGCACAACTCTTTGTTCTTGCACAAGAGTTTCGCCTAGAATGACGAGTCCCATGAGAGCGGAAAGATGGATAGCTGCCCGCGGATCGTTGGCTGCCGGTTGATTTGTTAGAAGATAAGTCTAGGCGGCGATAAGGGCAGCCTGCGCTTTTTTCGCTTTAATGTTTCCCACTAAATCTACTGACATGAACGATAGATATATATTTCTGGCTAGCTCGCGCCTTTCAGCTTTAGGTATGCGCTGCAGTCGCAAAGTGCCCCTCCTTGGTTGTGGCCCTCCGATAACGTTACCAGAACCTTGTGTAGAACTGAGTTGTGACGGACAAAGATTAGAATCATTGGCTAACCTTTTTTCTCTCGTCAAGCCGCCTATGCAACCAAAGCAAGTCCCTTGTCTTGTGGTGTAGGAGGTATTGGTAGGCCATCATCTCTTGCCTCATAACATCTGCTGTCATTGGTACTGCACCCGAAACAGCGTCTCGGGCCTTTTGCCACGTTGCTGTTGGTAGCCGAAGTGTTATGTTCTCGCCATTGAATTCTCCTTCTCTTCCTATCACGATGCGACAGTTGTTCTCTGGCTGGTACTCCCTGTCCTCGCGGCGCCCTATGTTGTCATCCGACAGAATGTCATTGGGGGTTAAAGATCAGGTTACCGTTTGAGTCCATAGGTGTTGAGGTTCCTTATCCTCCCATGATCACATACACTTGGTGGTGTGTGATGTATGATCGGCTGTCGTCGCTGCCATATACATAGGATACACTGTCTTGGAAACCATTGAGTTACTAGGGGTTTTTCTCCGGGTAGGATCCGGCCTTCCTGATTCTGGAGTCGATGCTTTCCTTATATTCATCGGGAACGACGCTTGATGAGCTAGGGCTGCAAAGAAGTGTTGATTTTGAGTCTGATCCAAAAGTGAATGCGTCGTATAGATCAGCCTGATCTTCCAGATCTATGGGGTTTCTGCAATTTTTATCGATGTTTGTCGAATTGGTCGCATCCTTTCCAGTTAAGCCGATGGAAGATGTAGGTGTCACCGTAGGCAATGCGGGTGTGGCCGATGGATCCAAATAGATCAAAACTGATAGGAAGAGATTCTCAGATTCTCCCACGCGAAAGTGGAAACATCTGATCATGAGATCGGTCTCCTGGTCGAATTCAACGGGAGCCGATAAAGGGGTGGGTGGGCATGGATCGACGAGATCGTAATAGACCTCACCGACCTAGATCGTCGGGTTGCTTCTTGGTGGAGAGGAAGCCGCTGAATCCATGACTCCAGCGCTCAGATTTACCACAGACGACGCCAATTGACAAGGGGTAACCTTGGCAATGCCCATAGTGATAGACTTAGGGTTTTGTGGAAAAGAGAACGCTAGGGAGTCGATGATGTCTGATTATGGTGGAAACACGATTACAATGTCACTGGTTCGCTAGTTGTGATCGAGCTCACATCGGATTGCTAGAAATCTAAGGTGGTCTCTTTGTCGGGCCCAGTAGCCTTTATATGAGAGGGTGGGTCCTGGAGCCATATCAAGGGAGGTTATAGGTTTATAATTATAATACAAACTCTATGTCGGTTCGTAGTTCTTCCTTGATGTTGGGTCTTGGATGCACCTTTGTAACATTCCAGGATTAACACCTAGAATTAGAGAGGACACATATGTGTGCATTGCATTCATGCATCAGAAAATCTGGAGAATTTTCGCGCAAAACTAAAGAAGCTATAGAGGGATCGAGATCTCTCTTGTTCCGATGGAAACATCAGGGCATGTGTGATGGATTTTGACATGAGCTCTATTGTACTTTTGTGTTTGAGGGGAAGAAAATGCAAATTTGGAATATTAAATTGATAAATTTGAATTCTAAAAGAATTTGAAATGGAATAATAATTGGAAATTAAATTGTAATAAGAAATAAGAGGTGAACTCTTATTTATGAATAAGATACAATATTTACAATTAGTCAAATTGAAATCTAAATACAAAAGGGAAAAAGAATTACAACAACAAATAAGAATTGAATTCATATTTATAAACAAGATATAAATATTACAAGAATTTAGATTACTAATAGAAAGAAAATTTAACTTTATTAATATTATACAATATTACATTGTCTTTATTAATGAATAAAAAAAGTAAACTTTATTAAATAAAATACAACAATATAATGTTGTTACAATATCCAAACTGAAAATAAATTGCAATATTTAATAAAAAGAAAATCCTAAGCTACTATTCTTTTATCTCCTTTATCATCAGACCATTTCTTTCATCTTCTCAATCCCTGTAAACACAACAAAAAAGAAAATAAAACAGAAAAGAAAAGAATGTTGGTTGGTTAGAGTTTTACTCTCAGATTTGGCCTAGTGATGCTAGTGCCTAATTCATCATAGAGTATTTGTCAAGGGGCCATGTTTAGAATCTGTTCTTATCTGGAAATTTTGCCTCAGCACAACATCATAGGCTAGTATGGGGCAAGTTTCACCATGAGTAAGAAAAGGGGACAGTCAAAATAGAAAATATCACATCTGTACTCAAGCATATCCACTAGAGATATTTCTAGATCATGAAACTTGAACCAGCACATGTCCCACATGTAAGCAGGCTAGCAGCTTATACACTGCATGCAAGCGATTCTGCAATCAATCTGACAGATGAACAAGCACATATAAAGGAAGCAACTCGATTCTTGCAAAGACCGTTGCTAACATGAGATCAGCACCATATCATTCCCTCCACCCATTTCATTTCTTAGCACTAGCACTCCCAAGCTCTACATATAATCAACCACAACCCAGTATCAGATTATCACTGATCTATCCAGCTTCATCAACAACAACACCAAATCCTTCCACCAAACCATCACACCCTTAGCTCTGGTTGCTCCCAGGAGCCATCGAAGAGTTAGGACAAGGGGAAATCAAGGCCATACCGCAGCTCCAGGAAAAGAAGGCCATGCCAAAGAAGTAGAAGGAGCTGGATAGTGGAATAAGGAGGAAGGGGAGCTCAGCTGTACCAGGACATAAATAATATCCAGCAGATTGGACAAGAACTAATAAAGATCCATCACAAGGGCTAACACACCACCTTTACCTAATCCACAATGGCAGGTTATTTCAGTACTTGTTCTTGTCATATAGAAGAAAATGGAATTTCGAGTGGGGAGGCATTCTCAGATTGGCATAGTGATGCTATGCTTGTCTCATCATAGAATCCTTAGGCATCAGTAGTATTTATTCTTATCTAGAGTTGAATCCTCAGGCTTTGCATCATTGGATAGCCAAAAGTTAAAGCACAAGCACCAACAGTACCTATTATGCTAAAAAGTATTTACTCTGTGCACACTCATGGGAGGTACCACATGAGTAAATCTATTCTAGTAGGAGCACATGGGCACAAGTGCAACTAAGGGTAGCAATCATCAAATTTTAGCTCACTCATAAAGCCAACAAATATAGGTAGCAAAAGAAATGGGGGTTCTCATAGAACTCCATAGTGATACTGTGACAAATTCATCACAAAGAAGTTACAACCCTGATTAGTATCTGTTCTTATAAAATTTAAGCCTCAGTCTTTGCATCACAAGCAAGGGACTAATCCATTTAATTTCTATCCTCAAATCATCAGGCAATAAAATAAACATCATATCATGCTATCTAGAATTCCAGTGTGCACACTCCATAAGGAGACACCACACTAGGATTTCCAGGATTGCAGAAGCCATCTAGAATATTGCTAACAAAAATATAGAAGTATGATACTTCTACTTTACTTCTCAGCAAACTCTATCAAGTTCTTCACATCATCTTCCCAGCTAATCTAGCTAGGAATCATTGCAAGAAATTAGAACAACAATTTAAATCTTATTCTCTAGATAAATCATCTAGGAATCATTGTAGAGCTATTATTCTATTAGCAGATCACAAGCACATGCAAACTATGCTTGTACAACATATACTCATTAGGTAAAACATCTTTTATTTCAGCATATGGAGGTTACCACTTTGTACCATCCAGTTGGAGGTTTCACAGTTGCATCCACCCAAGCCAAGGCCAACCCCAAATTTAAACAATTCAAATAATCATCCTCTCTGAATACTATGAATCATTCTTAGTAAACAATTCTTCTTAAGATAACAACATCAGAATGATATATACAATCACAAGGATCATTCCAAGAAGAATTAAACTTTTATTTATAACTAAGAAATCATTCCTTAATCAAGGTATTCACTAGCCAAGAGTAGTACAAAATTATCATGATTAAGTTACAGCCACAGGGAATTGCCTCAAATCATTTTCCTATACAGGTTTTATAGGAATTATTTTCTGCTTAAAAACATCATTTATTTATCATATAATCCCTTCCATAATGACAACAATAAGAACATGAGCAAGAGTTATTTACAAAAGCTTGTCCACACTAGAAAACAAATCATCTACTAGAATTTTTACTAGGAATCATATTTATATCCAAAACCACTCTTATTCTTGATAATCATTCTGTTTAGAAAATAACCATTCAAGCTAAGATGCATTATAGTGGATCCTAGAAGCTTCTCACTGATGGATCAGTTGATGTGGAGCCTGTTGGGAACCCCAAGAGCAAGGTGTGAAGCAGTACATTAGCAAGTCTTCCCTCAGTTGAGACCGAGGTTATCAAACCAGTAGGAGGAAGGAAACGTCACACAGGTGTTGCAAGCAACGCGGAGACCTGCACAACACAAATTCAAGACTTTACCCCAATGAACAGTGAGGTTGTCAAGCTCACCAGTTTGCTGTAACAAAGGATTAAACGTATTGTGTGGAAGGTAATGGTTTGCAGCAAGTAAACAAGTAACAGTGGAAGATGTATCAACGGTAAAGATTGGACCGGGGTCCATAGTTTACTAGACGTGCTCTCCTTAGATAAACAACATGGCATGAAGGGTAAACAAATTACAGCAGGGCAATTCACAGGAACTGAGCAAGGCATAACAGTGCAATTACTAGTCAGAAAGATCCTATGAGGTTGATTGGGCAATACAATAAGATACATAGACCGCCATCCAACTGCATCTATGACTAGAAGTCCACCTTCAGGTTATCATCCGAACCCCCTCCAGTATTAAGTTGCAAGCAACAGACAACTTCTTTAAGCAAAGTGTGTAAGGTAAATAGTCCACATGTTCCATGAACAAGAGACCGTTGTTTTCTCCCTAGTAGCAACATCACATCTACAACCGAAGATATTATTGTCACTTGCCTTGTAAACTAGAGGCATGAACCCACTATCGAGCATAAATACCCCCTTTTGGAGTCACTAGCAACTACTTGGCCAAGATAGCTACTAACAACGGAGAGCATGCAAGATCACAAACAACACAGACATGATAGCAAATAGATTAGATCTTGATCATGAATGGAGCTCACAAGATCTATACATGAAAGCACAAAGGAGGAGATACAACCATATAGGTACTACATGGACCCATAGTCCAAGGTGGAACTACTCACGCATCATACCAGAGAGAAGGCCTCCGGGATGATCTCCCCTCTGGCAGGGTGCCGGGAAGAACTTCAGATCCCCACGATCTAGGGACAATGGTGGCGGCGGCTAGAGATGGTTCGTGGATCTCTGATCGGGTACCCAGGGTTTCTGCATCGGGGGCTTCTTATAGGAGAAGGGGGAGACCGAGGAGGCAGCCAGGGTCACCAAACCCTAGCCAGGCACGGGGCTGGGCCCACCCGCGCTTGGGGTGGGTCTGCCCCCCCTGGCTGGCCCGTCCGGCTCTCCTCTGGACTTCTTGTTCCCCATGGAAAGTAATTGACTTTGTCCTTTGTCCCGTCCAATTCCGAGAATATTTCTTTACTAACTTTTCTGAAACAAAAAACAACAGAAAATAGGCATCTGGCACTGTTGCAACTTGTTAGTAGGTTAGTACCAGAAAACATGTAAAAAGCACCTCAAAGTGTGGACAAGTAAAGCAAAGTAGATACTAAACAAGCATGGAGCATAAAAAACTATAGTTATGTTCCAACGTATCAACATCCCCAAGCTTAATTCCTGCTCGTCCTCGAGTAGGTAAGTGATAAAAGAATAATTTTTGAGGTGACATGCACCCTCACAATAATGATCCAACCATTTGCAAGCATTGAAAGCTGGGATCAAAGAACTCTAGACATGTGCATGAAAGATGAAGTTCTAACAATATGACATAGTAACTATGCATGCAACATGACAAGCTACAAACAAAGATCATGAATAACATGCATTGAAAAACGTTTGTTTGTTTGACATGCAGAAAACATAGCATAGTGGCAATCAACTTGTCCCTCATAGAGTAGCAAATAGATGCATAGGACACCTGCAAAGTTCACAAGGGTGACTAGAAATAAGTAGCACAAGAACAAGTAATATCACAATATGCATGAATCAATAAGCTTTAGAACACTACACACAGAATGACAACTATGCTCTCTTAATGGTGCCTAAAGGTAGAAGGTGGAGACTCAATAGTGGTGGAAGAAAGGCCTTTTTTGTAAAGGAAGCAGGGATTACAAGTTTCAAAAAGAGCTTCCAAAAATTATGGTACTTGTTAGCTTTCAGCCCTCATTGTCCCTATCATAAGCATCTTGAAGTGGTTAAGGTTAAAGTGGCAAAGCTGGATTATATGATTGATGAAGTATAAGTTGGCAATATCATGCCCCTTGAATACGAGGGCCACACCTCATGCATACTCAACTTTGGGTCCAGGTAAGTTCTTGTCACTATAAGTATTTGCATATCATTGAGAACCGCCAACGGGGTACCCCTTGCACATGGTACATGAGCTTTCCCAAAACCAAAATGACAAGGCAAGCAGACAATGAGCATCTCAGCAATCTTTTTATTTACCATATGCATAGCTTTTTATTGAGGATGCTTCATAGATAGCTCATTATGGTGATGCTGAAAGTTTCCACCATGATTAGGCATGGCTTAGGCTAGCGGCCCAGGTGTTTCTCTAACACAGGATACAAACTCCATGGACTTACAAGTCCCCTCTTTATTTCACACCGATGACATCCATAGACAAAAAACATGATATCAACTAAGTACAACAAGGTACAAGTGCAATGTTAAAAAGTTCCCCGTGACCGCACGGTTCTGCTAATTCCAAGTTATAAGTGAAAGCATATACAACAAAGTTGTCACAATGGTTCAAGTTTATTAGGGGCAAAGAATAAATTGTGCCATCAAGTTCGTGAGGTCTTTAATCACTAAGTTTTCACATAACAAAATAGTTTTTAATTGGAAGATAGATGAAAACAAGAATATACTTGGAATGGTGTAACACACCATGCATAGGAGTTTATAGTGGACACTTTGGAATAACTTGGTTTCTTGGGAGTTGAAGGCATGAGTATAACTTACTCATACAAGTGGTGGCTAGCAAAAGACTAGGAGCAACCAACTAAGAGAGCAATAATGGCCAAAATCATGCAGTGCAATAAAGCATACTAATCAAAGCAAAGAGTGGTACTACAAGTCAAGGACTAAATGATCATAGAGGCTAATGGTGACTTGTCATAGTCATAACATGGTGTGAGCATGTGCCAAGTCAACCCAAGCAAAACATCGAAGGAGAATACCACAATACTATGCTTTTGCATGCTAAAACAACACATAATTTCTTTAAGGCACACTAAGCAATCCCAATTGTTTGGAACAAGACATGCTACAGCAATAATCACTAAGCATAAGGTCAAAACAACACCTAGCATGTCATGCTAAAGTCTAAGTCACAGTCAATGCAAGCTCCTCTTGCACTTCAAGCAAGAACTTACTACTCCTTTCCAAACACCAAGCAACTTATTTTCAAAACAACACAGTGAGAGCGGGGGTCCAAACTAATCAAGCTAACTAAGCAAACTAAGCAAAGAAAATGAAAACTAAGACGCTCCAAGAACAACACAACTGTGCATGAAACAATAAAAACGAAGTGTCTAGACAGACCTGTGCTTTTTATTGATGAAGAAAGGGATGCCTTGGGCATCCCCAAGCTTTGACGCTTGTACCTCTTGGATATTTCTTGGGGTGACACCATGGTGGAATCCCCAAGCTTGAGATTTTGTCCATTCTCCATCTCATTGCATCATTCTCTATCAACACTGAAATTTTTCCTTCATACAAAACTTCACACAATCTTCATTAGCAACATTAGTGTATTCAAAAGATATTAGACCACTAGCAAAGCTTTGGAATAGCAAGGCTTTTCACTAAAAACACAAGCTACTGTAGTAAATCCTTCAAAAAGCTCAATTTACCTTAAGAGAACTAAAAAAGGAATCAATAAGAAGCAAATGCAAATAATGGCAGAAATCTGTCAAAACTGACCAGCAGGTAGAAACCGATTTTTTTGAACATCTTCTGTTGCTCAAACAAAAAATTGTTGAACTAACGAAAGTTATCTAACATACTAAGGGATTTATTCGTAAATTGTGAGCTTAATCCGAGTTAAAGAGCCTCCTCATGAATGTTTTTGGTGGAGGACAGAAATCTGTTTCGGGACATCAACTCCCCAAATCTTACTTCCCTCTTATTAGAGGTCATTATTGGCACAAGAAGCAAACAAAAAGGATAAGGAGAGGTCATTACTGAAGTAATAACTTCCAAGACTCAAGGAAACTCTTGGGTTATCTCCGAACAAGTACTTTTCTTTAACGCCTTTAAGTTAGGCACAAGAAGCAAGAAGAATCAAGTATTTTCAAATGAGGAAGCATTAACATCAAATCTTGCTTTCAAAGGAGGAGCAAAAAGCAACTTCTCTCTCCTCATAGGGAAGTGTTCAATACCTTTCTTGAATGAAAAATGATATTTAATGGTGCCTTCTTGCATATCAATGATGGCACCAACTGTTCTAAGAAAAGGTCTTCCCAAAGTAATAGGACAAGAAGCATTGTATTCAACATCCAAAACATAGAAATCAACAGGGACATAAGCATTGTTAACCATGATGAGAACATCATTAATACTACCAATAAGTTTCTTCTTAGCATTATCATTGAGTGGTACATCCAAATAACAATCTTCCAAAGGTGGCAAATCAAGCATTTCATAAATCTTCCTTGGCATAATAGAGACACTAGAACCAAGATCACATGAAGCTTTGAGATCAAAGTCATTCACTTGAACATTAATAATGGGTTCCCAACTATCTTCTACTTTCCTAGGAATATAAGCTTTGTGTTTTAGCTTGTCTTCCTTAATCTTAACAAGATCATCTATAATGTGTTTGGTAAAGGCAACATGCATATCACTAGCATCAGGACTTCTAGTAAGCTTTTGCAAGAACATAATCACTTCAGAAATATTGCAATCATCAATATCAAAGTCAAACTTGGCATCACTAGTAGTAGGCTCAATAGGCTTAGGCATAGTAGGAGTAGGAATAGGGACTACTTTTGGTTTAGTGGTGATAGTGCACACACTATTGTTTCTATCAATTTCAGCTTCCCTTTCCCACTTAGCATGAAGTTGAGCTAACAGCCTAACATTTTCATCAATAGTAACTTGTATGGAATGAGCAGTAGAAAAGGTGTTTTCCATAGTTTCAGGTTTAGAAGCCATTTTATTAATCAAGGAAGAACGAGCTTCAGACAAAGAGGATATATTTTTCTCAACAGTCAAAAGCTTTTCCTATATAGTCTTATTGAAAGTGGTTTGTTTACTACTAAAGTCCTTGAGCATGACTTCAAGTTTAGAGGGGACACTTCTAGCATTATTGTAAGAGCTTCCAAAGGAATTGCCATTATTAGGAGGATAAGGCCGATAATTGTTGTTTCTACCAAAATTATTCCTATAGGCATTGTTGTTGAAATTGTTGTTTCTAATGAAGTTCACATCAACTTGTTCTTCTTGAGCAACCAAAGAGGCTAAAGGAACACTATTAGGATCTAGAGGAGCTTTCCCATTAACAAGCATAGCCATAATAACATCAATCTTTTCACTCAAAGAGGAAGTTCCTCAACAGAATTTACCTTCTTACCATGTGGAGCTCTCTCAACATGCCATTGTGAGTAGTTAACCATCATATTATCAAGGAGCCTTGTTGCATCACCCAAGGTGATGCCCATAAAAGTACCTCCAACAGCTGAATCCAACAAATTTCTTGAGGAGAAGTTCAAACCTGCATAAAAAGTCTAGATAATCATCCAAGCAGTGAGTCCATGAGTAGGGCAATTCTTAACCAAAGATTTCATTATTTCCCAAGATGGAGAAACATGTTCACTATCAGGTTGTTTAAATTTTGTAATGTCACTTCTCATAGATATAATCTTAGCAGGAGGATAGTACTTTCCAATAAAAGCATCTTTGCACTTAGTCCAAGAATCAATACTATTTTTATGCAAAGAAAGCAACCATTCTTTAGCTTTTCCCCTTAAGGAGAAAGGAAAAATATTGAGCTTAATAATATCTCCATCTACATCCTTATAATTCTGCATCTCACAAAGTTCAACAAAGCTATTAAGATGGGCAACAGGATCATGAGAACCAACACCAGAAAATTGCTCTCTCATCACAAGATTCAACAAAGCAGGCTTAATTTCATAAAAGGTAGCATCAGAAGTAGGTGGAGCAATAGGAGTGCTAACGAAATCATTTTTGTTGGTGCTAGTGAAGTCACACAACTTGGTGTTCTCAGCGGAGTTCAATTTGGCAAAGGTGGGCAAGACAAAAACAGCAGCAGCAGCTAGAGGAGGGACTAATTTTTTTGGGTTTTTATTTGGAAAGATGCAAATAAAACCAAGCAAAATAAACAAAGCAAACTAAAAACAAAGTAAAGAGAAAGGAAGTGAAGGACTCCCCTTGTGAAGACGTCCTTGGCCTCCCCGGCGACGGCGCCAGAAAACTTGTTGATGGCTCAGTTGATGTGAAGCCTGTTGGGAACCCCAAGAGCAAGGTGTGAAGAAGCACAACAACAAGTCTTCCCTCAGTTGAGACCAAGGTTATCGAACCAGTAGGAGGAAGGAAACATCACATAGGTGTTGCAAGCAACGCGGAGACCTGCACAAGACAAACTCAAGACTTTGCCCCAATGGACAGTGAGGTTGTCAAGCTCACCGGTTTGCTGTAACAAAGGATTAAACGTATTATGTGGAAGGTAATGGTTTGCAGCAAGTAAAAAAGTAACACTGGAAGATGTATCAATGGTAAATATTGTACAGGGGTCCATAGTTCACTAGAGGTGCTCTCCTTAGATAAACAACATGGCATGAAGGATAAACAAATTACAGCAGGGCAATTGACAGGAACTGAGCAAGGCATAACAATGCAATTACTAGTCAGAAAGATCTTATGAGGTTGATTGGGCAATACAACAAGATACATAGACCTCCATCCAACTGCATCTATGACTAGAAGTCCACCTTCAGGTTATCATCCGAACCCCCTCCAGTATTAAGTTGCAAGCAACAGACAACTGCTTTAAGCAAAGTGTGTAAGGTAAACAGCCCACATGTTCCATGAACAAGAGACTGTTGTTTTCTCCCTAGTAGCAACAACACTTCTACAACCGAAGAGATTATTGTCACTTCCCTTGGAAACTAGAGGCATGAAACCACTATCGAGCACAAATACCACCTCTTGGAGTCACTAGCAACTAGTTGGCCAAGATAGCTACTAATAATGGAGAGCATGCAAGATCACAAACAACATAGACATGATAGAATCATAAAGACAAAACCATTAATCAAACCAACATAATAATCTCAATATCCATCAGATCCCCGCAAATACAACATGCGTGATTACAAATAGATTAGATCTTGATCATGAACGGACCTCATAAGATCTATACATGAAAGCACAAAGGAGGAGATACAACCATATAGCTACTACATGGACCCATAGTCCAAGGTGGAACTACTCATGCATCATACCGGAGAGAAGGCCTCCGGGATGATCTCCCTCTAGCAGGGTGCCGGGAAGAACTTCAGATCCCCCTCCGATCTAGGGACGATGGTGGCGGTGGCTACTGCTGGAATTATGCCCTAGAGGCAATGATAAAGATGTTATTATTATAATTCTTGTTCATGATAAAGTTTATATTCCATGCTAGAATTGTATTAAGCGGAAACTTTAATACTTGTGTGGTTTGTGAACAACACCGTGTCCCTAGTATGCCTCTATGGACTAGCTCATTTATTAATGATGGTTAAGGTTTCCTAACCATAGACATGATTTGTCGATTAATAATGAGATCATATCATTGGGAGAATGATATGATGGACAGACCCAAACTAAGCGGAGCAATTAGATCGTGTCATCGTGTTCATCTTTGCGAAGCTTTTCTTATGTCAAATATTGTATTCCTTAGACCATGAGATAATACAACTCCCTGTTATTGGAAGAAAGCTTTGAGGTCATCAAACGTCATCCTATGAGAGGGTGATCATAAAGGTGTCTCTCAGGTGATCAGAAAGTACTTGTTGGGTTGTATGTATCGAGATGGGATTTGTCCCTCTCAAGTCGGAGAGATATACTTCGGGCCCACTCGATAATCGATATCAACACCGCTTGCAAGCATGTGGTTAAGGAGTTAATCACAAAGTGATATCGGATTACGGAACGAGTAAAGTACTTGCTGTGAACGAGATTGAACTAGGTATGACGGTACCGACGATCAAATCTCGGGCAAGTAAAATATCGCGAGACGAAGGGAATATATATGGGATTGATTGAATCCTGGCATCGTTGTTCATCCGATATGATCATCGATGAATGTGTGGGAGTCAATATGGGTTTCCAGACCCCGCTGTTGATTATTGATAGAAGATCATGTCTGCATATTCTTGAATCCGAAGGGTCACCCACTTAACGTGTCTCGACGCTAGGATAGATTGGATAATTGGTTTATGAGTTTTTGTTCGGAGTCTCGGATGGGATCCAGTACATCACGAGAGGTTCCGGAATGGTCTGGAGAATAAGATTCGTATAAGGCAATGCAGTTTTTTGGAGTTCGGAATTGTTTCGGGTTAATCGGTATTGTACCGGAAGCTTCTAGAACCTTACGGAGGGGGACCAACGTGGCCCCACCTGCCGGGAGGGGGCATGGGCCTATGAGGGAGTGCCCTGGCCGCATTGGGCCAGGGGCACAAGGCCCCATAGGGCCCAGCCGGCCAACCTAGGGCAAAACCCTAGGGAGCTTCTAGAAGGGGGGGAGGGGGGGAAACTTGCCCCCCACTCCTCTCTCCTTGGCCGCCGGCCCTAGGGCTCGGGGGAGGGGCAAGGTCTGGCCGCCCACCCCTCGATATAAAGAGGGCTGGGGGCGCACCCCCTCCTACACCCCTCCTCAAGCCCTAGCCGCCCTGCTGCCTTCCTCTCTCTCTCCCTCCCGACTGCACGTAGGCGAAGCCCTGCTGCAGAAACTCTCCACCACTTGCACCGTGCCGTCGCGTTGTAGATCCAATCCGTCTCTCCACCATACTTGCTGGACCAAGGAAGGAGGAGACGTCTAGGTTCCA
Source organism: Avena insularis (assembly GCA_023614405.1). Taxonomy (NCBI): domain Eukaryota; kingdom Viridiplantae; phylum Streptophyta; class Magnoliopsida; order Poales; family Poaceae; genus Avena; species Avena insularis. Next base: position 234,754,427 of record CM042687.1, on the reverse strand, counting down.
CACGTGTGCATCTCACGGAGACATCGCCACTTGCGGTGTTAGATCGGATCGGATCGCGAGGAGGAGAAGCGAGTACGACTACATCACCCACGCCCGGATTTAACGCTCATTGTCTTGAATCTTCAAGGGTATGAAGATCTCATCTATTCCCCCTCGTTGTTTGCATCTCCTAGATTAGATCTTGGCTTTCCCGTTCGCATCCGGTAGAAATTTTTTGATTTACTATGCTGCGAAACCCTTCAGTGGTATCAGAGCTAGATCTATGCGTAGATGTGTTTCACGAGTAGAATGCAACATGGTTGTTGCGGGTGTTGATGGTTTCTGTTGCAAGCCTCTTGTTTGTGTTCTTCTTATGACGCGGGATAGTGAGATCGAAGCGGTCCAGGCCAACTTTACGCGACGTCGTTCGCGATACCGGCTCCGCACTTGACGTGTGGCTTGTTCCACACATGCGGTTGGTGGATGTCAGTTTCTCTCACTATAGTTGTCATGGGATTTACACCGGAGTTTGGCAACCATAATATCACCATTGTGGCTTTCCATAAGTAAGAATCGTTCTTAGCTTGCTACTCCCATAAGCCACGTAAAACATGCAACAACAAAGTAGAGGCGTCTAACTTGTTTTTGCAGGGAGTGTTTTCTGTGATATGGTATGGCCCAAGATGTGATGTGTATGTTGTATGCAATGATCATGTTTTGTAATATTTCACGACTTGCATGTCGATGAGTACACAACCGGCAGGAGCCATATGGTTGTCTTTATAATTGTGTATGACCTGTGTGTCAACTTCTTATGCGCCATGTAATAGTTTCACTTTATCGCTAAGTAGTTAGCAATAGTTGTAGTTGCTATTCGTGGTGGAGGCAATCATGGTGGAGTGATGGAGATCATGCCGGCACGCACAAGATGGAGATCATTGCGTGAAGATTGGCTATACCATGTCACATAAAGTTATATGCATGTGATGTTTATCCTTTTATGTATCTTATTATGCTTAGATCGCGACGGTAGCATTATAAGATGATTCCTCACTTAAAGATCAAGATAAAAATGTGTTCTCCCCATGTATGCACCCTTGCGAAAGTTCATCGTGTCCAAGCATCACGTGATGATCGGGTGCTATAGACTCTACGTTCACATACAACGGGTGCAAGCCAGTTTTTGCACACGCGGAAATACTTGGGTTTGACTTGACGAGCCTAGCATGTATAGACATGGCCTCGGAACACATGAAACGAAAGGTTAAGCATGAGTCATATGAATGATATGATTGACACTTCGTTGTCCACCATTGAAACCACATCTCTTCTCGTGAAGATCGTATTAGGTGTGGTGAATTTGGATCATGTTCACTAAACAACTTGAGGGGTGTTGAATTTAGTGGGAGTTCATCTAGTAATTTGATTAAAGTTGAACTAGTTATCATGAACATAGTCTAAATTGTACTTGCAAATATTGTAGATCAAATGGCTAAGTCCAACTTCAACTTCAACGTTTTTGCTGAGAAAGAAAAGCTTAGAAACAATGGGTCTAACTTCACCAACTGGTTCCGCAATCTGAGAATCATTCTCGCTGGCGTACAAAAGGACTATGTCCTTGAAGATGCGCTAGGTGACGCCCCTGCTGTAGATGCGCCGGCTGATGAGAAAGCTGTCTATCAGTCGTGCAAAGATGATTATGGTGTGATTAAGAGAACCATGTTGTTTGCTATGGAATCAGACCTTCAAAATTGTTTTGTAGATTATCCCGGGCCCTTTGAGATTCTTGAGGAGCTGAAAACTATGTTTTAGACTCAGGCCCGTTCTAAGAGATATGAGATCTCTGAGAAATTCTTTAACTGCAAGATGGAGGAAGGGAGTTCCGTTAGTGAGCACGCCATAAAGATGTCGGGCTACACTCAACGCCTTGAGCAACCGGACCGCAAGATTCCATAGGAGCTCAAGATTGACAGGGTTCTCCCTCCCAGCTACAAAAGTTTTGCAGTGACTCATAATCAGATTGGTTCCACTGATACGATCACCGAGCTCTTCACAAAGCTGAAGGCTGCGGAGGTGGACATCAAAAAGGATAATCATGTGTTGATGGTCAACAAGCCCCCCACCTTCAAGAAAGGTAAGGGCGCAAAGAAGCCCTTCAAGAAAGGCGGCGGCAAGCGCGTTGCCCCTGCTGAGAAGAAGCTCAAGTCTGGACCTAAGCCGGACACTGAGTGCTTCTATTGCAAGGACAAGGGTCACTTGGGCAAATGTATCAAGTACTTAGCGGACAAGAAGGCTGGGACCATCAAAGGTATATTTGATATACATGTTATTGATGTTTTCCTTACTAGCCCTCATTATAGTGCCTGGGTATTTGATACTGGTTCAGTTGCTAATATTTGTAACTCGAAACAGGAGCTACGGAATAGACGGCAGCTTGCGACGGATGAGGTGACGATGCGCGTTGGCAACGGATCAAGAGTTGATGTGATGGGTCACGGCACGCCTCCTTAGTTTTACCTTCGGGATTAGTTTTAAACCTTAATAAATGTTATTATGTGCCTGCGTTGAGCATGAACATTATTTCTGGATCGTGTTTATTGCAAGACGGTTATTCATTTAAATCGGAGAATAATGGTTGTTCTATTTATATGAGTAACATCTTTTATGGTCATGCACATGTGAATGGTTTATTTCTTCTGAATCTCGAAAGGGATGAAACACACATCCATAACATTGAGGCTAAGAGATGCAAAGTAGATAGTGATAATACTACTTATTTGTGGCACTGTCGTCTAGTTCATATTGGTGTAAAGCGCATGAAGAAACTCCATTCTGATGGACTTTTGGAGTCTCTTGATTTTGAATCATTTGACACATGCGAACCATGCCTTATGTGCAAGATGATCAAAACCCCGTTCTCCGGAATGATGGAGCGAGCAATGGACTTGTTGGAAATCATACATACTGATGTATGCGGAGCGATGAGTGTTTCGACACGCGGTGGATATCGCTATTTTCTCACTTTTACCGATGACTTAAGTAGATATGGGTATATCTATTTGATGAAACATAAATCTGAAACATTTGAAAAGTTCAAGGAATTTCAGAATGAAGTGGAGAACCATCGTAACAGAAAAATTAAGTTTCTACGATCCGATCGTGGAGGTGAATATTTGAGTTATGATTTTCTCACGCATCTTAAAGCAAGCGGAATCGTTTCGCAACTCACGCCACCCGGAACACCACAGCGCAATGGTGTGTCTGAACGCCGGAATCGAACTCTATTAGATATGGTCCGATCAATGATGTCTCTTACTGATTTGCCGTTATCATTTTGGGGTTATGCATTAGAAACCGCTGCATTCACTTTAAATAGGGCACCATCTAAACTGCTTGAGACGACACCGTATGAACTGTGGTTTGGTGCTAAACCTAAGTTGTCATTTCTTAAAGTTTGGGGATGCGAAGCTTACGTCAAGAAGTTGATGCCGGACAAGCTCGAACCCAAAGCGGAGAAATGCGTCTTCATAGGATACCCTAAGGAAACTATTGGGTATACCTTCTATCACAGAACCGAAGGCAAAGTGTTTGTCGCAAAGAACGGATCCTTTCTTGAGAAGGAGTTTCTCTCGAAAGAAGTGAGTGGGAGGAAAGTAGAGCTAGACGAGGTTGTTGAACCTTCTCTTGAGTTGGAGAGTAGCGCAGCACCTGAAATTGTTCCAGTGCTGCCTGCACCAACAATAGAGGAAGCTAATGACAAGGATCATGAAGCTCCGGACGATGCTGCTACTGAACGTCGCAGGTCGACAAGGTCGCGTGCCCCTCCTGAGAGAATGCGGCAACCTGTCTTGGTATGCGGTTGGTAGAAGACAGTGAACCTACGAACTATGAGGAAGCGATGATGAGCCCAGACTCTGAGAAATGGCTAGAGTCCATGAAATCCGAATTGGGATCCATGAGCGAAAACCAAGTATGGACTTTGGTAGAACATCCTAGCGACCGAAAGGCCGTTGAGTGCAAATGGATTTTCAAGAAGAAAATGGACGCGGATGGTAATGTTACCGTCTATAAAGCACGGCTTGTCGCGAAAGGTTTTCGACAAGTTCAAGGTGTTGACTACGATGAGACTTTCTCTCCCGTAGCGATGTTTAAGTCCATTCGGATTTTATTTGCAATTGCTGCATTTCATGATTATGAAATATGGAAGATGGATGTCAAGACTGCGTTCCTCAATGGCAACATTGATGAAGAGTTGTATATGATGCAGCCCGAAGGTTTTGTCGATCCTAAGGATGCTGATAAAGTGTGCAAACTTCAGTGTTCCATTTATGGACTGAAGCAAGCATCTCGGAGTTGGAACCTTCGTTTTGATCAAGTGATCAAGAGTTTTGGATTTGTTCCAAATTGCTACAAAGCTTGTATCTACAAGAAAGTGAGTGGGAGCTCGATGACATTTCTGGTACTATATGTGGATGACATATTAATTATTGAAAATGACATTAACATGCTTAACGATGTGAAGATTTATTTGAACAAGTGTTTTTCAATGAAAGACCTAGGTGAAGCTGCTTATATATTGGGCATCAAAATCTATAGAGATAGACAACGACGCCTGATAGCTTTAAGCCAGAGTACATACCTAGACAAAGTTCTGAAAAGGTTCAGAATGGATAAGGCAAAGAAAGGTTCAGTGCCTATGTTGTCAGGTAAGATATTGAGCAAGGCTCAGTGTCCATTCTGATAAATTATAGAGAAGCTATGAGCAAAGTGCCTTATGCCTCGGCCATAGGTTCTATCATGTATGCCATGCTGTGTACTAGACCGGATGTGTCCAATGCTCTTAGTTTGACGAGCAGGTACAAAAGTGATCCAGGAGTGGAACAGAGGTCAGCCGTGAAGAATATCCTAAAGTACCTAAATAGGACTAAAGAAATGTTCTTAGTCTATGGAGGTGATGAACAGCTCTTCGTAAAGGGTTACGTCGACGCTAGTTTCGACACCGACAAGGATGATTCTCAATCTTAGACAGGATACGTTTATATTTTGAATGGAGGAGCTGTGAGATGGAGAAGCTGCAAGCAAAGCGTGATCGCGGGATCTACAGTAGAAGCGGAATACATGGCTGCTGCAGAAGCGTCAAGTGAAGGAGTTTGGATCATGAACTTCATCATTGAGCTTGGCGTGGCTCCAAGTGCATTGGACCCACTGGAGATATTGTGTGACAACACTGGCGCCATAGCACTCGCTAAGGAACCAAGATATCATCCAAAGACCAAGCATATCAACCGCAAGTTTCATATAATCCGAGATTATATAGCAGATGGAGATCTGAAGATTAGCAAAGTACATACATATCTGAATGTCGCAGATCCATTGACTAAACCTCTTCCACGTACAAAACATGATCAGAACCTTAGTGCCATGGGTGTTAGATTGTTACCAGATGTAAACTAGATTATTGACTCTAGTGCAAGTGGTATACTGTTGGAATTATGCCCTAGAGGCAATGATAAAGATGTTATTATTATAATTCTTGTTCATGATAAAGTTTATATTCCATGCTGGAATTGTATTAAGCGGAAACTTTAATACTTGTGTGGTTTGTGAACAACACCGTGTACCTAGTATGCCTCTATGGACTAGCTCATTTATTAATGATGCTTAAGGTTTCCTAACCATAGACATGAGTTGTCGATTAATAATGAGATCATATCATTGGGAGAATGATATGATGGACAGACCCAAACTAAGCGGAGCAATTAGATCGTGTCATCGTGTTCATCTTTGTGAAGCTTTTCTTATGTCAAAAATTGTATTCCTTAGACCATGAGATAATACAACTCCCTGGTATCGGAAGAAAGCTTTGAGGTCATCAAACGTCATCCTATGATAGGGTGATCATAAAGGTGTCTCTCAGGTGATCAGAAAGTACTTGTTGGGTTGTATGTACCGAGATGGGATTTGTCCCTCCCAAGTCGGAGAGATATACTTCGGGCCCACTCGGTAATCGATATCAACACCGCTTGCAAGCATGTGGTTAAGGAGTTAATCACAAAGTGATATCGGATTACGGAACTAGTAAATTACTTGCTGTGAACGAGATTGAACTAGGTATGAAGGTACCGACGATCAAATCTCGGGCAAGAAAAATATCGCGAGACGAAGGGAATATATATATGGGATTGATTGAATCCTAGCATCGTGGTTCATCTGATATGATCATCTATGAATGTGTGGGAGTCAATATGGGTTTCCAGACCCCGCTGTTGATTATTGATAGAAGATCATGTCTGCATATTCTTGAACCCGAAGGGTCACACACTTAACGTGTCTTGACGCTAGGATATATTGGATAATTGGTTTATGAGTTTTTGTTCGGAGTCTCGGATGGGATCCGGGACATCACGAGAGGTTCCGGAATGGTCCGGAGAATAAGATTCATATAAGGCAATGCAGTTTTTGGAGTTCGGAATTGTTTCGGGTTATTCGGTATTGCACCGGAAGCTTCTAGAACCTTCCGGAGGGGGACCAACGTGGCCCCACCTGCCGGGAGGGGGCATGGGCCTATGAGGGAGTGCCCTGGCCGCATTGGGCCAGGGGCACAAGGCCCCATAGGGCCCAGCCAGCCAACCTAGGGCAAAACCCTAGGGGAGCTTCTAGAAGGGGGGGAACTTGCCCCCCACTCCTCCCTCCTTGGCCGCCGGCCCTAGGGCTTGGGGGAGGGGAAAGGGCTGGCCGCCCACCCCACTATATAAAGAGGGCTGGGGGCTTACCCCCTCCTACACCCCTCCTCAAGCCCTAGCCGCCCTGCTGCCCTCCTCTCTCTCTCCCTCCCGACTGCACGTAGGCGAAGCCCTGCTGCAGAAACTCTCCACCACTTGCACCGCGCCGTCGCGTTGTAGATCCAATCCGTCTCTCCACCATACATTCTGGACCAAGGAAGGAGGAGATGTCGAGGTGCCGCACGTGTGCATCTCACGGAGACATTGCCACTTGCGGTGTTAGATCAGATCAGATCGCGAGGAGGAGAAGCGAGTACGACTACATCACCCACGTTCCGACGAACGTTCCGCTGTGTGAATCTTCAAGGGTATGAAGATCTCATCTATTCCCCCTCGTTGTTTGCATCTCCTAGATTAGATCTTGGCTTTCCCGTTCGCATCCGTAGAATTTTTTGATTTACTATGCTGCGAAACCCTTCAGCTACAGACAGATTAATGGATTTCTGATCAGGTACCCAGGGTTTCTGCATCGGGGGCTTCTTATAGGCGAAGGGGGAGACCGAGGAGGCGGACAGGGTCACCAAACCCTAGCCAGGCATGCGGCTAGGCCCACCCACGCCTGGGGTGGGTCTGCCCCCCCTGGCTGGCCCCTCCGGCTCTCCTCTAGACTTCTTATTCCCCACGGAAAGTAATTGACTTTGTCCTTTGTCCCGTCCAATTCCGAGAATATTTCTTTACTAACTTTTCTAAAACCAAAAACAACAGAAAATAGGCATCTGGCACTGTTGAAACTTGTTAGTAGGTTAGTACCAGAAAACATGTAAAAAGCACCTCAAAGTGTGGACAAGTAAAGCAAAGTAGATACTAAACAAGCATGGAGCATCAAAAATTATAGATACGTTTCCAATGTATCACTCACTAAGGCAAGCTTCAATATATTAATATCGTACCCTGAATTCATCAGATTACAGTAGGATCCCATTAAATTGCATTCAAACATATGTTTGAAACCAAATATCTTTACTATAACCAATTTGGAAGTAAATCCATGGACTGTATGAACAAAATCCGAACTCAAACTAAACTAACATAATAACATCTGAACCATAGCATTCCTAAAAGCTTTGGACATAAATTTTGTTGAGCAACACTCCTCAACCAATTATTGTTGGAAAAATCTTAGAAGACTAAGATAGAACAACAGAGGATAGAAACCTGATTAGGGTTCAGATAATGTGTCACTAGTGAGAGTGTATGGCAGTAGAAGAGAGGTAGAGAAAAGTGTACCAGGGAGTCGACGATGACCTCAAAGGGGCGGCGCAGGCGTGGCAGCAGCAGCACTAGCACCATCACGTCCCTCAGGGACACATTACACCACCAGGGCGGCATAGGGAGCACCCACGAAGGGCACAACATCCTGCACCTGCCCTAGGATGACAACCACACCGAGCGAGCAGGCACCAGAGTAAACCCAGCAAGCGGCGGCGGCACATCACCGAAACCCTAACACCAGAAAATGGAAGGGGGCAAGCTGGATAGAGCCTTAGAAACAAATCGATTTGCAGGGCCAAGTCGGCTAGAAGGAGGCGGAGCTCCGGCGACCGGTGGCGGTAACCGGAATGGCCTATACCGCCGGAATCGACGGGCAACGATGACGACGACGGCCATAGAGGAACGAGAGGGGTGAGGTGGAGTGTGAGCGTCGCGTGCATGGTATGTGCGATAGAGAGAGATGGGCTTCGGTCAGGGTTAACCCAAGTCTAGTGGCCGAACTGGCTGTTGGACTGGGCTGGCTCACGGGCCGAGCCTAGTTCCAAAAAAATAAATAAATTAATAGAACAATAATAAAAATAAAGAGAATTACCATATTATCCTTATGAGTATATAGTTCTTATAAAAAATATAGAAATCCTAAAAATATATATGATACATCAAAATAACCACAAAAATAATATCTACATAAGAAAAATATAAATTTACCTATTTATGTCAAATAAAAAGCAAATAAGTAATAACACTATTAAATCCTAAGTGAAATTTCATAAAATAAGGGAAAACACTAATAAATAAATAAATAAATAATTTTTGTGTATAAAAATAAACCTACTATTTTATAAAAATACTAACCTAATTTTTTTATATAAAAAAAATTGAAGTAAGTATTCAAAGACCTTTAATCCTTTATGGAATTTTTATGAACATAAGATTAATACTTAAAAAACATTAATAAAAATCATTTTTAAGATCATGAATAAATATAACATACTAGAAAAATATTAAATATCCCATTAGAAGTGCTTTCAAGATTTTAAATTAATCAAACCTTATCTATTACCTATTTTGTAAATCCTTTAATAAAAAATTCTTAAAGAAATAATCACAATTTTATATCAAATCTTAAATATATTATATCTAAGTACTAATTTCAAAACCATGACTTGAATTCATAATAAAACTTAAGTATAATAATTAACTTCAAAATAATTTTTATAAATAAATATAGTGTATCACTCATATACAATATGGTTAATAATCTTTATCTCTTAATCATTATTACCATGATATCAAATCCTAACAAAGTACTAAGATCATTAAATTATGCTCCCACTAATAATTTGCAGGTTAGTTTCATAATAACACACCAAATCTTGAGATCATCATTCACTTTAATGGAAAGTGAATGATTCCACATTTAAAATTATAATTGTAAAATTCATAAAAGTTGATAATACACTAAACACATTACACTTAAGATTCACTTCTAATTTTATAGTTAACTTTGGTCTAAGCAATCATAAACATTTTATTTGAAGTTTATTCATGTTTTTATAGTTAACTTTGGTCACTTATATAACCAATTAAAGTATAATAACTCAACATCATTTGTAACCATCAAACAGACACTAATGCAAACCCTAGTAACCTTCAAGATTGATTAACTTAACTTAACCACTAATTTCTTAAAAATGTTATTCTTTTTGCCACTTCAAAACAACAACTCTATAATAAGTGCCTAAACTCTTAACAACTCAATCCAAGGACTTTTATCATAGTCACAAGATGGCAGTTACCCTTAATCTTAAATTGATTTATGCTCTATGGTTATATTTTGTGTGTTAAGACTTAAGTACCTTATAAATACATTTTCTTGTGAATTTAAATTTAAAGATAAACCACTCCTAAAAGATTCACCTAAATTCAATTCACTTAGACTATTGGGATGTCACTTCGGGGATTTTATAAAATTCATAGCATTAATTATGCATAATAGCATATTGCTTCTTTAAACATTAGTCCTTACCGGACCAATGATGCTGATTTCAGATATTGGATCTTTTATTGTCTCGAAGACCGTGAGTGCATAATCTTACCATCACAAAAGGAAAGTTCACACTTGCTCATGTCCTTTGATTATTTTCTAGAAAGTATTTTGCTAATCCAGTGTTGTCATCACCTGCATTTCAAAAAGGACAAAAACACTATTTTCATAATTAATGTGAACTATCGGTTATTGATCCAGGGTGATCAGCTAATCTATTAAGTCTGGCAGTTGGAATACCACTGCATAGGAATATATCATCTAGGACTTAACAACCAATGTCACCAGTGATTCTCCCGCCGTATATTACGCATTAACCATGAGATCTATATGGCTCTTGGGAAGTCATATGGATCGGCTCCCTCTCGTATGCATCAGACATTGTTCTGGGCATTTGTAAGTTGTAGATCGTGGGTATATCCATTTTATACGGGGAAAGTTCTACCATGGATCTAGGCTTACAAAAGACAGATTTCTAGTGTTAATGGTTCTTGTGTGTATCCAACTAAGGTATAGTCGTTTTATACGGGGAAAGGTCTACCTTGAGTTTGGACATACAACAATTGTTCTGTATGCGGGGTTGCGGAGAAAGACAGTGACTGGCTTGGATCATATACTGGGCCCCACACCATAGGAAGTGTGGACAGGAAAGATTCGCCCGGTTGTGCAACAAAGATTTGATCTCTCATGGGTAAAGTAACGCACCTCTACAGAGTGTAAGAACTATAACTTGTTACTCCCTGTTCCGGGAAGGAGCTACGAACACGGCAGGAAAGTAACTCCGTGAAAGTTCTGGTAAACCTGTGAAGGCTGGCGGAAATAGATTTTTAGAATAAAAGCAACCTTTGAAGAAATGTTTTTAAAAACTTGCATTGCCTACGACCTATGGTCTGTGGCTTTAGATAGTGCATCAAACACTCCTTTTTAGTGAACTTTCTGAGTGCGCTCGTACTCAACGTATCTTCTTAACCCTTGCTAGATTATGAAGCCAATATAGACGAAGTCTACATGCACTTATGTTCAAGGGAATCGTCATCAACAATTCAAGATCTTCAATGAAGTCAACTTATACATTAACTAAAGTGAATATGAAGTTGCTGATTAGATAGGAATATAATCTCTAGCCATAGAACTTACTTCTGTAGAGTATTGCAATAACAGTAATACAAGCCAAACAGTTAGATGCTAATCTTATTAGCATAATAGTTATGAGTTGATTATTTCTGGTTCTTCTTTGTAAGAAGTTTCTTTCTCTCTCTTTAACCTAGAGTATTCTCTGGATCTTGTGTAAAGAGTCGAGTTGTAACCTATAGTCATGTCTTGGACCTGCTTTGTTTCTGTTGTACCACTCTGAGGGATGTAATACTAGTGAACAATGTTTCATTGGTGTTGTGTCAACGACTATAGTGTACTACATCATGCAGTGGTATGCTGGGTCACCGCAACTGGTATCAGATAATTTGCTTTGACCTTAGGATTAAAACCCTTTAGGAAATATGTAGGTTGGATAGTAATTATAGGAGCCATCTTATCTAAACCAAATATTTTTATGACTTGTGATGAGTATCCACTTGAGGATAACCTTGTCATACTTAAGTTGGATACTTAAGTCATCTTTCTTAGGAGTAGTTATCTATCTTCTCTCAGATGAGTGCTATTTAGTGTCTTCCAAAGGAGATATAACCCATCAAGATTCTTTAGAAAAGCCAATTGGTCGCAGTTGAGTTGGATCAAGTTTAGTATGAAAATTGAAGTAATACAAATTTTGTACCCTAACCATAGAATTAAAGTAAGAAAGTGGAATCTTATTGTTAGTTGATAACAGAAGACAACATGATAGATATCATTAGGATAAATGTTGTTATAATGAGTAGTGAATCATGTGGGATTCACTTGAGAATTCTACGTGAAGGAGTGAACTTATGCTAAAAATCAATGATAGTACTATAAGAAATAAAGTCATCATGGTGTGATTAGCTCTTAAATCGTGATGAATAGGTAAAAATAACAAGAACATGGTGAGATTTGCTCTGAAATCATGATATAAGTGTAAATATGACAAATACTAGTAAATTATCTTGAGGTAGAACTAAGAAAATAACATGGTAGAACTATGATGGAAGTCATATGTGCTAGAAAATTATAATAATCGTTGGTTTAAATTAGTTAATAGAATATTGTTAGTCTTTTTGAGAGATCATGTGAGGTTAGTTTACTAAATAATGAAAGTTTGGATATACTTACTCATTCCAAAGATGAGACAAGAGGTTAGTCAAAACCAAATTGAGACCACTTTGTTTAGAATTATCCTGTTGCAATTGAGCAATCTAGGTAAATGTCGAGACAAAGAATAGTTTGAACCCTAAGTGCTAAGTATCACTAAGTTAACCTATATGAGGAGGTTTCATATACTACACAACTAAGCCTGAATTCTAGAGATATTACACTCAACTACTATAGTACGGGCTTAGAATATTGTGTGTTATATGTACCACATTTGGATTTCTTGGTTTTTTCTTGGATCTTCTTGATTGAATAGATCTGTACATGAAGTTTGACTTGGTGTGCAAATGCATGTTGCAACATCCAGTTACTACTTGATGTTATAGACCTAGATAGAAAAAGGAATTTGTGTAAGGGAGTGATGAGTTCCAAAGATCAAGATGAAGACATACATGAAGAGTGAAGCAAAATATAAGGAGTATCAACACAATTTTAAGGATGGATCAATTTCATATCATTACTAGCCAGCAATAAGAAGGAAAATTAGTGTAGAAGATGTATGGAGCAACAAGAAGTGATGAAATTAATTTCACCCAAAATAGGTAATATTGCTAAGAAGTTAATGAAGAGGTTATACTAAGTTCATGGAAGTATCTTGAATAGGTGCAAAGAAGAAGTTCTGGAACAAAATGGTATTCAAGCTCTGACAATTCAGAGAGAATGCCAGTGGTATGTCAAAAACCGTAGGATAACACATACACCCTAGGATGGTCCGCAACTGGTATCTTGTCCGCAGCTGGTATTTGGTTGACTTAGTTAACCAGATCATCTTAGTATTCCATAAAGAGCATAAAACTTGGCCTAAGTTAAGTAAGACATAAAGTAGTATAAAACATCAAAGCGACCATTTTCCAAGATGCTTCATGAAATAAGGTCTTACCAAAGACAGAATGTCGAGCAGTAAGAAAGACAAATAACGTGGGAAGATTCATTTTGGAGATCCACAATTGTGTGGGTATATCGTAATTTCTTTCATGAGACCTTAAATAGGTAGATTATAAGCTAGACAAAGACCAACATCCTAGTTATAAAGCCAATGGTTACTATATAGGCAGTTTAGAGACCATTAGTAAATCCTAAGGGGGAGAGTAAACAATAGAAATGGAAGTATTGTTATCTGACTCTCCAAGTAAAAGGTTTGAGAAGAAGTATTAAAATAAGACAACATTAAGCCTTATTTTCATAAGGTTAAAAGAAGTCATCATTATAAAAGTACTTTCAGAAGTCTGTCTGGATGAAAGATCAAAGTTTACTTTAAGATAGTAGGACTCAAACCTTAAGGTAATAATAGATGAAGTTTAAGAGGTACTTAAGGTGATAATAAAAGATTATCTAAAGCTTGATAAGGTAAAAACTTGAAGGAGATAAAATAGATAAATCCTAATAGACTAATTCTAAAGGAAATAACTCTTAAGTAGTCCATAAGAGGGGATAGAGCACATCCAATTGGACATATGTAGAGGAACAAGAAACTCCGATGGGTATGGACTAATGTGTTCAAAATCAATCTTCAGAAGGAGTACCAATATAAACCATACCATGACAAACCAAAAATTTAGTCTTTTGGCCACAACTATTGTCTAATAGAATTTAAAAAAAACCTATTTTAGTAAGACTTCCTAGACCTTACATAGTATAGAAATAAAGCTCGAACATCAAGTAAAGGAGTTGGATTAGGATACCTTATCAGGGAAATGAACTAAAGGAGAGACCCCAACTTAAGGATTTTATAATAAGGGAATATCCCTAAGGGATGATAGTAAAATGAACTTTGGGATATTGGAAACAATAAGTTGGGAATTGTCAAGTATGATGTGAATTCAAGGAAAATATCTGGACATGGGATACTACAATTATTCTAATTTGAGGTTACCATGGAGTTGAGAAATGTCGTAACCAATACAAGTCAATTCCTCATTCTGAAACGTGAGAGTATACGAACTTCGAGGACGAAGTTTATTTTAAGGGGGAGAGTCTGTAACATCCCAGGATTAGCACCTAGAATTAGAGAGGACACATATGTGTGCATTGCATTCATGCATCAGAAAATCTGGAGAATTTTCGCGCAAAACTAAAGAAGCTATAAAGGGATCGAGATTTCTCTTGTTTTGATGGAAACATCAGGGCATGTGCGATGGATTTCGACATGAACTCTATTATAATTTTGTGTTTGAGGGGAAGAAAATGCAATTTTTGAATATTCAGTTGATAAATTGAATTTGTCGTGGGAATGACCACGGCAGATGCTGCAATCGGCAGCGAGTAGTAGAACGAAGGGCCAGGGCGGCCAGCCATCTGTGGTGCGAGATGAGGGTGGAGACACAGGGTTTTACCCAGGTTCGGCCCCCCGGAGGGTAAAGACCTACTCCTGCTAGATTGTATTATGATGGAGGTACAATGGGCGAGCTCGACGGCTAGGCGGCGAGTCGCTTGGGTGGATGATGGAACGTACGTTTACACGCCCTGTAGGGAGGTTTATATAGACTCACCTTCCCCTAGGGTTTACATATCTCAACTGAATCAGTTAAGGTTTCGGTACTCTTAACCTAATCCGACTGGGCCTATCTACTCTCCTGGGCCTTCAGCTTCCAGTCGCTTGGATCCACGCCAGGTCTTGATCCAGTCACCGTCTTGCAGACCCACTCGTCAGTTCCTGGGCCAGTTGGAAACGTCCTGCTGGGTATACCCTGGTAGGCATATCCCCATCAGTAGTCCCCGAGGCCGTCGTCGATTGGACACAGGTGGTTGCTGGCGATCGAACATCTGGGTCCAATGCGGACACCCAGTCGAATCGGTGGCGGGCTCCTGAATAAAGGAAAAAACTAGTCATTCTGGTCGTAGCTCGGCGAACGGGTCGGCGAAATATTTAGTCACTGTTGTAGTGATCGGGTCGGCGAGCCGAGTGGCTGAAGTTGGACCGTCAAACACAGTCAAAAGTAGCCGTTGGGGTAATCCAACGGTAACTTTTGGCATAATCACCGCGTAGTAACGGCTCCCTGATTTGGCGGCTATATAAAGGGAATGGTAGGCGATCGGAGAACCACCTCCTCGTCATCCCCTCCGATTGCGCGCACCTCCGTTTTCCTTTGCACCATGATCCAGCCGATCCAAAATCCTCCGACCTCCACGAACCTTTCCGCCAATGGCCCCCTCCACCGAACCATGGGGCAGGTCCAAGTGCACGAGAGCGCTACTGGCGTCTTTCGAGGAGGCCGGGATCCTGCGCGCCGGCAGGTGGCGCATCCTGACGGAGAGGTGACTCGGACCAGCGAGGGGAATTCGCTTCACCAGCTACAGGCGAGGGGGATGGGATTCCCCACATCTCTCTTCTTCCGGCGCTTCTGTGCCTTCTACGGGATCCAGCCATCGGACCTGGGCCTGCACAGCATCGAGAAGCTCGCCATTTTCGTGGCGTTCTGCGAGTGCTACCTAGGCTACAGGCCCTACTTCCCCCTGTGGCAAGATCTGTTCCACGGGAGGATCAGTCGCGAAGAAGCGGGCGGTCCGATGCTTGCTGCGGGTGGCTTGACGTTTCAATTGAAGTCGAAGGCCTCTTTTTTTGATATGATGCTACCTGCCAAGGCAGCAAGCGAGTGGAAGAAGTGTTGGTTTTACGTCACCGAGGCGACTCCAGATGGCGAGGTGGTGATCCCAAGATACTCCGCCGACCGACCCGAACCGCGCCGACTCCAAGTCGGCAAGCTTCCAACGGACCAGCGGATGGTCGTGGATGAGATGCTTCAAATCATCCGCGGCCTGAAGAAGAAGGGTCTTCAGACCATCAACTTGTACAACTGCTGGCTCGGGTGGCGACTTGTTCCCCTGACCCGCCGTGACCATTACAGGTACGAGTACACGGGCCGGGAAGACTCGACGAAATCCTGCCTCGCCGAGTGGCAACTCGAGGACTACATCCCGGCGTTGAAGAAGATCACCCAAGCGGTGTACCTGGACGCGAAGGCTGGGGTCGCCCCCTACACCGCGAACCATCCAGCCCCAACGGTAAGTCATTTTTCTGTCATTCGCAGTCGCAGTTGATGCTGTCACGGTTATACTGATACTGTCTCAAGCCTATTGCAGTTATTTCAAGTGGTGGAAGGGTGGCTTCCGCCCGCGGACGAAGAGAATTCAAGCTCGTCCGTCCAGGACGGGGGCGAATCGCCTCCTGCGAGGGGCGGCATCAAGAGTGACAGGAGCGGCGACGACGACGAGTCCGAGGAAGAGATCGCCCCGCTGGTTCGCAAAACTCGCGGACAGCGTCAGCGTGAACTTGAAGCGAGCAGAAGCCTCGAACGTCATGACGATGACGACGACGACGAACTTCCCGAGATCACCTCGATTCACGAGGATACTTCGTCAAAAAATAAGAAGAACAAGGAAGTGAAGGCCCCTCCGAAGAGGAAGACGAAGCCGGTGAAACAGGCATCTCTGCCTCGTTCGGCTAGTAGCTCCGACGCCACCAGCCTGGCTAGGGATGAAGTGCCACAGGTGACGGCAGCACCGGATGTCACCGCCGTCCTGAGTGAGGTGCCTCTGGCCTCGATTCCTCCCCCATTCGCCCCAGTCTCTGGGTCGGGGGTCACTCCAGCCGTGGCAGCTTCGCCTCCCAGGAGAGCTCCTGCCGAAAATGTTGTGGAGGCTCCTATCGCGACCTCATCAACAAAGAAGCCGTTTGTGTCTTGGGCGCCTGACGTCCTGGAGATGGGCCTTAGTCGGAAACTGGGCCCCGAACTGGAGAAGCCGGCTAGTATCCGCACGGGGCTGCGGTTCATACCAGTCGCCAAGTAAGTTTTATTCACCTGTTTTATTTTTCGTCGTACTCGAACCACTTTGCTCATGTAATCGATTTACAGGACTGGGGTTAAAAATATAGGCCACCCGTCCGTGGCCAAGGTGCCGCCAGTCGTCACCGAGGAGGACCCTTCTCGGAAGAGGAAGGCTGATGAAGTAGCTGCCCCCACAGACAGCGCCAAGAAGGCCAAGAGCGACGAAGTCGTCACGGTGTCTGACGACATGACGATTGCTCCGAGTGATCCTGCGGCGGGGGCGGCCTCGGCGATCAAGGAGGGTGCTTCCTCGCCTGGGATGGCCGAAGCGGCCTCTTTTGGTGCCGGCGCATCCATCGCGACCTTCCCCCGCTTCATGGCTAGAGCGGCTACGGCGAGTGGTACCACGCCATCGAGCCGCGCACCTGGGGTCGCCGAGATGGAGGTCGAGCAGCGTCGCGGGCACACTCCGGCTCTTCTCACCTCCGTGGACGCACTACAACTTCACGACATGCTTGGCGCAGCCATCCAGGTATGTCCAGTCCCCGAGGATCGGGCCACTGAATTGTAGTGGTCAGATTCTTTTAGTGATTTGCTTTTATTTCTTGCACATAGTCCCCGAGTGCGCATTCGCTGAATTCAGCAGGTGGGTGCTTAGGATTTTTGATCTCCAGTCCCCAGTGTCCAGTCGCTGAATTTCAGCGGGTGGGCACTTAGGGTTTTGATCTCCAGTCCCCGAGTGTCCAGTCGTTGAATTTCAGCGGGTGGGCACTTAGCATTTTTGATCTCCAGTCCCCGAGTGTCCAGTCGCTGAATTTCAACGAGTGGGCACTTTAGGATTTCGTTTTTGTTAACTGTTTGACTTTTGCACAGGGTTTGCAGCGTGAATCAGCCGACCGGCTTGCTGCGAAGTGTCGCGCGGAGAAGGACCTTGTCGCCGTTCAAGAGGCGAACAAGGGACTCCAGGCGATTGCTGCGAAGGCAGAAGAGGTTCGCCAGGGCCTTGTCCCGGCGAGTGAGATGACGGCGGCGCAATCTGCGTTGAGTTTGGCGGAGAAGCGGATCGCCGACCTTGAGCGCGAGCTTGCGGATGCGAAGGAGGAGGCGAGCTCGGCGGATGGGCGAGCCAAGGCTGCTGTTACGGCCGCCGCTGAGGAGCGTAAGGTCTCCGACGCCCTTGTTGCTGGGCTTCAAGACGACTACTCCTATCTTCAAAACTTCATCACAGAGCTCTCCTGTCCTTTGATTGGTATGTGTGCCGCCTCTGCCTATAATATTTCCATTGTGTAATCTTTGATGTACTCACTACCCCTCCTGTCCACAGGTCGGATTATTGATAGCGCGGAAGAGGCGCAGTCGTTCGACGCGCGGCAGTGTGTGGCCACTCTGGTCGACTCGGCCACGCTGTCCGCGACTTGTATTCGGGCGTATCTTCAAGAGATGTCGCCCACGGAAGTGATTCCCAGCGACCTCGTCGAAGTGTGGCGGTACTTGGAGAAGGCGCCATCAGTCGTCGAGTTCATGACGCGGTCGGCATTCCGGCGTGGGGCGGCGACGGCGCTTAGCCTTGGGCTCGCCCACTTCCCGGAAGACTTCGATCTGGACGACGTGACGAGTGGATACCCGTCGTCGACAGGCTCGATGGAGATCGCTGAGGTGCTGAAGCTGACGGACCGCGCCGCGGTGTACTCCGATCGTGTCTGGGAGATGGGCGACCTCCTTCCTTATCAAGAGACGATCGTTGCGCCTAACGACCCCGAGCCGCAGCATCGGGACTTCAAGATCGAGCAGCCCTTCCGTGCAGCGATGGAGGGTGAGCTGACGACGTACCCGTCAAACCCGTACACTCCCTTCATTCGCAATCGCAAGGGTGGTGGCGAGTCGACGTCGAAGCCTGCGGAGTAAAACATTGTGCCCTGGGGCGTTAGTAGCAGTTCTGCCATTGGGCATACTTTGTACTTTGTGACAATTGTGACATGCTATAATGAGATATCGTGTTGTTTTGTGATTTGACTTGCGTTTGAGATTGAGGGTTGAACGAGTCCCCGAGCGCGTCCGCCCTTTTTATGGGGTTGACCTCGTTTGTTTATGTGTTTGTGGTTTTGAACGTTTTGTTATTGAGGTCGACTCGCCCGAGCTTGGAAAGCCAGTCGCAAGGCGACTCCCATGAGTGCTCTGTACTTCACCGTTTTCCCTTGCGCGAACGAGGTCGGGTAGCCGAGTCCCCGAGCGTGGTACTTGGTTGTTCTAGGCGCAACTCTAGGGTGGGTGAGGACTGATCGCGTTAGAGTAAGCGCATCACTCCTGCCTGGCCCGACGGGTCAGTCGCGTGGCGAGTCCTGGGCATGCTCTCATACTTGGCGTTTTCCCTAGCCGCTCGCGCTGAACTGGTCGTCAGTCCCCGAGCGTGGTACTTGGCCGTTCGAGTCGCTGTGTCGAGGATGCGGAGGATCATGGTCGCTGTGAGGAGCGAAGGAAGTTGTCTTGGCTCGTTAAGCCAGTCGAGCTAGGCGACTCCAATGGGGCTCCGGGTAGGCGTTTTTCATGGACGTTACAAGACCTGGGGTAACCTAGTGCCCTTGTAGCGCACTACTTGGCCGTGCCGATCGCTGTACCAGAGGTTGACTCCTGTAGTTAGCTTGGTGCTGTTACTACGAGTGCGAGTGGCACAAGACAGGGAGAGTAGACGCAATTTGCGGTAACCAATATTTTTATTTCATAGCGACTGGAGGATACATATGTGGAGTTCTAGGAGTAGAACTTCCGTAGGAGGTTTACATTCCATGGTCGCTTGACGTCGAGTTTGCCGTCCCCGCGGACGTCGATGAGGTAGTAGGCGTCGTTGCCGAGTACTCGCCCGATGGCGAATGGTCCCTCCCATGGGGGGGGGGAGAGCTTGTGCATGCCCTTCTTGTCCTGGATGAGTCGTAGCACCAGGTCGCCTTCCTGGAAGGTGCGAGTTTTCACCCGCCGGCTATGGTAGCGGCGGAGTCCTTGCTGGTACATGGCAGTGCGAGAGCGAGTTAGGTCGCGTGCCTCGTCGAGTTGATCGACTCCGTCCTGATGTTCGAGTTCGTTCGCAGCCTCCGTGTAGTGGACGACCCTTGGTGAGTCGTGCTCGAGGTCGGTGGGCATGACTGCCTCGGCGCCGTACACCATGAAGAAGGGGGTGAACCCTGTCGACCTGTTGACTGAGGTGCAGATACCCCAGATGACGGAGGGTAGCTCCTCGACCCAGCACCCGGCGGTGCGCTCGAGTGGTACTTAGAGCCGCGGCTTCAGGCCGTGGAGGATGCTCTGGTTGGCCCGTTCCGCCTGGCCATTGGACTCCGGGTGGGCGGTAGCCTTGGTCGAGCCGGATGTGGTGTTCCTCGCAGAACTCGGCCATGGCTCCTTTGGCGAAGTTGGTGCCGTTGTCCGTGATGATGCTGTTTGGGAACCCGTAGCGATATATGAGCTCGCGTAGGAATTTGGTAGCGGTCTTCCCGTCGCATTTCCGGACTGGCTTGGCCTCCACCCACTTTGTGAATTTGTCGACTGCGACCAGGAGGTGGGTGAAGCCAGAGGGGGCCTTTTTGAAAGGGCATACCATGTCCATACCCCATACGGCGAATGGCCAGGTGATGTGGATTGTCTTGAGCGCTGAGCTCGGCACGTGTGTCTGGTTGGCGTACTTCTGGCACCCGGCGCACCGCTGGACAATGTCGACGGCATCGGTGTGTGCGGTGGGCCAGTAAAAGCCGTGCCGCATAGCCTTTGCGACCAGAGAGCAGGCTCCGGCGTGGTGTCCGCAGTCGCCGGAGTGGATGTCGTGGAGGATCTTGCGTCCTTCGGCGGGTTAGACGCAGCGTTGGAACACGCCGGTCATGCTGCGTTTATGGAGCTCGCCGTCGATGATGGTGAAGGATTTGCATCGGCGTGCAACCATCCGGGCATCTGTCTGGTCTGCCGGCAAGGTGCCAGCCTCCAGGTAGGCGATGTACGGCTTGGTCCAGTCGTCTGGCTCGGCGATGAGTGCGACCAGGGCTGCCTCTGGTTGCAGCGGGACTCCGATGTCGATCTCCCTCGGGGGAGAGACGGATGGCTTGGTGATCGTGTCGAGGAAGACGCCGGCGGGTGGTGCGAGTCGAGCCGACCCGATGCGAGAGAGTGCGTCGGCCTCCTCGTTCTTCCGCCTGTCGATCCACTCGACAGAGTAGCCTGCGAAGTGTCCACCCAGCTTGTCTACTGCCTGGCGGTATGCCGCCATGGTGGGAGAGACGGCGTCGCAAGTACCAGCGACTTGCCCAGCGACGAGGTCGGAGTCGCCGTAGCAACGTAGGCGGTTGACATTCATCTCCTTGGAAGCTCGCATGCCGTGGAGTAGTGCCTCGTACTCGGCCATGTTGTTGGTGCTGGGGGTGAAGTCGAGGCAGAGGACGTAGTGGAGCTTGTCGCCCTTCGGGGAGGTCAGCACGATCCCTGCTCCTGCGCCGTCCGTGTTCTTGGAGCCGTCAAAGTGCAGGCTCCAGTAGTGGAGGTATGGCAGTTTTTCCGGCTGCTGGGCTTCTTCCCAGTCGGCGATGAAGTCCGCGAGAGCCTATGACTTGATTGCTTTCTGTGGCTCGTACTTGAGTTGTGGATGCCGATTTTGACGGCCCACTTGGCGACTCGCCCGGTCACCTCACGGTTGCGGATGATGTCCTGCAACGGTGCTGAGGAGACGACCGTGATCGGGTGCTCCTGGAAGTAGTGCGGCAGTCGCCATTGTGCTCTGAAGACTACGTACACTAGTTTCTGGTATTGCGGGTACCGCTGGCGTGACTCGGTGAGGACCTCGCTGATATAGTACACCGGTCATTGTATCGGGCGCTCCTTTCCTTCCTCTGGCCGCTCGACGACCATGACGGCGCTGACGACGCGCTCGAAAGCCGCGACATAGACCAGCATGGGTTCTTTGTCGACGGGGGTGGCGAGTAGCGGTGCTGCGAGTAGCACCTTCTTGAGGTTGCGGAGTGCGTCGTCCGCCTCCTTGTCCCACTGGAAGGTGGGGTTCTTCCGCATCAGGCGGTATAGGGGCATCGCCTTTTCACCCAATCGGGGGATGAAGCGACTGAGAGCCGTGACTCGCCCGGCCAGCTTCTGGACGTCGCGGAGGCACTCGGGTTTGCCGAGTCGAGCGATTGTGTCGATCTTGTTGGGGTTCGCCCTGATCCCACGCTTGGAGACGATGTACCCCAGTAGTTGCCCTGCTGGTACACCGAAGGTGCATTTGCCTGGGTTTAGCTTTATCTTGTATTTCCGCAGGTTGGCGAATGTTTCCGCCAGGTCGGCGAGTAGATTGCCCTGGCGAGCGGACTTCACTACCACGTCGTCGATGTAGACGTGGATATTGCAGCCAATTTTGCTCGCAAGGCATTCCTGCATGCACCGCTGGTAGGTCGCCCCGGAGTTCTTGAGGCCGAAGGTCATGGCGGTGTAGCAGAAGGCTCCGAATGGCGTGCTGAATGCCGTCTTTTCCTCGTCCTCGACAGCCATTTTGATCTGGTTGTACCTAGAGTAGGCGTCGAGGAAACACAGCGACTCCGAGCCCGCGGTGGAGTCGATTATTTGGTCGATCCGCGGGAGGACGAATTGCTCCTTCGGGCAGGCGCTGTTTAAGTTTGTGTAGTCGATACACATCCTCCAGGTCCCATTTTTCTTCTCAACCAGGACTGGGTTTGCCAGCCACTTGGAGTATTTTATTGGCCGAATGAAGACTGCAGCGAGTAGGCGTTGCACCTCCTCGGCGATGGCTCGGTGGCGCTCTTCATTGAAGGGCCGCAGCGACTGCTTGACGGGTCGCACTTTGGGGTCGGCGTTGAGTTTGTGCTCAGCGAGTTCCCTAGGGACACCAGGCATGTCAGAGGGCTTCCATGCGAAGATGTCCCTGTTCTCACGGAGGAACTCGATGAGCGCGCCTTCCTATGCTGGGCTCATGCTCGTCCCGATCGTCACCGTCTGGCTGGAGTCGCCTGGGACCAGCTCGACGGTGCGGGTGTGCGTCATCGCCTCGAAGGCTGAGGTGTTGACGCCCTCCGAATTGGGCTTCTTGAGTATGGTGGGGTCATCGTTGTTGACCCCGCTCGCGTATTTGGCGAGCTCGTCGGCATGGTTGTTCTCTGCCGCGATGACGGCGTCGGCGAGTTCGGCTCCTTTGGCCTCGCACTCGGCGGCCATGTCGGGGTCGCCATTGATGGTGATGACGCCGCGCGGCCCGGGGAGCTTCATCGCGTTGTACGCGTAGTGGGGCGCTGCCATGAACTTGGCGAACGCCTGGCGCCCTAGGACGGAGTGGTAGGGGCTGTCGAAGGGTACCATCTCGAAGACGATCCGCTCGGTGCGGAAGTTTGCTGGTGTCCAAGTACAGGATGTTGAGGAACTGGGGAACGTCCACCTGGGCCACCGCGTTGACGGCGACGGTGCGGGCGATGACCTTCTTCTCACGCTTCATGTTGAAGCCTGTGAAGGTGTGGAGCGAGCCGGCCACACTGCCGAATTTTATGCCGTTTGGCGGGTTGTTGTCGGGGTCCTCCCGCGCTCGCCGTGCCTTCTCAATCTCCTTGAGAGAGTGGCAGTCGGCGGTCGTGTGCGTGGCGGGCTTCCCTTCCCTGCTGTGAAACGCACAAGGTTCGTTAAGGAGGGCCTTGGTTTCACCTTGTAATTGCCGCTGTCGCGGCGTTGCCCTCCGTCGCGGCGGAAGCTCTTGGGCTCGCGTTGTGCGTGCCCAGCGTTGGCGACGAAGTCGACTCGCCCGTCACTGTGGCGCTTGCCGGTGAGGCGAGTGTTGCTGTAGCGTAGGTCGGACCGTCGTCCGTTGTCGGTGCCGTTTGTGCGGCGTTGACCGCCCGACTCGTCGTCGGTTTCCTGGTTTGGGTCTCCCTCCGCATATCTCTTGGCAATCTCGAGGAGATCCGGTATGTTGTCGAGTGTGTGGGAGTGTCATTTGAGCTTGGCGGCCAAGGGCTCGTAGCGGCACGAGGTCTTGAAGCAGTGGATCGCGGTGTCCGGGTGGATGTCGACCGCGTTGTACCATAGTTCTTGCCACCGCTGGACCCAGCTGCGCGTTGACTCGCGGGGTCCCTGGACGCATCGTTCCAGGTCCTCGATGGTGGTGGCGCGGGTGTAGGAGCACTCGAAGTGCCTGACAAAGGCATCGCGCATCTCTTCCCAGGAGTCGACGCTATCCGTGGGAAGAGTGTTGATCCACTGCCTGCATGTTCCCTCCATCATCTGGGGGGACGTAACGGGCGGCTAGCAGGTCGGTGTGGCCAGCGATCCCTATCGCCATGAGGTAGGTGTCCAGCCACACGGAGGGATCGTACTTCTCTATTTCCTTCGGCGCTTTGAAGTTCGCCGGGTATTTTTCGCCTCGGATCATCGGTACGAAGCACCGGGGCCCGAGTCGGCTTAGCGACCCCATTGGCTCGCCGTCGCGGCGATTGGTTAGGGTGTGTCGCAGGTCGTCGGGCTAGCGTGCGCGCCAGCTTTGATTGTTGATGATGTGGGTGCGGGCGTCGACGGGCTGACCGTTGGCGGCGACGATGTTGGTCGCTGGCCTGGGGTCGTTGGTGGAGAGTGCCGCGTTCGTGGGTCGGTGTTGGAGCTGCAGTGGTTCGGGTGGCGGGCAATTGAGGGTGTTTGCCGCCAATGGGCGGCTGCTTGAGGCCGCTCTGCTGCCCGAAGAACGCGAGTACACCCGACCCTGCGAGTCGGCGCCTGCGTTTTGCCTCGACCGCCTTTGCGAGCAGGGCCCTGACGTACTGGATCTGTAGGGCGCCGTCGCCGGTGGCCGTGATGTTGTCGGCCGCTGCTCGACCTGCCACAAGGTTATCCATCGGGGTGGAGAACAGTGGTAGGCCGTTCGCGTCTCGCTCCCGTGAGGAGACCACTATCCGCGGCTGATCCCTGGGGGGTGTGCGGTTGGGTGGAGGTAGGGCGCCCATCGCCGTCGACCCTGGTGGGGGCCGGGCGCTTTCTCCTGGTGGCGCGTTCTCGCAGATCGCACGCTCGGCCACGCGGGCTGGGTCGTTCTCGTCGTCGAAGTTCAGGGCGCGCCCCTGGACGGTGGGGTTCAAGCGCGACCTGATTCGCTGCTGGTGGTAGCACGACAGCTCCTGCGCCGTCACCTGCTCGAGGCGGAATTTTTCGTGCTCGGCTTGCTCCTTGCGAACTGCCTCCGCCAGCTTCAGGCGGAGTTCCTCGACCTCCGTTGCCGTGGCGTTAGGAGGGATCTGGGTGGAGAAGGGATTCTACGGCGGATCGGTGCCAGTCGCCATGTAGGCCGCGGCGTGGCGACCGGTCCCGTTGCAGAGATCGGCGGAGTTTTCTGACCCGGAGTCGAAGTCGAAGATCCCAAGGATGGAGGGATCCTCGAAGTCTCCCATGTTGGAGACCTAGGTGATGGAGCTTGCGGGCAAAGCCGCGGTGATGGATCCGGCGAGTGACACCGGGGTCGCCGAGTCGGCGTCGTCATTGAGGGCCGCGTCTTCCCCGGCCGCGGAGTTTTCAGCCACGTTGCTGTGGGCCGAGTTGTACTCGGAGGCGAGGCGATGGATCGTGCGGACCTGGCTCTCGGAGAGCCGGTCGCGTGGTGGCGACTTGCGGATACGATCCGAGTCCTCCGAGACGATGACGTCGGTGAGGCCGACGAAGAGGCTGATCGTGCCAACTGGCAAGATCATGCTGTGCGTGACGGGTCGCGCCGCCGGGACGTAGCTGCTCGGCAAGATCTGGAGCATCTCGCCGATCGCTATCATGCGGCCGGTGGTGACCGACTCATTGATGGGCAGATTGGATCTCGCCGCAGAACACCGGCCAGACCGGCCAGGCCCCACGGTGGGCGCCACTGTCGTGGGAATGACCACGGTAGATGCTGCAATCGGCAGCGAGTAGTAGAACGAAGTGCAAGGGCGGCCAGCCATCTGCGGTGCGAGATGAGGGCGGAGACACAGGGTTTTACCCAGGTTCGGCCCCCCGGAGGGTAAAGACCTACTCCTACTAGATTGTATTATGATGGAGGTACTATGGGCGAGCTCGACGGCTAGGAGGCGAGTTGCTTGGGTGGATGATGAAACGTACGTTTACACGCCCTGTAGGGAGGTTTATATAGACTCACCTTCCCCTAGGGTTTACATATCTCAACCGAATCAGCTAAGGTTTCGGTACTCGTTTAACCTAATCCGATTGGGCCTATCTACTCTCCTGGGCCTTCAGCTTCCAATCGCTTGGATCCACGCCAGGTCTTGATCTAGTCGCCGTCTTGCAGGCCCACTCGTCAGTTCCTAGGCCAGTCGGAAACGTCCTGCTGGGTATACCCCGGTAGGCATATCCCCATCAGAATTCTAAAAGAATTTGAAATGGAATAATAATTGGAAATTAAATTGTATTAAGAAATAAGAGGTGAACTCTTAATTATGAATAAGATACAATATTTACAATTAGTCAAATTGAAATCTAAATACAAAAGGAAAAAGAATTACGACAACAAATAAGAATTGAATTCATATTTATAAACAAGATATAAATATTAGAAGAATTTAGACTACTAATAGAAATAAAATTTAACTTTATTAATATTATACAATATTACATTTCTTTATTAATGAATAAAAAACAAGTAAACTTTATTGAATAAAATACAACAATATAATGTTGTTACAATATCCAAATAGAAAAGAAATTACAATATTTAATAAAAATAAAATCATAAGCTACTGTTCTTTTATCTCCTTTATCATCTGACCTTTCCTTTCTTCTTCTCATTCCCCGTAAACACAACAAAAAAGAAAATAAAATAGAAAAGAAAAGAATGTTGGTTGGTTAGACTTTTACTCTCAGATTTGGTCTAGTGATGCTAGTGCCTAATTCATCATAGAGTATTTTTCCAGGGGCCATTTTTAGAATTTGTTCTTATCAGGAAATTTTGCCTCAGCACAACATCATAGGCTATTATGGGGCAAGTTTCACCATGAGTAAGAAAAGGGGACAGTCAAAACAGAAAATATCACATCTGTACTCAAGCTATCCACTAGAGATATTTCTAGATCATGAACCTTGAACCAGCACATGCCCCACATGTAAGAAGGCTAGCAACTTATACACTGCATGCAAGCTGTGTGCTGTCAACACAGCAGCAGTAGACAAGCACATATAAAGGAAGGAACTCAGCTGTAGTATAGCCGTTGCTAACATGAGATCAACACCATATCATTCCCTCCACCCAGTTCATTTCTTATCACTAGCACTCCCAAGCTCTATACATAATCAACCACAACCCAGTATCAGATTGTCACTGATCTATCCAGCTTCATCAACAAGAACACCAAATCCTTCCACAAAACCATCACACCCTTAGCTCTGGTTGATCCTAGGAGACATCCAAGAGTTAGGACAAGGGGGAATCAAGGCCAGACCACAGCTCCAGGAAAAGAAGGCCAGACCACAACAGTAGAAGGAGATGGACAGCCGAATAAGGAGGAAGGGGAGGTCAGTTGTACCAGGACATCAATAATATCTAGCAGATTGGACAAGAACTAATAAAGATCCATCACAAGGGCTACCACACCACCTTTACCTAATCCACAATAGGAGGTTATTTCAATACTTGTTCTTGTCATATAGAAGAAAATGGAATTTCGAGTGGGGAGGCATTCTCAGATTGGCATAGTGATGCTAAGCTTGTCTCATCATAGAATCCTTAGGCATCAGTAGTATTTATTCTTATCCATGGTTGAATCCTTAGGCTTTCCATCATTGGATAGCTAAAAGTTAAAGCATAAGCACCAATAGTAACTATTATGCTAAACAATATTTACTCTGTGCACACTCATGGGAGGCACCATAGGAGTAAATCTAGTCTAGTAGGAGCACATGGGCACAAGTGCAACTAAGGGTAGAAATCATCAAATTTTAGCTCACTCATAAAGCCAACAAATATAGGTAGCAAAAGAAATGGGGGTTCTCACAGAACTGCATAGTGATACTGTGACAAATTCATCACAAAGAAGTTATAACCCTAATTAGTATCTGTCCTTATCAAATTTAAGCCTCAGTCTTTGCATCACAAGCAAGGGACTAATCCATTTAATTTCTATTCTCAGATCATCAGGCAATAAAATAAATAGCATATCATGCTATCTAGAATTCCAGTGTGCACACTCCATAAGGAGAAACCACACTAGGATTTCCAGGATTGCAGAAGCCATCTAGAATATTGCTAAAAAAATATAGAAGTATGATACTTCTACTTTACTTATCAGCAAACTCTATCAAGTTCTTCACATAATATTCCTAGCTAATATAGCCAGGAATCATTGCAAGCAATCAGAACAAGAATTTAAATATTATTCTCTAGATAAATCACCTAGGAATAATTGTAGAGCTATTATTCGATTAGCACATGCAAACTATGCTTGTACAACATATACACATTAGGTAAAATAACTTTTTTTCAGCGTATGGAGGTTACCACTTGTACCATCCAGTTGGAGGTTTCATAGTTGCATCCACCCAAGCCAAGGCCAACCCCAAATTCAAACAATTCAAATAATCATCCTCTCTGAATACTAGGAATCATTCTTAGTAAACAATTCTTCTTAAGATAACAACATCAGAATGATATATACAATCACAAGGATCATTCTAGAAAGAATTAAACTTTTATTTATATCTCAGAAATCATTACTTAAGCAAGGCATTCACTAGCCAAGAGTAGTACTAAATTCTCATGATTAAGTTACAGCAACGGGGAATTGCCTCAAATCATTTTCCTAACCAGGTTTTATAGGAAATATTTTCTGCTTAAAACACATCATTTATTTATCATATAATCCCTTCCATAATGGCAACAATAAGAACATGAGCAAGCTTTATTTACAAAAGCTTATCCACACTAGAAAACAAATCATCTACTAGAATTTTTACCAGGAAATATATTTATATCCAAAACCACTCTTATTCTTGATAATCATTCTGTTCAGAACATAGTCATTCAAGCTAAGAAGCAGTATAGTGGATCCTAGAAGCTTGTCACTAAGGCAAGCTTCAATATATTAATATCATACCCTGAATTCATTAGATTACACTAGGTGCCCATTAAATTGCATACAAACATATGTTTGAAACCAAACATCTTTACTATAACCAATTTGGAAGGAAATCCATGGATTGTATGAACAAAATCCGAACTCAAACTAAACTAACATAATAACATCTAAACCATAGCATTCCTAAAAGCTTTGGACATAAATTTTGTTGAGCAAAACTGCTCAATCAATTATTATTGGACAAATCTTAGCAGACTAAGATAGATCAATAGAGGATAGAAACATAATTAGGGTTCAGATAATGTGTCACTAGTAAGAGTGTATGGCAACAGAAGAGAGAAGGAAGAGAGGTAGAGAAAAGTGTACCAGGGAGTCGATGATGACCTCAAAGGGGGCAGCGCCAGCATGGCAGCAGCGGCACTAGCACCAGCACATCCGTCAGTGACGCGTTACACCACTAGGGCGACATAGGGAGCACCCACGAAGGGCACAGCGTCCTGCACCTGCCCTAGGATGACAACCACATCGAGCGAGCATGCACCAGAGTAAACCCAGGGAGCGGTGGCGGCACATCACCGAAAACCTAGCACCAGAAAATGCAAGGGGGCAAGCTGGATAGAGCCTTAGAAACAAATCGATTTGTAAGGCCGGGTCGGCTAGAAGGAGGCGATGCTCCGGCAACCGGTGGCGGTAACCGGAATGGCCTATACAGCCGTAATCGACGGGCAACGATGGCGACAACGACCAAAGAGGAAGGAGAGGGGTGAGGTGGAGTGTGAGCATCGCGTGCGTGGTATGTGCGAGCGAGAGATGGGCTTGGGTCAGGGTTGACCCAAGTCTAGTGGCCGAATTGGCTATTGGACTGGGCTGGCTCACGGGCCGAGCCTACTTCCAAAAACATAAATAAATTAATAGAACAATAATAAAAATAAAAAGAATGACCATATTATCCTTATGACTATATAGTTCTTACAAAAAAATAGAGAAATTGTAAAAATATATATGATACATCAAAATAACCAAAAAAATAATATCTACCTAAGAAAAATATAAATTCACCTATTTATGTAAAAGAAAATGCAAATAAGTAATAACATTATTAAATCCTAAGTGAAATTTCATAAAATAAGGGAAAACCTTAAAAAATAAATAAATAATCATTTTTGTGTATTAAAATAAATCTACTATTTTATAAAAATACTAACCTAAATTTTTTATATAAAATTTTTTTGCAGTAAGTATTCAAAGACCTTTAATACTTTATGGATTTTTTATAAACATAAGATTAATACTTTATGTGCTTTCAAGATTATTAAATAACACACTAGATAGGTATTAAATATCCCATTAGAAGTGCTTTCAAGATTTTAAATTAATCAAATCTTATCTATTACCTATTTTGTAAATCCTTTCATAAACAATTCTTAAAGAAATAATCACAATTTTATATCAAATATTAAATATATTATATCTAAGTACTAATTACAAAACCATGACTTGAATTCATCATCAAACTTAAGTATAACAATTAACTTCAAAATAATTTTTATAAATAAATATAGTGTATCACTCATATACTATATGGTTCATAATCTTTATCTCTTAATCATTATTACCATGATATCAAATCCTAACAAAGTACTAAGATCATTAAATTATGCTCCGACTAATAAGTTGCAGGTTAGTTTCATAATAACCTATCAAATCTTGAGATCATCATTCACTTTAATGGAAAGTGAATGATTCCACATTTAAAATTATAATTTTAAAATTCATAAAAGTTGATAATACTCTAAACACATTACACTTAAGATTCACTTCTAATTTTATAGTTAACTTTGGTCTAAACAATCATAAACATTTTATTTGAAGTTTATTCATGTTTTTATAGTTAACTTTGGTCACTTATATAACCAATTAAAGTATAATAACTCAACATCATTTGTTACCATAAAACAGACACTAATGCAAACCCTAGTAACCTTCAAGATTGATAAACTTAACCTAACCAATAATTTCTTAAAAATGTTATTCTTTTTGCCACTTCAAAACAACAACTCTATAATAAGTGCCTAAACTCTTAACAACTCAATCCAAGGACTTCTATCATAGTCACCAGATGGCAGTTACCCTCAATCTTAAATTGCTTTATGCTCTATGGTTATATTTTGTGTGTTAAGACTTAAGTACCTTATAAATACATTTGCTTGTGAAGTTAAATTTAAAGATAAACCACTCCTAAAAGAATCACCTAAATTCAATTCACTTAGACTATTGGGATGTCACTTCGGGGATTTTATAAAATGCATAACATTACTTATGCATAATAGCATATTGCTTCTTTAAACTTTAGTCCTTACTGGACCAAGATGCTGATTTCAGATATTGGATCTTTTATTGTCTCAAAGACCATGAGTGCATAATCTTGCAATCACAAAAGGAAAGTTCAGACTTGCTCATGTCCTTTGATTATTTTCTATAAAGTATTTGCTAATCTAGTGTTGTCATCACCTGCATTTAAAAAAGGTCAAAAACACTATTTTCATTATTAGTGTAAACTGTCGGTTACTGATACAGGGTGATCAGCTAATCTATTAAGTCTGGAAGTTGGCATACAAATGCACAGGAATATATCATATAGGACTTAGCAACCAATGTCTCCAGTGACTATCGCGCTGTATATTACGCGTTAACCATGAGATCTATATGACTCTATGGAAGTCAGCTGGATCGGTTCCCTCTCGCATCCATCAGACACTGTTTTGGGAATTTGTAAGTTGCAGATCATGGGTATAGCCGTTTTATACGGGGAAAGGTCTACCGTGGATCTAGGCTTACAATAGACAAATTTCTAGTGTTGATGGTTGTTGTGTGTATCCAACTAAGGTATAGACGTTTTATACGAGGAAAGGTCTACCTTGAGTTTGGACATACAACAATTGCGATGTATGCGGGGTCGCGGAGAAGGACAGTGATTGGCTTGGATCATCTACTGGGCCCCACACCATAGGAAGTATGGACGGGAAAGATTCGCCCGGTTGTGCAACAAGGATTTTGTCTCTCATGGGTAAAGTAACGCACCTCTGTAGAGTGTAAAAACTGTAACTTGTTACTCCCTATTCTGGGAAGGAGCTACAAACGCAGCAGGAAAGGAACTCCATGGAAGTTCTGGTAAACCTATGAAGGCTGACGAACATATCTTTTTAGAATAAAGGCAACCTTTGAAGAAATTTTTTCGAAAACTTGCATTGCCTACGACCTATGGTTTGTGGCTGTAGATAGTGCATCAAACACTCCTTTTTAGTAAACTTGCTGAGTACGCTCGTACTCAACGTATCTTCTTAACCCTTTCTAGATTATGAAGCCAATACAGACGAAGTCTACATCCACTTATGCTCAAGGGAATCGTCATCAACCATTCAAGATCTTCAATGAAGTCAACTTATACATTAACTAAAGTGAAGATGAAGTTGCTGATTAGATAGGAATATAATCTCTAGCCATAGAACCTACTTCTGTAGAGTATTGCAATAGCAGCAATACAAGTCAAATAGTTAGTTGTTAATCTTATTAGCATAATAGTTATAAGTTGATTATTTGTAGTTCTTCTTTGTAAGAAGTTTCTTTTTCTCTCTCTCTCTCTTTAACCTAGAATATTCTCTGGATCTTGTGTAAAGAGTCGAGTTGTAACCTATAATCATGTTTTGGACCTGATGTGTTTCTATTGTACCACTTTGAGGGATGTAATACTAGTGAACGGTGTTTCATTGGTGTTATGTCATCGACTATAGTATACTACGTCATGCAGTGGTATGCTGGGTCACCGCAACCTTGGACTTCTTTAGGCTTCATGGGTCATAGGCCTTTATGTGCCTAGGGTAATTAACCATAGGGACCCGATAGGTCATACCCATGTCAAGGACGGAGGACTGTCGACGATGACTGGATGAGTCCGAAGCTTCGGCGGCGGCGGCCGAAGCTTTAGCGGTTTGGGGGTGGCTAGAGGAGGTGCGACTAAACATGTATGGAATAGAGGACGAATCGTTTAGTCAGTGAATTTCTGAAAACCTCCCCAAAGTTTAAAAATCTCTAGCATATGTCACTTTTAGTTGTTACCCTATGTCACGTCAGTATGGCAGTGGGCCCATCTTGTAAGATACAGTATTAAAGACTTAAGACAAGAGGTTACACATAGCTGGTAGATTTTATAGTTGCTTGTCCCAAAGTTGGTATTTTTTTCCTCAACTAACTATTGAATCTTCAAATTATCTTAGCAAATACTTGATATCTTCAACCAGAGGGTCGTGGATGGAGCGATCCATATATTTTCCTCATGATGCTCTAACCGGACTAGATAGAGTAGGAAGTACTCCCCCATTTCATAATACTAGTAAGTTCGTACGTGCACGCACATCTCAACTTATATTTTATAATATATACACTAAAACTATTTGAAAATGAAACTGGCATACAACCTGCTATAGTAGTTCGACTTTGCAATCCTGTAATCTACTGTAGTAGTTATACCATGAAAATTATAACAATTTTTAGGTAACACATTATCTTCTTGTATGCTAGATAAAGCTAATTTCCATTTCTATTCTCCCATTCTTGATGAGGTTGTCTAGTGACGCTTGTGTATCATCATAGTGCTTCTTCATGGAAGTGAGTTCCATCTCAGTGCAATCTGCTAAACCACCTTTCCTTCACATTATATATCTAACCACAACTGTATCATTGAAAGGAAATAAGGAAGAAGATATATGGTTACTTAAAGAGTACACTTTAACATAAACTTTGAGCTTCTCTACATCAAACAAAACACTGAAAATAACTATTGCTAACACATGCAGAACCATTGTAAATCACTATTTCTAACACGAATAGATGAAAATCTTGTCATGCTATTATGCACAATAGTTGATTTTATCAGTAACTAGTCCTAAAATACAAAAAAAATGGAATCACTAACCATGATTTGTAGTGAGAAGTCACTCATGTGCTTCTTCCTGGATTTTATATAAGTACAAATATGGCTAGAAAATCATATTTCATTAGTTGTGATCTTTCTCATGCCCTTAGTCATCATTTTCATTAGTTATGATCTTTATCATGCCCTTGGTCATC
Source organism: Avena insularis (assembly GCA_023614405.1). Classification (NCBI taxonomy): domain Eukaryota; kingdom Viridiplantae; phylum Streptophyta; class Magnoliopsida; order Poales; family Poaceae; genus Avena; species Avena insularis. Next base: position 234,720,166 of record CM042687.1, on the reverse strand, counting down.
ATTTTCATTAGTTGTGATCTTTCTCACGCGCTTAGTATTTTATGACTGCAAGTTCATAGATCTTAACTATATAATATTCCTTTAAAATCTTTAACCAACTATAAGTCAAAGATTTACCAATTTATTTTGCAAATAATTAACTTATATTAGAAATAAGTGATCTCAATTCATATATAATCATATTTAGTATAACTCCTAAACTTGCTATGAACCAAATAAACTATAAAATAAATTCACCTATTTTTCATAGAAAAATATTATAATATAATCTATTAATATTAAACATGCTAGATTTAAGTCTTTAAGACTAAGTTTCATATTTAGAAGATTTTCATCTTTGATTATGTTTAGGAAAAACTCTAATAGTTGGTAATGTCAAAAATGTTATGTCTTAAGTCTAATTATATTTTTATAGTCAACTTTGGTATGATATACCATAAGCTAGGTATATAATAACTCAAGATCATTTAAACCTTATCAGAAAACATAACTTAACATAAATAATATTTTCTTCAAATGGTATTATTTTTTCCACTTCAAGAGAAACACTATGCAATTTCTTTTGAAACATAACAACTTAACGCGTGCAATTCATAATAGTTACATGACACCATTTATCCTTATAATTGTATTATGATTATACTTTACCTTTTATATTTCTTAAAATCCTTGCAACTACACTCTTTTGTAAAGTAAACTTGAAGTAAATAAAATATTAAACAAATCATCTAAATCCAACTCACTTGTAATGTTGGGGAATTACTTGAGGTTTTACAACATGCATCTCATTACTTATGCATAACAACATATTGCTTCTTTAAACATTGTCCTAACCGGGCAATGATGGTATTTTATAGAACCCAAGGCCCAAGGTCAAGTCGAGGAACTACAATACTTTGCTATATCAAGGCAATTTCACACTTGCTCATGTCCTTTGATTATTTTCTATCAAGTATTTTGCAAACCCAGTGTTGTCATCACCTGCATTTCAAAAAGGTCAGAAAACATTATTTTCATATTAATATGATTATGGTTATTTACCAAGAGGTAATAACCTACTATGAAAGTTCCGGTGGTAAAGTAATATATTATCTAGGACTTAACAACCAATGTCGCCAATGATTCTTGTGTCGTATAATACGTGTTAACCATAAGATTTGGAATGGACAGAGAAGTCAGCTGGATCTTCTTCCTTTCACATGTAGTGGACACTATTCTGGGCATTTTGTAAGTTGCAGATCGTGGGTAAAGCCGAGTATTCGGCGAAAAGCCTACCATGGATCTGGGCGTACAAAAGACATATTTCTAGTGTTAATGGTTATTGTGCATATCAGGCTAAGGTAAAGCCGTATTAACGGGAAAAAGTCTGCCTTGAGTCTGAGTATACATTAATTGTGGTGTATGCGAGATCGCGAAGAAGAGCAACGAATGGCTTGGATCCTTATACCGGGCCTCATATCACGGAAGTGTGAAAGGAAATGCGTGCCTGACTGTGCAACATGGATAATGATCTCTAATGGGTAAAGCAACGCACCTCTATAGAGTGTAAAAACTGTGACATGTTACTCCCTATTCCGGGAAGGAGCTACGAACGCTGTAGGAAAGGACCTCACGAAGTTCTAATCAACCTGTGAAGGCTGACGGACATAGCTTTTCAGAATAAAAGCAACATTTGAAGAAATTTTTATGAAAACCTGCAGAACCTACGACCTTTGGTCTGTGGTTGTAGTTAGTGCATCAAACACTCCTTTAGTGAACTTGCTGAGTACACTCGTACTCAACGTATCTTCTTAACCTTGCTAGATTTCGAAGACATTAAAGACCAAGAGGAGGAAACACTCTATTCAGTTGAAGACCAAGGAGAATTTCTCTATGAGGAACCAGAAGAATCTGGAAGTGTCAAAGGGAACAACTACGAAAGCATTTATGGAATGGAGATCGAAGTATCTGAAGCGTAGATGTGACAAATATAGTTGATCGAGTCGAGTATCATAGATCTCTATCGTCTATATATTTACCTTAAAGTTTTTGCTTATTTATTTAGTTCTGAGAATTATTATAGTTTATTCCTGAGTCATCGGGATGCCTCTATGAACCTAGGAGGATCTTGAAGTCATCATGTAATTTCTGATTGTAATAATAATAATGTATGTTTGTGGACCCTCTTTGTTTCTGTTGTACCACTCTAAATATGTTAAACGGTGTTCCTTGAGTGTTATGTCCATGACTATAGTATACTACAACATGCAGTGGTATGCTGGGTCACCGCAGCTGGTATCAAAGCAAAAGCTTTGACCTTAGGATGGAAACCTATTAAATGGGTAGAACCTGTAGTAAGTATTTTAGCAAAAGTAAAGAGTTCTCTAGAAATATGATGAGTATTCAACTGAGAATTACATTGTCATGTTTCTAGTGCGATAGTTCTTTATTATGATGAATTTTGGGTAATAATAATGAGTTATAACTCAGTAGTACTAATTATATCTCTTATCTATAGTGAGGAATGGCATCTCGGTACCCAAACCAGAATGTTCAAGTGCTGAATATGAGTTTAGATGACTATTGAGATGATTGGACAAATCTTCTGAGACAACTTCCATGGAATCTAGAATTGAAAATCTTGACTTCTCGCCAAGGTTTATAGTTTCTATGACGAGAAATGTTAGTCAAGTAACGTGTAGTGTTATTCTACCCAAAAAGTCGGGGATAAGTGGAGAAATGCCATATGGGGAGACAAGATAGTGGCGGCGTATCAAATTGTAGTTGTGGAAGCAATAACCGGGCTTCGAAAATAGAAATCCAAGGAATTGGTAGGTAGTACACACACTACTATACCTCAAGATTCCATAAATTCGGAACTTAAGTTGGATCATGTTGCATTTGTGTTAACTGAACCTGCATTAGCTGCCGAATATATAGATCATCATGGGTCATTACTCAATACCTACCATAACACACATCAAGTTCTAGTCGAAGAGTTGGATGCTGCCTTTGAGGATTTTACTAATCCTACTAAGACAATAGAATGCAGAAAGGAGTTAGATAGTGCGGTGACCCAGCATGCCACTGCATGTGTAGTACACTATAGTCATTGACATGACATCCACAGAACACCGTTCCGTAAATGTCACATCCCTCAGAGTGGTACAACAGAAACATTGCGGGTCCATATTACAAACATACACACATTATTAATTATTACAATACCGAAAGTTTGATACTTCAAAAGATTTAAATTACAAACCAACTTAAAACTGTTTAGCGAAAGATTTAAAGTGTTAAACTTATACTCCGAATTGAGCTCAACAACTTATTATATAAGGTTTCTATTGCTCGGCTCAATTGGTTACTAATAACTACGTCAACTATTCTGACTCATTCTCCTCCACTCAATAACAGATTTCATAGTCCACCCCTTCCACACCGCCAAACATATCAGGCTCCTCGTAATAAACATCCTCTTGGCCGTCTGCTACGTACAACGGAGTATCTTCTGGATCCTCAGAGTTTAAGCAGGGGATCAAAGAAAAGGGTGAGTAACAGCGTTACCTAGCAAGGTCATTATATGCAATGTGGGAAGTTTGATGCTCTATCTACCACCTCGGACTACAGTCCTTGGCACTATGCAGTTTTCGTAAACATTTCTTTAAAGATTGATTTTATTATCAAAAACTATGTCCATCAGCCTTCACAGGTTGACCAAAACTTTCATGGATTTCCTTTCCTGCCGCGTTCATAGCTCCTTCCCAGAACATGGAGTAATAAGTTATAGTGTTTACACTCTGCAGAGGTGCGTTACTTTACCCATGAGAGATCAACTCCTTGTTGCACAACCGGGCGTACTTTCCCGTCCACAATTCTATGATGTGAGGCCCAGTAGGTGATCCAAGCCAATCACTACCCCCTTCACGACCTCGAATGTCTCCTTGGTGTACTCCATTCCCACCCATTGAATTACGGCAATGGTTAGTACAGACCGTCAGATGCCAGAACTATCGTAGGACATTGAGGGTTCCCACCCATATGCTGCATATCCTCTACGAATTACGAATTAGTGCACGCTACGAGGATAACATCCATGACTTGCACATCCGTCTACATGCGAGAGGAAGATGATATAGCTCACTTCTTTGTCCCATTCTAAATCTCATGGTTAACGCGTGATATACGGTGCTAGAATCACTGATGTCATGGGTTGTTAAGTCCTAATCTTATTGCAAATAGAAACCTAAGTTCCATTGCCCCCTATCCATATCATCACCTAGGATGATATAAAAAATTTATTTGTTTTGAGAAAATAATATTTTCTTTCTTCGAAACATAGATGATAACACACAATTTGTAAATACTTTGATAAAGATTCCTCAAAGGACATGAGCAAGTGATGAACTTGCCTTGTGATTGCAAGGTAGTGAAGAAGGATGCTTGCATTCTACCTTGAGCTTTTATTTCTACAAAACATAATTATTGCCCGGTAAGGACAATATTTAAAGAAGCAAAAATGATTATGCATAATAATGCATTACGTCATTTATTATTTATCTTCTTTGTGTGTTTTACCCAATACATTAATTTTCTTTAATTACCTTAATAAAGGGAATTGTCTTAATAATAATTCTTAACATTTTATAAATATTATATTTGATATTTTTGTAATATAATATATCAGTAAAAGAGTCAAAAACTAATTTTGATTTTTCTAACTCCTATAATTATTTTCTTAATATTTCATTTAAAGAATAAGCATTTTTAATTTAAAAGATTTTATTTTGATATCTTAAATATCAAGTTAGTATTTTAATCAAATACTACAATAATTAAGGATGATAAAAGCAATTTTTATTTATTTTTAGGTATCTTATTTATTTTAATAAAATTGCATAAGGAATATATATTATAAAATCTTTAACCTAAAATTATTATTTTAAAAATAGGTTTCTAAATTTTATTAGGCAGCTTGTATTATTATAAACCTAAAAATATATCATTTGTATTTTAGGGCTTTTATTTTATCTACTAGAATTTATTAAATCCTAGGGGTATTTTGGTATTTTGTGAAATCTTTAAATTCTTTTTATTTTAAGATTGGGGCAACCCAATTGGGCTGACCAGGCCTAACCTAGCCCAAATGGGCTGGTCAAAATCACACACCAAAGTGGTACTGGACCCTATCATCCGATCATACCCCACTCTCTCTCTCACCCGTTCCTATTCTTATTCCTCAACCCCGCATTGCTGTGGTGTTGCCGACGCCGCCGTTATTCGATTCACGTCACCCTGGGCCTCCCTGGCCACCTCCGTGGTGTATGGCGAGGTAGACCACCCCGCTCTGTCTCCTGGTCCAGTTCCATTCGTCTCTAGAGCTCTTCCCCGACCAGACTAGCTCCATCCCGAACCCTAGGGTTTGGGGTTTTGCCGGTGATGTCCTCTCCGCCACTCCCATTAGCCTGTGCAGAGTTTGTGGTGATGTGGGGGCGCTTATTTGATCTCGTGTGTTGTTGTGGCCGCTGCCATGGTTCGGTGCGGGTTGCAGCGCCCTTCGGGTGCTCCCCGTGCCACCGTGTGCTCGTCGGCCCCTCTGCTTCCTCTTCTAATCGACATTGAGGACCATTGGTGAATGATTTCCTCCAACCCCTCTGATTTTGTGCCTCCCTCGTTAGCTTGTATGTGATTTTGATGGAAATACCTAATTAGGGTTCATGCTTCGATTAGGGTTTCACCCCTATGGGTTGGTTATTGAGGATGATGAAATGATTTAGAAATATTTTTGGCGATTAAACCATGTTGACTAATGTCTATAGTTGGTCTTGGAATTGCTAGTGGATTTGTTAGACTGATTCCAATTGGTCATTAGATATTGTCTAGATGATATTGTTATTGTGAAACTATTGCCTGTTGATTCTGGTGATTTGGGAATTTACTACTGTCATGATCTTAGTACTGACAGTAGTACTATCAATGGTTATTCACTACATTTATAAGTACTGGCTCGTGTGGATATATGCAGATTGAAGTTAACATGTTATTCCAATGATGCTCTAATTATGTATATGTAAACTTGATAATGATTCCTGGTTGTTGATTCCAGAAAAATGGTAGTTAGTGATCTGCAAGTTTACTTATGAAAGCTAAGTATAGGATTTGCTTGGTTTAGAACTCATTCTTGTGACACCATCTTTAGAATGGCACACAAGTGTTGGTTCTAGTGCTAGGCTTTATTCTATTAGTGTTCTAGATTGGATTAGTACTGAGATGAGCTGAAAGCTTTTACTGAATAGTTTAGCCTATGTTGTCTGTGAGTTTTTTTGCCTATGATGTTGGTCTGAGGCCTAGAAACTATGTTTCTAACTTTCTGTCCCTCATAGATGTGTTCTGGTATTTAGTACAGTTACTGATTCTTGAGTTCTCTGATAGAATGGTTGGTATTCTTACTGTTTACTATGGATCCTTAAGATCTATTGATTTCTGGTGTGCTACTCTTTTAAGAGATGTGCCCAGAAATCATGATCTTGGGCTGCTATGATTTTGTATTGTGGAAATATAGCTTTATATCTAGGATCTATGATGTTGGTATGAGATCCTGGGTTTATTTGTAAATATTAGTCATTGTCTTCTAATGGATTTCCTTCTATGATGGATACACCCCACTTGGGTGATTTCTGAGAAGATATATGTAAAACAACACATGTTTGATAGTCTAGATAAGATGATGGGATCATGTGATGGTTTTATATGTACACACCACACCACTTTGTTGTTGGTGATTGATTTGATTGGCTTGGTCTTGCTGGCTTGCTTTGCTGGCTTGATCTTGCTACACCTCCTGGTCCTGCTCCTGCTTCTTCTAGTTCCTATGAGCTTGACCTTGATCTTGCTAACCACCTTCTCCACCCTCTCCTTATGTCACCATCTAATGGATGGTTGAATGGTTGGTTATGTATCTAGCCTGGTGGTTCTGTTTGAGCTTTGGCAGGCTTGGTGTTTTCTTGGCTTTGTGCTTGGAAATGGAATGGCTGCTGAGAGCTGTGCTACGGCTGTGCTCTTCCCTTTTGATTGATTGTGTTGTTGCTGCTGTGTCGACAACACACATCATGCATTTTTTGACTGTGCTGACTGGCTTCTTGGCGCTGTTTGTGGATCAGATCAGTGAGGTGTTTTCACCTTTTTTACTTTTACAATCTACTATCTTGGTGAAACTTGCCCCTTTTTACTTTACTGTTGATAACATGGATTTGAAGCTTATTTGATTTAAAAGAACAGATATTTACACATTGGTGAAACTTGCCCCTTTTACTATTACTCAATGAGGTACTATTAATAGTGCACTTGATTGTTCCCTCTACTGAGAGTAAATCTAACAAAATAATCTTTTGTTTCTCTTTTGTTTGTTTTTGTATTTTGTAGGTACAAGATCTAAATACTCAAGATGTAGTATAAGAGTAGATAAATTTATAGATTCTCATTGTAATCTTTATTTTATTCTCTTGTAAGAATCTTGTAATGATTTATTTATATTAGAATTTCATTTTCTTGTAATTATCTTACTGTAATGAATTACTCTATTGGTTGTATGATTTCTACATTGTAAAATGTTTATGGAATAAAGATAAGAAATAAGAATTCATTTCTTATTTGAATTTCTTTATCTTAAATTCTTCTTATTATTTAATATATCTTTATTATAACAAATAATATTACTAATTGATTTTGGAAAACATTTTAAAATACCAACTTCTAAATTTTAAATACTTTCCAATTGATTCAAATTTCAAATTTGATTTAAAATTATTTCCCCCAAAACACAGTAATTCATAAAGATCATGTCAAAGTTTATAACAATCACTTTCAAGAGCTATTCCTACCTCTAGAGAGTGAAAGAAACTATGATCACTTTAGGTTTTTGTTTGGCGAAAAGTTTATCCACATTTTACAGATGAATGCTTGCACATGCACAAAATCCTATTTCTACCCTTCGTTGGTTCCTAAATGCTGGGGTGTTACAGACTTCCTCCCTCAAATTAAACTTCGTCTCAAAGTTTGCCAAAGTGTACCTGAATAGTTCTAGATATGCTTCTCTTAGGTCATTCTCCTTCTCCCATGTGGCTTACCGTTCGGGGTGATGTTCCCACTATACTTTGCAGTACTTGATTGCCCTGTTTCGCAACCTTTTCCAATTTTCTTCCAGAATTTTATAGGGTTTCTCGACATAAGTCAAATCTGCTTGTAATTCCACTTATTGATGTGTGATTGCATCATCTAGGACTTTAAGACATTTCCGGAGTTGTGACACATGGAAAACATTATGAACTTGAGCCAGTCTTTTTGGCAACTCTAAAGAATAGGCTATAGTTCTGTTTTGACTCGGTATTTTGAATGGTCCAATATATCTTGGACTTAATTTAAATTTAACTCCGAATCTCTTAACTCCCTTCATTGGGCTTACTTTGAGATATACCATATCTCCCACTTCCGGATGCCATGATCTTCGAATTTGATAAGCATAACTTTTATGTCTACTTGATCTATCTTTAATCGATCCCTGATGATATCGATGATATCTTTCTTCTCCCTGATATAGTCTAGTGCAAATTCTTTGCTACTACCAGGTTCATACCAACATATTGGTGATCTACATTTCCTCCCATAAAGTACTTAGTATGGTGCCACCTTCAGACTACTCAGATAACTATTGTTGTAGGAAAATTCTGCCAATGGTAGATGATCTTCTCACGTACCTCCAAAATCTAATGCATAAGCTCTAAGCATGTCTTCCAATATTTGATTGGTTCTTTCTATCTAACCTCCAGTTTCTGGATGATAGGCTATGCTGAAATCTAACTTTGAACCAAGTGCTTCATGTAATGGTTTCCAAAATGCTGAAGTAAACACAGATCCTCTATCTGATACTATCTTCTTGGGCACTCTATGCTTACTTACTATTTCCTTGACATATAATTCTACTAACTTTTCGGCATTATCCTTTTGATTTACCAGAATAAAATGTGCACTTTTTGTGAATCTATCCACAATCACCCATATCATATCCTTCCGTTTCAGTGTCATGGGAATCCTGTGATAAAATCCATTCCAATTTCTTCCCATTTCCACTCCGGAATTTCCAAAGGTTGTGATGGTCCTGCTTTACTTCGATGTTCAACTTTTACTCTTTGGCAAGTATGTCATTCTGACACATATTTTGCAATGTCTCTTTTCATGTTATTCCACCAGAATAATTCCTTCAAATCCATGTACATCTTTGTACTTCCTGGATGTGTAGAATATGGTGTCTCGTGTGCCTCTCAAAGTATCACCTCCCGAATTTCTGGCACATCTGGAACACAAAAACGATCTTGGAACCATAAAGATCCATAATCTCCTAAGCAAAAAACTGATGTTTGACCTTGAGATATTCTTGGAATTTCTTTAGCAATAAAAGGATCTTCATCTTGATGTCTGAAAATCTCATTCCGAAGATCACTACTTCGTTTTTAAACTACTTTCATGGTAGATAATCCTCCAAGAATCTCTGTTCTTATGAATTGATTTTCCAACCTTTCCAAATGCATCTGTAGCTCTTTTGGCAGTTCTCTATTGATAGGATGAGTATCTGTGCTCTTCCGGCTTAAAGCATCTACTACAACATTAGCCTTTCCAGGGGTATAATTGATTGTCAGATCATAATCCTTGATTATCTCCAACCAACGCTTCTACCTCATATTAATTTCCTTTTGAGTGAAGAAATATTTGAGACTTTTATGGTCAGTGTATAGCTCACACCTTTCTCCATAGACAAAATGCCTCCATCCTTTCAAAGCAAAGACTACTGCTACTAACTCCAAATCATGAGTTGGGTAGTTGACTTCATGTGGTTTCAGTTGTCTTGACCCATAAGCAATTACCTTATGATATTGCATTAGCACGCATCTGACGACTGTCTACGCACAGCCTGTTGGGAACCCCAAGAGCAAGGTGTGAAGCAGCAAGCAGCAAGTTTTCCCTCAGTAGAAACCGAGGTTATCGAATCATAAGGAGGAAGGAAACGTCACACAGGTGTTGCAAGCAACGCGGAGACCTGCACAACACAAACTCAAGACTTTGCCCCAACGAACAGTGAGGTTGTCAAGCTCACCGGGTTGCTGTAACAAAGGATTAAACGTATGGTGTGGAAGGTAATGGTTTGCAGCAATTAAACAAGTAATAGTGGAAGACGTATCAATGGTAAATATTGGACCGGGCTCCATAGTTCACTAGAGGTGCTCTCCTTAGATAAACAACATGGCATGAAGGGTAAACAAATTACAGCAGGTCAATTGACAGGAACTGAGCAAGGCATAATAATGCAATTACTAGTTAGAAAGATCCTATGAGGTTCGATTGGGCAATACAACAAGATACATAGACCGCCATCCAACTGCATCTATGACTAGAAGTACACCTTCAGGTTATCATCCGAATGTAGGGTTTCGTAGCATGGAAAACAAAAATTTTCTACCGCATACAAACAAACAAGCCAAGATCTATCTACTAGATTGTAGCAACGAGTCGATGGAATAACTTACCCTCGAAGATTCCAAAGTGTTTAACGAGAGCGGATTCTCGTGGGTGATGTAGTCGTACTCTTCCCGATCTCAAGATCGCGTAGACGATCCTTCCGCAGTTCCCAGCTGGCCTCCGCATGATCGGTCACACGTTCGATTCGACGAAGACCTTCCTCTCCCTTGTTCCAAAGCAGGAGGTTGTAGCACTCTCCTCACGATTCCGGCAGCACAACGGCGTGGTACCGGAAGTAGAGGGGAGATCTCGCAGGGCTTCGCCTTAAGCCGGAGCGAGTATGGTGGATTATGAGAGAGCTCCTTGGCGACCTAGGTTTTAGACACACCAAGGAGGAGGTGCCGGCGGCTGGGGCTTGGGGCAGCCCAAGTCGGCGGCTAGGGCAACCCTAGGAGGCGGCGACAGCTGCAGGAGGTGGTGGCGCCAAGCTAGGGTTTGGGGCAGGGAACTTGTGTGTCTCTAGGAGGGAGCCCTGCCCATTCCTTATATAGGTGGAGGGGACGGCCGGCCAAGGGGAGGGAGAGGAGTCCCTCCCCAACTCGGCTTGGGTGGTGCGCCGGCTTGGGGTGGAGGGACTCCCTCCCCAACTCGGTTTCCCCTTCCTCCTCTTTCCAAATTTAGCCGTTTGACTTTTCAATTTAGCTATTTTACTTTTCAAACTAGGATTTGAATTAATCCTTTATTTGGAACAGCGATGACACTTAGTACATGATGCAATCATACCAACTTGATACAACACATTCATGTACCCTTCCCCTCCGGAGTGCCGGACATTTCGGAACATTCTAGAACATTCCCGATGAAAACACCGGAACCATTCCCCAACTCCGAAACGGGACTTTCCTTATATGAATCTTATTCTCCAGACCATTCCGGATCTCCTCGTGATATCCCGGATCCCATCCGGGACTCCGAACAACATTCGGTCTCTTTCTCATCATTCCATAACTACTCAAACAACATCGAATCCTTAAGTGTGTCTCCCTACGGTTCGTGAATTATGCAGACATGATCGAGACACTTCTCCGAACAATAACCAATAGAGGAATCTGGAAATTCATATGGCTCCCACATATTTCAACGATTACTTTGCGATCGAATGAACCACTTACATACGATATCAATTTCCCTTTGTCTCACGATAGTTTACTTATCCGAGGTTATGATCGTCGGTATCTCTGCATACCTAGTTCAACCTCGTTACCGATAAGTACTCTTTTCTCATTCCGTGATATGTGATCCCTTGTGAGCTACCACATGCTTGCAAGCTAATTGGATGACATTTCACCGAGAGGGCCAGTATATCTATCCGTCATATGGATGGACAAATCCCACTCTTGATCCATGTGTTTCAACCAACACTTTCAACACTCAATGCCACCTTTATAGCCACCCAGTTACGGTGTGGTGTTTGATGTCATCAAAGCATCCATCCGGTAAAGGTGATATGCATGATCTCATGGTCGAAGGAATTAGATTACTATGTATCAGAAAGCATATAGCAACTGAACTATTAAAATTACTTGATCTTTATGCTATGCTTATCTATAGGAGTATGTCCATCATATCATTCTCCTAACGATATGATCTTGTTGTTAATAACATCTCAATGTTCATGATAGGGAAACCACAATCATCTATTAACCAACAAGCTAGTATTATATAGAGGCTTTACTAGGGACTTCAAATTAAGTTTACAAATCACACAAGTATTAATGTTTCCTTGTTAATACTATTATAGCATGAATGTAAACATTTATCATAAACACAAAGATATAATAATAACTACTTTTATTATTGCCTCTAGGGCATATCTCCAACAGTCTCCCACTTGCACTAGAGTCATCTAATCTAGATTACATGGTAATATACCGAACACCCATGGCAGCTTGGTGCTGGTCATGTTTTGCCCTCGGGAGAGGTTTAGTCAACGGATCCGCCACATTCAGATCTGTGTGTACTTTGCAAATCTTTATATCCCCATCTTGGATATGTTCTCGAATAGCATGAAAACGTAGCTTGATATGCTTCAGCTTCTTGTGTGACCTTGGTTCTTGCGCATTGGCTATGGCGCCCATGTTATCACAGTAGATAGACATTGGGTCCAGCGCACTAGGAACCACACCTAGCTCTGTAATGAACTCTTTCATCCATATCGCTTCTTGTGAAGCCTCCAAAGAAGCCATGTATTCCGATTCAGTTGAAGATCTCGCCACAACGCTTTGCTTTGCACTCCTCCAGCTAACTGCTGCACCATTCAATATAAATACGTGTCCAGATTGTGATTTAGAATCATCCGGATCAGTGTTCCAACTAGCATCGGTGTAACCATTAACAACTAGCTGTTCATCACCTCCATAAGAAAGAACCATATCCTTAGTTCTTCTCAAGTACTTAAGGATGTTTTTGACCGCTGTCCAATGATCCACTCCTGGATCACTTTGATATCTGCTAGTTAAACTAACAGCATACGCAATGTCGGTTCTAGTACATAGCATGGCATACATTAGAGATCCTATGGCTGAGGCATAGGGAGTCTTACTCGTCCTTTCTCTATCTTCTGCCGATGTCGGACTTTGAGTTTTACTCAAGGTCGTATTGGGCAACATGGGCAAGAACCCTTTCTTGCTATCTTCCATTCCAAACCTCTTTAGAACTTTGTCCAAATATGTACTCTGTGACAATGATATTTGGCGTTTCGATCTATCTCTATAAATCTTTATGCCTAATATGTAAGCTGCTTCGCCAAGATCCTTCATTGAAAAACTATTATTCAAATATTCCTTGACACTATTAAGAAGGTCTACATCATTCCCAATCAATAATATGTCATCCACATATAGTATTAAGAATGCTACAGAGCTCCCACTCACTTTCTTGTAAATACAAGCTTCTCCATAAGTTTGTATAAAACCAAAACTTTTGATCACCTTATCAAAACGTTGATTCCAACTTCGGGATGCTTGCTTCAATCCATAGATGGACCGTTGAAGTTTGCATACCTTGTTAGCATCTTTAGGATCGACAAAACCTTTGGGTTGCATCATATACAACTCTTCATCAATGTCTCCATTGAGGAATGCTGTTTTGACATCCATCTGCCATATCTCATAATCGTAATATGCAGCGATTGCTAACATAATCCTCCAGACTTTAGCCGCTCTTGGTGAGAAAGTCTCATCGTAGTCAACTCCTTGAATTTGTCGAAACCCTTTGCGACAAGTCGAGCTTTATAGACAGTAACATTTCCATCAGCATCTGTTTTCTTCTTGAAGATCCATTTGTTCTCGACAGCCTTCCGGCCATCCGGTAAGTCCACCAAAGTCCATACTTGGTTTTCGTACATGGATCCAATCTCGGATTTCATGGCTTCTTGCCATTTATTGGAATCTGGCTCATCATTGCTTCCTCATATGTCTCGGGGTCATCGGTGTTGTCCACCAACATGACACTCATAACGGGATCATACCAATCTGGAGTGGTACGAGTTCTCGTTGACCTGCGAGGCTCTGTAGCAACTTCAGCGAACCAAGTTTCATGATCATCATCATTAGCTTCCTCTCTTATTGGTGCAGGCACCACATGAACTTCTTCGGTCTTTGCGCTACTCGCAATTTCGAGAGAAGGTTCGACAACCTCGTCGAAGTTCTACTTTCCTTCCAGTCACTTCTTTCGAGAGAAATTCCTTCTCTAGAAAGGACCCATTCTTAACGAAGATTTTGCCTTGGATCTATGATAGAAGGTATACCCAATAGTATCCTTGGTATCCTATGAAGACGCATTTTTCCGCTTTGGGTTCAAGCTTGTCGGCTGTAACTTCTTTACATAGGCTTCGCACCCCAAACTTTAAGGAGCGACAATCTAGGTTTCTTCCCAAACCATAATTCATACGGTGTCGTTTCAACGGATTTTGACGGTGCCCTATTTAAAGTGAATCGGTTTCTAATGCATAACCCCAAAATGATAGCGGTAAATCTGTAAGTGACATCATAGAACGAACCATATCTAAGAGAGTTCGACACGATGTTCGAGACACACCATTACGTTGTGGTGTTCCGGCGGTGTCAATCTGAAAAGTATTCCGCATTTCTTTAAATGCTCGCCAAACTCGTAACTCAGATATTCACCTCCACGATCGAGCGTAGAAATTTAATCTTCTTGTTACGTTGATTCTCTACCTCACTTTGAAATTCCTTAAACTTCAAAAGTTTGGACTTATGTTTCATGAAATAGATATGCCCATATCTACTCAAGTCATCCGTGAAGGTAAGAACATAACGATAACCACCGCGTGATGCTACACTCATTGGACCACACACATCGGTATGTATGATTTCCAATAAGTCCATAGCTCGCTCCATCATACCAGAAAATGGAGTCTTAGTCATTTTACCCATCAGACATGCTTCGCATCTATCAAGTGATTCGAAATCAAGTGATTCAAGAAGTCTATCGGAATGGAGTTTCTTCATACGCTTCACTCCAATGTGACCAAGGCAGCGATTGCCACATATAGGTCGAGTTATCGCTCGATTTCAAACGTTTAGCCTCAATGTTATTAATATGTGTATTTCCACTATCGAGATTCAATAAGAATAGACCATCTATTAAAGGTGCATGTGCATAAAACATATTACTCATATAAATCGAATAACCATTATTCTCGGATTTAAACAAGTAACCGTCTCGCAATAAACAAGATCCCGATATAATGTTCATGCTTAACGCAGGCACCAAATAACAATTATTTAAGTATAAAACTAATCCCGATGGTAGATGAAGGGGTAGCGTGCCGACCGCAATCACATCAACCTTTGATCCGTTTCCAACGCGCATCGTCACCTCGTTCTTCGCTAGCTTCCGTTTATTCTGCAGCACCTGTTTCGAGTTACAAATATGAGCAACCGAACCAGTATCAAATACCCAGGCACTACTACGAGTACTAGTGATATACACATCAATAACATGTATATCAGATATACCTTTCTTCTTGACGTTGCCGTTCTTCAAATCCGCCAAGTACTTTGGGCAATTCCGCCCAAAGGACCTTCTCCCTTGCGGAAAGCACTCAAGATCGGGCTTAGGTCCAGCCTTGGTCTTCTTCGTCGTGGTAACTTTGTTACCACCCTTCTTGAAGTGTCCCTTCTGCTTAGACTTGCCTTTCTTGAATTTGGTGGTCTTATTGACCAACAACACTTGGTGCTCTTTCTTGATCTCCACTTCTGCATACTTCAACATGGCAAAGAGTTCTGACAACGTCTTGTTCATGTTTTGCATGTTGTAGTTCATCACAAAGTTCTTGTAACTTGGTGGTAGTGATTGGAGGACACGATAAATCCCCAAAGTATTGGGAATCACAATACCCAAGCTTTGAAGTTTGTTTATGCCTGCACATCTTAAGCACATGCTCACGACGAGCTGCCCTCTTCCATCTTGCGGTTAAAGAACTTTTGAAGCCTCATAGCTTTCAATTGCCGCATGAGTCTCAAAGATCAATTTGAGATCCTCGACAATATCATATGGGTCTGAATTCTCAAACCTTTTCAAGCTCGATTCTAAACCATACAAGATAGCACACTGAGCTGGAGTCTTGAGTCTTCCGAGTGAGGTAAACATTCTTTACTTCATCGGAAGCATCATTGCAGTGGGTCACCCAAATGCATCCAGCACATAGGTCAAATTACCAGCTGTGAGGACAATCCTCAAATTGCGGAACCAATCCACGAAGTTGCTTCCATTGTTTTTCAACTTTTCTTTCTCTAGGAACGCATTAAAATTGATGGTAGGGGCTGCCATTGATCTACAACATATTTGCAATAGTTTAGACTAAGTTTATGACAAATTGAGTTCAAATTAATATTAGAATTAATCTAGGTGAACTCCCACTCAAAACAATATCCCTCACATTGTTTTAGTGATCACACGAACCAAATCCACCACATCAACACCGATCATCACGAGAGTTGATATAGTTTCAATGGCGAACAATCAACATGTTCATCATATCTACTATATGATTCATGCTTTACCTTTCGGTGATCCGTGTTCCAAGACCATGTCTGTACATGCTAGGCTCGTCAAGATCAAACCTTAGTTTCCGCATGAGCAAATCTGGCTTGCTCACGTTGTATACACTTGCGGAATCTAACACACCCGATCATCACGTGGTGCTTCGAAACAAAAAGCTTTAGCAACGGTGCTAACTAAGGGTGAACACTTTATGACTTGAAATTCATGTGCATGAGGGATCATCTTATAATGCTACCGTCGTCTACTAAGCAATACAAGATGCATAAAGGATTAACATCACATGCAATTCATAATATGTGATATGATATGGCCTTTCTTCTTTGTGCTTCCGATATCCATCTTCTAGCACGAACATGATCTCCATCATCACCGGCATTGCATCAAGGTCAATGACGCTTCTCCATGGTTGTCGTCCACCGGCTTCAACTATTACAACTACTTTGAATAGACACGCGGGTCTTAACATAAATTAAAGACAACCATATGGCTCCTGCCGGTTGCCAACTTACAATAAGGAACATTGCATACATCAAATATAATCACAATCATGGCCATATCACATCACAGCACACCCCTGCAAAACAAAGTTAGACGCCTCTACTTTCTTTGCATGTTTTACGTGGTTTGGGGCTTTCAATAAGTGTCGTTCTAACTTACGAACAAGAACCACAACATTGATACTAGTATTGTTAATCACCCATTGTAAATTGGATCTTAACTATGCTAGGAGAAACAGGCACCCGCAAATCCACTTATGCAATACAAGTTGCATGTCAAGCGTGGAACAAGTCTCATGAACGATGTCATGTAAGGTTAGCGGGCCTTCATCCCAACATCATTCAAGATGCAAAGTACACAAGAAGAAATCGACAATAAAAGCATCAATGCCCACAATGACCATTGTGTTCTACTCGTGCAACAGATCTACATATAGACACGACTCTGATACCACTGTAGGGTTTCATAGCATGGAAAACAAAAAATTTCTACCGCATACAAACAAACAAGCCAAGATCTATCTACTAGATTATAGCAACGATTCGATGGAATAACTCACCCTCGAAGATTCTAAAGTGTTTAACGAGAGCGGATTCTCGTGGGTGATGTAGTCGTACTCTTCCCGATCTCAAGATCGCGTAGACGATCCTTCCGGCGCTGCGTTCCGGCAGCGCTCCTTGATCGGTCACGTTCGATACTCGTGAAGACCTTCCTCTCCCTTGTTCCAGCAGGCGGAGGTTGTAGCACTCTCCTCACGATTCGGCAGACTGGCGTGGTACAGGAAGTAGAGGGAGATCTCGCAGGCTTCGCCTTAAGCCGAGCGAGTATGGTGGATTATGAGAGCTCCTCGGCGATCTAGGTTTTAGACACACCAAGGAGGAGGTGCTAGAGCCGGCTAGGGCTTGGGGCAGCCCAAGTCGTGGCTAGGGCAACCCTAGGAGGCGGCAGCTGCAGGAGGTGGTGGCGCCAAGCTAGGGTTTGGGGCAGGGAACTTGTGTGTCTCTAGGAGGGAGCCCTGCCCCTCCTTATATAGGTGGAGGGGCCGGCCGGCCAAGGGGAGGGAGAGGAGTCCCTTCCCAACTCGGCTTGGGTGGTGCGCCGGCTTGGGGAGGAGGGACTCCCTCCCCAACTCGGTTTCCCCTTCCTCCACTTTTCCTCTTTCCAAATTTAGCCGTTTGACTTTTCAATTTAGCTATTTGACTTTTCAAACTAGGATTTGAATTAATCCTTTATTTGGAACAGCGATGACACTTAGTACATGATGCAATCATACCAACTTGATACAACACATTCATGTACCCTTCCCCTCGGTCGGACATTAGGAACATTCTAGAACATTCCCGATGAAAACACCAGAACCATTCCCCAACTCCGAAACGGGACTTTCCTTATATGAATCTTATTCTCCGGACCATTCCGGATCTCCTCGTGATATCCCGGATCCCATCCGAGACTCCGAACAACATTCGGTCTCTTTCTCATCATTCAATAACTACTCAAACAACATCGAATCCTTAAGTGTGTCTCCCTACGGTTCGTGAATTATGCGGACATGATCGAGACACTTCTCCGAACAATAACCAATAGAGGAATCTGGAAATTCATATGGCTCCCACATATTTCAACGATTACTTTGCGATCGAATGAACCACTTACATACGATATCAATTTCCCTTTGTCTCAAGATAGTTTACTTATTCGATGTTATGATCGTCGGTATCTCTGCATACCTAGTTCAACCTCGTTACCGATAAGTACTCTTTTCTCGTTCCCGTGATATGTGATCCCTTGTGAGCCACTCACATGCTTGCAAGCTAATTAGATGACATTTCACCGAGAGGGCCCAGAGTATATCTATCCGTCATATGGATGGACAAATCCCACTCTTGATCCATGTGTTTCAACCAACACTTTTCGAACACTCAATGCCACCTTTATAGCCACCCAGTTACGGTGTGGTGTTTGATGTCATCAAAGCATCCATCCGGTAAAGGTGATATGCATGATCTCATGGTCGAAGGAATTATATTACTATGTATCAGAAAGCATATAGCAACTGAACTATTAAAATTACTTGATCTTTATGCTATGCTTATCTATAGGAGTATGTCCATCATATCATTCTCCTAACGATATGATCTTGTTGTTAATAACATCTCAATGTTCATGATAGGGAAACCACAATCATCTATTAACCAACAAGCTAGTATTATATAGAGGCTTTACTAGGGACTTCAAATTAAGTTTACAAATCACACAAGTATTAATGTTTCCTTGTTAATACTATTATAGCATGAATGTAAACATTTATCATAAACACAAAGATATAATAATAACTACTTTTATTATTGCCTCTAGGGCATATCTCCAACACCGAACCCCCTCCAGTATTAAGTTGCAAGCAACAGACAACCACTTTAAGCAAAGTGTGTAAGGTAAACAGTCCACATGTTCCATGAACAAGAGACCGTTGTTTTCTCCCTAGTAGCAACATCACATCTACAACCGAAGAGATTTCTGTCACTTCCCTTGGAAACTAGAGGCATGAACCCACTATTGAGCATAAATACCCACTCTTGGAGTCACTGGCAAGTACGTGGCCAAGATAGCTACAAACAACGGAGAGCATGCAAGATCACAAACAACACAGACATGATAGAATCATAAAGACAAAACCATTAATCAAACCAACATAATAATCTCAATATCTATCGGATCCCCACAAACACAACATGCATGATTACAAATAGATTAGATCTTGATCATGAATGGAGCTCACAAGATCTATACATGAAAGCACAAAGGAGGAGATACAACCATCTAGCTACTACATGGACCCATAGTCCAAGGTGGAACTACTCACGCATCATACCAGAGAGAAGGCCTCCGGGATGATCTCCCCTCTGGCAGGGTGCCGGGAAGAACTTCAGATCCCCCCAATCTAGGGACGATGGTGGCGGCGGCTACAGACGGTTTCATGGATATTTGATCAGGTGCTTAGGGTTTTACATCGGGGGATTCTTATAGGCGAAGGGGGAGGCCGAGGAGGCGGCCTGGGTGGCCAAACCCTAGCCAGGCGCGGGGCTGGTGAAAGAACATTTCATAATCCCTAGTGTTTTGTGTGTTAGATAACAATATCAAGGATTATTTAATGTGTGTTGAAGTGTTGCAGCTCTCTCTAAGGAAAAACGGAAAAGTATCTGCCTTTGGGGGGCAGATAATCCGCCCCTCCCTCTTCCCAGCTAGGCGCAAGCCCTAGAAGGGGGCGGAGTTTCGTCCGGATTTTCCGTCCCCGCTGGATAATCCATCCCTCGGGGGGGGCCAGATAATCCGCCCCTCTTGCTCTTGCCCAAGGCGCAAGCCCCAGAGAGGGGGCGGAGTTTTGGCCGGACTTTCCGGCATGGATGGATAATCAGCCCCCCCCCCCCAAGATCTTCATCAAGTGCGCAGGCGCCAGCCCAGAGAGGGGGTGGAATTTTTCCTGGAGTATCCGCCCATGGGGCGGAGTTTTCCTAGGGGGGCAGATAATCCGCCCCTAGTGGGGGCGGATAATCCGCCCCTAAAGTTGTTCAACGGCCAGATCTAGGGAGGGGTATTTAAGCTAGCCTTCCTCCTCCTGCTAGATCTCTTGATTCATTCGAAAAAGACAAGATCTGATCTGCAACCTTCATCCAAGAGAGCTCCACCTAGATCCACCCAAAGGCCCCGTCCCTTGGGGAATCGAAGGAGGAGAACTCGATCTTCATCATCAACAATCAAGCGCTTCATCTCCTCTCCATTCATTTGGAGAATCACTGATCTAGTATTTCTTGCAAATACCTAGATCCTTGTTTTGTTTATATTGATAAACCTTGTTCTTGTGATAGCTTGTTGTCATCTCGGGAGCCCCCAATTCAGTTGTGGGTGTGTGTGCCCCGGTAGCGTTTTAAAAGGCACAGGTTCCCGCCTCGAAGGGATCCAATAGTGGAGAAGGTGGATCAGGCCTCTCGTGGCGAGATCCATCGGAGAATAGGGAGAGGCCTATTGTGGCGTGGTGGTCTTAGAACCGCCCACCCCTCCAACACAGATGTACTTCCCTTAACAAGGAAGGAACTGCGGTAAAACAAATCCCTGTGTCTCCGCGTGCTCCACTACGGTTCCTTCGCTCCTCTCTTTACGTGCTTAGTAGCTAGGGTTGCGTATAGGGAAATTCTCGTAGTTACATATCTTGAGAATTACTTTGTGTCAAGCCTAAAATTGAAAAAGTATTAAAAATTGGTTAGCACCTATTCACCCCCCTCTAGGAGGCTAAGATGGAAGAGATGCGTCAATTGATAATGCGTCTCTCCACATCCACAACATCACCTCCATCTAACTCTAAGGCTACCACTCTGCAATCCAAGGAAACGGGTAAAACTGATTCCAAAGAGAACGAAATGGTTGGTGATGACACTAGCAAGAGCTCCTCCTCGAAAAAGGATAGTGGTAAGGATGGATACAATGAGGTTTCTCATGTGTATTCTCCTGATCCACCTATCCCTCACCCACATATACATAATAGGGGTGATCCACCCAAACTTTCTGCATCTACTTTTACTCAATGGCAATTTTGGATGAAGTCTCATGTGTGCAGTTCCTCCATTGAGTTGTGGAAAATCATAGAAAATGGTCTTCATGTTGGAAACCCCAACAATCTCACAATAAGAGAAGTTGTTGATAGCCAACTCAACGCTACAGCTCTACACATGATACAGCTTGGTGTGGGTGACAAAGAAATGCCACACATTCAGCATCTTAGCACAGCTAAGGAAGCTTGGGATGCCCTCACCGAGCTCTTCATCGGAAATGAAAGTATGAGAAGGAATAGATATGATGCTTTGAGCAACGAAGCTAAAGGATTCTATATGTTGGATGCAGAATACCACGAGGACATGTATAGGAGGCTCAAGGCAATAGCCACAACTTTCAGAAACCACGGTGCAGCTCATGTTGATGATGCATGGATCAAGCGCAAGTATGTCAGTGCTCTGATGCCATTTGAGCCCACAGATTTGAAAAGTCTCCAAGGAAGGCATAACTATCACCTCATGACATCCAATGAGGTAATGCAAGAAATGGCCGCTTTCAAAGTGGCTGCCAAGAATGCCGAAGATGCTCGTGCTCGAGCTATGGGGATGCAAAAGGGGGTCAACATGGCCCTAAAGACTAGTGTGATTGATCATGATGAATATGCCATAGAAGGTCTGGCCTGTCCCGAGGATATAAAAAGGATCCACGGACAATACTTGGCTCTTTATGCTAGAAACTTTTGGAAAGATCCAGCCAAGGCTAAAGCTGAACTAGAACGCAAGAGTGGAGCCTATGGAAGAAAAGAAAATAGTCCCAAGCTGAGAACATGTTTCAACTGTGGTGACCGGCTGCACTTTGTAGCTGAGTGTCCATATCAAAGTAGGGAAGATAATGGAGGAAGACTTATTTTCAAAGACAAGTCAAAGGCTCCACGCAAGAAACAGTTTGTAAAGAAGAATGCTCCTTTCAAGAAGCAACCAAAGATTGTTCTAGTGGCTCAAGAAGAATATTCTTCGGGAAGTGAAGATGAGGACGAGGACGATAGCTCTCAAGAGGTGGCTTCTATAGCCACCACATCTACATCGACATCTCTC
The DNA here is from genome assembly GCA_023614405.1 of Avena insularis. Lineage (NCBI taxonomy): Eukaryota > Viridiplantae > Streptophyta > Magnoliopsida > Poales > Poaceae > Avena > Avena insularis. The sequence continues at coordinate 234,697,445 of CM042687.1, read as the reverse complement.
TTCAACTCTCCGAACGAAAACATCATCAACAAGAATGCTACTTGTCTCATGGCAAGAAGCTCCGAGGTAACGACTTCTAACTCTTCTATTCCTAAGGCTATGATTGACATGGATGATCCTACTAGTCTTAAGGTTAAAGAAGAGATTATTGCTTTGGATTACTTCTACACTAACTTGCAAGGTGAGCACAAAATACGTTTTGAAGCTCTTATGGATCAGCTGGCCCAAAACGAAGCTCTCCTTGAAGAAAAGGGAAGAATTGAAAGGGAGGATGCAATGGAAATTGCATCCTTAAAAAATGCTCTTGATGAAGAAGAAGAAGCTCGGGTCTCTCTTGAAGAGAGGCTTGAGTCCATTGATGAGTTGCATGAAGAAATTGTGGCTAAACTTGTTAAGGAACGTGACAATGCAGTCACCAAAGCAAAGAAGTTAAAGAAGGAAAAGTTTGACTTTGGGGCTGCTCATGATAGACTCTCCAAGGAATTGGAGAAACTTGACAATGCTCACAAGGCGTTGAAAAACGATTTCTCCATCCTCAATGAGTCACATGATCAGCTTCAAAGTCGATTGGCCAAATATGATGTTCCTAGCTCATCCAACTCAACATATAGTCACAAAGAAAATGCTAGTGTGGAAAAAGAAGTGGTCAAGGACATCACTCCCAAGGATAAGGGTGTGCTTGATGAAGTTCTTGGCAAGCAAAGGTCAAATCATAGTAAATAGGGACTTGGGTATGTCACCAAGTCCAAGAAACATAAAAAAATAAGAACAAGACCAAGAATGTGCAATCAAAGACAAGCACCGCTGAGAAGAATGTCACAAAATACAAGACTAAAAATATTGGTTTTGCAGGGTCTCACAATCCAAATTATGAACTCTTTTGTTATGATTATGGCGATGTTTATGCTTATTATGTCGGTCCCTTTGATGAATATATTGCTTGGTCTATTTGGGTCCCAAAGACCCTTGTTACTAACATGAAAGTACCCATTGAAAAATGGGTACCTAAAACCAAGAAGTAATTCTCTTGCAGGGCTATGCTTCCGGTGGGTCGAAATGGGTGCTGGATAGTGGATGCACTAGTAATATGACCAGAAACAAGGAGATCATCACGGAGATGCGTCCAAATCATGATAATATTACAGTCTCCTACGATGATAAGTCTAAATCTTAGGTACTGGGTCTTGTCAAGGTTGTGGTTGCCCACGATATCTCTCTCGTGGACGTCATGCTTTTTGATACCCTCGGTTACAACCTTCTTTCTGTTCATGCTCTTGGCAAGATGGGTTTTGCTGTATTTATCGATGATGATTTGGTGGTACTCTTGTGGAGCAAGTCTCTAAAGGTCGCTTTTGTTGGGTACGTCGAAAATGACCTGTATATGGTGGACTTCTCGGGGAAAACCACTTTGGGTCCGATGTGTCTATTCGGAAAGGCCAGCGTGGGCTGGTTGTGGCATCGCCGTTTAGCCCATGTCAACATGAGAACTTTGCAAAGTCTCCACAAGGGTGGCCACATCCTTGGACTAAAATACAATGTCTCCTTTTCCAAAGATCGTGTTTGCAGGGCTTGTGTTGAAGGCAAAATGCATGACTCTCCCCACAAGAGGAAGACTATTGTGTCTTCAAAGAGGATCTTGGAATTACCTCATGTGGATTTATTTGGTCCTCCTTCTGATGCATGTCTTGGTGGGAAGAAATATTGCTTGGTCATTGTCGATGATACTCAAGATATACATGGGTCTATTTCTTCAAACTAAAGAGTGAGACTCAACAAATAGTCATTGACTTTGCCAATGAAGTTCAACGTCAACACAAGGTTCCTATTTTGGCAATAAGAAGTGACAATGGCTCCGAATTCAAGAACTACACCTTGAATGAGTTTCTAAGCGAAGAGGGGATTAGACATCAATATTCCGCTGCGTACACCCCTCAACAAAATGGTGTAGCCGAGAGGAAGAACCGTACTTTGATGGATATGGCAAGATCAATGTTGGCTGAATTCAAGTCTCCTTACAATTTTTGGGCTGAAGCCATATCCACTGCTTGTCACTCATCGAACCGGCTCTACCTCCGAAAGATTTTGGACAAGAATCCTTATGAAATGCTTACCAGTAACAAGCCCAACATCTCATACTTCAGAGTCTTCGGGTGTAAGTGTTTCTTTCTTATTAAAGGTGTCCGCTTGTCTAAATTTGAGTCCAAGGCTTTAGAAGGTATTTTTGTTGGTTACGGTGCCGAATCCCACACTTATAGAGTCTACAACAAGCTTACTGGGGTTGTTGTAGAATCTTGTAGTGTGGAGTTCAATGAAAATAACGGCTCCTTTGTAGGGCAAGTTGATGTTTGTGATGTAGATGTTGAAATACCCCAAGATGCCATAAGAAGAATGGGCGTGGGGGATTTTTCCGCCCCATTGAGGAACCCCTTGTGGCGGATCGGGAAGGACAATGCTCCACTCAAGTGGAGCCCTCATCTTCACAAGATCAACAAGCTCCTATTGTTGGAGAAAACTCTGCACCGACACCGCAACCTGCTGAAGATCATCAGTCTCCTAGACGAGATGGTAGTCCTAGGCAGGACTATCCGCCCCCTCCAAGGGGCGGACAATCTTCCCCTGGCACTCCAACTTGTTCCAGGGGATCCGAAGAAGAAGACAGCAGACAAGAAGTTCCCAGGCCGGATTCTCCGGCCCCCGAAGGCGGATTATCCGGCTCTAGTTCTCCCAGTCCTGTCAGGCATGCTCAGGAAGAAGGCACTGGTGCGTCATCTCCTAGGCCGGAGAGTCCGGCCCCTCCAAGGGGCGGATTATCCGGCCCTGAAGAACAAATTCTGCAGCAACCTCCTGTTGTTAACTCCGATCAAGATCAAGGGAAAGGCAGCAGTCAAGACAAGGATACAAATACTGAATCAACTCCTTCTAGAAACAATAAGGACACTGAGGCTCGTCGCAAGGCTCGTGCTGATCGGAACCTTGAACTAAGGGGTCGCACTCTTGACAAGGTTGTTGGTGATCTACGAAGAAGGGTGTCTACTAGAAGAGAACTTGCAAGCTTATGTGATCATCAAGCTCACATTTCCATAGTTGAACCGAAGAAGGTCTTTGATGCTATTGAAGATCCCAATTGGGTTGTTGCAATGCATGAAGAATTAAATAACTTCGAACGCAACAAAGTTTGGAAGCTCGTAGAGAAACCCAAGGACTGCCGCAATGTTATCGGCACCAAGTGGATCTTCAAGAACAAACAAGATGAAAATGGCATTGTTGTGAGGAATAAAGCAAGACTCGTGGCTCAAGGATTCTCTCAAGTGGAAGGAATTGATTTTGGCGAGACTTATGCTCCTGTGGCTTGTCTTGAGTCCATCCATATCATTCTTGCATATGCAGCCCATCATAATTTTAAATTACAGCAAATGGATGTTAAGAGTGCATTTCTTAATGGTCCTCTACATGAGTTAGTATACGTCAAGCAGCCCCGGGTTTTGAGGACCCCAAATTTCTGAACCATGTCTACAAACTCGATAAGGCGCTCTATGGCCTTAAACAAGCCCCACGTGCGTGGTATGAGCACCTTAAAGAGCTTTTGTTAGACCGTGGATTCGAAGTTGGGCAAATCGATCCCACTCTTTTTACTAAGAAGGTTAATGGGGAGCTTTTTGTATGCCAACTTTATGTAGATGACATTATTTTTGGCTCTACTAACCATGCTTTTAATGATGAATTTTCAAAGCTTATGACTGACAGTTTTGAGATGTCAATGATGGGTGAGTTGAGGTTCTTTCTTGGATTCGAGATCAAACAACTTAGAGAGGGAACCTTTATTAATCAAGCTAAGTACATCCAAGACATGCTCAAAAGGTTCAAGATGACGGATCTCAATGGCGTTGCTACTCCAATGCAAACAAAGTGTCATCTTGAACTCAATCCCAAGGGTAAAGACGTGGACCAAAAGGTATACCAATCCATGATCGGCTCTCTCCTTTACCTTTGCGCATCTAGGCCCGATATCGTGTTAAGTGTAGGAGTGTGTGCAAGGTACCAAGCCGCTCCTAAAGAAGGCCACTTAGTGGCGGTCAAACGAATCTTCAGATATTTGGTTCATTCTCCGAATTTTGGGTTATGGTATCCCAAGGGTTCAAGTTTCTCTCTATGTGGTTACACTGATTCAGATTGGGCTGGTGACAAAGATGATAGAAAATCAACTTCTGGTGCATGTCAATTCTTGGGCAGGTCTCTAGTGTGTTGGTCTTCAAAGAAACAAAATTGTATTTCACTCTCAACCGGCGAAAATGAATATGTTGCTGCTGCAAGTGCTTGTACACAATTATTATGGATGAGGCAAACTTTAAAGGAATATGGTGTCAATTGTGACAAAGTGCCTCTATTACGTGACAATGAAAGTGCTATCAAAATTGCTTACAATCAGCATACAAGAACAAAACATATTGAGATTTGCAACCACTTCATTCAGGATCATGTTGCTCGTGGTGATATTGCCCTATCCTTTGTGAGAACGAAGAACCAACTTGCTGATATTTTCACGAAGCCCCTTGATGAAGCAAGATTTTGTTATTTGAGGAGTGAGCTAAATATCATAGATTCAAGGAGCTTGGCTTGACTACCCTTGGACACTCACTTGCTCTTATTCATGTATTTGGTTTAGATGCGGGCATAGACATAGGGGAGTGTGGTCCTAATTGATTGGGTAACCCTCCCCCATAATGCCAAAAGCAAGTAAAATCATTTCCCTTAATATCATTTTGTGATATGTGGGTCATCGATGAGCATTGGTTTTGAACTCAAGATACATCTTCGCGGTGTCATGCCATGTGCTCCAACATGGTGGATTCGGCCACCACCCTCTTCCTTGAGAAGAGTTGGTTTCTAATGGTTCTCTTTGGATTTTCTTGCATATCTCTTGTTCTTATGGAAAACACACTCAACTTTGGCTTTTGTTTGATTTGATTCTTGCAAATTTGGGTGTGTAGTACCATCTCAGTTTGTTGCTCTAATCCCAAGCCTCTCTCTGCTTCCTTGAACCATCTATTCTTGCACACAAGTCCTCAATACACCAGCGAGGGGTTTTGCAAGGTTGCTCCGGCCTGATCTTCAGGGGCGTTAGCATCGCTCTTCTTCCTTTTTGGCATTTCGATGCCAAAGGGGGAGAAGTAGTTCTATTAGGTCTCGTGGATTTGCAAGGGTCGGGCGCAAGCACCTATCTTTCAGTCGTTTTATTTGCTTGCTTGTGCCTTTTTAGCGTGAACTTATTTGCTATTTGTGTTTGGTTATGTAAGACTATGTCGTGCTTTACTCTGCGTTCTTGGTATTCTGGAATTCCGGAATTATATTGTGGATCTCATGGAATTCTGGATTTATCTATGGAGTATGTTTGATGGCATATGGAATCAAGGGATTATCTAATGTATGCATCAATATTGTTGGGATGTGCTTGGAGGCTATCAATCTCATTATTTTATTTGCCTATAGTCACATCCCGGTGGTATGACCTTGTTTCCCTACCCACCTTGTTTCAATTATCTTTGCTATGAAAGTTGTGTTCTCTCTAGTGTGTATATTTGTATTCAAATGCAAATTGTAAATATGCACACATCTAGGGGGAGCGTCTTTCATTTTTAAGGTGGCGTTAGCCGGTTTCATTGCAAATCCTAGTATTGTCATCTAACACCAAAAAGGGGGAGATTGAAAGAACAATTTCATAATCCCTAGTGTTTTGTGTGTTAGATAACAATATCAAGGATTATTTAATGTGTGTTGAAGTGTTGCAGCTCTCTCTAAGGAAAAAGGGAAAAGTATCTGCCTTTTGGGGGCGGATAATCCGCCCCTCCCTCTTCCCAGCTAGGCGCAAGCCCCAGAAGGGGGGCGGAGTTTCGGCCGGATTTTCCAACCTCACCGGATAATCCGCCCCTCAGGGGGGCCGGATAATTCGCCCCTCCTGCTCTCGCCCAAGGCGCAAGCCCTAGAGAGGGGGCGGAGTTTTGGCCGGACTTTCCGGCATGGCCGGATAATCCGCCCCAGGAGGGGGCCGGATTATCGCCCCTCCAAGATCTTCATCAAGTGCGCAGGCGCCAGCCCCAGAGAGGGGGCGGAATTTCTCCCGGAGTATCCGCCCATGGGGCGGAGTTTTCCCAGGGGGGCGGATAATCCGCCCCCAAAGTTGTTCAACGGCCAGATCTGGGGAGGGGTATTTAAGCCAACCTTCCTCCTCCTGCCAGATCTCTTGATTCATTCAAAAAAGACAAGATCTGATCTACAACCTTCATCCAAGAGAGCTCCACCTAGATCCACCCAAAGGCCCCGTCCCTTGGGGAATCGAAGGAGGAGAACTCGATCTTCATCATCAGCAATCAAGCGCTTCATCTCCTCTCCATTCATTTGGAGAATCACCGATCTAGTATTTCTTGCAAATACCTAGATCCTTGTTTTGTTTATATTGATAAACCTTGTTCTTGTGATAGCTTGTTGTCATCTTGGGAGCCCCCAATTCAGTTGTGGGTGTGTGTCCATAGCGTTGTAAAGGCACGGTTCCGCCTCGAAGGGATCCAATAGTGGAGAAGGTGGATCGGGCCTCTCGTGGCGAGATCCATCGGAGAATAGGGTGAGGCCTATTGTGGCGTGGTGGTCTTAGAACCGCCCACCCCTCCAACGCAGATGTACTTCCCTTAACAAGGAAGGAACTGCGGTAAAACAAATCCCTGTGTCTCCGCGTGCTCCACTATAGTTCCTTCGCTCCTCTCTTTACGTGCTTAGTAGCTAGGGTTGCATATAGGGAAATTCTCGTTGTTACATATCTAGAGAATTTACTTTGTGTCAATCCTAAAATTGAAAAAGTATTAAAAATTGGTTAGCACCTATTCACCCCCCTCTAGGTGCCCATACGATCTATTTCAGCTGGGACCACCCACGCCTGGGGTGGGTCTGGCCCCCCTGGCTGGCCCCTACGGCTCCCCTCTGGACTTCTTGTTCTCCACGGAAAGTAATAGACTTTGATGTTTGTCCCGTCCAATTCCGAGAATATTTATTTACTAACGTTTCTGAAACCAAAAACAGCAGAAAACAGGATCTGGCACTGTTGCAACTTGTTAATAGGTTAGTACTAGAAAACATGTAAAAAAACCTCAAAGTATAGACAAGAAAAACAAAGTAGATACAAAACAAGCATGGAGCATCAAAAATTACAGATATGTTTCCAACGTATAAGCATCCCAATCCTTCCTTGGATGCATCACAATATACCGTGTAATTCTTTCCTATTTCTGGAATTTCCAAGATTGGTGCAGTAGTTAATCTGGTTTTCAACTCCTGAAAACTTTCTTCACACTTCTCATCCCATATGAATGGTGTATTCTTTCTTAGAATTTATGTTATTGGCCCAGCTATCTTGGAAAAACATTCAATGAACCTCCGATTATAACCGACCATACCCAAGAAACCATGGATTTGTTTGACATTAGTTGGTGCATTCCACTCTAGCACTGATTGAACCTTGGATGGATTTACAACAATTCCATCCTTACTGATTACATGACCAAGAAATTCTACCTTATCCAGCCAGAATTCACTCTTGCTGAACTTAGCGTAAAGTTTTATCTAAAGATTTGCAATGCTATTCTCAAATGATCTGCATGCTCTTACTTATCCTTTGAATATATCAAAATATCATCAATGAACACTATGACAAACTTGTCCAGGTAAGGAATGAAGATTTTTTTCATCAAATTCATGAATATTATTGGTGCATTGGTTAAACCAAAAGGTACGACGAGATACTCATGATGTCCATACCTTGACACAAATGCTATTTTTGGAACATCTTCAAGTTTAATCTTTATCTGATGGTATCCTGATCTTAAATCAATCTTGGAGAATACTCCATCTCCCTTGACTTGATCAAATTGATCTTGAATTCTTGGCAATGGGTACTTTTTCTTGATAGTAACATTGTTGAGATTTCTATAATCCCCACACATTCTTCGTCCTCCATCTCTTTTATCCACAAAAATACTAGGGTTCCCCATGGAGATACACTTTCCTGAATAAATCCTTTCACAACTAACTCATCAATTTGCTCTTTAAGCTCTTTTAACTCCTTCGGACCCATCTTATATGGTGCTTGATCTATTGGTGCTTTACCAGGTATTAGATCATTGTGAATTCTATTTCCCGATCAGGTGGAATTCCTGGTAACTCTGCTGGGAAAACATCTTGGAACTCATTTACTACAGGAATACCCTTCAACTTGACCTCCTTCATTGAGCTAAATTTAAGATCTACCATGATATTACTATGTTTATCATCCTGATATACTATCCTTGCTCCACTTGGAGTCATGATTGAAACAGTTTTATCTTCACAATTTATCTGAGCTCCATGTTCAGTCATCCATTCCATACCCAACACTACTGCAATTTCCTTCAAAGGAATCACATAAAGGTCCACAAAGTATGTACAACCACAGATCGAGATAACTTGATCTTGTTTAGTGTGGCGTACCACTACATTTCCCCCTGCCGTCACTACGGTTAAGGGTTTTCCAACGTTGCCCTTCTAATCCCGAACTTATCATAGAGTTCTTCAGATATGAATGAAGTAGTTGCACCAATATCAAATAAAACTTTTTCGGGATTGGTAAGGATATTGAGCATACCTATCACTATGTGCTCAGAGTTATCCACCTCCTCCAAAGTTGCACAGTTTAGCTTCCCATTAGGCCTGCTCCTTTTGCCATTATTGTTCTTGACAAAATTTCCTCCTTTATTGGGCTGTCCATTGCCTCCACTGGCTTGTCCTCCACTTTTAGTAGGACAACCACCCAGTGGTTTGCTTGGACAATCTGGCTTGATACAACCCTTTTCCCCACAGCCATAGCAAATAACTACGGGCTTCTTGCATTCTCTTTGAAAATGCCTTGGAATTCCACAATTGTTTCATATGATATTCCTCCGAGAATTGGACTGACCTCCACTGCTATTCTTGTTGTTGTTGTAAGGTTTGTTTCTAGGTTTGAACTCCATATTGGGTTTAGGTTTACTTGCCTGAATCCTCTTTGTCTCCTTCTTTGCTCTTTTCCTTCCGTCCTCTTAGACATTCTTATAATCATCTTCAAAGGTGATGGCTGCACCTAGTAACTATTGAAAAGTTTGCTTGTTGTCTAGCCTCAACTGCATCTTCACAAATGGATTTAAACCACGTAGAAAACGCTTCTTTATCTTTTCCTTAGTGTTCACCTCATACTCAGCATAACGAGATAGTTGACTAAACTCCCAGATGTACTTCATGACACTAGTATATCCTTGCTGAAGCTCCTCAAACTCCCTAAGCTTCAACTCCATTACACTCTCAGGAACATGATACTCACGGAATCTTTGCTTCAACTCCTCCCAGGTATACTCCCTTTCTGGAGGTTGCATTGCTAGCTGATTCTCCCACCATGATGCTGCAGGTCCGGTTAAGAGATGTGTTGGATACCTCAACTTTTCTTCATCATTGCAACCGATAGTCCTTAACTTTCTCTCTGTATCTACTAGCCAATCCTCTGTATCCATTGGTTCTAGAGCTGATGCAAAAGGTAACGGCCTTGAATTTTGAAAGTCTAAAAGACTCACTCCTCCACCTTCAGGTGCTCTTTGGTTTCCAGCTCGTCCGAAAAACTCTTCCATGAATTTGTTTTGGGATTCTTGCATCATTTGCATATATTGCATAAAGTTATGCTCCATTAACGGCCTCATTGGTGGTGGTGGTAATGCTCCTTGATTTCTAGCATCTGCATCTGCTTTTTTCTTAGCCTCGTGCTCCATGCGATGCTGTTCGGATTCAGTTTCTAGCCCCGATTCCATGACCCCCTATTCCTGCAACATAAAGCGAATATTCATAATTACATCATGCACATGTGTTCTGAGCTCAACTTCATGCACATAACTAGTCACGCAATGGAAAAAATCCAAATAAGAACCAAATATGCAAATCCACATATTATACATTACAACAACTTAGTAACTATGAAGTCATTACAAGACTGTACCATATAGGTACAATATCATATATGGATACTACCTCTCTTATTTAGGTACATCATTCTCTCACACTACAATACGCAATACCAGTTGCTACTAATAAGTAGTCTATGTCCTTAGTATCCGCGATGTTCATTATAAATCCTGCAGTCCAACCGTGTTGACGTGACGTCCGTCGCATAGTTTGTGGAACAAATTGCCTTCCAGATGGAACATACTCAGTATCTGAAGTTGTAACATCCCTAAAATCATGTTTTCAAAGATTGCATATCATCCATACATGCATAATCAATTAGGGATCATTTTCAAAGTCATTTCAAAGAAATAGAAACATTGAGTGCTATTATTTTATGTAGACAAGCATTGATCCAATGCTGCTCTATAATGAGAGAATACTTCTTTCAAACCAAGGTTTGTTTGTTCATAAGTTGGTTTGGTTGAATTCCAAAGCTTGGACAAAATTACCAAAACAAAATATAAGTTTAAAACCATTTTAACATTTTTATCAAATCTTGTGCTAAGGCACTGTTTTATTTTTTTCCAATGGAACCAAGCAAGTCTGGTGAGCCAGCATAGTTTTGTACTCAAAAGTGTGCAGGTTTCTTTTTACAAAAGTCCAGAACAAGTTTGAAATCAAACACATTTGAAAACATTTGAATTTGATTCCTGGAAAATCAAACAGAAAATAGAAAAAGAGGAAAGAATTAGAAAAGGGTCGGCGCTGCTAATCTAGCCTAGAACCAGATCCAGCCCAAAAGCCCACCCGGGCCACTCCCCCTCTGCTTCTTCTCTCACCCGCACCGAACCAACCCACAGCATCGCTGACTGGTGGCCCCTCTCCACGTCACCTTCTTCTTCCCCAAAATCACGCGCGCAGTCACTGCTCGCCGTTACCTCGCCGCAGTCACTGCCCCGCGTAAATTCCCATTGATGTAGGGAGTAATCCTCGCCCCTGCTCCGGCTATTTAACCCCCACCACTCGACGACCATTTCCCCTCACGCAACACCTCTTCTCTGCCACCAGGCTGCCCACGATTCCACTTGCACCGCCGCGGTACCGAGCGTCTCCGGCGTGCGATTCCGGTAAGCATCGACCGCCCCCTGTCTCTGATTCATACGAGCATGATCAGTGTGTCCTATCGCATCTTATCATGCCCTTCTTTTGCTCTGTATCGTCCTAGAGCGTCGTCATCGTCCACCTCTGGAAGCAACCAAAGCTCAGCGCAACTCCGGCGACACCCATTGGTAGTTCCCGACCACCCCTTCCTCTCTTCTGCATACGCACATGTTCGCCAGGCTTGTGCGCATCTAACGACACCTCTGGTTTGTCTTAGCGCGCACCACTATCTCGCCCCCGACGACGCCATAGCTTGCCCGACGACAGGCTTCACTCCGACGAGCAATAGCAGCCGAGTCCGAGCGCCCCTGTCTCTCCCTCGACCACCTTGAGCTTCACGGCAGTCCCACGAACACGGTAAGCACCCCACTCCTCCCCGCGCGATCTGAATCGCCGTTAACCTCTCTGACAGACCCGTGCCGCTGCATCGCTGCCGCTGGCGCCGCCCATTGGTGGTCGTTTGATCCGTAGCTGTAGGATCTAGATCCAGCGATTAGAATCAGATCTGTAACGAAGTGGTACGGGCAGATCTGGATCGTGCGTGTGAAGTTAGATCTAACGGCCCGCGGGTGTGATCCGGTGCGAAATGGTATTGGCCAATCAGACGCTGCCGCGTGGCTAGTACTTTGTTTTAAAATCTGAATTAGATCTATTAGAGTTTCAAATTTGTAAAATTCATAACTTTTGATCCACACGTTAAAAGTTTACAAATTTTATATCATTGGAATCAGGAGAAAGAATTCTATCTGTTTATGCACCGTGTTTAATATTTTGCCTCTATAAAAATGGTTATTTTTGCAGAGACATTTGTAGGCTTAATTTGAGTATAGACATTATTTGAAAAATGATCTAAAGATCAAATAAAATTTATTTTGGGTATATTGGTCTTGTTTATGATTCGGTACTGTATACTTGTCTTGTTTGATGTAGAAAATCATCACATGGCATTTTGCATGCATTCATATATTTTTGTTTGTATATTTTGTGATGTGATTTTGGTGCCATTATTTTATTTATATATTGGTCTTGTTTATGATTCAGTACTGTATACTTGTCTTGTTTGATGTAGAAAATCATCACATGGCATTTTGCATGCATTCATATATTTTTGTTTGTATATTTTGTTATGTGATTTTGGTGCCATTATTTTATGTGTAGATTTTGGTGCTAATAGTGATTGTGGTTGTGAAGATTGTTGCTACTCCCCAAACTATCAAGGCAAGTGGTGCTTCATGTTCCTTTCCAATATGTTTACCTGTGCATTAGAAATATTTTGTATAGGTCTTGCATGATTATTTTTGCTAAAGTATCTATATGCTATACTTGGGAAATCATAGTAGTTGTAGCAATGTTAGAAGTTCCTCTAAGTTAAAATACTTGCTATTGCCATGCTTAGCCTAGCTAGTAGCAACCAAGGGTGGTTTATATAATCATGCTATGAGGAATACTTCTAAGTCTTTGGACTTATGTTTTGCTTAATAAAACAACTAAGTGAATGAAACACCTGGGTGGAATGGAAAGATTGGTTTGTGTTGAGTGGTTACACAAGGCCCATTTCTATGGTTTACCTTGTGTATCTCACTTGTGGAAAGCCACCCAGGAACAAAGGGATTTGAGATGCAAAATGTTAAGAAGCTTCTAGTGCAGCCACATGGCATTATGGGCTCTGCCAGGATCACATAGGTTGCAAAAACTTAGCCAAATGGGCAGTTGGTGGTAGGGGATTGATAGGTTTGGAGCGCGTCCATTTTGGTCTAAGGGAAGGCTTCTGAAAGGTCTTGTCTTGGTGAAAATCAAGTCTTGTGGGAAAGTTCACAACCTCTGCAGATGGAAGAATCTAAGTACTTAGCCATGTCCCTGGTATTGGACAACTTGAGCATCAAGACATGGAAGCTATCAAGAATCTCCTCATCCCAATTTTCTAAGTTAAAACTTGTGGTTGAACAAGTGTAAAGGTTCACCAATTTCTATTGGTGATTCCTTGGGAAAGTTTTGTCAAAGAAAAACTTAGTGTTTTCAACTAATAGGTAAAACCTATTTTAAGCAAAGCAAGCCTAAACTACACTTAGCCAAATTCATGTAGTATCTAGATGCTAATATTCTACTAAGGTATCACTTGCTAATACTATTCCAATGTATTGACCCACTGTGGATGTAACTTGTGATGTTGCAGGTTATTCTGATGATGATTAGGGGTTATGAGTCTACACTCAACATGCTTGCTTGTGGCACATGAACATGAAAACTTATCTATATTGTTATGTTTAAACTCTTGTATTAGGCCTATGGCCATGGAGTTTGTAAAAGACTATGTTTGTCTCTGGAATGATATGTAATAATGACCTTTGTTTCTATGTACTTCATCTTAAACTGTGGATGCTAGCATTGATCCAGGGACTAGCATTGTAATCACAGGGATCCTTACTTTTATAAAGGGAGGGATCTTATAGATGGTATCAGAGCACTGTGTTGCCTGTAGGATTATAACCCTAGGATTGGATTGGAAACCACTAAGGAAAAATTTCAACACTTTGAAAATTCTCTGCACTTGTTTTTTCTTCTCGTAAACTTTTCTAATCTTCTTTATCATCTCAATTTGTTGATGAACTCCATCAACGAACCGTAAGGAAAGGACCACTCATGACCATGACTTTGGAGTGTGAGACTGAATTCCCCAAGGCTCTCAAAGACCTCATGGTTGCCATGGGAATACATGGTGCAGCTGTGTACAAAGGTTTTCTCGTGATGGATGAAGGAGTTGAGTACTGGTGGGTGCAACTTCACTTGTATAAAAACAAGGAAGACAACCACATGGAATCAAGATTCTGCATGGTCACCAACTCAGTGATGCACACCACATTCTTTGACTCTGCAAGAGATGCAGCTTGGAAGGCCATCAAGGAGCTTGGTGATAGACTCAAGTGTAGAATGCTAAACACCCAAAATGACCTTAGGGAAGAAAATAAGCATACCCAAGAGTTAGAGGCTACCAACCAACGTTTAAGAGAGGACATCATAGACTTAGCAATGGAGTCATGTGATCAGGATCGACAGATTGCCTCTAGGGATGCCCTGTTAGCCAACTTGGCAAGTGAGATGGGATTGTAACGTACTTCGTTAGTTGGACCACCACACTTATCATTTTATTTCTCAAAAATGTTGTCTAAATTAAGTTGAACCTTGGATGCTTGTAATGGATTTATGTATGCCATGACTTGTGTGTTTTGATTGCCAAAGATATGCATGTGACGCCTTGTCTTGTGACTTATCTTTAATTATGATGATTCTAACTTTTTCTATCTTATAAAATAGATGCCTAATGTTACTATCAGCACGGCTGAAGAGTTCAAGGGAACTCGTTTTGGCACTCGTCTTATTGAGCTCACTAGTATGCTCAATCTTCCGCTTCCTAACATCATGGTGCTTCCCCTCACCAAGTTTGAGAGGAAAGACCTTTGGGGCTTCAAGGTTAATCAGCCAGGACGCCAGACGGAGCCTGCCATGGAGGCAATCATCTTCAAGTTTATGCATGACGACAGGGAGAGAGGCCTAGAGGTAGTCATGCAGGATTTACTTGGGCGTCTATTAGGGAGACACTCTCGGGAGATTAGAGGTACTCACTTCCACGCCTTCGGAAGACGCGGCGAGGATGGTGAGGCTATTGAGTTCGAGGATGATGCTAGAGAGATGGCAGAGCCGATTCGTCTATACCTCCAGGACCTAGAGGTTCTTCTTAGGCACCTAGATACTGATAGGACCAATGTCATGCTTAGCAATGAAGAACTCCAGGTGCAGCTTCGTGAGAAGGACAAGCTCTTCGCGGAGCAATATGAGATAGTCAAGGAAATGGAGGCCAAGTTCGAGAGTCAGGATAGAAAGTTCAAGAGTCAAGAGAAAAGAGTCCAAGATAGGAACAAGAGGATTCGAGAGATGACTGCAGAACTAGAGGCCAAGGACTTCGAGCTCGAGCATCAGCAGGGTGTGATTGAGAGACTTCGTTCACAGAAGAGGGCTCTCAAAGCCAAGGTAGAGGCCTTTACTAACAATTTCGAGGAATACAAGACCGCTATGGAGAATGCAGGTCTTACACTTGTTGATGAGGAGGTTGATGCATACGAGTAGTGATGACTACTCGTTTATTTGTCATTTACCATGCTTTGATTATTGAGTCGCAATGACCATGCAACATGTGGATGGCTTGGTATTGGTGTGTTTGCTTTTCAAACATTTTGTTTATGTCGTTGAACCTTATGTTATTTTGATGCTTGTTTGGTGATTGTCTATGTGTTGTATTGTGCATAATAAGCATCTATGGGTATCTCATTCTTATCCTTATGAAACCACAGATGCCTCCTCGACGTGCCAACCCTAACCCGAACAACAACAATGTCATCCCCGAGATGCAGCAGCTGATGCAGATGATGACCACTTTTATGCAGAATCAGAATAACAACAACAACAACAACAATAACAACAACAACAATCAGAATAACCCACCAGGATTTGACATGATCACCAGATTCTTAAGACTGAGGCCTGCTAAGTTCTCAGGAACTACTGATCCCATGGTGGCCAATGATTGGCTACGCTCAGTGAACAAGGATTTGGTAACTGTTGGCTGTACTGATGAGGAGAAAGTCAGGTTTGCAGCACACTTGTTGGAAGGACCAGCAGCTACTTGGTGGGATAACTTCCAGATCACCACTCCCATTGAGGATGTGACATGGGCTATCTTTGAAGATGGTTTCCGTACAGCTCACATCTCATCCTGAGTGATGAGTTTGAAGAAGAAGGAGTTCCATAACTTGAAGCAGCGCCACCGCAACGTGGCTGAATATATTGAGGAGTTCAACAATCTGGCGCGTTATGCACCGGATGAAGTTGACACTAATGCCAAGAGGAAAGAGAAGTTCCTCGAAGGACTGAACGATGAACTGAATCTGCAATTATCTGTGGCCTATGTACCCACCTATCAATTTCTTTGTGACAAGGCTGCCATCTTGGAGAGCAAGATGAAACAGGTTGAAAGCAGAAAGAGGAAACACTCTGACAAGCACAACTCGGGATCGTCTCACAAGCGTTCCCATTATGATGATGGTGGAAGTTCTGGATCCCAAAAGCATGGGAAGTACAACAGCCACCACAACCACAACCGCCATCATGACAACAAGCATCACCGTAGTAATGACAATGACAAGTACAAGAATCACAGGAGTGGATACAAGAACCACCACAATGGAAGTGGAAGTGGTAGTGGAAGCCAGCCTGTCAAGAAGGATCTTAGTCAGGTTGAATGTTTCAAGTGCAAGAAGATGGGGCATTATGCAAATGAATGCCCAGAAAAGAAAGTTGAGGGACCCAACAAGCCCAACCCTTTCTAGAAGGGACAAGTGAACCACATCAATGTGGAAGAAATCTATGAGGAGTCTGATGTTGTGGCTGGTAAGTTCAAACTCAATTCTATTCCAGCACTTGTTCTTTTTGATACTGGTGCATCACAGTCATTCATATCAAAAGCATTTGTTGATAGAAATGGGTTTCCAACTGAAAACATTGGGTGTCCAATAAAAGTAAGTTCTCCCGGTGGAGATATGATAGTAAGTCTTGGATGCCGTGATCTAGTGATAGAGTTTGGAAAGCATAAGTTTCAAGTGAGTCTGATAATCCTAGATTCCCAAGGACTGGATGTAATTTTGGGAATGGACTGGATGACCAAGTATGAAGGAGTACTAGATTGTGCTAACCGTACTGTCGCACTCACAACCCCGGAAAAGAAACGGATAAGATTCAAGTCTAACTTTGAATCGAAAGGAAGTAAGCTAAATTCTCTTAAGGGGTTAGCATAGACAGTGTGCCAATTGTGAGTGAATATCCGGATGTGTTTCCGGAAGAATTGCTAGGAATGCCACCAGATAGAGACATGGAGTTTCTTATGGACTTGCTACCAGGATCAGGACCAATAGCAAAGAGACCATACAAGATGTCAGTTGATGAGTTGAAAGAACTCAAGAAACAACTTGGAGAATAGTTGCATAAAGGATTTATTCAACCAAGTTCTTCATCCTGGGAGCACCAGTCTTGTTTGTGGAAAAGAAAGATAGAAGTCAAAGGTTATGCATAGATTATCGTTCACTCAATGAGGTGACTATCAAGAGCAAATACCCTTTGCCTAGAATCAATGACTTGTTTGATCAGTTAGAAGGAGCCTGTGTGTTCTCAAAGATTGATCTCCGGTCAGGATATTTCCAACTCAAGATAAGAGAACAAGACATACCTAAGACAGCTTTCACCACTAGGTATGGATTGTATGAGTATACCATGACGCCATTTGGTTTGACCAATGCACCAGCTTACTTCATGAATATGATGAACAAGGTGTTCATGGAGTTCCTTGACAAATTTGTTGTCGTTTTCATCAATGACATTTTGATCTACTCCAAAAGCAAAGAAGAGCATGTAGGACATTTGCGTTTGATACTTGAGAAGCTTAGAGAGCATAAGCTGTATGCCAAATTCAGCAAGTGTGAATTTTGGTTAAATGAAGTTGGATTTCTTGGACACGTTGTGTCAGGAGATGGTGTAGCAGTTGATCCCGCTAAAGTGTCGGCTGTAACTGAATGGGAATCTCCAAAGTCAGTAAAAGAGGTTCGTAGTTTCCTTGGCTTGGCAGGATACTACAGAAGATTTATTGAGAATTTCTCCAAGGTAGCTAAGCCAATGACGGAGTTACTAAAGAAAGACAAGAAATTTGCTTGGTCTGAAGGATGTGAACTCAATTTCCAAGAATTGAAGAAGAGACTAGTGACAGCACCAGTCTTATGTCTGCCAGATTTAGAGAAAGATTTCCAAGTGTATTGTGATGCATCTCATCATGGATTAGGTGCAGTTCTAATGCAAGAAGGGAAAGTTGTGGCTTATGCCTCGAGACAACTCAAAACTCATGAGGTAAATTACCCAACTCATGATTTGGAGTAAGCCTCTATTGTCCATGCACTCAAAACATGGAGACACTATCTTTTGGGAAAACGATGTGAAGTGTTCACAGATCACAAAAGTTTGAAGTATATCTTCACCCAAAAATAAATCAATATGAGACAGAGGAGATGTCTAGAACTCATCAAGGACTATGACTTGAGTTTACAAAACCACCCCGGTAAAGCAAATGTTGTAGCGGATGCTCTAAGCCGTAAGGTATTTGTGAATGGCCTTAGTAAGGGAGAGTTGCCACATGATCTGTGTGCCCAATTTAGAGATCTCAGATTGGAGATTGTGCCCGGGGGACATCTCATGTCATTGGATGTTCAACCCACTTTGTTGGCCAAAATCAAAGAAGTCCAAAAGACAGATAAGGAAATTGAAGAGATTAAGGAAAGGATTGGTAAAAGGAAAGCCAAAGGATTCCATGAATACGAACATGGTACCTTATGGTATGGGAAACGTATCTGTGTTCCACAAGATCCGGAGCTTCGGAAACTGATTTTACAAGAAGCACACAACTCACCATATTCCATACATACGGGTAACACCGAAATGTACATGGATATGAAAGAAAGATTTTGGTGGAATAACCTCAAGAATGACATCGCCGAACATATTGCTTTGTGTGATGTATGTAGTAGAGTGAAAGCGGAACATCAAAAACCAGCAGGGTTACTGCAACCACTACCTATTCCGGATTGGAAGTGGGACAAGATTGGCATGGATTTCATCACCGGATTGCCAAGGACCAGGTCAGGATATGATTCTATTTGGGTAGTAGTGGATCGCCTCACTAAAGTGGCTCATTTCATACCCGTGAAGACAACCTATACAAGTGCTAAGTTAGCTAAGATCTATATGAATAGGATTGTATGTCTACATGGAGTACCCAAGATTATTGTGTCTGATAGGGGAACTCAGTTCACTTCTCATTTTTGGAGATAACTACATGAGTCGTTGGGAACGAGATTGAAATTCAGCACTGCTTTTCATCCTCAGACTGATGGACAGACAGAAAGGACCAACCAGATTCTCGAAGATATGTTGAGAGCATGTGCTCTAGACTATGGAGCTAGTTGGGATGAAAGTCTGCCATATGCGGAATTCTCTTACAATAACAGCTATCAAGCCAGTATTGAGATGGCACCGTTTGAGTTTCTCTATGGGAGAAAGTGTACTACCCCATTGCTATGGAATGGTGTAGGAGAAAGGAACTTGTTCAGACCAGACTTAATCAAAGAAGCTGAAGAGAAAGTCAAGCTTGTAAAGGACAGATTGAAGATAGCACAGTCCCGACAGAAAAGCTACGCAGATCCTAAGCGTAGAGAGGTCACCTATGAAGTGGGTGATAGAGCTTATCTTAGAGTGTCACCACTTCGTGGAGTGAAGAGATTTGGATTCAAAGGAAAATTGGCCCCAATATATGTTGGACCATTCAAGATTCTGAGTCGTAAAGGAGAAGTAGCTTATGAGATTGAATTTCCAGAATCATTGTCTGCCGTTCACAATGTGTTTCATGTGAGTCAACTTAAGAAATGCCATCCAGATATGGAAGAGACTTCTTTGAAGGATACAATACCTTTGTAGGAGGTCCAATTGGAAAGTGATATCACTTATGAGGAAAAACCCATCAAGATTCTTGAGACTGCATAAAGAGTTACTCGGACTAAGACTATCAAATTCTGCAAATTTCAATGGAACCATCATTCCGAAGAAGAAGCAACATGGGAAAGAGAAGATGATCTTCGGAAAGACCACCCTCACCTATTTACTAGCCAATCTGAATCTCGAGGGACAGATTCACCTTAAGGGGGTTAGATTTGTAACATCCCTAAAATCATGTTTTCAAAGATTGCATATTATCCATACATGCATAATCAATGAGGGATCATTTTCAAAGTCATTTCAAAGAAATGGAAGCATTGAGTGCTATTATTTTATGTAGACAAGCATTGATCCAATGCTACTCTCTAATGAGAGAATACTTGTTTCAAACCAAGGTTTGTTTGTTCATAAGTTGGTTTGGTTGAATTCCAAAGCTTGGACAAAATTACCAAAACAAAATATAAGTTTAAAACCATTTTCACATCTTTATCAAATCTTGTGCTAAGGCACTGTTTTATTTTTTTCCAATGGAACCAAGCAAGTCTGGTGAGCCAGCATAGTTTTGTACTCAAAAGTGTGCAGGTTTCTTTTTACAAAAGTCCAGAACAAGTTTGAAATCAAACACATTTGAAAACATTTGAATTTGATTCTTGGAAAATCAAACAGAAAATAGAAAAAGAGGAAAGAATTAGAAAAGGGACGGCGCTGCTAATCTAGCCCAGAACCAGATCCAGCCCAAAAGCCCATCCGGGCCACTCCCCCTCTGCTTCTTCTCTCACCCGCACCGAATCAACCCATAGCGTCGCTGACTGGTGGCCCCTCTCCACGTCACCTTCTTCTTCCCCAAAATCACTTGCTACATCACTTGCCATCGTTACCTCGCCGCTTAAATTCCCATTGATGCAGGGAGTAATACTCGCCCCCGCTCCGGCTATTTAACCCACACCCCTCGACGACCATTTCCCCTCACGCAACACCTCTTCTCCGCCACCAGGCTGCCCATGATTCCACTTGCACCGCCGCGGTACCGAGCGTCTCCGGCGTGCGATTCTGGTAAGCATCGACCACCCCCTGTCTCTGATACATACGAGCATGATCAGTGTGTCCTCGCATCTTCGCATGCCCTTATTTTGCTCTGTATCATCCTAGAGTGTCGTCATCGTCCACCTCTGGAAGCAACCGAAGCTCAGCGCAACTCCGGCGACACCCACTGTTAGTTCCCGACCACCCCTTCCTCTCTTATGCATACTCACTTGTTCGCCAGGCTTGTGCGCATCTAACGGCACCTCTGGTTTGTCTTAGCGTGCACCACAACCTCGCCCCCGACGATGCCAGAGCTTGCCCGACGACAGGCTTCACTCCGACGAGCAATAGCAGCCGAGTCCGAGCGCCCCTGTCTCTCCCTCGACCACCTTGAGCTTCACGGCAGTCCCGCGAACACGGTAAGCACCCCCACTCCTCCCCGCGCAAGCTGAATCGCCGGCAACCTCTCTGACAGAGCCGCGCTGCTGCATCGCTGCCGCTGGCGCCGCCCATCTGTGGTCGTTTGATCAGTAGCCGTAGGATCTAGATCCAACGATTAGAATTAGATCTGTAACGAAGAGGTATGGGCAGATCTGGGCCATGCGTGTTAAGTTAGATCTAACGGCCCGCGGGTGTGATCCGGTGCGAAACGGTATCGGCCAATCAGACGCTGCCGCGTGGCTAGTCCTTTGTTTTAAAATCTGAATTAGATTTATTAGAGTTTCAAATTTGTAAAATTCATAACTTTTGATCCACACGTTCAAATTTTACAAATTTTATATCATTGGAATCAGGAGAAAGATATCTGTTTATGCAGTGTGTTTAATGTTTTGCCTCTGTAAAAATGGTTATTTTTGCAGAGACATTTGTAGGCTTAATTTCAGTATAGAAATTATTTGAAAAATGATTTAAAGATCAAATAAAGTTTATTTTGGGTATATTGGTCTTGTTTATGATTCAGTACTGTATACTTGTCTTGTTTGATGTAGAAAATCATCACATGGCATTTTGCATGCATTCATATATTTTTGTTTGTATATTTTGTGATGTGATTTTGGTGCCATTATTTTATTTGTATATTTTGGTGCTAATAGTGATTGTGGTTGTGAAGATTGTTGATACTCCCCAAACTATCAAGGCAAGTGGTGCTTCATGTTCCTTCCCAATATTTTTACCTATGCATTAGAAATATTTTGTATAGGTCTTGCATGATTATTTTTGCTAAAGTATCTATATGCTATACTTGGGAAATCCTAGTAGTTGTAGCAATGTTAGAAGTTCCTCTAAGTTAAAATACTTGCTATTGCCATGCTTAGCCTAGCTAGTAGCAACCAAGGGTGGTTTATATAATCATGCTATGAGAAATATTTCTAAGTCTTTGGACTTATGTTTTGCTTAATAAAACAACTAAGTGAATGAAACACCTGGGTGGAATGGAAAGATTGGTTTGTGTTGAGTGGTTACACAAGGCCCATTTCTATGGTTTACCTTGTGTATCTCACTTGTGGAAAGCCACCCAGGAACAAAGGGATTTGAGATGCCAAATGTTAAGAAGCTTCTAGTGCAGCCACATGGCATTATGGGCTCTGCCTAGATCATATAGGTTGCAATAACTTAGCCATTTGGAGAGTTGGTGGTAGTGGGATGATAGGTTTGGAGCGCGTCCATTTGGTCTAAGGGAAGGCTTCTGAAAGGTCCTGTCTTGGTGAAAATCAAGTCTTGTGGGGAAAGTGCACAACCTCTGCAGATGGAAGAATCTAAGTACTTAGCCATGTCCCTGGTATTGGACAACTTGAGCATCAAGACATGGAAGCTATCAAGAATCTCCTCATCCCAATTTTCTAAGTTAAAACTTGTGGTTGAACAAGGGTGAAGGTTCACCAATTTCTATTGGTGATTCCTTGGGAAAGTTTTGTCAAAGAAAAACTTAGTGTTTTCAACTAATAGGTAAAACCTATTTTAAGCAAAGCAAGCCTAAAATACACTTAGCCAAATTCATGTACTAAGGTATCACTTGCCAATACTATTCCAATGTATTGACCCATTGTGGCTATAACTTGTGATGTTGCAGGTTATTCTGATGATGATTAGGGGTTATGAGTCTACACTCAACATGCTTGCCTGTGGCACATGAAGATGAAGACTTATCTATATTGTTATGTTTAAACTCTTGTATTAGGCCTATGGCCATGGAGTTTGTAAAAGACTATGTTTGTCTCTGGAATGATATGTAATAATGACCTTTGTTTCTATGTACTTCATCTTAAACTGTGGATGCTAGCATTGATCCAAGGACTAGCATTGCAATCACAGGGATCCTTACCTTTATAAAGGGAGGGATCTTACATAAGTATCAAGACTTGAGTTATCACTTAGCCTGAGTGCATTGACTCCATCCAGCTCAGCTGAAAAGTATGCAGAAAATTGTGCATCACTATCTTCCACGTGCATCTCCTGAGCCTCATTCCTAGAGTTATCAACAGAATATTTAGATTCCGTTGCTCCCTAGGTGCTATGTTGGGCAAGATAGTTAAACACTAGATAATTTACATTCCCTGTGTTTTGATAGGATATTGGTGATTCAAATACCCTCTCATCAGGATCTTATTCCTCATCCTAACTTCCTACAAATATAGCATTCCTGCTACCATCATTAGTGTTGATTCTCGCAACCATCCAGCTGGATTGTCCAACATCTCTGTCAGACCCATCCACTGACATTTGATTACCTCGGGATCCATCAGGTGATCCCATTCTCCATCCATCAGAATTCTCAATAGGAAGTTCTGAATTAGATCCTTCTTCGGAAGCCTGTGGTATAGGATACCTCATATTTAAAGTAGGTTCTGGTCTGGGTGAATATGGATATCATGTAAAGGATTCTGGATCTATAGGTATATACTTAAATATTGGTTTTACCCCACTCCTTGCTTCATTATCCAACTGAGATGCTAACTTCTCCCTTCGTTCTAGATCCGTTAGATCCTCCATCATATCAGTCTTATCCTCTACTATGACTTGATGTGTCTTATACAAAGACCCAACAATCAGTCGATATCGATCCATAAACTTGGAAGATAGCTTAGGATGCTTCTTTACTAAAGTAAGATAATCCGGTACTGGCTCTGTGTCTATAGAATCATGAGTAATCACAGAAAAGCTGCTCCCTTCTAACTCCTGGGCTTTGTGCTCCCGAATATTGGTTATCGCCTCCAAAAATGCAACATGGTATGCTGCTAAATGACTCCTACCTTCACCTAAAGGTAAATCGTGATATAATCCAAGCTCCTCTAGAAGTTGGATACTCACACGATACTTGTATAGCATACGACCATCATAATAGGTTATGGTATTAACTGGAATCTTGGTTGGACAACTAAAGATCCTTAAGAGTTGACGAAGTTGATCAGTGAACGATCCTTGATAATCATCGAGAGTCTCCTCTTTCCTTACCAATGTTTGTTTTGGAAACTTTGGTGCCATAACACTATATACAAAATATTTTGATTAGTAAGCAATTGTAATATTGCATCATAACAAAGAATTATTGCACTAAAATATACAACATAATATTCTCATTTGAATACCCATTATACTCTTTTAGAGAATTCTTTATCATTACTATAGGCTCCTACAGGTAATACCCTTTACTAGGTTTCCAACCTAAGTTCAAAGAAATTGCTCTGGTACCAGCTACGGTGACCCAGCATACCACTACATGTGTAGTACACTATAGTCGTTGACATGACATCCACAGAACACTGTTCCTTAAATATCACATCCCTCAGAGTGGTACAACAGAAACATTGCGGGTCCATATTACAAACATACACACATTATTATTATTACAATACCAGAAGTTCAAGACTTCAAAAGATTCAAATTACAAACCAACTTAAAACTATTTTAGCGGAAGATTTAAAGTTTTAAACTTATACTCCGAATTGAGCTCAACACCTTATTATATAATGTTTCTGCTGCTCGGCTCAATTGGTTACTAACAACTATGTCAACGATTCTGACTCATTCTCCTCCACTCCATAACGAATTTCATAGTCCACTCCTTCCACACCGCCAGACAGATCGGGCTCCTCATAGTAGACATCCTCTTGGCCTTCTGCTACGTACAACGGAGTATCTTTTGGATCCTCAGAGTCTAAGCAGGGGATCAAAGGAAAGGGTGAGTAACAACATTACCTAGCAAGTTCATTATATGCAAGGTGGGAAGTTTGATGCTCTATATACCACCTCGGACTATCAGTCCTTGGCACTATGCAGTTTTCGTAAACATTTCTTTAAAGATTGATTTTATTATCAAAAACTATGCCCATCAGCCTTCATAGGTTGACCATAATTTTCATGGAGTTCCTTTCCTGCCGCATTCGTAGCTCCTTCCCGGAACAAGGAGTAACAAGTTATAGTTTTTACACTCTGCAGAGATGCATTACTTTACCCATGAGAGATCAACTCCTCGTTGCACAACCGGTCATACTTTCTCGTCCACAATTCCATGATGTGGGACCCAGTAGGTGATCCAAGCTAATCACTGCCCTCTTATTGACCCCGCATGTCTCCTTGGTGTATGCCATTCCCACCCATTAAATTATGGCAATGGTTAGTACAGACCGTCAAATGCCAGAACTATCGTGGGACGTTGAGGGTTCCCACCCATATGTTGCATATCCTCTATGAATTACCAATTAATGCACGCTACAAGGATAAAAACCATGACCTGCACATCCAGCTACACGTGAGAGGAAGATGATACAGCTAACTTCTCCATCCCATTCCAAATATCATGGTTAATGCGTGATATACGATGCTAGAATCATTGATGTCATGGGTTGTTAAGTCCTAGGTGATTAATCTTATTGCAAATGGAAACCTAAGTTCCATTGATCCCCTTATCCATATCATCACTTAGGATGATATCAACAATTTATTTATTTTGAGAAAATAATATTTTCTTTCTTCCAAACATAGATGATAACACACAATTTGTAAATACTTTGATCAAGGCTCCTCAAAGGACATGAGCAAGTGATGAACTTGCCTTGTGATTGCAAGGCAGTAAAGTCAGATGCTTGTACTCCTCCTTGAGATTCTATTTCTACAAAACATCATTATTGCCCGGTAAGGACAATACTTAAAGAAGAAAAAATGGTTATGCATAATAATGCAATGCGTCATTTATTATTTATCTTCTTTATGTGTTTTACCCAATACATTAATTTTCTTTAATTACCTTAATAAAGGGAATTGTCTTAATAATAATTCTTAACATTTCATAAATATTATATTTGATATTTTTGTAATATAATATATCAGTAAAAGAGTAAAAAACTAATTTTTATTTTTTCAACTCCTATAATTATTTTCTTAATATTTCCTTTAAAGAATAAGCATTTTTAATTTAAATGATTTTATTTTGATATCTTAAATATCAATTTATTATTTTTATGAAATACTACACTAATTAAGGATGATAAAAGTAATTTTTATTTATTTTTAGGTATCTTATTTATTTTTATAGAATTCCATAAGGAATATATATTATAAAAATCTTTAACCTAAAATTATTCTTTTAAAAATAGATTTCTAAATTGTATTAGGTAGCTTGTATTATTATAAACCTAAAATATATATCATTTGTATTTTTAGGGCTTTTATTTTATCTACTAGAATTTATTAAATCCTAGGGGTATTTTGGTATTTTGTGAAATCTTTAAATTCTTTTACTTTTAAGATTTGGGCCACCCAATTGGGCTGACCAAGCCCAAATGGGCTAGTCAAAATCACCCACCAAAGTGGTACTGGACCCTATCGGCCCAGCATACCCCACTCTCTCTCACTTGTTCCTCTTCTTCTTCCTCTACCCCGCGGTGCTGTGGTGTTGCCGTTGCTGCCGCCATTCGATTCACGTCACCCTAGGGCTCCCTGGCCACCACCGTGGTGTATGGCGAGGTAGACGACCCTTCTCTGTTGCCTGGTCCAGTTCGATTTGTCTCTAGATCTCTTTCTCCACCAGACTAGCTCCATCCCGAACCCTAGGGTTTGGGGTTTTGCCGGTGATGTCCTCTCTGCCGCTCCCATGAGGTTGTGCGTTGTTCGTGGTGATGTGGGGGCGCTTATTTGATCTCGCATGTTTCTATGGCCACTGCCATTGTTCGTTGCGGGTTGCAGCGCGCTTCGGGTGCTCCCCGTGCTGCGGTGTGCTTGTCGGCCCCTCTGCTTCCTCTTCTAATAGACAACGAGGACCACTGGTGAGTGCTTTCCTCTTCCTCCTATGATTCTCTGCCTCCCTTGTTATCTTGTATGTGCTTCTGATGGAAACCCTAATTAGGGTTCATGCTTCGATTAGGGTTTCACCCCTCTATGTTGGTTATTGAGGATGATGAAATGACTTAGAAATTTCTATGATGGTTAAACCATGTTGATTACTGTCTACAGTTGGTCTTGGAATTGCTTGTGGCTTTGTTAGACTGATTCCAATTGGTCATTGTATATTTTCTAGATGATATTGTTATTGTGAAACTATTGCCGGTTGATTCTGGTGAATTCAGAATTTACTACTGTCATGATCTTAGTATTAACAGTAGTACTGTTAGTGGTTATTCACTGCATTTATAAGTACTGGCTTGTGTGGATATATGCAGATTGAATTTAACATGTGATTCCAATGATACTCTGATTATGTATATGTAAACTTGATAATGATTCCTGGTTGTTGATTCCAGGAAAATGATAGTTAGTGATCTGCAAGTTTACTTATGAAAGCTAAGTATAGGATTTGCTTGGTTTAGAACATATTCTTGTGACACCATCTTTAGAATGGAACACAAGTGTTGGTTCTAGTGCTAGGATTTATTCTGTCAGTGTTCTAGATCTGATTAGTACTGAGATGAGCTGAAAGCTTTTACTGAAAAGTTTAGCCTATGTTGTATATGAGTTTTCTTTGTCCTATGATGTGGGTCTGAGGCCTAGAAACTATGTTTCTAACTTGCTGTCCCTCATAGATGTGTTCTAGTATTTAGTACCAGTTACTGATTCTTGAGTTCTCTGATAGAATGGTTGGTATTCTTACTGTTTACTATGGATCCTTAAGATCTATTGATTTCTGGGGTGCTACTCTTTTAAGAGATGTGCCCAAAAATCATGATCTTGGGTTGTTGTGATTTTGTATTGTGGAAATATAGCTTTATATCCAATGTCACCTCCCAAAATTTTCCAAATTTTGAAATGTGAAAAATAAATAAACAAAAGAAATAATTGTTGAAATTTAGGGTGAAAATAAGAAACTTTTTTGCTTATAAATAGAAACACCAAAACCCTTCTTGAACAAAATTTGAATTAAAGGAATCCAACAAATTTCAATCAAGTGAAATGCATTCATCAATGAATGTATATTGAAATTTAAACACTTGAAAAAACAAACCAAAACCCTAAAACCGTAATGGAAGAAAATAATTTCAAAGATCTCTCTAAGACTATGGATTTGATCCATAGAAAAACTTAGGAACAAACATTTATAGAAGATCAAAAATGTTAAAAAAAATATTATTAAACCATAGAAATTGGTTTCATTTAATTTGGAGCCATGGATAAGAACTTATGAATTTAATAAGGTAAAGAAAATAAATATCAAAGCTAATAAAGTTCCTATCTAAAATCCATACCAAATTATGAGAAAAATAATCTTAAAAGGATGTAAAAAATATAAATAAATATTAAATAAAATTATACAAATTGGAATCACAAATTTTGGATCTATAAATAAAAATATATGGATTTTATAAGAAAAAGAAAGAAAGAAAATAAATAGGGAATATTTAAAAGAAAATCTTGGCCAAATTCATGAGTAAATGTAATTTATTAAATAATAAAAAAATAGTAAAAGATTATTTAAATAAAATCATAAGGATTGCACATTATCCAATTTTATTTAAATAAAGACAAATTGCCTAAACTAAATAACTAATAAATCCCAATAAAATTATTTAGAAGACAATTTAAACCTTAAGTTAAATCCATAAGCAAATGGAATAAAGATAATCCAATTTAAATAAAGGGATAAAGAATATTCAAATAAAATTATATGGGATTAATCAAATTCAACTATATTTAAATGGAGACAAATCCCCAGTGAAAATGATTAAATAAATCATGAGAAAATAATAAATTGGAATTTGCCAAAGTGGATTAAAAATTTATTTAATTGACTTAAAAAGAATAAAAGAATTATTTGAATAAATTATATTTATTAGAACCATATTTAAATTCCTATTTAATAAAGACAAAATGTCTATTTAAAATAAACAACAAACCATATGTGAATAAAATAAATATTCTAAAATAGACTTTAGAATATATTAATAAACATTATTAAAAGATTACTGAAAGTTGGAAAAAGTTTGAATTCAAATTGAGGTTTAAATCAAAGGTTGAAATTCAAAACAGAAAAACAAAACATAAAAATAAAAAGGTTTCAGGAAGAACAAAAATGAAAAACAAACCAGCCCAAACTAACCTACCCAGACCCTAGCCCATCTGGCCCAGCGAAGCCCACTCCCCCTCTCTGACGCGAAGCGTTTTCCTTACCGCAAACCCTACCCGCCCAGCCACTGACGAGACGACCCCGCCAAACCCCCCTCTCTTTCACTGACTTGGCGACCCCACTGCCCCGTCACCGTCTTCCCCACCGTGACGACCACGCCCTGTTTCCTCCCGGCCATTTCTGCCACTCAATCGCGGCTTCAATTTGTTTGATTGCAGGAGTAAATCTCGCCAGCGACGACGCCCTCTTAACCGCCACCCTCTCCTCTCCATTTCCCCTCAACCCCCCGCACCTCTACGCCCCCAGGCTGCCTCTAATTTAGCTCGCCTAGCCATTGTCTTCGATGAGCTGCGACAGCAATTCCGGCCAGCCCACACCTCCCCTCGCTCCCTGGACTCCACGAGCGTTCTCGCTGAAGGCGATGCCTTGCCCATAGCCCAGTTAAGCCCATAAGCCCCACAGCGTCAACGTCTGAGCGCCACCGACGATGAGCTCGACTTCGGCGAGCAGTAGCCGACGAATCAGCACGCCCCTTTCCCTCTGGTGAGTTCCTTCATAACCTATGCAAACTTGCGCACGCTCCTAACACTTCTCCTTGATCGCTTGCATCCCAGACACCCGCCTCCGACAACGACTGACCGTGCTCGAGAAGAAGTACAGCTCCGGTGAGCAATTTCCATCGTCACCATGCGCCCGTCGAGTAACGGAGACCAATATCTTTGCCGGAACTCTTCTGGCCGAGCATCGCCGCCGCGCGCCACCGTCGAGCTCCGCTAGAACTTGGTCATAGTGCTAGGAGCCGTTGGATGAAGATCTGATGGACACGTTAGATCCACTTAAGCTAAGGGGTATGTTAGATCTAAACCGTGCGATCTCACTTAAATCCTACGGTCTATATTGATCGATCCACACGAACCATTTTCAGCCAATAGAAACATTACACGTGGCTAGTGTTTTGATTTAAAAACATAAACATTACTATTAGATGTTAGATTTTGCAAAAATCATAACGTTTAATCTACACGTCCAAATTTTGCAAATTTTATATCACTGGATTCAGAAAAATGAAAAATTTGCAACCATGCCCTTTGTTTAGTGATTTACTTCTGTAAAATTGGTTGTTTTTGCAGAAACATGTGTAGGCCTATTTTGATTATAGAAGTTATTCTAAAAATGTTTTAGGGTAAAATCTTTTGTAAATGGATTGTTTTGAACCTACTGACCACAAAAACCAACTTATGGATTTAAAAATATATTTTGTGACACTAAGGAATTATTCCTTGAATAAAAGCATTTAGTAGTAGAATAAAATTATTGATTATGTTTTGAAAATAGTTTTTGAGTAAAACCTTTTGCAAATGGGTTGAATTAAACTCTCTGACCCTAAACAATAATTTTTTGATTTAAAAATGTATTTGATTAAACCTTGTAAAATTATTGATTTGTTTAAAGGCATTTCTAGCAAAATAAAATGTTGCTTTGATTTAAAAATGATTTTGAGTGAAACCTTTTTTAAATGATTTTGTTTTTAAACACTTTGACCATAAACACTAACATTTTGTGTTTAAAAAATATATTTGTCAAACACTAGAAATTATTACTTTGATTTAAATCATTTCTAGCAAAACAAAAATGATTTAAATGGCCATTTTCACTAACTTGATTTAAAATGGTTTTGCCACTTTTTATAAATGACCAATAGGTGTTTTAAAATGTTTATAGCCTATTAAAAACCACCTTTCCAAATAAAACAATTTGTTGCATGCTTGCATGCATTGTTTTGTTTCCTTTATTTTATGTGGTGAATTGTTTGAATGTTAGTTTTGAAATTGTGCCTTCCTTGATTGAATTGTAGTGAACCTTGAAGAGTGTGGCATTTGCAAGATCAAGGAGTGAACTTAGTTTCTCTATCAAAAAGGCAAGTGGTGCTTCATACTTTTGTCCCATTATTTTCACTATGCATTAGTGATATTTTGAGTAGGACTTGCATGGAACTTTTACTAAGTATGCTATGCCTTGGGAAATCCTAGTAGATGATGCCTTAGTAGAATTTTCCTAAGTTAAGATTCCTACTACTATCATGCTTATCTTAGCTAGTAGAAAACAAGGGTGGATTATATTCATGCTATGAAATATTTCTAAGTCTATGACTTGTGTTTTTCTTAATAAAA
Source organism: Avena insularis (assembly GCA_023614405.1). Classification (NCBI taxonomy): domain Eukaryota; kingdom Viridiplantae; phylum Streptophyta; class Magnoliopsida; order Poales; family Poaceae; genus Avena; species Avena insularis. The sequence continues at coordinate 234,665,966 of CM042687.1, read as the reverse complement.
CAACTATGTGAATGAATCACCTGGGTGGAATGGTGTGAATGGGTTATGTTGAGTGGTTACACAGGGCCCCATATTTATGGCCTACCCTAGTGTATATCACTTGTGGAAAGACACCCAGGAACAAAGAGATTTGAGATGTCAAATGTTGAGAAGCTTCAAGTGCAGCCACATGGAAATATGGGCTCTTCTTGGATCATATAGGTTGCAATAACTTAGCTAGATGGACAGTTGGTGGTAGGGGGTTATAGGTTTGGAGCGTGTCCATTTTGGTCTAAGGGAAGGCTTCTGAAAGATCTTGTCTTGATGCATGTCGAGTCTTGTGGGGAAAGTGCACCCCCTCTCGAGAGAGAGTAAAATCTAAGTACTTAGTTGTGTCCCCGACAATGGACAAATTGAGCATCAAGACAATTTGAGCACCACCTCTCATCCCAATTTCTAAGTTAAAAGCTTGTGGTTGAACAAGGGTTAAAGGATCACCAATTTCTATTGGTAGATGCCTTGGGTGATTTTGACAAACAAAAACTTAGTGTTTTCAAATGATAAGGAAAATCTATTTTGAGCAAAGCAAGCGTAAGCTCCACTTAGCCAAATGCATATAGATGATAGATACCACTATTCTACCATAGTATCACTTGCCAATACAATTCAAATGTATTGACCCTTGTGGCTGTAACTTATTATGTTGCAGGTTTGTTTGATGTTAGTGAAGTATGTTGAATAGGATTACAAGTCTACAACCAACATGATTGTCTGTGGAACTTTGAAGATGAAGGACTCCATGCTATATAGTTATTTATGTTGCATTGTAATGAGATAGCCAAATGAGCTGTGTAAGATGTAATGAATTATTTTATTCCTGGTTATAAAGTTGTATTATGACCTTTGTTTCTTGATATTACATCTTAAACTGTGGATGCTAGCTATTGATCCAGGGACTAGCATTGTAAACACAGGGATCTCTACCTTATTAAAGGTTGGGACCTGTACATCCAAGATCTATGATGTTGGTCTGAGATCCTGGGTTTATTTGTAAAGATTAGTCATTGGCTTATAATGGATTTCCTTCTATGATGGATACACCCCACTTGGGTGATTTCTAAGAAGATATATGTAAAACAACACATGTTTGATAGTCTAGATAAGATGATGGGATCATGTGATGGTTTTATATGTACTCACCACACCACTTGGTTGTTGGTGATTGATTTGATTGTCTTGATCTTGCTGGATTGCTTTATTGGCTTGATCATGCTCTACACCTCCTGGTGCTGCTCCTGCTTCTTCTGGTTCCTATGAGCTTGACCTTGATCTTGCTATCCACCTGCTCCACCCCCTCCTTATGTCACCATCTAGTGGATGGTTGAATGGTTGGTTATATATATATGGGCTGATGGTTCTGTTTGCGCTTTGGAAGGCTTGGTGTGTTCTTGGCTTTGTGCTTGGAAATGGAATGGCTGTTGAGAGATGTGCTATGGCTGTGCTCTTCCCTTTTGATTGATTGTGTTGTTGTTGCTGTGTCGATAGCACACAACATGCATTTTGTTGACTGTGCTGCCTGGCTGCTTGGTGTTGTTTGTGGATTAGATCAGTGAGGTGTTTTCACCTTTTATCCTTTTACAATCTACTATTGACGAGGGTTGATTTCGTCAATGCATTATTATGTACTTGGGTTTTGGAGAAGATGGGGATGCTGGAAGTCGCGGAACGGTTAACAGACAAGCAACACGGGACACAAGATTTACCCAGGTTCAGGCCCCCGGAGGGAAAACCCTACTCCTGCTTATCTGCTCTTGATTATGGCGGAACCGAAAGTTATAGGGGTGCGCAGATGCAATCTGGCGTGAGGTGTGTATGCGGTGATGGAAGAGGTCCTTCTCGCCGTACCCTTCTGGCCTTTATATAGATAGCCAGGTACCGGGCTTAGGTCGAGTCGGTTATTAATTAGGGTTGGTACCCTTTCAAATTCTTTCTAATCTAGACTTGTCCTCCAAGAAGTCGAAAACATCATAGGCTTGGACCACCCAAAGTCTTCATGGGCCGCGTGTCTTGACGTGGGCCTTCCTTGGACTGGACCAGGTATACCAATGTTATGTACCCGTTGGGTATATTCATGTTAGTAGCCCCCGAGTGTCCAGTCGAATCGTAGATTTGTTTGGAGACTCTTCAATCTTTCGGGTGCTATGTAGTTAAACCTGCTTGGCAAGGAGAAATGTTTAGTTCATAGGGATTGTCGATGCGTGCGCCTGGCTCACCCGACGGATCAGGGCTAGTTAACTATCATAGGACAAAACAACACGATCTTCATCAAACTCGAGTCCCCAGACTCGACTTCAAAATGATTGCTGGTGTGATTCGACTTAGGTCGTTGTGGTCTTATAGGAGTCGAATCCCAGTGATTTTCAAGTGATGTACCCAACGCGTCCGTCAGGATTTTCATCATGCCTATTGACACGGAAGTTCAATGGCAGGGCGTAGTCAGGTGCGTTACCAGGCCATCGGATGATATCTGTAGGGCCTATCTTTGCATCGCAGACACGACATCCGAAGTTTTATTGCCGCACAGGTGTTTCGGGTGGCCAAGGAGACTGCTTCTCACTTAATGTTTGTTTGGTAAAAGTTGCCAAAAAGTTTTTTGTCGTATTTGATCTGAAGGATCACAGTCGAAGAATTCATAGGGTGCGCGGCTAGCGCTCCCTATGGGAGTAGCCCCCGAGTAACTATTCGAGTCTTAGACTCGATTAGAGACTTTAGTACAGTCATTTTCAGCATAGGTCTGAAGGACACAATTTTTTTGGATGCTCAACCGATGCTCCCTATGGGTGTAGCCCCCGAGTCCGTAGTGGAGTCGCAGACTCGACGTAGGACTCGTAGATAGTTGTGAGGTGTAGTTACCTTAGTCATTTTCAGGTGCGCGGCCAGTTCTCCTGATAGGAGTAGCCCCCGAGTAGTTTCTCGAATCGTAGATTCGAGTAAGGACTTGATTGATCAGCCGAAAACTTCGAGCCGGTGCTTGGCCTTGCCTTGATGATGTTAGTGTTGACGAATGGTGATCTCAACCATCTGCGGCAGTAGAGATGACGCGACGAGACGATAGTGGGTCCCATCGCCTGACTTGAAGTTGACTAGTCGCGCATAGACATGGCAAAAATTACAGTGTCTCTTCGGTTTCCGTGCATAGTGGACGGCGTGCTAGCGAAGGTTCGGTGTAGTGCTGGCGCTTGTATGGTTAGATATGAGGTGCGCGCTAGGGCTTCTGAATCAACGGCTCGTCTGCGTCGTCTTCTTCCTTTTAACCGTAGGTAAATAGTGATTTTCTTTTACCCTTTGTCATTGATACGTTGGAAACGTATCTATAATTTTTGATGTTCCATGCTTGTTTTGTATCATTTGTCTTATGCTTTGTCTACACTTTGAGGTGTTTTATATGTTTTTCTGGACTAACCTATTAACAACATGCCACAGTGCCACTTGTGTGTTTTCTTCTGTTTTTGGTTCTAGAAAAGGTACAAAATCAATATTCTCGGAATTGGACAGGACAAAAGCCAAAGTCATTATTTTCCCGGAGCAACACGGAACCACGAAGTAGAGTTGGAGTAGGACATCAGGGTGGCCGCACCCCCCTAGGAGCAGGCCAGCCTTGGTGGAGCCCACAGGGGGTGTGGGCCCCGTGGACCTCCACTAACCTTGCCTCCTGCGCCTATAAGGAGCCCCCGGGGAGAAAACCCTAAATCATCCAGAAGAAATCCACGAAAAAGTTCTGTAGCGCTGCCACCACCGAAGGGAAGATTCGGGGGACAGAAAGTCTCTGTTCCGGCACCCTGCCGGGACGGGGAAGTGCCCCCGAAGCCATCTCCATCGATCTCCACCACCATCTCCATCACTGTTGCTGATTCCCATGCTGAGGAGGGAGTAGTTCTTCCTCGAGGCTAAGGGCTCTACTGGTAGCTATTTGTTCATCTCTCTCTCTATGCATGATCTTGTTGTGGTCATGAGCTTTGTAATCAAGTAGATCTACCTTGCTACTCAAGTGCTTCAATAGATCTCTGCTCTCCCCATATGTCTGGAAGTGACAGCGTGCATGCCATGGTGGCACTTAGGCTAGAGTCTACCTAAATACTCACCGTGCTTTAATAGATCTATGCTTTCCCCACGTGCGTGAAAGTGACAGCGTGCACACCGTGTGTGGCACTTAGGCTAGGTGACATATATATTTATCATGAGTATATTTTGAGTTGGTTATCTCTATGAAATTGTGGTGTTTGTTGGAACCATCTAGCGCTCAAGGTGACAGTCTGGGGTTATCTAGATTGGGGAAGGCCCTACCGTGGATTAGAGTATCCAACCGGAGAGTAGTCAAGAGTAGTATCATGAAGAGAGTATATATTTATATGAGAGAGTGTTCACTAGTGAAAGTATGATCCCTAGGCCTTGTTTATAAACATTGAAACACCGTTTGCATCTAGATCTGTTGCATGTTTTCTTTCTTCCAGCTTTATTTCAGTTTGCCTTTAGTTTCCTCCACGTCAAGCTCCATCAAATCTATTTTCTGGCACCATTACAACTTGTATTTCACTATCTCTTCGCCGAACTAGTGCACCTATACACCTGACAAGTGTATTGGGTGTGTTGGGGACACAAGATACTTCTTGTATCTTGATTGCAGGGTTGCTTGAGAGGGAATACCTTTGACCACTTCCTCCCTGAGTTCGATAAACCTTGGGTAATCCACTTAAGGGAAACTTGTTGATGTTGTACAAACCTCTACACTTGGAGGCCCAACAACTATATACAAGAATAGAAGTGCATAGACATCAGTCATTTGCTCATCTCCATTGCCTCCATTTTCACTAGCTTTGCTGCCCTTCGCTGCGCTCTGGACATTCTTCGCACTTTTCCCTCTTCCTTCTTGCGCTCGCACTGCCGCCATCACCGCTGAAAGATGGGCAAGCCAAAGAAGATCACTACTAGAGCTGGTTCGAGCGCCACCACCGGCGGCAAGAAGGTCGTCGCTAACCCAGAAGATGCGCAATGGAGATCTGTGCAAGCTGCGTGACGCTGGGTTGATCCCCCAGAACAAGGAGGACGCCCTCCTCCCCGGTGAAGAGGTAATCCCGCACCCACCCGAAGGGTTTCGGGTGATGTTTTATGCCTTTGTCATTCGCGGTCTTTCTCTTCCTATCCACGAATTCCTTCGTGGACTTCTCTTTTTCTATGGGATTCAGTTACATCATTTGTCACTCAACTCTCTTCTCCACATTGCTTGCTTCATCAATCTTTGCCGGTGCTGGCTCGGTATCGAGCCGCACTTTGGCCTCTTTCGGAAGCTCTATTCCATGAAGAAGCAGTCTGGCACCGGCGGAGTCTATCCGCTCGGCGCTGCATCATCTCCATTCGTTCTTCTATCCTTTTCCATGTGCGAGTCCGTCCAGTATTGGCAGAAGAATTGGTTCTACATCCGTGATGCCAGATTGGATGGACAAGAATATGGTCTCGCTCCTTTCGACTCCGCCTAGAAAATCGTCCCGAAGAGGTCGTGGAAGAACCACATCTTAGAGGTTGAAACGGCAGAGGTGGAGGATCTCTACCGTCGCGTGGAGGCGTTCCAGCTGGTAGTCGAGAAGGAGGTCAACAGTGTCAATATTATTCGCACCTTCCTCAAGCGTCGGGTGCAACTGCTCTAGGCTAGGGCGCATCCGTTGTTTCTTTATGCTGGCCGTAGTGATCAGACGAGGGTCTCACCTGAGGAGCTGTCCAAGGGTGACCTTGATAGAGCCCTTCGGTCCTTGTTGAAGTTCAAGGCCGACGAGGACCTCCCGGGGAAATCGTTGACCTCCCCCTTCAGCGCCAAAAATGCATCTCCGCAGGTGGAAAATTGTAGCTTGCACGTTCGTCCTCTTCGAGTACTTTGCTTACCGTTAATGTCACTAATCCTTTTTTTCGTTTCTTTGCAGAATCTCAAGGTAGCTGGGATGATGCCTCCATTGCCTAAGAAATTTCTGGTTGCGCCGGATAATGAAGTTGTGGATTCTGAATCCGAGCTTCCTCCGTCGCAATCTCCTACGTTGGAAGCACCCACGACGAGCGAAGGGCGGACCCGAAAGCGCACCCAGAGCGAGTCTACAGATGCGTCTACCCCGCCAAATCCAAGGGGTCTGTCGTTCCTCGATCAACATGGTGAGGATGATGGTGTGTCGTCTGCACCTTATCCTGCCATGCCCCTTCGGGCGATGGCTCTACAGCCGCCGACCAAGAAGAAGAATGAGAAGGCGGCTCCCATCTTCAATTTCTCGGACATTGATTCGTAGGTCACTCTGCTTGAGTCCTTTTTCTCTTGTTTGTATGCGTAGTGTTAGTTGTTTCTGATCTGGTATTTGCTTGCAGCAATCCTTGGGAGGAGTCCCTTGACGAGGATACTCAAGAAGTAATGGCGGAGTCGAAGTCGACGACTTTTATCCCCCAGGTGGTGGCCGACTCTGAGAAAGATGAACCGAACTCGTCTAGTCGGGAAGCTCGGGCAGCCGTAACTCAGAAGGCAGCATGCAAACCTTTGGAGTCCACGCCTGAACATGTAAGTGTTGTCTTTTTTACTCCATTGGGGGAGCCCCCGAGTCCCTTTTTATATGACCTCTTGATCTTTTGCTTTTTCGGGGGAAGCCCCCGAGCCCTTTGTTCATCGACTTTTATTTATGTTTCTTCTATAGCCTTTTGTGCATAGTGCCAACCTTCTCATCTAGTAGGATCTGGCGCTGGAGGCTGAGCTAAAGCAGCTTCAACGTGCATAGTTTTCTTTTTGGTTATCATTCTAGTTTGCCGAGTGTGTTTTTTGTATTCATCTGAAACTTCTGCATGCTGTAGATGATAATAATGCTGCCCTTCGAAGACTGGATGCTCTCGAGAAGAGCCTCGGTCGAGCGGAGAAGGTGGCCACGGATGCTGCGAAGGCAAATGAGCGCCTGCAGAAGGAGGCTGAGGATCACGAGAAGCAGCTCACGACCGTTGCGGCCACACGGGAGAAGGAGATGGCCGACAAGCTCATGGATGCTGCCAAGACTATTTCCAGTAAGTTATGCTTTATCCTTTGGGTCTTCTAGTTTTCGAGTGTGCTTTATGCTTCCTTACTCGAGTGTTTTTCCTTCTTCTTTTCAGATGCTTCTGGCATCACGTTTGATCGTGGTGCGCTGGAGCACGGAGATGCTTTGGCTGATGCCGCTGCTGCAATCGAGATCGCTGCGCCACTGCCGCTGGCTCCTTGGAGAAGGCCAAGAAGATGCTCGCGCGCTTCTACAAGGAGGTCGTCCCTAAGGGCGTTGCCCTTGACGACGTCGACGCCCTTGCTGATGCTCTGTCAGAGGAAGCTCCGACGGAGTACAACAGCAAGCAAAATGACATCGGTGCTTCCATGGGGCTGGCCATGGCGATGGCGTCTGGAGCCGAACTAGACCTGCCTCAGGTCACGTCTAGGATGCCAACAGTGGCGGAAGGCTCAGAGGTAGCTTTCGCCCTCTTTGCTTCTCTCTATAAGCGTTATGGGCTTAAGCTCATCGACCTCTTGGTTAATTACGTGGCGAAGTAGCAGAATGAGGCCAAGAGCAGGCATTCTGGCTCCGAGGCTTCTCCGGATGTAGATGCATAGGCTTTTGTAATGTAGCTAGTGTAGCTTCTCCTTTTGCTGCTTTTTTAACAAATTACGAATGAACAAGTTTCACTTTTGCCACGAGGTGGCCTTAATTATGTATATAAGTCTATCATTGGGCTATTGCTGAAAGTAATTGTGATGTTTATACTTATTTATTTGCTTCTAGGATCTTTTGGGTCAAGCTCTAGTGGTTACTCCAACTGCTCCTGAACCTCGACCATCTCTGGATGACGCGTCCCAATTGGCCTTTTTGCACGATCACGTTCGCAGCCTGGAAAAGGACGTCCTCAGCATTCGCGGTCAAGGGGATGTGTGGAAGTCGAAAGCTGAGCGAGCCACTGCCAGAGAGGGGTTCTTGATTGGAGAATTGCGGCAGATGGGTGAGCAACTTCAATGTGAGTCTTCATGAACAGATGTTCTTTTGGGTGCACCTTACTTGTATGTTGTCTTATTTCGTGCTTTGTGTAGATGTGAATCTCATTCCGATGGAAGAGAAGGAACGCGTCACAATTCAGATGAACTGCCTGACGCAACAGGACCTGGAGGCTGGTGGTTTCTTCTGGATGGATCGTGACCGAGCCATCGTCCTTGAGACAGTGCAGGATTGCATGAACCAGGTTCTTCGGGTGCTGAGGTAGGCGAGGTCATCGTTGGCGGCCATCTGGTCCATCATGTTCCATTTGGACGCTGTGCCTTCTACTTTCTTGGGTCTTCTTGGTAAATTTCATAACGTAGGCCATGTCAAGGAGTTGGTGCGTCATCAACTGATTGCAGGGGTTAAGGCTGCCTTGTCTCATGTCAATCTTGCGAAGGTGGCGACTGGGCCGCCCCTTCGACCATATGGCATCTTATGGGACATGCGCCCTCACTATGCGGTTGCGGCGTAGCACGCTGAGGAAATTGGAGATTTTTTCGAGCAGCGGGCGAATATAATGCTCCAAAATAATTAGATCTTGTAAATAAAAACAGATGATGTAAAATTTGTATGTATTCGAGTGGGCTTGTAATGCCCTTTGTAAAGTTTATGTTTTTTGGCACGTGGTGCCTTGTAATGTGCATGTCCCTTTCGTTAGCCTGACGTGATCAGCTACGCGGGTTGTATGCGTTGTTTGCAATCGACAAAGTCGTAAGGTGAGGCGTAGCCCCTGAGCGTATTTAGCAAGAAGTAATGTAAGGAAAAAGATTTTTGGGCCGAGGAATTTAGATTTTATTCAAAGCAACGAGGAGGTACATTGTTCGGCTGAGTAGCCTTGGCTGAATAGCCTTACTGAAAGTAAAGGGTAACTAGGGGTAGAAGCATCGCAGTTGTGCGATGTTCTAGGGGTTGGAGTATTCGACTCCTGATGCGACGTCCATGAGGTGGTAGGCGCCACCTGGGATGACTTCGGTGACGATGTAGGGTCCTTCCCAGGGTGACTCGAGTTTCTCGGCCCGTTCTTGTTTGAGTCATAGGACGAAGTCTCCTTTGATGAAGGACCTTGGGCGTAGCCGGCGGCTGTGGTAGTTGCGGAGGCTCTGCTGATAGACCGCGGATCAAGCCGCGGCGATGTCGCGTACCTCGTCGAGTGTGTCGACGATGTCTTTGAGTGATACGGATGATTCGGATTCGCTGTAAGCGACGACCCGTGGGGCCTTGTGGTGAACCTTGGCGCGTAGCACGGCTTCAGATCCATGCACCATGAAGAAGGGCGTGTAGCGAGTTGAGCTGTTTGGCATTGTGCACAGGCTCCAGAGGACGGAGGGTAGCTCGTCTGCCCAGGCTCCCACAAGCCTTTCGAGTGGGCAAAGCAGGCGCTTCTTGATGCCATTGCCTATGAAGCCGTTGGCCTTTTCGACCTGTCCGTTGGTCTGCGGTTGCGCCATAGAGGCGTATGATATTATGATGCCAAGGTTCCCACAGAAGGCTCGAAATTCCTTCAAGATGAAGTTCGAGCCATTGTCTGTTATGATGTTGTGAGGTACACTGAACCTGTAGATAATGGACTCGAAAAACTTAACGACAGTTTTGCCGCTTTGGTTGGTGACGGGCATAGCTCGATTCACTTGGTGAACTTGTTGACTGCGACCAGGAGGAAGACGTGGCCTCCTGGCGAGGACTTTGGCAGTTTTCCTATCATGTTGAGGCCCCATTGGGTAAAGGGCCAGGCCAGCGGTATGGGCCTCAGCTTGGATCCTGGCGCGTGTGGCTTGTCCGCGTACCTCTGATAGGCGTTGCACCTCTGGATGATGTCCTTGGCGTTGCTCATGGCGGTTGGCCAGTAGAATCCAGCTCGTAGAGCTTTGGCGACTAGGGCGTGGCTGCCTGCATGATGGCCGCAGATACCCTCATGGATGTTTTGGAGGATGCTTTTGCCATCACCTATGGTGATGCACCGTTGGAGCACACCTGAAATGCTGGGCTTGTACAACTATCCATTTATTATGGTGAAGGCTTTTGATAGGTGAGATATGCGCCGGGCATCTGTCGGATCATCGGGCAGTTCATTGTTTATTAGGTACCAAAGGTATGAATGTGTCCATGTCTCTTCAACCGCCATGACCTGCATCAGGCTGACCATCTCGGCCTCGGTGTCGAGCTTTTTGGGTCCTTCTTGTCCTTCGTGCAGCATAACCCCCAAGTGCTCTGCCTCTTCGGCTGAGCCTTTTGGTAATTTCCTCTTGATAGAGGGTACGCAGATTTGTTCGAGGAACACACTTGGTGGCACCCGTGCGCAGGTGGAGCCAATGTTGGCGAGCATGTCAGCTTCTTTGTTGCTTTCCCTTCCGATGTGAAGAATCTCGCAGCCGTTGAAGTCTCCTTCGAGTGAGTTGTAAAGTTTGTGGTACGCGATCATGTTGGCACTGTGAGCGTCGCACTCGTTCATCGTCTGCTGGACGACAAGGTTAGAGTCACCGTAGATGACAAGGCGTGTTGCACCGCGGATCTTGGCCATCCTCATGTCGTGGATGACGGCCTCGTATTCGGCCTTGTTGTTGGAGGCGCGAAATTTCATCTGAAGGACGTACTTCATTTTATCTCCTTGAGGGGACGTCAGTATGACGTCGGCTCCTGCTCCAGCCTCACGTTTGGAGCCATCGAAGTGCATCGTCCAGGACTGCGACATGTCTGGAGTATCCGGCAGCTGAAGCTCCATCCAGTGGACGAGGAAGTCAGGGAGGACCTGAGACTTGATGGCGGTGCACCGCTCGTAGATTATATCCAGAGGGGACAGTTTGCTGCCCCACAAGGCTACGCGCCGCGTGGCTTCGGGTCTATTCAGAATGTTCGATAACGGGGCATCGTTGACGACCATGATCCGATGCTCTTGGAATTAGTGGCTCAGCCGACGAGCCGTCATGAATACGCCGTAGGCGAGCTTATGGTAGTGAGGGTACCTCTGCTTTGTCGGGGTCAGTACCTCGCTGAGGTAGTAGATTGGGCGTTGGACCCCATGGGTCTTGCCATCTTCGGGTCGCTCGACCACGAGTACGGTGCTTACCACCTGATGCGTGGCTGCGATGTATAGCAGCAGCAGCTCCCGTTCTTTTGGTGTGACCAGGACAAGCGAGGTGGAGAGCAGCCGCTTGTGGTCCTCGAATGCGTCGTCTACTTTGGGCATCCACTCCAGCTTGTCTGCCTTGCGCATCAGCTGATAAAAGGGTAGGGCCTTCTCGCCCATGCGGCTGATGAATCTGCTCAGCACCGCTATCCACCCAGCTAGTTGCTGGACGCCTTTGAGGTTCTTCGGCTTCTCCATGGCCAGTATGGCCCTGATTTTCTTCAAATTCGCCTCGATCCCTCGTTGGGTGATGAAGTAGCCGAGTAACCAGCCAGATGGGACACCGAAGGCACAATTTTCTGGGTTTAGCTTGATCTTATAGTGATCAAGATTATCAAACATCTCGCGGAGATCGTCAATCAGCACCTTGGCCTCCCTGGTCTTGATTACTATGTTGTCAACATAGACTTGGATGTTACGACCGATCTGGCTTTTCAGGAACGCCTGCATGCACCTCTGGTACGTGGCACCTGTGTTCTTCAACCCCAAAGGGCATGGTGTTGTAGCAAAACACTCGGAACAACGTGATGGACGCCGTTTTCTCCTGATCTTCGACCTTCAGCCGAATCTGGTTGTATCCTGAGTAGGCATCGAGGAAGGAGAGTTTCTCGCATCCTGCAGTCGAATCGATAATTTGATCGATCTGCGGTAGAGGGAAGTGGTCCTTGGGACAATACTTGTTGAGCGATGTGAAGTCCACGCACATCCGTAGGATGTCCATGTCCTTTTTTGGGGGACCAGCACGGTGTTGGCCAGCCACTCGCTCTCCTTGATTTCCCTTATGAAGTTGGCACCGAGCAGTATATTGACTTCGATTCCAACAGCTTCGGATCTTGGTTCGGATAGTCATCGGATCGACTGCTTGACTGGCTTCGTGTCAGGAAACACATTTAGTGCATGCTCGGCGAATTCCCTGGGAACTCTTGGCATGTCCGCTGGACACCAAGCGAAAATTTCCCAGCGCTCACAGAGGAATTCGATGAGCACGCTTTCCTATGTGGGACTGAGGTTGTTGGCGATCAACGCCGTCTTGGAAGCATCCGTTGGGTGGACCTGCACCTTCTTCGTGTTGACCATGGAGTCAAACGACATATCGGGTGTGTTTTGTCTGGTGACTGGGGGTTCCCCGTTGTCTGTCACCTCTGTGAGCCTCGTGAGCTCCTCCTGCATGACGAATGACTGGTAGATTATGTTGAACTCTCTATCGTAGTGGTCGGATCGGGTGAAGCTTCCCTGGACGGTGATGACGCCCATAGGTCCTGGCATCTTCATTAGCAGGTACGCATAGTGCGGTACTTCCAAGAATCGTGCGAATGCCACGCGCCCGAGGATGTCCTGATACTGTGATGGCCAGTCCACCACTTCGAACTTTAGCCGCTCGCGCCTGAAGTTTTCGGGATGGCCGAAGATGACGTTGAGCCATATCTTTCCAAGGGGGTATATGCCCTTCCATGGGACTATGTCGTGGAACGTCGTGTCTGATTGCTCCAGCCTGCACAGCGGGATCCTCATCGCTACGAGCATGGTGGTGAACATCAGATTGATGTCGCTGCCACCATCCAGGAAGAGATGACTCATCTCGAATCCCCCTATCTGTGCCTCGAGCACCAAGGCAACATGGCCTGTGCGAGGGATTCAGCGTGGGTGATCTGAATGATCGAACGTGATGCAGAACTTCGAGCCGCTGAGGTACTCAAGTATGGCTAGTGGAGAGGTCACGACCAGGCTGACTTGGTGGGTGATCTTCGTTTGCACCAGAGGGTTGGGCGCCCCTTATGGATCATCAGGGACCCTTTTGGTGGCGGGTACCCTCCTACACCGTTATTTTGCGCTGGTGCGACCGGTGGCTGCGATGGTCCGACAGGTGGTGGTGGAGGAGCTCTGTGGGAAATGTCACCTGCTATGGGTGCGGGCCCAAACCCAGGGTTCACGATCTAGCGCGCATTTGGGTGAGACCCTCGCTGTCTGGAACTCACGGCAGTCCTTGAGCATGTGGTTGGCCTTCTTCTTACCATCTTGTTTGTCGATGGAGAAGTGGATGGTGCAGGGACCAAATAGCTTGTCGTATGTCGAAGGCTCGTCGTCGTGGCTACGACGTTACCATGTTTGCGTGGGTCGCCCGCCATCGCGGTAGTTGCTTCCATGGTATCCGCTGCTACGGTTGCCGTCATTGTGTCGATCGGCGTATCCAGCCGCGACCATGTCGACTCCGTCGCGATCGTCATAGACGTGCGATCTTCTTTTGCTGCGGCGCTCGCGTCTGCGACCGTAGTCGTCTTCGTCATCCGAATGTTCTTGGATGACGGAATCCTCACCATCTGCCCACCGGTTGGCGATGTCCATGAGGTGGTTGAGCATCTTGGGCTTGATGCGCCCAAGCTCCTCCTTGAAATCTAGGCGCATGGTACCGTCCTTAAAGGCGTCGATTGGCCATTCTTCAGAGATGTGCGCAGCAGAGTTCTTGATGTGGGACTAGCAGAGTATGTACGAGCGGATGGACTCGTTGGACCATTGGGTGCAGGCCCTTAGCTCTTCGATTGAGGCTGGCCTCTTGCTGGTGTCCTTGAAGTTGCGAATGAAGCTGTATGCCAGTTCTTCCCAGCTTCGGATGGAGCCAGAGGATAAGCTGCTAAGCCATACCCTGTCTGCGCCTGTCAGCTGCAGCTGAAGGCATTGTAAGGTGGTGTTCTTGTTTCCGCCGTGGAGCTTGACTGACGATAGGTGATCGTCGAGCCAGGCCTTTGGATCCTATGTGCCGTCGAACTTCGGGTTGTCCGAAGGGAGCTTGAAATTTTTTGGCATCCACGTTCGCTGAACAGATCTACTGAAGCATCTGGCTCCACATAGCTCTCCATCGTCTTCTTCTTCGGACTTAGTTGAGCACGCGAGTTTGGCATGTGCCTTGTCGATCTTGCACTGGGTGAGCTCATTGCGAACGTCATAGTTGCTGCTACAGTGAAGTGGGCTCTTTTCGCGCCGGGGCAGGTCGTGCTCGTCATCCTCGGATGACGGTGTAGGGCTCCGGGTGAACTTGACTACAGCTTTTTTCTTCGGCTTCATAGGAGCATCATCGTGGAGCGCAGCTCCGACGAGTCCGAGGCCATCTAGCGCGGACTTGCGCATGGCGCTCTTCGGGTCGCCCACCGAAGGTGGGTGGGATGCGAGATATGTAGTGGCCGCCATGATCGCAGCCTGCGGTGTTTTCGGCATGACGTTGTCGTGCGATTCCATCATCATGAAGGACGTGTTGAGGGCTCGGGTGACCTCGCATCATGCGGCGGGGTCCATGCAGTGCGGGAGCGGTACTTGTTGGCGTTGTTACCATGCAAACTGGAGCCACCAGCAGTGGAGAGCGCATCTCGCCACGCGCTGGATTCTGCAGTTACCTTCTTACGCTTGTCGAGCTCCTCCATCAGCGTTACCTGCCGGTTGTGCTCATCGATGAGTAGGAGGTGGTAGGCCATCAGTAGATCACATGAAGCATTCACATGTAGGATTATGTTGCCTACCACGGCCTGACGTGCTTGGCGCTAGCCTTCCTCGTTGAGGTTGATCCGATTATAGGCGTGTGCGTCGCCTTCGTTGGGCCTGTTAGGCGGATCTCCCCTGTTTCCTCCGATCTCAGCTTGTGGGTTGAGAGGGGGGTTGGGTGTTTGCTGCGCACTCGAACCCGGTGGCTGGTCCGTTACGTTGTTGATGACGACGACGCATAGGTAGCGTCCACGGATTGGATCGCTGCTGTCGCAGCTTTTGGATCCAGGACCTTAGGTTACTTCATCTGAGGGAGGGCCGCACCGATCTGAGTTGCAGCTGCTGCCGTCATTCGAGTCGTCTGTCAGCGTTGACGAGTGTGACACGCCGATGTATGAGGCCCATGAAGCGGGCCTGATGGATGGTGGAGGCACCCGCTCTGGGAGGCAGAGGGTGCCGGTCTGCCCCACCTGGAAGCAGAAGCTCCCGAACAGCATCTCGAGCCCATCGCCGACGAACTCAAAATCCCTCAGGGTGGTCGGCGAGTGGGCGGTGAAGTCGAAGGCCCCAAAGAGGAGAGGACTCTCCGTTGCTGATGAGTTGTAGATTGCTCCAGATGGAACCGTCACGACCGCACGATCAGCGTCCCCATTTCCCACAGACGACGCAAATTGACGAGGGTTCATTTCGTCAATGCCCATTGTTATGGTCTTGGGTTTTGGAGAAGATGGGGATGCTGGAAGTCGTGGAACGGTTAAAAGACAAGCAACATGGGACACTATATTTACCCAAGTTCAGGCCCCCAGAGGGAAAACCTACTCCTGCTTGTCTGCTCTTGATTACGGCGGAACCGAAAGTTACAGGGGTGCACAGATGCAATCTGGCGTGAGGTGTGTATGCGGTGATGGAAGAGGTCCTTCTCACTGTACCCTCTTGGCCTTTATATAGATAGGCAGGTCTCGGGATTAGGTCGAGTCGGTTACAAATTAGGGTTGGTACCCTTTGAAATTCAATCTAATCTAGACTTGTCCTCCAAGAAGTCAAAAACATCATGGGCTTGGACCACCCGAAGTCTTCATGGGACGCGTGTCTTGACATGGGCCTTCCTTGGACTGGACCATGTATACCAATGTTATGTACCCATGGGGTATATCCATGTCAACTATCCTGGTGAAACTTGCCCCTTTTACTTTGATGTTTATAATATGGATTTGAAGCTTATTTGATATAAAAGAACACATACTTACACATTAGTGAAACTTGCCCCTTTTACTATTACTCAATGAGGCACTATGAACAGTTCACTTCACTGTTCCCTACTGAGAGTAAATCTAACAAAATAATCTTTTGTTTCTCTTTTGTTTGTTTTTGTAATTTGCAGGTACAAGATCTAAATACACAAGATGTAGAATAGGAGTAGATAAATTTATAGATTCTCTTTGTAATCTTTATTTTATTCTCTTGTAAGAATCTTGTAATGATTTATTTATATTAGAATTTCATTTCTTGTAATTCTCTTACTGTAATGAATTACTCTATTGGTTGTATGATTTCTTCATTGTAAAATGTTTATGGAATAAAGATAAGAAATAAGAATTCATTTCTTATTTGAATTTATTTATCTTAAATTCTTATTATTATTTAATATATCTTTATTATAACAAACAATATTACTAAATTATTTTGGAAAACATTTTTAAATACCAACTTCTAAATTTTAAATACTTTCCAATTGATTCAAAATTCAAATTATTTCCCCCCAAAACACACTAATTCATAAATATCATGTCAAAGTTTATAACAATCACTTTCAAGAGCTATTCCTACCTCTAGAGAGTGAAAGAAACTATGATCACTTTAGATTTTTGTTTGGCGAAAAATTTACCCACATTTTACAAATGAATGCATGCACAAAATCCTATTTCTACCCTTCGTTGGTTCCTAAATGCTGGGGTGTTATAGATAGAGAAGTTAGGCATCCTCGAATAGTCTTCTCGAGAAAGGTGTATGAAGAGACTAAGTTTCATGATCCATAGACCGAAACCTGTGACTATTATCGGAATGAACCTAAAAAACATGTAGACCTAAGGGTCAAATATGAGACAAAACAAGAAACTCTGGAAACATCCAATCCAAGTATTTCAGTTAGAAATTACGATGGAGGGGGAGTAGAATGTTATGCTGGAACCATGGAGGATCCCATACCTTGTGATCCTAGTAAAGGAATAGAAACCAGTTATATTAGCATGGAACCTATGGTCCATATGGGGGTAGAACCAATCCTATTGACCTGAAAGAAGGCACTGACAGTTATTACATCAATATGTATGATTGGATCAAGGAAAAGGCGATAAGTGCATCTTACTTTGAAAGTGCATCTGAAGGTGGGCATAAGAATTCCATAGGAGATCTCGCATTTTCTAGTCATTTCTCAATGGCTAACCTCAATCTAGGTACTTCTAATCAAGAGTGTGCACCCTTTGGATGTTTATATACTCCAGAAGGCAGTCGTCAGACTTTACGTCATCCAAGACGGAATTCCAGGAAACACTAAGAAGAGGGAGAAAATTAAGAAGAAACAATCTGTAGAAGTAAAGGGCTTGAATAATGTACATATCTAGTAATGCATATTGTAGTGTTTGAGAGGCATGAAGTAATAAGTGAGAGCATGCTCATATGAGTAAGTAAGGCCTTGTACTATACAAGTAATGTATTAGTTGAGAGTTAAGCCGTAGAGGTGAGGATTGTTTGTTGTAGCTTATAAAAACTATGTATACTACATAGTATCCATTTGGTTGTTCTTTGGATTTGGTTCTTGATTTCCTTGTGTGACTAGCACCGTGCGTAGAGTTGATCTCAGAAAACATATGCATGATGTAAGTATGATTTTCTTTATGTAACAGGACTAGATGGATATGGATACGGGAGTAGAAGCTAGGTCTGAAGAACAGCATGTGGAGCGAGAGGCTCAGTAGAAGGAAAGCAATAAGGATGTAGCCACAACTGGATCACCATCAACTCGTCCATTGACAGAGGAAAATTTCATGATGTACATGCAAATGATGCAAGAATACCAGAATAAGTTCATACAAGAGATACTCAAACAAATTGGACCCAGAGAGGAAAACAAAGATACAATAGTATGTCTTTCTGATTTCCAAAATGCCAAACCAATTCCTTTTGCATCTGCACCAGCACCTATGGATGCGGATGACTGGCTGATGGATACAAAAATGAAGCTTAAAACAGTTGGATCTAATGATGAGGAGAAGTTACGATATGCAAAATTTCTTCTGTCAGGACCAACCGCAAATTGGTGGGAGAATCAATTAGCTATGCACACACCGGAAGAGATATTCACTTGGGAAGAATTCAAGCAGAAGTTTCGTGAGTACCATGTTCCAGAGAGAATTATGGAGTTTAAGAGGAGAGAATTCGAGGACTTACGGTAAAACAATGAAACCATGATGAAATATATTAGCAAGTTTAGTCAATTATCTCGTTATGCATTTGATGAGGTAAATACGAAGGAGAAGCGCAAGAAAAGGTTCTTGGAAGGACTAAACCCTTATATGAAGATGAAAATACGAGGGGCTACAACACAAAGTTTCCAAGAGCTAGTTGATGTAGCAATTACTTTCGAGGATGGTTACAAGATGCTATTGGAAGAAAGGAATAAATTAGCCAAGAAAAGAGCTATAAGGTAACCAAAGAAGTTTCAATCTACTAAGTCAACATCAAACTTAGGTTTTATACCCAGATTCATATCCATGAGTGGTACATCAAAGCATGAGACCTTAAAAAGGAGGAAAAGAATCATATGCAATAAATGTGGAGCTTCAGGTCACGTAAGGAGGAATTGTTGTAAAACCGAAAAGGTGTGCTATAGGCGTGGTCTGGACGGACATAAGAGATCTGATTGTCCCAACAAGTTAGTTACTCGAGGAGTAGAACCACCATAAAGAGGTGGAAACTTTGGATGGAACAGCATTGACAAGGCTATGATAGGTATGTTTAGCATCAGTAGTACTTCGTCAATAATGTTGTACAAAGTTAAAATCCATCACATGGAGCATTGAGAGGAAGTCTAAATTTAGCATTAAGCATTAACCATAGCTGAATCAAGGTTGAGATTAAACTCAACGAGTGCCGAGTTTATTAAAAACATCACTTTGGGAAGACAAGATACCAGGAGTAAAGAGGAAGACTCAAGATGATCCTATCTGAAACCTTCATGAACAAGAAACCACAAACTTCGGGATGAAGTTTAATTTAAGGGGGGAGACTGTAACATACCAGCATTTAGGACTAAACAAAGGGTAGATTTAGGATTTTGTGCATCTACATGCATGCATCTAAAAGTCCGGGTAATTTTTTTGCCAAACTAAAAGACTAGAGTAATTAGAAATCTCTCACTCCGATGAATTAGGTTTAGTGTCATTCGAGGTGAGTGGGGTAAAATTTGACATGACCTCTATTGGTTTATTAAATTATGAGGGGATAAATTTGAATTATAAATAATTATTCACAATAATACAAATATAATTATTATAAACTAAAGTATAAAAATACTTAGGTCCAAAATTACATTGTTATTTTACAATAAAAGAATAAAGGTAAATTATAATGAAAAAAATAAAGTGAATAAAGAAAATGGAAAATGAAGTACAACAATGAGACAAATAAAAGAATTCTTTATTAAAAGCATATATATTACATTGTTCCGTGATAATAAAGTAATACTTTATTACATTAATAAAAATATTACAATGTCTTTGCATTTACACAAATGGAAAAAAATATTACAACAAGAATTAATATCTACAAGTAATTATATTCTAAGGAATAAATTACAATAGTCATGAATATTACAATTTATAAATGAAATAAAAATAAAATCCTAAAACTAATCTTCATATCTTCTCATTTTCTGATCTTGTTCATGTAAAGCATAAAGTAAACAAAATAAAATAGAAAGGAGTTATGGGGGTTAGTATTTCTCTCAATAATGCAATGTGATGCATTGCTTGTCACATCATCGAGTCTTGGACTAACAAGGGGGTCAAGTGTAAATCTATTCATATCAGAAATTTTGCCTTAGAACCACATCATAGGAAACCAGGGGAAAATTTCACCAAATCATAAGAAGGTAAAAGTAAAACAGTAATACCCAGCAAAATATCTAGTTTCACTTGATCTGATCCACTTGACTCAGCAAGAAGCTCACACACAGTTGCATGTGTGTGTGTTGTCGAGCCAACAGAGGAGAAATCAAGGTATAAAAGGAAGCCACGACTACCATAGGGAGGTTTTTCCTATACACATATCTTCTTTCTCTATTCCAGAAACTCATTAGAATATATTCACAATTCACAGAATCAGCAGCAGTTCTCTCTAAAGAACACATAAGAACACCACCACCTTATCCATTTCCCACACATATACCAGAGCACTGCTTGAGATTGCAATCACCAGCAAACCACCATAAATCACTGCCACTATGGTTACCTAATCAAGAAGGAGGACAGTAGAAGATCAGGGAGGAGCAGGCCAATTTTATCAAGACCAAAAGCACCAGGAAGAGCTACTCAAGATCAACTCAAAACACACCAAGCATCAGCATATAATGATCAACATCAGGTTGCTATTCATCTCTAAGACAGTCTGAGTATTTAATATCAATTCTTATCCTATTTTCCCAAGATGGTTTTGGATGAGAGGTAGCTCTCAGTTTAGTGTAGAAATGCTACACTAGTTCATCCCAAAGCTGTTAAGGGCCAACAAAGTATATGTTCTTATCTTAGAAGGATTTGGCCTTAGCCTTTGCATCATAGGCCAAGCCAATAAATCCAACAGCTAACATTTGAGATGTTTACCACTGTGCACACTCCAAGGGCAGGCACCATAGTGGAAAACTTAATAGTTCTAGCCAACCAAACTAAGAAACTAATCATATAAATAATCCATGCTACTGTGCATCCTCCAAGGAGGTACCACGGCATCCATATCACCTACATAAGCCACTTAAGATCATGTGCTAAATAGAAGTAATTATATTCCTTATCATTTTCCTAGCATAAGCCTAGGAATCATAACTTTAAACAATTCTTATTTATAACATAGAGACAAGCACATCCATATGATTATGTATAGAGCAGTAACAGTTAGAATCTCAGCTTTTGCATCATTAACACAAGACAATATCAAGTCCAAAGATGCCCAAGAATAGATCTTGTTGTTGTGAAGTTTTGGAGGCACCACAGCAGCAGCAAGGGCATCAGATACCAGCAATAGGAAAAGAAAAAGGCACTTGACCTATGTATCATAAGCTAGGAGTGTTCTTAAATAACATAATTACCACTAGAAGCAAACAAAAGACTCAAATCAATCATTTAGCTTAGGAAGAGCACCTAGGAATCTTTATCAAATGAATCCCAGTCATCATTAAAGAAGAGTCAACGAGCCACTGTTTACTTTGCAAACTCACAATATTTGTAAGCAAATATAGATTTCAAATCACTTTCCTAAGTAGAGATAAAGTTTAGGAATCATTGAAATGGTTACTTATCTGCCAAGATAACATATCTGTTGGTTACTTCAAATCCATCACAAGTGATCAACATTCTAAATTCACCTTCCCTATTTATATTTCTAGCCTCGGGAATCATTTCAAATTGGTAATTTCCATTTTAACAGTATGTGGGAAACACCACGATATTTCCATCATTAAAGCATCCCACATGAATGGAATTCAAGCATCTAGTTTGAAAGCAAGCATATCTCACAAGTAACACATTTGGCAACAATTTGTTGAAGCATATTAACCAATTATACTCAATGTCAAGGGCTAAAGCAATATATTATGAGAGAGATGTTTGAGAGAAAGGAAGATGGGTGAGGAAGATAAGCAACAGGGCGTGTACCTGGCGCCCGAGGTACAACCACAGCAGCGTGGTGAGGCAGGGCTCGCGCAACCGCGACGGAACACACACGGGGATACTTCACCGTGCACAAGCACCATCACCAAGACCACCTGCGGCACGACGGCACAAAGATCGCCACTGCACTGCGACGAGCCACATGGCTTGAGCTTCCATACCAACATGATCAACAACGTCATCTACACCACATCAAGGCCGCCATGAACAAGGGGGCATCGGGGTTGCGGTTGAGCACCGCCGTCCCACCGGATATGAAAATAATAGTAGAAGGATTCAGTGAAGAAGAAGAAAGAGGAAGATTCACGTCAGTAGGGTAGGCACCGGAGCTAGCTAGTGGCGGCCGAATCCGGAGAAGAACATTAGGGTTCCGGGATTGGGAATGAGCACATGAGGACGTAAAAAGACAAATCAAAATAGAGGTCAAGGTACAAGCGTGGTGGGCAGGAATGAAAGCAAAGCTTAGCTATAACTGTGATGCGTGGTGGGTTGGTCGTCGCACGAAAAAAGCGGAGGAATGCAGGGCGACGACGACTAGGATCGCTAGGGAGAAACAAGCAAGGGGCCGAGGCGTGTGTATCTGTGCGTGAGAAAGAGAGGTTGGGCCAGGGTCGGGATTGACCACGAGACTAAATGGGCCGGTTAGGTGGGCCAACCTAATGGGCTGGGTCAGTCAGTGGGCAGGGCTAGCTTATGGGACAAGCCCAGTTATAAAAAAGAGAAAGAGAAATAAAAACATAGAGATAAGGAAATAACCAAAATACCCTGTACACAATTTTAGTTCTAGAAAAATGTATAAAAATCCTACAAATATATGTAATACATCAAAATGATCACTAACATAATATCTAACTAGGATAAATATAATTATTATTATTTGAGTTAAATAAAATGTAAATAAGTATTAACACCATTAAATCTCTAAATGAAATTTATTAAATCAAAGAAAAATCCTAAAAATGATTAAAAATCACTTTTGGGTAGAAAAATAACTATATTATCTCATAAAAACTTAATTGTAAAATTTCAAGTTATCTTAGTATTTTTAGAAAATAAATGTTGTATTTAGCTTTATAAATCTACCTTCCTAAAATGTATTTATATAAACCAAAAATAAACTCTTTACAATTTTACTTAAATCATTTAGAGTTCATTACTTTGGCAAAATAATTATTCTTTTCTCTGAATGGTTTACTTAGTAAATTAGGTAAGATACCAAATAAAGATTAAGTATAAATATCACACTAAAAACAATAAATATATCTTCTAATAAAATTCAAAGTAAATTGTTAACTATATAATATGCCTTTAAAATCTTTAACTAACTATAAGTCAAAGATCTACAAATTTATTTTGCAAATCATTAACTTATATTAGATGTAAGTGATCTCAATTCATATATAATCATATTTAGTATAACTCCTAAACTTGGTATGAACCAAATAAACTATAAAATAAATTCACCTATTTTTCATAGAAAAATATTATAATATAAACTATGAATATTAAACATGCTAGATTTGAGTGTTTAAGAGTAGGTTTCATATTTATAAGATTTCATCTTTGATTATGTTTAGTAAAAACCCTAATAGTTGGTAATGCCATAAATGTTATGTCTTAAGTCAAGTTATATTTTTATAGTTAACTTTGGTCTGATATACCATAAGCTAGGTATATACTAACTCAAGATCATTTAAACCTTATAAGAAACCATAACTTTAGTCCTATTAATCTTTAGAGTTGATTAACTTAACATAAATAATATTTTCTTCAAATGTTATTCTTTTTTCCACGTCAAAACAAACACTATGCTATTTCTTTTGAAACATAACAACTTAACACATGCAATTCATGATAGTTACATGACACCACTTAACCTTATAATTGTATTATGATTGTACTTTACCTTTCATATCTTATATGTTTACCTTAAAGTCCTTGTAACTACACTCTTTTGTAAAGTAAACTTGAAGATAAATAAAATATTAAACAAATCATCTAAGTCCAACTCACTTGTAATGTTGAGGAAATACTTGGGGTTTTACAACATGCATCTCATTACTTATGCATAACAGCATATTGCTTCTTTAAACATTTTCCTAACCGGGCAATGATGGTATTTTGTAGAACCCAAGGCCCAAGGTCAAGTCGAGACATTCGACTACAATACTTCGCTATATCAAGGTAAGTTCACACTTTCTCATGTCCTTTGATTATTTTCTATCAAGTATTTTGCAAACACGGTGTTGTCATGACCTGCATTTTAAAAAGGCCAGAAAATACTATTTTCATATTAATATGATTAGGGTTATTTACCAAGAGGTAATAACCTACTACGAAAGTTCCGGTGGTAAAGGAATATATTATCTAGGACTTAACAACTAATGTCGCCAGTGATTCTTGCGCCGTATAATACGTGTTAACCATGAGATTTGGAATGGGACGAAGATGTCATCTGGATCTTCTTCCTTTCGCATGCAGTGGACACTGTTCTAGGCATTTTGTAAGTTGCAGATTGTGTGTAAAGCCGAGTATTCGGGGGAAAGCCTAGCGTGGATCTAGGCATACAAAAGACAGATTTCTAGTGTTAATAGTTGTGGTGCGTATCAGACTAAGGTAAATCCGTATTAATGGGGAAAATTCTGCCTTGAGTCTAAGCATACATCAATTGCAATGTATGCGGGGTCGTGAAGAAGGGCATCAAATGGATTGGATCCTTATACCAGGGCGCATACGAAGGAAGTGTGAACGGGAATGTGCGCCTGGATGTGCAACGTGGATAAGGATATCTCATAGGTAAAACAACGCACCTCTGTAGAGTGTAAAAACTATGACATGTTACTCCCTATTCTGGGAGGAGCTGCGAACGCTGCAGAAAAGGAACTCCATGAAGTTCTAATCAACATGTGAAGGCTCACGGATATAGCTTTTCAGAATAAAAGCAACCTTTGAAGAAATGTTTACAAAAACTTGCATAACCTACGACCTTTGGTCTGTGGTTGTAGTTAGTGCATCAAACACTCCTTTTTAGTGAACTTGCTGAGTACGCTCGTACTCAACGTATATTCTTAGCCTTGCTAGATTCCGAAGATATTAAAGACCAAGAGGAGGAAACACTCTATTCATTTGAAGACCAAGCAAAATTCCGATATGAGGAACCAGAAGAATCCGTAAGCGTCGAAGGGACAACTACAAAATCATTTTTGGAATGGAGACCAAAGTATCTGAAGCGTAGATGTGATAAATATAGTTGATCGAGTCTAGTAGCATAGATCTCTATCCTCTATATATTAATCTCGTATAAACCTTAAAGTTTAGTTTGCTTATTTATTTAGTTCTAAGAGTTATTATAGTTTAGCCATGAGTCATATCGATGTCTCTATGGACCTAGGAGTTATTTAGTTCTAAGAGTTATTTATTTAGTTCTAAGAGTTATTATAGTGCTAAGTTTCCCATTGTCATGCCAATTGTCTATCCAGAAAAGTACAGTTTTTCCAGTAGTGGCCTTGAATTGGAAGATCTCCTTAAATTTATTTTGGAGTTTTATACAATCTTTCCACCAGAATGATCCCTTTTGGTGATCAGCACTTGGTAATTTACCATTCTGATAATAAGCTTTCCATATCAAATCGACCAAGAGGATATCTTTTTCATTGTAGAATTTATACAGGTTTTTCATCATCAGGGCATTGTTTTTCTCTCTGAGATTAAGGATACCTAGTCCACCTGCTTATTTGGGGAGATAAACCTTTTCCCGTTTCACTAGAAAGTTACTAGATTTATTTATGTCTTTACCATGCCAAAGGAAGTTTCTGCAGGCTTTCTCAGCATGGTCCAGACATGTTAAGTGAACTTTCATGGAGCACATTGCATAGTTGGTCATGGAAGATAAGATTGATTTGATGGTCACCACACGTGAGCTAAATGCAAGCATATTGGAGAATCTTTCTAGCCTTTTATCAGTTTTGCAAATCATAGTCATCAACTCTTGGCCTTGTGGTTCCCATGAGTAGTCCCAAGTAAGTGTAGGGCATGGCTTCTGTTTTGCAACCTAAGTTAGCAGCTAGTTCAGTGCATCTTTCAGTGGTAATATTGATAGGAACCATGGGGGACTTGTGATAGTTAATCCTAAGTCCAATAGATCTTGAGAATTTCTACGAAAATGACTTTAAAGTTTTGTGTATGAGCTGGATATACTGGCGTGATAATAATGGTTTTGTATATCATCATAGTGAATGATCGGGTATGCTTGTCCATAGGATTCATCAATGGGTAGGGACAAGAGGTTTCATGCCAGACCTTGTTATTGGCAATTTGCAACAATTCTGCAGTGGATACAAATAAGAGGGGAGATAGTGGGTCTCCTTGCCTAACACCTCTCTTGCAGATAATCCGTTTTCTAGGTACACCATTCAGAATGACACTGGTATATGCATATGAAGGATGCTGATCCATATGATCAATTTCTCACTAAAGCCAAGATGTTTCAGCATGTCAAGGATGGCTCTATAATCCACATGTCAAAGGCCTTTTCAAAGTCTAGTTTGACAATAATGATCTCCTTTCTAGATTTCTGGCAAATATTGAGATATTCAAAATCCCAGGAGAGGCAGTCTTGAATAGTTTTGATTTTATAAAACCATACTGGTTTTTATGCAACAATGTGATGATTTTCTCCTGCTGCCTATTAGCCAGCAGCTTGGTGATAACTTTAGTTTCCATAGTGACCAAGGAAATGGGTCTGAATCCAGCAACATCCATTGGGTTATTGGTTCTGGGAATCAGGGTGATATATGTAGTGTTTATGTCGGGGTAATAACCCCAAGTAGGGTCATAAGGGGTAAAACATTGCCCAGCTAGGCTAATGACGAGTAAAGAATGAACCTGGCCGAGTAACAACAGTCGGGTAAGATGGTCGTGTGCGGCCGAAATAGGAACTATGTCGGCCCATATAAGACAAGTTTGTTAATCTTGCAGGAACCAATGAGCCGAGTCTCACAAGGGAAGGCCGAGTCTGATAGGAGACGTGGCAACTTTCCGAGTGAGGTTCAGGAGGGACCATGGTAAAGCACGGTCAGAAGAGAAGAGCGACGCCGGGTGACACGAAAGGAGCTAGGTGACGCCTAAAGAAAGGGCTAACGTACAAAGTTACTACGTGACGCCAAAAGAACTGGAGGCTACGTACGAGAAGACCGTTAGCAGTCTAACTTTGTGGACTGGGTCAAGGGGCTCAGGGCTAGCCCATGACCCGACCCGTACAGTGAGGACCAAGATCCAAACAGTAACCCTAGGACCCAAAGGGGTGTAACCTAGCTATCCTATGCCTATATAAGGAGGGGCATAGCTAGGGTTTGAGGAGGTTGGAACAAGTAGGAAGCTAGTGCCTTGAGGATTAGTTGATACAGCTCAAGGAGCACTTGTAAACTGCGAGGATCAATAAAATTCCCAAGTGTGGAGAGTTCATCTTGTTCTTCGTGCGCGGATAGACCGTGTACTCCCTCCTCGGTTACCACAAGCATCCATTCTGCTCCCAATTTAAGCCAACCCATGACATCTGCCATGACACCACCACGACAGTTGGCACCCACCGTGGGGCAGAAGCAGGTGCTTGATGGTGTTTCCAACCGGACGGGCAACATCATCGCCAAGACCGGCGAGCGCGTATATTCCGGCCTCATACAGAGGTTTGGAGCGCTCAACTTCGTCAGCGACAAGGCAGGCTGCTTCGGGACCAAGCCGTTCCCTAGAGGCGGTTGCTTCATCAAGTTCGGCGAGCACCAGGTCTACGTCGCGATGCGCGTGGAGCGCGTGTACCCGGAGCTCGTCATCCTGGCGCCGGATCCACCTGCGGTTCCTGCCGCACGAAAACTTCACCAGCTCATCTCCGTTGAGGTAATGATGACAGCTCCAAACCAAGGAGCACCTCCGATAGTTCCCCTAGTGAATGAGGATGCCGAGGGAGGAAATCAAGAGGAAACGCCAAGGGCAGCAAAAACAGAAAAGGCACTGCTAGAAAAGCCAGAGAACATAGCTAGGAGTAAGAGAGCCAAAGAATTGCAAGATGCAATAGACAAACTAGCAGAGCCAGTAGCGCAAGCGGCTGACCCGGCGCATGTGCAGGCTGAGTTGGAGGAGGCCAGGATAAAAGTCCTGGAGAAGGCAAAGGAATTAGTGCAATTACAGCAAGATACCGATATCACAATCCGAGAGCTCAACTCGGCAAATCGAGTCAAGGGCTCTAAGACCCGGCTTGATGCAACAAGGTTAAGAGGAAAAAACCTCAATGGAGAATTGGCGGATGCAACGTCAAATATAACACCAAAAATAGCAACGAAACAGCCATACGGCCGACATACAATACTGCAGCAGCAAATCTGAGAGCCGTAGAGGCAGCAATGGCTGAGCTCCCCCATTTGACGGGTGAAGCAAAGAGAAAGCAACAAGAGCGAGTCAATGAATTGGTGAGAGCAGCAGGGATGCTGAATGAAGCGTACTACAGGGCGAATCCAGGTATAGCTAGGAGGTCACAGCTGGTTCACTCGGCAACTCCAATCCCGGCAAGATCAGCAGGACATACAGCTTTTTCACCAGGCGTGGCGCCGAGGCAGAGAAAAGAAAAGAGTGTGGATTCGGGAAGGAACAAGCAAATGGTTACCTATGGACCGGCAATGTCTCAAGGAAACCCAGCGTGTGCACAAGGAACAAGAAGGAATATTGTTCAATGAAATGAGAATCAGGAAAATGTGGGCCGAGAAAGGCAAGCATGACAAAGAAATTACAATGAAGGGCAAAATTTTGCGCCTCAACCTAGGCATGGAAGTCACTCGGCAGGAGGAGGAATTCCGGCTCCGAATACTGTGCCAGCTCAACCTGAAAAGAGAACTGACAAAGGGGAAAAGCGATGACAACAACTGTAGATCGAGCGAATAGGTACAATAGGTACAATGATGGTTACTCGGTGATGGTAAATGACGGGTACAAATTGCCGGATCATGCGTACCAAGCAATGGGAGCCTGACTTGGAGGCAGAAACCTTCAGCCGGATGATGCAAGGCTAAAGCTCGATCAAATAAAGATGGCAGAATTGATCGAGTCGCAAGGTCCACAGGGTCCACCATGCTTTGGCCCAAGGATCATGAAGGAGCCACCAGTGCCAAACTTTCAGCTGGCCAATGGAACAAAGATCTACGATGGAAGCACAAAGCCAGAAGACTGGCTCATAGATTATGG
Source organism: Avena insularis (assembly GCA_023614405.1). NCBI lineage: Eukaryota > Viridiplantae > Streptophyta > Magnoliopsida > Poales > Poaceae > Avena > Avena insularis. Next base: position 234,637,152 of record CM042687.1, on the reverse strand, counting down.
AACTGCTGTAAAAATCATGCAGGGAAATTTGAGATGGGCAGTGCGATATGTACCGCAGATGCTAGAGGGACCAACAAGGGTGTGGCCAAATAACTTGCCACCTGGAAGTATCAACAACTGGATCGATTTCTAGGATGCTTTTGTGAGCAATTTCACAAGCACATACAAGAGGCCGAATCACCCACAACAGCTAGCTATGTGCAAGCAAAGGCCGAATGAAACAGACAGGGAATTCCTCACAAGGTGGTGCATAATGCACAACTCTTGCGAATGGGTAATCGAGTCACGGGCCATCGCATGTTTGCACAAGGATGCAGACATGGAAGCATACTATGGAAAAGGTTACAGAGAGATATGCCGGCAAGTTTGGCAGAAAAATAAGAATCACCGACTCATGCGTTCGGAGATCCAACTCAGCCTCTGCTCATGTCGGCAGATGGGATGACTGAGACTCAGATCTATGACGCTGTTGGATCGCAAAGGCGCCAGGAAAGAGCCGAGTATAGAAGCAAAAGAAGAGATGAAAGGCCAGACTACATGTATGGTTTGACTCAAGTTGCGGCTGTGAGTCAGGATCATCCAGATGCTGGAAGCAACCAACGTGAAAGGACAAATGGGCAACAACAGTGGATACCAAAGAATGATGGCAAAAAGCCATATGAACAGAGAAAGCCATATCAGGATAGGCAGAAATATACTTACGAAATGATGTTGGACCAACCGTGTAAGTTCCACATGCCAAGTCCGAGTAAGCCAGCAAATCACACAACAAGACAGTGCATGTGGTTTCATAAGGGAGACAGAGTGGATTCACCGACTAAGCAATTACCACCACCTCCCCCTCCACCGCTCACAGGAGGGAATTCCCAAGTTGTTGGAGCTGAACATAGATATGAGAACATGCAGCCGAGGTATCATAACTAAGAAAGAAGAGAGGTTGTGCATTAGGTGCATAACCCAAGAGGTGACGACGCTCATGTCGTCCATGGAACCAGAAATGAGTATAGAGAGCACCACCAGAGCTATGTTGTATTCGTCACAGAGCTGAATGACAAAAAGAGTCAGTAGAGACAGATGATGGAAGTAAATGCCACAATGCCGACAATTCCAAAGTACATGCATTGGTATGAATAGGAGATAACTTGGAGCATAAAGGATCACCCCAAGATCATGCCAACCCCAGGAGGTTATGCTCTTGTCTCGGATCCAACTTTCATGGGCCCTGATATCAATGTGAAATTTTCTAAGGTACTGATCGATGATGGCAGTAGCATCAACATCATGTACAAGGATCCCATGCTCAAGTTGGGCATCACTATGAACATGCTGGAGCCGACTAAGACAACTTTTCATGGCATTATGTCGAGATTGTCTTGTGAGCCAATTGGCAAGGTCTGGATTGACATCTCATTCGACAACAGAGAAAATTGTCGCACTGAAGCCATAGAGCTCGAGGTGGTTGACCTGGTCAGCTCATACCATGCCTTACTCGGCAGGCCGGCTATGGCAAAGTTTATGGCTACTCCTCACATTGCTTACTTAAAGATGAAACTGCCAAGTCCTTGTGGAGTTATCATAGTCGAAGGAGACTACAAAAGATTTATTGCTTGTGCCTCAGCTGGATCTTCACTGGCCAAGTCACTGGTCATAGCACAGGAAAAGCATCAAATGATGGAAGTGGCAGCATTGGCCAAGGCAGCACAAATGTCCATGCCGGCATTACTAACCCGCATGGCAGTGTATCATTCCAAGCTACCAAGGAAACCAAGAAGGTATAGGTGGATGAGGCTTTCCCAGATCACATAGTTACCATTGGTGTTGGGCTGACTGACAAATAGGAAAGCGAGTTCACCATCTTCCTCCTTGAGAATCGGGATATCTTTGCATGGTCCACACAGGATTTGCAAGGAGTTCCGAGAGAGCTAGCTGAGAACTCTCTTCATGTAAGGCCAGACGCCAAGCCGGTGAAGCAACCCCTCCGCCGCTTCGCCTCTTCGCCAAAGATAGCCAAGCTCTTGGCTGCCAGATTTATCATGGAAGTACTGCACCCAGATTGGTTGTCAAAACCAGTTTTGGTCGAGAAGAAAAAAGATGTCCCGAACGTCGCAGTGGTGTGGCGCATGTGTATTGATTACACGAACCTCAATAAGGCGTGTCCAAAAGATCCATTTCCCCTGCCATGGATCGATCAAGTCATATACTCTACTGCCGGGTGTGAGTTGTTGTCATTTGTGGACGCGTATTCTGGTTTCCACCAGATACCACTGAATCCGAATGATCAAACAAAGACATCTTTTATCACCCCGTATGGCGCTTATTGCTATCGCACTATGCCGTTTGGATTGAGGAATGCAGGTGCAACATACCAAAGATGCATGCAGAAATGCTTGCAAGATCAATTGGACAAAAATGTTCAAGTATACGTCGATGACGTGGTAATAAAAACCAAACAAAGTCACACTCTAATTGAGGACTTGCGTCAAACATTCGCAAACTAAGAAGATTTCGGATGAAACTTAACCCGGAAAATGCACATTTGGTGTCCCGGCTAGAAAGTTACTCGGATTCCTTGTATCCAGCCGAGGAATTGAGGCTAACCCGACAAAGATCAGGGTCATCGAAAGAATGGAATTGCCAAAAACCCTCAATGATGTCCAGAAGTTCACAGGATGCCTAGCCTCGTTGAGTAGATTGATCAGTCGGCTAGGCGAGAAAGCCTTTCCACTATATCAACTGATGAAAAAATCATACAAATTCACATGGACACAGCAAGCTGATAGTGCTTTCCATGAACTCAAAAATATGTTGGCAACAGCACCAATATTAGTGTCACCATTATCCAAAGAGCCGATGCTGCTCTATGTCGCCACAAACAATAGAGTTGTAATTGCAGTAATAGTGGTAGAATGCGAAGAAGAGGGCAAATCAGTCCAAATGCCAGTTTATTACTTGAGAGAAGTGCTCTCTATATCAAAGCAAAATTACCCCCATTACCAAAAAATGACGTATGGGGTGTATATGGCAGCAAAGAAGCTGAAGCATTATTTACAAGAACACCCAATCCGGGTAATATCTGAGGCACCCATCTCGGATATATTGGGCAGCAAAGATGCCAGTGGATGAGTGGCAAAATGGGCCATAGATCTGGCACCATATACTCCACAATATGATAGGCGAGATGCCATTAAATCCCAAGCCATAGCTGATTTCTTTGTGGATTGGATGGAGATGCAATATGAGCCACCACTGCTAGATCCAAATTATTGGAAGATGCATTTTGACGGATCCAAGACGAAAATGGGTCTGGGTGCCGGGATAGTGCTCACATCACCAAAGAGGGGATCAACTCAAATATGTGTTGCAGATCCACTTTGCTGCATCCAATAATGTCGCCGAGTATGAAGCACTTGTCCACGGCATTAAAGTGGCCAAAGAGATTGGCATCAAAAGGATCATGTGTTTTGGTGACTCAGGTTTGGTTATCCAGCAAGTATCTGGGCATTGGGACGCGTTGGACGCAAACATGGCATTATATCGTTTTCATGTGCAACAAATTTCGGGATATTTTGACGGGTGTGAAATTCATCACGTACCCAGGGCAGAGAATGAGGCAGTGGATGTACTATCCAAGTTTGGCTCGTCCCGGCAAGCAATATCACCAGGAGAAACATTGGAACATCTCAGGAAACCATCGATCAAGCCGTCACCAGAATCTGAGTCAATTAGGCTCACCCCGGCAAATCAGGAGTTAGATGTTGTGCCAATGGATATTGACTCAGTGCAGGTTCGAGTCACTCGGCGAATGTTCCGCTCACCTCAGGGGTTGCCGAATCACACTCGGGGACTCCTCATGTTATGTCGGCAGAACATATGTCGGCTGAGCCAATGGAAATTGATGAAGAAACAGATCCTGCACCATTGATACCAGCATGGGCACAACCAATATTCAATTACTTGAAAGATGGAACTTTTCCAAACGACAAGATACTGGCAAGGCAAACATAAAGAAGAGCAAAGGCATACACAATAATCAACAAGGAGTTGTACAAAAGAAGTGTGACAAGTGTATTGCAGCGTTGTATAAGTACAGAGAAAGGTCAAGAGATACTGTTGGACATTCACCAAGGAGAATGTGGGCACCACGCATCATCAAGATCATTGGTAGCCAAGGAATTCCGTCATGGATTCTATTGGCCAAGCGCACTGGCAGAGGCACAGGAGCTTGTGAGAAAATGCAACGTTTGCCAACGTTATGTGTCAAAGTCACATTTACCAGCATCCGAGTTAAAAACTATACCAATCACTTGGCCATTTGCAGTATGGTGCCTGGATATGGTGGTACCATTCAAACCAGAGAGAGGTGGCATGAATCACATACTCGTAATGGTTGACAAGTTTACCAAATGGATAGAAGTGAATCCCATCAAAAATTGGATGGAAAAACAGCTGTCACATTCCTAAAAGATATAATCCTGAGATACGGTTACCCGCATAGTGTGATCACAGATAATGAGATAAACTTTGCCGAAGGAGCTTTCGCTCGTCTTTGTGGAAAAAACCGAATAAGACTTGATGTATCATCAGTCGCCCATCCAGAATCAAATGGACAAGTTGAACAAACTAATGGTTTAGTTCTATCCGGGATAAAACCCCGCTTAATGGAACCACTCCAGCGATCACCTGGTTGTTGGATAGAGGAATTACCCTTAGTGTTGTGGAGTTTAAGGACAACTCTGAATCGATCAATAGGCTATACGCCATTCTTCCTTGTGTATGGGGCAGAAGTAGTTTTGCCTGCCGACATAGAGTATGATTCGCCAAGAGTAAGACAATACTCGGAAGATGGAGTCGACTTACTCGAAGAAGCAAGAGAATTGGCATTGTCCAGATCCGCCATATACCAACAAAGTCTCCGACGCTATCATAGCCGGAAAGTTCAACCCCGTTTTTTCCGAGAAGGGGGCATGGTGCTCAGACTAGTGCAACGCACAGCTGGAATGCATAAGCTATCACCCCCATGGGAAGGACCATTCATTGTAAGCAAGGCATTGCACAATGATTCATACTACCTAATAGATGCTCACGAAGCACAAAATAACAAGGTGGACAGGTCAGGCGATGAAACCAAAATGCCATGGAATGTGGAACTGCTACGTCCTTTCTACATATAGGAGAAGCAGTGCATGTATCTCTCAAACTCTCATATGTCGGACGCTTATGCTGGCTATGTGCTGATAATAAAATGGTATGACTCGAAAAACTGACTTGGGGACTGCCCCTTATGTTTATTCTTTGAGTATTCTATGTCAGCTGGCATTGACACTTAAGACTTATCTCGGAATAAGTAATGTTTACTCAGAAAGAATCAACTCTTCGACTATGCTGTTGCCCAAAAACACGGCTTCATGGCAAGCAAGAGGAAAAGATCAATGACGAGTAAACATGAACACCGGATAAGTAAAGGGAAAAACGCGAGTTAACCCTATGTATGCCTTTTACTAACCCACTACAGGTTCTGTGGCTTTGTATGTCGAATGATCCTAGGACAAGTGGCCTAGTTTCATATCCGCTAACTCAATCCTTAGAACTTTGAGACTCTAATGTTGAACGCCAAAAAAGGTAGACAAGAGCCAAATTCAAGGAAAAGGGGAACGACAAAATGGAACTCGGGGACTTGCCCCTGGATAATTCACATTCAAATCTAAATAAAAGTTTACGCCTTATTAAAAGGCACACACTCAAAACAAGTGCATTGTATGTTACATCTTCACCCGGCATACCAGAGATCTCATGAAATTCAAGTGTTTTTGTAATCAGCCTAAGAAGCAGCTGGGCTCGGAGGCTTGTCCTTGGGGCTGGAGCTAGGAGCATCATCTAGAGCGTCTGTCGAGTCAGGTGCGTCGATCGCCGAGTCAGCAGGTCCACCTGACTCGGTGGCTTCGCTATCCACACCTTCATCGTCAACAGTCTCGGTAAGAGGCTCGCCAAGGTCAAGGAAGCTGGGCCCATCGGACCAAGCATGCGCAAAGGCATATTCGATCATGGAATAAGCTTGCTCCTGGCGTTTCTTGATAAGCTCAGGATCGTGGAGCCACTTACCTTCAGCGCTCATGTGCTCAAGAACATCAAGATTGATGTCCTCATACCATGAAAGCACAAAGGATCTCCTTTTTTATTCGGCACAAAGCACAAAGGAAAAAATCAAGCAAATGAAACAGAGAAGGTGTGCCGAATAAAAAGGAAGCTAAATAAGACAAGTACCTTGGCCCTTAGCTTCAGCTTGGAGATTTTGGTGAGCGAGCTCCATCTTGCGATACTCGAAGAGGAGAGCCTGATGCACCTTGGTGCGCTCATTTGCGTCAGTTATATAAGAAAGAGATAATCAACAGATGTGTGATCAAGCTTATGGCCGAATAAGAGTTGATTTCTAGTTTAGAGCTTACAGCCGAGTAAGTTCCTTACTCGGCAGTAACCTCGGGTACTAGGGGTCATATATAACAAAAGGATACTCAATACGCAAAAGAGTAAGAAGATTACATACCTCGTTCACTTCGTCTTCTCGGGCCATCAAGGCAATGGCTTGCTGGGTCATGTCAGAAACGGCCTTGGGGCCCAGCTTCATCTTCTTGCCACCACTGGAGCTGACCTCTTGCTCGCCAGCTGTGTTCCAAGCCACAGCATAACGCTCTGCAGAACCGAGGCCATTCCCTCTAAGCATCCGAGTGAGAACTTTCCCATTTTTCAGGGTAGTTCCCACATTGGCACGGGTAGCAGCGGCGCTGGTGTGCAAGGCAATAGCCCTAGAACCGCCGCCAGACCCGGAAGCTACGGACTCGCCCAAATGACCCGCCGAAGCGGATGCCTTTGTTGGTTGTGTGGGCCAAATCCGTGGAGCGGTGCTGGGGGCGTGGATCAAGGTCAGCTTCTTGGTCGATGAGGGTTTGCTGGTTGTGGAACGAGCCTGGCCAGGAGCAGCAGGCCGGGTCTGATCTTTTGACAGAGAAGGAGAGTGAGCAGGTCTGTTTGGGGAAAAATAGGAGCCGAATGAACAGGCTCAGCAACGGTCTAGGAAGCGACGACTGGGTAAATGCACTAGGAGCAGGAGAGCTAGTATATGGGGTTTTCTCGGGGCCGATGTTGCTGGCGCCGGGGTCAAGAATCTGTTCTGGAAAAGCAGCAGGGGAGCTGGGCCGAGTCTCCTCCGACGGATGCGCCGCCGGGTTGGCCTCACTCTGAGACTCGTGAGTCTTAGTGGTGGCGGTAGTGACCCGGACAGGGCTTGGCATGGCAGTGTCGTCGCGAGGAGGAGACCTGGCCTTAGCGGCGAAGAGGCCATGCTAGGAGCAGCTTGGCTAGCAGACAAAGGCGCCACACTGAAAATAACACAAAATGCTTATAAGAAAGTAATCACAAAACAGGAACAGAAAAATGGAGGGTAACAAGCAGCAAAGCTTACCCGGATACGGTCGGGTCGCGCGGGATGCGACGAGTGACCCGACGCCCAGCAGCTTTGCGAGTCTCGGTTAGCGTGGCAGCAGGAGGAGCAGTAGGAGTAACTTTGCGCTTCTTGGCGGGCTGAGCGCTGGAAGAGGCCCTGCGTCGCTTACCCGGCTTGGCAACAGGGATCTTGCCGACTCCGCCCATAGCAAGAGGTGGAGTGTCATGTACCTAGCCAGCTGCATAACTAAATGACGAGTTCATTCGAATAATTCTGGAGGTTAAGGTCAAAAGGAAAGTACCTCCAGAATTTCACAATCATCATCATCATCGTTGGCCCAGTCTCGTAAGGGGTTTCGAGTGTGGGTCTCACCCGCAGTAGAGGCAGCGGCAGCAGCATGCGGGATGGGCATGAAGCGCTCCAGGTAGAACTCGACCTCATCTGAGTCGGAGCGATCCTCGTAATAGCCACCGGGAGGGACAGTACTATCATGAACCTGGTGAACAAGATTCTGCGAAAGACAAACAAAATACAAACAATGAGTGAACGGAATAGCAAGGAAACAAAGGAAGAGCTATGTCGGCTTGGAGTTGACACGGAAACTTACCCAGGGGACAGGCCTATCCCGGCTAAAAGGAGGGCAGCTCCAGGCCAAATCCTCTGCCAAAGTCAGCTTAAAGATCAAGCTGACTCGGCGGGCCATGGAGTCGTGGGTCAGCTCCAGCGTGGAGTGCCGAGTACGGTCCTGCGTGCCGCTCATGAGGCACATCTTGTGACTCCTGGCTTGGATGGGGTTGACCCGGCGTGCAATAAAAGCACACATGAGATCCACCTCAGTAAGATGGAAGTTCTCATCCGGCGACAGCAGCCTCTCCAGAATCCCATTGGCCTCGTTCACCGCGGTGTTCTTGTTGCGCGGGTCAAGTTTCAAGAAATCCTTGCTGGGAACCTCGTCCGAAAAAGGGGGAGCCGGATGTAATTGGTGGACCCGCTGTTTTTGACATAGAAGAAGGTCCTATGTCATTTATTGCAAGAGTCTAAGCCAGTAACCTGAGGAAATATGGACTCTTTCCTGGGTGTGATGCTAGCGGCACCGCACCTAGTGGGCCTTTTCTTGGCATGGGGAACACCGGGATCAGACACTACTTGGATCCTAAAGCTAAAATATTTGGCCCAGAGAAGAACTATGGGCCAAATGCCTAGGTAGCCCTCACAGGAAGAAATAAAACAAGAAAGGGAGCCAATCACATTGGCAGGCAAATGGTGGGTCTAAAGATGGAAAGAGGAGAGAAAATAAATGAAGAAGTTGCTCACTGGCAAGGCAAAGCCACGCTCAAAATGCGAGAGGAAAACTACTCTCTCGTTGGCCTCAGGTTTAGGAGAGATCTCACCTAGCGGGAGACGGTAATCTACCTCGAGCGGGATGCGCCTGGTGGAGCGCAGCCACTCAACCTCCTCCGCAGAAACCTCCGAGCCTTCCTAGCCACCGCGCTCGGTAGCGGCAACCTCCTGTTCCTCTGCTCCCTCGGTGACATCGCGAGCGTCCATGATCTCTGTGGATTCTGTCTCTTCCGCCGCTGGAAGAGGCTTGGAGGAGCGAGAACCCATAGTGGAATGGAAAGGGGAAAAGAGCAATCGCAGCGAAGAAGCTATGGAGAAGAAGAACCGCAAGGGAGAAGTTGGGATTTTGGAAGCGCAAGGAAGAAGAAAAAGTCAATGGGCAAACTAAATGGGCGAGGGAAGTTAAGTTCCCCTCACCCCTACTTAAGGGGAGGAAAAACCCCAAACGTGGGATCCTCCTGCGTCATGCGGCTAGAGTGTGGCCGTGTATTCGACCGAGTGAGCCAGTCAGGAAACGCCACATGTAGGTGATACACGATAAATCCACTTCCACGTCACGCTGCGCAAGACACGAGGCGCTGAGAGATGGGACTGCCACAGTGACGGGGAGTTACTACACCGCCGTCTGATACAGCGCTGAGTTTATGTAGGAGCGCTTCATTGGGAACCCCAAGAGCAAGGTGTGAAGCAGCACAGGAGCAAGTTTTCCCTCAGTAAGAAACCGAGGTTATCGAACCAGTAGGAGGAAGGAAACATCACACAGGTGTTGCAAGAAACACGGAGACCTGCACAACACAAACTCAATACATTGCCCCAACGAACAGTGAGGTTGTCAAGCTCACCAGTTTGCTCTAACAAAGGATTAAACGTATGGTGTGGAAGGTAATGGTTTGTAGCAAGTAAGCAAGTAACAGTGGAAGATGTATCAATGGTAAAGATTGGACCGGGGTCCATAGTTCACTAGAGGTGCTCTCCTTAGATAAACAACATGCCATGAAGGGTAAACAAATTACAGCAGGGCAATTGATAGGAAATGATCAAGGCATAACAATGCATTACTAGTCAGAAAGATCCTATGAGATTCGATTGGGCAATACAACAAGATACATAGACCGTCATCCAACTACATCTATGACTAGATGTCCACCATCAGGTTATCATCTGAACCCCCTCCAGTATTAAGTTGCAAGCAACAGACAACTGCTTTAAGCAACGTGTGTAAGGTAAACAGTCCACATGTTCCATGAACAAGAGACCGTTGTTTTCTCCCTAGTGGCAATAGCACATCTACAACCGAAGAGATTTCTGTCACTTCCCTTGGAAACTAGAGGAATGAACCCACTATCGAGCATAAATACCCCCTCTTGTAGTCACTAGCAACTACTTGGCCAAGATAGCTACTAAGATCGGAGAGCATGCAAGATCACAAACAACACAGACATGATAGAATCATAAAGACAAAACCATTAATTAAACCAACATAATAATCTCAATATCCATCGGATCCCCGCAAACACAACATGCATGATTACAAATAGATTAGATCTTGATCATGAACGGAGCTCACAAGATCTATACATGAAAGCACAAAGGAGGATATACAACCATCAAGCTACTACATGGACCCATAGTCCAAGGTGGAACTACTCACGCATCATACCGGAGAGAAGGCCTCCGTGATGATCTCCCCTCCGGCAGGGTGCCAGGAAGAACTTCAGATCCCCCAAATCTAGGGACGATGGTGGCGGCCGCTATAGACGGTTTTGTGGAGATTTGATCGGGTGCTTAGGGTTTCTGCATCGGGGGCTTCTTATAGGCGAAGGGGGAGCTAGGAGGCGGCCAGGGTGGCCAAACCCTAGCCAGGCATGGGGCTAGGCCCACCCGCGCCTAGGGTGGGTCTGGCACCCCTGGCTGGCCCCTCCGGCTCCCCTCTAGACTTCTTGTTCCCCACGGAAAGTAATTGACTTTCACGTTTTGTAACACCCTCAGAATCGACCCTATGCAAGTTTTAGCGAGTCCTGCCAAACCCGCATAGAAACGATTCAAAGGTGCCCACCAGGCACTTTCGTGCGGGTGGAAAACGAAGTAATATCATTACACAATAGTCCACGACGGAACCCACAAAACAGATATATACAACAACGAATCCATGAGTCAAGAATACGGATATACAGTACAAAGATCCAAATCACCTTGAAAACAATACTGCGCCCGAGTACGGACAAGATGCAAATTGAGCTAAGAGCCCTGAAGAATAACCAATGGCGTCCATAACCCTGCCCAGGCCAAGCCGGAAGGGTAACCCTGCTAACGACGTCAATCTCAAAACCTGCTTAAACAAAAGGGGTGCCGACAAAGGGCGAAGGAAAAAGAGAGCGTCGATCGAGGCCAGTACACGGCGAGACTAGAATTCGGCGGTCCTCGCCTACATAGGTATGGTGGACTGAAGCGGCAGCGCAGCATGCACTAAACAACCTATAGAGACTCAATACCACTGGCGGCTATAAGATAGGGATAAGAAAGACCTAATCGGATCCAACCTGATTCTAACACCAAACATACCCATCCTGGTATTCCCCCTCGATACCAACCGAGGAACTCACACAGTTGGCAGTTTTATTCATTTCGTTATAGTTGCGGCAATTACTAGTCAGATATAGATAGCATGAGTCATCCTGATATAATAAGCGGTGGGCAGTTTTAATTAACCATTCTGTTATAGTTGTAGTACTTACTAGTCAGATACATATAGCATGAGGCATCCCAAAACCCAGCAGTTGTTGGTACTTTTATTCAGTCATTTCGTTGTAGTTGCAATACTTACTAGTCAGATACAATGGTAACAGGTGACAACTCAAACCAGCAAGTGTTGGCACTTTTATTTAGCCATTCCATTATAGTGAAGCTTATTACTAGTCATTATAAAGTCAAATTTATAGCACTACTTTAGTTATAGTTGTCTATGATCGAGATACTGTGCTCCAAGTCGTCCATAACCGCGGACACGGCTTTCAGAAAGTTTTACCCTGCAGGGGGGCACAAATAGCAACACACGCACGATCAACCTCGAGAAAAACCAATAAAAACCCAACGAGGCATCACGACAGAGCAATTACAAGATTCATATAAATTTCAGGGGGCCACCCCACCAAGCTACCCGCGACGAAGTTGGCCGGCTCCGAGACGGACCCAGAGGTTTGTGTCAATGGCTGTAAACGACTGGGAACCCGAAAGTGTGACTGGGCTTGTCGATACCGCGGAAACATTCCACTTACCTAAACAGTACAGGCCCACGCCAATAATCGTAAATAAAGCAGTAAAGCATGGCATAAGTACAGGATAGTAATAAAGCCCCAAACTACTTTGTGGCCCCAAGAAATAAATATGACTCAAGCTCTGGCTAGGGGGATTCATGGTCCCACATGCGGATAGTGCGAATATTCAAAGAACAGGTATCAAGTACTCGGGGTCCTACGGGACACAAGTGGACGGTTAAAAACCAAATACATCTATTGCCCACCTGTGCCTCTGCATTATTTACCTACTTCAACTTTAGTTATTAAACAGTAATTAAAGTTATAATCATCTCCAACATTAAACATAAGGCATTACTCCAACAACTGTGGAACATCAACGGCGCGACGCAACACCTGCGCAAGCAACTACGACTCGCAAGTCCAACTATCTACCAAACAGCAGGTAATAGGATGTGTCCAAGGCAATTTAATGGCTGCAAGGGATATCACGGGAACGAAATCTAGAGCATCGCATCACAGGTAGCAATAGATCAACAGGGGGAAATAAAGACTATAAAAGTAAGATAGGTAGAAAGGGGGAGAATGCTCGCCTGGAAAACATTGCCGAAGGTTCATCCGAAGATCGGGTCGACACTCGCATCAACTCATCGGCCTAATCCGTGAAGAAGCAAAGAACTAGAAGAAACACCGGATGCACTATTTAATGCTATGACATAAGAACGGGCATGATGCATGTATGATGTATGACATGGCAAAGATGCGATGCAATTAGGCAAAATTAAGCGGAACCGGGGTACCGACAATTAAATAGATGGTTCATGTTGTTTAGATACCCCGCAATTTAAATGTTGCATTGACAAGGCAAAAGATAGCACCGTTTCGCTACACAAATTTAAATGGGGCCGATATAAGACTAGATTTGCCCGCATATGGACCCCATATTTAATTATAAGGTGAATCGACAAATACCCCCAAACCACACAATATGTATGCAAGTATGAATAATTTAATATGCAACAAGTGATAAATATCATATTATAAAAATAGGGTCTTAGAAAGGGTCACACATGAAGGTTCGGCGATCTTAGGGGTTCGAGGTTCGGTCTCGCCGGGATCGGTCTTTGTACTTCGGATCCGTGAGGTAGTTCCTGAAGTTCCGAGATGGAGTTCTTGAAATTCCGCTTTGAACGATGTTGGCGATCTTGGACCGATGTCGGGTCTTGACAAGGATGGATCCGGAGACAACGCTTGGCGTGTAGATGAAGCTTTAGAAGATCTTGGTGAGTCCCTCGCGGCAGCGACGCAAACACTCCAACACCGCCACCGGACAAGGGCAAAACAATCGAGGAGAACAACGATGTTCAAGGCTTGCCAGCAAACTGGCCATGTACCGATCTTGTTCATTTGTATAGAGGCATGAACGCCTTGTGGGCAGCAACCAGAAGACCAAAGAACTCGTTCGTGTGGCCTCCAAACATTAGGGACAGGAGGCGAGCTGGCTGAACCTACTGGGAGGAGGAGAGACAGCGGAGGAGGTCGGCGATAGGGAGGATGCAGCGCTCGCGGGTGCAGAGCTTCTGCAGGGAATGCGCCAGGCCAGGGCGACGCGGTGGCCAGGAACCGCGAGGTTGGATATGAGGTAGAGGGGCCCGAGGAGAAACATGGGGGCGACGAGGATGCCAACACAGCAGGGGCGGGGCTGGAGACGAGCGACAGGAGATGGAGCCCGGCGGCGCCGGCGCAGGCCGGAGAGGCGGCTGACGGTTGGTGAGGCGGTGCGGCAACACGGCGGCAGAAGGAGACCCGCGGGCAGGAGCGTCGGAGGTCGACGAGGACGACGGCGAGAACAGGAACGCGACGGCCATGGCGGGGTCGGAGGAGCTCCGTGGCGGCACGGAGAACAGCGACGGGGAGGAGGTGATTTGGGGAACGGGGCGACCATGGACGAGCAGAGGCGGTGGTGTCCAAACCGGGGGCGGCCGGACGCGGGCCCAAGGTGCATGCCGCGGTGGCGTCGGTTGACGATGGGGAGCTTGCAGAGAGCGGCAGCGGGGAGCTCGCGGTGAGAGGAGGGGATCCAGGGAGGCGGCCGACGCTGGGCCTCACGCGTGTAGAGGAGAAGAGCGAGGGAGAGGGTGCGAGGAAGGTGGGGTCGGGCGGTTCCTGGGGATCGGATCGGTCGAGCGGGGAGGTGGGGATCGATCCAGGAGAGAGAGCGGAGGTGCGGGGCCAGGGGCACTTGACGCAGGACGGGAGGAGCGTCGATAGCGGGTGGGGCCGGGAGCGGGAATCTAGGCTACGAGGTGGTTGTCGGGTTGGTCGCGTTGCTTGTACGCGGGGCTGCGCGCGAGCGGCTCAGCCAGGGTCGCTAGGGGATTTGGTTAGGTGAGTGGCGGCTGGGAGGGATGTGGGGTGGGTAGGTGTCTAGGGTTAGGGTTTGGGGGGGTTGGACTAGGTAGGATTGGGCTGGGCCGATCGGGGTGGTAGGTGGCCTGGCTTTTAGGCCGGGCTGCCTCCCCACAGGTTTTATAAAACTTTTTATATTAATATTTAGTTTTTTTTTAAATCTTTTGCAAATAATGTTAGATAAACAAAATATCCGGAAAGGTCCGAGGTTTCGGATTTGAATAAAGATAGGGGTATTTGTAGAAAATAAAAATGGGGCTTTTCGAAAATAGTTTGAGGAAAATAGATGCATGATGATGTCATGATGATGCACATAATAAAAACAACAGCGATTTTCTAGTAGTGGTTTTACCCGGGGTGCTACACGTTTGTCCCGTCCAATTCCGAGAATATTTCTTTACTAACTTTTCTAAAACCAAAAACAGCAGAAAACAAGCATCTGGCACTGTTGCAACTTGTTAATAGGTTAGTACTAGAAAACATGTAAAAATTATCTCAAAGTGTAGACAAGTAAAGCAAAGTAGATACTAAACAAGCATGGAGCATCAAAAATTATAGATACGTTTTCAACGTATCACCGTCACTGTGCGGTCAGGATTTGGGACAAAATTTGAGGCAAGTCACCATGATTACAAGCTATCAGTGACTAAGGCACGCCGAAAATGACTCGGAATCGGCCAAAACGACTCGGCAGGAGGCAAAAATGGGCCAAAAAGTTAAAGATGAGACTCGGAAAGAGCAAAGTAGACTCGGCTAAGATCGAGGTTACACCAAACAGTGCGTCCTAAGTAGTAAATTCTAGAAGAAAGAGAAATTCTAATCACATTAAAGGAACCTGGAGACGCCTAACAGCTAGAACTGCTAGGCATCACCAGCTTCAGGGACTAATGTCGGCGGAATAACCCCTGGTAGGGTCATAAGGGGTAAAACATTGCCCAGCTAGGCTTATGCCGAGTAAAGGATGAACACTGGCCGAGTAACAACGGCCGGGTAAGATGGTCGTGTGCGGCTAAAATAGGAACTATGTCGGCCCATATAAGACAAGTTTGTTAATCTTGCAGGAACCAATGAGCCGAGTCTCACGAGGGAAGGCTGAGTCTAATAGGACGCGTGGCAACTTTCCAAGTGAGGTTCAGGAGGGACCATGGTAAAGCACGATCAAAAGAGAAGAGCGACGCCGGGTGACACGAAAGGAGCCATGTGACGCCTAAAGCAAGGGCTGACGTACAAAGTTACTGCGTGACGCCAAAAGAACTCGAGGCTACGTACGAGAAGACCGTTAGCAGTCTAGCTTTGTGGACTGGGTCAAGGGGCTCGGGGCTAGCCCATGACCCGGCCCGTATAGTGAGGACTAAGATCCAAACAGTAACCCTAGGACCCAAAGGGGTGTAACCTAGCTATCATATGCCTATATAAGGAGGGGCATAGCTAGGGTTTGAGGAGGTTGGACCAAGTAGGAAGCTAGTGCCTTGAGGCTTAGTTGATACAGCTCAAGGAGCACTTGATAACTGCGAGGATCATTAAAATTCCCAAGTGCGGAGAGTTCATCTTGTTCTTCGTGCGCGGCTAGACCGTGCACTCCCTCCCCGGTTACCACAATCATCCATTCGGCCCCCAACTTAAGCCTACCCATGGCATCTGTCGTGACACCACCACGCCAGTTGAGGCAATGGAGTTGCAGAGTACCATTGTAGAAAGAGGAGCATAATTCATAGAATTGATTTTTGATCAGATACCATAATCTTTTCATAAATAGCCCATTAAATCCATCTGGTCCTCGGCCCTGTCATTAGGCATAAGTCTAATGAGGATGATGTCAATCTCTTCATGTGAAAATGGAGCTTCAAGGCTAGTGAGATCAGTAGGGGTGATGAGATTTGTAAGATCAAACATCATTTCATATTCCTCAGTTTTCCCCGGTCTGTTCCTGAAAAAATTCCACATAATGGCTACTTTCTGCTCATGATCAGTGCATTCCATGCCCAACTCAGAATGTAGTGATGAAATGTAGTTGTGTCCATAATTTCTTGTGGTAATAGCATGGAATAATTTGGTGTTCTCATCACCTAATCGAGCCCATCTAACATTAGCTCTTTTGCTCCAGTACAGCTCATCTAACCTAATCGAATCTGACATTTGGACATATGTGTATTATTTTGATTTTGCACTGCTATCTCCGTTTTAGAGTATAGGATGTTTTAATGGGTAAAATAGTCTAAAAACGTCTTATATTTTAGAACAGGTTTTGCATATGAATTATGACAAACTTATTAGAGGCCGAAAACATCACGGTCAATAAGGTCAAAGTAAGCTCATCCATGACAACGAGGATCATATTTATGAAAATAGAAATAGGGCTGAGCATGTGCCATTATTCCCCGATAATGTTTGAGTAGAACACGCATGAGACTAGGTGCTTGATCTTATCTTGTTTTCTATATAGTATCAAACAGTATTTTATCATGATAAACATTTCATTTTGTGGGAAAAGAGGCGGTTGCCTGTGTTGCTTGACACTTGGCTGATAAAATTAAATAATTTGTTATCGATGTGATTAATGATGAAGAAAACACAATATCAAGTTAACACTTAGATCTCACCGTCTATCGTCCTGCTGACCGAACAACATAATTCATAAATTTAAAGAAGAATTCTATCAACCTCAAAATAACTCTTTCTTCAACAAAAAGTAGTAGTACAAACAATTAGCCAAGCATGGACATAATGGATAAACATAAAAATAACACGTTTATTGAATGAAAGAGCTTGCCTTTACTTAAGTAAAAGAAAAGATATTACTTCCTCCGATTCAAATATAAGATGTTTTAGATAGTGAAAAAAATATATTTAAACTTCTTTCAGTATATAGATGTAGATTCACTCTAAATCTAAATTAACCTATATACTAAAAATAGTCTAAATATATTTGTTTTACAAAACTAAAACATCTTATATTTTAAAATAGAGAAAGTACATCAAATGAAAGTCTGACCAGCAACCAACCTACTAGAAGCCATTATTGATCTTTCTTGGACGACTAGTCGGACACCAAACCGAATCACTCCGCTCGGCTACTCCGTGTCCATGTGGTCGACTACGAACTTCCTGACGAGCCGTACGAGCTCGTCGGCGCGCTCCGACCACGGGTCCACCACGAAGAACACGTGCTGGGCGCCGGCGAATTCCACGAGCTCCACTTCCTTTCCCCACTCCTTCATCCGCCTCGCGTAGTGCGCGTTCCGGTCCCTTAGGATGTCGTGCTCGGCCGAGACGACGAGAATGGGTCCGATCGCCACGGTCTCCAGGCCTGGGGCCTCCGGCCCGATGAGGTTTATCGCCGGGTGGTCTCTCGTCGCGCCGACCGGAAGGCTGAGCCGGATGTACATGTCGCTCATCTTGGTGGTTAGAAAGGCGTCGGGAAGGCACTCCAGCTCAGCACGCGTGAGGGTCTCGCCGGCCATGTATGGCACGAGGAGCACGTTCCCACGGATGCGGACGGGCGGGCTGAGGCCCGTCTTGCCGAACCTGGCCGCGACGTGGTGGGCGATGTTTCCGCCGGCCGAGTCACCGGCGACGAATACGCGGGAGAAGTCGGCGGTGCTGGCGAGCCAGGGGTCTGAGGTGGCGGTGGAACGGATCCAGGACATGGCCGTGGCGCCGTCCTCCTGCGCCGCGGGAAGGCGGTGCTCCGGGGCGAGGCGGTAGTCGAAGGAGAGCACAACGGCTGGGAGCTCCGAGGCGAGGCGGAGGCACCAGGCGTGGAAGCAGGGCCAGCGGCCGGAGCCGATGCAGAAGCCTCCGCCGTGGAAGTAGGCCACGACGGGGAGCCGCGCGGTGTTGGCCGCGCCCAGGTGCCCTGGCTGGTAGAGGCGCGCGTTGAGGTCGTGCTCCTGGTCGTACGTGACGTCCCTCCACTCCACGCCAAGGTCGCCGTCGGGGATGTCCCTCAGGAACACCGCTGGCAGCTCCGCGCTACGCCGCACCGTGCCGTCGCTCATCAGCTGGAGTATGCCTCGGCAGTCCTCAACCACGTACGGGGGCTCCATGATCTCCGTAAAGTTAATGCAAGCCTAGCTAAACCGAAATGGAGTAGGGTCTAGGGAGCAGCTCCGTGGCTGGGTAGGGGGTGATTGATGGAATACAAATACAAACGAATAGCCACTTGCGGGCAACGCACTGGTGAGTAGTGCGTCTGAATACGACATGTAAGAGCATCTATCTATCTAAGAGCATCTCTACTCATTAGACATTTTCAAGCCGAAATCCGGGCTAAAATAGTACCGGACAGATGTAAATTTCGGTCCGACAATGTTGAGTTTTTCACTTGTGTTATCAGCCCGAGTTCTCAGACGAAGGAAAAATGGTGTAATATTTAATATTTTTGTTCCCGCCGGCAAACTCTCCGGCCCAAGGTGTTCGACAGAAGTATATCTAACAAGTTCGGCGATAAAATTATTACAGAACTAGGCAAAACGGTACGGCGGTCAGTCGTCGACGGGGATGACCTCCTCCGGTGCGACGGGGATGGGTGCATCGGCGGCATTGCCGGCCGACTGGTTGGAGGAGGTGGAAGTAGAGCTCGTCATAGCCGTGGGGGCGGAAGAGGTCGATGCAGAGCTTGGCATGCTGGCGGTGTTGTCCTCCTGGAGAATGGCGTTATGACGCGCCATGTACCAGGCCTTGACCGGCGTGCTCATCGTCGAGGATTCTTCGCCTCCCATGAGGAACTGGAGATCCGTGTTCCTCTTCTTGGCGGCGTAGTTCGCCTTGAGGAGGTCGAGCTTTGGGTCTTGGTTCTGAAGTAGCTGCGCCCACCTCTCGTCGGCCTTCTCCTCTCTCTTCTCGGCATGGGCCTTGGTGTCGGCGATGCACTTCTCGATTAAAGCATGGAGACGCTCGACGGGAGGTCCTGCGGCTTTTAGCATCTTCGCCTTCTTCTGGCCGAGCTCCGGCCTTCCTTCGCCGGCAACAGGTGAGGAACCTCCGGGTAGTACACGCTGTCCTTGGTCTTGGCGAGGCTAAGGAGAGTGTCCCGCCATTTCTCGCATTTCTCTATCACGAAAAACACATGGTGAAACTGGAACTCCATCTTGGTGTCGTCCTGATAGAGTTCGAGTGCACGGAGGAGATGCAAAGGCAAGGAAAAGTGTGTCAAGACATGCATGAATGAGTGCCCAATGGTTGATGGGTGTGCAACGAAGTACCTTGCTAGCCATGCTTTCACCACTGACGGGCGTGCGGTCGACCTCCTCGAGACAGCTGTGTCACTTGCTGCACGCCTGCTGGATGAGGCCCCAATGGTTGGTCATGACTTTCTCCCCTCGCTCCATGTAAATCTTGCTATACGTTGGGCCGCAAAGGCTGAGCTCGTCGAACGCTAGCTTCACGCGCTTCTAGTAATTGTTTGAGTTTGGGTTGGCACCGGTGATGGGATCCATGCTCACCGATTTCCAGGCGTCGTCGAGGTAAAGGTTTTCAAGCGTCGTCCACTTGATCCGGGGCTCCTGCCCGATTTGCCTTTGCCTCTGGCTTTCGCCAGAGCCAAGGCATCCCCTTCAGCGTCCTCCACGTCCTCGGCCTGCGCCTGCTCATCCTAGCCCTGGTGAAATCCTGAGAATCGATGTCGTGTTCGGCATTGCCCCGGGACTGTTCATGAGTGAAGAACGAGGTGTTGCCGGTCGCCGCCGAACCTGAGGAGATTATGACCTGCATATACGCCTTGGATGACATTGCACCGAACATGTTGTGGGCATCAGCCTCGCCGAAGGTTGCGGGTGATGAGCTGTCGACGAAAGGAAGGCGGCCGCGACGCATGGACGACGAAGGGCCCGCATATGCCAAAGAGGTGGAGGGGACGTTGATGTCGACGTTGAAGGACGGAGGAGGGCGAGGCACAGGGCAGGGGAAGATCATGTTCGGGTTGAACCTGTCATCGGACTCGGGGGATGAGGAGTACCTCTAGCACGGGTTCGCCTGACTCTCCTAGAAGCCAGTCGGCGAGGTCGTCGAGAACCCAACCGGCGAGCCGACGCTTGGCTGGCTCGGCTAGTGGGCGCCATACTGCGGGGGGACGACCGACCTTGGGCGCGATATCGCGGCGTGTGACGTCGCCGCCTGCTTTGCCCTCATCGTCTGCTCTTCGGTGAGGCCCTGGGTCTCGGCGAGCTCCTTCTCCGCTTTTTCCCTCTCCTTCCTCTTCCTTCATTCGTCCGATGCGTACTTCCTCTTCTAGACAAGGGCAAGCCACTCAGCGTTGGGCAAGCCTTCCGGCCTCTTTATCGGCGCTCTCGGTTTACTCTCCTTCTTCGCCTCCGGTTTGCTGAGGTTGGATCGGGGTTTAACAAAACCCTTGGGCAGCATGACGGGCGGGAGCTCAGCGAACTGGCGGGAGTTGGGGGGAATAGGGAGAAAAGGCGGGAGGTAAAGAAGAAAAGGGCGGGAGCTTGGCCTATCGACGCTGACGGGATTGGCCCACCTATATTTTCGCTTCGTCCGACGTTCCTAGGACGTTCCCAGGACCCCGGGATCGGCCTAGGATGTCCGGACGAAATTTAGGCAGAATCCGGACGAAATCGGCATTCTGGGAACACGACTGGGCGAAAATTTTCCGTCCGGACAAAAGAACGCCCTGGGAACGCGGGTGGAGATGCTCTAAAGAACACAGTAAACAGTCTCAAACTATAAAATAATTGTTCCTTTCCGTTTACATAAAAGTTAGTCTCTCTAGTGAACCATGCATATGGTGACGGAACTGTATTCTGGTTTACCGTCTGCGGAGGAACTGAGCGGCAAAACCCTAGATGTTCAGTGCACGAGGCCGAACTGAACGAGCCTTGTATCGCGAGAGCCGTTCACGCGGGACAGTACATTTCACCTCCCCTCTTTCCCGCTTCCGCACAGCTGCCGCCATTGATCTCCCGTCCAAGTCTCTATGCCACGCCGCAGTCCACCCGAACTAAACCGATGGACCCCATGGAGATTGCGTCAGCCGCTACCGACGCCACGCCTAACATGGATATACCCTATGGGTGCACAACATTAGGATACCTGGTCCAGCCCAAGGAAGGCCCACGCAAGGACACACAACCCATGAAGATTTCGGGTGGCCCAAGCCCATGACGGTTTTGATTCCTTGGAGGACAAGTCTAGATTAGATAGAATTTCAAAGGGTATCAACCCTAATTTGTAACCGACTCGACCTGTCCCGAGACCTGGCCTATCTATATAAAGGCCAGGAGGGGACGGTGAGAAGGATCTCTCAACTCACCTCATACGCACCTCATGCTAGATTGCAACTACGCACCCCTGTAACCTTTGGTTCCGCCGTAATCAAGAGCAGACAAGCATGAGTAGGGTTTTTCCTCCGGGGGCCTGAACCTGGGTAAATCTTGTGTCCCTGTATTGCTTGTCTGTTAACCGCTCCGTGACTTCTAGCATCCCCATATTCTCCAAAACCCAAGTCCATAACAATGGGCATTGACGATATCGAACCTCGTCAATTGGCGCCGTCTGTGGGAAACGGGGACGTTGATCGTGCGGTCGTGACGGTTCCATCCGGAGCGATCTACGACTCATCGGCAACAGAGAGTCACCTCCTCTTCCGCGTCTTCGACTTCACCGCCCACTCACCGGCCACCCTGAAGGATTTCGAGTCCGTCGGCGACGGGCTCGAGATGCTGTTCGGGAGCTTCTGCTTCTAGGTAGGGCAGACCGACACCCTCCGCCTCCCAGAGCGGGTGCCACCACCATCCAACAGGCCCGCTTCGTGGGTCCCTTGCATCGGCCTGTTGCACGTGTCGACGCTGACAGACGATTTGGATGATGACAGCAGCTACAACTCTGATCTGTGCGGACCCCCTTCCGATGAAGGAACCTAAGGTTCCGGATCTGAAAGTTGCGGCAGCAACGACCCACTCCACGAGTGCTACCTATGCGTTGTCATCAACAATGGAGCGGACCCACTGCTGGGTTCGAGTGCCAATCCACCACCCAATCCCCCTCCCAACCCGCAAACTGGGAATGGAGGAAACGGGGCAAACCCACCTCATAGATCAAACAAAGGCGGCAATAGAGGCTATGAACAGATCAACCTCAACGAGGAAGGTTGGCGCCAAGCACGCGAAGCCGTGGCAGGCAACAAAATCCTACCTGTGGATGCCTCCCAAGATCTGCTGATGGCCTACCACCTCCTCCTAATTGAAGAGCACAACCGGCAGGTGAAGCTAGTGGAGGTGCTCGAAAAGCGCCAGAAGGCAGCTGCGGAATCCAGCGCGCGGCAAGCTGCGCTTTCCGCCGCTAACGGATCCACTTCACATGGAAACAACGCCAAAAAGTACCGCTCCCGCATGGAGCGCATGGACCCCGCCGCACGACGCGGAGTCACCAGGGCCCTCAACACGTCCTTCATGACGATGGACTCGCACGACAACGTCATGCCAAAAACGCCGCAGGCTGCGATCATGGCGGCCACCACCTATCTCGCGTCCAACCCACCTCCAGCGGGCGACTCGAAGAACGCAATGCATAAGTCTGCACTAACAGGCCTCGGACTCGTCGGAGCTGCGCTCCACGACAAAACTCCCGTGGATCCAAATAAAAAAGCTGCGGCCAAGTTCACTCGACGTCGCACACCCTCATCTGAGGAGTACGAGCACAACCTGCCCCGGTGCTGCAAGAGCCCACGGCACCGCAGCAGCAACTACGACGCTTGCAACGAGCTCACCCAACACAAGATCGAAAAATCACGAGCAAAAAGCGCGTGCTCAACTGAGTCTGAAGAGGAGGACGATGGAGAGCTATGTGGAGCTAGATGTGACGACTGTCTATGCACAGCCTGTTGGGAACCCCAAGAGCAAGGTGTGAAGCAGCGAGCAGCAAGTTTTCCCTGAGTAGAAACCGCGGTTATCGAACCATAAGGAGGAAGGAAAAGTCACACAGGTGTTGCAAGCAACACGGAGACCTGCACAACACAAACTCAAGACTTTTCCCCAACGAACAGTGAGGTTGTCAAGCTCACCGGTTTGCTGTAACAAAGGATTAAACGTATGGTGTGGAAGGTAATGGTTTGCAGCAAGTAAACAAGTAACAGTGGAAGATGTATCAATGGTAAATATTGGACCGTGGTCCATATTTCACTAGAGGATCTCTCCTTAGATAAACAACATGGCATGAATGATAAACAAATTACAGCAGGGAAATTGACAAGAACTGAGCAAGGCTTAATAATGCAATTACTAGTCAGAAAGATCCTATGAGGTTTGATTGGGCAATACAACAAGATACATAGACCGCCATCCAACTGCATCTATGACTAGAAGTACACCTTCAGGTTATCATCCGAACACCCTCCAGTATTAAGTTGCAAGCAATAGACAACTGCTTTAAGCAAAGTGTGTAAGGTAAACAGTCCACATGTTCCATGAACAAGAGACCGTTGTTTTCTCCCTAGTAGCAACAACACATCTACAACCGAAGATATTTCTGTCACTTCCCTTGGAAACTAGAGGCATGAACCCACTATCAAGCATAAATACCCCCTCTTGGAGTCACTCGCAACTACTTGGCCAAGATAGCTACTAACAACGGAGAGCATGCAAGATCACAAACAACACAGACATGACAGACAAAACCATTAATCAAACCAACATAATAATCTCAATATCCATCGGATCCCCGCAAACACAACATGCATGATTACAAATAGATTAGATCTTGATCATGAACGGAGCTCACAAGATCTATACATGAAAGCACAAAGGAGGAGATACAACCATCGAGCTACTACATGGACCCATAGTACAAGGTGGAACTACTCACGCATCATACCAGAGAGAAGGCCTCCAGGATGATCTCCCCTCTGGCAGGGTGCCTGGAACAACTTCAGATCCTCCCAATCTAGGGACGATGGTGGCGGCGGCTACAAACGGTTTCGTTGATATTTGATTGGGCGCTTAGGGTTTCTGCATCGGGGGCTTCTTATAAGAGAAGGGGGAGGCCGAGGAGGCGGCCTGGGTGGCCAAACCCTAGCCAGGCGTGGGGCTGGCCCACCCGCGCCTAGGGTGGGTCTGGCCCCCCTGGCTGGCCCCTCCGTCTCCCCTATGGATTTCTTGTTCCCCACGGAAAGTAATTGACTTTGACGTTTGCCCGTCCAATTACGAGAATATTTCTTTACTAACTTTTCTGAAATCAAAATAGCAAAAAACAGGCACCTGGCACTGTTTCAACTTGTTAATAGGTTAGTACTAGAAAACATGTAAAAAGCACCTCAAAGTGTAGACAAGCAAAAGCAAAGTAGATACAAAACAAGCATGGAGCATCAAAAATTAAAGATACGTTTCCAACGTATCAGCATCCCCAAGCTTAACTCCTGCTCGTCCTTGAGTAGGTAAGTGATAAAAAGAATAATTTTTGAGGTAACATGCACCCTCACAATAAAGATCCAACCATTTGCAAGCTGGGATCAAAGAACTCTAAACATGTGCATGAAAGATGTAGTTCTAACAATAGGACATAGGAACTATGCATGCAACATGACAAGCTACAAACAAAGATCATGAATAACATGCATTGAAAAACGTTTGTTTGTTTCACATGCATAAAACATAGCATAGTGGCAAGTAGCTTGTCCCTCATAGATTAGCAATATAGATGAATAGGACACCTGCAAAGTTCACAAGGGTGACTAGAAACAAATAGCACAAGAACAAGTAATAACACAATATGCATCAATTAATAAGCTTTGGAACACTACACACAGAATGACAATATGCTCTTTTAATGGTGCCTAAAGGTAGAAGGTGGAGACTCAATAGTGGTGGAAGAAAGGCCTTTTTTGTAGAGGAATCAGGGATTACAGGTTTCAAAAAGAGCTTCCAAAAATTATGGTACTTGTTAGCTTTCAGCCCTCATTGCCCCTATCATAAGCATCTTAAAGTGGTTAAGGTTAAAGTGACAAAGCTGGAGTATATGCTTGACGAAGTATAAGTTGGCAATCTCATGTCCCTTGAATACGAGGGCCACACCTCATGCATACTCAACTTTGGGTCCAGGTAAGTTCTTGTCACTGTAAGTATTTGCATATCATTGAGAACCGCTAACGAGGTACCCCTTTCACATGGTACAGGAGCTTTCCCATAACCAAAATGACAAGGAAAGCAAACAATGAGCATCTCAGCAATCTTTTTATTTACCATATGCATAGCTTTTTATTGAGGATGCTTCATAGATAGCTCATTATGGTGATGCTACAAGTTTCCACCATGATTAGGCATGGCTTAGGCTAGCGGCCCAGGCGTTTCTCTAACACAGGATACAAACTCCATGGACTTAAAAGTTCCCTCTTTATTTCACACCGGTGACATCCATAGACAAAAGAGCATGATATCAACTGAGTACAAAGTACAAGTGTAATGTTGAAAATGTTCCCCGTGTCAGCACAGTTCTGCTAATTCCAACTTATAAGTGCAAGCATATACAACAAAGTTGTCACAATGGTTCAAGTTTATTAGGGGCAAAGAATATAAAGTGTGCCATCAAGTTTGTGAGGGATTTAATCACTAAGTTTTCACATAACAAAATAGTTTTTAATTGGAAAATAGTTGAAAACAAGAATATACTTGGAATGGTGTAACACACCATGCATAGGAGTTTATAGTGGACACTTTGGAATAACTTGGTTTCTTTTTTGGAGTTGG
This sequence comes from Avena insularis, assembly GCA_023614405.1. Taxonomy (NCBI): domain Eukaryota; kingdom Viridiplantae; phylum Streptophyta; class Magnoliopsida; order Poales; family Poaceae; genus Avena; species Avena insularis. The sequence goes on along the minus strand of CM042687.1, from coordinate 234,611,017 downwards.
AAGCATGAGTAGAACTTACTCACACAAGTGGAGGCTAGCAAAATACTAGGAGCAACCAACTAAGAGAGCAATAATGGCCATAATCATGCAATGCAACAAAGCATACTAATCAAAGCAAAGAGTGGTACTACAAGTCAAGGGCTAAATGATCATACATGCTAATGGTGACTTTTCATAGTCATAACATGGTGTGAGCATGTGCCAAGTCAACGCAAGCAACGCATCAAAGGAGAATACCACAATACTATGCTTTTGCATGCTAAAACAACACATAATTTCTTCAAGGCACACTAAGAAATCCCAATTGTTTGGAACAAGACATGCTATAGAAATAATCACTAAGCATAATGCTAAAACAACACCTAGCATGTCATGATAAAGTCTAAGTCACAGTCAATGCAAGCTCCTCTTGCATTACAAGCAAGAACTTACTACTCCTTTCCAACACCAAGCATTACTTATTTGCAAAACAACACAGCGAGAACGAGGGTCCAAACTACTTTATTCAAGAAAACTAAACAACCTAAGCAAAGCAAACAAAAACTAAGACGCTCCAAGCACAACACAACTGTGCATGAAACAATAAAACGAGGTGTCTAGACAGACCTGAGCTTTTTATTGATGAAGAAGGGGATGCCTTGGGCATCCCCAAGCTTTGACGCTTGTACCTCTTGGATATTTCTTGGAGTGATACCATGGTGGAATCCCCAAGCTTGAGCTTTTGTCCATTCTTCATCTCATTGCATCATTCTCTCTCTACACCTGAAATTTTTCCTTCATATAAAACTTCACACAATCTTCATTAGCAATATTAGTGTATTCAAAAGATATTACACCACTTGAAAAGCTTTGGAACAACAAGGCTTTTCACTAAAAACACAAGATACTGTAGTAACTCCTTCAAAAAGCTCAATTCACCTAAAGAGAACTCAAAAAGGAATCAATAAGAAGCAAATGCAAATAATGGCAGAAACCTGTCAAAACAGGACAACGGGTAGAAACCGATTTTTTCGAACATCTTCTGTTGCTCAAATCAAAAAGTCTTGAACTAACGAAAGTTATCTAACATACTGGGGGATTTATTCATAAATTGTGAGGTCAATCCGAGTTATAGATCCTCCTCACGAATTTTTTTGGTGGAGGACAGAAATCTGTTTCGGGACAGCAACTCCCCAAATCTTATTTCCCTCTCATTAGAGGTCATTATTCGCACAAAAAGCAAAAAAAAGGATAAGGAGAGGTCATTACTGAAGTAATAATTTCCAAGACTCAAGGAAACTCTTGGGTTATCTCCCAACAAGTACTTTTCTATAACGCCTTTAAGTTAGGCACAAGAAGCAAGAAGAATCAAGTATTTTCAAATGAAGAAGCATTCACATCAAACCTTGCTTTCAAAGGAGTAGAAAAAAGCAGCTTCTCTCTCCTCATAGGGAAGTGTTCAATACCTTTCTTGAATGGAAAATGATATTTAATGGTTCCTTCTTTCATATCAATGATGGCACCAACTTTTCTAAGAAAAGGTCTTCCCAATGTAATAGGACAAGAAGCATTGTATTCAACATCCAAAACATAGAATCAACAGGGACATAAGAATTGTTAACCATAATGAGAACATCATTAATACTCCCCATGATTTTCTTCTTAGCATTATCATTGAGTGGGACATCCAAATAACAATCTTCCAAATGTGGCAAATCAAGCATTTCATAAATCTTCCTAGGCATAATAGAGACACTAGAACCAAGATCACATGAAGCTTTGAGGTCAAAGTCATTCACTTGCATATTAATAATGGGTTCCCAACTATCTTCTACTTTCCTAGGAGTAGAAGCTTTTTGTTTTAGCTTCTCTTCCTTAATCTTAACAAGAGCATCTGTAATGTGTTTGGTAAAGGCAACATGCATATCACTAGAATCAAGACTTCTAGCAAGCTTTTGCAGGAACATAATCACTTTAGAAATATTGCACCCATCAATATCAAAGTCAAACTTAGCATCACTAGTAGTAGGCTCAATAGGCTTAGGCATAGTAGGAGCAGGAATAGGGACTACTTGTGGTTTAGTGGTGATGGTGCGCACACTATTGTTTCTATCAATTTCAACTTCCCTTTCCCACTTAGCATGAAGTTGAGATAATAGCCTAACATTTTCATCAATAGTAACTTGTATGGAATGAGCATTAGCAAAAGTGTTTTCCATAGTTTCAGGTTTAGCAGCCATTTTATTAACCAAGGAAGACTGAGCTTCAGACAAAGAGGATATATTTTTCTCAACAGTTAAAAGATTTTCCTCTATAGTCTTATTGAAAGTGGTTTGCTTACTAATAAAGTCTTTGAGCATGACTTCAAGTTCAGAGGGGGCACTTCTAGCATTATTGTAAGAGTTTCCATAGGAATTGCCATTATTAGGAGGATAAGGCCTATAATTGTTGTTGCTACCAAAATTGTTCCTATAGGCATTGTTGTTGAAATTGTTGTTTCTAATGAAGTTCACATCAACTTTCTCTTCTTGAGAAACCAAAGAGGCTAAGGGATCACTATTAGGATCTAAAGGAGCTTTCCCATTAACAAGCATAGCCATAATAACATCAATCTTTTCACTCAAAGAGGAAGTTTCCTCAACAGAATTTACCTTCTTACCATGTGGAGCTCTCTCAAGTTGCCATTCAGAGTAGTTAACCATCATATCATCAAGGAGCCTTGTTGTAGCACCCAAAGTGAGGCCCATAAAGGTACCTCCAGCAGCTGAATCCAACAAATTTCTTGAGGAGAAGTTCAAACCTGCATAAAAGTCTGGATAATCATCCAAGCAGTGAGTCCGTGAGTAGGGCAATTTTTAACCAAAGATTTCATTCTTTCCCAAGCTGGAGCAACATGTTCACTATCAAGTTGTTTAAATTTCATAATGTCACTTCTCATGGATATAATCTTAGCAGGAGGATAGTACTTTCAAATAAAAGAATCTTTGCACTTAGTCCAAGAATCAATACTATTTTTATGCAAAGATAGCAACCATTCTTTAGCTTTTCCTCTCAAGGAGAAAGGAAAAAGCTTGAGATTAATAATATCTCCATCTACATCCTTATACTTTTGCATCTCACAAAGTTCAACAAAGCTATTAAGATGGGCAGCAGGATCATCAGTACCAGCACCAGAAAATTGCTCTCTCATCACAAGATTCAACAAAGCAGGCTTAATTTCAAAAAAGGTAGCATCAGGAGCAGGTGGAGCCATAGGAGTGCTTAGGAAATCATTCTTGTTGGTGCTAGTGAAGTCACACAACTTGGTGTTCTCAGTAGAGTTCATTTTGGCAAAGGTGGGCATGCCAAAAATAGCAAAAGCAGCTTGAGCAGGAACTAATTTTTTTTGTGTTTTTTGAAAAGAGGCAAACCTAACCAAGAAAAAGAAGCAAAGCAAACTAGAAACAAAGTAAAGAGAAAGTAAGTGAAGGACTCCCCTTGTGAAGACGTCCTTGACCTCCCCGGCAACGGTGCCAAAAAAGCTTGACGACTGTCTACGCAGAGCCCGTTGGGAACCCCAAGAGCAAGGAGTGAAGCAGCAAGCAGCAAGTTTTCCCTCAGTAGAAACCAAGGTTACCGAACCAAAAGGAGGAACAAAAAGTCACCCAGGTGTTGCAAGCAACACGGAGACCTGCACAACACAAACTCAAGACTTCGCCCCAACGAACAGTGAGGTTGTCAAGATCACCGGTTTGCTGTAACAAAGTAAACGTATGGTGTGGAAGGTATCGGTTTGCAGCATGTAAACAAGTAACAGTGGAAGATGTATCAATGGTAAAGATTGGACCGGGGTCCATAGTTCACAAAAGGTGCTCTCCTTAGATAAACAACATGGCATGAAGGGTAAACAAATTACAGTAGGGCAATTGACAGGAACTGAGCAAGGAATAATAATGCAATTACTAGTCAGAAAGATCCTATGAGGTTTGATTGGGAAATACAACAAGATACATAGACCACCATCCAACTGCATCTATGACTAGAAGTCCACCTTCAGGTTATCATCCGAACCCCCTCTAGTATTAAATTGCAAGCAACAAACAACTGCTTTAAGCAAAGTGTGTAAGGTAAATAGTCCACATGTTCCATGAACAAGAGACTGTTGTTTTCTCCCTAGTAGCAACAACACATCTACAACCGAAGAGATTTCTGTCACTTCCCTTGGAAACTAGAGGCATGAACCCACTATCGAGCATAAAGACCCCCTCTTGGAGTCACTAGCAACTACTTGGCCAAGATAGCTACTAACAACGGAGAACATCCAAGATCACAAACAACACAGACATGATAGAATCATAAAGACAAAACCATTAATCAAACCAACATAATAATCTCAATATCCATCGGATCCCCGCAAACACAACATGCATGATTACAAATAGATTAGATCTTGATCATGAACGGAGCTCACAAGATCTATACATGAAAGCACAAAGAGGAGATACAACCATCTTGCTACTACATGGAACCATAGTCCAAGGTGGAACTACTCACGCATCATACCAGAGAGAAGGCCTCTTGGATGATCTCCCCTCGGGCATGGTGCCGACAAGAACTTCAGATCCCCCGATCTAGGGACGATGGTGGCGGCGGCTACAGACGGTTTCGTGGATATTTGATCGGGTGCTTAGGGTTTCTGCATCGGGGGCTTCTTATAGGCGGGGAGGCCGAGGAGGCGGCCTGGGTGGCCAAACCCTAGCCAGGCATGGGGCTGGGCCCACCCACGCCTGGGGTGGGTCTGGCCCCCCTGGCTGGCCCCTCCGGCTCCACTCTGGACTTCTTGTTCCCCACGGAAAGTAATTGACTTTGACGTTTGTCCCGTCCAATTCCGAGAATATTTCTTTACTAACTTTTCTGAAACCAAAAACAACAGAAAACAGGCATCTGGCACTGTTGCAACTTGTTAATAGTTAGTACTAGAAAACATGTAAAAAGCACCTCAAAGTGTATACAAGCAAAGCAAAGTAGATACAAAACAAGCATGGAGCATCAAAAATTATATATACATTTCCAATGTATCAAGATGCTTCAACAGATCCGTTCGGCAAACGCGGATGCCGAAAAATTTCAAGCTCCCTTCGGACAATCCGAAGTTTGATGGCACGCAGGAACCCAAAGGCTTGGCTCGACGATCATCTGTCATCGGTCAAGCTCCACGACGGAAACAAGAACACCGCCCTACAATTCCTTCAGCTGCAGCTGACAGGCCGGCCATGGTCTGGCTTAGTAGCCTATCCTCCGGCTCCATCCGAAGCTGGGAAGAGCTGGCGTATAGCTTCATCCGCAACTTCAAGGGCACCAGTAAGAGGCCAGCCTCAATTAAAGAGCTATGGGCCTGCGCCCAACGGGCCAACGAGTCCATCCGCTCGTACATACTATGCTGGTCCCACATCAAGAACTCCACCGCACATATCTCCGAAGAAAGAGCAATCGACGCCTTCATGGACGGTGCCAGGCACCCAGATTTAAAGGAGGAGCTCGGGCGCGTCAAGCCCAAGGCACTCGACCACCTCATGGACATTGCCAACCGATGGGCAGATGGCGAGGATTCCGTCAACCGAGCGCATTTGGATGACGAAGACGACTACGGCTGCAGGCGCGAACGCCGCAGCAAGAGAAGATCGCGTGTCTACGATGATCCCGACGGAGTTGACATGGTTGTGGCTGGATAAGCCGATCGACGCGATGAAGGCAACCGCAAAAACGGATACGGTGGCAGCAATTACTGTGACGGCGGATGACCCACGCAAACATGGCAACATCACAACTGCGATGACGAGCCTTCGGCATACGACAACCAGTCTGGTCCCTATACCATGCACTTCTACATCGACAAACAAGATGGTAAGAAGAAGGCCAACCACATTGATACGTCCAAAACATATCTACTTTCTCGAACACTTTGCTATTATTTCTCCTCTAAACTTGTGTGATTTGGATACAACTAACATGGACTAACGCTATTTTCAGCAGAATTACCTTGGTGTCTTGTTTTTCTGCAGAAAATAAACTATCAGGAAAAATACCGAAAAATATACCAAAAATAATTTTTCACCAGAAGATCCACGGAGCCAGAAGACGATACTGAGCGGAGGCCTGGGGGCCTACACCCATGCCAGGAACGGGCCCACCACAGGCCGCGCCTGGGGGTGCAGCCACCCCAGGCACCCCCTCGACCTCCCTCTGCGCCTATAAGTTTCCTTTCGACCTAAAAACCGAGGGGGTTCGATAGTTTTCCAGAAAGAGTTCCGCTACGCCGCCGCCACCAGAAACCAAGATTCGGATCTAGAAACTCCGTTCTGGCACCCTGCCGGGACGGGGAATTTGGAGAGGATCATCGCCATCGTCATCACTAACGCATCTCCATCAACCACCGATGTTTCTCTCATCCATGAGTGAGTAATCCCCTGCTGTCGGTTCGGGGATGGTAGGGATTGGATGAGTGCCATGATCTCATATCTGAACTTATTATTAAATCATTATGATAGTATTGTTTGTGGTCTTATATGGAAGTTGTGTACACATATCATTGTCCGCATCCAAAGGACCCAAAGTGACAATAATTGGGACAACCAGATGGGATGGTTGTGGTGTGAGGATCACATGTGTTCATCGAGTGTTAATGCTTTACTTCTGTGCTCTATTAAAAGAAGCACCTTATTTGTCAGTAGTTCCCTAGAGGCCCCGCTGCCACGGGCTGGTTGGACAGAAGAGGTTATGCAAGTTCTCATTGCGAGCACGTATGACTATATATGGAGCACATGCCTAGGATTGTTTAGTACTTGGATGCTTGTTATTATTTATCCGCAATGCCCTAGATATTAATATGTTTATACTAGTCCATGCAACGCCCGTCCATCCATCCCTATGCCTACCACACTCGAATCCCACTAATACCATTACTGTTACTATTGCTACTGTTTCACTGTTGCTGTTGCTTTACTGTTGCTACTACCAAACTGTTGCTACTGATAAACTTCTGTGAGCAAAAACTATTTCCAGGTGCAGCTGAACTGACAACTCAGTTGTTAAGGCTTGCAAGTATTTTTTGGCTCCTCTTGTGTCGAATCAATAAATTGGGTAATACTACCCGCGAAGACTGTTGCGATCCCCTATACTTGTGGTTCATCAAGACTATTTTCTGGTACCGTTGCCGGGGAGCATAGCTTTATTTGTAAGTTCACTTGGATCTATTATTGTTCACTTCTACTCCTTTCATCATGGTGAAGCCTCGTGATGGAAAGTTCCCTATTTTACCATCCACTACAAGAAGAGGTACAATCTTAAACACCTCAGCTGCTCTTGATTCACCGTCTGTTATAAGTAAGCTTGTTACACCACCACCACATACACATGCTACACACACTGCTACTACTGCTCAGTCTGAAACTGCTTTTGATACTCATGATGTTACTTCTACTGTGCTTGATGCGAGTGGTTCATTAGGTCCTTTTCTAGATTCTACTATGGCTAGTCTAGGAAATACCGAAACTCCTAGTGAAGACACTATTACACCTGTTAGCTCACCTGAGTCTAGTGAGAGTTATGATATAAATGATGGTTACATTGAGTTCACTTATGATTTTGTTGAAGAGTGCTGAAACACACATGGTACTAGTGCTATTAAGAGTCTCCTTTCTAGACGTACTATTATGCCTAAGTTGTCCTGTAATCCTAAGTTTGCCAATTCTCCCATAGATATTAAAGATAAAGATTATGATTTCTCTCTTGATTTATCTTATTTAGATATTGTTGAGAAAGAACCTTTCTGTGGGACTGAAAATGAGAGTGCTATGGCTTATATGAATGAGCTTTCTACTATGAGTGCTTTGTTCTCTGATGATTTTAAGATGCGCAAGTACTTTGTTACTAAGATCTTCCCTTTTTCACTAAAAGGAGAAGCTAGGGCTTGGTTTAATAGATTACCTCATGGTTCCATTGATAGCCCTGATTTCTTGATTGCTTCTTTCTTCCAAAAATATTTTCCTCCTAGTGCTATACATGCTGCTTTGCAGAGACTTTTTGATTTTAAACAGGGAGAACAAGAGAAATTGCCTGAGTCATGGACAAGGTTCTTTGCCTTGATTCATGCACATCCTGGATGTCCATTGCCTAAAAATGAGCTTCTTGATATTTATTATAATGGACTAACTGATGATTCTAGGACCTACCTAGATAGCTTTGCTGATTGTGTTTTCAGGAAAAGAACTCCTACAGATGCTGAAGAATTAATGGCTAAGATAAGCAAGAATTATGATGATTGGACTTCAACTGAGCTGAATACACCTGAGCCTATTACTCCTGAACCAGTTCCAACACCAACAACAAAGAAGAGGGGAGTTATTGCATTAAATGATCAAGTGATGAAGGAAGCTAAGAAGTGTCTAAAGGAGAAAGGTATTAGAGCTAAAGATGTGAAGAATCTACCTCCTATAGAAGAATTATGTAAGACAATTCCCCACTCATCCACTATTGAGGTACACTCTCTCCAAAAATTTGATGAAGGTGATATTCCATATGGTAAGCCTCCTGATCAATGTTTAGAGGAACTTGACACATTTATTGTTAAACAAGGGTATTTTAATAAACAAGTTCAGAATCATTTATTGGATAACTCTAGAGCTATTAATGAGTTGAAAAATATTGTAGAAAGAACTTCTAATGATATTAAAATGCTTTGTGAACACTTTCAAATGGTTCAAACCCAACTTGATCAACTTGCTAAGGTACAAAAGGATATGCTAGTTAATGCTTCAGGAGATAAACATGCTTATGGAATTAGAACTAGGAGTGGTATAGCTACTCAAGATCCTTTATATCCTGAAGGACACCCTAAAAGAATTGAGCAGGACTCCCAATAAGGTGAGAGTAGTGGTAGTCCTCGTAAGAGAAAGAAAAAGAAACATAAGATAGTTGAGGAACCACTTGAACCTGGTGTAGATCCTAATAGTATATCTGTCTCTGATGCTGAAACTGAGAGTGGTAATGATAAAAATGAGTCTCCTGATAAGAAGGAAGGTGAGGAAGAACCTGAGAAGCACACTAAGAACACTAGGTACACAAAGGAAGATTTTATTGCTAATAAACATGGTAAAGAGAGAACCTTGGGTGCAGAAACCTATGCCTTTTCCAGGTAAGAAACACAAGTCAAAGGAGGAAGAACACTACAACAAGTTTTGTGAGTGGATGAAACCTTTATTTTTGCAAATTCGTTTGACTGATGCTATTAAGTTGCCTCCTTATTCAAATTATATGAAGGATATTGTCTCTAATAAAAGGAAGATTCCTAATGAGGAGATTTCTACTTTGTTTGCCAATTACTCCTTCAATGGTAAGGTTCCAAAGAAACTTGGTGATCCAGGTATACCAACTATTCCTTGCGCTATTAAGAATAATTATGTTAGAACTGCTTTATGTGATTTGGGAGCTGGAGTTAGTGTTATGCCTTTTTCTCTCTACAAGAGACTCCAGCTAGAAAAGTTGATACCAACTGATATATCTTTGCAAATGGCTGATAAGTCAACTATTAATCATGTTGGTATATGTGAGGATGTTCCTGTCCAAGTGGCTCATAATTGCATGGTTCTAACTAATTTTGTTGTGCTTGAGATGCCTGAAGATGATAATATGTCTATTATTCTTGGGAGACCTTTTCTTAATACTGCAGGTGATTTCATCAATTGTAATCAAGTAAAATTAACATTCAATATTAATGACAAAGAGCATACTGTCTATTTCCCCAAGAAGGTTGCTAAAAGCTATTGTCTGAATTCCATTGAAAATATTGAGAGCATCCAGGTTGGAGAAATATATTGTCCCATTCCACTAGAAAATTTTGAAACTATTATGATTGGGACCATTGCTATCAAGTATGAGGTAACATAATCACCTTGTGGAATGCAAAGTTTTGTTTCATATAAGATTGTTCTGGTAACAAGACTTGATCAACCTTGTAAACAAAAGGATTTTAATGAACAAAATAATGTTTTCACTATAGTTATACTTGCTTTCTTTTATTTTTCTCCTTTCCAAGCTTCACTCTTCGTTGTGCCTAACTTAAAGGCGTTAAAGAAAAGTAATTGTTGGGACATAACCCAAGAGTTTTCTTGAGTCTTAGAAGTTATTACTTCAGTAATAACCTCTCCTTATCTTTTTTGTTTGATTTTTGTGCCAAGAATGACCTCTAATGAGAGGGAAGTAAGATTTGAGGGGTTGCTGTCCCGAAACACATTTTTGTGCTCCACCATAAAACTTCGAGAGGAGTCTCTGTAAGTAGGATTGAACTGAAAATTTACGAATAAATCCCCCAGTATGTTAGATAACTTTCGTTAGTTCAACACTTTTTTATTTGAGCAATAGAAGATCTTCGAAAAAATCAGTTTCTACCTGCTGGTCTGTTTTGACAGATTTCTGCCATTATTTGCATTTGCTTCTTATTGATTCCTTTTTTGGGTTTTTTTGGGAAATTGAGCTTTTTGAAGGAGTTGATACAGTAGATTGTATTTTTAGTGAAAGTTTTTCTGTTCTAAAGCTAAACCCACAGGTCTATTATCTTTTGAATGCACTAATGTTGCTAATGAAGCTTGTGTGAAGTTTTGTATGAAGGAAAATTTTCAGGTGTAAGGAAAGAATGATGTAATGAGTTGAAAAATGGACAAAAGCTCAAGCTTGGGGGGAGCCACCCCGTGTCACCCCAAGAAATATTCAAGAGGTACAAGCGTCAAAGCTTGGGGGTGCCCAATGCATCCCCTTCTTCATCAATAAAAATCTCAGATCTTTCTAGACACTTCATTTTTATTGTTTCATGCACAGTTGTGTTGTTCTTGGAGCGTCTTAGTTTTTGTTCTTGGTTTTATTTTGCTTTGTTTGTTTTTTGCTTTGTTTGATTATTTTAAAAAATCGAAAACACCAAAAATATTTGTTGTTGTTCTTTGGTTTTGTGAGTTCTTTGCAGGGTTCAGCCGTCATCAGTGGATTTTGGTTTCATGTTATTATTCAAGTCACACAAGTGAATGGTAATAATGAAGATTAAGACAACTTGAGGTGTGTAAGAAGCTGGTAACTAACTCTATTTTATTTCATTTTTGTACATATACTCATCATTGTGAGCATGCTTAGTCTGTTCATTGTAAGGTGTATGTTACTAATGGATGCTTAGTTTGCTAATAGTTTGTAGCATGTCATATGAATGTTTGCTTGCATTGTTTTATTCATATTTTGGTATGATATTGTGGTATCCTCCTCTGACTGTTCATATGAATGTACTTGGCACATGCTCACGCATGCATATGACTAATCAATAGTAAATAAGCCTTGATGAATTATTTTGCCTAAGAGTTCTTGTATCACTTTCATGCCATAATTAGTCCTGTTTTGCTGCAAGCATGATTATGATAGCTATTGCTCTCTCGTTTGTCGCTCTCTCTCTCTCTCTCTCTCTCTCTCTCTTGCTAGCCTCCACTTGCACTGAGTATGAGCTCTACCTGTGTTTCCAACTCCCTAAAACCAATATTGCCAGTTGTGTCCACCATACCTACCTATTAGCATCATTTGATATTTCGGTGCATATTCCATATTCCGTGTTTTCTTCCAAATAAAATGTTTGTCTGTTTTGAGAAAGTTAGTTAGTAAATCTCTCACGAACTTGATGGCACACTTTATTCCTTGCGCTTAATAATCTTGAACAATTGTGACCTCTCCATGAAAGTTATATGCTTGCAAATTATATGCTGGGAGTCAGCAGCACCGTGCTGTCACGGGAACGCTTTCAACACTTTTTGGATATCTCATCCAGTTGATACCTTGCTCTTTTGTTTACGGATGTCGACGATGTGAAATAAAAGGGGAGGTTGTGAGTTCATGGAGTCTATACATTGTGTTAGAGAAACGCCTGGGCCGCTAGCCTAACATGCCTAATCATGGTGGAAACTTGCAGCATCACCATAATGAGCATTTATGAAGCATCCTCAATAAAAAGCTATACACATAGTAAATAAAAAGATTACTGAGATGCTCATTGTCTTCTTGCCTTGTCATTTTGATCACGGGATAGCTCCTGTATCATGTGCAAGGGGTACCCCGTTGGCGGTTCTCTATGATATGCATGTATTTACAATGACAAGAACTTTTAGGTGACCAAAGTTGAGTAGCATGCAGAGCGGCCCTCGTACTTAAGGGACTTGGGATTTCCAGTCTATGGTCTGTCAAGCATATGATTTAGAGTGGACCTCACGTTCACCTTAACCACATGAATATGCCTATGATAGGGGCAATGAGAGCTCAAAGCTAATGAGTACCTTCCTTTCAACATTTGGAAGCCTTTCAAACTTTCCAAAAACCATTTTCACAACTTTGTTGAGTCACCACTTATTCTATGAGCACCTTCTTGAGAGCATAGTTGTCATTCTTGTGTTTGTTCCAAAACTTGGTTAATTATGTCAAGACTTTGATGCTTGTATCTCTGATATCTTTATCTCTAGTCATCACTTGAACTTCAGAGGTGCCTTGGCATTTATATTGTGCTCTTCAAACAAAGGCAAGCTAGATACCTTATTATGAGCATTGAAATGTTGCTTATGTTTATGTTTCATGCTACTTATTATTATTGAGTTGGTTTCTCTTCATAGCTTGCAATGACTATTGAGTAGACTTAGTTGCATACTCTTTATTATGAATTGTCTAAGCATCTACTCCTATGTTGAGAATATATACATCATGTGAAGCAAATGTGTTCATGAAAGTTCTTTTATCGCACTTAGTTGTCAACTGAATTGCTTGAGGACAAGCAATAAGCTAAGCTTGGGGGGAGTTGATACGTCCAAAACGTATCTACTTTCTCGAACACTTTGCTATTGTTTCTCCTCTAAAATTGTGTGATTTGGATACAACTAACACAGACTGACGTTGTTTTCAGCAGAATTACCTTGGTGTCTTGTTTTTGTGCAGAAAATGAACTATCAGGAAAAATCCTGGAAAATATGCCAAAAATTATATTTCACCAGAAGATCCATGGAGCCAGAAGACGATACGAAGAGGAGGACTGGGGGGCCCACACACCCAGTGCGCTGGCCCACCATCGGCGCTGGGGGTGCAGCCACCCCAGGCACCCCCTCGGCCTCCCTCTGCGCCTATAAGTTGATTTTCGACCTAAAAACCGAGGGGGGTTCGATAGTTTTCCAGAAAGAGTTCTGCTACGCCACCGCCACCAGAAACCAAGATTCGGATCCAGAAACTCCGTTTTGGCACCCTGGTGGGATGGGGAATTTGGAGAGGATCATTGCCATCGTCATCACCAACGCATCTCCATCAACCACAGATGTTTCTCTCATCAATGAGTGAGTAATCCCCCATTGTAGGCTTGGGGATGGTAGGGATTGTATGAGTTCTATCATGTAATCGAATAAGATCTGTTAGGGCATAGTGCCTAGTATCTCTATTACTTCTATTTGACTTTGTTGCAACTTGTTGTGCTTAATGCTTGTCACTAGGGCCCGAGTGCCATGATCTCAGATCTGAACTTATTATTGAATCATTATGATAGTATTGTTTGTGGTATTATCTGCAAGTTGTGTACACATATCATTGTCCGGATCCAAAGGCCCCAAAGTGACAATAATTGGGACAACCGGAGGGGATGGATGTGGTGTGAGGATCACATGTGTTCACGGAGTGTTAATGTTTTTCTCCGGTGCTCTATTAAAAGGAGCACCTTAATTGCCAGAAGTTCCCTAGAGGCCCCGCTAACACGGGCTGGATGGACATAAGATGTTGTGCAAGTTCTCATTGCGAGCATGTATGACTATATATGGAGCACATGCCTAGGATTGTTTAGTACTTGGATGCTTGTTATTACTTATATGCAATGCCCTAGATCTTGAAGTTATATGTTTAGACTCGTACATGCAACGCCCGTCCATCCATCCCTATGCCTACCGCACTCGAATCCCACTATTATCGTTACTGTCACTATTGCTACTGTGTCACTGTTGTTGTTGATTTACTATTGCTACTACCAAACTGTTGCTACTGATAAACTTCTGTGAGCAAGAACTATTTCTAGGTGCAGCTGAACTGACAACTCAGTTGTTAAGGCTTGCAAGTATTCTTTGGATCCCCTTGTGTCGAATCAATAAATTGGGTAATACTACCTGTGAAGACTATTGCGATCCCCTATACTTGTTGGTCATCACACATGCTCAAGGACTGCCGAGAGTTTCAGAAACTCAGCGAGGGCCTCACCCAAATGCGGCGCCAGACCGTGAACCCTGGATTCGGACCCGAACCTGCACCAAGTGCCATCGCCCACGGATCTCCTCCACCACCAACCGTCGGACCGTCGCAACCGCCGGTCGCACCAGCACCAAATAACGGTGTAGGTGGGTACCCACCACCAAACGAGTCCCTGATGATCCAGAAGGGGCCCCCAACCAACATGGTGCATATGAAGATCACCCGCTAGGTCAGCTTGGCCGTGTCCTCTCCACCAGCCATACCTGAGTACCTCAGCGGCTCGGAGTCCCGCATCACATTCGATCGTTCGTATCACCCACGCTAGATACCTTGCCCAGGTCATGCTGCCCTAGTGCTCGAGGTCCAAATCGGAGGATTCGAAATGAGCCGCGTCTTCATGGACGGCGGCAGAGGCATCAACCTGATGTTTAGTGATGCGGATCCCACTGTGCAGCCTGGAGTAGTCAAACACGACGTTCCATGGCATAGTCTCAGGGAAGGGCATATACCCCCTTGGCAAGATATGGCTTGACGTCATCTTCGGCCAGCCCAAAAACTTCAGACGCGAATGTCTAGAGTTTGAAGTGGTGGACTGGCCATCACAATACCACGCCATCCTCGACCGCTGGCATTCGCAATATTCTTGGCAGTACCGCACTATGCGCACCTGCTACTGAAGATGCCAGGACCTAGGGGCATCATCACCGTCAAGGGAAGCTTCACCAGGTCCGATAGCTGCAATAGAGACTTCAACAGAATCTCTCAGTCGTTCGGCATGCAGGAGGAGATCACGAGGCTCGGAGGTGATGTACAACGGGCACCCCGGTACCGTGCAAACGCACCTGATATGTCGTTCGACTCCACGATCAACACGAAGAAGGTGCAGGTCCACCCAACGGACGCCTCCAAGACGGAGTTGATCGCCAACAATGTCAGTCCCGCATAGGAAAGTGCGGTCGTCGAATTCCTCCATGAGTGTTGGGAAATTTTCGCCTGGTGTCCTGCGGACATGCCAGGAGTTCCCAGAGAATTTGTCGAGCATGCACGCAATATGTTTTCGGATGCGAAGTCAGTCAAGTAGTAGATTCCTCGATTGTTGGAGCCAAGAGCCGAAGTCGTTGGAATCGAAGTCAACAGACTGCTCAATGCCAACTTCATCAGGGAAATAAAAGAAAGCGAGTGGCTGGCCAACACCATGCTGGTACCCAAAAAGGACACGGACATCCTGCGGATGTGCGTGGACTTCATATCGCTCAACAAGCACTGTTCGAAGGACCACTTACCTCTACCAAGGATTGATCAAATCATCGACTCCTCTGTAGGTTGCGAGAAGCTCTGCTTCCTCTACGCCTACTCAGGCAACAACCAAATTCGACTGAAGGTCGAATATTATGAGAAAACGACGTTCATCACACCGTTCGGAGTGTTCTGCTACAACAAAATGCCCTTCGAGCTGAAGAACGTGGGCGGAACGTACCAGAGGTGCATGCAGGCATGCTTAAAAAGCCAGATCGGGCACAACATCCAGGTCTATGTTGACGACATAGTAATCAAGACCAGGGAGGCCAAGACGCTGATTGACGATCTCCGCAAGATGTTCGATAACCTTGATCACTACAAGATCAAGCTAAATCCAGACAAGTGTGCCTTCGGCGTCCCATCTGCTAGTTACTCGGCTACTTCATCTCCCAACGGGGGATCGAGGCAAATCCGAAGAAAATCAGGGCCATACTGGCCATGGAGAAGCCAAAGAACCTCAAAGGAGTCCAGCAGCTAGCCGGGTGAATCACGGCGCTAAGCAGATTCATCGGCCAAATGGGAGAAAAGGCCCTCCCTTTCTATCAGCTGCTATGCAAGACGGACAAATTCGAGTGGACACCCGAAGCAGACGACACGTTTGAGGACCTCAAGCGGTTGCTTTCCACCTCGCCTGTCCTGGTCACGCCGAAGGAACGGGAGCCTTTGCTGCTATACATTGTAGCCACACATCAGGTGGTCAGCACCATACTCGTGATCAAGTGACCCGAAGATGGCAAGACCCACGGGGTCCAACGCCTAATCTACTACCTCAACGAGGTACTGACCCCGACAAAGCAGAGGTACCCTCACTACCAGAAGCTCGCCTACGGCATATTTATGACGGCGCGTCGGCTGAGCCACTACATCCAGGAGCATCAGATCATGGTAGTCAATGATGCCCCGCTATCGAACATCCTGAACAACCCCGAAGCCACGGGGCGCATAGCCTTATGGGGCATCAAATTGTCCCCTCTAGACATAATCTAAGATCGGCGCACCGCCATCAAGTCTCAGGTCCTCCTTGACTTCCTCGTCCACTGGATGGAACTCGAGCTGACGGATATGTCGTAGTCCTGGACGATGCACTTTGACGGCTCCAAGTGCGAGGCTGGAGCCGGGGCCGGCGTCATACTGACGTCCCCTCAAGGTGACAAGATGAAGTACGTCCTCCAGATGAAATTTCGCGCCTCCAACAACGAGGCCAAATACGAGGCCCTCATCCACGACATGAGGATGGCCAAGGTCTACGGCGCAACACGCCTTGTCATCTACGGTGACTCAAACCTTGTCGTGCAGCAGACGCTGAATGAGTGCGATGCCCACAGCGCCAACATGATCGCCTACCGTGCACTCTACAACTCACTCGAAGGGGACTTCGACAGCTGCGAACTTCGGCACGTCGGCAGGGAAAGCAACGAAGAGGCTGACATGCTCGCCAACATTGGCTCCACCTACTCACGTGTGCCACCAGGAGTGTTCCTCGAACAAATCCGCGTACCCTCCATCAAGAGAAAATTCCCAAAAGGCTCAGCCGAAGAAGCAGAGCACTCGGGGGCTGCGCTACCTGAATGCCAGGAAGGACCCGAGCTAGTCAGCCTGATGCAGGTCATGGCGGTTGAAGAAACATGGACGCAACCGTACCTTCGGTACCTGATAAACAATCAACTTCCTGATGACCCGATAGATGACCGGCGCATTTCTCACTGCTCAAAAGCCTTCACCATCATCAATGGCAAGCTGTACAACCGCAACATTTCGGGTGTGCTCTAATAATGCATCACCATTGGTGACGGCAAAAGCATCCTCCAAGATATCCATGAGGGTATCTGCGGACATCATGCAGGCAGCCGCGCCCTAGTCGCCAAAGCTCTACGAGCTGGGTTCTATTGGCCAACCACCATGAACGACGCCAAGGACATCGTCCAGAGGTGCAACGCCTGTCAGAGGTACGCGGACAAGCCACACGCGCCAAGATCCGAGCTGAGGCCTATACATCTGGTCTGGCCCTTCTCCCAGTGGGGCCTCGACATGATCGGCAAACTGCCAAAGTCCTCGCCGGGAGGTCACGTCTTCCTCCTGGTAGCAGTCGACAAATTCTCCAAGTGATCGAGGCCATGCCTGTCACCAACCAAAGCGGCAAAACTGCCATCAAGTTTTTCGAGTCAATCATCTACAGGTTCGGCGTGCCACATAGCATCATAACAGACAACGGATCAAACTTCATCTCGAAGGAATTTCGAGATTTCTGCGGGAAACTTGGCATCAACATATCATACGCCTCCGTGGCACACCCGCAGACCAACGGGCAGGTCGATAAGGCCAACGGCCTCATAGGCAATGGCATCAAGAAGCGCCTACTATGCCCACTCGAAAGGCTTGCAGGAGCGTGGGCAGACGAGCTACCCTCGGTTCTCTGGAGCCTTCGCACAACTCCAAACAGCTCAACTGGCTACACGCCTTTCTTCATGGTGCATGGAGCCGAAGCCGTGCTACCCGCCGAGGTACGCCACAAGGCCCCACGGGTCATCACTTAGAGCGAAGCCAAATCATCGGCATCACTCAAAGACGCCGTCAACACACTTGACGAGGCATACGACTTCGCCGTGGCTCGCTCAGCGGTTTATTAGCAGAGCCTCCGCAACTCAAGCAAGAAGGGCACAAGAAGCTTGAGTCACCACAGGAAGGACCCTACATTGTCACCGAAGTCATCCTGGTGGCGCCTACACTCATGGACGCCGTGATCAGTCAAATACTCCAACCCACACGCGTTGCAGTGCGATGCTTCTACCCTTAGTTACCTTTTATTTTCAATAAGGCTATTCAGCCAAGGCTACTCAGCCGAACAATGTACCTCCTCATTTTCTATGAATAAAAGCTAAGTTCCTTGGCCCAAATATATTTTTTCTCCTTACATTACTTCTCGCTAAATACGCTCGGGGGCTACGCCTCACCTCACGTCTTCATCGAGTAAAAACAATGCATACAACCTGAATAGCTAACCACGTCTGGCTAACGAAAACACATGCACATTACAAGCGCACCACATGCCAATACATATAAACTTTACAAAGGGCATTACAAACCCACTTGAATAAATACAAATTTTACATTATCTCGTTTCCTTTAGAGGACCTAATTTTTCTGGAGCATAACATTCGCCCGCTGCTCGAACAAATCTACAATTTATTTGGCGTACTGTGCCAGAACTGCGTAATGAGGGCGCATGTCCCATAAATTGCCATCTGGTAGAAGAGGCGGTCCAGTCTCTATCTATGCAAGATTGACATCACGACGATGAAATCGAACGAGAGACAGGCTGCCTTCACCCTTACAATCAGCTGATGATGCACCAACTCCTTGATGTGGCCTACATTCCAAAATTTCCCAAGAAGACTCAAAAAACTATAAGGCGCAGCGTCCACAGGGAACATGACGGACCAAACGGCCGCAAGTGACGACCTCGACTGCTTCAGCACCAGAAGAACCTGGTGTATGCGATCTTGCACCGTCGCAAGGACGATGGCTCGATCACGATCCATCCAAAAGAAGCCATCAGCCTCCAGCTCTTGTTGCGTCAGGCAGTTCATCCGAATTGCGACGCGCTCCTTCCCTTCCCTCGGAAGGAGATTCACAACTGCACAAAGCACAGGGTGAGCCAGCATACATATAAAGTACACTCGAAAGAACATCGGTTCACGAGGACTCACATTGAAGTTGCTCACCCATCTGCCGAAATTCCCCAATCAAGAACTCCTCCCTGGCAGTGGCTTGCTCAGCCTTTGACTTCCACACATCCGCATGACCTCGGATGCTGAGGATGTATTTTTCTAGACTACGAACGCGATCATGCGGAAAGATAAATTGCGACACTTCATCCAATGATGGGCGAGGATCAGGCACATGCGGAGTAATCACTGGAGCCTCAGCCGAAGGACCCTACGGGTAAACAAGCAAGTATAAATATCACAGACACTTTTGATAGCAGTTAAGACAGACTAATATACATAAATTAAGCCACCTCGTGGCAGGGTGAGACTTGTTCATCCAAAAGATGTTACAACAGACAGCAAAAGTAAAAGAGCTACACTAGCTACAATAAAAGGGCCTAAGCACCAGCATCCGGAGCAGCCTCGGAGCCAGATTGCCTGCTCTTGGCCTCTTGCTACTGCTTCGCCGCATAATCGGCCAAGAGGTCGATGAGCTTAGGCCCGTAATGCTTACAACGAGAAGCAAAAAGGGCGAAAGCTACCTCGGAGACATCAACCGTCGGCATCCTGGACGTGTATAACATCCCAAAAATATTAATCAAGATTATCAAGTTCTAATCACCCAAGAGTAGGGCTAACAAAATTTTTTTTTATTAAAATCAATTTGAATGCATGTGTGTATGTGACCAATGCATGAATGCTTGCAATGCCATGTTTGATTGCTATGAATGGCAAGGATTGGTTTAAATATGAAAACAACATCATCTAAACCCTTGCCAAGTAGAATCAAATGAAGAGAAAATCAAAAACAAGACATATAAGCAAATGGTCATTTTGACCAAAGTTAACCCCTAGACCACATTGAGTGTTTCTAGTCCAAGTTTTCTAACAGAAACAAATCCAATTCTTTTCAACCCTTGATAGACTAAGTAAAAGTGAACCCAAGCCCACTTTGCAAACCAATAGAAACAGATTTCAAATCTATTCAAATGACAATTCAAAATTGAATCAAGTGTAGGTACTAAGATCACCATTTCTCAAAAACCACTCAAACCAGTTTACCTTGACAAAACCAAGAAACCAGATATAACCAAGCATGTGACCAGAACACCCACCAAATTTTATTCAAAATTTTCAAACTTGAATTCTTTTGGCCATTTCATCAAACACCTGGAGACACATTTTAAACTCTCCCTAACTACACTATTTTGAGCAGTGATCGTTCAAACCCTTGTCCCCAATTCTTATGCCTTGTCCCCCCTAGTGAGCACACCTGCATTGAACAAGATAGGACTATACCATTGCACCAGTGCTGAGTCACCCGAGCCCCCCATTGCCGGTCGACCATGGCTAGCTAGCAGGAGGAAACGCCACGCCAATCCACGATGTCCAGACGGCAGCTCACTGTCCATCGGCACCCCCTGTCCATCCCTTGCACGCAGCCATGCCCTGGACCACCGAGGAAACATTGTGCCCACTATCTCTATGCCATGCCGAGAGCGCGCTAGAGCGCCGCACCCGACAAGCTCGCGTACGCCGCTCCTCGCCCTCACCGCGCATGCACACACTCGCCTTAACACCAGCTAGCTCCCAGACATCCCCGTTCACCGCCGTGCAACCCATAGCAACTGTGCATCATCGAAATTGCCGCCGGTGCCGCTCAGAGCGCCGACCCGTTCTGACCAACCTCGACAGCCCCTTGCCGCGCCATTAAGTCCTTGAGCATCGTCAGGAGACCGCGCCCCGGCCTACACCCTCTGCCATGCCGTTAGGTCGTTGTACCGTCGACCCCGACAAGTTCCGACCATGCCGCACTGCATCTCTTGCTCGGCTATAAAGGGAAGCCACCCTAGCCTCAATTCGCCACACCATCCCACTCCCCGCCTCTCATAAAACACCACTAACCCTTCCCCGGAGCAAGGCGAGCTCTGCAATGTCGGAATTTCACCGGAGTCTGCCGTGGAGGAGGAGGAGCGAAGCCTTTGATTGGAGCCGCCCCAAGAGCCACCGGGACAACCATTCGAACCGCCGTCATCGACAACGTCGTTCATCCCCAACACCGACCCTAGCTGGAGACCTGGTGAGCCTCGCACGACCCCCACAGCCACATTAGGGTTTAGACCTAGCCGGATCATCGATGATGACACTCGGTCGTTAGATTAGATTCTAATCGTAGGGCCTAGATTGAAGGATACCCCTTCGGGAGCCCCTGTCTCGCTGACAGGTGGTACATCCCCTTTAAGTCAGCCCGGGCGCTACACTGTGCGCAATGGGCCGGCCCATTTAGTTCCCGCGCGACCCAGTAGATTCAAACATAGATTTTTTAATTTTAGTTCAAACCTAGTTCTGTCCGTATATTCAAAAATCAATTCAGAGAGATTCAATGAACCAAATTGCATGAAACCAATTTTATTAGAAAGGTATTGAAAATATTAATCCAAGCCCGTTGGATTCAAACCATTTGAAATTATAGATCATCTATAGTAAAAATAACAAGGCAGAGACTTTTTTGCATTCAAACATTTTCAAAAATCGACCATAAATGCTTTTGAGTTGATTCCAACTCTCAAAAATCATTGACAAGATCTAGCTGAATTTGTAAAAATATCTAGGTTTACTTGCAGGAATAATGGACAAGTATTAAAAGAAAGCCCCATAGGCATGTAACATCCCAAAAATATGAAACAATGAACATCAAACTCTAATCACTAAAATTAGGGGTAACAAAAACTTTGATTAAATAAAAACCAAATGAATGCATGTGTGTATGTGATGATTTGATGAATGGATGAATGGACTTGTGTGATTAACCTAAATAGTAAGGAATGGTTCAAAGATGAATATAACATCATCGAAAACATTTCCAAGCATAAACAAATCAAGAGAAAATCACAAACAAATCAAATAAGGCAAATGGTCATTTTTTTGCCAATCTTGCTCACTAGGTCACTTTGAGTGTTTCTAGTTCAAGATTTCAAACAGAAACTTTTCCAATTATTTTCACCCCTTGCTAGACCAAGTAAAAGTGAATCAAATCCCACTTTTAAAACTTGCAGAAACATTTAGCAACCCCATTCAAATGACAATTCAAAATTGAATCTTTAACATATGTGAAGATCACACATTTTCAAAACCCAACCAAACTTGTGCCCCTTGACCAATCAAACTAACCAGATACTCCCTAGTATGTGCCTAGCAAACCCACCAAGTTTGAATCCAAAATTCAAATTTGAATTTCTTTCGGCCATTTCATCAAACACCTTGTCAACAGCAAACAAACAAACACAAAACACTATAGTGAGAAGTGATCGGTGCATAACTTGCCCCCTCTATAGCTCACTCTACACTCCCATTAGATGATCAAAGTAATCTAACTAGCTTTATCACCACTGTGAGCAAACCTAGCCATTAATGGTGAGCATGCCGAGAGCACCCTTGTCACCCCCATGTCGCCAGCGAGCTAGAGGAAGAACTAGCCTCGCCAACCTTGTTTAGGACACGCAGCACCGTCCACCACCACTCCCTGTCTAAACCCTGAGCGCAGCCAGCCACTGGACCACCCGCCAAGCACGCGCCCAGTCCCTCTGCGTGTGAGCCGAGAGCGCGCCAGTGCGCCGTCAACGACACCAGCCCACAGACCACGCGCCGCCCTTGCTGCTTGCAGACGTGATCACCAGCACCCCAGCACCCCGCCAGACAACCTCGTTTGTCGCCGCGTGGACCATGCATGCTGTGCGTCATAAAAATTGTCGTCGAACCCGCCAGAGCACCGTGACGTTCCAACCATCTCGCACCGCCCCACGCCTCGCCATCACGCTGTTGAGCTTCGCCAGGGATCACAACACCGCCCCCTATCATCGCCCATTCTAGTAGCACTATGTGCCGTCGACACCGACGAGCTCCACCCGCGCCATTCGGTCCCCTTCAGCCACTATAAAAGGAGGCCTCCCCCTCTCGTTTTCTTCACACCAGTTCACTCCCCACCTCTCACTGATACCCCCCACTCACTCCGGGAGCAAGGCGAGAACCAGGTGGCCGGAATTTCACGGGATTTCACCGCGGCAGAGGAGGAGAGGCGCCGTCGATTGGAGCTGCCCCAGGAGAAGCTGCCGGTAAAAGGAGAATTGCCGTCATCGACTTCGTTGTTCGCCCCCATCGCCGACCATCGCCTGAGCCCCGGTGAGCCTCCCACTACCCCTACCGGCCGCGCTAGGGTTCTATCTCGCCGACGCTGCCCGACATGGACGATGAACCAGAGCCGTTCAATTAGAGTTAGATCGTGCGTCCTAGAGCAACCCGTACCACTTCGCCACTCGTTGTCTCACTGACGAGTGGGGTCGCTCACTTAACCAGCCCACGCGTGCGCTGTGCGTAGTGGGCCGACCCAGTTAAACATCCCGCACAACCCACTAATTCAAATTTAGATTTATTCATTTAATTTCAAACCCAGTTTTGTACCTAGATTCAAAAATCAACCCAGCTCGATTCACTAAACCAAAATTCATGAAACCAATTTTGTTAGAAAGGTACTAGAAATATTAATCCAAGACCATTGGATTCAAACCTTTAGATTTGTAGATCACCCATGGTAAAAATAACAAGGCAGAAGTTTTTCTGCATTCAAACATTTTTCAAAATTCAACCATAAGAGCTTTTGAGTTGATTCAAACTCTCAAAAATCACATTTAACCATACCTTTCAGAATATATAAAAATATATAGGTTTACTTACAGAAATAATGATCAAGTAATAAAAGAATGCCACATAGGGATTTCTAGTCACTTTAATTAATTAAAATAAAAAGGTTAAACCTTATTAAATTGTGACACCACTTTAGATCACATTCCCATGTACTGAAATATGTGGTGATGACATGTGTTAACATGATCCCATGTTTGAGTTGGAGAATATTAAATCTTATGTATTTTTTCAATGAGTAGAAATTACTTTTCTCAAATAAAATAAATGAGACAAGTGTTTTAATCCTTGTAATGTTAGTGATGATGATAGATCATCTAGTGTGAACCTTTGTGTGATGATTAGAAATAGTTAAGTCTTTTTTGGTGATTGCGTACCTCGTATTTATTCATAGACGCTAGTACCGACCAAGGATACGAGGAGGAAGGAGGATACTACGAGGAAGAAGACGAGGAGAACTTCAACCACTGCTCTGCACAAGGCAAGCTATTAACTGAGCAAGCTAAACCTTGCAAGCTTATACTAATATCTTAGCAAGCCAATACTTGCAAGCTACTCATTAAACAAGCTACCACTTGCAAGCTCCACTTCCAAACTTATACCCATTGGATGATACCCAATCCTAGTTTTACTTGCGAAGCTTAATACTTTATTTCTTTATCAAAGCTTTCTCTTAGAGTTTACTTAGTAACTTGTAGATTCTAGAAGGATATTGGAAGGTAGCATAAAGAGAATAAAACATGGCCTAAGTTAGATAATCTTGATGTCATCCTGAGGCATGAGATTGAACTTAGATAAGATACATTTGTTTATTACCCAACATTAGTATTTACCCCCACTTGTAGATGCTAGTGCTGAGAATAAAACTTTATCAACTTTAGATCAGTCATTCTACTGAAATGTTTTGACATGTGTTTCCAAACACTAGATGATTTTGATGATGAAAATGTTAAGGCATGAGCTTAGCCCTTTACAAAACTGATGGTTGTCTGTATGCGATACCATTCCAATTTTTATAGTACAACCACAATACCCGAAGTTTGGCTAGCGCTTGACTGGAAATTTATATACCTTAGTATGGGTTCCCTTGCGGCCAAGGTCTGAGCTGAGGCTACCTTGTGAAGATTGTCCACCTGTGTAGTACCCAAGATGACAGTTGGTCATGGTTGGGAGGCCAAACTCACAGGAGAGGTTCCTATACTAGGGCGTGTAACTGAAAGGTTAGGATTGATTATCCGCATACCGAGTATAGTGAGTTCAGGATTTGTTCCTGACGGATGTATCGAATGTTGTGGTGAAAGTGTACAATCTCTGCAAAGTGTCAAACTATTCGAATAGCCGCGTCCGCGGTTATGGACAGTTGGAGTGGCCATACTATTCCCCCGTCAGATGTTTTCAAAAGGACTTGTGAAATGAATTGTGACTTTGACTTGACCACAACAGTGTGGTGACATGAAATTCAAGTTCCCACTTAGGTGTTATAAAACTTTCAACTAGCTTTCTTGCTTCTGAACTTAGTAGAGGTAAATCTGGCTTTTTGCAAAACAACCCTAGAGCTTAGTATATCCTATTCAAAACCACTTCACTTGTTAGTATTAGTTTGCGAGTACTTAAAGAGTACTCATGGCTTTGTCCCTGGCTATTCCCGTGGCCGGACTATGAAGAGGAGTATCAGGAAGAAGGACAGCAGGAAGGTTACGACAACTAGGATCATCTCGCATCGTCATCATTGCATGTGACCATGAAGATGGACCTTTGCCCATGTTATCGTTATTATTATGTTATTCCGCTGCTTGAATTGTATTAAGAACTGAATCATGAGATCCTTATTTGTGTAAGACCTTATGTATGGATTGTAATGGATGATGTACTGTGATATCAAATCTGTTATGTATCACAAAAATGGTAATCCTGGGATTGCGATATGTGGCATAACAGGCATCTGTGATTAAAAATCCGGGTGTTGACAAGTTGGTATTCGAGCCATCCTGACCATAGGAGATCCTAGTTAGAATGGACGTTTGAATCAAAAACTTAGTTTCAAAACCAAAGGAAGTGAGTATTTACAAAAACTTATTCTCATTCTTATCACTTGGATTCTTTCATGAAAATTCATGTTCCTAAAAAATTCTTACAAACTCACGTAAAATTTGACACACTTGATCCCTCTACTAACTTACTCATCCTATATTCTTATAGATGGACGTGAAGTATAGCAAGTTTTATCAGTTGGGGAATGGAGGAGACCTCATCTTTGAGCGTGACTTGGACCGGTATCGGAGATCTTTGGGCGTCCCACTTTTGAGTTCTTCACAGCTCAGCTCAATGATCAGGAAGGAGAAGATCTGCAGTGGTTAGTTGTTGCAAGTGTCCGAGGAAATATTTAACCCCCCACTGCAGACGGAATTCAATTCACCTTAAGAGAGAACAACTGGCTCGATGGACTTGCCAGGTCCATGCAAGAAGCTCTTGCCCGTCTGTGTGGGCATAGTATCAATCAAATCAAGGGTACCCGCTTTGAGTTCTACCCAAGGCGTGATGTTATGGGACAGCCACTGGAGGCCCCATACCACCACGAGCTGAAGAGTCAATTGGACCACCTCAGCTTCATGATGTATGACCGTCAGAAGGAGTTGGACAATGCCTGTTCCTATGCCAACCACAAGTACGCCATCGCTGCCAAGAAGGATCAGACCATCGCCATGCTAGTAAAGGATCGCAAGTCTCATCGCCATCTGCTCGACAAGAAGTAGCGCATCATTGCCCGTCTTCGCCACCGGATCACGGATTTGGAGGAGACCATCCGCGAGAGAGACATGCAGTTGGAGGAGAGGGAGAATGCAGGGGAAGACCTTTGTGGAGACCCCTACTCCTATCTCAGCGATGATGATGACTTTCTAGAGGATCAGGCCATGGACTTCTTCACTGATGAGGATGACTTTGCCTTCATCGATGATGATGAGGATGATGAGGACACTGACTCCAAGGAGTAGTAGCACTTGAGCACTAGCGTTAGTGAGTTGTATTTGGTCCCACTGCATCGTAGTTTCCCAGAATGGTTCTTAAAACCATATGTTTTTCTTTGTTGTGGTGTGTGTTTGTATCGTGTGCTATGAATGAATGAATGAAAAGCAAGTTGCTAGAAAAATCTGAGTCAAAACTTGAAAACTTTAAAAACTGTTCAAAAACCCTGAACCTTAGAAATTTCCCTATTTTCTCATGATCTATCTCAATCTTCAGATGCCTCGCGGAGGAAGCAACTCAGCCCTAGACCCGATGTTGGAACTCTTGCAAATGTTGGTTTCTGACCGCGAAGCCGAAAGATACGAACGCCAAGCCAACTTAGCCACCCTTCAACATATAGCGCAGATGGCCAACAACAATCAAGTCCATGGAAATCAGGACAACCATGGATCTAATCTCAAGAATCTCTAGAACACCAATCCACCTGTTTTCACTAAGTCAGAAGAGCCCCAAGATGAAGATGATTGGTTGCAAACCATGGAGAACAACCTAGAAGTTGCAGGAGTGGAAGCCAACGAGAAAGTATTGTTTGCTACCCACTATCTAGTTGGAGATGCAAGAGCATGGTGGAACAGCGTTCGCGCAATGACAGGAGGTCAGCTGATGACTTGGGAAGAGTTCAAAGTCAAGTTTAGCAGAACCCATGTGCCACCGGGTTTTATCAAGAGGATGAGAGATGAATTCAGGGAACTGAAGCAAGGAAGGATGACAGTAGTGGAATACCGTGACAAATTCTTGTCATTGGCTAGGCATGCACCGGATGAGATAGACACTGAAGCCAAGAAGAAGGAGAGATTCCTGAATGATCTGCATGATGAGATGTAGACGGTGCTAGTCAATATCCCCTTTGCAGATATTGAAGCCTTAGTTGACTCTGCCATTCATATGGAAGGAAAGATAAACCAAGCTACTGAGAACTGCAAGCGTCGCATGATGCATCAACCAGGAACCCACCATACACCAAAGTATCGCCCCAACCCATCTCCAGGATTTGCCCCAAGAAACAACAGACCCCCGATGAACCGTCCCACCTATCCCAACCGTGGAAACCCAAGGCCCGTAGGAAACCACAACAACCCCGGAAATCCTAGCAATTTCAACCATGCACCCCCTAAGTTCAACAACAACAATGCCTCCACCAACAACAACACTTCCCCAAGGACTGGAAGCAACGTTGTGCCTGTTGCAGCAAAGGACAAGTCGCAAGTGACCTGTTATGAATGTGGAACCAAGGGTCACTATTCCAATGAGTGCCCCAAGAAGATTGCCGCAACCCCCAATGCAAATGCCCCAGCTCAGCAGCAGCGTCGTGTTCAGCCCAGAAGAAGGTTTGCCCCAGGGAATTCTCTCAACCGCAACGGCCGTCTCTTTCTCATGCATGCTGAAGAAGCCCAAGAAGTGCCAGATGTCGTGCTGGGTATGTTTTCTGTTAACTCAGTACTTGCAAGAGGGTTGTTTGATTCTGGAGCATCGCACTAATTTGTTACTGAAGAATTTGCATGCACTAGTAAGATTCAACCAACCAAATTGAAGCATGTTATGATTGTTCAAATACCTGGATCAACCACAAAAGCTAGGCAAATTTGCAAAGCCTTCCCTATCCGAATCCATGGCATTGATTTTTATGCTAATCTAATAGTACTCGGAACTAAAGGTTTGGAAGTAGTACTAGGAATGGATTGGATGTCCAAACACAAAGGATTAATTGACTATGCCAAGAAAGCCATAACCATGACCAGTACAGCCGGAATATCAGTCTAGCATGTATCTGAAACCTTGCCCCGTCAATTCAAGTGCAACAAGAGTATAGCCCAGCCAACCATTGACACAGTTCGGATAGTCTGTGAATACCCCGATGTATTTCTAGATGTTTTGCTCGGTATGCCCCCAGATCGGGATATCAAGTTTATCATTGAACTAATACCTGAAATCGGACCCATATCCCAGAGACCATATAGTATGAACCCGTCTGAACTAGTGGAACTAAACAAGCAACTGGATGCCATGCTGGAAATTGGACTGATTCAACCAAGTGCATCACCATGGAGATCACCTGTTTTGTTTGTGGACAAGAAAGATGGAGGTAACCGTTTGTGTACGGATTATAGGAAGTTGAATGATGTCACCATCAAGAACAAGTACCCACTGCCAAAGATAGAAGACCTGTTTGACAAGTTGACTGGTAACAAAGTGTTTTCTAAGATTGATCTTAGAACCAGTTATCATCAACTTAAGATTCGCGCAGAGGATATTCCAAAGACTTCCTTTACCACCAGATATGGATTATACGAGTATATTGTCATGTCTTTTGGATTAACCAATGCCCCCGCATATTTCATGAACCTCATGAATAAGATTTTTATGGACTTCCTGGATAAGTTTGTTGTTGTTTTCATCGATGACATTCTGATTTATTCCAAGTCAGAAGACGAACATGAGCTACACCTAAGGACCATTTTTGGAACCCTTAGAGAGCATCAACTGTATGCCAAGTTTAGCAAATGTGAATTCTGGTTACAGGAGGTAGGATTCCTCGGACATATCGTATCAGCCGGAGGAATTGCCGTTGACCCTGCGAAGGTGAAGGATGTTGAAGATTGGCAAGCCCCAACCACTCAAACCCAAGTTCGTGCATTTCTCGGATTAGCGGGATACTACCACAAGTTTTTAGAAGGATTCTCGAGTAGTTCCATACCCATGACCCAATTGCTGAAGAAGGACAAGAAGTTTGAATGGACAGAGAAATGTGAAGCGAGTTTTCAGGAAGTCAAGAGGAGATCGATTTTTGCCCCAATCTTGATCATGCCGGATATCACGAAGCCCTTCGATGTGTATTGTGACGCATCCAAGATCAGTCTCGGATGTGTGCTAATGCAAGAAGGCAAAGTTATATCTTATCTATCCTGACAACTGAAGCAACATGAATATAATTATCCAACCCATGACCTTGAACTAGCAGCCGTAGTTCTAGCCCTGAAGACATGGAGGCATTATCTCATGGGAAACCGTTGTGAGATTTATTTGGATCACAAGAGCCTAAAGTATATATTCCCTCAGAAGGAGCTAAATATGAGGCAGATAAGATGGATTGAGCTAATCAAGGACTATGATCTGGACATTCACTATCACCCCGGTAAAGCCAATGTGGTAGCAGATGCCCTTAGCAGATTGTCGTGCCGCTTGAACTCCATGATTTTGAAGGAGCAACCAAGTTTTCACAAAGAGATGGAAGATTTCCGAATGGAATTAGTGAGTGAAGGATTTTTGGCTAGCATCAAACTTCAACCCACTTTGATCACTCAGATCAAGGAGGCATAGAAAGGAAATGCTAGTATTGACAGAATCAAACATCGTATCGGTATAGGCAAAGTACACGGATTCACCGAAGACGAAGAAGGAGTTATGTGGTACAAAGGACGCCTCTGTGTACCAGTAGATTCGGAGTTGAAAGAAGTTATTTTGAAAGAGGCTCGTGATAATCTTTATTCTATTCACCCCGGAGGAATAAAGATGTATCAGGATTTGAAGGAGAAATTTTGGTGGCATAAGATAAAGAGAGAAATCGGAAGCTATATCGCCAAGTGTTATATTTGTCAGAGAGTCAAGGCGGAACATCAAAGACCCGCAAGACTGTTGCAACCATTACAGATTCCGGAATGGAAATGGGATTCAGTTGGAATGGACTTTATCACCGGATTGCCTACTTCTAGTAGGGGAAATGACTCTATTTGGGTCATAGTTGACAGATTGTCCAAAGTAGCCCATTTCTTACCAGTCAAGACCACATACCAATGCTCGAAGCTAGCAGAGTTGTACATCGCTAGAATCGTCACTTTGCACGGAGTCCCCAAGAACATCGTATCAGATTGAGGAAATCAGATTACCTCGAGATTCTGGAAGAAAGTCCAAGAAGGTTTAGGAACCCGACTGGATTTCAGCACCACGTATCACCCTCAGACCGACGGACAAACGGAGCGACTAAATCAAATACTCGAAGATATGTTGAGAGCATGTGTGCTAGAGTATGGATCTAAATGGGAAGACTGTTTGCCCTTTGCAGAATTTTCATACAACAACAGTTATCAAGCTAGTCTGCAAATGGCCCCATTTGAATTCATGTATGGAAGGAAGTGTCGTACCCCTTTGAATTGGTCGGAAGTAGGAGAGAGTCAGATTTTCGGACCCGATATCCTGCAAGAAGAAGAAGAGAAAGTTCACAAGATTCGTGAGCACCTCAAGACCGCCCAATCCAGACAGAAGAGTTACACCGACAATAGACGTCGAGACCTCGCCTTCAATATCAGAGATTTTGTGTATCTCAAAGTATCGCCTTTGAAGGGAATGCAATGTTTCTAGCTTAAAGGAAAGTTAGCCCCCAGATATATCAGACCCTTCAAGATTCTGAATCGTCGAGGAGAAGTATCATATCAATTGGAATTGCCAGAGGAGATGTCAACAGTACAAAATGTGTTCCATACATCATTACTTCACAAATGCCTTGAAGTCCCGGAGAAGACCGAACTGTTCAAGAACATTGACCACCAGACCATAGACATCAACGATGACCTGACGTATCCTGAAGTACTCATCCATATTTTGGAAGAAGCATTCAGAACCATCAGAACCCGAAGCATCAAGTTTCTCAAGATTCACTGGAGCAACCACACTGAATAAGAAGCTACCTGGGAGCGAGAAGATCACATCAGGACGGAGTTTCCCGATCTCTTTAAATCCTAGGTAATCTTTTTTATTCTTTTTCAAATCTCGGGACGAGATTTTTTTTAAGGAGGGAAGGTTTGTAACATCCCAAAAATATGAAACAATGATCATCAAACTCTAATAACTAAAATTAGGGTTAACAAAAACTTTGATTAAATAAAAACCAAATGAATGCATGTGTTTATGTGATGATTTGAAGAATGGATGAATGGACTTGTGTGATTAACCTAAATAGTAAGGAATGGTTCAAAGATGAATATAACATCATCTAAAACATTTTCAAGCAGAAACAAATCAAGAGAAAATCACAAAACAAATCAAATAAGGCAAATGGTCATTTTTTATCCAATCTTGCTCACTAGGTCACTTTGAGTGTTTCTAGTTCAAGATTTCAAACAAAAACTTTTCCAATTCTTTTCAGCCCTTGCTAGACCAAATAAAAGTGAATTAAAGCCCACTTCTCAAACTTGTAGAAACATTTAGCAACCCTATTCAAATGACAATTCAAAATTGAATCTTTAACATATGTGAAGATCACACATTTTCAAAACCCAAACAAACCAGTGCCCCTTGACCAATCCAACTAACAAGATACTCCCTAGTATGTGCCTAGCAAACCCACCAAGTTTGAATCCAAAATTCAAATTTGGGATTTCCATGTATGGCATAACAGGCATATGGGATTAAAAATTTGGGTGTTGACAACGTGACTTGGGCCAGGTCCAGCTCGGCTTTGGACGCCATCGCTATGGCCAGCCCCATGGAGGCACTGATGCCCTTCTGCTTACGTTTGTACTCCACTGGAGGATCCTCCGATAGAGCATCTTCAAGCGAGTCGACGTCGTTGAGGGCAACGCCCTTGGGGACGACCTCCTTGTAGAAGCGCGTGAGCACTTTCTTGGCCTTCTCCAGGGAGCCAACGGCAACGAAGCAGCGATCCTCGATCGCAGCAGCAGCATCGGCCAAGACATCTCCGTGCTCCAGCGCACCATGATCAAATATGATGCCAAAAGCATCTGAAAATAAGAAGAAAAGAACACTCGAATGAGAAAGGATAACACACTCAAAAATCAAAACACCCAAAGGATACAAGAGCAACTTACCAGAGATACCCTTGGCAACAGCCATGAGCTTGTCGGCCATGGCCTTCTCCCGAGTGGCTGCAACGGCCGCAAGCTGCTACTCGCGATCTTCGGCCTCCTTTTGCTGGCATAACATGGCCTCCGTAGCATCCGCTGCCTTCTTCTCCTCTTGGCCAAGGCTCTTTTCGAGAGTGTGCAGCCTTCGTAGAATAGCATTGTTCTCATCTACAGCATGGAGAAGCATCGGATGAATACAGTAACAAGCTTGACGACCCGGAAAATAAACAAGGTAAAAGAGGCGCACCTTGGAGCTACTTGAGCTCATCTTCCAGCGACAGATGCTGCTCGATGAGGAGGTTGGCGCTGCAGACAAAAGGCTACAAAAGAAGCAAACAAACTCGATGAAAAAAGGGCTCGGGGGATCCCCCCAGCGAAAAACCAATAGGTCGGATAAATAAAGAACTCGGGGGATCCCCCCACGGAGTAAAAAGGAAACACTTACGTGCTCAGGTGTGGACTCCGAAGGTTTGCATGTCGCCTCCGAGTCACGAGTGCACGAGCTTCTCGCCTAGCGGAGCTCGAGTCATTGTCCTCGGAGTTGGCCACCACCTGGAGAATAGAGGCTGCCGGCTTCGATTCCGCAATGACTTCTTCAGTGTCGCCGTCAAGGGACTCCTCCTAAGGGTTGCTGCTATCACTTATCACATCAGCAACAAGCTACAACTATGAATATGAACATGGAAGCAAGACTCAAACAAATTGACTTACGACTCGATGTCCGACAAATTTAAGTCAGGAGCCGCCTTCTCCTTCTTCTTCTTGGCCGACAACTGCGGGGCCACCACCGGAATGGGCACGGCAGGGAAAGGCGCAGACAACACACCTTCTTCCTCCTCGTGCTGCTCGAGGAAGGACGGACCCCTTGGAGTTGGTGGTGTCGCCCCATCCAAAGATTCACTCTGGGAGTGCTTTCGGGTGCACCCTTCGCTCTGCTCGGGGGCTTCCGTGGTAGGAGATTGCGCCGGAGGAACCTCGGATTCGGATTCCACAACTTCATTGTCCGGCGCAACCGGGAAATTCTTAGGTATAGGGGGCATCATCCCTGCTACCTTGAGGCCCTGCAAATATAAGACAAAATAAAACAGGATAAGTAACACTAACAAACAGCAAGGTACTCGAAAAAGCGGAATACACAAACTATAAGTTTCCACCTGCGGAACAACCTTCTTGGTGCTGAACAGGGAGGTCAAGGATTTCCCCGGGAGGTCCTTGTCGGCCTTGGACTTCAGCAGGTGCCGAAGAACTCTATCAAGTTCACCCGAAGACAACTCCTCAGGTGAAATCCTCGTCGGATCGCTGCGGCCAGCATAAAGAAACATCGGGTGTGCCCTCTCTTGGAGCAGCTGCACCCGTCAATTGAGTAAGGACGGATGATGTAGAAACCGTTGACCTCCTTGCCGGCCACCAGATGGAGTGCCTCCACGCGCTAGTAGAGCTTATCCACCTCCACTGTTTCACCGTCTAAGACGTCGTTCTTCCACGACCTCTTTGGGGTGATCTTCTGGGTGGAGTCAAAAGGGGCGAGACCAAAGTGCTGCCCATCCAAATTGACGTCACGGATATAGAACCACTTCTGCTGCTAGTATTGGACGGACTCGCAAATGGAGAAGGAGAAGAATTGGACAGAAGAGCGAATGGAAATGATGCAGCCGCCGAGCGGATAAACACCGTCGGTGCCGGACTGCCTATTCACAGAATAGAGTTTCCGGAAGAGGCCAAAGTGCGGCTCGATACCGATCCAGCACTCGCAAAGAGTGATGAAACAAGCAATATGAAGAAGAGAGTTGGGATACAGATGATGCAACTGAATCCCATAGAAAAAAAGTAGTCCATGAAGAAATTCATGGACGGGCAAAGAAAGACCTCAGACAACAAAGGCATAAAACATCACCCGAAACCCTTCGGGTGGGCGAGGAATTACCTCTTGGATCAGGAGGATGGCATCCTCCTTGTCCATGGAAATTAATCTAGCATCACGTAGCTTGCGCAGATCCGCCTCGCGCACATCCGTGCGCTTCCATCCGCCGTCAGTGGCGCGGGCCATAGTGGCGACCTTCTTGCCGGCGCCGGCGACGCTCGTTCTAGCTCCAGCAGTTGTCGTCTTCTTCGACTTGCCCATCTTGAAGCGACGAGTGCGACGGTGTGAGCACAAGAATAGGGAAGGAAAGGTGTGGAGAATGTCCAGTGTGCAACGAAGGGCAAAAAAGCTCGTGAAAATGAAGACAATGGAGATGAGCAAATGACGAAGGGTAAAAAGAAATCACTGTTTCCTTGCAGTATAAAAGGATGAAGACGATGCACACGAGCCGTCGATTGAGAAGCCCTAGCGTGCCACTCAAATCTCACTATACACGTGTCAGCACTGCACCGAACCGTCGCCAGCATGTCGTCCACTATGCACGGAAATCGAGGAGACGCCGTAATTTTCGCCACGTCTACGCGTGCCTAGTCAACTTCAAATTAGGCAGTGGGACCCACGATCGTCTCGTTGCATCATCTCTGCTGCCGCAGATGGTTGAGATCATCAATCGTCAGCACTGACGTCATCGAGGCAAAGCCAACAACGGCTCGAAGATTTTGGCTGATCATTCAAGTACTTACTCGAATCTATGATTCGAAAAACTACTCGGGGGCTACTCCTATCAGGAGCACTGGCCGCGCACGTGAGAAATTGCTAAGGTATCATCACCTAAAATTATCTTTGAGTCCTACATTGAGTCTGTGACTCCACTACGGACTCGGGGGCTACTCCCATAGGGAGAAACTGTGTCCTTTAGACTTACACTAAAAACGATTGAACTAAAGTCTCTGCTCGAGTCTACGACTCGAACAGACACTCGGGAGCTACTCCCATAGGGAGCACTGGCCGCGCACCCTATAAATTATTCGACTACGATCCTTCGGATCAAATACGACAAAATCTTTTTGGCAACCTTGCCCAAACCAACGGTAAGTGAGAAGCAATCTCCTTGGCCACCCGAAACACCTCCGTGGTGATAAAATTTCGGATGATGTGTCTATGATGCAAAGATAAGCCCTACAGATATCATCTGATGGCCTAGTAACGCTCTTGACTGCGCTCTTCTAGTAAACTCCCGTGTCAATAGGCACGATGAAAATCCCGACGGACGTGTTGGGTACATTACTTGAAAATCACGGGGATTCGACTCCTGAAATACCACAATGGCCTGAGTTGAATCACACCAGCAGTCGTTCCGAATTCGAGTCCGGGGACTCAATTTTGATGAAGATCGTGTTGTTTTGTCATATGACAGTTAACTGGCCCTGAACTGTCGGGTGAGATAGGCACATGCATCAATAATCCCTATGAACTAAACATTTCTCCCTGTAAAGCAGGCTCAACCACAAAGCACCCGAAAGATTGAAGAGTCTCCAGCCGAATCTACAATTCGACTGAACACTCGGGGGCTACTTACTGACATGGATATACCCTACGGTTGCACAACATTAGTATACCTGGTCCAGCCCAAGGAAGGCCCATGCAAGGACACGCAGCCCATGAAGATTTCGGGTGGCCCAAGCCCATGACGGTTTCGACTTCTTGGAGGACAAGTCGAGATATAATTTAAAAGGGTATCAACCCTAATTTGTAACCGACTCGACCTGTCTCGAGACCTGGCCTATCTATATAAAGGCCAGGAGGGTACAACGACAAGGATCTCTCAACTCACCTCATACGCACCTCACACCAGATTGCATCTGTGCACCCCTGTAACCTTCAGTTCCACCGTAACCAAGAGCAGACAAGCAGGAGTAGGGTTTTCCCTCCGGGGGCCTGAACCTGGGTAAATCTCGTGTCCCTATGTTGCTTGTCTGTTAAACATTTCGTGACTTCCAACATCCCCATCTTCTCCAAAACCCAAGTCCATAACAATGGGCATTGATGAGATCGAACCTCGTGAACGCCACTGCAGGCAAACCCCCATACCGCTCAGTTTGGATCTGCTTCCCCCGTCGTTGTCGCCGCTCTAGCCAGCCACCACACCGCCACTCTAGCCAACCACCCTGGCACCGATAAAGCCCTGAAGAGGAAGCGGCTGGGGAACATCGGCGCATCACAGGCCGCATCTACGCCGCGAGTAAAGCAGGGCATCAGTGCGGGGGTCGTAAGGATGGCAATTTTATCCATGGATCCGGGTACCCACGAATATCTGACCTGGCGGATAAGGGTATGGAGAACTAATTACTCCCAAGGATTTTATGGGGCAGATATCTGCTAATTCATGGGGCAGGCATGGGTAGTGGTTTCACTCCATGGATATCCAACGGATACCCGGCTGAAACGTGGGACCC
The DNA here is from genome assembly GCA_023614405.1 of Avena insularis. NCBI lineage: Eukaryota > Viridiplantae > Streptophyta > Magnoliopsida > Poales > Poaceae > Avena > Avena insularis. The sequence goes on along the minus strand of CM042687.1, from coordinate 234,573,867 downwards.
AGATGTCAGCGAGACATTTTTCTCACATTTGCCATATTACTCACTAAAAGGCCTAATGATCCAACTTCCAAGCCCTAGGCCCAAAGGCCCACCTAAGTACTAACCCTAGGTAATTACTCTTATTATCTCAATCCCTAATTCCCTATTCCATTTCCCCTAATCACTCCCTACGCACGGGCGAGGCAGCCGTCAGGGGAAGCAGCGGAGAGCAAGCAGCGGAGAACAAGTGAAGTCTCCCCTCATGGGATCCTCGCAGGCCAGGCCACAACCTAGTGGACCGGACATCGCCGCTCTCCCTGCGCACCCCAATTCCTCCTCCTCTAGGAATCATCAGCGCCTGCTTCATTCCTGCTCGTCTGCAAGAATCGTCGGCGGTTTTCCTGTCCTCGGCGACCTCCCCGACAGTAAGAAATCCCCCAATTCCCTACCTCCCCATACTGTGTGACCTCCCCCTTTACCCCTCACCCCTACCTTGATTTTCTAATTGAAGGGCTTATTGCTTCTACTGCTAAGTAGACGTCATGGCGCAAGTGGGAAAGAATGGACACATGTTATGCTCAAATGTTGTCGAAATTTGCTATAATGTCGCAGTTATGTTGAATGTTGTTATGATTATGTATATAGCGTGTAAACCAATGGATATCCATGGATACATGGATATCCAGCGGGTTTGGATCTGGGGCGACATCCATGCCCATGGATATCTTTGTGGGCAGGATAAAGTAAGGTTGATGGATTTGGATTTGGATTTGGTTTTGGTTTGGTATATCAGTCCAAACCTGCTCCATCGCCATCCTTCGGTGGTCGAGAGGCAGCGCACCCGGTGCAAGCAGGTGGTGCACCGCTCAACCGTAGCTCCCTCGACCGTCACTTCATAGGTTTCGCCCATGACCCCATCCCCCTCCATAATTGCGGTGCGGCGGGTGCGCTTTACGCGCCCTTACGCGTTGCCCCCGGGTGCCGCCCGATGCGCCGTCAAGGTTTGTCCATTGTCTTCCTCCACGAGTCCATCGTCATCACCATCTTCCGCCTGATGTTGACATCCTCACACTACACAGTTACAACCCTCACGCCGTGCTGAATTCGTTCGTGCAAATGCTGAACAAGAACGAGGTCGACATCATGGCCAACCAGCTTCCATACGACGAGGAAGAGGGGGTAGTGAGGAAGAGGAGGAGCCTGAGTTGGAGGAGATCGAGGAGGAAGTCTTCATGCCGTCAGTGGGAATAATGTCAAGAAGAAATGTGCGGTGAACTACATCGAGGTTGAAGATGTTTGCTTGGTGCGGGCATGGTCACAAGTGTCCATCGACGCCGTGACCGGCATGGACCAAACTGGCAAGTATTATTGGCAGCGCATCGGAGATAATTTCTTCTAACTTATGCCCTGTGTTGCACAACCGGTCTATCGGTCATATCGGTCTCTACAAGGCTGTTGGGATGTCATCAAAGCGGCTTGTAGCCATTGGTCCTCGTGTATGGTGCAAGTGCGTCTTAATCCTCCAAGTGGTGTCAATGTCGACAAATATGTGAGATTATTATGCATCTCTTTTACATTTCCCTTGTTGATCTATGGATTATAGTCCATTAACACCCAATTATGTATAGGAACGTTATGCCGGGGAGAGGTACAAGTCAATGAAGGGATCGAATAACAAAACTTTCGCCATTCACCATTGTTGGAAGTTGCTAGAGTACATTCCAAAGTGGACTTTGAGAGACCAAGAAGTGGATCCAAAGAAAGACAAGATGAAGGAGATGGATGATTCTACTAACGAGGAAGATGGAGTACGGAACAAGCATAAGCCGGAAGGCAACAAGAAGGCAAAAAAGAGGATCAAGCTAGAGGCTGAATCATCGTCATCGAGGGATAAGATTGATGACATGGTGAAGTCAAAGTAGGTGTTGATCAACAAGACGTTGGAGATCAAGATGATGATGAACGAGAAGAAAAAGATGATGAAGCAGTTGATATCTACGCACTTCTATTCTTGTAGAAAGTTGTTGGGCCTCCAAGTGCAGAGGTTTGTAGAACATAAGCAAGTTTCCCTTAAGTGGATTACCCAAGGTTTATCGAACTCAAGGAGGAAGTGGTCAAAGGTATCCCTCTCAAGCAACCCTGCAATCAAGATACAAGAAGTCTCTTGTGTCCCCAACACACCCAATGCACTTGTTAGGTGTATAGGTGCACTAGTTCGGCGAAGAGCTAGTGAAATACAAGTGATATGGATGATTGTAAGTGGTAACGATGCCAGAAAAGAGCTTGACAACATGGAAGAGACTAAAGGCAATCTCAAATAAAGATGGAAGCAAGTAAACATGCAACAGATCTAGTTGTAAACGGTGTTTCAATGCCTAGAAACAAGTCCTAGAGATCATACTTTCACTAGTGAACACTCTCATATAAATATATTCTCTTCATGATACTACTCTACAATACTCTCCGGTTGGACAATTCTAATCCACGGGAGGGCTACAAAAGCACTCCATAAAGTTTGTAGTCCCATCTAGATAATCCCACACTATCACCTTGAGCACTAGATGGTTCCTTCAAACACCACAATTTCATAGAGACATCCAACTCAAAATATAACTCATGACAAGTATTTATGTAATCTCTAGCCTAAGTGCCACACGGTGTGCACGCTGTCACTTTCACACACATGGGGAGAGCCGGAGATCTATTAAAGAACTTGAGTAGAAAAGTAGATATACTTGATTACAAAGCTCATGATCACAACAACATCACGCATAGAGAGAGAGATAAATACATAGCTACTGGTAGAGCCCTTAGCCTCGAGGAAGAACTACTCCCTCCTCATCATGGAAATCAGCAACGACGATGGATATGGTGGTGGAGATCGATGGCGATGGCTCCGGGGGCACTTCCCCATCCCAACAGGGTGCCCGAATAGAGACTTCTATCCCCCGAATCTCCCCTTCGATGGCGGCGACACTGCGGAACTTTTCGTGGCTTTCTCCGAGATGATTTAGGGTTTTATCATCGGGGGGCTTATTATAGGCAAAGAGGGCAAGGTCGGTGGAGGCCCAGGGGACCCACACCCCCTAGTGGCGCACCCAGGGTGGGCCTGCGCCACCCTAGGGTGTGACCACCCTGGTGTCCTCCTCCGTCTCTGCTTCGCGTTTCCGTATTTCTCCGAGAAAAATAGTAACTTTGGCTTTTATCCTATCCAATTCTGAGAATATTCATTTTTTAGCTTTTCTGAAACCAAAAACAGCAGAAAACAGGCAACTGGCACTGCAGTATCTTTTCAATAGTTTAGTTACAGAAAGTGTATAGAAATACCTCAAAGTGTATACAAAACATAAGAAAAATGATATAAAACAAGCATGGAGCATCAAAAATTATAGATACGTTTGAGACCTATCAAGCATCCCCAAGCTTAACTCCTACTCGTCCTTGAGTAGGTAAGTGATAAAAAGAATAATTTTGAGGTGACATGCACCATCATAATCATGATCAAACCATTTGTAAGCATTGAAAGCTGGGATCAAAGTACTCTAAACATGAGCATGAAAGATGAAGTTCTAACAATAAGACATAGCAACTATGCTGCAACATGAAAGGATACAAACAAAGATCATGAATAACAATGCATTGAAAGACGTTTGTTTGTTTCACATATAGAAAACATAGCATAATGGTATCCAGCTTGTCCCTCATGGAGTAGCAAAACATAAATGCATAGGACACCTTCAAAGTTCATTAGGTTGACTAGATACAAATAGTTCAAGAACAAGCAATACCAACATTATGAATCAATCAATAAGTTTTGGGACAATGCACATAGAACTAAGAATGGCAACTATGCTCTCTTAATTGGTGCCTAAGGATATAAGGTGGAGACTCAATATAAAAGTGGAAGAAAGTCCCTTCATAGGGAAGCAGGGATTCAAGTTTCATATACAGCTTCCAAAAATTATGGTACTTGTTAGCTTTCAGCTCTCATTACCCCTATCATAAGTATCTTGAAGTGATTAAGGTTAAAGTGAACAAAATCTGGAGTATCTGCTTGACAAATCATAAGTTGGCAATCTCATGTCCCTTGAGTACGAGGGCCCCTCCTCATGCTACTCAAATTTAGTTACCGGTAAGTTCTTGTCATAGTAAGTACATGTGTATCATAGAGAACCGCCAACGGGGTACCCCTTGCCCCATGATATAGGAGGTATCCCATATCAAAATGACAAGGCAAGAAGACAATGCGCATCTCAGCAATCTTCTTATTTACCATGGGAAAATGGTACTTTTTTCTCTTCTTTCCTCTTTTCTATGTCTTTTTTTTTATATAAGAAGAATGCTTCATGGATTGCTCACTATGGTGATGTTGCAAGTTACCACCATGATTAGGCATGCATTAGGCTAGCGACCCAGATGTTTCTCTAACACATATACATAACTCCATGGACTTAAAATATCCCCTTTTATTTCACACCGACGACATCCATAAACAAAAGAGCATGATATCAACTGGGTACATATTTACAGGTGTTGAAAGCGTTCCCCGTGACAGCACGGTTCTGCTAATTCCCAATGTATAAGTGCAAGCATATAAAACATAGATGACACAATGGTTCAAGTATATTAGGGGCAAGAAAAATAAAGTGTGCCATCAAGTTTGTGGGAGCTTTAATCACTAATTTTCACATAACAAGTTTAATTTGGAAGATAGATAAAACAAGAATATACTTGGAATGGTGTAACACACCATGCATAGGAATTTATAGTGGACACTTTGAAACAACTTGGTTTCTTGGGAGTTGGATGCATGAGTAGAGCTTACTCAATACAAGTGGAGTCTAGCAAAAGACTAGGAGCGACCAACTAAGAGAGCAATAATGGCCATAATCATGCAGAGCGACAAAACATTATCAATCAAAGCATAAAGTGGTACCACAAGTCAAAAAATAAATGATCATAGAGGCTAAGGTGACTGGTTCATATTCATAATATGGTGTGAGCATGTGCCAAGTCAACCCAAACAAAGCATCAAAGGAGAATACCACAATATAATGCTTTTGTATGCTAAAACAACTCATGATTCTTGCAAGGCACATTAAGCAATCTAAATTGTTTGGAACAAGTCATGCTACAATGATAATCACTAATCATAAGGTCAAAACAACATCTAGCATGACAAGATAAAGTCTAAGCCACAGTCAAAATAAGCTCCCTATTGTACCACTTAAGCATGAAACTTCTTACTCTTTTCCAACACCAATCGACTTATTTAAAACAACTCACAAAGATAATAATCAATAAAGATCAGTGATCTTGTATCACAAATCCACAAAGAAGAACTAAAAAGTTCTAAGCTAAAAGCACAACAAAACTAAGGCTAAAAAGAGTGCTAGCAAAAGAGAACACTCATAAGACAATAAGAATGAAAACTAGAGTGTTCTAAACAATGAAAACGGAGCGTGTCTCTCTCCAAAAGAAGTGTGCTGGGATACAACCAACTTATTGCAGCAAACCAAGCAAAATAAAACTAAAAACAAAAACAAATACGCTCCAAGAACAACACAATAGTGCATGAAGCAATAAAAACAAGGTGTCTAGAAAGACCTGAGATTTTTATTGATGAAGAAGGGGATGCCCAAGGCATCCCCAAGCTTTGACGCTTGTACCTCTTGAATATTTATTGGGGTGACACGGGGTGGCATCCCCAAGCTTGATCTTTTGTCCATTCTTAATCTCATTACATCATTCTTTTCTTACACCTGAAAATTTCCTTCATACAAAACTTCACACAATCTTCATTAGCAACATTATTGCATTCAAAAGATAATAGACCTTTGGGTTTAGTTTCAAAACATCAAAACTTTCATTAAAACACAAGATACTGTAGAAATTCCTTCAAAAATCTCAATTTTCCAAAAATAACCCAAAAATAAATAGATAAAAAGGCAAATGAAAATAATGGCAGAAATCTGTCAAAACAGACCAGCAGGTAGAAACCGATTTTTTCGAAGACCTTCTGTTGCTCAAATCAACAAGTGTTGAAATAAAAAAAGTTAGCTAACAACCTGGGGGATTTATTAAGAAAATTACAGCTCAATCCGAAATACAAATATTTTTCAAGAATGTTTACAGTGAAGCACAAAAATCTGTTTCGGGACAGCCACTTCCCCAAATTTTACTTCTCTCTCATTAGAAGTTATTCTTGGCACAAAAATCAAATAAAAAGGATAAGGAGAGGTTATTACAGAAGTAATAACTTCCAAGACTCAACTAAAAATTTTGGGTTATCTTCCAATAAGTACTTTTCTTTAACGCCTTTAAGTTAGGCATGATAATTTGAGAAGATGCTCACATAAGAAATATGAATTAAGTAAAAGAGAGCATCAAGAAGCAAATTAAAAACACATTTAAGTCTAACCTAGTTCCTATGCATAGGAATCTTGTAAAGAAACAAGTCATGAAAGCACAAAGCAACAAAGCATAGGAAAGCAAAACAAGTGCAACTTCAAAAATTTCAACATAAAGAGGGGAAACTTAATTTATTTTGATATGCATAAAACCATGTTTCCCTCTCTCATAGTAACTTTCAGTAGAAATATGAATAAAATTAACAATATAACTATCACATAAAACATTCTTATCATGAGCCACATGCATAAAATAATTATTACTCTCCACATAAGCATAGTCATTCTTATTAGTTGTAGTGGGAGCAAATTCAACAAAATAACTATAATTATCATTCCCATCACCATTATCATCAAATATAGGAGGCATATTGTAATCATGATCAATTTTCTCCTCAATAGTAGGTGGACTGAAAATATCATATTCATCATTGTAATCATCATAAATTGGAGGTTTGGTATCATCATAAGCAATAGAATAGCTATCTTCCAAAGCTGGGAAACTAAAAAATCATTTTCATAAAAACTAGCTTCCCCAAGCTTAGACGTTTCCATAGCATTAGAAACAATGGTGTTCAAAGAATTCATACTAATAACATTGCTATTAGCATGCAAATAAAGTTCCATAGGTTTTTTAATTTTCTCTTGAAACACTTCATGTCCTAACTCAAGATAAATACTATAAAGATCTCTAATTTTTTTGTTGTTTTCCATTAAGCCTAACTAATGAAAATAAAAACCAGAAACAAAAAGATATAATTGCAGAATCTAAAGGAAATAACTTTGAGCACTCAAACTCTAGCAACAGTACTAGAAGATGGCTTAGTAGCCAGAGGATGTGAGTACCTTTTACCTTACCTCCCCGGAAACGGTGCCAGAAAATAGCTTGATGTCTACGCACTTCTATTCTTGTAGACAGTTGTTGGTCCTACAAGTGTAGAGGTTTGTAGAACAGTAGCAAGTTTCCCTTAAGTGGATTACGCAAGGTTTATCAAACTCAGGGAGGAAGTGGTCAAAGGTATCCCTCTCAAGCAACCCTGCAATCAAGATACAAGAAGTCTCTTGTGTCCCCAACACACCCAATACACTTCTTAGTTGTATAGGTGCACTAGTTCGGCAAAGATATAGTGAAATACAAGTGATATGAATGATTATAAGTGGTAACGGTGCCAGAAAAGAGCTTGACAGCGTGGAAGATACTAAAGGCAATCTGAAATAAAGATGGAAGCAAGCAAACATGCAACAGATCTAGTTGTAAATGGTGTTTAAATGCTTAGAAACAAGGCCTAGGGATCATACTTTCACTAGTGAACACTCTCATATAAATATATTCTCTTCATGATACTACTCTCAACTACTCTCTGGTTGGACAATTCTAATCCATGGTAGGGCTACAAAAGCACTCCTTAAAGTTTGCAATCCCCATCCAGATAACCCACACTGTCACCTTGAGCACTAGATGGTTCCTTCAAACACCACAATTTCATAGAGACATCCAACTCAAAATATAACTCATGACAAGTACTTATGTAATCTTTAGCCTAAGTGCCACACGGTGTGCATTTTGTCACTTTCACACACGTGGGGAGAGCCGGAGATCTATTAAAGCACTTGACTGGCAGAGTAGATATACTTGATTACAAATCTCATGATCACAACAACATCACGCATAGAGAGAGAGAGAGAGATAAATACATAGCTACCAGTAGATCCCTTAGCCTCGAGGAAGAACTACTCCCTCCTCATCATGGAAATCAGCAACGACGACGAAGATGGTGGTGGAGATCGATGGAGATGGCTCCGGGGGAAATTCCCCCTCCCGACAGGGTGCCGGAATAGAGACTTATATCCTCTGAATCTCCCCTTCGGTGGCAGCAGCGCTGTGGAACTTTTCGTGGCTTTCTCCCATATGATTTAGGGTTTTCTCATCGAGGGATTCTTATAGGCGAAGAGGGAAAGGTCGATGGAGGCCCAGGGGGCCCACTGTAACATCCCAAAAATATTAAACTTGGATCATCAAACTCTAATCACCAAATTTAGGGTTAACAAAAACTTTTCCAACTAAAAATATGAAAGCATTCATATGTGTGTGTGTATTAAAGTTTGGATTCTTTTGAATTGCCATGGTTCTATGTTTCTTTGCTTGTAAAATGATTCTTAGGTGAAATAAACATCATCTAAACAATCCCCAAACTTTTCCCAAAGACAAACAAGTCAAAATGAATAAATTAAGTGAATGGTCACTTTGGCCAAATTAACCCATGCCTACTTTGGCTATCTCTAATTTTCAAAACTCAATAGAAACATGTATGGATCTTTCCACCCCTTGATAGTACTCATAATAAGGTACCAAGGCCCACTCTGTGATCATCCAAAAACATTCAAATGCTTAGTTTAAATGACAGTTTAAAATTGAATCTATTTCATATGGGAAGATCCCACTATTTCAAAAACCACTCAAACCAACTCCATTTTCAAAACCCAAGCATCCACAGATTCCCCAGTACATGCCTAGCACACCCACCAAAAATCTTTTCAAAATTTAAAACTTAAGTTCATGCGGCCATTTCATCAAACAGGTTGCGGATTCAAATCCACAAAATCAAAAACACTATGTTGAGTAGTGTTTTAGCCAACCTTGTTCCCTCTCTGGTTACAACTAGCCTTAGTAGATCATCTAGAAACCTTAACTAACCTCTAGCACCACTGTAAGCTGGCCATTGTCATCAATGGTGAGCAGGACGAGAGCACCCATGTCACCCTAGTGTGGTCAACAAGCTAGGAGAAGAACTAGTTGTGCCAACCTTGTCTAGCATGCAGCCCATGTCTCACCGCTCCCGCTCGACCAGCCCTAGCTCGGAGATAGCGACCAGAACCACCAGGAACGCCACGCCCGTGCCGCTTTCGACCATGCCGACGCGCACCGCAGAGCACGCGCCGTTCCCACGCCACCCGACCACCTCGAGCCCTCGCCGCCCGCCAGCATGCACCCCACCATCCCAGGAGACCACCAGACATGCTGGTTTCACCACCCGTACCCCATAGCCACCGCTCACCGCGGAGTTAGCCACCTTTGCCTCGCAGAGCATCGCGCGTTCTCGACCATTTGCCACCGCCCCTACACGCGCATTTAAGCTCTAGAGCATCGCCAGGAGACCGCCCATCGATCGCCAACCTTGGCCATGCCTCTAGCCGCCCGTAGCCATGTCGCCACCGTCGCCTGCCCATCCCTCTCGGTCTCGCCGTCGAGCCTATAAAAGGAGACGACCCCCGCTCAATTTCTTCACGCCATCTCACTCCCCTCATCTCACTGATCATTCCATCCCTTAGCCGGAGCACGAAGAGCAGCAGTTTTCCAGAATTGCGCCGGAGCAGGCTGCCTCTGGAGAAGAAGGGAGCCATTGATTTCGACCACCCCCGGAGCTGCCGCGAACACCCCTGAGTTCGCCGTTGTTGACATCGTCGTTTCCCCGCCTCTCCGTTGTCACTGGAGCCTCGGTATGCCCCCTATGCACCCCCACCGAGCCGCTAGGGTTCGAGCTCTCCGGTGACTTGTTCATCGTCGACGACGACCCTCAGCCGTCGATTTCACTTCTAATCCAACGTACCACATCGCCCCGTACCGCTTCGCGTTTTAGGAGCCACTGACCAGTAGACCCCCCTGTCAGTTGCGCCCCGCGCTGCGGAGTGACACTGGGCCAGCCCAATAATCCTTCCCGCGCAGCCCACTTGTTCGAATTTAGCTTTTTCTATTTATATTCAAACTCAGTTTTGTACCTAGTTTCAAAAATCAACCCAGCTCGATTCAGTAAAACAAATTGCGTGAAACCAATTTTGCTAGAAAAGTGTTGAAATGCTTAATCCAAGCCCGTTGGATTCAAATCATTTGGACCTGTAGATCAACCCTGGTAAAAATAACAAGTCAGAAGCTTTTCTGCATTCAAACATTTTTCAAATTTCAACCATAATAGCTTTTGAGTGGATTCCAACTCTCAAAAATCACATTTAACCATACCTTTCAGAATATATAAAAATATATGGGTTTACTTAGAAATAATGTTCAAGTAATAAAATAATGCCACATAGGCATTTCTAGTCATTTTATTTTATTTAAAACAAAAGGGTAAACCTTATTAAATTGTGACACCACTTTAAATCACATTCTTATGTACTGAAATATGTGGTGATGACATGTGTCAACATGATCCCATGTTTGGTTTGGAGAATATTAAATCCTAAGTAGTTTTTCAATGAGTAGAAATTACTTTTCTAAAAATAAATAAATAATGAAAATGCTTTAATCTCGAATGTTAGTGATGATGCTAGATCATCTATAAAACCCTTTTGTGTGATGATTGAAAGTAGTTAAGTATTGTTTGGTGATTTTGTACCTCGTATTTATTTATAGACGCTAGTACCGACCAAGGATACGAGGAGGAAGGAGGATACTACGAAGAAGAAGCCGTGGAGAACTTCAACCACTGCTATGCACAAGGCAAGCTAACACTTGCAAGATACTCTACTTTAGCAAGCCTATACTGATACTGATGCAAGCTAATACTTGCTTGTTACCATGACCACTAGATTGCCTTAAGCATATGTGATCATACCCACTTGATAACCCAATCCTAGTTTTACTTGCAATCTTTATACTTTATTTCTTTATCAAAGCTATTACTTAGAGTTTACCTAAGTGACTTGTAGATTCTAGGAAGATAACTGAAGTTTGCATAAAGAGCATTAAATTTGGCCTAAGCTAGATAATCTTGATGTCATCCTAAGGCATGATATTGAACTTAGTTAAAAATCCATTTGTTTACCACCCCTCATTAGTACTTACCCCACTTATAGATTCTAGTGCTAAGCATAAAACTTGACCAAATTTAGATGAGAATACTTGGTGGAAAATGGTTATGAAAACCTTAGAATGATGAGTCATTCTACTGAGATGTTTTGACATGTGTTTCCGAACACCAGATTATTTGGATGATGAAAATGTTAAGGCATGAGCCTTAGCCCTTTATAAAACTGATGGTTGTCTGGATGCGATACCATTCCAATTTCACCATACAACCATAGTACCCGAAAATTGGGTAGGGCTTGACTGGAAACTTATATACTTTAGTATGGGTTCCCTCACGGCCAAGGTCTGAGCTGAGGCTACCTTGTGAAGATTGTCCACCTGTGCAGTACCCAAGATAACAGTTGGTCATGGTTGGGAGGCCAAACTCACAGGAGAGGTGCTTATACTAGGGCGTGTAATTGAAAGGTTAGGATTGATTATCCGCATACTGAGTATGGTGAATTCAGGATTTGTTCCTGACGGATGTATCGATTGTTGTGGTGAAAGTGTACAATCTCTGCAGAGTGTCAAACTATTGAATAGCAGATCATGTTATGGACAGTTGGAGTGGCCATACTGTTCCCCCGTCAGATGTTTTCAAAATGACTTATGAAATGAATTGAGATTTTGACTTGACCACAGAGTTGTGATATGAAATACAAGTTCCCACTTAGGTGTTATAAAAATTTCAACTAGCTTTTCTTGCTTCTAAACTTAGTAGAGATAAATCTATCTTTTTGCAAAACAACCCTAGAGCTTAGTGTCCTACTACAAAAACCCCCCTTCACTTGTATTAGTTTGCGAGTACTTAAAGAGTACTCATGGCTTTGTCCGTGGCTATTCCCATGGCCAGACTATGAAGAGGAGTACCAGGACGAAGGACCCTAGGAAGGTTACGACAACTAGGATCATCTCCCATCGTCAACATTGCCTGTGACCCCGAAGATGGAGCTTCGCCTACGCTACCTTTATTATTATGTATTTCTGCTGCTTGAGTTGTATTAAGAACTAGATCATGAGATCCTTATTTGTGTAAGACTTTATTTATGGTTTGTAATGGATGATGTACTGTGGTATCCAAATCTGTTATGTCTCGCAAAAATGGTAATCCTGGGATTGTGATGTATGGCATAACAGGCATCTGGGATTAAAAATCCGGGTGTTGACAAGTTGGTATCAGAGCCATCCTGACCATAGGAGACCCTAGTTAGACTGGCCGTTTGAATCAAAAACTTAGTTTCAAAACCAAAGGAAGCAAATATTTACAAAAACTTATTCCCATTCTTATCACCTTGTTTCTTTCATAAATATTCATGATCCTCAAAAACTCTTGCAAAATACCTAAAATTTGACACACTTGATCACTCTACTAACTTACTCATCCTATATTCTTATAGATGGACGTGAAGTACAGCAAGTTTTATCAGTTGGGGAATGGAGGAGACCTTATCTTTGAGCGGGATTTGGACCAGCTTTCGGAACTTCGGGCGTCCACACCGAGTTCTTCGGAGCTCAGCTCAATGATCAAGGAGGAGAAGATCTGCAGTGGCTAATTGTTGCAAGTCTCCGAGGAAAGATTGAACCTCCCATGCTGAGGGAATTCAGTTCACCTTAAGAGAGAACAACTGGCTCGATGGACTTGCCAGGGCCATGCAGGAAGCTCTTGCCCGTCTATGTGGGCAGAGTATCAACCAGATCAAGGGTACCCGCTTTGAGTTTTGTCCAAGGCGTGATGCTATGGGACAACCACTGGAAGCCCCATACCACCCCGAGCTGAAGACTCAGTTGGACCACCTTAGCTTCATGATGTATGATCGTCATCAGGAATTGGACAATTGTCGTGACTACTCCAACCACAAGTCCGCCATCATCAAGACAAACGATCAGACCATAGCCATGCTAGCAAAGGATCGCAAGTCTCGCTGCCGTCAGCTTGACAAGAAGGAGCGCATCATTGCCCGTCTTCGCCACCGTATCTCGGATTTGGAGGAGACCATCCATGAGAGAGACATGCAGCTAGAGGAAAGGGAGAATGCCGGAGAGGATCTTCGTGGAGACCCCTACTCCTATCTCAGCGATGATGATGATTTTCTGGAGGATCAGGCCATGGACTTCTTCACCGATGAGGAGGATTTTGCCTTCATCAATGACAATGAGGATAATGAGGATGACGACTACACCGACTCCGAGGAGTAGTAGCACTTGAGCACTAGCGTAGTGAGTTGTGTTCGGTCCCACTGTATCGTAGTTTCCAGAATGGTTCTTAAAACCATCTTTTTTTTCCTTGTTTTGTGGTGTGTGTTTGTATCGGGTGCTATGAATGAATGAATGAATGAAAAGCAATTTGCTAGAAAATCTGAGTCAACCTTTAAAAACTTTTCAAAGTCCCTGAACCTTAGAAATTTCCATTGTTTCTCATGATCTATCTCAATCTTCAGATGCCACGCAGAGGAAGTGGTTCATCCCCGGACCCGATGTTGCAGATCCTGCAAATGTTGGTTTCTGACCGCGAAGCTGAAAGAGCCCAACGTCAAGCCAACCTAGCCACCCTTTAGCAGATAGCCCAGCTAGCCCACAACAATCAAGGCCAAGGAAATCAGGACAACCATGGATCTAAGCTCAAGAATTTCTAGAACACCAACCCACCCGTTTTCACTAAGTCAGAAGAGCCCTTAGACGCCGATGACTGGCTGCAAACCATGGAAAACAACCTGGAAGTCGCCGGAGTGGAAGCCAACGAGAAAGTTCTATTCGCCACCCACTATCTATCCGGAGATGCAAGAGCATGGTGGAACATCGTTCGTGCAATGACCGGAGGACAGATGATGACCTGGGAGGAATTCAAGGTCAAGTTCCACCGAACCCATGTGCCCCCGGGTTTGATCAAGAGGATGAGAGATGAGTTCAAAGAACTGAAGCAAGGAACGATGACCGTAATGGAATACTGTGAAAATTCTTGTCATTAGCTAGGTATGCCCCGGATGAGATCGACACCGAAGCCAAGAAGAAAGAGAGATTCTTGAATGGTCTGCACGATGAGATGCAGACGGTATTGGTCAATATCCCCTTTGCTGATATTGAAGCTCTTGTCGACTCTGCCATCCAGATGGAGGGAAAGATCAACCAGGCCAATGAGAACCGCAAGCGTCGCATGATGCATCATCCAGGAACCCATCATACACCAAAGTATCGCCCTAACCCATCTCCAGGATTTGCCTCGAGAACCAACAGACCCCCAATGAACCGTCCGACCTATCCCAACCGTGGAAACCCAAGGCCCGGAGGAAATCACAACAACCCCGGCAACTCCAACAATTTGAACCGTGCACCACCCAAGTTCAACAACAACAATGCTGCCGCCAACACCAACACTGCCCCGAGGATTGGAAGCAATGTTGTGCCTGTTGCAGCAAAGGACAAGTCGCAAGTGACTTGTTATGACTGTGGAAATAAAGTCCACTACTCCAATGAGTGCCCAAAGAAGAATGCCGCAGCCCCCAATGCCAATGCCCCAGCTCAGCAGCAGCGTCGTGTTCAACCCGGAAGAAGGTTTGCCCCAGGGAATTCGCTACACCGCAACGGCTGTCTTTTTCTCATGCATGCTGAAGAAGCCCAGGAAGCGCCAGACGTCGTGCTGGGTATGTTTTCTGTTAATTTAGTACTTGCAAGGGTGTTGTTTGATTCTGGTGCATCGCACTCATTTGTCACCGAAGAATTTTCATGCACTAGTAAAATTCAACCAACCAAACTGAAGCATGTTATGATTGTTCAAATCCCCGGTTCAACCACCAAAGCTAGGCAAATTTGCAAAGCCGTCCCTATCCGAATCCATGGCATAGATTTTTATGCTAATCTGATAGTACTCAGAACTAAAAGTTTGGAAGTAGTACTAGGAATGGATTGGATGTCCAAACATAAAGGATTAATTGACTGTGCCAAGAAAGCCATAACCATGACCAGTACAGCTGGAGTATCAGTCGAGCATATATCTGAAACCTTACCTTGTCAGTTCAAGTGCAACAAGAGTATAGCCCAACCTACCATGGACCAAGTCCAGATAGTTTGTGAATACCCCGATGTATTTCCAGATGTTTTGCCCGGTATGCCTCCAGATCGGGATATCGAGTTTATCATTGAACTAATCCCCGGAACCGGACCCATAGCCCACAGACCATATAGTATGAACCCGTCTGAACTAGCAGAACTGAAGAAGCAACTAGATGCCATATTGGAAATTGGATTGATTCAACCAAGTGCGTCACCATGGAGATCACCTGTTTTGTTCGTGGACAAGAAGGATGGAGGTAACCGTTTGTGTACGGATTATCGGAAGTTGAATGATGTCACTATCAAGAACAAGTACCCATTTCCCAAGATAGATGTCACATCCCAAAATTTTCCAAATTTTGTAATGTGAAAAATAAATAAACAAAATAAATAATTGTTGAAATTTAGGATGAAAAGAAACTTTGTCTCTAAATGGAAACTTAAAAACCTCATCTTGAACAAACTTGAGTAATGTTTGAATCCAACCAAATTAAAATTAAGTGGGAATGCATTCTTCATAAATGCATCTCGAAATTTAAACACTTGGGAAATAAACCCAAACCCTAAAACCCTAATGGAATAAAATCATTTCCAAAATATCTCTAAGATCATGGTTTTGTTCCATATAAAAATTTTGTCAACCAACATTTATAAATGATCAAGAATGACAAATAGAAACATTATAAAACCATATTTGAATTTCATTGGAATAAAAACAATTGCCCAAATTAAAATGATTAATAATCATATTAAAATACTATAAATAACTCAAAGTGAATTATTTATCACCCCATTAAATAAATAAACCTACAGAAAAGTTTTTGTAAAAAAAGGTTGGAATTTAAATAAGGTTTGAAAATAAATCTTATTTGATTTAACACAAGGGCCTATTTTAAATAATTATTAAACCCTAAAAGGAATAAAGGAATTATTCTAAATTTGACTTCAGAATATGTTAATAAACAGTGTTTGATTTTACACGAAGTTTGGTTGAAGTTTGAATTCAAATAATTGTTTGAAATTTTTAAACAAATTCAAAACACAAATGAAAATAGAAAAAGAAAAATAACAGAAGAAGAAAAAAAATATATAAAACAAAGCAGCCCAGCCCAGCCAAGCCCATCTGGCCCGGCAGCCCACCTCTCTTCCCCCTCGAGTCGTTTTCACCCAGAACCGTACCCGCGCAGTCAGTGACATCTAGACCCCACCTTTCCTCCCCCTCACTGACTAACCGAGCCCACGCGTCAGTCGTCGTTTCCACCCCAGCGACCAGTTCGTCCCCCTCATTCCTCCGATCGTTTCCTGTGTAATTTCGCAGCTTCAATTCCCGTTGATTGCACGAGTAAATCCCGCCCACATCCACGCGTACTTAGTCACCATTCTCCCCTCTCCCTTTTCCCCCAATCAACACCCCACCGGAACCACCAGGCTGCTCCGATTTTGCTCGGAACCACCACTGCCTCCTACGTCTTCCGGTGAAAATTCCGGCCAGCCGCCGTCGCCCCTCGCCCCCTCAACCACGCGAGATTGCTCCCCATCTCCCTACGCACCTCCTTGTGAATCTAGCTCACTCGCGCTCGGTCCAGAACATCGGCAACGTCTTCACCAGTGCGCCACCGATGACCCCGCAACTCTGGTGAGCCCTAGAACTCGACTCCGTGCGCGCCTCGACCATTGGATCATGCCGTTTTGTTCGCCTGTGACTTATGCATCTCTAGGTTCTCGCCATTCAACCCCGCGCGATCTACAACCTCGTCTCCGACCGCGATAGTACGAGCCCGATGCCAGGCAGAACTCCGGTGAGCAATTCCCTAGGAACTTGTGCGCCCCTTGACTGACAAAGACCATGTTGAGCATCAGCAGTGTGCTGCGAACTCGGTAAGCCCACTCTCTCTCTTTCTCGCATCCTACATCGTCAGAAAAGACACCGCCAAAGCACGCGCCGCCGTCCGCCGCCGCTAGCGCTGCTCAGATATGGTTGAGCCCATGTACACCGTTGGATCTAGATCGTGCGGATAGGATAGAAACATAAACAAAGGGGTACGAGCTAATCTGCACCGTTCGGTCTCACTTAGATCCAACGCACCCCGTATTCGATCCGAGCAAAATGGTATGGATGAATCAGAACTCACCATGTAGCCAGAGTTGATTTAAAACAGAAATTATGTTCTATTAGATGTTCAGTTTTGTAAAATCCATAACTTTTGATCCACACGTCCAAATTTTGCAAATTTTATATCAATGGAATCAGCAAGACAAGTAATTTCCAAACATGCACTTTGTTTAGTAAATTGCTTCTGTTAAATTGGTTGTTTTGAAGAAACTTATGTAGGCATAATTTGAATATAAAATTCATCCTAAAATTATTTTTGTGATAAAACGTTTGGGCAAATGGATTGTTTGAACCTAATGACCGTCTAAATCAACTTGTGGGTTCAAAAACATATTTTGTGAAGCAAAAGAATAAATCTTTGATTTAGAACATTTCTAGTCAAATAAAAATAATGTTTATATATAAAAAAATGCTTTAGGAGGAAACCCTTTGGGAAAATGTTTTGATTTAAACTCTTTGACCCTAAACACAAAGTTTTATGATTTAAAAATATATTTGTGAACCTTATAGATTATTACTTTGCTAAAAAGAATTTTCAACCACATAAAATATTGATTTGGTTTAAAAATGGTTTATAAGTAAAATCTTTTGCAAATGATTTTGCCACTTATATAAAATGACCAATAGGTCTTTTAGAATGTTTATAACATGTTAGAAACCACTTTTACAAATAAAACAATCTTTAGCATGCTTGCATGCATTGCTTTGTTTCCATTATTTTATGTGATGTTTGCTTGAATGGTAGATTGAATATTTGCTTATTTGATTGAATTGTAGTGGAATTTGAAGAGTGTGAATATTGCAAGATCAAGGATTGAACTTATATTATCTACCAAAAAGGCAAGTGATGATTCATACTTTTGTCCCATTATTTTCACTATGCATTAGTGATATTTCTAAAGTAGAACTTGCATGTAATTTTTGCTAAGTGTAAACTATGCCATGGGAAATCCTAGTATATGAAACCTTAGTGGAAATTTCCTAAGTTAAGATTCCTACTACTATCATGCTTAGCTTAGCTAGTAGAAAACAAGGGTGGAATATATTCATACTATGGAATATTTCTAAGTCAAGGACTTGTGTTTTGTTTAATAAAACAACTAAGTGAATGAATCACCTGGGTGGAATGGAAAGAATGGTTTGTGTTGAGTGGTTATGCAAGTACAGTATGCTGGGGAAAACTTGGGCATCACCAAGTCCAGTATACTAGGGAAAACTTGGTATCTCACTTGTGGATGGCCACCCAGGAACAAAGAGATTTGAGATGTCAAATGTTGAGAAGCTTCAAGTGCAGCCACTTGGCATTATGGGCTCTGCCTGGATCATATAGGTCGCAATAACTTAGCCAAATGGACAGTTGGTGGTAGGGGATGATAGGTTGGAACGCGTCCATTCTGGTCTAAGGGAAGGCTTCTGAAAGATCTTGTCTTGGTGAAACCAAGTCTTGTGGGGAAAGTGCACCACCTCTGCAGAGTGTAAAATCTAAGTACTTAGCCATGTCCCTAGTAATGGACAATTTGAGCATCAATACATGGAAGTATCAAGAATCTCCTCATCCAAATTTCTAAGTTAAAACTTTGTGGTTGAACAAGGGATGAAGGATCACCAATTTCTATTGGGAGATGCCTTGGGTGATTTTGACAAACAAAAAATTAGTATTTTTCAAATGATAAGGAAAATCTATTGTGAGCAAAGAAAGCCTAAGCTCCACTTAGCCAAATGCATATAGATGATAGACTCCACTATATTACCATAGTATCACTTGCCAATACAATTCAAATGTATTGACCCTTGTGGCTGTAACTTATTATGTTGCAGGTTTGTTTGATGTTAGTTAAGTTTATTGATTAGGATTACAAGTCTACAACCAACATGACTGCATGTGGCACTTTGAAGATGAAGGACTCCATGCTATAGTTATTTCTGCTGCATTGTAATGAGATAGCCAAATGAGTTATGTAAGATGTAATGAATTATTTTATTCCTGGTTATAAATTGTATTATGACCTTTTTTCTTGATATTACATCTTAATTGTGGATGCTAGCTATTGATCCAGGGACTAGTACTGTAAACAAAGGGATCTCTACCTTATTAAAGGTTGGGACCTCTACAATAGAAGATCTGTTTGATCAGTTGACTGGTGCCAAAGTGTTTTCTAAGATAGATATTAGAACTGGCTATCATCAACTCAAGATTCGCGCAGAGGATATTCCCAAGACTGCCTTTACCACCAGATATGGATTATACGAGTATACTGTCATGTCTTTTGGATTAACCAATGCCCCCGCTTATTTCATGAATCTCATGAATAAGATTTTTATGGACTTCCTGGATAAGTTTGTCGTTGTTTTCATCGATGACATTCTAATTTATTCCAAATCAGAAGAAGAACATGAGCTACACCTAAGGACCATTCTTGGAACCCTTAGAGAGCATCAGTTGTATGCCAAGTTTAGCAAATGTGAATTCTGGTTACAGGAGGTAGGATTCCTCGGCCACATTGTATCAGCCGGAGGAATTGCCGTTGACCCCGCAAAGGTGAAAGATGTCGAAGATTGGCAAGCCCCAACCACTCAAACCCAAGTTCGTGCATTTCTCGGATTGGTGGGATACTACCGCAAGTTCATAGAAGGATTCTCGAGTATCGCCAGACCCATGACCCAATTCCTGAAGAAGGACAAGAAGTTTGAATGGACAGAAAAATGTGAAGCGAGTTTTCAAGAACTCAAGAGGAGATTGATTTGTGCACCAATCTTAATCATGCCGGATATCACGAAGCCCTTTGACATGTATTGTGACGCATCCAAGATCGGTCTCGGATGTGTGCTAATGCAAGAAGGCAAAGTAATATCTTATCTATCTCGACAACTGAAACAACATGAGCAAAATTACCCAACCCATGGCCTCGAGCTTGCAGCCGTAGTTCTAGCCCTGAAGACATGGAGGCACTACCTGATGGGAAATCGTTGTGAGATTTATTCAGATCACAAGAGCCTGAAGTATATATTCACTCAGAAGGAGCTGAATATAAGGCAAAGAAGATGGATTGAGCTAATCAAAGATTACGATCTGGACATTCACTATCACCCCTGTAAAGCCAACGTGGTAGCAGATGCCCTTAGCAGATTGTCGTGCCGCTTGAACTCCATGATTTTAAAGGAGCAACCAAGCTTGCACAAAGATATGGAAGATTTTCGAATGGAATTAGTGAGTGAAGGATTTTTGGCTAGCATAGAACTTCAACCCACTTTGATCAGCCAGATCAAAGAGGCGCAGAAAGGAAATGCTAGTATCGACGGAATCAAGCGTCGTATCGGTATAGGCAAAGTACCCGGATTTACGGAAGACGAAGAAGGAGTTCTATGGTACAAAGGACGCCTTTGTGTACCAGCAGATTCTGATTTGAAAGAAGTGATTCTGAAGGAAGCTCATGATACTCTTTATTCTATCCACCCCAGAGGAACGAAGATGTATCAAGATTTGAAAGAACAATTTTGGTGGCATAAGATGAAGAGAGAAATCGGAAGCTATATCACTAAGTGTGATATATGTCAAAGAGTCAAGGCGGGACATCAAAGACCCGCAAGATTGTTGCAACCATTGCTGATTCCGGAATGGAAATGGGATTCCGTTGGAATGGACTTTATCACCGGATTGCCTACTTCTATTAGGGGAAATGACTCTATCTGGGTCATAGTGGACAGATTGTCCAAAGTCGCCCATTTCTTACCAATCAAGACCACATATCAGAGTTTTAAGCTAGCGAGGTTATAAATCGCTAGAATCGTCAGTTTGCATGGAGTCCCCAAGAACATCGTATCGGATCGAGGAACTCAGTTTACCTCGAGATTCTGGAAGAAAGTCCAAGAAGGTTTAGGAACCCGACTAGATTTTAGCACCGCGTATCACCCTCAGCGAGTAAATCAAATACTCGAAGATATGCTGAGAGCATGTGCGTTAGAGTATGGATCTAATTGGGAAGATTGCCTGTCGTTCGCAGAATTTTCATACAACAAAAGTTATCAAGCTAGTTTGCAAATGGTCCCATTTGAATTCATGTATGGAAGGAAGTGTCGCACCCCTTTGAACTGTTCAGAAGCAGAAGAGAAGGTTCACAAGATCCGTGAGCACCTCAAGACAGCCCAGTCAAGGCAGAAGAGTTACGTCGACAAGAGACGTCGAGACCTCGCCTTCAACATAGGAGAAGACTGAAGTGTTCAAAAATATTGATCATCAGACCATAGAAATCAACGATAACCTGACCTATCCCGAAGTACCCATCCGTATTTTGGAAGAAGCCTTCAGAACTACCAGAACCCGAAGCATCAAGTTTCTCAAGATTCAGTGGAGCAACCACACGGAAGAAGCTACCTAGGAGCGCGAAGATCACATCAGGACGGAGTTTCCCGATCTCTTCAAATCCTAGGTAATATTTTCGTCCTTTTTCAAATCTCAGGACAAGATTTTGTTTAAGGGGGGAAGTTTTGTAACATCCCAAAATATTAAACTTGGATCATCAAACTCTAATCACCAAATTTAGGGTTAACAAAAACTTTTCCAACTAAAAATATGAAAGCATTCATATGTGTGTATTAAAGTTTGGATTCATTTGAATTGCCATGGTTCTATGTTTATTTGCTTGTAAAATGATTCTTAGGTGAAATAAACATCGTCTAAACAATCCCCAAACTTTTCCCAAAGACAAACAAGTCAAAATGAATAAATTAAGTGAATGGTCACTTTGGCCAAATTAACTCCCATGCCTACTTTGGCTATCTCTAATTTTCAAAACTCAACATAAACATGTATGGATCTTTGCACCCCTTGATAGTACTCATAATAAGGTACCAAGGCCCACTTTGTGATCATCCAAAAACATTCAAATGCTTAGTTTAAATGACAGTTTAAAATTGAATCTATTTCATATGGGAAGATCCCACTATTTCAAAAACCACTCAAACCAACTCCATTTTCAAAACCCAAGCATCCACAGACTCCCCAGTACATGCCTAGCACACCCACCAAAAATCTTTTCAAAATTCAAAACTTAAGTTCATGCGGCCATTTCATCAAACAGGTTGCAGATTCAAATCCACAAAATCAAAAACACTATGTTAAGCAGTGTTTTGGCCAACCTTGTTCCCTCTCTGGTTACAAGTAGCCTTAGTAGATCATCTAGAAACCTTAACTAACCTCTAGCACCACTGTAAGCTGGCCATTGTCATCAATGGTGAGCAGGCCGAGAGCACCCATGTCACCCCAGTGTGGACAACAAGCTAGGAGAAGAACTAGCCGTGCCAACCTTGTCTAGCATGCAGCCCATGCCTCACCGCCCCCTCTCCACCAGCCCTAGCTCGGAGACAGTGACTAGAACCGCCAGGAACGCCGCGCCCGTGCCGCTGTCGACCATGCCGACGTGCACCGCAGAGCACACGTCGTTCCCACGCCACCCGACCACCTCGAACCCTTGTCGCCCGCCAGCATGCACCCCACCGTCCCAGGAGACCACCAGACATGCTCGTTTCACCTCTCATCACTACTAGGAAAACAGCAGTTAGTGGCGCATGTGGAAAAGCCATCTGTGATGCACTGTCCGTGCGCCACTAGGCTTGCGTTGCGGCTATCTCATAGCCGTGGCGCACTGCCTGGTGCACCACGCATGTGCAGAGATAGGCGTGGCGCACATGCCAGTGCGCCACGGATACCTTTCCAGGTGCGGTACAAGACTTATTTTCTGTGGCGCATCTATCAGTGCGCCACAAGCCTGCGTAGGTGCGCTTTAGGCACTGTGCGCCACAGAAGCTGTGCCATGTGTGCCACGGGTGTCTTTTATTTTTAATTTCAGGGCCAGATGATATACAATACAGATTATATAGGCAGATATACATACAGATATACACACAGATATAAGATATACAGTTATATATATAAATACACAATTCGCAAAACAAGATTGGAACAAATACATATAGATAAGTCTCATACATGAATACATAAGTTATACATTGTTTCGATCAAGTTACAAAGTAGTTGGTGACATGCGAATACATGTGTCGATTGAACAAGTTAGAGCTCGGAAGCTCGCCTAGACATCTAAACTAGCTAGACACAAACGCGAGATAAACAACCAAAGAAGATAAGCATGATCACCGCGACAAAGGTGTAGGTCTTCATCCGGTTCCTCGTCCTAACTCCCGCTAGATAGCGCGTGTATCTAGCTTCCGCCTCCCCCATAGTGTTGTACCCTTTGTAGCTATTGCCGCTGAAACAGTGCACCTGTCTCCGGCAGTCTTCCCAATCATCGTAGACTCCGGGAACCCGTACCTTGTACATGACGTACCACGTCATCTACAAGTTGACAATAATAATTAACCGATGATTAAAAAAAACATATATAATTAAAGTCGCATATGAAGAAACACTTATAGAAAGTACTCATAAATCAAAAAGACCAAACTCAAAAAGCATGCCTCATATATAACTAGGTTGTTCGACATAGGAATATGCTATGATGGAACTGTCCGCCAAGTAGGATGCACAACACCTAGACATGTGCATAGCACAAGGCGGACAATCCCATCGAAAGACATTCACATATAGTGTGCCACGACATTTCAATCATCGGCATTATTCTCGAAAAAGACCAAAGTAACTCGAAATGAATGCCTCATATATAACTAGCTAGGTCGTTGGACACAGGAATATGATACGACGGAACAGTTAGCCAAGTAGGATGCACAAGACTTGGACTTGTGCATATCACAAGGCTAACTATCCCGTCGTAGCATATTCACATATATAGTGTGCCACGACATTTCAATCATCGGCATTATTCTCGAAAAATACAAAAGTAAATAAAAAAGAATGCCTCATATATATATACATAGGTCGTTGGACACAGGAATATGCTACGATGGAACCGTAAGCCAAGTAGGATGCACAACATCTAGACTTGTGCATAACACAAGGCTTACAATCCCGTCGTAGCACATTCACATATATATTGTGCCACGACATTTCAATCATCGGTATTATTCTCGAAAAAAGACTAATAAAGTAAGGAAAAAAAGAAGGACCAAAATGAGCAAAGGACCAAAGAGTAAGCAAAAAAGCCAAGCACTGATTGATATATAATAATAATAAGCAAAAGAAGTAAGCGATGATTCATAAACCTAATAAGATAAGTATAGTAGCATGTACACTTGTCCACATACACACAAAGGTCATCTATAGTTTGTAACTATAACTAGGCCAACATCAAGCCTTCTGGCTCGGCTTAGGGAACGGGAGGACGCCTTGTCTCGTCATGAACTTCCTATAGTCACCCTGCATCTCTAGGTGATCTTCTATGTCACGGTTATTCGGGATATTTCCTCCGTAGAAGATCCCCCCCCCCCCCCGAAGTCATGACATCACAAAAGATGATTACCCTAAACTGCTGCTGGATGCGATACATCTCTTGTCTAATATCTGAATAGTGATCTTGGCCTTTGCTTCGGCCCACTGTTTGAGATGGCCTCGCAGCGTAGAATTCTGCTGGTCAAGTAGGAACGCCCTCATGTGATGGAGTGCGTAGTAGGCTTCCTTCTTACTGTTTTCCGGCTGCTTCACGCAGGGGAACTCCGTTACGTGGTTGAAGACGTGCCTGCCGAACTTGACCTTCGTACGCACGAAGGTGGTGCCTTCCGTCGAGGTATAGCCAGTGAGAGCATCATCCAGAACTTCCTTGATCTTGTCGTAGTTTTTCTTCTTTTCTAGACTCCCCGAGTCGAAATACGTGGCGTGGGAATGCTTCGGCGATAAGGAGATGAGCGTGCAGTGTTCATATCTGAGCAAAAAAATCAAATGGAATGTGTTGATAAAAGAATGATGATAATCTAATAAAGCCAATCGACGGTGGCGAGTGAATAACGACTTACTCGGGAAAGTAAGGCACGAGAATGTATTGCTTTGTCTTGTTCGCCATGAGGATTCTTTTTAGGTACGAGGCCATGATACGTCGTTCGGTGGGGGAACCCAAGCAGCCGTCACGCATGTAGTAGGGGTCCACTATAGCGATGCCCGGTGTGTTCTCTCTAATGATCTGCATGGCCAGGCTGAGAGAAAACAGGCGGAGCATGGTATAGTGCAGCGGGTATAGGTGGAACATATTGAAGATGTCGTCGAACCGCAGGAAGAACAGATCCGCAGGGGCATGTCGATGAAGCCCAAGCCTGGTGGCACCTTAACCACGAATACCGGGTGCGAGGGATCTTTCTCCGATAGAAGGCGTCTCTCTATCGTCAGCACGCCGTCATGCACACTCTGTAGTTCCGAACTGGCGTGTCTCCGTAAATTCTTAGGTACATGGGCTCACCCGCCACATGAATCCTCCACATAATACCCTCGGGTCTTGGTGGCCCGTCCCGAAACCTGATCGGATTCGTAGTTGTTGACGCCACCGGCTGGCTCGAGCTGCTAGATTTTCTTTTCCTGCCCTTTTTTCCTTTTGGAGAGCGGGCAGGCACCGCAATCTGAGCACCGGCCACCCTATGTAGTGTGTTAGGTCTTAGAATAAAGGGCCAGTTGGTTATATCAGCTGGCTCTGTAAAGGCGCAAGCTGGAGGCGTCTCCTGAGAACTAGTGGCTTTCTCTATGGGGCCACCAGCTAGGTCTTCTGAGTGTTGAAGAAGTGATCATTCCAGTCTTCGTCGTCCTCGGCCGGATCCTACGCCATGTGCATATCATCAACATGATCATCCAACCCACCGCGTGGAGGTGACGGCGAGGGCGGTAAGGGGGCCTTGCCACCTCTTGTCGCTGGCACGAGTACAGGCGGTGCTGTTGTCTGTGGCGTGATGGCCCCCGCCGTCCCCAAACGGATCATGCTCTTTGGCCATTGCAAGAATAAGCCGAAGCAACTTTTGAGGACAGCTGGCTCTTCTTCATCCGCTCCTGGGGGTTGAATGGGAG
The DNA here is from genome assembly GCA_023614405.1 of Avena insularis. Classification (NCBI taxonomy): domain Eukaryota; kingdom Viridiplantae; phylum Streptophyta; class Magnoliopsida; order Poales; family Poaceae; genus Avena; species Avena insularis. The sequence goes on along the minus strand of CM042687.1, from coordinate 234,547,522 downwards.
GTTCCAGGTCGTCGCAGCCCCTTAGCACCAGACTAATTTTAACGCTGTGCACGCTATCTAGCATCAGCCTTGAGTGGAACGTGCGCTGCAAGGGTTGAACGATGGTACCCTTGGCAACATCCCTCAGCTCGTCGTTCACGTAGCATAAGAGAGTGCAAGGAACATCCGTCTGCGGAAAACATGTACGGCGTCGTCAGAGATGCCATAAGAGTAATAGATGCGTGAAAGGCGGTAAAGCAATTGGTTTACCGTGATGGTGTTGAGATCGGCTGATGTTGAGGCACCGCATACGGCGACGGGCGTGCAAGAGACAGAAGGGCTGCTTGATGGCGCGGTGCTGGCCGCCGGTGTATTCTCCCTACCGCCGGGTGCTTGGAGCTCCGGTGCCACCGCGGCGATGGCAGGGGCCACCAACATGTACTCCGGCGCCCCGGTGATGGCAGGGGGAGTCACGAACACTTGCGGAGCCGCGGTGCTAGTGGGCAGAGTCACAAACACATAGTTCGCCTGATTCGTCGGCGCCGCATTGTTCGAGTGGCTGCTGACCATGCTTGGAATCGGGCACGGCCCTACTCGACCACCCGTACTCCAGTTCGCTATTGACTCCACCAAGGTAGGCAGGAAGGACGTGAGGGTGATTGCCAGGTTGTCTTGGATGATCTGCGGGATCCGCGCCACTTGTTCCTTAAGTTCTTGAACCTCACGGTTTTCCTCCTCGCTCCTTCCCGACGGCGCCACATGCGTCCTCGGAGGTGGACCAAAATGATCCACCCAATTCTTACCCTCGAGGCTGGCCATAGCTTCTTCGTAACTGGCTCTATTTTCTTGGCCCGGTTCATCGCCCTATTAAAAGGGTTCTCCCACCGGGTGGCCACCGTCGACCCCTGGGATGAGGAACCCTGGGATCCATGACTAGCAACAATTTCCTCCTCCTGTAGAAGAAGTAATAGTGAATCGTTTAGATCATCGATTAGAATGCAATCGAGTTGATCCGCGGTAATTAGATTATACTTACCACAATTTCCTCGAATTCCTTCACCGCAGGATCCGCGGTGAGTTGTTTGGTTTTTGGGTCCACATGGTAACGGGCCCTAATGAAGTTTCGAACCTACCCGGGTTCAAATTTCGCAAAGGGGTTTTCTATCCCCTTGGATCTATACTCTTCGTCCTCCTTATTCCATTTGGCCTCCGCGGTTCTGTATCCACCAGATCTGAGATGGTGATAACCTATATTCATCGCCTGCAGCACCTTTCCCCGATTACTATTGGCCAGGGCTCTTTCGGATTCACACCTCTCCTTGAACTCCCAGAACTGATCTTCGGTGATCTGCGGGTCAATCTTCTGGATCTCCTCGAGACTTTTTCCTTCTTTATAGATCTTCTTTATCCGGGTTCTCCAGCTGGCCAGGGCGGTGCTCATCTTTGTGAGGGAGGATTTGTTTACTCCGTTCCCATGAAAATTTGTGTTCTGATACTTAGCGGGGAACTTGTATCTTGCGTGCAGCTTCTCGAAGAGGAGTGTGCGCAAGTGGCCATTATCTTTATGCCGGAGATTCTCGGTGTTGATCGAGATGGTTGTCCTGGTGATCGCCGCCACTTTCCCACCGTACCCTTTCACAACAAGGTCGGGCTCCAAAAGAACCCCTGTTGGGCTCACTTCGGTAATTTCCTCCCTGACCGTGCTGACCGTGTTCGGGCGCCGGTCCCTCGGCTTCTTCTTCTTCTTAGGAGGATTGATACCACTCCCTGTGCCCTCGCCGCCATCAGTGGTTTCATCACCCGCCGTTCCTTCGGCTTCTTCCTCTGCGTCTTCCATCTCATCATCCTCGCTCTCCGAAGGATGGTATTCTTCATCGTCTTCTAGCATTTGGGCGCCCTCGAGAATGTCAATTGTTTATTCGGAGGTCTGAGTTCTCCTTCAGCGCTGATGCGCTTAGAACATCCAGCCTCGTCGTTGTCACACATCTTTGTACTAATAAAAAACAAATAATTGGTTAAATACACGGAAAAATCCGGCATGACCTTTGCTAATTTTCTTAAACTAGGAGTGCCCGATTTCTACCGAAATGGAAGTTAATCAACATTCCGGCAAAAATTGGGACTCATTTCATACAAGAACCTGCATACACGACATAATAAAGTGCTCCATACAAGCACAAGCACAATTTCAAGTGCTACAATTATATCACCACAGATTATATCACCTGTCATTGATGACAGCAAGCAAATACATGCAGATTATAGCACCTGTCATTATATGACAGCAAGCAAATACAAGTTTATATGACAATAAATATGACAGCAAGCAAATACACAACCACGACAAAGAAGCAAATACAAGTTTATATTCACACATTTGGTTCAGCACATATTCATTTTATATATTCACTACAACATATTGCTTGGTTAGTGGCACCCTGTTTATGGAGTTCTGAAGATCTAGATGATCACATCAAAATGGCAATGGACACTTCTGTTTCTATTGTCAAGCTTCCCCCAAACATTTTCACCTAGTAAAGGTTTCCCACTTTTCACCTAGTAAAGGTTTCCCATTTTTCTGTAATCGAATGATTCTGCTGGCGCCTTGAAGCTAATAAATTATGTTTGTTAATTTTTTTCATCATAGGCAATATATAAAGATCAGTGAACAAAACATGAGAACCTTATTCTCGTCTAATTTGGATAGCTCCTAAGTGGCAGAGCCTTTACTGGACTGTTCACCTAAAAATGTTATCTGGAAACTAACAAGAATTTGGCTACAAGCAAGATTTGCACTTATCTCTTTTGCTATATGGCCATTACCAAGATGTGTAAGCATGTCAGAGTTGCGTGTGATCATGATAATCAGAAAATCATATGGTTGCATTACTTAATGACAGATTTAACGCAGAGTTCCATTCTAAAGTCACAACTGAAATTTTGCTTTTCAAGCTGCCCCGGGAATTGGTCCAGTGCTACTACTTTTGTTCCATAATGTAAGCCTTTTTAGCAGTTTGAACTGCTAAAAGGGCTTACATTTTGAAATTTGAGCTGCTAAAAGGGCTTTGCTATCCAACAAACTTGTGTAGCATGTGCGTTGCTCTCTTTTCTCTTCTGAAGCCTGAAGCCTTAGGTTCTTATTATCCATTCAGATTTCTGAACATACTTTTAGCAACCACATACTGATACTTTCTCAGTCTAATAATTGCACAAACAGAAGGTTGGTGCTCGGCGGGGAAATAGATCAGTATACATGTACCAAACTAATCTAGCAGCATTCATCAAATACATAGCTTAATCTACGAACATTCAACGATGTTTCAGTGACCAAAACATGGATTAACTTGTCCATCCAACTGCCTAATAACATAAATACATAAACTAATATATTAACATTCAACAAACACTGATGTCACAGTGACCCTAGCATAGATTAACTTGTCTACAGGACTACCCAAATGCCAGGTTTTCACATGGCAAATCACTGACCAAGAACTGCCATTGGCAAATACGATAATAGTTCACTTCTCTGAACCCTAACCATGTCCTGCAGAGAGAGGGAGAGAGAGGGAGAGAGGGGAGGGGCGACGCTCACCTCTGAGATGAGGACGACGATGGCGGGCGAGCGGGCGGACGATGATGGCAGGCCGGCGGGCGGATGACGATGGCTGGCGCGCGGGCCTCCTCCTCGAGCAGTGGCGGGCCTCCTCCTGCTCCTGCTCCACGGCCTCCTCCTGCTCCACGGCCTCCTCCTCGAGCGACGGCGGCTGGCGAGGCAGCGGATCAAGAGCGCGGCGACGGATCGAGAGCGTGGCGGCACAGGGCTCGGGCTCGGGCTCGGGCTTGAGTGAGATGGTGTTTGAGATGGAGGAGGACGTGGCGCCGTTGACCAGCCATGCCTAGATAGGCGTAGCGCATTTGGGCATAGTGCGCTACGGATATCTGTAGCGCACTTGGTCATAGTGCGCTACGCCTATCGGCATTTATCGACTGTATATGATGGCTGTAGCTCCACTGTCTAACATCAACACTAGCCTATCCCACTGGTTCCACCCACTGCTCTAATCTAAACTTGTGAGAACCCAGGTTTGAATCCTGGTGCCCACCTTTTTTATTTTTATTTTCAAAATATTTTTAAATGCTCCAAAAAATGCCTAAAAGTGGTATATATTCCATAAAAGTTTGTTTTGTTTTTAAAATACTTTTAAATATTCCAAAAATGCCCAAAAGTGACAATATATGTCATAAAAGTGATACAAATTAAATATGATTCAAATATGTCATAATAATTTGTCCATGATACAAATATGTCATAATAATTTGTCCATGAATATTACAATCTTTTTCGACCACGCGTTTTACAATATTTTTTGAGCTAGCGTTTTACAATCTTTTTTCCCTTCTTTGTCGCGGTTGAATAATATAGCCCCGGCACTTTAATGTTTCTTCTTTTGAACGGGCTACCTTTTTTGGGTAGGGTTGTCCTTTTTCTTCTTGTGATGTATGTTGCTGCATCATAGTCGTCGTCATCTTCAATCTTTGGATCGTCGTACTGGTCGAAGTCTTGCTCGTTGGTGACTCCATCCATTCTGATGATGTTTCTTTTTCCTCTCCTCGCGGCAACACGGCTAGGCTTTCTCGGGTCGGTAATGAAAAAAGATTGGTCCACTTTGGTAGCCAGTACCCACGGTTCATTTTTTGCGGCCACGTTCGCACCGGCGGCCTTGGATTTGGCTGCTTCGGGTGTAACCATGGTTGTGAAATATCGGTCTTCTCTTTCGACGCTCTTTTCCCATCTGACACGGAACATCGGCACCTTTTCTCCACAGTAGTAGAGCTCCCAGATCTCCTCGATTCTTCCGTAGAATCTTTCCTTCACGTTGTCATCGGTGTAGAATTCCGACGTTACGCCTGAGTTCTGATAATCACATTTTTTGTCCTTTTCCTCCGTGTAGAATGTGTAGCCGTTGATATCATACGCCTGATAGGTCACCAGGTTTTGCATCGGTCCCTGCGACAAGGTGAATATGATCTTTTCCGTGTCAGAAGAATGCGATCGCGGGGGATTATCAAAGGAGCATCTGCCTAAACCAATGCGTGAAATCTGAGGTGTGCTCTTTGATTATTTCTCCCTGCATCATCTGTATGCCCCGGTCACTGTACTTCTTCTCGATTAACCTTTTGTGCTTCTGTACCCAAGGATCGACCAGTTCTAAATGCTGTAGCGCGACGAGGTTTGCTCGATCAAAGTCTGCGCGTCGAAAATCGAAGTCTGCATGTAGTATGCGACGACCCTCTCGGTGACCAGATTCGTCCAGCTTGCCAAGGTGCCTGTTGATGGGAAGACCGATAGGGTTCTCGATGTCTAGATAATTCGTGCAGAAAGAGATGCACTCTTCGGCCAGAAAGCCCTTGGCTATGCTTCCATCTGGATGGGACCTGTTGTGAACGTATCCTTTGATGTGTACATTCATCCTTTGAGCCATCATGCTGCGGAGGAACATCGGCCCGAGTTGGACGATGTCCTCCACGACATGGACCAGCAGATGCACCATAATGTCGAAGAATGCGGGTGGGAAGTAGACCTCAAGCTCGCATAGTATCACCACGATCTCCTCATGTATCCTCCCGAGCTGATTCACGCCAATCGACTTCCTAGAGATGACGTCGAAAAACTTGCAGAGGCCAAATAACGTTTCACGGACGTGCTCGTCCATTATCCCTCTTAGTGCGACCGGAAGTACCTGCGCCATTAGCACGGCACAGTCGTGAGACTTTATACCACTGAACCTCTGCTTCGCCTTGTCTAGGTATCTGCTTATCTTGCCCGCGTAGCCGTAAGGAAATTTGACTCCTAGAAGGCACTTGAAAAATTGTTTGATCTCATCCTGGCTTAGAGTGAAGCAAGAAGGAGGGCAGTAATATTCGTTCTTCTTGAACTTTTTACCCTTCCGACGACCTTGTGTCGTCTCCGACTCATGATCATCGTCATATTCCTGATCATCAGGAGTAGTGCGTCCTCCGTGAAGCTCCTTCCGGATACCCAAGCATATCAGGTCGTTCCTTGCTTTCGGACCATATTTCATCCTATATGGCATGTTGATTATGGTGGCGACCAGACTCTCGCACACGCTTTTCGTGATATGCATGATGTCGAGGCTATGAGGCGTGCGGAGAAACTTCCAGTATGGCAACTCCCAGAAAACAGACCTTGTTTTCCATACCTTCATCAGCGGCTTGTCTTGTTGCTGCCTCTTTCGCTTCTTTCCAGGCTTAGGAAAATCTTTCCAGTTTTTGAGCAACTCTTCCACTTCTTCGCTGCTCCTACGCTCTGGGATTCCTCGGGTCTCGGATTTGCCATCGAACAGGTCTCCATGTTTTCTCCATGGATCATTCTTGCCGAGCCACCTCCGGTGCGCCATGAACACGGTTTTCGAAGACCCTGGATCTTTCTCTAGTTGGAGATAGCTTGTGTTATCCATGCACCTAACGCATGCGCAGAATCCTTGGATAACCTGCCCGGAGATATACCCGCAACCTGGATAGTCTTGCACCGTAGTGACCAACGCGGCTCTCATAGTGAAATAATCTTGTGCGACGGCGTCGTAAGTATTGGCTCCAGATTCCCATAACGTGGCTAGCTCCTCTTTCAACAGCCCGAGATCTGATTGATGTCGGTGCAGGTTGTTTCGGCCCTTGAATTAGCATACTCATTTGTATGTACTTCTTCTTCATGCACAACCATGGAGGGAGGTTGTACATCCATACAAACACGGGCCAAGTGTTGTGCATGCTGCTCTGGCTACCGAACGGATTGAGTCCATCGGTGCTTGCACCAAGCCTGATGTTCCTCGAATCTCCACCGAATTTTGGGAAATCGAGGTCCAATGCTTTCCACTGGCTAGCATCTGAAGGGTGCGTTAGCAGCTCATCCTTTTCGGGGTCATCATCGTCATCTCCTAGTTTCTTCCTTTCCGCATGCCATCTCATGAGCTTCGCTTCCTTAGGGTCTGTGAAATAGCGCTATAGACGAGGAGTGATAGGAAAGTACCATACCACTTTTCGAGGTGCTTTCTTCCCTTTCTTGTATCGACTCACGCCGCACACCGGACATGTGGTTTTCTCCGTGTCCTCGCCCCGATAAATGATGCAATCGTTGATGCATACGTGATATCTAACGTGCGGTAGATCAAGAGGACAGACGATTTTCTTGGCATCCTCGATACTAGTTGGACATGTGTTCCCCTCCGGGAGACGATCGTGCCAGAATGCCATCATATCGTCGAAGCTTGTGTCGCTCAATTTGTGTTTTGCCTTCATCTCCATAGCCTTGAGCGTTACATTCAACCGGGTATCATCGGGCCTGCATCCTTCGTACAATGGAGTAATCGCGTCTTTCTCAAGTTGCGCAAGCTTGGCTTTCTCTCTAGCGGCAGCCCTGGTGTTACTCGTCTGCTTGAGAAGCAGCTCTTGCACATAAGGGTCCCGCACCCAGCCTGACATTGTTCCATCGTCGCCTGCTCCTCCGGCATCTAGATCATCATCATCCCAGTCTGCTTCCGCACCTTCACTATCTCCAGGAGACTCTTCATCATCTCGCCCGTTATCACCGTGATGATGGTCATCGTCATGTTGCCCACCTTCACCGTCTCCAACGTCTTTGTCATCGCTTATCCAACGAGTGTATCCATCCACGAAACCATGGCGGAGCAGGTGCGCCTGCAGATTCCCGGAATCTGGGTCGATCACCCAGTTGAGTTTGCATCTTCTGCACGGACATCTTATCTCCGTCTTGTTATTTCGTATCATGTCGACTGTCGCACATTTCAAAAATCTAGCCACAATGTCTTCACTCATTATGAGCACCATTTTTGCCACGTGTACACGGTACAATTAGAAGTCTATTAGAACCACATAATCAATGCATGCATGCAATGGTCGATAGAAAATTTTCAGCATTACCTATCCTAAAATTAGGACCTTTGCGAAATGCCAAAGTCTTGCCAAAATGGAAATGAATCAACATTTTGGCAAAAAATGGCAACTTGTTCACATACAAACACAAGAGAGAGAGACCGATCCATACACACATGAACATATCATTATCCTCTCCATACACACATGCATGAGCATCATCGATACTCTCCATATACACACACATATGACCATCGATCCTCTCCATACACACATCATGAGCATCGATCATCTACATACATATGAGCATATCATCCATATACACATGAACACATTCTTACATGGACAACTTACTGAGATGAGAGACCAATCGCGAGAAGATGGAAAGGAGAGGTGCACGCGAGACCGGAGAAGGAGATGAGAGACCGGAGAGCTTCCTCTATTACTTATGTAACATCCAAGGCAAGTTCTACATGCTAAAAATGGTGAATGAGTGGAGAAATTGAGGTGGGAAGGAGAAGGATCCCGACTAGATCTAAGGAGGAAGAAGAAGGGGAAAGTGAAGTGTGTGGTGGTGGTTGATCACACATGTGCACAAAGTGGAGTTGCCAAAAAAAGGTCGCCACATCCGTGGCGCACTCGGCCCCAGTGTGCCACAGGGATTAGTAACATCCGTGGCGCACATGCCATAGTGCACCACAGATGTGTCTGCCCGTTTTACAGAGCAGAGGGGCATGCGCTTAGGCGTAGCGCACCACCCCCCCCCCCCCCAACGTGCGCCACGGATAACACCAACAAGCGTAGCGCACCTACCCTATGTGCGCTACGGATATCTGGCGTGTGGCCAACAGGGTCCTGGCCCAAACATATCTGTGGCGCACTATGGTCATGTGCGCCACGGTTGTTCTAGTTACTAGTAGGGCACTGCCCATAGGTGAGCCAAGCCTGTTTTAGTTGTGGGGCACTTCAACCATGTGAGCCACGGATGTGTTGATTACCTATAGCCATTTTCCTAGTAGTGCGTACCCCGTAGCCACCGCTCGCCGCGAAGTTCGCCGCCTATACCTCGCAGAGCACCACGCGTTCCCGACCATTTGCCAGCGCCCCTACATGCGCATTTAAGCTCTAGAGCATCGCCAGGAGACCACCCGTCGATCGCCAACCTCGGCCATGCCTCTAGCCGCCCGTAGCCATGTCGCCACCGTTGCCTGCCCATCCCTCTCGGTCTCTCCGTCGAGCCTATAAAAGGATACGACCCCCGCTCGATTTCTTCACACCATCTCACTCCCCTCATCTCACTGATCATTCCATCCCTTAGCCGGAGCACGAGGAGCAGCAGTTCTCCGGAGCTGCCGCGACCACCCCTGAGTTCGCCGTCGTCGACTTTGTCGTTTGCCCGCATCGCTGTCGTCACTGGAGCCTCGGTATGCCCCCTATGCACCACCACCGATCCGCTAGGGTTCGAGCTCGCCGGTGACTTGTTCATCGTCGACGACGACCCTCAGCCGTCGATTTCACTTCTAATCCAACGCACCACATCGCCTGCTTGGCGTTTAGGAGCCAACGACCGATGAACCCCTGTCGGTTGCACCCGCCTATGGAGTGACACTGGGTCGGCCCAATAACCCTTCCCGCGCAGCCCACTCGTTCGAATTTAGCTTTTTCTATTTATATTCAAACTTAGTTCTGTACCTAGTTTCAAAAATCAACCCAGCTCGATTCAGTGAACCAAATTGCACGAAACCAATTTTGTTAGAAAAGTGTTGAAATGCTTAATCCAAGCCCGTTGGATTCAAATCATTTGGATCTGTAGATCAACCCTGGTAAAAATAACAAGTCGGAAGCTTTTTTGCATTCAAACATTTTTCAAATTTCAACCATAATAGCTTTTGAGTGGATTCCAACTCTCAAAAATCACATTAACCATACCTTTCAGAATATATAAAAACATACGGGTTTACTTATAGAAATAATATTCAAGTAATAAAAGAATGCCACATAGGCATTTCTAGTCATTTTATTTTATTTAAATCAAAATGGTAAACCTTATTAAATTGTGACACCACTTTAAATCACATTCTCATGTACTGAAATATGTGGCGATGACATGTGTCAACATGATCCCATGTTTGGTTTGGAGAATATTAAATTGTGACACCACTTTATACTTTATTTCTTTATCACATCTATTACTTAGAGTTTACCTAAGTGACTTGTAGATTCTAGGAAGATAACTGAAGGTTGCATAAAGAGCATTAAATTTGGCCTAAGCTAGATAATCTTGATGTCATCCTAAGGCATGAGATTGAACTTCGTTAACAATCCATTTGTTTACCACCCCTCATTAGTACTTACCCCACTTACAGATGCTAGTGCTAAGCATAAAACTTGACCAACTTTAGATGGGAATACTTGGTGGAAAATGGTTATGAAAACCTTAGAATGATGAGTCATTCTACTGAGATGTTTTGATATGTGTTTCCGAACACCAGATGATTTGGATGATGAAAATGTTAAGGCATGAGCCTTAGCCCTTTATAAAACTGATGGTTGTCTGGATGCGATACCATTTCAATTTTACCGTACAACCACAGTACCCGAAAATTGGGTAGGGCTTGACTGGAAACTTATATACTTTAGTATGGGTTCCCTCATGGCCAAGGTCTGAGCTGAGGCTACCATGTGAAGATTGTCCACCTGTGCAGTACCCAAGATGACAGTTGGTCATGGTTGGGAGGCCAAACTCACAGGAGAGGTTCTTATACAAAGGCGTGTAATTGAAAGGTTAGGATTGATTATCCGCATACTGAGTATGGTGAATTTAGGATTTGTTCCTGACGGATGTATCGAATGTTGTGGTGAAAGTGTACAATCTCTGCAGAGTGTCAAACTATTCGAATAGCCGTGTCCGCGGTTATGGACAGTTGGAGTGGCCATACTGTTCCCCCGTCAGATGTTTTCAAAATGACTTATGGAATGAATTGAGATTTTGACTTGACCACAACAGAGTTGTGATATGAAATACAAGTTCCCACTTAGGTGTTATAAAAATTTCAACTAGCTTTTCTTGCTTCTAAACTTAGTAGAGATATATCTGGCTTTTTGCAAAACAATCCTAGAGCTTAGTGTCCTACTACAAAAACCCCCTTCACTTGTTAGTATTAGTTTGCGAGTACTTAAAGAGTACTCATGGCTTTGTCCCTGGCTATTCCCATGGCCAGACTATGAAGAGGAGTACCAGGATGAAGGACCCCAGGAAGGTTACGACAACTAGGATCATCTCCCATCGTCAGCATTGCCTGTGACCCCGAAGATAGAGCTTCGCCTACGCTACCTTTATTATTACGTATTTCCGCTGCTTGAGTTGTATTAGGAGCTGGATCATGAGATCCTTATTTGTGTAAGACTTTATGTATGGTTTGTAATGGATGATGTACTGTGGTATCCAAATCTGTTATGTCTCGCAAAAATGGTAATCATGGGATTACGATGTATGGCATAACAGGCATCTGGGATTAAAAATCCGGGTGTTGACACCCACACCCCCTGGTGGCACACCCAGGGTGGGCCCGCGGCACCCTAGGGTGCGGCCACCCTGGTGTCCTCCTCTGTCTCTACTTCGCGTTTCCGTATTGATCCGAGAAATAGTAACTTTGGCTTTTGTCCCATCCAATTTTGAGAATATTCATGTTTTAGCTTTTCTGAAAGCAAAAACAGCAGAAAACATGTAACTAGCACTGTGGCATCTTTTCAATAGGTTAGTTCCAGAAAGTGTATAGAAATACCTCAAAGTGTAGACAAAACATAAGACAAATGATATAAAACAAGCATGGAGCATCAAAAACTATAGATACGTTTGAGACGTATCAGCAGTCAAGGTGGGAAGCAATCCGGAGTGATGCCAAGTATAAGACCTAGCTAGAGGAGAGGAGGCTCAAGATAAAGGAGGCCAAAGCAATTTAGGAGCTCATTTCCGAGGAGAAGGAGATCATGATGTTGGACACCTCCAAGATGACTTCCATCCAAATGGAGTTGCATGAAACGATGCTCACCAACATAATTGAGAGGAGGAGGCAAGCACGCATAGGTAGTGGTCCATCATCATATGCCCTAGGTGAGTCTCCTATGAGTGCTCCTTCTGAAGGTGGTAATGCTGAGGGCGGTGGCGACGATTTAGCTTGATGATATCCCTTGCATTCATCATGGCCGATATATATTTTGGATCGTATGGTTGTACTTTTCCCAAGCTATATTTAGGTTGCTATGATCGTGACAATGTTGATCGTTACAATGATACATTTGGGTTGCTATGATGCAAAACCCTGTTTCAAAACTATGAAAAGCTGATGATGCAAAACCTTGTTTACCGTTCGAAAATAGCCGGCGCAGAACGAAGCCCGCAAACGCGAATTGTGAAACGAGTTTCCATAGTTCGCGTTTGCGGGCTTCGTTTTGCGCCGGCTATTTTCAAACAGTACTGTGGCCTTTATCTGCCCTTTGCAGTTTGTGAGTTTACAGTTATCGTTAGAGATGCTCTAAGTGGAACCGAGACACCGTAAACACGCGACCCATAAAGCTAGTTTGTAGTGTCGTGTAAACATGTTTTGTAGTTTGGATATCGTCCATGCGGAACAAAAACTATAAACGAAACTGAATTTTCTTAAAAAATAGTTCGCGCGAAATCGGTTTACAGTTTGTCTATTACAAGAGGTGATTGTCCACGATTCACACATAATTTACATAATTAAAGCGATCAAAAGGCTACATGATGGTGCGGCAGCGCTGTGCTACCCTACTACGAGCAAAATGGGCTCCAGGACACCTCACCAGAGCCTAGGGTGTGGCGGCAACGCGGCGGCGACCTTACTCGTCATCGAAGAGGACGACGACGTCCTCCTGCTTCATGCGGGTGCACTCCATGGCCTCCCTCTGTTTCATGACTTAGGCCTGGTGATGGTCATGGCATCCTGCGCGCTTCTCCTCCTTCTCCCGCTCTGCTTCCACCGCACCCTCGACGCCGAGCAGTGCCCAGTGCAGGTCCTCGGCCTCGCGCTTCTCCACCGCTCGTGCAGACCGTCATAGCATATTATCGAGCACAATCTGCTTGCCCTCATCGATGAATACGAAGTCGCCGTCCACCACGTTCCCCCCTCCGTCTCGTCGCTCGACGGCACATACGTGTCCAACGAGGAGGGGCGCGTCGGAGTTTGAGAGCTCGAGCTCCAAGTCTGACTACGTCTACCTGATCGACAGCGTAGGGGAGCATAGAGGGATGCACGAGCTCCCCGCCTTAGTGTCGTCACGCGTACGCCAAAGGAAGCACGCAGGAGGAGAAGGGAAATGACGCCGCTGGCCGCAATGATGCTCCATGCTTCCGTGCGCCAAGTCCTCAGCCTCGCGCACTTGGAGGCGCTCCGGCACAGGTTCACCATGGCGGAGGTAGTGGAGGGACGCGTGCTTGCGCACACCGTGTAACATCTCAGGATTATCACCTAGAAATAGTGAGGCCAAATGTGTGTATATTGCATTCATGCATAATAAAATACGGGGAATTTTCGCGCAACACTGAAAGACCTATAGATGGATCGACGTCTATCTTGTTCTGATAGAACCATTAATGCAAGTGTTATGGATTTCTACATGACCTCTATTGTATTGTTGTGTCTTGGGAAGCAATTCAATTCATATTTGAAATTGAGAATTGAAATTCAAATTTGAATATCCTGGAATTTAGAATATTCCAACATTTTAAAGAATACATATATAAACAATAAAGTAAACTGAATTACAATAATATCTAATCATACAATAAATAAAAAATTAAAATGAAATACAATATAGAATAAAGAATACTAATGTTTTTATAAACAAACAAGAATTGAACTCTTGTTAATAAAAATTATACCATATTACACTGTCAATTACATTATCTAAAGTAAAAAATAATTAGAAGAATAAGAACACAAAAAATAATATTTATTACTCATCAACAATCAAATAAATTGTTCGTACAAGGATCTTATTAGAAATGGAAAATTGCAAATAAAAACAAAAGATTACAAATAGGATAAAAGAAATAACTAAACTATTTCTTCATCTTGTATTCTATTTCCTTGAGATTCCTGATCCCTGCAAAACAACTCAAAGAATATAAAACAAAACAAAAGTAAAAGAATAAGGGATTAGGTATTAATTGTGCTCTCAGTTATCAATAGTGTAGTGTATTGTTTTGTCTCATCGTTGAGCTTAATTTTAAAGGGGCAAGTTCCACCAAATAAGTGGTATCTGTTCTTATCAAGAATGTCTCGGTCCAACATCATTGACAGTAATGTTGGGGCAAAGTTTCACCAAATCAGTAAAGGCAAAAGGTAAAAACATCAGGAAAAGATCACACTTTTACTTGAACCCATCCATATCTTAAAGGCTACAGGACTGGGAACTTTCACCATACCAGTCACACTCACAAGAAGCACAATCACTACATGCAGCTGTGTGATGTCATCACCACAAGCAACACATACATCAGTATATATCCAATGCATCAGCTATATAAAATTAATCTTCTAGTCCAAAATTAATCTTCTAGTCCACATACACATCTCAGTCATAGCACTATCTCTCTCTGCTCATTCTTTCACCACCAAGCACAATACCACAATAAAGCATTAGATATGGAGAGAGCACAACCATAGTAGAGTACTAGTGTGTCACTTCCACACAAACCACCAAGGACACCAACCATGTCACTACTTGATCTTGTAATCATCAACTAATAGTCATAGATCACAGACACCATAGTTACTTAGTGGATCCAAGAAGAAGATCAACAAAAGCTTGAGGAGGATCATGCTATCATTAGCATAAGAAGTAAGTGATCAAGATTAACATCAGTACAGTAACAGGCCACCAACAACATGTAAGAATCCATGAGGAATATAAACTAAGATCATGTAGCTTATGTTCTTGTTAACTCACACCATCACAACCAAGTAAAAGAATGGCTAAGTTACAAATCCCTCCAAATCCATTTACCCTCAACTAGAACATTCCTAGGAAGATATAAGAGGACTATTTCTCTCATTTTTGCATGGAAATGCCATGAAAATCTCATCATAGAGAACTGAAGCCACAAATTAAGTATATGTTCTTATTTAAGCTTAATGCCTCAGCCTTTGCATCATAGGCCAGGGCTATTCCCAAAGAATCTTTAGCAACAAATCATCTAAAAGATGATATCTAGTAAGCAATCAAGTTCAGTAGAAGATCATATTGATATGCATGACTATTGTGCACACTCCAAAGAGGCACCATAATAGAGTTCTATAGCTAACAAAAGCCAACCAATATACAACAAGGGCCTCAGACTTTGCCTCATGGGACAATGAGCCATTTCCAACAGATTCATGTAACCTGGTACTATTGTGCACACTATAAAGCCTTGGAGGCCCCATTGCAGTAGCCTAGGAAACAAAAGTCTATGAAATAAAGTGTAGGAAGGGATATCCAACATAATATTACTAAGTATCAAGCAAAGCATTGAATCATTTTCCTAGAAGTAATACCTAGGAATCATGTAATTATTGACTATCATGTTGATAGTATACATATATGGCCAAGCTCACTTGCTAATGAATTCATACCATCTTCCTAGTAAACAACCTAGGAATCAGCTCAAAGTTACTCTCTATCATATTGATAACACATAAATGTTTCACAACAGTTGGTTTGAATCCAAAGAAATTATATCCCAGCATGTCAGGTGAGTATCAAGCTAGAGCTAAGATACCTCAACAGGAAACAAATATAGCAAGCCCTATAAATATAACAGAAACAAGTTCAGGAACTTGAATAGATAAGCAGTACAACTGGGTAATATCAAATGGACAGCACCACATTCAGGGTCCATATTATCCAATAGACCAAGTCCAGTATCTGTTCTCAAATCATAACCTATATGTGAATATACTACTGAATTTAGGATTCAGCAAAGAGTAACCTAGCATGCCCAGATAATAGCATAAGTAACAACATGAGTGTCACACACAGATAAGTAAATAATCGTCCAAGTTAGAAAAACACCACAAGTAAGCTAGAAAGATAAAAAAATCATGCATGACCAATATAATAATACGAGCAAAATCATCCGTCACTGTATTACCTAAAAAGGCCAAGTACCCTAACTTTGCAGTAATCACAACATACAAACTAGGAAGCCTCGATCCGTTAGGGAAATTTGATAATTCAACAACATCTAGCTGCACATAGGACATCAATACACCCTCACCACCAGAGTAAAGCATACATTAATAGTTGTCATCATGATCAACTGAGGGGGAAGTGACATGGATATACCCCACAGGTACATGACATTGGTATACCTGGTCCAACCCAAGGAAGGCCCACGACAGGACACACAGCCCATGAAGACTTTGGGTGGCCCAAGCCCATGACGTTTTCGACTTCTTGGAGGACAAGTCTAGATTAGATAGAATTTCAAAGGGTACCAACCCTAATTTGTAACCGACTCGACCTAACCCGGGACCTGCCTATCTATATAAAGGCCAGGAGGGTATGGCGAGAAGGATCTCTCAACTTACCGCATACACACCTCCATGCCAGATTACATCTGCGCACCCCTGTAACTTTTGATTCCGCCGTAATCAAGAGCAGACAAGCAAGAGTAGGGTTTTCCCTCCGGGGGCCTGAACCTGGGTAAATCTCGTGTCCTTGTGTTGCTTGTCTGTTTAGCCGTTTCGCAACTTCCAGCATTCCCATCTTCTCCAAAACCCAAGTCCATGCCAATGGGCATTGACGAGATCAAACCTCATCAATGGGCGCCGTCTGTGGGAAGCGGGGACGCTGATCGTGCGGTCGTGACGGTTCCATCCGGAGCGATCTACAATCCATCAGCAACGGAGAGTCATGTCCTCTTTGGTGCCTTCGACTTCACCGCCCATTCTCCAGCCACCCTGAAGGATTTCGAGTCTGTCGGTGATGGGCTCGAGATGATATTCGGGAGCTTCTGCTTCCAGGTGGGGCAAACCGGCACCCTACGCCTCCCAGAGCGGATGCCACCACCATCGATCTGGCCCGCTTCATGGGTCCCACCCATCGGCGCGTTACACGCGTCGACGCTGACAGATGATTCGGATAACAGCAGTAGGTGCAACTCCGATCTATGCGCCCCTCCTTCAGATGATGGAACCTACGGTTCTGGATCCGAAAGTTGCGGCAGCAGTAACCCACTCCGCGAATGTTGCCTATGTGTTGTCGTCATCAACAACAAAGCGGACCCACCACTGGGTTCGAGTGTGCAGCAAAAACCCAATCCCCCTCCCAACAAACAAACTGGTAATGGAGGAAATGGGGGAGATCGGCCTAATAGAGCCAACGAAGGAAATGGTCACGCCTACAACCAGAGCAACCTCAACGAGGAAGGCTGGCACCAAGCACGTGAGGCCGTGGCAGGCAACATAATCCTACCTATGAATGCCTCCCAAGATCTACTGATCGCCTACCACCTCCTCCTGATCGATGAACACAACCGGCGGGTGAAGCTGATGGAGGAGCTTGACAAGCGTAAGAAGGCGGCTACAGAATCCAGCGCGTGGCAAGTTGTTCTCTCCGACTCTAACGGCTCCACTTCGCATGGAAACAACGCCAACAAGTACCGCACCTGCACGGAGCACATGGACCCCTCCGTGCGACGCGAGGTCACCAGGGATCTCAACACGTCCTTCATGATGATGGACTCGCACGGCAATGTCATGCCAAAAACGCCGCAGGCTGCGATCATGGCAGTCACTACCTATCTTGTGTCCCATCGGCCTTCAGCGGGCGACCCGAAGAGCACCAAGCACAAGTCAGCACTTGTAGGCCTCGGACTCGTCGGAGCTTCTCTCCACGACGAAACTCCTACGGAGCCGAAAAAAAATCTACGGTCAAGTTCATGCGAAGCCCTACACCCTCATCCAAGGAGGAGGAACACGACCTGCCCTGGCGCCGCAAGAGCCCATGGCGCCGCAGCAGCAACTACGATGCCTGCAATGAGCTCACCCAAAGCAAGATCGACAAAGCACGCACTAAACACCCATGCTCAACTGAGTCTGAAGAGGAGGACGACGGAGAACTGTGCGGAGCCAGATGCTTCAGCAGATCCGTTCGGCGAACGCGAATGCCGAAAAATTTCAAGCTCCCTTCGGACAACCCGAAGTTCGATTGCACGCAGGAGCCAAAGGCTTGACTCGATGATCACCTGTTGTCGGTCAAGCTCCAAGGCGGAAACAAGAACACCGGCTTATAATGCCTTCAGCTGCAGCTGACAGGCGTGGCCAGGGTCTGGCCGGCTAGGGTGGCCTAGCTGGCTGACCTTCCTGAGCCGGATGGTCGGATCCATCAGGCTACTCCTCTGCCCTTGCTTGTCTCATCTGGCTGGTCTCTATCGGTTGTCTCCTGGTCTATCTTGCTCTGACCGGCTAACTTGATCCAGCCGGCTAGCAGGCTTTGCTAATGGTTCTGATCCGGCTGGTTGGTTTGCCAGCTTTGTCTTGGTCAGGCCTTCCTTCTGATCTGTCTTTGAGTTTCTCCGTCCGGCTAGGCAGCCGGCTTGCAGGTTAGCGCCTTGTATTCTGTACGGTTAGCCTACCCGGGGGTGATCCCCCCGACACTAGCCCCCGAGCGCGCGTAGATTCCGCCCTTAGGAGAAATGTGCGCGGGCTCAAAAGCTAGATTTTTGAAATTTTTGCTGGTTGAATTTGGCGGTTGAGCTGCCCGGCTGCGTCACCACTGACGGCAGCCACGCGCAATGATGGCCATGGGGAGGCGTGCGTCGTGGGGTCGCGTCATCTGTCGCATCGGGAACTGTTGCCAGCGCCTCGCCTCCTCCACGGGGATCTTCTGTGCACTGCGGCGGTCACAAAGGATCCGGACGTCGCTAGGGCTGTGGGGGGCTGCCACGCGGCGAGTCGGCGGTTTGCCTCCCCAGCCCCTTTAAGTAGGGGTCGTGGCGCCCCGCTGCCCCCACCGGTCATTCGCCCCCTTTGCCTTTGCCTTCGACGCCGCGCGCTCTCATCCCCTTCTGCCTCCGCTCTTCCTCTGCGCCGCCGGCGAGCTCGCGCTGCCCGCTCTGCCAGCGCCGCTAGCCCTTTCCTCGCTAGAGCGATGGGAAACCGTCACTCTTCTGCCGCTCCGCTTTCGTCCTCCCCTCCTTCTTCCTCCTCTCCGCCGCACTCCACCGCCGACGCCATGGCAGAGAGCAGGGGTGCCTGGTGCGGTTCCTCCGTTACGGAGGCACAGGTGGAGAAGTACCGGCGGTCGCGCCTCCTACCGACCACCGGCGAGGTCGGTGTCCGCCTGACCCCGGCTGATGAGATCTTGCTGGCTCC
Source organism: Avena insularis (assembly GCA_023614405.1). Lineage (NCBI taxonomy): Eukaryota > Viridiplantae > Streptophyta > Magnoliopsida > Poales > Poaceae > Avena > Avena insularis. The sequence goes on along the minus strand of CM042687.1, from coordinate 234,528,245 downwards.
GCAAGCCGGCGAGCGAGTCGTTTTCCTCGCGCATCTCGCGCGCGGCCTGGCCTTTCCGGCCAGCGCCTTTTTCTTGTCCTTCCTCGCCCACTTTGATCTCCGCCTCCATCATCTCGGGCCAAATGCAATCGGCATTTTGGCCCACTTTGTTGCTTTCTGTGAGTGCTACCTCGGGATCCAGATGGATCTCGGACTTCTCTACCGGCTCTTCCTGATCCGGCCCCAGGTGCAATACGGCAACGGTCCGCTGGTGACCTACGGCGGCGCCTTGATCTATAGCCGGTCGCAGACCGGCTACCCCAAGTTCAAACTGCACGACACAGTCAAACAGTGGCAGTAGACGTACTTCTATGTACGGAACTTGGGGTCAGAGGACCGGTTGAACCTCCCGACTTTCCAAGACACCGAGGCTAGCAGGTCTAACCGAGGAGAAGATCTTCGGCTCCAAGGTGGAGTCGGATGCGCTCCTCCACCGAATGAGGGGGTTGGTGACGGCTGGTCTAACCGATGTCGACGTGACGCTGAGTTGGGCCAGCCGGCTGATGATGCCCCTACTGCAGCGAGCACACAAGATGTGCTACTACTCCGGGCGGCTCGACCCCACCTGGCTCTCCCGCCGTGACCCCTCCTTCGCCAATCTCTACGAGTGGATCTGGATGATCACAAAGGAGAAGATCACTTCCGAATGGAAGTTTGGTGTTGCTCCTTACACGCGCGAGAATCGCGCGGCCCGGGTAAGTACACTTGTCTGTTTCTTGCTTTTTCTTTTGTTCTTGCGTTGTCTGGCTGAACTGCCTTATCCAGTTCTGACTTGCATCTTTTCTGCGCAGATGTTCCCCTACATCATCCGGGAGGAGGCGACCGCCCCTCAGTCTTCAGGCCGATCTCTCCAGAAGTCGCGCGCTGTAACAGCGTGAGGCTCGGACGGCGAGGAGGGGTTCTTCCCCAGTCGGGGTGATGAGGCAGTGGAGGATCCTTGTGGCCCCGAGCCGGAGGAGAGCGACGGTACCGCCGCGCCCGAGCCTGCCCGGAAGCGCGCCGGCGAAGGCACCTCCAGTAGCTCCGTCGCCACAGAGGAGCCGGCAGCCAAGCGCAGCCAGACAGCGGGAGTTCCACCCTGCCCTAGCCAAACCACGGGTGGCCGAAGGAGGTCCGTGCCCGTGGTGCAGGGGTAAGTCCTCTGCGTAGTTCTTTTGCATCGCCGTTCTTTCATTTTTCGCATCTACCCTTTCTCTGGTTTTGATCTTGCTTCTTCTTTGCAATGATGTTCTCTCCTTTGCTACGAGCCTGGCTCGCAGCACGCCTTCCGCCTCGCCGCCTCGGGATCCTTCTCCTCCGCCGGCTTCCCCTTTGACAGCTACCCTGCCACCCGCGACCGAGAACATGCCCCTGCCGATGACAACTGTTGCCCCCCAGCCGACTCCCGTCGCGCCCGAGCGCGCGGCGAGCCGGCCGTATGGGACCGCCAGTCCAGGCGAGGGATCATCAGCCGACGCGGGAGGATCGACCGTCGGCAAAGACATGATCATCGTCAAGGATGTGGACTCCGACGATGAAGCGACCATGCAGTGGCATGCGGCCATCCGCGACACCCTGGCTTCTCTAGCCGGCCCGCTGGCGCCTCTGCCGGCGGAGGCGGGGGCTTCGCTGCAGACCCTTGAGGTCAACCTCGAGGTCGGGCTGGTGGAGGTCAAGCAGCTCCGGGTGATGCTAGCCGGCGCCAACAAGGAGGCCACCAAGCAGCTGGCAGCGGCAAGCGGGACCGCGTGGAGTAAGCCTCTCTCGTCCTTTCTTTTCGTTGTTCACCTTGCTTGGTTCTTCTTCTGGCCATCCCCTTACTTGCATTTTTTCCTTCATGCATAGCCGTCATGGTTTGCACGCAGCGTGAGATTGACCGGCTGAAGCGCTCTAACACGCGCCTTAGCCGAGACAATGCCGCCCTCCGGCTCCAAAACAAGGAATAGCACAGTAAGGCGAATCAGCTGGAGGCCACCCTTACGGAGCAGGAGGAGACTCTTGCCAGTCGGGCCAGCGCCTTCGATCTCCTGGACAAGAAGGCTACCCAGCTGAAGGAGCATGTGGAGATGCTCGACAATGAGCTGATGGACATCGGCCTCATCACCAAGCGTAAGTCGTCTACCTTTTCTTTTTGATTCCGCCTGACTGCCTTCTGTCGGCTATCCGTTTTTGACTTGCCCCTTCTGATCACAAGGCTTCTACCCCCAAGTATATGCCCTTGCCTATGACCAGGTGCAACAGGTTGCGCCGGGTGAGAAGGCGGCGGTCAGGGACTTGGTGGGTCATCTTGGAGAAGACGCTGCCAACTTGCGCAAAGCCGCGGCTGGCATCCACGACCTGATCTTTCTGAGGGAGCTTCTGCCGGAGACCATGGGGGCCCTGGCGATCAAGCTGGGTGGCGCGCCAAATGCCATTGACCGGCTACGTGACTTGGCCACCCGCGTGGGCTCCGAGATGGCACTGACCCTAATGCTCTCCTGGTACAAGGACACCCGCCTCGACAAGCTGGTGCACGACTTCGAGACAGTGCGGACCTTGACGCTGTGCGCCGGGCCTACCCGGGACTCCGCTCCACCGCCATCACGATTGCCTGCTATGCCGACATCGACGAGGTGCTCACGGACGGCAAGGGAAGCGCGGGAGCTGATGGCGAGCGAGCAGACGGCTCGGAGGCGTCTTCCCAAGCTGGCGGGACCGGCACAGCTCCTCCCCATGGCAAGGGTCCGGTGCCTGAAGATGTAGACCTCGGGATGCCAGGTGACTTTGTACATAACTTAGCTTTTGGTACTTCATGTTTGTGAACAACTGGATATGCGAAGGCTTTGTCCTCCGCCGTTTAATTTAATCTGCCTGTCTGGGTTGCCTTCGTGCACCCATTATCTTTATGCCTTGCTCAACTGGTTTTTCCGGCTGGTCCGCTCCAGCCGGCGATATCTTTTCTTTGCCTTCGCGAACTTTCGCTTACGTTTTGTCTTTTCCCCATCTTTCTTTTCCGACCGGCGCTCGCGTGGCCGGACCAGGGAAGCTACACCGCAGTCCGGCTGCGCGCATCCGATCGCTCTCTGGACCTTTTTCTCTATTACTTTCCTTATCTTCTTCCTTCTCTCTTCGATCTTTCTCTCCCTTGCTAGGTATGTCTGACGCGCCCGACTAGCTTTGCTTAGTCAGATCGGGCGGGTGGCGCCTTTACGTTCTATCTTTTCTTCTTGTCCGGCTGACGCACCCTTCAGCCGGATACCGCATGCTTCCAGTGGGGGCGCGCCAGCGCACCCACTGGGTGTATCCCCCGAGATTCGGAGTGGCTACCACATATAGGTACTTCGAATCTTCCATGCCTCTGATTTCCGGCTCGGTGCGATTTGTGCAAAAAGAAACATACAAAAAATGACTCTTTGTCAATACGTTGTCGTGTTAAATATGTGTTTCTATTATCCGGCTAGGGTTTTTCATTGAACGGACTTAGTCACTTTCTCGTGTGGGGTGCTATTTACGCTGCACCTTGCCGGACAGCCGGGTTGCGGTCTGGATCCGGAACCGAAGGGAGCTGACAATACACCGCACACAGTACTAGGGGTTTCATAACCGAAAAAGACCAACTAGGCACATGGCCAGAGATGCCCGATCTGACGCATCTTTCACTGTATTACATGTGGGATTCCCTCGGGCTTTTCCTCTTGCTAGCCGGATAGCCGGGTTGTGGTCTGTAGCTGAGACGAAGCGTGGGCCTCTGGCATCATCGCATACTACTCAGTCGGTTTACAGAATTGGCAGGGCGGGCCCCGGCAGCCGGAAGCGGAAAAAGCATTGCAGGAATTTAAATGGATAAGAGCAATGATCTGATTATCCGGCAAGGAGCCCCCAAGCGTCAGCCGGGGTTCCATATCTTTCATTCATTCAAGGATCCGGATACATGCACTGGTTTTTGCGACTAAGTATAAAATGGCCGGAGCAGGTCTGTGTTCCATGGCCGCTCCGTCTCCTCGTCCGACTTGTCCATCTTGTTCTTGCACGGCTGCTGCACATTGATGAGGTAGTAGGAGTTGTTGTGCAGCGCTTTGCTGATGATGAAGGGTCCCTCCCATGGAGGGGACAGTTTGTGCATGCCCTTTGTATCTTGTATCAGTCAGAGCACCAAGTCTCCCTCCCGGAATGTGACTGGCCGAATGCGACTGGAGTGATATCAGCGCAGCCCTTGCTGGTAGATGCCGATCTGGACAAGGCGAGCTTGCAGGCCTCCTTGAGGAGGTCCACGCTATCCTCCATTGCCTCCTGGTTCTGCTTCTCCGTGTACAGGAGCTTGCGGGGCGAGTCAAACTCGATGTCCGCCGTGAGAACTACCTCTGAGCCATAGGTGAGGAAGAACAGGGTGAAGCCGGTTGATATGTTCGGGGTGGTGCGAAGGCTCCACAGCACAGCCGGCAGCTCCTCGATCTAGCAGCCAGGTGATCGCTCTAGTAGCTCGATCAGCCGGGGCTTGATTCCGACTAGCACCAAGCCGTTGGCTCTTTCCACCTGCCCGTTGGACTACGGGTGGGCGACGGATGCGAGGTCCAGTCGGATACCTTTGTTGTGGCAGACGGGCGAAGGCCCCCTTGGCGAAGTTCGTGCCATTGTCGGTGATGATGCTATGGGGCTAGCCGAACCGGATGATGATGTCGCGGAATAAGGTGACAACCGTGTCCCCGTCCATCTTCCAGATCGGCTTCGCCTCGATCCAATTGGTGAACTTGTCCACCGCTACCAGTAGGTGGGTCATGCCGGCTCGAGCTCGCTTGAAGGGGCCTACCATGTCCAACCCCCAAACCGCGAAGGGCCAGGTGATTTGTATTGTCTTGAGCGCGGAAGACGATAAGTGCCTTAGCCGGCCGAACCGCTAGCACCCATTACACGCGCGAACCAGTTGGTCCGCGTCTTCCGAAGCAGTCGGCTAGTAGAATCCATGGCGCTTCGCCATCGACACCAGGGCTTGCGAGGAGGCGTGGTGACCGCACTCCCCCTGGTGGATCTCCTTCAACAGCCGGTAGCCGATATCCACATCGACGCACCGCTTGAAAACGCCTGCGGCACTGCGCTTGTACAGCTCCTTGTTGATGATGGTGTACGTGTGCGCACGGCACCGAATCTGCCTTGCCTCCACCTCCTCATCCGGGAGATCGTCGTTGAGGAGGTAGTTCATGAAGGCTAGGCTCGGGATGGAACTTCCCGGATGGTGAAGACGCTAGCCGGCATGATCTGGAGCTCATCCGGAGGGCGGCCGAGTGGGATACCTCAGTCTGCAGCCCCCGGGCCTTTCGTGTTGCTTGATGACGGCTTGCCTGAAGAGGAGGCATCCCCCGGGTCTTTTGACCCAGAGGGCACAACTATGGGGCCCGGCTCTTTCGAGCCGGCATCCCCCGGGTCTGCTACCCAGATGATGGACTCAGATTCTAGAGAGGGGGTGATGCTGGGCTTGCGAAGGTGCTCCAAGGACACTCTGGGCGGGATGGCTGCTCTGGTGGATCCGACTCGCGCGAGCGTGTCGGCCGCCTCGTTGTTGGAACGGGGGACATGGTGGAATCACATCCCTCAAAGCCAGCACTGAGCAGTTGGATGTGGAACCGATACAGAGCCATGTTGGTGTCCCGAGCGTCCCACTCAATGGATACTTGCTGCACCACTAGATCCGAGTCGCCGAAGCAAAGGATCCAGCGGATGTCGATGTCTTTAGCGAGCCGGAGCCCGTGCGCGAGAGCTTCGTATTCGACGACGTTGTTCGACGCGGTGAAGTGGATCTGCATCATGTACTCCAGTCGGTCTCCCTTGGGCGAGGTGAGCACGATGCCGGTTCCCAAGCCCCCGCACATCTTCGAGCCATCAAAGTGCAGCCTCCAGTAGTCGGAATCTGGAACCGATGGCAGGTACTGGTTCTCTGCACAGTCGATGAAGAAGTCTGCCACCGCCTGAGACTTGATGGTGATCTGGGGCTCATGCCGGATGCAGTAGGCGGCCAGATCGATGGCCCACTTGGCTACCCGGCCCGTGGCGTCTTTGTTGCCGAAGATTTCGCCCAGCGGCGTAGTGGACACCACGGTGAGAGGATGCTCTTGGAAGTAGTGCTTGAGCTTTTTGTAAGCCAGGTACACCCCGTAGCACATCTTCTAGTAGTGGGGGTAGTTCTGCTTGGAGAGGGAGAGCACCTCGCTGAGGTAGTAGACGGGCCGCTGAACCGGCTGTGTCTTTCCCAGTTCCGGCCGCTCCACCGCCAGGACGATGCTGATTACCCGGTTGGTGGCGGCTATGTAGAGCATCATCGGCTCCTTTACAGTCGGCGTGGAGAGAACCGGTGCCGTCAACAGCATGCGCTTGAGGTCATGGAACGCCATGTCCTCCTGAGCCATACAAGTGAACTTGTCCGTCTTCTTCATCAGCTGGTATAGGGGCAGGCCCTTCTCGCCCAACCGGCTGACGAATTGGCTGAGGGAAGCCAAGAAGCCGGTGAACTTCTGGACACCGAGCAGGCTCTTGGGCGGATGCATCCTCTCGATGGCCGTGTTCTTCTCCGGATTGGCCTCGATTCCTCGGCTCGACACGAGGAAGCCTAGGAGCTGTCCGGCTGGCACGCCGAACACGCTCTTCTCCGGGTTCAGCTTCATCTGGTACCGGCGTAGGTTCGCGAATGTCTCGCCGAGATCTTGTAGTAGGGTCTGCTTCTCCTTCATCTTGATGATGACGTCGTCCACGTACGCTTGCACATTCCGGCCAATCTGCGAGTGCAAGCATTTCTGCATGCAACGCTGATAGTTAGCACCTGCATTCTTCAGACCGAATGGCATGGTTACATAGCAGTAAGCCCCGTACGGTGTGATGAACGATGTTTTCAATTGATTAGCCAGATTCAGCCGGATCAGATTATAGCTGGAATAATAATCAAGGAAGGAAAGTAGATCGCAGCCGGCCGTAGAGTCAATCACTTGATCAATACGGGGCAGAGCGAAGGGGTCTTTCGGGCAGGCCTTATTCAGGCTCGTGTAATCGATACACATGCGCTAGGTCTTGTTCTTCTTCAACACCAGGACTGGGTTGGCCAGCTAGTCCGGGTGGTACACTTCCATGATGAAGCCGATGGCAGGTAGCCAGGCGATCTCGTCGCCGATGACCTTCCTCTTGTCCTCCGCGAAGCGACGGAGCGGCTGTTTGACCGGCTTGGCGTCAGGGCGCACATGAAGCGAGTGCTCGGCGAACTCCCTCGGCACACCCGACATGTCTTTAGGAGACCATGAGAAGATGTCCCGATTCTCACGGAGGAAGTCGACGAGCGCGCTTTCCTATTTGCTGTCCAAGCTAGCACCGATGGTGACGCACTTGGAGGGGTCAGCCGGGTCGAGCGGGATCTGTCGGGTCTCCTTGGATGGCTGGTACGCCATGTCCCTAGCCGGCTTCATGCCAGCCGGCACTTCTTGCTGCAACATGGCCACATTGCGCAGCATCTCGCGCTTCTCCTCGGCGATGAGCAGGGCCTCAGCTATCTTGGCGCCTTCCTTCGCACAAGCCATGGACCGTCTGTAGGAGTCAGCCACAGTGATCACACCATTCGTCCCTGGCAACTTCATTTTGAGGTACGCGTAGTGGGGGACAGCCATGAACTTTGCGAGGGCAGGGCGCCCAAGAAGGACATGGTAGGTCCTGGCGAGGTTAACCACCTCAAACCAGATTGGCTCGCGCCGGAAGTTCTCTTCCGAACCGAAAATGACATACAGCCATATCTTGCCTAGCGGGACGCACGGTGGCCCAGGCGCGACGCCATGGAACACAGTAGTCGAAGGGTGGAGGTCACATTCCCAGATACCTAGCTTCTCCATGGAGGACCGGTAGAGCAGGTTGAGGCTGCTTCCACCGTCCACCAGCACGCACGAGAACCGGCAGGTGTGGGCGTCGGAGATGACGAGGGGGTCCAGCACCTCGCGTAGCCCCGGGGATTCGGGAGCGAATCCGGCTGGTCCGCCTGGCTCCAGGTGATGGAGGTCTCGGACCAGTTGAGATGTAGGGGGTCTGGGGGACGACAACGTTCACCTCCGCACTGTGCTGCTTCTGGCTGCGATTGTCAATCAGCTCGGCCTCGAAGATGTGGTAGTTCTCGTGCTGCTGGGGGTAGCCTCCATTGCCGCGGTTGTTGCCGGCTGCCCTAGCCGGTGGCGGGGGACCGCCGGGACGGGGTGGCGGGGGAGGAGGTAATCCGGCCTGCTCCTTGATCTGGCGGGTCCAGCTGCAGTGTTGAGTGGTGTGTGTAGCCGGCTTGGTGCCGCTGTGGTACTTGCAGGGCCCTTCGAACATTTGCTCGAAGATGAAGGCATTCCTCTGCCTCTTTTCGATGCGGGCCGGCGTGCCCTGCACCGTGTTGAATTGTCGCTGGTGGTAGCGCGGGCTCTGCTACTCAACAGGGTGCTTGCCCTAGTAGCGGTTGTCGCTGCCATGCCGTCGGGGTGATCTAGCATCACCGCCTTGGCCGGCTGGCTTCTCTCGAACCAGCTCGGTGGGAACCGGCCGTCCCTCCGCGTTTACTCGGAGGGGATTCTTCATTGCCGCGTCTGCCATGGCGTACTGGTCGGCGATGGTCATCAGCTCCGCCATGGTCTTGGGCTCATCGCACAGCAGCCGGTGGCGCAGCATCGTGCCGTCGCTGCACTCTTCGATGAAGAAACCAATTGCTTGGTTCTCCACCACCCCTTCGCAGGAGTTGCGAAGCTCGGTCCAACGGCGAGGTACGAGCGATCCGACTCGCGGTATCCCTAGACACACAAAGAAAGATTGCGTGGCCTGTCGGGACGCTTGTACGTGCCGTTGAAGTTCCGGATGAAGACTTTCTCGAAGTCCGACCAGGCATTGATGTTGTTGGGAGCGAGGTTTTTGATCCAAGTCCTAGCCGATCCGGTCAGCATGAGGGGATGTAGCAAACCGCCACACGCTTGTTGCCATGGGCGATCATCGCTGGCGATAGCGTAGTCGGTTAGCGATCTGCTTTATGCCGGGCGGGAGAATTTTTCGGGGAAGGGCTCCTTCCGAATGCGCGGCCCGAAACACACAGGGCCGGTTGCGTCTTCCTCCTAGGTGATGCGAGCTTCCATCAAGAGGTCGATGCGGGCGCGCGCATCTGGCTCAACCGGATTGGGCGTCCCCACCCAGCCAGTGAGGCTGGATGGTGGAGGGGGTGGAGGTGGGTCCTGGCCAGCCGAGGGAGGGTGGCTTGTGGCGCCCTGCTCGCCGCGAGGCTGGCTGGTGCCGGATTGGTGATGATTGGAGCACGGAGGTTGCTGACCCGGAGATGCGGAGCACTCGGTCTTGCGGGGTCCTCCCCGGCTGTTGCCAGTCGGACGGTTCCCATGGGGACCAGCTCCTGCCTCGTGCGCGACGCGAGTGGCCTCAGCTTGCTCGTCGGACATGCGCAGCAGATGCTGCACTCGCTAGAACTGGCGCAGCATTTCCTCCCCCTCCAGGTAAGGTAGGTCTTCCACGACGGCTCGTGCCGCTCGAACATTCTTGACCGCGGTGTCATAGACGGGGGGAGGGAAGTAAATGTGGGAAACCGACTCGAGATCATGCTCGAAGCGGGTGCCCAGCTCTCCTCTGCGGCGCTGCACGGAGCCCAGCCGGCTAGGATCCTCGTTAGCTGGGGTGAAGCCATGGGCGCGATTATACTCGTGGATGTTGCTCTCCATCCGGTACTTGGTGGAGCCCAGGCCCTGGGCCTGTTGGAGTAGACGCTCACACGGAGCCTCGATCTTTGCCATAGCTATCTCCGGGTCATCCCCGGGGTGCACCGGCTCGAGGAGTTCCTCGATAACCTCGTCCACCATGCCCTTCTCGCGCACCGGAGTGGACGGGCCAGCTTGGTCGCCGCCGCGCTTGACAGGGGGAGGGCGGCTATTGCCTGAGCCCGCCATCATCACCTCCACAGCGCCAGGCGCAACGAGCGTGCTGCCGGCTGAGGGCAATGGCTCGGAGAAAGAGACGATTTCCCAGTGGAAATGCTCTGGTACGGTGGCAACATAGACGGGCAGGTCGCCGAACAGCAGGATGGAGCCGCCTGCCGGGAAGCTAGATCCGGCGAAGCAGCGAGCATTGTCGATAACGCAGTCGAACTTGCCCAGCGTGAGCACGAGGTCGGAAGCCATGCGTTCGCCGGACGAAGTGCAGGGTCCCGTGCGGAACGTCACTCCGGTCGCCGCCATCTTTGCCCCATGGTGGGTGCCAACTGTCATCGTTATGGAAATGGCAGAGCCTAAGAAGGCTATATAGAGGTGTGGGAGCAAGCAGGGAAGCGTGTGACGGCGTCCACATGAGAGATTGGGTACAATCAAGCGTCGGGGACACAAGAAGTACCCAGGTTCGGAGCCCTCGGGTTGAGGTAAAACTCCTACTCCTACCGATCTGACTATAGGGATGAACACAAAGGGATACATGGCTCCTCGAGCTATATCGGGTCTGGATGATGATCTAGGAGAGTCCAACCCTTGAAATGTTGCCCATGTCGCCCCTTATATAGGCCGAGGTGGCGTGGGCAACGGCCTGGCCGACTAGCGGGTCCCACAGGCGGGCCCTAGCCGGCTAGGTCATCTACAGTGGCCGGCATGGAGGGCGTGTACCCACAGTCAAGCCCATGCCGCCACGCCGACTATAGTGGTTGCCGTGCGGGTAGTTACGCATAGTGCCACCTACTGTCCACTATTACAACCGTCATCGGTAAAATTGTCGGTATGGGCCGAGTGTCTGAGTCTCCTTTCTATCTTGTCCACCGTCCTGGGCGTACTATGCACTGTGCTCTACGTCATCATGTACCTTGCCTGTCCTAAGTGGCCGGCTAGGGTGGCCTAGCCGGCTGACCTTCCTGGGCCGGATGGTCAGATCCATCCGGCTAATCCTCTTCCCTTGCTTCTCTCATCTAGCTGGTATTTCTGCCGGTTGTCTCCTAGTCTGTCTTGCTCCGGCCGGCTGACTTGATCCAGCCGGCTAGCAGGCTTTGCTGATGGTTCTGATCCGGCTGACTGGTTTGCCTTCTTGGTCTTGGTTAGGCCTTCCTTCTGATCTGTCTTTGAGTTTTTCCGTCCGGCTAGGCAACCGGCTTGCAGGTTAGCGCCTTGTATTCTGTCTGTTTAGCTTACCCGGGGGTGATCCCCCGGACACACTCAAAAATCAGAACACCCAAAGGATATAAGAGCAACTTACCAAAGATAGCCTTGGCAGCAGCCATGAGGTTGTCGGCCATTTCCTTCTCCCGAGTGGCTGCAACGGCGACGCTGTTTCATGATCTTGACCTCCTCCTTCAGCGCTCTTTGGCTTCCGCAGCATCAGCTGCCTTCTTCTCCGCTTTGCCTAGGCTCTTTTCAAGAGCGTTCAGCCTTCGGAGCGTAGTATTGTTATCATCTGCAACATGAATAAACACCGGATTACCACAAGCAACATACTTGGAGCACTCGAACAATAAAAAGGTCAAAAAGCTACACATGTCTGAGCTGCTTCAGCTCATCCTCCAACGCCAGGTGCTGCTGGATCAGAAGATTGGTGCTGTGGATAAAAGGCTACAAACAAAAGCAAACAAACTGGATGAATAAAGGGCTCGGGGGCTCCCCCCAGCGAAAAACAACAGATCACATAATAAAGGACTCAGGGGCTCCCCCACAGAGTAAAAGGGCAACACTTACGTGTTCATGTGTGGACTCCGAAGGTTTGCATGCTGCCTTCTGAGTTACGACTGCCCGAGCTTCTCGCCTACCGGAGTTCGGGTCATCATCCTCGGAGTTGGCCACCACCTGGGGAATATAAGTTGTCGGCTTCGATTCCTCCATAACTTCTTGGGTGTCTTTGTCAAGGGACTCCTCCGAAGGGTTGCTGCAAGCAAATTACTAGATCAACTACATAGAAAAACTACGCAGACAAACCTGGTAGCAAGCCTCAAGCAGAATGACTTACGACTCGATGTCCGACAAATTGAAGACAGGAGTTGCCTTCTCCTTCTTCTTGGCCGGCAGCTGCGGAGCCACCGCCCGAATGGGCACGGCAAGGTAAGGCACAGACGATGCACCTTCGTCCTCACTGTGTTGCTCGAGGAATGACGGATCCCTTGGAGTTACTGGGGGTAGACCCTCCAAAGATTCAATCCGGGAGCTCTTTCAGGTCCTCCCTTCGCTCGGCTCGGGGGCTTCCATGGTAGGAGATTGCACCTGGGGAAACTCGGATTCAGAATCCACAACTTCATTATCCGGCACAACCAAAAAATTCTCAGGTAGAGGGGGCATCATCCCAGCTACCTTGAGGTCTTGCAAACAAAAAACACGAGAGAATAGGATTAGTGACACTAACAAGAAGCAAAGTACTCGAAGAAGCGCAACGCGCAAGCTACAAGTTTCCACTTGCGGAACTGTATTTTTGGTGCTCAAGATGGAGGTCAATCATTTCCCCGGGATGTCCTCGTCGGCCTTGTACTTCAGCAGGGGCCGAAGCACTCTATCAAAGTCACTCGAAGAAAACTCCTCAGATCAAACCCTTGTCGGATCGCTGCGGCCAGCATACAGAAGCATTGGATGCTCCCTCGTTTAGAGCGGCTGCACCCGACGCTTGAGGAAGGTGCGGATGATATTGACATCGTTGACCTCCTTGCCGACCACCAGCTGGAGTGCCTCCACGCAATGGTAGATCTCCTCCGTTGTAACATCCCAGCATTAGAGCTTAGAAATAAGATGAACACATATGTGTGCATTGCATTCATGCATAGAAAATCTGAATAATTTTCGCGCTTTTAAATAAAAACTTGTCAAAGTAATTTAAGCTTCTCTTAACCTGATGGAATTGAAGTAGATCATCAAGTTGACTGCGATAAGTTTCAATAGGACCTTTGCTAAAACCTTATTTTGGGTAAACATGATTTGATCTAAGGGTAGATCAAATGTAATAAAATTCAAACCTAATACATTACTTAATGATTTATATTTGATCCTTAGGTGATCATATCATAGTATTCATTATAATCACTCATGAATACCAAATTATAAATATAACACAAATAATAAGAATGTAACAACTATATCTTAATCTCATCTACTTATACCATGAGTATCAAGGAAATACCTAACTTTAACTCTCTAGTGAGATTGAGTAGGAAAGAAACCAAAGTTAAGATCATTCACCATATATCTTTCTTTCCATATCAATCTTGATCATCTCTATTCAATCCTATCCTTATATTTGTTGTTCATCAATATTGAGAAATCAACTATTGATTTATCAATTCTTGACCTATCAACTCTTGTACTTACTATAGCATTCACTTAGGGCTTATAAAGAAAGAAGTAAGAAGGGGTAAATAGTTATGCTAGTTTAAGATGTCATCTATAGGATGGGAGTGATTGGAGGAAATCAAATCAATATGGTAACAAAGAAGATTACAAGAATGAAGTCTAAAGATAGTTACCAGGAGTAGTCCTAATGGATCGAGTAGGTATAGTCAATGAATTATATATCTTAATCCAATAGAGCTAAACAAAAGATAATTAGAATACAACTGTAATGTTGTATGGATGGAAGCCTTGTTTAGCCAACTGGAAACCTAAATCATAAAGGATCAAAGGATTATAATGATCATGCCTTATTCACCAATATTGAATGCTTATACCATGTATAAGTGACATTGCTGGATAAAACATCATTGAACCATAGTATAGATATATCATCCTATATTAGTCATTACAAGTCACATTAATATAATGTGAGGTTGGAATGTTAGATATTGGAGTCAAGTAGAGACAAGATACTATGATTAAAATGATGTTAGAGCAACATTGGATTAAAGAAGTAGTATTTTCCTCTTTGGAAATACTAAGCACTTGAGGTGAAGTAGGATTTGATAAACCCTAAACCCTAAATGTATAATCACATTAATATAATGTGAGGTTGGAATAAAATATGGAAGATAGGAATCCTTGGTAAACCCTAAACCCTAAATGTATAATCAAGCTTAACATCCATCCCATTTGATGGATAAATCCTTCTGTAGGAATATTTTCTTATAACAAATCAATTAAGCACATCTTTTCTCAATTCCATTTATTATAACCATATGTGCTTAGGAGCTATATTTATCAATTCTTTCTCATAAGTCATTCTAAAGAATCACCCCACTGTTTGTAAAAGGGTAACATCATTCTGATCACAAATATAAAGACAATGTGTTTAACCATTAATCTTTATTCATATCAATAAAAGAATACAAATGTATCAAGAACCCTAAAACCCTAGGGTAAGTAATTATAATTTCAAACACTATTAGTACTTAGAATTTATGTATCAAATAATTATGAAGGATCACTATATATAAAAGTTTCTTTAATATTATAAATCAATAAGAATTAAAACTCATGGATTAATATTAATACATTCTTTAATAAGTTTATGAATTTTAGCTTAACTAAATTCATATCAAAAGCCTTACATATATTAATAAGAAAAATATATATAAAGAAAATGAAGAAATAATCATTATACAATAAAAATTCACAAAATGACTTTGAGTACATTTTAGGATTTGCTCCAATTATCTAACAGATAAAATTCTATAGAAAATTTCAAACAAATAAGTAAAATAAAAATCTTAAAACAAATGTGAACATACAAAACAGAATATAGAAAAAGAAATAAAACAAGGAAAAAACAAAGGAATTTGTTTCTGGCCCGTGGCCCATCTTCATCTTTCTTATCCATCGCCCACGAGCAGCCACAACAACCCAACCGAAGCCCCGTAGCAGCCCAACAACCAGCCCGGCATAGTTTTCTCTCTCGCTGACGAGTGGGCCAGCAAGGGACTGCGGGTTGAACCTTGAAGCGCCGTAGGGGGTTATCCGCAAAAAGACCTTCGTCGTCTTCCTCATCTACTGGAAGCTGCTCGGTGGAGGTAGCCGATGTCGTCCGTCGCCGCCGTGCGCTGTGATGATCGTCACCGACACTCGCGGTGGAGATAAGATTTCCACCGTGAATCTCCCGCTCATCCTCATCCCCATTTTCCCCTCTAAAACCCTCTCTCTCTGTCTCTCACTCTCGAGTTCCTCTCTGACTGAAAACCTAACTCGCCAGAGCTGCACATCGTCGTCGTTCCCGAGCTCCCCTGGCCTTCCTGAGAGCACCGTTAGCCTCGACTTGTTGTCCTTGTTCTCCCAAGCCAAGCCATGAAGGATGAAGATTCCCCTATCGGCGCAATCGACACATCACTGTCGCCGCCCGTCACCGACGTTCGTCGTCGATTTCGACCTCGCCTCGCCCTATCAACCGCACCATCGTGTTCTGGGTGAGTCACTGAATCTCCTCGCATGCTTAAAATCTCTGCTTGCTTCCTGTATCGAGTCACCGAAGAGCGCCGATGTGCATAGCTTCTAGTTGTCGTCGTGTCCTGCCTTCCGGTGACCATTTTAGAGTTGCGCCGCCACCAATAGACACATCGTGGATCCCTCTTTTGAACACCACCCTCCTTGCTAGCCCGTGCGCTCTCAATCGATGGGAAGATCATCGATCTGAGAGGATCATCCTCTATGACGCCATCACTGCATCATGCACACGCCACCCCAGCCCAGTCAGCACATTTGACTTGGTATGTGCCCATGTGGCATCCAACGTGGTACTGACCCCACTGGTCAGTAACCTTGGGTAGGTCTTGCCTCGGTAAGAAAAGTATTAGCTATTTAGTAAAAAATTGATAAACACAATATGAATTCAAATATTAATATTATAGAAATAAAATAAAAGAATTAAATCTTGTTTAATTAATAACTTTTGTTTTATAATTCGGAAAAATATGTTTAATATATGAAAAAAATCAGAAAAATAAAATCTAAAACTTAAAACTATTCTCAAATATTATTATGGTGATTATTTAAATAAATATTATTTAATAAAGGTATTATAATTAATAAAAATTTGATATTTCATATTTTAATAATGGTAAATGTTAAAAAAATAATATAAATAAAATACCATAAATCTTAGAAAAATAAGAACTATAATTTAAAATTATAGGCATGCATTATCATTTCACCTAATTAAATATTCATTATTTATTAAGTATTTATAAAGTAATAAATCTTATAAAAATCATATCTTATTATTTATAAATCATAAAAAATAAATGAAATATACCAAAATGATCACAAAAATAATTCCTACATGTTAAAAATGTGATATTCCACTTTTTGAGGTAAATAAAAAGTTAAACACTTCAATAACTTGAATTTAAACCTATTTCTTTAGTTAATAATTCATAAAATGTCAAATAAAATTTGTTAATATTTCTTAAATTAATAAATTGAGTCTAATAAAAAGTATTAGTCTTAAATATTGTTAGTGTGAAGTCAAAATGATTTAGCGCACTTTAAATACAATTTTATTAAATTATCTCTCAACCATTAATATATATTATTTTATAAAAGAACCCTTATCCATTATAAAATCTCCAAAAATAAATTTGTAGTAAAACCTACTCCAATGCTTCAACTACAAGTTAAAAACAAACCAAAACACTATATTGAATCCATAAGTAGTTAAGTAATATTATTTCTTTGTTTACAAACTATAACCACTCATCCATAAAAAGGAAAATGATTCTATTCCACTAAACAATTAGGAAACCACTATTCAAATGGAAGTATTACCATTCTTAAAGTATCCTTAGGGAAACATTATAAAGTACACCTGGTACAAATAACATAAGGAATATGCTTTAAGTCCATCTATGTCTCTAAATTTAACTTTAGTCTCTAATACTTTAAATACTATTCTAAAAAGACTTTATTATGTGTTTTATAGTTAACCTTGGTCTATTGTAATTAAGTTATAAAGCATCTTAATCCCAAACTAACCAAGTTCAAAACCAAGATAGATAAGTCTCAAACACTATTAATATCACTATTCAAATAAAGCAATTCTTTCTTACTTAAATACTATAACTTAAAAGAAACCCTAATAAGGTTAAATTAAAATTTAAATGCTTCTCTTTAGCTAAGTAAGATTTTCTTCAAAAGTTATTCTTTTAAGAAACATTATAAAGCAAGACATAAGCATTTTTATGAAAGCTCTAAATAATAAACGAACCTTATATATAGTCTACAGATATATTTTCCACTTGAGTATTCCATTACTGTGTGTGCTTTACTATACTTACATATTGTTTCACACACACTCACAAGCCTTAATAAGAAGCACATGTGTGAAACTTAATCTAAAAGGGCAACACATTCCAAGAAAACCCTTTCAAGTATCCAAACCCTAGAACAACATTATCCTCGGGATTCGCGTTTATCAACTTGCATTACATTGCTTATGCATAAAAGCATCTTGCTTCTTGAAACATTAGTCCTTACCGGACCAATGATGCTGATTTCAGATATTGGATCTTTTATATTGTCTTGAAGACAGTGAGTGCATAATCTTGCAATCACAAAAGGCAAGTTCGCACTTGCTCATGTCCTTTGATTATTTTCTGTAAAGTATTTTACAAATCCAGTATTGTCATCACCTGCATTTGAAAAAAATTAGAAAACACTATTTTCATAATAATGTGATTATAGGTTATTTACCATGAGGTAGTAACCTACTATAAGAGTTCCGGTGGTAAAGGAACATATTATATAGGACTTAACAACCAATGTCACCAGTGATTATTGCGCTATATATTACGCGTTGACCATGAGATTTGGAATGGGACAGAGAAGTCAGCTGTATCTTTTCCCTCTCACATGGAACTGGATGTGCGGGTCGTGGCTGTTATCACTCGTAGCGTGCATATTATATGGTAATTCGTAGAGGATATGAAGCATATGGGTGGGAGACCTCAACGCCCAATGATAGTTCCGGCATCTGAACGGTCTGTACTGCCAATTGCCGTAATTCAATAGGTGGGCTGGCGTACACCAAGGAGACATGCAGGGTCACGGAGAAGGCAGTGATTGGCTTGGATCTTAGTCTGGGCCTCACACCAAGTAAATGTGAACGAACCTGCAATTCGGATGTGCAACAATGCTAAGATCTGTCATGGGTAAAGTGACACACCTCTGCAGATTGTAGGAACTGTAACTTGTTACTTCCTGTTCCGGGAAGGAGATGCGAACGCGGTGGGAAAGGAACTCCATGAAAGTTCTGGTAAACCCGTGAAGGCTGACAGACATAGTTTTTTAGAATAAAAGCAACCTTTGAAGAAATTTTTACGAAAACCTGCATTGCCTACGACCTATGGTCTGTGGTCGTAGATATAGTGCATCAAACACTCCTTTTATAGTGAACTTGCTAAGTACACTCGTACTCAGAGTATCTTCTTAACCCTTAATAGGTTCTAAATCCAGTACAGGCGATGTCTACATCAAGTTATGCTCCATGAATCATCATTAAAAGCTAAAACTCTTCCATGAAGTCAAGGAAGTCAGCATATACATCAACTCAAGTGAAGACGGAGTTGCTAATTAGATAAGAATAGGATTTATAACCATAGAACCTACTTCTGTAGAATATTGCAATAGCAGCAATGCAAGCCTAGTAGTTCAGCTATTAGTTTTATAAGTATGGTAGCTATGAGTTATTTATTCCTGATTCTTCTTTGTAAGAAGTTTCTTTCTCTCTCTTTAACCTAGAGTGTTCTCTAGATCTTGTGTAAAGAGTTGAGTTGTAACCTATAGTCATGTCTTGGACCTCTTTGTGTTTCATTGTACCACTCGAGGGATGTAATACTAGTGAACGGTGTTTCATTGGTGTTATGTCAACGACTATAGTGTACTACATCATGCGTGGTATCTTTGGGTCACCATGATTGGTATCATAGCATATGCTTTGACCTTAGGATAAAAACCCTTTTAGGAAGATCTGTAGGTTGGATAGTGACTATAGGAGCCATCTTATCTAAACCAAATATTCTATGATCTGTGATGAGTATCCACTTGAGGATAACCTTGTCACGAGGTGTATAATCATCTTTCTTAGAAATAGTTGTACACCTTATATTAGGAAAGTGCTATTTAGTGTCTTCCGAGGGAGACATAAACTCACCAAGATGCTTTAGGAGAGCTAATTGGTCACAGTATATTAGGATCAAGTTTACGACATCAATTGAAGCAGTTCTAATAGTATAGCTTAACCCTAGAATTTAAGTAAGAACAGTAAAATCTTAGTATCAGTTGATAACCGAAGGCAACATGATGAATATAATTAGGATCAATGTTGATGTAATGAGTAGTAATCATGTGGGATTCACTTGAGAATTCACGTGATGAAGTGAAATTATGATAAGACTGAATGATAGAGTCATGAGAAATAAAGTCATCATGGCTAGATTAACTCTTAAATCATAATGTACAGGTAAAACATAATAAGATCATGGTGATATTAGCTCCGAAACCATGATGAGAGTATAAATATGATGAGTAATTAGTAAATTATCTTTAGATAGAGTAAGAAGATAACTTGGTAGAATCATGATTAAAGTCAAAAGTGTCATAAAATAGTGATAACCTTCAATCTTAGGGGTTCAAAAGAATCTTATTAGTTATTTAGAGAAATCATGTGAGGATAGTTTATTAATAAAGGAAGGATGGTTATAGCTAGTCATTCCAAAGGTGAGACAAAAGTTTAGTCAAAACCAAATTTGAGACCACTTTGCTTAAGATTATCCTATTGCAATTGAGCAATTTGGGTAAATTAAGAAACAAAGAATAGTTTGACCCTATGTGCTAAGTATCACGATGTAAACCTATACGAGGAGGTGTCATATACTACACAACTAAGCCGGAATTCTAGAGATATTATACTCAACTACTATATTATGGGCTTAGAATATTGTGTGTTATATGTACCACATTTGGATTTATTTGTTTTTCTTGGATCTTCTTGATTGACTAGATCTGTACATGAAGTTTGACTTGGTGTGCAAATGCATGTTGCAACATCCAGTTACTACTTGATGTTATAGACCTAGATAGGAATGGGAATTCGTGTAAGGGAGTGACGAGTTCCGAAGACCAATATGAATACTTACTTGAAGGGTAAAGCCAAATATAAGTAGTATCAATGCAATTTGAAGGATGGATCAAGCTCAGATCATTCCTAATCAGCAATAAGAAGGAAGATTAGTGTAGAATATGTATGGAGCAACAAGAAGTAATGAACTTAAAGTTCATTTAAAGTAGGTAAGTTGCTAACAAGTTAATAAAGTAAGTTGTACCAAGTTCACGGTAGTATCATGAATAAGTACAAAGAAGAAGTTTTGGAATCCAAAATGGTATTCAAGCTCTGACAATTCAGAGAGAATGCTAGAAGTATGTCAGAAACCGTAGGGTAATAATTACAACCTAGAATGATCCGCAGTTGGTATTTGATCCATGGTGGTAATTAATCCACAGTTGGTATCTTGTCCGTAGCTGGTAATTGGTTGACATAGTTAACTAGATCATCTTAATGGTTGCATAAAGAGCATAAAACTTGGCCTAAACTAAGTAAGGCCTAAAGGAGTATAAAATATTAAGCGACGGATTTCTAAAACGCTTCGTGAAGTCAAGTGCATCAAAGCGAAAATTTCCGAATAGTATGTAAGACAAATAATGCTGAAAGATTCACTTCTAAGATCCACAATTGTGTGGATACACCGTACAATCTTTCATAAGACCCTAACTAGGCAGAGTAAAAGTTGGATAGGGACCAATATTCTATTTATAAAATCAAGAAATACTTTATAAGACAGTTTAGAGACCATTAGTAAAACCTTAGGGGGAGAGTAAACAATTTGTGGGGGTATTGTTATCTGAATTTCCAAGTAAAGGTTGGAGAGGAAATACTAACCTATGCCAACATTAAGCCTTATTTTCATAAGGTTAAAAGAAAGTCATAATTATAGAAGTACTCAAGATAGTAACAAAAGATTGTCTAAAATCCTGATAAGGTAAACGCTTGAAGTAATAAAATGGAATAGTCTTAATAGACTAATTCTAAAAGAAACAACTCTTAAGTGATCCTTAAGAGGTAATAGAGCACATCCATTTGGGAATTTGTATAGAACAAGAAATTCCAATGGGTATGTACTAAATGTGTTCAAATCCAATCTTTGGAAGGACTACCAATAGAACTCATACAATGATAAATCAAAGATTAGTCTTTTGACTATAACTATTGGCTAACAAAAATTTAAAACCGTTTTAGTGAGACTTCCTAGTCTTTGCATAATATAGTAAGGAAGCTCGACGATCAAGTAAAGGAGTTGGAATAGAATACCTACTTAGGAAAATGAACTAAATAAAAGATCACCAATTAAGGAGTTTATAATAAAGACATATCCCTACAGTAGAATAGTAGGGGAACTTTGGAGTATTGGAGATACCCAGTTAAAAATTGCCAAGTATAATGAGGATTCAAGGAAAAGATCTGGATATGGGATATTACAATTATTCCCACTGAGGTTAACATGGAGTTGAGACATGTCGTAATCATTGCAAGACAATTCCTTACTCTGAAACATGAGAATGCGAACTTCGAGGATGAAGTTTATTTTAAGGGGGAGAGTATGTAACATCCTAGCATTAGAGCTTAGAAATAATTTGAACACAGATGTGTGCTTTGCATTCATGCATAGAAAATCTGAATAATTTTCGCGCTTTTGAATAAAAACTTGTCAAAGTGATTGAAGCTTCTCTTAACCTGATGGAATTGAAGTAGGTCATCAAGTTGACTGCGATAAGTTTCAATAGGACCTTTGCTAAAACCTTATTTTGGGTAAACATGATTTGATCTAAGGGTAGATCAAATGTAATAAAATTCAAACCTAATACATTACTTAATGATTTATATTTGATCCTTATGTGATCATATCATAGTATTCATTAAAATCACTCATGAATACCAAATTATAAATATAGCATAAATAATAAGAATGTAACAAATATATCTTAATCGCATCTACTTATACCATGAGTATCATGGAAATACCTAACTTTAACTCTCTAGTGAGATTGAGTAGGAAAGAAACCAAAGTTAAGATCATTCACCATATATCTTTCTTTCCATATCAATATTTATCATCTCTATTCAATCCTATCCTTATATTTGTTGTTCATCAATATTGAGAAATCAACTATTGATTCACCAATTCTTAACCTATCAATTCTTGACCTATCAACTCTTGTACTCACTATAGCATTCACTTAGGACTTGTAAAGAAAGAAGTAAGAAGAGTTAAAAAGTGATGCTAGTTTAAGATGTCATCTATAGGATGGGAGTGATTGGAGGAAATCAAATCAATATGGTAACAAAGAAGATTACAAGAATGAAGTCTAAAGATAGTTACCAAGAGTATTCCTAATGTATCATGTAGGTATAGTCAATGAATTATATCTCTTAATCCAATAGAGCTAAACAAAAGATAATTAGAATACAACTGTAATGTTGTATGGATGGAAGCCTTGTTTAGCCAACTGGAAACCTGAATCATAAAGGATCAAAGGATTATAATGATCATGCCTTATTCACCAATATTGAATGCTTATACCATGTATAAGTGACATTGGTGGATAAAACATGATTGAACCATAGTATAGATATATTATCCTAGATTAGTCATTACAAGTCACATTAATATAATGTGAGGTTGGAATGTTAGATATTGGAGTCAAGTGGAGACAAGACAGTATGATTAAAATGATGTTAGAGCAACATTGGATTAAAGAAGTAGTATTTTCCTCTTTGGAAATACTAAGCACTTGAGGTGAAGTAGGATTTGATGTATACATCTATTGAAGTGATATTAGTGAAGGATGATTAAGGAAGAGTATGATTGGAGTTAGAAGTAACCACTTGTTGGATTGGGGATTATCAACAGCAGAGTAGTGGATATAACCAAGTATGGATATGAAAAGATTATGAAAAGCTTTAGTGTCAAGCTCATTGGATTTACAAATGAATTTAGAAGAATAAAAGGTGGATAAGAATATTTTGTAAAGCAAAGCTCATCATGTTAGCACATGATGATGGACATAGAGAAGTAATATATCTTGGAAAGGAATTCCATAATTAGAAGTCTAGAATTATGAAATATGGAAGATAGGAATCCTTGGTAAACCCTAAATGTATAATCAAGCTTAACATCCATCTCATTTGATGGATAAATACTTCTGTAGGAATATTTTCTTATAACAAATCAATTAAGAACATCTTTTCTCAATTCCATTTATTATAACCATATGTGCTTAGCAACTATCTTTATCAATTCTTTCTCATAAGTCATTCTAAAGAATCACCCCACTGTTTGTAAAAGGGTAACATCATTCTGATCACAAATATAAAGACAATGTGTTTAGCCATTAATATTTATTCATATCAATAAAAGAATACAAATGTATCAAGAACCCTAAAACCCTAGGGTAAGTAATTATAATTTCAAACACTATTAGTACTTACAATTTATGTATCAAATAATTATGAAGGATCACTATATATATAAAAGTTTCTTTAATATTATAAATCAATAAGAATTAAAACTCAAGGATTAATATTAATACATTCTTTAATAAGTTTATGAAATTTAGCTTAACTAAATTCATATCAAAAGCCTTACATATATTAATAAGAAAAATATATATAAAGAAAATAAAGAAATAATCATTATACAATAAAAATTCACAAAATGACTTTGAGTACATTTTAGGATTTGCTGCAATTATCTAACAGATAAAATTCTATAGAAAATTTCAAAAATAGAAGTAAAATACAAATCTTAAAACAAATGTGAAGATACAAAACAGAATATAGAAAAAGAAATAGAACAAGGAAAAAACAAAGGAATTTGTTTCTGGCCCGTGGCCCATCTTCATCTTTATTATCCATCGCCCACGAGCAGCCACAGCAACCCAACCGAAGCCTAGTAGCAGCCCAACAACCAGCCCGGCATAGTTTTATCTCTCGCTGACGAGTGGGCCAGCAAGGCACTACGGGTTGAACCCTAAAGCGTCGCAGGGGTTTATCCGCAAAAAGACCTTCGTCGTCTTCCTCGTCTACTGGAAGCTGCTCGGTGGAGGTAGCCGATGCCGTCCGTCGCTGCCGTGCGCTGTGATGATCGCCTCCGACACTCGGGGTGGAGATAAGATTACCACCGTGACTCTCCCGCTCGTCCTCATCCCCATTTTCCCCTCTGAAACCCTCTCTCTCTCTCTCGAGTTCCTCTCTGACTGAAAACCTAACTCGCCGGAGTTGCACATCGTCGTCGTTCCCGAGCTCTGATGGCCTTCTCGAGAGCACCGTTAGCCTCGACTTGTTGTCCTCGTTCTCCCAAGCCAAGCCATGAAGGCCAAAGATTCCCCTATCGGCGCAATCGACGCATCACTGCCGCCGTCCGTCAATCACCGACGCTGCCGACACTCGCCCTATCAACCGCACCATCATGTTCTGGGTGAGTCACTGAATCTCCTCGCATGCTTAAAAGCTCTGCTTGCTTCCTGTATCGAGTCACCGACGAGCACCGTCGTGCATAGCCGCCAGTTGTCGTCGTGTCCTGCCTTCCGGTGACCATTTTAGAGCTGCGCCGCCACCAATAGACTCGTCGTGGATCCCTCTTTAAAACACCATCCTCCTTGCTAGCCCGTGCGCTCTCAATCAATGGGAAGATCATCGATCTGAGAGGATCATCCTCTATGACGTCATCACTGCGTCATGCACACGCCACCTCAGCTCAGTCAGCACATTTGACTTGGTTTGTGCCCATGTGGCATCCAACGTGGTACTGACCCCACTGGTCAGTAACCTTGGGTAGGTCTTGCCTCGGTAAGAAAAGTATTAGCTGTTTAGTAAAAAATTGATAAACACAATATGAATTCAAATATTAATATTATAGAAATAAAATAAAAGAATTAAATCTTGTTTAATTAATAACTTTTGTTTTATAATTCGGAAAAATATGTTTAATATATGAAAAAATTCAGAAAAATAAAATCTAAAACTTAAAACTATTCTCAAATATTATTATGGTGATTATTTAAATAAATATTATTTAATAAAGGTATTATAATTAATAAAAATTTGATAATTCATATTTTAATAATGGTAAATTTATAAAAAAATATAAATAAAATACCATAAATCTTAGAAAAATAAGAACTATAATTTAAAATTATAACCACGCATTATCATTTCACCTAATTAAATATTCGTTATTTATTAAGTATTTATAAAGTAATAAATCTTATAAAAATCATATCTTATTATTTATAAATCATAAAAAATAAATGAAATATACCAAAATGATCACAAAAATAATTCCTACATGTTAAAAATGTGATATTCCACTTTTGAGGTAAATAAAAAGTTAAACACTTCAATAACTTGAATTTAAACCTATTTCTTTAGTTAATAATTCATATAATGTCAAATAAAATTTGTTAATATTTCTTAAATTAATAAATTGAGTCTAATAAAAAGTATTAGTCTTAAATATTGTTAGTGTGAAGTCAAAATGATTTAGCACACTTTAAATACAATTTTATTAAAGTATCTCTCAACCATTAATATAGATTATTTTATAAAAGAACCCTTATCCATTATAAAATCTCCAAAAATAATTTTGTAGTAAACCTACTCCAATACTTCAAATACAAGTTATAAACAAACCAAAACACTATATTTAATCCATAAGTAGTTAAGTAATATTATTTCTTTGTTTACAAACTATAACCACTCATCCATAAAAAGGAAAATGATTCTATTCCACTAAACAATTAGGAAACCACTATTCAAATAGAAGTATTACCACTCTTAAAGTATCCTTAGGGAAACATTATAAAGTACACCTAGTACAAATAACATAAGCAATATGCTTTAAGTCCATCTATGTCTCTAAAGTTAACTTTAGTCTATAATACTTTAAATAATATTCTAAAAAGACTTTATTATGTGTTTTATAGTTAACCTTGGTCTATTATAATTAAGTTATAAAGCATCTTAATCCCAAACTAACCAAGTTCAAAACCAAGATAGATAAGTCTCAAAGACTATTAATATCACTATTCAAATAAAGCAATTCTTTCTTACTTAAAGACTATAACTTAAAAGAAACCCTAATAAGGTTAACTTAAAATTTAAATACTTCTCTTTAGCTAAGTAAGATTTTCTTCAAAAGTTATTCTTTTAAGAAACATTATAAAGCAAGACATAAGCATTTTTATGAAAGCTTTAAATAATAAACAAACCTTATATACATAGTCTACAGATATATTTTCCACTTGAGTATTCCATTACTGTGTGTGCTTTACTATACTTACATATTGTTTCACACACACTCACAAGCCTTAATAAGAAGCACAGGTGTGAAACTTAATCTAAAAGGGCAACACATTCCAAGGAAACCCTTTCCAGTATCCAAACCCTAGAACAACGTTATCCTCGGGATTTGCGTTTATCAACTTGCATTACATTGCTTATGCATAAAACAATCTTGCTTCTTTAAACATTAGTCCTTACCGGACCAATGATGCTGATTTTAGATATTAGATCTTTTATATTGTCTTGAAGACCGTGAGTGCATAATCTTGCAATCACAAAAGGCAAGTTCACACTTTCTCATGTCCTTTGATTATTTTCTGTAAAGTATTTTACAAATCTAGTATTGTCATCACCTGCATTTGAAAAAAAAAATTAGAAAACACTATTTTCATAATAATGTGATTATAGGTTATTTACCATGAGGTAATAACCTACTATAAGAGTTCCGATGGTAAAGGAACATATTATCTAGGACTTAACAACCAATGTCGCCAGTGATTCTTGTGCTGTATATTACGCGTTGACCATGAGATTTGGAATGGGACAGAGAAGTCAGCTGTATCTTTTCCCTCTCGCATGGAGCTGGATGTGCGGGTCCTGGCTGTTATCACTCGTAGCGTGCATATTATATGGTAATTCGTAGAGGATATGAAGCATATGGGTGGGAGCCCTCAACGCCCCATGATAGTTTCGGCATCTGAACGGTCTGTACTGCCAATTGCCGTAATTCAATAGGTGGGCTGGCGTACACCAAGGAGACATGCGGGGTCGCGGAGAAGGCAGTGATTGATTTGGATCTTAGTCTGGGCCTCACACCAAGTAAATGTGAACGAACCTGCAATTTGGATGTGCAACAATGCTAAGATCTGTCATGGGTAAAGTGACACACCTCTGCAGATTGTAAGAACTATAACTTGTTACTTCCTGTTCCGGGAAGGAGATGCGAACGCGGTGGGAAAGGAACTCCATGAAAGTTCTGGTAAACCCGTGAAGGCTGACGGACATAGTTTTTTAGAATAAAAGCAACCTTTGAAGAAATGTTTACGAAAACCTGCATTGCCTATGACCTATGGTCTGTGGCCGTAGATATAGTGCATCAAACACTCATTTTCTAGTGAACTTGCTGAGTACGCTCATACTCAAAGTATCTTCTTAACCCTTGCTAGGTTCTAAAGCCAGTACAGACGACGTCTACATCAAGTTATGCTCCAGGAATCATCATTAAAAGCTAAAACTCTTCCATGAAGTCAAGAAAGTCAGCATATACATCAACTCAAGTGAAGACGAAGTTGCTGATTAGATAAGAATAGGGTTTCTAACCATAGAACCTACTTCTGTATAATATTGCAATAGCAGCAATGCAAGCCTAGTAGTTCAGCTATTAGTTTTATAAGTATGGTAGCTATGAGTTATTTATTCTTGATTCTTCTTTGTAAGAAGTTTCTTTATCTCTCTTTAACCTAGAGTGTTCTCTGGATCTTGTGTAAAGAGTTGAGTTGTAACCAATAGTCATGTCTTGGACCTGCTGTGTTTCTGTTGTACCACTCTGAGGGATGTAATACTAGTGAATGGTGTTTCATTGGTGTTATGTCAACGACTATAGTGTACTACATCATGTAGTGGTATGCTGGGTCACCGCATCCACCTCTGCCGTTTCACCCTCCAAGACGTGGTTTTTTCACGACCTCTTTGGGATGATCATTTGGGTCGAGTCGAAAGGGGGGAGACCATATTGCTGCCCGTCCAATTTGGCATGATGATATAGAACCACATATTCCGCCAATATTGGACGGACTCGCACATAGAAAGGAGAAGAATAGGATAGAAGAACGAATGGAAATGATGCAGCCGCCGAGCGGATAAACACCACCGGTGCCGGACTGCCTCTTCACATAATAGAGCTTCCAGAAGAGACCAAAGTGCGGCTCGATACCGATCCAGCACTCGCAAAGAGTGATGAAACAAGCAATGTGGAGAAGAGAATTGGGAGACAGATGATGCAACTGAATCCCATAGAAAAAGAGGAGTCCACAAAGGAATTCGTGGACAGGAAGAGAAAGACCTCGGACAATGAAGGCATAGAACATCACCTGAAACCCTTCGGGTGGGCGCGGGATTACCTCATCACGGGGGAGGATGGCGTCCTCCTTGTCCTTGGAGATCAACCCCCATTGCGCAACTTGCGCAGATCCGCCTCGCGCATGTCCGTGTGCTTCCACCCGCCGTTAGTGGTGCGGGCCATGGCGGGGATCTTCTTGCCGATGCCAGCGGCGCTCGACCCAGCTCCAGCAGTTATCTTCTTCGGCTTTCCCATCTTTCAGCGGCGAGTGTGGCGATGAGAGCACAAGAACGATTAAGGATAAGTGTGGAGAATGTCCAGTGCGCAACAGAGGGCAGCAAAGCTCGCGAAAATGGAGGCAAAGGATATGAGCAAATGGCGTAGGGTAAATAGAAATCACTGTTTCCCTGTGGTATAAAAGGACGAAGACGATGCACACAAGATGTAGATTGAGAATCCTTAGCGTACCACTCAGATCTCACCATGCACGTGTCAGCACTACACCGAACCATCGCCAGCACGCCGTACACTACGCACGGAAACCGATGAGACGCCGTAATTTTCGCCACGTTTACGCATGACTAGTCAACGTCAAATCAGGCGGTGGGACCCATTATTGTCTCGTCGCATCATCTTTGTTGCCACAGATGGTTGAGATCACCAATCGTCAGCACTAACATCATCAAAGCAAAGCCAGCAATAGCTCGAAGATTTCGACAGATCATTTAAGTACTTACTCGAATCTATGATTCGAGAAACTATTTGGGAGCTACTTCTATCAGGAGTGTTGGCCGCGCACCTGAGAAATTACTAAGGTAACATCACTTCGACATTATCTTCGAGTCCTACGTCGAGTTTGCGACTCCACTACGGACTGGGGGGCTACTCCCATAGGGAGCATTGGTTGAACATCCTAAAAAATTGTGTCCTTCGGACTTACACTGAAAATGACTGAACTAAAGTCTCTGCTCGAGGCTACGAGTCGAACAGACACTCCGGGGCTACTCCCATAGGGAGCGCTGGCTGCGCACCCTATGAATTTTTCAACTGCGATCTTTCGGATCAAAATACAACAAAATCTTTTTGGCAACTTTTCCCAAACCAACGCTAATTGAGAAGCAGTCTCCTTGGCCACCCGAAACACCTCCACGGTGATAAAACTTTGGATGTTGTGTCTGCGACGCAAAGATAAGCCCTACAGATATCATCTGATGGCGTGGTAACATACCTGACTTTGCTCTACCAGTAAACTTCCATGTCAACAGGCACGATGAAAATCCCGATGGACGCGTTGGGTACATCACTTGAAAATCACTGGGATTCGGCTCCTTTAAGACCACAACGGCCTGAGTCAAATACACCAGCAATCATTTCGAATTCAGGTCCGGGGACTCGAGTTTGATGAAGATTGTGTTGTTTTGTCCTATGATAGTTAACTGGCCATGTTCCGTCGGGTGATCCAGGCACACGCATCAACAATCCCTATGAACTAAAACATTTCTCCTTGAAATAGCAGGCTCAATTTCACCCGAAATATTGAAGAGTCTCCAGCCGAATCTACGATTCGACTGAACACTCGGGGGCTACTGATATGGATATACCCCACGGGTACATGACATTGGTATACCTGGTCCAGCCCAAGGAAGGCCCATGACAGGACACACAGCCCATGAAGACTTCGGGTGGCCCAAGCCCATGATGTTTTCGACTCCTTGGAGGACAAGTCTATATTAGATTGAATTTCAAAGTGTACCAACCCTAATTTGTAACCGACTCGACCTAACCCGGGACCTGCCTATCTATATAAAGGACATGAGGGTACGGCGAGAAGGATCTCTCAACTCACCGCATACACACCTCCACGCCATATTGTATATACGCACCCCTGTAACTTTCGGTTCCGCCATACTCAAGAGCATACAAGCAGGAGTAGGGTTTTCCCTCCGGGGGCCTGAACCTGGATAAATCTTGTGTCCTTGTGTTTCTTGTCTGTTAACCGTTCCGCGACTTCCAGCATCCCCATCTTCTCCAAAACCCAAGTCCATAACAATGGGCATTGACGAGATCGAACCTCATCAGGAAGAAATATAGATTGAGAATGGAAAAGAGAGAGAGAGAGAGAGAGAGAGAGAGATGAGAATTAGAGAGTGAGGGACAAAGAGGGGAAAGTAGAACTCACCTAGCAGCCTCGCTCGGCAAGAATAGGAAGCAGAGCATGACATTTTAGAGGAGGCACACAGCCGCACATGCATGGGCACCAAGGTCCCAAAGATCGCGGCCAAGCCGCACAGTGGCAGATGGTCGAAGGCGGGACGGCGACGACACCACCACCACCACTGGAACCACAGCACCACACCACAACACCACCGGAGCATCGGTGAGGTCAATGTCAGCGAACCCTAACCGCACAGTACTGAAGGGGGCGAGCACGTGAGGGCGAGAAAAGGAAATATAGCTGGAGAGGAGGATGTAATGGAGGGTGGGGGAGATTCCACGACTGGCGGTGTAAGGAGAGGTCGAGTTCACCAAGATCTGGGCGATGAGAGTGTCGCCAAAAGGGATCGAAGGAGAGAGAGAGAGAGAGAGAGAGAGAGAGAGAGAGAGAGAGAGAGAGAAGGGAGAGCTCGGGGAGCGGGGCTAGGTGCGCGACCTAACCCTAAGGGTTAGGGTTGGACCCAACCCTATTGGGCCAGGTAGGCCAAATGGATTAGGCTGGGCTAGTCAATAGGCCAGACCAACCTGATAAAATAAAAAGAAAATAAAAGATAGAATTACCAAAATAACCCTAAACGTACTTTAGCTCTAGAAAAAAATAGAAAAATCCTAAAAATACATATAATATATCCAGATGATCAAAAAAATAATCTCTACCAAATAAAATTATAAATTCACTAGTTTGATATAAATAAAATAAAATTAAAGCTACAAAATCCTAAATGAAATTAAAAATAATAATAATAATAAGGAAAAGTCCT
Source organism: Avena insularis (assembly GCA_023614405.1). Lineage (NCBI taxonomy): Eukaryota > Viridiplantae > Streptophyta > Magnoliopsida > Poales > Poaceae > Avena > Avena insularis. The sequence goes on along the minus strand of CM042687.1, from coordinate 234,496,901 downwards.
AAAAATGAATAAAAATCATTTTGCATACCAAAATAAATCTATTATTTTTTAAAAATACTAACCCATTTTTTTACAAATAAAACTTGAAGCAAATATTTAAGGACATTTAATCCTTTGAGGATTTTATAAAAATAAAGATAATACTTAAAATAAAAAAATCATTTTAAAGATCTTAAATAAGTATATTTTACTAGAAAAATACTAAGTATATTATCCTAAAATATTTAAAGGTTCCTATGTAATAAATCTTTATTTATCTATTTTATTAAAACGAGATGACTATTTTGTTAATTCTTTAAAATTATTTCCTAAGTAAGAAATAATCCCATTTCTTTATAAAACATCAAATCCTTTAAGTCTGAGTACTAAGTCCAAAACCATAATTAGGATTCAAAATAAAAATTAAGTATAAACTATTAACTTTATAATACTCCTTTAGAACCTTAAATTCAAATTTAAACAAACAACCTTTAAGCTAGCCTTATGCATCATTCACTTATATTGAAAATCAATGACATTTATCTCTTAACTGTAGTTAACATGACTTTAAATCCTTAAAAATTAATAAGATCATCTAATTATGCTTCCATTAATAAATTGCATATTATTTTCATAATAGTAAACCAAATTTAAACTAATCATTCACTTAAATATAAAGTGAATGATCTCAAACCCTTAATCATACCTATCATAAATCGAAAACTTGGTAATAATTAAAATATATTACACCTTAATTTCATTATGTTTTCATAATTAACTTTGGTCTAAAATACCATAAACAAAATATTTTGAGACAATTCATGCTTTTAAAGTTCACTTTAGTCTAAACTATTATAAGCATTATACCTTAAGTTTAATTATTTTTAAAGTTAAATTTAGTCTCAAAGATCATAAACATCATTTTTAAAAACTATTTATATTTTTTATAGTTAACTTTGGTCTATTTAAATTAATTCATAAGGCATCTCAAGTCCAAACTATTCGAGCAAACACAAACGACATCAATCATATTCTATTAACCATAAAAATTGTTTAAACCTTATCAAAGAAACCTTTTCTTCAAAAGTTATTCATTTTGTCACTTCAAATAACAACCCTATAATAAGTCCTTCAACTCTTAACAAACCAACGCATGGAATTTCATCCTAATTACCAGATGATAATTAATTCTAATCTTAAAATATGTGTACTCAATTTTCATATCTTATATACTAAGACTTAAGTTTCTTGTAAATAGAATTTCTTGTGAAGTAAACCTGAAAATAAACCAAATTTATTAGGGATTTATTTCGGGAGTTTTACAAAATGCATATCATTACTTATGCATAACTACATATCGCTTCTTTAAACATTAGTCCTTACTGGACGAATGATGTTGTTTTCAGATATTAGATCTTATATCGTCTCGAAGACCATGATTGCATAATCTTGTAGTCACAAAGGCAAGTTCACACTTTTTCATGTCCTTTGATTATTTTCTATCAAGTATTTGCAAATCCAATGTTGTCACCACCTGTATTTCAAAAAGGTCAGAAAACACTATCTTTATAATAATATGATTGTGGGTTATTTACCCTATGGTAATAACCTACTATTATATTCCGGTGGTAAAGGAACATAATACCTATGACTAAACAACCAATATTGGTTTTAATAACCGCAAAGTTGCAACGCTCGCGCTGCGAATGGACATGTAGGAGCATCTCGTCCTTGCTGAAGTAGTAGCAGTGGAGGGGCAACTCCAGCTCGTGTTTGTCAAGCTTCATGCACTAGCCAACGCAACCAAATTGCGAACTGATGCAAAGGGCTAGTACAATCCACTTATACACTTCAACACCCCCTCTCACGTGTGACGGGAGAAGTCGGCACGTGCAACCGGAAGAGAGCGACGGCGCGCGAAACTCACGTATGACTCAAGAGGCCTATACGTGGACACAGAGGGGTCAACAGCAATTTTGGGATAAATTGCGAAAGACAGGACTCAAACTCGAGACCTTAGGCTCTGATAACATGTCAAGCTTCATGCACTAGCCAACGCAACCAAAGTCCGAACTGATAAAAATGACTAGTACAGTCCGCTTATACACTTCAACAGTGTTGGAACGGTGCTGAACTGCAGATCAACTTATTAGTGGCCGTCGGCCTCGAGCATGACAAGCAGTGAGGCGCTGGTGCTGAGAGGAGCGGCCACGATTTGCGCAGAGGGCGGCTGCTTTGGGAGAAGCGGCATGTGATTTGGGTAGCGGGCAGCCACGATTCACACCGGTGCTAGGAGGGGACGCGTGCGACCGGCGATGGACATGGACGGGTTGGGACATAAGCTTCACCCACAGCTGCATGCGCCCTTCCGTCGACGCTGGAGCTTCCTCGATCTGAACAGTGCCACCTCCACCAGACCAGACCGCATCCGACACTCATGCTCCAAAGGCCCTCCTCATCCGTGGGGAGTGGGAGGAATACGACGGGGGATGGACCTGGATTAGGTTAAGAGCTAGGCAGGGAAGGATTTATCCAAGCGAAAACGTGATTTTTCCAGAAGACTAGAACTCACGCGTAGGAGAGTGGAAGTTGGTTCGATCGAGTATTTTTTCCAGGCATCTATCACGCTATGAGACCGGTGGCATATATTTTTGTCAAGGCATCGATTACATCTTCCAGTTTTGGGCACTGACTAAGTTATGGAAGGCCTAAGGCCCTTCACAATGTAGCCGATGCCAAAACCAAAAAGGTTGTCAGCTTGTCGGTCGGTGCCTTCCAAAATAATTCAGGCACCGGCATAGCAGCGTGGTCGATGCCTGTAAAGTAAGGGGACCCATGTATAGATTAAAAAACTTGTCTCAGTCCACTACTTCGAGATTTTCCTGTACTCATCACTCGTGCAGATATGACTATTTAATTGCATGGAGAAACGAGGCATCGAAGCACCTACTTAGTCTGATTTCCTTAAAAAATTGTGGCACCGTCTCGCCAGTATAGAGAACCGGTGGTCGGTGCCTCAAAACTGAATTTGGCACCGATCAAGCCATACGTTGTGGAAGGCCTAACCGCGTAGTACCAATACTACAATACAACTTATGGTATCAGAGTTGACCCTTCAAATCTCGCATCTAATTTTCGAACACACTTGATCACTTCCAATATTTCGTGTCCTCGGGATGGTTTCCTCCTTTAGGACAACTCCAACGACCCCCCTCATTTCGGACACCGAATCGGTCTGTTTGCAGGGGATGGAGGACAGGCGGTCTGGGGTGAGCCCGTTTGCGGTTGGCCTGTGACCTCAACGGCCCACCCCATTTACGTGGCCCCCTTTGTCCGCGAGCGTCGTCAAGCTTGGCAATCAGCGCTACACCATCCCTGCGCGTATCTCCCGCCATAGCTTTTGTTCTCGCCCGCTGGCCATGGCCCTTCCTGCAATGCCGCGGCTTTCCCCGCCCACCTCTCCCTTCCCGCCCTCTATTCCCACCGAGGACCGCCCAAGGTTATAAGAAGGCCCGGCCGCCAGGAAGGGGAGCACCAACCCCTTCACCAGGATGAATAGACGTCTCCCTATGACCTAGGACGACCTCAGCAAGTACGCCCTCGCGGTCTACCCCCTGCCGCTCCGGGCGCCGGTGAGCAAAGCCCCCTCTAGGAGGATGATGAAGAGGCCGACGAGGAGGAGGTTGTGGTCGACGAGTGGGAGACTCAGGAGGAGGAGGAGGATGACATTGGAGTGTGGGAGGACACCGTCGACGGTGGAGCCGACTCGGACACGCAGGCGGCGAAGGTAGCCGAGAAGGACGCTGAGACCTTTGTGGAGGAGGAGCAGCAAGCGGCGAAGGTTGCCCAGCAGGTCGCCCACGACTCAACAAGCCGCCCGGGTCTCCATTGAGACCACCGCGGAGGAAGGGTGGCAGGCGACGCCAACCGTGGAGGAGGAGGACGCAACCTTGGACCATGTTTTGTGCTGTCAGTATTGAAGCATGGGGGGCCGACCTCCCTTCGCTCGCTGACAGGCAGGCCGAGGCGGTGGCCTTTCGGGCATCGGGGGGCGCCGCCTCGTGCCAACAGGAGGCAGTGGTGTTCCTGGCCAAACGAGAGGTGAGGGCTGCAAGGACGAGGGAGGCGGAAACCCTCGCGAGCCACCGCAGGAGGCATGCGGCAAAGTCTAAGGTGGCGGCACGACGTGCGAGGGCGGCCTCCGGCAAGGACGGGCCCAATGTAGTTTAGGAAGTAGATTAGGTGGAATTGTACTTTAAGTATTTGTATTTTTAATAAAAAAACTTAAAAAAATTGTGGGTATAACGTGTGGACCCGGCGACACCTACGGAGGACACGCGAGAGGTCATCTCCCTCACAAACCAGACCCATGCTTGTGCCGTGGATGCGCCAAAACGGACCGATTGGCAGGTCTTTCTCCATTTACGGATAGCCGTTAGACCGTGGCATCGGTCTATTTGGACTCCTTCGGACTGGCCCGGTCTATTTATGGGGGGCCATTGAAGTTGCCCTTATAACTTCACCAATAGCGCTCGATGACCCGGTCATGGAGAAACTATGGCCGGACAATTTCGTGTTGTGGAAGACACAAGTGCTACCGGCTATTTGAGGCGCTTAACTCGTGGATTACATTGATGGAACGGCCAAAGCTCACCATCGAGAAGGTTGACAAGACAATGTTTGACACTCCCCGTGCTCGATTCTTGCATCTCGAAATATTAGCAGGTCCTAAGCTACATCTTCTCTCGTCACTTCCCCATGAGGTGTCGACATAGATTGTGTTGTTGCTGTTGTAAAAGACAATAGCATAACAAAAAGATCGTTTCCGGTGTTTTGGCTTCTATGTGTAAATATTTATTGCAGCTATGCTTTTTGTTATGTTATTGGTCTATCTTGTGATGGTGCAATTTTTTTTTGATATTTTAAAATGGACCCGTCTAGCGGTCGTCCGGGCGCTGTATCGACGTGTCGAGCGCTTCACATTTTTAGAAAACGCCAGATCGTTGTCCTTGGCATACCCGTGCACGGACAGAAAAATCGCCATCCTCACCCCATCCGCTCGTCTTCCTGCTCCTGAAGGCCACCCAGCGCGCCGCCTCAGATCCCTGCGCCCGCGGACCAGCCGCCCCGGATCCGTGCGCCGATAGAACGCCGCCTCGGGTCCTTGCATCGACGAGCTCGCTTTCCCCGCCGGCCATCCCTGCTACCAAGGATTCTGAACCGCCATCCCCTTCGCTCATCGACACCGGCGAGTCTCCCCGGCCGACCCCACTACCTGCGCTCCTCATCCTCCCCTTCGCCCCAATGTGAAGGGAATATGCCCAGAGGCAATAATAAAGTGGTTATTATCGTATTTCTTGTTTATGATAAATGTTTATTTTACATGCTATAATTGTATTAATATGAAAACGTTAATACATGTGTGTTTAATAAACAAACAGAAAGTTCCTAGTTATACCTCTCTCATAAACTAGCTCGTTGATTAACAAGATGATCATGGATATTTGATGTTGTTAATAACGAGGTCATAATATTAGTGTAATGGTGTGATAAACACTTTTCTGAAGTATAGCATTACGATCAAAGTCATTAAGTTTATATTGCTATAACAACTTACGAAATGATCCTAATCCTTAGACCATGAGATCATATCAATCACTAACACCGAAGAGTTTCTTGATAACATCAAACGTCACACCATAATAGGGTGATTATAAAGATAGGTTCAAAACTACTAAAGTGTTATGTTGAGGCCCATGGATCGAGAGTGGAATTTGTTCATCCCGATGACGGATAGATATGCTTTGGGCCCTCTCAGTGATATCACATTGATTAGCTTGCAAGCAAGTGATTTGATCACTAGAATATTATATCACGGGAACGAGAAAAGAGTGCATGTCAGTAGCGAGATCAAACTAAGTATGAAAATACCGATGATCGAATCTCGGACATGTAATATATCGCCAAACAAAGGGATTAAGATACAAGCATAAAAGTTACTCGCGATCACAAGAAAGTCATCGCTAAATATGTGGGACTCGGTATGGGTCTCCAGATCCCGCTTCTGATTATTGATCCAAGAAGGGTAGGGGTGGACACAAAGCTTGAGGCTCGAGGCTCGGCTCGGGCTCGACAAGGCTTGGCTCGGACTCGACTCGACTCGAAGGTCGATCAAGCCAAGCCTAAACCTTGCTACCCAGGCTCGAGGCTCGACAAGCCAGCTCGGTGAAGCTTGCAAGCCGGCTCGAAGGCTCGATGCATTTAACAATTCACAATTATCATCAACAATTGATCATATATAAGTTCATAATATACTCGAACATGTCCCACAATCAGAAGTTCATCTCTCTACATTTTGGAATGTATACATAAAAAAGAATATATACATCAATGTTCCTAATAAAAGGTTATATACATCAATGTTCCTAACTTATGCTATATTTTCCATGTCTATTCTTGCTACAGGTCGTCGACCTCTGTGGATAAACTAGAGCTTAAGCAAGAGTATGTTCTACATCACTAGATAAAAGTAAGTGAAAAACAGAGCCAAGAAACAGTGACAAAGGTCCATCATGCTTCATGGTGTGTATCATTAGTCAGTGCTTGTCGTGTATGAGATATCACATACTAGTAGCAAACACATATACATGTTTTTGTCTGAGATATTAATATTACATAATACTAGTAGAGACTGTCAGAGAAGTATATACGTGTTGTTGCCGAAAGAGTAAATCTAGTATAACAACCAAATAGTACCAGTAGTATCAGTAAGCTATTCGATTGCAGAAGCAAAGAAAAAAATAGATCCAATCAGTAGAGTAGAGATAGACGAAGATACAGAGGTCTTGCTAAACGTGCAGTATCCATGGGAAGAGCACCCGCCATAGGAGGAGCCAGGGAAATCGCCGAAGCGGCTGCAGCCAGAGTCCCATACGGCGAGCAGCGGAGGGCCGGCAGTCTGGCACTAATGGCAGATTTGCGGCGCCGCACGCACCCCAGGGGATTGGGAAGATATAGCTAGAGGGGAGCTAGGGCAGTCGGCGGCGGCCGACGGCCAGCAATAATGGTAGAAAAATAGTTAGGGAGAGGAAGGGAACGGGGAGGGGATTGCCTCGCCTAACTTTGTTGGGCAAGAACGCTGAGCTGTAGTGGACGTCTCGCGAGCCGACCGAGCCGAGCCTTGAGCCTGACGAGCCGAGCCACGAGCCTAATTTTCATAAACAAATTGGCAACAAGCCGAGCTAGGCTTGGCTCGAGTTTTCCCGAGCCTCAACGAGCCGAGCCTCGAGCCGGCTCGGCTCGGCTCGATTTCAGCCCTAGAGAAGGGTCTCGATCATGTCTGCATTATTCGTGAACCATGGGGTGACACACTTAAGAGACACCAACATCCATTTGGAGCAAAAGTTTCATGCCGAAAAGAATAACAAGCGCAGGAATTTATTTCACTAGATACCGAAATAGGTTTTCGGGTGAAATTGCAGAAAGTGTTTTTGTATGTGAAATGAAATACTAGCAAGGGGTTATATGAGAATGTTTGTCATTAAAGTAATTGACAAAATTCTGAATAAATAAAAGGAGTTTTATTTAATGAGAGTTTGCATTAAATTTGGTGGAAATTTAATGGAAATTTGAGTGGATTTTTTAGTAGAGGAAATTGAAAGGCATTTGTGTGAGTGGAGTGTCCACCCACATGAATGAAAGGAGGGGAGGGGGCAGCCCCATGGCTGGGCGCATGGCCCCTTGGGTACCCCCTTATCCCTATAAAAGGAGCCTTCCTCCCTCTTTCTCACTCACACCTCCTCGTGAAGGATCTCTCTCCCCCTCTAGTATTTATCCCCCATAGTCTCGGACTAGCGAGATACATGTTTCCGGTGGCTATTCGGCAAGAAAGAGATGTACTTCCGCTGCATCGCTGGAGTGAGGAGGCGGAGGTTGCTCGGTGCCTCGGACGTGTGTGCGAGCACGGATGCGCCGCTAAGTTACGGTGCTAAGGACTTCCGCTCGATCTTGAGATCGGCAAGAGATCGTCTACATCAACCACGAGTTTGGAATCATTAAGATTTGTCGGTCTTCAAGGATATATTCTCTACAGATATACATTCGCCTGTTGTTTGTATCTAGTAGATAGAGCTTGGTACATAGTTGTTCCCATCATAGGAAAAAAATGTTTTCTATGCTGCGAACCCTACTGTGGTATCAGAGCCGGATCTATGCGTAGATGCTTTGCACGGGTAGTACACATATGATTATGTGGGCGATGATGATAATTTTATTGCTTCTTAGTTGTACTTTGGATATTGGTGGCATAGTGGGATGAAGAGACCCGGACAAATTTTACATGTCCTCGCACATGAGACCTGTTCCACGCTTGACATGCAACTAGTTTTGCATAAGTGGCTAGCGGTTGTCTGTCTCTCCTACTATAGTCAATATCTAATTTGCAACAAGTTGTCAGCAGTTTGGTTATCTTCGTTGTGGTTCATGTTCGTAGGTAAGAACGGTTCTATCTTCGAAAGCCCTAAGCCATGTAAAACTTGCAATGGATAAATTAGAAGTGTCTAGTTTAGATTGTTGCTGGGCTAGTGTCATGATATGGTGGTGTTATAAGTAGAAGTATAAGTCGATACTCTTACAACACACATAACATGTAAGTTCCATAGACCTTGGCCTTACACATAGAGGTATGATGGCGATCATACCATGATGCACATGATGGAGATCAAGTGCAAGAACCATATCATTTCACTTATTAACATGTGATGTTTGTTGCATCTTATATTGCTTGTTTGACGTTTTATTAGCATAATAAGATGATCCATCATTTAGATATCAAGATAAAAATGTGTTCTTCCTTAAGTATGCACCGATTATGTTACGTCGCTTCAATACATCACGTGATGATCGGGTGTTTTTGGATCCACGATCATATTTCGGGTGTAAGACAGTTACACACGCGAATACTAAGGTTCTTATTTGGCGAGCCTAGCATGTACAGACATGGCCTCGGAACACGGACTGAAAGGTTAAGCATGAGTCATATGGAAGATATGATGCTCATTTGATGCTCGCCTTTGAAGCTACACCGACTCACGTGATGATCGGACTTCGTGTAGTGGATTTGGTTTATGTAATCACCAAAAAGACACGAGGGATGTCGTTTTTTGAGTGGGAGTTCATTTCTAATTTGGATTAGTAGAACTCAATTTATTATAAATTAAATCAAAGTGAATTTGCATAATTTGTTGTAGTCATTGGCATTCATTCACCACCTTATGTATAGTTGTAATTGAGATAATAGAACTATAGAATTCTGGATATTTACTTTACGAACTGGTATCGTATTGTGTTGAGTGTCAATCTGAAGTTTAAAGTCCTATTGCAAACTTTCAGCAAACTCTGTTTACTCCATAAAATTTGATAATTAGTATTAAATCGAGAGTAACAATTTCAGTGTTAGTATCTTAACTATCATGTTTGCCTCCATGATTCTTGATTTAAATATCGATATTATCTAGGAGCTAAAAGAATTATTTTAGAAACCATCATGTGTGGCAGATATAACGATATCTGAAACAATATTTTGGTTGCAATATGATAGAGTATAATATATGTTCTCATATTGGATGAGAATTTGCAAAGGTTGGAGATGCTAGACATCATAATCATCCAAAAGTGTTTTGGAAAGTAATGTTATACTCACGATTCGTCTTTATAAGCTACAGTAGCTTGATCATGAAAGTCTTCATGATAAGGATGAATAGAAGATGTATGTAAAGTGTTTACTACACTAAAAGATTACTAAAGAATGGATTTTGAAAGAACGTCAATCATTTGATGATGGTGATCTACTTCAAAGTGCAAGTCCAAAGGTATTATTATTTGAATATACACGCTTTGGACTATGTGTCATGTATATGGCGCCACTGTTGATGTTGATAGATTCTTTTAAAAGGAAAAGTAAATGCTCAAAGATAATCAATAAAATATATTTGGCAGAAAAGAAAAGATTGGAAATGTCCAATTTAGGTATATAGATGATATACATATTATGGTTGTATTCTTTGGTTGTTATGTAGGGGTTCGTAGCATGGAAAACAAAAAATTTCTACCGCATGCAAACAAACAAGCCAAGATCTATCTACTAGATTGTAGCAACGAGTCGATAGGGAACTCACCCTCGAAGATTCCAAAGCGTTTAACGAGAGCAGATTCTCGTGGGTGATGTAGTCGCATTTTGCCGATCTCAAGATCGCAGATGATCCTTCCCATGCTCAAGGCTTCAGAGTCGGTCACACGCTCAAGATTTCGATGAAGACCTTCCTCTCCCTTGTTCCAGCAGAATGGAGGTTGTAGCACTCCTCGCGATTCCCAAGAAAGACGACGGCGTGGTACCAAGTAGAGGAGATCTCAGGCTTCGCCTTAAGCCGGAGCGAGTATGGTGGACTATGAGAGAGCCTTGGTGATCTAGGATTTAGACACACCAATTAGAAGGGGCTAAACCAGCGGCTAGGGCAATTAGAAGCTCTAACTCGGCGGCTTGGGAGAAATCCCTAGGCTGTGGCTAGGGTTTAGGTTTAGAGGGAGGCAACTTGTGTCTAGGAGGGGAGCCCTGCCCCTCCTCTTATAGGTGGAGGGAGGCACGCCTGGGGAGGGGAGTCCCTCCCCAACTCGGACCCAAGGTGGGCCGGCGGTGGGAGGAGGAACTCCTCCCCCAAGTCGGTTTCAAACCTCCTTCTCCTCTTTCCCAAAACTAGCCGTTTGACTTTTCAAACTAGCCGTTTGACTTTTCAAACTAGGATTTGAATAAACCCTCTATTTGGTACAGCGATGACACCAAGTACATAATGCAATCATACCAACTTGATATAACACATTCATGTACCCTTCCCCTCCGGAGTGCCGGACATTCCGGAACCTTCTAGAACATTCCCGATGAAAACACCGGAATCATTCTATAACCCCGAAATAGGACTTTCCTTATATGAATCTTATTCTCCGGACCATTTCGGATCTCCTCGTGATATCCCGGATCCCATCTGAGACTCCGAACAACATTCGGTCTCTTACTCATCATTCCATAACTACTCAACAACATCGAATCCTTAAGTGTGTCTCCCTACGGTTCGTGAATTATGCGGACATGATCGAGACACTTCTCCGATCAATAACCAATAGAGGAATCTGGAAATTCAGATGGCTCCCACATATTTCTACGATTACTTTACGATTGAATGAACCACTTACATACGATATCAATTTCCCTTTGTCTCACGATATTTTACTTATCCGAGGTTATGATCGTCGGTATCTCTGCATACCTAGTTCAACCTCGTTACTGATAAGTACTCTTTTCTCATTCCCGTGGTATGTGATCCCTTGTGAGCTAGTCACATGCTTGCAAGCTAATTGGATGACATTCCACCGAGAGGGCCCAAAGTATATCTATCCGTCATATGGATGGACAAATCCCACTCTTGATCCATGTGTCTCAACCAATACTTTCCGAACACTCAATGCCACCTTTATAGCCACCCTGTTACGGTGTGGTGTTTGATGTCATCAAAGCATCCTTCCGGTAAAGGTGATATGCATGATCTCATGGTCGAAGGAATTAGGTTACTATGTATCAGAAAGCTTATAGCAAATGAACTATATTAAATGACTTGATCTTTATGCTACGCTTAACTATAGGAGTATGTCCATCACATCATTCTCCTAATGATATGACCCTGTTGTTAATAACATCTCTATGTTCATGATCAGGAAACCATGATCATATAATAACCAACAAGCTAGTTTAACAAGAGGCTTTACTAGGGACTCTTTTATGTTTACAAATCACACAAGTATTAATGTTTCCGGTTAATACAATTATAGCATGGTATGTAAACATTTATCATAAGTATGAAGATATGATAATAACCACTTTATTATTGCCTCTTGGGCATATCTCCAACAGTCTCCCACTTGCACTAGAGTCAATAATCTAGTTTCAAACCTTTGTGTATTCAACACCTATGGCTTTCTGGTGTTGTATGTACACGATTGCTAGTGGTCAACTGATCTCCGGATCTGACACTTCCAGGTCCGTGTGTAATTGCATGTCTTTGCGTCTCTACGCATCACTCATTCTCTAATGAGATGGCTTTGTATAATTTTGGTCCTTCGGTGAGACCTTTAGTTCTTTGGGGTTAAAACATGTTGATAATATTGTCGCATAATATATCTTCATAGTATTATCCCGTGAACTACACCTAGTTTGACAACAAACTACTTGACACAAATGCCCTCTTTAGCTGCTATTATAGCAGTCATATACTTAGCCTTTTGTTGTAGTATCTGTCACAATGTCTTAACTTTAGAACTCATCCAAATCCATTATGGAACTTACTTTCCATTATATTGTGCCACCCTTAGTTTAGATTGAGATAAACTTAATTTGTACTATGTGACAAAACTAGTATCAATGTAGTACTTTTACAATGAACTAACCATCTATTTGTCACTTCTACAAATAATATACTCTTAGTTCTTCCAAAAGATCATAAGAATATCCTTACTATCGTCCAATGGTCATCTTATGAATCATTCTGGTATATGCTCATAACATTTAGAGCATAGGACATATCTGGATTTGTACATATCACAGTATGATTGATATAAATACTTTTTGTGATTTCATACATCAAGTATCAATCTATACTTGAATCTTCGTTTCACTTACCAAGTGTCAATACACTTGAATATATCATCAATATTGAACTCATTCAATCCTTTCTGTGTGACAAGAACCTTTCTTGTAGTTTCTATATTGAACTCATTCAATACATCATTTATGTACTTTCGGCAAAACCATATTAGCGTCTATTGATGCCAAATATTTGGGTTTTGCCTAAGTCTTTCATCAGGATGAAATTCTTAATATGTGTTAATAAAAGATACATCATTTCTAATCAACAATATGTCCTCCACATAATGTATTAGAAATATGTCTTAGCGCTCCCACTTAATTTCTTGCAAATGCAAGCATCTTCATTGTTTCCGATGAAATTAAACTCTTTTAACAGTTTCATCATAGCGAAGATTCCAACTCCGCTATGCTTACTTCAACCATTGAAGTTTGCATATGCATTTAGCATCCTTTGAATTAACAAAACCCTTTGGACCGTGTCATGCACACGTCCTAGGTAACCCTTCTATTAGAAGAACTTGTTTTGTTTATTCAACTACCACATAACAAAAATTATATGTAGTGGTTGCTACATTAATCCGTCTAGACTAAATATTGCTATGAAAGATCAAAATCTTGTCATAGTCAACCTTTGAACATTTTTGTGAACTCTTTCCCAACATGTCGACTATTTCATAGATGTGAAACATCCATGTCTACTTCTTTATAGATCCAAACACAACTGTAAGGTCTTACACCTTTCTCGAGGGTCCTTCAAGTTCAAAACTTGATTTCTCGTATGGAACTATCACGGATTTTATGGCTTCAAGCCATTTGACGAGTCAAGGCCCATCGTCGCTTCTTTGCATGTAGTCGATCATTATTGTCAAATAATGATTTAACTCTCAAATCTTGGTATTTGATTGTTTACGACCTACTTGTTTTAATAGGAACTTAGATTTCCGTGACCACAACCTTTGAGGCACGTGAGCCAAGAGCATTATTGCTGCCTCCTAACACTTTTCAAGGCAAGAACTCTGCACATATAGCTAAGGTTCCTTTAACCTTATCAAAGTTCTATTGTCCTCCCACTTATCTTTTCACGAAAAATTCCTTCTCAAAGAAACTTGACGTTCTAAGCGACAAACACTTTTGTCTCCTGTTTATGGAGGAATACTTAACAAAGAATACAAAGACAGTTTATCCGACTTTGGTTGCAAACATCTTTCTTATGCATAGCATACCAATGTTTAAGAAAGGACTACTTGGGTTTTATCCCAAACCATAACTTTATATGGTGTCATTTCAGCGGATTATGATGAAGCTCTTTTCAGTGGAAAACGGTAGTCTCTAGAGCTTTTAATCTTTAAAATATAATGGCAGTTTTATGAATTACACCTTTGATCTTACCATGTCAAACAAGGTTTTAATTACATATCTCAACGCTCCATACTCTTATGGTGTTTCGGGAAATGCAAATCCACGTAATCCATTCCTTAAATCTTAGGTATTATGCTAAACTTGTAACTCAAATATCTTCCTTTATGATCTTTATCATAAACTATTTATATTCTTATTACAATGATTTTGCACTTCATCTTGAAAGACTTTGAACTTTTTCAAATGTTTCATATTTCATCCTTATTAAGTAAATATTCATATATTCACTCAAATTTTCGGAGAAAGCATATGAAGTTGAAATCCATCGCTCTTGACTACATATAATGGATTTCATACAACAATATGTACAAGTTCCAATAAGCTAGTCATTCGCTCCTTTTGGCCTATGAACGAAGTTTTAATTATCTCTAGGAAAGTTTCACAAGCCATGTGATCAAAATCAAAAGACTCCAAAAGTCCATCCACATGGAGTTTCTTCATGTTTTCTTTCCAATATAATTTAAACGACGATGTCACTTCCTAAGTGATCTTTCAATCAATTTGTCTTTCGACATTTTTAGCACTAGTTTTATGGATGTGATTTCTCCAACGAGATTTGTGAATCATCCATCTTTTATGGATTACGGCAATTATTTGAACAACCCTTTTGTTCTCATAATACCTGATAAAACAAATCTTGAAGGCAAGCTTTGATGTTTAACGAGCAACACAATAACCCTTTATTTGTTCTCGATGAACATCATCACATATTCTTTTGCTAGTTACTTAGGCCATTGTAGTTCATGAATTGTGTTGTTTCGTATGACGATTCACACCAACAAATTCAGTATCAAATACTTAAGAACCACATTGTTTAATAAGCAAAGAATATAGCCATAACATGTATATCATCTATATACTTAAACTGAACAATTCTAGTCCTTTCTTTTCTGCCATATATTTATGAGATTCTCTTTCAGTATTTATTTTCGCTTGAAAGAATCTATCAACATCAACAGTGGAGTCATACATATGACACATAGTCCAAAGCGTGTATAATTAAATACCAATGTCTTTGGACTTGCACTTTGAAGTAGATCACCATCATCAAATGTTTGGTGTTCTTTCAAATTCCTTTCTTTAGTAATCTATTGGTGTAGTAAACACTTTACCTACATCAAATATTCACCCTTATCATGGAATTATCCATGATCAAGCTACTTTAGCTTATAACGGTGAATCGAGTATAATGTTGCTCTCCAAAACATTTTGGAGGATTAGGACAACTAGTGTCTTCAACCTTTTGCAAATTCTCATCAAATACGAGAACATGACTTTTGCCATATTATACTCTATCATGTTGCAACCAAAACTTTGTTTCAGATATCACAATATCTTACACACATCATGGTTTCTGAAACAACTCTTTCAGATCCTAGATAACCTTGATATTAAGACAATCCTTTGAATATCAAGAATCATGGAGAAAAACATGATACTCATACACTAACACTTGGAATTGTCACTCTTGATTTAATACTAATTATTAAACTTCATGGAGTAACCGGAACTTACTGAAAGTTTGCAATAGGACTTTTAAACTTTAGATTAACACTTCAAAACAATACGATACCATCAGAAAGTAACTAACCAGAATTCTATAGTTCTATCATCTCAATTAAAACTAAGCGCAAGGTGGTAAACGGATGCCAATGACTACAACAACTATGCAAATTTACTTTGATTTAATTTATGATAAATAGTGTTCAACTTTTAATCATATTGCCATTGAATTTCCACTCAAAACAATATCCCTCATATTGTTTTAGTGATCACACGAACCAAATCCACCACATCAAAACCGATCATCACGAGAGTTGATGTAGCTTCAATGGCGAACAATCAACATGTTCATCATATCTACTATATGACTCATGCTTTACCTTTCGGTGATCCGTGTTCCGAGACCATGTCTGTACATGCTAGGCTCGTCAATATCAACCTTAGCTTCCGCATGAGCAAATCTGGCTTGCTCATGTTGTATACACTCGTAGAATCTAACACACCCGATCATCACGTGGTGCTTCGAAACAACGAGCTTTAGCAACGGTGCTTACTAAGGATGAACACTTTAAAACTTGAAATTGTGTGCTTGAGGGATCATCTTATAATGCTACCGTCGTTAACTAAGCAATACAAGATGCATAAAAGGATTAACATCACATGTAATTCATAATATGTGATATGATATGGCCTTTCTTCTTGTGCTTACGATCTCCATCTTCAAGCACGAACATGATCTTTATCATCACCGGCATTGCATCAAGGTCAATGATGCCGCTCCATGGTTGTCGTCCACCAGCTTAAACTATTACAACTACTTTGAACAGACAAGCGGGTCTTAACAGAATTTAAAGACAACCATATGGCTCCTGCCGATTGCCAACTTACAATAAGGAACATTGCATACATCATATATAATTACAATCATGGCCATATCACATCACAAGACACCCCGCAAAACAAAGTTAGACGCCTCTAATTTTCTTTGCATGTTTTACGTGGTTTGGGGCTTTCAATAAGTGTCGTTCTAACTTACGAACAAGAACCACAACATTGATACTAGTATTGTCAATCACCCGTTGTAAATTGAATCTTAACTATGTTGGGAGAAACAGGCACCGGCAAAGCCACTTATGCAATACAAGTTGCATGTCAAGCGTGGAGCAAGTCTCATGAACGATGTCATGTAAGGTTAGTCCGGGACGCTTCATCCCACCATCCCGCAAGATGCAAAGTACACAAGAAGCAATCGACAATAAAAGCATCAACGCCCACAATGACCATTGTGTTCTACTCGTGCAACAGATCTACATATAGACACGGCTCTGATACCACTGTAGGGGTTCGTAGCATGGAAAACAAAAAATTTCTACCGCATGCAAACAAACAAGCCAAGATCTATCTATTAGATTGTAGCAACGAGTCGATAGGGGAACTCACCCTTGAAGATTCCAAAGCGTTTAACGAGAGCAGATTCTCGTGGGTGATGTAGTCGTACTCTTGCCGATCTCAAGATGGCGTAGATGATCCTTCTGGCGCTGCGTTCCGGCAGCGCTTCCGCAGTCGGTCACACGTTCGGTACTCGATGAAGACCTTCCTCTCCCTTGTTCCAGCAGGCAGCGGAGATTGTAGCACTCTCCTCGCGATTCCGGCAGCACGACGGCGTGGTACCGGAAGTAGAGGGGAGATCTCGCAGGGCTTCGCCTTAAGCCGGAGCGAGTATGGTGGACTATGAGAGAGCCTTGGTGATCTAGGATTTAGACACACCAATTAGAAGGGGCTAAACCAGCGGCTAGGGCAATTAGAAGCTCTAACTCGGCGGCTTGGGAGAAATCCCTAGGCTGTGGCTAGGGTTTAGGTTTAGAGGGAGGCAACTTGTGTCTAGGAGGGGAGCCCTGCCCCTCCTCTTATAGGTGGAGGGAGGCGCACCTGGGGAGGGGAGTCCCTTCCCAACTCGGACCCAAGGTGGGCCGGCGGTGGGAGGAGGAACTCCTCCCCCAAGTCGGTTTCAAACCTCCTTCTCCTCTTTCCCAAAACTAGCCGTTTGACTTTTCAAACTAGCCGTTTGACTTTTCAAACTAGGATTTGAATAAACCCTCTATTTGGTACAGCGATGACACCAAGTACATAATGCAGTCATACCAACTTGACATAACACATTCATGTACCCTTCCCCTCCGGAGTGCCGGACATTCCGGACCCTTCTAGAACATTCCCGATGAAAACACCGGACTCATTCTATAACCCCGAAATAGGACTTTCCTTATATGAATCTTATTCTCCGGACCATTCCGGATCTCCTCGTGATATCCCGGATCCCATCCGAGACTCCGAACAACATTCGGTCTCTTACTCATCATTCCATAACTACTCAACAACATCGAATCCTTAAGTGTGTCTCACGGTTCGTGAATTATGCGGACATGATCGAGACACTTCTCGATCAATAACCAATAGAGGAATCTGGAAATTCATATGGCTCTACATATTTCTACGATTACTTTGCGATCGAATGAACCACTTACATACGATACCAATTTCCCTTTGTCTCACGATATTTTACTTATCCGAGGTTATGATCGCTGGTATCTCGCATACCTAGTTCAACCTCACATCGATAAGTACTCTTTTCTCGTTCCCGTGGTATGTGATCCCTTGTGAGCTAGTCACATGCTTGCAAGCTAATTGGATGACATTCCACCCAGAGGGCCCAGAGTATATCTATCCGTCATATGGATGGACAAATCCCACTCTTGATCCATGTGTCTCAACCAATACTTTCTGAACACTCAATGCCACCTTTATAGCCACCCTGTTACGGTGTGGTGTTTGATGTCATCAAAGCATCCTTCCGGTAAAGGTGATATGCATGATCTCATGATCGAAGGAATTAGGTTACTATGTATCAGAAAGCTTATAGCAAATGAACTATATTAAATGACTTGATCTTTATGCTACGCTTAACTATAGGAGTATGTCCATCACATCATTGTCCTAATGATATGACCCTGTTGTTAATAACATCTCTATGTTCATGATCAGGAAACCATGATCATATATTAACCAACAAGCTTGTTTAACAAGAGGCTTTACTAGGGACTCTTTTATGTTTACAAATCACACAAGTATTAATGTTTCCGGTTAATACAATTATAGCATGGTATGTAAACATTTATCATAAGTATGAAGATATGATAATAACCACTTTATTATTGCCTCTTGGGCATATCTCCAACATGTTAAACAATGTGGTTCTTGGGTATTGAATACTGAATTGGTTGGTATGAAATTTCATACAGAACGACGCAATTCATGAACCACAATGGCCTAAGTAACTAGCAAGAAAATATGTCATGATGTTCATCGAAAACAAACAAGCCATTGTTTGTATTTCTCGTTGACATCAAAGTCTGCCTTCAAGATTTGTTTTAATAATAGTCATTTAAATCAGGTATTATGAGAATAAAGATTGTTCAAATAATTACCGTATTCCATATAAGATGGATGATTTACAAATCTAGTTTGAGAAATCACATCCATAAAAACTAATGCTAAAATGTCGCAATATAAATGATTGGAAGATCACTTACGAAGTGACATCGCCATTTAAATTATATTGGAAAGAAAACATGAAGAATCTCCATATTCATGGATTTTCGGAGTCTTTGATTTTATCAAGTGACGCTTGTGAGACTTTCCTCGATATAATTAAAACTTCGTTCAAAGGCCAAAGAAGAATGAACGACTAAAATATTGGAATTTATACATATCGATGTATGTAGTCCATTATGTATAGTCGTAAGCGATGGATTTCAACTTCATATGCTTTCTCCATAAATTTGAGTGAATGTTCACTTAATGAGAAAGAAGTGTGAAATGTTTGAAAACGTTCAAAGACTTTCAAGATGAAGTGGAAAATCTTTGTAACAAGAAAATAAATGGTTTATGATTTTATCATAAGGGATTTATTTGAGTTGCAAGTGTAACAAGAAAATAAATAATTTATGATTTTATTATAAAGGGATTTATTTGAGTTATAAGTTTAGCAAAAACACCTAGATTTGCATCTCCCGAAACACCATAGGAATATGGAGTGTTTGAGATTTGTAATGAAACCTTGTGTGACATGGTTGGATCAAAGGTGTTATTTATAAAACTGTCATTATGTTTTAAAAGATTAAAGCTTTAGAGACTATCTCTTTTACACTGAAAAGAGCTTCATCTTGATCCGTTGAAATGACACCATATGAGTTATGGTTTGGGGTAAAACCCAAGTTGTCCTTTCTTAATTTTTGGTATGCTAAGCATAAGTAAGATGTTTACAACCAAAGTCGTATGAGCATGTCTTTGTAGGTTATTTCGAATAACAATTGGTTATTCCTCCATAACACCGAGGACAAAAGGGTTTGTCGCTTGAAACGTGAAGTTTCTTGAAAAGGGAATTTTCATAAAAGTTAAGTGGAAGGACAATAGAACTTTGATAAGGTTAACGAACCTTAGCTAAATGTGCTGAGTTGCACAGCGTCGGAAAACGTTCCGGAGGCAGCCAGAATGCTCATGGCTCAGGTGCCTCAAAGGTTGTGGTCACGGAGGTCTAAGTTCCTATTGAACCAAGTAGGCCGGATAAACAATCAAATGCTAAAATTTGAGAGTAAATCATTATTGTTTGACAATGATGAACTGACTACATGCAAATAAGCGATGATGGGCCCTGACTTTGTCAAATGGCTTGAAGCCATAAAATCTGTGATAGTTCCATACACGAGAAATCAAGTTTTTTGAACTTGGAAGACCCTCCGGAAAGGTGTAAAATTCTATCGGTCATATTTGGATCTATAAAGAAACAGACATGGATGTTTCACATCTATAAAATAGTCGACATGTCGGTAAAGTATTTTACGACAATGTTCAAGGAGTTGACTATGACAAGATTTGATCTTTTATAGCGATATTTAGTCTGGACGGATTAAAGTAGCAACCACTACATATAATTTGGTTTATGGTAGATGAATAAACAAAATAAAGTTCTTCTAATAGACTGGTTATCTAGGACATGTGTGTGACATGGTCCAAATGGTTTTGTTAAATTCAAAGGATGCTAAAAGGGCATGCAAACTTTAATGGTTGAAGTAAGCATCGCGGAGTTGAAATCTTCATCATGATGAAAAATGAGTTTTTCATCTAGAGACGATGAAGATGCTTGCATTTGTAAGAAATTAAGTGGAAGCACGGAGACATTTTTTTAATACATTATGTGGAGGAGATCTTGTTGATTGGAAATGATGTATCTTTTATTGACAAAGGTTAAGAATTTCATTTCGATGAAAGACTTAGGCAAAACCCGAATATTTAGCATGAATGTATACATGGATATACTGCGACGCTAATATGGTTGTGCCAAACGTACATATATGAGATACTGAAGGAGTTCAATATAGAAACGACGAGAAAAGGTTCTTGTCGCATGGAAAAGAATTGAATCAAGATTCAAGTGTATCGACACTTGATAAGTGAAACAAGATTCAAGTGCTTTGACACTTGATGAGTGAAATCACAATAATATTTAAATCAATCATACCATGATATGTACACATCCAGATATGTCCTATGCTCTAAGTGTTATGAGCATATACCAGAATGAATCATAAAATGATCATTGGACAATAGTAAGGAAATTCTTATGATCTTTTGGAAGAACTAAGAATATATTTGTGTAGAGGTGACAAACAATTACAAACAGTTCATTGTAAAGCGTTATATTGATACTAGTTTTGTCATAAGATACAAATTAAGTTTATCTCAATTTAAACTATGGGTGGCACAATGTAATGGAAAGGGCATTCCATGAAGGATTTGGATGAATTCCAAAGTTAAGACATTATGACGGATACTACAACAAAAGGCTAAGTATATGACTGCTATAGTAGCAGCAAATGAGGGCATTTGTGTCAAGTAGTTTGTTATCAAACTAAGGTGTGGTTCGCAACGGGCTAACACTAAAGATATATTGTACGACAATAGTATCGACATGATTTAACCCCAAGGAACTAAAGGTCTCACCAAAGGACCAAATTTATATAATGCCATCTCATTGGAGAATGAGTGATGCATGAAGACGCAAAGACATGCAAATACACGCGGACCTAAAAGTGTCAGATCTATGTTAACCACTTGCAATCGCGTATATGGAACACCGAAAAGCCATAGGTGTTCAATACGCAAAGTTTTCAAACTAGATTATTGTCTCTAGTGCAAGTGGGAGACTGAAGGGAATATGCCCGAGAGGCAATAATAAAATGGTTATTATCGTATTCCTTGTTTATGATAAATGTTTATTTTACATTCTATAATTGTATTAATACGGAACGTTAATACATGTGTGTTTAATAAACAAATAGAAAGTTTCTAGTTATGCCTCTCTCATAAACTAGCTCATTGATTAACAAGATGATCAAGGTTTCCTGATCATGGATATTGAATGTTGTTAATAACGAGGTCACAACATTAGTGTAATGGTGTGATGAACACTCATCTGAAGTATATCATTACGATCAAAGTCATTGATTTTATATTGCTATAACAACTTACAAAGTGATCATAATCCTTAGACCATGAGATCATGTCAATCACTAACACCGAAAGAGTTTCTTGATAACATCAAACGTCACACCGTAACAGGGTGATTATAAAGATGGGTTCAGAACTAGTAAAGTGTTATGTTGAGGACCATGGATCGAGAGTGAAATTTGTTCATCCCGATGACGGATAGATATGCTCTGGGCCCTCTCAGTGATATCATATTGATTAGCTTGCAAGCAAGTGATTTAATCACTAGAATGTTATATCACGGGAATAAGAAAAGAGTGCATGTCAGTAACGAGATCAAACTAAGTATGGAGATACCGATGATCGAATCTCGGACATGTAATATATCGCGAAACAAAGGGATTAAGATACAAGCGTAAAAGGTTCTCGCGATCACAAGAAAGTCATCGCTGAATGTGTGGGAGTCAGTATGGGTCTCCAGATCTCGCTTGTGATTATTTATCTGAGAAGGGTCTCGATCATGTCTACATTATTCGCGAACCGTTGGGTGACACACTTAAGAGACACCGACATTCATTTGGAGCAAAAGTTTCATGCCGGAAAGAATAACAAGCGAAGGAATTTATTTCACTAGATACCGAAAAGGGTTTTCAGGTGAAATTGCAGAAAGTGTTTTTGCATGTGAAATGAAATACTAGCAAGGGGTTATATGAGAATGTTTGTCATTAAAGTAATTGACAAAATTCTGAATAAATAAAAGGAGTTTTATTTAATGAGAGTTTGCATTAAATTTGGTAGAAATTTAATGGGAATTTGAGTGTGTTTTTGAGTGGAGGAAATTGAAAGGCATTTTTGTGAGTGGAGTGTCCACCCACATGAATAAAGGAGGGGAGGGGCCACATGAATGAAAGGAGGGGAGGGGGCAGCCCCATGGCTGGGAGCATGGCCCCTTGGGTGCCCCCCTCTCCCTATAAAAGGAGCCCCCTCCCTCTCTCTCACTCACACCTCCTCGTGAAGAATCTCTCTCCCCCTCTAGTATTTATCCCCCATAGTCTCGGACTAGCGAGATACATGTTCCCAGTGGCTATTCGAAAGGACAGAGTTGTGCTTCCGCTGCATCGCTGGAGCGAGGAGGCGGAGGTTGCTCGGTGCCTCGGACATGTGTGCGAGCACGGATGCACCGCTAAGTTGCAGTGCTAAGGACTTCCTCTCGATCTTGAGATCGGCAAGATATCGTCTACATCAACCATGAGTTTGGACTCGTTAAGGGTTGTCGGTCTTCAAGGGTATGTTCTCTATGGATATACATCCGCCCGTTGTTTGTATCTAGTAGATAGATCTTGATACATAGTTGTTCCCATCGTAGGAAAAAAATTGTTTTCTATGTTGCGAACCCTACACAATGCTCCGCCACCATTCCTGGTCCTCAACGCGCCCCCGAGTTCCGCATTGCTAACCGATTCCTCTAGCACCGCTACCGCTACAGAGAACCTCCAAGGTCGGCGCCTATTCTCGTCGCTGCTCGCGCGGCTTCCACGGTCCATCAGGCGGCGCCAAAGAGATTCTTCGGAAGATAGGCCATGCCATACTCTCTTCCACGCCGCACGCACGGGAGATTGCATCGCGTTGGCTGCTGCCGGCACGGAATCCACGCACACGGGAGTAAGAGGATCTCACACGATGCCTATTTTGGAGATGTTTTACTGGTCAAACGTGTGACGTCGTGTACTGGCCTTTTTTTGCCTATTCAACAGAACTCGAGCTTTTTTTACAATGAATACGGTTATATTTACATACCATTGTGAATAAGTTGTCTATAGTCCTTCTAATTTGCCTTTCACAATGGTAAAATTGCCTATAGTATTTTTTTAGCGGGTAAGGGTATACAACTTAATCAGATCTCACAGGAGCAAATTCAGGACAACTTCGGTACTCGATCAGGCTACTTGTGCCCCGCTGAGCAATAATAGTTCTCAACTAGGAAACTTTTGTGTCCGATGAGACCACATGGTGCCTGATGTGACAATTTTATGCCCGACGAGGCTACTTTGGTTCCCGACGAGTCAACTTTGATGCCCGATTAGGCAACTATTACCAGACAGAAAAACTTTGGTGCTCGACGAGGCAATTTTAGAGCCTGATGAGGCAACTTTGGTGTCCGGCGAGGTAACTTCAGAGTTTCCTCGCCGGGAAAAAGTTGCCTCGTCGGGCATAGAAGTTTCCTCGCGGGGCTTCGAAGTTGCCTCGCCGAGCAAAAGTTGTCTCGCCGGGTTCCGAAGTTGCCTCGTTAGGCACAAAAGTTGTCTCGTCGGGCTCCAAAGTTGCCTTATCGGGCACAGAATTTGCCTCACGGGGCTTCGAAGTTGCCTCGTTGGGTTTTGAAGTTGCCTCTTTAGGCATAACAGTTGTCTGTCGGGCTCCAAAGTTGCCTCGTCAGGCTCCAAAGTTGCCTGGTCAGGTATAGAAGTTGCCCCGTCAGGCTCCAAAGTTGTCTCGTCAGGCTCTGAAGTTGCCTGATCAGATACAGAAGTTGCCCCGTCAGGCTCCGTAGTCGGCCGAGCACCGTAGTTGCCTCGCTGGGAAAAAGTCACCTCGTCAGGCAAAAGTTGCCTCGCTAGGAAAAAGTTGCCTCGTCGGACAGAGAAGTTTCCTCGTGGGGCTTTGGAGTTGCCTCGCCGGGCA
Source organism: Avena insularis (assembly GCA_023614405.1). NCBI lineage: Eukaryota > Viridiplantae > Streptophyta > Magnoliopsida > Poales > Poaceae > Avena > Avena insularis. Next base: position 234,472,081 of record CM042687.1, on the reverse strand, counting down.
CCGCAATTGCCTCGTCGGGCAAAAGTTTCCTCATCGGGTACCAAAGTTGCCTCGTTAAGCACAAAAGTTGCCTCGTCGGGCTCCAAAATTGTCTCGTCGGACACAGAATTTGCCTCGCGGGGCTTCAAAGTTGCCTCGTTGGGTTTCATAGTTGCCTCGTTAGGAACAACAGTTGCCCGTCCGGCTCCGAAGTTGTCTCGTCGGGCTCTGAAGTTGTCTGGTCAGGTACAGAAGTTGCCCCGTCAGGCTTCAAAATTGTCTCGTCAGGCTCTGAAGTTACCTGGTCAGATATAGAAGTTGCTCCGTCAGGCTCCGAAGTTGGCAGGAAAAAGTCGCCTTGTCGGGCAAAAGTCGCCTCGCCGTGTCAGGCATCAAAGTTTCCTCGTCAGGCACAAGTTGCCTCGTCGGTCTCGTCGGGTCCGAATTTGTCTCGCCGCGCACAAATTGCTTCGCCGTGTTTTGAAGTTGTCTCTCCGGGCTCTTAAGTTGTCTCGTCAGACTTCAAAGTTGTCTCGTCGGACATCGAAGTTGCCTCACCGGGCAAAAGTTTCCCCGTGGACTCCAAAGTTGCCTCGTTAGACATAGAAATTGTCTCGTCGGACTCTGAAATTGCCTCGTCGGGTTTCAAAATTGCCTCGTCGGACACAAAATTTGCCTTATCGGACACAAAAAAATAACACTAGTTGTTTGTTACTAGCAACTTCCGTGCCAATATTAGCAAAAATATGAGACTAGTCGTTTGTTACTAGCAAAAAATCCAACCTGATAACTTTGCTAAACATATATCGGCCTTTTAGTATACAAACGATGGCACTAGTACTATTGGGCGAAATTCTAAGCGAGTCTCGTCTGCATCCTAGGACTTTCCCTTCAGAGTCAGACCCTGCTTGCCTGCTCTCCTCTATCCTCGTCCGATTGGATTCACTGGGTGGTGATGGGATAGAACGAGGGGTGGCGCGGTACAGTGCACGGTGCTGGCCGGAGCAAGGCGCGGAGGTGGTGTACGGTGGTGGCTGGAGATGGGGGTGGGGCGAAGTGTCGTGGCGGCCGGAGATTCAAGCGGCCGACGAGCGAAGGCGGCTGGAAATTGAGGTAGGGCAAAGCACGGAGGAGGCCGGGATTGAGGCGGGGGAGCATGGCGGCGGTCGGAGATGGAGTAGGGTATTGCGCCAGGTGATTGCGATTTGGAGGAGAACGTGCACTCGGTTTTCGACAGCGTGTGTGGCACCATCGGACGAGGCCGAGAGGGTGCGCTAGATCCGTCTGTTTGGCGTCCACGTGCCGGCGAGAATTTAGGTTTTAAAATATATTTTCACATAATAGTTTCATTTGCATCAGTGAGTCGAATTAGATTTCCAGACCTTTAAATGTTATAAGGACACCATATTAGTAGAGGTCTGTATGGCGATTTTATATCGAAGGTCGTCTTACAGTTGGGTAGCCAGACATGGAGCGGCAGCTTTGCATTCCAACTGCCATGTCGTGGAAAACCAATTGGGCCAGCCGTCACACGATCCAGACCCCCGCATCGATTGGCCGCGTCAACCGGAATTCTGACACGCCGCTGAAGCTTACCACTGGGGCAGCCAAGCCTCACCGTTGGATGCAAAGAATCAGCGTCGCCCCATCGACCCAAATTAAAAGCATCTCCGTTCCGAGTTCCTAACACGGTGTTTCTAAGTCAGTTTTTTTACTCGGACAGCAATATTTCATCCAGTCGCGGTCCTAAGACGCTAAATAGCGCTAGATTTGACCTAACTTTCATTCGTTGTTCCTATACCAAATCCAGGACACCGGGAACCGACTGTAAACGCCGGAGGAAACGAAAAAACGGGTGGACCAATCATGTCGGCAACTCGAGGCCGAGATCCCGCCTTTTTATTCTTCTCCTCCCGCCTTTCTTCTACATTCCCCGCCACATCTCCCGACAGTTCCCCGAGCTCCTGCCCACCATGTCGTCCAAGGATTTCGTCAAACCCTGACCCACCGTCGGCGAACCAAAGGTGAAAAAGGCGAGGAAGCTGAGGGCTCCAACGCCAAGGCCGGAGGGCTTGACCGACACCGAGTGGTTGAAAGAAGTATGGCACAGGAAGGTTGAAACAGACAGCCGCAAGGACTGGACGAGAAGGTCGTAGGCGAAGGCGCTCGCGGAGGCGCATGCGATGAGGGGAGTGCAGGAGGCTTCGGAGCGCGCGACGCGTACGGCGATGTCATGCCCGTCGCCGATCGTCCCCACACAGTACGCCTCTCACTGGGGAAGCCAACCAAGCGCCGAAGCTATGCCGAGTTCATGCCTGTCCTGACACGGTTCGCCTTGCCTTTGCAGCTTGTCCGTGCACTCTCCTGTACCAGGACGACACCAAGAAGAAGTTCAAGTTCCACCACGTGTTCGCCGAAATACAGAAATGTCAGAAATGGGTGGATACTCACGTGAGCCTCGCTAAGAACAAGGACGACATGTACAACCCGGAGGCTCCTCCCCTGCTGCCGGCGAAGGAAGGCTGGAGGTCGGCCAGAAGAAGGCGAAGATGCTCAAAGCTATAGGACCTCCTGCCGAACGTCTCCACACGTCCATCGAGAAGTGCATCGCTGATTCCAATGCCCATGCCGAGAAGAGGGAGGAGAAGGCCGACGAGAGGTGGGCGCAACTGCTCTAGAACCAAGATAGGAAGCTCGACCTCCTCAAGGCGAACTTCGCCGCCAAGAAGTGGAACACGGATCTCTAGTTCCTTATGGGCGGTGAAGACACCTTGGCGATGAGCATGCCGGTCAAGGCCTGGTACATGGTGCGCCGCAACGCCATCCTCGACGAGGACATCGCCGCCAGCACACCAAGCTCTGTGCCGACTGTCTCGACCACCACATCTTCGCCAAGCTCTGCCTCCACCTCCTCCAATCCGTCGATGGGTCACGTCCTGGCCAAGGAACCCAGCCCCATCGCACCGGACACGCAGGAGGAGCCCATACCCATCGACGGCTGATCGCCGAATTTTATTATCCTGTTTTGTAATAATTTGATCGCCGAACATTTTTGGGCGTACTTCTGTCGAACACCATTAGCCGAGATTTTGCTGGCATGGTAATTCGTCCTGGGAATGCAAGTGGAAAACTAGGCGTTCCCAAGCCAAAAGTTACATTCGTCTGGCGCTAATAGCACCGAATTTCGGCCTAAAAACACCCAACGAGTAGAGGTGCTCTAAGACACGCCAACCCATGCCCTAGCCGCTTGCATCACATACGCGCAAGTGCTTTATGAACCGTGCAATAAGGTCACCCATAACGGCTCTCCCACTTTCTGCTGCTAGAAGCTAGGGTTTGCTAAGGGTCCGCTTGATAAGAGCAAGTACAATAGTGACTATGTGAAGAAGAGAGATACGAAAACATAGAGAGTAAGTTCTCATTCAAGAGTTAGCTTTAGCACGTGTTTCTAGACACTTTGTGAGAGTAGATGGTGGATCATATACTAATAAAGTAATGTATTTTTTTATCTTGCTATTGTACATGTTGACTATGACAATTTCTTATATAGCCAACCTTATTATTGAACTTGCTCTAAGGACAGATCAGGAGCCCGTGGGAGAAAAAGTTTGACGAATCAGCGATATTATTGGTTCAAAGCCATGCGATCACTACTTTTACACCAAGAAATTAATTCATCTCCTTGACTAATTCAAGTTGTCTTAAACTTTCATAAATATTAGTTACAACAAGTTGCATACCAGATGCACACAGTTGATGTGTTCGGTGTGTGCAAACTGCAATGTCAAACATAGCTGCAATTTCTAGTCGTTTAGACCAATATATGAGACCGCTTGATAATCCTATAATTAATATCCCAACTCATCACAAGATATAGGGCACCAGAGCCTTGATCCTCACTGGGAAGTCCTCGAACTTGGATTTGTACCATCTTTTAGTGGCGAAGCTTCGGCCGACGAGGTAGACCGCGGTGCCAGAGGCCATTGCGAGCGCGTAAATTGTCGGAGATATCATCGCAAATCCAAAGAAGCCGGTGATCTCGAAGAGATAGTGCGGGCAGGTAACCAGTTCAAAGAGGCCGCCCTTGGGGATCTTGTACCCCTTCTCGTCGTTGCCTCCCTTCCTTAGTTTCGAGAGGAGGTAGTGGTGGTAGAAGTTGCCCGCGATGCCCACGGTGAAGAGGAGCACGCCAACATATAGTAGGTCAGTTGGAGGCTCGGGGAGACCGATGGCGAGGTGTTGTGCATAGATCATGGTGATTGTGATGAGCAGGTAGCTGGATGAGATCGGTAGCGCCGTATTGAGTGGCATGTTTCCACTGTACCTGTGGATGAACAATACCTACAAGAGCAAAATAAGAGTACTAGATATAGTTACGTTACAATAATGGTGCAATGGAATAATTTGCCTCATGATTTTTTTTTTCAAGAAACATAGAAGAACCGGATACCAAATTATTGCAAAATATGGGTTCGGATCAGATTTTGGCCACTACATGAATCATATAAATTTCTTGGTTCACTTGCTTCTTAATTCACCAGCAAAGTTTGACGAAATAAGTTTGATTTTGTTTACATATATATTGTCGCAACAGTAGGTAGCGGTGGAAGAAGGATCGGCTCGAAAAATACACGATTCCTGCACAAAGTCTAATTTTCCTTTTGAGAGGTTTCCGCGCAAATTGACTTGAGTACGACCATATTACCTCGAGGACCCGCTTGAGGAAGTGTACGGCGAGCGCAGCGGCGAGGATGTGCGCGCGCTGCCCTTGGACGGCGCCCGGCACGGCGAAGGACACCGCCGCTGCGAGGAGCGCCGGCACGTAGGCCACCAGCATCCCCGTGCGGCTCGACAGTAGCGCGCCGGCGGCCGCGACGCTCCGCTTCTGCTGGCCGGACACGACGTGCCAGAACTTGGAGTAGGCCAGGTGGTCGCCGCGGAGCTCCGAGAGGCCCGCGAACGCCAGCGACGCGAACGACACGACGCACATCGCCGTCACGAACGCCGACTCCGGCAGCTGATACAGCACGGCTGGCAACAGAGACGAAGGCCTCATCATCTCGCCCTCATCTCTCCTGTACTCGGGGTTACTTTATTTATATTATTATCCTCATGTGCCGAGAAGACGTGGCGTCATGGGCCCTATGGAGCTATCGATGATGCGTGCCGGTGCGACGACTCGGAAAAAAAAATGATGCATGCGACGCATCACGCGCACACGCGTACAGCGCATCTACTTAAATAAGGAAACCGGCCCGAAATCAACGACCACACCACACACGGATTAATCGTGCAGCAGCAAAGCGTGTCCACGCGTAGGGCTTCAGCCGTGTACAGAGAACTTGCGAGCCTCGCCACTTTCGGCCATCCTCAGTTTCTCCGTCAACTTCGCAAGTCTGTATGTGTAGCTTCGGTCGTACTGTAAATGGATAGCGCGCTGAAATTTGCCACGCCGGATGCTTTATTTTGCAGCGCGCGGTAAAAAAGCTCCTCGGCCGGGCGCTCCATTATGCACCGCGCAGCACGACGCAAGTATGCATCAAGGAAGATCAAACGACCATCTAAATTCATAAATAAAATATATCATACAAATACAACAAATTGTTCACAACAAATACATGAAATTGTTCACACCATATACAACAAGTTTACGGACCAGCCGGCGGAGGTGCATACCTTGCGAGCAAATCGGCGAGCATCTTGGTTGTGCCATGTCGATAGCAAGCTCGAAGACGACGACATGGCGACGGCGGCACGGGATATGTAGAGAAGGCGCGGGCGAGGCGGGGAGAAGCGTCGGCTTGTGCTTGTCGGTGGCGACGGCGCCTGGTCGGTACAGCGCGGCGGGCGAGGTGGATCTACGGCGCGGCGGCGAGCAACAGCGGGGCCGGCGGCAGAATAGACCGGAGGCGACGGGATTTCGCGGCGGCGCGATGGGAAATGGAGGGCGCGGACGCGAGGGGGGCGTTGGGTATTCGCGCGTGCGTCGAGCGATGCCGCGCGCTGTAGCCGACCGTCACATTTGGCGCTCCAGATTGTGCAAAAAGCCACGCGTCCCAAATTTTTTACACGCCGTGCCGCCTGCTGGAAGAGCGATTACGCCTCCACGCACTGTAAATCGACGATTTATATAGCGCCCGGCCTATATAGCACGCGTGTTGAAGATGCTTTTAGCTACGAAGTAGTAGCTGTTTTATGGTTGGTGCCTAGTCACCCTTTTTTATCCGTTGATGATTCTCTTCCCAGTTTCTCCAATCTTGACGCATTACTTGAGTGATGTTTGGGCCGCCTCTTGCTTGAGTGATGTTTGGGCCTACTCTGGCTCTAGACTGGACCTACCCATTCGATCTTTTTCTTTTTCTTAGAGTCGCGTGTCTCTCCTCGTGGACAATTCATCTCCGGCTTATTTTTTTTGTTAGGTAAAGCTTCATGTTCATGGTGTAGCGTAGAAGATTGTCCAGAGCTTGATGTTCATGACTTAGCATTTGAACAACTCTAATTGATTACGTGGTTTTATTACGCATCTTCCACTTTTTAATTCTTCAATCTTTGACATGTCGTCACAATCACATGATTTTGTTGATGCTCTGCTTGCACGCATCGGTTCTTCTAATGCCTACCTTCTTTATTTTTTAATATACTTTCTCCATTTGGAAATAAGTGACTTGGATTTGTCTAGACCCCCTCCCCTCGCGTCGCTCCCCAGGGCGCCGCCAGGGGCGTCTCCCGCCGCCGCCAGTGATCCCATCCAGATCCAATCGCCACCGTTGCCGCCGGCCCTCGCCGCGGTGGCGGCGGGCCTAGCTGCCGAAGGTGGCTGCTGGGGCGGCAGCGGCGGAGGCTGAAGCGCGGAGACCTGGGCGGCGTCCCTCGGTCGGGGTGGAGGCAGTGGTTCCTTGTGGTGGCGATCTGGTGGAGGAGGTGCCGGTGGGATTCCGTTAGAAGACCTAGATCGGCTCTCTAACCCTAATTGCCTGCTTGATCCATTCTCCGAAAATCGGTCGGCGGTGTGGGAATCGCTGTGTCGGATCTAATAAAGGAGGTGGTCCTTTGGTTTCTATTGCACGAAGACGAAGGTCTGCTTGATGTCTGCCCTCGTTGATCTGGTCTGAAGAGGCGGGTTCCGGAAGGCTCCGCCGACGAACTCCCATGGACGTATATGCCTGGAGATTGCTGGATCGGAAGGTATTCATTTTCTTTGCCGGAAAAGGTTTGGAAAAGGTTCACGGGCAGGGCCGTGGGTGAATGGTCAGAAAAACTACAATTTGTAGATTAAAATGTAAGTAATACTAGCCAGATAGGTCTGTGTAATTCTTTGATTCTGCTTTCAATTCTATTATATCATGCTTTATTAATTATTATTTTGACTGAACTCTCTATTCTCGTAAAATGTGCGCAGCAGGGAGCCGGCAATAACTCATGTGGATACTACGTTTGCGAGTTCATCCGCAACACGATATGTGCGATGGGCCAAGCCGCACTAGAACAACTTAGAGTACGTAAACGAAGTACATAATATTATTTTGTTACCATCAGTTGTATTGAGTTTCATATATATATATATATATATATATATATTGACTCCATTCTTCATATATATTTAGATCGAACGGATACGGGACAACCTCCTACCATTGACCGCGTACGAGCCATTTAAGAGGAATTAACGGGTTTATACTTGATGAGGTCGTCACGCCTGGCGGAGAATTCTTTAGGTATCCAAAATGAACGTGTACGGAGGTGTTATATTATATATATGCTTGAACGTGTTTGTCTTGTAATTGATGCTTGAACGTGTACGAAGAATACTACAATGATGATGTTTATGTATAATAATAGTTGTTTAATCATTGATGTACGTATGTACCGACGATGTATGTCTATACCTCTCTCGATCGATCCCTCCTCCCCTCCCCGCCGCCGCAGAAATCTGCCCAAAACGGGACGGCGGCAGAACTCTGCCGCGGCAGAGATTTAGGCCATTTTTCTGGCATGGCAAACCGGTGTTAAAGAGGGTGGCCTGCGCTCCGCGGAAGCCCCACGTACACCACCCTTTAACAGCGGTTCATATAAGAACCGGTGTTAAAGGAGAGCTCTAACACCGAACCCGCAACAACCATTTTATAACGGTGTTAGAGGCCTCTCCGAACCGGTGTTAGAGGCATACATGTGCACTAGTGATATGAGACCGCTTGATAATCCTATAATTAATATTCCAACTCATCACAAGATATAGGGCACCAGAGCCTTAATCCTCACTAGGAAGTCCTCGAACTTGGATTTGTACCATCTTTTAGTGGCGAAGCTTCGGCCAACGAGGTAGACCGCGGTGCCAGAGGACATTGCGAGCGTGTAAATTGTCGGAGATATCATCGCAAATCCAAAGAAGCCGGTGATCTCGAAGAGATAGTGCGGGCAGGTAACCAGTTCAAAGAGGCCACCCTTGGGGATCTTGTACCCCTTTTTGTCGTTGCCTCCCTTCCTTAGTTTCGAGAGGAGGTAGTGGTGGTAGAAGTTGCCGGCAATGCCCACGGTGAAGAGGAGAACGCCAACATATAGTCGGTCGGTCGGAGGCTCGGGGAGACCGATGGCGAGGTATTGTGCATAGATCATGGTGGTTGTGATGAGCAGGTAGCTGGATGAGATCGCTAGCGCCGTGTTGAGCGGCATATTTCCACTGTACCTGTGGATGAACAATACCTACAAGAGCAAAATAAGAGTAAGAGTATTACTCCCTCCGTTTCAAAATATAAGATGTTTTAACTTTTTAAAGCAAATTTATCTAGACTTGTTTTAGTATGTAGATTCATTCAATTTTAGGATGAATCTACACACTAAAATAAGTCTAGATTCATTTTCTTCACAAATCTAAAACATTTTATATTTTGAAATGGAGGGAGTAGATAGTTACGTTACAATAATGGTGTAATGGGATAATTTGCCTCATGGTTTTTTATCAAGAAACATAGAAGAATTGGATCCAAATTATTGCAAAATAAGGGTTCGGATCAGATTTTGGCCACTAAAGGAATCATATAAATTTCTTGGTTCATTTGCTTCTTAGTTCACCAGCAAAGTTTGACGAAATAAGTTTGATTTTGTTTACATATATATTGTCGCAACAGTAGGTAGTATCGGTGGAAGAAGGGTCGGCTCGAAAACTACACGATTCTTGCACAAAGTCTAGTTTTCCTTTTGAGAGGTTTCCGTGCAAATTGAATTGTAGTACCCGAAGTTTAGTTGTACGACCATATTACCTCGAGGACCCGCTTGAGGAAGTGGACGGCGAGCGCAACGGCGAGGATCTGCGCGCGCTGCCCTTGGACGGCGCCCGACACGGCGAAGGACGCCGCCGATGCTACAAGCGCCGACATGTAGCACTAGTGCAGACCCTCCCCCCTTTAACTCCGTTTGGGAGGGCCCTCTAACAGCGGTTCTTCAACCGCTGTTGAGGGTTCGGTGTTAGAGGGGGGGGGGGCCTTTAACACCGATTCTTATAGGGTGTTAAAGGGTGGCGCACGTGGGGCTGCCGCAGACCTCAGCCCCCCCTTTAACACCGGTTCGGGGCTGGAACCGGTGTTAAAGGTTCTTCTGCCGCGGCAGGAAAACGGCCTAAATCTCTGTCGCGGCAGAGTTCTGCCTCTGCCCCGTTCTGGGCGTATTTCTGCGGGAGGGGGGAGGGGGAATCAATCGGGAGCGGTATACACATACATCATCATCGGTACATACGAGTACATGAATAATTAAGCAACTATTATTATACACAAACATCGTCATCGGCACATACATCGTCATCGGCACATACATCGTCATCGTTCATTTTGGTGGATATCTAAAGAGTTCTCCGCCAGGCGTGACGACCTTATCAAGTATGAACCCCGTCAATTCCTCTTGAATGGCTCGTATGCGTTCAAATGGTAGGAGTTGGTCCCGCATCCGTTCGATCTGAATATATATGAAGAATGGGCCGTCAATATATATATAAGAATAAAACTCAACACAATTGATGGTAATAAAATAATGTTGTGGACTTTGTTTACTTACTTTAAGTTGTTCTAGTACGACTTGGCCCGTCGCACATATCGTGTTGCGAGTGAAATCGCAAACATAGTACCCACATAAGTTATTGCCGTGTCCCTGATGCGCGCACTTTACGAGAATAGAGAGTTCAATCAAAATAATAATCAATAAAGCATGATATAATGGAATTGGAAGCAGAATCAAAGAGATACGCAAATCTAGCTAGCTAGTATTACTTACATTTTGGTCTACAAATTTTAGTTCTTATGACCATTCACCCACGGTCCTGCCCGTGAACCTTTTCCAAACCCTGTCCGGCAAAGAAAATAGATAAAGGAGTAATTAATTACTTGTTGTCACGAAAGTTGTCGATCTAGTGCGATAATATGATTGAAATTACCTCTGGAGCATCTCTCTAAAGTCTGCCCATATCTCTTTTTCTTTTCGTAACGAGTCCATGACAAGGACTTTTCCTGAGTCGGGTTGAATGACTAGCAGAATAAAGTGAAACCTACGCACGCATAACTCATCATCAGTTACACTTAACATCGAGTAAGCTGAAATAGAATGTGTACAAGAGAGAGGGTAACAGTACTCACGAGAAGTTGTAAGGCAATAGTATTTCCCTTTTGGTTTGTTGTCTCAGTAAAGACCTTAGCAAGTAATCTTACATTTGCGGGTTTGGTTCTTACCACTTCTTCATGAACTCTATTTGGGTCAACGAACCCAATGTCAAAAGGGCCTCCTTTCCTGCATTCCATAACCTTTTTCCTGCATAATAGTATATACATATATGGTGAGCATATATATACATGCAATTAATGAAGTGAATGAGATGAGATATAAATGACAGAAATAGTACTTACACACAATAAAGGCTGATGGCAGCTTTGTCGAGTTCCTTCTGATTGAATAGAAAATGCAAGTCTTGAATGTTGAAGTCGATCCCGTCGTCTCCGCAGAAGAAAATCTCATCTCTTATATGCGCCGTGATCCATTCTTCCTTTCTCGTCTTGAAGAAATCAAGGTACCACTTGTGCAATTTTCGCATCTTTGTTGGTAGATTCTTGAGCTCCTCTTTCTTGACGAGATTCTTCCCATACTTCCATGGCTGTATGGGGTTGGCATCGCATTTGGGCAAGTTGTCTCCCATGATGTTCAAGTATGCAATGTAACTCATCCCCATCTCATTGGCCTTTCTTTGTAGCTCTGCCTCGTAATCATTTACGGGAGGAGCGTTCCGTTTGTCGAACATTTGGAGCGGGGCGCATGATTGGTTTTCCTGCTCTCCGAGCATGGGAACTGTTTTCTGGGGTGCCTCACGACTGCTACTTTCAGTCTCCCTACGGCGCCTTGCATCCGCCTTCAAAATCTGGCGCTCGTAGTCCGGCACAAGTGGGGTTTCAGGTTTCAAAATATTTTTGTAAAACTTCTCCACCACCACCGGATCTATTTTCTCCTTTGGCTCAGCCCGTCTAGGTGCAAAGAATTTCTTGACCTCTTCTTCCGAGATCCTATTGGTCTCATCGTCGCTGCGATTCCATGGTAAAACCGGCAATGGCTTGGCGGAAGGCTGCGGGACGTAGTTTTTTGAACTCTTTGGCGTACGGTTTCCTGCGGATTTCTTTGTGGCAGTGCTAGTGATGCTCTTTGTGGCAGTGCTCTTCCGCTTACGCTGAGGAGATGGCTGAAGCACCGGAGATGGCTGACGGGCCGGAGATAGCTGGCGCGCCGGAGATGGCTGAAGCGCCGGAGATGGTTGCCGCGCAGGAGATAGCTGAAGCGGCTCGTTCAGCAGCCACGGAGGGAGGCGGGGTAGACAGTGGCCTCCAATTTGGAAGCATGATGTGTTCCTTCTTCCAAAGAATGGTTGTTTTCACTGCAAATTTGAGTTGAGTTTCCCCTTCACCTGTAGCATGGTCAAGTTGTGCTTCCTCATATTCCTTCACAACCTCATCCACCCCGACAATAGCATAGCCATCTGGAATCGGTCGGCAGTGGTAAGTTCCACCAGCTACAGAAGGTAAGGCATAGCCGACAGCCACCTTAATGGATAAGCCCATTGATCTCACATGCAGCTCAGCGTGTTCGCTCTCCGTGATCTCATCCACGGGGTATCGAGGACCCGCCATTTCAAGCATGGGCTGCACGTTCTCCGTGGAAGCCACGCTGCTTTTCGCGATGCAGGCCGCGTGCTTCAATGCAGGCTCTTCGTGCCGCTGAGATGGGCCGGTAGCTTGATGGATCTATTGTGCATTCACTTGCGCCTGCAGCGCCGCAAGTGCATGTTCTATCTGTGTCATCCGCTCTGTACGCTCTTTTTATTTTCTGTCGCGCCATCTGTAAGAGTCGCTCCACTTGGCAAACCCATCCTTCCACGTCATACCCCCTGTGCCTCGTGCATGTCCAGGGTGTTCTTTTTTACCGATGGCGCGTGTGAGCTGGTCATTCTCTCTGTCGGGATGGAAGGTCCTGGCGGATGTTTCCTCGTATGCCGTGATTAGTTCAGTGACGGGTTTGACAAGGAGGGTTGGGAAGATACACAATCCTGTTTCTGGGTCCAACCTTGCCCCGATTCCGTAGAACCAAGTCTTTGCACGTAGGTCCCACCCATCTGTCTGGGGTGTGATCCCTCTAGCGCGCAGGGCCTTCTCAACTTCCTCCCACTTAGGCCTCTGAGATATGTAGCCACCTGACCCCATCCTCTGGTGATATTCCTTCTTCTGGGCATTAAGCGTATTGGTTTCTGACCTCTTTTTAGCTATAGCATGTTTTTTATATGTCACAAATTCGGGCCAGTGAGGTCTTATCTTCGCATAATATGCGTCTTCGAAATTTGGAGTCTCGCCAGCTTTGACTAATTTGTTCAATTTTGTCTTCAAGTTGCGGAAAGCGTCAGCCATCTTCTTTAGAGTCCACTCTTTGACCTTTTCCTTTATAACCGGGTTGTTTTCATCCTCCTCTGGCGGAAGGGTGAAATTTACCAACAACGAATTCCAAAGCGTTTTTTTGGATCTTTCATCGACAAAGGTACCGTCGCCCTTCTTTGGCTTATTCCAATTTTCAATTATGATTGGGATTTGGTCCCTAACAAGAACTCCAGCCTGACGTATAAATTTGTCTGCGGCCTTCTTGGGCTCCATCGGCCTGCCATCAACACGGACTGCTTCGATCGTGAACTTTGCACGATCTTTCAACCGATGGCACGCGCCTTGCTTGCTCTTTTTCGTAGAAGAAGATGGTTGCTGGCTGGTCGATCCAGAGGGCTAAAAGAAGAAAGAAGTGTTAATTAATACATGTAGAAGAAGATTGTTGGTGGAAGTCAGCAGAGGCATAATCAATGCATATACCTCGCCGGACTTTGTAATCACTAAATTGCGTTCACCGGAGTCTTCATCTTCTCCATGACTACTTGAGCTGTCATCATGTCCCTCCAAGTTCAGATATTGTGAGGTGTCCTCATCAATAATGTTCTCCATTATTTCTTCTTCTTCAAGGTTTCTACTAAGTGGATCCATAGTTTCTAAAACAATAATATTATCTAGAGTAGGAGTGTAAACATTCAAGTGGACTTGGATTCATACACAAATATACATATTATCTAGAGTAAGAGTGTAAAACCCTAAGGATGCTTGATCATTTTAAACGAGTTCCGAGGGGTCCAAACCCTAATCAGGATGAAACTATGTTTCCCGCGAACCCGCCCCGCTTGACACCCTATCTATACTACTACTCCCTCCATAAATACATGCCATCTTAGTTTCGAGTTTCCCGATTTTGACCATCAAGTTCACCACCAACACTAAGTAAACAATATTATCGATGTTACAACATCAGAAACTTTACTCAAACATGAATACACGACTATATCTTTTATACATCACACATATTCCCCACATTTTTCACCAAATGATGGTCAATATTTGTGGACGGATGGAGGTGGCGGTGGGCGACGGCGGCTCCAACGGCGAGGGCGAGGGCGGAATATGCGATGCGACAAGGCAATATAAAGCGGAACCAGGGTCCCAACAATTATTTAGTATGTTCATGTTGTTTAGATACCCACAGTTTAAAAAAAACAACCACAATATGCATGCAAACATGTACAATTTATATGTAATAAGTCATAATGTCATATTTTAAAAAAATAGAGGCCTTGGATAGGGGTCACACATAAGGTCAAAGATATTGGGTTCTAAGGTTCGGGTTCGGGTTGAATAACTTGGCGTTCTGAGGGATTGAATCCCGCCTCCGAGTACTAGGCTCATGGTCTTGATCATCGGAACCATGTTGTCGAACTCAGGTCATCGGTCCCGGAAGGAGATCTTGATGTTCCGGGTTGAATTTTTCTAGTGCCGGTGCCGGCTCGGATTCGGCGCCCATGGTTCACCAGGTTATCTTGGTCGGTGTCGATCTTGTTGTTTAGGGACACGACACTGGAATCGCATCAACACTTCTACACATTCTTCGTATGGTCAAAAACAACACTATTACCTCCACACCAACTTATCCACTATAACATGACACACGACCACGACAGTAGCACTAAAAAACCAACACGGGCATGGCACCGAACTTGACGAACGAGACGAGCTGCAGAGAGGAGGACCTCACACAGGCTCCGACGGCAAGGGCGAGGGCGCGCTCCGGCATCTGGCGAGGCGGCGGATCTGACGTCTGGCAGGGCGAAGGCGGCGGCGGCTCCGGCGCGACAGCGAGGGCGGCCAGGGGCGGCGGCTGGTGGCGGTGGCAGTGGCGGTGGCGCTGATGTGGCGCGGTGGCAGCTCTTAAGCGGCGCAGGCGGGCGTCTCCGCGGGCGAGGCGAGGGCGGCAGGCGAAGGCGCGGCTGGCAACAGCTGCTCGTCAGCTCGCTCTCCTTCACATGGCGGTTGATCGCACTGGGGAAGAAAGGAAGGGGAAGCAGATAAGACCCCTTTAACACCGTTTCGACTGGAACCGTGTTAAAGAAATTGCATTGCATTTATAACCCCCCTTTAACACGGTTCGAGACCACGAACCGGTGTTAAAGAAGTCTTTAAACGAAATAAATCGCCCTTTAACACTGGTTCATGTCTGGAACCGGTGTTAAAGCGGGGGCATTTATTTCATGCATTAAAGGGGCATTTTTAATTCAAAAAATAGGATATGAATTTGGAAAATTCATATCTTTTTCATTTCAACTCAGAAAAATATGAATAATATATCATAATTTTCAGAAAAATAATATCTATCCATTCATGTAAAAACATTTTATATTTACTTTACATGAAAATTTTCAAAATAATTAAAACACTTGCATATAAATTTTGATTATTCAATTCAAACAAAAATAAATTGTTAAATCCTAAAACTTTGAACGTAAGAAATATTAAGCATCTAAAAAGGAATATAACCCTATTTTATTAGAGCAAATCATATTTTAATGCCGCGTCTTTTGTATTAACATTTTTGAATTGATTGGATATTTAAATGCCGCATCTTTTGTATACACTTGAATCTGACCAAGCCTTGCTCAACTTGCATTGTTTTTTTGATAAAATAGCATATTGTGAACCTAAAAATAAATTTTGTAAAAAATCATGAGCATCGTATCATGTACCTGTAGTTCATATCTGACCCACTTCCTACCGATTCGGCAGGAATTTGTCTTTTTCACGGAGGTGGGCCGGAAGGTTTCAGATCCCCCTGTTGGTACATTGTCCATATAAGGTGGTCTAGTATTTTTGTAAAATGTGTTGGTGGTTTTTTGAATTAGCCATTTGGTGGTTGCTTCACAAAACCGTCCGTTTTTATGCTCGGAAAATGGAAAATGCCTTTTTGGTGCGATAAAAAGGAAAACTTTCTCTTGCAACATTGTTTGCCATGCCATGATGCACATGTATGCACAATATGGCCATATTATCACAAACTATGCCTTGATTCTAGCCATAACATTGGTCATTTGATCCGAAAGCCAAGAAACCTCGAATGAGATAGGTCATTTTGTGAAGGTTTTTTTGAGACATAATCAATATACCAAGTTTGAGATTTTTCCTTCTAACTATGTCACATAATATAACACCACGCGAAGGTTTCGCACTGTTTCGATCTTTTTTTATTTTTTATCCCCGTTTTAAACTATCGACAAATTTCGAATGAGAATGCAAAAGCCAAGAAAGCCAAGAAACCTCGAATGAGAATGCAACTAATAGTAACATTGGTCATTTGACCCGAAAGCCAAGAAACCTCGAATGAGAATGCAACTAATAGTAAGTTACATAAAGCCGAACTGGAACTGAAAATTAAGATACATAAAAGAACTGAAAATTAAGATACATGGCCAGATTAAGTAATAATTGGCCGAACTTGTTTCAGAATGTTGGAGTGATTCAGTCATGCTCCTGCCTACACCTGTAATACTCGCCCGTAGTAAATGCCGTACCGCCATGCCGCCATCATCATTGTCGTCGGGGTCGCCATAATTGAACCTCTGGAGAGTACGCGTGGGCTGGACTTGAGGGTAGCGCGTGGGCTGGACTTGAGGGTAGCGCGGACGGGGGTTAGAGTCGGCGGCAGTTTCATAGGCCATGACACTCTGGAGAGTCCGACCGCGCCACCATAGCCGACGGCCGGCCTCGTTGAAGTTAGGAGGAGGTGGGCTGTCCTCCTCGTGCCTGGCGAGCGCCCTCTCACGCCGATCCACGAAGAAGGCTTCCCAAGTAGGGACATAGTTGGGATGCCATCTGGGATTCCTCCGCTGCTCCGGCGTGAGCTCGAAGTAGTAGTGGTTCATGATGGCCATCCGACGCGCCACACCTAGAGGGACGGGAGGAGGCACGCCTCCGGCGCTCAACATCCAGCCGACGGGGACACAGTAGCCCGGCGGGCAGGGGTAGTTCGAGGCGCAAAGCGCCTCCGCCTCCCTGGGAGTTAGTGCTACGGTGGAAGTCATGGGAAAGAGTGATGAGGTTGCAGATATGAGTCTAGAGATGTGCAATGACAATGGAGGCCAACCCTACATATATATATATATAGTGAACTAGCGGGAAGAACTGGAGGGAAGAACTGGCGGGAAGAAAAATGGCGGAAAGAAAAATGGCGGGAAGAAAAATGGCGGGAAAAAAATGGCGGGATGAACCTTTAGTCCCGGTTGGAGACACCCGGGACTAAAGATGAACTTTAGTCCCGGTTGGAGACACCAAAGGACAAAACCAATCGACACTAATAATAGGGGTGAGTGTCGACATTATGTCATGCGGCGTGTACCTTGTCCTGGATGGTGTCACTGTAACATCCCAAAAATACCAAACTTAGATCATCAAACACTAATCATCAAGATTAGGGTTAACAAAAACTTTTCCAACTAAACCCATGAATGCATGCATATGTGTATGCATAGTTTTTGAATTTCTTTAAAACCACTTTGTTTGTGTGATCCATTGCTTGTAAAATGTTTCTTAGATGAAATAAACATCATCTAAAACATTTCCCACACTTTTCCTAAAGACAAGTAAATCAAAACAAATATATTAAGGGAATGGTCATTTTGGCCAATTTAACTCTCATGCCTACTTTGGCTGTCTCAAACTTTCAGAACCTAACAGAAACTTTTCTGGATCTTTGCACCCCTTGAATGTACTCATAACAGAGTATCAAGGACCACTTTGTGATCATCCAGAAACTTTCAAATGCATAGTTTAAATGACATTTCAAAATTGAATCTTCTTCATATGAGAAGATCCCACTTTTCAAAACCCACTCAAACAAGCTCAACTTTCAAAACCCAAGCAGACTCACCAGCACCAATCTAGCAAACCCACCAAAAATCATTTCAAAATTCAAAACTTGATTTCATGCGGCCATTTCATCAAACAGGTTGCAGACACAAATCAAACAAAACCTCAAAAACTATAGTGTGCAGTAAATTTGGCCTAACTTGTTCCCTAGTTAGCTCACACACAGCTCAGTAGATCATATAGAAAGATTAGCCCAACACTAGCACCCCTGTGAGCTTGCCATTGCCATTAATGGTGAACAGCCGAGCACACCCATGTCACCCCATTGTGGACAGCAAGCTAGAGGAAGAACTAGCCGTGCCAACCTTGTCTAGGAGGCAGCCCACCGTCCACCGCCACTCACTGTCCCAGCCTCAAGCGTTGCCAAGACCTGGATCACACGCACAAGCCGCGCCTAGACCATGCCGAGCATGCGCCAGAGCGCCACCCTCGACCAGCATCCACAGACCGCACGCCGCCCTTGCCGCGTGCATACACGATCACCATCAACCCAGGAGACTGCCAGACATCCCTGTTTGCCGCCCCGTGCCATACAGCCACCGCCCACCGTCGAAGATGCCGCCTCTGCCGCGCAGAGCACCGCTCGTTCCAGACCAAGCCGCACCGCCCCATGCCTCGCGACCATGTCGTTGAGCATCGCCAGGAGACACAGCACCGTCCCCTACCCGTGCCCATGCCTTTAGCCGCCTGTAACGTCACCCCAGCAGGCTCACCGGCGCCCAGCGGTCCCTCGCTCGACTATAAATAGAGGCCACCCCGCAATTCATCACACCATCTCACTCCCTCTCCTCACGATCGTGCCACACCATTCCCGAGCAAGGAGAGCACCACCTGCGAATTTCACTTTGGAGCCGCTGCCGGAGAAGAAAGGAGCCAACGATTGGAGCCGCCCCAGGAGCTGCCGCGACCACCCCTGAGTTCGCCGTCGTCGACTTCATCGTTCGCCCGCCTCGCCGACCCTCGCCAGTACCCCGGTGAGCCCCCAGCGACCCTCACAGGCCGTGCTAGGTTTCGTTCTCGCCGGAGCTGTCTCGTGTCGATGATGACCCCCAGCCGTTGGATTAGAACTAGATCGAACGATCCACGTTGCCCCATACCGCTTCGCCCAGCCCCGTGTCACTGACGAGTGGGGACACCCACTTAAGCAGCCCGCGGGAGCACTGCGCTTAGCAGGCCGGCCCGTTACAATTTCCCGCGCAGCCCAGTTATTCAAATTAAACCTTTTTGTTGGATGAAACCAATTTTGTTGGAAAGGTCTGTGAATGCTGAATCCAAGCCCGTTGGATTCAAGTCATTTGGATCTGTAGATCACCCATAGTAAAAATAACAAGGCAGAAGCTTTTCTGCATTCAAACATTTTTCAAATTTAAACCATAATTGTAGGGGTTCGTAGCATGGAAAACAAAAAATTTCTATCGCATACAAACAAACAAGCCAAGATCTATCTACTAGATTGTAGCAACGAGTCGATGGAATAACTCACCCTCGAAGATTCCAAAGTGTTTAACGAGAGCAGATTCTCGTGGGTGATGTAGTCGTACTCTTTCCGATCTCAAGATCGCGTGAGCGATCCTTCCGGCCAGCGTTCCATAGCGCTCCTTGATCGGTCACCGTTCGGTACTCGACGAAGACCTTCCTCTCCCTTGTTCCAGCAGCGGAGGTTGTAGCACTCTCCTCGCGATTCCGGCTGACAGCGTGATGGGAGTAGAGGGAAATCCTTGAGGCTTCGCCTTAAGCCGGTGCGAGTATGGTGGAGCTTATGAGAGAGGCTATTAGTGGTCTAGTAATTAGACACACCAATTAGAAGGCTCTAAACCAATGGCTAAAGCAATTAGAAGCTCTAAACCGAAATAGCTCTAAACCGGGGTCTAGATCTAGGGTTTAGTTTAGAGGATAGGAAACTTGTGTGTAGAGAGGGGAGCCCTGCCCCTCCTTATATAGGTGGGAGGGCTGGCCGGCCAAGGGAGGAGGAGTCCTCCCCAACTCGGCCTTGAGGTGGGGCGCCGGCTTGGGGAGGAGGGAATCCCTCCCCAACTCGGTTTCCACTTCCTCCTCTTTTCCCACTTCCCAAAATTGCCGTTTGACTTTCAAACTAGCCGTTTGACTTTTCAATTTAGGATTTAAATAAATCCTTTATTTGGGACAGCAAGAACACTTAGTACATGATGCAATCATTCCAATATGTAATGACACACTCATGTACCCTTCCCCTCGGAGTCTTGGGACATTCCGGGACCTTCTAGAATGTTCCCGATGAAAACACCGGAACCATTCCCCAACTCCGAAATGGGACTTTCCTTATATGAATCTTATTCTCCGGACCATTCCGGATCACCTCGTGATATCCCGGATCCCATCCGAGACTCCGAACAACATTCGGTCTCTTTCTCATAATACCATAACTACTCAAACAACGTCGAATCCTTAAGTGTGTCTCCCTACGGTTCGTGAATTATGCGGACATGATCGAGACACTTCTCCGAACAATAACCAATAGAGGAATCTGGAAATTCATACGGCTCCCACATATTTCTCGATTACTGCGTCGAATGAACCACTTACATACGATACCAATTTCCCTTTGTCTCACGATATGTTACTTATCCGAGGTTATGATCGTCGGTATCTCGCATACCTAGTTCATCCTCGTTCTTGATAAGTACTCTTTTCTCGTTCCGTGATATGTGATCCCTTGTGACCAAGTCACATGCTTGCAAGCTAATTGGATGACATTTCACCGAGAGGGCCAGAGAATATCTATCCGTCATGTGGATGGACAAATCCCTCTTGATCCATGTGTTTCAACCAATACTTTCCAAACACTCAATGCCACCTTTATAGCCACCTATTACGGTGTGGTGTTTGATGACATCAAAGCATCCATCCATAAAGGTGATATGCATGATCTCATGGTCGAAGGAATTAGGTTACTATGTATCAGAAAGCATATAGCAATTGAACTATTGAAATGACTTGATCTTTATGCTACGCTTGTCTATAGGAGTATGTCCACCATATCATTCTCCTAACGATATGATCTTGTTGTTGATAACATCTCAATGTTCATGATAGGGAAACCACAATCATCAATCAACCAACAAGCTAGTGAAGTATAGAGGCTATACTAGGGACTTCAAATTAAGTTTACAAATCACACAAGTATTAATGGTTTCCTTGTTAATACTATTATAGCATGAATGTAAACATTTATCATAAACACAAAGATATATAATAATAACTACATTTATTATTACCTCTAGGGCATATCTCCAACAGTCTCCCACTTGCACTAGAGTCATCCAATCTAGATTACATGGTAATATACCGAACACCCATGGCAGTTTGGTGTTGGTCATGTTTTGCCCTCGGGAGAGGTTTAGTCAACGGATCCGCCACATTCAGATCTGTGTGTACTTTGCAAATCTTTATATCCCCATCCTGGATATGTTCTCGAATAGCGTGAAAACGCAACTTGATATGCTTCAGCTTCTTGTGTGACCTTGGTTCTTGCGCATTGGCTATGGCGCCCATGTTATCACAGTAGATAGACATTGGGTCCAGCGCACTTGGAACCACACCCAGCTCTGTAATGAACTCTTTCATCCATATCGCTTCTTGTGAAGCCTCCGAAGCAGCCATGTATTCCGATTCAGTTGAAGATCTCGCCACAACGCTTTGCTTTGCACTCCTCCAGCTAAGCTCGCTGCACCATTCAAAATAAATATTATCCAGTTGTGATTTAGAATCATCCGGATCGGTGTTCCAACTAGCATCGGTGTAACCATTAACAACGAGCTGTTCATCACCTCCATAAGTAAGAACCATATCCTTAGTTCTTCTCAAGTACTTAAGGATGTTTTTGACCGCTGTCCAATGATCCACTCCTGGATCACTTTGATATCTGCTAGTTAGACTAACAACATATGCGATGTCGGGTCTAGTACATAGCATGGCATACATTAGAGATCCTATGGCTGAGGCATAGGGAGTCTTACTCATCCTTTCTCTATCTTCTGCCGATGTCGGACTTTGAGTTTTACTCAAGGTCGTATTAGCAACATGGGCAGAACCCTTTCTTGCTATCTTCCATTCCAAACCTCTTTAGAACTTTGTCCAAATATGTACTTTGTGACAATGATATTTGGCGTTTCGATCTATCTCTATAAATCTTTATGCCTAATATGTAAGCTGCTTCGCCAAGATCCTTCATTGAAAAACTATTATTCAAATATTCCTTGACACTATTAAGAAGGTCTACATCATTCCCAATCAACAATATGTCATCCACATACAGTATTAAGAATGCTACAGAGCTCCCACTCACTTTCTTGTAAATACAAGCTTCTCCATAAGTTTGTATAAAACCAAAACTTTTGATTACCTTATCAAAACGTTGATTCCAACTTCGGGATGCTTGCTTCAATCCATAGATGGACCGTTGAAGCTTACATACCTTGTTAGCATCTTTAGGATCGACAAAACCCTTGGGTTGTATCATATACAACTCTTCATCAATGTCTCCATTGAGGAATGCTGTTTTGACATCCATCTGCCATATCTCATAATCATAATATGCAGCGATTGCTAACTTAATCCTCACAGATTTTAGCTTCGCTACCGGTGAGAAAGTCTCATCGTAGTCAACTCCTTGAATTTGTCGAAACCCTTTTGCGACAAGTCGAGCTTTATAGACAGTAACATTACCATCAGCATCTGTTTGAAAATCCATTTGTTCTCGACAGCCTTCCGGCCATCCGGTAAGTCCACCAAAGTCCATACTTGGTTTTCGTACATGGATCCAATCTCGGATTTCATGGCTTCTTGCCATTTATTGGAATCTCGGCTCATCATCGCTTCCTCATATGTCTCGGGGTCATCGGTGTTGTCCACCAACATGACATTCATAACGGAATCATACCAATATGTAGTGGTACGATTTCTCGTTGACCTCCGAGGTTCTGTAGCAACCTCAACCGAAGTTTCATGATCATCATCATTAGCTTCCTCTCTTATTGGTGCAGGCACCACAGGAACTTCTTCCGGTGCTGCGCTACTCGCAATTTCGAGAGAAGGTTCGACAACCTCGTCGAGTTCTACTTTCCTTCCAGTCACTTCTTTCGAGAGAAATTCCTTCTCTAGAAAGGATCCATTCTTAACCGAAGATTTTGCCTTCGGATCTATGATAGAAGGTATACCCAATAGTTTCCTTGGTATCCTATGAAGACGCATTTTTCCGCTTTGGGTTCAAGCTTGTCCGTTGTAACTTCTTTACATAGGCCGCATCCCCAAACTTTAAGGAGCGACAATTTAGGTTTCTTCCCAAACCATAATTCATACGGTGTCGTTTCAGCGGATTTAGATGGTGCCCTATTTAAAGTGAATGCATTGTTTCTAATGCATAACCCCAAAATGATAGTGGTAAATCTGTAAGTGACATCATAGAGCGAACCATATCTAAGAGAGTTCGATTCTGACGTTCAGACACACCATTACGCTGTGGTGTTCCGGCGGTGTCAAGCTGAAAGTATTCCACATTTCTTCAAATGCTCGCCAAACTCGTAACTTAGATATTCACCTCCACGATCGAGCGTAGAAACTTAATCTTCTTGTTACGTTGATTCTCTACCTCACTTTGAAACTCCTTAAACTTCTCGAAAGTTTCGGACTTATGTTTCATGAAATAGATATACCCATATCTACTCAAATCATCCGTGAAGGTAAGAACATAACGATAACCACCGCGCGATGCTACACTCATTGGACCACATACATCGGTATGTATGATTTCCAATAAGTCCGTAGCTCGCTCCATCATACCAGAAAATGGAGTCTTAGTCATTTTACCCATCAGACATGCTTCACATCTTTCAAGTGATTCAAAATCAAGTGATTCAAGAAGTCCATCGGAATGGAGTTTCTTCATATGCTTCACTCCAATGTGACCAAGGCAGCGATTGCCACATATAGGTCGAGTTATCGCTTGATTTCAAACGTTTAGCTTCAATGTTATTAATATGTGTATTTCCACTATCGAGATTCAATATGAATAGACCATCTATCAAAGGTGCATGTGCATGAAACACGTTACTCATATAAATCGAACAACCATTATTCTCGGATTTAAACAAGTAACCGTCTACTTAATAAACAAGATCACGATATAATGTTCATGCTTAACGCAGCACCAAATAACAATTATTTAAGTATAAAACTAATCCCGATGGTAGATGAAGAGGTAGCGTGCGACCGCGATCACATCAACCTTTGATCCGTTTCCTCGCGCATCGTCACCTCGTTCTTCGCTAGCTTCCGTTTATTCTACAGCTCTGTTTGAGTTACAAATATGAGCAACCGAACCAGTATCAAATACCCAGGCACTACTACGAATACTAGTGAGATACACATCAATAACATGTATATCAGATATACCTTTCTTCTTGATGTTGCCGTTCTTCAAATCTGCCAAGTACCTTGGGCAATTCCGCTTCGATGACCTTCTCCCTTGCGGTAAAAGCATTCAGTTTCAGGCTTAGGTCAGCCTTGGTCTTCTTCGTCGGCGTGGCAGCTTTCTTACCACCCTTCTTGAAGTGTCCCTTTTAGACTTGCCTTTCTTGAATTTGGTGGTCTTATTGACCATCAACACTTAGTGCTCTTTCTTGATCTCCACTTCTGCAGATTTTAACATAGCAAATAGTTACGCAACTCTTTGTTCATGTTACGCATGTTGTAGTTCATCACAAAGTTCTTGTAACTTGGTGGTAGTGATTGGAGGATGCGGTAAACTCCCAAAGTATTAGGAATCACTATACCCAAACTTTGAAGTTTATTTGCGTGCGGACATCTTAAGCACATGCTCAGCGACGGAGCTACCCTCTTCCATCTTGCGGTTAAAGAACTTTTCAGAAGCTTCATAACTTTCAATTGCGCATGAGTCTCAAAGATTAATTTGAGATCCTCGACAATATCATATGGATCTGACTCTTCAAACCTTTTACGAAGCTCGATTCTAAACCATACAAGATAGCACTTTGAACTATGGAGTCTTGATTCTTAGGCGAGGTAAACATTCTTTACTTCATCGGTAGCATCAGTGCAGTGGGTCACCTAGCGGTGCATCCAGCACATAGGTCAAATTACCAGTGTGAGGACAATCCTCAAATTGCGGAACCAATCCATGAAGTTGCTTCCATTGTTTTTCAACTTTTCTTTCTCTAGGAGCATTAAAATTGATGGTAGGGGCTGCCATTGATCTACAACATATTTGCAATAGTTTAGACTAAGTTTATGACAAATTGAGTTCAAATTAATTAATGAAATTAAACTAGGTGAACTCCCACTCAAAACAACATCCCTCACATTGTTTTAGTGATCACACGAACCAAATCCACTACATCAACACCGATCATCACGAGTTGATATAGTTTTAATGGCGAACAATCATCATGTTCATCATATCTACTATATGATTCATGCTTTACCTTTCGGTGATCCGTGTTCACGAGGCCATATGCATACATGCTAGGCTCGTCAAGATCAAACCTTAGCTTCCGCATAAGCAAATCTGGCTTGCTTCGTTGTATTCACCAGCGGAATCAAAGACACCCGATCATCACGTGGTGCTTGAAGCAGCAAGCTTTGTAGCAGTGCATACTAAGGGTGAACACTTTAGAACTTGAAATTTATGTATGAGGGATCATCTTATAATGCTACGTCGTCTACTAAGCAATACAAGATGCATAAAGGATTAACATCACATGCAATTCATAATATGTGATATGATATGGCCTTTCTTCTTTGTGCTTCCGATCTCCATCTTCAAGCACGAATATGATCTCCATCATCACCGGCATAGCATCAAGGTCAATGACGCTTCTTCATGGTTGTCGTCCACCAGCTTCAACTATTACAACTATTTTTGAATAGACACCGCGGGTCTTAGCGAAATTAAAGACAACCATATGGCTCTGCGGTTGCCAACTTACAATAAGGAACATTGCATACATCAAATATAATCACAATCATGGCCATATCACATCACTGCACACCCCTGCAAAACAAAGTTAGACGCCTCTACTTTATTTGCATATTTTACGTGGTTTGGGGCTTTCAATAAGTGTCGTTCTAACTTACGAACAAGAACCACAACATTGATACTAGCATTGTTGATCACCCGTTGTAAATTGGATCTTTACTATGCTAGGAGAAAGCAGGCACCATAAAGCCACTTATGCAATATAAATTGCATGTCAAGCGTGGAGCAAGTCTCATGAACGATGTCATGTAAGGTTAGCCGGGCGCTTCATCCCAACATACCGCAAGATGCAAAGTACACGAAAAGCAATCTACAATAAAAGCATCAACGCCCACAATGACCATTGTGTTCTACTCGTCAATGAGATCTACATATAGACACGGCTCGATACCCTTTGTAGGGGTTCGTAGCATGGAAAACAAAAATTTTCTATCGCATACAAACAAACAAGCCAAGATCTATCTACTAGATTGTAGCAGCAGTCGATGGAATAACTCACCTCGAAGATTCCAAAGTGTTTAACGAGGCGATTCTCGTGGGTGATGTAGTCGTACTCTTTCCGATCTCAAGATCGCGAGCGATCCTTCCGCGCAGCGTTCATGGCGCTCCCTTGATCGGTCTGCGTTCGGTTTTCGACGAAGACCTTCCTCTCCCTTGTTCCAGCAGGCAGCGGAGGTTGTAGCACTCTCCTCGCGATTCGGCGTGACTGTGGCGTGGTACGGAAGTAGAGGGAAATCCTGAGGGCTTCCTTAAGCCGGTGCGAGTATGGTGGAGCTTATGAGAGAGGCTATTAGTGGTCTAGTAATTAGACACACCAATTAGAAGGCTCTAAACCAATGGCTAAAGCAATTAGAAGCTCTAAACCGAAATAGCTCTAAACCGGCTAAACCACAATCATCAATCAACCAACAAGCTAGTGAAGTATAGAGGCTATACTAGGGACTTCAAATTAAGTTTACAAATCACACAAGTATTAATGGTTTCCTTGTTAATACTATTATAGCATGAATGTAAACATTTATCATAAACACAAAGATATATAATAATAACCACATTTATTATTACCTCTAGGGCATATCTCCAACAATAATAGCTTTTGAGTTGATTCCAACTCTCAAAAATCACATTTAACCATACCTTTCAGAATATATAAAAATATAGAGGTTTACTTGCAGAAATATTGTTCAAGTAATAAAAGAATGCTACATAAGCATTTCTAGTCACTTTAATTAATTAAAATAAAAGGGTAAAACCTTATTAAATTGTGACACCACTTTAAATCACCTTCCCATGGACTACAATATGTGGTGATGACATGTGTCAGCATGATCCCATGTTTAGTTTGGAGAATATTAAATCTTAAGTAGTTTTTCAATGAGTAGAAATTACTTTTCTAAAAATAAAAAGATTTAAACCAAGCCTTAACCTTGTAAGGTTAGAGATGATGTTAGATCATCTATAAGACCCTTGTGTGTGATGATAAGTATTGTTTGGTGATTGTGTACCTCGTATTTATTCATAGACGCTAGTACCGACCAAGGATACGAGGAGGAAGGAGGATACTACGAAGAGGAAGCAGAGGAGAACTTCAACCACTGCTCTGCACAAGGCAAGCTAAAACTTGCAAGACACTCTACTTTAGCAAGCCAAATACTACTAGTGATTGTGCAAGCTGATACCCTACCTATGCAAGCTACCCCTTGCAAGATTACCCATTTGGTAAACCAATCCTAGTTTTATGTGCAAGCTTCTTACTTTATTTCTTTATCAAAGCTTACTTAGAGTTTACTTAAGTGACTGGTAGATTTTGGAAAGTGCTGAAGGTTGCATAAAGAGCATAAAATTTGGCCTAGGACAGAAACCTTGATATCAGCCTAAGATATAAGGTTGGACTTAGTTAGAACTCCACTAGTTTACCACCCCTCATTATTGCTTACCCCACCTGTATATGCTAGTGCTAAGCATAAAACTTGATCAACTTTAGATGGGAATACTTGGTGGAAAAATGGTTATGAAAACCTTGGAATGATGGATCATTCTATTGAAACGTTTTGGACATGTGTTTCCAAACACTTGATGATTTTGGTGATGAAAATGTTGAGGCATGAGCCTTAGCCCTTTATAAAAATGATGGTTGTCTGGATTCGATACCATTCCAATTTTAGCGCATAACCACAATACCGAATATTGGGTAGGGCTTATTTGAAACTTATATTCCTTAGTATTAGTTCCCTCACGGCCAAGGTCTAAGCTGAGGCTACCTTGTGAAGATTGTCCACCTATGCAGTACCCAAGATGACAGTGAGTCATGGTTGGGAGGCCAAACTCACAGGAGAGGTGCTTATACTAGGGCGTGTAATTGAAAGGTTAGGATTGATTATCCGCATACTAAGTATGGTGAATTCAGGATTTGTTCCTGACGGATGTATCGAATGTTGTGGTGAAAGTGTACAATCTCTGCAGAGTGTCAAACTATTGAATAGCGCGTCATGATTATGGATAGTTGGAGTGGCCATACTGTTCCCCCGTCAGACTTTTCAAAATGACTTGTGAAATGAATTGAGACTTTGACTTGACCACAACAGAGTTGTGACCTGAATTACAAGTTCCCACTTAGGACTTATAAAATTGTGACTAGCTTTAGAACTGAGTAGAGATAAACCTGGCTCTTTGCAAAACAACCCTAGAGCCTAGTGTCCTATTATCCAAAAAAAACCTTTACTTGTTAGCATTAGTTTGCGAGTACTTAAAGAGTACTCATGGCTTTGTCCCTGGCTATTCCCATGGCCATACTACGAAGAGGAGTATCTGGAGGATGGACCCCAGGAAGGTTATGACAACTAGGATCATCTCCCATCGTCAGCATTGCCTGTGACCCCGAAGATGGAGCTTCGCCTACGCTACCGTTATTATTACGTATTCCGCTGCTTGAAGTTGTATTAAGAACTGGATCATGAGATCCCTATTTGCGTAAGAACTTATGTATCGTTTGTAATGGATGAAGTACTATGGTATCCAATTCTGTTATGTGTCGCAAAAATGGTAATCCTAGGATTGCGATGTATGGCATAACAGGCATCTAGGATTGAAATATCCGGGTGTTGACAAGTTGGTATCAAAGCCATCCTGACCATAGGAGACCCTAGTTAGGTTGGACGTTGAACCAAAAACTTAGTTTCAAAACCAAAGAAAACAAATATTTACAAAAACCTATTCTCATTCTTATCTCTTTAATTCTTTCATAAAACTTCATGTTCCTCAAAAACTCTTGCAAAATACATAAAATTTTGACACACTTGATCACCCTGCTAATCTACTCATCCTCTATTTTTATAGATGGACGTGAAGTACAGCAAGTTTTATCAGTTGGGGAATGGAGGAGACCTTATCTTTGAGAGGATCTGGATCAGCTTCGGAACTTGGGCGTCCACACCCGAGTTCTTGAGCTCAGCTCAATGATTAAGGAGGAGAAGATCTGCGTGGCTAATTGTTGCAAGTCTCAGGAAAGATTGAACCTCCCACTGCGGAAGGAATTCAGTTTACCTTAAGAGAACAAGCGGCTCGATGGACTTGCGAGCAATGCAGGAATCTCTCTCGTCTGTGTGGGCGAGCATCAATCAGATCAAGGGTACCGCTTTGAGTTTTCCCAAGGCGTGATGCAAATGGACAACCACTTTGGAAGCCCCATACCACCCGAGCTGAAGACTCAATTGGACCACCTTAGCTTCATGATGTATGATCGTCGCCAGGAGTTGGACAACTGTGACTATTGCAACCACAAGTCGCCATCATCAAGGCGAAGGACCAGGCCATAGCCATGCTAGCAAAGGATCGCAAGTCTCGCCGCCGTCACTCGACAAGAAGGGCGCGTATTGCCCGTCTTCGCCATCGCATCTCATCTCTGGAGGAGACCATCCACGAGAGAGACATGCAGTTGGAAGAAAGGGAGAATGCCGGAGAGGATCTTCGTGGAGACCCTTAGTCTTATCTCAGCGATGACGATGATTTTCTGGAGGATCAGGCCATGGACTTCTTCACCAATGAGGATGATTTCGCCTTCATCGATGATGATGAAGATGATGAAGCCACAGACTCCGAGGAGTAGTAGCACTGAGCACTAGCGTAGTGAGTAGTAGTCGGTCCCACTGTATCGTAGTTTCCAGAATGGTTCTTAAAACCATCTGTTTTTCTTTGTTGTGGTGTGTGTGGTACTGTGTGCTATGAGTGGATGAATGAAAAATCAAGTTGCCAGAAAAATCTGAGTCAAACATTTAAAACTTTTCAAAGACCCAAGACCTTAGAAAAATTCCCTCTTTTCTCACGATTTATCTAAATCTTCAGATGCCACGTGGAGGAAGTGGTTCAGCCCCGGATCCGATGTTGCAGATTCTGCAAATGTTGACCTCTGACCGCGAAGCTGAAAGAGCGGAACGTCAAGCCAACCTAGCCACTCTGCAACAGATAGCCCAGCTAGCCCACAACAACCAAGGCCACGGAAATCAGGACAACCACGGATCTAAGCTCAAGAATTTCCAGAATACCAACCCACCCGTTTTCACCAAGTCAGAAGAACCCCTAGATGCCAATGATTGGCTGCAAACCATGGAAAACAACCTAGAAGTCGCAGGAGTGGAAGCCAACGAGAAAGTTCTATTTGCCACCCATTATTTAGCCGGAGATGCCAGGGCATGGTGGAACAGTGTTCGTGCCATGACCGGAGGCCAAATGATGACCTGGGAGGAATTCAAGGTCAAGTTCAGCAGAACCCATGTGCCACCAGGTTTGATCAAGAGAATGAGAGACGAGTTCAGAGAGTTGAAGCAAGGAAGGATGACTGTAGTGGAATACCGTGACAAATTTTTGTCATTAGCTAGGTATGCCCCGGACGAGATAGACACCGAAGCCAAGAAGAAAGAAAGATTCCTGAATGGTCTGCATGACGAGTTGCAGACGGTGTTAGTCAATATCCCCTTTGCTGATATTGAAGCCCTTGTCGATTCAGCCATCCAGATGGAAGGAAAGATCAACAAGGCCAATGAAAACCGCAAGCGTCGCATGATGCATCAACCAGGAACCCATCAGACCCCAAAGTATCGCCCCAACCCTTCTCCCGGATTTGCCCCAAGAACCATCAGACCCCCTATGACCCGTCCGACCTACCCCAACCGTGGAAACCCTAGACCTGGAGGAAATCACAACAACCCCACCAACTCTAGCAATTTCACCCGTGCCCCACCCAAGTTCAACACCAACAATGCTACCGCCAATCCCAACCCTGCCCCGAGGACTGGAAGCAATGTTGTGCCTGTCGCAGCCAAGGACAAGTCACAAGTGACCTGTTATGACTGTGGAAATAAAGGCCACTATTCCAACGAGTGTCCCAACAAGAATAATGCTACAACACCCAATACCAACGTCCCAGTTCAGCAGCGTCGTGTCCACCAGGGAAGATTTGCCCGGAAATTCACTCAACCGCAATGGCGTCTTTTTCTCATGCATCTTGAAGAAGCTCAGAAGCGCCAGGGCGTCGTCTTGGGTATGTTTTCTGTTAATTCAGTACTTGCAAGAGTGTTGTTTGATTCTGGTGCATCGCATTCATTTGTCACCGAAGAATTTGCCTGCACTAGTAAAATTCAACCAACCAAATTGAAGCATGTGATGATTGTACAAATTCCCGGATCAACCACCAAGGCTAGGCAAATTTGCAAAGCCGTCCCTATCCGAATCCATGGCATAGATTTTTATGCTAATCTAATAGTACTCGGAACTAAAGGTTTGGATGTAGTACTAGGAATGGATTGGATGTCCAAACATAAGGGATTGATTGACTGTGCCAAGAAAGCCATCACCATGACCAGTACCACCGGAATATCAGTCGAGCATATATCTGAAACCTTACCTCGCCAATTCAAGTGTAACAAGAGTCTAGCCCAACCTACCATTGACCAAGTCCGGATAGATGCAGAATACCCGATGTATTTCGGATGTTTTGCCTGGTATGCCCCCAGATCGGGATATCGAGTTTATCATTGAACTAATCCCCGGAACAGGACCCATAGCCCAGAGACCCTATAGTATGAACCCGTCAGAACTAGAAGAACTGAAGAAGCAACTGGATTCCATGCTCAAAATTGGACTAATTCAACCAAGTGCGTCCCCATGGAGATCACCTGTCTTGTTTGTGGACAAGAAGGATGGAGGTAACCGTTTATGTACAGATTATCGGAAGTTGAATGATGTCACCATCAAGAACAAGTACCCCTTGCCCAAGATAGAGGATTTGTTTGATCAGTTGACCGGTGCCCAGGTGTTTTCTAAGATTGATCTTAGAACTGGCTATCATCAACTCAGGATTCGTGCGGAGGATATTCCAAAGACTGCCTTTACCACCAGATATGGATTATGAGTATCTGATCATGTCTTTTGGATTAATCAATGCCCCGCTTATTTCATGAACCTCATGAATAAGATTTTTATGGACTTCCTGGATAAGTTTGTCGTTGTTTTCATCGATGACATTCTGATTTATTCCAAATCAGAAGAAGAACATGAGCTACACCTAAGGACCATTCTTGGAACCCTTAGAGAGCATCAGTTGTATGCAAAGTTTAGCAAATGTGAATTCTGGTTCTGAGAAGTAAGTTCCTCGGTCACATTGTATCAGCCAGAGGAATTGCCGTTGACCCTGCCAAAGTAAAAGATGTAGAAGATTGGCAAGCCCCAACCACTCAAACCCAAGTTCGTGCTTTTCTCGGATTGGCGGGATATTACCGCAAATTCGTAGAAGGATTCTCGAGTATCGCCCGACCCATGACCCAATTGCTGAAGAAGGACAAGAAGTTTGAATGGACCGACAAGTGTGAAGCGAGTTTTCAAGAACTCAAGAGGAGATTGATATCGACCCCAATCTTAATCATGCCGGATATCACGAAGCCCTTCGATGTGTATTGTGACGCATCCAAGATTGGTCTCGAATGTGTGCTAATGCAAGAAGGCAAAGTTATATCTTATCTATCTCGACAATTGAAGCAACATGAGCAAAACTACCCAACCCATGACCTCGAACTCGCAGCCGTAGTTCTAGCCACAAGACATGGAGACATTACCTGATGGGAAATTGTTGTGAGATTTATTCGGATCACAAGAGCCTAAAGTACATATTCACTCAGAAGGAGCTAAATATGAGGCAGAGAAGATGGATTGAGCTAATCAAGGATTATGACCTGGACATTCACTATCACCCTAGTAAAGCCAATGTGGTAGCGGATGCCCTTAGCAGATTGCCGTGCCGCTTGAACTCCATGATTTTGAAGGAGCAACCAAGTCTGCACAAGGAGATGGAAGATTTTCGAATAGAACTAGTAAGTGAAGGATTTTTGGCTAGCATAGAACTTCAGCCCACTTTGATCAGTCAGATTAAAGAAGCGCAGAAGGGAAATGCTAGTATCGAGAATCAAGCGTCGTGATGCAGGCAAAGTACCCGGATTCACCAAGGACGAAGAAGGAGTTCTATGGTACAAAGGACGCCTTTGTGTACCAGCAGATTCGGAGTTGAAAGAAGTTATCTTGAAGGAGGCTCATGATACTCTTTATTCTATCCATCCCGGAGGAACGAAGATGTATCAAGATTTGAAAGAGCAATTTTGGTGGCATAAGATGAAGAGAGAAATCGGAAGCTATATCGCCAAGTGTGATATATGTCAGCGAGTCAAGGCAGGACATCAAAGACCCGCTGGATTGTTGCAACCTTTGCAAATTCCGGAATGGAAATGGGATTCTGTAGGAATGGACTTTATCACTGGACTACCTACTTCTAGTAGGGGAAATGACTCTATTTGGGTCATAGTGGACAGATTGTCCAAAGTCGCCCATTTCTTGCCCGTCAAAACCACCTATCAGAGTTCGAAGCTAGCCGAGTTGTACATCGCTAGAATCGTTAGTTTGCATGGAGTCCCCAAGAACATCGTATCGGATCGAGGAACTCAGTTTACCTCGAGATTCTGGAAGAAAGTCCAAGAAGGTTTAGGAACCCGCCTAGATTTCAGTACCGCGTATCACCCTCAGACCGATGGACAAACGGAGAGAGTAAATCAAATACTCGAAGATATGCTGAGAGCATGTGTGTTAGAATATGGATCCAAATGGGAAGACTGTCTGCCTTTTGCAGAATTTTCTTACAACAATAGTTACCAAGCCAGTTTGCAAATGGCCCCATTTGAATTCATGTACGGAAGAAAGTGTCGCACCCCTTTGAACTGGTCGAAAGTAGGAGAGAGTCAGATCTTCGGACCCGACATCCTACGAGAAGCAGAAGAGAAGGTTCACAAGATTCGTGAGCATCTCAAGACCGCCCAATCTCGACAGAAGAGTTATGCCGACAAGAGAGGTCGAGACCTCGCCTTCAACATCGGAGATTTTGTTTATCTGAAAGTGTCGCCATTGAAGGGAATGCAGCGTTTCCAACTCAAAGGAAAGTTAGCCCCCAGATATATCGGACCTTTCAAAATTCTAAACCGTCGAGCAGAAGTATCTTATCAACTGGAACTACCTGAAGAGATGTCAGCTGTGCACAATGTTTTCCATATCTCATTACTTCGCAAATGTCTCGAAGTCCCCGAGAAGACCGAAGTGTTCAAGAATATCGATCACTGGACCATAGAGATCAACGATGACCTGACCTATCCCGAAGTACCCATCCGCATTTTGGAAGAAGCTTTTTGAACTACCCGAACCCGAAGCATCAAGTTTCTCAAGATTCAGTGGAGCAACCACACAGAAGAGGAAGCTACCTGGGAGCGCGAAGATCAAATCAGGACGGAGTTTCCCGATCTCTTCAAATCCTAGGTAATCTTTTCGTCCTTTTTCAAATCTCGGGACGAGATTTTGTTTAAGGGGGGAAGGTTTATAACATCCCAAAAATACCAAACTTAGATCATCAAACACTAATCATCAAGATTAGGGTTAACAAAAACTTTTCCAACTAAACCCATGAATGCATGCATATGTGTATGCATAGTTTTTGAATTTCTTTAAAACCACTTTGTTTGTGTGATCCATTGCTTGTAAAATGTTTCTTAGATGAAATAAACATCATCTAAAACATTTCCCACACTTTTCCTAAAGACAAGTAAATCAAAACAAATATATTAAGGGAATGGTCATTTTGGTCAATTTAACTCTCATGCATACTTTGGCTGTCTCAAACTTTCAGAACCTAACAGAAACTTTTCTGGATCTTTGCACCCCTTGAATGTACTCATAACAGAGTATCAAGGCCCACTTTGTGATCATCCAGAAACTTTCAAATGCATAGTTTAAATGACATTTCAAAATTGAATCTTCTTCATATGGGAAGATCCCACTTTTTCAAAACCCACTCAAACAAGCTCAACTTTCAAAACCCAAGCATCTGCAGACTCACCAGCACCAATCTAGCAAACCCACCAAAAATCGTTTCAAAATTCAAAACTTGATTTCATGCGGCCATTTCATCAAACAGGTTGCAGACACAAATCAAACAAAACCTCAAACACTATAGTGTGCAGTAAATTTGGCCTAACTTGTTCCCTAGTTAGCTCACACACAGCTCAGTAGATCATCTAGAAAGATTAGCCCAACACTAGCACCCCTGTGAGCTTGCCATTGCCATTAATGGTGAACAGCCGAGCACACCCATGTCACCCCATTGTGGACAGCAAGCTAGAGGAAGAACTAGCCGTGCCAACCTTGTCTAGGAGGCAGCCCACCGTCCACCGCCACTCACTGTCCCAGCCTCAAGCGTTGCCAAGCCCTGGACCACACGCACAAGCCGCGCCCAGACCATGCCGAGCATGCGCCAGAGCGCCACCCTCGACCAGCATCCACAGACCGCGCGCCGCCCTTGCCGCGTGCATACACGATCGCCATCAACCCAGGAGACCGCCAGACATCCCCGTTTGCCGCCCCGTGCCATACAGCCACCGCCCGCCGTCGAAGACGCCGCCTCTGCCGCGCAGAGCACCGCCCGTTCCAGACCAAGCCGCACCGCCCCATACCTCGCGACCATGTCGTTGAGCATCGCCAGGAGACACAGCACCGTCCCCTACCCGTGCCCATGCCTTTAGCCGCCTGTAACGTCACCCCCGACGAGCTCACCGTGCGCCCCGACGGTCCCCTCGCTCGACTATAAATAGAGGCCACCCCCGCACGAATTCATCACACCATCTCACTCCCCTCTCTCCTCACTGATCGTGCCACACCATTCCCAGAGCAAGGAGAGCACCACCTCGCCGGAATTTCACTGGAGCTTGCCGCTGCCGGAGAAGAAAGGATCCAGCGATTGGCCCAGGAGCTGTCGCGACCACCCCTGAGTTCGCCGTCGTCGACTTTGTCGTTCGCCCGCCTCGCCGACCCTCGCCAGTACCCCGGTGAGCCCCCAGCGACCCTCACTGGCCGCGCTAGGTTTCGTTCTCGCTGGAGCTGTCTCGCGTCGACGATGACCCCCAACCGTTGGATTAGAACTAGATCGAACGATCCACGTTGCCCCATACCGCTTCGCCTAGCCCCGTGTCACTGACGAGTGGGGACACCCACTTAAGCAGCCCGCGGGAGCACTGCGCTTTGCAGGCCGGCCCGTTAGAATTTCCCGCGCAGCTCAGTTATTCAAATTAAACCTTTTTCTATTTCAATTCAAACACACTTCTGTACCCAACTTCAAAAATCAACCTAGATCGATTCAGTGCACCAAGTTGGATGAAACCAATTTTGTTGGAAAGGTCTGTGAATGTTGAATCCAAGCCCGTTGGATTCAAGTCATTTGGATCTGTAGATCACCCATAGTAAAAATAACAAGGCAGAAACTTTTCTGCATTCAAACATTTTTCAAATTTAAACCATAATAACTTTTGAGTTGATTCCAACTCTCAAAAATCACATTTAACCATACCTTTCAGAATATATAAAAATATAGAGGTTTACTTGCAGAAATATTGTTCAAGTAATAAAAGAATGCTACATAAGCATTTCTAGTCACTTTAATTAATTAAAATAAAAGGGTAAAACCTTATTAAATTGTGACACCACTTTAAATCACATTCCCATGGACTACAATATGTGGTGATGACATGTGTCAGCATGATCCAATTTTTAGTTTGGAGAATATTAAATCTTAAGTAGTTTTTCAATGAGTAGAAATTACTTTTCTAAAAATAAAAAGATTTAAACCAAGCCTTAACCTTGTAAGGTTAGAGATGATGTTAGATCATCTATAAGACCCTTGTGTGTGATGATTGCAAGTAGTTAAGTATTGTTTGGTGATTGTGTACCTCGTATTTATTCATAGACGCTAGTACCGACCAAGGATACGAGGAGGAAGGAGGATACTACGAAGAGGAAGCCGAGGAGAACTTCAACCACTGCTCTGCACAAGGCAAGCTAAAACTTGCAAGACACTCTACTTTAGCAAGCCAAATACTACTAGTGATTGTGCAAGCTGATACCCTACCTATGCAAGCTACCCCTTGCAAGATTACCCATTTGATAAACCAATCCTAGTTTTATGTGCAAGCTTCTTACTTTATTTCTTTATCAAAGCTTACTTAGAGTTTACTTAAGTGACTGGTAGATTTTGGAAAGTGCTGAAGGTTGCATAAAGAGCACAAAATTTGGCCTAGGACAGAAACCTTGATATCAGCCTAAGATATAAGGTTGGACTTAGTTAGAACTCCACTAGTTTACCACCCCTCATTATTGCT
The DNA here is from genome assembly GCA_023614405.1 of Avena insularis. Classification (NCBI taxonomy): domain Eukaryota; kingdom Viridiplantae; phylum Streptophyta; class Magnoliopsida; order Poales; family Poaceae; genus Avena; species Avena insularis. Next base: position 234,434,543 of record CM042687.1, on the reverse strand, counting down.
TACCCCACCTGTAGATGCTAGTGCTAAGCATAAAACTTGATCAACTTTAGATGGGAATACTTGGTGGAAAAATGGTTATGAAAACCTTGGAATGATGGATCATTCTATTGAAACGTTTTGGACATGTGTTTCCAAACACTTGATGATTTTGGTGATGAAAATGTTGAGGCATGAGCCTTAGACCTTTATAAAAATGATGGTTGTCTGGATGCGATACCATTCCAATTTTAGCGTACAACCACAATACCCGAATATTGGGTAGGGCTTGACTGGAAACTTATATTCCTTAGTATTAGTTCCCTCACGGCCAAGGTCTAAGCTGAGGCTACCTTGTGAAGATTGTCCACCTGTGCAGTACCCAAGATGACAGTGAGTCATGGTTGGGAGGCCAAACTCACAGGAGAGGTGCTTATACTAGGGCGTGTAATTGAAAGGTTAGGATTGATTATCCGCATACTAAGTATGGTGAATTCAGGATTTGTTCCTGACAGATGTATCGAATGTTGTGGTGAAAGTGTACAATCTCTGCAGAGTGTCAAACTATTCGAATAGCCGCGTCATGATTATGGATAGTTGGAGTGGCCATCTTGTTCCCCGTCGGACTTTTCAAAATGACTTGTGAAATGAATTGAGACTTTGACTTGACCACAACAGAGTTGTGACCTGAATTACAAGTTCCCACTTAGGACTTATAAAATTGTGACTAGCTTTGGAACTGAGTAGAGATAAACTTGGCTTTTTGCAAAACAACCCTAGAGCCTAGTGTCCTATTATCCAAAAAAAAACCTTTACTTGTTAGCATTAGTTTGCGAGTACTTAAAGAGTACTCATGGCTTTGTTCCTGGCTATTCCCATGGCCAGACTACAAAGAGGAGTATCTGGAGGATGGACCCCAGGAAGGTTACGACAACTAGGATCATCTCCCATCGTCAGCATTGCCTGTGACCCCGAAGATGGAGCTTCGCCTACGCTACCGTTATTATTACGTATTCCGCTGCTTGAAGTTGTATTAAGAACTGGATCATGAGATCCCTTTTTGTGTAAGAACTTATGTATCATTTGTAATGGATGAAGTACTATGGTATCCAATTCTGTTATGTCTCACAAAAATGGTAATCCTGGGATTGCGATGTATGGCATAACAGGCATCTAGGATTGAAAAATCCGGGTGTTGACAGTCACCAACCGGGACTAAAGATGAACCTTTAGTCCCGGTTGGAGACACCAACCGGGACAAAACACGAGTCAGCACTAATAATAGGGGTGAGTGTCGACATTATTTCGTAAGTGTTGACACTATGTCGAGCTGCTTGTACTATAAATAGGCATCCTTGTGAGTCCAGTCCTCCAGCTAGTTTGAGGCATCTCCAAGATGGTTTTCGAGAGCAGGGACACCACTACGGCCAGTTTCAGGGAGATGCCGACGGAGCCTAGTCCTCCGGCATCTCCGAGAAACTGGTCATAGAGGCACTCCCTAATATGTGAAATTAGTTAGATCCCAGGTGTATTGATCTAGTTAGAGAAGTTACAAAGCTGCAAGATGGTTTTCGAGAGCAGGGACACCACTACGGCCAGTTTCAGGGAGATGCCGATGGAGCCCAGTCCTCCGGCATCTCCGAGAAACTGGTCATAGAGGCACTCCCTAATATGTGACCGCGCGTGTTTGGAGATCAGATCTTAATGGTAAGTACGAATCGGGACAACTTCTTCTCATAGTCCCGGTCCATCCACAAAACAAGACTAACACTCAAGACATGTATTAATATTAAAAACATGAACTAGAGTTACATAATATGAGCATCAACTTCTTGGCATATGTCCTTCCTTATGATCGCTTCAGACGTAACCATGGAGCATCTTCTTTACTTAATGGAATGCTTGGGTGTTTCACCTTTGTGAAGGGCGGAATTTCATCAAACTTATTATAATCTTCTGACATGTCTGTCTTGTCCTCGATTCCCACGATGTTTCTTTTCCCTGAAAGAACTATGTGATGCTTTGGCTCATCATATGATGTATTCGTTTGCATATTTTTTCTTTTTTTGGTCTGGAGGACATGTTCTTCACATAGAAAACCTGAGCCACATCATTTGCTAGGACGAATGGTTCGTCTAAGGTCTTGTCTACCTTCATAAGATTGTTGAGATCCACCGTTGTCATTCCGTACTTCTTGTCTACCTCAACCCCTCCTCCTGTTAGCTTGACCCATTTGCATCGAAACAAGGGACCTTAAAATTAGGTCCATAGTCAAGTTCCCATATCTCCTCTATGAACCCATAATACGTGGTCTTCGCCCATTGTCTTCTGTGCATCGAAGACACCACTATTTTGGTTGGTGCTCTTTTATCTTGGCCTATCGTGTAAAATGTATTCCCATTTATCTACCCTTGGAAAGTACATACAATCGAAGATGGTGTCCCGCCAACAAGTACAGCTGATCCCCAACAGTGGTGTTATTCGTGAGAAGTCTTTGCAGCCAGCCAAAACTTCGCCATGTGTTCACTTATAATCCATTCATCGATCGCCCGGGTGTTTGAGGCGTATTAAATTCTTGTGTTCATTGATATACAGGGCAACCAAGATAGATCTTTGTAAAACCTTGTAGTGTGCTTGATTGAGAGATTGCCCGTCCCTACATATCATTGCTTTACATCCTAGGGTGCCTTTTCCACGCAGTCTCCCCTCATGTCGTGATTCTGGAACACCAATCGCCTTAAGGTCAGGAATAAAATCAACACAGAACTCAATGACCTCCTCTGTTACATAGCCCTTGGAGATGCTTCCTTCTGGCCTAGCACGATTATGAACATATTTATTTAAAACTCCCATGTACCTCTCAAAAGGGAACATATTGTGTAGAAATACAGGACCGAGAATGGCAATCTCTTCTACTAGGTGAACCAGGAGATGCGTCATAATATTGAAGAAGGATGGTGGGAACACCAACTCAAAGCTGACAAGACATTGGGCCACATCTGTTTGTAACCTGGTAGGCTTTACGGATCGATTACCTTACGAGATATTGCATTGAGGAATGCACATAGCTTCACAATGGGTACTCGAACATTTTCAAGTAGAAGCCCCCTCAATGCAATCGGAAGCAATTGTGTCATAATCACGTGGCAGTCATGAGACTTCAGATTTTGGAATTTTTTCTCTGCCATATTTATTATTTCCTTTATATTCGACGAGAAGCCAGACGGGACCTTGATACTGCTCAGACATTCAAAAAAGATTTCCTTCTTTCCTTTGGTAAGAGCGTAGCTGGCAGGAGTTAAGTGGCATCGTTTACCCTTCTCGTTCTCAGGATGCATAGGCTCTTCAGGGGATTTCAGACGTTGCTGGTCCTGCCGTGCTTCCGGTGTATCTTTTGTCTTCCCATACACTCCTAGAAATCCTAGCAGGTTCACGCAAACATTCTTCGTCACGTGCATCACGTCGATTGAAGAGCGGACCTCTAAGACTTTCCAATAGGGTAGGTCCCAAAATATAGATTGCTTCTTCCACATGGGCGCGTGTCCGGCATCGTCATTCGGAATAGATAGACTGCCACGACCTTTTCCAAAGATTACTTCTAGGTCCTTGACCATACCAAATACCTCCTCACCGGTACGGAGGACAGGCTTCCTCCGGGGTTCTGCCAGACGTTTGAAATGCTTGCCTTTCTTTCTTACTGGATGCAGGTTCGAAAGAAATCGGCGATACCCTAGGTACACAACCTTATTACATTTATCCAAATATACACTTTCAGTCTCATCTAAACAGTGTGTGCATGCATTGTATCCCTTGTTTGTCTTCCCTGAAATGTTACTAAGAGCAGGCCAATCATTGATGGTTACGAAAAGCAATGCTCGTAGGTCAAATGGCTCCCCTTTGTGCTCATCCCACATACGTACACCTGGTTTGGCCCACAGCTGTAAAAGTTCTTCAACTAATGGCCTTAGGTACACATCAATGTCGTTGCCGGGTTGCCTCGGGCCTTTGATGAGCACTAGCATCATAATGAACTTCCTCTTCATACACAACCAAGAAGGAAGGTTATAGATACATAGGGTCACATGCCAGGTGCTGTGACTGCAGCTCTGCTCACCAAAAGGTTTCTTGCCATCTGTACTTAGACCAAACCTTAAGTTCCTTGCGTCACGTGCGAAGTCCGGGTACTCTCGCTTGACTTTTCTCCACTGTGACCCATCAGCGGGGTGTCTCAACATCGCGTCTTTCTTACGGTCTTCCATGTGCCACCGCAACAACTTGGCATGCTCTTTATTTCTGAAGAGACGTTTTAACCGTGGTATTATAGGAGCATACCACATAACCTTGGCGGGAACCTTCTTCCTAGGGGCCTCGCCCTCAACATCGTCAGGATCGTCTCGTCTGATCTTATACATGAAGCAGCGGTGCATACCGGGCATGCATCCAAATTCTCGTACTTCTCACCGCGGTAGAGGATGCAGTCATTAATGCAGGCATGTATCTTCTGCATGTCTAATCCTAGAGGGCAGACAACCTTCTTTTCTTGGTATGTACTGTCGGGCAACTCATTATTTCTTGGAAGAAGATTCTTCATTTTTACCAACAACTTTGAAAATGCGCTGTCAGTCACACCATTCTCTGCCTTCCATTGCAGCAAATCCAGTGTGGTACCTAGCTTTTTGTGGCCATCTTCGCAAGTTGGATACAACAATGTTTGGTGATCCTTTAACATCTGCTCTAGCTTCTCCTTCTCCTTTTCAGTTTCACATTCTTCCTTTGCATCAGTAATGGCCCGACCAAGATCGTCATCAGCGGGCCCATCTGCTCCCTCTTGATCTTCATTATCTACCCCCGTTGCAGTATCATCATATTCAGGATACATATTATGATAGTTGTCATCATCCTCTTCTTCTTTGTTGTCTTCCATCACAACCTCTTTTTCTCCGTGCTTGGTCCAACAATTATAGCTGGGCATGAAACCGGATCGAAGTAGGTGGGCGTGAATGGTTCTGGTATTTGAGTAGTCTTTCTTGTTCTGACAGTGAACACACGGACAACACATAAAACCATTGTGACCACGGTTTGCATTAGCCACAACGATGAAATTTTGGAGGCCCGTAATGTACTCGGAAGTGCGGCGGTCACCGTACATCTATTGCCAGTTCATCTGCATTAATATGTAGTATATATCAAAAATTAATAGGGAGATGACCATTTATATATATAGTACATCAATGACACATGAAAGGATAGTTGCCGACCTCGACCGAGACAGAAAGAGCAACAAGAAAACTTATTTTGAGCTCTCGGGCATTTCACCGAACACCTCTTGTGCATATGAAAAAAACACAAACTAGCACTCTTCACACCCTCTTGCTAGGCTCCAAAATGAGATAGTGAAAAAATGGAAGAGTGGGGTGTGTGTGAGCTGCGGTGGTGTCTTATATAGGCCCCCCCTTTAACACCGGTTCATGCCACGAACCGGTGTTAAAGGGACTCTGTAAAACCCTTCTGCAGGGTCCTTTAACACCGGTTCGTGCCACGAACCGGTGTTAAAGGGGGGCTCCTTTTTTGCCACAGGGGTCACGCTGGTACGGCCCCCTTTAACACCGGTTCTTCTAACACCGGTTCGTAGAAGAACCGGTGTTAAAGCCCTTTTTCTGGATCAACCAAAGGCCTCGTTTCCACTAGTGTATGCCACCAGCATCTCCGTGCGGCTCGAGAGTAGCGCGCCGGCGGCCGCAACGCTCCTCTTTTGCTGGGCCAGAACTTGGAGTAGGCCAGGTGGTCGTCGCGGAGCTCCGAGAGGCCCGCGAACGCCAACGACGCGAACGACACGACGCACATCGCCGTCACGAACACCGACTCCGGCAGCTGATACAGCACGGCTGGCAACAGAGACGAAGGCCACATCATCTTGCCCTCCACCATCCCCTCTCTGAATCGATCCTCGCGTTTCACGGATCTTCCCTGTATTCGGAGGTTACTTTATTTATACTAGTTGAATGCCCGTGCGTTGCTACGACGGCTAATGAGCTTTCTTTTAACCAAGTGCGGCAAAATGTTATGGAATATCAAACATTCCTAAGCATGCAAAAAAACATCCCTTCGCTCCTGAAATCAACATAACCCGCTGACTTTGAGCTATTATGCAATGCCTTTGAATTAAGCCCTGGCAATCCTTGAATCAATTCAGTGAGGTGTAGGTGTAATTCTGTGAGACCATGAATAAGATGAGCAGCAATTCAATGCCATATTAACCGATGTGTCGGATGTTTGATTTTTCTTGTTTTTGGTTTTAACTTTTGACTAGATATTGTTGCATTATTTATAATATAAAACAAAAGTGAAAATCAAAAGCGCATATTAATGTGAACATAAGTTTTGTGCTCGTTGCAACGGGAATAAAATTCGAGGAGTTTGCTGCAGACAGATCATTGTCCGACTTCGACTCCTCATGCAATGGTGATAGGTGGCAAAAGCGACAAAATTGTAAATTTATTCGCACATATTCCTCATGCGCAATCACAACAGTCATGGCCATAAAGAGTGGCATTAAAGGGAAAATTATCGCCTCCACGTTAATCTGAAAATAAATATTGGAGTGGTTATTTTTGGATAACTATTTAAATTCTATTACAAATACATAGTTTAAGTTTGAATACAGTTTTTATTTTGCTTATGAGTTTGAATACAAATGAAAAACAAATAGAGCAATTTCTCCTATGCACGAAAACTACACAAACTTCTCATATACTTGCGAACAAAAAGTACACAAAATCTTATGTTCTCTCTGATTCATGTAGCATAGAAGCACCCACTAAATACACACTTCTAGCACAGCTTATGTTCTATTCCATTCACATCTGGCGCTCTGGGCCATCTCGATTTCAACATTAGCTAGGTCGTCCATCTCGATTTTAATTTGATCGCATTAGTAGTTCAGCACTGAACTCAGCCTGCAGCCCAGGAGTGAACTTGACGTGTGCTAGCTACACTATTAGGAAAATGGCTATAGGTAATTAGCACGTCCGTGGCTCACATGGTTGAAGTGCTCAACGGCTAAAACAGGCGTGGCTCACCTGTGGGCAGTGCCCTACTAGTAACTAGAATAACCGTGGCGCACATGGTTATAAGGTCGTCCATATGTGTGGACAGGGCTCACTGGCGCATGCAGACACCGTAGCGCACATAGGGTAGGTGCGCTACGCTTGTTAGTGTTAACCGTGGCGCACATGGACGGGGTGCGCTACGTCTAAGCGCATGCCCCTCTGCTCTGTAAACGGGCAGACACATCCATGTCGCACTTTGGCATGTGCGCCACGGTTGTTATTATTCCCTGTGGCGCACTAGGGCCACGTGCGTCACGGATGTGTCGACCTTTTTTTTGGCAGCTCCACTTTGTGCACATATGTGATCATCCACCACCCCACGTTTCAGCTTTCCCCTTCTTCTTCCTTCTTAGATCTAGTCGAGATCCTTCTCCTTCCCACCTCAATTTCTTCACTCATTCACCATTTTTAGCATGTAGAACTTGCCTTGGATGTTACATACGTAATAGAGGAAGCTCCTCGATCTCTCATCTCCTTCTCCGATCTCGCGCGCACCTCTCCTTTCCATCTTCTCGCGATCGGTCTCTTATCTCGGTAAGTTATCCATATAAGGATGTGTTCATGTGTATATGAATGATATGCTCATATGTATGTAGATGATCGATGCTCGTGATGTGCGTATGGAGAAGATCGATGGACATATTTGTGTATATGGATGTGTGTATGGAGAGGATAATGATACGTTCATGTGTGTATGGATCGGTCTCTCTCTTATGTTTTTATGTGAACTCGACTTGTGCTAGCTAGTTCGGATCAGAGCGCCGGAGCAGCGGCGGCGAGACCCTGAGACCAGCGATCACCCTGAACACCTGCGAGACCACCCAACACACACCCGTCCATACCTTGGCTTGTCCTCCACCATGGGAAGGTTGACCAAGAAAGTAAAGTTTTTTTTTTGAGTGGACCATGGCTTCGGTGCATTAAAATCGGAACAGAGCCTTGATGCAAAAAAAATCAGATTAATGAACCGAGCTCTAGACAATGAAATCTGTGTACCTAAAATATCGGACCAGACCATGAACAACACACCTGGATCTGATAACAAATACCATCCCACGCCGATCTCTATCCGTGGAAGTAAATATCCATGAACGATGAACCTACCCCGATCCCCATTCCAACTGACCCATCCATAAAAACGAAACGATTGGAGAGATTGGAGATCCGTCAGAGGGAGAGAAGGGTAGCTGCTCCTGCGTCTTGCCAGGGGAGGGATTGAAGGCCCGAAATCCATTGTGCGTCTATCTCTACCATGGCGCCGGCCAGCTAGCGAAAGGGGAGGGAGGCCCCAATCCATCGCGCGCGCTTTCTCGCGAGCCATGGCCAGATCTGAAGGCTCCGCCTCTTGTCTCGCCGGCGCACGGGTCGGTGGGGTGTGCCATAGCAGAGCTCGGGAGGATTGGGGATCTTTTTGTTTTCCAGAGGGAACTACGGAACTTCGTGTCACTCGGCGGTGGCAGTAATTGTAAATACCCCGAACGCGTAGAGGCAAATCCGTTCAAAAAAATCGGAACGAAATATCACGTAGCGGACAAACCTACCTCAAAAAAAATGTGCCGACGAGTGCCGGTGCGACGAATCGGAAAACAAAAATGATGCATGCGACGCATCACGCGCACACGCATACGGCGCATCTACTTAAATAAGGAAACCGGCCCGAAATCAACGGCCACACCCCACACGGATTAATCGTGCAGCAGCAAAGCGTGTCCACGCGTAGGGCTTCAGCCGTGTACAGAGAACTTGCGAGTCTCGCCACTTTCGGCCGTCCTCAGTTTCTCCGTCAACTTGGCAAGTCTGTATCTGTAGCTAGTAAAAAACTTACGGAATAGCTGTTTTTCTCTTCTCAGTTTCTCCAATTTTTTTAAAAGCAATCACATATTTCATTAATTGAAAATCAAGTTACCACATATGAACACTAAAAGACATACCGGGATAAAATGATTATTCTGAAAACTCTAGAGATAAAAGACTAAGAGATCGAGAAATACAAAACGACCCAAGATTTTACTGTAACCACCGAATCTAGCGGCCTCCGCCAACTTCCAGCTCCGCTGAGACGAACGCCAAAAGAAACGTCGAGCCTCCACCATTGCAAGATCAAAAAAAAAGCACCATCTCCAACGAGGCTTTGTGAGTCCATGAATAGGCCTGCTGCACGCAGCGAGACACATGTCGTTGTAGCACGTCGACCGGGGGACGTCCCCGTGCTGTCTTGGACCAAGATCCGTCGCCTCCCGTCGACAAAGTCGAAGGAGAAAGACAGATCCACCACCTCCGGACCAACATCCTTGTTTCAGAGAAACCACTTCGTCCTGGCTGCCAGCGCCATCGCGGATAACGACGAGTGCCAGTGACACAACGTGGCCGCCAGCGCCATCGCGGATAACGACGAGTGCCAGTGACACAACGAGAAACAGATCTCGCCAGATCTGAAGAACGACGAGAAGACCAAGCTGCCGATCTGAAAGACCAAACAGCAAACGTTGCCATCACCTCCGAGGCACAACCATGAAGATCAGCGCCGGTGTGGGAGTAGAGATGATAGATTTATTCGTTCGGGCGCCGCTCCCACCACCCCAACGGCGCACCACGATAAAAATACCCTAACCCTAACTACTAGACGGAGGAACAAGGTTCCCCCTCCCTCCAGCTGCCGGAGCAGCAAGCGGAGGGAGAGGGAACCTGTCAACACCCGGATTTTTCAATCCTAGATGCCTGTTATGCCATACATCGCAATCTCAGGATTACCATTTTTGCGAGACATAACAGAATTGGATACCATAGTACTTCATCCATTACAAACGATACATAAGTTCTTACACAAATAGGGATCTCATGATCCAGTTCTTAATACAACTTCAAGCAGCGGAATACGTAATAATAACAGTAGCGTAGGCGAAGCTCCATCTTCGGGGTCACAGGCAATGCTGACGATGGGAGATGATCCTAGTTGTCGTAACCTTCCTGGGGTCCATCCTCCAGATACTCCTCTTCGTAGTCTGGCCATGGGAATAGTCAGGGACAAAGCCATGAGTACTCTTTAAGTACTCGCAAACTAATGCTAACAAGTAAAGGGTTTTTTTTTTGGATAATAGGACACTAGGCTCTAGGGTTGTTTTGCAAAAAGCCAGGTTTATCTCTACTCAGTTCCAAAGCTAGTCACAATTTTATAAGTCCTAAGTGGGAACTTGTAATTCAGGTCACAACTCTGTTGTGGTCAAGTCAAAGTCTCAATTCATTTCACAAGTCATTTTGAAAAGTCTGACGGGGGAACAGTATGGCCACTCCAACTGTCCATAATCATGACGGCTATTCGAATAGTTTGACACTCGAGAGATTGTACACTTTCACCACAATATTCGATACATCCGTCAGGAACAAATCCTGAATTCACCATACTCAGTATGCGGATAATCAATCCTAACCTTTCAATTACACGCCCTAGTATAAGCACCTCTCCTGTGAATTTGGCCTCCCAACCATGACTCACTGTCATCTTGGGTACTGCACATGTGGACAATCTTCACAAGGTAGCCTCATCTCAGACCTTGGCCGTGAGGGAACTAATACTAAGGAATATAAGTTTCCAGTCAAGCCCTACCCAATATTCGGGTATTGTGGTTGTACGCTAAAATTGGAATGGTATCGCATCCAGACAACCATTATTTTTATAAAGGGCTAAGGCTCATGCCTCAACATTTTCATCACCAAAATCATCAAGTGTTTGGAAACACATGTCCAAAACATTTCAATAGAATGATCCATCATTCCAAGGTTTTCATAACCATTTTTCCACCAAGTATTCCCATTTAAAGTTGATCAAGTTTTATGCTTGGCTCTAGCATCTACAGGTGGGGGTAGTACTAATGAGGGGTGGTAACTAATGGAGTTTTACTAAGTCCAACCTTATATCTTAGGCTGATATCAAGGTTTCTGTCCTAGGCCAAATTTTATGCTCTTTATGCAACCTTCAGCACTTTCCAAAATCTACCAGTCACTTAAGTAAACTCTAAGTAAGCTTTGATAAAGAAATAAAGTAAGAAGCTTGCACATAAAACTAGGATTGGTTTATCAAATGGGTAATCTTGCAAGGGGTAGCTTGCATAGGTAGGGTATCAGCTTGCACAATCACTAGTAGTATTTGTCTTGCTAAAGTAGAGTGTCTTGCAAGTTTTAGCTTGCCTTGTGCAGAGCAGTGGTTGAAGTTCTCCTCGGCTTCCTCTTCGTAGTATCCTCCTTCCTCCTCATATCCTTGATCGGTACTAGCGTCTATGAATAAATACGAGGTACACAATCACCAAACAATACTTAACTACTTGCAATCATCACACACAAGGGTCTTATAGATGATCTAACATCATCTCTAACCTTACAAGGTTAAGGCTTGGTTTAAATCTTTTTATTTTTAGAAAAATAATTTCTACTCATTGAAAAACTACTTCAGATTTAATATTCTCCAAACTAAACATGGGATCATGCTGACACATGTCATCACCACATATTTTCGTCCATGGGAATGTGATTTAAAGTGGTGTCACAATTTAATAAGGTTTTAACCTTTTATTTTAATTAATTAAAGTGACTAGAAATGCTTATGTAGCATTCTTTTATTACTTGAACAATATTTCTGCAAGTAAACCTCTATATTTTTATATATTCTGAAAGGTATGGTTAAATGTGATTTTTGAGAGTTGGAATCAACTCAAAAGCTATTATGGTTTAAATTTGAAAAATGTTTGAATGCAGAAAAGCTTCTGCCTTGTTATTTTTACTAAAGGTGATCTATAGATCAAAATGACTTGAATCCAACGGGCTTGGATTCAGCATTCACAGACCTTTCCAACAAAATTAGTTTCATCCAATTTGGTGCACTGAATTGATCTGGGTTGATTTTTGAAGTTGGGTACAGAAGTGTGTTTGAATTGAAATAGAAAAAGGTTTAATTTGAATAACTGGGCTGCGCGGGAAATTCTTACGGGCCGGCCTGCTAAGCGCAGTGCTCCCGCGGGCTGCTTAAGTGGGTGTCCCCACTCGTCAGTGACACGAGGCTGGGCGAAGCGGTATGGGGCAACGTGGATCGTTCGATCTAGTTCTAATCCAACGGCTGGGGGTCATCGTCGACGCGAGACAGCTCCGGCGAGAACGAAACCTAGCGCAGCCAGTGAGGGTCGCTGGGGGCTCACCGGGGTACTGGCGAGGGTCGGCGAGGCGGGCGAATGACGAAGTCGACGACGGCGAATTCAGGGGTGGTCGCGGCAGCTCCTGGGGTGGCTCCAATCGCTGGCTCCTTTCTTCTCCGGCAGCGGAAGGCTCCAGTGAAATTCCGGCGAGGTGGTGCTCTCCTTTCTCTGGGAATGGTGTGGCACGATTAGTGAGGAGAGGGGAGTGAGATGGTGTGATGAATTCGTGAGGGGGTGGCCTCTATTTATAGTCGAGCGAGGGGACCGTCGGGGCACACGGTGAGCTCGTCGGGGCGGCTACAGTGGCTAAAGGCATGGGCACGGGTAGGGGACGGTGTTGTGTCTCCTGGCGATGCTCAACGACATGGTCGCGAGGCATGGGGCGGTGCGGCTTGGTCTGGAACGGGCGGTGCTCTGCTGTAGGCGGCGTCTTCGACGGGCGGCGATGGCTGTATGGCACGGGCGGAAACGGGATGTCTGGCGGTCTCGGGTTGATGGCGATCGTGTATGCACGCAGCGGCGGCGCGGTCTGCGTGGATGCTGGTCGAGCGTGGCGCTGGCATGCTCGCATGGTCTGGCGCTTGTGCGTGTGGTCCAGGGCTTGGCAACGCTTGAGGCTGGGACAGTGAGTGGCGGTGGACGGTGGGCTGCCTCCTAGACAAGGTTGGCGCGGCTAGTTCTTCCTCTAGCTTGTTGTCCACAATGGGGTGACATGGGTGTGCTCGGCTGTTCACCATTAATGGCAATGGCAAGCTCACAGGGGTGCTAGTGTTGGGCTAATCTTTCTAGATGATCTACTAAGCTGTGTGTGAGCTAACTAGGGAACAAGTTAGGCCAAATTTACTGCACGCTATAGTGTTTGAGGTTTTGTTTGATTTGTGTCTGCAACCTGTTTGATGAAATGGCCGCATGAAATCAAGTTTTGAATTTTGAAATGATTTTTGGTGGGTTTGCTAGATTGGTGCTGGTGAGTCTGCAGATGCTTGGGTTTTGAAAGTTGAGCTTGTTTGAGTTGGTTTTGAAAAAGTGGGATCTTCCCATATGAAGAAGATTCAATTTTGAAATGTCATTTAAACTATGCATTTGAAAGTTTCTGGATGATCACAAAGTGGGCCTTGATACTCTGTTATGAGTACATTCAAGGGGTGCAAAGATCCAGAAAAGTTTCTCTTAGGTTCTGAAAGTTTGAGACAGCCAAAATAGGCATGAGAGTTAAATTGGCCAAAATGACCATTCCCTTAATATAATTGTTTTGATTTACTTGTCTTTAGGAAAAGTGTGGGAAATGTTTTAGATGATGTTTATTTCATCTAAGAAACATTTTACAAGCAATGGATCACACAAACAAAGTGGTTTTAAAGAAATTCAAAAACTATGCATACACATGCATGCATTCATGGGTTTAGTTGGAAAAGTTTTTGTTAACCCTAATCTTGATGATTAGTGTTTGATGATCTAAGTTTGGTATTTTTGGGATGTTACAAACCTTCCCCCCTTAAACAAAATCTCGTCACGAGATTTGAAAAATGATGAAAAGATTACCTAGGATTTGAAGAGATCGGGAAACTCCGTCCTGATGTGATCTTCGCGCTCCCAGGTAGCTTCCTCTTCTGTGTGGTTGCTCCACTGAATCTTGAGAAACTTGATGCTTCGGGTTCGGGTAGTTCGAAAAGCTTCTTCCAAAATATGGATGGGTACTTCGGGATAGGTCAGGTCATCGTTGATCTCTATGGTCCGGTGATCGATATTCTTGAACACTTCGGTCTTCTCGGGGACTTCGAGACATTTGCGAAGTAATGAGATATGGAACACATTGTGCATAGCTGACGTCTCTTCAGGTAGTTCCAGTTGATAAGATACTTCTCCTCGACGGTTTAGAATTTTGAAAGGTCCGATATATCTGGGGGCTAACTTTCCTTTGAGTTGGAAACGCTGCATTCCCTTCAATGGCGACACTTTTAGATAAACAAAATCTCCGATGTTGAAGGCGAGGTCTCGACCTCTCTTGTCGGCATAACTCTTCTGTCGGGATTGGGCGGTCTTGAGATGCTCACGAATCTTGTGAACCTTCTCTTCTGCTTCTCGTAGGATGTCGGGTTCGAAGATCTGACTCTCTCCTACTTCTGACCAGTTCAAAGGGGTGCGACACTTTCTTCCGTACATGAACTCAAATGGGGCCATTTGCAAACTGGCTTGGTAACTAATGTTGTAAGAAAATTCTGCAAAAGGCAGACAGTCTTCCCATTTGGATCCATATTCTAACACACATGCTCTCAGCATATCTTCGAGTATTTGATTTACTCGCTCCGTTTGTCCATCGATGCGAGGGTGATCTGGTACTGAAATCTAGGCGGGTTCCTAAACCTTCTTGGACTTTCTTCCAGAATCTCGAGGTAAACTGAGTTCCTCGATCCGATACGATGTTCTTGGGGACTCCATGCAAACTAACGATTCTAGCGATGTACAACTCGGCTAGCCGAACTCGATAGGTGGTTTTGTGGGCAAGAAATGGGCGACTTTGGACAATCTGTCCACTATGACCCAAATAGAGTCATTTCCCTACTAGAAGTAGGTAGTCCATGATAAAGTCCATTCCTCTGTAATCCCATTTCCATTCGAATTTGCAAAGGTTGCAACAATCCAGCGGGTCTTTGATGTCACCTTGACTCGTGCCGACATATATCACACTTGGCGATATAGCTTCCGATTTCTCTCTTCATCTTATGCCACCAAAATTGCTCTTTCAAATCTTGATACATCTTCGTTCCTCCGGGATGGATAGAATAAAGAGTATCATGAGCCTCCTTCAAGATAACTTCTTTCAACTCCGAATCTCTTTGGTACACAAAGGCGTCCTTTGTACCACGTAACTCCTTCTTCGTCCTTGGTGAATCCGGGTACTTTGCACTGTCGTCTGACGCTTGATTCCGTCGATACTAGCATTTCCCTTCTGCGCTTCTTTAATCTGACTGATCAAAGTGGGCTGAAGTTCTATGCTAGCCAAAAATCCTTCACTTACTAGTTCTATTCGAAAATCTTCCATCTCCTTGTGCAGACTTGGTTGCTCCTTCAAAATCATGGAGTTCAAGCGGCACGGCAATCTGCTAAGGGCATCGGCTACCACATTGGCTTTACTAGGGTGATAGTGAATGTCCAGGTCATAATCCTTGATTAGCTCAATCCATCTTCTCTGCCTCATATTTAGCTCCTTCTGAGTGAATATGTACTTTAGGCTCTTGTGATCCGAATAAATCTCACAACGATTTCCCATCAGGTAATGTCTCCATGTCTTGAGGCTAGAACTACTTCATGAGTTCGAGGTCATGGGTTGGGTAGTTTTGCTCATGTTGCTTCAGTTGTCGAGATAGATAATATATAACTTTGCCTTCTTGCATTAGCACACATCCGAGACCAATCTTGGATGCGTCACAATACACATCGAAGGGCTTCGTGATATCCGGCATGATTAAGATTGGGGCCGATATCAATCTCCTCTTGAGTTCTTGAAAACTCGCTTCACACTTGTCGGTCCATTCAAACTTCTTGTCCTTCTTCAGCAATTGGGTCATGGGTCAGGCGATACTCGAGAATCCTTCTACGAATTTGCGGTAATATCCCGCCAATCCGAGAAAAGCACGAACTTGGGTTTGAGTGGTTGGGGCTTGCCAATCTTCTACATCTTTTACTTTGGCAGGGTCAACGGCAATTCCTCCGGCTGATACAATGTGACCGAGGAATACTACTTCCTGTAACCAGAATTCACATTTGCTAAACTTTGCATACAACTGATGCTCTCTAAGGGTTCCAAGAATGGTCCTTAGGTGTAGCTCATGTTCTTCTTCTAATTTGGAATAAATCAGAATGTCATCGATGAAAACAATGACAAACTTATCCAGGAAGTCCATAAAAATCTTATTCATGAGGTTCATGAAATAAGCGGGGGCATTGGTTAATCCAAAAGACATGACTGTATACTCGTACAATCCATATCTGGTGGTAAAGGCAGTCTTTGGAATATCCTCTGCACGAATCCTGAGTTGATGATAGCCAGTTCTAAGATCAATCTTAGAAAACACCTAGGCACCGGTCAACTGATCAAACAAATCTTCTATCTTGGGCAAGGGGTACTTGTTCTTGATGGTGACATCATTCAACTTCCGATAATCCGTACATAAACGGTTACCTCCATCCTTCTTGTCCACAAACAAGACAGGTGATCTCCATAGGGATGCACTTGGTTGAATTAGTCCAATTTCGAGCATGGAATCCAGTTGCTTCTTCAGTTCTTCTAGTTCTGACGGGTTCATACTATAGGGTCTCTGGGCTATGGGTCCTGTTCCAGGGATTAGTTCAATGATAAACTCGATATCCCGATCTGGGGGCATACCGGGCAAAACATCTGGAAATACATCGGGGTATTCACAGACTATCCGGACTTGGTTAATGGTAGGTTGGGCTAGACTCTTGTTACACTTGAATTGGCGAGGTAAGGTTTCAGATATATGCTCGACTGATATTCCGGTGGTACTGGTCATGGTGATGGCTTTCTTGGCACAGTCAATCAATCCTTATGTTTGGACATCCAATCCATTCCTAGTACTACTTCCAAACCTTTAGTTCCGAGTACTATTAGATTAGCATAAAAATCTATGCCATGGATTCGGATAGGGACGGCTTTGCAAATTTTCCTAGCCTTGGTGGTTGATCCGGGAATTTGTACAATCATCACATGCTTCAATTTGGTTGGTTGAATTTTACTAGTGCAGGCAAATTCTTCGGTGACAAATGAATGCGATGCACCAGAATCAAACAACACTCTTGCAAGTACTGAATTAACGAAAACATACCCGGCCACGTGGCGTCTGGCTTCTTGACATGCATGAGAAAAAGACGGCCATTACGGTTGAGTGAATTTCCTGGGGCAAATCTTCTCCCTGGCTGGACACGACGCTGCTGCTGAACTGGGACGTTGGTATTGGGTGCTGTAGCATTCTTCTTGTTGGGACACTCGTTGGAATAGTGGCCTTTATTTCCACAGTCATAACAGGTCACTTGTGACTTGTCCTTGGCTGCGACAGGGACAACATTGCTTCCAGTCCTCGGGGCAGGGTTGGGATTGGCGGTAGCATTGTTGGTGTTGAACTTGGGTGGGGTACGGGTGAAATTGCTAGAGTTGCCGGGGTTGTTGTGATTTCCTCCAGGTCTAGGGTTTCCACGGTTAGGGTAGGTCGGACGGGTCATAGGGGGTCTGATGGTTCTTGGGGCAAATCCGGGAGATGGGTTGGGGCGATACTTTGGGGTCTCATGGGTTCCTGGTTGATGCATCATGCGACGCTTGCGGTTTTCATTGGCTTGGTTGATCTTTCCTTCCATCTGGATGGCTGAATCGACAAGGGCTTCAATATCAGCAAAGGGGATATTGACTAACACCGTCTGCATCTCGTCATGCAGACCATTCAGGAATCTTTCTTTCTTCTTGGCTTCGGTGTCTATCTCGTCCGGGGTATACCTAGCTAATGACAAAAATTTGTCACGGTATTCCACTACAGTCATCCTTCCTTGCTTCAACTCTCTGAACTCGTCTCTCATTCTCTTGATCAAACCTGGTGGCACATGGGTTCTGCTGAACTTGACCTTGAATTCCTCCCAGGTCATCATTTGGCCTCCGGTCATGGCACGAACACTGTTCCACCATGCCCTGGCATCTCCGGCTAAATAATGGGTGGCAAATAGAACTTTCTCGTTGGCTTCCACTCCTGCGACTTCTAGGTTGTTTTCCATGGTTTGCAGCCAATCATCGGCATCTAGGGGGTTCTTCTGACTTGGTGAAAACGGGTGGGTTGGTATTCTGGAAATTCTTGAGCTTAGATCCGTGGTTGTCCTGATTTCTGTGGCCTTGGTTGTTATGGGCTAGCTGGGCTATCTGTTGCAGAGTGGCTAGGTTGGCTTGACGTTCCGCTCTTTCAACCCATGGTCGAGAGGTCAACATTTGCAGAATCTGCAACATCGGATCCAGGGCTGAACCACTTCCTCCACGTGGCATCTGAAGATTTAGATAAATCGTGAGAAAATAGGGAATTTTTCTAAGGTCTTGGGTCTTTGAAAAGTTTTAAATGTTTGACTCAGATTTTTCTAGCAACTTGATTTTTCATTCATTCACTCATAGCACACAGTACAACACACACCACAACAAAGAAAAACAGATGGTTTTAAGAACCATTCTGGAAACTACGATACAGTGGGACCGACTACTACTCACTATGCTAGTGCTCAGTGCTACTACTCCTCGGAGTCTGTGGCTTCATCATCTTCATCATCATCGATGAAGGCGAAATCATCCTCATCGGTGAAGAAGTCCATGGCCTGATCCTCCAGAAAATCATCATCATCGCTGAGATAAGAGTAAGGGTCTCCACGAAGATCCTCTCTGGCATTCTCCCTTTCCTCCAACTGCATGTCTCTCTCGTGGATGGTCTCCTCCAGAGATGAGATGCGATGGCGAAGACGGGCAATAATGCGCTCCTTCTTGTAGAGTTGACGGCGATGAGACTTGCGATCCTTTGCTAGCATGGATATGGTCTGATCCTTCGTCTTGATGATGGCAGACTTGTGGTTGCAATAGTCACGACAGTTGTCCAACTCCTGCTGACGATCATACATCATGAAGCTAAGGTGGTCCAATTAAGTCTTCAGCTCGGGGTGGTATGGGGCTTCCAGTGGTTGTCCATTTGCATCACGCCTTGGGAAAAACTCAAAGCGGGTTCCCTTGATCTGATTGATGCTCTGCCCATTACGGGAGAGAGATTCCTGCATTGCTCTGGCAAGTCCATCGAGCCAGTTGTTCTCTCTTAAGGTAAACTGAATTCCTTCCGCAGTGGGAGGTTCAATCTTTCCTCGGAGACTTGCAACAATTAGCCACTGCAGATCTTCTCCTCCTTGATCATTGAGCTGAGCTCCGAAGAACTCGGGGTGCGGACGCTCCAGAAGTTCCGAAAGCTGATCCAGATCCCTCTCAAAGATAAGGTCTCCTCCATTCCCCAACTGATAAAACTTGCTGTACTTCACGTCCATCTATAAAAATAGAGGATGAGTAGATTAGCAGGGTGATCAAGTGTGTCAAAATTTTATGTATTTTGCAAGAGTTTTTGAGGAACATGAAGTTTTATGAAAGAATTAAAGAGATAAGAATGAGAATAGGTTTTTGTAAATATTTGTTTTCTTTGGTTTTGAAACTAAGTTTTTGGTTCAACGTCCAACCTAACTAGGGTCTCCTATGGTCAGGATGGCTCTGATACCAACTTGTCAACACCCGGATTTTTCAATCCTAGATGCCTGTTATGCCATACATCGCAATCCCAGGATTACCATTTTTGCGAGACATAACAGAATTGGATACCATAGTACTTCATCCATTACAAAAAATACATAAGTTCTTACACAAATAGGGATCTCATGATCCAGTTCTTAATACAACTTCAAGCATCGGAATATGTAATAATAACGGTAGCGTAGGCGAAGCTCCATCTTCGGGGTCACAGGCAGTGCTGACGATGGGAGATGATCCTAGTTGTCATAACCTTCCTGGGGTCCATCCTCCAGATACTCCTCTTCGTACTCTGGCCATGGGAATAGCCAGGGACAAAGCCATGAGTACTCTTTAAGTACTCGCAAACTAATGCTAACAAGTAAAGGTTTTTTTTTGTATAATAGGACACTAGGCTCTAGGGTTGTTTTGCAAAAAGCCAGGTTTATCTCTACTCAGTTCCAAAGCTAGTCACAATTTTATAAGTCCTAAGTGGGAACTTGTAATTCAGGTCACAACTCTGTTGTGGTCAAGTCAAAGTCTCAATTCATTTCACAAGTCATTTTGAAAAGTCGGCGAGAACAGTATGGCCCTCAACTGTCCATAACATGAATGCAGCTATTCGAATAGTTTGACACTCTGCAGAGATTGTACACTTTCACCATAACATTCGATACATCCGTCAGGAACAAATCCTGAATTCACCATACTCAGTATGCGGATAATCAATCCTAACCTTTCAATTACACGCCCTAGTATAAGCACCTCTCCTGTGAGTTTGGCCTCCCAACGATGACTCACTGTCATCTTGGAGTCTTGCCTGGTCTTCATCTTCAAGGTAGCCTCAGCTCAGACCTTGGCCGTGAGGGAACTAATACTAAGGAATATAAGTTTCCAGTCAAGCCCTACCCAATATTCGGGTATTGTGGTTTTACGCTAAAATTGGAATGGTATCGCATCCAGACAACCATCATTTTTATAAAGGGCTAAGTCTCATGCCTCAACATTTTCATCACCAAAATCATCAAGTGTTTGGAAACACATGTCCAAAACATTTCAATAGAATGATCCATCATTCCAAGGTTTTCATAACCATTTTTCCACCAAGTATTCCCATCTAAAGTTGATCAAGTTTTATTCTTAGCACTAGCATCTACAGGTGGGGGTAGTACTAATGAGGGGTGGTAACTAATGGAGTTTTACTAAGTCCAACCTTATATCTTAGGCTGATATCAAGGTTTCTGTCCTAGGCCAAATTTTATGCTCTTTATGCAACCTTCAGCACTTTCCAAAATCTACCAGTCACTTAAGTAAACTCTAAGTAAGCTTTGATAAAGAAATAAAGTAAGAAGCTTGCACATAAAACTAGGATTGGTTTATCAAATGGGTAATCTTGCAAGGGGTATCTTGCATAGGTAGGGTATCAGCTTGCACAATCACTAGTAGTATTTGGCTTGCTAAAGTAGAGTGTCTTGCAAGTTTTAGCTTGCCTTGTGCAGAGCAGTGGTTGAAGTTCTCCTCGGCTTCCTCTTCGTAGTATCCTCCTTCCTCCTCGTATCCTTGGTCGGTACTAGCGTCTATGAATAAATACGAGGTACACAATCACCAAACAATACTTAACTACTTGCAATCATCACACACAAGGGTCTTATAGATGATCTAACATCATCTCTAACCTTACAAGGTTAAGGCTTGGTTTAAATCTTTTTATTTTTAGAAAAGTAATTTCTACTCATTGAAAAACTACTTAAGATTTAATATTCTCCAAACTAAAAATGGGATCATGCTGACACATGTCATCACCACATATTGTAGTCCATGGGAATGTGATTTAAAGTGGTGTCACAATTTAATAAGGTTTTACCCTTTTATTTTAATTAATTAAAGTGACTAGAAACTTATGTAGCATTCTTTTATTACTTGAACAATATTTCTGCAAGTAAACCTCTATATTTTTATATATTCTGAAAGGTATGGTTAAATGTGATTTTTGAGAGTTGGAATCAACTCAAAAGCTATTATGGTTTAAATTTGAAAAATGTTTGAATGCAAAAAAGCTTCTGCCTTGTTATTTTTACTAAAGGTGATCTATAGATCAAAATGACTTGAATCCAACTGGCTTGGATTCAGCATTCACAGACATTTCCAACAAAATTAGTTTCATCCAATTTGGTGCACTGAATCGATCTGGGTTGATTTTTGAAGTTGGGTACAGAAGTGTGTTTGAATTGAAATAGAAAAAGGTTTAATTTGAATAACTGGGCTGCGCGGGAAATTCTAACGGGCCGGCCTGCTAAGCGCAGTGCTCTCGAGGGCTGCTTAAGTGGGTGTCCCCACTCGTCAGTGACACGGGGCTGGGAGAAGCGGTATGGGGCAACGTGGATCGTTCGATCTAGTTCTAATCCAATGGATGAGGGTCATCATCGACGCGAGACAGCTCCGGCGAGAATGAAACCTAGCGCGGCCAGTGAGGATCGCTGGGGGCTCACCATGGTACTGGCAAGGGTCGGCGAGGCGGGCGAACGACGAAGTCGATGACGGGGAACTCAGGGGTGGTCGCGACAGCTCCTGGGGCGGCTCCAATCACTGGCTCCTTTCTTCTCCGGCAGCGGCAGGCTCCAGTGAAATTCCAGCGAGGTGGTGCTCTCCTTGCTCTGGGAATGGTGTGGCACTATCAGTGAGGAGAGGGGAGTGAGATAGTGTGATGAATTCGTGCGGGGGTGGCCTCTATTTATAGTCGAGCGAGGGGACCGTCGGAGCGCACGGTGAGCTCGTCGGGGGCGACGTTACAGGCGGCTAAAGGCATGGGCACGGGTAGGGGACGGTGATGTGTCTCCTGGCGATGCTCAACGACATGGTCGCGAGCCATGGGGCGGTGCGGCTTGGTCTGGAACGGGCGGTGCTCTGCGCGGCAGAGGCGGCGTCTTCGACGACGGGCGGTGGCTGTATGGCACGGGGCGGCAAACGGGGA
The DNA here is from genome assembly GCA_023614405.1 of Avena insularis. Lineage (NCBI taxonomy): Eukaryota > Viridiplantae > Streptophyta > Magnoliopsida > Poales > Poaceae > Avena > Avena insularis. The sequence goes on along the minus strand of CM042687.1, from coordinate 234,412,001 downwards.
TGTCTGGCGGTCTCCTGGGTTGATGGCGATCGTGTATGCACGCAGCAAGGGCGGCTGTGATTCGGCGCTGGATGCTGGTCGAGGGTGGCGCTCTGGCGCATGCTCGGCATGGTCTGGGCGCGGCTTGTGCGTGTGGTCCAGGGCTTGGCAACGCTTGAGGCTGGGACAGTGAGTGGCGGTGGACGGTGGGCTGCCTCCTAGACAAGGTTGGCACGGCTAGTTCTTCCTCTAGCTTGCTGTCCACAATGGAGTGACATGGGTGTGCTCGGCTGTTCACCATTAATGGCAATGGCAAGCTCACAGGGGTGCTAGTGTTGGGATAATCTTTCTAGATGATCTACTGAGCTGTGTGTGAGCTAACTAGGGAACAAGTTAGGCCAAATTTACTGCACACTATAGTGTTTGAGGTTTTGTTTGATTTGTGTCTGCAACCTGTTTGATGAAATGGCCGCATGAAATCAAGTTTTGAATTTTGAAATGATTTTTGGTGGGTTTGCTAGATTGGTGCTGGTGAGTCTGTAGATGCTTGGGTTTTGAAAGTTGAGCTTGTTTGAGTGGGTTTTGAAAAAGTGGAATCTTGCCATATGAAGAAGATTCAATTTTGAAATGTCATTTAAACTATGCATTTGAAAGTTTCTGGATGATCACAAAGTGGGCCTTGATACTCTGTTATGGGTAAATTCAAGGGGTGCAAAGATCCAGAAAAGTTTCTGTTAGGTTCTGAAAGTTTGAGACAGCCAAAGTAGGCATGAGAGTTAAATTGGCCAAAATGACCATTCCCTTAATATATTTGTTTTGATTTACTTGTCTTTAGGAAAAGTGTGGGAAATGTTTTAGATGATGTTTGTTTCATCTAAGAAACATTTTACAAGCAATGGATCACACAAACAAAGTGGTTTTAAAGAAATTCAAAAACTATGCATACACATATGCATGCATTCATGGGTTTAGTTGGAAAAGTTTTTGTTAACCCTAATCTTGATAATTAGTGTTTGATGATCTAAGTTTGGTATTTTTGGGATGTTACAGAACCGGTCCGATCGCCGGCTGAGATCTAGGGAAGGAGTTGGGTTGAGCGCCGCCGCCTGAGGAGACGTGAACGCTTCGGCCGAAATACTACTTAGTTTCTCGAATCTCGATGCATTGCTTGAGTGATGTTTGGGCCACCTCTGGCTCTAGGCTGAACCTACCCATCCGATCTTTTTCTTTTTCTTCTCTTTTCTTTGTGAATTCCCGCGCAGAGAGTCGCGTGTCCCCTCGTGGAGAATTCATCTCCGACTTTTTTTTTGTTACGTAGAGCTTCATGTTCATGGTGTAGCGTAGACGATTGTCGAGAGCTTGATATTCATGACGTAGCATTTGAACAACTCTAATTGATTGCATGGTTTTTTTTAGCATCTTCCACTTCTTAATTTTCTGATCTTTGACATGTCATCACAATCTCATGATTTTGTTGGTGCTCGCTTGCACACATCGGTTCTTCTAATGCCTACCTTCTTTACTTTTATCTTTGACTAGTTAAGTGCCCGTGTGTTACCACGGTCTACTCGGAGTTTTGTTCTTACCATAGATATATACATAATACATAAAGTTTCACATGCAAAAAAACACATAGCCACATAGTATTACAATTTTTTTGACTTTGCTTAAAATGTAATTCAACAAAAAAGAAATTAGTTCGACATCATATGCTCATATGCATCAAAAGGAGCACTATGGAATAGGATACATGCTCTACTTTGTTCAAATTTAACGATGTTTGTGCAGTGATGGTGACCAATAGAAGTACTACACATGATTCCTAGCACAAATTCATATACAGGTGTGTCCTGGCCACAACATCTTCATAATTGGTTGTACTGAACACACCACATGCAACGCTTTCTCGGCTATAGTTGAATCTCTTAAGAGAGTTTGTTCCTGGTCCGATCCCGAATCCTCTCCACATGCACAACTTATTGGAGAAGTGATAGGGGAGGCACTCGGTGCATTCTTGTACATAGTAGCGGGTCTGTTCCCCATCCCGTTGTGTTGAGCGTGATGCCTAGGTTTGGCAATATGTCAAAGATAAGCGCACCACCTGAGCGTACGAGCAGTGTCTGGCAATAGTCCATTCTTTTTATTATATCGGCAAGGCAGCAACAATAGTATAGTACAAATGAGAAAATAAAATTATAGTATCCTGATTCGAAAAATATTAAGTTGATATGTTGTTCATCTTGTATTAGTGCTTCTAATTTGTAAATATGTTCTGTTAATGAAAGAAAAAGACAACTATTTTGTATTTCCTTACAAAAAGAGAGGAGAAATTGGACACCATGGTACCATGCCACTACAAAATTTTGCAACATTGAAAAATATCACTGACTGTGCGAAGGACATGTTGTGGCATGGTTCAAAATATCCCCTTACGAAAACATTGGTCCATATCTCAATGCTACATTACATTTTTAGTTTCCTTGACCAATAGCTAATCAATGAGATATGTCAGTAGAAACGTTAACAGAAGTTGATTCATTCTAAACTAAAAAGAGCCAAATATATCCAGATGCGGCACAATGTCGATGTAAACCTTGAGCGCCAAGAAGTTTTCAAAGAATGACTGGTCCAAACAAATTTAATGCCAAGAAGTTTTGCATATAGGGCAACATTAAAACTGACAATTGTGAATCTTAGTACGCAATGGTAGATGGTCACATGAGAGACGGAAAGACCAACAAAAGGTTGTTGAGCTCATGTTTAGTATCAACAACACATATAAGCAGGCTTGGCACTAAAGGACATTACTCAAAGGACCAAAGCTCTAAACCAACAACATACTAATAGATGTGGTACTCTGGCGATTGAAATAAACAAGTGTAATCGACAACTAAATTGTTTGAGTGATTAGGGCGAAAAAGAATGTGGCCCTAGATGCATCTGTAAAGAGTACTGTTTAACCAAGTATTTTTTGTATGTAAAAGTTTATGAAGTACTAAATTTAGTGAGAAGCCCAATAGGCAACAACAAACTTCTAGTCCTAAATTCAAAAACACCTTCATTGCTGGTTCTACACGGTCATCACTATACTGATAATAGATACTAAACTTGAGGTGTGATGGATATACGAATCTTTACTATTACCTTTTGACCCTGCTCAAGGTTGCATATGCTGGACTCTGCCGCGCATCTTGCAAGTGCCTCCGCAATGCTAGGATGTTCCCCTCGGGAACCACTGCCTCCACATGCAAGGTTGATCAATCAAACCCAAATAGCATGCAACAACATGAGTTGCAGACGCTGGACTCCGCCACTACCTTGCAAGCGACTTTGCGATGCTAGGATATTCCCCTATGGAACCACCGCCTCCACCTGCAACATCGATCAATCAGACCCAAATAGCACGTAGCATCAGCGTGGAGAACATATCGAGGAGTGGAGCAGACTAACGCTTTAGCAGTGGAAGAGGGCATGTCTGGTGCCGGCTAATCATCCGTGCTAACAATGACATACTGAATGATTCACAATTTACAATTATCTTATCATTTTAGTTGTTTTACATGAAGAGTTAGCATACAAGATGAAGCCTCATTTCCCGCAAAAAAAGATGAAGCCCTCAAACCAGAATTCTGCAATTTTTGTAGCTAAAAGAGAGTGAAGATGGTCTTGACATTGAACAGATCAACCAATTATGAGACTTCATTGTTCTCTTCCGCTTCAATACATGTTTCTCAGTTCTTTGATCTTTCTATAGTGTGGTCACTTTAATATTTGTTTATCTCTACTTAGGCCAATAACTTTCGATCTTTTTTGTAAACCAAACGTTGCAACCTTCATTTGTACAATTCCGCGTGCATGCTCACTCCTGTTATGGATGTGTGAAAGTTTAACAGGTATATATGTTTGTATATGCAGTATTTAATCTTGGCCTGCCGAGTAGCGAATAAAGTGCCCTTTGTTAATTGGTTGTTAGATCTATTTGTTACACCTTTCGATGCTGCTTCTTTTTTCTTTTTACATTGTATAGGTTCTGCATATTGTAAATATTATTGTTTTGAATTAAATTGTGGATCTGCCCACACAAACATGTTCCCTTCTTCCATCAATTTGTGCTCTTCTTTCTCTTATTTGCTTCATGCATTAGCAGTGTTTCGTTCTGTCATTCTTCTCACCGAACCTTTCTCTAAATTCATTTCTATCCTGATTCACACATGTAGATTTGAGTTTGTTGTTTTCTTTGTCAATTCAAGTTCTATGAAATTGGAAAAATCAAGTTCGGTTTAGTTCAATTTTCATGTTGCAGCTTCTGATGGTGCAGATCATAGGAGAAGGGGTATCTTAGCGGAGACGGTCATCTTTCGTACCATCTTCACAAGAAATTAGTGTGCCCTCAATATTCGTGAATGTTTTCGGGTTTACTCTTGGATGCTTATGTTCACAGCAAGCACCATTATTCGCATGGTCTTTTTTTAGAAAAACGCAAAGGACCTTTGTGTTTTATTTCATTGAATAGGTAGATTGTTTACATCCTCCTAGGAGGTGGTTACACGGAATACAAGAACGCTAGTGAACATGCCAAGTGGTTATGAGTACTACGCGAAGACCTCTAGCACGAGCAATGCGCACCACTATGCTTCAGAGATGATGTTTAATATGCTTCTTCCACATGTATCAAAAAAAATGCCAATGCAATGATATATTCGATTATGTACAGTGATGACCCACAAGAATAGGGGGTGTATCGTAGTACTTTCGATAAATAGGAGTGTCGATCCCAACGAGGAGCAGAAGGTGCTGAATAGTGGTATGGAGCAGGAAATCCCTGTGAATACTTAGCAAACGGATTTTTAGTGGTTTTCTAACAAGGCAACAAAACAAGGAGTAAGTAACAAAAGTAATGAACAAACAGAGCAAGTGGCCCAATCCTTTCTTAGCAAAGGACAAGCCGGTGGAAATACTTATAAGGACCAAACTTTCTCGAGGACACATGTGAATTCTGTCAAGTGCTTTCGCTTCAAATAGCTGAGTACTCTTCTTTGGTGTTCGTAAGTGTTGTGTGGGTAAACCTGTGCTAACATACCGACCTTACTTGGACTAATACATACTTGTCATCAAACCCCCTGCAAACATCTGTAACTACAGGAAAGTAATTAAGATATAAATCTAACCACAGCCTTAAAATCTGAGATCCTACGCTCCCTTGTGCAAAGGTGTCCTAATGGGGGTTCAGGTTTCTGTCACTCCGGCAACCCCACGATTAGTAGCCAAATACACAATGCATCCCCCTAGGCCCATAAATGGTGAAGTGTCATGTAGTCGACGTTCACATGACACCAGTAGAAGAATATAACCACAACTTAAATTCTAAACCATTGAATAATAACTCATCATAGATTCACTACTAACAACATGACTTCTCCCATGTCCTCAAGAACTAGACAAACTACTCACAAGACATCATATGGATCAAGATCAAAGATGATATGGTAATGGATAACAATCTGAACATAAACAATAATCTAATGGTTCCACTCACAAGCATCAACTACAATAGTAATCAACACCGGGAAAGTTTCCCCTAAGAACTAAAGAAATATCCAACACAATTGTTACAGCGGGACGGAGTGGTGATGATGGTGCTGGTGGAGATGATGATGATCCCGATGAAGCCTAGCTTGATGACGGTGTTGATGGTGATGGTCTCCCCTTTCCGGGAAGGAATTCCCTCGGTAGAAATTTGTCTGCCGGAGAGATCTTTCTCTATCGGTGTTTTTCCACCCCTAGAGGCGGCGGAAATCTATCTGCGGTCGCTCTCTAGGGATTAGGGTTTCATAGGGAAGATATAGGCGAAGGGGCGGAGTCGGAGGCCGGGCAGGTGGGCCACACCTACCCTAGGCGCGGGGTCAGGTGGGCCCGCGCCTAGGGGTTGTGGGCCACCTGAGGCCTATCTCCGTCCCTCCTTCTGGCTTCCTTCATCTTATGGTAAAATAATATGTTTCCATATTTTTCTGGTATTTTTCTGATCTTCATGAAATTGCACCGAAACGTCTTCTTTTCCATCAGAATCCAGACTCCGGCGGTCCATCCTCCAGGAATCATCGAACATGCATAAACAAATGAAAAACCATAAGTAATACCTCATAATAAGACAAATATCAATGAATAGAGGTAAATTATGATATAGAATGGTGATGCAAATTGGGCGTATCAACTCCCCCAAGCTTAGACTTCGCTTGTCCCCAAGCGAAAACTGAGCTCAGTAAACATGTCCACAGGTTTATGGAGTGAAGTGTCGATAAAAGAATACAAACAAGAAGCATCACACTTACCATTGCACAACTCATAGAAGAAAGCAACTCACCATTATATTACCAAGTACAACAGTCACAATAGAGATGCATAAAGATAAATAATAATTGGAATTGGCAAACTTGTTTTTGGTCAGAGAACACCTGGCAAACAGTTTCACAAAAGCTTTTTGTAGAAGTTTCAAAACAGGAGCACTCTTTGCTCAAAAAGGTTTTTCACAAGTGAAGGCTTTCAAAGTAATACTCAATAGATAAGAGTTTTGTGAAAACAAGGAAGATAAAGAACATGATTGAATAAATCACCATATGAATGCTTGAAACACAACAACTCAAATGCTTGCTGGAGATAGAGAGGAAGTAGATTTACTGACAATACTGGTAACTACGAGAAAGGTCCCTTCATAGAGGGTAGAAGGGTTTACAAGTCATAAAGAGCTTTCAAAATATTGTGATACTTACTAGCTTTGAGCCCTCATTGCCCCTATCATAAGCATCTTAAGATGATTAAGGTTAAAGTGAAAAAAATATGGAGTATATGCTTGACAAAATATAAGTTGGCAATCTCATGTCCCTTGAATACGAGGGCCACACCTCATGCATACTCAACTTTGAGCCCATGTAAGTTCTTGTCATTGTAAGTATTTGCATATCATTGAGAACCGCCAACGGGGTACCCCTTGCACATGTTACAGGAGCTTTCCCATAACCAAAATGACAAGGCAAGCAGACAATGAGCATCTTAGCTATCTTTTTATTTACCATATGCATAGCTTTTTATTGAGGATGCTTCATAGATGACTCACTATGGTGATGTTGCAAGTTTCCACCATGATTAAGCATGGTTTAGGCTAGCGGCCCAGGCGTTTCTCTAACACGGATACAAACTCCATGGACTTATAAGTTCCCTCTTTATTTCACACCGTTGACATCCATAGACAAAAGAGCAAAATATCAACTGTGTACAGAGAACAAGTGCAATGTTGAAAACGTTCCCCGTGACAGCACAGTTCTGCTAATCCCAACGTATAGATGCAAGCATATACAACTTCGATGTTCACAATGGTTCAAGTCTATTAGGGGCAAGTAAATAAAGTGTGCCATCAAGTTCGTGAGAGCTTTACTAACTAGTTTTCACATAAAAAATACTTTTTAATTTGAAAGGTAGATGAAGCTTGAGAATTTGCTTGGAATAGCAACAATGCTACTAGGTAGATATGGTGGACACAAATGGAAAAAGTTTTGGTTTTGAAGGATTTTGGAAACATGAGAAGTATGCCTTCTCAAAACAGGTTTTTGGCTAGCAAGGTTGGGTAGCAAGCAAGAGAGTTGAAAGAAACAAGCAAACACACAAGTATAAAGACAAACATGCAATATTCCTTGAAGACACAAAAGGATCTTAAATAAAGAATACTAAGCTTATGAGCCAACAAGAAAGAAGACAAATGATACAAAATACCTACAAGCTTTTTCTTTCTTTTTCTCTTTCATAGTAATGCTACTGACCAGAACTTGGTTTGCCAAAACCAATTTAGATCCACTTGATGATCCCAAAGTTGTGCCAATACTTATCAACAAGATCCATCATATAATAGAGATTGCAAACTAAAATAAGAAGTGCAAAAAGTAAAAGATGAGACTTCTCATTAATATTCCAATAAAGACACTCACACCAAGGGATACAAAGATAATCAACTAAAGGAGAGATACTTCCACATGCAAACCAAACTATAAGATAACCTCTCTACCACGGATATGAATCCACTAAAAAGGTAAAAGATAATGGTGGCGATACCGCGACACTCCCCCAAGCTTGGAACAAGCCAAGGGGATGCCAAACCTGATGACGAATTACTCCTTCGGTGGTGGTGTTATCTTGTCATCATATAACTTCCAAGGCAATGGTTCCCCATCCAAAAAGGATGTCCTTGTCTCCGCAATCCTGAAACTAGCAGCAGAGCTTATGCGATCAAATCTAGCCTCATACTCATAGTTTTGGTTATGTATGTCATAGAGCCGTGCTTGCAATTTTTTGGTGGTCTGACGAAGTGAAAAAATCTCTTCTCGGAGCTCATCTACTTCTCCCTCGTGCTTGGTGATGACTTCTAAACTTATCTTGTGAATAACATCCACTTCGCGTTCTGCCATCTTCTTGTACCTGAAAACTTCCTGTTCCAATGCTTCCATCCTGTCTTCCAGACTGCCTTCTCCTTTAGGGCCTTGAACTTATTTCATCTGTACCTTCCCCTCCTTGAGGATCAACTCTTTGGGATGAATCCTCAACTCATACATGTATGGATTGAGGATGTCCGCAGAGGAACCCTCCGTGGGTGATCCAGAGGAAGACATTGAGGCTCCAAGTCTGAGAATTTTCCTGACAGAAACATATTGAAATGAAAACACGACGAGAACACGGTGCAATAACCTCGGGGAACCCAGGGGGTTATATATTACGAAGTTTCAATGCATAAGGAAGGTTTTGACACGGAAACAAGGCAAAGATGGAGTTCGAGGGGGAACACCCCCCTCAGGCACGGCCAGGCTGGGCCCGCGCCTGGGGTGGGTGTGTCCACCCTGGGCTCCGTTTCCTCTTCAGTTTCGTCTCGTAACTTCCCTTATGTATTAAAAACATCAAAAATATAAAAAGATTGGGGTTTCACGAACCTTCTGTTTTCACCACTTTTACCTATCCAAGAATGAACTCTGCAGTTTCTGGTGTTTGCTTTCTGATAAATTCTTCTGGAGTCACCATTTGAATAACATCCACATCTTCACTGTAAGAATCTCTAGAAATATAATGTTTTAGTCTTTGACCATTAACCACCTGTGTTGTGTCATCCTTTAGAGAAGAAATTTTGATGGCACCTGAACGGTACACTTCCTTGATAACAAAAGGTCCTTCCCATTTGGAGAGTAGTTTCCCTGGAAAAAATCTGAGACGAGACCTATACAAAAGAACTTTCTCACCAACATGGAACTCCCTTTTTAGAATTCTCCTATCATGCCATCTTTTTACTTTTTCCTTATAGAGCCTAGCATTTTCGTAAGCTTCCCCTCTCCACTCATCTAGATTACTTAAATCGAGCAGTCTTTTCTCACCAGCAAGTCTAAAATCTCTATTCAACTCTTTCACTGCCCAATAAGCTTTGTGTTCTAATTCTAAAGGTAAGTGACAAGCTTTCCCATAGACCAATTTGTAAGGAGACATCCCCATAGGATTTTTATAAGCAGTTCTATAAGCCCACAAAGCGTCATTCAACTTTTTAGCCCAGTTTTTCCTAGACCTATTGACAGTCTTCTGCAAGATAGATTTAATTTCCCTATTGGAAAGTTCTACTTGCCCACTAGTTTGGGGGTGATAAGATGAAGCAATTCTGTGGTTTACATCATACTTAGCGAGAGTTTTTCTAAAACCCCCATGAAAAGAGTGAGAGCCTCCACCAGTCATGAGATATCTAGGAACACCGAACCTAGGAAAAATGACATCCTTAAGCATCTTCAAAGAGGTCTTACCATCAGTGCTGTTTGTAGGTATGGATTCTACCCACTTTGTAAGATAGTCAACGGCAACAAGAATATGAGTGTACCCTTTTGAAGGGGGAAAAGGACCCATAAAGTCAAATCCCCAACAATCAAAAGGTTCAATAACAAGAGAATAATTCATAGGCATTTCATTGCGTCTAGAGATGTTACCTACTCGTTGCCATTCGTCACATGATAAGACAAACTTCCTTGCATCTTTAAAATGTAGGACAATAAAATCTAGATTGTAAAACCTTTTGTGCAGTCCTATACCCAGCATGATGTCCTCCATAAGCACTGCCATGACATTTTCTCAATATCTCTTGTTGTTCAAATTCTGGAACACATCTTCGCATAATATCATCTACTCCTTCTTTATATAAGTGTGGGTCATCCCAAAAGTAATGCATTAGATCATAAAAGAATTTCCTTCTTTGCTGAGATGTAAAGGTTGGATGCAAATACTTGGAAACAATAAAGTTAGCATAATCAGTATACCAAGGATTACCCTTATTGCAGCTAACTGCTCATTTGGAAAACTATCATTAACATGCAAAGGGTCAAAAAAAATATTTTCCAAACGAGATAAATTATCAGCAACATGATTATCAACACCTTTCCTATCCACAATATGTAGATCAAACTCTTGCAAAAGAAACACCCACCTTATAAGCCTAGGCTTAGCGTCCTTCTTTGTCATAAGGTATTTAATAGCCGCATGATCAGTATGAATAGTAACCTTAGAATCAACAATATAAGGTCTAAACTTATCACAAGCAAAGATTACAGCTAAGAACTCTTTTTTAGTAGTAGCATAATTATTTTGAGAAGCATCCAGAGTCTTGCTAGCATAATGAATAACATTCAGCTTCTTGTCAACACGTTGTCCAAGGACATCACCCACATCAAAGTCACTAGCATCACACATGATTTCAAAAGGTAAACTCCAATTAGGTGGTTGGAAAATAGGAGCAGTTGTCAAAGCTTTTCTTCAAGGTTTCAAAAGCTTCCTTACAATCATCATCAAAAACAAAAGGCACATATTTTTGAAGAAGATTAGTAAGGGCTTTGAAATTTTGGAGAAATCTTTAATAAACCTCCTATAGAAACCAGCATGACCAAGAATACTACTAATACCTTTGATATCTCTAGGACAAGTCATCTTCTAAATTGCTTCAATTTTGGCTCTGTCAACTTCAATGCCTCTTTCAGAGATCTTGTGTCCAAGAACAATCCCTTCATTAACCATGAAATGGCATTTCTCCCAGTTAAGAACAAGGTTGGTTTCTTCACATCTCTGCAAAACTTTATCATGGTTGTGCAAACAGTTATCAAAAGAAGTTCCATAAATAGAAAAATCATCCATGAAAACCTCCACAATTTCTTCACAAAAACCATGAAAGATAGCAGACATACATCTCTGAAAGGTAGCAGGAGCATTACATAAACCAAAAGGCATACACCTATAAGCATAAGTACCATAAGGACAAGTGAAAGTGGTTTTATCTTGGTCCTGTGCTTTCACAGCAATTTGAGAAAACCCAGAATAACCATCAAGAAAGCAAAAAATGAGTCTTTTTGGATAACTTCTCAAGCATTTGATCAATAAAGGGCAAAGGATAATGATATTTCTTAGTAACTTTATTAATCTTTCTAAAATCAATGCACATTCTGTACCCAACCACTACTCTTTGGGGTATAAGCTCATTATCCTCATTAGGCACAACAGTTATTCCCCCTTTCTTGGGAACACAATGAACAGGGCTAGCCCATTGACTATCAGCAATAGGATAAATAATACCAGCATCAAGGAGTTTTAATACCTCATTTTTTACCACATCCTTCATCTTAGGATTTAGACGGCGTTGGCGCTCAACAACTGGTTTTGCATCAGGCTCAATATTAATAGCATGCTGACATATAGTAGGAGAAATTCCTTTTAAATCATCAAGAGTATAACCCATAGCTCCTCGGTGCTTCTTCAATACTTCCAATAACCTTTCTTCTTCCTTCCCTGAAAGTTTAGAACTAATAATAACAGGATATCTTTTCTTATCATCAAGATAAGCATATTTAAGATCATTAGGTAAAGGTTTTAATTCGAAAACAGGATCCCCTTTAGGTGGTAGTGTGGTACCCAAATATTCCACAGGTAGATTATGCTTAAGCTGTTCCGACTGACGAAGGAAAACTTCGTCAATCTCATTTCTTTCCTTCACGAAGACATCACTTTCATGGTCTTCCATGAACTGCTGCAAAGCATTGTTAGGAGCAAGAGAAATAGCAGACAGTTGTTCAACCCTGAAATCCTCATCGGGTAGTTCATTTTTATAAGGAGTTTTGGCAAATTTGGAAAAATTAAACTCATAAGATTCTCCAGCAAACTTAGTCAAAACTTTTTCCTTCCTACAATCTATGATAGCCCCACAAGTATTAAGGAAGGGTCTACCAAAGATAATAGGATAGGTTTTACTAGCTTCTTTACCAAGTACTAGAAAATCAGCAGGATATTTAATCTTACCACAAAGGACCTCCACATCTCTTACAATACCAATGGGGCAAACTTGCTCTCTATTATCAAGGTGAATAACCACATCGATGTCCTCAAGCTCACAAGGACCAATCTCATGCATAATTTCCCTGTAAAGCTCATAAAGAATAGCACTAGAACTAGCACCAATATCACATAAACCATAGTAGCTATGACTACCAATTTTAACAGAAAGCACAGGTACACTAGCTTTTCTAACTTTCTTAGGATGAGAAACAATATTAGTAGCGTCTTCACAGAAGACAATATGCTCATCCTCTATATTTCTAGTGACAAGATCTTTCACAATAGCTACCACGGGCTCAATATCAATAAGCTCATTGGACCCTACAGTTTTCTTTGCGCTTTTGCTAACCACATTAGCCATAATAGAATGCTCCCTTACCTTGGAAGGAAAAGGAGTTTTTTCTCAATATAAGGTTCAGGCAAAATAGAACCAACAGTACAAACCTCTGTACTAGCAGGAACATGGGTGACAGTGTCTTTATAAGGAGCGTGGTACTTGTCCCACTCTTTCTTGGGAAGTTCAATATAAGAGGCAAAGGCATTAAAACATTTTGCAAGAACTTGGGGATCAAGGCCAAACTCATTGCTAATATCACGGAAGTTATCAGTTCCCATAAAAGATTTAATGCATTCATAATCATAGTTTATACCTGACTTACTTCCTTTTGTCATTCTCCCAAGCTTCAATGTTATCTTGAATATGGTCTAAGAGATCCCATTTAGCTTCTTCCTTCATACGTGTGAATGATCCAGCACAACAAGCATCTAGTATATCTTTATCATGAAGAGAAATCCTAGCATAAAAGTTACTGAGAATAATATTGTTAGGGAGTTCATGAATAGGACATTTAAGCATTAGTAACTTCAATATCCCCCAAGCTTGAGTTGTACTTTCTCCATCACGAGGCCAAAAGTTATATATAAGATTTCTATCCTTATGAATTTCACTGGGAGGATAAAATTTAGAGTAAAAGAGAGATGCCATCTCCTCCCATTCCATGGATTGTCCATTCTTCAGCAGCTTCTACCATTCTTTAGCTCTCCCTTTCAAGGATATGGAGAGTAACTTCTTCTTCACATGTTCAGTTGTGATACCTGCACACTTAAACAACCCGCATAATTCATGGGTAAAAAGCAAGTGATCACCAGGATGGACAGTTCTATCCCCAAAATAATAATTATCCATAACACGATTAACAATACTTGTAGGTATCTTAAAAGGATCTATCTCAACAGGTGGTGGTTCATATACTACCCTAGCAGTGGTAGTAGTTTTCCCAAACAGAAAACCAAGTGGGTTATCCATAATGGAAACAAAGTAACAAGTAGTAACACGAGAAATACTCATAGTAAAAGTTTCCCTTACCAGTTCCACTCTTCAATAGCGCTTCACTCCCCGACAACGGCGCCATAAAATAGTCTTGATGACCCACAAGTATAGGGGGTGTATCATAGTACTCTCGATAAATAGGAGTGTCGATCCCAATGAGGAGCAGAAGGTCCTGAACAGTGGTATGGAGCAGGAAATCCCTGTGAATACTTAGCAAACGGATTTTTAGTGGTTTTCTGACAAGGCAATAAAATAAGGAGTAAGTAACAAAAGTAATGAACAAACGGAGCAAGTGTCCCAATCCTTTCTTAGCAAAGGACAAGCCGGTGGAAATACTTGTAAGGACCAAACGTTCTCGAGAACACATGGAAATTCTGTTAAGTGCTTTCGCTTCAAATAGATGAGTACTCTTCTTTGGTGTTCGTAAGTGTTGTGTGGGTGAACCTGTGCTAACATACCGACCTTACTTGGACTAATACATACTTGTGATTAAACCCCCTGCAAACATCCGTAACTACAAGAAAGTAATTAAGATATAAATCTAATCACAGCCTTAAACTCTGAGATCCTACGCTCCCTTATGCAAAGGTGTCCTAACGGGGGTTCAGGTTTCTGTCACTCCGGCAACCCCACAATTAGTAGCCAAATACAAAATGCATCCCCCTAGGCCCATAAATGGTGAAGTGTCATGTAGTCGACGTTCACATGACACCACTAGAAGAATATCACCACAACTTAAATACTAAACCATTGAATAATAACTCATCATAGATTCACTACTAACAACATGACTTCTCCCATGTCCTCAAGAACTAGACGAACTACTCACAAGATATCATATGGATCAAGATAAAATATATTATGGTAATGGATAACAATCTGAACATAAAAAATAATCCATTGGTTCCACTCACAAGCATCAACTACAATAGTAATCAACACCGGGAAAGTTTCCCCTAAGAACTAAAGCAATATCCAACACAATTGTTACAGCGGGACAGAGTGGTGATGATGGTGCTGGTGGAGATGATGGTGTGGATGATGATGATCCCGATGAAGCCTAGCTTGATGACGTTGTTGATGGCGACGGTCTCCCCTCTCCGGGAAGGAATTCCCCCGGCAAAAATCTGTCTGCCGGAGAGATCTTTCTCTCTCGGTGTTTTCCGCCCCCAGAGGCGGCGGAAATCTATCTGTGGTCGCTCTCTAGGGATTAGGCTTTCATAGGGAAGATATAGGCGAAGGGACGGAGTTGAAGGCCGGGCAGGTGGGCCACACCTGCCCTAGGCGCGGGATCAGGTGGGCTTGTTCCTAGGGGGTGTGGGCCTCCTGAGGCCCACCTCCGTCCCTCCTTCTGGATTCCTTCGTCTTCTGGTAAAATAACACGTTTCCATATTTTTCTGGTATTTTTATGATCTTCGCGAAATTGCACCGAAACGCCTTCTTTTCCATCAGAATCCAGACTCCGGCAGTCCATCCTCCAGAAATCATCCAACATGCATAAACAAATGAAAAGCCATAAGTAATATCTCATAATAAGACAAATATCAATGAATAGAGGTAAATTATGATATAGAATGGTGATGCAAATTGGGCGTATCATACAACAATTTCAATTTTAATTCGTACTCCAGGACGTTCCCCATTATATCCATCTCTATTTCGATTCAGACCCGACTCTAGACTCCTTATATGCACACAGCCACACACACAATTTAATGCATAGATGAAGATTTGAATTTACTTTCGTTTTCTACTCGATCCGTTGTGCAGCTATTTTTATAGCTGGTAAATTTATTACACCTGAGGTTGTAGGCTAATTATTTTGTTCTTGCCAGCTTCGGCCCAATATCAATGTGCAATGTCGATGCCTTAATGGAACTCCATGCACACAAGGCGTGCAATTCAAGTGAGTATTTGATAGTTGATACTTGATACACCTGAGCTGAATTTTATACTATGCTTAATTTATGTGACTTACCCCTTTCTCTTTGTTTTGGACAACATGTATCAGGTATGTTTTCATTTAATATACAGTTTGCGTTTTCAGAAATTTTGTATCGTGTTAATGGACATTATTTAGATATTTTAGAGCTAGGATCTCCCTAATAATTTGAATAGTTTTTGCTGCAGCTGCTATTTCACCGTTCAGGCTTGGAGTAGTGAAGTCTTCTGCCAGCTGATTTGAGCTTAGGTATAATTCTTCTCTTTTAAATGATGTTTAATTAGTTCAGGCTTTAGTTAGCCGAAAGAACAATATCGTGAGTGATCTATTATCCGTTGAGCTAAAAGAATGATATGGAGATGGACCTTTTGTTTCGAGCTACTCTTTTCTACCAGGTTTGCGTGAGCTATAAGAACAAGATACATGGGAGCCACTCTGAAGGCGAATGAATGCAGATTCAATTAGCATTTAGAACTATCCGTTTAGGACACCAGCTGAGTTGAAAAAATTACATTGGCTCTCGCTTTTCCTTCCTTTCGATAGTATGTTTCCTCCTGAAGTATAAATTGATGACCTGTTGATAAGTGAATGCAATGCCTTCTATTATAGAGTTGTAAAAATGATGGTGTATGAATGAACCTGCTTCACTTGAAAATATCAAATATGAACATGCTTAGGTTTTTTTTGCAACGTTAGTCCATTTTTTCTCCATCATTTTATCATTTTGATTAGTACTATATGTACATATCAGACGATGTTGGTTGAGTTCAAGTTCCAAGTGGAAACTTATAATTCAACTCATTAAAACTTTCTTAAAATAGGTAAATTGCTAACATCAATGATTTGGTTTTTTATGATTAGATATTAGATAAATGCCTATAGGAAATTTATTTAGATATTCCCAGAGCAACATGCGGGGAATCATCTAGTATATATAACAATTAACCATTCATCAATTGTACGAACATTGAAAAATTGACATAACATTGATACATGCTACAAACTTCAAAAGACATCTATTTATGAGGTGTATCATATTAAATAAGTGCATGTAGAAAAGGTTTGACTACACACCTGGACCTTATTTTGGCAAAGAACCCAGGGCTGTTGTGACGGCCAGCTTCAACCAACCGGCCTCCCAAGTCTTCATCGTGTGCCTATCCTAGAGATACTATCGGTTAGACAGAATCAGACATTTAACAAGGAAACTGATTGCAAAACAGAACTTCTACGTACTCCCTCCGTCTAGAAATATGTGACTTTGTTTTGTCGAGATTCAGATATATTTATACATTAAAAGGCGTCTAAATACATGTGAATCTAGAAAAATCCAAGTCACTTATTTCTAAACGGAGGGAGTATATTTTATCTTTAGTATTCTTCAATACAAAATCCACTCAATAGAAGGAAATAAATAAGCACCGAGGAGAAACGCTAAATGTGTGAGGCTTCCTGACGATTTGTTGCTGACTCGAGTCCTTCAGGTCCCGAGCTTCCCCTTGCGTTCTGGGCTCTGCAACAAAGATTGCTTCAGTGCCATGAAAGCAATTGATTCCTTACCTAGCTAGATTAATGTTTAACCTGTAGATATGCATACAAGCCATCATCGGATTGGTGTATGCGTCTCAAGCCTCGACACTCAAGCGTGCATGGCCAGTACCCGCGCTTCGCTCCGCTCCGCACCGCAGGCTGCATCGCCTCCTGCATCACGGGAAGAGCTTGTGTTGTGGTGGTGCAGCGACGAAGGAGGGGATACACGAGCAGCACCGGTGGAGGGACGGCTTGCCACCTTGGGGAAGGAATGGCAATCGGAGGTCAGAGTGCCGCCGCCTGAGGCTGCGTCGCCGCTGGATTCATTTCAACTGCGAGTAGAGTCGTGGGTGGGGATTCTAGGAGCATTTTTTGCCTGCTTTTTTTAGTTGTGGCCCTACTTTTTAGCGTGGCCTGGTTTCGATTGATTTTCTCCGCGCGCATGGGGAGTAGGGCAATTCTATGGCCAGCCGGTTTTCTAGCGAGCTTTTTTTTGCCGGACGGGTGCGAGGAGGCGGGTACGGGACCTGATTTCCATTTTTTTTCTCAGCGAGAGCGGGTGATTTGCGGGGTGGAGGTACTACGAGGTACAACCATATTGTCGTTCTTGCCTTTAAGGTATAGTAAAGATATCTTTATCCGAAAATAAGTAACTTGGATTTGTCTAAAGTCACATGTATCTAAACATGTTTTAGTACATACATATAAATCTAGACTAAGCTAAGTCACTTATTTTCGAACGAATGGAGTATGACGAATGTAGACATCTAGATGAAATCTTTAGTGGTTCTTTTCATCAGTCATTGTTTTCTCATTTTTTCTTCAGTTTCTTAACCTTTGCCTTTAGTTTTCATTTGTCTTTCTTTGGACGTTTTGTTCTCGCTTTCATCATGTAATTATTATATATTTTTTCACTTGTCATTCTTCATACTTCTTCTCGATCTTTGTTTGTTATTTCTTCGGTCCCCACTCCCTCTTTTCTCTGTTCTTGCTAACTCCTTTTCTAGTCTTTCATCGATTTCCTTGTTAACCAATAAGTTGGTAGAGGATTTGGATTTGTGAACATTCCTCTCATTAGAGTCTTGTTTTCCTCAATCCCCTTTTCCCATGTGTGTTTGTGCTAGGGTATTGTTCCTTATGTTTTTCTTATAGTGTACTATAGATTAAAATCCCCTCATGTGATTAGTTGCTTGTATTTTGTATTCTTGAATGCACTTTCCAATTGTTAACAACATTTTAGTTCTGAATTTTAATGAACCTGCATTTTGATTCTTTAGCTCAATGTTTTTGTGATAATTAGTGATATTTAAGTAAAAATGGGAGCCCTTCGTTCTTTGTTCTCTTTTGATCTTAGTTGTAGGGTGTGGGTTTGTTGAGCAGTGCGATTTATGGTTGACGTGGCCCGAGTATGAGCAGCAGGGGAGTGTATGATTCCCACGGTGCGAGCTCTATTTCTAACGAGGGTGGGCGGCCATGTTATATGGGTGTTATCGGCTGGTTGTTTTGTCACCGAGAGAGCGTGATGTAGTGGATTTGTCCCGTTATTTCTCATCATTTATCTTTTTTCCATGTCTATGTTATGTAGGTAATTTGTTCTAGAGAATAATGTAACACCCCTAGTTCTAATAATACTAATTAGGAATTGATTGTGTATCATGAGCATTCATGCATATTTTGTTAAGATAAAATGCATTAAAAAGGTTTGGAAAAAAATACAAACCCCTAAAAACCTACTTTGGTATTTTCCCTCTCTAAGTAATGCATTGGAAAATGCTACCAATGCTTCAACAAATAAGCCTACATGGACCTTTTAATATATTAAGGAGGGCCATGTGTATTTCAAAACATTTTGAACCTGTTTACCATTTTAAAGAATACAAAACAGATCCAGTTTAAAAATACAAATAGAAATTGATAAAATATAAAAGAGAAATGATTTCAGAGAAGGAAAAAAGAGCAGCAGCCACAGCAGGCCGGCCCATACTCTCCTCTCCTCTACCTACAGCTCAACCATGAAGCAGCGCACACTACCTGCAACCAGCCGCGGCCCAGCAACGGCTCAAGCCCGCGTACCCCTTCAGTTGTCTTCTTCCTCGTGACAGGAGAGCTGCTGCCTGGCAGCGCCTCCACCGCCCGATGTCGGCTGTGTTGCAATGCTGGCCATCGCCCCTAGGAAGCATGACAAGATCGGCCGTGTTTCCCTTGCTCTCCCAGTAACAGTCTTATCTTCTCTCGCCTCCTCTCACGGTTTTCCCCAATTCACCGAAACCCTAGTGCGTAGGTGTCGTCTGCCACCATCGTGATGCGCCTCCCCGTACCTCCCTGAGCACGCCACCGTGACCGCCTCGTCGTGTTGGACTACCTAGCCAAAGGAATCGGGTCGGGGTAGCCCCTACCGCCACCGACGATCTCAACCTTCTGAAGCTCATCGCCGGCGATGGCCGTCGCTGCCGAGCTCGCGCGCCTCCACCTACCCCTTCGCTAGACTCCTGGTGAGCACGCGATTCTTGTGGACCACTCCTCCCTCTCCCACTCGCCTTCTCCCATGCCCGCGCCGTGCATCCGCCGCCACCGCCGCTCGCCGCTCGCCGCCGTCACGTGCCCTGTTCCATCGACCAAACTTGAGCGGAGCCGCTACTTTATGGTTCGCCTCGGTGCGCTGATTCGATCGCACCCACGCACGCACCCTGGGGCGCTCGTAATCGACCAGTCCGAGCTTGATCTAGAGAGGCCCTCCATTGTTGACGTCAGCATGACCTCATGCTGATGTAGTAATCTGCCTCCTTTTCTTTTATTGTTTTGTAATTATTTTTTGGAAATTAATAAATACCATGTGGGCCAGTCTGTCATGTTTTTAATCTTTTTGGAAAATAATTTCTGAAATTGTTAAACTTGTGACATGTGGGCCCAAGTTGAAAAATAATTTTAATATTCCAAAAATGATTTAAAATGAATTAAAATTGGAGAAATTCATAACTAATTCATTTTAAGACGGAAAAATATGAATAATATATCAAAATGTTCAGAAAAATGAGAACTATCTAACTAAGCTATAATCATGCATTGTTCAACAACTTTCATGACAAGTATAATTAGAAGAACATAGTAACCCTCACATGTGATTCCGGAGTTTCCCCGAATTAGGGTTTATACCCCTCGAAACCCCGATTAAATGGTCGAGAATGCCTTAGGGTTACATTTCGATATAATTCAACTTGTCATATCATCATACTTGTTTGAGCATTGCATCGATGCCATGTGGTGATTGTTTCCCTTTCTTTTGGTGTTTGGTTCTCCGGTAGAATACGATATTGGAATCGAGATCGAGATCGAAGCCGAGATCAACACCGTCGAAGCTCGAAGACCAATACTTGACCAACTATAATCAAGTCAAGTACCAGGTGTCCGAAGATCTGCTTATTGGTTATCAACATGCAAAGGCAAGCGAAGTCCCACACATACATATGAATCCTACGCTTTCAAAGTAATCCTACCTGAAGCATGTTTTCTTTAAAGCCTATATTCCTTGGCCCACTGCTCCTATCATAACTAAGGTTTGGCTTGTGGTAGAGCTATTATCTCTATCGTGATTAGCCATACTTAGTTGTTAACGCTGGTCCATCTGGTTGATGAATCAGAGCTGCGAATGAACATAGTATGCCAGGGTGACGTGGTATGATCAGAGATGGAAGTTAAACATGCTAAGGCTTGTATGGGATGCAACGGTAGGTTGTGGTTTTTGCAGTCCCATACTTGCCACTACTAGGACCTGAGTTCTTTCCTATGGTCCAAGACGAGCGTACAGCCACACGGGGGACTGGAAACCCCCTCGACCAACTAACTTGCCTAGTAGATTCCATGAGTCACATATTTTGGGCTTTCCATTCAACATACGCATTCTGGTTCTTCCCGAAGGAGGTGCATTCATAACAGGTAGGTAAGCGTGGCCGGGAACAAGAGATGCCCGGCATCCGTAATATTGAACCCCGCACACATCATTAGGGACCGGCTTCGGGACTCGACCCGTTATGCGGCATCTCCCTAGTGCATGACTCATGGTCTCGGCGAAGCAAGGTAAAGGTCGTGGTCAAACACTCACTGTCGGCCTTCCAAGGAAGAGGGCTAATAATGTTGGCATTAAGAATCGGTTGGTACGTGTGGGTAAAGTTGTACACCCCTGCAGGGTTAAATCTTTCCGAAAATCCGTGTCCACGGTTATGGAAGAACTTGGAGACCATATTCTAAGATCATAGAGAACTAGAACCTAATCGTAAAACTTGGCAGATCAATGTGTGCTTAAGGATGCTTCCTCATGGGTACGAGGGGGTGATCCTAGATAGGTTCAGATGATGATGATTCGGTGGATATCCAAAGATGATCAAAGCTAGTGATACCGCTCTCTTATCCCCTTTTAAAATATTCTTATTAGTCGAGATTCTTCTCCCTCTTGTCTTACAAAACAAAGATGGATTTATGCAAAATAACTCCATCAGCCATAAGTCTTGCGGAGTACACCCTATACTCACCCTTGCTTCGTTGATACTTTTGTAGCATATTAAGTGTTACCATAGAAGATGAGTTCTTCACGGCATCGACATCGACGAGTAGTTTGGAGTGCCCAGCCGGCAGTCTGGGATCTATGGATTGGACGTCATCGTTATGCTTCAGGACTCTTAGGCCATTTTTTAAGTTTGCTATACTTAATAGCATAATTTGCCTTCCGTTGTTTGATGTTTGTGGTCAGTGACCTCTGCTTGTAATATTTTGGTTCTCTGCTCAGTTATGAGCTCGCTGTAATAATTTTTGTGTCGTAGGGTCACTGTTGTGTTATCAGTTCTCCCTCTATACGCTTTCGAGATTTAGGTTAGGCTTATATCAGACGGAGGTCTGGGATTTGTCTAGCCCTAATCCCGGGAGTGTCATAGGTTTTTGATATCAGAGCAGTACCGACGTAGTAAACCCTTTCTACTGGTCGATGTTGAGTCTAGTGTTTGTGAAAACTATTTTCAAAGATGAAAATTATGTTCGAAAACTCTGGTATGCTTCTTTTTATCCTTTTCCAGTTTCGCTCTAGCTCTAGGTTACCTTATCTTGTGTTGATTTGGAAAAGTTTTGCTATCTCGTCTGTTTCTTCAAAGCTTAGGTGCCTTTTTAGGTATGTCGGTTCTCAACCAGTTGACCTAGTGTTAAGTTCCTCAGAGTCTGGTGTGTGTTCCTTGTTTCCCTTTGTTCTGTTCCTTCTGAGAGATTTCTTTCTATCATAATCTCTCTATTTTAAGGGTCCACAACCTCATTTTGATGGTTCCTCAATGTTCCGTTCTAGGCTTTGAGGTTTCCTTTCGCTCATGTGCCTCCTTTCTATTTGTTTGGATACTTCAGAAGTCATTCCTTCTCCTGGAAGCTACCTCGTGATTACTATCTTTTAGTGTACGCTTTGTCACTCAAATAGTAGTTATTCCTTTCTCTGGGTTTTAACCCTTGGACTTGAACCTAAGATCCCCGATTGTGCTGGATTCTGGTGTTGTGAATCTTGTACATGACGCTGATCTTTAACTCAAGATCCATTATTGGCCCCTGATGTTAATGATCACACATTATTTCATGATGGCTAGTACCCTCTAGTATAGCCTTCCAGCTTGTGGATATTGTCGCTATTGAACAGTGACGATAAAGGACTTCCCCTACGACTAGCTATGGAAGATGTTCTTTAATGGAACCAAATAGATCACGACAAGAGTGCTCCTTGTGAGTCCCACTTCTATACTCGTGACTCTGCCACACCTTACCCTTCTTTGCATTGGTTTCTAGAAGATGGATAATCTATGCATCCACATCTCAGGATTCTATTCTGAGCATGTTCCTTTCTCCTTGTTGTTTTCCGACCTTTGTATACCAGTTGGTAGCCAAGTAGTAAATGTGCATTGATATCTTCCGATGCAAGATACTCTTATGGTTTGTCATGATAAACCATTTCGGGTTGTCAGGAGAAACAAACTCCAGTACCTTGTCATTTCTAGGACCAGGTCAAAGTGTTGTAATCCGCGGATCAATAAGTGTTGATTAGCTTATGATCTGTTCTACCTTAAAGTATCACACTCTTTTATACTAAGAGGTCGTGCTAAGTTTCATGACCCTCTTAATGAATTTATGCTCTTACACATATTACCCACCCTTCCTCTGAGTTTTTGCGCTCAGGAATGATGCGTATGCGTATTGATGTGGCCATCTAAGATTCTTAGCAATTCTCATTGCTTTGAACTCTAAGGACATTTGTGCCATTCTTAGCGTGATTGTTTAACCCTATCACTAAGCGAAGTTTGATTGTACTATCAAGTCCGTTATTCTGGTGCACTCTCCTCAGTCAAAGAGTTAGGTTCATACCGAAGCTCTGAGACTATGTCTTCTTGCCTTACCACGCAATTTTCCCTCTCGAACTAAGTGACATATCGGTGGTCCGTGATATTCTGGATGTCTTCTAGAAGTATCGCCACATTGCCACATGACCGTGTTGTCAAGTTCTTGAGCAAGCAAGTTCTCTGAACTGCCTTTTCTCCAAGGATCTGTACTAGATACCCCTGAGCTAGTAGGTTGAGCTTAAACAACAACTTGGAGAGTTGTAAGACAAAAGTTCTCTTCAACTTTGTTCCTTCTCAAGGGATGTCTAGTTGGTTCGTATTGAAGCAAGATAGTATGTCCTTTGTGGATATGATATATTTTCATGCCTTTGATTTGATCTGGGAAATCGTCAAATCAAAATCAGTTCCAAGGACTATCTTGGTGGTGTATCCATTTGTGATGTCTTACCTAAGTGCATATTCATGTCCTCTGGCCTGACCAACGTCTATGCCTTGTTCATACAACATGTGACTCCATCATCTTGGAGTGAATAGATAAGTTTGTTATTGAGCCCATCGATGACATTCTCAACTTCTCCATGTTATATCAGACTCATATAGAATAGTTGGCATTAATGTTGGAAACTTTTGAGAACCGTCTCTGTGCTATCTCGAAGCATGATCTGGATGTCAGAAGTGACTTTCTCTAGTTCACGTGCAAATGTTGAAGGTTGTCGCCGTGGATTCGAGTAGATTTATCTTTGTTTCTTTAGGGATCATTCCAAGTCAGTTAAGCATGTGTGAAGTATTCTTGATATGGTAGGTTATTACCTTCACATGTCGAGAATATTCTCCAAGCATCTTAAGCCACTAACTGATTTGTCATGGAAGAAAAGAAGTACTTAAAACTTCGATATCCTCCTAAATGTTTCCTAAACAGGATTCAATTGTGTTTCATTGCAAACAATTCATGTAGATGCAATTATCTTTTGATAACTTGCTATCACATGGGTTCCGCAATCTAGCTCATCTTTTGGAGCTTGACATTGAAGTCCATGTCTTGAGAATCTAGTGACTTTACCTTCATGGTAAATGTTGCACCCTTTCTATTCGGACATGTTGAGTCTGAAGTATCTCTATACTTAATAAAAGCTGAATCTCAAGCAGCAATAATGATTGGTGTTCCTCAAGGTTATGACGTAGGTCTATTGTAACTCTGGCAAGATGTATGTAATGGTTGGCACAATCAGTCGGAAGATCTATCGCCACATTCCTTGAATCATCAATAACAACCACTCTTCATGAGGCTTCTTCTATGATTTATTATACGAGTTGTGCTTATGGTGTACTTTGTATCTGAAGTTCGGCCTTTACTTGATGACTGGTTAAAGGCCCGTCATTAGCCTGCTATCGGTGTTTCAAACATCAAGGAGAACATTTAAAGTAGTGTTGCTAAATGTCCTTCGGTTGATCCTCCAGGCACTCTTATGATGGCAAACATCTTGTTATGCCAAGTACTTGAATTTTGAGAATGAAGTTTCTTTCTTCTCGTGTCATCAGGAATCTTCTAAACTATTCATCTTGGTGGTGTGAAGTGATATCACTATCTTCGTCAAAGATGTGGATAAGCTTGGATGAATAAAGAGTTCCTTCCTCTCTGTCTACACATGTTTGAAGAGCGACTATTTGTTAATCAACGGTTTCTCTAACACATGTTTCTTGTGATTCTTGTGAGTCCCCTCCACCAAAACACCTTTATTTCTTAACCTTCTGTTGATTGAAAGAATGACCCTTTTGTGTCAAAAGTAGTTCAACAGCTTGGTTTTGTTGGTATCCATCTCTTCCACCTGTAAAGCTCTACTTAAGCTGTTTGGTAGAGGTTTACCTATCGAAGTCTGCGTTCTTTATCTATTCTGTTGAAAGTATCCTTCCCTCAGAAGTTTACCCTCTTCTGCAAACTCCATGGTCTCAATCCTTATGAAGACCAGTTATCTGTCACCTCGAAAACTTTCTCCTTTTGTTTCCTCTGTTACCTTGACGTGTTTCATGTTTGTTGGCTCTAGAGATGTTTGTGAAACATCTATCCATGAGTTGACCATGAGATAGTAAGTTCGTGGTTCTGTTTCATCCCCTCTATTTCTTAGTGTGAGCAACCACCTCGAAGATTATGAAGCGCTTCGTCCACTCATCATGGTGGCATGGATCAACCTCTTCGAGAAGATTCTCAAAGTTTAGTGTGACCCTGTTCCATCTATCTTCCTACCTAGGAATCTCGGGGCGAGATTCTTTTAAGGGGGATAGAACTGTAACACCCCTAGTTCTAATAATAATAATTAGGAATTGATTGTGCATCATGAGCATTCATGCATATTTTGTTGAGAGAAAATGCATTGAAAAAGGTTTGGAAAAAAATACAAACCCCTAAAAACCTACTTTGGTATTTTCCCTCTCTAAGTAATGCATTGGGAAATGCTACCAATGCTTCAAAAAATAAGCCTACATGGACTTTTTAATATATTAAGGAGGGCCATGTGTATTTCAAAATATTTTGAACCTGTTTACCATTTTAAAGAATACAAAACATATCTAGTTTGAAAATACAAATAGAAATTGATAAAATATAAAAGAGAAAAGATTTTAGAGAAGGAAAAAAGAGCAGCAGCCATAGCAGGCCGGCCCATACTCTCCTCTCCTCTACCTACATCTCAACCATACAGCAGCGCACACTACCCGCATCCAGCCGCGGTCCAGCAACGGCCCAAGCCCGCGTACCCCTTCAGTTGCCTTCTTCCTCGCGACAGGAGAGCTGCTGCCTGGCAGCGCCTCCGCCACCCGATGCCGGCTGTGTTGCGATGCTCGCCACCGCCCCTGGGCAGCATGATAAGATCAGTCGCGTTTCCCTCTCTCTCCCAGTACCAGTCTTATCTTCTCTTGCCCCTCTCGCGGTTTTCCCCAATTCATCGAAACCCTAGCGTGCAGGTACCGTCTGCCACCGTTGTGATGCACCTCCCAGTACCTCCCTGAGCACGGCACCGTGACCGCCTCGTCGTGGTGGACTACCTAGCCAAAGGAATCGGGTCGAGGCAACCCCTACCGCCACCGACGATCTCGACCTTCTGAAGCTCATCGCCGGTGATTGCCGTCGCTGCCGAGCTCGCCCACCTCCACCTACCCCTTCGCTAGACTCCTGGTGAGCACGCGATTCTTGTGGACCAATCCTCCCTCTCCCACTCGCCTTCTCCCATGCCCGCGCCGTGCATCCGCCGCCACCACCGCTCGCCGCCGTCACGTGCCCTGTTCCGTCGACCAAACTTGAGCGGAGCCGCTACTTTATGGTTCGCCTCGGTGCGCTGATTCAAACGCACCCACGCACGCACCCTGGGGCGCTCGTAATCGACCAGTCCGAGCTTGATCTGGAGAGGCTCTCCATTGTTAACGTCAGCATGACCTCATGCTGATGCAGTAATCTGCCTCTTTTCTTTTATTGTTTTGTAATTATTTTCTGGAAATTAATAAATACCCCGTGGGACCAGTATGTCAGGTTTTTAATCTTTTTGGAAAATAATTTCTGAAATTGTTAAACTTATGACATGTGGGCCCAAGTTGAAAAATAATTTTAATATTCCAAAAATGATTTAAAATAAATTAAAATTGGAGAAATTCATAACTAATTTATTTTAAGACAGAAAAATATGAATAATATATCAAAATATTCAGAAAAATGAGAACTATCTAACTAAGCTATAATCATGCATTGTTCAAAAACTCTCATGACAAGTATAATTAGAAGAACATAGTAACCCTCATAGGTGATTCCGGAGTTTCCCCAAATTAGGGTTTATACCCCTCGGAACGCCGATTAAAAGGCCGAGCATGCCTTAGGGTTACATTTTGATACAATTCAACTTGTCATATCATCATACTTGTTTGAGCATTGCATCTATGCCATGTGGTGACTGTTTCCCTTTCTTTCCGGTGTTTGGTTCTTCTCCGGTAGAATACGATATCGGAATCGAGATCGAGATCGTGATCGAAGCCGAGATCAACATCGTCGAAGCTCGAAGACCAATACTTGACCAACTATAATCAAGTCAAGTACCAGGTGTCTGAAGATCTGATTATTGGTTATCAATAGGCAAAGGCAAGCGAAGTCCCACACATACATATGAATCCTATGCTTTCAAAGTTTTTCATTCTTGCCATGTGCATGCGATTCTAAAGTCTTTTATCGATAGATAGAGTAATCCTACCTGATGCATGTTTCCTTTGAAGCCTATATTCCCTGGCCCACTCCTCCTAGCATAACTAAGGTTTGGCTTGTGAAGCGTTGCTAGAGCTATTATCTCTATCGTGCTTAGCCATGCTTAGTTGTTAACGCTGGTCCATCTGGTTGATGAATCAGAGCTGCAAATGAAGATAGTATGCCAGGGTGACGTGGTATGATCAGAGATGGAAGTTAAGCATGCTAAGGCTTGTATGGGAGGCCACGGTGGGTTGTGGTTTTTGCAGTCCCATACTTGCCACTACTAGGACCTGAGTTCTTGCCTATGGTCCAAGACGAGCGTATATCCACACGGCGGCCTGGAAACCCCCTTGACCAACTAACTTGCCTAGTAGATTCCATGAGTCATATAGTTTGGGCTTTCCATTAGACATACGCATTCTGGTTCTTGCCGAAGGAGGCGAAGGAGGTGCATTCATAACAGGTAGGTAAGCGTGGCCAGGGAACAAGAGATGCCTGGCATCCGTAATCTTGAACCCCGCACACATCATTAGGGACCGGCTTCGGGACTCAACCCGTTACATCGGCATCTACCTAGTGCGTGGCTCATGGTCTCGGCGAAGCAAGGTAAAGGTCGTGGTCAACCACTCTCTGCCGGCCTTCCAAGGAAGAGGGCTAATAACATTGGCATTAAGAATCAGTTGGTACGTGTGGGTAAAGTTGTACACCCCTGCAGGGTTAAATCTTTTCGAAAAGCCGTGTCCACGGTTATGGACGAACTTGGAGACCAGATTCTAAGATCATAGAGAACTAGAACCTAATCGTAAACTTGGCAGATCAATGTGTGCTTAAGGATGCTTCCTCATGGGTACGAGGGGGTGATCCTAGATAGGTTCAGATGATGATGATTCGGTGGATATCAAAAGATGATCAAAGCTAGTTATACCGCTCTCTTATCCCTTTTTAAAATATTCTTATTAGTCGAGATTCTTCTCCCTCTTGTCTTACAAAACAAAGATGGCTTTATACAAAATAACTCCACCTGCCATAAGTCTTGCGGAGTACACCCTATATTCACCCTTTCTTCGTTGATACTTTTGTAGCATATTAAGTGTTACCACAGAAGATGAGTTCTTCACGGCATCGACATCGACGAGTAGTTTGGAGTTCCAAGCCAGCAGTCTGGGATCTATGGATTGAACGTCATCGTTATGCTTCAGGCTTGTTAGGCCATTTGTTAAGTTTGCTATACTTAATAGCATAATTTGCCTTCCGTTGTTTGATGTTTATGGCCAGTGACCTCTGCTTGTAATATTTTGGTTTTCTGTTCAGTTATGAGCTCATTGTAATAATTTTTGTATCATAGGGTCACTGTTGTGTTATCAATTCTTCCTCTGTACGCTTTTGAGATTTAGGTTAGGCTTATATCAGACGGAGGTCTGGGATTTGTCTAGCCCTAATCCCGGGGGTGTCACAAATAATTTGAGGGCTTTTGCGTAGCACCAAGCAAGAACTTGGCAAAGATGTCATGCAACATCTAAATCTTAGTATTCATTCTGGTTTTAGGTTTACATCATTTTCTAGAGTTTGGTGTTCATGATGTAATGTTCGGACTACTCTAATTTATTACATGTTTTTTATACTTCTCCCATTGTTTATTTTTCTAATTTTTGGTATGTCGTCACAATCAAATGATTTTGTTGGTGCTCGCTTGCATGCATGGGTTCTTCTAGTGCCTACCTTCTTTATTTTTGCTATATGTCATAAATGAATCCAACTAGAGGAAATCATTAGTGGATCTATCTTGTCATGAGTCATTTTTTCTCATTTTATCGGTCTCTTAACCGTTTAGTCTTTAGTTTTTATTCTATTGAATTCTTTCAAGACATTGGTTTCTCATTCTCATCATTTAATTATTTTAATTTTTTCCACATTCATTCGTCATACTATTTTTTTTATCTTTGTTTGTTCTTTCTTTGGTCTCCACTCCCTCTCTTCCTAGTTCTTGGTAACTCTTTTTATAGCCTTTTTCTTCGGTTCTCGGTTACTTGTTTACTCATTTTTAGTATTTCCTTCTTATTTTCATTTTTTCATTCAACTATTTTATCTCATTGCTACAGTCTTATCATTTTTGTGGTTATATCCATCCTTCTTTATCTATTTATCTGATTTCTTATTTACTCATTCTCTACTCTTTCTTCTACTCTTAGTCTTTAATCTTTCTCATTTTAGCAATTATGTTCTGCTTTCTCACTCGTTCAGTACTCCTCTTTCTTCTTTCCTTTCATCATTATTCTCATCGGTCCTTCTTTCTTCATTGTTTACTCGGTTTCCTTCTCTAATTCAATCGGACATTTTTTTCTCTTGTCATTCAAGCTAAATAGGATTTTTTTCATGTGGATTTTCCTTCAGGATTCTCCGTTGTTTAGTCCCCTTTTCTTCATATTTAATCCTTTTCCCGTCTCTTCATTTTTCGGTCTAATCCCTTAGTTAATCCTTTTGCGTTTTTTTTGGTATCTCTTCTTTATTTTCATTTTTTCAACTCAATTATTTCTTGTTTTCCCACTACTTCAGTCTTATCATTTTTAGTTATATTCTTTCTCAATCATCATTCTTTATCATTTTTTCCCTTTCCTTCTTTCCTCATTCTATGCTCTTTCTTCTTTCCTCGGTCATCCATTTTTATTTTATCAGTTATCTTTTTCTTTCTCACTCATGTAATTCTCTTTATGCTTTCCTCTTTCTTCTTTACTCTTTTCATAATTGGCATCCGTCTTTTTCTCTTTAGTTTCCAGTGTAGCCCCTTAGTCAGTATTTCTTTAGTTTTCAGTCATTTTCCTTCGGTAACTCTCTCTACACGACTCTCTCGTTCTACATGTTTGTGTCAACCACGAATCTCTTTTTCTTTAGTATCTATCTTGTCTATAACTATTTTCTTCAATTTCTAGTCCGACTTGACAATAGTTGATTTTGCTAGAAGTGTGGGTAATTTGTCCTTCGAATTCTTATCCAAAGTATTAGTAAAGCATGGAAAAAATGGATCAAAACATGTTCAAGAGGTATTTATTTTTTTGACAGCAAACATCAATTTATATTGAAAGCAAGAGTCCGCCTTTACATAAAGCGAAAAGAAAATAAACATTCCATCCAGAAAAGAAAGTCTAACAACTGGCACCCGACATATAGAAGCACATGCATCCAGATGGCGTCGCCATTATTGACCAAACGCATTAAGAAAAGACTATTCAGCCACGAGATCGAATCACTCCGGTCGGCTACTCCGTGTCCATGTGGTCGACGACGAACTTCCTGACGAGCCGTACGAGCTCGTCGGTGTGCTCCGACCAAGGGTCCACCGCGAAGAAATCGTGCTGTTCGTCGGCGAACTCCACGAGCTCCACTTCCTTCCCCCACTCCTCTTTCATCCGCCTCACGTAGTGCGCGTTCCGGTCACGGAGGATGTCGTGCTCCGCCGCGACGACTAGCATGGGGCCCATCGCCACGGCCTCCAGCCCCGGGGCCTCCGGCCCAGCAGGGTTGATCGCCGGGTAGTCCCTCGTCGCGCCGTCGGGGAGGATGAGCCGGGCGTACATGTCGCTCATCTCGGTGGTTAGAAAGGCGTCGGGCAGGCACTCCAGCTCGGCGCGCGTGCGGGTCTCGCCGGCCATGGCTGGCATGAGGAGGACGTACCCGCGAAGCCGGACCGTCGGGCCGAGGCCCGTCTTGCCGAACCTGGCCGCGACGTGATGGGTGATATTTCCGCCGGCCGAGTCGCCGGCGACGAACACGCGGGACAAGTCGACGGCGCTGGCGAGCCAGGGGTCCGAGGCGGCGGTCGAGCGGAGCCAGGACATGGCCTTGGCGCCGTCCTCCTGCGCCGCGGGGAGACGGTGCTCCGGCGCGAGGCGGTAGTCGAAGGAGAGCACGACGGCGGGGAGCTCCGAGGCGAGGCGGAGGCACCAGGCGTGGAAGCAAGGCCAGCGGCCGGAGCCGATGCAGAAGCCGCCGCCGTGGAAGTAGGCCAGGACGGGGAGCCGCGCGTCGTTGGCCGCGCCCAGGTGCCGCGGCTTGTAGAGCCGCGCGTTGAGGCCGTGCTCCGGGTCGTACGTGACGTCCCTCCACTCCACGCCAAGGTCACCGTCGGGGATGCCCATCAGGAATACCGCCGCCGGCTCCGCGCTGCGCCGTATCGTGCCATCGCTCATCAGCTGTACTGCGCCCCGGCAGTCCTCGACCACGTAGGGTAGCTGCTGCGACATTGTTGTCCTTCGCTAGCTCGATCGTACTGCCTGAAGTTAATGCAAGCTAAATGAAAGTGGACAAGTGAATAATGGAGTGCCTGAATGGTCACCAGTGTGTGCTTAATGGAATATAAATACAGAAAAAAAGAACTACTCTAGTAGATGGGTTTCCGCGTCCGCCGCGCGGGGAGGGAATATCACTTTGCACCACTTCTCACGGGGCGGCTATCCTTGCACAGAACCACAATTTAAGTTTTGTTTTAGACAAAATATTACCTTTTGATGTAATTGTTTGCACAGTTTACACTAATACTCTCGAAAATATGAGACGTTTTAGCTTTTGTGAAATAAATATATCTAGACACACTTTATGTTTAAATTCACTTTTTTGTGTGTGAAATTTCACCGATCTATTAATAATCATCAACATCAGTACAAATGATTCTAAAAGTAATACAAATTACAAATAGGTCATTGGACCACCTAGTAGCGACTATAAACACTAGCATGAGTCGAAGGCGCACCATCGTCCCCGCCCCTTCATCACCGGAGTCAGACAAAGCTTTACGTAGTAGAGCTTGTTAGACTGACGGGAAGTCGTCGTGCTAAGGCCCCAAAGGACCAGC
This sequence comes from Avena insularis, assembly GCA_023614405.1. Lineage (NCBI taxonomy): Eukaryota > Viridiplantae > Streptophyta > Magnoliopsida > Poales > Poaceae > Avena > Avena insularis. Next base: position 234,379,412 of record CM042687.1, on the reverse strand, counting down.
GCACTATAGCAGCAACCATCGCCGAAGATGACAAACGTAGATCGGAAGAGACTGACCTCAAACGACACCGTCCAATACGAAGAACGACCGAATCCCAAGAAATCCGTCGGACACACGATTCCACACGCCCCAAAAAACGTTTAGATATATTTTCTTCACAAAAGTTAAAGCATGTTATTGAAACGGAGGGAGTATCTATTAACAACTCTATAATGGGTGAGAATTGAATAATAGAGTGCCTAGTGTGTAGCTAATGGAACAAAAATAGAAAAAGAAAGCTTGAGGGATTCCGCGTTGGCCCCGCAGTCGCTTCCACCTCTAAGGACATCCACTATATTGGCAATAAGGCTATGCATAAGCAAAAAATAGTCAATAAGGAGTTTCACATACATAGCGAAGGCTATCAATAAGCTATCCATAAGCTCAAAACCTTAAGGGTGACCTACAAGCTTGTGGGTTGTTCATAAGCAATAGAATATTATTTTAGTTTCTCCCCTCTCTTGCATGTGTGCAACTTTATCTGACACGTGGGACTAGCTTGTAGACAAGTTCAAATAGATACATTGTAATGTAATCAATAAGCTTATGGTGTGATATGTGGGTCCCAGCTTATGGACAAGTTCTTCCATATACATAGGTGATGCCCTAAGGCCTTTCACAATAGCGTGTTTCTTAGCACGTATTCATAGTAATAGTTAAAACTTAAGAAACAACAATGACAATGCATTGTTTCTTAGATGGTGTTTCTTAGTGGTCTTGCATTTAATAATTTTAGTCTCATGCATGTGTGTGATTGGCCTAGCCAAGTTTTTTGTCTATGATACCGTGCAAGGGGTGTAGCTTAGCTAAGATACAACAACATTTTTTTTCAATAAATCACTACGGGAAAATTCGGCGCTGCCGTGCACTGAACCTTTGCCGTGTGCTAATGCACGGCAAAGATGTCTTTGCCATGTAATCAAATTGCACGACGCACGGCAAAGAAGTGTCGCACGGCGGCACGGTCCAGGATACACGGCAGAGAAACCCCTCACGGCAAAGCTCAGAAATAACACACGACAAAGAAACTGTGCACGGCAAAGGCCAAAAAACCACACGGCAAAGAAATCGCACGGCACACCATCTCATGGGACCCACCGTTTCGGCGCAGTTCACGGGCCGTGCTAACGGCAGCGCTTTGCTGTGTGCCTCACCGTCACACACGGCAAAGTTTTGAATTCTAAATTGTTTTTTCCGCGCAAAATATTCCCGCCATTTATTTTATTCAACGCGCGAAATATTCCCGCTCGGGTAATTCAACGAGGGACGTTCTTTGCCGTGCACCCTACACGGCAAAGGCTCCTTTGCCGTGCGCTGTGCACGGCAAAGCCTGTTTGTCCCTATTTTCCCCCTTTTTGTTTTCATTTTCTTTTAGCACATATTTTATCTCAAATATCATCCATATTGCATCTATGGACACTTTAATTATGTGGTTTGGCCAGCCCACTTTATTATGTGGTTTTTTGAGATTCCGATGCTCCAGCGGCAGTCTCCCATCGAAACCCTAGTCCGCGGGGCATTCATGGATCTACCCCGTAGCTTTCTCGGCACGAGGTTCCACCAATATACTTTTTGTCTGTTAAGGTATGTTTAGGCCATATATACAAGGAAAACCAAGATTAGGACTTTGTGGCACATGCTGGCCACAGGTATACCCGCAGCGGGACATTTCCACTTAAAGTTTCAGGAATCTGCTACGTGTTATCGTTTGAATATGAAAAAGGTCATACCGGAGAGCTATGTATTTTATCTATGGGACTTTCACAACACTTTCACATGTATCCTAGGTACACATGCAACTTTTCTAGGTTCACGTGCAAGGTTTCACATTGTTTGGATCTTTTTGAATTTTTATGACCGTTTTAAACCATCGTCAAACTTTCTCGAATGGCGGACATGAAGATTCTTAGCTCGGGGCCGAGCCTCACTAAACTTGCATTGGATCTATGAAGAAACATCATATTGTGAGTCTAAAAATGATTTTTGCAAACAATCATGAGCATTAGATCATGTACTTGTAGTTCAAACCGGACCCACTTTCTACCGATTCAACGGACATTTGTATTTTTCACTGAGGATGGAGTAAAGGTTTGAAATCTCCCGTTTGGGACATTGTCCATGTAAAGTGGTCTAGTATTTTTTAAAAATAGGGTGGTAACATTTGGAATTAGTCATTTGGTGATTGCTTCATAAAATCCCCCTTTTTGCGCTCGAAAAATAGAAAAAGGCTTTTCCGTGCGAAGAAAAGGAAAATTTTCTCCTAGAACATTGTTTGTCATCCCATGATGTACATTCATGCACAATATGAGCACATTATCATAAACTATGCCTTGATTATAGCCATAACATTGGTCATTTGACCCGAAAGCTAGAAAACCTCGAATGAGATAGGTCATTTTGTAAAGGTTTTGTTGAGACATAATCAATATACCAAGTTTGACATTTTTCCTTCTAACTATGTCACATAATATAATACCACGCGAATGTTTCACATTGTTTCGATCGTTTTTGAATTTTTTATGCCCATTTCAAACTATTATCAAACTTTCTCGAACGATGGGTATAAAGATTCTTAGCTCGGGGCTGAGCCTCGCTAAACTTGTATTAGATCTCTAAAGAAATATCATATTGTGAGTCTAAAAATAATTTTTTCAAAAAATCATGAGCATTATTTCATGTACCTGTAGTTCAAACCGAACCCAATTCCTCCCGATTCGGCAGGAATTTGACTTTTTCACTAGGGGTGAATGGAAAGGCTTGAGACCTCCGATTGGGACATTGTCTATGTAAGGTGGTATAGTATTTTTAAAAAATGGGGTGGTAGCATTTGGAATTAGCCATTTGGTGGTTGCTTCATAAAATCCGCCTTTTTTGCGTTCGGAAAATGGAAAAAGGCTTTTCCGTGCAAAGAGAAGGAAAAAATTCTCCTGGAACATTTTTCGTCATCCCATGATGCACATGCATACATAATATGGGAATATTATTACAAACTATGCCTTGATTCTAGCCATAACATTGGTCATTTGACCCGAAAGCAAGGAAACCTCGAATGAGGTAGGTCATTTTGTGAAGGTTTTTTTGAGGCATAATCAATATACCAAGTTTGAAATTTTTATTTCCAACTATGTCACATAATATGACACCACGTGAAGGTTTCGCATTATTTGGATCATTTTTGAATTTTTATACCCGTTTTAAACCATCGTCAAACTTTCTCGATGGCGGGCATGAAGATTCTTAGCTGAGGACTGATCCTCACTAAGGGTGTGTTTGGTTTTTGGATGGGGTGGAATGTAATATAACCGTTATGCACCTAGAGATAATTCCAGTGTTTGGTTACAAAGGTGGAATAGAACCAACTAGTTCCACCGGATGGAATATTCGCTGAAGATGCGGAATACTCCCGTTCGACCAAATCGGTCGAACCAGGTGGAACGGGGCAAACTTTCATCGTGTGAGAGGGAAAAAAATGGAAACCGCTATTCTCACCCCACCCCCCTTAGGTCAACAACCCTATCTCTTTCCCTGCGTGCGTCTCTCCCTCTCCTGGCGAACATGGGCGGCGACTCCATCACCTCTGCCTAGCGACCGGCGGCGGCTCCATCGAATCTTCCAGTCACCAACGGCGGCGGCCTCTCCTTCTCCTCTCACAATAGGGCGGCGGCCTCTTCCTCTCCTCTCACGACCGGGCGGCAGCCCCTCCCTCTCCTCTCACAACAGGGCGGCGGCAGGAGTTAGCGGCAGCACGTGGCGAGGGGGGGAGGGGTACCAGCAGCACGCGGTGGCGGGTTTCACGAGCGTGGCGGTGAGCAGCAGGTGGACTAGCTACACTCCCTATACAAGTGATGTCCTATTAGAGAAGCTGTTGTTTTTGCTGCAATTGTTGTAGCTGTTCGGGCTATAAAAAAGAAGACATCACATATATGTGTTATGTCTGATGTCAAATTTTTTACGCATCTGAATATATATTTGTCACTGCGTATTGCTAAAAGTACAAATAAAGTGCTGCCAAAATTATTTTTCATCAGGGGTGGATGAAAAGGTTTGATATCTACCGGTTGGAACATTGTTCATGTAATGTGGTCTACTATTTTTAGAAAATGGGGTGGTAGTATTTTGAATTAGACATTTAATGGTCGCTGTGCTACGGGTTTATGGTTTAGAGCACGGCTAGAGTCGACCATAGAAAGTCAATTTTTTGTGCGGCAAAATAGAAAAGTTTCTTCCACAACATTACTTGCCATCCAAATACACGCACATGTCTGCAAGTTTTTCTTTTTTTTGATTTATTTTGAATTTTCTACAACTAGGTCAAACTATGGTCAAATCCGCACCAAAGAAACACACATCAGGCCAATCAGAGCAGCATCCCACGGATCACCCCACCGAAATTAATCTCGTCCCTTTATTCCAGCATGATCCAACCGTCCACCTCTTCTTTCTCTCTCCTTATCCATCCTCTCTCTCCTAATTACTCCACCACGCACACCAATCTCCTGCACCCAGCGCTCGGCCTCTCTGCATGCAGCGCAGCGCTCCTGCAGCGGGCGAGCAGGGCGAGCGGCAGCGGCTCGAAGGCGCATGGGGCCATGGCGGCCGGCGCACGGCCCCTCCGCATGCAGCGCTCGGCCCCTCCGCACACAGCGCAATGCTCCTGCATTGGGCGAGCGGCAGCGGCTCATTGCAGCGGGTGAGTGGCATAGGGCGAGCAGCGGGCGAGCGGCAGCGCCGCAGGCCACGACAGCTCGACGACGGACGACATACTCGACGACGCACGGCAGCGGCTCGACGGGGCCATGGCGACTCGACGACGCACATCATACGACGGCCGAGGCCACGACGACTTGACGGCGCGTGGTGGCGGCTCGTCCTGCCTCTTCCCTACCACCGGCCGGCTCTCCCCAGTGACGAGCTCCGCTCCCTCCTCCAACACATGGATGCCCAGCACCTCCGGCCCATTCCCCTCTCTCGGCAGCGCCACAGCCCCCTAGCCCGCCGTTTGCTAGCCCGACGCCCCCAGACATCAGTTGTGTGCGTCGCCGGTCCCTGGCCGCATTGACCTAGTACATGGCATCGATGGTGGCCTTTGACGCCATCGTTTTTTTTATTTGGAAAGAATTCCTTTGCCGTGTATTTGCAAAAAATGCATGGCAAAGATTTGGCAGAAAAGCACACAGCAAAGACTCGGTTAAACAACGCACGGCAAAGGGGAGTAGCACGGCAAAGACTACCTGGGACCCACTGTCACGGCGCCGTCGGGGGAGGGGGCGTCGTCAAGTACCTTTTGTGTGCCGTGTGTGCTTGCCGGCACACGGCAAAGGCTTTGCCGTGTATGGTACACGGCAAAGGACTCTTTGCCGGCCTGATCTTTGCTGTGCAGTCTTTGCCGTGTAGTGTCTCACGGCAAAGCCTTTGCCGTGTCTTTTTGGGGCTTTGCCGTGTATTATCTATTACACGGCAAAGAACAAAATTTCTGTAGTGAATGACATGCCACATAGACAAAGCACCTATAATACTACGCTAAGAAACACCCATTGTGAATGTTCTAAGGCCTCGTTCCTTTCCAAAAAATTTAGTGGCTCAGTTTTCACCAGAAACGTTCTATGCATGTCCGTTCGCTCAACAAGAATAGACCTAGCTCATTCCTTGAGAAAGTCTAGTTTACCCGTACTTTTTATAAAAATAACATCTGCTCAAACGAAAGGAAACGCCAGGCAGAATCTTTCCTATGAACCGAGCAGACTACTTTTTTTTCATTCCTTTGTTTTGTATACACATAGGCAGTGGCGGAGCTACAAACATATTCATGGACGGGCCAAATTAAAGAAGAAAAAAAATTATGTTTTAGCCGGTGTTTTGCTAATGTCATCGGATAATTTGGAGCTACAAGCGATTTTTTTCTAATTATCCAATCTCTAGCTAAAATTTTGGAAATAATAATAAAATACATGTACTGTGTTTTTATAATTGAAAGGTAATCCTAAAATCTATTAAGCGAACATTCGGATTCTGGTCTTGACACGCGACGCTCTCTGCGATGTTTGATCGTCGTTGCATGCGTCGCTGTGCGCTGGCTCATTGTACTATCCAGCCTGACACGTAGGATCTGACATGGCGGTGGACTCCATGCGCGGTGATGTGGCCGGTGGTTCAGAAAGATTGTGCGCGTATTAACCCTAGTGTGCGACGGTTCTTCAATGTGTCCAAATCAATTCCGGTTGGCATTTTCTTGCGTAGAAGCTCGTCGCTCGTCGCAGTTGAGGTACGTGGACTTCCCCCTCTCTGATGCTGCCCATTTTGCTCCCTCGTGGCCACCGTTCTGTACGGAATCGGCGACCAAATCAGTAAAATCCCTACGACTCAGATATTATTTAGCGGAAGAGCAATGGTACTTCCTCCGTCTCAAAATAGATGTCTTAGATTTGTCAAAATTTAGATAAATCTAAACACTATTTAGTATCCCCTTCGATCTAAATTAGTTGGCTTAGATTTGTCTAGATTTTGATTGTATCTAGACATAGGTTTAGTATTAGATTTATTTGTATTTTGAAAATTTAAGTCAACTAATTTGAATCGGAGAGAGTGTATAAATTTATCTAAATTTTAATAAAATTATGACATCTATTTTAAGACGAATGGAATAGAATTTTTTTAACGAAGGAAGAACAATAGATTATAGAAGGGAATGGCCGATGACCGACATCGTCTTGCGGTGCTGCCGGACCGGTTTTGGGTTGCTTGTCTGTTGTTCTGCTAGGATCAATGCGTAAATATAGGTTTTTTGGCAAAATCTTGGGCGTGCCATGGCCCGGTTTTAACTCCACGTAGCTCCGCCGGTGCCCCATATGTTTGCTGTTTTCAGCTAATAAGTCTATTCCTGCATAGTTTTGTCAAGTAAACTATACCTATAGGTTTTTCCACCGGATGCTCGAACCTGGATAAATCTCGTATCGTGTTGCTTGTCTGTTAACCGTTCCACGACTTTCAACATCCCCATCTTCTCTAAACCTAAGTCCATAACCGTAACAATGGGCATTGATGAGATTGAACCTCGTCAGGATATTTGCAAACTGTTTTAACCTGGTTGGGAGAATATGTGATGTGGATTTCTCGCACTATCCAAGGGATGCCAACAAAGTCGTTCACGAGATAGCTAAGTTTTGTTTTAATTTGAGAAGTTCTTGTAATTGGGCTGATGAACCACCTAGCTTTTTTTTGAATCCTCTCATGGACAATGTAATAATTGTTTGATTATCAATAAAGTTATAATGATGGCTTTTTTCTAAAAAACTCTAAAGGACGAGAATTGAATAATAGAGTGCCCAGTGCGTAGCTAACGTAATAGAAATAGAAAAAAAAGGCTAGAGGGGTTCCGCGTTCGCTACGCCGTCGGTTCCACCTCTAAGGCTCGGTTTGGCCCGCGGGAATTTCCTAGAAAATTTAGGGGCTCAGTTTTCACCAGAAACGTTTCATGCATGTTCGTTCGCTCCACAGAAATAGACCTACCTCGTTCCTTTTAGAAAGTCTAGTTTATCCGTACTATTTATAAAAATAACATCTGCTCAAACGAAAGGAAACACCAGGCAGAATCTTTCCTATGAACCGAGCAGACTACTTTTTTTCCATTCCTTTGTTTTGTATACCCATAGGTTTGCTGTTTTCAGCTAATAAGCCTATTCCTGTATAGTTTTGTCAAGTAAACGTTTCTTTCGCGTGTGAAGGAAACATCTACCGTCTGAAAACACAGATACAAGACTCTCTTTTCCTTTTGAAACTTTAGAGACTTTATCTACTCAATTATTAAAATGATGACTGATACTACAAGAAAAGTGACCAGAGAAAGCGTGCAGGGGGCTGATACAAGAAAAGTGACCAGAAACTTTGGGGACTTTAGTCAATTATAAAATCATGTCCTCTCCCTAAAATCATGCAGGTTGCATTTGCCGGTGAACAGTTGTCGGCCTGCCAAAATCCGCCATCGTCTTCCGGCGAACATCTATCACCACCGCGCCGTTCGCTTGGATCACCTCTTCTGAAATCTCAATTGCCAATAAATGGACTCCCAAATTCTAGAGGATAACCGGACTTGATAACTTACCACACGCACTTGCTAGAGAATCACCCTCAGCCTTCATCAGACAGTCAAAACATCCGCATGTGTCGATATAATTCTTGTTAGGGCATGTACTATGGCAGCTCTTGTACAGACGCTTATGTTTAAAAAAATAATGCCAGAAAATTAGATTATGGACTAAATGCCTCGTCTCACAACACCGAACGCTAAGTTGGGTAGCTAGCAACAGCTAGGAGCGCTAATCAAACTCCTGTGCGCTGAAAAAAAGTAGTCCTAGCGACCGACGCTTCCTCATACGTCGACGCTAGAGAAAATCCCCGGATCGGACGGGATGGAGGCCTAACCGCAAGTAAAATCAGCCTAGCGTCTACTTTAAACGTCCGCGTTAAACATGCTCTTAACCGGTTAATGCTAGATCAGGTACACCAATAATACTGTACAACCCTTCTAGAGGACAATATTGTACTTATTCCAATTTGTTTTTGACAAGAACCTAACCGGGACCCATGTTTCTAGAAGAACTTAAGCGGGTCCCATGCTTTCTAGAAGAACCTGACCGGGTCAGGTAGCAACCCAAATGCAAGGTGAGGACATCGAGGCAAGAGGTTCGGCATAAAGCGAATAGGTCAGTTGGTTGATAGATAGATACATCACCCATTGACATCCTCAGTAGGTCAGTTTATGTTTGGTTTACACATTGCCTCCTCAATAGGTCAGTTGGTTGATAGATACTACATCACCCATTGACATCATCCCGTTCGAAAAACAAAAGCATTGACATCCTCGTAGAAAGGACACGGTCATACCACACATTACTTACTATATACAGAAGGGGAGGCACTAGATCAAAATTTTATGACCCCTTTTCCGCTGCAGATTTTCACAACGTTACTTCGCAAAACTGTAGTGCAAAATGACCTGTGCAATTTTTCCAATAAAAAATAAATGTCATGAAAATACTAATTATGTCCACCGTACCAATAAAATGTCACAAATCTAGAGAGCACACGGCTAAAAAGGAAAAAAACACAAAGCCCCGCCAAAGTGATGAGCTCCTCTGAGTAGGAACACACAAACCACCTGTAAAGACAACACACAGAATATAAAAAAAGATATTTTATTTCCTGGATGCACGGTCGCCAAAAAAACACCCTCCCGCCCGCTTCGCCTCCTTGAGCGGTCGCACCGGGGCAGCACCCACCTCCCTCCACCAGCACCTCCTCTCCTCCCTCCCGCCGATGTTGGTAGGCGCCACCGGGCGTTGCTCGTGCCGGGCCAAGGACTACGGGCACTCCTTTCCCCCTTGCAAGGGTTCCTCCCACTACTATAGAATCAGCTTCCGGCGACAGTTTTAGCTTTCTACTCCCGACGACAGTTGCTGATAAATTGTTTTTTTCCGAAGCGGTTGACGAACTGTCTCCGAAAGTATACACCAGACGGTTTATATAAAGGGTCACCTCTCTTAATATGATTTACGGAACGATTTAAATAATGAACCGCCAGCGGCCTGGGAGATGGTCGCTCATATGAACCGGCTCTAGTAGGCAGGGGCGTCCGCATTTCTATAGACGTCCCGACAAGTTTGGAGTTGGTTTCTACGAAGACCTATTGCAGGTGTTAGGAGACGATTAAAAATATAATCCGCCATGCTAGACCGGAGCGTCCGGATTTCTCGGTCTAGTCTGGGTTTTCATTTTCCTGCCCAGAGACTACAAGTGGCTTTTGCGCAGGTGCTTCGTTTTATCAAATTACTGTTGAAACTCGTTACAAAGACCACATAATTAAACTAAAAAATAATTAAATGGACCTGCAGTGCTCGGTACATCACGATGAAACACAAATCAAGGGTTCAACTTACTCAACTGATAACCACACCTACACCTACATAGACTAATCATATTACTATAGATTATCACAATTCTGCAAAAGTTAATATCGATGCAAGCGTCGTCAAACATTGTGAAACAGAAAATAATGACTGATCTGACTTGAAAATTTGCTTCGAGAGCAAATTTATTCTAGCTTTCCTTCTCCAAGACTACTATGCATTTTCTATCTCTATACCATTTTGCATAGGAATGGTTCAGTGGTGGCATCATCAACGAGGGTCGACCCGGCGAGGGGATGTTGAGGTGGTCATGAAAACCATTTCTAATCTTCTACAATTTTCAAGAAAATTATATTAGTGTCACATATAGAAATAAAATATGCGAACGTAAATTTGAACGATTCCGTTATTACTTACAAGTGCTCGACGTCCAACATTTTACCTTGTAAGCTGATAGATAACAAGAACTCCAACATAGTCATAGTGGGTTTTCGCAAAAGCAACAACGGTAGCATTATATTTAGGACAGAGGCTCATTGTAGGAGGTTTAATCGGTTCACCAAGGATTTTTTTCATATCCTGCAAATTCGGTATGAAATCATGACACTGCATTTTTAGTTAAGAGCAAAATATAATATAATATTATTTTATTTGTGCATTTGTTCAGTAACTGAATGTTGTTTGTGTGGATAAATTCCTAGAAAGCAGGGAAGAAGAAATAACAGTAATATTATAGCTCTATGAACTTGAATCTGGAAAGTATGTGCATGTGTATAAGAGATGTAGTTTGGTATTCATGTACAATCTAATTGCACAACTACATGGATAATTAATTTGACAGCAACAACGTGATTAAAATTTTTCTCTTTAAAGGTGATGCAAGTAAGACTATAAATTATAAATCCTTGAAAATATTAAGGGTTGTTTACTAATCAGTTACCTTGTTTGGCAAACGTATTTACAAACCCATTTACTTGAGCATCTGCATCGTAGAGTCAAAGTTAGTACAACATAATATATATCTCAACATACATGTCAACATACAAATCTTAGATTTAGGGCATATAAATATAACCTGGCTCATTAATAAGCTTTTTTTTTCGTGTGTGCCTTTGTCACATACAATAGTCTTGAAGAATTCCTTGTCACCATCCAAATGCACAATAATCCTTTCACCATCCAAATGCACAATAATACTTTCGCCATATTCTACTCCATAATGTAGGATAAGATCGTCCCAGTGTTCACCAGATATTAGTGTAGTTTGCTCTAGATTTCGAGTTAAAGGTGATATATATAGCCATTTGGAGTAATAGTTTCCATCGTGCGACTAGTCAATTCATTAAACTGTTGCCCCAAGGAACATATTACAAAATACATCATTTATTTTTAGTGACATATATAAGAACGAATTGGAGATGTTTAATTTGTGTGTTATTTTTTATATTCAAATATTTTTTACTCTTCCAAAAAAACCATACCATGGAATCTTGCGTCCGCTTATGCATAGTTAATACTAATAATGAGCTTGGTATGTTCCTCATTTTGCAAGGTTCATCATTGCGGAGGCATACTAGGCAAAGAACCTAAAAAAATATTATGTCAACTTGGGAAATAAATTATATTATCTCCCTTCCAAAATTGTAAACCTTTGTAGTAGTTCAACAAAATGCAAGCTTACATTTTGGATGGATTTATATGAACTGACAAAATGTTTACTCTAAAATTATAGATCAAATAGCATGAAAACTAAATTTAAGTGCAAACTAATAAAGGAAAGAACTAAATACCGAGTAATATAACTAATTAGTAAGTGGAAAATAAAGGAAGATCTGAAGTGGAACCATATTCAGGGAGAGGGCGACGACGCAGCGTGGGGGAGGCGCAAGTGGTAGATGTTGCAACTCTCGGGAGTGGAGGAGCCAGTGACAGTGGGAGATTACAACACACGTGGGAGTTGGCTAGGGTTGAGGGCAGCGCTAGTGAAATGGTGTGGCCGACGAGACGGGGGAGAGGAGGGCGGCGCCGGTGGGAGATGGCCTAACCCAAGGAAGCACATGGCCATAATGATGGGAGAAGGCGCGACATGGGGAAGGGGAAGGGGGAGCATGGAGTTGGGAGCGAGCCGCAGTGGCGAAGGGGCTGAGTGGGTCGATTTGAGTGGGGTGGGGGAAAACAGGTACAAGCAGCCAAGTTTTTCCCGCTAAACAAAATTTCCGGATCAAACAGAAATGTCCGGGTGGAGTAAATGATGCCAAACCACCATATTTGGGGCCTATGCTGCTCATCCCCTCTCCTCGCCGTCAGTGCTTCACTTCGCCGTAGATCTCCCGTGGCGGCTCACCGGTGGCATGGTATCTTGCATCGATGGCGAAGAATCGACAGACACAGTAGCCTCCTTTGACACCGAGGTGAGTGTGTCAATTTTCTCTTCCAGTCTCCTCTATCTAGGATTAGGGTTCATAACCGATTTGGGAATTTTAGATTTAAGCCCGATTTCCATTTAGTTACAATATAAATTTGACTTGTTAGGGTCCAACTACCGTGTATGACTCCGATTACAATGGATTAGACGATGGAGTTAACCCTGTGCGATGCAAATGCTGAGCCATTTCTGTCAAATCTATTGCTTTTGAAGGATGTTGGACTGACAGGAGATTCTTGGCATGTGTAGGACATGTCAGTGTAATTAACCAGCTTAATTTTTTTGTTAGTGCTCTATGATTTATCTTGTAGGTTTTTATTTTCCATTCTCTTGTAGATAACTGTTTTGTATTTTCTTACATATCCTTCTCTAGCTAGATGTATTTAACAAATCTCTCTCTAAGCTTTGGGATATGTATACTGAAGTCAAAGATGGTAGAGTGAGAGATGCTCTTGATCATCTTGAAGTGAAGTTTAATTTTCAAAATGAGATTGCAAAGTTCCATACTGATCTTAGTAATACCCAAGATGATCTTAAGCATGATGTGGAGGAGAAGCAGCTCACCCTAGCACTGAATGCCAAAGCTAAACAAGGCTTGATTGAAGCAAGGGATGAATTAGAGCAGAAGAAGGCACTAGATGCATTGATGTCTACACACGCTTCTATTCTTGTAGACAGTGTTGGGCCTCCAAGTGCAGAGGTTTATAGAACAGCAGCAAGTTTCCCTTAAGTGGATCACCCAAGGTTTATCGAACTCATGGAGGAAGATGTCAAAGATATCCCTCTCAAGCAACCCTGCAATTCAGATACAAGAAGTCTCTTGTGTCCCCAACACATCCAATACACTTGTCAGGTGTATAGGTGCACTAGTTCAACGAAGAGATAGTGAAATACAAGTAATATGGATGATTATAAGTGGCAATTGCAATCTAAAATAAAAATGGCAGCAAGCAAACATATAGCAGGACTGGTTGTAAACAGTGTTTTAATGCTTAGAAACAAGGCCTAGGGATCATACTTTCACTAGTGGACACTCTCAACAATGATAACATAATTGAACACATAAATATCTTCTCTTCACTATGCTACCCTAAACTACTCTCCGGTTGACATGGTTATACCCTACGGGTACGTGACTTCAGCATACCTGGTCCAGCCCAAGGAAGGCCCACAGTAGATATACGCTGGCCCATGAAGATTTTCGGGTGGCCAAGGCCCATGACGCCTTCGGATCCTTGGAGAGCAAGACTAGCATAGATAGGAAATTCAAAGGGGTAAAACCCTAGAACCTGTAACCGACTAGGACTATGTCCGGGACCTGCCTAAGTCTATATAAAGTCCAAGAGGGCACGTCCTAGATCTCTCGACTCATACTTTCGCACACGCACCTCCACGCCAGATCGAATCTGCGCACCCTGTAATCTTCGGTTCCGCCGTAATCAAGAGCAGACAAGCAGGAGTAGGGTTTTCCCTCCGGGGGCCTGAACCTGGGTAAATCTCGTGTCCCCTGGTTGCTTGTCTGTTAACCGTTCCATGATCTCCAGCATCCCCATCTTCTCCAAAACCCAAGTCCATAACAATGGGCATTGACGAGATCAAACCTCGTCAATTGGCGCCGTCTGTAGGAATCGGGGCTGCTGATTGTGCGATCGTGACGGTCCCGACCCGATCGATCTACAACTCCGCGGCGACGGAGAATCACCTCCTCTTCGGTAGTTTCGACTTCACCGCCCACTCGCCGGCCACCATGAAGGATTTCGAGCCCGTAGGCGACGGACTCGAAATTTTGTTCGGGAGCTTCTGCTTTCAGGTGGGATAAACTGGCACACTCCGCCTTCCTGAGAGGGTGCCCGTGCCATCGATCAGGCCTGCCTCGTGGGCTCCACACCCCGTGCTACGCACATCACCATCGACAGATGAGTTCTACAACAGCAGCAGCTGCAACTCCGATCTGTGCGATACGCCTTCGGATGAAGGGACCTACGGTTCCGGATCTGAAAGTTGCGACAACAACGAACCGATCTACGAGCGCTACCAATGTGCCGCAGTCATCCAGGAGCAACAAACGCCTAACCCGCCGCCCAACACGAACCCGAACCCGCAAGATAGAAACGGCGGGAACAGAAGAAGCCAATCCCCCCCACCCGAAGGGGAAAACAACGGCCACGTCATCCAACTTAGCAAAGAAGGATGGGTCCAGGCACGCCGTGCCGTTGCAGGCGACATAGTCCTACCTGTGGACTCACCACGTGACCTGCTGATGGCGTACCACTACCTCCTCATCGAGGAGCACAAGAAGCAAGTCAAGATGCAGGAGACGCTCGACAAACGCAAGCAAGCAGCCTCCGAGTCCAGCGCGCGACGAGCTGCGCTCTCCGCCATGGCACCCGGCTCTAGCACGAACGGAAACCAGGGAAACAAGCACCGCTCGCGGGTGGAGAACATGGATCCCAAGGAACGCCGTGATGTGACCCGAACTCTCCACACGTCGTTCATGGATATGGATGCCGACGGCAACATCATCCCGAAGACACCGCAAGCTGCGATCATGGCAGCCACTGCGTATCTCGCGGCCCACCAACCTCCGAAAGGGGACCTGAAAAGAGCCATGCATAAGTCCGCACTCACCCGACTCGGACTCGTCGGAGCTGTGCTCCACGAAGACGCTCCTGCGGAGCCGAAGAAGAAAGCTCCGATCAGGCGCGACCGGAGCCCCACCCCTTCATCCGAAGAGGAGGAGGAGCACGACCTTCCTCGAAGGAAGAAGAGCTCGCATCGCCATAAACGCGACTACGACGCCAGAGACGCGCTTACACAGCGCAAAATCGACAAAGCACGAGCCAAACGCGCATGCTCGTCCGAGTCCGAGATGGATGAAGATGAAGGAGAACTCTGTGGAGCTCGATGCTTCAGCAGATCTGTTCGGCGAACACAGATGCCACGCAATTTCAAGCTTCCTTCAGATACTCCGAAGTTCAACGACACGCAAGATCCAAAATCTTGGCTCAGCGATCATCTGTCATCCGTCAAGCTGCATGGCGGTAACATAGAAACCGCCATGCAATGCCTCCAGGTGCAGCTGACAGGCGCGGCGCGGGTCTGGCTCAGCAGCCTATCATCAGGATCCATCTGAAGTTGGGAGGAGTTAGCTTACAGCTTCATCCGAAATTTCAAGGGCACCAGCAAGAGGCCCGCCTCAATCGAAGAGTTGCGAGCCTGCACTCAGAGAACGGGGGAATCTATTCGCTCGCACATATTACGCTGGTCTACCACCAAGAACTCCGCAGCACATATCTCCTAAGAGAGGGCCATCGACGCCTTCAGAGACGGCGTCAAATGCCAAGATTTCAAGGAGGAACTTGGGCGTGTCAAGCCCAAGACACTCGACCACCTCATGGAAATTGCTATGATTGGGCGGCGAAGATTGCATCCAGCGAGCGCAATCAGATGAAGAGGACAACTACGGCCGAAGGCGAGAACGCCGCAGCAAGAGGAGATCGCGTGTCTACGAAGACCGCGATGGACCCAACATGGTCGCGGCTGGCTACCCGACCGCCGCAACGACAACAGCCGCAACAACGGAGGATACCGCGGAGGAAATTTCCGTGACAACGGACGACCAGCACAGTCCTGGCAACGCCGCGACCGCGACAACGGACCCTCAGCATTCGACAAACTTTCGGGTCCATGCACCATCCACTTCTACATCGACAAACAAGATGGCAAAAAGAAAGCCAGCCACATGCTCAAGGACTGCCGCGAGTTCCAGAAACTCAGCGAAAGCATGGTGCAGATGAGGCAACAAGCCCCAACCCCTGCGTTCGGAAACGCACCCGCGCCAGGAGAAATAGCACACGGAGCACCTCCACCGCCACCTATTGGAGGCCCAAACCAACCAGTCGCACCAGCGCATAACAACGCCGGGGTCGGGTACCCCCACCAAAGGGAGCACTAAATATGATACAGAAGGGACGCCCCACAAACAGGGTACAGAAGAAAATCACCCGACAAATCAACTTGGCCGTGGCAACTCCGCCGGCAATCCCTGAGTACCTCAACGGATCGGAGTCCTGCATCACATTCACTCGCGCGGATCACCCTTGCCAGATCCCTCGCCCAGGTCATGCTGCCCTGGTGCTGGAGGCGCAGATCGGAGGCTTCGAGATGAGTCGCGTCTTCATGGACGGCGGCAGCGGCATCAATCTGATGTTCGCAAGCACTCTAGCAGCTATGCGGATCCCGCAATGCAGCCTGGAACAATCAGACACAACGTTCCACGGCATTGTCCCAGGAAAGGGCATATTCACCCTGGGCAAAATAGGGCTCGGCGTCATCTTCGGGAAGCCGGACAATTTTCGGCAGGAGCGCCTAGAATTCGAAGTGGTGGACTGGCCGTCGCAATACCACGCCATCCTGGGGCGTGTAGCATTCGCAAGGTTCCTGGCCGTCCCGCACTATGCATACCTACTACTCAAGATGCTAGGACCAAGGGGCGTCATCACAGTCGACGGGAGTTTCACCCGATCGGACCAATGCGACAGGGATTTCAACAAAATCTCCCAGTCTTTCGGCATGCAAGACGAGCTTGTAAGGCTCCGTGAGGTAACGGACAATGGGGTACCCCCAGTCACAAGGCAAAACGCACCCGACATGTCCTTCGACTCCACCGTCAACACCAAGAAAGTGCAGGTCCACCCGACGGATGCCTCCAAGACGGCGCTGATCGCCAACGACCTCAGTGCCGCATAGGAAGGCGCGCTCGTCGAATTCCTCCGTGAGCGCTGGGAAATCTTCGCCTGGTGTCCTGCAGACATGCCAGGAGTTCCCAGGGAATTCGCCGAGCACGCACTCAACGTCTTTCCAGACACCAAGCCAGTCAAGCAGTCCATCCGAAGACTGTCGGAGCCACGAGCCGAAGCTATCGGCAAGGAAATCAATAGACTACTCGCTGCAGACTTCATCAGGGAAATCAAAGAAAGCGAGTGGCTTGCAAACACGGTGATGGTCCCAAAGAAGGACACGGACATCCTGCGGATGTGCGTGGACTTCACGTCACTAAACAAGCATTGCCCAAAGGACCACTTCCCTCTTCCACGGATCGACCAGATCATCGATTCGACTGCAGGTTGCGAGAAACTCTCCTTCCTCGATGCCTACTCAGGCTATAACCAGATTCGACTCAAGGTCGAAGATCAAGAGAAAACGGCGTTTATCACACCGTTCGGAGTATTCTGCTACAACACAATGCCCTTCGGGCTAAAGAACGCGGGTGCCACGTACCAGCGATGCATGCAGGCCTGCCTCAAGGACCAGATCGGTCGCAATGTCCAAGTCTATGTCGACGACATAGTAATAAAAACCAAGGAGGCAAAGACACTTATCGATGATCTCCGCGAGACGTTCGACAACCTTGATCGCTACAGGATCAAGCTCAACCTCGAAAAATGCGCCTTCGGCATCCCATCAGGTCAGCTGCTCGGGTACTTCATCTCTCAACGAGGGATCGAGGTGAACCCGAAGAAAATTAGAGCCATCATGATGATGGAAAAGCCGAAAAACCTCAAGGGCGTCCAGCTCGCGAGACAGTAGCGGCACTAAGCGGGTTCATCACCGCATGGGCGAAGGCCCTACCATTCTACCAGCTTTGCGCAAGGCAGACAAGTTCGAGTGGACACCAGAAGCCAACGACGCATTCGAAAGCCTCAAGCGGCTCCTCTCCACCTCTCCAGTTTTGGTCACGCCAAAGGAGCGCGAGCCCCTGCTGCTGTACGTAGCAGCCACACACCAGGTGGTTAGCACCGTACTCGTGGTCGAACGACCCGAAGAAGGCAAGACCCACGGGGTCCAGCGCCCAATTTATTACCTCAGTGAGGTACTGACACCAACAAAGCAGAGGTACCCTCACTACCAGAAGCTAGCCTACGGCGTGTTCATGACGGCTCGACGGCTGAGCCACTACTTCCAGGAGCATCAGGTGATGGTCGTTAACGAGGCACCCCTGAACAGCATCCTGAATAACCCGGAGGCCACAGGACGGGTGGCCCTGTGGGGCATCGAACTGTCACCCTTGGACATCGTCTACGAGAAGAGACACGCAATTAAATCTCAAGTACTTCCGGACTTCCTGGTACATTGGATGGAGCTGCAGCTGCGGACACCCAGATATGTCGCGATCATGGACAATGCACTTCGACGGCTCCAAGCGCGAAGCGAGCAGGCAGGGTCATCTTGACCTCCCATAAAGGCGACAAGATGAAGTACGTTCTTCGGATGAAATTCAGAGCCTCCAACAACGAGGCCGAATACGAAGCCCTCATCCATGGCATGAGGATGGCAAAGATATGCGGCGCAACGCGCCTGGTCATCTATGGTGACTCCAACCTCGTCGTCCAGCAGACGATGAATGAGTGCGATGCACACGCCGAAAACATGATCGCGTACCGCGCGTTCTACAACACAGTCGAAGGAGAATTCGACGGCTGCGAGCTTCGACACGTTGGACGAGAAAGCAACGAGGAAGCCGACAGACTCACCAACATCGGCTCCACCTGCGCAAAGGTGCCACCAGGTGTGTTCCTTGAACAGATCTGCGTGCCATCCATCAAGCGGAAATTCCCCAAGGGATCACCCGAAGAAGCAGAACACTCGGGAGCTACGCTACCCGAAGGACACGAAGGACCCGAAAAGCTGGACACAGAGGTAGCCATGGTCAACCTAATGCAGGTCATGGCAGTCGAAGAAACTTGGACGTGACCATACCTCCAGTTCTTGATAACCGGAGAATTGCCTGACAGCCCAACAGACGCCCGGCGCATATCTCGCCGGTCAAAAGCCTTCACCATCATCAACGGCGAGCTGTACAAACGCAGCATCACAGGTGTACTACAACGGTGCGTCACCATCGACAACGGCAAATCCATACTCCAAGACATTCATGAGGGCATCTGCGGACACCACGCAGGCAACCGCTCCCTTGTCGCCAAAGCTCTACGAGCAGGATTCTACTGGCCAACGGCCATGAGCGACGCAAAGGACATCGTCCGAAGATGCAACGGATGCCAGCGGTTCGCCGACAAACCGCACGCACCTGGGTCCGAGCTCAGACCCATACCTATAGCTTGGCCTTTCGCCCAATGGGGCCTTGACATGATCGGCAAACTGCCAAAATCCTCGAAAGGGGGACACGTCTTCCTCCTGGTCGCAGTCGACAAATTAACCAAGTGGATCGAGGCCATGCCAGTCACCAACCAGAAGGGCAAAACCGCCATCAAATTCTTCGAATCCATTGTCTACAGGTTCGGCGTACCGCACAGCATCATCACCGACAACGGATCGAACTTCATCTCCGAAGAATTCCAGGTCTTTTGCGAAGGCCTTGGGATCAACATCACGTATGCCTCAGTGGCACACCCGCAAACAAACAGGCAAGTGGAAAAGGCCAACGGCATAATCGGCGCCGGCATCAAGAAGCGCCTCATGAGCTCACTCGAGCAAAAAGCTGGAACTAGACGAAAGAGCTACCATCTGTCCTGTGGAGCTTACGGACTACGCCAAACAGCTCCACCGGCTACACACCGTTCTTCATGGTGCACGGAGCTGAGGCCGTGCTACCAGCCGAAGTACGCCACCAGGCCCCACGAGTCGTCGCTTACGGTAAGCGAATCCACGGCTGCACTCGAAGATGCCGTCGACACACTCGACGAAGCACGGATATAGCGCAGCTCGATCAGCGGTGTACCAGTGAGTCTCCGTAACTACCACAGCGGGCTGCAAGGTCGCCGTCGAAGGAGACCTCGTCTTGCGACTCAAGCAAAAGCGACCGAATAAATTCGAGTCACCATGGGAAGGACCCTACGCCATTACCGAAGTCATCCCAGGTGGCGCCTATCGCCTTAAGCACGTGGAGTCTGGAGTCGCATACTCCAACCCATGGAATATCTCGCACCTGCGACGATTCTATCCGTAGCAACCTACCCCCCTTTTTTACTTTCAATAAGGCTTTCATCCAAGGCTACTCAGCCGAACAATGTACCTCCTCCCTTACGATATAAATGAAGCTAAGTGTCTCGCCCCAAAACTTCAGTTTGCTATTTTCGCAACTTTACTACATGCTACATATGCACTCGGGGGCTCCCCCCACCTCACGATTTCGTCGACTGAGGATCAAACGTGTACACCTGAGTAGCTGACAACGTTAGGCAAACGAAAAGGACACGTACTCAACCAAAGCACTGCGTGCTAACAACAAACAAACCTTTACAACAAAGGGCACAACACGCCCAGCCGAAATATACAAATTTTATATCTATCTGTTTATTTTCAGGTCCTACCTATTCTGAAGAATAACCCGAGCACGATGCTTAAACAAATCTACGACCTGTTCGGCATACTGTCTTACAGCTGCGTAATCCGGGCGCATGTCCCACTCACTGCCGTCCGGCCGAGAAGGCGGCCCCGCTGCCACAGCAGCCAAATCTACGTCAGGACGGTGCACCCTCACAAGAGACAAAGCAGCCTTCACTCCCGCGACGAGCTGCTGCCGCACCAGCTCCTTGACATTGCTCGCACTCCGAAACTTCGTCAGAAGACCTGCAAGGGTCGTCGGTACGGCATCCAAAGGAAACATGACGTGCAGCACCGAGGAAAGTGATGTCTGCACTTGGCGGAGCACCCGTGAAACTTGATAAACACAATCCTGCACCATCGCCAGAACCATGGCACGATCGCGATCCATCCAGAAGAAGCCGCCGGCCTCCATGTCCTGTTGAGTCAAGCAATTGACCCGAACAGCGACCCGCTCTTTTTCTTCCCTTGGAGCAAGATTCGCACCTGCGACAATCGCACAAAACAAGAATAAGGCCAGCAGGCTCATCCGAAGAACTGAGCTACAAATCGAACCAAAGATCAACTTACATTGCAGCTGCTCGGACAGCCGAACCAGCTCCGTCATCAAGTACTCCTCTCTGGCTGCACCACGATCCGCCTTGGACTTCCAAACATCGGCACGACCGCGTAACCCGAGCAACTCCCTCTCCAGACTACGCACGCGATCCCGAAGGAAAGTGAGCTGCGAATAATCATCCAGCGATGGTCGCAATGGCATAGCGGATGAGGTGTCAACTGGGTCAGCACCCGAAGGAACCTATAGCAGCAGAAAAAGAACGGAACACAGACATTCAGCCAAGGATAGAGCGCAACTCAGAGGAATTCATTAAATATATAAGGCCACTACGTGGCACAAGGATGGTATTCTTCAAAATATTTACAACAAAAGTAGACTACAAACTACCCTACGTCTACTACGCCTAAGATGCAGGACCCTGAGTCGCCTCGGAGCCAGACTGCCTAGCTTTGGCCCCGCCCTGCTGCCGCAGTGCATACTCAGACAGCAAATCAATGAGCTTGGGCCCATATCGCTTGCAGCGAGCAGAATAGGCAGCAAAGGCTACCTCGGATCCATCCGCAGCCGTCGGCATCCGAGAGGTGATCTGAGGCAGATCCAGCTCCGCTCCAGCAGCCAAGGCCATCGCCATGACCCAGACGCGCAATGCCCTTCGCTTGCGCTTATGCGCGCAGCGCCTCGGTGACAGAGCCTGCGCGAGCATCCACATCATCAAGGGCTGCACCCTTCGGGAAAAGCTCCTGGTAGAAGCGACCAAGGACCTCTTTCGCCTTGGCAAGGGAGTTGACGACGGTGCTGCAGCGGTCTTCGACCGCCACAGTGGCATCATCTAGAGCGCTCCCGTGCTCCAGAGCACCGCGGTCGAACTCGATGCCTGCGGCATCTAAGACAAAAAGAAGAAAAGCATGAAGAAAAGCAGCATAGAAGAAGACCCGTAGAAAAAGAAACAAGTACAAAACTAGCACTCACCCGAAATAGCCTTGGCAGCAGCCATGAGCTTCGCCGCCACCTCTCTTTCACGAGAAGCCGCAACGGTGGCCAGCTGCTCCTCACGATCTGCGGCCTCCTGCTGCAGACACTCCTTCGCTTCGGCTGCCTTAGTCATCTCTAGCTCGAGGCGCTCTTTCGCACCAACGGCGGCTTCGGCTTTCTGCTCCGACTGACCAAGGCTCTTCTTGAGAGCGTCGACCTTACGGAGAGAATCGTTATGCTCCTCTGCATTCAAGACAATCAAGTGTCAAACAACAGAACCAGGATACATAAGAGAGGCATCGAAAGACTGATTGGATACCTTGAAGCTGTCGAAGGTTCGCCTCCAGCGCCAGACGCTCTTGCACCAGCCGCTTGGCCTCCTGCACAAAAGGCTGCAGAAAAAGAAATAGCAGTAAGAAAAGGACTTGGGGGCTACGCCCAACACAAAGGAGTAAACAACAAAATCCGCACATGAAGACATTCGGGGGCTCCCCCCGTGACATGAAGCAGGAAAACTTACATGCTCTGACGGTGACTCCGAAGGACCGCCTGCGAAATTCTGAGGTGCAACCACCTGCACCTCCTGCAACTGAGGATCCAGAGCCGCGCCACCCGAGGTCGCCACCGTCTGAGGCGGAGGAGACGCAATTTTCGACTCCCCCATCATCTCTCGCGCACCACCACTGGAGGAATCATGGGAGGAGTGCCTGCATATGAACCAATGAGCATAAGCGCAGCAACCATGAAGGACAAAAGGACAATAGTACAAAAGAAAACTTACGAGCCCAGTGAGCTCAGGTCGAAGACAGGAGGAGTCCTTTGGGCTCTCTTCTCCTCCTTCTTTTCTTCCTTCTTCTCCTCCTTTTTCTCTTCCTTCTTCCGCTTTGCTGGCGGGTGCGGCGCTATAGCCCGCACAGGAACGGCAGGAATGGGAGAAGTAGAACCCCCATGACCGTCACTATGACGCTCAAGGCCCAGAGGGTTTCTGGGAGTCGGAGGAGTCGAGGCATCCGAAGACTCACTGGAGCTCTGTGACCGTTTTCGCGTATGGTCCTCACTCGACTCATCGGCATCCTCCGCCAGAGATCGCGCCGACGGTAGCTCGGAGACGGAATCAACCACTTCATTATCCGGGGCATTCGGATACCTTTCGGGCAACGGCGGTACCATGCCCGGCACTTTAAAGCTCTGCAAAAACAGAAGGAAACTTTGTTAGCAAACAAAGGAACTAAAACACACAGCCGACAAAAAGCACTACATGCACAAATCTACACCTGCGGTACGGCCAACGTCGAAGAAAATGGAGGAGTTAGCGACTTCCCCGGGATCTCCTCTCCGACTTTGAACTTCAGCAGCGCGCGAAGGGCCCTGTCAAGATCCCCCTCGGACATTTTCTCAGCCGAAACCCTCGTCGGATCACGGCGTCCAGAATAAAGAAACATCGGGTGCGCCCTCGCTTGGAGAGGCTGCACCCGACTCTCAGGAAAGTCCGGATGATGTCCACGCCATTCACCTCTTTCTCCGGAATCAGCTGGAGATCCTCCACCCGACGGTAAAGGGCCTCTATCTCCTCCACCTCACCGTCCAAGATTTGGTTTTTCCAAGACCTTTTTCGCTCAATTATTTGGGAGGGGTCAAAAGGAACAAGACCAAAATCTTGCCCGGGCACTACGGAGTCGCGGATATAAAACCATCGCCTCACTTGATCTTGGACAGATTCGGACATGGAAAAGGAAAAGAAGAGCAGATTGGGACTAAGGGAGATGATGAAACCCCCAATGGGATACACACCATCCGAACCAGATTGCCTCTTCACGGAATAGAGCTTCCGGAAGAGGCCAAAGTGCGGCTCAATGCCAAGCCAGCACTCGCAAAAAGTGATAAAACACGCAATGTGGAGAAGAGAATTGGGAGACAGATGATGAAGCTGAATCCCATAGAAGAAGAGCAGTCCACGGAGGAAGTCGTGGACTGGAAAAGAAAACCCACGCACAACGAAGGCGAGAAACATAACCCGATACCCAGATGGGGGACGGGGGATTACCTCATTGCCGGGGAGTTTGACGGCCTCCCTATCTTGCGGGATCAGGCCCCGCTCGCGAAGCTTGCGGAGATCACTCTCTCGCGTCTCTGACCGCCGCCAGCCACCATCAGTGACGCGAGCAGCGGCGGTGCCCTTCTTTCCTCCGGCGGCGCTGGTCCCAACCGCAGATGAAGACTTCTTTGTTTTGCCCATTGCGCTACGGCGGCGCCGGCGGTGAAAACGCAGAAAGAACGAAGGAAATGTGGAAGGATATCCCAGCGCGAAGCAAGAATCGCTCGAGAACAAGGAGGCAGTGAACACAAGAACTGGTGCGGTGAAAACAAACCACGATTTCCCCCAATGATTATAACAACGAAGACGACGAACTGCAGCCGTCCATCCAGAAGACCTAACGCCAACGACAGATCTGACCGTACACGTGTCAGCACCACAACAAACCGTTGTTACCACGCCGTCCACTACGTGCGGAAATCGAGGAGACGCCATAATTATCTCCACGTAGCGCGTGACCAGTCAATTCAAAGTCAGCAAATGGGATCCACGTTCGTCCAGTCAAGTCATCTCTGGCGTAGCAGACGCTTGAGGTCATCGATCGTCAGCACTGATGTCATCAAAAGCTATACTATCTCCAACTACAATTCTTTGGCTCCACAGCTAAGAGTACTCACTCGAATCTTCGATTCGACTAAATACTCGGAGGCTACTCCTATCAGGAGCGCTGGCCGCGCACCCGGAAGATGAATAATGACAAAGTATTTCTTCGAGTCCTACGTCGAGTCTACGACTCCACTACGGACTCGGGGGCTACTCCCATAGGGAGAATGGATTTAAGCATCCGAATTTTTTTGAGTCCTACAGACTTAACAACCAAACAATGCTTGAACTAAAGTCTCTGCTCGAGTCTACGACTCGAACAGACACTCGGGGGCTACTCCCATAGGGAGCGCTGGTCGCGCACCCTATGAATTCTTCGACTAAGATCTTTCGGATCAGCACGCAAAACTTTTTGGCATCTCTGCCCCAACAAACGCTGAGTGAGCGACAATCTCCTTGGCCATCCGAAACACCTCCGCGGTGACAAATGTTCGGATGCTGCGTCTACGACGCAAAGATAAGACCTGCAGATATCATCTGACGGCCTGACAATGTACATGACTACGCTCTGCTAGTATAAATCCATGTCAACAGCCGTGACGAAAAATCCCGACGGACGCATTGGGTACATTAATTAAAATCACTGGAATTCCACTCCTGTAAGTCCTCCGCGGCCTGAGTCGAATTACGCCAGCATATGTTCCAGGTCCGAGTTGAGGGACTCGAACCTGAAGAAGATCGTGTTGTTTCGTCCTAAGACAGTTAACTGACCCTGATCCATCAGGTGAGTCAGGCACACGTGTCAACGATCCCTACACACATATACTATTAATATATAGTTGCACCCGAAAGATGGAAGAGTCCTCAGCCGAATCTACGATTCAACTGATCACTCGGGGGCTACTGACATGGTTATACCCTACGGGTACGTGACTTCAGCATACCTGGTCCAGCCCAAGGAAGGCCCACAGTAGATATACGCTGGCCCATGAAGATTTTTGGGTGGCCAAGGCCCATGACGCCTTCGGATCCTTGGAGAGCAAGACTAGCATAGATAGGAAATTCAAAGGGGTAAAACCCTAGAACCTGTAACCGACTAGGACTATGCCCGGGACCTGCCTAAGTCTATATAAAGGCCAGGAGGGCACGTCCTAGATCTCTCGACTCATACTTTCGCACACGCACCTCCACGCCAGATCGAATCTGTGCACCCTGTAATCTTCGGTTCCGCCGTAATCAAGAGCAGACAAGCAGGATTTCCTCCGGGGGCCTGAACCTGGGTAAATCTCGTGTCCCCTGGTTGCTTGTCTGTTAACCGTTCCACGATCTCCAGCATCCCCATCTTCTCCAAAATCCAAGTCCATAACAATGGGCATTGACGAGATCAAACCTCGTCACCGGTTGGATAAGGGACACCAATTCACCGCGTAGGGCTATAAAAGCACACCTTAAAGTTCGCATTCCCCATCTAGGTAACCCCACACTGTCACCTTCAGCGCTAGATGGTTCCAGACAAACACGGCAATTTCATAGAGACGTCCAACTCAAATTATAAATCATGATAAGTATTTCTGTAATTTTTAGCATAAGAGCCACACACGGTGCGCACACTGTCACCTTCACACACGTGGGACAAGGTGTCTCTGGAGATCACATTAATAAAAGCACTTGAGTGGCATAATATACAAAGAGTAGCATCTACTTATTCAACTAGATTACAAAGCTCATGATCGCAATAAGATCACACCATGGAGAGAGATGAACACATAGCTACCGGTAGAGCCCTTAGCCTCGAGGGAGAACTACTCCCTCCTCATCATGGGAGTCAGCAACAACGATGAAGATGGTGGCGGAGTCGATGGAGATGGCTCCGGGGGAAATTCTCCGTCCCGGCAGGGTACCGGAACAGAGACTTCTGTCCTCTGAATCTCGTCTTCGGTGGCGGCGGCGTTACGGAACTTTTCGTGAAATTCTAATCGGGTCTTTAGGGTTTTTGTCTCGGGGGGATTATATAGGCGAAGGGACAAGGTCGGTGGACGCCCGAGGGGCCCACACCATAGCCACGCGTGGCCAGGGGGCCCGCGCCACCCTATGGTGTGGCCGCCTCGCGATGCCTCTTCGTCTCTCCTTCGGAATTCACGCGCGGTCAGGGGGCCCGCGCCACCCTATGGTGTGGCCGCCTCGCGACGCCTCTTCGTCTCTCCTTCGGAATTCGTATCGTGTCGGGGAAAATAGGAACTTCGTCTTATGTTTCGTCCAATTCTGAGAATATTTATTTACTAGTTTTTCTGAAACCAAAAACAGCAGAAAACAAAAACTGACACTGTGGCATCTTATTAATAGGTTAGTTCCAGAAAATGCATAAAAGTTCCACAAAGTGCAAGCAAAACATAAAGCAATTGGTGTAAGAGAGCATACAAAATTATAGATACGTTTGCAACGTATCATGCATCCACTTCAAACTTGCATAAATGTTTGAGGGTCAAGGTAGAGAAGGACATATATAGGTTCAAGGAAGAGAAGAAAAATGCGAAGTACATGATTGATGATCTACTGATCCAAAAGCAAGTACACAATTCCAAGGTCAGGAAGATGAATGACTTATGTGATGAGATTCTAGGTTGAACTGATGTTGTAATATCTCATGGTTCAAGTGTTGAACTATTAATTATTTGTGAGTTGAACTCTCAGTTATTTCTGTGTTGAACCCACTTATAAAGCAAGTTCCTATTTACCTTGAATTTTTGAGGATCTTTAGTATTTTTTTAATATTTTCCCTATTAAACGACTACAGAAATGGCTAAAATACTCCTTGCATGAAAACACTATTTAAAATCATATTACTCATTCTTAATATCAGAGTAAGCCATTGATACAATTTCATGAAAAGAAAAAGTTCAAACGAGGTATCGATAGAATGTTTGTGTTGTAAATCAGTAACCTTCCCAGAACGATAAGTCACTTATGAAGCAAGTTCCATTTCAGACCCACATATCGAGTTTTGCTATTTACCTGAAGGATATATACTCAACATATGAGGCCCTAAAGAAACTCTATAATTATTGACAAGTCTAAGATTTTTTTATGTTTTTTCGTATGAAAAGTCAATATTTAGAATTTCGGCTATTTCAGGACCATCCGTCTATGCACATAGAGCCCTTCCATCATACTAGCATCTGGCTTATGCGTATTGACTTGTTGTTTTTATTCGAAGTTTATGTGAACAACATACTACCCAATGCAAAATTCCTTAAATTTTTGAGAAGTTTTAGTGTTTTTAATATTGTTCCCTATTAAGCAACTATTGAAACGGCTAAAATACCATCCTTGCATGAAAACACTATTTAAATTCACATTAATCATTCTGAATATCGGAGTAAGGCATTGATACAATTTCACGAAAAGAAAAGTTTCAAACGAGACATCGTAGGATGTTCGCGCCGTAAATCAGTAACCTTCTCAGAAGATAACCCACTTATAAAGCAATTTCCATTTTAGACCCACATATCGAGTTTTCCTATTTACCTGAAGGATATATATACTAAAAATATGAGCCTCCAAAAAACACTACAATTATTGACCAGCCTAAGCTTTTTTATATATTTTTTGTACGAAAAGTCAATATCCAGAATTTCGGCCATTTTCGGACCACCCATCTATGCACATAGAGCCCTTTCGTCATACAACCATTTGTCTTATGCATAAGTTTATGTGAACAACATACAAACCAATGCAAAATTCCTTGAATATTTGAGAAGTTTAATTTTTTTTAATATTGTTCCCTATTAAACGACTACAAAAACAGCAAAATCCAGACACACGGTACATAAAACCGGACCTCCCGGGTCGTGGTTGACTTGACAGTTAGTCCACAAAAAGCGTATCCACGTGGTATTTCTCTATATATTAATCTCTCCGCCTGTGAAAAACAAAGATGCACCTCCTTCGCGCGCCCCGAGAGAAAAATAATAAATGGAAAAAACTCGTTGCGTTCAACGGTTCTAGTGAATGGTGGCTCGATTTTAGAAAGGCCGGTGGCAATTCGGTGCGGAGAAGCACATTGTGGTCACTAACGGTTCAGTGCGGAGAAGTTGCACCCTCGCCAGCTGTCCATTAATTTCGCATTGCGAATACATGAATGGGCTTCGGTCCTTTTTTGATTATCTTCTACTGTTCTTGGTCATTTGCATTACATTTGTTTATCGGTTACCCGGTTGTTTGATATTACTAAGTCGATTGTTGATAGCATTGGTTGGCGCAGTCTTGGGCATGGCGGGGATAATAGATGAATTTGATGTTGTGGTAGGCCGGCAACAGATAATTGTATTCAGAATTTGATGGAAGTTGTTGTACAAGTTGATAAGTGTTATATTCTAGTCTGATTGATCTCTGTTCAGTTTCAGATAAAAATGTTGTGCTATTAGATGATTTTATTCAGAATTTGATTAAGTTATTGTGATATATCAGGAATGGAGAACCCATGTAATGTGTGCCGTCACTACTTTCCCATCCGCGATCCTACTAACCAAGGTGGACTGAATTTCACAGTGTCCTTCCGAAAGGATTCAGATGCTGAATCTATTGTATGATCATGATTTTGTAATTTTATTTTTATGTTCTTCTTTTTTATCTCTTCTGGCTGTCCCTAATTGTTTGTGTGTGGTATTTATATTGTTTAAATGTAGGTTGTGCCTTGCAGCTTTAGAGCACGACTTGATGAATTGGTACCTAGCAATATTATGATTGCTAAGAGTACTGGAGTGCCCAATTCCCGTTACAAATCTCTATATGCAAGTATCACTATATGTGGGTGGAAAGGCTCTCTGACAGAGATATTCTCACCAGGCTGGGGTGAAAAGCTCTAATGCAGGCTTATTTGTTATGTAGAATGATATTGCCATGTTCACCTTTGACGCGGAACAAAAAGGTGTTCGGTATTGAAGTGTTGTTAGGTGATCGTGAGATAAAACCTTGGTCTTATTTACCTGGTAAGTTAATTAATTAGTTTTGTACTTTTTTTTGCTGTGTTATCATGTTTTTCTGATATGATAGTGAGCATTTTGTTTTTCTTTGATTAGTGTTTTATGAGGTCAAAGAGCTTTGCATGCCAACGCTGGAAGTGGCTTATTTCACATATATTGAAGACATAACTGAAAGTGAAATGGTTGAAATCTGTAGACAGATTAATCTATATAAGTAATGTAGACAGATTAATCTGGATGAGCAATGTAAATATACATGATCTCAACAGATCACGAACACCATTAGAAACAGCAGAAGCACTTGCGCAAACATGTCCTAAGCCAGACCCTCTGATCTAATGCATTTGTTGAGGTATTTTACGATGATAGATTTATATTCAGAGGGATCACACTCAGAGATCAGGATGGTATAGTATCACACTAAGACAACGATTTATACAAGTTTAGGCCCCAGAAGAACAATGTCTGGTAAAAACCCTACTTCCTTTTGTGTTGGATCGAATTATCATAGTGTGGTCTAATAAAATCGAGATATGGATCGATATCACCTATGGTGGTTGAAGGTAGAATATGATAGATGGATTATCAAATCGAAGATGCCCATCCGGTCAGAGGGATTGTCTAGGAGTTCTAGATTCTAGGTTAACTTGCCTCTATCATTTGGCATCCCTTCCCCCTTATATATACAGTTAGGGATAGGGTTACAATATTGACCAGATGATTTACAAATGGAGGCGTCTACAAGAGAACCTAACAAGAATATCAGATCTAATCATAATGACATATTCACAATTTCTTGCAGAATCCTTTCAGCGATACGTCCTGGCTTGGCCGCCAAGGCTTCCTCATTCGGGACTCCTCCTAAGTCCGAGTCTTCATGCTAGGCCACGAAGGTTCCGGGTGGGCCCCTTTCGATGATCTAGGCCTACCTAGTTCTGGTGACTTCGATAGTATCCCTCGAGTCCTTCATGATTGGAGATATGCATCCTCGAGTTCTACTTCGGGATTTCGAGTGGAGGTCATGAAGGAGTCCCCTAGATCCCTACCGGTCGGAGTGTCAATGATTGTGCTTGCCCTTCGCTGGTGGGAGTGATGAGAGTCCTGTGCCCGATTACCTCGGAAAAATGAAAGGTTCTGTTTCTCCTAGATGAACCGACACAGTGGAGGGCCCGAGCGTGGGAAATGAAAGCGCAGGGTGCGATTTCCAGTTTTCTTAAAAAGGATAAACCGCAACCCTATCAGTGTCTCACTTTCTCACTTTCCCTAGCTCTCATTCTCACTATCTTCCGTCCTAATCTCTCCCCACGCTACCGGCCTTCACTCCAATGTCAATGCCAAAGAGTGAATACTTCAGTACGAGGAAACAATAGATTAGTCATCTTCGAAGGAAGCTTCTCTCGAAGAGGCCGCATCATCCTTTGGTGAAGAATAAAATTCCTCTTCCGAGGGGAAAATGGCGATGGAGGTTCACCCTCTAGAAGAGAAGGAGTCGATGGAGGTTGATGACGATGTTGATGCCGAAGACCGACGAGCTGCACATACAAAGAGGAATTCTCGATATCCGTTGCAATAGAGGGTATGCGCCGGGCCTTCCTTTGGTACAAGTCACACGACCTCCGCATCGATGTCCATAGGATCTCCATGGGGCTGAATCTGCTTGGTCATAGAGGAGTGCGCTTTTCCCCCTCGAAGCAGGCGCGGATGGAATCTGCCACTCATGACACCGCAAAGGCCGCGATGGACAAACTCTGATTGCCTCCTTACAAGGGAGGCCACCAAGGGTCCGATCGTCCGTTAGCCGAGTCTTAACATTTTGCTCCTCATCTTATTTTAGGTTCCTGTAACTTAGGAGTAGAAAAAACAGATTAACCGCAACCGTTGCATGCTAACTGGGGCAAAAAGATAAGTTATTTAGTTAAATCCGTTTTTAGGTAGTGGCTCGTTACCTTTTGTGTCCTTAGCTCTTGTGTTGTGTTTTCACAGAATTTATTTCTTTGTTTACATTCGAGAACGACTCATCACGTCTTCCGTTACCCGTGATATTTGCCTTAACATAAACTAAAACAGCCATGCCAAGGTTAAAGGTCACCGCCGTTCGAGCGTGTGCACCCAGCAAGTAGCCCCCGAGTGACCGTCATGTCAGGTCATTCAGGCGCTAAAACAGTATTATTGAGGACGTCAATAAAAACATGCTTTTATTTTATTTAAGTAGAAAAATGTGCCATGGAACTTATTCCAAGAGGTACTACAAGAAGTACACGAGTTTAGGCATAGAACCGGTGTAGTTGCTTGTTGCTTGATGTTCCTCACATTTTTGAATTCCACGTTTTCCTAGTTAGAGAGTTTGTAAGCCCCCAGGCACAGTACTGCGGTCACAATGGACAGTCCTTTTCACGGGGGAGAGAACTTGTGATTTCTTATGGTGTATTGATCCTGGTACAGGACCAGGTCACCCACCTCCAAAGAGCGTTGGCGTACGATGCGGCTATGATAACGCCTTAGACCTTGCTGATTAGGCCAAGGCAACTTCTCGATGCTCATCAAGATGGTCACATGCGCCTTGCATCTCCCTTTCGGACTCCTTCTCATTGAATTCTTGAACGTGAGGAGAGTCCAAGTCAATGTCGGTCGGGAGAACAAATTCACCACCTGACATGGGGTTAACACATCAATTCCCATAGTTTATGGACTTGGGTTTAAGGAAGAATGGGGAGCTAGAGGTTTTGTCGTCTAACACACAAGCAAAACGGAGACACGATGGTTTACCGTAGTTCAGCCCCCCGGAGGGAAAACCCTGCTCCTGCTTGTCTGCTCTTGATTAATTGAAGAACCAAAGGTTACAAGGGTGACTTGATGGCGATGGTGTGCAGATGAGATCTGGCGGGTGCATGAGCTAGAGTTTGTGATGCTCTTCTCGTTGATCCCTCGTGGCCTTTATATAGGGATGCTAGGTCTCAGGATATAACCGAGTCGGTTACAGGTTTAGGATTTATCCCTTAAACTTTCTATCTAAAGTTTG
This sequence comes from Avena insularis, assembly GCA_023614405.1. Taxonomy (NCBI): domain Eukaryota; kingdom Viridiplantae; phylum Streptophyta; class Magnoliopsida; order Poales; family Poaceae; genus Avena; species Avena insularis. The sequence continues at coordinate 234,346,533 of CM042687.1, read as the reverse complement.
TTGTATCTACCAAGGAGTGGTGTCCTCCATGGGTAGGGGCTACCCGAATTTTTATGGGCTTCGTCATCAGATACATATCGTCTTATGGGCCTCCATTGGGAAAAACCAGGTAGGCCAATCTTAGGCACTTGTACGGCATACCTATGTCAGCACCACATACAATGAAGAAAGGTGTGAACCCGGTAGACCTGTTTGGCGTTGTGCGTAGGATCCACAACACCGAGGGATGATTTTTTGCCCACCTTCCACCAGTAGGGTTCAACTTCTTGTGCATTTTGTATTTGACCACCCCAGTGATGAGCCCATTCTAGCGTTCAACTTGCCCGTTCATGCGAGGATGCGCGACCGAGGCAAAGGCGATCTCGATGTGATGTTTGGTGAAGAAGTCCTTAAACATCTTTGAGGCGAACTGTCTTACATTATCGTTGATGATATTGTGGGGTACACTGAGTCGGTATATGATCCCTTTGAAGAAAGAAACCACGTTCTCATCTGTCACAGCCGTGACGCCTTTGCTTCAATCCACTTGGTGAACTTATCCACCGCGACAAAGATATAAGTGTATCCGTTCAGCGAGCTAGACAAGGATTTTTTCAACTATGTACATCCCCCACTCAATGAATGGACAAGCAATCGGGATCATCTGCAGAGTCTGAGATGGGGTGTGGATCTGACGCGCGTAGAATTGGCATTCTTTTCAGCAATGGACCAAGTCTTTTGTGTCTTTGAGGGTAGTGGTCCTGTAAATACCCCGTCAGAAAGGTTTTCTAACAAGCGTCCAACCCGCAGCATGATGTCCAAAAATTCTTGAATGCACCTAGAGCTTCAATCTGTCTTCTAATGAAACGCAACGTTGGAGAATTCCAGAAGTTCTCTATTTGTGCAGCTTCCCATCCAATATCTTGTACTTATTTGCCCTCCGTACAATCGTGTTTGCTATAATCTCATTATTTAAAAGAGTTTTATCTGTGAGATAATTGACATATGACTTTGTCCAGTCGGACAATATAACTAGCACTTCCCGAGAGACGGTCATATCGTATTTTCCTTTCGTTGCGTCATCCAGAGAAGGCTTTGCCTCCAAACTAATTGAAGGTGAGTGAAGTTCCATCGGATACTTTAGCCCGAGTAGACCCCATCCATGCAAGGGCATCTGCTGCTTCATCGTCACGCTGCAACACATGCATCCGCTCAAGCCCGTCAAACCGAGGCTCCAACTTACGTACCACCTAGAAGTACGCTTCCATAGTGGCATCCCGGTGATACGTCATAAACGTACCTATAATTTTTGATGCTTCATGCTTGTTTTATATCAACTTTCTTATGTTTTGTATGCACTTTGAGATATTTTTATACATTTTCCGAAACTAACCTATTGACAAGATGCCGCAGTGCCAGTTGCTTGTTTTCTGCTGTTTTTAGTTTGAGAAAAGCTAGTAAGGAATTATTCTCGTAATTGGACGGGACAAAAGCCAAAGTCAATATTTTACCACAAGGAACATGGAGTCCGGAGGGTAGCCGAAGTGGGGCCACGAGGCGGCCACACCTGGTGACGGCGCGGCCAGGGGGCGCGCCAACCCTAGGTGTGGGCCCCTCATGCGCCCACCGACCTTGCCCCTTCGCCTATAAAATCACCGTGATGTAGAAACCCTAAGTACCCGATCAAATCTCCACGAAACAGTCCATAGCCGCCCCCACCATTGTCCCTAGATCGGGGGGGGGGGGGGGGGGGGTCTGAATCTCTTCCCGGCACCCTGTCGAAGGGGATACATCATCCCGAAGGCTTTCTTCATCACCATGCTAGCCTCCGGAGTGATGCGTGAGTAGTTCACCCTTGGACTATGGGTTCATACAGTAGCTAGATGGTTGTTTCTCCTCCTTTGTGCTTTCATGTTTAGATCTTGTGAGCTCCGTTCATGATTAAGATCATCTATTTGTAATCATACATGTTGTGTTTGCGGGGATCCGATGGATATTGAGATACTATGTCAGATTGATTATTGATTCTATCATGTCTATGTTATTTGTGATCTTGCATACTCTCCGTTGTTCGTAGATGCTTTGGCCAAGTAGATTCTTACAACTCCAAGCGGGAGTATTTATGCTCGATAGTAGGTTCATGCCTCTAGTAATCCGGGGAAGTGACAGAAATCTCTAAGGTTGTAGATGTGGTGTTGATACTAGGGAGAAAACAAAAATCCTTTGTCCATGGGGCAATTGTATTGTTTACTTTACACACTTTGCTTAATACAATTATCTATTGCTTGCAACTTAATACTGGAAGGGGTTTGGATGATAACCTGAAGGTGGATTATTAGTCATAGATGCAGTTGGATTATGGTCTATGTATTATGTTGTAATGCCCAAACAAATCTCGTAAGAGTCAAGATGTCTAGTATATGTATTGTTATGCTTTCTCAATCTGTCAATTGCCCCGCTGTAATTTGTTCGCCCAACATGCTATCTATCTTATGGAGAACACCTCTATTGAACTGTGGACCCCGGTCCATTCCTTTATCATTGATATACCATCTATTGTTTACTGTTTATTGTTTACTTTCTACAAGCAAATCACAATGTTCCATACTATACATTTAATCCTTTGTTTTCAGCAAACCGGTGAGATTGACAACCTCACTGTAAGTTGGGGAAAAGTATTGTGATTTGAGTTGTGAAGGTTCCAAGTTGTTAGCAACACCTTGGAGTTGTTTCCTTACTCCTACTGGTTCGATAACCTTGGTTTCATAACTAAGGGAAACTCAACGATCTCTACATATCTGAGCCATCAAGAACTTTTCTGGCGCTGTTGCCAGGGAGTTAAGGACAGCTTTAATCTCTTCCTCCTTGTTAGTCACTTTTTAGGAAGAAAGAAGATTCTCGCAAGGGGAGTCTCTCACAACCAATCTCTTTACTTTGTTTTTGTTTTTCTTAGTTTCTTTTTCTTTCTTTTTCTTGTTTCTTATTATCAAAATACAAAAAATTAGCTATACTGGTTTGCTTTTTCTTATAAAAAACACACAAAAATTAGTTCTTTCTATAGTTGTTCTTAGCTCACCATGTTGATCCCTAAGTTCACCCTGAACGACCTTTCAATAGGTAGTGGATCTATAATTGGGAAAGATAATATTGAAGAATTCTTTAATCATGTTAGCAAGCATGAGGACATTGAGGATAGATCCCTAGCAGAACTTGCTCCAAATTATGAAATTGCTGCAGCTTCTTTAGTTAACATGTTGGAGGCTAGGTTTGTTAACCTTAACCCATTGATGCAAGTAATGTTTCTTAAACTTAAAGATATTGAGGATACTGAAAAAGATATTTTATTATGGAAACTTTACTTAAAGAATTCAATGATGTTGCTAAAGAAGCTAGAAAGGTCTTTGATCGTTTTAATATTCTAGGCTCATGTGTACATGTTATGGGTACACTATGAAATTTGGACAAAACCAAACCCGAGAATGGAGAGGAAATTAAAATACCAATACCTTTTAAACTTGTAGGAATGCATGAAGCTTTAGAAAAGAATTTTGATTGGATTGTTCCTAAAAACCCGTTTGATGAAAATAGTGAACCCAAGAGTATTGAGAGAGAATCCTCTAGAATTTGTTTGGATGAGATACCATGCCTTGTTGAAGAAATTTATGGTATTGATCTTAATGCTTCTTAATTTGAAAATACTTGATTCTTGCTTCTTATGCCTAACTTAAAGGCATTAAAGAAAATTACTACTAGGAGATAACCCAAATTTTAGTAAGTTTTTATTTTGTTGAGTCTTGTAAGTTATTGCCTCTGTAATAACCTCACCTTATCTTTTTTGTGTGGTTTTTGTGCCAAGAATAACCTCTAATAAGAGAAAAGTAAGATTTGGGGAAGTTGCTATCCCAAAACAGATTTTTGTTCTTCACTGTAAAAATTCGTGAAAAATCCCAGTACATCGGATTGAGCTGTAATTTTCTGATCTTATGACCCAGGTTATTATCTAACTTTTGTTAGTTCAACAATTTTCTATTTGAGAACAAAAGGTCTTCGAAAAAATCGGTTTTTACCTACTGGTTTGTTTTGACAGATTTCTGCCATTATTTGCATTTGCCTCATATCGGTTTCTTTTTGAGTTCTCTTTGATCACTTGAGCTTTTAAAAGGATTTTCTACAGTATCTTGTGTTTCAATGAAAGTTTTACTTGTGTTGAAACTAAACCCAAAGGCTTATTATCTTGAATACACTAATGCTGCTAATGAAGATTGTGTGAAGTTTTGTATGAAGGAAATTTTCAAGTGTAGGGGAAGAATGATGTGATGAGATGAAGAATGGACAAAAGTTCAATCTTGGGGATGCCACCCGTGTCACCCCAGGAAATATTCAAGAGGTACAAGCGTCAAATCTTGGGGATTCCCAAGGCATCCCCTTCTCCATCAATAAAAATACCAGGTCTCGTTCTAAACACTTCATTTTTATTGTTTCATGCACTATTGTGTTGTTCTTGGAGCGTCTTTGTTTTTAGTTTTTAGTTTTATTTTGTTTGGTTTGCTGAATAAATTAGTTGTACCCTTGCATTCATATTATGTTTCAAATAAGTTGATTGGTGTTGGAAAGGAGTAGAAAGTTTCATGCTTATAGTGGTACAAAAGGAGCATTGTTTTGACTGTGGCTTAGACTTTATCATGTCATGCTAGATGTTGCTTTGACCATATGCTTAGTAATTATTGTTGTAGCATGACTTGTTCCAAACAATTGAGATTGCTTAATGTGCCTTGAAAGAATAATGTGTTATTTTAGCATACAAAAGCATAATATTGTGGTATTCTCCTTTGATGCTTTATGTGGGTTGACTTGGCACATGCTTACACCATGTTAATACTATGAACCAGTCACCTTAGCCTCTATGATCATTTAGTTTTTGACTTGTGATACCACTTTATGCTTTAATTGATAATGTTTTGTCGCTTTGCATGATTATGGCCATTATTGCTCTCTTAGTTGGTCGCCCCCACTCTTTTGCTAGCCTCCACTTGTACTGAGTAAGCTCTACTCATGCATCCAACTCCCAAGAAACCAAGTTATTCCAAAGAGTCCACTATAAATTCCTATGCATGGTGTGTTACAACATTCCAAGTAAATTCATGTTTTTATTTATCTTCCAAATTAAACTTGTTATGTGAAAATTAGTGATTAAAGCTCTCACAAACTTGATGGAACACTTGACTTTCTTGCACCTAATAAACTTGAACCATTGTGTCATCTATGTTGTTTATATGCTTGCACTTGTAAGTTGGGAATTAGCAGAACCATGCTGTCATGGCGAACGCTTTCAACACTTGTAAATATTATCCAGTTGATATCATGCTCTTTTGTTTATGGATGTCGGCGGTGTGAAATAAAAGGTAAGATTGTAAGTCCATGGAGTATTGTATATGTGTTAGAGAAACACCTGGGCGGCTGGCCTAAGCCATGCCTAATCATGGTGGAAACTTGCAGCATAACCATAGTGAGCAATCTGTGAAGCATCCTTAATAAAAACCTACGCAAATAGCAAATAAAAAGATTGCTGAGATGCTTATTGTTTGTTGCCTTGTCATTTTGATATGGGATAGCTCCTGTGTCATGGGGCAAGGGGTATCCCGTTGGCGGTTCTCTATGATACACATATACTTACAATGACAAGAACTTGCTTGTGACTAAAGTTGAGTAGCATGAGGAACGACCCTCGTACTCAAGGGACATGAGATTGCCAACTTATGATTTGTCAAGCACATACTTCATATTTGTTTCACTTTAAACTTAATCACTTCAAGATGCTTATGATAGGGGCAATGAGAGCTGAAAGCTAATAAGTACCATAATTTTTGAAAGCTCTTTATGAAACTTGAAATCCTTGCTTCACTCTATGAAGGGACTTTCTCTTTACTTTTATGTTGAGTCTCCATCTTCTATCTTTAGGCACCAATTAAGAGAGCATAGTTGTCATTCTTAGTTCTATGTGCCAAAACTTATTGATTGATTCATAATGTTGGTATTGCTTGTTCTTGAACTATCTGTATCTAGTCACCCTTATGAACTTTGAAGGTTTCCTATGCATTTATGTTTTGCTACACCATGAGGGACAAGCTGAATACCACCCTTGCTATGTTTTCTATATGTGAAAGAAACAAATGTCTTTCAATGCATTGTTATTGATGATCTTTTGTTTGTACCTTTTCATGTTACAACATAGTTGCTATGTCTCATTGTTAGAACTACATCTTTCATGCTCATGTTTAGAGTACTTTGATCCCAGCTATCGATGCTTTACAAATACCTTGATCAAAATTGTGATAGCATGTCACCTAAAAAAATATTCTTTTTAACACTTAACTACTCGAGGACGAGCAGGAGTGAATCTTGGGGATGCTTGATACGTCGTAAGCATATCTATAATTTTTGATGCTCCATTCTTGTTTTATATCAACTTTCTTATGTTTTGTCTACACTTTAAGGTATTTTTATACATTTCCCGGAACTAACCTATTGACAAGATGCCACAATGCCAGTTGCATGTTTTCTGCTGTTTTTGGTTTTAGAAAATCTAGTAAGGAAATATTCTCGGAATTGGACGGGACAAAAGCGAAAGTCAATATTTTATCAGAAGGAACACAGAGTCTGGAGGGCATCCGAAGTGGGGCACGAGGCAGCCACACTTGGTGGCGGCGCGGCTAGGGGTGATACGTCCAAAATGTATCTACTTTCATGAACACTTTTGCTATTGTTTCTCCTCTAAACTTGTGTGATTTAGATACAACTAACACAGACTGACGCTGTTTTTAGCAGAATTACCTTGATGTCTAGTTTTTGTGCAGAAAATCAACTATCAGGAAATATCCCGAAAAATATGCCAAAAATCCTATTTCACCAGAAGACTCACGGAACCAGAATACATGACGAAGTGGAGGCCTGAGGGGCCCACACCTCCTACCGCACAGGTGGGCCCATGCCGCGCCTGGAGGGGGTGTGGCTGCCCCAGGCACCTTCTCGACCTCCTTCTTTGCCTATAAGTTGCCTCTTTACCTAAAAACCGAGGGGGGGGGGGTTGACGTTTTTCAAGAAAGAGTTCCTATGCACCGCCATGACCAGAAACCGCGATTCGGAACCAGAAACTCCGTTCTGGCACCCTGTCGGGACGGGAAATTTGGAGAGGATCATCGCCATCGTCATCAACAACGCCTCTCCATCAACCATCCATGTTTTCCTCATCCATGCGTGAGTAATACCCCGCTGTAGGCTATGGGGATGGTAGGGATTGGATGAGTTCTATCATGTAATCAAATAAGATTGTTAGTGCATGGTGCCTAGTATCTCTATTAGTGCTATTTGACTTTGTTGCAACTTATTGTGCTTAATGCTTGTCACTAGGGACCAAGTGCCATGATCTCAGATCTGAACTTATTATTGATTCATTATGATAGTATTGTTTGTGATCTTATCTACAAGTTGTGTACACATATCATTGTCCGGATCCAAAGGCCCCGAAGTGACAGAAATTGGGACAACCAGAGGGGATGGCTGTGATGTGAGGATCACATGTGTTCACAGAGTGTTAATGCTTTGCTTTGGTGCTCTATTAAAAGGAGTGCCTTAATTGCCAGTAGTTCCGTTGAGGCCCCGCTGCAACAAGCTGGCAGGACAAAAGATGTTGTTAAAGTTCTGAATCCAAGAACGCATGACTATATATGGAGCACATGCCTATGATTGTTTAGTACTTGGATGCTTTATCTTATTTATCTAAAGTTGCCCTAGATCTTGAAGTTACATGTTTAGACTTGTCCATGCAACGCCCGTCCATCCATCCCTATGCCTACCACGCTCATATCCTACTGTTTGCTACTACAGTTACTATTGCTCCTGTTCTACTGCTGATGTTGCTTTGGTTTTGCTACTACAAAACTGTTGCTACTGATAAACTTCTATGAGCAAGAACTATTTCTAGGTGCAGCTAAATTGACAACATAGTTGTTAAAGCTTGCAAGTATTCTTTGGCTCCCCTTGTGTTGAATCAATAAATTGGGTAATACTACCCTCGAAGACTGTTGCGATCCCTTATACTTGTGGTTCATCAGGGGGCGCGCCAGCCCTAGGTAGAAAATCACCCCGATGTAGAAACGCTAAGTACCCGATAAAATCTCCACGAAACAGTCCATAGCCGCCGCCACCATAGTCCCTCGATCGGGGGGGGGGGATCCGAAGCTCTTCCCGGTACCCTGCCGGAGGGGAGAGATCATCTCAGATGCCTTCTTCATCACCATGCCAGCCTCCGGAGTGATGCGTGAGTAGTTCACCCTTGGACTATGGGTCCATATAGTAGCTAGATGGTTGTTTCTCCTCCTTTGTGCTTTCATGTCTAGATCTTGTGAGCTCCGTTCATGATCAAGATCATCTATTTGTAATCATACATGTTGTGTTTGCAGGGATCCGATGGATATTGATATACTATGTCAGATTAATTATTGATTCTATCATGTCTATGTTATTTGTGATCTTGCATGCTATCCGTTGTTCATAGATGCTTTGGCCAAGTAGATGCTTGCAACTCCAAGAGGGAGTATTTATGCTTGATGGAAGGTTCATGCCTCTAGTAATCTAGGGAAGTGACAGAAATCTCTAAGGTTGTAGATGTGTTGTTGCTACTAGGGAGAAAACAACAATCCTTTGTCCATGGGGCAATTGTATTGTTTACTTTACACACTTTGCTTAATGCAATTATCTGTTGCTTTCAAATTTATACTGGAAGGGGTTCAGATGATAACCTGAAGGTGGATTATTAGTCATAGATGCAGTTGGATTACGGTCTATGTAATATGTTGTAATGCCCAAACAAATCTCGTAGGAGTCGAGATGTATAGTATATGCATTGTTATGCTTTCTCAATCTGTCAATTGCCCCACTGTAATTTGTTCACCCAACATGCTATCTATCTTATGGAGAACACCTCTAGTGAACTGTGGACCCTGGTCCATTCCTTTATCATTGCTATACCATCTACTGTTTACCGTTTACTATTATTTGTAATCAATAAATTGGGTAATACTACCCTCGAAGACTGTTGCGATCTCCTATACTTGTGGGTCATCAGGACTATTTTCTGGCGCCGTTGCCGGGGAGCATAGCTTTATTTGTAAGTTCACTTGGATCTATTATTGTTCACTGCTACTCCTTTCATAATGGGGAAGTCTAGTGATGGAAAGTTTCCTATTTTACCATCCACTACAAGAAGAGGTACAGTCCTAAACACCTCTACTGCTCTTTATTCATCGTCTGTTATAAGTAAGCTTGTTACACCTCCATCACATACACATACTACACACAGTGCTACTACTGCTGAATCTGAAACTGCTTCTGATACTCGTGATGTTACTTCTACTATGCTTGATGCGAGTGGTTCATTAGGTCCTTTCCTAGATGCTACTATTGCTAGAACTATTTTGGGAAACACCAAAACTCATAGTGAAGCCACTGTTACACCTGTTAGCTCACCTGAGTCTAGAGAGAGATATGATATTAGTGATGGTTACATTGAAATGACTGATGATTTTATTGAAGAGTACCAAAACACACATGGTGCTAGTGCTATTAGGAGTCTCCTTGAGAGACGTACCATTATTCCTAAACTGTCTTATGATCCTAAGTTTTCCACCTCTCCCATAGATATTAAAGATGAAGATTATGATTTCTCTCTTGATTTATCCTATTATACATTGTTGTGAAAGAACCTTTTTGTGGAACTGAGAGTGAGAGTTCTATGGCACATATGAATGAGCTTTCCACTATGAGTGCTTTATTATCTAATGATTTTAAGATGCGCAGGTACTTTGTTACTAAGATCTTCATGTTTTCACTAAAAGGAGAAGCTAAAGCTTGGTTTAATAGATTACTGTAACACCCTCGGAATCGACCCTATGCAAGTTTTAGCGATTCCTGCCAAACCCGCATAGAAACGATTCAAAGGTGCCCACCAGGCACTTGCGTGCGGGTGGAAAACGAAGTAATATCATTACACAATAGTCCACGATGGAACCCACAGAACAGATATATACAGCAACGACTCCATGAGTCAAGAATACAATATACAGTACAAAGATCCAAATCACCTTGAAAACGACACAACGTCCGAGTACGAACAAGATGCAAATTGAGCTAAGAGCCCTGAAGAATAACCAATGGCGTCCATAACCCTGCCCAGGCCAAGCCGTAAGGGTAACCCTGCTAACGACGTCGATCTCAAAACCTGCTTAAACAAAAGGGGTGCCGACAAAGGGCAAAGGAAAAAGAGAGAGCGGTCAGTACTGAGGTCAGTACACGGCGAGGCTAGAATTCGGCGGTCCTCGCCTACATAGGTATGGTGGACTGAAGCGGCAGCGCGGCATGCACTAAACAACCTATAGAGACTCAATACAACTGGCGGCTATCAGATAGGGATAAGAAAGGCCTACTCGGATCCAACCTGATTCTAACACCAAACATACCCATCCTGGTATTCCCCCTCGATACCAACCGAGGAAGTCAACCGAGGAACTCACACCGTTGGCAGTTTTATTCATTTCGTTATAGTTGCGGAAATTACTAGTCAGATATAGATAGCATGAGTCATCCTGATATAATAAGCAGTGAGCAGTTTTAGTTAACCATTCCGTTGTAGTTGTAGTACTTACTAGTCAGATACATATAGCATGAGGCATCCCAAAACCCAGTAGTTGTTGTACTTTTATTTAGCCATTCCGTTATAGTTGCAATACTTACTAGTCAGATACAATGGTAACAGGCGACAACCCAAACCAGCAATTGTTGGCACTTTTATTTAGCCATTCCATTATAGTGAAGCTAATTACTAGTCATTATAGTCAAATTTATAGCACTACTTTAGTTATAGTTGTCTATGATCGAGATACTGTGCTCCAAGTCGTCCATAACCGCGGACACGGCTTTCAGAAAGTTTTACCTTGCAGGGGGCACAAATAGCAACACATGCACGATCAACCTCGAGAAAAACCAATAAAAACCCAACGAGGCATCACGACAGAGCAATTGCAAGATTCATATAAATTTCAGGGGGCCACCCCACCAAGCTACCATGACGAAGTTGGCGGCTCGAGACGGACTCGAGGTTTGTGCCAATGGCTGTAAACGACCGAATCCGAAAGTGTGACTGGGCTTGTCGATCGCAAAAACATTCCACATTTGTTCCTAAGCATCTAAGCGCTCCACGCCGCAATCGTAAATAAGCGAAGAAGCATGGCATAAGTACAGGATAGTAATAAAGCCCCAAACTACTTTGTGGCCCCAAGAAATAAATATGACTCAAGCTCTGGCTAGGGGGATTCATGGTCCCACATGCGGATAGTGCGAATATTCAAAGAATAGGTATCAAGTACTCGGGGTCCTACGGGACAAGTGGACGGTTAAAAACCAAATAACATCTATTGCCCACCTGTGCCTCTGCATTATTTACTTACTTCAATTTTAGTTATTAAACGGTAATTAAAGTCATGATCAACTCCAACATAAAGCATATGGCAGTCTTCTAACAACTGTGGTACTTGACGACACGCAACAACACTTGAGCAAGCAACTACGACACGCGACTATCATCTATCAAACAACAGGTAATAGGATGTGTCCAAGGCAATATAAGGCTGCAAGGGATATCACGGGTACGAAAACTAGAGCATCGCGACATAGATAGCAATAGATCAACATGAGGAAATAAAGACTAGAAAGGTAAAATAGGTAGAAAGGGGGAGAATGCTCGCCTGAAAACATTGCTGAAGGTTCATCCGAAGATCGGGCCGACACTCGCATCAACTCATCGGCCTAATCCGTGAAGAAGCAAACCACTAGCAGAAACACCGGATGCAATATTTAATACTACGACAGAAGATCGGGCATGATGCATGTATGATGTATGACAAGGCAAGGGTGCGATGCAATTATGCAATATTAAGCGGAACCGCGGTCCCGACAATTAATTATTAAGTTCATGTTGTTTAGATGCCCTCAATTTAATGTTGTATTAACAAGGCAAAATTATATCATCGGTTCGCTACACAAATTTAAATGGGGCCAGTATAAGACTAGATTAGCCCGCATATCGCCTCCATATTTAATTATTAGATGAGTCGACAAATTACCCCCAAGTAGATGAATATGTATGCGATCATGAACAATTTATATGCAACAAGATATATCATTTATAAAAATAGGGCTCAGAAAAGAGGTCACACGTGGAGGTTTGGCGATCTTAGGGGTGCCGAGGGTTCGGGTTCGGTCTTGGCGTCCGTGGCGACGATCTTCGGGGTTCGTGCCTCCGAAAGTCTTCGGTAGATCTTGGTGGAACCAGAAGTAGAACTCAATGTCAAACGGCCATCGGGGCGACGATCCTGGTGGACCAAGGGTCCGGAATGACTTTCTTGTCCACAAAACATGTTGTGTCGAGGACATCGGGTACACGCACCGGACATTCTGGCGAGACATGAATAGATCACCGACGAGAAGACGTGTAAGGATGTGGCCGTGGTAACACATATGCCTGCAACAACACCAACGCAGGAATTTAAAGCGAAGCATGTCATGATCGTGAAAGCCCACAACGGCCTGGCCAACACTGAACACGGGCAGAAGCTGGAGTAACTCCCTGGTTCTGCGGGGATGTGGTTCCGACCAGGAGGCTTCAGGGGCGACGACAACGGGCCGAGGAAGGCATCGGCTTGGAGAGGACAGCAGGGCGGACGACGCAGGAAGGTAGGCTTAAGGAGGAGCTCGAGAGGCACGGAGGGGGCTCAGTCGGCGCACCGGCCAGAGAGCGGCGGGATGCAGCAGTGCCTCACGGGGACGACGCCGGTGAGCCGGACGATGTTGTGCAGGGCCCGAGCGACGAGGGGACCGACAGCACGGAGGGAGAAGAAGCGTCGTGGACGAGGCCCCTCCGGTGGGCGAAGCTATAGAGGCGGGGACGAGAAGGCGGTCGCAGGAGAGAGGCGAGCGGGAGGCTCGGGGCCGCGGAAAGGGCGCTGGTGACATGGCCACGCATAGGAGGACGAGAGGAGGACCGGCGGCGGGGACTCGTGGGGTCGAGGAAGGACGCTGGCATCGACGAGTGGTGGTGAGCGAGGGTGGCCAGAGGAGAGAGAGAAAGGCCTGAGGCGATGCCGCGGCCCTGCCGGCGGGGATTAGAACGAGAGGGAGTCGAGGGGAAGGAGAGGAAAGAGGGGATTGCGGTATCGGGGTGGGGCCAGGGGATCGAGGAGCGGGGCGGGCGTGGGGGTTGCGGGATCGAGATCGACAAGGAGGGTCAGGGTCGCGACCTCAAAGTGGATGTGTGCGACGGGGATTGTGGCGACCGGGTCAGCGGGACGTGGTAGGGCTCGCGTGGGTCACGCGTTGGGGCCAGGGGTGCTAGTGCGCGGGGGTGGTTGGCGCCTGGCGGCGGCAGGGAGGGGAAGTGCGGGTTGGGGTTAGAGTAGAGGTGGTCTAGGGTTTGGTTTGGGGTCGGACTAAGGTTTAGGTTTTCTTCGGGTAGTAGGTCGGCTTCTGGCTGGGCCTTTTGGGCCTGGCCGGCGGCTGCCTCCCCGGGGTTAAAAATATGTTTTATTTTATTTTAAGGTAAAACATTTTTAAATAGGTTTTTAGATAAACAAAATATTTCATATAAGCCCAGGGTTCTGCATTTGAAATAGGGAGGGGTATTTGTAGAAAACAAAAAATGGGGCTTTTCAAAAATAGTTTCAGGCAAATAGATGCGCGATGATGTCATGATGATACACATAATAAAAATACTAGCGATTTTCTAGTTGCGGTTTTACCGGGGTGCTACAATTCGACACCACTAACAATGGATCTCGCCCTCGAGATCCGCCTCCTAGTACGGGGAAGAAAGCCGATGACCTGAATCTTCTCGCTTCGTGTAGATCCTTGCGACACCACTAACGAGGGTTCCTTCTTCATCTTGAAATTGGCGACACTACCAACAATGGATCTGGGCTCACGTCCATTGAGAGAACACTCCGGAGAAACACGAAGGTAGAGGTATCAAAAGATAAGGCGACCTCTAACTTCCATGGAAGGAGTAAAATTGCTTGATCCACCAATTCAATGCACAAGAGCGAATGATAAGAGTAGTCGGATGGTGATCAGTCCATCGTGCACCCAAAGCATTACTCTGCACAAGAATGGTGAATTATGCAACCAACTCTCAGAATTCAGACTGAAGATCTCGACAAGCGAGGTTTGGAAACTAAGGAGGGATGGAGATTCTCATCAGATCTGATATAGATGACGTCGTCGTATCGGAAAACACCGGATGATAGAAAGAAAAAAATTTAGTGAATTTTCGGTCCACTGAAAGGTACAACAGATGAAAGATTCATCAGATGGCATGAAGGTCGGATGTTGAAGCACCGTTAGAAAAGAATGGAAGCGAAACCCTGAAGGTACGACGGAAACCCAACCACGAGAATTCCTGGACTCGAAGAAAAGATAAGAGAGCCGATTCAAAACATGCAGAGGTAAGAGGAGAATAGTAGAGGGGTAAGGAGTAAAAGCAGACCTAATCAGATCTATCCAACCGATTTTTTTTAAATAGTTTTAACACTCTATAGCGACCGTTAGCTAGGTTATCCTACAGGCTGGACCAGTGGGGTATCGTAACTGCTGAGCTCTGATACCACTCTGTAACACCCTCGGAATCGACCCTATGCAAGTTTTAGCGATTCCTGCCAAACCCGCATAGAAAACATTCAAAGGTGCCCACTAGGCACTTGCGTGCGGGTGGAAAACGAAGTAATATCATTACACAATAGTCCACGATGGAACCCACAGAACAGATATATACAGCAACGACTCCATGAGTCAAGAATACAATATACAGTACAAAGATCCAAATCACCTTGAAAACGACACAACGTCCGAGTACGTACAAGATGCAAATTGAGCTAAGAGCCCTGAAGAATAACCAATGGCGTCTATAACCCTGCCCAGGCCAAGCCGGAAGGGTAACCCTGCTAACGACGTCGATCTCAAAACCTGCTTAAACAAAAGGGGTGCCGACAAAGGGCAAAGGAAAAAGAGAGAGCGGTCAGTACTGACGCCAGTACACGGCGAGGCTAGAATTCGGCGGTCCTCGCCTACATAGGTATGGTGGACTGAAGCGGCAGCGCGGCATGCACTAAACAACCTATAGAGACTCAATACAACTGGCGGCTATCAGATAGGGATAAGAAAGACCTACTCGGATCCAACCTGATTCTAACACCAAACATACCCATCCTGGTATTCCCCCTCGATACCAACCGAGGAAGTCAACCGAGGAACTCACACCGTTGGCAGTTTTATTCATTTCGTTATAGTTGCGGCAATTACTAGTCAGATATAGATAGCATGAGTCATCCTGATATAATAAGCAGTGGGCAGTTTTAGTTAACCATTCTGTTGTAGTTGTAGTACTTACTAGTCAGATACATATAGCATGAGGCATCCCAAAACCCAGTAGTTGTTGTACTTTTATTTAGCCATTCCGTTATAGTTGCAATACTTACTAGTCAGATACAATGGTAACAGGCGACAACCCAAACCAGCAATTGTTGGCACTTTTATTTAGCCATTCCATTATAGTGAAGCTAATTACTAGTCATTATAAAGTCAAATTTATAGAACTACTTTAGTTATAGTTGTCTATGATCGAGATACTGTGCTCCAAGTCGTCCATAATCGCGGACATGGCTTTCAGAAAGTTTTACCCTGCAGGGGGCACAAATAGCAACACATGCACGATCAACCTCGAGAAAAACCAATAAAAACCCAACGAGGCATCACGACAGAGCAATTGCAAGATTCATATAAATTTCAGGGGGCCACCCCACCAAGCTACCTGCGACGAAGTTGGCCGGCTCCGAGACGGACTCAGAGGTTTGTGCCAATGGCTGTAAACGACCGGGAACCCGAAAGTGTGACTGGGCTTGTCGATACCGCGAAAACATTCCACATTTGTTCCTAAACAGTACAGGCGCTCCACACGCAATCGTAAATAAGCAGTAAAGCATGGCATAAGTACAGGATAGTAATAAAGCCCCAAACTACTTTGTGGCCCCAAGAAATAAATATGACTCAAGCTCTGGCTAGGAGGATTCATGGTCCCACATGCGGATAGTGCGAATATTCAAAGAACAGGTATCAAGTACTCGGGGTCCTACGGGACACAAGTGGACGGTTAAAAACCAAATAACATCTATTGCCCACCTGTGCCTCTGCATTATTTACTTACATCAATTTTAGTTATTAAACGGTAATTAAAGTCATGATCAACTCCAACATAAAGCATATGGCAGTCTTCCAACAACTGTGGTACTTGACGACACGCAACAACACTTGAGCAAGCAACTACGACACGCAAGGCCGACTATCTATCAAACAACAGGTAATAGGATGTGTCCAGGGCAATATAAGGCTGCAAGAGATATCACGGGTACGAAAACTAGAGCATCGCGACATAGATAGCAATAGATCAACAGGAGAAAGTAAAGACTAGACAGGTAAAATAGGTAGAAAGGGGGGGAATGCTCGCCTGAAAACATTGCTGAAGGTTCATCCGAAGATCGGGCCAACACTCGCATCAACTCATCGGCCTAATCCGTGAAGAAGCAAAGCACTAGCAGAACACCGGATGCAATATTTAATACTACGACAGAAGATCGGGCATGATGCATGTATGATGTATGACAAGGCAAGGGTGCGATGCAATTATGCAATATTAAGCGGAACCGCGGTCCCGATAATTAATTATTAAGTTCATGTTGTTTAGATGCCCTCAATTTAATGTTGTATTAACAAGGCAAAATTATATCATCGGTTCGCTACACAAATTTAAATGGGGCCAGTATAAGACTAGATGAGCCCGCATATTGCCTCCATATTTAATTATTAGATGAGTTGACAAATTACCCCCAAGTAGATGAATATGTATGCGATTATGAACAATTTATATGCAACAAGATATATCATCTATAAAAATAGGGCTCAGAAAAGAGGTCACACGTGGAGGTTTGGCGATCTTAGGGGTGCCGAGGGTTCGGGTTCGGTCTTGGCATCCGTGGCGACGATCTTCGGGGTTCGTGCCTCCGAAAGTCTTCGGTAGATCTTGGTGGAACCAGAAGTAGAACTCGACGTCAAACGGCCATCGGGGCGACGATCCTGGTGGACCAAGGGTCCAGAATGACTTTCTTGTCCACAGAACATGTTGTGTCGAGGACATCGGGTACACGCACCGGACATTCTGGCGAGACATGAATAGATCACCGACGAGAAGACGTGTAAGGATGTGGCCGTGGTAACACATATGCCTGCAACAACACCAACGCAGGAATTTAAGACAGAAGCATGTCATGATCGTGAAAGCCCACAACGGCCTGGCCAACACCGAACACGGGCAGAAGCTGGAGTAACTCCCTGGTTCTGCGGGGATGTGGTTCCGACCAGGAGGCTTCAGGGGCGACGACAACGGGCCGAGGAAGGCACCGGCTTGCAGAAGACAGCAGGGCAGACGACGCATGAAGGTAGGCTTAAGGAGGAGCTCGAGAGGCACGGAGGGGGCTCAGTCGGCGCACCGGCCAGAGAGCGGCGGGATGCAGCAGTGCCTCACGGGGACGACGCCGGTGAGCCGGACGATGTTTTGCAGGGCCCGAGCGTCGAGGGGACCGACAAAGACGGAGGAGAAGAAGCGTCGTGGGACGAGGCCCCTCCGTGGCGTAAGCTATAGAGGCGGGACGAGAAGGCAGGGCGGAGAGGAGAGAGGCGAGCGGGAGGCTCGGGGCCGCGGAAAGGGCGCTGGTGACATGGCCACGCATAGGAGGACGAGAGGAGGACCGGCGGCGGGGACTCGTGGGGTCGAGGAAGGACGCTGGCATCGACGAGTGGTGGTGAGCGAGGGTGGCTAGAGAAGAGAGAGAAAGGCCTGAGGCGATGCTGCCAAGCGGCGGATCAACGAGAGGGAGTCAAGGGAAGGAGAGGAAGAGGGATTACTGATGTCGGGGTGGGGCCAGGGGATCGAGGAGCGGGGCGGGCGTGGGGTTTGCGGGATCGAGATCGACAAGGAGGGTCAGGGTCGCGACCTCAAAGTGGATGTGTGCGACGGGGATTGTGGCGACCGGGTCAGCAGGACGTGGTAGGGCTCGCGTGGGTCACGCGTTGGGGCGAGGGGTGCTAGTGCGCGGGGGTAGTTGGCGCCTGGCGGCGACAGGGAGGGGAAGTGCGGGTTGGGGTTAGAGTAGAGGTGGTCTAGGGTTTGGTTTGGGGTCGGACTAAGGTTTAGGTTTTCTTCGGGTAGTAGGTCGGCTTCTGGCTGGGCCTTTTAGGCCTGGCCGGCGGCTGCCTCCCCGGGGTTAAAAATATGTTTTATTTTATATTAAGGTAAAACATTTTTAAATAGGTTTTTAGATAAACAAAATATTTCATATAAGCCCAGGGTTCTGCATTTGAAATAGGGAGGGGTATTTGTAGAAAACAAAAAATGGGGCTTTTCAAAAATAGTTTCAGGCAAATAGATGCGCGATGATGTCATGATGATACACATAATAAAAATACTAGCGATTTTCTAGTTGCGGTTTTACCGGGGTGCTACAATTACCTCCTGGATCCATTGATAATACTTATTGTTTGATTGCTTCTTTCTTACAGAAATATTTTCCTCCTAGTGCTAGACATGCTGCTTTGTAGAGACTTTTTGATTTTAAAAGGGAGAAGAAGAGAAATTGCCTGAGTCATGGACAAGGTTTTGTGCCTTGATTCATGCACATCCTAGATGTCCATTGCCTAAAAATGAGCTTCTTGATATTTATTATAATGGGCTAACTGATGATTCTAGGACATACCTAGATAGTTTTGCTGATTGTGTTTTCAGGAAAAGAACTCCTACAGATGTTGAAGAATTAATGGCTAAAATAAGCAAGAATTATGATGATTGGATTTCAACTGAGCTAAATACACCTGAGCCTATTACTCCTGAACCAGTTGTGCCTGAACCTGTTCCAATACCAACACCAAAGAAGAGGGGAGTTATTGCATTAAATGATGAAGTGATGAAGGAAGCTAAGAAATATATTAAGGAGAAAGGTATTAGAGTTGAAGATGTGAAGAATCTACCTCATATAGAAGAATTATGTAAGTTAATTCCCCACTCATCTACTATTGAGGTACACTCTCTCCGCTTTGATGAAGGTGATATTCCTATGGTAAGCCTCCTGATCAATGCTTAGAGGAACTTGACACATTTATTGTTAAACAAGGTGATTTTAATAAACAAGTTCAGAATCATTTATTGGAAAACTCTAGAGATATTAATGAGTTGAAAGATATTGTGGAAAGAACTGCTAATGATATTAAAATGCTTTGTAAACACTTTCAAATGGTTCAAAATCGAATTGATCAACTTGTTAAGGTACAAAAGGATATGCTAGTTAATGCCTCGGGAGATAAACATGCTTATGGAATTAGAACTAGGAGTGGTATAGCTACTCAAGATACTTTATATCCTGAAGGACACCCTAAAAGAATTGAGCAGGATTCTCAACAAGGTGAAAGTAGTGGTAGTCCTCGTAAGAGAAAGAAAAAGAAACTTAAATAGTTGAGGAACCCTCTGAACCTGTAACATCCCAAAAATCATGATTTCAAAGTTTGCATATCATCCATGCATTCATAATCATTTTAGGATCATTTTCAATGCCATTTCAAATCAGAAACATTTGAATGCCTATTATTTTACGTAAGCAAGGCATTGGCCCAATGCTACTCTCTAGTTTGAGATTAATTGTTTTTAACCAAAGATATTTAATCCTAAGTGTGTTTGATAATTTCCCAAGACAAACAAAGTTTTTAAAACAAAGAATGAATTCAAAACAAATTTTTTACCTTTATTAAGCAATAGTAAAGGCACTGTTTTCTTTTAAATTTTCAAATGACCAAAGTAAGTTTGAGTGGACAATAGTACTAAATGATCAATTAAGAACTGGATCCATCCTACAAAAAAATTCAGAACAAATTTGAAATCTTTTTGGTTTGAAAATCATTTGAATTTGGTTCCTGAAAAATGAAAGAGAAAATGAAAAAGATAAAAGAATTGGTAAAAGGCCAGCACTGCTAAACTAGCCCAATACCAGAACCGGCCGAAAAGCCCACCCGGGCCATTCCCCCTATGCTCCTTTTCTCACCCACGCGCAACGAACCCCGCAGCCACTGACGCTGGGCCCTCCCCACGTCATCGTCGTCTTCCCCAAAATCCCGCACGAGAACACGTCGTCGCCGTCCGTTTCCTCCTCTTCACTGCCGTGATCAATTGCATTGATTCACCGCGAGAATTTCGCCCCTGCTCTGGCTATTTAATCACCACCTCCCCGCGGTCCTTCCCCCCAAACACCCACACCCAGTCGCCCCCAGGATGCTCGTATTTGCGCTCACTCCGCCGCTGTACCGACGAACTCTGGCGGTGAATTCCGGTGAGCACACTCCGCCCCTTGCCTACTGATCTTGCCAGTATGATCTCTGCAACCTTGTGCATCGTCTAACCCCACTGGTGCGTGCTAGGACCATCTATATCCTCGCCAACGTCAACGCCAGAGCGCCACCGACGACCGCGTCCACTCCGGCAAGTTCTCCCCGTAAGCCTCGACCGCCCCCTCCTCTATAAATGATACTCCTGCAATCACCCTCCCCGTGCGCATCTAACGCCACCATTTTCTTGATTTGGCGTGGTCCGTAGCGCTCGTCAACGTCGACTACCGTGCGAACCATCGTCAGCAACCACTCCAGCGAGAGATTGCCGACCCGTCCGTGCGCCCCTGTCCCCACGATGACCACCTCGAGCTTCAGCACGTCACGTCGAACTCAGTAAGCCTCTTCCCCCTCTCCTGTGCTTCCTGTACTCGCCATACCACCACTGGCAGAGCCGCTCCGCCGTCGCTAGCGCCACCCATCCGTGGTCGCATGCTTGGCAACCGTTGGATCTGGATCCAGCGCATAGGAATAGATCACTTATCGAAGGGGTACGTGTAGATCTGGCCATACGTTTTCACTTAGATCGTGCGGCCTACGTTGATTTATCCGGCTGAACCGGTACGGGCCAATCAGAACACGCCGCGTGGCCTGAGTTTAGATTTAAAATCAGAATTTAGATCTATTAGATGTTCAAACTTGTAAAATTCATAACTTTTGATCCACACGTTCAAATTTTGCAAATTTTATATGATTGGAATCAGGAGAAAGAATTCAACCATGCAATTTGTTTAATGAATTGCTTCTGTAAAATTGGTTATATTTGCAGAGACATTTATAGGCTTATTTTGAGTATAGAAATTATTTGAAAAATGATTTAAAGACTAAATCAAGTTTATTTAGTGTGTATTTGTCTTGTTTGTGATTCAGTACTGTATACTTGTGTTGTTTGGTGTAGAAAAATCATCACATGGCATTTGCATGGATTCATATATTTTTGCTTGTATATTTTGATATGTGAATTTGGTGCCATTATTTTATGTGTAGATTTTGGTGCTAATAGTGATTGTGGTTGTGAAGATTGTTGCTACTCCCCCAACTACGAAGGCAAGTGGTGCTTCATATTTATGTCCCAATATTTTTGCCTATGCATTAGAAATATTTTGTATAGGTCTTGCATGAATATTTTGCTAAGTATCTATATGCTATGGTTGGGAAATCCTAGTAGTTGTAGAAATGTTAGAATTTCTCTAAGTTAAGATACTTGTTATTGCCATGCTTAGCCTAGCTAATAGCAACCAAGTGGAAAATATTCATGCTATGGAAAATATTGTCAAGTCTTTGACTTATGTTTTTGCTTAATAAAACAACTAAGTGAATGAAACACCTCGGTGGAATGGAAAGAATGGTCTGTGTTGAGTGGTTATACAAGGCCCATTTCTATGGTTTACCTTGTGTATATCACTTGTGGGAAGCCACCCAGGAACAAAGGGATTTGAGATGCCAAATGTTAAGAAGCTTCTAGTGCAGCCACATGGCATTATGGGCTCTGCCTGGATCACATAGGTTGCAATAACTTAGCCATTTGGACAGTTGGTGGTAGTGGGATGATAGGTTGGAACGTGTCCGTTTGGTCTAGGGGAAGGCTTCTGAAAGGTCCCGTCTTGGTGAAAATCAAGTCCTGTGGAGAAAGTGCACAACCTCTGCAGATGGAAGAATCTAAGTACTTAGCCATGTCCCTGGTATTGGACAATTTGAGCATCAAGACATGGAAGCTATCAAGAATCTCCTCATCCCAATTTTCTAAGTTAAAACTTGTGGTTGAACAAGGGTGAAGGTTCACCAATTTCTATTGGTGGTTCCTTGGGAAAGATTTGTCAAAGAAAACTTAGTGTTTTCAACTAATAGGTAAAACCTATTTTGAGCAAAGCAAGCCTAAGCTACACTTAGCCAAATTCATGTAGTAACTAGATGTTAATATTCTACTAAGGTATCACTTGCCAATACTATTCCAATGTATTGACCCACTGTGGCTGTAACTTGTGATGTTGCAGGTTACTCTGATGATGATTAAGGGTTATGAGTCTACACTCAACATGCTTGCCTGTGGCACATGAAGATGAAGACTTCTATTTTTTTATTGTTAAGTTAAACTCTTGTACTAGCCTATGGCTATGGAGTTGTAAAAGACTATGTTATCTCTGGAATAACGTTGTAATAATGACCTTTGTTTCTGTGTACATCATCTTAAACTATGGATGCTAGCATTTGATCCAGGGACTAGCATTGCAATCACAGGGATCCTTACCTTTATAAGGGTGGGATCTTACAGATGGTATCAGAGCACCGTGTTGCCTGTAGGATTATGACCCTAGGATTGGATTAGAAACCACTAAGGAAATTTTTTCAACAATTTACACACTTGTCTTTTCTTCTTGTAAACTTTTCTAATCTTCTTTCTCATCTCTATTTGTAGATGAACTCCATCAACGAAGCCGTGAGGAAGTGACCGCTCATGACTATGACCTTGGAGTGTGAGACAGAATTCCCCAAGGCCCTCAAGGACCTCATGGTTGCCATGAAAATACATGGTGCAGCTGTGTACAAAGGATTTCCCGTGATGGATGAAGGAGTGGAGTACTGGTGGGTGCAACTTCACTTGTACAAAAACAAGGAAGACAACCACAAGGAATCATGATTCTTCATAGTTTCAACTCAGTAATGCACACCACATTCTTTGACTCTGCAAGAGATGCAGCTTGGAAGGCCATCAAGGAGCTTGGTGATAGACTCAAGTGCATAATGCTTAACACCCAAAATGACCTTAGGGAAGAAAAGAAGCATACCCAAGAGTTATAGGCTACCAACCAACATTTAAGAGAGGACATCATAGACTTAGAAATGGTGTCATGTGATCAGGATCGACAGATTGCCTCTAGGGATGCCCTGTTAGCCAACTTGCCAAATGAGATGGGATTGTAATGTACTTAGTTAGTTGGACCACCACACTTATCGTTTTATTTCCAAATTTTTTATCTAAGTTATGTTGAACCTTGGATGCTTGTAATGGATTTATGTATGCCTTGACTTGTGTGATTGTTGCCAAAGATATGCTTGTGATACTTTGCCTTGTGATTTTTTTTCTATTGATGTTGATTCTAACTTTTCTCTATCTTATAAAATAGATGCCTAATGTTACTATCAGCATAGCTGAAGAGTTCAAGGGAACTCGTTTTGGCACTCGTCTTATTGAGCTCACTAGTGTGCTCAACCTTCCGCTCCCTAGCATCATGACGCTTCCCCTCACCTAGTTTGAGAGGAAGGACCTTTGGGGCTTCAAAGTTACTCAGCCAGGACGCCAGACTGATCCAGCCACGGAGGCTATCACCTTCAAGCTAATGAATGACGACAAGGAGAGAGGCTTAGAGGTAGTAATGCAGGATTTACTTGGGCGTCTGGTAGGGAGGCACTCCAGAGAGCTTAGTGGTACTTACTTTCACGCCTTCGGAATACGCGACAAGGAGCGTGAGGTTATTGAGTTCGAGGTTGCCGCTAGAGACACAGTGGAGCCAATTCGTCTGTACCTTTAGGACCTAGAGGTTCTCATTACGCACCTAGATACCGATAGGACCAACTTCATGCTTAGAAATGACGAACTCCAGGTGCAGCTTCATGAGAAGGACAAGCTCTTCGCGGAGCAAGACGAGATAGTCAAGGAATGGAGGCCAAGTTTGAGAGCCAGGACAGGAAATTCAAGAGCCAGGAAAAGAGAGTCCAAGACCGGAATAAGAAGATCCGGGAGATGAAGGAAGAGCTAGAGACCAAGGACTTCGAGCTCGAGCATCAACATGGTGTGATTGAGAGACTTCGTTCACAGAAGAGGGCTCTTAAGGCTAAGATAGAGGCCTTGACTACCAATGTCGAGGAATACAAGATCGCTATGGAGAATGCAGGTCTTACACTTGTTGATGAGGAGGTTGATGCAGAGGAGTAGTGATGACTACTAATTTATCTTTTATTTACCATGCTTATGATTATTGAGTCGCAATGACCATCCAACATGTGGATAGCTTGCTATGGTGTGTTTGCTTTTCAAACTTGTTGTTTATGTCGTTGAACTTTATGTCATTTTGATGTTTGTTTTGGTGATTGTCTATGTGATGTATTGTGCATTTTAAGCATCTATGGGTATCTCATTCTTATCCTTATGAAAATCACAGATGCCTCCTTGACGTGCCAACCCAACCCAACCCAAACAACAACAATGTCACCCCCGAGATGCAGCAGCTGATGACAACACAGGCACAACTAATGCAGATGATGACCACTTTTATGCAGAATAAGAACAACAACAACAATAACAACAACAACAATCAGAACAATCCACCAGGATTTGACATGCTCACCGGATTCCTAAGACTGAGGCCTGCAAAGTTCTCAGGAACCACTGATCCCATGGTGGCCAATGATTGGCTACGTTCGGTGAACAAGGATTTGGTAACTGTCGGCTGCACCGACGAGGAGAAAGTCAGGTTTGCAGCACATCTGTTGGAAGGACCAGCAGCTACTTGGTGGGATAACTTCCAGATCACCACTCCCATTGAGGATGTGATATGGGCTATCTTTGAAGATGGTTTCCGTACAGCTCACATCTCATCCGGGGTGATGAGTTTGAAGAAGAAGGAGTTCCATAACTTGAAGCAGCGCCACCGCAGCGTGGCTGAATATATTGAGGAGTTCAACAATCTGGCGCAATATGCACCGGATGAAGTTGATACTGATGCCAAGAGGAAAGAGAAATTCCTCGAAGGACTAAATGATGAACTGAATCTGCAGTTATCTGTAGCATATGTCCCCACCTACCAATCACTTTGTGACAAGGCTACCATCTTGGAGAACAAGATGAAACAAGTTGAAAGCACAAAGAGGAAGCACAGCTCTGACAAGCATAGCTCGGGATCGTCTCACAAGCGTTCCCATCATGATGATAGTGGGAGTTCTAGATCCCACAAGCATGGAAAGTACAATAGCCACCACAACCACAACCGCCATCATGACAACAAGCATCACCGTAGTCATGATAATGACAAGTACAAAAACCACAAGAGTGGATACAAGAGCCACCACAATGGAAGTGGAAGTGGTAGTGGAAGCCAGCCTGCCAAGAAGGATCTCAGTCAGGTTGAATGCTTCAAGTGTAAGAAGATGGGGCATTATGCAAATGAGTGCCCAGAAAATAAAGTTGAAGGTGCCAACAAGCCCAACCCTTTCCAGAAGGGACAGGTGAACCACATCAATGTGGAAGAGATCTATGAGGAACCTGATGCTGTGGCTGGTAAGTTCAAACTCAATTCTGTTCCAGCACTTGTTCTTTTTGATACTGGCGCATCGCATTCATTCATATCAAGAGCATTTGTTGATAGAAATGAACTTCCAGTTGAAACTATTGGGTGTCCTATAAAAGTAAGTTCTCCTGGTGGAGAATTGATAGTGAACTCAGGATGTCATGACCTAGTCATAGAGTTTGGGAAGTATAAGTTTCCCGTTAATCTGATAATCCTAAATTTCCAAGGATTGGATGTCATTTTGGGAATGAACTGGATGACTAAGTACAAGGGAGTGCTAGATTGTGCCAATCATACTGTCACACTCACAACCCCAGAAAATAAAAGGATTAGATTCAAGACTAACTTTGAATCAAAAGGAAGTAAGCTAAATTCTCTTAAGGGGGTTAGCATAGACAGTGTGCCAATTGTGAGAGAATATCCGGATGTGTTTCTCGAAGAATTGCCGGGAATACCACCAGATAGAGATGTGGAATTTCTGATTCACTTGCTACCAGGATCAGGACCAATAGCAAAGAGACCTTACAAAATATCAGTTGATGAGTTGAAAGAACTCAAGAAACAACTTGGAGAACAGTTGCAGAAAGGATTTATTCAACCAAGTTCTTCATCTTGGGGAGCACCAGTCTTGTTCGTGGAAAAGAAAGATAGAAGTCAAAGGTTATGTATCGATTATCGTTCCCTCAATGAGGTGACTATCAAGAACAAATATCCTTTGCCCAGAATCAATGACTTGTTTGATTAGCTAGAAGGAGCCTGTGTGTTCTCAAAGATTGATCTCCAGTCAGGTTATTTTCAGCTTAAGATGAGGGAACAAGACATACCTAAGACAGCTTTCACCACTAGGTATGGATTGTATGAGTATACAGTGATGCCATTTGGTTTGACCAATGCACCAGCTTACTTCATGAATATGATGAACAAGGTGTTCATGGAGTTCCTTGACAAATTTGTTGTCATTTTCATCGATGACATTTTGATCTACTCCAAGAGCAAAGAAGAGCATGAAGGACATTTGCGTTTGATACTTGAAAAGCTTAGAGAGCATAAGCTGTATGCCAAATTCAGCAAGTGTGAATTCTGGTTGAATGAAGTTGGATTTCTTGGACACGTTATGTCAGGAGATGGTGTAGCGGTTGATCCCGCAAAAGTGTCAACTGTAACTGAATGGGAATCTCCTAAGTCAGTGAAAGAAGTTCGTAGTTTCCTTGGCTTGGCAGGATACTACAGAAGGTTCATTGAGAATTTCTCCAAGGTAGCTAAGCCAATGACAGAGTTACTAAAGAAAGACAAGAAGTTTGCTTGGTCTGAAGGATGTGAACTTAGTTTCCAAGAATTGAAAAAGAGACTAGTGACAGCACCAGTCCTATGTCTGCCAGATTTGGAGAAAGATTTCCAAGTGTATTGTGATGCATCTCATCATGGATTAGGTGCAGTTCTAATGCAAGAAGGGAAAGTTGTGGCTTATGCCTCGAGACAATTCAAAACTCATGAGGTAAATTATCCTACTCATGATTTAGAGTTAGCCTCTGTTGTCCATGCACTCAAAACATGGAGACATTATATTTTGGGAAAGCGATGTGAAGTGTTCATAGATCACAAAAGTTTGAAGCATATCTTCACTCAGAAAGAAATTAACATGAGACAAATAAGATGGCTAGAACTCATCAAGGACTATGATTTGAGTTTGCAATACCACCCCGGTAAAGCAAATGTTGTGGCAGATGCACTAAGCCGTAAAGTATTTGTGAATGGCCTTACTAAGGGAGAGTTGCCAGATGATCTGTGTGCCCAATTTAGAGATCTCAGATTGGAGATTGTGCCTGAAGGACATCTCATGTCATTGGATGTTCAACTCACCTTGTTGGACAAAATCAAGGAAGCCCAAAAGACGGATAAGGAAATTAAATAGATTAAGGAAAAGATTGGCAAAGGAAAAGCCAAAGGATTTCATGAAGATGAACAGGGTACTTTATGGTATGGGAAACGTATCTGCGTTCCCCAAGATCCGGAGCTTCGGAAAACTGATTATACAGGAAGCACACAACTCACCATATTCCATTCATCCACGTAACACCAAAATGTACATGGATATGAAGGAAAGATTTTGGTGGAATAATCTCAAGAAAGACATCGCCGAACACATTGCTTTGTGTGATTTACGTAGTAGAGTGAAAGCGGAACATCAGAAGCCAGCAGGGTTGCTACAACCACTACCTATTCCTGATTGGAAGTGGGACAAGATTGGCATGGACTTCATCATCGGATCGCCAAGGACCAGGACAGGATATGATTCTATTTGGGTAGTAGTGGATCGCCTCACTAAAGTGGCTCATTTCATACCCGTGAAGACAACCTGTACAAGTGCTAAGTTGGCCAAGATCTATATGAATAGGATTGTGTGTCTGCATGGAGTACCAAAGAGTATTGTGTCAGATAGGGGAACTCAATTCACTTCTCATTTCTGGAGGCAACTTCATGAGTCATTGGGAACGAGATTGGAATTCAGCACTGCTTTTCATCCTCAGACTGATGGACAAACAGAAAGGACCAACCAGATTCTAGAAGATATGTTGAGGGCATGTGCCCTAGACTATGGAGCTAGTTGGGATGAAAGTCTTCCTTACACATAATTCTCTTACAATAACAGCTACCAAGCCAGTATTGAGATGGAACCATTTGAGTTTCTCTATGCGAGAAAGTGTACTACCCCATTGCTATGGAATGGTGTGGGAGAAAGAAATTTGTTCGGATCAGAACTAATCAAGGAGGCTGAAGAGAAAGTCAAGCTAGTAAAGGACAGATTGAAGATAGCACAGTCCCGACAGAAGAGCTACGCAGATCCTAAGCGTAGGGAAGTCACCTATGAGGTGGGTGATAGAGCTTATCTTAGAGTGTCACCACTTCGTGGAGTGAAGAGATTTGGAGTCAAAGGAAAATTGGCCCCAAGATATGTTGGACCATTCAAAATTCTAAGTCGTAAAGGAGAAGTAGCTTATGAGATTGAATTACCGAAATCATTGTCTGCCGTTCACAATGTATTTCATGTGAGTCAGCTAAAGAAATGCCACCCCGAGATGGAAGAGACTTCTTTGAAGGATACCATACCTTTGGAAGAGGTCCAGTTGGAAAGTGATCTCACTTATGAGGAAAAACCTACCAAGATTCTTGAAACTGCAGAAAGAGTTACTCGGACAAAGACTATCAAATTCTGCAAAGTTCAATGGAACCATCATTCCGAAGAAGAAGCAACATGGGAAAGAGAAAATGACCTTCGGAAAGACCACCCTCACCTATTTGCTAGCCAATCCGAATCTCGAGGGCGAGATTCACCTTAAGGGGGTTAGATTTGTAACATCCCAAAAATCATGATTTCAAAGTTTGCATATCATCCATGCATTCATAATCATTTTAGGATCATTTTCAATGCCATTTCAAATCAGAAACATTTGAATGCCTATTATTTTATGTAAGCAAGGCATTGGCCCAATGCTACTCTCTAGTTTGAGATTAATTGTTTTTAACCAAAGATATTTAATCCTAAGTGTGTTTGATAATTTCCAAAGACAAACAAAGTTTTCAAAACAAAGAATGAATTCAAAACCATTTTTATACCTTTATTAAGCAATGGTAAAGGCACTGTTTTCTTTTAAATTTTCAAATGACCAAAGTAAGTTTGAGTGGACAACAGTACTAAATGATCAATTAAGAACATGATCCATCCTACAAAACATTTTAGAACAAATTTGAAATCTTTTTGGTTTGAAAATCATTTGAATTTGGTTCCTAAAAAATCAAAGAGAAAATGAAAAAGATAAAAGAATTGGTAAAAGGCCAGCGCTGCTAAACTAGCCCAATACCAGAACCGTCCCAAAAGCCCACCCGGGCCATTCCCCCTCTGCTCCTTTTCTCACCCACGCGCAACGAACCCCGCAGCCACTGACGCTGGGCCCTCCCCACGTCATCGTCGTCTTCACCAAAATCCCGCGCGAGAACACGTCATCGCCGGCCATTTCCTCCTCTTCACTGCCGTGATGAATTGCATTGATTCACCGCGAGAATTTCGCCCCTGCTCTGGCTATTTAATCACCACCTCGCCGCGGTCCTTTTTGCCCAAACACCCACACCCAGTCGCCCCTAGGCTGCTCGTATTTGAGCTCACTCCGCCGCTGTACCGACGAACTCTGGCGGTGAATTCCGGTGAGCACACTCCGCCCCTTGCCTACTGATCTTGCCAGTATGATCTCTGCAACCTTGCGCATCATCTAACCCCACTGGTGCATGCTAGGACCATCTATATCCTCGCCAACATCAACGCCAGAGCGCCACCGACGACCGCGTCCACTCCGGCAAGTTCTCCCCGTAATACCCGACCGCCCCCTCCTCTCTAAATGATACTCCAGCAATCACCGTCCCCGTGCGCATCTAACGCCACCATTTTCTTGCTTTGGCGTGGTCCGTAGCGCTCGTCAATGTCGACTACCATGCGAACCGTCGTCGGCAACCACTCCGGCGAGAGATTGCTGACCCGTCCGTGCGCCCCTGTCCCCACAATGACCACCTCGAGCTTCAGCATGTCACGGCGAACTCAGTAAGCCTCTTCCCCCTCTCCTGCGCTTCCTGTACTCGCCATACCACCACTGGCAGAGCCGCGCCGCCGCGCCGCCGTCACTAGCGCCGCCCATCCGTGGTCGCATGCTTGGCAACCGTTGGATCTGGATCCAACGCATAGGAATAGATCACTTATCGAAGGGGTACGTTTAGATCTGGCCATGCGTTTTCACTTGGATCGTGCGGCCCACGTTGATCGATCTGGCCGAACCGGTACGGGCCAATCAGAACACGCCGCGTGGCCTGAGTTTAGATTTAAAATCAGAATTTAGATCTATTAGATGTTCAAACTTGTAAAATTCATAACTTTTGATCCACACATTCAAATTTTGCAAATTTTATATCATTGGAATCAGGAGAAAGAATTCTATCCAAGCATGCAATTTGTTTAATGAATTGCTTCTGTAAAATTGGTTATATTTGCAGAGACATTTATAGGCTTATTTTGAGTATAGAAATTATTTGAAAAATGATTTAAAGACTAAATCAAGTTTATTTAGTGTGTATTTGTCTTGTTTGTGATTCAGTACTGTATACTTGTCTTGTTTGGTGTAGAAAAATCATCACATGGCATTTGCATGCATTCATATATTTTTGCTTATATATTTTGATATGTGAATTTGGTGCCATTATTTTATGTGTAGATTTTGGTGCTAATAGTGATTGTGGTTGTGAAGATTGTTGCTACTCCCCCAACTACCAAGGCAAGTGGTGCTTCATATTTATGTCCCAATATTTTTGCCTATGCATTAGAAATATTTTGTATAGGTCTTGCATGAATATTTTGCTAAGTATCTATATGCTATGCTTGGGAAATCCTAGTAGTTGTAGAAATGTTAGAATTTCCTCTAAGTTAAGATACTTGTTATTGTCATGCTTAGCTATATAATAGCAACCAAGGGTGGAAAATATTCATGCTATGAAAAATATTGTCAAGTCTTTGACTTATGTTTTTGCTTAATAAAACAACTAAGTGAATGAAATACCTCGGTGGAATGGAAAGAATGGTTTGTGTTGAGTGGTTATACAAGGCCCATTTATATGGTTTACCTTGTGTATCTCACTTGTGGGAAGCCACCCAGGAACAAAGGGATTTGAGATGCCAAATGTTAAGAAGCTTCAAGTGCAGCCACATGGCATTATGGGCTCTGCCTGGATCACATAGGTTGCAATAACTTAGCCATTTGGACAGTTGGTGGTAGTGGGATGATAGGTTGGAACGCGTCCGTTTGGTCTAGGGGAAGGCTTCAGAAAGATCCTGTCTTGGTGAAAATCAAGTCTTGTGGGGAAAGTGCACAACCTCTGTAGATGGAAGAATCTAAGTACTTAGCCATGTCCCTGGTATTGGACAATTTGAGCATCAAGACATGGAAGCTATCAAGAATCTCCTCATCCCAATTTTCTAAGTTAACACTTGTGGTTGAACAAGGGTGAAGGTTCACCAATTTTATTTGTGGTTCCTTGGGAAAGATTTGTCAAAGAAAACTTAGTGTTTTCAACTAATAGGTAAAACCTATTTTGAGCAAAGCAAGCCTAAACTACACTTAGCCAAATTCATGTAGTAACTAGATGTTAATATTCTACTAAGGTATCACTTGCCAATACTATTCCAATGTATTGACCCACTGTGGCTGTAACTTGTGATGTTGCAGGTTACTCTGATGATGATTAGGGGTTATGAGTCTACACTCAACATGCTTGCCTGTGGCACATGAAGATGAAGACTTCTATTTTTTTATTGTTAAGTTAAACTCTTGTACTAGCCTATGGCTATGGAGTTGTAGAAGAATATGTTATCTCTAGAATAACGTTGTAATAATGACCTTTGTTTCTGTGTACTTCATCTTAAACTGTGGATGCTAGCATTTGATCCAGGGACTAGCATTGCAATCACAGGGATCCTTACCTTTATAAGGGTGGGATCTTACAGAACCTACTGTAGATCCTAATAGGATATCTGTATCTGATGCTGAAACTAAGAGTGATAATGATAAAAATAATGCTCCTAATAAGGAGGAAGTTGAGGAAGAACCTGAGAAGCACACTAAGAACACTAGGTACACTAAGGAAGATTTTATTGCTAAAAACATGGCAGTGAGAGAACACTCCAGCTAAAAAAGTTGATACCAACTGATATATCTTTGCAAATGGCTGATAAGTCTACTACTATTCCTGTTGGTATATGTGAAGATGTTCATGTTCAAGTGGCTCATAATTGCTTGGTTTTAACTGATATTGTTGTGCTTGAAATGCCTGAATCTGAGAATATGTCTATTATTCTTGGGAGTCCTTTTCTTAATACTACAGGTGTTGTCATCAATTGTAATCAAGGAAAAGTAACTTTTAATATTAATGACCAAGAGCATCATGTCTATTTCCCCAAGAAGATTGATAAGAGCTATTGCCTGAATTCCATTGAAAATATTGAGAGCATCAA
Organism: Avena insularis; assembly: GCA_023614405.1. Taxonomy (NCBI): domain Eukaryota; kingdom Viridiplantae; phylum Streptophyta; class Magnoliopsida; order Poales; family Poaceae; genus Avena; species Avena insularis. The sequence goes on along the minus strand of CM042687.1, from coordinate 234,313,641 downwards.
AGTTGGAGAAATATATTGTCCCATTCCACAAGAATGTTTTGAAACTATTATGGTTGGGACTATTGCTATCAAGTTTGAGGTAACATAATCTCTTTGTGGAATGTAAAGTTTTGTTTCATATAAGATTTTTTTTTGTAACAAGACTTGATCAACCTTCTTAACAAAGGGATTTTAATAAACAAAATAATGTTTTCACAGTGGTTATACTTGCTCACTTTTATTTTTCTCCTTCTTAGTCTTTGCTCTTTCTCTTGTTAGCTTTAGTTTTGCTAGTTGTTTGCTTGTTAGAGTGTCTTAGAACTTATGCAATTTTGGTTTTTGTTTGCTTTTGCTTCTTCTAAAAAATCTTTTTATGCGAGAAAATCAATTATCATACCCTGAAAATTGGCCAAAAATAAAGTTTCCCAAAAAATCCTAGAAAATTCATATTAATTTTTCCTTGAAAAAAGGGGCAGAGGGACACCTGGAGTGGCCCAGGGGGACCCACCAGGCCAGACACCCCCAGGTGGCGTGGCCATCCCCCATGGCACGCTTGTCCTGGGTGGGGCCCACCTGTGGCCCTCCAAGTTGACTTCTCCCAGCCACTTCTTTCTCTCTCCCGAAAAACACTGGAAAATTTTATCAAGATCGAGTTCCTCCTGTTCTTGCTCCCTATTTTCGATCTCCTTGCTCAGCCCATCTTTGCTGCTGTTTTTTGGAGGAATTGCACCTTGGTATGTGCCTCCTCCGCTTGTCCAATTAGATTTCTGATTGGTAGATTGTATCTTGAGTATTTTGCTGCTATAGGCGTCAGGTTGTGTGAGCTTACATGCTTGTTCTATGCTTAGAGATTTCATTTTGATATATGTTTAGCCTTCTAGCAAGTTCCTATAGTAATTTCTCATCATTTACCAACTTGGAGATCACTTGGCTTGATGTTTGTCTAAAAATTTCAGAAAAAAGGGTCATGGACAACCACACCTTTGGTGAAGTATTTGAGAGTGATGCACCTAGGAGGACAAGGCCTTCAAGGTCATCCTCCCGATCTAGGCCCTCATACAATGGGGATCTCATTACACCTCGATTTGGCGACGAGGGAGATGAGGGGGATGCGCACCCTTCTACCTTTCCTTGTCCTACCTTTTTGCGGGCTGCAGGGATTCTCAATGATTTCCTAACCTTGGTTTGGAGGGTTGGATTAACGAGTTATATGCAGGATGAGAGTGTGCAGTATGCTACGCTCACTAAAACCTTTGTGGAGAGTTTATGTTTTTCTAACAGTCCTTTCAAACCAGATGTGTCTTTCAAAATCTATAATAGGCCTTTCTCCATGACATTGAAGAAATTCTGTGAAATATTGGGTATTGGCACGGCTAGGTTGGTGAAGAAGATTTCAGCTCAACCCGGTGATTTGTTGGAGCTCTACCGCAAGATAACTAATGATGATGACCGTAGAGCCCAGCCAGGAAAGATAAGAAATATTCAACTCCCAGCTATCAGGTATTTTGCTTATTATCTTGCCACTAGTCTTCTTGGTAGGGAGAACACTAGCAATATTTCCAACTATCATTTGGCCTTGCTAGCTGCTGCACTCAATAATGAAACCATGTACAATCTTGGTTCTCTCATTGCTCGTCGTTTAGCTGCTAAGGGACCCATTTATGGGGGAATTATTGTTGCACATATTGTTGATTCTCTAGACCTTTTTGTTGATCCAAATGATACAATTTTGGCTCCTCAGAGGCTTGATTTAGCTGCCATGAAAGCGCATCACTTTGTCACTGCTGGCTCTACCCTCGAGAGTTTGATTTATAGAATGATGTTTCCTGACGGGGAAGAGAGAGAGAGATTCCTTTTCCCCAAACTACTTTGTTCTGTATTTCCCAGGGACCTTGGTCGCTCTCCAAGGAGGAGATAGGCGAGCAGCTACGCATTCGTGGTTTCCACGGACACTACCAATGGGATGCGCTCTTATACGACCCCTCTGTGCACTACACAGGGGAGTCCTCGAGCTCGTACCAGGACGAAGGGGCCTCCTCGTCGTACTACAGAGGTGCACCTTCTTGGTCACCATGGAGTTGAGCCCCACTTAGGCCAAAAGCCTAAGCTTGGGGGGAGGTATACCGACATAACACTCATCTATATATCATGTTTCGTCGGTTCTTTGTATATCCACGTTTCGCTTTTTTTTGGTTTTTGTTTCTGTTTTCCTAAAACACAAAAATACCAAAAATACTTTTGTTGTTTCTCTTGGTTTGTTTCTTTGTTTCTTTTAGCTGTGGTTTGCCTTAAAAGAAAATCCAAAAAGATTTTGCTTTGTTTGGTTTTGCTTTGTGTGTTTGCTTTAAAAAATCGAAAACACCAAAAATATTTGTTGTTCTTCTTTGGTTTTGTGAAGTTCTTTGCAGGGTTCAGCAGTCCTCAGTGGAGTTTGGTTTCATGTTATTATTCAAGTCACACAAGTGAAGGGCAATAATGAAGATTAAGACAACTTGAGGTGTGGTAAGTGGTTGGTAACGAACTCTATTTGTTTTCATTTTTGTACATATACTCATCATTATGAGCATGCTTAGTCTGTTCATGTAAGGTGTATGTTATTTATGGATGCTTAGTAGTTCTTGCTCTCTTATGATTAGCTCCAGCTTGCTAATAGTTTGTAGAATGTCATATGAATGTTTGCTTGCATTGTTATATTCATAACTTGGTATGATATTATGGTATCCTCCTCTAAATGTTTCATATGAATCGACTTGGAACATGCTCACGCATGCATATGACTAAACAATAGTCAGTAAGCCTCGACGATTTATTTTGCCTCAGAGTTCTTGTATCACTTTCATGCCATAATTAGTCCTGTTTTGCCGCAAGCATGATTATGACAGTTATTGCTCTCTCGTTTGTCGCTCCCTCTCTATTTATATCCTTCACTTGCACTGAGTATGAGCTCTACTTGTGCATCCAACTCCACAAAACCAATATTGCCAAAAGTGTCCACCATACCTACCTACTAGCATCATTTGCTATTCAGTGCATATTCATTATGCCTCGTTTTCTTCAAAATAAAATGTTTGACTATTTTTGAGAAAGTTAGTTAGTAAAGCTCTCATGAACTTGATGGCACACTTTATTTCTTGCACTTAATAAGCCTGAACCATTGTGACTGTCCATGAAAGTTATATGCTTGCAAATTATAGGCTGGTAGTTAGCAGAACCTTGCTATCACGGGGAACGCTTTCAACACTTATGGATATATATCCAGCTGATATCATGCTCTTTTGTTTGCGGATGTTGTCGGTGTGAAATAATAGGAGAGTTGGTAAGTTCATGGAGTTATATATATGTGTTAGAGAAACGCCTGGGCCGCTAGCCTAAGCCATGCCTAATCATGGTGGAAACTTGCAGCATAACCATAATGAGCAATCTGTGAAGCATCCTCAATAAAAACCTATGCAAATAGCAAATAAAAAGATCGCTGAGATGCTCATTGTCTGCTTGCCTTGTCATTTTGATTATGGGATAGCTCATGTATCATGTGTAAGGGGTACCCCGTTGGCGGTTCTCTATGATATGCATGTATTTACGATGACAAGAACTTACAGGTAACTAAAGTTGAGTAGCATGAGGAGCGTCCCTCGTACTCAAGGGACATGAGATTTCCATATTATGGTCTGTCAAGCATATAACTCATATTGGACCTCACTTTCACCATTAACCATATAAAGATGCCTATGATAGGGGCAATGAGAGCTCAAAGCTAATGAGTACCTTACTTTCAGCATTTGGAAGCCTTTCAAACTTTTCAAAACCTTTTCACTTCCTTGTTGACTCACCACTTATTCTATGAGCACCTTCTTAAGAGCATAGTTGTCATTCTTAGTGTAATGTGCTTGTCTCAAAACTTGGTTAATTATGTCATGACTTTGATGCTTGTATCTCTGATATCTTTACTTCTAGTCTTCACGTGAACTTCAGAGGTGCCTTGGCATTTATTTTGTGCTCTACAAACAAAGGCAAGCGAGAAACCACTCTATCATACCTTATTATGAGCATTGCAATGTTGCTTATGTTTATGTTTCATGCTACTTATTATTATTCAGTTGGAATCTCTTCATAGCTTGCAATGACTATTGAGTAGACTTAGTTGCAGATTCCTTATTATAAATTGTCTAAGTATCTACTCCTGTGATGAGAATATATACATCTTATGAAGCAAATGTGTTCGTGAAAGTTCTTTTATCGCACTCAGTTTTCAATTGAATTGCTTGAGGACAAGCAATAAGCTAAGCTTGGGGGGAGTTGATATGTCCAAAACATATCTACTTTCCCGAACACTTTTGCTATTGTTTCTCCTCTAAACGTGTGTGATTTGGATACAACTAACACGGACTGACGCTGTTTTCAGCAGAATTACCTTGGTGTCTAGTTTTTGTGCAGAAAATCAACGATCAGGAAAAATCCCAGAAAATTTGCCCAAAATCCTATTTCACCAGATGACCCAGAATATGAGACGAAGTGGAGGTCTGAGGGGCCCACACCCCCTACCGCGCGGGTGGGATCAGGCCGTGCCTGGAGGGGGTTTGGTTTCCCCAGGCACCCCCTCGGCCTCCTTCTTCGCCTATAAGTTGCCGCTTGACCTAAAAACCAAGGGGGGTTCGACGTTTTTCAAGAAAGAATTCCACTGTGCCGCCACCACCAGAATCCACGATTCGCAACTAGAAACTCTGTTCTGGCACCCTGCCGGGACGGGGAATTTGGAGAGGATCATTGCCATCATCATCAACAATGCCTCTCCATCAACCATCCATGTTTCCCTCATCCATGAGTGAGTAATCCCCCGCTGTAGGCTATGGGGATGGTAGGGATTGGATGAGTTCTATCATGTAATCGAATAATATTGTTAGGGCATGGTGCCTAGTATCTCTATTAGTGCTATTTGACTTTGTTGCAACTTGTTGTGCTTAATGCTTGTCACTAGGGCCCGAGTGCCATGATCTTAGATCTGAACTTATTATTGAGTCATTATGATACTATTGTTTGTGATCTTATCTGCAAGTTGTGTACACATATCATTGTCCGGATCCAAAGGCCCCGAAGTGACAGAAATTGGGACAACCGGAGGGGATGGCTGTGATGTGAGGATCACATGTGTTCACAGAGTGTTAATGCTTTGCTTTGGTGCTCTATTAAAAGGAGTGCCTTAATTGCTAGTAGTTCCGTTGAGGCCCCGCTGCAACAAGATGGCAGGACAAAAGATGTTGTTAAAGTTCTCAATCCAAGCATGCATGACTATATATGGAGCACATGCCTATGATTGTTCAGTACTTGGATGCTTTATCTTATTTATCTGCAGTTGCCCTAGATCTTGAAGTTACATGTTTAGACTCGTCCATGCAACGCCCGTCCATCCATCCCTATGCCACCACACTCATATCCTACTGTTTGCTACTACTTTTACTATTGCTCCCGTTCTACTGCTGATGTTGCTTTGCTTTTGCTACTACAAAACTGTTGCTACTGATAAACTTCTATGAGCAAGAACTATTTCTAGGTGCAGCTAAATTGAAAACTCAGTTGTTAAAGCTTGCAAGTATTCTTTGGCTCCCCTTGTGTCGAATCAATAAATTTGGTAATACTACCCTCGAAGACTGTTGCGATCCCTTATACTTGTGGTTCATCAAGGGGCGCGCCAGCCCTAGGTAGAAAATCACCCCGATGTAGAAACGCTAAGTACGCGATAAAATCTCCACGAAACAGTCCATAGCCACCGCCACCATAGTCCCTCGATTGGGGGGGATCCGAAGCTCTTCCCGGCACCCTGCCGGAGGGGAGAGATCATCTCGGACGCCTTCTTCATCACCATGCCAGCCTCCGGAGTGATGCATGAGTAGTTCACCCTTGGACTATGGGTCCATATAGTAGCTAGATGGTTGTTTCTCCTCCTTTGTGCTTTCATGTTTAGATCTTGTGAGCTCTGTTCATGATCAAGATCATCTATTTGTAATCATACATGTTGTGTTCGCGGGGATCCGATGGATATTGAGATACTATGTCAGATTAATTATTGATTCTATCATGTCTATGTTATTTGTGATCTCACATGCTATCCGTTGTTCGTAGATGCTTTGGCCAAGTAGATGCTTGCAACTCCAAGAGGGAGTATTTATGCTCGATAGAAGGTTCATGCCTCTAGTAATCTGGGGAAGTGACAGAAATCTCTAAGGTTGTAGATGTGTTGTTGCTACTAGGGAGAAAACAACAATCCTTTGTCCATGGGGCAATTGTATTGTTTACTTTACACACTTTGCTTAATGCAATTATCTGTTGCTTGCACATTTATACTGGAAGGGGTTCAGATGATAACCTGAAGGTGGATTATTAGTCATAGATGCAGTTGGAATACAGTCTATGTAATATGTTGTAATGCCCAAACAAATCTCGTAGGAGTCAAGATGTATAGTATATGCATTGTTATCCTTTCTCAATCTGTCAATTGCCCCACTGTAATTTGTTTCAATATGGGTTTTGATGTTTCCATTGAAGACAAAAAGTTTCTTTTTACCCTAAATTTCAACCATTATTTATTTTGTTTATTTATTTTTCACATTACAAAATTTGGAAAATTTTGGGATGTGACATGCTACCACCCTTAAAAGAAATCTCGTCCCGAGATTTGGGAAAGATAGGGGTTACAAATTGGCTTCAAGGCAACTAGGGTACTACCACCCTTAAAAGTTTCCAACTAGATTACATCTTGGCTTGCTTGGGGTCTTGATGAAACTTCTCTAGGCAAACATCTGCATAGTGTCCTTTGTTTCCACACTTGAAATAGGTGACAAGGCTGAGATCCTCCATAGGCTTGTTGGTCTTGTACTTCATCTTTTCTCGACAATTGCTTGCATAATGTCCGTGGTCACCACAATTGTAACATGTGACAAGGTTGAGTTCTTCACGTATCTTTTGTGGACAAGTTGATACATAATGGCCTAGCTCTTTGCAGTTGTTGCACCACACTTGGATAATTTCCTTATACTTCTTCTTCTTCTCTGGACATTCATTGGCATAGTGTCCCATCTCTTTGCATGTGTAACATTGCTCTTGGGTAATATCCTTCTTGCTAGGGTTGGGGCATTTCTTCTTCTTCTTTGGTTTCTCCAAAGCTAGGAGTTCTTCTAGTTCATGCTCTTCATATCTCACCTCAAAGGTGGGAAAGTCTCCTGGTTTCCTTAATCGTTTCCTTGGATAATACATATGTTTCCTCTTTTGTCCATTAATGGGAGCCATAGTGCATGGAGGTGCAAGCTGAGATTTTCCTTTGTCCTCATCCTTCTTGGTAGAGGTTGTTCTTTCATGGGGGTTTACAAACTCTTGATGCACTCCACCTTGTTTCCTTTGTTGAACTATGGAATAGATGGGGCATTAGATAGGGACATGATTATTTCCTTCACATAGGAAACAAGTAGCTTGAGATGTGGGGCATTGATTAGTTGGATGTTTCTCTTCATAGTTAGGGCATTGATCTTCATGCTTTTTGGAAGTGTGATCTATGTCTCCAAAAATATTGCAAGCTTGAGTTCCTTCTATAATGGCATCCTTGACATCCTTGTTGTCACAAACTCCTTGGGAAGGGCTGTCTCCCATGTTAATCATTTGATTTGTCACTTTTTGCATCAATTGGGTTTGGGTTTCCAAAAACCTTTGCATGGTTGGGTCTAACTCATTGTTGGCTAAAAACTGAGTTGTCACTTGGTTCAACTGGGTTTGGGTTACTATGAGTTCTCTCATGTGCATCTCTTGGTTGTTGTTGTCACCATTCTTGATGTTGGAGTCTCTTGGAGTAGTCATCTGTTTGGGTTGGATTGGGATTAGAATAGGCAAAGGATTTCTAAGGAAATAATTCTAATCACACACATCACAAATCACACAAGCAATGTGCAAGCAATCACAAACAAACTTTCCATCCAAAAAAAAGTTTCAAGCACATTTTTAGGCAACAAAATATATTTGCTACACCACATAAGTTGGTGGGTTTGATCTAAACTAAATATGGTGGTCCAACTATATGGTTCACTTGAGATCATTCCATTCTTCTTTGTTGTTTCTTCTTGAATGAGATCATGGTTTCCTTGGGAAGATTCTTGTGTCTTGGTCACAAAACTTCAAAGGTGATGATGGTTCCTTCTAAGCCGTGTTTCCTTAGTCTTCAAGTCTTGAGTGACATTTCTTGTCTCACTTGTATTCCTTGGTGATGTCCAAGTTGAAGTCCTTGTTGAAACTAAAGTTGAAGTCATTGGTGAAGTTGAAGTTGAAGTCATTTGATTTGGTGAAGTCCTTTGCTCATGTTGAAGTCTTTTCTCATGTTGAGGTTTTGTCCATCAAGTTGAAAAGGAAGAGATGTAGAATCAAAACCAAAAATGGTTGGGGAAAGAGTTTACAAGATTGTTTGTAAATAAGTTTTGGAACAAAAACAACTCCTATTTTTCTAAGGGGTTTTGTCCAATCCTAGGGTTACAATCCTACAGGCAACACAGTGCTCTGATACCATCTATAGAGGTCCCAACCTTTAATAAGGTAGAGATCCCTGTGTTTACAATGCTAGTCCCTGGATCAATAGCTAGCATCCACAGTTAAGATGTAATATCAAGAAACAAAAGGTCATAATTCAACTTTATAACCAGGAGTAAAATAATTCATTACATCTTACAAAGCTCATTTGGCTATCTCAATACAATGTAGCAGAAAATAACTATAGCATGGGGTCCTTCATCTTCAAAGTGCCACAAGCAAACATGTTGGTTGTAGACTTGTAATCCTAATCCACACACTTCACTAACATCAAACAAACCTGCAACATAATAAGTTACAACCACAAGGGTCAATACATTTGAATTGTATTGGCAAGTGATACTATGGTAGTATAGTGGAGTCTATCATCTATATGCATTTGGCTAGGTGGAGCTTAGGCTTGCTTTGCTCAAATAGATTTTTCCTTATCATTTGAAAACACTAAGTTTTTGTTTGACAAAATCACCCAAGGCATCTCCCAATAGAAATTGGTGATCCTTCAACCCTTGTTCAACCACAAGTTTTTAACTTAGAAATTGGGATGAGGAGATTCTTGATAGCTTCCATGTCTTGATGCTCAAATTGTCCTTTGCCAGGGACATGGCTAAGTACTTAGATTTTACACTCTGCAGAGGTGGTGCACTTTCCCCACAAGACTTGGTTTCACCAAGACAAGATCTTTTAGAAGCCTTCCCTTAGACCAGAATGGACGCGCTCCAACCTATCAAACCCCTACCACCAACTGTACATTTGGCTAAGTTATTGCAACCTATATGATCCAGGCAGAGCCCATAATGCCAAGTGGCTGCACTTGAAGCTTCTCAACATTTGACATCTCAAATATCTTTATTCCTGGGTGGCATTCCACAAGTGAGATACACAAGGTAAACTATAGAAATGGGCCTTGTGTAACCACTCAACCAAAAACCATCAAGCAAGTCCCTTTCCACCCAGGTGATTCATTCACTTAGTTGTTTTATTAAACAAAACACAAGTCCTTGACTTAGAAATATTTCATAGCATGAATATAATCCACCCTTGTTTTCTACTAGCTAAGCTAATCATGATAGTAGTAGGAATCTTAACTTAGGAAAATTCTTCTAAGGTTTCATTTACTAGGATTTCCCATGGCATAGTTTATACTTAGCTAAAATTCCATGCAAGTCCTACTTAGAAATATCACTAATGTATAGTGAAAATAATGGGACAAAAGTATGAAGAATCACTTGCCTTTTTGGTAGAGAATTATAAGTTCACTCCTTGATCCTGCAATAGTCACACTCTTCAAATTCCACTACAATTCAATCAAGCAAGCAAATATTCAATCTACCATTCAAGAATCATCACATAAAATAATAAAAACAAAGCAATGCATGCAAGCATGCCAAAGATTGTTTTATTTGGAAAATTGGTTTCTAATAGGTTATAAACACTTGAAAACACCTATTGGTCATTTACAAAAGTGGTAAATCCATTTGATATTAAGTTAGTGAAAAATGGCCACTTTAAATCATTTTTGTTTTGCTAGAAATGGTTCAAACCAAAGTAATATCTTCTAGTGTTTGACAAATACATTTTTAAACACAAATGTTAGTGTTTTATGGTCAAGTGTTCAATATTGAAACCATTTGCAAAAGGTTTTACTTATAAACCATTTTTATACGAAATCAATATTTTATGTTGTTGAAAATGCCTTTAGGAAAGTAATAATTTTTATAGGATTCACCAAATATATTTTTAAATCATAAAACTTTGTGTTTAGGGTCAGAGAGTTTAATTCAAATCATTTCCCAAAGGTTTTTCTCCAAAAAGTATTTTTAACATATAAACAACATTTTTATTTGACTAGAAATGTTCCAATTCAAAGATTTATTCTTTAACTTCACAAAATATGTTTTTGAATCCACAAGTTGGTTTCTATGTTCAGTAGGTTCAAAACAATCCAATTGCCAAAGATTTTACCATAAAAATATTTCTAGAATAATTTTTATACTCAAATTATGCCTACACAAGTTTCTGTAAAAACAACCAATTTAACAAAAGCAATTTACTAAACAAAGTACATGGTTGGATAGAGTTTGTTTTGCTGATTCCATTGATATAAAAGTTGCAAAATTTGGATGAGTGGATTAAAAGTTATGAATTTTACAAATTTGTACATCTAATAGATCAATTCTGTTTTTAAAACAATAGACAGGGCCACGTGCCTTGTTGCTATTGGTCTGTACCGATTCATGCGGATCGTGCAACATGGGGCGTTAGATTTTAAACAGATCGTGCGGCTCTGATCGAATGATACCCTTTCGGTTAGTCAAACTATCATAGCCACGCGATCGCGATCTGACGGCTGGTGTGCGTGTGACCAGGGATGGGCGGCGCTGGCGGCGGTGGTTGGCGGCGGCGCGGTCAGACGGCGTCAGAGCCGGGGATACAGGAAGCAAAAAGAGGGAGAGAGGTAGCTCACCGAGGTCGACTTGTCATGCTGAAGCTCAACATACTCGCCGTTTGTCGAGGGGCGCACGAGGTAGATGTCAATTGCTCGCCGGAGTTGCCTTTGGGATCGGGGGCGGTCAGACGTTGTCGGAGGCGACGCTACTGTGTGCGCTAAGACAAAACAGGGGTTCCGTTAGGTGCGCACGAGGTCGCGAGTCTGGGAGCATCAGAGAGGGGGAAAGGCTCGTTCGGGGTTTACCTGGAGAGCTCGTCGGAAAAGTGACAGACGGCAGCGACATGCTGTCGTCGAGGTTGCCGACGATGTGGAGCGCGCGCGGGCGAGTGGAGGCTACGGGCAGATGCGTAGGGAGGTGGGGATCACGCTCGAGGGAACTGGGAGGCAAAGGGAGGCGAGGCTTGGCCTGAATTATGGCCGGAGCATCGTCGGAGCAGCGAGGGTATGAGCTGCGATTCGAGCAGCCTGGTGGCTCTATGGCAACCGAGTCTGAGGAGAACGGAAGGAAGAGAGGAGGCGCTCAAGTAGGCAGAGGCACGGCGGGTTTAACTCGCGGATTCAAGGCCAATTAGAGCTCGCAATCAACAGCAGCAACGACTGGAGGAAATAGGGGAGGAATGGTCGCGGGGTTGATGACGATCTGATGGGGCAGTGGGGTCGTTCCGTCAGCGAGTGAGAGAGAGAAAGGGTGGGGTCCAGCGGTCGGTGAGGGGGCGGGTTTGTTCTGCGGTGAGAAAGGTACGATTCACTGGGGGAGAGGGAGTGGGCTGGCTGGGCTTAGTGGGCCAGGTTGGGCTGGCTGGTTCCATTTTTTTGTTCTGATTCTTTTCCTTTTTCCTTTTCTGTTTTTCTGTTTTGATTTTTATTCAAATATTTCAAATACTAATTGAATTCAAACCTTTGCGAAACTTTGTGTATATTCTAATACTGTTTATTAATATATTCTAAAGTCAAATTTAGAATATCTCTTTTATTCTTTTTAGGGTATATTAATTATTTAAAATAGGCATTTGTCTTTATTTCAAAATAAGATTTAAATATGTTTTCAAACTCTATTTGAATTACAATTTTTTTTACAAAACCTTTTTCAGTAGGTTTTATTTATACAAAAATAATTTCACTTTGAATTATTATTTAAAGTATTTTAATATGTTTTAATGTTCCTTTTAAATTGGGAAAAGGTCTTTACTTAAATAATGGATATTAATAAATCCTTCACTCTTTTTATTAAACAAAAATCTTTCATTTCATTTGTTTGGTCAAGATTTAACTTGTCTTTTTAAAATAATCCTTATTTATTATTTCTTTCTTTATCTGATAAAATCCATATCTTTTTATTTAAAGATCCAAACTTGGTGATTCCAATTCGTAAAATCTTATTTGATATTTGTTTATCCTTTTAAATCTCTTTAGGATTATTTGCTCACCATTTGGTATGGATTTTTAGATAGGTGCTTTATTAGCTTTAGAAATTCAATTTCCTTATCTTATTAAATTCATAAGTTTTTATCTGTGGTTCCAAATTGAATGAAATCAATTTCTATGGTTTTATAATATTTCCATTTGTCCCTTTTGATCATTTATAAATGTTTGTCATTAAATATTTATATGGATCAAATCCTTAGTCTTTGAGATAACTTGGAAATGTTTTTCTTCCATTAGGGTTTTGGTTTATTTTCCAAGTGTTTAATTTTCAAGATGCATTTATGAAGAATGCATTTCACTTGATTTGAATTTAGTTGGATTCAATATTTATTCAAAGTTTGTTTCAATATGGGTTTTGATGTTTCCATTGAAGACAAAAAGTTTCTTTTTACCCTAAATTTCAACAATTATTTATTTTGTTTATTTATTTTTCACATTACAAAATTTGGAAAATTTTGGGATGTGACAGGTACTTATTAGCTTTTAGCTCTCATTTCCCCTATCATAAGCATATTGAAGTGATTAAGGTTAAAGTGATGGCAAATATGAGTTATATGATTGACAAATTATAAGTTGAAAATCTCATGCCCATTGAGTACAAGTACCGAGACCTCATGCTACTCAACTTTGGTCCCAAGCAAGTTCTTGTCATTGTAAGTATATGTGCATCATCGAGAACCGCCAACGGGGTACCCCTTGCCCCATGACACATGAGCTATCCCATATCAAAATGACAAGGCAACAGACAGTGAGTATCTTAGCGATCTTTTTATTTGCTATTTGCATAGTTTTTTATTGTGGATGCTTCATAGAATGCCACTATGGTTTTGCTGCAAGTTTCCACCATGATTAGGCATGGCTTAGGCTAGCCGCCTAGGCGTTTCTATAACACATATACAAACTCCATGGACCTGCAAGCTCACATCTTATTTCACACCGCCGGAAACCATAAACAAAAGAACATGATATCAACTAAATAGAATAAGTGCAATGTTGAAAGCGTGCCCCATGAAAACATGGTTTTGCTAATTCACAACTTACAACTTGCAAGCATATAAGCATATAAGACAGTCACAATGGTTCAGGTTTATTAAGTGCAAGAAATAAAATGTGCCTTCAAGTTCGTGAGAGCTTTAATCACTAATTTTCACATAACAAAAAAATTAATTTGGAACATATATAAAAACATGAATATACTTGGAATGGTGTAACACACCATGCATAGGAATTTATAGTGTATTCTTTGGAATAACTTGGTTTCTTGGGAGTTGGATGCACGGGTAGAGCTCATACTCAGTACATGTGGGGGATAGCAAAAGACTGGGAGCGACCAACTAAGAGAGCAATAATGGCCATAATCATGCAGAGCGACAAAACATTATTAATCAAAGCATAAAGTGATATCACAAGTCAAAAACTAAATGATCATAGAGGCTAAGGTGACTGGTTCACATTCATAACATGGTGTAAGCATGTTCCAAGTCAACCCAAATAAATCATCAAAGGAAAATACCACAATATCATGCTTTTGTATGCTAAAACAACGCATGATTATTTCATGGAACATTAAGCAATCTAAGTTGTTTGAAACAAATCATGCTACAACAATAATCACTAAGCATATGGTCAAAGCATGTCGTGGTGGTAGCACGGCAGATGCCATGGGTAGGCTTAAGTTGGGGGCCAAATGGGTGATTGTGGTCACCGGGGAGGGAGTGCACGGTCGAGCCATGCACGAAGAACAAGAAGAACTCTCCACACTTGACAATTTGATTGATACCCCCAAGAATACAAGTGCTCCTTGACCTGTATTGGCTAGAGTATGCAGCACCTGTTCTCTACTTGGTCCAACCTCCTTCTACTGCCGCTATGCCCTCCCTTATATAGGCAGCGCTAGCTAGCTAATACCCCTTTGGGTTCTAGGGTTTACTGTTTGGGTCTTGGTCCCTACCATATGGGCCGGGTTATGGGCTTGCCCTAAGCCCATAGGCCTAGTCCATAAAGCTTGACAGCTAACGATCTTGTGGTACGCTGCTTCTTATTCTTTTTGGCGTCACGCTGTTACTTTGTACGTCAGCGCTTGCTTTGGGCGTCACCCGGCTCCTTTTGTGTCACCTGGCGTCGCCCTTCTCATTTGACCATGTTTACCATGGTCCTTCCCGAACCTTACTCGGAAAGGTGCCACGCGTCCTTCCTGACTCGGCCCTTCCTCGGTTGACTCGGCTCGTTGGTACCTGCAAGGGTTGCAACTTTGTCCTATACGGGCCGAGATAGTTTATATCTCGACTTTCTTGCTTATCTTACCCGGCCGTTCTTACCCAGCCTGGTTCGTTTTTCACTCAGAGCCAACCCAGCTACGCTATGTTTCACCTCTCATGACCCTACCGGGGGTTATCCCCCCAACATTAGTCCCCGAAGCTGGTGAGGTCTAGTAGTTCTAGCTGTTAGGCATCTCCAGGTTCCTTTTGTGTGAATGGAACTTCAGTTTTTGTCTTTTATCTACCTCAGTTTTGCATCTTGCCGGGTTAGTCTGACAATTTCGGGTCAATTCTTTGACCTCTTGGCTCATTCTTGCCTCGATCCGAGTTATTTTGGCCAATTCCGGGTCATTTTCGGCACGCTTCAATCACTGACAACGAGTAATCATGATTACTTGCCTCAATTTTTGTTCCAAGTTCTGGCGGCACAGTGACGGCTGTGCAGTTATTCCCCGTCACTGTGGTAGTCCCATCGGTCTGCGCCTCTTGTCCTTCCAGCCGTGACGTGGCATTGGGTTTTTCGTGTATCTCTGGCTACGTGGCGCTCGTTGATTGGCTCACCCGGCGTGGTACACGGCCACACGCTGGCCGCACGACACAGTTAGATCCCACTATGGGGGTTTTTACCGCCCTTAAGTAGGGGTTGGGGGTTTCCACTTCCCCCACGCCCGTTCAGTTTCCTTAGCTCTTCTTCCTCCTCGCGCCTGCAAGATTGAACCGCCTCCTTTGCGGTTCCTTCTTTTTCTTGCCCTAGCGCTGCGATTGCCCCTGCTCTCTTTCGATTTCAGCATGGGTCCTCGTTGTTCCGAGCCTTTCCTTTCTGTGGAGGAGACAAACTCCGACGATCCCATGGATGCTCGTGACGGCGCTGATGGTGCTGAGGAGCAGGAGGCTCCCTCCGGCGAGCGCGGTGGTTGGGAAGGCTCTGAGATTTCCACAGAAGAGGTGGAGTGGCTCTGCTCCACCAGACGCATTCCACTGCAAGTGGATTGCCATCTCCCCGCTGGTGAGATTTCCCCCACCCCTCAAGCTGGCGAGCGGGTGGTTTTTCTTTCACACTTTGAACGTGGTTTTGCTCTTCCTGCGAGCACTTTCCTTTCCTCGTTTCTTTCTACCTTCCATCTTCAGACCCACCATCTTCCTGCCAACGCAATTGGCTCTCTCTCTCTTGTTTCATCTCTGCCTGCGAGGGCTATCTTGGAATTTGGCGTACAGTTCTTCTGTGGGCCAAGTATTTTCACTTCAAAGTCCAGGTTGCCCCCCAGCTTGGGGCTCCTCGATCCGAGAAAAGGCCGACCCGGTGTGGTGCTGCTAGCATCACCCCCAGGAGAGATTCTATCTTTCCTCTGGTTACCGGCATTGACTCTTGCAAGAAGTGGCATAGAACCTTTTTCTATGTCAAGAACAGCGGGTCCACCGATAACATCCGGCTTCCCTCTTTCTCGGACGAGGTCCTCGACAAGAAACACTGGCAACTTGACCCGCGCGACCAAGACACTGAGGTTAACAAGGCAAACGCTATCCTGGAAAGGTTGCTGTCGCCGGATGAGAACTTTCGTCTCGCCGACTATGACCTCATGTGCACCTTCATCTCACGCCGGGTAAGCCCCATCCAAGCCAGGAGCCACAAGATGTGCTTCATGAGCGGGTCACATGATCCCACTCGGCATTCCACCAAGGAGCTCACCCATGACTCCATAGCCCGCCGGGTAAGCTCAATCTTCAAATTGAACTTGGCGGATGATTGGGCTTGGAGCTGCCCACCGTTTAGCCGGGTCAGGCCTGTCCCCTGGGTAGGTTTCCGGATTACTTTCTCGCCGAGTAGGCTTTAGCTTTTTTGCCACTCTTAGCTTAGTTTTTAGTCTCTTATTCTGTTTGTCTTTCGCAGAATCTCCTTCACCAGGTTGATGACAGTACTGTCCCTCCTGCTGGTTATCATGGGGACCGTTCTGACTCGGATGAGGCCGAGTGCGACCTGGAGTGCTTCATGCCGATTTCGCACACTGCGGCTGCTTCAACTTTGGGTAAGAGTCGGTCTCGCAACCCCTTACAAGATTGGTCTGACGATGATGAGGATGATGATTGTACGCTTTTGGAGGTATATGCCTTGTAACCTTAGCCTCTTTGCTTATCCAAGTAAGCTTGTTATTTAGTTATGCAGCTGGTCAGGTACATGACACTCCTCCTCTCGCCGTGGGTGGAGTCGGCAAGATTCCCGTTGCTAAGCCAAAGCGACGCGGAACCTCCTCCAGCACCCAGCCGGATAAGAAGAACAAGCCCACTCCGGCTGCTCCTGCTGCCTCTGCTGCCTCTACTGCTGCCAGCCTAAGTGAGACTCGCCAAGCTGCTGGGCGCCGAGTGTCGCGCCGAGTCATCCGTGACCCGGTTGTCACCGGGTAAGTTTTTGCACTTTGCTTTCTTTGCTCTTTTCTTTCTCATCACTGCTGTTCTCTCATATATATCTTGTTATTTTCAGTGTTGCACCTTTGACCGCAAGTCAGGCTACTTCTAGCATTGCCTCGCCGCTTAGGCCTGCACCTCCTCCAGCTGACTCGGTGGCACCGAGTCCCGTCCAGGTTGAGGCTCACACTACTGAGGCTCACGCTTCTCAGTGTTAGTCAGACCCGGTGGATCACTCGGCTAGCGCCCCTGTCGGTGGTCAGGAGAAACTTCCTGATCTTGGTGCCCACAAGTCTGGCGCCGAGAAACCCTCTGCCACCAGTTCCTCTGGCATCAGCCCTCAAGCTGATGTGAATGAACAACTTCCTGATCTTGGAGCCAGCAAGACTGCTGAGCCCAGTCAGGAGGCTCCTCGATCTTCTACAAATCCTCCTGCTCGCTCTCAAACCCTGTCAAAGGGCCAGCCCTAGCCCAAGGCTTTTGGTTCTTCCCGCCCCTCTTCTGGCAAATCCTCCTCTTCCAAGCAAACAACTATAGTTTGCGCTCCGGGTTCTGCACCTCAGATCCGGCTTCCGACGTCGGCGACAATACTCACTTCAGCGGGTAAGGGGGACGGATCTGCTGCTGCCGGGTCAGGTGACGACTCCAGGGCTGTTACCCTCCACACTTCTGCCGCTGCAACCCGTGCCACTGTGGGAACCGCCCTGAAAACAGGTCGAGTTCTTACTCGAACGCTCAGTGGCAAGAGCCTTGGTTCGGCTGAACCTTACGCTGTGGGATGGAATGCAGCAGGCGAGCAGGAGGTCAGCACCTGTGCCGGGAAGAAGCTGAAGCTGGGCCCCAAGGCTGTTTCCGACATGAACCAGCAGGCCATTTCTCTGATGGCCCGTGTCGACGAAGTGAATGAGGTAAATTAGCTTCTTACTCTTTTGTATCATTGAGTATTTCCTTTATACATATCACCTAGTCCCCGAGGTTACAATCGAGTCAGAAACTTACTCGGCTGCAAGCTCCTCAATAGTCACTCAGCCTTCAAATCCTTTACTCCAAGCTTGTATGTTAGGACTTCGATCCCTAGCCCTCGAGGTTACTGCCGAGTAAGGAACTTACTCGGCTGTAAGCTCTTAAGCTCTTTTTATTCGGCAGGTCGCCTAACTCGGTTCTTTCTTTGTTATCTATCTTCTTTGATTAGCTTACGCATAACGAGCACACCAAGGTGCACCAAGCTCTTGTCCTGGCGCATCGCAAGCTTGAACTTGCGTATGAGAAGCTACAGACTGACACCTTCGGCCAAGGTAATATCTTTGCTTTTCCCTTTTCTATTTTTTGGTGCAATTCTCCTTGGTTCATATTTTCATTTTTCCTCTCACTCTTGTCTCACAGCCACTGCCCAGTCCACCATCAACGAACTTCACTCGCAAATCAGCGAGGCCGAGAGTAACTTTCTTATCTCCGTAAGCCAATTGCTGAAATTTTTCTGTTGGTAATCACAAATTTTGTTCTCAATAAGCAGAGAAGCACCAAGCCGAACTCCAGAAGGAGCGCGATGACGTGACTCGGCTGAAGAAATTGATGGCCGAGACGGAGGAGAAACACTTGGCCGAGGTGAAAGGACTGAAGGAGGAGCTTGCCGAGAAGAGCGAGCAGCAGGCTGCTAGCAGCGAGAAGACTAAGAAGTTGCTCGACGAGGCCGAGTCATTGGTCAAGTCGACCAATATGAACCTCGACGCCCTTCAAGCCAAGACCAAGACTTGGCATAGCAAGCTCGCAGCCATCAACTTCTTTCTCGGTAGTGAGTTCTTACTCTTTACGCATTGTCCAAGTCCTGCTGGATTTCTTCCATCTTCCTTTGCTATCTGCTAACTTTCTCTTTTTGCTTGCAGAGAACTTTCCTGAGGCCAACATGTTTGCCATCCGAGCCATGAAGAAGGTGAGAGCTGAGGCTGGTGCTCCTGCTGACGGTGATGTGTCCATGGAGGAGCTCCTTGCAACGGTGTCTGAACGGGTCAAGACCCTCAGATCTTGCTGTGTGGACTTGCTCAAAGAGGCTATCCATGCGTTTCGCATGCTCTGGCCGGATGAAGACCCACCCGAACTCATCGAGCCACTCGCCGACATATTGCTCCTCACTGAAGACCGGCTGGATCAATGGCGCGAGTCGGCCGGCCGGGCTGCAGCGGACAAGGCTCTCTCCTTCGTGCTTTCATGGTACGAGGACATCAACCTTGACGTTCTTGCTCGCATAAGGGGAGATGGCAAATGGTTGAACGACCCGGAGCTGATCAAGAAGTGCCAGGAGCGAGCTTATGCTATGATAGAGTACACCATGGTGCACGCTTGGTGTGAAGGGCCCAGCTTCCTCGACCTTGGCGATCCGCTCATCGAAGTTCCTGCTGAAGATGGTGGTGATAGCGAGGCGACCGAGTCAGATGATCCAGACGACCCGGCCGGAGATGCCCCTCACCCGACCGATGCTCCAAGCACTCCTGCTTCCGAGAATGCTCCTCCGAGTTCTCCTGCTCCTTAGGCCAAAAAATACTTGAACTTTTATTATATCCCTGGTATGCCGGGTACAGATGTAACGTACATTGCACTCAAAGTTTTATTATGTTCCTTTTGATAGGCTTTATATGTTTGTGTTATGCTCTTAGTGCGAATCATTCAAGGGCAAGTCCCCGAGTTTCATTCTGCCATGTCACCTTTCCTTGCCGTTGGCCCTTGTCTACCATTTTTCGGTGTTTGACATTAGGATCTCAAATGACGAAGGATTTAGTTAGCGGATATGAAACTTGGGTAACTTGGCCGAGATTACTCGACACATAGTATAACACAACCTGCAGAGAGTTAGGCACAAACTAGAGCCGACTCGCGTTTCTCCCTTGTACTTATCCGGCATTCATGTTTACCCGTCTTAGATCTTTTTCTCTTGCTTGCCATGAAGCCGTTTTTTCGGACAACAGCATAGTCGAAGAGCTGATTTCTTCCGAGTAAACAATACTTGTTCCGAAATAAATTCTGGGTATCACGCCAGCCAACGTAAAATAATTGAAATGGAAAGCCTAAGGGATAGTCCGTGAGTCAGTTTTCCGAATCATACCACTTTATTATTAGCACATAGTCGGCAAACACATCCGGCATACGAGAGTTTGAGTGATACATGCATTGCTTCTCCTAAGTGTAGAAGGGACGAAGCAGTGCCACATTCCATGGCCTTTTGGTTTCATCTCCTGACCTGTCCGCCTTGTTCTTTTGCGCTTCACGAGCGTCTATGAGATAATAGGAATCATTATATGCTTTGCTTACAATGAATGGACCTTCCCAAGGAGGCGATAATTTATGCATTCCGGCTGTGCGCTGCACCATCCTTAGCACCATATCTCCTTCTCATAAAACACGAGGTTGCACTTTCCGGCTGCGGTAGCGTCGAAGGTTTTGTTGATATATAGCAGATCTGGAAAATGCCAGTTCCCTTGCTTCTTCGAGTAAATCTGCTCCATCTTCTCGGGCCTCTTTCACCTCAGCTTCCGAGTATTGCCTTATCCTTGGCGAGTCATATTCTATGTCGGCCGACAAGACTGCTTCAGCCCCATATACAAGGAAAAATGGCGTATAACCAGTTGATCGATTCAGAGTCGTTCTAAAGCTCCAAAGTACTGAGGGTAGTTCCTCTATCCAACAACCAGGTGATCTCTGGAGTGGTTCCATTAAGCGGGGTTTTATCCCGGACAGAACTAAGCCATTAGCCCGTTCAACTTGTCCATTTAATTCTGGATGAGCGACTGACGCTACGTCAAGTCTTATTCGGTGTTTCCCACAGAAGCGAGCAAAAGCCCCTTCGGCAAAGTTTGTGCCATTGTTAGTGATCACACTGTGCGGGTAGCCATATCTAAGGATTATATCCCATAGGAATGTGACGGCTGTCTTACCGTCCAAGTTCTTGATTGGCTTCACTTCTATACACTTGGTGAACTTATCGATCATGACCAAGATATGAGTCATGCCTCCCCTTGCTGGTTTGAATGGTCCTACCATATCCAGGCACCACACTGCAAAAGGCCACGTGATTGGTTTAGTCTTCAATTCTGACGCTGGCAAATGTGACTTGGACGCATAGTGTTGACAACCACTGCATTTCCCGACTAACTCTTGTGCTTGTGCCAATGCGCTTGGCCAGTAGAATCCATGTCGGAATGCCTTGGATACCAATGCTCTTGATGATGCATGGTGCCCGCACTCTCCTTGATGGATATCCAATAAAATCTCCTAGCCTTTCTCTGAATTAATACAACGCTGTAGTACACTTGTCATGCTTCGTTTGTATAGTTCCTTGTTGATTATGGTGTATGCTTTTTCCCTTCATGTTGTTTGCCTTGCCAACATTTTGTCACTTGGCAAGGTTCCATCCTTCAAATAACGGAATATTGGTCGTGCCCACGTTGGTATTAGTGGTTCCTGGTCTGCTTCAACATCAATATCCATTGGTTCCGCCGAGATATACTCTGCCGACATAACCTGAGGAGTCCCCGAGTGTGATTCGGCTACCCCTGAGGTGAACGGATCAGTCCCCGAGTGACTCGAACCTACCCCTGAGTCAATATCCATTGGCACTGCCTATGATTCCTGACTCGCCGGGATGACCCTGATTGATTTGGACTCTGGTGAGGGCGTGATCGATGGCTTCCTGAGATGCTCCAATGCTACCCCTGGTGGTATTGCTTGTCTAGATGATCCTAGCTTGGATAACACATCTGCTGCCTCATTTTCTGCTCTAGGAATGTGATGAAATACGCAACCGTCAAAATATCCCGAAATTTGCTGCACGTGGAAGTGATATAATGCCATGTTTGCGTCCAGTGCGTCCCAATGTCCAGACACTTGCTGAATCACCAAATCTGAATCACCAAAACACATGATCCTTTTGATACCAATTTCCTTGGCTACTTTAATGCCATGGACGAGTGCTTCATACTCGGCAACATTGTTAGAAGTTGCAAAATGAATCTTCAAGACATACCTCAGTTGATCCCTCTTTGGAGATGTGAGCACTATCCCGGCGCCCAGACCCATTCTCGTCTTGGAACCGTCAAAATGCATTTTCCAGTAATTTGGATCAGGCAGCGGTGGCTCGTACTGTATCTCCATCCATTCTACAAAGAAATCTGCAACGACTTGAGATTTTATTGCATCCCGCCTATCATATTGCAGAATGTATGGTGCTAGTTCAATGGCCCATTTGGCTACTCGGCCGCTGGCATCTTTGCTGCCCAATATATCCGAGATAGGTGCCTCGCATATTACCCGGATCGGGTGTTCCTGAAAATAATGTTTCAGCTTCTTTGCTGCCATATATACCCCATATGTCATCTTCTGATAATGCGGGTAATTCTGTTTCGAGACAGAGAGCACTTCGCTCAAGTAATATACTGGTCTTTGGACTGATTTGCCCTTCTTCACGTTCAACCACTATTATTGCACTTACAACTCTGTTGGTTGCGGCAACATAGAGCAGCATTGGCTCCTTGGATAGTGGTGACGCTAATATTGGTGCTGTTGCCAACATTTTCTTTAATTCATGGAAAGCGACTTCTTTGTCAGGTCCATGTGAATTTGTCTGATTTCTTCATCAGCTGATATAGTGGTAGGGCTTTTTCGCCTAGATGACTAACAAACCTGCTTAATGAAGCCAGACATCCAGTAAACTTTTGGATGTCATTGAGGGCTTTTGGCAATTCCATTCTTTCGATGGACCTGATCTTTGTTGGGTTAGCTTCAATTCCTTGGCTGGATACAAGGAATCCGAGTAACTTGCCAGCTGGGACACCAAATGTACATTTTTCCGGGTTAAGTTTCATCCGGAATCTTCTCAAGTTTGTGAATGTTTGACGCAAGTCCTCGATTAGAGTATGACTTTGTTTGTTTTTTATTACCACGTCATCGACGTATACTTGAACATTTTTGTCCAATTGATCTTGCAAGCATTTTTGCATGCATCTTTGATATGTTGCGCCTGCATTTCTTAATCCGAATGGCATGGTGCGGTAGCAATAAGCCCCGTACGGGGTGATAAAAGCTGTCTTTATTTGATCATTTGGATTCAGTGGAATCTGATGGAATCCTGAATATACATCCACAGATGACAACAACTCACACCCAGCAGTAGAATCTATGACTTGATCGATCCAAGGCAGAGGAAATGGATCTTTTGGACACGCCTTGTTGAGGTTCGTGTAATCAATACACATGCGCCATACCACTGCCACGTTCGGGTCATCTTTCTTCTTCTCGACCAGGACTGGATTTGACAACCAGTCCGGGTGCAGCACTTCCATGATGAATCCAGTAGCTAAAAGTCTTGCAATCTCAGCCGCTATTACTTTCCTCCTATCTTCGGCGAAGCGGCGGAGGGGTTGCTTCACCGGCCTTGCATTTGGTCTTACATGAAGAGAGTGCTCAGCCAGCTCCCTCAGAACTCCTTGCAGATCTTGAGTGGACCATGCAAAGATGTCCCGATTCTCACGGAGGAAGCTGGTGAGCTCGCTTTCCTATTTATCTGTAAGGCCATCCCCAATGGTTACTATGCGCTCTGGGAAAGTTTCATCCACCTGCACCTTCTTGGTTTCTTTGGTAGCTTGAAATGACACATTGCCATGCGGGTTGGTGAGTGCCGGCATGGACATTTGTGCTGCTTTGGCCAATGCTGCCACCTCCAACATCTGACTTTTCTCTTGAGCTATGACGAGTGACTCGGCCAGTGAAGATCCGGCTGAGGCACAAGCAATAGATCTTTTGTAATCTCCTTCAACTGTGATCACCCCACATGGGCCTGGCAACTTCATCTTCAAGTAAGCGATGTGAGGAGTAGCCATGAACTTTGCCATAGCCGGTCTGCCGAGTAAGGCATGATATGAGCTGACCAAATCTACTACCTCGAACTCTATGGCTTCAGTGCGATAATTTTCTCTGTTGCCGAATAAGACGTCGACCCAGATCTTGCCAATTGGCTCACAGGACAATCCCGACACAATCCCGTGGAAAGTGGTATTAGTCGGCTCCAGCATGTTCATGGTAATGCCTAACTTGAGCATAGTATCCTTGTACATGATGTTGATGCTACTGCCATTGTCGATTAACACCTTTGAAGATTTCACGTTGATATCTGGGCCCATGAACGTTGGATCCAGAACCAGAGCGTATCCTCCTGGGGTTGGCATGATTCTGGGGTGATCCTTTATACTCCAAGTTATCTCTTGCTCACACCAATGCATGTACTTGGGAATTTCCGGCATCGTGGCATTCACTTCCATCATTCATCGCTGCTGGCTCTTCTTGTCATTTGGCTCTGTGACAAAGACACATAGCTCTAGTGATGTTCTCTGTACTCATTTCTGGTTCCATGGCCTATATGAGCATCATCACCTCTTGGATTGTGCACCTGATGCATAGCTTCTCTTCTTTCCTAATTCTGATATCTCGGCTGCCTGTTTTCATATATGTTATCTGCTCCTACTGCTTGAGCATTTCCTCCTGTAAGTGGTGGAGGGGGAGGTGGTGGAAGCTGCTTATTCGGCGAGTCCACTCTATCTCCTTTCTGAAACCAAGTGCATTGCTTTGTTGAGTGATTTGCCGGCTTACTCGGACTAGGCGTGTGAAACTTGCACGGATGATCCAACATCATCTCATAGGTGTATTTTTGTCGGTCTTGGTACCGTTTCCTCTAATCGTATGGCCTTTTGCCGTCATTCTTTGGCATCCATTGTTGTTGACCATTTGTCCTTTGACGCTGACTGCTTCCAGCATCTGGATGATCCTGATTCACTGCAGCAACCTGAGCCGAACCATACCTGTAATCCGGCCTCTCGTCCCTTCTCTTGCTTCTGTATTCGGATCTCTCCTGGCGCCTTTGCGACCCGGCAGCGTCATAGATCTGAGTCTCAGTCATCCTGTCTGCCGACATGAGCAGCGGCTGAGTCGGATCTCCTAACGCGTACGAGTCAGTGATTCTTATCGTCTCTGCTAGGCTTTCCGTTATATCTCTTTGTAACCTTTGCCACAACACACTCCCATGTCTGCATCCTTGTGCAAACCATGCGATTGATTGTGACTCGATTACCCCTTCACAAGAGTTACGCATCGTACACCACCTTGTGAGGAACTCCCTGTCTGTCTCATTAGGTCTTTGCTTGCACATTGCTAGTTGCTGTGGGCGATTCAGACTCTTGTAAGTGCTCGTGAAATTGCTCACGAAGGCATCGTGAAAATCAATCCAACTGTTGATGCTTCCGGGTGGCAAATTGTTCAACCATACCCGAGCTGGTCCTTCCAGCATTTGCGGTACGTAACGTACTGCCCATCTCAAGTTTCCCTGCGCTATCTTTACAGCGGTTCCATAATATATGAGCCAATCCTCTGGCTTTGTGCTTCCATCATATGTTTTTGTTCCTCTAGCCAGCTGGAAATTCGGCACCGGTGGCTCCTTCATGATCCATGGGCCAAAACATGGTGGACCCTGCGGACCTTGCGATTCAATTATCTCCGCCATTTTTATGTGGTCAAGCTTCAACCTGGCATCATCCGGCTGAAGGTTTCTACCTCCGTATCTTGCTCCCATTGCTTGATATGCATGGTCCGGCAGCTCATACTCGTCATTTACCATAGCCGAGTATCCATCATTGTACTTATTTGCCTTCGGGTCAGCTGGCTGTTGAACTGCTTTTCCCGCGCTCTGCTCTCTTCTTTCCGGCTGAGCTGGTGCGTTATTCAGAGCTGGATTTCCTCCTCCTGCCGAGTGAGTTGTGCGCCGAGTATGAGGCGCAAAATTTTTCCCTCCGTTGTCATTTCTCTGTCCAATTTTTTCCTGGTTTTCATTTTCCCGGGGATTATTTCTTTTTGCCCATTGCGCATGCGCCGGTTTCCTTGAACTGCTGCCGGATCATAGGTGACCATCTACTTGTTTCTTCCAGAATCCACACTTTTTTCTTTTCTCGGCCTGGGTGCCGCTCCTGGTGAGGATGCCGTGTGCCTAGCCGATCTTGCCGGAACAGGAGTTACCGAGTGAAACAGCTGTGATCTCCCTGCTATACCCAGATTTGCTCTGTAATATGCCTCATTTAGCATGCTGGCTGCTTTTACTAACTCATTGACCCGTTCTTGCTGCCTTTTCTTTGCTTCCCCCTCCAAGTGGGGTAACTCCGCCATTGCTGCTTCGCAGATTAAGCTGCTTGTTATGTTGGGCGATTATGGCTCATTGCTATTCTCTTGTGTTATCTTTGATGTCGCATCTGCGAGATCTTCGTTGAGGTTCCTTCCTTTCAATCTCGTCGCATCAAGCCGGGTCTTTGCGCCCTTGACTCGATTTGCCGAGTTAAGCTCTCGGATAGTGATATCCACATCCTGCTGTAACTGTGCCAGCTCCTTTGCTTTTTCCAGAACTTTTATCCTGGTTTCTTCCAACTCGGCTTGCACACGTGCCGGGCCAGTCGCCTGTGCCACTGGCTCTGCCAACTTGTCTATTGCTTCCTGCAGATCCTTAGCTCTTTTGCTCCTAGCTATGTTCTCTGGTTTCTCCAGCGGCGCTTTCGCTGTTCTTGCAACCCTTGGTGTTTCCTCATGATTTCCTCCCTCTGTGTTTTCATTTACCACTAGAACTACAGTGGGAGCTACGGGGTTTGGGGCAGTCATCATTACCTCCATGGTGACGAGTTGGAGAGGTTTCCCAGCAACTGTTGCCGTTGGGGGATCTGGCGCCAGGACGACGTGCTCAGGATATGCGCGCTCCACGCGCACCGCAACGTAGACCTGGTGCTCGTCGAATTTGATGAAACGACCGCCCCTAGGGAACGGCTTGGTCCCGAAGCAGCCCGCGTTGTCGCTGACGAAGTTGAGTGCTCCAAACCTCTGGATGAGGCTGGAGTAGACGCGTTCGCCGGTCTTGGCGATGATGTTGCCCGTCCGGATGAAGACTCCATCAAGCACCTGGTTCTGCCCCATGGTGGGCGCCAACTGTCGTGGTGGTAGCACGGCAGATGCCATGGGTAGGCTTAAGTTGGGGGCCGAATGGGTGCTTGTGGTCACCGGGGAGGGATTGCACGGTCGAGCCATGCACGAAGAACAAGAAGAACTCTCCACACTTGACAATTTGATTGATACCCCCAAGAATACAAGTGCTCCTTGACCTGTATTGGCTAGAGTATGCAGCACCTGTTCTCTACTTGGTCCAACCTCCTTCTACTGCCGCTATGCCCTCCCTTATATAGGCAGCGCTAGCTAGCTAATACCCCTTTGGGTTCTAGGGTTTACTATATGGGTCTTGGTCCCTACCATATGGGCCGGGTTATGGGCTTGCCCTAATCCCATAGGCCCGGTCCATAAAGCTTGAGAGCTAACGGTCTTCTGGTACGCTGCTTCTTATTCTTTTTGGCGTCACGATGTTACTTTGTACGTCAGCGCTTGCTTTGGGCGTCACCCGGCTCCTTTTGTGTCACCCAGCGTTGCCCTTCTCTTTTGACCATGCTTTACCATGGTTCTTCTCGAACCTTACTCGGAAAGGTGCCACGCGTCCTTCCTGACTCGGCCCTTCCTCGGTTGACTCGGCTCGTTGGTACCTGCAAGGGTTGCAACTTTGTCCTATACGGGCCGAGATAGTTTATATCTCGGCTTTCTTGCTTATCTTACCCGGCCGTTCTTACCCGGCCTGGTTTGTTTTTCACTCGGAGCCAACCCAGCTGCGCTATGTTTCCCCTTTCATGACCCTACTGGGGTTTATCCCCCCGACAAAGCAACTTCTAGCATGACATGATAAAGTCTAAATCACAGTGAAAACAAGCTTCTTTTTGTACCACCATAAGCATGAAACATTCTAGTCTTTTCCAACACCAATCGACTTATTTGAAACAACTGACAAAGATAATAATCAATAAAGACCAGAGAGCTTGTCTCACCTAATTACAAATAAGAACTAAAAAGTTCTAAGCAAAAACAAGAAGAAAACTAAAGCTAAACACAGTGCTAGCAAAAGAGAACACTCACAGATAATAAGAGTGAAAACTAGAGTGTTTTAGGCAATAAAGAACGGGGTGTGACTTCTCCAAAAGAAGTATGCTGGTATCCAACCAACTTATTACAGCAAACCCAAAAAAATTAAAACTAAAAACAAAAACAAAGACGCTCTAAGAACAACACATAGTGCATGAAGCAATAAAAGTATAGTATCTTGAAGGAAAACCTGAGATTTTTGTTGATGAAGAATGGGATGCCTTGGGCATCCCCAAGCTTTGACGCTTGTACCTCTTGAATATTTCTTTGGGTGACACGAGCGGCATCCCCAAGATTGAGCTTTTGTCTAAACTTCATCTCATCACATCATTCTCTCCCTACACTTGAAAAATTCCTTCATACAAAACTTCACACAATCTTCATTAGCAACATTAGTGTATGCAAGATAATAAACCTTTGGGTTCAGTTTCAACTCAAGTAAATCATCCATTAAAACATAAGATACTGTAGCAATTCATTTTAAAAGCTCAACTGATCAAAAGAACTCAAAAGAAATCGATTTAAGAGGCAAATGCAAATAATGGAAGAAATCTGTCAAAACAGACTTGTAGGTAAAAATTGATTTTTTTCGAAAATCTTATATTGCTCAAATTGAAAAGTGGAAATTTAATGAAAGTTGGGTAAATACCAGGGGCATGCGCACAAAAAATTGAAGATCAATACGACGTTCTGGGATTTGTCATGATTTTTTACAGCGAAGCACAAAAATCTGTTTCAGGACAGCAACTTCCCCAAATCTTACTTCCCTCTCATTAGAGGCTATTCTTGGCACAAAAACCAAACAAAAAGGATAAGGAGAGGTTATTACAGAGGCAATAACTTCCAAGACTCAACAAGAGAAAAACTTACTGAAATAAAAATTTGGTTATCTCCCAAGAGTGCTTTTCTTTAACGCCTTTCAGCTAGGCACATAAAACAAGAATCAATTATTTTCGAATGAAGAAGTGATGACTCAAAAGTATAGGGGATCACAATTTTCTTCGAGGGTAGTATTACCCAATTTATTGATTCAACACAAGGGGAGCCAAAGAATACTTGCATGCCTTAACAACTGAGTTGTCAATTCAATGCACCTCGAAATAGTTCTTGCTCACAAAAGCTTATTAGTAGCAACAGTTTTGTAGTAGCAATAGCAAAGCAACAACAGCAGAAGAACATGAGCAATAGTAACAGTAGTAGCAAACAGTAGGATATGAGCGCGGTAGGCATAGGGATAGCTGGATGGGCGTTGGATGGACGAGTCTAAACATGTAACTTCAATATCTAGGGCAACTACAGATAAATAAGATAAAGCATCCAAGTACTAAACAATCATAGGCATATGCTCCATATATAGTCATGCGTGCTAGCAATGAGAACTTGCACAACATCTTTTGTCCTGCCAGCCCGTTGCAGTGGGGCCTCAAGGGAACTACTGCCAATTAAGGCACTCCTTTTAATAGAGCACCGGAGGAAAGCATTAACACTCCGTGAACACATGTGATCCTCACATCACAGCCATCCCCTCCGGTTGTCCAAATTTCTGTCACTTCGGGGCCTCTGGATCCGGACAACTTGAAGATAAGATCACAAAAATTACTATCATAATGAATCAATAAAAAGTTCAGATCTGAGATCATGGCACTCGGGCCCTAGTGACAAGTATTAAGCACAACAAGTTGCAACAAAGTCAAATAGCACTAATAGAGATACTAGGCACCATGCCCTGACAATCTTATTCGATTACATCATAGAACTCATCCAATCCCTACCATCCCCATAGCCTACAACGGGGGATTACTCACTCATGGATGAGGGAAACATGGATAATTGATGGTGAGGAGTTGTTGATGACGATGGCGATGATCCTCTCCAAATTCCCCGTCCTGGCAGGGTGCTAGAACGGAGTTTCTGGTTCCAAATCGCGGTTTCTGGTAGTGGTGGTGCATCGGAACTCTTTCTGGAAAAACGTCGAAACCCCCTCAGTTTTTAGGTCAAGAGGCAACTAATAGGCGAAGAAGGAGGCCGAGGGGGTGCCTAGGGCAGCCACACCCCGTCTAGGCACGACCTAGCCTGCCCCCGCGTGGCTGGGGGGTGTGGGCCCCCCAGGGCCCCACTCCATCTCCTATTCTGGCTCGGTGAGTCTTCTGGTGAAATAGAATTTTTGCCATATTTTCCGGGATTTTTCCTGATAGTTGATTATCTGCACTAAAACTAGACACCAAGGTAATTCTGCTGAAAACAGCGTCAGTTTGTGTTAGTTGTATCCAAATCACACAAGTTTGGACGAGAAACAATAGCAAAATTGTTCAGGAAAGTAGATACGTTTTGGACGTATCAACTCCCCCCAAGCTTAGCTTATTGCTTGTCCTCAAGCAATTCAGTTGAAAACTGAGTGCGATAAAAGAACTTTCACGGATACATTTGCTTCATATGATGTATATATTCTCATCACATGATTAGATACTTAGACAATTCATAATAAGTAGTATGCAACTAAGTCTACTCAATGGTCATTGCAAGCTATGAAAACATTCCAACTCAATAATAATAAGTAGCATGAAACATAAACATAAGCAACATTTCAATGCTCATAATAAGGTATGATAGAGTGTTATCTCGCTTGCCTTTGTTTGTAGAGCACAAAAAAAATGCCAAGGCACCTCTGAAGTTCAAGCGAAGACTAGAAGTAAAGATATCAGAGATACAAGCATCAAAGTCATGACATAATTAACCAAGTTTTGAGACAAGCACATTACACTAAGAATGACAACTATGCTCTCAAGAAGGTGCTCATATAATAAGTGGTGACTCAACAAGGAAGTGAAAAGGTTTTGAAAAGTTTGAAAGGCTTCCAAATGCTGAATGTAAGGTACTCATTAGCTTTGAGCTCTCATTGCCCCTATCATAGGCATCTTTATATGGTTAATGGTGAAAGTGAGGTCCAGTATGAGTTATATGCTTGACAGACCATAAACTAGAAATCTCATGTGCCTTGAGTACGAGGGCCGCTCCTCATGCTACTCAACTTTAATTACATGTAAGTTCTTGTCATCGTAAATAAATGCATATCATAGAGAACCGCCAACGGGGTACCCCTTGCACATGATACATGAGCTATCCCATAATCAAAATGACAAGGCAAGCAGACAATGAGCATCTCAACGATCTTTTTATTTGCTATTTGCATAGGTTTTTATTGAGGGTGCTTCACAAATTGCTCATTATGGTTATGCTGCAAGTTTCCACCATGATTAGAGATGGCTTAGGCTAGCGACCCAGGCGTTTCTCTAACATATATATAACTCCATGAACTTACAAGCTCCCCTTTTATTTCACACCGATGACATCCGCAAACAAAAGAGCATGATATCAACTGGATATGTATCCATAAGTGTTGAAAGCGTTCCCCGTGACAGCATGGTTCTGCTAACTCCCAGCCTATAATTTGCAAGAATATAACTTTCATGGACAGTCACAATGGTTTAGGCTT
The DNA here is from genome assembly GCA_023614405.1 of Avena insularis. Lineage (NCBI taxonomy): Eukaryota > Viridiplantae > Streptophyta > Magnoliopsida > Poales > Poaceae > Avena > Avena insularis. The sequence goes on along the minus strand of CM042687.1, from coordinate 234,282,044 downwards.
ATTAAGTGCAAGAAATAAAGTGTGCCATCAAGTTCGTGAGATCTTTACTAACTAACTTTCTCAAAAATAGTCAAACATTTTATTTGGAAGAAAACGAGGCATAATGAATATGCACTGAATAGCAAATGATGCTAGTAGGTAGGTATGGTGGACATTGTTGGCAATATTGGTTTTGGGGAGTTGGATGCACAAGTAGAGCGCATACTCGGTGCAAGTGAAGGCTAGCAATATAGAGGGAGCGACAAACGAGAGATCAATAACTGTCATAATCATGCTTGCAGCAAAACAATACTAATTATGGCATGAAAGTGATACAAGAACTCTGAGGCAAAATAAATCATCGAGGCTTACTGACTATTGTTTAGTCATATGCATGCGTGAGCATGTGCCAAGTCGATTCATGTGAAACATTCAGAGGAGGATATCACAATATCTTTCCAATTTATGAATAGAACAATGCAAGCAAACATTCATATGGCATGCTACAAACTATTAGCAAGCTGGAGCTAATCACAAGAAAGCAAGAAGTACTAAGCATCCATAAATAACATACACCTTACATGAACAGACTAAGCATGCTCACAGTGATGAGTATATGTACAAAAATGAAAACAAATAGAGTTTGTTACTAGCCTCTTACCACACCTCAAGTTGTCTTAATCTTCATTATCGCACTTCACTTGTGTGTCTTGAATAATAACATGAAACCAAACTCCACTGAGGACTGTTGAACCCTGCAAAGAACTTCACAAAACCAAAGAAGAACAACAATTATTTTTGGTGTTTTCGATTTTTTAAAGCAAGCACACAAAGCAAAACCAAACAAAGCAAAATCTTTTTGGATTTTCTTTTAAGGCAAACCAGAGCTAAAAAAACAAAGAAACCAACCAAGAGAAACAACGAAAATATTTTTTGGTAATTTTGTGTTTTGGTAAAGCAAAAACAAAAACTAAAAAGCAAGCAAAACGTGGATATACAAAGAACTGAGGAATCATGATATATAGATGAGTGTGATGTCGGTATACCTCACCCAAGCTTAGGCTTTTGGCCTAAGTGGGGCTCAACTCCATGGTGACCAAGAAGGTGCACCTCCGTAGTACGACGAGGAGGCCCCTTCATCCTGGTACGAGCTCGAGGACTCCCCTGTGTAGTGCACATAGGGGTCATATGAGGGCGCATCCCCTGGTAGTGTCCGTGGAAACCACGAATGCATAGCTGCTCGTCCATCTCTTCCTTGGAGCGCGACCAAGGTCCCTGGGAAATACATACCAAAGTGGTTTGGGGCAAAGGAATCTCTCTCTCTTCCCCGTCAGTAAACATCATTCTATAAACCAAACTCTCAAGGGTAGAGCCAGCAGTGACAAAGTGATGCGCTTTCATGGTAGCTAAATCAAGCCTCTGAGGAGCCAAAACTGTATCATTTGGATTAACAGAAAGTTCTAGGGCAACAAAAATACGTGCAACAACAATTCCCCCATAAATGGGTCCCTTAGCAGCTAAACGACGAGCAATGAGAGAACCAAGATTGTACCTGGTTTCATTGTTGAGTGCAGCAGCTAGGAAGGCCAAATGATAGTTGGAAATATTGCTAGTGTTCTCCCTACCAAGAACACTAGTGGCAAGATAATAAGCAAAATACCTGATAGCTGGGAGTTGAATATTTCTTATCTTTCCCCGCTGGGCTCTGCGGTCCTCATCATTAGTTATCCCGCGGTAGATCTCCAAAAAATCAGCGGGTTGAGCTGAAATCTTCTTCACCGTCCCAGCCGTGCAAATACCCAAGATTTCACATAATTTCTTCAATGTCATGGAGAAAGGCATGTTATAGATTTTGAAACACACATCTGGTTTGAAAGGGCTGTTAGAAAAAGATACTCTCTACAAAGGTTTTAGTGAGCATAGCATACTGCACACTCTCATCCTGCATATAACTCGTTAATCCAACCGTCCGAACCAAGGTTAGGAAATCATTTAGAATCCCTGCAGCCCGCAAAAAGGTAGGACCAGGAAAGGTAGAAGGATGCACATCCCCCTCATCTCCCTCATTGCCAAATCGCGGTGTAATGAGATCCTCATTGTATGAGGGCCTAGCTCGGGAGGATGATATTGAAGGCCTTTTCCTCCTAGGTGCATCACTCTCAAATACTTCACCAAAGGTGTGGTTGTCCATGACCATTTTTTCTGAAATTTTTAGACAAACATCAAGCCAAGTGATCTCCAAGTTGGTAAATGATGAGAAATTACTATAGGAACTTGCTAGAGGGCTAAACCTGCATCAAAATGAAATATCTAAGCATAAAACAAGCATGCAAGCTCACACAAATTGACGCCTATAGCAGAAAAATACTCAAGATACAATCTACTAATCACAAATATAATTGCACAAGCGGAGGAGGCACATACCAAGGAGCAATCCCTCCAAACATAAGCAACAAAGATGGGTTGAGCAAGGAGATCGAAAATCGGGAGCAAGAACAATAGATCGAGCTAGAGAAAATTTTGCCAGTGTTTTTCGGGAGAGAAAGAAGTGGCTGGGAGGAGACAACTTGGAGGGCCACTGGTGGGCCCCACCCAGGCCAGGCGCGCCCAGGGGGCTTGCCGCGCCACCAAGGGGTGTGCTGGCCCGGTGGGTCCCCCTGGGCCACTCTAGGTGTCCCTCTGACCCATTTTTTGAGGAAAAATTTAATATGAATTTTCTAGGATATTTGAGGAAACTTTATTTTTGGCCAATTTTCAGGGTATGAAAATTGATTTTCTTGCAGAAAAAGATTTTTTTAGAAGAAACAAAAGAAAACAAAAACCAAAACTATAGACGTTCTAAGACACTCTAACAAGCAAACAACTAGCAAAACAAAAGCTAACAAGAGAAAGAGCAAAGACTAAGAAGGAGAAAAATAAAAGGGAGCAAGTATAACCACTGTGAAAACATTGTTTTGTTCATTAAAATCCCTTTGTTAAGAAGGTTGATCAAGTCTTGTTACCAAAACAATATTATATGAAACAAAACTTTGCATTCCACAAAGTGATTATGTTACCTCAAACTTGATAGCAATAGTCCCAATCATAATAGTTTCAAAACTTTCTTGTGGAATGGGACAATATATTTCTCCAACTTTGATGCTCTCAATATTTTCAATGGAATTCAGGCAATAGCTCTTATCAATCTTCTTGGGAAAATAGACAGTATGCTCTTTGTCATTAATATTAAAAGTTACTTTTCCTTGATTACAATTGATGACAGCACCTGCAGTATTAATAAAAGGTCTCCCAAGAATAATGGACATATCATCATCTGCAGGCATTTCAAGCACAACAAAATCAGTTAAAACCAAGCAATTATGAGCCACTTGAACATGAACATCCTCACATATACCAACAGGAATAGTAGTAGACTTATTAGCCATTTGCAAAGATATATCAGTTGGTATCAACTTTTCTAGGTAGAGTCTCTTGTAGAGAGAAAAAGGCATAACACTAACTCCAGCTTCCAAATCACATAAAGCAGTACTAACATAATTATTCTTAATAGAGCAAGGAATAGTTGGTATACCTGGATCACCAAGTTTCTTTGGAACCTTACCATTGAAGGAATAATTAGCAATCAAAGTAGAAATTTCCTCATTAGGAATCTTCCTTTTATTAGAGACAATATCCTTCATATACTTTGAATAAGGATGCAACTTAATAGCATCAGTCAAAGGAATTTGCAAAAATAAAGGTTTCATCCACTCACAAAACTTGTTGTAGTGTTCTTCCTCCTTTGACTTGTGTTTCTTATTGGGAAAAGGCATATGTTTCTGCACCCAAGGTTCTCTCTCACTACCATGTTTTTTAGCAATAAAATCTTCCTAGTGTACCTAGTGCTCTTAGTGTGCTTCTCAGGTTCTTCCTCAACTTCCTCCTTATTAGGAGCATCATTTTTATCACTACCACTCTCAGTTTCAGCATCAGAGACAAATATACTATTAGGATCTACAACAGGTTCAGAGGGTTCCTCAACTATTTTATGTTTTGTTTTTTTCCGCTTAGGAGGACTACCACTACTTTCACCTTGTTGAGAATCCTGCTCAATTCTTTTAGGGTGTCCTTTAGGATATAAAGGATCTTGAGTAGCTATACCACTCCTAGTTCTAATTCCATAAGCATGTTTATCTCCTGAGGCATTAACTAGCATATCCTTTTGTACCTTAGCAAGTTGATAAATTTGAGTTTGAACCATTTGAAAGTGTTTACAAAGCATTTTAATATCATTAGCAGTTCTTTCCACAATATCTTTCAACTCATTAATAGCTCTAGAGTTTTCCAATAAATGATTCTGAAATTGTTTATTAAAATTACCTTGTTTAACATTAAATGTGTCAAGTTCCTCTAAGCATTGATCAGGAGGATTATGAAGGGAATATCACCTTGATCAAAGTGGAGAGAGTGTACCTCAATAGTAGATGAGTGGGGAATTGGCTTACATAATTCTTCTATAGGAGGTATATTCTTCACATCTTCATCTCTAATACCTTTCTCCTTAAGACATTTCTTATATTCCTTCATCACTTCATCATTTAATGCAATAACTCCCCTCTTCTTTGATGTTGGTATTGGAACTGGTTCATGCACAACTGGTTCAGGAGTAATAGGCTCAGGTGTATTGGCCTCAGGTGTATTTAGCTCAGTTGAAGTCCAATCATCATAATTCTTTCTTATTTTAGCCATTAGTTCTTCAGCATCTGTAGGAGTTCTTTTCCTGAAAACACAATCAGCAAAACTATCTAGGTATGTCCTAGAATCATCAGTTATCCCATTATAATAAATATTAAGAAGCTCATTTTTAGGCAATGGACATCCAGGATGTGCATGAATCAAGGCACAGAACCTTGTCCATGAATCAGGAAATTTCTCTTGTTCTCCCTGTTTAAAATCAAAAATTCTCCGCAAAGCAACATGTCTAGCACTGGGAGGAAAATATTTCTGGAAGAAAGAAGCAATCAAACAATCAGGACTATCAATGGATCCATGAGGTAATCTATTAAACCAAGCTTTAGCTTCCCCTTTTAGTGAAAAAGGGAAGATCTTAGTAACAAAGTACTTGCGCATCTTAAAATCATCAGAGAATAAAGCAGTCATAGTGGGAAGCTCATTCATATGTGCCACATCACTCACTCTCAGTCCCACAAAAAGGTTCTTTCTCAACAATGTCTAAATAGGATAAATCAAGAGAGCAATCATAATCTTGATCTTTAATATCTATGGGAGAGGTGGCCAACTTAGGATCCGAAGATAGTTTAGGAATAATGGTACGTCTCTCAAGGAGACTCCTAATAGCTCTAGCACCATGTGTATTTCGGCACTCTTCAATAAATTCATCAGTCATTTCAATGTAACCATCACTAATATTATATCTCTCTCTAGACTCAGGAGAGCTAACCGGTGTAATAGTGTCTTCACAAGGAGTTTCAGTATTTCCTAGACTAGCCATAGTAGCATCTATGAAAGGACCTAATGAACCACTCGCATCAAGAACAGTAGAAGTAACATCATGAGTATTAGAAGCAGTTTCAGATTCAGTAGTAGTAGCAGTGTATGTAGCATGTGCATGTGGTGGTGGTGTAACAAGCTTACTTATAATAGACGGTGAATCAAGAGCATCACAGGTGTTTAGGTATGTACCTCTTCTTGTAGTGGATGGTAAAATATGAAACTTTCCATCACGAGACTTCCCCATGATGAAAGGAGTAGCAGTTAACAATAATAGATCCAAGTGAACTTACAAATAAAGCTATGCTCCCCGGGAACGGCGCCAGAAAATAGTCTTGATGACCCACAAGTATAGGGGATCACAACAGTCTTCGAGGGTAGTATTACCCAATTTATTGATTCGACACAAGGGGAGCCAAAGAATACTTGCAAGACTTAACAACTGAGTTGTCAATTCGGCTTCACCTAGAAATAGTTCTTGCTCACAGAAGTTTATCAGTAGCAACAATTTTGTAGTAGCAATAGCAAAGCAACAACAGCAGTAGAACAGGAGCAATAGTAATAGTAGTAGCAAACAGTAGGATATGAGCGCGGTAGGCATAGGGATGGATGGATGGGCGTTGCATGGACGAGTCTAAACATGTAACTTCAAGATCTAGGGCAACTGCAGATAAATAAGATAAAGCATCCAAGTACTAAACAATCATAGGCATATGCTCCATATATAGTCATGCGTGCTAGCAATGAGAACTTGCACAACATATTTTGTCCTGCCAGCCCGTTGTAGCGGGGCCTCAAGGGAACTACTGCCAATTAAGGCACTCCTTTTAATAGAGCACCGGGGCAAAGCATTAACACTCCATGAACACATGTGATCCTCACATCACAGCCATCCCCTCCGGTTGTCCCAATTTCTGTCACTTCATTGCCTTTGGATCCGGACAATGATATGTGTACACAACTTGCAGATAAGATCACAAACAATACTATCATAATGAATCAATAATAAGTTCAGATATGAGATCATGGCACTAAAGCCCTAGTGACTAGCATTAAGCACAACAAGTTGCAACAAAGTCAAATAGCACTAATAGAGATACTAGGCACCATGCCCTAACAATCTTATTCGATTACATGATATAACTCATCCAATCCCTACCATCCCCATAGACTACATCGGGGGATTACTCACTCATGGATGAGGGAAACATGTATGGTTGATGGAGAGGCGTTGTTGATGACGATGGCGATGATCCTCTCCAAATTCCCCATCCCGGCAGGGTGCCAGAACAGAGTTTCTGGTTTCGAATCGTGGTTTCTGGTGGTGGCGGCGCAGTGGAACTCTTTCTGGAAAAATGTCGAACCCCCCTCGGTTTTTAGGTCAAGAGGCAACTTATAGGCGAAGAAGGAGGCCGAGGGGGTGCCTAGGGAAGCCACACCCCTTCTTGGCGCGGCCTGGCCCGTGCGGCTGGGTGGTGTGGGCCCCCAGGGCCCCACTCCGTCTCGTATTCTAGCTCCGTGAGTCTTATGGTGAAATAGAATTTTTGGCATATTTTCTAGGATTTTTCCTGATAATTGATTTTCTGCACAAAAACTAGACACCGAGGTAATTCTTCTGAAACAACATCAGTTTGTGTTATTTGTATCCAAATCAGAGAAGTTTCGAGGAGAAACAATAGAAAAAGTGTTCGGGAAAGTAGATACGTTTTGGATGTATCAAGAAGCATCAACATCAAAAATTCTTCTAATAAGAGAGTCAAAAGATAACTTCTTTCTTTTTCAAGGGAAGTGTTCTATAACTTTCTTAAGTGGGAATTGATATTTAATGGTGACTTCCTTCACATCAATAATGGCACCAACAGTTCTAAGAAAAGGTCTTCCCAAAATAATAGGACAAGAAGCATTACATTCAACATCCAAAACATAAAAATCAACAGGGACAAAGGTATTGTTAACCATAATAAGAACATCATTAATTATCCCCATAAGTTTTTTAGCATTATCATCAAGATGGACATCCAAATAACAATCTTCCAATGGTGGTAAATCAAGCATATCATAATTGTTTTAGGCATAATAGAGACACTAGCACAAAGATCACATAAAGCTTTGAATTCAAAATCATTCACTTTCATATTAATGATGGGCTCCCAACCATCTTCTAATTTCCTAGGAATAGAAGCCTCATGTTTCAATTTTTCTTCTTTAATTTCCATGAGAGCATTTGCAATATGTTTTGTAAAAGCCATATTCATAACACTATCATTAGGACTTCTAGCAAGCTTTTGCAAGAACATAATTACTTCATAAATATTGCAACCCTCAAGATCAAAATCAAAATTATCTTTCAAGGTAGTAGAACTATTGTCTCCCATATTTCGACAAAATTTCAGCATTTTTATTAGAAAAAGTTCTAGTGGGTTTAGGCAATGTTGCAAAAGGAATGGGGACTTTTTCTACACCAATTATTTTACCATTAATAGTAGGAGGTTTGCTAGCATTTGAAAATTCAGCATCACTAGTGGTGGTAATGGTACAAACTTTAGTCATATTATTATTTCTAGCAATTTCATCTTGTCTTTCCCACCTAGCATGCAATTCAGCTAACATCCTAACATTTTCATCAATTCTAACTTGAATGGCATTCAAAGTCTTGATTTATTTAACATCATGAGGTATAATCTTTAATTTAAGAAATTCAACATCAAGGGCAAGGCTATCAACTTTAGAAGCAAGATCATCAATTTTTCCAAGCTTTTCCTGAACAGTTTTATTGAAAGCAGTTTGTTTAATAATAAAATCCTTAAGCATGACTTCAGGTTCAGAGGGTGCACTTATATTGTTGTTGTAGGAATTTCCATAAGAATTTTCATAAGCATTACTATTATTAGAAGGATATGGCCTATAATTATTATTACCATAAGCATTGTTGCTAAAATTATTACTTCTAATGAAGTTCACATCAACTTGCTCTTCTTGAGCAACCAAAGAGGCTAAAGGAACATTTTTTGGATCAATATGAGCTTTTCCACTAACAATCATAGACATAATAGTATCAATCTTATCACTCAGGGAAGAGATTTCTTCAGCAGAATTTACCTTCTTACCTTGTGGAGCTCTCTCAGTGTGCCATTCAGAATAATTAATCATCATATCATCCAGGAGCTTTGTTGCAGCACACAAAGTGATGGACATAAAACCAGCAGCTGAATCCAACAAATTTCTTGAAGAAAATTCAGTCCTGCATAAAAGGTTTGGATAATAATCCAAGTAGTCAGTCCATGAGTGGGGCAATTCTTCACTAAAGATTTCATTCTTTCCCAAGCTCGAGCAACATGTTCATTATCAAATTGTTTAAATTTCATTGTGTCACTTCTCATGGATATAATCTTAGCAGGAGGATAATATTTTCCAATGAAAACATCTTTGCATTTAATCCAAGAATTAATACTATTTTTAGGCAAAGATAGCAACCAATCTTTAGCTCTTCCTCTTAAAGAGAAAGGAAACAATTTTAGCTTAATAATATCTCCATCTACATCCTTATGTTTTTGCATCTCACAAGTTCAACAAAATTATTGAGGTGTGCAGCAGCATCATCTGTACTAACACCAGAAAATTGCTCTTTCATAACAAGATTCAGCAAGGCAGGTTTAATTTCATAAGAAGTAGCTTCAGGAACAGGTGGAGCAATAGGTGTGCAAATGAAATCATTGTTGTTTGTGCTAGTGAAGTCACACAACTTAGTATTTTCAGGAGTAGTCATTTTTGCAAGATTAAAGCAAGCCAACAAAAATAGCAACTAAAGTAGGAACTAATTTTAATCTGCTTTTGATAAAAATAAGCAAACCAAACAAAGCAAAATAAACTAAGCAAAACAAAAAAAGTAAAGAGATTGGTAGTGAGAGACTCCCTTGAAGAAATCTTCTTTCTCCCCTGTAATGGTGCCAGAAAAAGCTTGATGATTGCTCAGTTGATGTAGAGCCTTGTTGGGAACCCCAAGACCAAGGTATGATGAGCACAACAACAAGTTTTCCCTCAGTTATAGAACCAAGGTTATCAAACCAGTAGGAGAAAGAAATCACTTCCGAAGGTGTTGCTAGCAACATGGAACCTGCACACAACACAATCAAAATACTTTTCCCCAACTTATCAATGAGGTTGTCAAGCTCACTGGTTTTGCTGAAAACAAAGTATTAAACGTATAGTGTGGAAGAAAGTAATTGATTGTGGTAATTGCAAAAGGTAAATAGTAAACAGTATATGGAATATCAATGGGAAGGAATGGACCAGGGTCCATAGTTCACTAGAGGTGTTTTCTCCATAAGATAAATAACATGCTGGGTGAACAAATTACAGTGGGGCAATTGACAAATAGAGAATGCATAACAATGCATGTACATGACATGATGATCACTATGAGATTCATTTGGGCATTACAACATGATACATAGACCGTAATCCAACTGCATCTATGACTAATAATTCACCTCTGGGATATCATTCGAACAACCCTCGGGTATTAAGTTGCAAGCAATAGATAATTGCATTAAGCAAAGTGTGTAATGTAAACAATAGAATTGCCCTTGGGCAAATGATAATTTTTTCTCCCTAGTAGCAACAACACATCTACAATCTTAGAAGTTTCTATCACTCTCCCAGATTACTAGAGGTATGAACCTATTATCGAGCATAAATACTCCCTCTTGGAGTCACAAGCAAATACTTGGACAAAGTAACTACTAGCAACAGAGAGCATGCAAGATCACAAATAACATAGACATGATAGAACAATAATCAATCTGACATAATACTCGATATCCATCGGATCCCCGCAAACACAACATATAGCTGATACGTCCAATTTGCATCACCATTCTATATCATAATTTGCCTCTATTCATTGATTCATGTCTTATTATGAGGTATTACTTATGTATTTTCCACTATTTTTGCATGTTGGCTGATTCTTGGAGGATGGTCTGCCGGAGTCAGGATTCTGATGGAAAAAGAGGTGTTTTGATGCAATTTCGCAAAGATCAGAAAAATACAAGAAAAATATGTGAAAGTTATATTTTTCCAGAAGACAGAGGAAGCCAGAAGGAGAGGCGAAGAGGGGCCGCATGGGGCCCACACCCTCCTAGGCATGGGCCCACCCTGGGTCGCGCCTAGGGCAGGTGTGGCCCACCTGCCGGGCTCCCGTCTCCGCCCCTTCGCCTATATCTTCCCTATGGAACCCTAATACTGGGGAGGCAACCACATATAGATTTCCGCAGCCTCTACGGGGCAGAAAACACCGAGAGAGAAAGATCTCTCCGGCAGATAGATTTCTGCCAGGGAAATTCCTTCCCGGAGAGGGGAGATCGTCGCCATCAACACCATCATCAAGCTAGGCTTCATCGAGATCATCATCATCATCACCACCACCATCTCCACCAGCACCATCATCACCACCCCGTCCCGCTGTAACAATTGTGTTGGATATTGCTTTAGTTCTTAGGGGAAACTTTCTCGGTGTTGATTACTATTGTAGTTGATGCTTGTGAGTGGAACCATTGGATTATTGTTTATGTTCAGATTGTTATCCATTATCATATCATCTTTGATCTTGATCCATATGATGTCTTGTGAGTAGTTCGTCTAGTTCTTGGGGACATGGGAGAAGTCATGTTGTTATTAGTGGATTTGTGTTGAGTTATTATTCAATGGTTTAGTATTTAAGTTGTGGTGCTATTCTTCTAGTGGTGTCATGTGAACGTCGACTACATGATACTTCACCATTTATGGGCCTAGGGGAATGCATTGTGTATTTGTCTACTAATTGTGGGGTTGCCGGAGTGACAGAAACTTGAACCCCCATTAGGACACCTTTGCACAAGGGAGCGTAGGATCTTAGAGTTTAAGGCTGTGGTTAGATTTATATCTTAATTAATTTCATGTAGTTATAGATGTTTGCAGGGGGTTTAATCACAAGTATGTATTAGTCCAAGTAAGGTCGATACATTAACACAGGTTCACCCACACAACAGTTACAACACCGAAGAAGAGTACTCAACTATCTGAAGCGAAAGAACTTGACGGAATTCCCATGTATCCTCGAGAACGTTTGGTCCTTATAAGTATTTCCACTGGATTGTCCTTTGCTAAGAAAGGATTGGGCCACTTGCTGCGTTTGTTCTTTGTTACTTGCACTTTGTTTTGTTGCCTTATCAGAAAACCACTAAAAATCCGTTTGCTAAGTATTTGCAGAGAGTTCCTGCTCCATACCACTAGTCAACACCTTCTCCTCCTTGTTGGGATCGACACTCCTATTTATCGAAAGTACTGCGATACACCCGCTATACTTGTGGGTCATCAAGACTATTTTATGGCGCCGTTGCCGGGGAGTGAAGCGCTATTGAAGTGTGGAACTGGTAAAGGAAACTTCTACTGTGAGTATTGCTTTTTGTTACTGCTCGTTACTTTGTTTCCAATATGGATAACCCACTTGGTTTTCTGTTTGGAAAAACTACTACCACTGTTAGGGTAGTAGATGAACCACCACCTGTTGAGATAGATCCTTTTAAGATACCTACAAGTATTGTTGATCGTGTTATTGATAATTATTGTTTTGGGGATGGAACTGTTCATCCTGGTGATCATTTTATTTTTATCCATGAATTATGCGGATTGTTTAAGTGTGCAGATATCACAACTGAACAGGTGAAGAAGAAGTTACTCTCCATATCCTTGAAAGGGAGAGCTGAAGAATGGTATAAGCTGCTGAAGAATGGACAATCCATGGAATGGGAGGAGATGGCATCTCTCTTTTATTCTAAATTCTATCCTCCCAGTGAGATTCATAAGGATAGAAATATGATATATAACTTTTGGCCTCGTGATGGAGAGAGTATAACTCAAGCTTGGAGGAGATTGAAGTTACTAATTCTTAAATGTCCTATTCATGAACTCCCTAACAATATTATTATCAATAACTTTTATGCTAGGCTTTCTCTTCATGATAAAGATTTACTAGATGCTTCTTGTGCTGGATCATTCACACGTATGAAGGAAGAAGCTAAATGGGATCTACTAGACCGTATTCAAGAGAACATTGAAGCTTGGGAGAATGACAAAGGAAGAAAGTCAGGTATAAACTATGATTATGAATGCATTAAATCTTTTATGGGAACTGATGACTTTCGGGATATTAGCAATGAGTTTGGTCTTGATTCCCAAAGTATTGCCAACTGTTTTAAGGCCTTTGCCTCTTACATAGAAATTCCCAAGAAGAAGTGGAATAAGTAGCATGCTCCTTACAAAGATGTTGTTAATTATGTTCCTGTTAGAAGTGCTGAAGTTTGTACTACTAATCATATTGTGCCTGAACCTTATGTTGAGAAAATACCTTTCCTAGCTAAGGTAAAGGAGTACTCTATGATGATTAGTGCAAATAATAAAGGTACTAAGAAAACTATGGAGCCTAATGAGCTCATTGATATTGAGGATGTGGTAGCTATTTTGAAAGATCTTGTCGCTAGAAATATAAAGGATGAGCACATTTTCTTATGCGAAGACGCTTCTAATATTATCTCTCATCCTAGTAAGGCTAGAAAATCTAGTGTTCATGTGCTTTCTGTTAAAATTGGTGATCATTGCTACTATGGTTTATGTGATATTGGTGCTAGTTCTAGTGCTATTCCTTGTGAGCTTTACATGGAAATTATGCATGAAATTGGTCCTTGTGAACTTGAGGACATTGATGTGGTTATTCACCTTGCTAATAAGGAAACCATTTGCCCTATTGGTATTGTAAGAGACGTGGAGGTTCTTTGTGGTAAGATTAAGTATCCTGTTGATTTTCTAGTGCTTAATTCTGCAGCTAGCAAAACTTGTCCTATCATTTTTGGTAGACCTTTCTTGAACAATTATGGAGCTATTATAGATTGTAAGAAGGAGAAAGTTTTAACTAAGTTTTATGGAGATTCTTATGAGTTTCATTTTTCCAAATTTTCTAAAGCTCCTTGTGAAAATAGCTTGCCTAATAAAGATTTCAGGATGGAACAACTTGATTCTATTGATCCAGTTTATGACCTTGGACCTCTTTTTGGTGATTGTAAGTATGATCATTCTGATGATAAAGTTGTTGCCAGTGACAGTTATATTGTCAACTTTATTCAAAGTGCTACTGAAAGTTATTATGAGAGAGGGAAACACGGTTTTATGCATCTCAATAATGTTAAGTTTCCTAGTTTTATGTTGAAAGCTTTGAAGTTGCATTTGTTTTGTCTTCCCATGCTGGTGGCTTTTTGTTTCAACAATTCGTTTTCTCATGATACCCCCATGCATAGTGTCACATCCCAAAATTTTCAAATTTTGAAATGTGAAAAATAAATAAACAAAATAAACAATTGTCGAAATCTAGGGTAAACAGAAACTTTTTATTTCTAAATGGAAACTTAAAAACCCATCTTGAACAAACTTTGAATAAAAGGGAATCCACCTAAAATCAAATCAAGTGAAATGCATTCTTCAGAAATGCATCTTGAAATTTAAACACTTGGAAAATAAACCAAAACTCTAAAACCCTAATGGAAGAAATCATTTCCAAGATCTCTCTAAGACCATGGATTTGATCCATATAAAAATTTAGCAACAAGCATTTATAAATGATCAAGAATGACAAATAGAAATATTATAAAACCATAGAAATTGATTCTATTCAATTTGGAACCATGGATAAAAACTTATGAATTTAATAAGTTAAAAATAAATAATTTCCAAAGCTAATAAAGCTACTATCTAAAATCCATACCAAATTGAGAGCAAAATAATCCTAAAGAGATTTAAAGGGATAAACAAATATTAAAGAAAATTATACAAATTGGATTCACCAATTTTGGATTTATAAATAAAAAGATATGGATTTTGTAAGACAGAGAAATAAATAAATAAATAAATAAGGAATATTTAAAGTCAAATTAAAACTTGGCCTAATCCATAAACAAAAGGAATAAATATAATCCAAATTCAAATAAAATAAAGGGATAAAGACTATTCAAAATAAGATAATATGACATTAACCAAATTCTATTCTATTTGAATAAAAACAAAAAACCTAATAGAAATGATTAATTAAATGATGGGAAATAATAAATGGAATTTACCCAAGTGGAATAAAAGTTATTTAATTAACTTAAATGAAATAAAAGAATCATTTAAATAAAGTTATATGGGATTAAAAACCATATTTGATTTTATCTGAATAAAGACAAATGCCCAATTTAAATGATTAATAAATCATATTAAAAATATTTCAAATAATTCAAAGTGAATTATTTGACACTCTAATAAATAAATAAAACCTACTGAAAAGGATTTGGTAAAATTTGGAGATTAAATAGAAGTTGGAAAACATAATTAAAACCCTATTTAAATAAAGACAAAGGTCCATTTTGAATAAATAGTTAAACCATGTGGGAATAAAAGAAATATTCCAAAATGATCTTTAAAATACATGTTTGAACAGTATAGAAACTACTGAAAAGTTATGAAAAGATTTGATAAATAAATCTGAATCAAATAAGAGTTTGAATTTGAAAACAGAAAATCAAAATAGAAAAAGAAAAATAAAGAGAGAAGAAAATAAATAGGAAAGAGCCAGCCCAGCCCAACCTGGCCCAGCTAGTCCAGCAAGCCCACCTCTCTCCTCTCCCCCGAACTATTTCCTTCTACTCACTAACGAACCCACTCAGTACCTGACTTGCTGACCCCACCGCACCCTCTCTCTCTCACTGCCGCCAGGCCCCACTGCCACGCAATCATCTTCTTCCCCGCGCACTGACCTCACCCCTCTCCCCGGCCATTTCTGACCTGATTTCAATCGAGTTAATTCGCGTTAACGAAGCAGTCAATATCTCCTGCGACCATGCCTGATTAACCCCCTCTACCCCCTCTCCATTTCCCCTCGCTCGCCATTCTCCCTCTTCCCCTAGGCTGCTCCAATTTCTTCCAGCGAGCACCACTGTCCCCGACACAATCCGGCGACGATTCCGGCCACCGCCGCTAGCTCCACTGCCCCCAGAGCACACGAGCGTGATCCCCAGCCTCTTGCGCATCTCCCTGTGCTGCCCGTTCAGCCGCGCGAGCACTGTAACCTTGGCAACGATGACAACCGAACGTCGCCGTCCACTGCCTCAACTCTGGCGAGTTCCCCCGGTGAGTTCTGACCGCCCCTCTCCCTCTCGTTGACTCTCGTACAACCAACGTTATCTTGCGCGTCTAACGCCACCCTCGGCTTGCCTTATCGTGCCTCGAAGCTTCACCTCCGACGACGCCAGAGTGTGCCCGACGCCAGGAGGATCTCCGACGAGTAATCAGCCTCGACCTCGAGCGCTCGTTCGCCAACCAAGCACGCTTTGAGCATCAGAAACTCACGGCAAACTTGGTAAGTTTCTCCCCTAGCTCTCTCGCTTCCTGTAGCCACCGCAACACCGTAGACCGAGCGTGCCGCCGCTCACCGTCGCCGTGCGCCGCTAGAATTATGTCAGGGCAAAGCCGTCCATTAGATCTTGATCCCACGGCTGCGATAGATTCACTTAAAGTGAACCAGTATGCTGTATCTTAACCGTGTGATCCCACTTAAATCCAACGGTCTATACTTATCGATCCGTGCGAACCGTTATTGTCCAATCAGAAGCAGACGCGTGGCACATGGCTAGATTTAATAACAGAAACATTTCTACTAGATATGTGATTTTGTAAAATTCATAACTTTAAATCTATACGTCCAAATTTTACAAATCTTATATCAATGGAATCAGAAAAAAAAATACTTTCCAACCATGCTCTTTGTTTAATGAATTGCTTCTGGAAAATTAGTTGTTTTTGCAGAAACTTGTTTAGGCTTATTTTGTGTATAAAATTTATTCTAAAAATGTTTTTCAGATAAAATCTTTTGTAAATGGATTGTTTTGAACCTACTTACCATAAAAACCTACTTATGGATTTAAAAGAGTATTTTGTGAAGCTAAAGAATAAATCTTTGAATTAAAGCATTTCTAGCTAAATAAAAATGTTGAATATGTTTTAAAAATGCCTTTTGGGTAAAACCTTTGGAAAATGATCTGATTTAAACTCTCTGACCCTAAACATCATGTTTTGGATTTAAAAATGTATTTGATTAACTCTAAAAAATTATTACCTTGCTTAAAGGCATTTCCAACAAAATAAAATGTTGCTTTGGTATAAAAATGGTTTATAAGTAAAACCTTTCGCAAAAGGTCTTGATAATAAACACTTGACCATAAAACACTAACATTGTGTTTAAAAATATATTTGTCAAACACTAGAAAGTATTGTTTTGATTTAAATCATTTCTAACAAAAACAAAAATGACTTAAAATGGCCATTTTCACCAATTTAATATCAAATGGTTTTGCCACCTTTATAAATGACCAATAGGTGTTTTATAATGTTTATAACCTATTAGAAACCACTTTTCCAAATAAAACAATCTTTGGCATGCTTGCATGCATTGTTTTGTTTTTATTATTCTATGTGATGAAATTGCTTGAATGGTAGATTGAATTTGTGCCTTGATTGAATTGTAGTGAAATTTGAAGAATGTGACTATTGCAAGATCAAGGAGTGAACTTATATTCCCTACCAAAAAGGCAAGTGGTGCTTCATACTTTTGTCCCATTATTTTCAATATGGATTAGTGATATTTCTAAGTAGGACTTGCATGGAATTTTCTAAGTATAAGCTATGCCATGGGAAATCCTAGTGGATGAAACCTTAGTAGAATTTTTCCTAAGTTAAGATTCCTACTACTATCATGATTAGCCTAGCTAGTAGGAAACAAGGGTGGATTATATTCATGCTATGAAATATTTCTAAGTCAAGGACTTATGTTTTGTTTAATAAAACAACTAAGTGAATGAAACACCTGGGTGGAATGGTAATTGCTTGGTTGGATTTTTGTTGAGTGGTTACCAGGGCCCATTTTTCAATGGTTTACCCTGTGTATCTCACTTGTGGAATGACACCCAGGAACAAAGAGATTTGAGATGTCAAATGTTGAGAAGCTTCAAGTGCAGCCACTTGGCATTATGGGCTCTACCTAGATCATATAGGTTGCAATAACTTATCCAAATGGACAGTTGGTGGTAGGGGATGATAGGTTTGGAGCGCGTCCATTTTGTTCTAAGGGAAGGCTTCTGAAAGATCGTGTCTCGATGCATGTCGAGTCTTGTGGGGAAAGTGCACCACCTCTGTAGAGAGTAACATCTAAGTACTTAGCCATGTCCCCAGCAATGGACAATTTGAGCATCAAGACATGGAAGCTATCAAGAATCTCCTCAATCCAATTTCTAAGTTAAAAACTTATGGTTCAACAAGGGTTAAAGGATCTTCAATCTTTGATTGGTAGATGCCTTGCGTGATTTTGACAAACAAAAACTTAGTGTTTTCAAATGATAAGGAAAATCTATTTTGAGCAAAGCAAGCCTAAGCTCCACTTAGCCAAATGCATATAGATGATAGTTACCACTATACTACCATAGTATCACTTGCCAATACAATTCAAATGTATTGACCCTTGTGGCTTTAACTTATTATGTTGCAGGTTTGTTTGATGTTAGTGAAGTGTGTTGATTAGTATTACAAGTCTACAACCAACATGATTGCCTGTGGCACTTTGAAGATGAAGGACTCCATGCTATAGTTATTTCTGCTGCATTGTAATGAGATAGACAAATGAGCTATGTAAGATGTAATGAATTATTTTATTCCTAGTTATAAAGTTGTATTATGACCTTTGTTTCTTGATATTACATCTTAACCGTGGATGCTAGCTATTGATCCAGAGACTAGCATTGTAAACACAGGGATCTCTACCTTATTAAAGGTTGGAACCTCTACACATAGGAAGTGGGTTAGACTCAAATGTGTTGGTTATTTGCTTCTCGATGCTACATTTCACTTCAAATATTTATCTCCTCTGTGAGCATCTTTGAAAGTTTCAAGCCTAACTTAAAGGCATTAAAGAAAAGTACTTGTTTGGAGATAACCCAAGAGTTTTATCGAGTCTTGGAAGTTATTACTTAAGTAATAACCATTCCTTATCCTTTTTGTTTTGGTTTTTGTGTCAAGTTCAACTACTTTTGTGACGTAGAGGAGTTCTGAAAAGTGGATGTCCTGGGACAGATTTTTGTGCTGTGTTGTAAAAATTTGTGAGGGATCTCAGTACGTCGGATGGATCTGTATTTTTCTGAGCTTGTTCTCCAAGTTCTTACCCAACTTTCATTAGTTCTGAACTTTTTTATTTGATCAACAGAAGGTTTTCGAAAAAATCAATCTTTACCTGCTGGTCTGTTTTGACAGATTTATGTTATCATTTGCATTTGCCTCTTATAGAAGCCTTTGTTTTGATAGATTTCAGTTGAAGTGTGAACCTAAATGTAACATCCCAAAAATAATAAACTTGGATCATCAAACTCTAATCATCAAATTTAGGGTTATCAAAAACTTTGCTAAATAAAAATATGAAAGCATGCATGTGAGTATGCATTTCATTTTGAATTCTTTTGAACCAACTTGTTTGTGTGTTCCTTTGCTTGTAAATGGATGCTTAGGTGAAATAAACATCATCTAAACAATTCCCAAACTTTTCACAAAGACAAGTAAATAAAAACAAATAAAATAAGGGAATGGTCATTTTGACCAATTTAACTCCCATGCCTACTTTGGCTGTCTCAAACTTTCAGAACTTAACAGAAACTTTTCTGGATCTTTGCACCCCTTGATTGTACTCATAACAAAGTATCAAGGCCCACTTTGTGATCATCCAGAAACAGTCAAATGCATAGTTTAAAGGACAGTTCAAAATTGAATCTTTATCATATGGGAAGATCCCACTTTTTCAAAAACCACTCAAACAAGCTCAACTTTCAAAACCCAAGCATCTGGAGACTCACCAGCACCAACCTAGAACACCCACCAAAAATGTTTTTAAAATTCAAAACTTGAATTCTTGCGGCCATTTCATCAAACACATTGTAGACACAAATCATCAAAATCTTAAACACTATTGTGAGCAGTGATTGAAGCCTAACTTGTTCCCTCTCTATCTCACAACCATCTCAGTAGATCATCTAGCAAGTTAAACCAAGCACTAGACTCACTGTAAGCTGCGCAATGACATCAATGGTGAACAACCGAAGCTCACCATGCCACCCCACTGGAGACAGCAAGCTAGGAGGAGATTTAGCCGTGCCAACCTTGTCTAGGAGGCAGCCCACCGTCCACCGCCACTCCCTGTCCCAGCCGCGAGCGTTGCCAAACCCTGGACCACACGCACAAACCGCGCCGAGCTCGCCAGCAACCATGCCGAGCATGCGCCAGACTGCATCGACGCTTACGCATCGCGCCACCTCGCCAAGGCATACATGATCGCCACCGACCCAGGAGACCGCTAGACATCACAGTTCGCCGCCCCATGACGCACATCCACCGCTCACCGTCGAAGACGCCGCCTCTACCGTGCAGAGCATCGCGCGTTCCAGACCAAACCGCACCGCCCCTATGCGCGCATTAAAGCCGTAGAGCATCGCCAGGAGACCACCAAGCGATCGCCACCGCCAGCCATGGCTCTAGCCGCCCGTAGCCATCTCGCCACCGTCGCCTGCCCATCCCGTTCGGTCTTGTCGTCGCGACTATAAATAGAGGCCACCCCCAGCCAAATTGAGCATAACATCTCACTCCCCTCTCCTCACTGATCATGCCATCCCGTTCCCGGAGCAAGGCCAGCAGAACTTCGCCGGAATTTCACTGGAGTCTGCCGCTGTGTCACATCCCAAGATTTTCCAAATCTTGTAATGTGAAAAATAAATAAACAAAATAAAAGATTGTTGAATTTTAGGGTGAAAAGAAACTTTTGTTTCTAAATGGAAACTTAAAATCCCATCTTGAACAAACTTTAATTAAAATTTGAATTCAACAAAATCCAAATCAAAAGAAATGCATTCCTCATAAAATGCATCTGGAAATTTAAACACTTGGAAAATAAATCCAAACCCTAAACCCTAATGGAATAAAATCATTTCCAAGTTATCTTCAAGCCTATGGATTTGATCCATATAATAATTGGTCAAACAAGCATTTGAAAATGATCAAGAATGAAAAATGGAAGTATTATAAAACCATATAAATTGATTTCATTCAATTAGGAGCCATAAATAAAATCTTATGAATTTAATAAGATAAGGAAATTAAATTTCCAAAGCTAATAAAGAACCTATCTAAAAATCCATACCAAATGGAGAGCAAATAATCCTAAAGATATTTAAAAGGATAAATAAATATCAAATAAGATTTTACAAATTGGAATCACCAAGTTTGGATCTATAAATAAAAAGATATGGATTTTATAAGGTGAAGAAAGAAATATTAAATAAGGATTATTTAAAGACCAAATTAAATCTTGGCCTAATCTATTAAGCAAATGGAATGAATAGAATCCAAATCCAAATAAAATAAAAGGATAAAGAATTTCCAAAATAAAATAAAATGGCATTGACCATTCTATCCCTATTTTAATAAAGACAAATCTCTAATAAGAATAATTATATAATTCATGAGAAAAGTATTTTGGAATATACCCAAGTGGAATAAAAGTTGTTTAATTAACTTAAATAAAATTAAATAAATCTTCCAAATAAAATTTAGGGAATTACAACTATATTTAATTCCATTGGAATTAAAACAAATATCCAATTCAAATGATTTATAAATCATATTAAATATCTTCCAAATAATTCAAGGTGAATTATTTGACACCCTATTAAACAAATAAAAACCTACTGAAAATATTTGGAAGGATTTAGAAAATTAAATGGTGTTTGAAATTATTATAAAATCTTATTTGATTTAAAACAAGGGCCTTTTTGAATAATTAAAAAAACTCAAAAAAATAAAATGTTATTCCAAAAATTGATTTCAGAATATACTATTAATCAATATTTGAGTCTTCACAAAATTTGGCAAAGATTTGTGTTCAAATGAATGGTTGAATTGTTTAAACAAAATCAAATCGGAATATTCAAACAGAAAAAGGAAAAACTTTTGGTATAAAAAAAATGAAAGGAACAGCCCAGCCCACTAAGCCCAACACAGCCCACTTCTTCTCTCCTGCGGAAAACGCTTCGCACCTGAGTCATTACCCGCAGCATCACTGACCGCCTGGACCCACTCCCCCTCTCTCCCTCACGCTGACAACGGACCCCACCACCATATCATCATCTTCCTCACCCCGCTGACCCCGCCCCTCACCTCGCCGGCCGTTGCAGGCGATTAAAGCTCGGCTTAATTCACGTTAATCATGCAAGTAAACAGCCCTGTGACACCGCCCTCTTAATCGCCTCCCTCCCCTCTCCATTTCCCCCAGACGCCACACCACCGGAGCCCCTAGGCTGTCCCCAATTTTCCCCGCACCGTCCTCTGCTCCAGCGAGCTCCGGCGACAATTCCGGCCAAACCCTGCCGCCCCTAGCTTCCTTGAGCACCCAAGCGTGACACCCAGACCCTGGTGATTCTCTCTGCATCCTCAACTTGCCCGCGCTTGACCCAGGACATGGGCAACCTCCTCGACTGAACATCACCGCCGTTTATCACTGCTCCGACGACCTCTCCCCGCTAAGCCCGACCGCCCCTCTCCCCCTAGTTGATACTCTGATACTCGCCTTCCTCTTGCGAACCTAACCATGCCTTCTAATTGATCTAGCGCAGCCTCTAGCTTCGCCCCGACGATAGACAGAGCCGCCAGACGCCGTCTTGAACTCCGGCGAGGAATCCACGCCACCACCGTGCGCCGCTTGACAAACCGCAAGCATGTTGAGCATCGCCGTGATCTCCCGAACCTGGTGAGCCACTCCTCTTCCTCCCTTGCTTCCTATTTCGCCAGCTCCGCTGCTAGCCGAGCGTCGCCGCCGCGCGCTGCCGTCGAGCACCGCCAGAACATGGTCAGAGTGTTGATAGCTGTTAGATGAAAATCGTAGGGATACGATAGATCACTTAACTGAACCGTTACGGATAGATCTGTGCCGCACGATCGTCATTAGATCCAACGCCCCACATCGCTTGATCCAACCGAATCGGTACCAACCAATGAAATCGCTCCACGTGGCCTCTGTTCGTTTTAAAAACAGAAACTTGTCTATTAGATGTTCAATTTTGAAAAATTCATAACTTTCAAACCACACGTCCAAATTTTGCAAATTTTATATCAATGGAATCAGCAAGTCAATCCCTATCCAACCGTGCACTTTGTTTAGTAAGTTGCTTCTGTTAAATTGACTGTTTTTGCAGAAACTTGTGTTTGCATGTTTAGAATATAAAAATTGTTCTAAAATGAATTTTGAGATAAGACCTTTGGCAAATGGTTGGTTTTGAACCTACTGACAATAGGAATCACTTTGTGGTTTCAAAAACTTATTTGGTGAAGCAAAATAATAAAACCTTGAATTAAAACATTTCTAGTCAAATAAAAAAAATGTTTATTTATTAAAAATGCTTTTGAGAGAAAATCTTTGGGAAATGTTTTGGAATAAACTCTCTAACCCCAAGCACCAAGTTTTATGATTTAAAAATGTATTTGGTAAACCCTATAAAGATTGCTACTTTGATAAAGGCATTTTCAACCACATAAAATAATGATTTGGTTTGAAAATGGTTTATAGGTAAAATCTTTTGCAAATAGTTTTGCCACTTTATAAAATGACCAATAAGTGTTTTAGAATGATTATAACCTATTATAAACCACTTTTGTAAATAAAACAAAGTTTGGCATGCTTGCATGCATTGTTTTGTTTCTATCATTTTATGTATTGTTTGCTTGAATGGTAGATTTAAATTGTTCCTTGCTTGATTGAATTGTAGTGATTTGAAGAGTGTGATCATTGCATAGACAAGGAGTGAACTTATATTATCTACCAAAAATGCAAGTGATGCTTCATACTTTTGTCCCATTATTTTCACTATGCATTAGTGATATTTCTAAGTAGGACTTGCATGGAATTTTGCTAAGTATAAACTATGCCATGGGAAATCCTAGTAGATGAAACCTTAGTAGAATTTCCTAAGTTAAGATTCCTACTACTATCATGCTTAGCTTAGCTAGTAGAAAACAAGGGTGGAATATATATTCATACTATGGAAAATTTCTAAGTCTGTGGACTTGTGTTTGTTTAATAAAACAACTAAGTGAATGAATAACCTGGGTGGAATGGAAGGAATGGTTTGTGTTGAGTGGTTCACAAGGCCCATTTCTATCGTTTACCGTGTGTAACTCACTTGTGGATGGCCACCCAGGAACAAAGAGATTTGAGATGTCAAATGTTGAGAAGCTTCAAGTGCAGCCACTTGGCATTATGGGCTCTGCCTGGATCATATAGGTTGCAACAACTTAGCCAAATGGATAGTTGGTGGTAGGGGTTTGATAGGTTGGAGCGCGTCCATTCTGGTCTAAGGGAAGGCTTCTGAAAGATCTTGTCTTGGTGAAACCAAGTATTGTGGGGAAAGTGCACCACCTCTGCAGAGTGAAAAATCTAAGTACTTAGCCATGTCCCTGGCAAAGGACAATTTTAGCATCAAGACATGGAAGCTATCAAGAATCTCCTCATCCCAATTTCTAAGTTAAAAACTTGTGGTTGAACAAGGGTTGAGGGATCACCAATTTCTATTGGGAGATGCCTTGGGAAAGATTTTGTCAAGCAAAAACTTAGTGTTTTCAAATAATAAGGAAAATATATTTTGAGCAAAGCAAGCCTAAGCTCCACTTAGCCAAATGCATATAGATGATAGACTCCACTATACTACCATAGTATCACTTTCCAATACAATTCAAATGTATTGACCCTTGTGGCTGTAACTTATTATGTTGCAGGTTTGTTTGATGTTAGTGAAGTTTATTGATTAGGATTACAAGTCTACAACCAACATGTCTGCCTGTGGCACTTTGAAGATGAAGGACCCCATGCTATTGTTATATTCTGCTGCATTGTAATGATATAGCCAAATGAGCTATGTAAGATGAAATAAATTATTTTATTCCTGGTTATAAAGTTGTATTATGACCTTTGTTTCTTGATATTACATCTTAACTGTGGATGCTAGCTATTGATCTAGGGACTAGCATTGTAAACACAGGGATCTCTACCTTATTAAAGGTTGGGAACCTTACAGATGGTATCAGAGCACTGTGTTGCCTGTAGGATTTGTAAACCTTGGATTGGACAAACCCCTTAGAAAAATAGGAGTTGTATTTGTTCCAAAAATTATTTACAAACAATCTTGTAAACTCTTTCCTCAACCATTTTGGTTTTGACTCTACATCTCTTATATTTTCAACTTGATGGATAAAGCCTTCCCCATGGCCAAAGACTTCACTATGAGAAAAGGACTTCATCAACTCTAATGACTTCAACATCTTCAAGTGATTTCAATCTTATTCTCAACAAGGACTTCAACCTTGGATATCACTAAGCACTACAAGTGAGACAAGAAATATCACTCAAGACTTGAAGACTAAGGAAACATAACTTGGGAATCATCATCACCTTTGAAGTTTTTGTGACCAAGAATTTTCCCAAGGATACAAAGATCTAATTCAAGAAGAATCAACCAAGAAGGATGGAAAGATCTCAAGTGAACCATATAGATGGACCACCATGTTTAGTTTAAGTCAAACCCACCAACTTATGTGGTGTAACAAAAATATTTTTGGTTGCCTAAAATATACTTGAGACTGGTTGTTTGAGTGGAATGTTTGTTTGTGAATGCTTGCACTTTGCTTGTGTGAATTGTGATGGGTGTGAATAGAATTATTCCCTTAGAAATATTTTGCCTATTATAATCCCCACCCAACCCAAACAGATGACTACTCCAAGAAACTCCAACATCAAGGATGGTGACAACAACAACAACCAAGAGGACAACATGAGAGAACTCATAGTAACCCAAACCCGGTTGAACCAAGTGACAGCTCAATTTTTATCCAACACTAGTGAGTTAGATCCAACCATGCAAAGGCTTTTAGAAACCTAAACCCAATTGTTGCACAAGGTGACAGATCAAATGATCAACATGAGAAACAACTCTTCCCAAGGAGTTTGTGACAACAAGGATGTCGAGGATGATATTTTAGGAGGAACCCAAGCTTGCAATATTTGTGGAGACAAGGATCACACTTCCAAAGAGCATGATGATCAATGCCCCAATTGTGAAGAGAAACATCCAATTGACCAATGCGCACATCTCAAGCTACTTGTCTCTTGTGTGAAGGAAACAATCATGTCCCTATCCAATGCCCCATTTATTCCATAGTTCAACAAAGGAAACAAGGTGGAGTGCAACAATTGATTGCAGATTACCATGAGAGAGCCAAGTCTACCAAGAAGGATGAAGACAAAGGGAAATCTCAGCTTGCACCTCCATGCAATATGACTCAATTTAAAGGACCAAAGAGGAGACATACGTATTATCCAAGGAATAAGAAAAGGTCAAGGAGACCAGGAAACATTCCTACCTTTGAGATAACATATGAAGAACATGAACTAGAAGCACTCCTAGCTTTGGAGAAACCCAAGAAGAAGAAGTATAAGGAGATTAACCAAGTATGGTGCAACAACTGCAAAGAGTTAGGCCATTATGTATCAACTTTTCCACAGAAGATACATGAAGAACTCAATCTTATCACATGTTACAATTGTGGTAACCAAGGACATTATGCAAGCAATTGTCCAGAAAAGATGAAGCACAAGATAAAGCCTATGAAGGATCTCAGCCTTGTCACATGTTTCAAGTGTGGAAACAAAGGACACTATGCAGATATTTGCCCAGAGAAGTTTCAACAAGATCCCAAGCAAGCCAAGATGTAATCTAGTTGGAAAATTTTAAGGCTGGTAGTACCCTAGTTGTTTTGAGCCAACTTGTAACCCCTAGCCTCCCCAAATCTCGGGACGAGATTTATTTTAGGGGTGGTAGCCTGTCACATCCCAAGATTTTCCAAATCTTGTAATGTGAAAAATAAATAAACAAAATAAAAGATTGTTGAATTTTAGGGTGAAAAGAAACTTTTGTTTCTAAATGGAAACTTAAAATCCCATCTTGAAAAAACTTTAATTAAAATTTTAATTCAACAAAATCCAAATCAAAAGAAATGCATTCCTCATAAAATGCATCTGGAAATTTAAACACTTGGAAAATAAATCCAAACCCTAAACCCTAATGGAATAAAATCATTTCCAAGTTATCTCCAAGCCTATGGATTTGATCCATATAAAAATTGGTCAAACAAACATTTCAAAATGAGCAATAATGACAAATAAAAATATTATAAAACCATATATATTGATTTCATTCAATTAGGAGCCATAAATAAAATCTTATGAATTTAATAAGATAAGGAAATTAAATTTCCAAAGCTAATAAAGAACCTATCTAAAAATCCATACCAAATGGAGAGCAAATAATCCTAAAGATATTTAAAAGGATAAATAAATATCAAATAAGATTTTACAAATTGGAATCACCAAGTTTGGATCTATAAATAAAAAGATATGGATTTTATAAGGTGAAGAAAGAAATATTAAATAAGGATTATTTAAAGACCAAATTAAATCTTGGCCTAATCTATTAAGCAAATGGAATGAATAGAATCCAAATCCAAATAAAATAAAAGGATAAAGAATTTCCAAAATAAAATAAAATGGCATTAACCATTCTATCCCTATTTTTAATAAAGACAAATCTCTAGTAAGAATAATTATATAATTCAGGAGAAAATAGTATTTTGGAATTTACCCAAGTGGAATAAAAGTTAGTTAATTAACTTAAATAAAATTAAATAAATCTTCCAAATAAAATTTAGGGAATTAGAACTATATTTAATTCCATTGGAATTAAAACAAATATCCAATTCAAATGATTTATAAATCATATTAAATATATTCCAAATAATTCAAGGTGAATTATTTGACACCCTATTAAACAAATAAAAACCTACTGAAAAGATTTGGAGGGATTTAGAAAATTAAATGGTGTTTGAAATTATTATTAATCTTATTTGATTTAAAACAAGGGCCTTTTTGAATAATTAAAAAAAACAAAAAGAATAAAATGTTATTCCAAAAATTGACTTCAGAATATACTATTAATCAGTATTTGAGTCTTCACAAAATTTGGCAAAGATTTGAGTTCAAATGAATGTTTGAATTGTTTAAACAAAATCAAATCAGAATATTCAAACAGAAAAAGGAAAAACTTTTGGTATAAAAAAAAATGAAAGGAACAGCCCAGCCCACTAAGCCCAACACAGCTTTGCTTCTCTCCATGAGAAAACGCTTTTTGAGTCATTACCATGGCGTCACTGTTGCTGGACCCACTCCTCCTCTCTCCCACACGCTGACAACGGACCCCACCGCCACATCATCATCTTCCTCACCCCGCTGACCCCGCCCCTCACCTCGCCGGCCGTTGCAGGCAATTAAAGCTCGGCTTAATTCACGTTAATCACGCCAGTAAACAGCCCCGCGACACTGCCCTCTTAATCGCCTCCCTTCCCTCTCCATTCCCCCCAGACGCCACACCACCGGAGCCCCCAGGCTGTCCCCAATTTTCCCTGTACCGTCCTCTGCTCCAGCGAGCTCCGGCGACAATTTCGGCCAAACCCTGCCGCCCCTCGCCTCCTCGAGCACCCAAGCGTGACCCCCAGACCTTGGCGATTCTCTCTACATCCTCAACTTGCCCGCGCTTGACCCAGGACGTGGGCAACCTCCTCGACTGAACATCACCGCCGTCTGTCACTGCTCTGATGACCTCTCCCCGGTAAGCCCGACCACCCCTCTCCCCCTAGTTGACACTCTGATACTCGCCTTCCTCTTGCGAACCTAACCATGCCTTCTACTTGATCTAGCGCGGCCTCTAGCTTTGCCCCGACGACAGATAGAGCCGCCAGACGCTGTCTTGAACTCCAGCGAGGAATCCACGCCACCACCATGCGCCCCTTGACAAACCACACGCACGTTGAGCATCGCCGTGATATCCTGAACCTGGTGAGCCACTCCTCTTCCTCCCTTGCTTCCTATTTCGCCCGCGTCATTGCCATGTGTCACTGCCGTCGAGCGCCGCCAGAACATGGTCAGAGTGTTGATAGCCGTTAGATGAAGATCGTAGGGATACGATAGATCACTTAACTGAACCGTTACGGATAGATCTGTGCCGCACGATCGTCATTAGATCCAACGCCCCATATCGCTTGATCCAACCGAATCGGTACCAACCAATGAAATCGCTCCACGTGGCCTCTGTTCGTTTTAAAAACAGAAACTTGTCTATTAGATGTTCAATTTTGAAAAATTCATAACTTTCAAACCACACGTCCAAATTTTGCAAATTTTATATCAATCGAATCAGCAAGTCAAGCCCTATCCAACATGCACTTTGTTTAGTAAGTTGCTTCTATTAAATTGACTGTTTTTGCAGAAACTTGTGTTTGCATGTTTAGAATTTAAAAATTGTTCTAAAATGAATTTTGAGATAAGACCTTTGGAAAATGGTTGGTTTTGAACCTACTGACCATAGGAATCACTTTGTGGTTTCAAAAACTTATTTGGTGAAGCAAAAGAATAAAACCTTGAATTAAAACATTTCTAGTCAAATAAAAATAATGTTTATTTATTAAAAATGCTTTTGAGAGAAAATCTTTGGGAAATGTTTTGGAATAAACTCTCTGACCCCAAGCACCAAGTTTTATGATTTAAAGATGTATTTGGTAAACCCTATAAAGATTGCTACTTTGATAAAGGCATTTTCAACCACATAAAATAATGATTTGGTTTGAAAATGGTTTATAGGTAAAATCTTTTGCAAATAGTTTTGCCACTTTATAAAATGAACAATAAGTGTTTTAGAATGATTATAACCTATTATAAACCACTTTTGTAAATAAAACAAAGTTTGGCATGCTTGCATGCATTGTTTTGTTTCTATCATTTTATGTATTGTTTGCTTGAATGGTAGATTTAAATTGTGCCTTGCTTGATTGAATTGTAGTGATTTGAAGAGTGTGATCATTGCATAGACAAGGAGTGAACTTATATTTTCTACCAAAAAGGCAAGTGATGCTTCATACTTTTGTCCCATTATTTTCACTATGCATTAGTGATATTTCTAAGTAGGACTTGCATGGAATTTTGCTAAGTATAAACTATGCCATGGGAAATCCTAGTAGATGAAACCTTAGTAGAATTTCGTAAGTTAAGATTCCTACTACTATCATGCTTAGCTTAGCTAGTAGAATACAAGGGTGGAATATATATTCATACTATGGAAAATTTCTAAGTCTGTGGACTTGTGTTTTGTTTAATAAAAAAACTAAGTGAACGAATAACCTGGGTGGAATGGAAGGAATGGTTTGTGTTGAGTGGTTCACAAGGCCCATTTCTATGGTTTACCGTGTGTATCTCACTTGTGGATGGCCACCCAGGAACAAAGAGATTTGAGATGTCAAATGTTGAGAAGCTTCAAGTGCAGCCACTTGGCATTATGGGCTCTGCCTGGATCATATAGGTTGCAACAACTTAGCCAAATGGACAGTTGGTGGTAGGGGTTTGATAGGTTGGAGCGCGTCCATTCTGTTCTAAGGGAAGGCTTCTGAAAGATCTTGTCTTGGTGAAACCAAGTCTTGTGGGCAAAGTGCACCACCTCTGCAGAGTGAAAAATCTAAGTACTTATCCATGTCCCTGGCAAAGGACAATTTGAGCATCAAGACATGGAAGCTATCAAGAATCTCCTCATCCCAATTTCTAAGTTAAAAACTTATGGTTGAACAAGGGTTGAGGGATCACCAATTTCTATTGGGAGATGCCTTGGGAAAGATTTTTTCAAGCAAAAACTTAGTGTTTTCAAATGATAAGGAAAATCTATTTTGAGCAAAGCAAGCCTAAGCTCCACTTAGCCAAATGCATATAGATGATAGACTCCACTATACTACCATAGTATCACTTGCCAATACAATTCAAATGTATTGACCCTTGTGGCTGTAACTTATTATGTTGCAGGTTTGTTTGATGTTAGTGAAGTTTATTGATTAGGATTACAAGTCCACAACCAACATGTCTGCCTGTGGCACTTTCAAGATGAAGGACCCCATGCTATTGTTATATTCTGCTGCATTGTAATGAGATAGCCAAATGAGCTATGTAAGATGTAATAAATTATTTTATTCCTGGTTATAAAGTTGTATTATGACCTTTGTTTCTTGATATTACATCTTAACTGTGGATGCTAGCTATTGATCCAGGGACTAGCATTGTAAACACAGGGATCTCTACCTTATTAAAGGTTGGGAACCTACACGCTGCTAGAGAAGAAGGGGGCCAGCGATTGGAGCCGCCCCAGGAGAAGCTGCCGGTACCAGGAGGTTCGCCGTCGTCGACTTTGGCGTTCGCCCGCCTCGCTGACCCTCGCCTGAACCCCGGTGAGCCCCCAACGACCCCCACTGGCCGCGTTAGGTTTCTGTCTCGCCGGCGTTGCCCAACGTCGATGATGACCCTCAGCCGTTGGATTAGAACCAGATCGAACGCACCACATCGCCCCATACCGCTTCGCACCCCCTCGTCTCACTGATGCATGGTGACAACCACTTAACCAGCCCGCGTAAGAGCTGTGCTTAGCAGGCCGGCCCTGTATCACTTCACGCGCATCCCAGTTATTTGAATTTAACCTTTTCCATTTTATTTCAAACACACTTCTATACCCAGTTTCAAAAATCAAACCAGGTCGATTCAGTTAACCAAATTGAATGAAATCAATTTTGTTAGAAAGGTTTGGGAATGCTGAATCCAAGCCCGTTGGATTCAAGTCATTTGGATCTGTAGATCATCCTTCGTAAAAATAACAAGGCAGAAGCTTTTCTGCATTGAAACATTTTTCAAATTAAAACCATAATAGCTTTTGAGTTGATTCCATCTTTCAAAAATCACATTTAACCATACCTTTCAGAATATATAAAAATATATAGGTTTACTTACAGAAATAATGTTCAAGTAATAAAAGAATGCTACATAGGAATTTCTAGTCACTTGATTTAATTAAAATAAAAGGGTAAAACCTTATTAAATTGTGACACC
Source organism: Avena insularis (assembly GCA_023614405.1). Classification (NCBI taxonomy): domain Eukaryota; kingdom Viridiplantae; phylum Streptophyta; class Magnoliopsida; order Poales; family Poaceae; genus Avena; species Avena insularis. The sequence goes on along the minus strand of CM042687.1, from coordinate 234,250,408 downwards.
ACTTTAAATCACATTCCCATGGACTAAAATATGTGGTGATGACATGTGCTAACATGACCCCATGTTTGGTTTGGAGAATATTAAATCTTAAGTAGTTTTTAATGAGTAGGAATTACTTTTCTAAATATAAAAGGAATTAAACCAAGCTTTAATCTTGTAATGTTAGTGATGATGCTAGATCATCTATAGGATCCTTTTGTGTGATGATTGCAAGTAGTTAAGTATTGTTTGGTGATTGTGTACCTTGTATTTATTCATAGATGCTAGTACCGACCAAGGATACGAGGAGGAAGGAGGATATTACGAAGAAGAAGCCGAGGAGAACTTCAACCACTGCTCTGCACAATGCAATCCTTACTAATCAAGTTGACCTATGCAAGCTAACACTTGCAATTTAGCAAGCTTATACTGATATTGTGCAAGCCAATACTTGCTTGTCACCATGCCAACTATATGCCTTAAGCATAGATGATCCTACCCACTTGATAAACCAATCCTAGTTTTTACTTACAAGCTTATTACTTTATTTCTTTATCAAAGCTATTACTTAAAGTTTACTTCAATGAACTGTAGATACTAGAAAGATATTTGAAGGTTGCATAAAGAGCATAAAATTTGGCCTAAGCTAGATAATCTTGATGTCATCCTAAGGCATGAGATTGAACTTAGTTGAAACTCCACTAGTTTACCACCCCTCATTAGTACTTACCCCCACTTGTAGCTGCTAATGCTAAGCATAAAACTTGATCAACTTTAGATGGGAATACTTGGTAAAAATGGTTATGAAAACCTTAGAATGATGAGTCATTCTACTGAGATGTTTTGACATGTGTTTCCAAACACCAGATGATTTTGGTAATGAAAATGTTGAGGCATGAGCCTTAGCCCTTTATAAAACTGATGGTTGTCTAGATGCGATACCATTCCAATTTTTACCGTACAACCATAATACCCGAAGATTGGGTAGGGCTTGACTGGAAACTTATATACCTTAGTATTAGTTCCCTCACGGCCAAGGTCTGAGCTGAGGCTACCTTGTGAAGATTGTCCACCTGTGCAGTACCCAAGATGTCAGTTGGTCATGGTTGGGAGGCCAAACTCACAGGAGAGGTGCTTATACTAGGGCGTGTAATTGAAAGGTTAGGATTGATTATCCGCATACTAAGTATGGTGAATTCAGGATTTGTTCCTGAGGGATGTATCAAATGTTGTGGTGAAAGTGTACAATCTCTGCAGAGTGTCAAACTATTCAAATAGCCGCGTCCGCGATTATGGACAGTTGGAGTGGCCATACTGTTCCCCCGTCAAACTTTTCAAAATGATTTTTGAAAGGAAGTGAGACTTTGACTTGACCACAATAGATTTGTGACATGAGTTACAAGATCCCATTTAGGTGTTATAAAAATGTGACTAGCTTCTCTTATTTCTAAACTTAATAGAGGTAAATCTGGCTTCTTGCAAAACAACCCTAGATCCTAGTGTCCTATTATCAAAAATCCCTTCCACTTATTAGTATTAGTTTGCGAGTACTTAAAGAGTACTCATGGCTTTTGGCCAGACTATGAAGAGGAGTACCTGAGGATGGACCCCAGGAAGGTTACGAAAACTAGGATCATCTCCCATCATCAGCATTGCCTGTGACCCCGAAGATGGAGCTTCGCCTACTCTACCGTTATTATTACGTATTCCGCTGTTTGAAGTTGTATTAAGAACTGGATCATGAGATCCCTATTTGTGTAAGAACTTATGTACGGTTTGTAATGGATGATGTACTATGGTATCCAATTCTGTTATGTCTCGCAAAAATGGTAATCCTGGGATTGCGATGTATGGCATAACATGCATCTGGGATTAAAAATTCGGGTGTTGACAAGTTGGTATCAGAGCCATCCTGACCAGAGGAGACCCTAGTTAGACTGGACGTTTGAATAAAAAACTTAGTTTCAAAACCAAAGGAAGCAAATATTTACAAAAACTTATTCTCATTCTTATCCCTTTGATTCTTTCATGAAAATTCATGTTCCTCAAAAACTCTTGCAAAATACATAAAATTTGACACACTTGATCACTCTACTAACTTACTCATCCTATATTCTTATAGATGGATGTGAAGTATAGCAAGTTTTATCAGTTGGGGAATGGAGGATACCTTATCTTTGAGAGGGATTTGGACCAACTTTTGGAACTTCTGGAGCGTCCGCACTCCGAGTTCTTCGGAGCTCAGCTCAATGATCAAGGAGGAGAAGATCTACAGTGCCTAATTGTTGCAAGTATCCGAGGAAAGATTGAACCTCCCACTGCTGAGGGAATTCAGTTTACCTTAAGAGAGAACAACTGGCTCGACGGACTTGCCAGGGCCATGCAGGAAGCTCTTTCCTGTCTGTGTGGGCAAAGTATCAACCAGATCAAGGGTACTCGCTTTGAGTTTTGCCCAAGGCGTGATGCTAATGGACAACCACTGGAAGCCCCATACCACCACGAGCTGAAGACCCAATTGGACCACCTCATCTTCATGATGTACGATCGTCAGCAGGAGTTGGATAACTGCCGTGACTACTCCAACCACAAGTCTGCCATCATCAAGGTGAAGGACCAAACCATCGCCATACTGGCAAAGTATCGCAAGTATCACCGCTGTCAGCTCGACAAGAAGGAGGGCATTATTGCCCATCTTCGCTACCGTATCTCATCTTTGGAGGAGACCATCGACGAGAGAGACATGCCGTTGGAGGAAAGGGAGAATGCCGGAGAGGATCTTCGTGGAGACCCCTACTCCTATCTCAGCGATGACGATGATTTTCTGGAGGATCAGGCTATGGACTTCTTCACCGATGAGGATGATTTCGCCTTCATCGATGAGGATGAGTATGATGAAGCCACAGATTCCGAGGAGTAGTACCACTTGAGGACTAGCGTAGTGAGTAGTATTCGGTCCCACTATATCGTAGTTTTCAGAATGGTTCTTAAAACCATCTGTTTTTCTTTGTTATGGTGTGTGTTGTACCGTGTGCTATGAATGAATGAAAATCAAGTTACTAGAGAATCTGAGTCAAACTTTGAAAACTTTTCAAAATCCCAGAACCTTAGAAATTTCCCTCTTTCCTCATGATCTATCTCAATCTTCAGATGCCACGCGGAGGAAGTGGTTCATCCCCGGACCCGATGTTGCAGATCCTGCAAATGTTGACTTCTGACCGCGAAGTTGAAAGAGCGGAATGTCAAGCCAACCTAGCCACCCTGCAACAGATAGCTCAGCTAGCCCACAACAACCAAGGCCACGGAAATCAGGACAACCATGGATCTAAGCTCAAGAACTTCCAGAATACCAACCCACCTGTTTTCACTAAGTCAGAAGAACCCCTAGACGCCGATGATTGGCTGCAGACCATGGAAAATAACCTAGAAGTCGCTGGAGTGGAAGCCAACGAGAAAGTTCTGTTCGCCACCCACTACCTAGACGGAGATGCCCGAGCATGATGGAATAGTGTTCGCGCAATGACCGGAGGCCAGATGATGACCTTGGAGGAATTCAAGGTCAAGTTCAGCAGAACCCATGTGCCACCGGGTTTGATCAAGAGGATGAGAGACGAGTTCAGAGAACTGAAGCAAGGAAGGATGACCGTAGTGGAATACCGTGACAAATTTTTTTTATTAGCTAGGTATGCCCCAGATGAGATCGGCACCGAAGCCAAGAAGAAAGAAAGATTCCTGAATGGTCTGCATGATGAGATGCAGACAGTGTTAGTCAATATCCCCTTTGCTGATATTGAAGCCCTTGTCGAATCTGCCATCCAGATGGAAGGAAAGATCAACCAAGCCAATGAGAACCGCAAGCGTCGCATGATGCATCATCCAGGAACCCATTAGACCCCAAAGTATCGCCCTAACCCATCTCCAGGATTTGCCCCAAGAACCAACAGACCCCCGATGAACCGTCCGACCTATCTCAACCGTGGAAACCCTAGGCCCAGAGGAAATCACAACAACCCCGGCAACTCTAGCAATTTCAACCGTTCCCCACCCAAGTTCAACAACAACAATGCTACCGCCAACACCAACACTGCCCCGAGGACTGGAAGCAACGCTATGCCTGTAGCAGCAAAGGACAAGTCGCAGGTAAGTTGTTATGACTGTGGAAATAAGGGTCACTACTCCAACGAGTTCCCCAACAAGAAGAATGCCGCAGCACCTAATGCCAATGTCCCATCTCAACAACAGCGTCGTGTTCAGCCAGGAAGAAGGTTTGCCCCAAGGAATTCGCTCAACCGCAATGGCCGTCTTTTTCTCATGCATGCTGAAGAAGCTCAGGAAGCGCCAGACGTCGTGCTGGGTATGTTTTCTGTTAATTCAGTACTTGCAAGAGTGTTGTTTGATTCTGGTGCATCGCATTCATTTGTCACCGAAGAATTTGCATGCACTAGTAAAATTCAACCAACAAAACTGAAGCATGTTATGATCGTCCAAATTCCCGGATCAACCACCAAGGCTAGGCAAATTTGCAAAGCTATCCCTATCCGAATCCATGGCATAGATTTTTATGCAAATCTGATAGTACTCGGAACTAAAGGTTTGGAAGTAGTACTAGGAATGGATTGGATGTCCAAACATAAAGGATTCATTGACTATGCCAACAAAGCCATAACCATGACCAGTACAGCCGGAATATCAGTCAAGCATATATCTGAAACTTTACCTCGTCAATTCAAGTGCAACAAGAGTATAGCCCAACCTACCATTGACCAAGTCCGGATAGTCTGCGAATACCCAGATGTATTTCCAGATATTTTGCCCGGTATGCCCCCAGATCGGGATATCGAGTTTATCATTGAACTAATCCCCGGAACATGACCCATAGCCCAGAGACCCTATAGTATGAACCCGTCAGAACTAACAGAACTGAAGAAGCAACTGGATGCCATGCTGGAAATTGGATTGATTCAACCAAGTGCGTCACCATGGAGATCACCTGTCTTGTTTGTGGACAAGAAAGATGGAGGTAACCGTTTGTGTACGGATTATCGGAAGTTGAATGATGTCACCATCAAGAACAAATACCCCTTGCCCAAGATAGAAGATTTGTTTGATCAGTTGACCGGTGCCAAAGTGTTTTCTAAGATTGATCTTAGAACTGGCTATCATCAACTCAAGATTCGCGCAGAGGATATTCCAAAGACTACCTTTACCACCAGATATGGATTGTACGAGTATACAGTCATGTTTTTGGATTAACCAATGCCCCCGCTTATTTCATGAATCTCATGAATAATATTTTTATGGACTTACTGGATAAGTTTGTCGTTGTTTTCATTGATGACATTCTGATTTATTCCAAATCGGAAGAAGAACATGAGCTACACCTAAGGACCATTCTTGGAACCCTTAGAGAGCATCAGCTGTATGCAAAGTTTAGCAAATGTGAATTCTGGTTACAGGAGGTAGGATTCCTCGGTCACATTGTATTAGCCGGAGGAATTGCCGTTGATCGTGCCAAAGTGAAAGATGTAGAGGATTGGCAAGCCCTAACCACTCAAACCTAAGTTCGTGCATTTCTCGGATTGGCGGGATATTACCGCAAATTCATAGAAGGATTCTCGAGTATCGCCAGACCCATGACCCAATTGCTGAAGAAGGACAAGAAGTTTGAATGGACCGACAAATGTGAATCGAGTTTTCAAGAACTCAAGAGGAGATTGATTTCAGCCCCAATCTTGATCATGCCGGATATCACGAAGCCCTTCGATGTGTATTGTGACGCATCCAAGATCGGTCTCGGATGTGTGCTAATGCAAGAAGGCAAAGTTATATCTTATCTATCTCGACAACTGAAGGAACATGAGCAAAATTACCCAACCCATGACCTCGAACTCGCAGCCGTAGTTCTAGCCTTAAAGACATGGAGGCATTACCTGATGGGAAACCGTTGTGAGATTTATTTGGATCACAAGAGCCTGAAGTATATATTCACTGAGAAGGAGCTGAGTATGAGACAGAGAAGGTGGATTGAGCTAATCAAGGATTATGGCCTAGATATTCACTATCACCCTGGTAAAGCCAATGTGGTAGCCGATGCCCTTTGCAGATTGCCGTGCCGCTTGAACTCCATGATTTTTAAAGGAGCAACCAAGCTTGCACAAATAGATGGAAGGTTTTCGACTGGAATTAGTAAGTGAAGGATTTTTGGCTAGCATAGAACTTCAGCCCACTTTGATCAGTCAGATTAAAGAGGCGCAGAAGGGAAATGCTAGTATCGACGGAATCAAGCGTTGTATTGGTACAGGCAAAGTACCCGGATTCACTGAAGATGAAGAAGGAGTTCTGTGGTACAAAGGACGCCTTTGTGTACCATTAGATTCTGAGTTGAAAGAAGTTATTTTGAAGGAGGCTCATGATACTCTTTATTCTATCCATCCCGGAGGAACTAAGATGTATCAAGATTTGAAAGAGAAATTTTGGTGGCATAAGATGAAGAGAGAAATCGGAAGCTATATCGCCAAGTGTGATATATGTCAGCGAGTCAAGGCAGGACATCAAAAACCCGCTGGATTGTTGCAACCCTTGCAGATTCCGGAATGGAAATGGGATTCCGTTGGAATGGACTTTATCACCGGATTGCCTACCTCTAGTAGGGGAAATGACTCTATCTGGGTCATAGTGGACCGATTGTCCAAAGTCGCCCATTTCTTGCCCGTCAAGACCATATATCAGAGTTCGAAGCTAGCGGAGTTGTACATCGCTAGAATAGTTAGTTTGCATGGAGTCCCCAAGAACATCGTATCGGATCGAGGAACTCAGTTTACCTCGAGATTCTGGAAGAAAGTCCAAGAAGGTTTAGGAACCTGCCTAGATTTCAGCACCGCATATCACCCTCAGACCGATGGACAAACGAAGCGAGTAAACCAAATACTCGAAGATATGATGAGAGAATGTGTGCTAGAATATGGATCCAAGTGGGAAGACTGTCTGTCGTTTGCAGAATTCTCATACAATAACAGTTATCAAGCCAGTTTGCAAATGGCCCCATTTGAATTCATGTATGGAAGGAAATGTCGCACCCCTTTGAACTGGTCGGAAGTAGGAGAGAGTCAGATTTTCGGACCTGACATCCTACGAGAAGCAGAAGAGAAGGTTCACAAGATTCGTGAGCACCTAAAGACCGCCCAGTCCAGATAGAAGAGTTACACCGACAAGATACGTCGAGACCTCGCCTTCAGCATAGGAGATTTTGTGTATCTGATGGTGTCGCCATTGAAGGGAATGCAGCGTTTCCAACTCAAGGGAAAGTTAGCCCCTAGATATATCAGACCCTTCAAAATTCTGAACCGTCGAGGAGAAGTGTCGTATCAATTGGAAATACCCGGACAGATGTCATCGGTGCACAATGTGTTCGATATATCATTACTTCGCAAGTGTCTCGAAGTCCCAGAGAAGACCAAAGTGTTCAAGAATATCGATCACCGGACCATAGAGATCAACGATGACCTGACCTATCTTGAATTACCCATCCGTATTTTGGAAGAAGCTTTCAGAACTACCCGAACCCGAAGCATCAAGTTTCTCAAGATTCAGTGGAGCAACCACACAGAAGAGGAAGCTACTTGGGAGCGCGAAGATCACATCAGGACGGAGTTTCCCGATCTCTTCAAATCCTAGGTAATTTTTTTCGTCCTTTTTAAATCTCGGGACGAGATTTTGTTTAAGGGGGGAAGGTTTGTAACATCCCAAAAATACTAAAACTTGGATCATCAAACTCTAATCATCAAATTTAGGGTTAACAAAAACTTTGCTAAATAAAAATATGAAAGCATGCATGTGAGTATGCATTTCATTTTGAATTCTTTTGAACCAACTTGTTTGTGTGTTCCTTTGCTTGTAAATGGATGCTTAGGTGAAATAAACATCATCTAAACAATTCCCAAACTTTTCTCAAAGACAAGTAAATCAAAACAAATAAAATAAGGGAATCGTCATTTTGACCAATTTAACTCCCATGCCTACTTTGACTGTCTCAAACTTTCAGAACTTAACCGAAACTTTTCTGGATCTTTGCAGCCCTTGATTGTACTCATAACAAAGTATCAAGGCCCACTTTGTGATCATCCAGAAACATTCAAATGCATAGTTTAAAGGACAGTTCAAAATTGAATCTTTATCATATGGGAAGATCCCACTTTTTCAAAAACCACTCAAACAAGCTCAACTTTCAAAGCCCAAGCATCTGCAGACTCACCAGCACCAACCTAGCACACCCACCAAAAAACTTTTCAAAATTCAAAACTTGAATTCTTGCGGCCATTTCATCAAACAAATTGCAGACACAAATCATCAAAATCTTAAACACTATTGTGAGCAGTGATTGAAGCCTAACTTGTTCCCTCTCTAGCTCACAACCATCTCAGTAGATCATCTAGCAAGTTAAACCAAGCACTAGACTCACTGTAACCTGGACAATGACATCAATGGTGAACAACCGAAGCTCACCATGCCACCCTAGTGGAGACAGCAAGCTAGGAGGAGATTTAGTCGTTCCAACCTTGTCTAGGAGGCAGCCCACTGTCCACCGCCACTCCCTGTCCCAGTCGCGAGCGTTGCCAAACCCTGGACCACACACAAACCGCGCCGAGCTTGCCAGCAACCATGCCGAGCATGCGCCAGAGCGCCACACTCGACCGACGCCCACAGACCGCGCGCCACCCTCGCCGCCTGCATACATGATCGCCACTGACCCAGGAGACCGCCAGACATCACCGTTCGCCGCCCCATGACGCACATCCACCGCTCACCGTCGAAGATGTCGCCTCTACCGTGCAGAGCATCGCGCGTTCCAGACCAAACCGCATCGCCCCTATGCGCGCATTAAAGCCGTAGAGCATCGCCATTAGACCACCAAGCGATCGCCACCGCCGGCCATGCCTCTAGCCGCCCGTAGCCATGTCGCCACCGTCGCCTGCCCATCCCGTTCGGTCTCGTTGTCGCGACTATAAATAGAGGCCACCCCCAGCCGAATTGAGCACACCATCTCACTCCCCTCTCCTCACTGATCGTGCCACCCCGTTCCTGGAGCAAGGCGAGAAGCACTTCGCCGGAATTTCACCGGAGTCTGCCGCTGCTGGAGAAGAAGGAGGCCAGCGATTGGAGCCGCCCCAGGAGAAGCTGCCGGTACCAGGAGCTTCGCCGTCGTCGACTTTGTCGTTCGCCCGCCTCGCCGACCCTCGCCTGAACCCCGGTGATCCCCCAACGACCCCCACTGGCCGCGCTAGGTTTCTGTCTCACCGGCGTTGCCCAACGTCGATGATGACCCTCAGCCGTTGGATTAGAACCAGATCGAACGCACCACATGGCCCCATACTGCTTCGCACCCCCTCGTCTCACTGACGCATGGGGACAGCCACTTAACCAGCCCGCGTAAGAGCTGTGCTTAGCAGGCCGGCCCAGTATCACTTCACGCGCATCCCAGTTATTTGAATTTAACCTTTTCCATTTTATTTCAAACACACTTCTGTACCCAGTTTCAAAAATCAAACCAGGTCGATTCAGTTAACCAAATTGAATGAAACCAATTTTGTTAGAAAGGTCTGGGAATGTTGAATCCAAGCCCATTGGATTCAAGTCATTTGGATCTGTAGATCATCCTTCGTAAAAATAACAAGGCAGAAGCTTTTCTGCATTGAAACATTTTTCAAATTAAAACCATAATAGCTTTTGAGTTGATTCCATCTCTCAAAAATCACATTTAACCATACCTTTCAGAATATATAAAAATATATAGGTTTACTTACAGAAATAATGTTCAAGTAATAAAAGAATGCTACATAGGAAAATCTAGTCACTTTATTTAATTAAATAAAAGGGTAAAACCTTATTAAATTGTGACACCACTTTAAATCACATTCCCATGGACTAAAATATGTGGTGATGACATGTGTTAACATGAACCCATGTTTGGTTTGGAGAATATTAAATCTTAAGTAGTTTTTTAATGAGTAGAAATTACTTTTCTAAAAATAAAAGGAATTAAACCAAGCTTTAATCTTGTAATGTTAGTGATGATGCTAGATCATCTATAGGACCCTTTTGTGTGATGATTGCAAGTAGTTAAGTATTGTTTGGTGATTGTGTACCTCGTATTTATTCATAGACGCTAGTACCGACCAAGGATACGAGAAGGAAGGAGGATATTACGAAGAAGAAGCCGAGGAGAACTTCAACCACTGCTCTGCACAATGCAAGCCTTACTAATCAAGTTGACCTATGCAGGCTAACACTTGCAATTTAGCAAGCTTGTACTGATACTGTGCAAGCCAATACTTGCTTGTCACCATGCCAACTATATGCCTTAAGCATAGATGATCCTACCCACTTGATAAACCAATCCTAGTTTTTACTTACAAGCTTATTACTTTATTTCTTTATCAAAGCTATTACTTAAAGTTTACTTCAGTGAACTGTAGATACTAGAAATATATTTGAAGGTTGCATAAAGAGCATGAAATTTGGCCTAAGCTAGATAATCTTGATGTCATCCTAAGGCATGAGATTGAACTTAGCTGAAACTCCACTAGTTTACCACCCCTCATTAGTACTTACCCCCACTTGTAGCTGCTAGTGCTAAGCATAAAACTTGATCAACTTTAGATGGGAATACTTGGTAAAAATGGTTATGAAAACCTTAGAATGATGAGTCATTCTACTGAGATGTTTTGACATGTGTTTCCAAACACCAGATGATTTTGGTAATGAAAATGTTGAGGCATGAGCCTTAGCCATTTATAAAACTGATGGTTGTCTGGATGCGATACCATTCCAATTTTTACCGTACAACCACAATACCCGAAGATTGGGTAGGGCTTGACTGGAAACTTATATACCTTAGTATTAGTTCCCTCACGGCCAAGGTCTGAGCTGAGGCTACCTTGTGAAGATTGTCCACCTCTGCTGTACCCAAGATGTCAGTTGGTCATGGTTGGGAGGCTAAACTCACAGGTGAGGTGCTTATACTAGGGCGTGTAATTGAAAGGTTAGGATTGATTATCCGCATACTGAGTATGGTGAATTCAGGATTTGTTCCTGACGGATGTATCAAATGTTGTGGTGAAAGTGTACAATCTCTGCATAGTGTCAAACTATTCGAATAGCCGCGTCCGTGGTTATGGACAGTTGGAGTGGCCATACTGTTCCCCCGTCAGACTTTTCAAAATGATTTGTGAAAGGAAGTGAGACTTTGACTTGACCACAACAGAGTTGTGACATGAGTTACAAGATCCCATTTAGGTGTTATAGAAATGTGACTAGCTTCTCTTATTTCTGAACTTAATAGAGGTAAATCTGGCTTCTTGCAAAACAACCCTAGAGCCGTCCTATTATCAAAAATCCCTTCGACTTGTTAGTATTAGTTTGCGAGTACTTAAAGAGTACTCATGGATTTGTCCCTGGCTATTCCCGTGGCCAGACTATGAAGAGGAGTACCTGTAGGATGGACCCCATGAAGGTTACGACAACTAGGATCATCTCCCATCGTCGATTGCTGTGACCTCAAGATGGAGCTTCGCCTACGCTACCGTTATTATTACGTATTCCGCTGTTTGAAGTTGTATTAAGAACTGGATCATGAGATTCCTATTTGTGCAAGAACTTATGTATGGTTTGTAATGGATGATGTACTATGGTATCCAATTCTGTTATGTCTCGCAAAAATGGTAATCCTGGGATTGCGATGTATGGCATAACAGGCATCTGGGATTAAAAATCCGGGTGTTGACACTAAAGGTTTATTGTTTTTTCTTACACTAATGTTGCCATTAAGGTTTGTGTGTGACCTTGTAGGAAAGGAAATTCCAGGAGAAGGAGAAAAGGAATCTGCAGAGTTTGTCTTTGAATAGGTAAAAGTGGTGAAAACTGAAGGTTCGTGAAACCCTAATATTTTTATATTTTTGATGTTTTTAATACATAAGGGAAGTTAAGATACGGAACAAAGGAGGAAAGCAGTGCAGGGGTGGCGCACCCAAGCAGCCCTGTCCGCGCTGGAGGGTGTGCCACCCGGCTACTCGCCTCTTTTTCGTACTAGTACCCCCCTTATGCATTGAAACTTCGTAATATATACCCCTGGATCCCCCGAGGTTCGTGCATCATGTTCTCGTCGTGTTTTCGTTTCGATCTATTTCTGTCAGGAAAACTTCTCAAGTTTAGAGCACCATGGTCTCCGCCAATGACGAAGGCAAGAAGCCCGAGGAAGACGATCCTCGCAAACCCAAGGAGGAGGAGATTTTGGTAGGTTATGAAGGAGACATGGAGGAGGACAAGCAATCGGACACCCGCACTACCATTGCAAGCATTGGATTGGTGAAAAAACCTACCAAGCTTAAGAGGATAGCACCGATGTCTACAGGAGGGAAATCTCGACGTCATACCCTCTCTCCACGGTCACCTCCTCCAAGTACCAAGAAAACCTTCCACACTCTTATACATGAGCGTCAATATCAACATGTGCCCAAAGGGAACTTGCCCTCGATGTGGGATTTGCCTCGTTCTAACCATGCAGGGAAGGAGCACACTAAGAAGGAAGAGTGGGGAAAGAATAGCAAGGACTGGAACTCTCGGGCCGATATGATCATGAACCGCATTGAGCAAAACTCGGAGTTGATTCGTACTCTAACCTTTGAGATTGAGGAGTTGAAGAAGCTGATTGAAGAGCTTATCAAGAGAACACCACCACCACCGAAGGAGTAATTCGTCATCAGGTTTGGCATCCCCTTGGCTTGTTCCAAGCTTGGGGGAGTGCTGCGGTATCACCACCATTATATTTTATCTTTTACCTTTTTAGTGGATTATTATCTTTGGTAGAGAAGTTATCTTATAGTTTGGTTTGCATGTCGAAGTATATCTCCTTTAGTTGATTATCTATGTATCCCTTGGTGTGAGTGCCTTTATGGAATATTAATGAGAAGTCTCATCTTTTACTTTTTGCACTTCTTATTTTAGTTTGGAATCTCTATTATGATGGATCTTGTGATCACTATTGGAATCACTTTGGGATCATCAAGTGGATCTAAATTGGTTTTGGCAAACTGAGTTTTGGTTAGTAGCAATACTTTTTGATGTTTGAAAGAAAAGAGAAAAAGCTTACAGGTATTTTGTATCATTTATCTTCTTTCCTATTGGCTCATAAGCTTAGTATTATCTATTTAAGATCTTTTGTGTCTTCAAGAAAGATTGCATGTTTGGTTTTATTACTTGTATGTTTGCTTATTTATTTCAACTCTCTTGCTTGCTACCCAGCCTTGCTAGCCAAAAACCTGTTTTGAGAGGGCATCCTTCTCATTCTTCCAAACCCTTTGAACCAAAACCTTTGCCACTTGTGTCAGCTTTTGCTATTCCAAGCAAATTTTCAAGATTCATCTACCTTTCGAATTAAAAAGTATTTTGTTATGTGAAAACTAGTTAGTAAAGCTCTCACGAACTTGATGGCACACCTTATTTCTTTGCCCCTAATAGACTTGAACCATTATGTCATCGAGGTTGCATATGCTTGCATCTATACGTTGGAATTAGCAGAACCGTGATGTCACGGGGAACGCTTTCAACATTGCACCTGTACCTTGTGCTCAGTTGATATCGTGCTCTTTTGTCTATGGATGTCAACGGTGTGAAATAAAGAGGGAACTTGTAAGTCCATGGAGTCTGTATTTTGTGTTAGAGAAACGCCTGGGCGCTAGCCTAAGCCATGTGTAATCATGGTGGAAACTTGCAGCATCACCATATTGAGCTATCTATTAAGCATCCTCAATAAAAAGCTATGCATATAGTAAATAAGAAGATCGCTGAGATGCTCATTGTCTGCTTGCCTTGTCATTTTGGTTATGGGATAGCTCCTGTACCATGTGCAAGGGGTACCCCGTTGGCTGTTCTCTATGATATGCAAATACTTACAATGACAAGAACTTAACTGTGACCAAAGTTGAGTAGCATGAGGAGTGTCCCTCATATTCAAGGGACACGAGATTGCCAACATATATTTCGTCAAGCGTATACTCCATCTTTGTGCACTTTAACCTTAATCATCTCAAGATGCCTATGATAGGGGCAATGAGGGCTCAAAGCTAGTAAGTACCATAATCTTTTGGAAGCTCTTTATGACTTGAAATCCCTGCTTCCCTCTATAAAGGGACCTTTCTCCTATTTCTAAGTTGAGTCAGTAAACCTACTTCCTCTCTATCTCCAGCAAGCATTTGAGTTGTTGTGTTTCAAGCATTGACATGGTGATTTATTCAATCATGTTCTCTATCTTCCCTGTTTGCACAAGACTCTTATCTATTGAGTATTACTTTGAAAGCCTTCATTAAAAAACCTTTTTGAGCAAAGAATGCTCCTGTTATAAAGCTTCTACAAATAGCTTTTTATGAAACTGTTTGCCAGCTGCTCTCTGACCAGGAACAAAAGTTTGCCAATTCCCATTATGATTTATATTTATGCATCTCTATTGTGATTCATGTACTTGTTAGCTAAGTTATATAATGGTGAGTTGCTTTCGTCTATGAGTTGTGTGTAATGGTAAGAGTGATGCTTCTTGTACGTATTCTTTTATCGACACTTCACTCCATAAACCTGTGGACATGTTTACTAAGATCAGTTTTCGCTTGGGGACAAGCGAAGGTCTAAGCTTGGGGGGAGTTGATACGTCCAATTTGCATCACCATTCTATATCATAATTTGCCTCTATTCATTTATATATGTCTTATTATTAGGTATTACTTATGTCTTTTCCACTGTTTTTGCATGTTGGATGATTCTTGGAGGATGGACTGCCGGAGTCAGGATTCTGATGGAAAAAGAGATGTTTTGATGCAATTTCGCGAAGATCAGAAAAATACTAGAAAAATATGGGAAATTTATATTTTCCCAGAAGACAGAGGAAGCTAGAAGGAGAGGCGAAGAGGGGCCGCAGGGGCCCACACCCCCTAGGCGTTGTCCCACCCTGGGCCGCGCCTAGGAAAGGTGTGGCCCACCTTCCCGGCTCCCGACTCTGCCCCTTCGCCTATATCTTCCCTATGGAACCCTAATACTGGGGAGGCGACCACAGATAGATTTCCGTCGCCTCTGCGGGTCGGAAAACACCGAGAGAGAAAGATCACTCCGACAAACAGATTTCTGCTGGGGAAATTCCTTCCCAGAGAGGGGATATCATCACCATCAACACCGTCATCAAGCTAGGATTCATCGAGATCATCATCATCCACACCATCATCTCCACCAGCACCATCATCACCACTCCGTCCAGCTGTAACAATTGTGTTGGATATTGCTTTAGTTCTTTGGGGAAACTTTCCCGGTGTTTATTACTATTGTAGTTGATGCTTGTGAGTGGAACCATTGGATTATTGTTTATGTTAAGATTGTTATCCATTATCATATCATCTTTGATCTTGATCAATATGATGTCTTGTGAGTAGTTCGTCTTGTTCTTGAGGACATGGGAGAAGTCATGTTGTTAGTAGTGGATTTGTGTTGAGTTATTATTCAATGGTTTAGTATTTATGTTGTGGTGCTATTCTTCTAGTGGTGTCATGTGAACATCAACTACATGATACTTCACCATTTATGGGCCTAGGGGAATGCATTGTGTATTTGGATACTAATTGTGGGGTTGCCGGAGTGACAGAAACCTGAACCCCCGTTAGGACACCTTTGCACAAGGGAGCGTAGGATCTCAGAGTAAGGTTGTGGTTAGATTTATATCTTAATTACTTTCATGTAGTTACGAATGTTTGCAGGGGGTTTAATCACATGTTTGTATTAGTCCAAGTAAGGTCGGTACATTAGGACAGGTTCACCCACACAACACTTACAACACCAAAGAAGAGTACTCAGCTATCTGAAGCGAAAGCACTTG
This sequence comes from Avena insularis, assembly GCA_023614405.1. Lineage (NCBI taxonomy): Eukaryota > Viridiplantae > Streptophyta > Magnoliopsida > Poales > Poaceae > Avena > Avena insularis. Next base: position 234,234,525 of record CM042687.1, on the reverse strand, counting down.
ATGGAATTCCCATGTGTCCTCGAGAACGTTTGGTCCTTATAAGTATTTCCATCAGCTTGTCCTTTGCTAAGAAAGGATTGGGACACTTGCTGCGTTTGTTCTTTGTTACTTGCACTTTGTTTTGTTGCCTTATCAGAAAACCACTAAAAATCCGTTTGCTAAGTATTTGCAGAGAGTTCCTGCTCCATACCACTAGTCAACACCTTCTGCTCCTCGTTGGGATCGACACTCCTATTCATCGAAAGTACTGCGATACACCCCCTATACTTGTGGGTCATCAGTAGCATTACAATAAGATGATCTTGATCATGATAGGCAGCTCACAAGATCTAAACATGGTGGCACAAATAGGAGAAATAACCATCAAGCTACTGCTATGGACCCATAGTACAAGGATGAACTACTCACACATCACTCCGGAGGTACGGATGGTGATGAAGAAGGCCTCCGGGATGATCTCCCCTCTCCAGTAGGGTGCCAGGAAGAGCTTCAGATCCCTCCCGATCTAGGGACGGCGGTGGCGGCGGCTACGGACTTTTTCGTGGAATTCTGATCGAGTTCTTAGGTTTTTCGTCTCGGGGGGATTATATAGGAGAAGGGGAAAGGTCGATGGATGCCCGAGGGGCCCACACCATGGCCAAAGGCGTCCTAGGGTGGGCCCGTGCAGCCCAGGGTGGACCCGCGCGACCCTTTGGTGTGGCTGCCTCGCGGTGCCTCTTCGTCTCTCCTTCGGACTCCGTGTCATGTCAGGAAAAATAGGAACTTTGGCTTTTGTTTCATCCAATTCCTATAATATTTCTTTACTAGTTTTTCTGAAACCAAAAACAATAGAAAACTGGTAACTGGCTCTGTGGCACTTGTTAATATGTTAGTTCCAGAAAATTTATAAAAATGCCACAAAGTGTAGAAAAAACATAATATAGTTGGTGCAAAACAAGCATGAACCATCAAAAATTATAGATACGTTTGCAACGTATCAGCACCAACCACCAATAAGGAAGAGAATCCAATATTGGTTTGGGGTCAACGAGATAGCAGACTGAGTCTTCATCCATTTAGCCACAAAGTCCGAGAGAGCCTAAGATTTTATAGTTGTTATTGGTACATACATGATTCCATATGGCATGAGCTCTATTGCCCATTTGGCAATCCATCCCATGGCTTCGCGATTATTAACCACCTCCTCGGTCGGGAACCGGCTCACAACTGATATGGGATGCACGTGGAAGTAGTGAACCAACTTCTGAGTAGTGAGGAACATCCCATAGACGATCTTCTGCACTTGAGGGTATATTGTCTTTGATTCTAATAGAACTTCACTAACAAAATACACCGGTCTTTGCACCTCCTGGACATTCCCTTATTCCTTGCATTCCACAACCAATGTTGTGCTTATAGCCCGGTTGGTATCAGAAATGTATAGTTGCTGGGGCTCTCTCGGCATGGGCACCACAAGAACCGATGGTGAAGAGAGCATAGTATTTAGATGGTCCAACGCTTCTTGAGCTTCTTTCGTCCAAGTGAACGTTTCAGTCTTATTAAGCATCTTGTAGAGGGGGAACGCATTTCGCCTCAATCATTATATGAATTGACTGAGTGCCACCATACACCTAGTTAACCGCTGCACATCCTTAAGCCTTTGAGGTGGTCCCATTTTGAGGATAGTGTCAATCTTCTTGGGATTGGCCTCAATTCATCGTGCTGCATGATAAAGCCAAGTAATTTTCCGGATGGTACAAGGAAGACGCACTTTTTGGGATGCAACTTCATATTTTAGTGACACGGGTTATTGAAGGTTTCAGCCAGATCCGCAAGGATAACCTCCTTCTTCGATTTCACGATGATATCATCAACATAGGCCTGGAAATTCCTCCCAATCTGGTTATTTAGACAATTTTGAATACAATGTTGGTAAGCAGCCCCTGCATTCTTGAGCCTGAAAGGCATGGAGACATAGCAAAAAGCGCCAAATCGGAATGATGAACGCGGTCTTTTCCCCATCTTCCTTCTTCAAACAGATGTGGAGATATCCGGAGTTTGCATCGAGGAAACAAGGTGTTTCGCATCCGGCCAGGGAGTCAACCACTTGGTGCATCCACGGGAGGGGAAAAGGATCTTAGTGGCATGCCTTGTTGAGACTAGTGTAGTCGACGCACATCCTCCATTTCCCATTACTATGTACCACCATGATAGGGTTATCCAACAATTCAGGGTGGAGAACCTCTCGAATGCTTCCAGCATCCAAGAGCTTGGTGATATCCTTCCCGATAGCCTTCCATCGGTCTTTTGCGTAGCACTGAGTGTGATGCTTCACGATCCTTGACCTAGGCAGCACATTGAGCAAGTGTTCTGCCATCTCTCTGTTGGAGATATGCCCTAGAGGCAATAATAAATGTAGTTATTATTATATCTTTGTGTTTATGATAAATGTTTACATTCATGCTATAATAGTATTAACAAGAAAACATTGATACTTGTGTGATTTGTAAACTTAATTTGAAGTCCCTAGTAAAGCCTCTATATAATACTAGCTTGTTGGTTAATAGATGATTGTGGTTTCCCTATCATGAACATTGAGATGTTATTAACAACAAGATCATATCGTTAGGAGAATGATATGATGGACATACTCCTATAGATAAGCGTAGCATAAAGATCAAGTCATTTTAATAGTTCAATTGCTATATGATTTCTGATACATAGTAATCTAATTCCTTCGACCATGAGATCATGCATATCACCTTTACCGGATGGATGCTTTGATGACATCAAACACCACACCGTAACTGGGTGGCTATAAAGGTGGCATTGAGTGTTCGGAAAGTATTGGTTGAAACACATGGATCAAGAGTGGGATTTGTCCATCCATATGACGGATAGGTATACTCTGGGCCCTCTCGGTGAAATGTCATCCAATTATCTTGCAAGCATGTGACTGGCTCACAAGGGATCACATATCACGGGAACGAGAAAAGAGTACTTATCGGTAACGAGGTTGAACTAGGTATGCAGAGATACCGACGATTATAACCTCGGATAAGTAAACTATCGTGAGACAAAGAGAAATTGATATCGTATGTAAGTGGTTCATTCAATCGCAAAGTAATCGTAGAAATATGTGGGAGCCATATGAATTTACAGATTCCTCTATTGGTTATTGTTCGTAGAAGTGTCTCGATCATGTCCGCATAATTCACGAACCGTAGGGAGACACACTTAAGGATTCGACATTGTTTGAGTAGTTATGGAATGATGAGAAAGAGACCGAATGTTGTTCGGAGTCTCGAATGGGATTCGGGATATCACGAGGAGATCCGGAATGGTCCGGAGAATAAGATTCATATAAGGAAAGTCCCGTTTCGGAGTTGGGGAATGGTTCCGGTGTTTTCATCGGGAATGTTCTAGAATGTTCCGGAATGTCCGGCACTCCGGAGGGGAAGGGTACATGAATGTGTTGTATCAAGTTGGTATGATTGCATCATGTACTAAGTGTCATCGCTGAACCAAATAAAGGATTAATTCAAATCCTAGTTTGAAAAGTCAAACAGCTAGTTTGAAAAGTCAAACGGCTAAATTTGGAAAGAGGAAAAGAGGAGGAGTGGGAAACCGAATTGGGGAGGAGTTCCCTCCTCCAACCGGCGGCGCACCCTCCAAGCCGAGTTGGGGAGGGACTCCTCTCCCTCCCCTTGGCCGGCCGGCCCCTCCACCTATATAAGGAGGGGCAGGGCTCCCTCCTAGAGACACACAAGTTCCTTGCCCTGAAAACCCTAACCGTAGCCGCCGCCACCCTCCAAGCCGCCGCCGCCTAGGGATCTCCTTGCCGCCGACTTGGGCATCTCCAAGCCCTAGCCGCCGGACCTAGCCTCCTCCTCGGCGTGTCTAAACCCTAGAACACCGAGGGACTCTCTCATACTCCACCATACTCGCTCCGGCTTAAGGCGAAGCCCTGCGAGATCTCCCCTCTACTTCCGGTACCACGCCGTTGCCGGAATCGCGAGGAGAGTGCTACAACCTCCGCTGCCTGCTGGAACAAGGGAGAGGAAGGTCTTCGTCGAGTGTGACCGACTGCGGGAGCGCTGCCGGAACGCAGCGCCGGAAGGATCGTCTACGCGATCTTGAGATCGGGAAGAGTACGACTACATCACCCACGAGAATCCGCTCTCGTTAAACACTTTGGAATCTTCGAGGGTGAGTTATTCCATCAACTCGTTGCTACAATCTAGTAGATAGATCTTGGCTTGTTTGTTTGTATGCGGTAGAAATTTTTTGTTTTCCATGCTACGAAACCCTACAGTGGTATCAGAGCCGTGTCTATATGTAGATCTGTTGCACGAGTAGAACACAATGGTCATTGTGGGCGTTGATGCTTTTATTGTCGATTGCTTCTTGTGTACTTTGCATCTTGTGGGATGTTGGGATGAAGCGGCCCGGGCTAACCTTACATGACATCGTTCATGAGACTTGCTCCACGCTTGACATGCAACTTGTATTGCATAAGTGGCTTTGCGGGTGCCTGTTTCTCCTAGCATAGTTAAGATCCAATTTACAACGGGTGATTAACAATACTAGTATCAATGTTGTGGTTCTTGTTCGTAAGTTAGAACGACACTTATTGAAAGCCCCAAACCACGTAAAACATGCAAAGAAAGTAGAGGCGTCTAACTTTGTTTTGCAGGGGTGTGTTGTGATGTGATATGGCCATGATTGTGATTATATTTGATGTATGCAATGTTCCTTATTGTAAGTTGGCAACTGGCAGGAGCCATATGGTTGTCTTTAATTTATGTTAAGACCCACGTGTCTATTCAAAGTAGTTGTAATAGTTGAAGCGGTGGGCGACAACCATGGAGAAGCGTCATTGACCTTGATGCAATGCCGATGATGATGGAGATCATGTTCGTGCTAGAAGATGGAGATCGGAAGCACAAAGAAGAAAGGCCATATCATATCACATATTATTGAATTGCATGTGATGTTAATCCTTTATGCATCTTGTATTGCTTAGTAGACAACGGTAGCATTATAAGATGATCCCTCATGCACATGAATTTCAAGTCATAAAGTGTTCACCCTTAGTTGGCACCATTGCTAAAGCTTGTTGTTTCGAAGCACCACGTGATGATCGGGTGTGTTAGATTCTGCAAGTGCATACAACGTGAGCAAGCCAGATTTGCTCATGCGGAAACTAAGGTTTGATCTTGACGAGCCTAGCATGTACAGACATGGTCTCGGAACACGGATCACCGAAAGTTAAAGCATGAATCATATAGTAGATATGATGAACATGTTGATTGTTCGCCATTGAAACTATATCAACTCTCGTGATGATCGGTGTTGATGTGGTGGATTTGGTTCGTGTGATCACTAAAACAATGTGAGGGATATTGTTTTGAGTGGGAGTTCACCTAGATTAAATTTATTAATTTGAACTCAATTTGTCGTAAACTTAGTCTAAACTATTGCAAATATGTTGTAGATCAATGGCAGCCCCTACCATCAATTTTAATGCGTTCCTAGAGACAGAAAAGTTGAAAAACAATGGAAGCAACTTCGCGGATTGGTTCCGCAATTTGAGGATTGTCCTCACAGCTGGTAATTTGACCTATGTGCTGGATGCATTTGGGTGACCCACCTGCTTTGATGCTTCCGATGAAGTAAAGAATGTTTACCTCACTCGGAAGACTCAAGACTCCACGATTCAGTGTGCTATCTTGTATGGTTTAGAATCGAGCTTGAAAAAGGTTTGAGAATTCAGACCCATATGATATTGTCGAGGATCTCAAATTGATCTTTGAGACTCATGCGGCAAATTGAAAGCTATGAGGCTTGAAAAGTTCTTTAACGCAAGATGGAAGAGGGCTCGTCAGCGAGCATGTGCTTAAGATGTCTGGCACGCAAACAAACTTCAAAGCTTGGGTATTGTGATTCCTAATGCTTTGGGGATTTACCGTGTCCTCCAATCACTACCACCAAGTTACAAGAACTTTGTGATGAACTACAACATGCAAAACATGACCAAGACGTTGCGTAACTCTTTGCCATGTTGAAGTCTCAAGTGGAGATCAAGAAAGAGCACCAAGTGTTGTTGGTCAATAAGACCACCAAATTCAAGAAAGGCAAGTCTAAGCGAAGGAACACTTCAAGAAGGGTGGTAAGAAAGTTACCACCGACGAAGAAGACCAAGGCTGGACCTAAGCACGATCTTGAGTGTTTTACTTGCAAGGAGAAGGTCACTGGAAGCGGAATTGTCCAAAGTACTTGGCGGATTTGAAGAATGGCAACATCAAGAAGAAAGGTATATCTGATATACATGTTATTGATGTGTATCTCACTAGTACTGTAGTAGTGCTCGGGTATTTGATCTCGTTCGGTTGCTCATATTTGTAACTCAAACAGCCGCAGAATAAACGGAAGCTAGCGAAGAACGAGGTGACGATGCGCGTTGGAAACGGATCAAAGGTTGATGTGATCGCGGTCGGCATGCTACCCCTTCATCTACCATCGGGATTAGTTTTATACTTAAATAATTGTTATTTGGTGCCTGCGTTAAGCATGAACATTATATCGGGATCTTGTTTATTGCGAGACGGTTACTTGTTTAAGTCTGAGAATAATGGTTGTTCGATTTATATGAGTAATATGTTCTATGCACATGCACCTTTGATAGATGGTCTATTCTTGTTGAATCTCGATAGTGGAAATACACATATTAATAACATTGAGGCTAAACGTTTGAAATCGAGCGATAACTCGACCTATATGTGGCACTGTCGTCTTGGTCACATTGGAGTGAAGCGTATGAAGAAACTCCATTCCGATGGACTTCTTGAATCACTTGATTTCGAATCACTTGATAGATGCGAAGCATGTCTGATGGGTAAAATGACTAAGACTCCATTTTCTGGTATGATGGAGCGAGCTACGGACTTGTTGGAAATCATACATACCGATGTGTGTGGTCCAATGAGTGTAGCATCGCGCGGTGGTTATCGTTATGTTCTTACCTTCACGGATGACTTGAGTAGATATGGGTATATCTATTTCATGAAACATAAGTCCGAAACTTTCGAGAAGTTTAAGGAATTTCAAAGTGAGGTAGAGAATCAATGTAACAAGAAGAATAAATTTCTACGTTCTGATCGTGGAGGTGAATATCTAAGTTACGAGTTTGGCGAGCATTTGAAGAAATGCGGAATACTTTCGCAGTTAACACCGCCGGGAACACCACAGCGTAATGGTGTGTCTGAACGTCGTAATCAAACTCTCTTAGATATGGTTCGTTCTATGATGTCACTTACAGATTTGCCGCTATCATTTTGGGGTTATGCATTAGAAATAGCCGCATTCACTTTAAATAGGGCACCGTCTAAATCCGTTGAAACGACACCGTATGAATTATGGTTTGGGAAGAAACCTAGATTGTCGTTCCTTAAAATTTGGGGGTGCGAAGCCTATGTAAAGAAGTTACAGTCGGACAAGCTTGAACCCAAAGCGGAAAAATGTGTCTTCATAGGATACCCGAAGGAAACTATTGGGTATACCTTCTATCATAGATCCGAAGGCAAAATCTTCGTTGCCAAGAATGGATCCTTTCTAGAGAAGGAATTTCTCTCGAAAGAAGTGACTGGAAGGAAAGTAGAACTTGACGAGGTTGTTGAACCTTCTCTCGAAATTGCGAGTAGCGCAGCACCGGAAGAAGTTCCTGTGGTGCCTGCACCAATAAGAGAGGAAGCTAATGATGATGATCATGAAACTTCGGTTGAAGTTGCTACAGAGCCTCGCAGGTCAACGAGAACTCGTACCACTCCAGATTGGTATGATCCCGTTATGAGTGTCATGTTGGTGGACAACACCGATGACCCTAAGACATATGAGGAAGCGATGATGAGCCCAGATTCCAATAAATGGCAAGAAGCCATGAAATCCGAGATTGGATCCATGTACGAAAACAAAGTATGGACTTTGGTGGACTTACCGGATGGCCGGAAGGCTGTCGAGAACAAATGGATCTTCAAGAAGAAAACAGATGCTGATGGTAATGTTACTGTCTATAAAGCTCGACTTGTCGCAAAAGGGTTTCGACAAATTCAAGGAGTTGACTACGATGAGACTTTCTCACCAGTAGCGAAGCTAAAGTCTGTGAGGATTATGTTAGCAATCGCTGCATATTACGATTATGAGATATGGCAGATGGATGTCAAAACAGCATTCCTCAATGGAGACATTGATGAAGAGTTGTATATGATGCAACCCAAAGGTTTTGTTGATCCTAAAGATGCTAACAAGGTATGCAAACTTCAACGGTCCATCTATGGATTGAAGCAAGCATCCCGAAGTTGGAATCAACGTTTTGATAAGGTGATCAAAAGTTTTGGTTTTATACAAACTTATGGAGAAGCTTGTATTTACAAGAAAGTGAGTGGGAGCTCTGTAGCATTCTTAATACTATATGTGGATGACATATTATTGATTGGGAATGATGTAGACCTTCTTAATAGTGTCAAGGAATATTTGAATAATAGTTTTTCAATGAAGGATCTTGGCGAAGCAGCTTACATATTAGGCATAAAGATTTATAGAGATAGATCGAAACGCCAAATATCATTGTCACAAAGTACATATTTGGACAAAGTTCTAAAGAGGATTGGAATGGAAGATAGCAAGAAAGGGTTCTTGCCCATGTTGCTAATCGACCTTGAGTAAAACTCAAAGTCCGACATCAGCAGAAGATAGAGAAAGGATGAGTAAGACTCCCTATGCCTCAGCCATAGGATCTCTAATGTATGCTATGCTATGTACTAGACCCGACATTGCATATGCTGTTAGTTTAACTAGCAGATATCAAAGTGATCCAGGAGTGGATCATTGGACAGCGGTCAAAAACATCCTTAAGTACTTGAGAAGAACTAAGGGTATGGTTCTTTCTTATGGAGGTGATGAACAACTCGTTGTTAATGGTTACACCGATGCTAGTTGGAACACCGATCCGGATGATTCTAAATCACAATCTGGATACGTATTTATTTTGAATGGTGCAGCAGTTAGCTGGAGGAGTGCAAAGCAAAGCATTGTGGCGGGATCTTCAATTGAATCGGAATACATGGCTGCTTCGGAGGCTTCACAAGAAGCGATATGGATGAAAGAGTTCATTACAGAGTTGGTTGTGGTTCCTAGTGCGCTGGACCCAATGTCTATCTACTGTGATAACATGGGCGCCATAAGCCAATGCGCAAGAACCAAGGTCACACAAGAAGCTGAAGCATATCAAGCTAGGTTTTCACGCTATTCGAGAACATATCCAAGATGGGGATATAAAGATTTGCAAAGTACACACAGATCTGAATGTGGCGGATCCGTTGACTAAACCTCTCCCGAGGGCAAAACATGACCAGCACCAAACTGCCATGGGTGTTCGGTATATTACCATGTAATCTAGATTAGATGACTCTAGTGCAAGTGGGAGACTGTTGGAGATATGCCCTAGAGGCAATAATAAATGTAGTTATTATTATATCTTTGTGTTTATGATAAATGTTTACATTCATGCTATAATAGTATTAACAAGGAAACATTGATACTTGTGTGATTTGTAAACTTAATTTGAAGTCCCTAGTAAAGCCTCTATATAGTACTAGCTTGTTGGTTAATAGATGATTGTGGTTTCCCTATCATGAATATTGAGATGTTATTAACAACAAGATCATATCGTTAGGAGAATGATATGATGGACATACTCCTATAGATAAGCGTAGCATAAAGATCAAGTCATTTTAATAGTTCAATTGTTATATGCTTTCTGATACATAGTAATCTAATTCCTTCGACCATGAGATCATGCATATCACCTTTACCGGATGGATGCTTTGATGACATCAAACACCACACCGTAACTGGGTGGCTATAAAGGTGGCATTGAGTGTTCAGAAAGTATTGGTTGAAACACATGGATCAAGAGTGGGATTTGTCCATCCATATGACGGATAGATATACTCTGGGCCCTCTCGGTGAAATGTCATCCAATTAGCTTGCAAGCATGTGACTAGCTCACAAGGGATCACATATCACGGGAACGAGAAAAGAGTACTTATCGGTAACGAGGTTGAACTAGGTATGCAGAGATACCGACGATCATAACTTCGGATAAGTAAACTATCGTGAGACAAAGGGAAATTGTTATCGTATGTAAGTGGTTCATTCGATCGCAAAGTAATCGTAGAAATATGTGGGAGCCATATGAATTTCCAGATTCCTCTATTGGTTATTGTTCGGAGAAGTGTCTCGATCATGTCCGCATAATTCACGAACCGTAGGGAGACACACTTAAGGATTCGACGTTGTTTGAGTAGTTATGGAATGATGAGAAAGAGACCGAATGTTGTTCGGAGTCTCGAATGGGATTCGGGATATCACGAGGAGATCCGGAATGGTCCGGAGAATAAGATTCATATAAGGAAAGTCCCGTTTCGGAGTTGTGGAATGGTTCCGGTGTTTTCATCGAGAATGTTCTAGAATGTTCCGGAATGTCCGGCACTCCGGAGGGGAAGGGTACATGAATGTGTTGTATCAAGTTGGTATGATTGCATCATGTACTAAGTGTCATCGCTGGACCAAATAAAGGATTAATTCAAATCCTAGTTTGAAAAGTCAAACAACTAGTTTGAAAAGTCAAACGGCTAAATTTGGAAAGAGGAAAAGAGGAGGAGTGGGAAACCGAGTTGGGGAGGAGTTCCCTCCTCCAACCGGCAGCGCACCCTCCAAGCCGAGTTGGGGAGGGACTCCTCTCCCTCCCCTTGGCCGACCGGCCCCTCCACCTATATAAGGAGGCGCAGGGCTCCCTCCTAGAGACACACAAGTTCCTTGCCCCGAAAACCCTAACCCTAGCCGCCGCCCTCCAAGCCGCCGCCGCCTAGGGATCTCCTTGCCGCCGACTTGGGCATCTCCAAGCCCTAGCCGCCGGCCCTATCCTTCTCCTCGGCGTGTCTAAACCCTAGAACACCGAGGGACTCTCTCATACTCCACCATACTCGCTCCGGCTTAAGGCGAAGCCCTGCGAGATCCCCCCTCTACTTCCGGTACCACGCCGTTGTGCTGCCGGAATCGCGAGGAGAGTGCTACAACCTCTGCTGCCTGCTGGAACAAGGGAGAGGAAGGTCTTCGTCGAGTACCGAATGTGTGACCGACTGCGGGAGCGCTGCCGGAACGCAGCGCCAGAAGGATCATCTACGCGATCTTGAGATCGGGAAGAGTACGACTACATCACCCACGCGAATCCGCTCTCGTTAAACACTTTGGAATCTTCGAGGGTGAGTTATTCCATCAACTCGTTGCTACAATCTAGTAGATAGATCTTGGCTTGTTTGTTTGTATGCGGTAGAAATTTTTTGTTTTCCATGCTACGAAACCCTACACTCTCGGGGAACGCACACAATGTCTAAGGCCTTCCACACGAACATGTCAATGTTGTCGCGGAGGATGTTGATGAGTGAATCCTCGAGCTTTGGACCCAGTGAAGGAGATATGCCCTAGAGGCAAATAATAAAGTGTTTTTATTTGATGTATCTCTTGTATGTTCATATTATGTTTCTTACCATGCTATAACTGTATTAATTCAGAATGTTAATACATATGTGGTATGTAAACAACCAGGTCTCTAGTTACCTCTAGTAAACTAGCTCATTGGGCAAGTGATGATCTTATGGTTTCGAGATCATGGTGATAGTGCCGATTCACAATGAGATCATATCATTGGGGAATGATGTGATAGACAGACACCCAAAGTTAATCATAATGATATCTAGTTACTTAAATGTTCGTCATTGATGATAACATAGAAACACCGTGGCCTATATCCTTTGACTGTAAGATAATGCATAATCACTGTTTTAGAAGGCGTATCAAGCCATTAAAGGGTGATCATAAAGGTATCGTTGGGTTTCTTGAAGACATGGGTTGAGGATTTTTTTATCAAGACAAGGATTTTCCAATCCAAGTAATGGATAGATACACATGGATAACTTGGTGACATTGCATTAATGAAGCTTGCAATCATATGATTGGATCATGGAATGCAATGGATCGGGAATGAGTAAACGATCTCATCGGTAATGAGATCGAACACAAGTATGGAGATACTTGAAGTTCAAATCCTGGCTGCCTAGGTATCGTATGGCAAAAGGAATATGACTACGCCATTGAGGTTCAAGCGATGAGATTCATGAATGCACGGGTGGTCATATGGGCATCCAGGTCCCGCTATTGATCATTGCTGCAAGAGGGGTCTTGGTCATGTCTGTAGCATCTCCGAGCCGAAGGGTGGCACACTTAAGGGGGGGGGTGCGCATTGGGATCAAATCGACACCGTAGGAGAATTAGGAGAGAGAGAGAGACCGGAAAGGTTCGGGGTAACATCCGATGATGATCGGAAGGGATCTGGAAGGAGTTTCGGAGTATGAAATATAATAATATATGTGTTTTATATTAATTGATTGAATTAATATTAGAACATATTTTACTTTTTATATTTATATGGGCAGCTTTTTGCTATTGGGACGCTTCCGGTAGAAGGGCACATAGGGCTAGGCGCCTAAGGAGAAAGGGAAAAGGGGGCCACCGGCCAAACCCTAGGGATTCCCACCCACGGGGTGGGACCTAGGGCTTGTGGCGACTTCCCTTATGGCGGCGGTGGCTTGGGGGGGGGGAGTTCCTACCCCCTTGTCCTAGGGTTTGAGCCTCCCCCTCTGACCTACAAATAGAGGATCCCCCATCCCTCTATTTTCACCACCACAACAAGTTCTCTCCTCTCCCACTAAACCCTAGAGCTTGCTCCATTAGATAAAATCTAGCTATTGGGATTAGATATCCACCTCTACACTACCATCATGCGCAGGACGGTTCGGCTTCCATCTTCTTCCGCTGCTCGGCTGGATAGGATCCCGAGATATGTCCCTACACCGGACATTTGTAGAGCTTCGAGGCACAACACTTGGGGTGCTTTTCTTCATCGTTATACGCCTACCTGCATAAGGCCTGCCATGGTCTTCAAGGGTATGAATACAGTCCTGCCTCTCCGTTACTTATGTCTATATAGAATAGATCTTGGTTATCTTGTACGTATAGCTAGAATGTTTTTTATTTCCTGCTGCGAACCCTAGCAGTGGTATCAGAGCCAGATCTATGGGTAGACATGTCGTACGGATAGAACACGTAGAAATATGTGGGTGTTGATTCTCTAGTTGCGACCCTCTTTCGTTTTCTTGTTATATCGTGGGATTGATTGATGAAGCGGCCCACACCAAACTTACGCGTAAGATTACGCGAGACTGGTTCCACGATTGACATACGGCTTGTTCGGTATAAGTGGCTGGCGGGTGTGTCTATCTCTCTTTCATTAGTGGATATGACTTTCACACCAGAGGGCTTTGAAAAGGGAGCGAAGAGGCAATCATTGAATCAACATTGTGGCTCAACGTTCATAGGGGGGAAGGGGTTCTGCCATGAAAAAGCCCTAAAGCCATGTAAAACTTGCAAAAGGATAAAGCGGAGGCGTCTAACTTTGTTTTGCAAGGTTGTGTGTCATGACAAGGTAATGGTAACTTTATGAAATGAATTTTCCATTGGAGCACTCGATGGAGATCAAGGCACTGCAACCATGTCATGACACCATTCTTTTGAAGTATATGTTTGCACATATTGTTTGGCATAGTATATTAGATATACGACAGTAGCTGAATATGATGATCGCTCTCAATTCCAATGATAGTGTTCCCCTTGTGTGTGCACCACCAAGAAAGTTCTTCGGTATGAGGCATGCCGTGATGATCGGGTGTCAGACATACCTACGATCGCATACAGTGCGTGTAACAAAGGTTGCACAACAATACACACAAGTTTGAGTTGGCGATCCTAGCATATACAGACATGGACTCGGAACACAAGAGACCGAAAGTTCGAGCATGAATCACATGGGGATGTGATTGACATTCAGAATGTCTACCTTTGGAGCTATGTCATCAGTCGTGATGATCGGGGGTGATATATAGAAATGGGATCATGTGATCACTAAAATGAATGGAGGGATATTCGTTTTGAGTGGGAGCCCTGTTAATTTAAGTTTAAGTGTAAAACTTAAAACTTAAAACTTGTGCTTAGTATATTATGAACATAGTCTAAACTCTTTGCGAATCCATTGTAGATGTCTTGTCCACCCACCTTCAACCTTAGCTCATTCCTAGAGAAGGACAAGCTGAAAACCAACGGGTCCAACTTCACCACCTGGCACCGCACCTCGAGAATCATCCTGACCGCCCTACAAGCTCAACTATGTCTTAGAGGCAGAACGACCCGCCAAACCCGTAAATACAACTACCGAGGATGAAAATAATGTCTAGCAGTCTAAGGCAGATGATTCCTCCCTCATCTAGAGTGGAATGCTCTATGCCATGGAGCCGTAGCTTCAAAAGCGTTTTGAGAAGATGGCTGCATTTGCGATCCTTGAGGATCTCAAAGCCGTCTTTGCTCCGCAGGCTCGGGCAGTGAGGTATGAAGCTTCTGAGCTGTTCTTCTCTGCAAGGATGGAAGATCATAGCAGTGTGAGAGAGCACATAGTCAAAATGTCTGGCTACGTTCAATGCTTAAATGCCCTGAATTGCAAAATTCCAGACGATCTTGCGATTGATAGGGTGTTGCACTCGTTGCCCCTAGATAAAAAACTTCTGTGATGAACTACAACATGCAAGGGATGGTTAAGACCCTTGCTGAGTTGTTCGCCATGCTCAAGACTGCTGAGGTGGAAATCAATAAGGACCACACGGAGTTGATGGTCAATAAGACCACGAACTTTAAGACCCAACACATAGTAAGGCCAAGAGGCCGAATAGGGATGGCAAGCAAGTTGCTCATTCCCCTAAGGCCCCAAAGCCAAATCCTGGCGTCACGTGTGATACGTCCAAAACGTATCTACTTTCCCGAACAATTTTGCTATTGTTTCTCCTCTAAACTTGTGTGATTTGGATACAACTAACACGGACTGACATTGTTTTTAGCAGAATTACCTTGGTGTCTAGTTTTGTGCAGAAAATCAACTATCAGGAAAAATCCCGGAAAATATGCCAAAAATCCTATTTCACCAGAAGACTCACGGAGCCAAAATACGAGACGGAGTGGGGATTTGAGCGGCCCACACCCCCCTGCCGTGCGGGCTGGGCCTGGCCACGCCTGGAGGGGGTGTGGCCGCCTCAGACACCCCCTCATCCTCCCTCTTCCCCAATAAGTTGCCTTCTGACCTAAAAACTCAGGGGGAGTTTGATGTTTTTCCAAAAAGAGTTCCTCTGCGCCGCCACCACCAGAAACCGCGATTCGAAACCAGAAATTCCATTCTGGCACCCTGTCGGGATGGGAATTTGGAGAGGATCATCGCCATCATCATCAACAATGCCTCTCCATCAACCATCCATGTTTCCCCCATCCATGAGTGAGTAATACCCCGCTGTAGGCTATGGGGATGGTAGGGATTGGATGAGTTCTATCATGTAATCGAATAAGATTGTTAGGGCATGGTGCCTAGTATCTCTATTATTGCTATTTAACTTTGTTGCAACTTGTTTTGCTTAATGCTTGTCACTAGGGCCCGAGTGCCATGATCTCAGATCTGAACTTATTATTGATTCATGGTGATAGTATTGTTTGTGATCTTATCTGCAAGTTGTGTACACATATCATTGTTCGGATCCAAAGTCCCCGAAGTGAAAAAATTGGGACAACCGGAGGATATGGCTGTGATGTGAGGATCACGTGTGTTCATGGAGTGTTAATGCTTTGCTCTGGTGCTCTATTAAAAGGATTACCTTAATTGCTAGTAGATTCCCTTGAGGCCCCGCTGCAACGGGCTGGTAGGACAAAAGATGTTGTGCTAGTTCTCATTGCGAGCATGTATGACTATATATGGAACACATACCTATGTTTGTTTAGTACTTGGATGCTTTATCTTATTTATCCGCAATTGCCCTAGTTCTTGAAGTTACATGTTTAGACTTGTCCATGCAACACCCGTCCATCCATCCCTATGCCTACCGCACTCATATCCTACTGTTTGCTACTACTATTAATATTGCTCTTGTTCTACTACTGCTGTTACTTTGCTATTGCTACTACAAACTTGGTTCTACTGATAAACTACTGTGAGAAACACTATTTCCAGGTGGAGCTGAATTGACAACTCAGTTGTTAAGGCTTATAAGTATTATTTGAATCCCCTTGTGTCGAATCAATAAATTGGGTAATGCTACCCTCGAAGACTGTTGCGATCCCCTATACTTGTGGGTCATCAAGACTATTTTCTGGCACCGTTGCCGGGGAGTCGAGATCTATTTGTAAGTCCACTTTGATCTATTATTGCTCACTGCTATTCCTTTCATCATGGGGAAGTCTCGTGATGGAAAGTTTCCTATTTTACCATCCACTACAAGAAGAGGTATAGTCCTAAACACCTCTGCTACTCTTGATTCACCGTCTGTTATAAGTAAGCTTGTTACACCACCACCACATACACATGCTACACACACTGCTACTACTGCTGAATCTGAAACTGCTTCTGATACTCATGATGTTACTTCTACTGTTCTTGAGCAAGTGATTCATTTGGTCCTTTCCTAGATGATACTATTGCTATTACTATTTTGGGAAACAGTAAAACTCCTAGTGAGGACATTGTTACACCTGTTAGCTCACCTGAGTCTAGAGAGAGATATGATATTAATGATGGTTACATTGAGTTGACTGATGAATTTATTGAAGAGTGCCGAAACACACATGGTGCTAATGCTATCAGGAGTCTCCTTGAGAGACGTACCATTATTCCTAAACCGTCTTCAGATTCTAAGTTTGCTACTTCTCCCATAGATATTAAAGATAAAGATTATGATTTCTCTGTTGATTTATCCTATATAGACATTGTTGAGAAAGAACCTTTTTGTGGGACTGAGAATGAGAGTGGCGTGGCACATATGAATGAGCTTTCCACTATGAGTGCCTCATTCTCTGATGATTTTAATATGCGCAAGTACTTTGTTACAAAGATCTTCCCTTTTTCACTAAAAGGAGAAGCTAAAGCTTCATTTAATAGATTACCTCATGGATCCATTGATAGCCCTGATTGCTTGATTGCTTCTTTCTTTCAGAAATATTTTCCTCTTAGTGCTAGACATAATGCTTTGCAGAAACTTTTTGATTTTAAACAGGGAGAAGAAGATAAATTTCCCGAGTCATGGACAAAGTTCTATGCCTTGATTCATGCACATCCTGGATGTCCATTGCCTAAAAATGAGCTTCTTGATATTTATTATAATGGACTAACTGAAACCTAGATAGTTTTGCTGATTGTGTTTTCAAGAAAAAGAACTCCTGTAGAAGCTGAAGAATTAATGGCTAAAATAAGCAAGAATTATGATGATTGGACTTCAACTGAGCTAAATACACCTGAGACTATTACTCCTGAAACAATTGTGCCTAAACCAGCTCAAACACCAACACCAAGGAAGAGGGGAGTGATTGCATTAAATGATGAAGTGATGAAAAAAGCTAAAAAATGTCTTAAGTAGAAAGGTATTATAGCTGAAGATGTGAAGAATATACCTCCTATATAAGAATTATGTAAGCCAATTCTCCACTCATATACTATTGAGGTACACTCTCTCCAACACTTTGATGAAGGTGATATTCCCTATGGTAAACTTCCTGATCAATGCTTAGAGGAACTTGACACTTTTATTGTTAAACAAGGTAATTTTAACAAACAAGTTCAGAATCATTTATTGGAAAACTCTAGAGATATTAATGAGTGGAAAGATATTGTGGAAAGAACTACTAATGATGTTAAAATGCTTTGTAAACACTCTCAAATGGTTCAAACCCAAATTGATCAACTTGCTAAGGTACAAAAAGATATGCTAGTTAATGCTTTTAGAGATAAACATGCTGATGGAATTAGAACTAGGGGTGGTGCAACCACTCAAGATCCTTTATATCCTGAAGGACATCCTAGAATAATTGAGCAGGATTCTCAACAAGGTGAAAGTAGTGGTAGTCCTCATAAGAGAAAGAAAAAGAAACATAAAACAGTTGAGTAACCCTCTGAACCTGCTGTTGATCCTAATAGTATATCTATGTCTGATGCTGAAACTGAAATTGGTAATGATAAAGATGATGCTCCTGATAAGGAAGAAATTGAGGAAGAACCTGAGAAGCACACTAAGAACACTAGGTACACTAAGGAAGATTTTATTTCTAATAAACATGGTAGTGAAAGAGAACCTTGGGTGCAAAAACCTATGCCTTTTCCCAATAAGAAACACAAGTCAAAGGAGGAACAACACTATAACAAGTCTTGTAAGTGGATGAAACCTTTATTTTTGCAAATTCCTTTGACTGATGCTATTAAGTTGCCTCCTTTTTCAAAGTATATTAAGGATATTGTCTCTAATAAAAGGAAGATTCCTAATGAGGAAATTTCTACTTTGTTTGCTAATTATTCCTTCAATGGTAAGGTTCCAAAGAAACTTGGTGATCTAGGTATCCGAACGATTCCTTGCTCTATTAAAAATAATTATGTTAGAACTTCTTTATGTGATTTAGGAGTTGTAGTTAGTGTTATGCCTTTTTCTCTCTACAAGAGACTCCAGCTAGAAAAGTTGATACCAACTGATATATCTTTGCAAATGGCTAATAAGTCTACTACTATTCCTGTTGGTATATGTGAGGATGTTCCTGTTCAAGTGGCTCATAATTTCTTGGTTTTAACTGATTTTGTTGTGCTTGAGATGCCTGAAGATGATAATATGTCTATTATTCTTGGGAGACATTTTCTTAATACTACATGTGTTGTCGTTAATTGTAATCAAGTAAAAGTAACTTTTAATATTAATGACAAAGAGCATACTGTCTATTTCCCCAAGAAGGTTGATAAGAGCTATTGCCTGAATTCTATTGAAAACATTGAGGGCATCAAAGTTGGAGAAATATATTGTCCCATTCCACAAGAGAGTTATGAAACTATTATGATTGGGACCATTGCTATCAAGTTTGAGGTAACATAATCATTTTGTGGAATGCAAATTTTTGCTTCATATAAGATTGTTTTGGTAACAAGACTTGATCAACCTTGTTAACAAAGGGATTTTAATGAACAAAACAATGTTTTCACAATGGTTATACTTGCTCACTTTTTTTCCTTCCTAGTCTTTGCTCTTCCTCTTGTTAGCTTTAGTTTTGCTAGTTGTTTGCTTGTTAGAGTGTCTTAGAACTTCTGTAGTTTTGGTTTTGGTTTGCTTTTTCTTCTTCTAAAAAATCTTTTTCTGCGAGAAAATCAATTTTCATAACCTGAAAATTGGCCAAAAATAAAGTTTTCTAAAAAATTCCAGAAAATTCATATTAAAATTTTCCTCGAAAAAAGGGGTAGAAGGACACCTGGAGTGCCCTAGGGGTACCCACCAGGCCAGCACACCCCCTGGTGTCGCGCCTGGCCTTGGTGTGGCCCTCCAAAGTGTCTCCTTCCAGCCACTTCTTTCTCTCCCTCGAAAAACACCGGAAAAATTTATCAAGCTCGAGTTCCTGCTGTTCTTGCTCCTAATTTTCGATCTCCGTGCTCAGCCCATCTTTGTAGCTGATTTTTGGAGGGATTGCTCCTTGGTATGTGCCTCCTGCACTTGTCCAATTAGATTTGTGATTGGTAGATTGTATCTTGAGTATTTTGCTATTATAGGTGTCAGGTTGTGTGAGATTGAATGCTTGTTCTATGCTTAGAGATTTCATTTTGATGCATGTTTAGCCCTCTAGCAAGTTCCTATAGTAGTTCCTCATCATTTATCAACTTGGAAATTACTTGGTTTAATGTTTGTCTAAAAATTTCAGAAAAAAGGGTCATGGACAACCACACCTTTGGAGAAGTGTTTGAGAGTGATGCACCTAGGAGGACAAGGCCTTCGAGATCATCCTCCAGAGCTAGGCCATCATACAATGAGGATCTTATTACACCGCGGTTTGGCAACGAGGGAGATGAGGGGGATGCGCACCCTTCTACCTTTCCTTGTTTTACCTTTTTGCGGGTTGCAGGGATTCTTAATGATTTCCTAACTCTTATCATGAGGGTTGGTCTAACTAGTTATATTTAGGATGAGAGTGAGAAATATGCTATGCTCACCAAAAAATTTGTGGAGAGTTTCTCTTTTACTAACAACCCTTTCAGGTCAGAGGTGTCATTCAAAATCTATAATAGGCCCTTCACCATGACATTGAAGAAATTTTGTGAAATTTTGGGTATTGGCATGGCTGGGACGGGGAAGAAGATTCCATCTCAACCTTCTGATTTGTTGGAGCTCTACCACGGGGTGACTAATGATGATGACCTCAGAGCCCAGCGCGGAAAGATAATAAATATTCAACTTCCAGCTATCAGATATTTTGCTTACTATCTTGCCACTAGTATTCTTGGTAGGGAGAACACTAGCAATATTTCCAACTATCATTTGGCCTTTCTAGCTGTTGCACTCAACAATGAAACCAGGTATAATCTTGGTTCTCTCATTGCTTGTCGGTTAGCTGCTAGAGGACCCATTTATGGGGGGTATTATTACTGCACGTGTAGTTGCTGCTTTAGAACTTTTTGTTGATCCAAATGATACAATTTTGGCTCCTCGGAGGCTTGATCTTGCTGCTATGAAAGCGCATCACTTTGTCACTGCTAGCTCTACCATTGAGAGTTTGGTTTACAGGATGATGTTTAGTGACGGGGAAGAGAGAGAAATTCCTTTGCCATAAATCACTTTGTTCAGTATTTGCCAGGGACCTTGGTCACGCTCCAAGGAGGAGATGGACGAGAAGCTACACATTTGTGGTTTCCACGGACACTACCAGGGGGACGCGCCCTCTTATGACCACTCTGTACACTACCCAGGGGCGTCCTCGAGCATGTACCATGACGAAGGGGCCTCTTTGTCGCAATACGGAGGTGCACCTTCTCGGTCACCATGGGATTTAGCCCCACTTAGGCCAAAAGACTAAGCTTGGGGGGAGGTATACCGACATCACACTCAGCTATATATCATGTTCAATCAGTTCTTTGTATATCCATGTTTCGCTTTCTTTTTGGTTTTTGTTTCTGTTTTCTCAAAACACAAAAAGACCAAAAATATTTTCGTTGTTTCTCTTGGTTTGTTTCTTTGATTTTTAGCTTTGGTTTTCCTTAAGAAAAATCCAAAAATATTTTTCTTTGTTTGTTTTTTCTTTGTGTGCTTGCTTTAAAAAAATCGAAAACACCAAAAATATTTGTTGTTCTTCTTTGGTTTTGTGAAGTTCATTGCAGGGTTCAGCAGTACTCAGTGGAGTTTGGTTTCATGTTATTATTCAAGACACACAAGTGAAAGGCAATAATGAAGATTAAGACAACTTGAGGTGTGGTAAGAGGATAGTAATGAACTCTATTTGTTTTCATTTTTGTACATATACTCATCATTGTGGGCATGCTTAGTCTGTTCATGTAAGGTGTATGTTATTTATGGATGCTTAGTACTTCTTGCTTTCTTATGATTAGCTCCAGCTTGCTAATAATTTGTAGCATGCCATATGAATGTTTGCTTGCATTTTTCTATTCATAACTTGGTATGATATTGTGGTATCCTCCTCTGAATGTTTCATTTGAATCGACTTGGCACATGCTCACGCATGCATATGGCTGAACAATAGTCAGTAAACCTCGATGCTTTATTTTGCCTCAGAGTTCTTGTATCACTGTCGTGACATAATTAGTCATGTTTTGTTCCAAGCGTGATTATGATAGCTATTGCTCCCTCGTTTGTCGCTCCCTTTCTATTGCTAGCCTTCACTTGCACAGAGTATGATCTCTACTCATGTTTCCAACTCCCCAAAACCATTACTGTGAAAAGTGTCCACCATACCTACCTACTAGCATCATTTGCTATTCCGTGCATATTTAATATGCCTTGTTTTCTTCCAAATAAAATGTTTGCTTCTTATGGGAAAACTAGTTAGTAAACCTCTCACGAACTTGATGGCACACTTTATTTCTTGCACTTAATAAACCTGAACCATTTTTACTGTCCATGAAAGTTATATGCTTGCAAATTATAGGCTGGGAGTTTGCAGAACCGTGCTGTCACGGGGAACGCTTTCAACACCTGTAAATATATACCCAGTTGATATCATGCTCTTTTGTGTACGGATGTCGTCGGTGTGAAATAAAAGGGGAGCTTGTAAGTCCATGGAGTTATGTATATGTGTTAGAGAAACGCCTGGGTCGCTAGCCTAAGCCATGCCTAATCATGGTGGAAACTTGCAGCATAACCATAATGAGCAGTCTATGAAGCATTCTTCTTATAAAAAAGTAGATGGAGATTGAGAAAAAGAAAAAAAAGACATACTGAAAAGAGGAAAGGGAGAAAAATGCACCATTTTCCCATGGTAAATAAGAAGATTGATGAGATACTCACTGTCTGCTTGCCTTGTCATTTTGATTATGGGATAGCTCCTGTATCATGTGCAAGGGGTACCCCATTGGCGGTTCTCTATGATACACATGTATTTACTATGACAAGAACTTACGAGTAACTAAAGTTGACTAGCATGAGGAGCTGCCCTCGTACTCAAGGGACATGAGATTTCCAGTTTATGGTTTGTCAAGCATATAACTCATATTAGACCTCACTTTCACCTTAACCATTTAAAGATGCCTATGATAGGGGCAATGAGAGCTCAAAGCTAATGAGTACCATACTTTCAGCATTTGGAAGCCTTTCAAACTTTTCAAAACCTTTGCACTTCCTTGTTGAGTCACCACTTATTCTATGAGCACCTTCTTGAGAGCATAGTTGTCATTCTGAGTGTAATGTTCTTGTCTCAAAACTTGGTTAATTATGTCATGACTTTGATGCTTGTATCTCTGATATCTTTACTTCTAGTCTTCACTAGAACTTCAGAGGTGCCTTGGCATTTATGTTGTGCCCTACAAACAAAGGCAAGCGAGATACCACTCTATCATACCTTTTTATGAGCATTGCAATGTTGCTTATGTTTATGTTTCATGCTACTTATTATTATTGAGTTAGAATCTCTTCATAGCTTGCAATGACTATTGAGTAGACTTAGTTGCATACTCCTTATTATGAATTGTCTAAGTATCTACTCCCGTGCTGAGAATATTTACATCATATGAAGCAAATGTGTTCGTGAAAGTTCTTTTATCGCACTCAGTTTTCAACTGAATTGCTTGAGGATAAGCAATAAGCTAAGCTTGGGGGGACTTTATATGTCCAAAATGTATATACTTTCCCGAACACTTTTGCTATTGTTTCTCCTCTAAAATTGTGTGATTTGGATACAACTAACACGAACTGACGCTGTTTTCAGCAGAATTACCTTGGTGTCTACTTTTTATGTAGAAAATCAACTATCAGGAAAAATCCCGGAAAATATGCCAAAAATCCTATTTCACTAGAAGACTCAGGGATCCAGAATACGAGATGGAGTGGGGCTCTGAGGGGCCCACACCCCCTGCCGCGTGGGCTGGTCCTGGCCGCCTCAGGAACCCCCTCAGCCTCCCTCTTCGCCTATAAGTTGCCTTCTGACCTAAAAACTCAGGGGGGGGTTCGATGTTTTTCCACAAAGAGTTCCGCTGCGCCGCCAGCACCAGTAACTGTGATTCGGAACCAGAAACTCCGTTCTGGCACCCTACCGGGACGGGGAATTTGGAGAGGATCATCGCCATCATCATCAACAACGCCTCTCCATCAACCATCCATGTTTCCCCATCCATGAGTGAGTAATCCCCTGCAGTAGGATATGGGGATGGTAGAGATTGGATGAGTTCTATCATGTAATCGAATAATATTGTTAGGGCAGGGTGCCTAGTATCTCTATTAGTGCTATTTGACTTTGTTGCAACTTGTTGTTATTAATGCTTGTCACTAGGGCCCGAGTGCCATGATCTCAGATCTGAACTTATTATTGATTCATGATGATAGTATTGTTTGTGATCTTATCTACAAATTGTGTACACATATCATTGTCCGGATCCAATGGCCCCAAAGTGACAGAAATTGGTACAGCTGGAGGGGATGGCTATGATGTAAGGATCACTTGTGTTCATGGAGTGTTAATGCTTTGCTACGGTGCCCTATTAAAAGGAGTACCTTAATTGCCAGTAGATTCCCTTGAGGCCCCGCTGCAACGGGCTGGCAGGACAAAAGATGTTGTGCAAGTTCTCATTGCGAGTACGTATGACTATATATGGAACACATGCCTATGATTGTTTAGTACATAGATGCTTTATCTTATTTATCTGCAATTGCCCTAGTTCTTGAAGTTACATGTTTAGACTTGTCCATGCAATGCCCATCCATCCATCCCTATGCCTACCGCACTCATATCCTACTGTTTGCTACTACTGTTAATATTGCTCTTGTTCTACTGCTACTGTTACTTTGCTATTGCTACTACAAAATTGTTGCTACTGATAAACTATTGTGAGCAAGACTATTTGCAGGTGTAGCTGAATTGACAACTCAGTTATTAAGGCTTATAAGTATCTTTGGCTCCCCTTGTGTCGAATCAATAAATTGGGTAATACTTCCCTCGAAGACTGTTGCGATCCCCTATACTTGTGGGTCATCAACGTGCTACTACTGCAAGGGAGACGGGCACTGGAAGCACAACTTCCCCAAGTACCTCGAGGACAAGAAAGCCGACAAGTTTGCCGCAAAATACAAAGGTATATGTGATATGCATGTTATTGATGTGTTCCTTGCAAGAACCAGGAGCAACACCTGGGTATTTGATACCAGTTCTGTTGCTCATATTTGTAACCCCTAGTAGGAGCTACGTAATAAGCGGTGCCTGGGAAGGACGAAGTGACGATGCACGTCGGCAACGGATCGAAGGTCGATGTCAAGGCCGTCAGCGATCTGTCTCTACGTCTGCCTTCAGAATTAATTTTAGTTTTGAATAATTGTTACTTTCCCTCCGTGAGCATGAATATTATGAGTGCATCTTGCTTATTGCAAGAGCGTTATTTGTTTAAATCTAGAACAAGTGGTTGTTTTATTTACATGAATGATGTCTTTTATGTTCATGCGCATGTATGCAAAGGTTTATTCTTACTAGATCTTGATGGTAGTACACACATCCATAATATTGATGCTAAGAGTTGCAAGCATGATTATGATAATACCATGTACCTATGGCATTGTCGTCTTGGTCATATTGGAGTAAAGCGCATGAATAAGCTCCATTCTGATGGGCTTCTTGGATCACTAGATTTTGAATCTCTTGATACATGCGAGCCTTGCCTCATGGGCAATATGACCAGGACACCCTTCTCTGGTGCTATGGAGCGGGCTACAGACCTGTTGGGAATCATACATATAGATGTGTGTGCACCAATGAGTGCCTTGGAATGCAATGGGTATCGTTATTTTTTTACCTTTACTGGTATTTGAGTAGATATGGGTATATCTATTTGATGAAGCATAAATGTGAAACCTTTGAAAAGTTCAAAGAATTTCAAAAAGAGGTAGATAATGAACTCAATAAGAAGATTAAGCACCTCCGATCAGATCGGGGAGGCGAATACTTGAGTTATGAGTTTGGCATGCACTTAAGGGACTCTGGTATTGTACCACAACTTACGCCAGCCAGAATAATATAATGTAATGGTGTATCAGAACAGTGTAACCATACTCTATTGGATAGTGTTCGGTCCATGATGTCTTTGACTGATTTGTCTGTGTCGTTTTGGGGCTATGCATTAGAAACCTCCACTTATATTCTAAATAGAGCACCATCCAAATCCGTGGAGAGAACACCATATGAGATATGGCATGGCAAGAAGCCAAAGTTGTCATTCTTGAAATTTTGGGGATGTGAGGCTTATGTTAAGAAGCTACAACCTGACAAACTCGAACCTAAAGTAGAAAAGTGTATCTTTGTAGTATACCCAAAGGAAGCTATTGGGTATATCTTATACAACAAGGCAAAGACAAAACATTTTTTTGCTAAGGACGGCGTCTTTCTAGAGAAAGAGTTTCTCGCGAAAGGAGTTAGTGGAAGAAAGATAGAGCTTGATGAAGTCATTGACCCTTCTCTCCAAATACCGAGTAGCGCAACGAAAACTGTTCTGGAACCGCCCTCTACAATGGAAGAAAAAGCAAATGATGAAGATCATAACATCGAATCTCCTATGGTTCAGAGATCAGCAAGAGTATCTATTGTCCCAGATTTGTATAGTAGTCTTGTGATGTCAGTCTTGTTGGATGAACAAGAAGAACCTAAAAACTACAAAGAAGCAATGGAGAATTCTTTCTTCGAGAAATGTCTACAAGCCATGAAATCCGAGATAGGATCCATGTATGAGAACCAAGTTTGGAACTTGGTAGATCTCCATGAAGGTCATAAGGCCGTGGAGAATAAATGGATCTTTAAGAAGAAGACAAATGCTGATGGCAATGTGATTTTCCATAAGGCAAGACTTGTCGCAAAGGGTTTTAGACAAGTGGAAGGAATTGACTACAATGAGACTTTCTCCCATGTAGCAATGTTGAAATCTGTCTGGATTTTACTAGCAATTGCTGCATATTATGATTATGGGATATGGAAGATGGATGTGAAGACCTCCTTCCTCAATAGTCACATTGATGAAGAGTTGTATAAGATGCAACCAGAGGGGTTTGTCGATCCTAAGGATGCTGGAAAAGTATTCAAGCTTGAGCGATCCATTTATGGACTAAAGCAAGCATCTTGGAGTTGGAACAAGCGATTTGATCAAGTGATCAAGAGTTTTTTATTTGTCCAAAATAATCAGGAAGCTTGTGTTTACAAGAAAGCGAGTGGGAACTTAGTGGCATTCCTAGTGGTATATGTAGATGGCATATTACTAATTGGGAATGATGTGAGATTACTAGGGAGCATAAAGGAATATATGAGTATTCAGTTTTCCATGAAGGATCTAGGTGAAGCATCCTACATAATGGGCATCAATATCTATAGAGATAGATCAAGACGTCTGATAGCATTAAGTCGGAGTACATACATAGATAAGATTTTGAAGAAGATCAAAATGGAAGACGTGAAAACGGGTTTTGTGCCTCTTGTGAAAGGTGTGTCATTGAGTAAGACTCAATGTCCAGCAACATATGCTGATAGAGAGAGGATGTAGAGGCCTGAACCCAATAAGGTACAAGTCCCTATGTTGACAGTGCTAGTCCCTGGATCGAATAGCTAGCATGTCACATACCAAAATTTTCTAAATTTTGAAATGTGAAAAATAAATAAACAAAAGAATTAATTGTTGAAATTTAGGGTGAAAAGAAACTTTTTGCTTCTAAATGGAAACATCAAAACCCTTCTTGAACAAAATTTAAATGAAAAGGGCATCCAACAAAATTTCAATCAAGTGAATGCATTGATCAATGAATGTATCTTGACATTTAACATTTGGAAAAGCTAAACCAAAACCCCAAATCTTAGTGAAAGAAATCACTTCCAAAGATCAAACGTATGCATGGAAAGAATCTTGAATTTAGATACTTGGGAAAATAAACAAAAACCCTAAAACCCTAATGGAAGAAAATCATTTCCAAGATCTCTCTAAGACTATGGATTTGATCAATATAAAAATTTAACAATAAACATTTATAAATGATCAAGAATGATAAATAAAAATATTATAAAACCATAGAAATTGGTTCCATTCAATTTGGAGCCATGGATAAAAGCTTATGAATTTAATGTTGGAGATATGCCCTAGAGGCAATAATAAATGTAGTTATTATTATATCTTTGTGTTTATGATAAATGTTTACATTCATGCTATAATAGTATTAACAAGGAAACATTGATACTTGTGTGATTTGTAAACTTAATTTGAAGTCCCTAGTAAAACCTCTATATAATACTAGCTTGTTGGTTAATAGATGATTGTGGTTTCCCTATCATGAACATTGAGATGTTATTAACAACAAGATCATATCGTTAGGAGAATGATATGATGGACATACTCCTATAGATAAGCGTAGCATAAAGATCAAGTCATTTTAATAGTTCAATTGCTATATGCTTTCTGATACATAGTAATCTAATTCCTTCGACCATGAGATCATGCATATCACCTTTACGGATGGATTCTGTGATGACATCATACACCACACCGTAACTGGTGGCTATAAAGGTGGCATTGAGTGTTCGGAAAGTATTGGTTGAAACACATGGATCAAGAGTGGGATTTGTCCATCCATATGACGGATAGATATACTCTGGGCCCTCTCGGTGAAATGTCATCCAATTAGCTTGCAAGCATGTGGTAGCTCACAAGGGATCACATATCACGGGAACGAGAAAAGAGTACTTATCGGTAATGAGGTTGAACTAGGTATGCAGAGATACCGACGATCATAACCTCGGATAAGTAAAATATCGTGAGACAAAGGGAAATTGATATCGTATGTAAGTGGTTCATTCGATCACAAAGTAATCGTTGAAATATGTGGGAGCCATATGAATTTCCAGATTCCTCTATTGGTATTATTGTTCGGAGAAGTGTTTCGATCATGTCCGCATAATTCACGAACCGTAGGGAGACACACTTAAGGATTCGACGTTGTTTGAGTAGTTATGGAATGATGAGAAAGAGACCGAATGTTGTTCGGAGTCTCGAATGGGATTCGGGATATCACGAGGAGATCCGGAATGGTCCGGAGAATAAGATTCATATAAGGAAAATCCCGTTTCGGAGTTGGAGAATGGTTCCGGTGTTTTCATCGGGAATGTTCTAGAATGTTCCGGAATGTCCGGCACTCCGGAGGGGAAGGGTACATGAATGTGTTGTATCAAGTTGGTATGATTGCATCATTTACTAAGTGTCATCGCTGAACCAAATAAAGGATTAATTCAAATCCTAGTTTGAAAAGTCAAATAGCTAGTTTGAAAAGTCAAACGGTTAAATTTGGAAAGAGGAAAAGAGGAGGAGTGGGAAACCGAGTTGGGAGGAGTTCCCTCCTCCAACCGTGGCGCCCAAGCCGAGGAGTTGGGGAGGACTCCCCTCCCTTGGCCGCGCCTCCCACCTATAAAGGAGGGCAGGCTGCCCCTCCTAGGACACAAGATCCTCTCCTTCAAACCCCTGGCCACGCCGCCACCTTCGCCACCTTGCCAAGCCGCCACCGCCGCCTAGCAACCCTAGCCGCCGGCCAAGCTTCCTCCTCAGCGTGTCTAAACCCTAGATCGTCAAGGGACTCTCTCATACTCCACCATACTCGCTCTGGCTTAAGGCGAAGCCCTGCGAGATCTCCCCTCTACTTCCGGTACCACGCCGTTGTGCTGCCGGAATCGCGAGGAGAGTGCTACAACCTCCGCTGCCTGCTGGAACAAGGGAGAGGAAGGTCTTCGTCGAGTACCGAACGTGTGACCGACTGCGGGAGTGCTGCCGGAACGCAGCGCCGGAAGGATCGTCTACGCGATCTTGAGATCGGAAGAGTACGACTACATCACCCACGAGAATCCGCTCTCGTTAAACACTTTGGAATCTTCGAGGGTGAGTTATTCCATCGACTCGTTGCTACAATCTAGTAGATAGATCTTGGCTTGTTTGTTTGTATGCGGTAGAAATTTTTTGTTTTCCATGCTACGAAACCCTACAGTGGTATCAGAGCCGTGTCTATATGTAGATCTGTTGCACGAGTAGAACACAATGGTCATTATGGGCGTTGATGCTTTTATTGTCGATTGCTTCTTGTGTACTTTGCATCTTGCGGGATGTTGGGATGAAGCGGCCCGGGCTAACCTTACATGACATCGTTCATGAGACTTGCTCCACGCTTGACATGCAACTTGTATTGCATAAGTGGCTTTATGGTGCCTGTTTCTCCTAGCATAGTTAAGACCCAATTTACAATTGGTGATTAACAATACTAGTATCAATGTTGTGGTTCTTGTTCGTAAGTTAGAACGACACTTATTGAAAGCCCCAAACCACGTAAAACATGCAAAGAAAGTAGAGGCGTCTAACTTTGTTTTGCAGGTGTGTGCTGTGATGTGATATGGCCATGATTGTGATTATATTTGATGTATGCAATGTTCCTTATTGTAAGTTGGCAACCGGCAGGAGCCATATGGTTGTCTTTAATTTATGTTAAGACCCGGGTGTCTATTCAAAGTAGTTGTAATAGTTGAAGCCGGTGGACGACAACCATGGAGAAGCGTCATTGACCTTGATGCAATGCCGATGATGATGGAGATCATGTTCATGCTAGAAGATGGAGATCGGAAGCACAAAGAAGAAAGGCCATATCATATCACATATTATGAATTGCATGTGATGTTAATCCTTTATGCATCTTGTATTACTTAGTAGACAATGGTAGCATTATAAGATGATCCCTCATGCACATGAATTTCAAGTCATAAAGTGTTCACCCTTAGTTGGCACCGTTGCTAAAGCTTGTTGTTTCGTAGCACCACGTGATGATCGGGTGTGTTAGATTCTGCAAGTGCATACAACGTGAGCAAGCCAGGTTTGCTCATGCGGAAACTAAGGTTTGATCTTGACGAGCCTAGCATGTACAGACATGGTCTCGGAACACGGATCACCGAAAGGTAAAGCATGAATCATATAGTAGATATGATGAACATGTTGATTGTTCGCCATTGAAACTATATCAACTCTCGTGATGATCGGTGTTGATGTGGTGGATTTGGTTCGTGTGATCACTAAAACAATGTGAGGGATATTGTTTTGAGTGGGAGTTCACCTAGATTAAACTTATTAATTTAAACTCAATTTGTCATAAACTTAGTCTAAACTATTGCAAATATGTTGTAGATCAATGGCAGCCCCTACCATCAATTTTAATGCGTTCCTAGAGAAAGAAAAGTTGAAAAACAATGGAAGCAACTTCGCGGATTGGTTCCGCAATTTGAGGATTGTCCTCACAGCTGGTAATTTGACCTATGTCTGGATGCAATCATTGGTGACCCACCTGCAGTGATGCTGCCGATGAAGTAAAGAATGTTTACCTCACTCGAAGACTCGGTACTCCACAGTTCAGTGCTATCTTGTATGGTTTAGAATCGGAGCTTGTAAAAGGTTTGAGAATTCAGACCCATATGATATTGTCGAGGATCTCAAATTGATCTTTGAGACTCATGCGGCAATTGAAAGCTATGAGGCTTCTGAAAAGTTCTTTAACTGCAAGATGGAAGAGGGCAGCTCCGTCAGCGAGCATGTGCTTAAGATGTCTGGGCACGCAAACAAACTTCAAAGCTTGGGTATTGTGATTCCTAATGCTTTGGGGATTTACCGTGTCCAATCACTACCACCAAGTTACAAGAACTTTGTGATGAACTACAACATGCAAAACATGAACAAGGCGTTGCGTAACTCTTTGCCATGTTGAAGTGCAGAAGTGGAGATCAAGAAAGAGCACCAAGTGTTGTTGGTCAATAAGACCACCAAATTCAAGAAAGGCAAGTCTAAGCAGAAGGGACACTTCAAGAAGGGTGGTAAGAAAGTTGCCACGCCTACGAAGAAGACCAAGGCTGGACCTAAGCGATCTTGAGTGCTTTTACCGCAAGGAGAAGGTCCTTTGAAGCGGAATTGCCCAAAGTACTTGTGCATTTGAAGAACGGCAACATCAAGAAGAAAGGTATATCTGATATACATGTTATTGATGTGTATCTCACTAGTACTCGTAGTAGTGCCTGGGTATTTGATACTGGTTCGGTTGCTCATATTTGTAACTCAAACAAAAGCTGCAGAATAAGCGGAAGCTAGCGAAGAACGAGGTGACGATGCGCGCATTGAAAGCGGATCAAAGGTTGATGTGATCGTGGCACGCTACCTTCATCTACCATTGGGATTAGTTTTATACTTAAATAATTGTTATTTGGTGCCTGCGTTAAGCATGAACATTATATCGGGATCTTGTTTATTGCGAGGCGGTTACTTGTTTAAGTCCGAGAATAATGGTTGTTCGATTTATATGAGTAATATGTTTTATGCACATGCACCTTTGATAGATGGTCTATTCTTATTGAATCTCGATAGTGGAAATACACATATTAATAACATTGAGGCTAAACGTTTGAAATCGAGCGATAACTCGACCTATATGTGGCAATCGTGTATTGGTCACATTGGAGTGAAGCGTATGAAGAAACTCCATTCGATGGACTTCTTGAATCACTTGATTTCGAATCACTTGAAAGATGCGAAGCATGTCTGATGGGTAAAATGACTAAGACTCCATTTTCTGGTATGATGGAGCGAGCTACGGACTTGTTGGAAATCATACATACCGATGTGTGTGGTCCAATGAGTGTAGCATCGCGTGGTGGTTATCGTTATGTTCTAACCTTCACAGATGACTTGAGTAGATATGGGTATATCTATTTCATGAAACATAAGTCCGAAACTTTCGAGAAGTTTAAGGAATTTCAAAGTGAGGTAGAGAATCAACGTAACAAGAAGATTAAATTTCTACGTTCTGATCGTGGAGGTGAATATCTAAGTTACGAGTTTGGCGAGCATTTGAAGAAATGCGGAATACTTTCATGATTAACACCGGGAACACCACAGCGTAATGGTGTGTCTGAACGTCGTAATCAAACTCTCTTAGATATGGTTCGTTCTATGATGTCACTTACAGATTTGCCGCTATCATTTTGGGGTTATGCATTAGAAATAACCGCATTCACTTTAAATAGGGCACCGTCTAAATCCGTTGAAACGACACCGTATGAATTATGGTTTGGGAAGAAACCTAGATTGTCGTTCCTTAAAATTTGGGGGTGCGAAGCCTATGTAAAGAAGTTACAGCCGGACAAGCTTGAACCCAAAGCGGAAAAATGTGTCTTCATAGGATACCCGAAGGAAACTATTGGGTATACCTTCTATCATAGATCGAAGGCAAAATCTTCGATTAAGAATGGATCCTTTCTAGAGAAGGAATTTCTCTCGAAAGAAGTGGCGGAAGGAAAGTAGAACTTGACGAGGTTGTTGAACCTTCTCTCGAAATTGAGTAGCGCAGCACCGAAGAAGTTCTGTGGTGCCTGCACCAATAGGAGAGGAAGCTAATGATGATGATCATGAAACTTCGGTTGAAGTTGCTACTGAGCCTCGCAGTCAGCGAGAACTCGTACCACTCCATTGGTATGATCCCGTTATGAGTGTCATGTTGGTGGACAACACCGATGACCCTAAGACATATGAGGAAGCGATGATGAGCCCAGATTCCAATAAATGGCAAGAAGCCATGAAATGAGATTGGATCCATGTACGAAAACAAAGTATGGACTTTGGTGGACTTACCGGATGGCGGAAGGTCGTCGAGAACAAATGGATCTTCAAGAAGAAAGCAGATCTTGATGGTAATGTTATCGTCTATAAAGCTCGACTTGTCGCAAAAGGGTTTCGACAAATTCAAGGAGTTGACTATGAGACTTTCTCACCAGTAGCGAAGCTAAAGTCTGTGAGGATTATGTTAGCAATCGCTGCATATTACGATTATGAGATATGGCAGATGGATGTCAAAACAGCATTCCTCAATGGAGACATTGATGAAGAGTTGTATATGATGTAACCCAAAGGTTTTGTTGATCCTAAAGATGCTAACAAGGTATGCAAACTTCAACGGTCCATCTATGGATTGAAGCAAGCATCCCGAAGTTGGAATCAACGTTTTGATAAGGTGATCAAAAGTTTTGGTTTTATACAAACTTATGGAAAAGCTTGTATTTACAAGAAAGTGAGTGGGAGCTCTGTAGCATTCTTAATACTATATGTGGATGACATATTATTGATTGGGAATGATATAGACCTTCTTAATAGTGTCAAGGAATATTTGAATAATAGTTTTTCAATGAAGGATCTTGGCGAAGCAGCTTACATATTAGGCATAAAGATTTATAGAGATAGATCGAAACGCCAAATATCATTGTCACAAAGTACATATTTGGACAAAGTTCTAAAGAGGATTGGAATGGAAGATAGCAAGAAAGGGTTCTTGCCCATGTTGCCCAATACGACCTTGAGTAAAACTCAAAGTCCGACATCAGCAGAAGATAGAGAAAGGATGAGTAAGACTCCCTATGCCTCAGCCATAGGATCTCTAATGTATGCTATGCTATGTACTAGACCCGACATTGCATATGCTGTTAGTTTAACTAGCAGATATCAAAGTGATCCAGGAGTGGATCATTGGACAGCGGTCAAAAACATCCTTAAGTACTTGAGAAGAACTAAGGGTATGGTTCTTTCTTATGGAGGTGATGAACAACTCGTTGTTAATGGTTACACCGATGCTAGTTGGAACACCGATCCGGATGATTCTAAATCACAATCTGGATACGTATTTATTTTGAATGGTGCAGCAGTTAGCTGGAGGAGTGCAAAGCAAAGCATTGTGGCGAGATCTTCAATTGAATCGGAATACATGGCTGCTTCGGAGGCTTCACAAGAAGCGATATGGATGAAAGAGTTCATTACAGAGCTGGGTGTGGTTCCTAGTGCGCTGGACCCAATGTCTATCTACTGTGATAACATGGGTGCCATAAGCCAATGCGCAAGAACCAAGGTCACACAAGAAGCTGAAGCATATCAAGCTAGGTTTTCACGCTATTCGAGAACATATCCAAGATGGGGATATAAATATTTGCAAAGTACACACAGATCTGAATGTGGCGGATCCGTTGAGTAAACCTCTCCCGAGGGCAAAACATGACCAGCACTAAACTGCCATGGGTGTTCGGTATATTACCATGTAATCTAGATTAGATGACTCTAGTGCAAGTGGGAGACTGTTGGAGATATGCCCTAGAGGCAATAATAAATGTAGTTATTATTATATCTTTGTGTTTATGATAAATGTTTACATTCATGCTATAATAGTATTAACAAGGAAACATTGATACTTGTGTGATTTGTAAACTTAATTTGAAGTCCCTAGTAAAACCTCTATATAATACTAGCTTGTTGGTTAATAGATGATTGTGGTTTCCCTATCATGAACATTGAGATGTTATTAACAACAAGATCATATCGTTAGGAGAATGATATGATGGACATACTCCTATAGATAAGCGTAGCATAAAGATCAAGTCATTTTAATAGTTCAATTGCTATATGCTTTCTGATACATAGTAATCTAATTCCTTCGACCATGAGATCATGCATATCACATTTACCGGATGGATGCTTTGATGACATCAAACACCACACCATAACTGGGTGGCTATAAAGGTGGCATTGAGTGTTCGGAAAGTATTAGTTGAAACACATGGATCAAGAGTGGGATTTGTCCATCCATATGACGGATAGATATACTCTGGGCCCTCTCAGTGAAATGTCATCCAATTAGCTTGCAAGCATGTGACTGGCTCACAAGGGATCACATATCACGGGAACGAGAAAAGAGTACTTATCGGTAACGAGGTTGAACTAGGTATGCAGAGATACCGACGATCATAACCTCGGATAAGTAAACTATCGTGAGACAAAGGGAAATTGATATCGTATGTAAGTGGTTCATTCGATTGCAAAGTAATCGTTGAAATATGTGGGAGCCATATGAATTTCCAGATTCCTCTATTGGTTATTGTTCGGAGAAGTGTCTCGATCATGTCCGCATAATTCACGAACCGTAGGGAGACACACTTAAGGATTTAACGTTGTTTGAGTAGTTATGGAATGATGAGAAAGAGACCGAATGTTGTTCGGAGTCTCGAATGGGATTCGGGATATCACGAGGAGATCCGGAATGGTCCGGAGAATAAGATTCATATAAGGGAAGTCCCGTTTCGGAGTTGGAGAATGGTTCCGGTGTTTTCATCAGGAAATTTCTAGAATGTTCCGGAATGTCCGGCACTCCGGAGGGGAAGGGTACATGAATGTGTTGTATCAAGTTGGTATGATTGCATCATGTACTAAGTGTCATCGCTGAACCAAATAAAGGATTAATTCAAATCCTAGTTTGAAAAGTCAAATAGCTATTTTGAAAAGTCAAACGGTTAAATTTGGAAAGAGGAAAAGAGGAGGAGTGGGAAACCGAGTTGGGGAGGAGTTCCCTCCTCCAACCGGCGGCGCCCACCCAAGCCGAGTTGGGGAGGGACTCCCCTCCCCTTGGCCGCGCCTCCCACCTATAAAGGGAGGGGCAGGGCTGCCCCTCCTAGGACACAAGATCCTCTCCTTCAAACCCTAGCCGCCGCCACCTCCACGCCTTGCCATTTGTCGACCTAGGTCAAGCCGCCGCCGCCGTCTAGCAACCCTAGCCGCCGGCCAAGCTTCCTCCTCGGTGTGTCTAAACCCTAGATCGTCGAGGCACTCTCTCATACTCCACCATACTCGCTCCGGCTTAAGGCGAAGCCCTGCGAGATCTCCCCTCTACTTCCGGTACCACGTTGTCTTTGCCGGAATCGCGAGGAGAGTGCTACAACCTCCTCTGCCTTTGGAACAAGGGAGAGGAAGGTCTTCGTCAACGTGTGACCGATCAAGGGAGCACTGCAGAACGCAGCGCTTAGGAAGGATCGTCTACGCGATCTTGAGATCGGGAAGAGTACGACTACATCACCCACGAGAATCCGCTCTCGTT
This sequence comes from Avena insularis, assembly GCA_023614405.1. NCBI lineage: Eukaryota > Viridiplantae > Streptophyta > Magnoliopsida > Poales > Poaceae > Avena > Avena insularis. The sequence continues at coordinate 234,197,890 of CM042687.1, read as the reverse complement.
AAACACTTTGGAATCTTCGAGGGTGAGTTATTCCATCGACTCGTTGCTACAATCTAGTAGATAGATCTTGGCTTGTTTGTTTGTATGCGGTAGAAAATTTTTGTTTTCCATGCTACGAAACCCTACATTTAATAAGTTAAAAGGAAAATAATTTCCAAGACTAATAAAGCTCCTAACAAAAATAATACCAAATCTTGAGCAAATTAATCCTAAAGGGATTTAAAAAGATAAACAAATATTAAATAAAATTATACAAATTGGAATCACCAATTTTGGGTCTATAAATAAAAAGATATGGATTTTATAGGGCAAAGAAAGAAAGAAATAAATAAGGACTATTTAAAAGCCAAATTAAATCTTGGCCAAATCCATAAACAAATGAAAGTTTATTGATTAATAAAAAGAAGTAAAAGAATTATTTAAATAAAATCACATGGATTAAACCATATTAAATTTTATTTAAATAAAGACAAATTGCCTAAACTAAATAATAAATCCCAAGAAAATTATTTAGAAGACAATTCAAAACTCGAATTAAATCCATTAGCAAATGGAATAAAGATAATCAAAAATAAAGGGATAAAGATTATTCAATTAAAATTATATGGACTTTAACTAAATTCAATTCTATTTGAATAAAGACAAAATCCCTAATATAAATGATTAATTAAATCATGGGAAAAATAATTGAAAATAGCCAAAGAGGATTAAAAGTTATCTAATTAACTTAAAAAGAATAAAAGAATAATTAAATAGAATTATATGGTTTGGAACCATATTAAAATTCATTTAAATAAAGACAAAGGCCTCATTTAATTAAATATTAAATCATAATAAAATATTTGAAATAATTGAAAGTGAATTATTTAAACACACTAATGAATAAATAAAACCTACTGAAAAAGGAATTCAAATAGAAGTTTAAATCATTTGAATAAAATAATGTGAATTGGAAACATATTTAAATCCTATTTAAATAAAGGCAAATGTTTAATTAAATAATAAACCATAAGGGAATATATGAAATATTCTAAAAATGGACTTTTAAACACTTTGATAAACAGTTTAAAAACCTACTGAAAGTTTAGAAAAGTTTGGTCAAAACTTGAATTCAAATTGAAGTTTAATCAAAGGTTTAAAAATCAAAACAGAAAATAGAAAAGGAAAAAGAAAAAGAATCAGAAATAAAAAATGAAACAAACTCGACCCAACTAAACCCTACCCAGCTTCCAGCCCAACTAGGCCCATTACCAGCCCAACCGGGGAAACCTCCCTCTCTCGGCCGTTCTTTTCTCACCCGCGGACATACCCCCTCACCCACTGACCTAGTGACCCCACTGACCACGTCATCGTCGTCTTCCTCACGGTGACCATGCCCCCTCTTTCCTCCTCGCCGTTATTGGCCGTGGTTAAACCTCGTAAATACGCGTTGATGCCGCGCCCATTACTCCCCGCGACCACGCACGTTAAATTGCCTCGCCCTCCTCCTCATTTCCCCTCAGATCCCACGCCATGAATGCCACCAGGCTGCCCTAATTGCTCGCTGCAACTTCACTGCCTCCGGTGAACCTCATCATCGATTCCAGCGATGCCCGACCTCCCCACTGCCCCTGGATTCCTTGAGCCTTCTCTCCATCCTCTCACGCACCTTCCAGTAGCTCTAGCTTGCCCGCGCGCGCCCCATAGCATCGGCAACGACAACGACAGAGCGCCGCCGCGGTCTGCTACAACTCTGGCGACCCCTACTCGTAGTTTCTGACCGCGCCTTCCCCTCTCTTTGATGCACGCATACTCTCCTCTCTCGTGCGCGTCTGACGCACTCGTTGTTTTTCTTTCCCATGCCATGTAGCTTCGCCAATGACGACGCCGAGCTCACCCGTCTCCTGGACCAACTCCGATGAGCAATCGACGATGAACCCGCGCTCCCCTCGACCAACTAAGAGAACTTCGAGCATCAGAACATTGATGTAAGTCTGGTAAGCCCCTCCCTTCCCTCCTTTTCTTCCTGGTTGCACCGGATCGCAGTAGCCCGAGCGCCGCCGACGCTCAACGTCGCCAGCGTCGCCTATCTATGCTTGACGTGCTGTTAGCCGTTGGATGTTGGTCTAGTGGATGTGATAGATCATTTAATTGAATGGGTATGAATAGATTAGAGTCGTGCGATTTAAGTTAGATCCAATGCACCGCATCGCTTGATCCGTGCGAACCATTATTCGCCAGTTAGATCATGCCACGTGGCCTGTCTTTTGTTTTAAAAACAGAAACTTTTCTATTAGATGAATGATTTTGTAAAATTCATAACTATTATTCTGCTTGGCCAAAGTTGTTAAATTTTATATCAATGGATTCACAGAAACGCAAAATTTACAACCATTCCCTTAGTTCAGTATTTTTCTTCTAGAAAATTGAGTGTTTTTGCAGAAACATTTCTAGGCCTATTTTGGTTATAAAATTTATTCTAAAAATGGTTTTAGGGTAAAATCTTTTGCAAATGCTTTGTTATGAACCTACTGAGCATAAGAACAAACTTTTGGATTTAAAAGTATATTTTGTGACAATAAGGAATTATTCCTTGAATAAAAGCATTTCTAGTAAAACAAAAATTGTTGATTATGTTTTAAAAATAATTTTTGAGTAAAACCTTTTGCAAATGGTTTGATTTAAACTCTCTGACCCTAAACACTAAGTTTTGTATTTAAGAATGTATTTGATTAACCCTAGAAAATTATTACTTTGATTAAAGGCATTTCTAGTAAAATAAAATGTTGCTTTGTTTTAAAAATGATTTTGGGGTGAAACCTCTTGTAAATGGATTTGCTTTAAACACTTTGATTCTAAACACTAACATTGTGTTTAAAAACATATTTGGCTAACACTAGAAATTATTACTTTGATTAGAATCATTTCTAGCAAAGCAAAGATGATTTAAATGGCCTAATTTCACTAACTTGATTTTAAATGGTTTTGTCACTTTTATAAATTACCAATAGGTGTTTTAAAAATGTTTATAGCCTATTAGAAACCACCTTTCCAAATAAAACAATCTTTTGCATCCTTGCATGCATTGCTTTGTTTTTATTATTTTATGTGATGAATTGTTTGAATGCTAGTTTGAATATGTGCTTGCTTGATTGAATTATAGTGAACTTTGAAGAGTGTGACAATTGCAAGGTCAAGGAGTGAATCTAGTTTCTCTACCAAAAAGTCAAGTGGTGCTTCATACATTTTGTCCTAATATTTTCACTATGCATTAGTGATATTTTGAGTAGGACTTGCATGGAATTTTCTAAGTATAAGCTATGCCATGGGAAATCCTATATGATGTCTTAGTAGAATTATTATAAGTTAGGAAACTTGCCATTTTACCATGCTAAGCTTAGCTAGTAGAAAACAAAGGTGGATTATATTCATGCTATGAAATATTTCTAAGTCTATGACTTGTGTTTTGTTTAATAAAACAACTATGTGAATGAATCACCTGGGTGGAATGGAAAGAATGGATTGTGTTGAGTGGTTACGCAGGGCCCATATTTATGGCCTACCCTAGTGTATCTCACTTGTGGAAAGCCACCCAGGAACAAAGAGATTTGAGATGTCAAATGTTGAGAAGCTTCAAGTGCAGCCACAGGGCATTATGGGCTCTGCCAGGATCATATAGGTTGCAATAACTTAGCTAGATGGAAATAAGGTGGTAGGGGGTGATAGGTTTGGAACGCGTCCATTTGGTCTAAGGGAAGGCTTCTGAAAGATCTTGTCTCGATGCATGTCGAGTCTTGTGGGTAAAGTGCACCACCTCTCAAGAGAGTAAAATCTAAGTACTTAGCTGTGTCCCCGACAATGAAAAATTTGAGCATCAAGACATGGAAGCTATCAAGGATCTCCTCATCCCAATTTCTAAGTTAAAAACTTGAGGTTGAACAAGGGTTAAAGGATCACCAATATTTATTGGTAGATGCCTTGGGTGATTTTGATAAACAAAAACTTAGTGTTTTCAACTTATAAGTAAAACCTTATTTTGAGCAAAGCAAGCCTAAGCTCAACTTAGCCAAATGCATATAGATGATAGTTACCACTATTCTACCATAGTATCACTTGCCAATACAATTCAAATGTATTGACCCTTGTGGATGTAACTTATTATGTTATAGGTTTGTTTGATGTTAGTGAAGTGTGTTGAATAGGTTTACAAGTCTACAACCAACATGATTGCATGTGGCACTTTAAAGATGAAGGACTCCATGCTATAGTTATATCTATTGCATTGTAATGAGATATCCATATGAGCTATGTAAGATGTAATGAATTATTTTATTCCTGGTTATAAAGTTGTATTATGACCTTTGTTTCTTGATATTACATCTTAAACTGTGGATGCTAGCTATTGATCCAGGGACTAGCATTGTAAACACAGGGATCTCTACCTTATCAGGTTGGGACCTCTACAGATGGTATGAGAGCACTGTGTTGCTTGTAGGATTGTAAACCTAGGATTGGACAAAACCCCTTAGAAAAATAGGAGTTTTATTTGTTAAAAATTATTTACAAACAATCTTGTAAACTCCTTCCTCAACCCTTTTGTTTTGAATCTACATCTATTCCATTTAAATTTGATGGACAAAAACTTCAACATGATCAAAAGACATCAACATCACCAATAACTTCAACTTTAGTTTCATTAAGGACTTCAACTTGGACATCACTAAGGACTACAAGTGAGACAAGAATGTTACTCAAGACTTGAAGACTAAGGAAACACAACTTAGGAGAAACCATCATCACCATTGAGTTTTGTGACCAAGATGCAAGAAATTTTCCAAGGATACCATGAGCTTGTTCAAGAAGAAACAACTAAGAAGAATGAAATGATCTCAAGTGAACCATATAGTTGGACCACCATACTAGTGTTTAGTTTAGATCATATATTGATCCCACCAACTTATGTGGTGTAGGAAAAATATTTTGTTGCCTAAAATATGTTTGAATATTGTTGTTTGAGTGGAATGTTTGATTGTGATTGCTTGCACATTGCTTGTGTGAATTGTTGTGTGTGAGTAGAATTCTTCCTCTAGAAATATTTTGCCTATTCTAATCCCAATCCAACCCAAACATATGACTTCTCTAAGAGACTCCAACATCAAGAATGGTGACAACAACAACAACAACAACAACAACCAAGAGATGCACATGAGAGAACAACTTCTAGCAACCCAAGCCCAGTTGAATCAAGTGAAAACTCAATTTTTAGACAACAACAATGAGTTAGACCCAATCATGCAAAATTTCTTGGAAACCCAATCTCAATTGTTGCAAAGGATGACCAATCATATGATAAACATTAGAAAAAACCTTTCCCAAAGTGCTTGTGACAACAATGATATCAAGGATGATATTACAGAAGGAACTCAAGCTTGCAATATTTATGGAGACATGGAACACACTTATAAAGAGCACATGGACCAATGCCCTAATTGTGAAGAGAAACATCCAACTAGACAATGCCCCACATCTCAAGTTACTTGTTTCCTATGTGAAGGAAATGATCATGTCCCTATCCAATGCCCCATCTATCCCATAGTTCAACAAATGAAACAATATGGAATGCACCAAATGTTTGGAAACCTCCATAAGGGAACAACTTCTACCAAGAAGGATAAAGACAAAATCAGAATCATGCCTCATAAGGCCACACCCAAAGTGACCACAGAGTGTTCTTATTCATGTGGAGAACAAGGTCACATCTCTAATGACTGCCCCAAGAAGAGAGAAAGATTTCCCACCTTTGTCGTGAAATATGAAGAACATGAACTACAAGAACTCCTAGCTTTGGAGAGACCCAAGAAAAAGAAGAAAATCCCCAACCCCAGCAAGCAAGACATTAGCCAGGTACAATGTTTCAATTACAAAGAGATGGGACACTATGCCAATGATTGTCCAGAAAAGAAGAAGAACCAAGAAAACAAACAAGAGATAGTGGTGCCAAAGATGAAAGAAGATGTTAGGCAAGTGATGTGCCAGAAATGCAAAGAGCTAGGACATTATGCATCACATTGTCCAGAAAAGAAGGAATACAAGACAAGCAAACCTATGAGAGACATCAACCTTGTCACATGTTTCAAGTGTGGAAACAAAGGACACTATGCAGTCATCTGTCCAGAGAAGTTTCATCAAGACCTCAAGTAAGCCAAGATGTAATCTAGTTGAAAACCTTTTTAAGGGTGTGCAGTGACCCAGCATACCACTGCATGTGTAGTACACTATAGTCGTTGACATGACATCGAGAGAACACCGTTCCGTAAATATCACATCCCTCAGAGTGGTACAACAGAAACATTGCGGGTACATATTACAAACGTACACACGGTATTATTATTACAATACCGGAAGTTCAAGACTTCCAAAAGATTCAACTTACGAACCAAAATATAAGTGTTTCAGCGGAAGTTTCAAATTTAAAACTTAAACTCCAAATTTAGCTTAGCAACTTATTGCTATATATTGTTCATGATGCTCGGCTCAAGTGCTTACTACAATTATAGTAATTAGTCGGACTCCTGGAACTCTCCTCCATAGACGATGTCGTAGTCCTCCCCTTCTACGGCTCCATACAAGTTGGGCTCTTCATAGAAGACCTCCTCTTGACTCTCAGATGCATACGTTGGAGTATCTTCAGGATTCTCAGAGTCTAAGCAAGGATTCAAAGGAAAAGATGAGTAACATTGTTACTCATCAAATTCATTATATGCAAGGTAGGAAGTTTGATGCTCTATCTACCACCTCGGACTATCAGTCGTTGGTATTATGCAATTTTGTAAATCTTTCTTCAAAGGTTGATTTTATTATGAAAATCTATGACCACCAGCCTTCACAGGTTGACCATAACTTTCATGGAGTTCCTTTCCTGCCGCGTTCGTAGCTCCTTCCCGGAACAGGGAGTAACAAGTTACAATTCTTACACTCTATAGAGATGCGTTACTTTTCCCATGAAAGATCAACTCCTTGTTACACAACCGGGCATACTTTCCCGTCCACAATTCCATGATGTGGGGCCCAGTAGTTGGTCCAAGCCAATCATTGCCCCTCTCCGCGACCTCATATGTTTGCATGATCCTTCGGGCTGGCTCACCTTTGTTAAGCCCCCTTTCGGGTAGGGTAAAACCCCGATGAGTTCCCGAAGACTCTATGACCTAGTGATGCCCGGATTAGTACCATTTACATGGACTATCTCCCTAAACACCATTCATAGATAATCTAGACACCAAAAGTGTGGGGCGTAAGGGTGCCCACCCATATGTTGGATCCACACAAGGAATCACAAAGTCACGGTAAGGTCGTCTTGCCTCCATACAAGAGGAAAAGGATACAACTGACTTCTCTGTCCCATTCCAAATCTCATGGTTAACGCGTAATATACGATGCTAGAATCATTGATCTCATGGGTTATTAATTCCTAATTGTTCATCATTAGTGCAAGTAGAACTCTAAGTTCTATTGCTCCATTACATCATCACTTAGGATGATATCCAAGATTTAGTATCTTGAGAAAGTATTGTTTTCTTTTTCTGTAGTATAGATGATAACACACCATTTGCTAATACTTTGATAAAGACTCTTCAAAGGACATGAGCAAGTGATGAACTTGCGTTGTGATTGCAAGGTAGTGAAGTCTGATGCTTGCACTGGACCTTGAGCTTCTATGTCTACAAGTAAGGACAATATTTAAAGAAGCAAAATGATTATGCAAATTAATGTAATGCATTATTTAACTTGATATGCTTCCTCCCCATTATTAATAAAATTCTTTTTAATAATAAAGGATTTATAAATATTAATTTTTTAATATTTATAATAGAATATTGTATTCTTTTATTTTATTTTCCCTTTATTTCATTTTATTGATTTAATAATTCTTTTAAGAATTATCACTTAAATATCAAAAATTGTTATTAAATATTTGTTCTGTATTTTTATAAAATACTACAATATTAATATATAATGAAAGTGATTTTTATTTATTTTTATCATCTTTCAATAATTTTGTCAAATTCCATAAGGAATATATAAATTACAAAATTCATAATAAAATTTATATGTCTAAAATTTTATATCTTAATTTATTCGGATAGATTGGATTATTGTGAATCCAAAAATGTTTTATTTATAATTTTTGGACTTTTATTTTATTTTCTAGAATTTAATTAAGTTCAGGGGCATTTTGGTCCTTTACTATTTATTAAAACAGATTCTAAATGAATTGGGCTGGCCTTTTGGGTTTATTGGGCCCTTGTGGCCCAGTAGGGTATGGTCAAAACAACCACCCCGTAGGGTTTTCGGCCCACCCAGCCCACTCACTCGCTGTCTCCTCTCTCGAGCTCACCAGTCTCCTTCTCCTTCCCCGACCCCGTGGTTAGTGGTGTCGCCGCTGGCGATTCCCATAGTCGTGGACCGCCCTAGCCGCCGCCGTGGTGCAGGAAGAGGTTATCGACTCCGCTCTTCCCTCCTGTCCAACTGGATTTGGACATGGAGATCTCCTGCGATAGATCGATGTCGTCCCGAACCCTAGGGTTTGGGGTTGGTGTGGATCCTGGCGCTGCCGCTGCTGTCGTGCGCCGAGGTGACGCTCCTCGCCTCCAAACGTGGCTATGGTCGCCGTCGTGGCACTGTATGGGTAGTAGCGCCCCCCTAGGGGTGCTCCCCGTGCCGCCATGGTCCTCGGCCACCTCTGCTTCCTCTTCTAGTCTCCAGCGAGGACCTTTGGTGAGTGCTTCCTCTCCTCTTGAGCTCACTTTGCTAGGTAATCCTATGCTAGCTGTTGGTAGTGACCATTCTGGTTACTGTCTTGTCCTGATTAAGATGATTTGTTCCATTTAGTGTTCATATCCTGTTGTGGATTAGATACTGATGAATGGGATCATGTGTTGATGGTCCCTAAGCATGCTAAATGATTGTTAGTTGTGGTTTGCTGCTTAAGATCAACTGTGGTGGTGCTAGTGGCTTATCAGATGATTCTATTGATTAATTTTGATGTGGTCAGATGATCAAGTTGCTTTAGAAGCAATACTTGGGCATCTTGTGGTTTATTGTTTCACCACTGTCATTACTTGGTTAATGACAGTGAGTGTTGTGTGATGAAATCATTGTATTAACACTTGTTGGCTTAAGATTTCATATGTAGTTTGAGATCAAATGGTTTCAAACAGTGAAGATATACATAGGGCTTTTCTTAATTATGATTCCTGTGATAACAGGAAAATGATTTGTAGTTGGTTGGTTGAATCTTTGAAGATTGCATGCTTAACCTGATTAGTGTAGAACTGTTCTTGTGACACCATCTTTGTATGGCACACAAGATTAGATTATATTTCTTGATTTGGTTTGGTGCAAGCTTAAGATGAGTTTGGCATTAAAGATAAATAGAAATGTTCCTTATGTCACCATCTTGGTGATGTGATCCTGGGCTTTGGTTGGTTTGATCTAGCTTAGCTTTGGCTGGGTTTAGCTGCTGGCTGTTGTGCTTGGTGTGCGAGAGCAATGGAATGGTGTGGGGATTGTATTTCCCACGAATGTGTTGATAGTTTTGTTTGGCTGTGCTGCTGCTGTGGTGTTGACAGCACACACCATGCAGTTTGGTGTGTGTGTTGCTTGTGTGCCTGCTGCACAGATGTGGATATGTTCAGAATTTTTGAAAGTTACTTTCATCTTTTTACTTCTACTTTGCTGGTGAAACTTTCCCCTCCTTGCTGTTATTTGACTTATGGCTTGAATTTATGAAAGATACATTCTTTCATATTGGTGAAACTTGCCCCTTTTTATAAGATTACTCAATGATGAACCTTGATCAGTGCACTTCATTGACAAGTCTGAGAGTAATACTATTTTAATCTTAACTTTCTTTATTTTTGTTTGTGTTTGTTTTGCAGGTACCAGACTTGGAATTCAAGATTTTAGTTTAGGTTTTCTTCTTTATTTATAGAATAGTCAAATGTAATATTCTTTATTCTTTTGTAATTTAGTTCTATCCTTTTGTAATCTTTATTTTATTATTGTGTAATAAATATTGTACTATTACCAATTAAAGAAATATTATTCTTTATTTATTTATTTTTGTAAAAATTGTGGATGATTTTCATAAGTTACATTTTTGTAACTTATTTATTGAATGACATTATGAAATGGAGATTCTTATTCTTAATTACTTTCTTTATATAAATTTTGAGTTGTTATTGGTTAACTCTTAATTAAACCAAATACTCAAACATCATTCAAAAATCCTTTTGACTTATAATTCAAACACTCAAGTTTTAAATTCAAATTTCATTTCCCAAAACACATAAGTCCACAAAGATCATATCAAAGTCTATAACAATCATCCTTCAGGACTATACCTAATCTCAAAGTATGAAAGAAACCTTGATCACTTTAGGTTTTTATTTGGCAAAAAATTTACCCACATTTTCACAGATGAATGCATGCAACATTTCAAATTCCTAAATGTACCCTTCGTTAGTTCCTAAATGTTGGGATGTTACAGGGTGGTAGTACCCTAGTTGCCTTGAAGCCAACTTGTAACCTCTAGCCTTCCCAATTCTCGGGACGAGATTTCTTTTAAGGGTGGTAGCCTGTCACATCCCAAAATTTTCCAAATTTTGAAATGTGAAAAACAAATAAACAAAAGAATTAATTGTTGAAATTTAGGGTGAAAATAAATTTTTTGCTTCTAAATGGAAAAATCAAAACCCTTCTTGAACAAAATTTAAATGAAAAGGGCATCCAAAAAAATTTCAATCAAGTGAAATGCATTCATTAATGAATGTATCTTGAAATTTAACATTTGGAAAAGCTAAACCAAAACCCCAAATATTAGTGAAAGAAATCACTTCCAAAGATCAAATGCATTTTATGCATGGAAAGAATCTTGAATTTAAATACTTGGGGAAATAAACCAAAACCCTAAAACCCTAATGGAAGAAAATCATTTCCAAGATCTCTCTAAGACTATGGATTTGATCCATATAAAAATTTAACAATAAACATTTATAAATGACCAGGAATGATAAATAAAAATATTATAAAACCATAGAAATTGGTTCCATTCAATTTGGAGCCATGGATAAAAGCTCATGAATTAAAGAAGTTAAAATAAAAATAATGTCTAAGACTAATGAAGCTCCTAACTAAAATCAATACCAAATCTTGAGCAAATTAATCCTAAAGGGATTTAAAAAGATAAACAAATATTAAATAAAATTATACAAATTGGAATCACTAATTTTGGGTCTATAAATAAAAAGATATGGATTTTATAAGGCAAAGAAAGAAATAAATAAATAAGGACTATTTAAAAGCCAAATTAAACCTTGGCCAAATCCATAAACAAATGAAAGTTTATTGATTAATAAAAAGAGGTAAAAGAATTATTTAAATAAAATCACATGGATTAAACCATATTAAATTTTATTTAAATAAAGACAAATTGCCTAAACTAAATAATAAATCCCAAGAAAATTATTTAGAAGACAATTCAAAACTTGAATTAAATCCATAAGCAAATGGAATAAAGATAATCCAAAATAAAGGGATAAATATTATTCAACTAAAATTATATGGACTTTAACTAAATTCAATTATATTTGAATAAATAAAAAATCCCTAATATAAATGATTAATTAAATCATGGGAAAAATAATTGAAAATAGCCAAAGTGGATTAAAAGTTATCTAATTAACTTAAAAAGAATAAAAGAATAATTAAATAGAATTATATGGTTTGGAACCATATTCAAATTCATTTAAATAAAGACAAAGGCCTCATTTAATTAAATATTAAATCATGGTAAAATATTTGAAATAATTGAAAGTGAATTATTTAAACACACTAATGAATAAACAAAACCTACTGAAAAGGAATTCAAATAGAAGTTTAAATCATTTGAATAAAATAATGTGAATTGGAAACATATTTAAATCCTATTTAAATAAAGCCAAATGTTTAATTAAATAATAAACCATAAGGGGATATATGAAATATTTTAAAAATGGACTTTTAAACACTTTGATAAACAGTTTAAAAACCTACTGAACTTGAATAAATAAAAAATCCCTAATATAAATGATTAATTAAATCATGGGAAAAATAATTGAAAATAGCCAAAGTGGATTAAAAGTTATCTAATTAACTTAAAAAGAATAAAAGAATAATTAAATATAATTATATGGTTTGGAACCATATTCAAATTCATTTAAATAAAGACAAAGGCCTCATTTAATTAAATATTAAATCATGATAAAATATTTGAAATAATTCAAAGTGAATTATTTAAACACACCAATGAATAAATAAAACCTACTGAAAAGGAATTCAAATAGAAGTTTAAATCATTTGAATAAAAAAATGTGAATTGGAAACATATTTAAATCCTATTTAAATAAAGCCAAATGTTTAATTAAATAATAAACCATAAGGGGATATATGAAATATTTTAAAAATGGACTTTTAAACACTTTGATAAACAGTTTAAAAACCTACTGAAAGTTTAGAAAAAGTTTGGCAAAACTTGAATTCAAATTGAAATTTAATCAAAGGTTTAAAAATCAAAACAGAAAATAGAAAAGGAAAAAACAAAAAGAATCAAAAAAAATGAAACAGACTCGACCCAACTAAAGCCTACCTAGCTTCCAGCCCAACTAGGCCCATTACCAGCCCACCCGGGGAAACCTCCCTCTCTCGGCCATTCTTTTCTCACCCGCGGACATACCCCCCTCACCAACTGACCTAGTGACCCCATTGACCACGTCAGCGTCGTCTTCCTCGCGGTGACCATGCTCCCTCTTTCCTCCTCGCCGTTACTGGGCGTGGTTAAACCTCGTAAATACGCGTTGATGCCGCGACCATTACTCCCCGTGACAACGCACATTAAATCGCCTCGCCCTCCTCCTCATTTCCCCTTAGATCCCACGCCATGAACGCCACCAGGCTGCCTTAATTGCTCGCTGCAACTTCACTGCCTCCAGCGAACCTCATCACCGATTCCAGTGACGCCCAACCTCCCCACTACCCCTGGATTCCTCGAGCCTGCTCCCCATCCTCTCACGCACTTGCCAGTAGCTCCAGCTTGCCCGCGCGTGCCCCATAGCATCGGCAACGACAACGACATAGCGTCGTCACGGTCTGCTACAACTCCGGCGACCCCTACTGGTAGTTTCTGACCGTGCCTTCCCCTCTCTTTGACACACGCATACTCTCCTTTCCGGTGCGCGTATGACGCACTCGTTGTTTTTCTTTCCTGTGCCGTGCAGCCTCGCCAACGACGACGCCGAGCTCACTCGTCTCCTGAACCAACTCTGATGAGCAATCGACGGCGAACCCGTGCGCCCCTCGACCAACGTAGAGCACTTTGAGCATAAGAATGTCGCTACAAGTCTGGTAATCCCCTCCCTTCTCTCCTTTGCTTTCTGGTTGCACCGGACCGCCATAGCCCGAGCGCCTCCGCCGCTTAACATCGTCAACGCCGCCCATCTATGGTTGACGTGCTGTGAGTCGTTGGATGTTGATCCAGTGGATGTGATAGATCATTTAATCGAAAGGGTATGAATAGATCAGAGCCAAGCGATTTAAGTTAGATCCAATGCACCGCGTCGCTTGATCCGTGCGAACCGTTATTGTCAACACCCGGATTTTTAATCCTAGATGATTGTTATGCCATACATCGCAATCCTAGGATTACCATTTTTGCGAGACATAACAGAATTGGATACCACAGTACATCATCCATTACAAACCATACATGAGGTCTTACACAAATAAGGATCTCATGATCCAGTTCTTAATACAATTCAAGCAGCGGAAAGACGTAATAATAACGGTAGCGTAGGCGAAGCTCCATCTTCGGGGTCACGGGCAATGCTGACGATGGGAGATGATCCTAGTTGTCGTAACCTTCCTGGGGTCCATCCTCCAGGTACTCCTCTTCATAGTATGGCCACGGGAATAGCCAGGGACAAAGCCATGAGTACTCTTTAAGTACTCGCAAACTAATACTAACAAGTGAAGGGGGTTTTTGTAATAGGACACTAAGCTCTAGGGTTGTTTTGCAAAAAGCCAGATTTACCTCTACTAAGTTTAGAAGCAAAGAATGCTAGTTGAAGTTTTATAACACCTAAGTGGAAACCTGTATCTCATATCACAACTCTGTTGTGGTCATGTCAAAGTCTCAATTCATTTCATAAGTCATTTTGAAAACATCTGACGGGGGAACAGTATGGCTACTAATCGTCCATAATCATGACGCGGCTATTCGAATAGTTTGACACTCTACAGAGATTATACACTTTTAACACAACATTCGATACATCCGTCAGGAACAAATCCTGAATTCACCATACTCAGTATGCGGATAATCAATCCTAACCTTTCAATTACACGCCCTATTATAAGCACCTCTCCTGTGAGTTTGGCCTCCCAACCATGACCAACTGTCATCTTGGGTACTGCACAGGTGGACAATCTTCACAAGTTAGCCTCAGCTCAAACCTTGGTCGTGAGGGAACTAATACTAAGGTATATAAGTTTCATGTCAAGCCCTACCCAATTTTCGGGTATTGTGGTTGTACGAAAAAATTGGAATGGAATCGCATCAAGACAACCATCAGTTTTATAAAGGGCTAAGGCTCATGCCTCAACATTTTCATCACCATAAATCCTCTGGTGTTCGGAAACACATGTCCAAAACATCTCCATAGAATGATCCATCATTCCAAGGTTTCATAACCATTTTTCCACCAAGTATTCCCATCTAAGTTGATCAAGTTTGATGCTTAGCACTAGCATCTACAAATGGGGGTAAGTACTAATGAGGGGTGGTAAACTAGTGGAATTTAACTAATTTCATTCTCATGCCTTAGGATGACATAAAGATTATCTAGCTTAGGCCAAGTTTTATGCTCTTCATGCAACCTTCAATTATCTTTCTAGTATCTACAATTCACTTAAGTAAACTCTAAGTAATAGCTTTGATAAAGAAATAAAGTATAAAGCTTGCAAATAAAACTAGGATTCGGTATCATCAAATGTATCTAACCAAGCATGCTTAGTGCATTGCATAGGTTATTTAACTCTCATAATTGCAAGTGTTAGCTTGCACATTCAACTAGTAGTATTAGGCTTTCTAAGTTAATAGCTTGCAAGTATTGGCTTGCCTTGTGTAGAGAAGTGGTTGAAGTTCTCCTCGGCTTCTTCTTCCTAGTATCCTCCTTCCTCCTCGTATCCTTGGTCGGTACTAGCGTCTATGAATAAATACGAGGTACACAATCACCAAACAATACTTAACTACTTTCAATCATCACACAAAAGGCTCCTATAGATGATCTAGCATCATCACTAACATTACAAGATTAAAGCTTGGTTTAATTTCTTTTATTTTTAGAAAAGTAATTTCGTCTACTCATTGAAAAACTACTTAAGATTTAATATTCTCCAAACCAAACATGGGATCATGTTGACACATGTCATCACCACATATTTTAGTCCATGGGAATGTGATTTAAAGTGGTGTTACAATTTAATAAGGTTTAACCTTTTATTTTAATTAAATAAAGTGACTAGAAATGCCTATGTGGCATTCTTTTATTACTTGAACATTATTTCTGTAAGTAAACCCAAATGTTTTTATATATTCTGAAAGGTATGATCAAATGGTATTTTTGAGAGTTGGAATCAACTCAAAAGCTTTTATGGTTTAAATTTTAAAAAGTTTGAATGCAGAAAAGGTTCTGCCTTGTTATTTTTACCAAGGGTGATCTACATATCCAAATGATTTAAATCCAATGGGCTTGGATTCAGCATTTCAAGACCTTTCTAACAAAATTGGTTTCATTCAATTTGGTTTACTGAATCGAGCTGGGTTGTTTTGTGAAACTAGGTACAGAACTGTGTTTGAATTAAAATGGAAAAAGTTAAATTCAAATGGAACTACAACCTTGCTGGAAACGACATCGGGTCGGGTTCGCTAAGCACAGCACTTACACGGGTTGGTTAAGTTGCTGTCCCCACGCGTTAGTGAGACGAGGGGGTAAGCGGGCACGGGCAATGTGAGTCGGGGATCTTGTTCTAATATAACTCTGGTTCATCGTCCACGCCGCAAGACCGCAAGATGTAACCCTAACGCGTAGGTGGGGGTCGTCGGGGCTCACCGGCTCAAAGTAGGGTTGGCGAGAGGCGGCTAACGACGTGGTCGACGGCGAACCTCCTGGTACCGCAGCTTCTCACCGGGTGGACGAATTGACGGCTCCTTCTTCTCCAAGAAGCGGGCTCGCCAAATTCCGCGAGGCCGCTTGCTTCGGGACTAAGGCGGGGTGGTTTTGGGTGAGAGGGGAGTGGAATGGTGTGAATAAATCGAGTGGGTGGCCTCTATTTATAGTGGCGAGAGGGGACCGACGGGCGCAAGGTGAGCTCGTGCTGGTCGACGGCACGGAGGGCTATCGGCATGGGCGACGGTAGGAGGCGGTGCTGTGCTCCCTGGTGAAGCTCAACGGCGTGGTGGCGAGGCATGGGGCGGTGCGGATTGGTCGGAACATGGTGGTGCTCTACGCGTGCCCGACGGAAGTTTTTATGGCGCACAACGCGCGTGGTCCGCGTGGCGGCGAACGAGCATGTCTGCAGGGTTGCTGGGACGGTGGTGATCACGTATGCACGCGGTGAGGGCGGCGCGCGGTCTGTGGGCGTCTGTCGAGCGTGGCGCACGGGTGCGCTCTCGGCATGGTTGCAGAGAGGCTTGGCATGGTCTGTGCGTGTGGTCCAGGGGCTGGCAAGGTTCGAGCGCTGGACAAGGAGTGGTGGTGGGGTGTTAGCTTGCTCCCAGACATGTTGGCTAGGCTTGGTGCTTCTCCTAGATTTGCTGTCCACACTGGGGTGACATGGTGAGGCTCGGCTGTTCACCATTGATGACATTGCCAAGCTTACAGTGGGGCAAGTGCTTAGTTAAGTTTGCTAGATGATCTACTGAGGTTGCTATGAGCTAGAGAGGGAACCAGTTAGGCCCAAATCACTGCTCACAATAGTGTTTGGATTTTTTTTATTTGAATCAGCAAGGTGTTTGATGAAATGGCCGCATGAATTCAAGTTTTGAATTTTGAAAAGATTTTTGGTGGGTGTGCTAGGTAGGTGCTGGTGAGTCTGTAGATGCTTGGGTTTTGAAAGTTGAGCTTGTTTGAGTGGTTTTTTAAAAAGTGGGATCTTCCCATATGATATAGATTCAATTTTAAACTGTCCTTTAAACTATGCATTCAAATGTTTTTGGATGATCACAAAGTGGGCCTTGATACTTTGTTATGAGTACTATCAAGGGGTGCAAAGATCCAAACAATTTTCTGTTAAGTTCTTAAAGTTTGAGACAACCAAAGTAGGCATGGGACTTAAATTGGTCAAAATGAGCATTCCCTTATTTTGTTTGTTTTGATTGATTTGTCTTTGGGAAAAGTGTGGGGATTGTTTAGATGATGTTTATTTCACCTAAGAATCCTTTTACAAGCAAAGAAACACATAAACAAGGCAATTCAAAAGAATTCAAAATGGGATGCATACACACATGAATGCTTTCATATTTTTATTTAGAAAAGTTTTTGTTAACCCTAATTTTGATGAATAGAGTTTGACGATTCTAGTTTAATATTTTTGGGATGTTACAAACCTTCCCCCCTTAAACAAAATCTTGTCCCGAGATTTGAAAAAAGGACGAAAAGATTACCTAGGATTTGAAGAGATCGGGAAACTCCGTCCTGATGTGATCTTCGCGCTCCCAGGTAGCTTCCTCTTCTGTGTGGTTGCTCCACTGAATCTTGAGAAACTTGATGCTTCGGGTTCTGGTGGTTCAGAAAGCTTCTTCCAAAATACGGATGGGTACTTTGGGATAGGTCAGGTCATCATTGATCTCTATGGTCCGGTGATCAATATTCTTGCACACTTCCGTCTTCTCCGGGACTTCGAGACACTTGCGAAGTAATGAGATATGGAACACATTGTGCACGGCTGACATCTCTTCGGGTAGTTCCAATTGATATGACACTTCTCCTCGATGGTTTAGAATTTTGAAAGGTCCGATATATCTGGGGGCTAACTTTCCTTTGAGTTGGAAACGCTGCATTCTCTTCAATGGTGACACTTTCAGATATACAAAATCTCCTATGTTGAAGGCGAGGTCTCGACGTCTCTTGTCGGCGTAACTCTTCTGTCTGTACTGGGCTGTCTTGAGGTGCTCATGAATCTTGTGAACCTTCTCTTCTGCTTCTCGCAGGATATCGGGTCCAAAAATCTGACTCTCTCCTACTTCCGACCAGTTCAAAGGGGTGCGACACTTCCTTCCGTACATGAATTCAAATGGGGCCATTTGCAAACTATCTTGATAACTGTTGTTGTACAAAAATTCTGCAAACGGCAGACAGTCTTCCCACTTAGATCCATATTCTAACACACATGCTCTCAGCACATCTTCGAGTATTTGATTTACTCGCTCCGTTTGTCCATCGGTCTGAGGGTGATACGCGGTGCTGAAATCTAGGCGGGTTCCTAAACCTTCTTGAACTTTCTTCCAAAATCTCGAGGTAAACTGAGTTCCTCGATCCGATACAATGTTCTTGGGGACTCCATGCAAACTGACGATTCTAGCGATGTATAACTCCGCTAGCTTCAAATCTGATATGTGGTCTTGACGGGTAAGAAATGGGCGACTTTGGACAATCTGTCCACTATGACCCAGATAGAGTCATTTCCCCTACTAGAAGTGGGCAATCCGGTGATAAAGTCCATTCCAACGGAATCCCATTTCCATTCCGGAATCTGCAATGGTTGCAACAATCCATCAGGTCTTTGATGTCCGTCCTTGACTCGCTGACATATATCACACTTGGCGATATAGCTTCCAATTTCTCTCTTCATCTTATGGCACCAAAATTGCTCTTTCAAATCTTGATACATCTTAGTTCCTCCGGGGTGGATAGAATAGAGAGTATCATGAGCTTCCTTGAGAATAACTTCTTTCAACTCAGAATCTGCTGGTACACAAAGGCGTCCTTTGTACCACAGAACTCCTTCGTCTTCGGTGAATCCGGGTACTTTGCTGCATCTGATACGACGCTTATTCACGATACTAGCATTTCCTTTCTGTGCCTCTTTGATCTGGCTGATCAAAGTGGGTTGAAGTTCTATGCTAGCCAAAAATCCTCCACTTACCAATTCCATTCGAAAATCTTCCATCTCTTTGTGCAAACTTGGTTGCTCCTTCAAAATCATGGAGTTCAAGCGGCACGGCAATCTGCTAAGGGCATCTGCTACCACGCTATTTTACTGTGGTGATAGTGAATGTCCAGATCGTAATCCTTGATTAGCTCAATCCATCTTCTCTGTCTCATATTCAGCTCCTTCTGAGTGAATATATACTTCAGGCTCTTGTGATCCGAATAAATATCACAATGATTTCCCATCAGATAATGCCTCCATGTCTTCAGGACTAGAACTACGGCTGCGAGTTCGAGGTCATGGGTCGGTTAATTTTGCTCATGTTGTTTCAGTTGTCGAGATAGATAAGATATAACTTTTCCTTCTTGCATTAGCACACATCTGAGACCGATCTTGGATGCGTCACAATACACGTCGAAGGGCTTCGTGATATCCGGCATGATTAAGATTGGGGCTGAAATCAATCTCTTCTTGAGTTCTTGAAAACTCGCTTCACATTTGTCGGTCCATTCAAACTTCTTGTCCTTCTTTAGCAAATGGGTCATGGGTCTGGCGATACTCGAGAATCCTTCTACGAACTTGCGGTAGTATCCCGCCAATTTGAGAAATGCACAAACTTGGGGTTTGAGTGGTTGGGGCTTGCCAATCTTCGACATCTTTCACTTTTGCAGGATCAACGGCAATTCCTCCGGCTGATACAATGTGGCCGAGGAATCCTACCTCCTGTAACCAGAATTCACATTTGCTAAACTTGGCATAAAGCTGATGCTCTCTAAGGGTTCCAAGAATGGTCCTTAGGTGTAGCTCATGTTCTTCTTCCGATTTGGAATAAATCAGAATGTCATCGATGAAAACAACGAAAAACTTATCCAGGAAGTCCATAAAAATCTTATTCATGAGATTCATGAAATAAGCGGGGGCATTGGTTAATCCAAAAGACATGACGGTATACTCGTATAATCCATATCTGGTGGTAAAGGCAGTCTTTGGAATGTCCTCTGCACGAATTTTGAGTTGATGATAGCCAGTCCTAAGATCAATCTTAGAAAACACTTTGGCACCGATCAACTGATCAAACAAATCTTCTATCTTGGGCAAGGGGTACTTGTTTTTGATGGTGACATCATTCAACTTCCGATAATCCGTACACAAACGGTTACCTCCATCCTTCTTGTCCACAATTAAGACAGGTGATCTCCATGGTGACGCACTTGGTTGAATCAATCCAATTTCCAACATGGCATCCAGTTGCTTCTTCAGTTCTACTAGTTCAGACGGGTTCATACTATATGGTCTCTGGGCTATGGGTCCTGTTCCGGGGATTAGTTCGATGATAAACTCGATATCCCAATCTAGGGGCATACCGGGCAAAACATCTGGAAATACATCGGGGTATTCACAGACTATCCGGACTTGGTAAATGGTAGGTTGGGGTATACTCTTGTTGCACTTGAATTGACGAGGTAAGGTTTCAGATACATGCTCGACTGATATTCCAGCTGTACTGGTCATGGTGATGGCTTTCTTGGCACAGTCAATCAATCCTTTATGTTTGGACATCCAATCCATTCCTAGTACTACTTCCAAACCTTTAGTTCCAAGTACTATCAGATTAGCATAAAAATCTATGCCATGGATTCGGATAGGGACGGCTTTGCAAATTTGCCTAGCCTTGGTGGTTGAACCGGGAATTTGGACGATCATAACATGCTTCAGTTTTGTTGGTTGAATCTTACTAGTGCAGGAAAATTCTTCGGTGACAAATGAATGCAATGCACCAGAATCAAACAACACTCTTGCAAGTACTGAATTAACAGAAAACATACCCAGCACAACGTCTAGCGCTTCCTGAGCTTCTTTAGCATGCATGAGAAAAAGACGGCCGTTGCGGTTGAGTGAATTCCCTACGGCAAACCTTCTTCCTGGCTGAACACGACGCTGCTACTGAGCTGGGGCATTTGCATTAGGGGCTGCAGCATTCTTCTTGTTGGGGCACTCGTTGGAGTAGTGACCCTTATTTCCACAGTCATAACAAGTCACTTGCGACTTGTCCTTTGATGCAACAGGCACAACATTGCTTGCAGTCCTCAGGGCAGTGTTGGTGTTGGTGGTAGCATTGTTTTTGTTGAACTTGGGTGGGGTATGGTTGATTGTTAGAGTTGCCGGGGTTGTTGTGATTTCCTCCGGGCCTAGGGTTTCCATGGTTGGGATAGGTCGGACGGTTCATCGGGGGTCTGTTGGTTCTCGGGGAAAATCCTGGAGATGGGTTAGGGCGATACTTTGGGGTCTGATGGGTTCCTGGTTGATGCATCATGCGACGCTTGCGGTTCTCATTGGCTTGGTTGATCTTTCCTTCCATCTGGATGGCAGAGTCGACAAGGGCTTCAATATCAGCAAAGGGATATTGATTAACACAATCGCATCTCATCGTGCACCATTCAGAATCTTTCTTTCTTCGTGTCGATCTCATCCGGGGCATACCTAGCTAATGACAAGAATTTGTCACGGTATTCCACTACGGTCATCCTTCCTTGCTTCAGTTCTCTGAACTCGTCTCTCATTCTCTTGATCAAACCTGGTGGCACATGGGTTCTGCTGAACTTGACTTTGAATTCCTCCCAGGTCATCATTTGTCCTCCGGTCATTGCACGAACACTGTTCCACCATGCTCTGGCATATCCAGCTAGATAGTGGGTGGCGAACAGAACTTTCTCGTTGGCTTCCACTCTAGCGACTTCTAGGTTGTTTTCCATGGTTTGCAGCCAATCGTCGGCATCTAGGGGCTCTTCTGACTTAGTGAAAACAGGTGGGTTGGTGTTCTGGAAATTCTTGAGCTTAGATCCATGGTTGTCCTTATTTCCGTGGCCTTGATTGTTGTGGGCTAGCTGAGCTATCTGTTGAAGGGTGGCTAGGTTGGCTTGACGTTCCGCTCTTTCAGCTTCGCGGTCAGAAACCAACATTTGCAGGATCTGCAACATCGGGTCCAGGGATGAACCACTTCCTCCGCGTGGCATCTGAAGATTGAGATAGATCATGAGAAAAGAGGGAAATTTCTAAGGTTTTGGGCTTTGAAAATGTTTTAAAGTTTGACTCATATTTTCTAACAACTTGCTTTTCATTCATTCATTCATAGCACACGATACAAACACACACCACAACAAGGTAAACAGATGGTTTTAGGAACCATTCTGGAAACTACGATACAGTGGGACCGAATACTACTCACTACGCTAGTGCTCAAGTGCTAGTACTCCTCGGAGTCGGTGTAGTCGTCATCCTCATCATCATCGTCGTCATTGATGAAGGCGAAATCCTCCTCATCGGTGAAGAAATCCATAGCCTGATCTTCCAGAAAATCATCATCATCACTGAGATAGGAGTAGGGGTCTCCACGAAGATCCTCTCCGGCATTCTCCCTTTCCTCCAACTGCATGTCTCTCTCGTGGATGGTCTCCTCCAAAGACGAGATATGGTGGCGAAGACGGGCAATGATGCGCTCCTTCTTGTCGAGATGACGGCGGCAAGACTTGCCATCCTTTGCTAACATGGCGATGGTCTGATCCTTCGTCTTGATAATGGCGGACTTTTGGTTGGAGTAGTCACGACAATTGTCCAACTCCTGCTGACGATCGTACATCATGAAGCTAAGGTGGTCCAATTGGGTCTTCAGCTCGTGGTGGTATGGGGCTTCCAGTGGTTGTCCATTAGCATCACGCCTTGGACAAAACTCAAAGCGGGTACCCTTGATCTGGTTGATACTCTACCCACACAGACGGGCGAGAGCTTCCTGCATAGCCCTGGCAAGTCCATCGAGCCAGTTGTTCTTTCTTAAGGTAAACTGAATACCCTCAGCAGTGGGAGGTTCAATCTTTCCTCGGAGACTTGCCACAATTAGGCACTGCAGATCTTCTCCTCCTTGATCATTGAGCTGAGCTCAAGAACTCAAAAGTGATGCTCTAGAAGTTCCGAAAGCTGGTCCAAATCCCTCTCAAAGATAAGGTCTCCTCCATTTCCCAACTGATAAAACTTGATGTACTTCACGTCCATCTAAAAGAATATAAGATGAGTAAGTTAGTAGAGTGATCAAGTGTGTCAAATTTTATGTATTTTGCAAGAGTTTTTGAGGAACATGAATTTTCATGAAAGAATCAAAGTGATAAGAATGGGAATAAGTTTTTGTAAATATTTGCTTTCTTTGGTTTTGAAACTAAGTTTTTGATTCTAAACGTCCAGTCTAACTAGGGTCTCCTATGGTCAGGATGGCTCTGATACCAACTTGTCAACACCCGGATTTTAAATCCCAGATGTCTGTTATGCCATACATCACAATCTCGGGATTACCATTTTTGCGAGACATAACAGAATTGGATACCACATTACATCATCCATTACAAACCATACATGAGGTCTTACACAAATAAGTATCTCATGATCCAGTTCTTAATACAATTCAAGCAGCGGAAATACGTAATAATAACGGTAGCGTAGGCGAAGCTCCATCTTCGGGGTCATAGGCAATGCTGACGATGGGAGATGATCCTAGTTGTCGTAACCTTCCTAGGGTCCATCCTCTAGGTACTCTTCTTCACAGTCTGGCCACGGGAATAGCCAGGGACAAAGCCATGAGTACTCTTTAAGTACTCGCAAACTAATACTAACAAGTGAAGGGGGGTTTTGTAATAGGACACTAAGCTCTAGGGTTGTTTTGCAAAAAGCCAGATTTACCTCTACTAAGTTCAGAAGCAAAGAATGCTAGTTGATGTTTTATAACACCTAAGTGGAAACCTGTATCTCATATCACAACTCTGTTGTGGTCAAGTCAAAGTCTCAATTCGTTTCATAAGTCATTTTGAAAACATCTGACGGGGGAACAGTATGGCCACTCCAACTGTCCATAACCACGGACGCGGCTATTCGAATAGTTTGACACTCTACAGATATTGTACACTTTCACCACAACATTCGATACATCCGTCAGGAACAAATCCTGAATTCACCATACTCAGTATGCGGATAATCAATCCTAACCTTTCAATTACACGCCCTAGTATAAGCACCTCTCCTGTGAGTTTGGCCTCCCAAGCATGACCAACTGTCATCTTGGGTACTGCACAGGTGGACAATCTTCACAAGGTAGCCTCAGCTCAGACCTTGGCCATGAGGGAACTAATACTAAGGTATATAAGTTTCATGTCAAGCCCTACCCAATTTTCGGGTATTGTGGTTATACGGAAAAATTGGAATGGAATCGCATCCAGACAACCATCAGTTTTATAAAGGTCTAAGGCTCATGCCTCAACATTTTCATCACCATAAATCCTCTGGTGTTCGGAAACACATGTCCAAAACATCTCCATAGAATGATCCATCATTCCAAGGTTTCATAACCATTTTTCCACCAAGTATTCCCATCTAAGTTGATCAAGTTTTATGCTAAGCACTAGCATCTACAAGTGGGGGTAAGTACTAATGAGGGGTGGTAAACTAGTGGAATTTAACTAATTTCAATCTCATGCCTTAGGATGACATAAAGATTATCTAGCTTAGGCCAAGTTTTATGCTCTTTATGCAACCTTCAATTATCTTTCTAGTATCTACAATTCACTTAAGTAAACTCTAAGTAATAGCTTTGATAAAGAAATAAAGTATAAAGCTTGCAAGTAAAACTAGGATTCGGTATCATCAAATGTATCTAACCAAGCATGCTTAGTGCATTGCATAGGTTATTTAGCTCTCATAATTGCAAGTGTTAGCTTGCACATTCAACTAGTAGTATTAGGCTTGCTAAGTTAATAGCTTGCAAGTATTGGCTTGCCTTGTGTAGAGCAGTGGTTGAAGTTCTCCTCGGCTTCTTCTTCGTAGTATCCTCCTTCCTCCTCGTATCCTTGGTCGGTACTAGCGTCTATGAATAAATACGAGGTACACAATCACCAAAAAATACTTAACTACTTTCAATCATCACACAAAAGGGTCCTATAGATGATCTAGCATCATCACTAACATTACAAGATTAAAGCTTGGTTTAATTTCTTTTATTTTTAGAAAAGTAATTTCTACTCATTGAAAAACTACTTAAGATTTAATATTCTCCAAAGCAAACATGGGATCATGTTGACACATGTGATCACCACATATTTTAGTCCATGGGAATGTGATTTAAAGTGGTGTGACAATTTAATAAGGTTTAACCTTTTATTTTAATTAAATAAAGTGACTAGAAATGCCTATGTGGCATTCTTTTATTACTTGAACATTATTTCTATAACTAAACCCAAATGTTTTTATATATTCTGAAAGGTATGATCAAATGTGATTTTTGAGAGTTGGAATCAACTCAAAATCTTTTATGGTTGTCTGCGGGGTTGCTGGGACGGTGGTGATCACGTATGCAGGGCTGCCTGGGCGTCGAGTGTGGCGCACGGGGCGTGCTCTCGACATGGTTGCAGAGAGGGTTGGCATGGTCTGTGCATGTGGTCCAGGGGCTGGCAAGGTTCGAGCGCTGGACAGGGAGTGGCGGTGGGGTGTTAGCTTGCTACCAGACATGTTGGCTAGGCTTGGTGCTTCTCCTAGCTTGTTGTCCACACTAGGGTGACATGGTGAGGCTCGGCTGTTCACCATTGATGACATTGCCAAGCTTACAGTGGGGCTAGTGCTTAGTTACATTTGCTAGATGATCTACTAAGGTTGTTGTGAGCTAGAGAGGGAACCAGTTAGGCCCAAATCACTGCTCACAATAGTGTTTGGATTTTGATTGATTTGAATCAGCAAGGTGTTTGATGAAATGGCCGCATGAATTCAAGTTTTGAATTTTGAAAAGATTTTTGGTGGGTGTTCTAGGTAGGTGCTGGTGAGTCTGTAGATGCTTGGGTTTTGAAAGTTGAGCTTGTTTGAGTGGTTTTTGAAAAAGTGGGATCTTCCCATATGATATAGATTCAATTTTAAACTGTCCTTTAAACTATGCATTCAAATGTTTTTGGATGATCACAAAGTGGGCCTTGATACTTTGTTATGAGTACTATCAAGGGGTGCAAAGATCCAAACAAGTTTCTGTTAAGTTCTGAAAGTTTGAGATAGCCAAAATAGGCATGGGAGTTAAATTGGTCAAAATGACCATTCCCTTATTTTGTTTGTTTTGATTTATTTGTCTTTGGGAAAAGTGTGGGGATTGTTTAGATGATGTTTATTTCACCTAAGAATCCTTTTACAAGCAAAGAAACACATAAACAAGGCAATTCAAAAGAATTCAAAATGGGATGCATACACACATGAATGCTTTCATATTTTTATTTAGAAAAGTTTTTGTTAACCCTAATTTTGATGAATAGAGTTTGATGATTCTAGTTTAATGTTTTTGGGATGTTACAGTTATCAACCAGTTAGATCACGCCACGTGGCCAGTCATTTGTTTTAAAAACAGAAACTTTTCTATTAGATGAATGATTTTGTAAAATTCATAACTATTGTTCTGCTTGGCCAAATTTTGCACATTTTATATCAATGGATTCACAAAAATGCAAAATTTGCAACCATGCCCTTAATTTAGTATTTTGCTTCCGGAAAATTGAGTGTTTTTGCAGAAACATTTCTAGGCCTATTTTGGTTATAAAATTTATTCTAAAAATGTTTTTAGGGTAAAATCTTTTGCAAATGGTTGTTTTGAACCTACTGACCATAAGAACCAACTTTTGGACTTAAAAGTATAATTTGTGACACTAAGGAACTATTCCTTGAATAAAATCATTTCTAGTAAAACAAAAATTGTTGATTATGTTTTAAAAATAATTTTTGAGTAAAATATTTTGCAAATGGTTTGATTTAAACTCTCTGACCCTAAACACTAAGTTTTGGATTTAAGAATGTATTTGATTAACCCTAGAACATTATTACTTTGATTAAAGGCATTTCTAGTAAAATAAAATGTTGCTTTGTTTTAAAAATGATTTTGGGGTGAAACCTCTTATAAATGCATTTGCTTTAAACAATTTGATTCTAACCACTAACATTGTGTTTAAAAACATATTTGGCTAACACTAGAAATTATTACTTTGATTAAAATCATTTCTAGCAAAGCAAAGATGATTTAAATGGACTAATTTCACTAACTTGATTTTAAATGGTTTTGCCACTTTTATAAATGACCAATAGGTGTTTTAAAAATGTTTATAGCCTATTAGAAACCACCTTTCCAAATAAAAAAAATATTTTGCATGCTTGCATGCATTGCTTTGTTTTTATTATTTTATGTGATGAATTGTTTGAATGCTAGTTTGAATATGTGCTTGCTTGCTTGATTGAATTGTAGTGAACTTTGAAGAGTGTGACAATTGCAAGATCAATGAGTGAATCTAGTTTCTCTAGCAAAAATGCAAGTGGTGCTTCATACATTTTGTCCTAATATTTTCACTATGCATTAGTGATATTTTGAGTAGGACTTGCATGGAATTTTCTAAGTATAAGCTATGCCATGGGAAATCCTATATGATGTCTTAGTAGAATTATTCTAAGTTAGGAAACTTGCCATGTTACCATGCTTAGCTTAGCTAGTAGAAAACAAGGGTGGATTATATTCATGCTATGAAATATTTCTAAGTCTATGACTTGTGTTTTGTCTAATAAAACAACTATGTGAATGAATCACCTAGGTGGAATGGAAAGAATGGATTGTGTTGAGTGGTTACACAGGGCCCATATTTATGGCCTACCCTAGTGTATCTCACTCTTGGAAAGCCACCCAGGAACAAAGAGATTTGAGATGTCAAATGTTGAGAAGCTTCAAGTGCAGCCACATGGCATTATGGGCTCTGCCAGGATCATATAGGTTACAATAACTTAGCCAGATGGACAGAAGGTGGTAGGGGGTGATAGTTTTGGAACTCGTCCATTTGGTCTAAGGGAAGGCTTCTGAAAGATCTTGTCTCGATGCATGTCGAGTCTTGTGGGGAAAGTGCACCACCTCTCGAGAGAGTAAAATCTAAGTACTTACTTGTGTCCCCGGCAATGGAAAAATTGAGCATCAAGACATGGAAGCTATCAAGGATCTCCTCATCCCAATTTCTAAGTTAAATACTTGTAAGTTAAAAACTTATATAGCTCATATTGATATGGAGAATCTAACATCTACATGAATATATGGCTAAGTGGAGTTTTGGCTGGCCTTTGCATAAAATAGGTTTTCCCTATCCTTTGTAAAATAGTTTTTCTCTTTGTCAAAACACTTCATCAAACATGGCACTCTGGATACACACCAGGTGCTACCCTTGTTCACCCAACAAGTTTTAACTTAGAGAAATTATAATGATGAGATCTTTGATTCCGCTTCATTGTCTTGATGCTCAAAATTGTCCATAACCGGGGACACTGCTAAGTACTTAGTTTTACTCTCTCAAGAGGTGGTGCACTTTCCCCACAAGACTCGACATGTATCGATACGAAACTTTTTAGGAACAATCCCTCAGACCACTATGGACACATTCCATCCTATCAACACTACAACCAACTGTCCATCTGGCTGAGTTCTTGCAACTTAGTTGGTCAAGGCAGAGCCCATATGCCATGTGGCTGCACTGGAAGCTTTCATGACAAGAATGTCTCCAATCTCTTTGTTCCTGGTTGGCCATCCACAAGTGATATACACAGTGTAAACCATAGACATGGGCCCTGAGTAACCACTCAACGAAAATACATACAAGACCCATTTCCACCTAGGTGTTTCATTAACATCAGTTGTTTCCATTAGTCCAAAAACAATACTTGTATTTCATAAGACATCATATCGTGATTTCCACCCACAAATCTATATAGCAAGACTAAGCATTCTAAACTTACAATGTATCCTATCTTTAGGAAATACTACCAAGGTAGATACTATAGGTTTAGCATTGCATAGTAATATACAAAATAATCCTATCATGCACACTACAACAATATCACTAATGCAATATTGAAAAGATAAGACTTTTGATGACCAAAGTATCACTTGCCTTTGTAGTAGAATATTTAGCTACTCTTCTTGATCTTGCAATTTTCACACTCCTCAAAGTTCACTGCAACAATACAAACAAGCAAAAAGCACACACTTAAAACTACCACACAAAATAAAATAAAAAACATGAAAACAAAGAAATGCATGCAAGCATGCAAAAGGTTAATTTATTTAAAAAGTTGTTCCTAGCAAGGTTCTAAACATTACAACCACCTACTGGTCTTTTTATAAAAGTGGAATTCAAATTGGAATCAAGTTAGTGCAATTTGGTTAATTAAATCATTTTTCTTTTTACTAGAAAAGCTTTTATTCAAAGGAATAATTTCTAGTGTCTACAAAACATATATATTTTTTAATTTCAAATGTTAGTTTTTATGGTCAGAGGGTTCAAAACAAAACCATTTGCAAAAGGATTCACTCAGAATATTTTTTAGAACAATTTTTATAGCCAAAATGGCCCTAAACAAGTCTCCGCCTAAAACTCAATTTTTACACAAACAAGTGTACAAACTAAGGCCACATTAGTGTATTTCATATTTTTCTAAATCCATAGACATCAAATTTTATTTTTCTGATTTGTAGATTAAAAGTTATGAATTTTGGAAGTTTTAAACATCTAATAACATTTCTGGATTTTTGTCTGAAAACCTTAGCCACGTGGTGTGTTCTGATTGGTTGGTACCGTTTCGCGCGGATCAGCTACACATGCCATTGGATTTAAGTGAATCTGAGCGGCCCAGATGGATTGATACCCCTTCGTTTAAGTGATCTATCATATCCTTTACATCTAGATCTAACGACCCTGAATGCTTTGGCCAGAGACGGGCGGCGGCGACGCCTCTGGTGGCGGTGCACCAGCGGGGCTAAGGGGCAGGGGGAGGGTGCGATGGGGTTACCGTGTTCGGGGGGACGAGGCGAGCTTGTGTAAGGTCGTAGGAGAGGCAGGGGCGCACGGGTGCGATGGTGATTCCTCGTCGGAGTTGTGGCCACCATTGGGAGCTTGTAGATGAGGACAAAGGCGAGCTCAAATCCAAGTAGCCTAGGGGCTCTCTGGATGCGGTGCTTGAGGGGAAACTGAGAGGAGGGAGAGGAGGTTTAGAGGGCAAGGTTGGGGGAGGATTTTACTTGCGCAGTTAAGCGGATTTATGCGAATTGAAATGAAGAAATAGCAAGGGGGAGAAGCGGGCTTGGTCGCTGGGTTGGGGATGACAATGGCGTGGATGTGGGGTCAAGATGTCAGCGAGGGGGGTGCGGAGAGGGGCGGTGAGAAAGAGAAGAGGGGAGCTGGTTAGGAATGGGTGAATGGTGGCTTCTTGGGATGTAATGGATTGGGCAGGTAGGCTTTCTCTCTTATTTTTTCTAATCTTTTTCCTTTTTTTTTCTCTTTTCTGTTTTATTCAAATCAATTTGATTCAAGTCCAACTTGATTCAAATCTTTCCCAAATCTTTCAGTAGGTTTTATACAAAAACCTAGTTGGTGATTTAGTCCATTTAGAGAATTTTCAAATGTTTTTCATGATTTATTAATCATTTAAAATTGAGTGTGGCATCTTGGATTTTATTTAAATAAAATTTTATATGGTTCATAAGCCCATAAATTTTATTTAAATAAACTTTTATCTTTTTATAATATTTAAATATATTTTTATTCCATTTACTTGTGGATTTAGCCATGGTTTAAATTGTCTTTGCAATAATTCTTATTTATTTATTTATTTCTTTCTTTGTCTTTATAATTCATATCTTTTTATTTATAGTTCCAAAATTGGTGATTCCAATTTGTATAATTTTATTTAATAATTATTTATCTTTTTATATCCTTTAGAATTACTTTGTTCACAAATTGGTATTGATTTTAGCTATGAGCTTTATTAGCCTTGGAATACTTTCTTTTATCTTATAAAAATCATAAGTTTTTTTATCGATGGCTCCAAATTGAGTGAAATCAATTCCCATGGTTTTCTAATATTGGTGATCATTATTGATTATTTAGGAATGTTGTTGCTAAATTTTTATATGGAACAAAGCCATAGTCTTGGAGTGAACTTGATGATGATTTCTCTTATTAGGGTTTAGGTTTTTGGTTTAACTTTTCCAAGTGCTCAATATCAAGATACATTCCTTGCATGAATGCATTTGATCTGTTTGTAAAATTTGTTTGTAACTTTCTCATTCAAATTTTGTTCAAGTAAGGTTTTGATGTTTCCATTTAGAAGCAAAAAGTTTCTTTTCCCCCTAAATTTCAGCATTTGTTTCTTTGGTTTTTTATTTTTCACATTTCAAAATTTGCAAAATTTTGGGATGTGACAGACTACCACCCTTAAAAGGAATCTTGTCCCGAAATTCGGGAAGGCTAGAAACAACAAGTTGGTTTCAAAACCACTAGGGTACTACCACCCTTAAAAGGATTTAACTAGATTGCATCTTGGTTTACTTGGTGTCTTGATGTAACTTATCTGGACAGTTGTTTTCATAGTGTCCCTTATTACCACATTTGAAACATGTGACAAGGTTTAGATCCTTTCCAAGTATGCTTGTCTTGTTCTTCTCTTTTTTTGGAAAATTTGATGCATAATGGCCTAGCTCTTTGCATTTGTGGCACATCACCTGGCTAATATCCCTCTTTATCCTTGGTATCACAATCTCTTGTTTGTTTCCTTGGCCCTTCTTCTTTTTGGGTCTCTCTATGGCTAGGAGGTCTCTTAGTTCATGTTCTTCATATTTCACCACAAATGTAGGAAACCTTTCTCGGTTCCTAGAACGATTCCTAGGATAACGTCCATGTTTCCTCTTTTGCTCACCAAAGTTGGTTACATTGTATGGAGGTGCATACTGAGATTTGACTTTGTCTTCATCATCCTTGGTAGAAGTTGTACCTTCATGGGTGTTTCCAAAGACTTGATGTATTCCATCTTTAGCTTGATGCTTCATCTGTTGAACTATAGGATAGATGTGGCATTGGACAGGGACATGATTAGTTCCTTCACATAGGAAACATGTAACTTGAGATGTGGGGAATTGTCTAGCTAGATGATTCTCATCACAATTTGGGCATTGGTCAATATGATCATTATAAGTGTGTCCTATGTCTCCACAGATTTTGCAGGCTTGAGTTCTTCCCACAATATCATCCTTGAAATCATTGTTGTCACAATCTCTTTGGGAAGGGTTGCTTCTCATGTTGATCATCTGATTCGTCATGTTTTGCAACAATTGGGATTGGGATCCCAAGAACTTTAGCATGGCTGGGTCTAACTCAATGTTGTTGTGGTTGTTGGATAAAAACTGGGTTGTCACTTGATTCAACTTAGTTTGGGTTGCTAGCAGTTGCAATATCATGTGCATCTCGAGGTTGTTGTTGTCACCATCCTTGATGTTGGAGTTGTGGTCTCTTCGAGAAGTCATCTGCTTGGGTTTGGTTGGAATTAGAATAGACAAAATATTTCTAGGGAAAGAATTCTACTCATACACAACAAATCATACAAAGCAATATGCAAGCAATAATAATCATACATTCCACTCAAACAACAAGGCTCAAGCATATCTTAGGCAAACAAAATATTATTGCCATACCACATAGGTTGGTATGATCAATAAATGATTGGCAAAACGATTTTAACTAAACACTAGTATGGTCGTCCAACTATAGGGTATCACTTGAGATCATTCAATCTTTCTTCTTAGCTATTACGTCAGGAACAAGATCATGGTTTCCTTGGAAGAAATTATTGCATCTTGGTCACAAGGTTCAAAGGTGATGTTGGTTCCTCCTAAGTTGAGTTTCCTTAGTCTCTAGGTCTTGAGTTTTATTCTTATCTTACTTGAAGTCCTTAGTGTTGTCCAAGTTGAAGTCCTTTGTGAAACTGAAGCTGAAGTCATTTGTGATGTTGAAGAACTTGCTCATGTTGAAGTCTTTGTCCATCGAGTTGTAAAAGGAAGATATATAGAAACAAAGAAAACTGTTGAGGAAAGAGTTTACAAGATTGTAAATATCTTGCACAAATGCAACTATTATTTTTCTAGGGGTTTTGTCCAATACTAGGGTTACAATCCTACAGGCAACATAGTGCCCTGATACCATCTGTAGAGTCCTAAACCCAATAAGGTACAAGTCCCTGTGTTTACAGTTCTAGTCCCTGGATCGAATAGCTAGCACCCACAGTTTAAGATGTAATATCAAGTAACAAAGGTCATATTACAACTCATAACCAGGAATAAAATAGTTCATTACAACTTACATCGATCATATGGCTATCTTATTATAGAGCAACAGATATAACTATAAAGCATGGAGTCATTCATCTTCATATGCCACAGGCAAACATGTTGGTTGTAGACTTGTAATCCCTACTCAACAAACTTCACTAACATCTATAAGTTACAGCCACAAGGGTCAATACATTTGAATTGTATTGGCAAGTGGTATCATATTCATATGGAGAATCTAACATATACATGAATATATGGCTAAGTGGAGTTTTCGCTGGCCTTTGCATAAAATAGGTTTTCCCAATCCTTTGTAAAATAGTTTTTCTCTTTTTCAAAACACTTCATCAAACATGGCACACTGGATACACACCAGGTGCTACCCTTGTTCACCCAACAAGTTTTAACTTAGAGAAATTAGAACGATGAGATCTTTGATTCTGCGTCTTTGTCTTGATGCTCAAAATTGTCCATAACCGGGACACGGCTAAGTACTTAGTTTTACTCTCAAGAGAGGTGGTGCACTTTCCCCACAAGACTCGACATGCATCGAGAAGAGACTTTTCAGAAACAATCCCTCAGACCACTATGGACGCGTTCCATCCTATCAACACTACCACCATCTATCCATATGGCTGAGTTCTTGCAACTTACTAGGTCAAGGTAGAGCCCATATGCCATGTGGCTGCACTAGAAGCTTTCACGACAAGAATGTCTCCAATCTCTTTGTTCCTAGGTGGCCATCCACACGTGAGATACACAGGGTAAACCATATACATGGGCCATGAGTAACCACTCAACAAAAATACATACAAGACCCATTTCCACCTAGGTGTTTCATTAACATCAGTTGTTTTCACTAGTCCAAAAACAATACTTGTATTTTCGTAAGACATCATATCATGATTTCCACACATAAATCTATATATCTAAACTAAGCATTCTAAACTTACAATGTCTCCTATCTTTAGGAAATACTACCAAGGTAGATACTATAGGTTTAGCATAGCATAGTAATATACAAAATAATCCTATCATGCACACTACAAAAATATCACTAATGCAATATTGAAAAGATAGGACTTCTGATGACCAAAGTATCACTTGCCTTTGTAGTAGAATATTTAACTACTCTTCTTGATCTTGCAATTGCCACACTCCTCAAAGTTAACTACAACAATTCAAACAAGCAAAAAGCACACACTTAAAACTACCACACAAAATAACAAAACAAAAAATGAAAACAAAGAAATGCATGCAAAAGGTTATTTTATTGAAAAAGTTGTTCCTAACAAGGTTCTAAACATTACAAACACCTACTGGTCATTTTATAAAAGTGGAATTCCAATTGGAATCAAGTTAGTGCAATTTGGTTAATTAAATCATTTTTTCTTTTTACTAGAAAAGCTTTTATTCAAAGGAATAATTTCTAGTGTCTATAAAAATATACATATTTTTTAATTTAAAATGTTAGTTTTTATGGTCAGAGGGTTCAAAACAAAACCATTTGCAAAAGGATTCACTCAAAAATATTTTTTAGAACAATTTTTATAGCCAAAATGGCCCTAAACAAGTCTCTGCCTAAAACTCGAGTTTTACAGAAACAAGTGTAAAAACTAAGGCACAGTAGTGTATTTCATATTTTTCTGAATCCATAGACACCAAAAATTTGTATTTTTCTGATATGTAGATTAAAAGTTATGCATTTTGCAAGTTTTAAACATCTAATAACATTTTCTGGATTTTTGTCTGAAAACCTTAGCCATGTGGTGTGTTCTGATTGCTTGGTACCGTTTCGCGCGGATCAGCTACACAGGCCGTTGGATT
Source organism: Avena insularis (assembly GCA_023614405.1). Taxonomy (NCBI): domain Eukaryota; kingdom Viridiplantae; phylum Streptophyta; class Magnoliopsida; order Poales; family Poaceae; genus Avena; species Avena insularis. Next base: position 234,162,651 of record CM042687.1, on the reverse strand, counting down.
TAAGTGAACCTGAGCAGTCCAGATGGATTGATACCCCTTCATTTAAGTGATCTATCCTATCCTTTAGATCTAGATCTAACGGCACTAAATGCTTTGGCTAGAGACGGGCGACGCTACTGGCGACGCGCGACGGCGACGCCTCTGGTGGCGGCGCACCGACGGGGCTATGGGGTAGGGGGAGGGTGCCAGGGGTTACCGTGTTCGGGGGGACAAGGCGAGCTCGGGGAAGGTCGTAGGAGAGGTAGGGGCGCACGGGTGCGACGGAGATTCCTCGTCGGAGTTGTGGCCACCATCGGGAGCTTGCAGATGAGGACAGAGGCGAGCTCAAATCCAAGCAGCCTGGGGGCTCTCTAGATGCGGTGCTTGAGGGGAAACGGTGAGGAGGGAGAGGGGGTTAAGCGGGCAAGGTTGGGGGAGGATTTTACTCGCGCAGTTAAGCGGATTTATGCGAATTGAAATGAAGAAACAACAGGGTGAGGGAGAAGCGGGCTTGGTCGCTGGGTTGAGGATGACGATGACATGGATGTGGGGTCAAGCTGTCAACAAGGGGGGTGCGGAGAGGAGCGGTGAGAAAGAGAAGCAGAGGGGGAGCTGGTTGCCGGGTGGGATGAATGGGCTAGCTTGCTGGGCTGGATTGGGCAGGTAGGCTTTCTCCCTTATTCTTTTTTCTATTCTTTTTTCTTTTTTTCTGTTTCCTGTTTTTTTTTTCAAATCAATTTAATTCAACTCCAAATTTATTCAAATCTTTACCAAATATTTCAGTAGGTTTTATACAAAAACCTAGTTGGTTATTTAGTCCATTTAGAGAATTTTCAAATATTTTTCATGATTTATTAATCGTTTAAAATTGAGTGTGGCACCTTGGATTTTATTTAAATAAAAATTGAATATGGTTCATAAGACCATAAAATTTTATTTAAATAAACTTTTATCTTTTTATAATATTTAAATATATTTGTATTCCATTTACTTGTGTATTTAGCCATGGTTTAAATTGTCTTTGCAATAATTCTTATTTATTTATTTCTTTCTTTGTCTTATATAATTCATATCTTTTTATTTATAGTTCCAAAATTGGTGATTCCAATTTGTATAATTTTATTTAATAATTATTTATCTTTTTATATCCTTTAGAATTACTTTGTTCACAAATTGGTATTGATTTTAGCTATGAGCTTTATTAGCCTTGGAATACTTTCTTTTATCTTATAAAAATCATAAGTTTTTATCCATGGATCCAAATGGAGTGAAATCAATTCCCATGGTTTTGTAATATTGGTGTTTATCATTATTGATTATTTAGGAATGTTGTTGCTAAATTTTTATATGGAACAAAGCCATAGTATTGGAGTGATCTTGATGATGATTTCTCTTATTAGGGTTTAGGTTTTTGGTTTAACTTTTCCAAGTGCTCAATATCAAGATACATTCTATGCATGAATGCATTTGATCTGTTTGTAAAATTTGTTTGTTAATTTCTCATTCAAATTTTGTTCAAGTAAGGTTTTGATGTTTCCATTTAGAAGCAAAAAAAGTTTCTTTTCCCCCTAAATTTCAACATTTGTTTCTTTTGTTTGTTTTTTTCACATTTCAAAATTTGCAAAATTTTGGGATGTGACAAAGGATGGCTAATATCCGCTATGCCTCAGCCATAGGTTCTAGCATGTATGATATGCTATGTACTCGACCTGATGTGGCCCTGCCTCTCAGTTGGATAGGTTGTCTCCAAAGTGATGCAGGAGTGGAACATTGGATAGCTGTGAAGAATATCCTGAAGTATCTGAAAAGAACTAAGTATATTTTCCTAGTCTTTGGAGGCGTTGAAGAAGCTCTGAACATAACTAGTTACATGGATGTGAGCTGGAACACTTTGATGACTCGAATTCTCATACAATATTTGTCTTTCCGGTGAATGGTGGCATGGTAACTGGAGAAGCGTGAAGCAACCAGTAGTGGCACAATCTTCAATGGAGTTGGAATACATCACAGTTAACTCTACAACGAATGAAGCAGTGTGGCAGCGGAAATTCGTCATCAAACTGGGAGTTGTTCCTAATGAGTATGGCCCTGTGACCATCTTCTCCAATAACACAATTGCCATACCAAATGCATCGGAACCAAGGAATCTTTCCATAGTCAAGCACATCTAGCTTAGATTCCACGCCATTAGGCAAAATGTTGAGAATGGTTAAGTCGAGATTTGCAAAGTGCAAATGGATCTGAATGTTGCAGATCCGTTTACCAAAAGTATTCCACAAGCCAAGCATGAGCAACACCGGGATAATTTTAGTGTTAAATCATTGCCTATTGTAAATATAGATTAATTTGTACTCTAGTGCAAGTGGGAGACTGAAGGAGATATGCCCTAGAGGCAAATAATAACGTGTTTTTATTTGATGTATCTGTTGTATGTTTATAATACGTTTCTTACCATGCTATAACTATATTAATTCGTAATGTTAATACACGTGTGGTATGTAAACAACCAGGTCTCTAGTTACCTCTAGTAAACTAGCTCATTGGACAAGTGATGATCTTATGGTTTCGAGATCATGGTGATAGTGCCGATTGACAATGAGGTCATATCATTGGAGAATGAGGTGATAGACATACACCCAAAGTTAATCACAATGAGATTTAGTTATTTAAACGTTCGTCATTTATGATAACATAGAAACACCATGGCCTATATCCTTCGACTGCGAGATAATGCATAATCACTGTTTTAGAAGGAGACTTTGATGATATCAAGTATCAAGCCGTGAAAGGGTGATCATAAAGGTATCGTTGGGTTTCCTGGAGAAATGGGTTGAGGATTTTTTTATCAAGACCAGTATTTACCAATCCAAGTAACAGATAGATACATGTGGCCAACTCGGTGACGTTGCATTAACGAAGCTTGCAAGCGTATGATTGGATCATGGAATGCAACGGCACGAGAACAAGTTAACAAGCTCATCGGTAATGAGATTGAACACAAGTATAGAGATACTTGAAGATCAAATCTCGGATGACCTAGGTATTGTATGGCAAAAGGAATATGACTACACAGTTGAGGTTCAAGCGATGAGATTCATGAATACACGAGTGGTCATTATGGGCATCCAGGTCCCGCTGTTAATCATTGATGCAAGAGGGGTCTTGGTCATGTACATAGTATCTTCGAGCCTAAGGGTGGCACACTTAAGGGTGGATACGCATTGGGAACGAACCGACACCGCACGAGAATTAGGAGAGAGAGACCAAAAAGGTTCCAGGTAACATCTGATGACGATCGAAACGGGTCCGAATAGAGTTTCGAAGTATGAAATATAATAATATATGTGTTTTATATTAATTGGTTGAATTAATATTAAAACAATTTTATTTTATTTATTTATTGCGGGTTGTTTGTTATTGGGACGCTTCCGGGTAGAAGGGCCCATAGGGCTATGCACCTAAGGAGAAAGGGAAAAGGGGGCCACCGGCCAAACCCTAGGGTTTCCCACCCATTGGGTGGGAGCCTAGGCTGGCGGCGGCTGCGCCTATGGCGGAGGCTTGGGGGGTTCCCACCCTCCTAGCCCTACGGTTTGACCCTCGCCCTCCAACCTATAAATAGAGGAGCCCACTCCCCTCTATTTGCACCACAACAACAAGTTCTCTCATCTCCCTCTAAACCCTAGAGTTTTCTCCATTAGATTGGATCTAGCTATTGGGATTAGATCTCCACCTCCACACTACCATCATGTGTAGGATGGTCCGGCTTCCATCTTCTTCCGCTACACGGCTAGATTGGAGCCTGGGAGATGTCCCTACATCGGACGTCTATAGAGCTTCGAGGCGCAACACTTGGGGCACTTTTATTTATCGCTATACACCTACCAGCGTAAGGCGTGCCATGGTCTTCAAGGGTATGAATATTGTCCTCCCTCTCTGATACTTATCTCTATATAGAATAGATCTTGGTTGTCGTGTTCACGTAGCTAGAATTTTTTTGTTTCCTACTGCGAACCCCAACACCCAGGCAGGTACCAGAATAACTTTCCTGCTTGGATCCTCCGGGCATATGTACACTATTTGGAGCCTTTAGCAGGTTGTAAAGATGCAGCCCCGACCTTCGTCTTGCTCATTGGTGGTTCTTCCTGCATTGTGGTCTTAGCGTCCAGAAATTCCACCACTGCCACCATGGTATATACGATGAGTGTATTTTCTAGGTCATAATCATAAGCTCTCCTATAACCGCTCAGGCTTGTTATGATCCCTTTAGGCCCTAGGATCTCCAGCTTAAGTAGACGTAGCTACAGACTGCCATGAACTTAGCGAAGAAAGGCCTCCCAAGGATGATGTGATAAGCACTTGGCTATAGTATAACAACAAACTCGAGCCGTTCTGATCAGGAATTGGCGCCGCCCCCAAAGGATATCACCAGATTCACGGTCCCGAGCGGCCGAATCCGTCTCCCAAGCACAATGCCATGGATTACACGACTGCCCGGGAAAATTGTAGATCTCGGGATCTTGAGTACGTCGAGGGTGTCGGTGAAGACAACATTGACACTACTTTCCCCGTCTAGGAGAAATCAAGAGATCAGCCTTCTCTGCATGTTTCCTTTTACGACGAGGGGAACACTACTAGAGAAAAGGCTATAGGAGACATGCTTATGCGAGACACATTTAGACTATATGTGCTTCCTATAAAATAGGCGAGACACACTCCTTCTCCATGCGCCTCTAGTATAAAAATAGACGAGGCGCATATGATAAGAATGCGCCTCCTATAATCCCTGTACGGACTAAATCTAGCAGCCTCATATTATGCGAGGCGCATCCCAGTCATATGCGCCTCCTATATATTAGATAGGCGAGGCGCATATGGGCAGAATGCGCCTCGCATAATCTATGTGGGCCCGCGTGTTGGTAGGTGCACAAATATGCGAGGCGCATATGGTTATATGCGCCTCCTATATTTGATAATATGCGTGACGCATATGGTCATATGCGCCTCAAGTAACTCCTGCGGACCCGGACGAAGGTAGGTGGCCGCATATGCGAGGCGCATATTGCTATATGCGCCTCCTATAGTTTGAATTATAGGAGGCGCATATTGTGCAATATGCGTCTCGCATAACCTAGCACCGCTTTTTTCCAGCTTTTTGCATATGGAGCCAACTACCACCCCACTCACTTGTGTCACTTCTTCCTCCTCCACCAAGACAAATCTTATGTGTGTGGCCTACTATTATATATCGAAACATTCTTAATTTTCATTATGTGTGTGATATAATAATATTGCATTAAGAATATTATGTATCATTGAGGATAATTACTTTTGTTGTTTTAGCAATATTTAAATATTTAAAATATTTGCAGTATATTTTATAGTTCATATTATGTTTGGACAATGCTTTTACACGAAAAATGGCCTTTAAAAAAAATTCTAAAAAGTTTGTGACCCCAGGATTCGAAGCCAATGTTTGGAATAGGACAAGACATGTTATCACTAGGCTACTACACGTTTATTGACAAAAACCAGCGCAGTGCGCTATTTGTCTACGACCACATATTATACGAGGCATATTCGGCCCAAATGCGCCTCGCCTAATATTATACGAGGCGCACTCTACAATATACGCCTCGCATCTGGTATCCCGCACGGACGGTTCCCCTTTTCTCTGAATCGAATCGTCGTCGTCCTGCCGCATCTCACGCACATCTCACCAGACGCGACCCGCCCGCCCCGTGGAGGAGGAGCCCGACGCCGCTCGTCCTCGAGCTGCCGACGGAGGAGAGTTGCGTCGGCAAGGGCGGGGCAGAGGAGGAGACGGAGTTGCGGTGCGCGAGTTGGAGGATGGCGGGGGAGGCCAACAACCTCGCGTCGTGGACCGCGGTGCCCGAGGAGTGCGCGCCCCACGTGCGCCGCTGCCTCACGGGCCCCGCCTACCGCTCCGACCTCGAGCTCGTCGCAAGGGAGGCCTCCGCCTAAGCCCGCGCCGCCGCCGCCGCTGACGGCGCCTGGGTGTTCGACGTCGACGAGACGCTCCTCTCCAACCTGCCCAACTACGTGCAGCACGGATACGGGTAAGCAGCCCACGCCCTCCATTCCTCGAAATTGCAGGGTAGGAAGTTCGATTCGCGAATTGGGGATTGCTGACAGACTCGATTTGAAAATGGCCTGCAGGCTCGAGATGTTCGACCACCGGGAGTTCGACAAGTGGGTGGAGAGGGTGGAGGCGCCGGCGATCCCTTCCAGCCTGACGCTGTACAGGGAGGTCCGCGACCTGGGGTTCAAGACATTCCTGCTCACCGGCCACAGCGTGGGCCACGAGGGCGTCACCGTGGACAATCTCAGGAGGGAAGGCTTCCATGAGTGGGACAGGCTCATACTCAGGTACAGCCTCACCGTCCACTTATTGCCCTTGCGCATCGATTCCTTTTGGTAGCATATGCCTATGACAAATCAATGTAGTGGAGTACTTCTGTCTTCAAATTGCTGGAATGTCCACGATTCACTTTGGTTTAATTGTACAGATGTATCATACACTAGCCTAGATGAAGATTACTTTGGTTTGGTTGTACTGTTACATAAGGCAATAGCCTGGTATAAGCCTGAATTACTGAGTAAGTTTCGTACACAGAAGAGTAGAACAGTTTTTTTTAAAGGAAGTAGAACAGCTTTTAGTGTGCCGTTGTTTTACTTCCTCACAGGTAGATAAAAAATTGGTGGCTATATAGTTCATGAGATATACATACAGTAGATAAGGAAATCAACTATCTAACTGATTTTTATCACTGCTAATAAAATTATCTTGGTAATATAGATGCATATTTCAGTGAAGCATTACTTACAACTATGGTACACTACCATGTCCGCATAATTTCTTTCGTAGCCCCATGTGGTTTATTTCTGAAAAACTAATGTTTCTTGTGGTTGTATACCGTGATTTGGGCAGCCCCTGAAAATACAGGAGAATAGAAGGAACTTATGATGCGCTTGAGTGCTTCATGTGGTGATGTAAAATTAGTACTGTTGTTTATATAAATATCTGGTTGCTCACATTTTTTCTTAGGCTATTTATGTGTTAATATAACATGTTCTTCATGTACTCTGCCTTAAGTTCAAATTGACCTACTAACTTATTCTCACCAGACACCACACCATCTTAGCTGAGAAACCATGCAAATTACTTGAATACATATTTATACACCGCAGATTTGCTTGGATATATTTTGATCTTTCATCGAGATGTGCATGCATGGCAATGCGAAATATGGAAAATCATATTTGAGACACAGTACCTTGCTTGAATCTGATTAGTTCTTATAGTGCATGTCATGTATACAGAAATACTTACAACTTCATTATTAGTGCAAGATTGGTTAATAGTAGAAATCCATCTGGCCCATTCATTCTCAGTTCTTTATTTCCCACTTCCGCTTTTGTTACATTTCAGATTTGGACTTTTGTAGTTTTGCCTGTAACTATTTGTCTATGCCCTACTTCTTGTGGTTTGCTTTCTTTGTCTATCTTCGAAATGCCGATGATTAGAACGTGTTGTGATGTCATGTGTATGACTATGTCGCTGTTCGATCTGGTGTGCCAAGTAGACTAGTAATTTGGGCATATACTCTACTTGCCGCATGAGATCGAACAGCGAGCATTGTTATTTTCGTGCCCAATCTAAGTATGAGGCACTAATCCAAGTCATTCTTGGTTTGCTTTTTTTGGTCTTTCTTCGAAATGCCGATGATTGTAACCTGATTTCTTACATCTTGTTGCACCCATATATATATATGCATGATTCTATCTTATGAACTGCTATTGCTTTCCACTGACACAACTTCTCGGGCAACAACTACCTAGGCTACGAGAGTAGAGAGGTGGCGGAAGAGAAGTGGAGGAGGCACAGAAGGAAGAAGTGGAGGAACTTCCTCGTGATCACCACCTTGTTGCTCTTCATGGTAGGTTATGTGCTCTACTTCATCTAGCTAGAGCTCCATCATCGGAGTTGTAATGTGGTTGTGAACTTGTAATCGGAGGTGTGATCTTGTGGCACAAACACTTGGTGTTGTGTGAAAACTTTGCACTTGTTGATTCTACTTGATGTATGAACCCGTATGTCGCGATTGATGTGCAATGTACTTTTGTATTCATGTTGGTTCTATTATGCTTTGGCCAATTGCAAGTTTCTGGAAAATTCTTTGCTATTTATACTGTATTCTGGACTATATTGTATATTTGAATATCTGTATATTATTATTTATAGTGGTATGTAAAACTTGAATTTTAAAAATATTACCGGAGGCGCATATAGGACACTATAGGAGGCGCATATACTATAATATACGAGGCGCATTGTAAAACATAGCGAGGCACATATGATATGAGCCTCCTATACTTCACATATGTGAGGCGCATATCGATATGCGCCTCCTATACTTCACATATGCGAGGCACATATTGATATGCGCCTCCTATATTATAGGAGGCGCATATCGATATGTGTGTGAGGCGCATATCGATATGCGCCTCCTATACTTCACATATGCGAGGCACATATCGATATGCGCCTCGCATATGTGAAGTATAGGAGACGCATATCATATGCGTCTCGCATAAAAAATAGCTGAGGCTTGAAGCTAGAGGCGCATATCATATGCGCCTCGCATAAGCTTTTAGGTGCGCCTCGTATAAGCTTTTCTATAGTAGTGGAAGGCGAATGCGAATGATACATGATCCGGGTGATCTTCCTGATTGGATGTGATCGGGACATAAGACCAGGGAAGATCCTCTAGGGAAGTTGTATTGATCATATTGATCTCCCGAGATAGGAGTTTATGTTCCTGTCGGGTGTCCTCTGACGGGTCTTCGACGGTGATGGTGAGGACATCCATGACAGATGATATCTCTCCCTCGCCACCATGAATAGTTTCATCCATCCTGATCCGAGATCCAAAATGCGCAACCCCTACCCGGCGTGCAAACTATCAAGGTATTTTACAATGGTAGATTTATGTTCGAGGGGATCACGCTCGGAGATTGCGATGGAAGCACATTGAGAAAGCGATTTATATAGGTTCAGGTCTCGAACGCCGATAAAAACCCTACTTCCTGGTTATGGTGGATGGAATTATCGTAGTGTGCTATGATGATATTGGGATATGGCTTGATATCACCTATGGTGGTTGGAGATAGAAGACGATAAGATGGATTCTCAGATCAAAGATGCCCGTTCGATCAGAGGGATTGGCCAAGGGTTCTAGATTCTAGATTAACTTGCCTTTATCATTCAACGTCCCTGCCCCCCTTATATATACGGTCGGGGCTAGGGTTACAAGATTGCCGAGATTATTTACAAATGGATATGCCTACATGAGATCCTAACAAGAATATCAGATCTAATCATGACGACATAATCACAATATCCCATATAATCCGTTTAGCAATAAGCCCTGGCTTGGATGCCAAGGCTTCCTCATTCGGGCTTCCTCCCGAGGCCCGAGTCTTCATGCCAGGCCACGACGGTTTCGGCTGGGCTCATTTCGATGATCTGGGCCTACCTAGTACCGGTGACCTCGACAACATTCATCGCAACATAGCTGCTACCATGGACCTTGTTGTCTGCAATGTAGTTGATAGCTTCCACGAGTAAGTGCGGGATCATTAGACGCTCGTTAATGACATTCTTAATCTCAAAGATGATCTTCATCTGTTTGTAGTTGGGAGTGGTTTCTTTGATCAATACCTAGTGTTTTGGGTAACGCTACTATTTAGAAAACATGGTGTTGGTTCTACACAGTAAAAACTATATGAACAAGTTAAACACCAGAGAAAATTAGTCATATGCATCCTAACTATGCGGTGTTTCATCAACTTTTCCTCATCCATCATGAATATTGTGCTCTCCTTGCAAAATATCACTCCTTCGAATGACCTAACCTGGCCCAGCAGCCTCCACTTTTGTTCCCACTTCCTCATGTAGTTGTAGAGGTGACTATGGGTGACTATAATGCCTGTGTAGTCAAGAACATCATTGCAAGCACTCTGCATATTGTGTTCTTTGAATCCTTGGTCAAAGTCTACCCATTCTGGAGTTGCTCACAGATCCTTTTCAGGACGAACTTTGACAAATCTGGTTCCCAAACCATTGGAGGTTTACGAAGACACTTCGATGGATCTGGTTCTAGGACATATAGATCTTTAGTGAGGGAGCAAACAGATCGGAGAAGGTGCTCGGACCTACGCAAAATCTAAAACATTATGCATCAAACTACAATAGTGCATATGATTTGATCAACAAGCAATACATGTAGAGAAGTTCTTATAGGCTGAGGAGTAGGATTTAGTGCAGAAGCCGGCATGACCATCGTGTTTGTACTCGACGGGCAGGCAAGAAGGATCATTGTCCCTTTGCTAGATACGAAATAAGGCACAAGCACCATCGCTGTGCTTGACGGTGAAGAAGGCATGATTTCCTACAAAAGATTTCACACCTAAACCATAGAGCTCAAATCTACACCGACCATCATTACTCCGTCCTATTTTAAGTATTGAACTACTAAGGTGTGACGATCAATACAAATCTACAAACCTCCATAGAAATCTTATAGATCTCATCGACCACATCAAGGGTTAACGCATTTCTTACCGATAACAAAAAAGATTCAACACATAGGCCAGGGAATATGGTGAAAGTACGCTAGCGATGACCAGTGCCGAGATCTTGGTCCAAGCCGGTTAACAAGCTCCCACCGGTGCCATGGATCTCGGGAGAGTGGAGAGTTCGATTAGGGTTTGGTGGGTTTGGAATTCAGAGGTGAGTGAGTGGCACTGAATATGGGTCGAGTTTCGGCGGGCGGTGAATGAATTTCTCCTGCAGGAATTTTGATGCAGTAGCAGAGCTCGCGCCATCTCCCTCAGTTCCAGCTGCTCATACGCCATGTTCTCCGAAAAGCTCGCAATGAGTGTAGCTCTAGGGAAACACTCGATTCGGACGTTCCCCAAGGCCTAGCATGTTGCTATTTTGAGGAGCGTGCGGGCCACAGTAGGAGGTAATTTGCATCCCCATGGACTATTTCAACTCCATGCGAGCTACCAGTCACGCCCTTAGAGACGCTCTTAGAGGGAGAGGACCTGCATAGTATGCATAATTTGTCACGTTATCAATGACATCTACCGAGTCCCATTAATCGATAAATTCAAATATTTAAAATAATTTATCCCCTAAATCATTAATCTTAATAATGATATGTTTTCACAATTGAATTCGTAACAATGGAAATTTAAAACAAGAACACACCATTCCTATTTTTCTAACAATTTCTTATTGGTTGCCCTGTATCCAGACACACTAGCCGAACTCTCCTACACCATAGATATTTTGGAGAACCGAATTTTTTTGGGTGGGCAAATTCATGAGTCTAAAACAATTAGGTGAATCAACAAGACGCGGGGCTCCCTTCTCACTCGTTTCCCCTGTGTGCAATGGGGAGGAACCCAAAATCCTTCGCTGTCGGGCCCGTCCTCCTCCCTCATCGCAAAGTCCGGTCGGCGCCAACATCGGCGAGGTCTTCTCGTCCTCCTGTGCAGGGGGTGGCCGTGGGCCCACTCTGCTAGGCCGAAACCTATCTCTCCCGTTGGGAGGCAGGGTGGTGGATCTCGTCTAGGCGACGACATGACAGGCGGAGGGTAGTGGAGCTCTCCTATTTCCTTGGGTGTTAAGGGCCACAGGCGACAGCGGTGTGGTACGACGGGGGTGCCATGAACGGGGCTAGCTGTAACACCCCGACCACCCTAGGCCCGTTGGTTGTTACATCTATCTAAGATTTCTAAATTGGCACCACCTACCAACACTAGTCTTTTCTGTGCAGTTTGTTCTTACTCGTGCACACCCAGGAACAACTTTCCGGTTGGTCATTCACCCTCAAATTGCTCTAACTCAAGTACCATAACCTGGAGTTCCTTTGAAGATGAGCCCAAAAAGAAGTTGCAACTTGTTGGTATGAGTATCCTATCACTCTTATTAAACCATGTGCTAGGATCTCACATTGGCCAAGCATGCCCGACCTAGATCTAGGCCCATCCAAGCCCGATCTAGGCTGAGTGGGCCCTGTCTGGTGTGTCCGCCTGGTTTCTTTCCTATAGGGTGGCAGTTGTAACCTTGGCACTGCAGAGTGGCGACGGAACTAATTGGGGCTGATCTTACCGGATCTGGGGCCTGACTGGCACTGCTGCTACATCCATTCGGCGACCTTCTTTGAAGTGGAGGATCCGATCTCTTCCCATGGGCAGAGGCTTACGCCTACGCGGGCCTAGTTTAGTTGCTGGATGACCTTGTTTACATCGATGGTCTTGGGATGTCTTGCTCGCATGAGCTCGGGGTGTTGGACGCCAGGGCGGCGGCCCTAGAAGGTAGACTACACGGGTGACTCTCCGGCGAGCAACGTAGAAGTGGTGGTGGTCATGATCTTCGGTAATTTGGATGGCAAGGAGCAGGTGCCAGGATCTCCTGGAGTAGGCGGCATTATCGTCTACTCCAAGATCGCGAGATGGAGGTTGGGCTTGGGGGAATTGGCATGTCGAGGTTTCAGGCATGGGCGGAGGTTTTTTGGGAAAAAGCTCAGCGTCTCGACGCCAATGGTGGCGGTGCCCGAGGGTGTCATAACCCTTTTGGGAGCTCCATTGTGGTTACCTTCGCGATGCTAGGGCTCCGGGTGAAAACCCTTGACATTGCAGTCACGACAACGGCGGTGGATACGTCGTTACGCTCTTGGGGGCATAGTCGTGGAGCCCCGGCCATCCTTTATCTCGTTTAGGTGGCTTCGGTGGCAAGTCTTGCCTTTTTTTCTTAGTTTATTCATGATCTAAGAGCATCTCCACTCGTTGGGCGAACCCAGGTCGAAATCCGGACCTTTTTTTGGCAGAACGGAACCCGATTTTGGCCTGGGTACGCCCAGTTTCCCACTCGCGTACCCAGGCCGAGTACCCAGGAGAATACACAATGGCGATATATTTGAATAATTATTGTTCCCGCCGGCGAGTCCTCGGCCACAAGGTGTTCGACAGGTACGCCCACAAATTCGGCGACTGATTTTTATTACAAAATAGGGGAAATGACTCTCAGTCGTCGATGGGGATGGGCTCCTGCGGCGTGGCCAACGCGGCGTTGTCGTCCGTCTTGCCGTTGATGGCCGCCGGGTTGGAGGAAGTAGAAGCAGAGCTCAGCGTGGGAGCGTTTGGCGCAGGCACATTCGGCGCAGAGGAAGGGGAAGCCCTGATCACGCCCTGCAGGATGGCCTGACATTGCGCCATGTACCAGGCCTTGACCGGCGAGCTCATCTTCGATGTGTCCTCGCCTCCCATCAGGAACTTGAGTACCTTTGCCGAGCGGTCGCCTGGCTCTCCTGGAAGCCTGCCGGAGAGATCGGCGAGAATCCGGCGGGTGAGCCCATGCTCACCTGGCTTCCCCAGTGTGGTGGGTACGGCGCCGCCATCAACGCCGAACGCGTCGCCGCCGCTTGCTTTGCCTTGGCCATCGCCTGCTCCTCCGCCGCTGCCTTCACCATCGCCTGCTCTTTCGCCGCCTGCTGTTGCCGGAGCTTCGCCCTCTCCTTCCTGTCCTTCCGCTCGGCCGACGAGATCTGCCTGGCGTGCTCCCTCTTCTCCCACTCGGCCGAGGACATGCCCTCCGGCTTCCTCGGCGGCGCTCTCGGCTTCCTCGCCTTCTTCTCCGCCGGACCCTCGCCGAGGATCGATCTGGGTTGGACGAAGCTCTTGGGCGGCATGTCGGACGTCGGGCTCGGCGGAGTGGCAGGAGTGGGGGAATGGGGAAGAAGGGCGGGAGGGGGAAGAAAAGGGCGGGAGTGGCGTCTTCTCTCGCCGACAGAGCTAACCCACGCCCGTTTTTGCTGAGTCCGGCGTTTCAAGGGCGTACCCGGGATCCTAGGTACGGCTTGGGTAGGCCGGACCAAAACACGCCGAAATCCGGACGAAAACAAGTCCCTGGGTGTGTCCGGACCTAATTTTGGCGTCTGGATCGGCGTCCTGGGTAGACGAGTGGAGATGCTGTAAGTAAGATGTTCTTCACGTCAACTTGTATCGTATCGGCTGCATCATGAGGGTACGAAAGCTTGTTTCAAGGAAAACCACTGGGTACTCATCAAAAGTCACTAGTAGTAGTCCCATCGTTCAAAGTATCTCAAAGTTAATTTTTGCAACATTTGACTACGAATGAACTAAAAAAATTGATTACGAATATGAAGTAAAAAAATAAACATCCATCGTACCAAATACATATACTCTCTCCGAGCCAAATTAGTTGATTCAAATTTGTCAAGATACAGATGAATCTAATGCTAAATCATGTCTAAATACAATCGAATCTAGGCAAATCTAAGTTAGCTATTTTGGGTTGGAACGAGTAATATAAAAACATAATTTATTACGTTCAACTGATGGCATACAAAACAAGTTACATGTTACATTAACATATTCAAGTTGCAAAATACATTGATCAAAATATAGCACCGGCGGCTGCCCATAGTTGCCATCCTCAGTCGCTTGATCTAGACTCATGGTCGTCATTCACCGGGATTGCACGAATATGATAAAACATAAAATAATATCAACATCCATCGTACCAAATACATATATAGTATAAAAACATAATTTATTACGTTCAACTGATGTCATACGAAACAAGATACAAGTTGCAAGTTGCAAAATACATTGACCAAAATATAGCACCGGCGGCTGCCCATAGTTGCCATCCTCAGCCGCTTGATCTAGACTCACGGTCATGGACCGGGATTCCACGAATATGATAAACACATACAGTATTAATTAATATGGTGTCAGCCTCAGGCTGAATCGGCTGTGTCTCTGTCCATGAACTGCCCGATGACACGGACGACCTCGGTGCCCGTCTCCGACCACGGGCTATTTGAGAAGAAGCTGTGCTCCTTGCCGGCGAAGACGACGAGCTCAATGTCGTTCCCTACGGCCTTCATCTGCTCGACGTACCGGACCTGGTTATCCTTCAACATGTCGTGAGCACCGACGATGACGAGAATGCGGCCGCCGACGACTTCCAGGCTCGGGCTGTTGGGCCCGATCGGGTTCAACATCGGGTGGTCCTTGTTGGCGCCGACTGGAAGAGCAAGCCGGCTGTATCGCTCAGCTATGGCCCGGCTCAGGTACGCGGTGCCCGTTGTGACCAGCTCCGACTGCGTGGGCGTCTTCGAGTCGAACGCCGGGACGAGCATGACGTACCCGGATATCCTGACCGGGTTGAGCCCCGCCGTCCTGAACCGCTTGGCCATGTGGTGCGTCATGTTACCGCCAGCGGAATCGCCGGACACGAAGAGCCTTTCCGGATCGGCACCTGAATCGGCGAGCCAGGCATGTACGCCATCGTCGTCAGATCCGTCGGAGGGCGCGACTAGCCGGTCACGGAGCCAGAGGAGGGCGGCGGCGGCGTCCTCATGGGCGGCCGGTATGCGGTGCTCCGGCGCGAGACGGTAGTCGAATGACAGCACGATGGCGGGGAGCTCGTCGGCGAAGCGAAGGCAACAGGCGTGGAATCCTGGCCAAGTGTAGCTGCCGATGCAGAAGCCGCCGCCGTGGAAGTAGGCCAGCACCGGCAGCCGCCTCTCATTCCCTTCTCCCAGGCGCGGCCTGTACATACGCACGCCGAGGCCACGACCTGCGTCGTACACGGCGTCCCTCCACTCGACGCGCCCGTCGTCGCGGTCCTCCACTGTGTGTGGCGGCGGGGTGGCGGAGCGGACGGTGGTCCCGTCGCTGAGAAGCTGCAGCACGCCGCGGCAGTCCTCCACGACGTGTGGCCGTGGTGCCTCTGCGTCGTCGACCGGCGGCCCCATGACTCGCAGCTGGGTGTAGATCGACCGGGTAAAGGTTCGAGTATAGAGTACTCTTTGTGAGTACAGCTTGCACCGGGCAAGTTATATAGGACGCGATCGTGATGCTGAAAACAGAAAGAAATGCTGTAGTACAGCTTTTGTCAACTAACGCTCACAGTACGTCAACATATATATTGTACCACGCAACTTCCTTCATGAGCACTTACTGAGAAGACTACCCAAAATCCCAACCACTAGTACATGGTTAGTGTAATCGTGCCTTGAACCAGGGACGGAGCTAGGAAAAAAAATTACCCTAATGCACAACTACGATACAAGTCTTGCATTTGACAAATCTTATCATATAAATTTCAACAAAACGTGGATACATAGAATAATATATAAGGATGATCAAGTTCTTACCGAATTGCATAGACAAATGCTAATTCAAGTCATGAAAAGACAGTTTCAACTACTAGCAAAATACGTCATCCGACCTCAAAATACGTCATGAAACAAAAATTATTATTTTAAAGTTAGTGTTAGCTTTTAGTATTTCCGCTCTTTTATTCATGAATCAATCCACCACTTGATCATTGGCGGCCGTTATTCATTTCTTATTTATCCACATAGAAAATGAAATTATCACTCGAACTATCATTATTTAGGCAGTTGCATAAATAGAATTTTACAAACTTCATCTCTGAAAAGTCTACAATGTAACTGTATTTGGTAAAGATTAATTAAAAAAATTAGATAGTCTACTTTCCAACAAAATTGTAAGGGGAAATGGATTAATCGGACGAATCTAGAGGCTTAGGAGAACAAGTTTTGCACTAATTATGTTTTTGGTAATTAGGGATTTGGGACGTGGGATGCTATATTAAAGGAGGTGATGTGCGATGGCTGATCGGATCGCCGGTCCGGTAGTAAAGAGATAAAGGGCACACTCCGAGAAGTCTACCCAAAGTCCCAACCACTAGTACATGGTTAGTATAATCGTGCCTTGAACCAGCAGCGGAGCTAGGAAAAATATTACCCTAATGCACAACTACGATACAAGTCTTGCATTTGACAAATCTTGTCATATAAATTTCAACAAAACGAGGATACATAGAATAATATATAAGGATGATCAAGTTCTTACTGAATTGCATAAACAAATGCTAATTCTAGTCATGAAAGATAGTTTCTTTTTTTTAGATCAAATGGCTACGATTATATTTAAGTGGAAGACAAATCCGAGTCTAAACAACATTCTAGTGGAACAGAAAACCACACTTTGCACAAATTATTATCGCAGCCCTCCTTCGCCATTTGATGAGCGGCACCATTCACCGTCCTTCTAACCGCTTGCACCACAGTCTCATCAAAGCCTCTTAGCAGGACCTTCAGCTAAGCTACCAAAGGCATCTGGGAAGACCGGTCTTGCTTCTCCTTCAAAGCTTGGTTACAAACTTCGTACTATCGGTCTCAAGAATCACACGCGTAGCTTGTATCTCTCTGGCTAAGAGCAGTCCCCTTTTGCAAGCTAACAACTCTGAAGCTTCAGCATCGGCAACATAGGGAAAAGAGTGACATGCTCTTGAGAGAAAAGATCCATGACAGTCTCGCAGTACAGCCCCTCCCCCACCAGTATTGATACCCTTACGGAAAGCTCCATCGTAGTTGAGCTTAATAAATCCCGCTGCTATCAAGGACCAGTGTTCCTTGACTTTGCTCTGTGTCTAAAGCGTGCTGCAATGAACCTGTGTCCACTTTGCCACACCGTCGACTACTTGACGGACTATAACTCTGGGATCAGTAAACACTCCAGAATCCTCGGCATCATTCCTAGCTAGCCAGATGTTGTAGATGGTTGTCATAGCGAGAGTAATGCATCTCTCTTCTTCCTTCCCTAGCCAATCCAGCAGCCATCCCTTGAGGTTAGAGTGGCAGGCTAGTAGACGGGGTGGTTTGTCAAACTTGATCCCAGTTTGCTCAGCAAGATTTCGCCAGGTCATAGTCGCATGTGAACACTCCAAAAACGGTGGACCAGACTCTCCTCATTGCCGCATACTAGATGAAAGGACTATATTTTCCCATGTTATTTTGGTGATGATGACAATCCCACTTCTAGTCTAATCGTGTATTTGAGTTTCAGGAAATATGCTTTTGATGATTCCTATGGTTTTTGTGGATGCTCTCTTTGGGGATCTCGTGAAGACGGCGGCCTTTTGTTTTTCTAGTTTCTCTCTTTTTATTGCTTTAGGTCGCTGTACTATTAAGAGGGGGTCCATCTCGGAAGGGTGTGGGAAATCACTTGTTCTTGCACAAACCCCATATGCATCACCACAACCATCCTATTCTTTCGTGAGAGAGCGAGTTTCTGATCTGTTGGGGCCCTTTTTTTGTCTGATCAGAACTTCTGGCCAGGCGCCGGAAGTTCCCCTCAGGACTTTTCTACAGGAAGATCTGGCATTTGCTCCGATCCAACTTCCGCTGGAACTTCCGGTGAGCTCCCAGAACTCTCTGTTTTGGTATGTTCTATTTGCTGGAAGTTCCACCGGAAGTTGCACCGGAAGTTTTCCTGCCAGAAAGTTCCCGAGCGGAACTTCTGCCTAGGCACCGGAACTTCCAGTCAGACTTGCTTCGTGACCCAAAAGTTCCGCCCCTAGTTCCGCTCCAAGTTCCGCTGAAGGGTCAGTACCCTTCTGTATGAAGTGGTCTATTTGCCGAAACTTGCATCAGAAGTTCCGCCGGAACTTCCGGTCAGTTTGACCAGAACTTCCGGTCGATCTTTTGGAGCGGGCGTCAACGGGCTGATGACCGTTGGAGCCGTGCTGGGCGGAACTTCCGTCCCCTCACTGGAAGTTCCGGTGAGATCGCGCGAGCTGTAACGGTTCAGCCCGGAGGGAGCCTATTTAAGGCGCCCTCCTTCTTCCTCCCACCTACTTCGAATATCATTCTCTCTCCTCCATTAATGCTTGAGCTTGACCTTACTAGATCTCCTACCCTAGCCACTCAAATCACTTGATCTTTTGAGAGGTGAGGGGGGGCCTAGATCTACACTTCCACTGAAGAAATTTTGATTTCCCCCACCTATCCTTTGTGGATCTTGTTGCTCTTGGGTTTCTTGAAACCCTAGACGGTGTAGGGCATCCTCGGAGCTAAGGCTTGTGTTGTAAAGCTCCGCGGTGTCGTTGAGGGCCTCCAATTGAGTTGTGGAGCTTCCCCCTCAACCTTGTTGTAAAGGTTTTGGTTGGCGCCTTAAAGGTCACCGGTTAGTGGATTGTGAGGCCGCCTTTGTGGGGGAGCTCACTGGAGAAGAAGGTGAGGCCTTTGTGGCGCTCGGGTGACCTTGTGTGGCCCCGACACCTCTCCAACATAGACGTAGCTCCTTGGGAGTGAACTACAGGAATTATATCTCCGTGTCCCCGCTCCGGTTACTTCGTTCCTTCCTTTACTTCTTGTCCTTTACCGTTCTTGTGGTTGTTGTAAGTTATCTTGCATGTAGGTTGTTCACCTAGTTGCACATCTAGATAACTTTCCTTCTCGTTAAGCCTAAAAGTGTGAAACAAATTAAAATTTGGTAGTCGCCTATTCACCCCCCTCTAGTCGTATCAAGTCGGTACTTTCAATTGGTATCAGAGCCAATGCTCTTATTTCGGGCTTTACCGCCTAAGAGACAATGGCCGATGAAGGGGTAGTGAAACCGAAAACCCCAAGAGCTTGGCTACTATGGATGACCTCAAGCAATTGGAGTCATCCATGATGTCCAAGTTCGAGGAAATGATGACTATCTTGCAGTCTCTCAAGCCAAACCCCATGGTTGCTCTTGACACACCCCAAACCACCGAGCTTCCTCCCACCGTTACGGTGACCGCCCCCGGGGTGAATCCCACGGCCGTCACCACTCACTTGGGACTTGGTTTTGTTGCTCAAACATCTACCAAGGTTCCAAGTGAGAACTCCAGGGATCCCGAGAACTCAACTTCCAAAGAGGAAAATGGAGTAAAGGACTACTTGGCGGTACCCCCACCGCTAAAGTACACTCCGGATCCACCCATTCCCATGCCACACATCATTCCTCAAGGAGCACCACCTATGCTAGATAGTTCAAATTTCTCCAATTGGCAATATCTAATGCGCTCACATATTTCCAGCTCTTCTATTGAGTTAATGAGGATTGTGGAGGATGGGTTCTCTCCATATGACCCAAAGAAGTTGACACGAGGTGAAGTGGTGGACAAGCAAATCAATGCCACAGCTTTGGGGATGATTCAAAAGGCTTTGACTCCAAAGGACTTTGCACACATTCGCCAACTCGACACCGCCAAGGGAGCATGGGATCAACTCACCGAGCTCTTTGTTGGGAATGAAGCATCCAAAGCTCCAAGTTTGATGAAGTCAACAACGAGTGCGATGGTTTCGCTATGCAAGATGATGAGACCCCCGAAGACATGTATAGGCGGCTCAAGGTCCTTTGTTGCACTATGAGGGATCTTGGGGCCACCTATGTAGATGACAAGTTCATGAAGAGGAAGTTCATTCAAGCTCTCCTTCCGTTTGAAGAACAAATGCTCAACTCTATCGAGGGAAGAACCAACTTTCACCTAATGACCTCACAAGAAGTCTTGAGTGAAGTAATTGCCATGACCATTGCTAAGAAGAATGCGGAGTCCGCCCGTGCTAGGGCCATTGGGTCAACCAAAGTGAATCTTGCTTTGAAGGCCAAGGCTATTGAAGTTGATGATGATGATACATCAAGTGAGTGGTCTCAAGAGGATCTCAAGTGTGCCTTCAACGAATATCTTGCTCTCGCTTCAAGGGCCTTTTGGAACAAGTCCGGGCTCAAGTCAAGGTCAAAGGACAACTCAAGATTCAAATCACCCAACAAGTCTCCCAAGGCAAGGTCATGCTACAATTGCAACGACAAGAGTCACTTCGTGGCCAAGTGTCCCTTTGAGAACCGTGAAGACAATGGTGGTCGTATCATTAGCAAGATCAAGTCAATACCTCCTCATCCTTTGAACAAGAACTATGCCATCAAGAACGTCGCCAACAAGGAACGAGCAATAGTGGTCCATGAAGAATAGCTTTCGGGCACGGATGAAGATGATGATGATGAAGTCCATGGTGGAGAGATTGTGGGAGTTGCCGCTATTGCCACTACCTCTACTCCACAACTATCCCTCTTCGACTCACCAAATGAAAATGTCATCTCCTTCAACAAAAAGTGTCTCATGGCCAAGGCCACCGAGGTAACATCTAAACCCACTCCTCAACCCATCTCTAGTGACCCTTCTTCTCTTGATCTTGTTGGTTTAGAGGTGAATAAAGAGATGATTGACATGTGTGAATTTGTTGCTACCTTGGATGAAGAAACTAAAACTTGCTTTGAGTCCTTGCTTGCACAACTTGAAAATGTTAGGTATGCTTTAGATGAAAAGGAAGAACTTCTTGACTTGCTAAGTAAAAATGAAAGAGATGCCGCCGATGAAATTGCTTCTCTCACTCAAAGTCTTGAGGATGAACAAAATATGAGAATTAATCTTGAAGAAAGTGTTTCTAAGCTTGTAGATGATCATAACAACACCATGTGCTCTCTAATTAAAGAACGTGATCATGCTCTTGCTTTGGTTAAGGTGCTTAAGAAATAAAAAGTTGATTTTGTGGTTGGTCATGATAGGAATCAAGAAGATCTTGAGAAACTCAAAGAGGAACACAAAGCCTTGGAGAGTAAATTCTCAAGTCTTTTCGAAGCCCATGAACAAATTCAAACTCAATTAACTTGTGAACTTGCAAAGTCTTCCGCTGTGAAAATTATAGACTTGTCTAGCACTCCTAACCCTTGTTGCAAGCATGAGCATCTCATTGAGGAGGTCAAGGTGTGGAAGGATCAACTTGCCAATACTAAGAAGAAGCGGAAGAACAAGAAGAAGAAAAAGAACAAGGGCATGGCTCAAGGACCTTATAATGGCCCAACCATCTTGCAAAGTGACAACTTTGCCGGAAAGAACAATCCCT
The DNA here is from genome assembly GCA_023614405.1 of Avena insularis. Taxonomy (NCBI): domain Eukaryota; kingdom Viridiplantae; phylum Streptophyta; class Magnoliopsida; order Poales; family Poaceae; genus Avena; species Avena insularis. Next base: position 234,140,806 of record CM042687.1, on the reverse strand, counting down.
CTTATATTCTTTGCAAATAATATGATGGTCATGTATATGCTAGATATGTAGGAACTTCTTACACACACGATTATCATTGGGCTATTTGGGTGCCAAAGGCTCTTGTCACTAACAAAAGGGGAACCATTGCAAAATGGGTACCTTAAACCAAAGCTTGATTTTCTTGTAGGACTATGCTTCTGGTGGATCAAAATGGGTGCTTGATAGTGGTGCCACGAGTCATATTATTGGAAGCAAGTCTATCATGACGGAGATGAGGCCAAATATTGCCAACACCATGGTCTCCTATGGTGGTAAAACAAGTTCTCAGGTTTTGGGTTTTGGCAAAGTGGTGGTAACCCCGGATATATCCTTGGTTGACATCATGCTTGTCAAAACTCTTGGTTACAATTTACTCTCAGTTTGTGCACTTGCTCTTATGGGTCTTTCTTATTTCTTTAATGTGCATTCTGTGGTCCTCATGTGGAGCAAGTCTCTCAAGGTGGCTTTCGTAGGGTATGTAGAGCATGAATTGTATGTGGTGGACTTTTCAGGGACCACTACTCCTCATGCTCTATGTCTCTATGCTAAAGCCGTCAAGGGCTGGTTGTGGCATCGCCGCCTAGCCCATGTTAACATGAGAACTTTGCAAAGACTTCACTACGAGGGCTACATCCTTGGTATTAACGATGTTTCTTTTGCCAAAGATCGTGTTTGCAGGGCTTGTATTGAAGGGAAGATGCATGAAACTCCTCACAAAGCGCTCAATCAAATAACCACGGAGAGATGTTTGGAGCTCTTGCATATGGACCTTTTTGGTCCACCCTCTCATGATAGTCTTGGAGGAAAGAAGTATTGTTTGGTTATTGTGGATGATTTCTCAAGATACACTTGGGTGTTCTTTTTCAAGTACAAGAGTGAGACTCAACAAACCTTCATCGATTTTGCCAATGAGGTTCAACGGAAACACAATGCAACCATTCTCTCAATTCGAAGTGACAATGGCACCGAGTTCAAGAACTATACTTTGGATGAGTCTCTTAGTGATGAAGGAATCAAGCATCAATACTCCACTCCCTATACCCCTCAACAAAATGGAGTTGCCGAAATGAAGAATCGCACTTTGATGGATGCAGCTCGGTCTATGCTAGCTGAATTCAAGTCTCCATACAACTTTTGGAACGAGGCCATCTCCACTGCTTTCCATGCAACCAACCGGCTCTATCTCCGCAAGAAAAAGAACAAGACCCCCTATGAGCTCCTCATCAGGAAAAAGCCAAATGTTAGCTACTTTCGGGTGTTTGGTTGCAAGTGCTACAATCTCAAGAAAGGAGTTCGTTTGTCCAAGTTTGAATCCAAGGCTCAAGAAGGAATTTTCGTTGGTTACTCAAATCAGCCCCATGCTTATAGAGTCTACAACAAAGCCAATGGAAGAGTTGAAGAGACGAGCAATGTGAAGTTTGATGAAAATCATGAGTCCCTTGTTAGGCAAGACGGTGTTTGTGATCCAAGCGATGAAATTCCTCCTAAGGCCATAATAAGAATGGGTGTGGGTTTCCACCTCCCCATTGAGGATCCCCTTGTGGACGAAGGATAAGGACCAAGCTCTACTCAAGTGGAGCCCTCACTCTCACAAGATCATCTTGCCTCTCAAGGACCTACTATTTTGGCACAAGCTCCCTCAAGCTCTTCCGAAGCTTCCCATGCTCATGACTCTCCAAGCTCCAAAGATCAAGCTCTTCATCAACAACATCAACCTCCCCAAGATGGAGCACCTTCTCAAGGCATCTCCCAACGGCAAGCTCTTCATCAACTACATCAACCTCCCCAAGATGGGGCTCCTCCTCAAGGTCACGACTCTCCTCAAGGTCAAGCTCGTCAAGATCAAGGGCAAGCCAATGATACTCAAGGCTCTACTCCAAATGATGACTCCCCCAAAGTGAAGATTGATGAAGATGATCCTTGTGTTCGTGCTTATAGTCAAGGCAGGGGCTCCAATGGTGGCAATGACCAAGTGGTTGCTCAAGAATCTCGTGTTGAAGCACAAGCCCGCCGTCAAGCCTATCGTCTCGCCAAGCTCGTTCGAGATGGCCATACCCTTGATAATGTTTATGGAGATTTCAATAAAGGTTCCACTACTAGGAGGCAACTAGCCTCCTTTAGCTCTCACCATGCTTTTATCTCTCTTGTGGAACCATGGAAAGTTTTCGAGGCTCTTGAATATGATGATTGGCTTGATGCTATGAACGAAGAACTTCACAACTTCAAGAGGAACAATGTTTGGACATTGGTTGAGCGGCCCAAAGATTGTCAAAACGTCATTGGAACCAAGTGGGTTTTCAAGAACAAGTGTGATGCGAATGGAATTGTCGTGCGCAACAAGGCAAGGTTAGTTGCCAAATGGATACTCACAAGTTGAGGGCATCGACTACGGTGAGACTTATGCCCCCGTTGCTCGCCTTGAATCCATTCGTATGCTTCTTGCCTTTGCTACTCATCATAACTTCAAGTTGCATCAAATGGATGTTAAGAGTGCTTTTCTTAATGGTCCTTTGAAAGAGTTGGTATACGTCAAGCAACCTCCAGGCTTAGAGGATCCACTTTTCCCGAACCATGTATACAAGCTCAATAAGGCACTCTATGGTCTCAAACAAGCCCCACGTGCGTGGTATGATTGCCTTAGGGAGCTCTTGTTACACTGTGGCTTCGAAGTGGGCCTCATTGATCCCACTCTTTTTACTAAGAAAGTTAGAGGCCACTTGTCGTATGCAAAATCTATGTTGATGATATTATCTTTGGTTCCATTAACAAAACTTTTAATGAGGATTTTGCCAAGCTCATGACCGATCGCTTCAAGATGTCCATGATGGGGGAGTTGAAGTTTTTCCTTGGGTTTGAAGTCAAGCAATTGAGGAAAGGGAATTCCATCAACCAAGCCAAATACATCCAAGACATGCTCAAGAAGTTCAAGTTTGATCAAGTCAAAGGTGCCAAGACTCCCATGCCAACTAAGGTTAATCTTGATCTTGATCCCAAGGGTAAGGATGTGGATCAAAAACTCTATCGCTCTATGATTGGTTCTTTGCTCTATCTTTGTGCATCCCGACCGGATATTATGTTGAGTGTTGGTATGTGTGAAAGATTCCAAGCTGCACCAAAATAAAGCCACATGGTGGCGGTCAAGAGAATCTTTCGATATTTGGTTCATACCCCAAACTTTGGGTTGTGGTACCCCAAGGGAGCCAGCTTTGACCTTATTGGATACATGGAATCGGATTGGGCTGGTGACAAGGTGGGAAGAAAGTCAACCTCTAGAGCCTATCAATTTCTTGGAAGATCTTTGGTGTGTTGGTCCTCGAAGAAGCAAAACTGTGTGTCTATGTCCACTGCTGAAGCTGAGTACATCTCCGCCGCGAGTTGTTGTGATCAATTGTTATGGATGAAGCAAACTTTGAAGGATCTCGGACTATCTTTTGACAAGGTGCCTCTTCTTTGTGACAATGAGAGTGCCATTGCTATTGCTCACAATCCCGTGCAACACAACCGGACTAAGCACATTGAGATTCGTCATCATTTCATTCGGGACCATGTTGCTAGAGGAGACATTTCTTTGGAGTATGTTCCCACCAAGGCAAATCTTGCGGATCTATTCATGAAACCTCTTGATGAAGCAAGGTTCCAAGAGTTAAGGCATGAGCTAAATATCATTGATTAGGGCAATGTTGCTTGAATATCTTGCACACCTACCCGTGTCTCAATGTGTATCTTGTTTGGATGTAGGCATGGATTTAGGGGGAGTGTAGTTCCTCTTATGAATGAACACTATCCCTATTATGCGCACATTAAAGTTTTCATACTCTATAGTCTCTAAAGGAGACCATTTGAGCTTCATGATGAGTGTTGGCAATGAACCCAAGATATATCTTTGTGGTGTCAAGCCATTTACTCTTATATAAGGTGGTCTCGGCCACTGACCCGTTTTTGTTTCTTGTCTTGTTTTATTTGAGTGTTTGATATTTTTGTGTTTTTCTAGTTTTGTTGGCTTTGGTTCTTCACAGTTTGAGCTCTCTATCCCAAGCCTTTACTTTCCTCAAGCCCTCTCTATTCCCTGCACAAGTTCTTCCTTGTTTTCTTCCAAACCTGACAAAGTTTTTCTGGCATCACCGGAACTTCCGGTTAGCTGCCGGAACTTCCGGTCAGCTCGTTGTTCGTAGGAACCACCTGCTGACCTGGAATTTTTCAGCCTGTCACAGAACTTACAGTACCTGTCCGGAACTTCCGGTGAGGCTCTCTGTCCTATATAAAGTGGGCCCCGGGGAAAACGGGATCTTCCTTTTTTCCCCAAGACCCATCTTCTATTTGGAGCAGCCGCCGGCAAGGACTTCTCCGCGAAGGATCTCCGGCCCCTTCGTCTCCGGCCACCCCTCCTCAGATCTGCTCCGTGGGATCCTTCCCCACCTCAATCTCCCGCCATGGACTCCGGTATTTGCCCTCAACTCCCTCCATTAATGGACTATCACCATTGCTTGAGTTAGGGCTACCCTTGTCTAGGCTAGTTCTTTGGCTAGAACTTGTTGGGAGATCTTGGTAGGCCTAGGGAATCATGCTAGGGTAGATTGGTCCAATACATTCTTGGAAATTTTTGTATTTGTGGCTTATAGATCTAGATCTAGTGAACTTTTTGCCTTGAACCGCCAGCTCGTGGTCTCACCGGAAGTTCCGATGAGCCACGACCGGAACTTCCGGTGGATCGTTTTCAGCAGAAGTTCCGGCGCTTCAGCGGAAGTTCCGGCGGCAGTACAATTTCTTCCTGGCTGTATTTTTTCAATCTCCTTTTGTTTCTTTCTTCCAAACTTGTGCACTTACCCCACCTTCCCTCCCTATTCTTTTGCTTTCTTCTCAGGGCAAGGTGGTTCCCGCAAAGGCAAGTTTCTCCGTCGACCATCCTCCAAGATCCCTCCTGAGATCGATGAAGATGACGTTGAAGTGGTGCGTCCATCCACTCAGACCAGTCGTCAGAAGGCTGCTTCTGCTCATCGTGCTCCTGCTGCTGAAGGGAAGAGGCCCGTTCTTGCCTCTCAGAAGGCCACTGCTGCTGGGCCTGAAAAATCCAAGCCAAGATTTCCAAATGGACTCAGAAGGCCTACTCTGAATTCAGGCGTAAGGATCCCTACCTCATTCCCCGTGACCGTCTCTGCTTGGATCGCCTTTTCCACAACTGTCGTCAGGAACAAATATTTGCTAAAATATATGCTACCAAGACTAGGTTTGTGGTTGCTCCTCAGAAGTACATCAATGTGGCTCACATGGAAGAGAAACATGCATACTTTAGCGAGGCTCTCGATATTTGCAGGAGGTTTGGGCTGATTCCCCTCATGGAGCATCGTCAGAACTTTGATGAAAGTGTAATTGCTCAGTTTTACACAACTCTTCACTTGAACATGAGTTCCTCTACTGAAGGTGTGATGAAGTGGATGACTAATGGTGTGCTGCTTACTGCCAATTGGTCCGAGTTTGCTGAGCTCCTTGGCTATACCATTCAGCCTGGCAAAGGGGCAAATGGTTAGCATGGTCATACCGCCCAAGCTGCTGATCTTGAGGTCCTGGAGCCTCTCTACATTGAAGGATGGGGCACTGTTGGCTTTGTGAATCATCTGCTGCCAGTTTATGACATCATGCGCAGGGTGTACTTGAACACCATCTCTCCCAAGGCTGGCAACTTTGATCAGTTTCATGCCTATCAGGTTGATCTCATGCATCAGACTTATCTTCGCCGTGATTCTGACAGGCCAATGAATGTCATGAACTTTTATTTACACTGAGATGTCGCAGGCTATCATTGACAAGCACTCTTTCCCCTATGCTCCCTATATTCGGACTCTCATTAATCACAAGTGGATTGAGGTGACTGGTACTCATTTCCCTGAAACCAACATCACCATTCATGAGGAGAAGAAGTTGCGTGTGAGCAAACACAACAAGCGTTGTTCTCAAGAAGAAAAGGAAGAAGCTCTCTAGAAGGCTCGTGATGAAGCTGGTGGTCCCTCCTCTGCTCCTGGTGGCTCCGGTGCTGGTGGTCCTTCTCTCTAGAGGCAGCCATCTTGGACAAAGAAGCTGCTTGGAAAGGTGAAGAAGACTTTCTGCTTTCTCCAGAACCGCGAGTATCAGGCTTATGTCGATCAGTGACATAGTGTTCAGCGTCAGAAGGCCATCATGTCTGCTCTCAACATACCTTGCTCTCCTGTCACTAGCTTTGTCACTGCTCCCAAGGATAATTGGATTCACGACAACTTCCGCTGGTCTGAGGATGAGTCTGAGGAAGAAGTCACTGGTTCGCCGCCTGCATGGGATCCTTGGGTCCCTGAGCCCTCTCCTCCTCCCTTTCATGGTTGGGATGCTTAGAGTGATCTTTTCTTCCTTTTTGGTGTCTTGATGCCAAGGGGGGAGAAAGATGTCTATTAGGTTGCCTATAGGATTTGCATGGGTTGAGTCGCAAGCTCGTTCTTGTCTTTGATCTTTTCTAGCTCGTGAACTCTTGTTTTTCTATGTGCTTGTGGACCTCTTTGTGCTTGTGAACTTATATGTTCTTGTGGACCATGTTATGTATGAGACTATGTGGTATGTTATGCAATGCCTAGTGTGTGGTATTCTTGTTGTCATCTTATAGGCATGTGCATATTGTGGTGGAGCCTTATAGCTCTTATTGTTATTTTTATTCTTATTGTCTCCACCACGTTTGGTTGGTGCCTGGTATGATCTCTATCCTTTCTTGTACCTTGCACTTGTGCTATCTTTGCAATTGGAAGGGGGAGCCTCCTTGTATGTGTGCTAGTCTTGTCCTTAGAGCATTATCTCTACCTTTAACACATATAGGGGGAGCCTTTTCCATCCATTACAAAGATTACTTCCATCATTATGCAAATCTTTGGGATTGTCATCAAACACCAAAAAGGGGGAGATTGAAAGGAATATATTTTCCCATGTTATTTTGGTGATGATGAAAATCCCACTTGTGGTCTAATCGTGTATTTCAGTTTCAAGAAATATGCTTTTGATGATTCCTATGGTTTTTGTGGATGCTCTCTTTGGGGATCTCGTGAAGACGGTGGCCTTTCGTTTTTCTAGTTTCTCTCTTTTTATTTCTTTAGGTCGCCATACTATTAAGAGGGGGTCTATCTCGGAAGGCTGTGGTAAATCACTTGTTCTTGCACAAACCCCATATGCACTGCCACAACCATCCTATTCTTCCATGAGAGAGCGAGTTTATGATCTGTTGGAGCCCTTTTTTGTCTGATCGGAACTTCCGGCCAGGCGCCGGAAGTTCCACTCAGGACTTTTCTGTGGGAACATCTGGCCTGTGTTCCGATCCAACTTCCGCTGGAACTTCCGGTGAGCTCCCAGAACTCTCTGTTTTGGTATGCTCTATTTGTCGAAAGTTCCACCAGAAGTTGCACCGGAAGTTTTCCTGCCAAAAAGTTCTTGAGCGGAACTTCCGCCCAGGCACCGGAACTTCCGGTCAGACTTGCTTCGCGACCCAGAAGTTCCGCCCCTAGTTCTGCTCCAAGTTCCGCTGAAGGGTCAGTACCCTTCTGTATGAAGTGGTCTATTTGCCAGAACTTGGGCCGGAACTTGCATCGGAAGTTCCACCGGAACTTCCGGTCAGTTTGACCGGAACTTCCGGTCGATCTTTTTGAGCGGGCATCAACGGGCTGATGACCGTTGGATCCGTGCTGGGCGGAACTTCCGGCCCCTCACCAGAAGTTCTGGTGAGGTCGCGTGGGCTTAATGGTTCAGTGCGGAGGGAGCCTATTTAAGGCGCCCTCCTTCTTCCTCCCACCTACTTCGAATATCATTCTCTCTCCTCCATTAATGCTTGAGCTTGACCTTACTAGATCTCCTTTCCTAGCCACTCAAATCACTTGATCTTTTGAGAGGTGAGGGACGGGGCCTAGATCTACACTTCCACAAAAGAAATTTTGATTTCCCCCACCTATCCATTGTGGATCTTGTTGCTCTTGGGTTTCTTGAAACCCTAGACGGTGTAGGGCATCCTCGGAGCTAAGGCTTGTGTTGTAAACTCCGCAGTGTCGTTGAGGGCCTCCAATTGAGTTGTGGAGCTTCCCCCTCAACCTTGTTGTAAAGGTTTCGGTTGGCGCCTTCAAGGTCACCGGTTAGTGGATTGTGAGGCCTCCTTTGTGGGGGGGCTCACCGGAGAAGAAGGTGTGGCCTTTGTGGTTCTTGGGTGACCTTGTGTGGCCCCTACACCTCTCCAACATAGACGTAGCTCCCTGGGAGTGAACTACGGGAATTATATCTCCGTGTCCCTGCTCCGGTTACTTTGTTCCCTTCCTTTACTTCTTGTCCTTTACCGTTCTTGTGGTTGTTGTAAGTTATCTTGCATTTAGGTTGTTCACCTAGTTGCACATCTAGATAACTTTCCTTCTCGTTAATCCTAAAAGTGTGAAACAAATTAAAATTTGGTAGTCTCCTATTCACCCCCCTCTAGTCGTATCAAGTCTGTACTTTCACTAGACATTTAACTTTCTCTTTAATCTTGCGATGTTTGAGTTCTGCGCCCACTGCCAAGCCGGTCTCAAATAATCTCCAAAAGTGAACCTTTATTTTTCCAACAACCGGTGCATCCCATGGTGACAGCCAGCCCTTCTACTGATCAGAAGTACGTGAAGATTCCGGCGATCCTCTAGCTCAGTGTTTTCTCTGGACTGCAAGGTGGTAGCAGACTTAACTGAGAATTGTCCTGATTTAGTATGGTTCCAGGATCGAAAATCCTTAGACCCGGGCTGCCCACAGAGGCATGAAGAATATCCTTCACATCTTGATCATAGAAGTACCTCCTGAGCATTTCTTCATTCCAGCCACCACCTCTCGAGAGGATGAAGTCATTAACCAAGCTCGGACATGTATCCTCTTTGCACCCCAGTGGGTACTAAGCCGAGTGGCGCGGGATCCATTTGTCTTCCATTACCTTGATCTCCTCCCCGTTACCAATCCTCCACACTAAACCTTCTCTCAATAGGTCCCTCCCATGGATGATGGTTCTGTATGTATATGATGCTCGTTTGGGGCACTCCGCTGAAAGAATCCCCCTTCTTGAAATACCTAGCTTTGAGGACCTTAGCACATAGAGAATCAAAGACACTAATAATGCGCCAACCTTGTTTAGCAAGAAAAGCCTGGTTGAAACATGCGTAATCTCGAAAGCCAAGTCCGTCGCTGCCTTTACTTTTACACATCTGATCCCAACCATTCAGTGGAACTTAATTTGTTCTTGTGTATGCCCCCACTAGAAGTTGGAAGAGATGGTACTTAGTTTTTTGCACTGTTTTTTGGAGAACATGAAACAGCTCATGGGATAAGATGGCACTGCCTGGACCACCGACTTGATTAGCACACTCTTTGCCTCTTTGGAGAGACCTTGGCCCTTTAGTCCTTTTATTTTACTCTAGGATCGTTTGGTAACATGCTTGAAACAACCCTCTTTCGAGCGTCCCACTACCGTAGGCAGTCCTAGGTAGCGTTCTGACAAAGCCTCACAGGATATAATGATATCCTTCTTTGCAATATCCTTCATATCGGCACTACAAGGACAAAAGAAGATGGATGATTTCTAAAGATTAACCTTTTGTCCCGAGCTGACCTCATAATCAAGAATAATTCTTGTTAAGGCAAGCAAGCTCGATGACGAGGCCTCAAGGAAAACGATGCTATCATCAGCAAAAAGGAGATGGGTAATGTGAGGCCCTGTGGCCCCAAATTGTACCCCTCGAATAAGATTATCATGTTTTGCTTATTTTAGTAAGACCGAGAACCCCTCCACACATAGGAGAAACAGGTAGGGTGAGATGGGGTGCCCCTGTCGCAGGCCCCTTGAAGGATAAAATGGCTCAGAGAGATGACCATTCACCTTAACTGTGAATCTGGCAGAAGATATGCATCTCATGACTATCTTGACCCACCCCTCTGAGTACCCCAGCTTGAGCATCATCCTCTCCAGGAAGGTCCACTCGACCCTATCGTAGGCCTTCATCATATCCAGCTTTATAGCACACAAAGGGACCTTTTTCTTCCGAGTTAGGATAGCATGTGTGCACTCATAGGCCACCAAAATATTATCCGTAATGAGTCTTCCAGGTACAAAATCGCTCTGCTCCTCCGAAATGAGAATAGGGAGGATGCCCTTTAGTCTATTTGCGATTACTTTGGAAGCCAGTTTGTATAAGACGTTGCATAACCTGATTGGTCGGAATTGAGCCAGAGACAGAGGCGAGTTCACCTTCGGTATCAAATAAGAATGGTATCATTAAAGTCGACCGATGTCTCATTTCCTGGCAAGAAATCTCTAATTTCTGCACAGACCTCGGCCTTGATCGTGGCCCAGTGGTGCTGGAAGAACAAGGCCGGCAAACCGTCGGGGCTCGGGGCTTTAGTTGGACCCATCTAAAACACCACCTCAATTTCTTTGTCAGTAACCACTGTAGTGAGCTTTTGGTTCATGTCGGCATCAACAAAACAACACACCCACCTACCTAGGATTCTCTCCATGTTGGCCGCACCTTCAGAGCAAAAGAGGCCGCCATAGAAAGATCGAGCCCACTCGCACATATCTTGATCCGTCTCGCACTTCGACCCATCAATACGGGTGAGTGTTTTGATACGGTTTCTCCTCATGCGGTGAGTAGCTCTGTTCTGAAAATATTTGGTGTTTTTGTCACCGTATTTGATCCAGTCCTGCCTAGATTGCTGCTTGTACATAATTTGTTCCCGCTTATACACTTCATGCAGATCCTTCTCCACTCTCCTGACCTCTACTATGGATCCTGAGACAAGGGCTCTGACATTCTTCTCCTCGAGGGCCGCCCGAAGCTTTTTGATTCGCAATCTGACGGAGCCAAACGACTCGAAACTCCATATTCTCATGTCCCTTGTCATGCCCCGTAGCCGTTCCCATATCCTCGAAAGAGGGTCTCCGAACCTATAATTTCCTTCCCATGCTTCCAGGATCATCTCCTCATACTGGTCATGGGTGGTCCATGATACGTCCAATTTGCATCACCTTTCTATATCATAATTTGCCTCTATTCATTGATGTATTTCATATTAAGAGGTGTTACTTATGCCTTTTCATCTGTTTTTGCATGTTGGATGATTCTTGGAGGATGAACTGCTGGAGTCAGGATTCTGATGGAAAAATAGGTGTTTTGATGCCAATTCGCGAAGATCAGAAAAATACCAGAAAAACTACAGAAAATCCTATTTTCCTAGAAGACGAAGAAAGACAGAAGGGGAGGCGGAGATGGGCCACAGGGGGCCCACACCCCCAAGCGCGGGCCACCCTAGGTCGTGCCTACAGGGGGTGTGGCCCACCTGGCTCACCTACGGCTACACCCTCTCACCTATATCTTCTCCTCTGAACCCTAATACACGGGGAGCGACCATAGAAAGATTCCGCCGCCTCTGCGGGGCGGGAAACACCGAGAGAGAAAGAGCTCTCCGACAGACAGATTTCTGCTGGGGAAATTATTCCTGGAGAGGGGAGATCGTTGCCATCAACACCATCATCAAGCTAGACTTCATCGGGATCATCATCATCATCCACACCATCATCTCCACCAGCACCATCATCACCACTCCATCCTGCTATAACAATTGTGTTGGATCTTGCATTAATTCTTAGGGGAAACTTTCCTGGTGTTGATTACTATTGTAGTTAATTCTTGTGAGTGGAACCATTGGATTATTGTTTATGTTCAGATTGTTATCCATCACCATATCATCTTTGATCTTGATCCATATTATGGCTCGTGAGTAGTTCGTTTAGTCTTGAGGACATGGGAGAAGTCATGTTGTTAGTAGTTGATTTGTGTTGAGGTATTATTCAATGGTTTAGTAATTAAGTTGTGGTTCTATTCTTCTAGTGGTGTCATATGAACGTCGACTACATGATACTTCGCCATTTATGGGCCTAGGGGAATGCATTGTGTATTTGGCTACTAATTTGGGATTGCCGGAGTGATAGAAACCTGAACCCCCGTTAGGAAACCATTGCACAAGGGAGTGTAGGATCTCAGAGTTTAAGGCTGTGGTTAGGTTTATATCTTAATTGCTTTCTTGTAGCTACGGATGCTTGCAAGGGTTTTAATCACAAGTATGTATTAGTCCAAGTAAGGTCGGTACATTAGCACAGGTTCAACCACACAAAACTTATAAAACCAAAGAAGACTACTCAGCTATATAAAACGAAAGCACTTGAAAGTATTCCCATGTCTCCTCGAGAACGTTTGGTCCTCATAAGTATTTCCACCGGCTTGTAATTTGCTAAGATAGGATTGGGCCACTGCTACAATTATTTGATGTCTTTATTTACTTGCACTTTATTTCCTTGCTTTATCAGAAAACCACTAAAAATCCGTTTGCTAAGTATTTACAGAGGTTTCCTACTCCTTACCACTAATCAACACCTTCTCCTCCTCGTTGGGATCGACACTCCTATTTATCAAAAGTACTACGATACACCCCCTATACTTGTGGGTCGTCAGTCCACATTTCCTCAAAAATAAAACCCTTCCTTGCTGGTTTATAGCTAACATCATCTGCTACAAACCAATTAACAGAGCGACGTGGTTCGTTTCCTCAGTTTGAATATGCTCCACGCTAGAGTTTGGGAACATATAAATAAAAATTTCTGACGCCGTTGCCCTGTCCAATCGGGCCTGAACATTAGCCAAGACCTCTCTTCCGTTATCCTAGGTGAATGCATAACCAGAAAAACCTAGATCATTAAGACGTCAGTCCGCCAAACAATCCCTGAATTTCCCATTTGAGTTTCTCTGCGTTGATTACCTCCAAGCTGCTCATCTGATTTTAAAATTTCATTAAAATCACCAGCACAAAGCCAAGGGAGACCATCCTGCGAATGTTGATATCTAAGAGCCTCCCAAGTTTTGTCTTGCTGCTCTGAATGGGACTCTCTGTAGATTCTAGTGAATCTCCAAGAGATGTTGTCACTGGTGATCTTGACATCAATAAAGTAATGACACCATGGTCGGACAGTAACATCCATACCATCTCTCCACCATAACGCTAATTCCCCCTTTTCCTTTTCCCTCCACATTAATGCCATGACTGAAACCCATGCTCATTTGAAGCTTGTCCATGTATTTCTTCTTTTGTTTGGTCTCACAGAGGTAAACAACCCCTGAGTTATATGATCTTATCAGGTCACAAAGCTCGCTCACAGTCGGATCCAACCCCAAGCCCTGGCTGTTCACGGCCAACACATTCATTGGCCTCGGCGGCCCTGCATAGCAGGGTCCACCGCTAGTAAATCAATCCGATCAAAAACAGAATGTTGTTTCTGCCTACTGGCATCCTCCATCTACACATCTAATCTATTAAACACGGAACCCTTGCGTTGCCTCTTCTCTGCCAATTCCGAGCTCCCCTCCCCTGTTACTTGGACACGCACAGGCATCCAAACTTGCTTAGCACTTCTCTTCTTGTCCTTCCGCGGTGGAGAGGTAGGGTTTATCTTCGCGCTTGCAACAACATCTTCTCTGGGCCTACATTTATAGGTCCCCCTCTTCTCCACACCATCCTTCTAAACAAACACATTTTGCAGTCCTCAAGTGCTAAGTCTCCCCCGCCCAATGGCGTTTATCGGGGTTGTTAACAGAGTAGGAATCTCTGCCCCCATCAGACGAACCTTTCCTCACTCTCTCACCCCCACCAGTGTGGGACGAGGCCGAGCGTGAGAAATCTATAGAGAGGTTTCTCCTGGAAGGAAGGTCTCTGACTGACACACCTCCACCACAATTGTATGTCGAGTCAAAGGATCGGCTGCTAAAACTCCCCGACAACATTGACGGGCGTGCCTGAGGAGCATGTTTCTTGCTCTTTCTAGGGGAGGCCCGAAGCCACTCTCCCCACTGCTTAGTGCCCTCTTTCACAGCTCCACGCCCCTCTTCTGGATGGACTATGCACCCACAGTCAAAACAAAAATGCGGTATTTTTCATACTTCAAATCGAACCATCCGCCTTTTGGACTCTCTCCCTCCTCTAGGTCAGCACCATCACAACCATCATCAGATACCGTTAGGTGGAAGGCTCTCATAAGGGGTTGATCAACTCTGACCTGAACACATATTCTCAGCTCGTCCCCCATGCCATGCCTTCTTCATCAACATCTACCAAAATGTACTTCCTGATTCACCTCCCTATTTTCTCTCCATAGACGCAATTCATCATATCCATTGGTAAGTCCAGCACACGGACCCATACATCCATAGAATCAATCACCATGTCTGAAGGACGAATGTCTCCAACGTAATCCTTTAGAATTATAGCACTGAAGTCAAATTGCCATGGGCCATTATGCATCCTGTGCTTCCAGTCTCCTTCAGATGTAAACCTCACGACAAACCGGTTCTCCCCTATCTCTTTGAACTACACCTGACCATGAAGGCCCTAGGCCCTCTGCATTGCTCTCTCTAGAGCACTAATCACTAATCTCCTGGGAGAACACACCTTACCCACTGCCGTCCATCCAGGTTTTGGAACATTGGCCATGGCAGCGCCCTTGATCACTAGGCCTTTTGACTCTTTCTCCATGAGTAGAAGGTCGCACAGCTTGGCCGATAGACCCTCAGCCAGATCCTCCGCTCCACTCTTGATCGGCGACCTGGACGGGGTCCTGCGCGGAGGCCTCCCCGTTGAGCTCCGTCCCGATGAATCCATCTCCGCAACCCACAAACAAATAGCTCTGCATTGCAGCCATAGACGCGAGCCCCCTCCTTGACCGTCTGACATGGTTATACCTCATGGGTACACAACATTGGCAATCCTAGTCTAGCCCAAGGAAGGCCCACGACAATATACACAGACTGTGGAGATTTCGGGTGGCCCAATCCCATGACACCTTCGGATCCTTGGAGAACAAGACTAGAGTAGATAGAATTTCAAAGGGGACAAACCCTAATCTGTATCCGACTTGACCTGCACCCTGGACCTTCCTATCTATATAAAGGCTAGGAGGGCACATTGAGGAGGGCAATACTCACCTCATAAGCACCTCATGCCAGATCGCATCTGCGCACCCTTGTAACCTTCGGTTCCGCCATAATCAAGAGCAGACAAGCAGGAGTAGGGTTTTCCCTCCGGGGGCCTGAACTTGGGTAAACCTCGTGTCCCTATGTTTCTTGTCTGTTAACCGTTCCACGATCTCCAGCATCCCCATCTTATCCAAAACCCAAGTCCATAACAATGGGCATTGGCGATATCAAACCTCGTCAATTGGCGCCGACCGTGGGGACTGGGGACACTGATTGTGCGATTGTGACGGTCCCATCCGGAGCAATCTACATCTCATCGGCGATGGAGAATCATCTCCTCTTTGGCACCTTCGACTTCACCACCCACTCTCCAGCCACCCTGAGGGATTTCGAGTCCGTTGGCGACGGGCTCGAGATGCTGTTCGGGAGCTTCTGCTTCCAGATGGGGCAGATCGGCACCCTTCGTATCATAGAGCAGGTGCCACCACCGTCCGTTAGGTCCGCTTCATGGGTCCCACCCATCAGCATGTTGCGCACGTCGATGCTGACAGATGAGTCATATGACAGCAACACCTGCAACTCAGATCTGTGCGGTCCTCCCTCAGACGAAGGAATCTATGATTCCGGATCTGAAAACTGTGGCAGCAATGATCCAGCTCACGGACGCTACCTATGCGCCGTGGTCATCCAAAGTGAAGTAGAACCTCCGCCAGGTTTGAGTGCGCCCAACCCACCTCCCAATCCACAAGGTGAGAACGGAGGAAACGGGGGAGCTCCATCGCTCAGGCCCAATGAAGGCGACGCCAACACCTACCAGAAGATCAACCTCAGCGAGGAAGGATGGTGCCAAGCACACGAGGCCGTGGCAGGCAACGTCATCCTACCTGTGAATGCTTCACGGGATCTGCTGATGGCCTACCACCTCCACCTCATCGGTAAGCATAACCGGTAGGTGAAACTGCAGGAGGAGCTCGATAAATGCAAGCAGGCGGCTTCGGATTCTAGCACGCGGCGAGCTGCGCTCTCCGCCGCTGGAGGCTCCAGCTCGCACGACAACAACGCCAATAAGCATCGCTCTCGCACGGAGCACATGGACCCTGCCGCACGTCATGATGTCACCAGGGCCCTCAACACGTCCTTCATGACGATGGACGTGAACGGCAACGTCATGCCGAAAACACCACAAGCTACGATCATGGCGGCCACCACATACCTCGCATCGCATCCACCTCTGGTGGGTGACCCGAAGAGCGCCATGCACAAGTCCGCATTGGCTGGTCTCAGACTCGTCGGAGCTGCGCTCCACGAAGAGGCTCCTGCTGAGCCAAAGAAAAAAGTTGCGGTCAGATTCACCCGCAGCCCTACACCCTCATCCAACAAAGACGAGCATGATCTGCCTCGACATCGAAAGAGCCCGTGGCACCACAGGAGCGACTACGACGCCCGAAACGATCTCACCCAATGCAAGATCGACAAGGCACACGCTAAGCGTGCTTTTTCAACCGAATCCGATGAGGATGACGACGGAGAGCTATGCCGAGCCAGGTGCTGCAGCAGATCCGTTCGGCGGATACGGATGCCAAAAAAATTCAAGCTTGCTTCGGACACTCCAAAGTTCGACGGCACGCAGGACCCAAAAGCCTGGCTCAGCGACCATCTCTCATCTGTCAAGCTCCACGACGGAAATAGAAATACCGCCCTATAATGCCTTCAGCTACAACTGATAGGTGGAGCTCGGATCTGGCTCAGCAACCTATCTTCCGGCTCGATCCGAAGCTGGGGGGATCTGGCATACAGCTTCATCCGCAACTATAGGGGCACCGGCAAGAGGCCAACTGATACGTTGGAAATGTATCTATAATTTTTGATGCTCCATGCTTGTTTAGTACCTACTTTTCTTTACTTGTCCACACTTTGTGGTGCTTTTTACATGTTTTCTGGTACTAACCTACTAACAAGTTGCAACAGTGCCAGATTCCTATTTTCTTATGTTTTTGGTTTCAGAAAAGTTAGTAAAGAAATATTCTCGGAATTGGACGGGACAAACATCAAAGTCAATTACTTTCCATGGGGAACAAGAAGTCCAAAGGGGAGCCAGAGGGGCCAGCCAGGGGGGCCAGACCCACCCCAGGCACGGGTGAACCTAGCCCCGCGCCTGGCTAGGGTTTGCCACCCCTGGCCGCCTCCTCGGTCTCCCCCTTCACCTATAAGAAGCCCCCGATGCAGAAACCTTGAGTACCCGATCAAATATCCACGAAACCGTCTGTAGCCGCCGCCACCATCGTCCCTAGATCGGGGGGATCTGAAGTTCTTCCTGGCACCCTGCCGGAGGGGAGATCATCCCGAAGGCCTTCTCTCTGGTATGATGCATGATTAGTTCCACCTTGGACTATGGTTCCATGTAGTAGCTAGATGGTTGTATATCCTCCTTTGTGTTTTCATGTATAGATATTGTGAGGTCCGTTCATGATCAAGATATAATCTATTTGTAATCATGCATGTTCTGTTTGTGGGGATCCGATGGATATTGAGATTATTATGTTGGTTTGATTAATGGTTTTGTCTTTATGATTCTATCATGTCTATGTTGTTTGTGATCTTGCATGCTCTCCGTTGTTAGTAGCTATGTTGGCCAAGTAGTTGCTAGTGACTCCAAGAGGGGGTATTTATGCTCGATAGTGGGTTCATGCCTCTAGTTTCCAAGGGAAGTGATAGAAATCTCTTTGGTTGTAGATGTGATGTTTCTACTAGGGAGAAAACAACGGTCTCTTGTTCATGGAACATATGGACTGTTTACCTTACACACTTTGCTTAAAGCAGTTGTTTGTTGCTTGTAACTTAATACTAGAGGGGGTTCGGATGATAACCTGAAGGTGGACTTCTAGTCATAGATGCAGTTGGATGGCGGTCTATGTATCTTGTTGTATTGCCCAATCGAATCTCATAGGATCTTTCTGACTAGTAATTGCATTTTTATGCCTTGCTCAGTTCCTGTCAATTGCCCTGCTGTAATTTGTTTACCCTTCATGCCATGTTTTTTTATCTAAGGAGAGCACCTCTAGTGAACTATGGACCCCGGTCCAATCTTCACCATTGATACATCTTCCAGTGTTACTCATTTACTTGCTGCAAACCATTGCCTTCCACACCATACGTTTAATCCTTTGTTACAACAAACCGGTGAGCTTGACAACCTCACTATTCATTGGGGAAAAGTCTTGAGTTTGTGTTGTGCAGTTCTCCGCGTTGCTTGCAACACCCGTGTGACGTTTCCTTCCTCGTACTGGTTCGATAACCTCGGTTTCTTAGTAAGGGAAAACTTGTTGTTGTACTGCTTCATACCTTGCTCTTGGGGTTCCCAATAGGCTCACATAAGCTGTGCAAGCCATCAAGATTTTCTGGCGCCGTTGCCGAGGAGGCCAAGGACGTCTTCACTAGGGGAGTCCTTCACTTCCTTTCTCTTTACTTTGTTTTTAGTTTGCTTTGTTTCTTTTGCTTGGTTTTGTTTGCGTCTTTCCAAAAAAACCAAAAAAAATAGTCTAGTTTGGTTTGCTTTCTTTATTCAAAAACACAAAAAAATTAGTTCCTGCTCTAGTTTCCACCTTGCTCTAGCTCACCATGTTGCTCCCCAAGTTCGCCCTGAAAGATCTTGCAATAGGTAGTGGTTCCATAATTGGGAAGGATAATATTGAAGAATTCTTTAATTATGTTAGCAAGCATGAGGATATTGAGGATAAATATATAGCAGAGCTTGCTCCTAATTATGAGATTGCTGCAGCTTCTTTAGTTCATATGTTGGAGGCTAGGTTTGTTAGCCTTAACCCCTTCATACAATTTTTATTCCTAAAACTAATAGAAGAGAAGAATGTTGAGAAGAGGGAATTCATCCTTGAAACTTTATCAAAAGAATTCCATGATGTTGCTAGGGAAGCCAAAAAGGTTTTTGAGCGTTTCCATATGCTAGGATCAAATGTAGATGTTGTGGGAATTCTTATAAAACTAAGCCTAGAGAAGAATTTAAGATACCCATCCCCTTGAAGCTTGTTGGAATGCATGAAGCCT
This sequence comes from Avena insularis, assembly GCA_023614405.1. NCBI lineage: Eukaryota > Viridiplantae > Streptophyta > Magnoliopsida > Poales > Poaceae > Avena > Avena insularis. The sequence goes on along the minus strand of CM042687.1, from coordinate 234,121,697 downwards.
TTGAAAAGAACTTTGATTGGATTGCTCCTGAAAATATTTTTGATGAAAGTAGTAGACCAAAGAGATATGAAAAGGGATCCTCCAAAACCCATTTGGATGAGATACCTTGCATAGTTGAAGATTTTGCAAGTATGGATATCAATTCTTCATTTTAAAATACTTGATTCTTCTTGCTTCTTGTGCCTAACTTAAAGGCGTTAAAGAAAAGTACTCGTTGGGAGATAACCCAAGAGTTTCCTTGAGTATTGGAAGTTATTACTTCAGTAATGACCTCTCCTTATCATTTTTGTTTGCTTTTTTGTGCCAAGAATGACCTCTAATGAGAGGGAAGTAAGATTTGGGGAGTTGATGTCCCGAAACAGATTTCTGTCCTCCACCAAAAAAATTCATGAGGAAGCTCTATAACTCGGATTGAGCTCTATTTTACGAATAAATCCCCCAGTATGTTAGCTAACTTTCTTTAGTTCAACACTTTTTGATTTGAGCAACAGAAGATGTTCGAAAAAATCGGTTTCTACCTGATGGTCTGTTTTGACAGATTTCTGCCATTATTTGCATTTGCTTCTTATTGATTCCTTTTTGAGTTCTCTTTAGGTGAATTGAGATTTCTGAAGGATTTACTACAGTAGGTTGTGTTTTTAGTGAAAATTATTGCTATTCCAAAGCTTTTCCAGAGGTCTAATATCTTTTGAATACACTAATGTTGCTAATGAAGATTGTGTGAAGTTTTGTATGAAGGAAAAAAATGCAGGTGTAGAGAGAGAATGATGCAATGAGATGAAGAATGGACAAAAGCTCAAGCTTGGGGATGCCACCGTGGTGTCACCCCAAGAAATATCCAAGAGGTACAAGCGTCAAAGCTTGGGGATGCCCAAGGCATCCCCTTCTTCATCAATAAAAAGCCCAGGTCTGTCTAGACACTTCGTTTTTATTGTTTCATTCATAGTTGTGTTGTTCTCGGAGCGTCTTAGTTTTCATTTGCTTTTCTTAGGTTGTTTAGTTTGCTTGAATAAAGTAGTTTGGATCCCCATTCTCGCTGTGTTGTTTTGCAAATAAGTTTTGTTGGTGTTGGAAAGGAGTAGTAAGTTCTTGCTCGAAGTGTAAGAGGAGCTTGCATTGACTATGACTTAGACTTTAGCATGACATTTTAGGTGTTGTTTTGACATTATGACTAGTGATTATTGATGTAGCATGTCTTGTTCCAAACAATTGGGATTGCTTAGTGTGCCTTGAAGAAATTATGCGTTGTTTTAGCATGCAAAAGCATAGTATTGTGGTATTCTCCTTTGATGCTTTACTTGGGTTGACTTGGCACATGCTCACACCATGTTATGACTATGACAAGTCACCATTAGCCTCTATGATCATTTAGTCCTTGACTTGTAGTACCACTCTTTGCTTTGATTAGTATGCTTTGTTGCACTTCATGATTATGGCCATTATTGCTCTCTTAGTTGGTTGCTCCCAGTCTTTTCCTAGCCTCCGCTTGTATGAGTAAGTTCTACTCATGCCTCCAACTCCCAAGAAACCAAGTTATTCCAAAGTGTCCACTATAAATTCCGATGCATGGTGTGTTACACCATTCCAAGTATATTCTTGTTTTCAGCTACCTTCCAATTAAAAACCATTTTGTTATGTGAAAACTTAGTGATTAAAGCCCTCACGAACTTTATGGCACACTTTATTCTTTGCCCCTAATAAACTTGAACCATTGTGACAACTTTGTTGTATATGCTTGTACTTATAAGTTGGAATTAGTAGAACCGTGTTGTCACGGGAACATTTTCAACATTGCACTTGTACTTTGTACTCAGTTGATATCATGTTCTTTTGTCTATGGATGTCACCAGTTTGAAATAAAGAGGGAACTTGTAAGTCCATGGAGTTTGTATCTTGTGTTAGAGAAACGCCTAGGCAGCTAGCCTAAGCCATGCCTAATCATGGTGGAAACTTGCAGCGTCACCATACTGAGCTATCTATGAAGCATCCTCAATAAAAAGCTATGCATATGGTAAATAAAAAGATTGCTGAGATGCTCATTGTTGGCTTGCCTTGTCATTTTGGTTATGGAAAAGCTCCTGTACCATGTGCAAGGGGTACCCCATTGGCGGTTCTCAATGATATACAAATACTTACAGTGACAATAACTTACCTGGACCCAAAGTTGAGTATGCATGAGGTGTGGCCCTCGTATTCAAGGGACTTGAGATTTCCACCTTATACTTCGTCAAGCATATACTCCAGCTTTGCCACTTTAACCTTAACCACTTCAAGATGCTTATGATAGGGGCAATGAGGGCTGAAAGCTAACAAGTACCATAATTTTTGGAAGCTCTTTTTGAAACTTGTAATCCCTGCTTCCTTTACAAAAAGGCCTTTCTTCCACCATTGTTGAGTCTCCACCTTCTACCTTTAGGCACCATTAAGAGAGCATAGTTGTCATTCTGTGTGCAGTGTTCCAAAGCTTATTAATTGATGCATATTGTGATATTACTTGTTCTTGTGCTATTTGTTTCTAGTCACCCTTGTGAACTTTGCTGGTGTCCTATGCATTTAATTGCTACTCTATGAGGGACAAGCTGATTGCCACTATGCTATGTTTTCTGCATGTGAAACAAACAAATGTTTTTCAATGCATGTTATTCATGATCTTTGTTTGTAGCTTGTCATGTTGCATGCATAGTTACTATGTCCTATTGTTAGAACTCCATCTTTCATGCACATGTTTAGAGTTCTTTGATCCTAGCTTTCAATGCTTGCAAATGGTTGGATCTTTATTGTGAGGGTGCATGTCACCTCAAAAATTATTCTGTTTATAACTTACCTACTCGAGGACGAGCAGGAATTAAGCTTGGGGATGTTGATACGTTGGAAACATATCTATAATTTTTGATGCTCCATGCTTGTTTAGTACCTACTTTGCTTTACTTGTCCACACTTTGAGGTGCTTTTTACATGTTTTCTGGTACTAACCTACTAACAAGTTGCAACAGTGCTAGATGCCTGTTTTCTGCTGTTTTTGGTTTCAGAAAAGTTAGTAAATAAATATTCTCGGAATTGGACGGGACAAACGTCAAAGTCAATTAATTTCCATGGGGAACAAGAAGTCCAGAGGGGAGCCGGAGGGCCAGACCCACACCAGGTGCGGGTGGTCCTAGCCCGCGCCTGGCTAGGGTTTGCCACCCCTGGCCGCCTCCTCGATCTCCCCCTTCACCTATAAGAAGCCCCCGATGCAGAAACCTTGAGTACTCGATCAAATATCCACGAAAACGTCTTGTAGCCGCTGCCACCATCATCCCTAGATCGGGGGGATCTGAAGTTCTTCTCGGCACCCTGCCGGAGGGGAGATCATCCCGGAGGCCTTCTCTTCGGTATGATGCGTGAGTAGTTCCACCTTGGACTATGGGTCCATGTAGTAGCTAGATGGTTGTATCTCCTCCTCTGTGCTTTCATGTATAGATCTTGTGAGCTCCGTTCATGATCAAGATCTAATCTATTTGTAATCATGCATGTTGTGTTTGCGGGGATCCGATGGATATTGGGATTATTATGTTGGTTTGATTAATGGTTTTGTCTTTATGATTCTATCATGTCTGTGTTGTTTGTGATCTTGCATGATCTCCTTGTTAGTAGCTATCTTGGCCAAGTAGTTGCTAGTGACTCCAAGACAGGGTATTTATGCTCGATAGTGGGTTCATGCCTCTAGTTTCCAAGGGAAGTGACATAAATCTCTTCGGTTGTAGATGTGCTATTGCTACTAGGGAGAAAACAACAGTATCTTGTTCATGGAACATGTGGACTGTTTACCTTACACACTTTGCTTAAAGCAGTTGTCTGTTGCTTGCAACTTAATACAGGAGGGGGTTCAGATGATAACCTGAAGGTGGACTTCTAGTCATAGATGTAGTTGGATGGCGGTCTATGTATCTTGTTGTATTGCCCAATCGAATCTCATAGGATCTTTCTGACTAGTAATTGCATTGTTATGCCTTGCCCAGTTCCTGTCAATTGCCCTGCTGTAATTTGTTTACCCTTCATGCCATGTTGTTTATCTAAGGAGAGCACCTCTAGTGAACTATGGACCCCGGTCCAATCTTTACCATTGATACATCTTCCACTGTTACTCGTTTAGTTGTTGCAAACCATTGCCTTCCACACCATACGTTTAATCCTTTGTTACAGCAAACCGGTGAGCTTGACAACCTCACTGTTCGTTGGGGCAAAGTCTTGTGTTTGTCTTGTGCAGGTATCCGCGTTGCTTGCAACACCTATGTGACGTTTCCTTCCTCCTACTGGTTCGATAACCTCGGTTTATTACTAAGGGAAAACTTGCTGCTGTACTGCTTCATACCTTGCTCTTGGGGTTCCCAACAGGCTCACATAAGCTATGCAAGCGATCACTAGCCTCGATCGAAGAACTACGGGCTTGCACCAAACGTACTGGCGAATCCATTCGCTCGTACATTCTACACTGGTCCCACATCAAGAACTCCGCCACGCACATCTCCGAAGAAAGGACAATCGATGCCTTCAAGGACGGTGTCAAGCGCCCGGACTTCAAGGAAGAACTTGGGCGCGTCAAGTCCAAGACTTTCGACCACCTCATGGACATCGCCAACAGGTGGGAAGATGGCGAGGATCCCCTCCACCTAACGCATTTAGATGACGAGGACGACTACGGCCGTAGGCACGAGTGCCATAGCAAACGAAGATCGCGCGTCTACGATGATCGCGACGGAGTCGACATGGTTGCGGCTGGCTACGCCGACTGACGCAACGACGACAACCGCAGCAGCGGATAACACAGAGGCAACTTCTGCAACGGAGGGCGAGCCACGCAAACATGGCAACGTCGCAGCCGTGACGACGAGCCATCAGCATACGACAAATTGTCTGGTCCTTGCACCATCCACTTCTACATGGACACGCGGGATGGCAAGAAGAAGGCCAGCCACATGCTAAAGGACCGCCGCGAGTTCTAGAAGCTCAGCGAGGGTCTCACCCAAATGCGATGCCAGATCGTGAACCCTAGATTTGGGCCTGCACCTCCACCAGGTGACATCGCCCACGGAGCTCCTCCACCACCACCCGTTGGACCATCGAATCCAGCTATCGCACCTGCACCAAACAACAGCACAGGAGGATACCCACCGCCAAAAGGGACCCTGATGATCTAGAAGGGGCGCCCAACCAACAGGGTGCAAAGGAAGATCACCCGCCAAGTGAGCCTGGCGGTTGCCTCCCCAGCAGCCATCCCTAAGTACCTCAGCGGCTCGGAGTCCCGCATCACGTTCGACCGTTCGGATCACCCACAACAGATCCCTCGCCTAGGTCATGTTGCCCTGGTGCTTGATGCGCAGATCGGAGGATTCGAGATGAGTCACGTCTTCATGGACGGCGGCAGTGGCATCAACCTGATGTTCGCCAGCACACTCGCAGCAATGCGGATCCCGTTGTGCAGCCTGGAGAAGTCAGATACGATGTTCCACGGCATAGTCCCAAGCAAGGACATATACCCTCTGGGAAAGATATGGCTCGACGTCATCTTCGGCTCGCCCAAAAACTTCAGGCTCGAGTGACTAGAATTCGAAGTCGTGGACTGGCCATCACAATACCACGCCATCCTCAGGCGCGTGGCATTCGCAAGATTCCTAGTTGTACCACACTACGCGTACCTACTACTGAAGATGCCAGGACCCAGGGGCATCATCACCGTCCAAGGAAGCTTCACCCGATCCGACCACTGCGACAGAGACTTCAACAGAATCTCCCAGTCGTTCGGCATGCAGGAGGAGCTCATGCGGCTTAGAGAGGTGAGAGACAACGGGGCACCCCCGGTCTCCAGGCAAAACACACCTGATATGTCAACACGAAAAAGGTGCAGGTCCACCCAACGGATGCCTCCAAGACGGCTCTGATTGCCAACGACCTCAGCCCCGCATAGGAAAGCGCGCTCGTCGAATTCCTCCGTGAGTGCTGGGAAATCTTCGCCTGGTGTCCGGCAGACATGCCAGGAGTTCCCAGGGAATTCGCCGAGCACGCACTCAATGTCATCAGTTGAATAGTTTTATGGGAGACAACATGTACGGATGTATAAAGTCTCAACCAGGTATCGATCCACATATAGGCTATACTTGAGTCTAATAGGCAACTAATAATTGTGATTAATGTTAAATAGTACGCTGCAGATTGTTAGGGGGGCGATAATCATTAGGGGGGTTCTAACCCCTGCTAGCCCCCCCCTTGGCTCCGCCCCTGGACGCAAAGCCAGTCAAGAAGTCGATCTGACGACTGTCTGAACCAAGAGCTGAAGCCGTCGGAATCAAAGTCAACAGACTGCTCGATGCCAACTTCATCCGAGAAATTAAAGAGAGCGAGTGGCTGGCTAACACCGTGCTGGTCCCCAAAAAGGACACGGACATCCTGCGGATGTGCGTGGACTTCACATCGCTCAACAAGCACTATCCCAAGGACCACTTCCCTCTACCGCGGATCGATCAGATCATCGATTCGACTGCAGGATGCGAGAAACTCTCCTTCCTCGACGCCTACTCCAGCTATAACGAGATTCGGCTGAAGGTCGAAGATTAGGAGAAAACGGCGTTCATCATGCCATTCGGAGTGTTCTGCTACAACACCATGCCTTTCGGGCTGAAGAACATAGGTGCCACATACCAGAGGTGCATGCAAGCGTGCCTGAAAAACTAGATAGGTCGCAACATTGAAGTCTATGTCAACGACATAGTAATCAAGACCAGGGAGGCCAAGACACTGATCGACGATCTCCGCGAGACATTTGATAACCTTGATCACTATAAGATCAAGATGAACCCATAAAAGTGCGCCTTCGGCGTCCCATCTGGCCAACTACTCGGCTACTTCATCTCCCAGTGGGGGATTGAGGCGAATCCGAAGAAAATCATGGCCATACTATCCATGGAGAATCCGAAGAACCTCAAAGGTGTCCAGCATCTAGCTAGGCGCATCGCAGCTCTGAGCAGATTCATCAGTCGCATGGGCGAGAAGGCCTTGCTCTTTTACTAGCTGCTGCTCAAGGCGGACAAGTTCGAGTGGACACCCGAAGCAGACGACGCATTCGAGGACCTCAAGCGGCTGCTCTCCACCTCGCCTGTCCTGTTCACACCAAAGGAGCGAGAGCCTCTGCTTCAATACATCATAGCTACGCACCAGGTGGTAAGCACCGTACTCGTGGTCGAACGACCCAAAGATGGAAAGACCCATGGGGTCCAACACCCAATCTACTACCTCAGCGAGGTACTGACACCAACAAAGCAGAGGTACCCTCACTACCAAAAGCTCGCCTACGGCGTATTCATGACGGCTCGTCGGCTGGGCCACTACTTCCAGGAGCACTAAATAATGGTCATCAACGAGGCGCCACTATCCAACATCCTAAACAACCCCGAAGCCATGGCACGCGTAGCCCTGTGGGGCATCGAGATGTCTCCTCTAGACATAGTCTACGAGTAGCGCAAGGCCATCAAATCGCAGGTCCTCCCTGACTTCCTCGTCCACTGGATGGAACTCCAGCTGCTAGACACTCCGGACATGACGCAATCATGGACAATGCACTTCGACGGCTCCAAGCGCAAGGCCAGAGCAGGAGCTAGCGTCATACTGATGTCCCCTCAAGGCGACAAGATGAAATACGTCCTTCGGATGAAATTTCGCGCCTCCAACAATGAGGCCGAATACGAGGCCCTCATCCAAGGCATGAGTATGGCCAAGATCTGCGGCGCAACACGCCTAGTAATCTACAGTGACTCGAACCTTGTCGTCCAGCAGACGATGAACGAGTGTGATGCTCACAGCGCCAACATGATCACGTACCGCACGCTCTACAACTCACTCGAAGGGGACTTTGATGGCTACGAGCTTGGGCACGTTGGAAGGGAAAGCAACAAGTAAGCAAACAGACTCGCTAACATCGGCTCCACCTACGCATGGGTGCCACCAGGTGTGTTCCTCGAACAAATATGTGTACCCTCTATCAAAATGAAACACCCCTATGGATCACCCGAAGAAGCAGAGCACTCGGGGGCTGTGCTACCCGAAGGACAGGAAGGACCCGAAAAGCTTGACACTGAGGTCGAACTTGTCAGCCTGATGCAAGTCATGGCAATCGAGGAGACATGGACGCAGCCGTACCTTCGGTACCTGATAAACAAGGAACTGCCCGACGACCTGACAGATGCCCGACGCATATCTCGCCGGTCTAAAGCTTTCACCATACACAATGGCGAGATGTACAAGCATAGTATTTCAGGTGTGCTCCAAAGGTGTGTCACCATCGATGACGGCAAAACCATCCTCCAAGACATCCACGAAGGCATCTGCGGCCATCATGCAGGTAGTCTCTCCCTAGTCGCCAAAGGTCTACGAGTTGGATTCTACTGGCCAATGGCCATGAACGATGCTAAGGACATCGTCCAAAGGTGCAACGCCTGTAAGAGATACGCGGACAAGCCGCACGCACCAGGATTGGAGTTAAGGCCCATACCACTGGCCTAGCCCTTGGCCCAATTGGGCCTCGACATGATTGGCAAACTGCCCAAGTCTTCGAAAGGAGGACACGTCTACCTCCTGGTCGTAGTCGACAAGTTCACCAATTGGATCGAGGCCATGTCTGTCACCAACCAAAGCGGCAAAACTGCCATCAAATTCTTCGAGTCCATAGTCTACAGGTTTGGTGTGCCACACAACATCATCACGGACAACGGCTCGAACTTCATCTCAAAGGAGTTCCAAGACTTCTGCGAGGGCCTTGGCATCAACATAAATGCGCCTGCATGGCGCACCCATGACCAACGGGCAGGTCAAAAAGGCCAACGGCCTCATAGGCAACGACATCAAGAAACGCCTGCTATGCCCACTCGAATGGCTTGTGGGAGCCTGGGCAGAAGAGTGTAACACCCCAATATTAGAGCTTAGAAATAAGCTGAACCAAGATGTGTGCATTGCATTCATGCATAGAAAATCCGAATAATTTTCGTGCTTTTGAACAAAACTTGTCAAAGTGATTGAAGCTTCTCTCAACTTGATGGAATTGAAGTAGATCATCAAGTTGACTGCGGTAAGTTTCAATATGACCTTTGCTAAAACCTTATTTTGGGTAAACATGATTTGATCTAAGGGTAGATCAAATGTAATAAAATTAAACCCTAATACATTAGTTAATGATTTATATTTGATCCTTAGGTGATCACATCATAGTATTCATTACAACAACCCATGAATACCAAGTTAAGGATATAACCCAAGTAATAAGAATGTAATAACTAACCCTTGACTTATTTTATTCTTATCCATTTCTACCATGTGGATCATAGTAAATACTTAACCTTAACTCTTTAGTGAGATGGAGTAGGAAAGAAATCAAGTCAAGATCATTCACCATATATCTTTCTTCCCATATCAATCATTATCATATCTATTGGATCTTATTCTAATATCTGTTTTTCATCAATGTTGAGTAATCAACTATTGATTCACCAATTCTTAATCTATCAACTCTTGACCATATCTTAGCATACACTTAAGTGCCTATAAAGAAACAACTAAGAAGAGGTAAATAGTAGAGTTCCGGTGGTAAAGGAACAAATTATCTAGGACTTAACAACCAATGTCGCCAGTGATTCTTGCGCTGTATATCATGCGTTAACCATGAGATTTGGAATGGGACGAAGAAGTCAGCTGTATCTTTTCCCTCTCGCATGGAGCTGGATGTGCGGGTCGTGGCTGTTATCTCCGTCGCGTGCATTTATTGGTAATTCGTAGGATATATGCAGCATATGGGTGGGAGCCCTCAACGTCCCATGATAGTTCCGGCATCTGAACGGTCTGTACTGCCAATTTCCGTAATTCAATAGGTGGGCTGACGTACACCAAGGAGACATGCGGGATCGCGGAGAAGGCAGTGATTGGCTAGGATCTTAGTCTGGGCCTCACACCAAAGAAGTGTGAACGAACCTGCAATTCGGATGTGCAACAAAGCTAAGATCTCTCATGGGTAAAGTGACGCACCTCTGCAGAGTTGAAAGGTTCCCAACCTTTAATAAGGTAGAGATCCCTGTGTTTACAATGCTAGTCCCTGGATCAATAGCTAGCATCCAGAGTTAAGATGTAATATCAAGAAACAAAGGTCATAATACAACTTTATAACCAGGAATAAAAATAATTTATTACATCTTACATAGCTCATTTGGCTATCTCATTACAATGCAGCAGAATATAACAATAGCATGGGGTCCTTCATCTTCAAAGTGCCACAGGCAGTCATGTTTGTTGTAGACTTGTAATCCTAATCAATAAACTTCACTAACATCAAACAAACCTGCAACATAATAAGTTACAGCCACAAGGGTCAATACATTTGAATTGTATTGGCAAGTGATACTATGGTAGTATAGTGGAGTCTATCATCTATATGCATTTGGCTAAGTGGAGCTTAGGCTTGCTTTGCTCAAAATAGATTTTCCTTATCATTTGAAAACACTAAGTTTTTGTTTGTCAAAAATCACCCAAGGCATCTCCCAATAGAAATTGGTGATCCTTCAACCCTTGTTCAACCACAAGTTTTTAACTTAGAAATTTGGATGAGGAGATTCTTGATAGCTTCCATGTCTTGATGCTCAAATTGTCCTTTGCCAGGGACATGGCTAAGTACTTAGATTTTTCACTCTGCAGAGGTGGTGCACTTTCCCCACAAGACTTGGTTTCACCAAGACAAGATCTTTCAAAAGCCTTCCCTTAGACCAGAATGGACGCGTTCCAACCTATCATCCCCTACCACCAACTGTCCATTTGGCTAAGTTATTGCAACCTATATGATCCAGGCAGAGCCCATAATGCCAAGTGGCTGCACTTGAAGCTTCTCAACATTTGACATCTCAAATCTCTTTGTTCCTGGGTGGCCATCCACAAGTGAGATACACAAGGTAAACCATAGAAATGGGCCTTGTGTAACCACTCAACACAAACCATTCCTTCCATTCCACCCAGGTGATTCATTCACTTAGTTGTTTTATTAAACAAAACACAAGTCCTTGACTTAGCCATAGCATGAAATATAGTCCACCCTTGTTTTCTACTAGCTAAGCTAAGCATGATGGTAGTAGGAATCTTAACTCAGGAAATTTCTACTAAGGTTTCATCTACTAGGATTTCCCATGGCATAGTTTATACTTAGCAAAAATTCCATGCAAGTCCTACTTTAGAAAAATCACTAATGCATAATGAAAATAATGGGACAAAAGTATGAAGCATCACTTGCCTTTTTGGTAGAGAATATAATTTCACTCCTTGATCTTGCAATACTCACACTCTTCAAATCACTACAATTCAATCAAGCAAGCAATATTTCAATCTACCATTCAAGCAAACATCACATAAAATAATAGAAACAAAACAATGCATGCAAGCATGCCAAAGATTGTTTTATTTGGAAAAGTGGTTTCTAACATGTTATAAACATTCTAAAACACCTATTGGTCATTTTATAAAAATGGAAAAACCATTTGCAAAAGATTTTACTTATAAACCATTTTAATACCAAATCAATATTTTATGTGGTTGAAAATGCCTTTATCAAAGTAAAAATCATTATAGGGTTCCCCAAATATATTTTTAAATCATAAAACTTCGTGCTTGGGGTCAGAGAGTTTAAATCAAAACATTTCCCTAAGGTTTTTCTCCAAAAAGTGTTTTCAACAAATAAACAATATTTTTATTTGACTAGAAATGCTTTAAATCAAATATTTACTCTTTAGCTTTACCAAATACATTTTCAAATCCATGAGTTGGTTTCTAAGGTCAGTAGGTTCAAAACAATCCATTTGCTAAAGATTTTATCCCCCAAATAATTTTAGAAAGAATTTTATACTCAAAATATGCCTACACAAGTTTCTTCAAAAAAAATCAATTTAACAGAAGCAATTTACTAAACAAAGTGCATGGTTGGGTAGGATTTGTCTTTCTGATTCCATTGATATAAAGTTTGCAAAATTTGGACGTGTGGTTTGAAAGTTATGAATTTTTACAAAACCAAACAACTAATAGATAAGTTTCTGTTTTAAAAACAAACTCCAGGCCACGTGTCTGATTCTTATTGGTCTATACCGTTTCGGTTGGATCGACCTCTCTAGTGCGTTAGATCTAAATGAAATCGTGTGGCTCTGGTTCAACCTTACCCTTTCGAGTTAAAACTAATCGTACGCGTCTGATCCAGATCCCACGGTCACTCTAGCGTTTGACCGGTTAGCGGCGGCCATTGGCACATGGGCGCGGCTCGTCATGTGGTTCTGGCGAAGCAGGAAGGAGAGGGGGAAGAGAAGATTCTCACAGTGTTTGCAGCGTCGTGGTGATGCTCAAGGTGTGGTCGGCTTGACGAGGGATGCACCGGAGCTGCGTGGATTGCTCGCCAGAGCTAGCGGTGGCGCCAGAAGCTTCTGCTTGACGACGGGGACGGTGCTGCAGTCCACCAGAAGGCAAGAGAAAGGTACGGTTAGATGTGGGCGAGTGCGTAGATCATAGGAGCTTCAACAGAAGAGCTTGGGGCAGTCTGTTCTCACCGGGGAAACTCGCCGGTGTTCGAGCAGACGGTGGCGGAGCTCAGTCGAAGTCGTTGTCGAGGATACAGGTCACGCACGAGCGAGCTAATGCCACTGGGAGATGCGCCAGGGTCTGTGGAACACACGTGTGTGGTCGAGGGGGAGAGGGGCGACATCGAGCTGCCGGAATCGACGTCGAAGTCCGTCGGAGGCTGCGGCGGTGTAAACGAAAATGGGGATGGCCTGGGGGAGATCTTGCAGCGGTTTCTGAGCGGAAAGGGGGGGAGGGAGGTGTTTAAACGAGCTTGGTCATCGGGAGTAATCGTTGCAGCATTAACGTGTATTGATTCAAATTTTAAGATGGCAGAAACGGCGACGAGGCGTGGTCTTCGCGGGGAGGGAGAAGAATCTGGCAGGTGGGGCTCAGCGTCAGTGAGAGAGAGAGAGAGGGAGAGTGGGGCCTGCTAGTCAGTGTCTTTGCGGGTTTTGTCTATGGTGAGAAAAACTCTTCGGGAAAGAGAGGAGAGAGGTGGGCTGCTGGGCCTGGACTGGGCTAGGCTGCTCCTTTTATTTTCTTCCTGTTCGTGTTTCTTTTTCTTTTCTCATTTGATTTTCTATTTTGATTTTTGATTTATCAATTCAAACAACTATTTGATTTCAAACTTCAACCAGACTTTATGTATATTCAAATACTGTTTAATAGTTCATTTTAGAGTCAAATTTAGAACAATTCATTTATTCTTTTTAGGATCTTTTATTTGTTTTATAGAACAATTCAAATTTAGAACAATTCATTTCAATAGTTTTAAATGTGTTTTAAAACTCTATTTGAAATCCATATTTTTACCAAACCTATTCAGTAGGTTTATTTATTTAATTAGGGTGTCAAATAATTTCTCCTTGACTTATTTGGAATATTTTCAATATGATTTGTTAATCATTTAAATTGGATATTTGTTTTAATTCCAATGAAATTAAATATAGTTTTAATTCCTTAAATTTTATTTGGAAGATTTCTTTGATCTTATTGAAGTTAATTAAATAACTTTTAATCCACTTGGGTAAATTCCAAATATTATTTTCCCATGATTTAATTAATCATTTCTTAATAGGGATTTTATCTTTATTCAAATAGAATAGGATTTGGTCAAAGTCATTTTATTTTATTTGGAAAATTCTTTATCTGTTTATTTTATTTGGATTTGGATTATATTCATTCCATTTGCTTATGGATTAGGCCAAGATTTAATTTGGTCTTTAAATATTCTTCATTTAATATTTCTATCTTTATCTTATAAAATCCATATCTTTTTATTTATAGATCCAAAGTTGGTGATTCCAATTTGTATAATCTTATTTAATATTTGTTTATCCTTTTAAGTACCTTTAAGATTATTTGCTCACCATTTGGTATGGATTTTTAGACAGATGCTTTATTATCTTTGGAAATTCAATTTCCTTATCTTATTAAATTTATAAGATTTTATCTATGGCTCCAATTTAAGTGAAACCAATTTCTATGGTTTTATAATATTTATATTTGTCATTCTTGATCATTTATAAATGTTTTTTGACAAATTTTTATATGGATCAAAATCCATAGTCTTAGAGATATCTTGGAAATGATTTTATTCCATTAGGGTTTAGGGTTTTGGTTTATTCTCCAAGTGTTTAAATTTCCAGATGCATTTATGAAGATTGCATTTCACTTGATTTGCATTTAGTTGGATTCAAACTTTACTCAAGTTTGCTCAAGATGGGATTTTAAGTTTCCATTTAGAAACAAAAGTTTCTTTTCACCCTAATTTTCAACAATTATTTATTTTGTTTATTTATTTTTCACATAACAAGATTTGGAAAATCTTGGGATGTGACAAGAGTGTAAACACTATAACTTGTTACTCCCTGTTCCGGAAAGGAGCTACGAACACGGCGGGAAAGGAACTCCAAGAAAGTTCTGGTAAACCCGTAAAGGCTGACGGACATAGATTTTCAGAACAAAAGCAACCTTTGAAGAAATGTTTACGAAAACTTGCATTGCCTATGACCTACGGTCTGTGGCTGTAGTTATAGTGCATCAAACACTCCTTTTCTAGTGAACTTGCTGAGTACGCTCGTACTCAACGTATCTTCTTAACCCTTTCTAGGTTCTAAAGCCATTACAGACGACGTCTACATCAAGTTATGCTCCAGAATCATCACGAAAAGCTAAAGTTTTTCAATAAAGTCAAGAAAGTCAACATATACATCAACTCAAGTGAAGACGAAGTTACTGATTAGATAGGAATATAATCCCTAGCCATAGAACATATTTCTGTAGTGTATTGCCATAGCAGCAATGCTAGACCATTAGTTAAAATACTAGTCCTATTAGTATGATAGTTTTTGAATTGTTTATTCCTGATTCTTCTTTATAAGAAGTTTCTTTCTCTCTTTAATCTAGAGTGTTATCTAGATCTTGTGTAAAGAGTTGAGTTATAACCTATAGTCATGTTTTGGACCTGCTGTATTTCTGTTGTACCACTCCGAGGGATGTAATACTAGTGAACGATGTTTCATTGGTGTTAGGTCAATGACTATAGTGTACTACATCATGCAGTGGTATGCTGGGTCACCGAAAAGAGCTCCCCTCCGTTCTCAGGAGCCTGCGCACAACGCCAAACTGCTCAACTGGCTTCACACTTTTCTTCATGGTGCACGGAGACGAAGCCGTACTACCTGCCGAGGTACGCCATAAGGCCCCACCGGTCGTCACCTATAGCGAATCCGAATCAACGGCCGCACTCGAAGATGTCGTTGATACGCTCGACGAAGCACGCGACATCGCCGTGGCTCGCTCAGCGGTCTACCAGCAGAGCCTCCGCAATTATCACAGCCGCCGACTGCGTCCAAGGTTCTTCGTCGAAGGAGACCTCATCCTACGACTCAAGCAAGAGCGACCGAAGAAGCTCGAGTCACCCTGAGAAGGACCCTACATCGTCACAGAAATCATTTTAGGTGGCGCCTACCGCCTCATGGACTTCGCATCAGGAGTCGAATACTTCAATCCATGGAACATCGCACGTCTGCGACGCTTCTACCCCTAGCTACCTCTTTAGTTTCAATAAGGCTACTCAGCCAAACAATATACGTCCTCATTAAGCTATGAATAAAAGCTAAGTCCCTCAGCCAAAATTTCTTTTCGTTTACATTACCTCGTCGACTGAGAACAACGAATACAACCTAAATAGCTGACCACGTCAGGCTAACGAAAAAGACATGCAGTTGCAGCACGCCACGATATATGGCGACGGGGTGGCGGAGCGGACGATGGTCCCGTCGCTGAGCAGCTGCAGCACGCAGCGGCAGTCCTCAATGACGTGTGGCCGCGGTGCCTATGCGTCGTCGACCGGCGGCCCCATGACTCGCAGCTGGGCGTCGATCGACCGGGTAAAGGTTCGAGTATAGAGTACTCTTATATGTGAGTACAGCTTTGCACCGCCGGGCAAGTTATATAGGACACGATCGTGATGCTAAAAAGATAAAGAAATGCTGTAGTACAGCTTTTGTCAACTAACTCACACAGAACGTACATATTGTACCACGCAACTTCCTTCATAAGCTCTTACTCCGAGAAGTCTACCCAAAGTCCCAACCACTAGTACATGGTTAGTATAATCGTGCCTTGAACCAGCAGCGGAGCTAGGAAAAAATTACCCTAATGCACAACTACGATACAAGTCTTACATTTGACAAATCTTGTCATATAAATTTCAACAAAACGAGGATACATAGAATAATATATAAGGATGATCAAGTTCTTACGAATTGCATAAACAAATGCTAATTTCAGTCATGAAAGATAGTTTCTTTTTTTGGAGATCAAATGGCTGCGATTATATTTAAGTGGGAGACAAATCCGAGTCTAAACAACATACAAGGAAATCTGGTGGAACAGAAAACTACACTTTGCACAAATTATTATCGCAACCCTCCTTCGCCATTCGATGAGCGGCACCATTCGCCGTCCTTCTAACCGCTTGCACCACAGTAGCAAAGCCTCTTAGCAGGACCTTAAGCTCAGCTACCAAAGGCCCCTGGGAAGACCGGTCTTGCTTCTCCCTCAAAAGCTTGGTTACAACCATCGTACTATCGGTCTCAAGAATCACACGCGTAGCTTGTATCTCTCTGGCTAAGAGCAGTCCCCTTTTGCAAGCTAACAACTCTGAAGCTTCAGCATCGGCAACATAGGGAAAAGAGTGACATGCTCTTGAGAGAAAAGATCCATAACAGTCTCGCAGTACAGCCCCTGCCCCACCAGTATTGATACCCTTACGGAAAGCTCCATCACAGTTGACCTTAATAAATCCCGCTGCTAGCAAGGACCAGTGTTCCATGACTTTGCTCTGTGTCTGAATGGTGCTGCAATGAACCTGTGTCCACTTTGCCACACCGTCGACTACTTGACGGACTTTAACTCTGGGATCAGTAAACACTCCGAGCATCATTCCTAGCTAGCCCGATGTTGTATACGGTTGTCATAGCGAGAGTAATGCATCTCTCTTCTTCCTTCCCCAGCCAATCCAGTAGCCATCCCTTGAGGTGAGAGTGGCAGGCTAGTAGACGGGGTGGTTTGTCAAACTTGATCAAAGTTTTCTCACAAGATATCGCCAGGTCATAGTCGCATGTGAACACTCCAAAAACGGTGGACCAGACTCTCATTGCCGTATACTAGACATTTAACTTTGTCTTTAATCTTGCTATGTTTGAGTTATGTGCCCACTGCCAAGCCGTTCTCAACTAATCTCTAGAAGTGAACCTTTATTTTTCCAGCAACCGGTGCATCCCATGGTGACAGCCAGCCCTTCTGCTGATCACAAGTACGTGAAGATTCCTGCGATCCTCTAGCTCGGTGTTTTCTCTAGACTGCAAGGTGGTATGCAGACTTAACCGAGAATTGGCCTGATTTAGTATGGTTCCAGGCTCGAAAATCCTTAGACCCCGGGCTGCACACAGAGGTATGAAGAATATCCTTCACATCTTGATCATAGAAGTACCTCCTGAGCATTCCTTCATTCCAGCCACCACCTCCCGAGAGGATGAAGTCATTAACCAAGCTCGGACATGTATCCTCTTTGCACCCCAGTGGGTGCTGAGCCGAGTGGCACGGGATCCATTTGTCTTCCATCACCTTGATCTCCTCCCCGTTACCAATCCTCCACACTAAACCTTCTCTCATAGGTACCTCCCATGGATGATGCTTCTCCATGTATATGATGCTCGTTTGGGGCACTCCGCTGAAAGAAAATCCCCATCCTTGAAATACCTAGCTTTGAGGACCTTAGCACATAGAGAATCAGAGACATTAATAATGTGCCAACCTTGTTTAGCAAGAAAAGCCTGGTTGAAACATGCATAATCTCAAAAGCCAAGTCCGTCGCTGCCTTTACTCTTACCCATCCGATCCCAAGCTATCCAGTGGACCTTAATTTGTTCCTGCGTATCCCCCACCAGAAGTTGGAAGAGATGGTACTTAGTTTTTTGCACTGATTTTTGGAGAACATGAAACATCTCATGGGATAAGATGGCACTGCCTGGACCACCGACTTGATTAGCACACTCTTTGCCTCTTTGGAGAGATCTTGGCCCTTTAGTCCTTTTATTTTACTCCGGGATCGTTCGGTAACATGCTTGAAACAGCCCTCTTTCGAGCGTCCCACTACCGTAGGCAGTCCTAGGTAGCGTTCTGACAAAGAATCACATGATATACCGATATCCTGCTTTGCAATATCCTTCATATCAGCACTACAAGAAGGACCAAGGAAGATGGATGAGTTCTAAAGATTAACATTTTGTCCCGAGCTGACCTCATAATCAAGCAGAATTCTTTTTAAGGCAAGCAAGCTCGAGGACGAGACCTCAAGGAAAACGATGCTATCATCAGCAAAAAGGAGATGGGTAACGTGAGGCCCTGTGGCCCCAAATTGTACCCCTCGAATAAGATTATCATGTTTTGCTTCTTTCAGTAAGACCGAGAACCCCTCCACACATAGGATAAAAAAGTAGGGTGAGATGGGGTCCCCCTGTCGCAGGCCCCTTGAAGGATAAAAGGCCTAAAAGAGATGACCATTCACCTTAATTGTGAATCTGGAAGAAGATATGCATCTCATGACTATCTTGACCCACCCCTCTGAGAACCCCAGCTTGATCATCATCCTCTCCAAGAAGGTCCACTCGACCCTATCATAGGCCTTCATCATATCCAGCTTTACAGCACACAAAGGGACCTTTTTCTTCCGCGGATAGAATGTGTGCACTCATAGGCCACCAAAACGTTATCTGTAATGAGTCTTCCAGGTACAAAAGCGCTCTGCTCCTCCGAAATGAGAATAGAGAGGATGCCCTTTAGTCTATTTGCGATTACTTTGGAAGCCGGTTTGTATAAGACGTTGCATAAACTTATTGGTCAGAATTGAGCCAGAGACAGAGGCGAGTTCACCTTCAGTATCAAAACAAGAATGGTATCATTAAAGTCGACCGATGTCTCATTTCCTGCCAAGAAATCTCTAGTTACTGCATAGACCTCGGCCTTGATCGTGGCCCAGTGGCGCTGGAAGAACAAGGCCGACAAACCGCCAGGGCCAGAGCTTTAGTTGGACCCATCTGAAACACCACCTCAATTTCTTTGTCAGTAACCGCTGCAGTCAGCTTTTGGTTCATGTCGGCATCAACAAAACAACACACCCTATCTACGATTCTCTCCATGTTGGCCGCACCTTCAGAGGAAAAGAGGTCCCCATAGAAAGATCGAGCCCACTCACACATATCTTGATCCGTCTTGCACTTCGACCCATCAGTACGGGTGAGTGTTCTGATACGGTTTCTCCTCATGCGGTGAGTAGCTCTGTTCTAAAAATACTTGGTGTTTCTGTCACCGTATTTTATCCAGTCCTGCCTAGATCGCTGCTTGTACATAATTTCTTCCCACTTGTACACTTCGTGCAGATCCTTCTCCACTGTCCTGACCTCTACTATGGATCCTGAGACAAGGGCTCTGACCTTCTCCTCCTCGAGGGCCGCCCAAAGTTTTTTTATTTGCAATCTGACTGAGCCAAACGAATCGAAACTCCATCTTCTCATGTACCTTGTCATGCCTCGTAGTCGTGCCAACAACCTCGGAAGAGGGTCTCCAAACCTATAATTTCCTTCCCATGCTTCCAGGATCATCTCCTCATACTGGTCATGGGTTGTCCATGATACGTCCAATTTGCATCACCTTTCTATATTATAATTTGCCTGTATTCATTGATATATTTCATATTAAGAGGTGTTACTTATGCCTTTTCATCTGTTTTTGCATGTTGGATGATTCTTGGAGGATGAACTGCCGGAGTCAGGATTCTGATGGAAAAGGAGGTGTTTTGATGCAATTTCGCGAAGATTGGAAAAATACCAGAAAAACTATGGAAAATCCTATTTTCCCAGAAGACGAAGAAAGCCAGAAGGAGAGGCAGAGATGGGCCATAGGGGGCCCACACCCCCCAGGCGCGGGCCACCCTAGGCCACGCCTACAGTGGGTGTGGCCCACCTTGCCAATCTCTGGCTCCGCCCTCTTGCATATATCTTCTCCTCGGAACCCTAATACACAGATTTCTGCCGCCTCATAACGATTCCGCCGCCTCTGCGGGGCGGAAAACACCGAGAGAGAAAGAGCTCTCCGGCAGACAGATTTCTGCCGGGGAAATTCCTTCCCATGAGGGGAGATCGTCGCCATCAACACCATCACCAATCTAGACTTCATCGGGATCATCATCATCCACACCATCATCTCCACTAGCACCATCATCACCACTCCATCCCGCTATAACAATTGTGTTGGATCTTGCATTAATTCTTAGGGGAAACTTTCCCGTTGTTGATTACTATTGTAGTTAATGCTTGTGAGTGGAACCATTGGATTATTGTTTATGTTCAGATTATTATCCATCACCATATCATCTTTGATCTTGATCCACATGATGTCTCGTGAGTAATTCGTTTAGTTCTTTAGGACATGGGAGAATTCATGTTGTTAGTAGTTGATTTGTGTTGAGGTATTATTCAATGGTTTAGTATTTAAGTTGTGGTTCTATTCTTCTAGTGGTGTCATATGAACGTCGACTAAATGATACTTCACCATTTATGGGCCTAGGGGAATGCATTGTGTATTTGGCTACTAATTGTGGGGTTGCCAGAGTGACAGAAACCTGAATCCTCGTTAGGAAAACATTGCACAAGGGAGTGTAGGATCTCAGAGTTTAAGGCTGTGGTTAGGTTTTTATCTTAATTGCTTTCTTGTAGCTATGGATGCTTGCAAGGGGTTTAGTCACAAGTATGTATTAGTCCAAGTAAGGTCGGTACATTAGCATAGGTTCAACCACACAACACTTATAAAACCAAAGAAGTCTACTCAAATATATGAAACGAAAGCACTTGACAGTATTCCCATGTGTCCTCGAAAACGTTTGGTCCTCATAAGTATTTCCATAGGCTTGTCCTTTGCTAAGACAGGATTGGGCCACTCCTGCAATTATTTGATGACTTTATTTACTTGCACTTTATTTCCTTGCTTTATCAGAAAACCACTAAAAATCCGTTTGCTAAGTATTTACAGAGATTTCCTGCTCCTTACCACTAGCATACTTGTGGGTCATCAATCCATATTTCCTCAAACATAAAACCCTTCCTTGCTGGTTTATAGCTAGCATCATCTGCTACAACCCAATTAACAGAGCAGCATGGTCCGTTTTCTCCGTTTGAATATGTTCCACACAAGAGTTTGGGAACATATGAATAAAACTTTCCGATGCCGTTGCCCTGTCCAATCGGGCCTGAACATTAGCCAAGCCCTCTCATATGTTATCCCAGGTGAATGCATAACCAGAAAAAACCCAGATCATTAAGACGTTAGTCCGCCAAACAATCCCTGAATTTTCCCACTTGAGTTTCTCTGCGTTGATTACCTCCAATCTGCTCATCATATTTTAAAATTTCATTAAAATCACCATCACAAAGCCAAGGGAGATCATCGTGCGAATGTAGATATCTAAGAGCCTCCCAAGTTTTGTCTCGCTGCTCCGAACGGGACTCTCTGTATATTCCAGTGAATCTCCAAGAGGTGTTGTCACTGGTGATCTTGACATCAATAAAGTATTGACACCATGGTTGGACAGTAACATCCATACCATCTCTCCACCATAACACTAATCCCCCTTTTCCTTTTCCCTCCACATTAATGCCATGACTAAAACCCATGCTCATTTGAAGCCTGTCCATGTATTTCTTCTTTTGTTTGGTCTTGCAAAGGTAAACAACCGATGGGTTATACGATCTTATCAGTCACAAAGCTCGCCCATAGACGGATCCAACGCCAAGCCCCGGCTGTTCAGGGAAAACACATTCATTGGCCTCGATGGCCCTGCATAGCACGGTCCACCGCTGGTAACTCAATACAATCAAAACAGACTGTTGTTGCTGCCTAGTGGCATCCTCCATCTGCACATCTAATCTATTAAACACAGAATCCTTGCGTTGCCTCTTCTCCACCGATTTCAAGCTCCCATCCCCTGTTACTTGGCCACACACAGACATCCAAACTTGCTTAGCACTTCTCTTCTTGTCCTTCCGCGGCGGAGAGGTAGGGTTTATCTTCGCGCTTGCAACAACATCTTATCTGGGCCTACGTTTATAGGTCCCCCTCTTCTCCACACCATCCTTCTGAACAAACACATTTTGCAGTCCTCAAGTGCTGAGTCTCCCCTGCCCAGTGGCGTTTATCGGGGTTGTTAACAGAGTAGGAATATCTGCCCCCATCAAACGAACCTTTCCTCACTCTCTCTCTCCCCCACCAGTGTCTGACGAGCCCGAACGTGAGAAATCTCTAGAGAGGTTTCTCCTGGAAGGAAGGTCTCTGACTGACACACCTCCACCACAATTGTACACCGAGTCAAAAGATCGGCTGCTAAAACTCCCCGACGACATTGACGGGCGTGCCTGAGGAGCAGGTTTCTTGCTCTTTTTAGGGGAGGCCCGATGCCACTCTCCCCACTTCTTAGTGTCCTCTTTCACATCTCCACGCCCCTCTTCTGGATGGGCTATGCACCCACAGTCAAAACAAATTGAACCATCTGCCTTTTGGACTCCCTCCTCTAGGTCAGCACCATCACGACCATCATCAGACAACCTTAGGTGGAATCCTCTCATAAGGGGTTGATCAACTCTGACTTGAACACATATTCTCAGCTCTTCCCCCATGCCATGCCTTCTTCATCAACATCTACCGAAATGTACTTCCTAATCCACCTCCCTATTTGCTCTCCATAGACGCGATTCATCATATCCATTGGTAAGTCCAGCACACGGACCCATACATCCAGAGAGTCAAACACCATGTCTGAAGGACGAATGTCTCCAATGTAACCCTTTGGAATTATAGCACTGAAGTCAAACTGCCATGGGCCATTACGCATCGCGTGCTTCCGGTCTCCTTCAGACGCAAACCTCACCACAAACCAGTTCTCCCCTATGTCTTTGAAATGCGCCTGACAATGAAGGCCCTAGGCCCTCTGCATCGCTCTATCTAGAGCGCTGATCACTAATCTCCATGGAGAACACACCTTACCCACTGCCGCCCATCTAGGTTTTGGACCATTGGCCATGGCAGCGCCCTTGATCACTAGGCCTTTTGACTCTTTCTCCGTGAGCAGAAGGTCACCTAGCTTGGCCGATAGACCCTCGGCCAGATCCTCTGCTCCACTCTTGATCGGTGACCTGGACGGGGTTCTGCGCGGAGGCCTCCTCGTTGAGCTCCGTCCCGATGAAGCCATCTCCGCAACCCACAAAAAAATAGCTTCGCGTTGCAGCCACAGACGCGAGCCCCCCTCCTTGACCATCTGACATGGTTATACCCCATGGTTACACAAAATTGGCATAAGTAGTCCATCCCAAGGAAGGCCCACGACAATATACGCGGCCTGTGGAGATTTCGGGTGGCCCAAGCTCATGACGCCTTCGGATCCTTGGATAACAAGACTAGAGTAGATAGAATTTCAAAGGGGACAAACCCTAATCTGTAACCGACTCGACCTGCGCCCTGGACCTGCCTATCTATATAAAGGCTAGGAGGGCACGGCGAGGAGGGCAATACTCACCTCATACGCACCTCATGCCAGATTGCATCTGCGCACCCCTATAACCTTCGGTTCCCCCATAATCAAGAGCAGACAAGCAGGAGTAGGGTTTCCCTCCGGGGGCCTGAACCTGGGTAAACCTCATGTCCCCGTGTTGCTTGTCTGTTAACCGTTCCGCGATCTCTAGCATCCCCATCTTCTCCAAAACCCAAGTCCATTACAATGGGCATTGACAAGATCGAACCTCGTCAATTGGCGCCGACCGTTGGGACTGGGGACGTTGATTGTGCGATCGTGACGGTCCCATTCAGAGCGAACTACAACTCGTCGGCGACGGAGAATCATATCCTCTTCGACACCTTCGACTTCACCGCCCACTCTCCAGCCACCCTGAGGGATTTCGAGTCCGTCGGCGACGGGCTCGAGATGCTGTTCAGGAGCTTCTGCTTCCAGGTGGGGCAGACCGGCACCCTCCGTCTCCCAAAGCGGATGCCACCACCGTCCATCAGGCCCGCTTCATGGGTCCCACCCATCAGCGTGTTGCGCACGTCGACGCTGACAGATGAGTCATATGACAGCAGCAGCTGCAACTCAGATCTGTGTGGTCCTCCCTCAGACAAAGGAACCTACGATTCCGGATCTGAAAGCTGCGGCAGCAGCGATCCAGCTCATGGACGCTACCTATGCGCCGTGGTCATCCAAAGCAAAGTAGAACTTCCGCCAGGTTCGAGTGCGCCCAACCCACCTCCCAATCCACAAGATGAGAATGGAGGAAAAGGGGGAGCTCCATCGCTCAGGCCCAACAAAGGCGACGCCAATGCCTACCAGAAGATCAACCTCAGCGAGGAAGGAGTGTGCCAAGCACACGAAGCCGTGGCAGGAAATGTCATCCTACCTGTGAATGCTTCACGGGATCTGCTGATGGCCTACCACCTCATCCTCATCAGCAAGCATAACCGGTAGGTGAAACTGCAGGAGGAGCTTGATAAACGCAAGAAGGCGGCTTCAGAGTCTAGCGCGCGGCGAGCTACGCTCTGTGCCGCTGGCGGCTCCATTTCACACGACAACATCGCCAACAAGAATCCCTCCCACACAGAGAACGTGGACCCCGCCGCATGTCGCGACATCACCAGGGCCCTCAACACGTCCTTCATGACGATGGACGTGAACAGCAACGTCATGCCGAAAACACCACAGGCTGCGATCATGGTGGCCACCACATACCTCGCATCTCATCCACCTCCGGTGGGTGACCCGAAGAGCGCCATGCACAAGTCTGCACTGGCTGGTCTCGGACTCGTCGGAGTTGCGCTCCACGAAGAGGCTCCTGCGGAGCCAAAGAAACAAGCTGCGGTCAGATTCACCCGCATCCCTACACCCTCATCCGACGAAGACGAGCACGATCTTCCTCGACGTCGGAAGAGCCAGCGGCGCCGCAGCAGTGACTACGACGCCCGAAATGATCTCACCCAGCGCAAGATCGACAAGGCACGCGCTAAGCGCGCGTGTTCAACCGAATCCGACGAGGATGACGACGGAGAGTTATGCGGAGCCAGGTGCTTCAGAAGATCCGTTCGGACACTCCGAAGTTCGATGGCACGCAGACCCGAAAGCCTGGCTCAGCAACCATCTCTCATTCGTCAAGCTGCACGGCGGAAACAGAAATACCACCCTACAATGCCTTCAGCTACAACTGACAGGCGCAGCTCGGATCTGGCTCAGCAGCCTATCTTTCGGCTCCATCCGAAGCTGGGAGGAGCTAGCATACAACTTCATCCGCAACTTCAAGGGCACCAGCAAGAGGCCAGCCTCGATCGAAGAACTACGGGCTTGCACCCAACGTACGGTCTAATCCATTCGCTCGTACATCCTATGCTGGTCCCACATCAAGAACTCCACCGCGCACATCTCTGAAGAAAGGACAATCGATGCCTTCAAGGACGATGTCAAGTGCCCGGACTTCAAGGAAGAACTTGGGCGCGTCAAGCCCAAGACTCTCGAACACCTCATGGACACCGCCAACAGGTGGGCAGATGGCAAGGATTCCCTTCACTGAACGCATTCGGATGACGAGGACAAC
This sequence comes from Avena insularis, assembly GCA_023614405.1. Classification (NCBI taxonomy): domain Eukaryota; kingdom Viridiplantae; phylum Streptophyta; class Magnoliopsida; order Poales; family Poaceae; genus Avena; species Avena insularis. The sequence goes on along the minus strand of CM042687.1, from coordinate 234,095,901 downwards.
TACGACCATAGGCGCGAGCGCCGCAGCAAATGAAGATCGCGCGTCTATGACGATCATGAAGGAGTCGACATGGTTGCGGCTAGCTACGTCGACCAACGTAATGACTGCAACCATAGCATCGAATACCATGGAGGCAATTTCCGCGACAGTGGGCGACCCACGCAAACATGGCAACGTCGCAGCCGTGACGACGAGCCATCGGCATATGACAAATTGTCTGGTCATTGCACCATCCACTTCTACATCGACAAGCAGGATGGCAAGAAGAAGGCCAACCACATGCTAAAGGACTGCCGCGAGTTCCAGAAGCTCGTCGAGGTTCTCACGCAAATGCGATGCCATATCGTGAACCCTAGATTTGGGCCCGCACCTGCACTAGGTGACATCGCCCATGGAGCTCCTCCACCACCACCCGTTGGACCATCGAATCCAGCGATCGCACCTGCGCCAAACAACGGCACAGGAGGATACCCGCCGCCAAAAGGGTCCCTAATGATCCAGAAGGGGTGCCCAACCAACAGGGTGCAAAAGAAGATCACCCGCCAAGTGAGCCTGGCGGTTGCCTCCCCACCAGCCATCCCTGAGTACCTCAGCGGCTCGGAGTCCTACATTACGTTCGGCCGTTCGGATCATCCACGACAGATCCCTCGCCGAGGTCATGCTGCCCTAGTGCTTGAGGCACAGATCGGAGGATTTGAGATGAGCCGCGTCTTCATGGACGGCGGCAGCGGCATCAACCTGATGTTCGCCAGCACACTCGCAACAATGCGGATCCCGCTGTGCAGCCTAGAGCAGTCAGATACAACATTCCACGGCATAGTCCCAGGCAAGGGCATATACCCTCTGGGCAAGATATGGATTGACGTCATCTTCAGCCAACCCGAAAACTTCAGGAGCGAGAAACTAGAATTCGAAGTGGTGGACTAGCTATCGCAATACCACGCCATCCTCGGGCGCGTGGCATTTGCAAGATTACTAGTAGTACCACACTACGCGTACCTGCTACTGAAGATGCCAGGACCCATGGGCGTCGTCACTGTCCAAGGAAGCTTCACCCAATCCAACCACTGCGACAGGGACTTCAACAGAATATCCCAGTCGTTCGGCATGTAGGAGGAGCTCATGCGGCTTAGAGAGGTGACAGACAACGGGGCACCCCCAGTCTCCAGGCAAAACGCACCCGATATGTCATTCGACTCCACAGTCAACATGAAAAAGGTGCAGTTCCACCATACAGATGCCTCCAAGACGGCGCTGATCGCCAACGACCTCAGCCCCGCATAGGAAAGCGTGCTCGTCGAATTCCTCCATGAGCGCTGCGAAATCTTTGCCTGGTGTCCTGCAGACATGCCAGGAGTTCCCAGGGGATTCCTGAGCATGCACGCAATGTGTTCCCCGACACAAAGCCAGTCAAGTAGTCGATCCGACGACTGTCTGAACCAAGAGCTGAAGCCATTGGAATCTAAGTCAACAGGCTGCTCGATTCCAACTTCATCCGAGAAATTAAAGAGAGCGAGTGGTTGGCTAACACCGTGCTGGTCCCCAAAAAGGACACGGACATCCTGCGGATGTGCGTGGACTTCACATCTCTCAACAAGCACTGTCCCAAGGACCACTTCCCTCTATCGCGGATCGATCAGATCATCGATTTGAATGCAGGATGTGAGAAACTCTCCTTCCTTAATGCCTACTCCGGCTATAATAAGATTCAGCTAAAGGTCGAAGATCAGGAGAAAACGGCATTCATCACGCCGTTTGGAGTGTTATGCTACAACACCATGCCTTTCGGTCTAAAGAACGCAGGCACCACATACCAGAGGTGTATGCAGGCATGCCTGAAAAACCAGATCGGTCGTAACATTTAAGTCTATGTTGATGACATAGTAATCAAGACCAGGGAGGCCAAGACATTGATCGACGATCTCCGCGAGACGTTTGATAACCTTGATCACTATAAGATCAAGATGAACCTAGAAAAGTGTGCCTTCGGCATCCCATATGGCCAACTACTCGGATACTTCATCTCCTAGAGGGGGATTGAGGCGAATCCGAAGAAAATCATGGCCATACTGTCCATGGAGAAGCCGAAGAACCTCAAAGGTGTCCAGAAGCTAGCTGGGCACATCGCAGCGCTGAGCAGATTCATTAGTCGCATGGGTGAGAAGACCTTGCCCTTTTACTAGCTGCTACGCAAGTTGGACAAGTTCGAGTGGACACCCGAAGCAGACGACGCATTCGTGGACCTCAAGCGGATGCTCTCCACCTCGCCTGTTCTGGTCACACCAAAGGAGCGAGAGCCTCTGCTTCTATACATCGCAGCTATGAACCAGGTGGTAAGCACCATACTCGTGGTCGAACGACCCGAAGATGGCAAGACCCATGGGGTCCAACGCCCAATCTACTACCTCAGCGAGGTACTGACACCAAAAAAGCAGAGGTACCCTCAGTACCAAAGCCACGGGACGCGTAGCCCTGTGGGGCTCGAGCTATCTCCTCTAGACATAGTCTACGAGTGGCGCAATGCCATCAAATCGCAGGTTCTCCCTAACTTCCTCGTCCACTGGATGGAACTCCAGCTGCCGGACACTCCGGACATGACGCAATCGTGGACAATGCACTTCGACGGATCCAAGCGCGAGGCCAGAGCAAGAGATGGCGTCATACTGATGTCCCCTCAAGGAGACAAGATGAAATACGTCCTTCAGATGAAATTTCGCACCTCCAACAACGAGGCCGAATACGAGGCCCTCATCCAAGGCATTATGATGGCCAAGATCTGCGGCGCAACGCACCTAGTAATCTACGGTGACTAGAACCTTGTCGTCCAGCAGACGATGAATGAGTGCGACGCTCAAAGTGCCAACATGATCGTGTACAGCACGCTCTACAACTCACTCGAAGGGGACTTTGATGCATGCGAGCTTTGAGATGTCGGAAGGGAAAGTAACGAGGAAGCAGACAGACTCGCCAACATCGTCTCCACCTGCGCACGGGTGCCACCAGGTGTGTTCCTCAAACAAATCTGTGTACCCTCTATCAAAAGGAAACACCCCAAGGGATATCCCGAAGAAGCAGAGCACTCGGGGGATGCGCTACCCGAAGGACAGGAAGGACCCGAAAAGCTCGATACCGAGGTCAAACTTGTCAGCCTGATGCAGGTCATGGCAATCAAGGAGACATGGACACAGCCATACCTTTGGTACCTGATAAACAAGGAACTCATTGGAATAGTGACCCTTGGTTCCACATTCATAACAAGTCACTTGGGACATGTCCTTTGCTACAACAGGCACAACATTGCTTCTAGTCGTCGGGGTAGTATTGGTGTTGTTGGCGACATTGTTGTTGTTGAACTTGGGCGGTGCATGATTGAAATTGTTGGGGTTACCGGGGTTGTTGCGGTTTCCTCCGGGCCTTGGGTTTCCTCCTCCACGGTTGGGATAGGTTGGACGGTTCATCGGGGGTCTATTGTTTCTTGGGGGAAATCCTGGAGATGGGTTGGGGCGATACTTTGGGGTATGGTGGGTTCCTGGTTGATTTATCATTCTATGCTTGCGATTCTCATTGGCTTGGTTGAAGATTGAGATAGATCATGAGACAAGACGGAAATTTCTAAGGTTTAGGGATTTGTTTTCGAAAAATGTTTGAAACTTTGAGATTGACACAGGTTTTGCTAACTAGCAACTTGCTTTCATTCATTCATAGCACACGATACAAACACACACCACAATAAGGAAAATAGATGGTTTTAAGAAAAATTCTGTAAAACTACGATACAGTGGGACCGGATACAACTCACTAACGCTAGTTCTCAAGTGCTACTACTCCTCAAAATCGGTATCTTCATCCACATCATCATCATCAATGAAGGCGAAGTCATCCTCATCGGTGAAGAAGTCCATGGCTTGATCCTCCATAAAGTCATCATCATCACTAAGGTAAGAGTAGGGGTCTCCACGTATATCCTCCCCTTCATTCTCCCTCTCCTCAAGCTGCATGTCCCTCTCGTGGATGGTCTCCTCCAAGTCTATGATCCTGTGACAAAGGCGGGCGATGATGCGCTCCTTCTTGTCAAGCTGACAGTGATGAGACTAGCGATCCTTCACCAGCATGGCGATGGTTTGATCCTTCTTGGCGGCAATGGCATAGTTGTGGTTAGCGTAGGAGCGGGCATTTTCCAACTCCTTCTGCCGGTCATACATCATGAAGCTGAGGTGGTCCACTTGGTTCTTCAGCTCAGGGTGACATGGTGCCTCCAGTGGTTGTCCCATAGCATCACGCCTTGGGCAGAACTCAAAGCAGGTACCCTTGATCTGATTGATACTCTGCCCACACAGACGGGCAAGAGCTTCCTGCATGGCCCTGGCAATTCCTTCGAGCCAGTTGTTCTCTCTAATGGTAAACTAAATTCCCTCTAAGGTGGGGGGTTCAATCTTTCCTCGGAGACTTGCAACAATCAGCCATTGCAATTCCTCTCCTTCCTGACCATTGAGATGAGCTTCGAAGAACTCGGGGTGCGGGCACTCCAGAAGTTCCAAAAGGTGGTCCAAGTCACGCTCAAAGATGAGGTCTCCTCCATTCCCCAACTGATATAACTTGCTATACTTCACGTCCATATATAAGCATATAGGATGAGTAAGTTAGTACAGTGATCAAGTGTGTTAAATTTTATGTAAGTTTGCAAGATTTTTTTTGAAGAAACATGTATTTTCATGAAACAATCTAAGTGGTAAAAATGAGAATAAGTTTTCATAAATACTCACTTCCTTGGTTTTGAAACTAAGTTTTTGATACAAACGTCCATTCTAAACTAGGGTCTCCTATGGTCAGGATGGCTCTGATACCAACTTGTCAACACACAGATTTTTAATCCCAGATGCCTGTTATGCCATACATCGCAATCCCAGGATTACCATTTTTCCGAGACATAAAAAATTGGATTTCATCCATTACAAACCATACATAAGGTCTTACAACAAATAAAGGATCTCATGATCCATTCTTAATACCAATCAAGCAGCGGAATAATGTAATAATAACGGTAGCGTGGGCGAGGCTCCATCTTCATGGTCACAGTCAATGCCGACAATGGGAGATGATCCTAGTTGCCATAACCTTCCTGCGGTCCATCCTCCTGATAGTCCTCTTCATAGTCTGGCCACGAGAATAGCCAGGGACAAAGCCATGAGTACTCTTTAAGTACTCGCAAACTAAGACTAACAAGTCAAGTGGTTTTGAGTAGCGATACTAAGCTCTAGGTTGTTTTGCAAAAAGCCAGATTTATCTCTAACTGAGTTCAGAAGCAAAGAAATCTAGTTGAAAGATTTATAACACCTAAGTGGGAACTTGAATTTTCATATCAAACCCCTGTTGTGGTCAAGTCAAGTCATGATTCATTTCACAAGTCATTTTGAAAACATCTAACGACGGAACAGTATGGCCACTCCAACTTTCCATAACTGCGGACGCGGATATTCGAATAGTTTTACACTCTGTAGAGGTGTTACACTTTCACCACAATATTCGATACATCCGTCAGGAACAATCCTGAATTCACCATACTCAGTATGCGGATAATCTATCCTAACCTTTCAATTACACGCCCTAGTATAGGCACCTCTCCTATGAATTTGGCCTCCCAACCATGACCAACTATCATCTTGGGAACCGCACAGGTGGACAATCTTCACAAGGTAGCCTCATCTTAAACCTTGGCTGCAAGGGAACCCATACTAAGGTATATAAGCTTCCAGTCAAGCCCTACCCAAATTTATGGTATTGTGGTTGTACGATAAAATTGGAATGGTATTGCATCCAGACAACCATCAGTTTTATAAAGGGATAAGGCTCATGCCTTAAAATTTTCGTCATCAAAATCATCTGGTGTTCAAGAACACATGTCAAAATATTTCAGTAGAATGACTCATCATTCTAAGGTTTTCATAACCTTTTTCACCAAGTATTCCCATCTAAAGTGCTCAAGGTTTATGCTTAGCACTAGGAACTACAAGTGTTGATAAACACTAATGAGGGGTGGTAAACAAGTGTGAATGATCTAAGTTCAATCTCATGCCTTAGGGTGACATCAAGATTATCTAACTTAGGCCAAATTTTATGCTCTTTATGCTACCTTTAAATATCTTTCTAGAATCTACAATTCACTAAGTAAACTCAAAAGGAAAGCTTTGATAAAGAAATGGAATAACTAAGCTTGCAAGTAAAACTAGGATTGGGTATCATCCATTTGTATAATCATGGCATGCCTAATGCATTGCATAGATTATCTTGTAGGTTTAAGCTTCCAAGTATGACTTGCATGGTTTAGCTTAGCTTGCTAAGATAGTAGCTTGCTAAGTTAACTTGTATAGTGAGGCTTGCCTTGTGTAGAGCAGTGGTTGAAGTTCTCCTCGGCTTCTTCCTCGTAGTATCCTCCTTCCTCTTCCTATCCTTGCTCGGTACTAGCATATATAAATAAATACGAAGTACACAATCACCAAACAATTCTTAACTACTTCTAGTTAGCACACAAAGGTTCACACCAGATGATCTAGCATCATCACTATTATCACAAAGATTAAAGCACTTGTTTTATTTATTTTATTTTAGAAAAGTAATTTTGACTCATTGAAAAAATACTTAAGATTTAATATTCCCCAACTAAAACATGGTATCATGTTGACACATGTCCTCACCACATATTTCAGTACCTGGGAATGTGATTTAAAGTGGTGTCACAATTTAATAAGGTTTAACCTTTTTATTTTAATTAAGTAAAGTGACTAGAAATTCCTATGGGGCATTCTTTTATTGCTTGACCATTATTTCTGCAAGTAAACCTAGATATTTTTGTATATTCAGAAATTTCTTGTCAGATGTGATTTTTGAGAGTTGGAATCACCTCAAAAGCTTTTGTGGTTAAATTTTTAAAAATGTTTGAATGCAGAAAAGTATCTGCCTTGTTATTTTTACTATAGGTGATCTACAAATCTAAATGGTTTGAATCCAACGGGCTTGGATTAAGAATTCCATTACCTTTCCATCAAAATTAGTTTCATGCCATTTGGTTCAGTGAATCGACCTGGGTTGATTTTTGAATCTAGGGACAAAACCAAGTTTGAAAATAAATGGAAAAACCTGAATTCAAACTACTGGGTCACGCCGGAAGTTAACCGGGCCGACCCACTGTGCACAGCGTGCGCGCGGGTGGGTTTAAGTGGTTGTCCCTACCAGTCAGCAAGACAGGGGGTGCGAAGGGGTATGGGGCAATCTAGACCATGCGATCCACATCTAATCTAACGGCTGGGGCTTGTCGTCTCCGTCGGGCAGCGCCGGCGAGACTGAACCCTAGCACGGCTAGTGGGGGTCTGTGAGGGCTCACTGGGGCTCAAGCGAGGGTCGGAGATGAGGGGGAACGATGAAGTCGATGACGACAAACCTCCTGGTACCGGTGGCTCCTCCTAGGGAGGCTCCAATCGACGGCTCCTCTTCTCCTCTGGAGATGACTCCGACGAAATTCTGGTGACCTGCTGCTCGCCTTGCTCCGGGGATGAGTGGGTGTGATCAGTGAGAGATGGAGAATGAGATGGTGTGCTAAAATCAAACGGGGGAGGCCTATATTTATAGTGCAGCGAGGGGACCGAAGGGCGCGTGTTGAGCTCGTCGGGGTCGTCTGCACAACGATCTAACGACATGGCTGGGGGTAGGGGCGGTGCTGTGTTCCCTGGCGATGCTCAATGGCGTGGTGGCGAGGCGTGGGGCGGTGCGAATTGGTCGGAACGCTGCGATGCTCCGGGCGGTTCCGACGGAGGTTTTAATGGCGCACGGGCTGGCCTGGTCGCGCGGAGATGAAAGGGCATGTCCGGTCAGTTCCTAGGGCGGTGGTGATCACGCACGTGAGCGGCGAGGGCGGCGCGCGGTCTGTGCTCACGTGTTGAGTGCGGCGCTCTGGCGCGCCTCGGCATGCTTGCAGAGAGGCTGGGCACACTCGTTCTGAGTGGTCTAGGGGCTGGCAGTGCTTGGGCATTGGACAGGGGATGGCGGTGGACGGTGGTTTGTGTCCCAAACAAGGTTGGCGAGGCTAGAGCTGCTCATAGCTTGATGTCGACAATGGGATGGCAAGTTAGGCTCGGCATGTTCACCATTGATGACAATGTCAAGCTTACAATGAGCTAGGGCTAGTTAAATTAGTTGTATCATCTACTGAGAGGGTGCTGTGACCTAGAGTGGAGACAAGTTAGGCACAAGCACTGCTCACTATAGTGTTTGATGTTTTGTTTGATTTGTGTTTACACGGTGTTTGATGAAATGGCTGAAAGAGATTTGAATTTGAATTTTTGGATGAAAATTGGTGGGTGTACTAGTCACATACTAGGTAGTCTCTGGTTAGTTGGTTTTGTCAAGGTGCACTGGTTTGGTTGGTTTTTGAGAATTGGTGATCTTCCCATATGATATAGATTCAATTTTTAATTGTCATTTGAATCAAGTTGCCAAATGTTTCTGTGGGTTTGAAAGGTGGGCTTGCGTTCACTTTCACTTGGTCTAGAAAGGGGTGAAAAGTATTGGAAATGTTTCTGTTTGAAATCTTGGACTAGAAACACTCAAAGTGGTCTAGTGAGCAAGATTGGCAAAAATGACCATTAGCTCATTTTGTTTGTTTTTGAATTTCTCTTGATTTGTTTCTTCTTGGATTTGATTTAGATGATGTTGTTTTCATCTTTAAACCATTCCTTGCTATTCACAACAATCACACAAGTCCATTCATGCATTCATACATTCATCACATACACACATGCATTCATAATGATTTTAATTAACAAAAGTTTTTGTTAACCCTAATTTTGGTGATTGGAATTTTATAATCATTGATCAATATTTTTTGGATGTTACAAACCTTCCCTCCTTAAACAAAATCTCGTCCCAAGATTTCAGAAAGAAGACAAAGAAAATTAGGATTTGAAGAGATCGAGAAACTCCGTCTTGATGTCTTCTCGTTCCCAGGTAGCTTCTTCTTCAGTATGGTTACTCCACTGAATCTTGAGAAACTTGATGCTTCGGGTCCTGGTGGTTCTGAAAGCTTCCTCGAAAATACGGATGGGTACTTGGGGATACGTAAGTTCATTGTTGATCTCTATGGTTCGGTGATCAATGTTCTTGAAAACTTCAGTCTTCTCCGGGACTTCTAGGCATGTGCGAAATATAGATATATGGAACACATTATGCACGGCTGACATCTCCTCCGACAGTTCCAGTTGATATGATACTTCTCCTCGACGATTCAGAATCTTGAAAGGTTCGATATATCTGGGGGCTAACTTTCCTTTGAGCTGGAAACATTTCATTCCTTTCAAAGGCGACACTTTGAGATACACAAAATCTCCAATATTGAAGGCGAGGTATCGACGTCTCTTGTCGGCATAACTCTTCTGCCTGGATTGGGCGGTCTTGAGGTGCTCACGGATCCTGTGAACTTTCTCTTCGGCTTCTCGTTGGATGCCAGGTCTGAAAATTTGACTCTCTCCTACTTCCGACCAATTCAAAGGGGTACGACACTTTCTTCCATACATGAATTCAAATGGGGCCATTTGCAAACTGGCTTGATAACTATTGTTGTACAAAAATTCTGTGAAAGGTAGACAATCTTCCCATTTAGATCCATACTCTAGCATGCAGGCTCTCAACATATCTTCGAGTATTTGATTTACTTGCTCCGTTTGTCCATCAGTCTGAGGGTGATAAGTTGTGCTGAAATCCAGTCTTGTTCCCAATCCTTCTTGGACTTTCTTCCATAAAATTGAGGTAAACTGAGTTCCTCGATCCGACACGATGTTCTTGGGGACTCCATGTAAACTGACGATTCTAGCGATGTACAACTCTGCTAGTTTTGAACTTTGGTAGGTGGTCTTGACTGGTAAGAAATGGGCAACCTTGGACAGTCTATCAACTATGACCCAAATAGAGTCATTTCCCCTACTATAAGTAGGAAAACCGGTGATAAAATCCATTCCTACGGAATCCCATTTCCATTCCGTAATCTGCAATGGTTGCCATTGTCCTGCGGGTCTCTGATGTCCCGCCTTGACTCTCTGACAGATATCACACTTGGCTATGTAGCTTCCGATTTCTCTATTAATCTTATGCCACCAAAATTTCTCCTTTAAATCATGATACATCTTCGTTCCTACGGGGTGGATATAATAAAGAGTACCATGGGCTTCTTTCAAAATTGCTTGCTTCAATTCTGAATCTGCTGGCACACAGATACGTCCTTTGTACCATAAAACTCATTATTCATCTTCGGTGAATCCAGGTACTTTCCATGTACCGATACGATGTTTGATTTCGTCGATACTAGCATTTCCTTTCTGCACCTCCTTAATCTGACTGATCAAAGTGGGTTGAAGTTCTATGCTAGCCAAAAATCCTTCACTTACTAATTTCATTCTAAAATCTTCCATCTCTTGGTGCAAACTTGGTTGCTCCTTCAGAATCATAGAGTTCAAGCGACACGGCAATCTACTAAGAGCATCTGCTACTACATTGGCTTTGCCAGGGTGATAGTGAATGTCAAGATCATAGTCCTTGATTAGCTCTATCCATCTCCTTTGCCTCATATTCAGCTCCTTCTGAGTGAAAATGTACTTTAGGATCTTGTGATCTGAATAAATTTCACAACGGTTTCCCATAAGGTAATGCCTCCATGTCTTCAGGGCTAGAACTACGGCTGCTAGTTCAAGGTCATAGGTAGGATAATTATGCTCATGTTGCTTCAGTTGTCGGGATAGATAAGATATTACTTTGTCTTCTTGCATCAACACACATCCGAGACCGATCTTGGATGCGTCACAATATACATGAAAAGGCTTCATGATATCCGACATGATCAAGATTGGGGCTGATATCAATCTCTTCTTGAGCTCTTGAAAACTTGCTTCACAGTTGTCCGTCCATTCAAACTTCTTATCTTTCTTCAACAATTGGGTCATGGGTCTTGTGATGCTCGAGAATCCTTCTACAAACTTGCGGTAGTATCCCGCTAATCCGAGAAATGCACGAACTTGGGTTTGAGTGGTTGGGGCTTGCCATTCTTCAACATCCTTCACCTTTGTAGGGTCAACAGCAATTCCTCCGACTGATACAATATGTCCGAGGAATCCTACCTCCTGTACCCAGAATTCACATTGCTAAACTTGGCATACAGCTGTTCTTATTCTGATTTGGAATAGATCAGAATGTCATCGATGAAAACAACGACAAACTTATCCAGGAAGTCCATAAAAATCTTATTCATGAGGTTCATGAAGTAAGAGGTGGCATTGGTTAATCCAAAAGACACGGCAGTGTACTCATACAATCCATATCTGGTGGTAAAGGCAGTCTTTGGAATATCCTGTACGCGAATCTTGAGTTGATGATAACCAGTTCTAAGATCAATCTTAGAAAACACTTTGGCACCGGTCAACTGGTCAAACAAATCTTCTATCTTCGGCAGTGGGTACTTGTTCTTCATGGTGACATCATTCAACTTCCGATAATCCGTACACAAACGGTTACCTCCATCCTTCTTATCCACAAATAAAACAGGTGATCTCCATGGCGACGCTCTTGGTTGAATCAATCCTATCACCAGCATAGCATCCAGTTGCTTCTTCAGCTCCACTAATTCCGACGGGTTCATGCTATATGGTCTCTAGGCTATGGGTTTGGTTCCAAGGATTAGTTCAATGACAAACTCGATATCCCGATCTAGGGGCATACCGGGCAAAACAGTTGGAAATACATCGGGGTATTCACAGACTACTCTGACTTGGTCAATGGTTCATTGGGCCAGACTCTTGTTGCACTTGAATTGAAGGGGCAAGGTTTTAGATACATGCTCTACTGATATTTCGGCTGTACTGGTCATGGTTATGGCTTTCTTGGCACAGTCGATTAATCCTTTATGTTTCAACATCCAATTCATTCCTAGTACTACTTCCAAACCTTTTGTTCCAAGTACTATTATATTAGCATAAAAATCTATGCCATGGATTCGGATAGGTACGGCTTTGCAAATTTGTCTAGCTTTGGTGGTTGAACCAGGTATTTGAACTATCATAACATGCTTCAGTTTTGTTGGTTGAATCTTAATAGTGCATGAAATTTTTTCGGTAACAAACGAGTGTGATGCTCCAGAATCAATCAACACTCTTGTAAGTACTAAGTTAACAAAAAACATACCCAACACGACATCTGGCGCTTCTTGGGATTCTTCAGCATGCATGACAAATAGACGGCCGTTGCGGTTGAGTGGATTCCCTAGGGCAAATCTCCTTTCGGGCTGAACACGACACTGGTGCTGAGCTGGGGCATTCACATTGGGGGCTACTGCAATCTTCTTGGGGCACTCATTGGAATAGTGACCCTTGGTTCCACATTCATAACAAGTCACTTGGGACTTGTCCTTTGCTACAACAGGCACAACATTGCTTCCAGTCCTTGGGGCAGTATTGGTGTTGTTGGTGACATTGTTGTTGTTGAACTTGGGCGGTGCACGATTGAAATTGTTGGGGTTACCGAGGTTGTTGTGGTTTCCTCCGGGCCTTGGGTTTCCTCCTCCACAGTTGGGATAGGTTGGACGGTTCATCGGGGGTCTATTGTTTCTTGGGGCAAATCCTGGAGATGGGTTGGGGGATACTTTGGGGAATGGTGGGTTCCTGGTTGATTCATCATTCTATTCTTGTGATTCTCATTAGCTTGGTTGAAGATTGAGATAGATCATGAGACAAGAGGGAAATTTCTAAGGTTCAGGGATTTATTTTCGAAAAATGTTTCAAAAATTGAGTTTGACTCAGGTTTTGCTAAATAGCAACTTTCTTTCATTCATTCATAGCACACGATACAAACACACACCACAACAAGGAAAACAGACGGTTTCAAGAACCATTCTGTGAAACTACGATATAGTGGGACCGGATACAACTCACTAACGCTAGTGCTCAAGTGCTACTACTCCTCGGAATTGGTATGTTCATCCTCATCATCATCATCAATGAAGGCAAAGTCATCCTCATCGTTGAAGAAGTCCATGGCTTGATCCTCCAGAAAGTCATCATCATCACTAAGGAAAGATTAGGGGTCTCCACGGATATCATCCCCTGCATTATCCCTCTCCTCAAGCTGCATGTCCCTCTCGTGGATGGTCTCCTCCAAGTCTGTGATCCTGTGACGAAGGAGGGCGATGATGCGCTCCTTCTTGTCAAGCTGACGGCGACGAGACTGGCGATCCTTCACCAGCATGGCGATGGTTTGATCCTTCTTGGTAGCGATGGCATAGTTGTGGTTGGCGTAGGAGCAGGCATTGTCCAACTCCTTCTGCCGGTCATACATCATGAAGCTGGGGTGGTCCACTTGGTTCTTCAGCTCAGGGTGATATGGTGCCTCCAATGGCTGTCACATAGCATCATGCCTTGGGCAGAACTCAAAGAGGGTACCCTTGATCTGATTGATACTCTGCCCACACAGATGGGCAAGAGATTCCTGCATGACCCTGGCAATTCCATCAAGCCAGTTGTTCTCTCTAATGGTAAAATGAATTCCCTCTGAGGTGGGGGGTTTCAATCTTTCCTCGGAGACTTGCAACAATCAGCCATTGCAATTCCTCTCCTTCATGATCGTTGAGCTGAGCTCCGAAGAACTCAGGGTGCCGGCGCTCTAGAAGTTCCGAAAGTTGTTCCAAGTCATGCTCAAAGATGAGGTCTCCTCCATTCCCCAACTGATAGAACTTGCTATACTTCACATCCATCTATAAGAATATAGGATGAGTAAGTTAGTAGAGTGATCAAGTGTGTCAAATTTTATGTAAGTTTGCAAGATTTTTTTGAAGAAACATGAATTTTAATGAAAGAATATAAGTGGTAAGAATGATAATAAGTTTTCATAAATACTCACTTCCTTGGTTTTGAAACTAAGTTTTTGATTCAAATGTCCATTCAAAACTAGGGTCTCCTATGGTCAGGACGGCTCTGATACCAACTTGTCAACACCCGGATTTTTAATCCCAGATGCCTGTTATGCCATACATCGCAATCCCAGGATTACCATTTTTGTGGGACATAACAGATTGGATATCACAGTACATCATCCATTACAAACCATACATAAGGTCTTAAAACAAATAAAGGATCTCATGATCCAGTCTTAATACAAATCAAGCAGCGGAATAACATAATAATACCGATAGCATGGGCGACGCTCCATCTTCATGGTCACAGGCAATGCCGACGATGGGAGATGATCCTAGTTGTCGTAACCTTCCTTCGGTCTATCCTCCTGTCACATCCCAAATTTTAGATTTGGTTCTGCATATCATTCATATCATTGCATCATGCCTTTCCATGCAAACTGTCGATTGAAAAGAATCGGCGAAACGCTATTTTCGAAACCCTATTCTATTTTACTACGAGGCTCCTGCGGGAGGCTTTAGTAGGACTAGCGTTGTCCACCCTTGTAGCCTAGTGGTTTCGTTCAACCCTTGACCCTAGATTGTTCCCCTCGAATTTACAAAACCATAGGAGCAAGAATCGCTCGATTCGGAACTCGTACGGAAAAGTTATCGCCGTTTTATTGAAGGATAGAAAAACGGGCCGAAAATCGGGCCGATTTCCGAGTCCTTTTCCAATTGCGCGCAGAATTCGCGTAGGACCCCACGAGGGGGGCCCCACATAAGAGGCAGCCGGCTGCCTCGGGAACCGCACCCCCCACCTCGATCGCCTCCCCCGCGCACCGCCTTCCACCCGCGATCGCCGCCTCCTCGAGGCGCGTGCCCGCCGCCGCCAGGGCTCCACGACCGCCGCCGCCCCCTGGGCCTCGCCGCCGCCACCTCGAAGTCGCGCCCCGCCGCCTCCTTCCCGTGCTGCGCCGCCACCCGCCCGGCTCCGCCGACCCCCGCCGCCCCAGGTACCCCGCCCCACCTCCCGCCGACCCCCGCCGCCAGCGCACCCCGCGCCCGCGGCCAACCGCCGCCTCGCCGCCCTGCCCCGCTGCGCGCCTGCACGCCTGCGGCTGCTGCTCGTGTTGCGCGCTAGCTGCTGCTTTTGCCGCTGCCGCATCTGCCGCTGCCGCGCCTGCGCCACGCACGCGCACGCTGACACACACGCCTCGCTGCCGCCAAGGCTTTGCACCGCGCCTTCGCGCCGCTGCGTTGCCGCACCGTCATCGCTGCCACACGCGCCGTTGCCGTGTTGTTGACCGCTCCGTACTACGCGCTGATCGTTTCCCCTACCGCCCAGGTAACCGTCGTCGCCGGAACCGATCGCCGCACCGTCCGGAGTTCATTTCGCCGTTTGTCTCCGGTAAGCCTGAATCCACCGTCGGATTTCAGATCAGGGGTTCAGATCAATCGTTGACCGGTCAGACCCAGGCGTTGACTAGTCAGACGTCCAGTCAGCGCCCAGTCAGCAGACGCGTTGACCAGTCAACAGACACAGTTGACTGGTTATTTTCGTTAATCGTTTTAGTTGGCAGATTTCGGTAGAAACTTGTAAATTGCATAGAAATTAAACCGCTTGGCCAAAAATTGCAAATAAAATATGTGTAGATTCAGTGAGTCGTGTAGAATCTCGCTGTACCTTTGGTCCAGGCTTTTGCAGCAAGGTTTAGTACAGTTTAATCAAACTAGCTAGTGGCCTTTTCGGAGTAATTAATTCGTAGAAAAAGATCCGTAGCTCCAAAAATCGCGTATGATATGTCCCTGGATTCAGTGGAACGAGGGGAATCTCATCGTGAATTAAAAAGATAGGCTTACAGTAAAAACTTCTGCAGAAACTGTCTAGTGGCTTTCTGCATTGTTTTAATTACTCGGGGAGTTTTATAATTCCTTTTTGAGTAATTCCAGTTGGTACTGTTTCTAATCAGAGATGCCTATGCGGTAGAATTTTCCCAAGATTTTACAAACAGTATACTATCGGTAGTGAATTATTTGAGTTCTAGCTCTAGTTTTGAGCATTACTTTTTGCATAATAGTTTTCCTAGCGCTAAAACTATTTTCCATGCATGCAATCAGTAGTATTATTGATTAGGATTATATGGTGCAGCTGTAGCACCAATTCACTTGTCGTGCATGCATTTCATGCATCATCTTTGTTGCATATGCTTGTGGATTGTTTGTTTATGATTGCAATTGTATCGTGTAGATTGTGACGAGTGCAACGCTTGCTTGTGTGTGGATTGTTATTCCGACCGCTACAACCAAGGCAAGTAGATGCTACTTTGTTCATGATATCGTCCTACTATTTTCTATGCATTGTCATGTATTTTGTAGTGGCATGTGTAGGATGATACTATCGCTATGCTATGTCCTATTATGTGGTAGGCCCTTCCTTGTAGATGAACCACCGTTGGTAGATGTGCTTAGCCATGCTATGTTGAACGAGGGCTGGGTTACATCATTGAGACTTGTTTCTAAAAGTATTGGTTTGTGAAAACTAAAACTACTTAATCAATGAATCTCCTGGGTGTGATGGTATTGATAATTTTTGGTGGTTTCATTGCAGAAAGGCACCCAGGTATCGAGAGAAATTGATTGGCTTCTTTATTGTGTAGCTTACGTGTACAACCATGTGCCAATAATGGAATGGGCGGTTGGTTGGACTTAGTAGGTTGTGGTGACCCGAACCCGCGTATCCAGAGATGTAGAATTTTGGTAGGATGGACCAAAGCGCCGGGATTGTGGAGCTACTTCCCGAACGGTCTCTTCTTGGACTTCTCCCTATCATCACCCAAAATGAGAGTGATGGTACGAGCTGGGCTGGCCAAGTCACATGGGTAAAGTGTACTAACCCCTGCAGGGTGTATAATCTAATCGATTAGCCGTGTCCCCGGTTATGGACAACTGAGTTGCTTGATATTGATTCCATGACATGTTTCTCGCTCATTCTAATTTCATAATGGTTTCAATATTGTTGGGTTAACTTAATTGGGATCTTTTCAAAGAAAATCAAAAACTGCTTATGAAAGTAGGACAAATGTATTTGCAAACGCAAGCCAGACACAGCTCCACTTGCCAAATATGCATGTAGTTGTTAGCACTATTGTCTCCATTTACTAGCTCTACTTGCCATACATTCCATGTATTGACCCTTCGGGGCTGCTACGTTTCATGTTGCAGGATATTCCGATTCTGAGTAATCGATATAGGCCACGGTACTCCACTCGGCACTTGTTCACTTGTGGGCAATTTGAAGAATGGAGGATTTACTTTATTTATGTTGCTACCTGAATAATTTGAGCTAGCTTTGAGCTAAGCTTTTATTGTAATAATGGTACTCTGGATCTTCGTTATTTATGATACACGGATATTTTGCTATGTTATTCATCTCATTCTATTGTGGGCCAATGAACCGATCCAGGGATTGGCATGTCACATAGAAGCCACGGTCTTTTCAGAACTACGGTGTTACACCTCCTGATAGTCCTCTTCATAGTCTGGCCACGGGAATAGCCAGGGACAAAGCCATGAGTACTCTTTAAGTACTCGCAAACTAAGACTAACAAGTGAAGTGGTTTTGAGTAGGGATACTAAGCGCTAGGTTGTTTTGCAAAAAGCCAGATTTATCTCTAACTGAGTTCAGAAGCAAAGAAAGCTAGATGAAAGTTTTATAACACCTAAGTGGGAACTTGAATTTTCATATCACAACCCTGTTGTGGTCAAGTCAAGTCATGATTCATTTCACAAGTCATTTTGAAAACATCTGACGACGGAACAGTATGGCCACTCCAACTGTCCATAACCACGGACACGGCTATTCGAATAGTTTAACACTCTATAGAGGTGGTACACTTTCACCACAATATTTGATACATCCATCAGGAACAATCCTGAATTCACCATACTCAGTATACGGATAATCAATCCTAACCTTTCAATTACACGCCCTAGTATAGGCACCTCTCCTATGCGTTTGGCCTCCCAACCATGACCAACTCTCATCTTGGGAACTGCACAGGTGGACAATCTTCACAAGGTAGCTTTAGCTCAAACCTTGGCCACAAGGGAACCCATACTAAGGTATATAAGATTCTAGTCAAGCCCTACCCAAATTTCGGGTATTGTGGTTGTACGGTAAAATTGGAATGGTATCGCATCCAGACAACCATCAGTTTTATAAAGGGCTAAGGCTCATGCCTTAAAATTTTCATCATCAAAATCATCTGGTGTTCAAGAACACATGTCAAAACAATTCAGTAGAATGACTCATCATTCTAAGGTTTTTATAACCATTTTCACCAAGTATTCCCATCTAAAGTGATCAAGATTTATGCTTAGCACTAGCAACTACAAGTGGGGGATAAACACTAATGAGGGGTGGTAAACAAGTGTGAATGATCTAAGTTCAATCTCATGCCTCGGGATGACATCAAGATTATCTAACTTAGGCCAAATTTATGCTTTTTATGCTACCTTTAAATATCTTTATAGAATCTACAATTCACTAAGTAAACTCAAAAGGAAAGCTTTGATAAAGAAATAAATAACTAAGCTTGAAAGTAAAACTAGGATTGGGTATCATCCATTTGTATAATCATGGCATGCCTAATGCATTGCATAGATTATCTTGTAGGTTTAAGCTTGCAAGTATGACTTGCATGGTTTAGCTTAGCTTGCTAAGTTAACTTGTATAGTGAGGCTTGCCTTGTGTAGAGCAGTGGTTGAAGTTCTCCTCGGCTTCTTCCTCATAGTATCCTCCTTCCTCTTCGTATCCTTGCTCGGTACTAGCGTATATAAATAAATATGAAGTACACAATCACCAAACAATTCTTAACTACTTATAGTTAGCACACAAAGGTTCGCACTAGATTATCTAGCATCATCACTATTATCACAAAGATTAAAGCACTTGTTTTATTTATTTTATTTTAGAAAAGTAATTTCTACTCTTTGAAAAACTACTTAAGATTTAATATTCCCCAACTAAAACATGGGATTATGTTGACACATGTCCTCACCACATATTTCAGTACCTAGGAATTTGATTTAAAGTGGTGTCATAATTTAATAAGGTTTAACCTTTTATTTTAATTAATTAAAGTGACTAGAAATGCCTATGGGGCATTTTTTTATTGCTTGACCATTATTTCTGCATGTAAACCTAGATATTTTTATATATTCAGAAAGTTCTTTTCAAATGTGATTTTTGCGAGTTGGAATCAACTCAAAAGCTTTTGTGGTTAAATTTTGAAAAATGTTTGAATGCAGAAAAGTCTATGCCTTGTTATTTTTACTATAGGTGATCTACAAATCTAAATGGTTTGAATCCAACGGGCTTGGATTAAGAATTCCAGTACCTTTCTAGCAAAATTAGTTTCATGTCATTTGGTTCAGTGAATCGATCTGGTTGATTTTTGAATCTAGGGACAGAACCAAGTTTGAAACTAAATGGAAATACCTAAATTCAAACTACTGGGTCACGCGGGAAGTTAACTGGGCCGGCCCACTGCGCACAGCACGCGCGGGTGGGTTTAAGTGGCTGTCCCTACTAGTCAGCGAGACAGGGGGTGTGAAGGGGTACGGGGCAATCTAGACCATGTGATCCACATCTAATCTAACGGCTAGGATTATCGTCTCCGTCGGGCAACGCCGGCGAGACTGAACCCTAGCGCGGCCAGTGAGGGTCTATGGAGTCTCAGGCGAGGGTCGGCGATGGGGGCAAATGACGAAGTCGACAACGACAAACCTCCTGGTACCAGTGGCTCCTCCTGGGGCGGCTCCAATCGACGGCTCCTCTTCTCCTCCTCCGAGGCAGACTCCGTCGAAATTCTGGCTACCTGCTGCTCGCCTTGCTCCGGGGATGAGTGGGTATGAGCAGTGAGAGGTGGGGAGTGCGATGGTGTGCTGAAATTGAATGGTGTGATCAGTGAGAGGTGGGTGTGATCAGTGAGCGCGGGTTGAGCTCGTCAGGGTTGTCTGCACAGCGAGCTAATAGCATGGTTGGGGGTAGGGGCGGTGATGTGTTCCCTGGCGATGCTCAACGGCATGGTGGGGAGGCGTGGGGTGGTGCAAATTGGTCAGAACGCTGCGATGCTCTGGGCGGTTCCGACGGAGGTTTTAATGGCGCACGGGCTGGCCTGGTCACGCAGCAAGGAACGGGCATGTCCGGGCGGTTCCTGGGGCGGTGGTGATCACGCATGCGAGCGGCGAGGGCGGCGTGCGGTCTGTGCTGCATGTCGAGAGGCTAGGCACGCTCGTTCTAATTGGTCCAGGGGCTGGCAGTGTTTGGGCACTAGACAGGGGGTGGCGGTGGATGGTGGTTTGTGTCCCAGACAAGGTTGGCGAGGCTAGAGCTGCTCATAGCTTGTTGTCGACAATGGGGTGGAAAGTTGGGCTCGGCATGTTCACCATTGATGACAATGTCAAGCTTACAGTGATCTAGGGCTAGTTAAATTAGTTTGATCATCTACTGAGAGGGTGCTGTGAGCTAGAGGGGAGACAAGTTAGGCACAAACACTGCTCACTATAGTGTTTGATGTTTTTTTATTTGTGTTTACAAGGTGTTTGATGAAATGGCCAAAAGAGATTTGAATTTGAATTTTTGATGAAAATTGGTGGGTGTACTAGTCACATACTTGGTAGTCTCTGGTTAGTTGGTTTTGTCAAGGTGCACTGGTTTGGTTGGTCTTTGAGAATTGGTGATCTTCCCATATGATATAGATTCAATTTTTAATTGTCATTTGAATCAAGTTGCCAAATGTTTCTGTGGGTTTGAAAGGTGGGCTTGGGTTCACTTTCACTTGGTCTAGCAAGGGGTGAAAAGGATTGGAAATGTTTCTGTTTGAAATCTTGGACTAGAAATACTCAAAGTGGTCTAGTGAGCAAGATTGGCAAAAATGACCATTAGCTCATTTTGTTTGTTTTTTTAATTTCTCTTGATTTCTTTCTGCTTGAATTTGACTTAGATGATGTTGTTTTCATCTTTAAACCATTCCTTGCTATTCACAACAATTACACAAGTCCATTCATGCATTCATACATTCATCACATACACACATGCATTCATAATGATTTTAATTAACAAAAGTTTTTGTTAACCCTAATTTTGGTGATTGGAATTTGATAATCATTGATCAATATTTTTGGGATGTTACACACTACGAGCCCACTCGAATAATACAAGTTTTACATCAAGTTTTCTTTATAGGAACTACCTATCCTGGAGAATCACATTCGCCCGCTGCTCGAACAAATCTACTATCTTCTCAGCATGTTGCGCCACGGCCGCATAATGCGGGCGCATATCCCAAAGGGCGCCATCAGGCCGAAGGGGTGGCCCTGCCACCACCTCCACAAGGTTGACATCACGATGATGTATCCAAACAAGGGACAATGCAGCTTTCACCCCAGCAACCAGCTAATGCCGCACCAACTCCTTAACATGGCCCGCGTTTCGAAATTTTGCCAGCAGACCCCAAATTTTGGAAGGTGCCTCATCCAAGGATAACGTGACGGCCCAAGTGGACGCCAGAGAAATCCTTGCCTGCTTCAGCACCCGAGAAACCAGGTGTAAGCGATCTTGCACCGTCGCAAGGACGATGGCCCGGTCGCAGTCGATCTAGAAGAAGCCACCAGCCTCCAGGTCCTGTTGTGTCAGGCAATTCATCCGAACAGCGACGTGCTCTTTCTCTTCCTTCAGAACGAGATTCGCACCTGCAGAACACACACACTGAGCAAAAATGCAGAGCTTCACTCGAAAGAACAGCAATTAGAAAAAGACTCACATTGCAGTTGCTCGCTCATCTGCCACAGTTCCCCCATCAAGAACTCCTCCCTGGTAGTTGCCCGCTCAGCCTTCGACTTCCACACATCTGTGTGGCCTTGAATGCCAAGGATATCCTTCTCCAAGCTGCGGACGCGGTCGCGAAGAAAAGCCAGCTGCGATGCATCGTCTAGAGATGGTCGCGTCTCAGGGGTAGTCAAAGTAACAACGGGAGTCTCACCCGAAGGACCCTAAAGGCAAACAAGTTAAGACATGAACATCACAAACCTCTCTGGCAACATCTCGAAACATAATTTATATACATCAAGGCCACCTCGTGGCACAAGTTGGGATTGTTCATTAGCAAAATATTACATTACAAAATAAAAAGGGTAAACTATCCTAGCTACAACACTTGGGCCTAGGCACCCGCATCCGGAGTGGCCTTAGAGCCAAATTGCCTGCTCTTGGCCTCCTTCTGCTGCTTCGCCGCATACTCCACCAGCAGATTAATGAGTTTCGGCATGTAACGCTTACAACAAGAGGTGAAGAGGGTGAACGCTACCTCTGATCCATCTGCAGTCGTCGGCATCTAGGAGGTTATGTGCGACAGGTCCAGCTCCGCTACGGACGCCATCACCATCGCCAACCCTATGGAAACATCGATGCCCTTCTGCTTGCACTTATACACCTCCGGAGCGACCTCCGATAGAGCATCCGCAAGAGCATCGACATCCTCAAGGGCAACGCCTTTGGGGACGACCTCCTTGTAGAATCGCCGGACAATTTCCTTGGCCTTCGCCAAGGAGCCAGCAGCAGTGTCGCACCGATCTTCGATCGCTGCGGTGGCATCGGCCAGAGCATCTCCGTGCTCCAGCACACCACGGTCAAACGTGATGCCTGAAGCATCTGAAACAAAGAAGGAAAGACACTGAATAAGAAGCAAGACAAGGCAAAGTCAAAAAAGTGCAAGAACCAAACAAGTAAAAGAAAACTCACCAGAAAAAGCCTTGGCTGCAGCCATCAGCCTATCCGCCATCTCCTTATCATGAGCGGCCGCCGCAACAGCGAGCTGATCCTCGCGATCAGCATCCTCCTTCTGCAGGATCTCCCTGGCTACAGCAGCATCAGCAACCTCCTTTTGCAGGCTTTCCTTCGCCTCTGCAGCATCTGCCACTTTCTTCTCTGCTCGACAAAGGCTCTTTCCAGAGCGTCCAATCATCAAAGAGCCGCATTGTTTTCATCTGCAAACATTAAGAACCACATGATCAACACAAGCAAAGTCCATAGGACAGACGAACTACAAAAGGGTGAGTACACTACGCACCTTGAAGCTGTCGCATGCTAGCCTCCAGCGCCAGATGCTGCTGGATAAGAAGGTTAGCGCTGTGCACGAAGGGCTGCAAAATAAAACACAAACAAAAATAACCATCAGAAACAACTCGGGGGGCTAGGACCCGCAAGAGGAAACGACCAACAGGTCACCCGAACAGGGCTCGGGGGCTCCCCCAAAGATATAAAGCAGAAAAACTTACGTGTTCAGGCGGGGACTCCGAAGTTCCGCATGCGGTCTTCTAAGTTACGACTGCCTGAGCTTCTCGCTTGGAGAGGTTCGGGGCATCGTCCTCAGAGTTGGCCAACACCTAAGGGGAAGGAGCTGTCAGCTTCGACTCCCCTACGGCCTCTCGAGCGCCGTCACTGAGAGGCTCCTCCGAAGAATGACTGCAAGAAAAGTCTGATCAAGGCAACAACCTACATTACACAGACAAGTGACAGAATACAGCATAGACAGAGTCACTTACAAATCAATATCCGACAAATTGAAGATGGGCGCCGCCTTCTCCTTCTTTTTCTTCTTGGACGGTGGCTACGGCGCCATCGCTCGAATGGGCACAATAGGGATAGGCGTGGAAGAAGCACCTTCATCCTCACCATGCTGCTCTAGGAAAAAAGGGCCTCCGAGAGTCGGTGGAGTCGACGCATCCGAAAACTCGCTCTAGGAGCGCTTTCGGGTCCACCCCTCGCTCGGCTCGGGGGCTTCCAGGGTCGAAGATTGCGCCGGAGGAAGTTCGGACTCAGAATCCACAACTTCATTGTCCAGCGCAACCGGAAATTTCTCAGGCAACGGGGGCATCATCCTAACTACTTTGAGATCCTGCAAACCAAAGATGTCAAAAGAGCGCGATTAGTAACACTAATCATAAGAAAATAGCACTCGAAAAAGGGCGCAACGCGCATGACACAAGTCTCCACCTAATGGACTACAGTCGCAGCACTGAAGGGGGTGGTCAAGGATTTCCCCGGGAGGTCCTCATCGGCCTTGTTCTTCAGCAGAGGCCGCAGGGCTCTATCGAGGTCGCCCCTGGACAACTCCTCGGATGATACCCTAGTTGGGTCAATGCGGCCAGTATAGAGAAACATCGTATGCGCCCTCGCTTGGAGTGGCTGCACCCGACTCTTGAGGAAGGTGCGGATGATGTCCACACCATTAACCTCTTTCCCAGCAACCATCTGGAGTGCCTCCACACGATGGTAGACCTCCTCCACATCCGCCACTTCGACCTCCAAGATGTGATTCTTCTAGGATCTCTTCGGGACGATTTCCTGGGACGAGTCGAAGGGAGCGAGGCCAAAATCTTGTCCGTCCACCTTGGCGTCACGGATGTAAAACCACTTCTTCCGCCAGTACTGTACGGACTCGCACATCGATAAGGAGAAGAAAAGAATGGAAGATCGAATAGAGATGATGTAGCCGCCAAGCGGATAGACTCCGCCGATGCCAGACTACCTCTTCATGGAATAGAGCTTCCGGAAAAGGCCAAGTGTGGCTTGATACCGAGCCAACACTCGCAGAAAGTGATAAAGCAGGTGATATGGAGGAGAGAATTGGGAGAGAGATGATGTAGTTGGATCCCATAAAAGAAAAAGAGTCCACGAAGAAAATCGTGATCAGGAAGAGAGAGGCCATGGACAACAAAGGAAAGAAACATGAGCCGAAACCCTTCGGGTGGGCGCGTGATTACCTCATCGCCGGGCAGGATGGCGTCATCTTTTTTCTGCGGGATCAAACCCGCATCACGCAGCTTGCACGGATCGGTATGGCGCATCTCCGGGTGCCTCCACTTTTCTTTAGGGAAAAATAGTAGGGGAGGGATCCCCCACTGCAACTTTTTTCTTTATTATATAATCAAATATGGTACAGAGTATAATTACATGGTTACAATAGGGTATTTATACATTATGTTTACCAAAAGTAATCCACTAATGTACTTGAGTTTCGAACCATCTATCAAATTGAGGACCATGTTTCTCTTTTATTCTAAGTTTAACCCATCTCAGTTCTTGAAGAAATACTGCCTTCCAGTTGGAGAACTGTGGTGTTGCATTCTCAAATATCTTATTGTTTCTACAGATCCATATTCCCCAAGCAGTTAAAATAATTATCTCCATTACAAAGGGAAGCTTAAGTCTGGTTCTTATGTCTTGAAAAGCCTCAAACACAGAGAGTCCCTGATCTCTATTGGGACAGATGTAATCCCAGCATTCAACAGCAAAAGGGCAGTTCCAAAAGAGGTGAATCAAAGTTTCCTCTGAGTTCCAATTTCTAACTGCACAGCTGTAATCTGGTAGGAAGCAGTTCTTCCTTTTGAGAAGGTTTCTTGTATTTAGCATATCCAGAAGAAGTAGCCAGAAAAAGAATTTGTGTTTTGCCTGACAAGATGAATCCTAGATCCAGGAGAAATGTGGAGGTGCAGGTTGAGAACCTTCCATAACCTCATAAGCTCTTTAAACTGAGAATTTTTCACTGCCCCAAATATAAGTCCATTTGTCAGGTATTATCAAGTGATTAATATGTTGGCATCTTAATTCTAGTTGTTCAAACTCAACGAAAGCTTGTTGAGAAAGAGGAAGATTAAATAAATGTTCAAGATATTTAGTCTGAATAACCTCCTTGACAGTAATTCTGGTGTTTTTTGCATAGAAGAGCAGATGAGGCAGCTGAAATTGCAAACATTCTTTATCCCACAAATCAGACCAAAAATATGCAGTTTTTTTCCATTACCAGGTTGACATATAGCCATTGCCTTGTAAACATCAATGAGTTTCAGGTGAGCTTTCCACCAGAAAGATCCTTCTAATTGATAACCTGGAAGTTTACCATGGTTATAATAAGATTCCTAGACAAGATGAACCCAAGGGATATCATGGTGATTGAAAAACTTATCAAGATTCTTGAGCAATGGAGCAGTATTTTGGATATTAAGATTAAGAACTCCCAGACCACCTTGTTTCTTTGGCCTACAAACCTTTGTCCAAGCAACCATTGCACTGCCTTTATCCTGAACATCAGTAGTTTTCTTCCTCCATAGGCAGTGTCTCATGTATTTAACTACTTGGTCTTTGATTGTAATGGGGATATCAAGAGAGCACATGAAGAAGAGTGGTAATGATGTTAAGACTGATTTAACCATTTGAAGTTTTCCCCCATAATTCAGAAAATCTGCTATTCCACCAAGTCTGGATTGAACCCTTTGCACCATAGGAAGGTAGAACTCCAGAGAAGGCTTGTTAAGGCTAAGAGGGAGCCCCAGATATGTGAAGGGGAGGCTACCTATCTTGCAGCCAAAGGTGGAAGAGAAATGTAAAAGTCTTTAAGGGTTTGGGTTGATAGGCATCATACTTGATTTGGCATAGTTAACCTTAAGCCCAGTAGAAATGGCAAAACAATTCAGCATTGATTTAAGGCAGAGTAGTTGCTTTGAGTCTGCCTTCATAACCACTAAGGTATCATCAGCATATTGGATGACAGGGAAATCAGGACAAGTAGGGCAAGGAATGGGAAGGCTCAGCAAATTCTTATTCATGGAAGAGTTTACAAGAGATTGTAGAAAGTCAGCTGCCAACACAAATAGAAGAGGTGATAAAGGATCACCTTGTCTAACCCCTCTTTTGCAATAGAATTTCTTTCCAGGTACTCCATTGAGGAGCACAGATTGCAGAAAATCATCTTGATCCAATTAATCCATTTAGTCAGTTTAAAAGAAGTTTTGTAATGATTTTGAACACACTATTCAATAAAGAAATTGGTTTGAAGTCATTAGTATGTACAGGGGAATCAGTCTTTGGAATGAGAGTAATGAAAGCAGAGTTAATGTTTTCCAGTGAAATCCTTTCATGATAGAAATCCTGAATTAATTGAGTAACATCTGCTCCAATAATATTCCAACAGGCCTTAATAAATTCATTGTTGAATCCATCAGGCCCAGGAGATTTTTCATTAGGAAGATCTTGAATGATTTCCTCAATTTCCTTTTCTGTGGAAGGGGCTTCAAGAATAGCCAAGCTATCAAGGTCTATGTGTCCATTGTACAGATCTGAAAGGCTGGAGTGCATTGTTGGATTGTCAGAGGAACCCATTCTATTTTTAAAGTCATTCCAAAGAATGCTTGCCTTTCCATCATGATCATAGATATCAGAGTCATTCTCATTTTTCAGCATGGAGATATAATTATTTCTGTAGCTAGTAGTTGCTTTTGCATGAAAAAAAATTGTGTTCTCATCACCAAGATTTACCCATTTTATCTTTCCCCTTTGTTTCCAATAAGCCTTTTGATTTTGAAGCAATTGGATCAGGTGAGTTTTGAGAATGTCTCTCAGATTCCACTAAAAATGCTTAGTGTCCTGAGTTCTTCCAACGAGTCTAAAAAATCAATGGTCTCATTGACTTTTGCAATTAAGTGTTTGAGGCACGGGAGAGATTTTGCCCAAAGCTTGAGGCCTCTTCTCACATTCTTCAGTTTGGCATTAATCTTTTTTGCACTGTCTATATACCCCACAGGTATATCCCATGCATTTTGCACAGTGTGCAAGAAGTCACTATGTTGAAGCCAGAAATTCTCAAATCTAAACACCCGATCCTTAGGGATTCGAGTGCCAATTGAGATCACAAATGGAGTATGATCAGATATAGGTTTGGAAAGGGAATAGACAAAAGAGGATGGGTAAGAGATTGTCCATGAGGGTGAAGAGAAGAACCAATTTAATCTCTCCAGAAGTGGATCTTTTTGCATATTGCTCCAAGAGAATTTTCTTACTTTTAAAGGGATCTCCACAAGACCAAGGTTACTGATGGATTCATTAAATAGAAGCATGTTGTTAACATCACCACCAACTTTATTTCTATCTGAAGGTTTCCTGATAAAATTGAAATCCCCCATTAGCAGCCAGTCAATGTCATCAGGCATATCAATATTGGTCAACCAATCAATGAATAAGGCTTTTTTTCCGGTTGACAAGGGCCATAGACGTTGGTAAGAATCCAAGAATCATTGGAGAGCCTAGAGGTAAATTTGATAGAAATAGAGAATTCATTTTGGAAGACCATTTCTCCATTAAAGAGTTCCATTCCAGATGATAATTGCCCCTCCAGAGGCCCCAACAGAAGGTAGAAAAGCAAACTTATTCAATTTCTTAGGACAAAATTTCCTAATATATTCAATATCAAAATTTTCCCTTTTTCTTTTCTGAAGGCAAATGATCTCACACTCTGATTCTTGGATATTTTGGGAAAGAGCCACCCACTTTTTCTCAGAATTGATGCCTCTCAAGTTCCAGTTTAAGATTTTCCAAATTCTTTTACTATCCATGGAATTTATAGATGGAACAAAGGTTTTGATGTCTATCAAAGTATGATAAAGCATCCAGGCCAAATAGAGACATAGTGAGAAAGCCTTTTAAGGAGTAACATGGTTCATCAAAAGAACGGAACATCCACCATACAATATTCTAGAGCCATATGTTCAGATAAATAACAAGCCATCGGTGATACGGGCAGCAGCAGTAACCTTCTTGCCGCCGCCGGCGGCGCTCGAGCCAGCTCCAGTGGGTACCTTCCTCAACTTGCCCATCGTGTGGCGTCGAGTGTGACGGTGTGCGCGAACAAAAGACAAGGGAAACGAACAGATAATTTCCAATGCGCAGGGCGAGAGAAGCAATGCTCGTGAAATGGAGGCAATGGCAAGAAAGCAAATGGCAAAGGGTAAAAAGAAATCACTGTTTACCCACGGTATTAAAGGACGA
Source organism: Avena insularis (assembly GCA_023614405.1). Lineage (NCBI taxonomy): Eukaryota > Viridiplantae > Streptophyta > Magnoliopsida > Poales > Poaceae > Avena > Avena insularis. Next base: position 234,067,096 of record CM042687.1, on the reverse strand, counting down.
AGACGATGAACACGAACCGTTGATCCAGAAACCCTAGCGCACAAGCAAGATCCAACCCTACACGTGTCAGCATAGCAACGAACCGTCGCCATCACACCGTCCACTATGCACGAAAACCGAGGAGACGCCGTAATTCTCGCCATGTTCGCGCATGACTAGTCAATTTCAAGTTAGACGGTGGGACCCACGATCGTCCTATCACATTATCTCTGCCACCGCAGACGGTTGAGATCACCAATCGTCACCAATGATGTCATCAAGACTAAGCAAGCAACGGCTGAAAATTTTCGGCTGACAAATCAAGTACTCACTCAAATCTACGATTCAAGCAACTACTCGGGGGCTACTCCTATCAGGAGCGCTGGCCGCGCACTTACAGGGTTAAGGTACTGCACCTCCCAACTATCTTCGAGTCCCAAGTCGAGTCTACGACTCCACTAAGTACTCGGGGGTTACTCCCATGGGGAGGATTGGTCAAGCATCCAAAAAAGATTGTGTTGTTCGGACCTTAAGCTAAAAATAACTGAACTAAAGTCTCTGCTCGAGTCTATGACTCGAACAGACACTCGGGGGCTCCTCCCATAGGGAGCGCTGGCCACGCACTCTATGAATTATTCGACTGCGATCCTTCGAATCAAAATACAACAAAATCTTTCTGGCAACCTTGCTCAAACCAACGCTAAGTGAGAAGCATTCTCCTTAGCCACCTGTAACACCTCCACGGTGACAACATTTCGGATGTTGTGTCTGCGACGCAAGGATAAGACCTACAGATATCATATGATGGCCTAGTAACGCACCTGACTGTGCTCTGCCAGTAAAATCCCGTGTCAACAGGCACGACAAAAAATCCTGACGGACGCGTTGGGTGCATCACTTGCAAAACCACTCGGATTCGACTCCTATAAGACCTCCACAGCCTGAGTCGAATTACGCCAGCATTATTTCCGGATTCAAGTCTTAGGACTCGAGTCTGAAGAAGATCGTGTTGTTTTGTCCTCTGACGGTTAACTGGCCCTGATCCGTCGGGAGAGCCAGGCACACGCATCAACGATCCCTACGAACTAAATCATTTTCTCTTAAAAATAGGTCCAACCCAAAAGATTGAAGAGTCCTCAGCCGAATCTACGATTCAACTGAGCACTCGGGGGCTACTGACATGGTTATATCCCATGGGTACACAACATTGGCATACCTAGTCCAGCACAAGAAAGGCCCACGACAAGATACGCGGTCTGTGGAGATTTCGGGTGGCCCAAGCCCATGACGCTTTTGGATCCTTGGAGAACAAGACTAGAGTAGATAGAATTTCAAAGGGGACAAACCTTAAACTGTAACCGACTCGACCTGCGCCCGGGACCTGCCTATCTATATAAAGTCTAGGAGGGCACAGCGAAGAGCATCGGCGGGCACACATGTATTCATGGGTATTCAACTGAATACCCATTATTTTTGGTAATGAAAAATCACTTAGTATTCAGCCTACTTAGCACATGAAATCTAGTTGTTCTCCTTGCCCATAGAATATTCAACAAACCTTCTGGCTCAATAATAGCAATAGATGTGCTCCCTTACTACTGTATTATATTAGTCCCGTGAGGCCTGTGACCGTGTAGCTCTAGGATCACTCCAGCAATACGGCTTGGTCGACATGGTGATTTAATGGCTTTTTCTTGACTTTGAATACCCATTGTAAATACCCCGTGCCCGCCCATGGCGAGGAGGGAAATACTCACCTCATACGCACCTCACGCCAGATCGCATATGCGCACCCATGTAACCTTCGGTTCTACCATAATCAAGAGCAGACAATCAGGAGTAGAGTTTTCCCTCCGGGGGCCTGAACCTGGGTAAACCTCGTGTCCCCGTGTTGCTTGTATGTTAACCGTTCTGTAATCTCCAGCATCCCCATCTTCTCCACAACCCAATTCCATAACAATGGGCATTGACGAGATTGAACCTCGTCACTGTCGAGTTGGGTTGCGCCGTCGCAGCCCGTCCAGCCGTCAAGATCTCGCCACCCTCCACTGGAAACCCTAGCAAAAACATGATCGCCCTGTCGATCACCCTAGAGGTAGCTCCGATATTTTATGTGGACCCACGGCTCTGGCATAACCACAAATTATGTCGTCCAACTTCAAATTCTCCATAACCTATAAACTTACCAACACAAAAAAAACTAAAACAAAAATTATTATTTTAAAGTTAGTGTTACGTATTTTTGTTCTTTTATTCATGAATCAATCAACCACTTGATCATTGGTGGCCTTTATTTATTTCTTAGGATGGACATCGTGGGGAATAACTTAGAATACTAAGGGTCTGTTTGGATGGCAGTCGGGGACTGCCCAGCCAAAATTTTGGCGTTGACCGAGAGTGAGGGCGAGCGTTTGGATTAACGCCAAATTTTCGGATCCATACCAAAATTTTGGTTACCCGTTGCACTTTTTTTACAAACTTGTTGGCGAACCAGCGGCGGCTGAATCCACAGCCAAATAATTGGCGCGCCCTGAATTGGCAGGGCTATTGCGGGCACCATCCAAACAGGCCCTAACATGCATATGTTACTAGTCTAATTTACTACCTTCATAGTGGAAAATAATATAGGTGTGGTATAATGCAAAGTTTCATTTATTATAATGTAGACTCTCTTTTTTAAACGTGTGATGTTATGGTATGTAACTGTATTTGACAAAGCCCCTCTTTCATCATTTAAATCCATGTCATGTCATCTAAATCCTTAGTTGGCAATACATGTAGGACTATATTACTATCTAAGTTACTCCCACTATGACTAGCCTTATTTATCCACATAGAAAAAATTACCGCTTGAACTATAATTATTAAGCTAGTTGCACACATAGGATAGAACTTCATCTCTGAAAAGTATCTATCAATATAATATAACTGTATTTGACAAAGACTAATTAAGAAAACAACGAATCCGTTATGGATGACACCCTCAGGAGGGACTGAGCCGAAGATATTTCGGCAGCAAGGAGGAGGCGCCTGACGCGCCAATCATAAGAAGACGACAAGACCAATGGTGGCATTGGATGTCGCCCCGAAGCGGTCCTGAGGCCAGAGCCTTAGCCAAAAGAGGCTGACGGGGCCTAGTCCGGTAGGACAGACGACCTCAGTAGGAGTAGGCCTTACCCTATGCCGTTTTGGAGCAAGGTGGGCAGCGGACGGCGCCAGATGAGGACAAGCGGTGCTAAATAATCTCATTGTGTGGAAGGATGGATAAGCCCTCAGCGTCCAATACCCGGTCCATGGAAAGCAGTCTTGTAGACCAGGATCTCGAGGAGCGGCATTATGGTAGCCCTTCCTCCTGTCCAGGAATTGGGGGAAGAGGCCCGTCGCCGCTATATAAGGAGCCCTTCTCCTACCTTAGAATAGGTTGATCCCAGAGATCTCAAACCCTAGACATTCATCCCCCATTGTACCCCCGTGAAGCACGCGAGCAATACAACCAAGTAGAAGTAGGGGCTTTACCTCCTCATGAGGATCCCTAACCTGGGTAAAAATCCCATGTGTAAAATCTCTGTCGTGACCGTGCTCCGCTGTTGCCACCGTCGTCGAGACTCCTTGGGACCGCATGTTCTGACCCCTCTCGAACAAAGGGCTCGTTGGACCCTAGTTTCCTTCATGGGACAAATCTTTGACATTTGGCGTGCCTGGTAGGGGGCCGAGGCACGCTTTCGAGGTCCTCCTGATGATCCGTGTCATGGTGATGATCCCTCATGCGGAGACTGGCCCGGAGAACTCCCTGCGTCGGGGCGCATCCGGCGTTGTTGCCTGCATCTTGGGCAGCTCCCGCATCTGGGCGACACTTCTAGCAGTTCTCCCGTGAACTGGCAGCAGGAAGGCCTAGTGTTGCTGATACGTCGAAAACGTATATATAATTTTTGATGCTCCATGCTTGTTTAGTATCTACTTTGCTTTGCTTTGTCTTCACTTTGAGGTGTTTTTATATATTTTTTGGAACTAACCTATTAACAAGTTGCCACAAAGGTTACTGTTTTCTTCTGTTTTTGGTTCTAGAAAGGCAGAAAATCAATATTCTCGGAATTGGACGGGACAAAAGCCAAAGTCAATATTTTACCGTGGGCGACACGAAGCCATAAGACGAGACGGAGGGGCGCCACAGGGCGGCCAGACCCTCCTAGGCGCCACTAGGGATGGCCTGCTCCTGGGAAGGGTGTGGCCCCCTTGGCGTCCCCCCTGGATCGCCCCTTCACCTATAAGAATCCCCCGATGCAGAAACCCTAGGCACACGATCAAAACTCCACGATACCTTCTGTAGCCGCCGCCACCATCGTCCCTAGATCGGGGGGGATCTGAAGTTCTTCCTGGCACCCTGCCGAAGGGGAGATCATCCCGGAGGCCTTCTTCTCCGGTATGATGCGTGAGTAGTTCCACCTTGGACTACGGGTCTATGTAGTAGCTAGATGGTTGTATCTCCTCCTTGTGCTTTCATGTATAGATCTTGTGAGCTCCGTTCATGATCAAGATCTAATATATTTGTAATCATGTATGTTGTGTTTGCGGGGATCCGATGGATATTGAGATTACTATGTCAGATTGATTAATGGTTTTGTCTATTTGATACTATCATGTCTGTGTTATTTGTGATCTTGCATGCTCTTCATTGTTAGTAGCTATCTTGGCCAAGTAGTTTCTAGTGACTCCAAGATGGGGTATTTATGCTCGATAGTGGGTTCATGCCTCTAGTTTCCAAGGTAAGTGACAGAAATATCTTTGGTTGTAGATGTATTGTTGCCACTAGGGAGAAAACAACGGTCTCTTGTTCATGGAACAAGTGGATTGTTTACCTTACACACTTTGCTTAAAGCAGTTGTCTGTTGCTTGCAACTTAATACTAGAGGGGGTTCGGATGATAACCTGAAGCTGGACTTCTAGTCATAGATGTTGTTGGATGGCGGTCTATGTATATTGTTGTATTACCCAATCGAATCTCATAGGATCTTTTTGTCTAGTATTGCATTGTTATGCCTTGCTCAGTTCCTGTTAATTGCCCTGCTGTAATTTGTTTACCCTTCATGCCATGTTGTTTATCTAAGGAGAGCACCTCTAGTGAACTATGGGGCCCGGTCCAATCTTTACCACTGATACATCATCCACTGTGTATTTGTTGCAAACCATTCATCACCTTCCACACCATACAGTTAATCCTTTGTTACAGCAAACCGGTGAGCTTGACAACCTCCTTGATTCGTTGGGGCAAAGTCTTGAGTTTGTGTTGTGCAGGTTTCCACGTTTCTTGCAACACTTGTGTGACGTTTCCTTCCTCCTACTGGTTCGATAACCTCGGTTTCTTACTGAGGGAAAACTTGCTGCTGTGATGCATCATACCTTGGTCTTGGGGTTTCCCTACGAAGCGCTCCGTGTTGATGCGGCGCCATCAGCTGCCGTCGCTCCTCTTAGGTGGTCGCAGCAGCCGATCTCCTTCGGCGTCATGGACCACCCCGGCTCTACCCACTTGGTACGCACGGTGCCTATGGTATGCATCCCCACCATCGGTGGGGTCGCTATAGCCAAAACCCTCACCGATAGTGGGGCGGGATGAACGTGCTCCCGGAGGGAGTGTTCAAGAGGTTGCAGGTGCCAACTAAACGCCTCCTCCTTGCCTTGTCGTTCATGGGGTCCACAAAGGACACCACCATGCCCCTCGGCCAGATCCAGCTTCCCGTCACCTTCGGGACGAGCGATAACTATCGCAAGGAGCTCATCGACTTCGACGTCGCCCGAATCAGCCTGCCATACAACGCCATCATGGGTTACCCAGCACTGGTGAAGTTCATGGTGATCACTCACAATGCCTACAACCTGGTCAAGATGTCAGGCGGCGCCAGGACCACCATCACGGCCGACTGCGATGAGGTCGCAGCCATGCACTCCCTTGAGCAGCCTACAAAGGGGCGGCGACCACGCGCTAGGAGGCGGCGGCCAACCCGGTCGACAACAAGCCTCCCCTGGCCGACAAGGTCAAGGGGCTGGCGGGAAAGAGCCAACGGTGCCTCTGGTGAGGATCCCGCATGCTCCAGAAGCATCATCGAAAGAAAGAAGCAGGCGTTCCCAGGAGCGGGCGGAAACCAAGGACCCGACGTTCCCAGGGGTTACCATCACCATTGGCACCCACCTCTTGGCTAAGAGGGAGGAGGCTCTCATCGCCTTCCTTCGAGCCAACGTCGACATGTTCGCTTGTACCCCATTGGATATGATGGGGGTGCCTCAGGAGGTGATTGATCATAAGATAGCAGTATGCCCCATGGGCAGGCCCAGTGAAGCAGAAGGCACAGAAGCAATCCGTGGAAAAGTAGCAGTTCAGAATTGCCGAGATGGAGAAGCTGGTCAAGGCGAACCTCGTCAAGGAGGTCCTGCACACCGACTGGTCTGCTAACCCCGTGGCGGTCCCCAAGGCTGATATGGGCGGCGGCTCTGTGTCGACTTCACCAACCTCAACAAGGCCTGTCCCAAGGATCCTTACCCACTCCCTTGGATTGACTAGATCATGGAATCCACGGCGGTCTATGACCTGCTGCACTTCCTGGATGCCATCTCGGGGTACCACCAGATCAAGATGGCCAAGGAGGATGAAGAGAAGACAGCCTTCATCACCATGTGAGGAGTGTACTGCTACACCTGCATGCCGTTGAGCCTCAAGAACGTCGGCGCTACCTTCTAGAGGCTCATGCACGTAGCTCTGGGTGAGCAAATGGGAAGGAATGCAGAAGACTACGTCGACGATGTCATGGTAAAGAACCGATAGAAGGGAACCTTTGTCAACTTGCACAGGGTGAATATCAAACTCAACCCTGCCAAGTGCATGTTCGGAGTTCCATCAGGCAAGCTCATCGGCTTCCTGGTATTGCACCAGGGAATCGAGGCCAACCCTGAAAAGGTTCGAGCCATCAAGGAAATGCGACCCCCAAAGAGGCTCAAAGAGAAGAAGCGCATGGCGGGGTGCATGGCAGCTTTGGGATGATTCATCTCCAAGCTGGGCGAGAAGGACCTACCCTTCTTAAGGATCATGAAGTGCATCGGCAACTTCCATGGACTCCAGAGGTTGACGAGGCTTTCGAGGCCCTCAACAGGTACCTCATCATCCCTCATGTCATGGTAGCACCAAGGGCCCACGAGCCCCTGTTGTTGTACCTGGCAGCCACGCCATAGACGGCGAGCGTCGTCCTGGTTGTCGAGAGCGAAGAGGCGGTGGAGAAGAAAAGGAGGCCACGGGCCGCACACCCTCTAGAGAGCTTGGGGCTATGGTGGGAGATGGTGACACACAGGAAGGAGCTAGTGGTGAGGTTGCCGATGCAGCCCCGTCTAAAACGACCGAGCTTGTGCAGCGCTCGGTCTACTTCGTGAGCATAGTGCTCAGGGATGCTCGTGAGAGGTACCCCGTTCTACAAAAGTTCCTCTACGTGCTCCTAGTAGCATCACGGAAGCTGCGAGACTACTTATAGGGTCACCCCATCAGGATGGTCACCAAGTTTCCTCTAGAGACGATCCTATGCAACCCCAACACCAGGGGCCGCGTGGCCAAGTGGGCGATCGAGCTGACGTTTGACACCACGGCCACCATGCGCGGGAGAGCCCTGGCGGAGTTCGCGGTAGAATGGACTGATCTAGGGAGAAGTGAAGCTCCGAAAGAAATGACCCAACTCCCTAGAAAGCTGGCTCCGGGGCGCTAGATCGTGAACTTCGAGGGATCGTTCAACGGTGAAGGAGCAGGGGCAGCCACCGTGCTCATGTCTCTGACGGGCGACAAGCTCTTCTACACTTTGCAGCTATGCTTCAAGGACGAAGTCAAGAGCTCCAACAACATTGCCGAGCACGAGGGTCTGATCTCCGGCCTCAAGGCAACAATCTCCCTCGGCATCAAGCATGCCATAGTCCAGGGAGACTCCCTGCTACTGGTCCACTTTTCCAATAAAAGCTATAGCCCCAAGGACGAGCATATGGTGGCGTATCTTGAGGAGGTGCGGAGGCTCGAGAAGCATTTCCTGTGAATGGGCCTACTTCATATCCCACGAGGGGACAACCATGAGGCGGACGAGATCACAAAGCGCACATCCCGACAAGAGCCCGAAAAGCTGGGAGTCTTTGAAGAAAGGTTGTTCGAGCCCTCAGTCGCCCCGCCAAGAGAAGAAAAGGCCCACATGAGGAGCTTCCGCCCCACCCTCATTAGGCGCACCTGATTGGGGTCCACCCTCGGGCAACAGGCTTGTGTTAGCAGCCATTGCCCAAGAGTTAGACTGGATCATCGAGCTCAAGAGTACCTACAGGATGGCATCCTACCGGATGACGAATACATGACGGAGAGCCTTTTCTACTGCCGCCAACCCAATGGCGTCACCGTCCGGTGCATCTTTAATGATGAGGGGAACGAGTTGCAGTACATTCATGCTAGGGAATGCGGCCACCACACCTCGACGCGTACCCTCGCCAGGAAGGCCATCCACAATGGCTTCTACTAGCTCACCGCGCTCACCGACGCCATAGAGCTGGTGAGGACATGCCAGGGATGCCAATGCCACGCCAAGAAAATATACCAGTCAGCTCAATAGCTATAGATCATCCCGCTCTCATGGCCCTTAGCGGTCTGGGGGCTGGACATCTTGGGGCCCTTCCCTCGAGCGCCCTGGGTGTACCGGTATCTCTACGTCTCCATCGATAAGTTCACCAAGTGGGCCGAGGTGGAGTCGGTCAGGACCATCCCGGTGCGGTCAGTACTGAAGTTCATGCAAGGCCTGGTATGCCGGTTTGGTGTGCCTAACCACGTAATCACCGATAACGGAATCCAGTTCCCCAGCGGGATGTTGAAATCCTACTGTGAGGTCTGATGGCTTGCACAGCTTATGTGAGCCTATTGGGAACCCCAAGAGCAAGGTATGAAGCAGTACAGCAGCAAGTTTTCCCTCAGTAAGAAACCGAGGTTATCAAACCAGTATGAGGAAGGAAACGTCACACAGGTGTTGCAAGCAACGCGGAGACCTGCACAACACAAACTCAATACTTTGCCCCAACGAACAGTGAGGTTGTCAAGCTCACCGATTTGCTGTAACAAAGGATTAAACGTATGGTGTGGTAGTCAATGGTTTGTAGCAAGTAAACGAGTAACAGTGGAAGATGTATCAATGGTAAAGATTGGACCGGGGTCCATAGTTCACTCGAGGTGCTCTCCTTAAATAAACAACATGGCATGAAGGGTAAACAAATTACAACAGGGCAATTGACAGGAACTGAGCAAGGCATAACAATGCAATTACTAGTCAGAAAGATCCTATGAGATTCGATTGGGAAATACAAAAAGATACATAGACCGCCATCCAACTGCATCTATGACTAGAAGTCCACCTTCAGGTTATAATCCGAACCCCCTCCAGTATTAAGTTGCAAGCAACAGACAACTGCTTTAAGCAAAGTGTGTAAGGTAAACAGTCCACATATTCCATGAACAAGAGACCATTGTTTTCTCCCAAGTGGCAACAGCACATCTACAACCGAAGAGATTTCTGTCACTTCCCTTGGAAACTAGAGGCATGAACCCACTATCGAGCATAAATACCCCCTCTTGGAGTCACTAGCAACTAGTTGGCCAAGATAGCAACTAAGAACAGAGAGCATGCAAGATCACAAACAACACAGACATGACAGAATCATAAAGACAAAACCATTAATCAAACCAACATAATAATCTCAATATCCATCTGATCCCCGCAAACACAACATGCATGATTACAAATAGATTAGATCTTGATCATGAACGGAGCTCAAAAGATCTATACATGAAGGCACAAAGGAGGAGATACAACCATCTAGCCACTACATGGACCCATAGTCCAAGGTGGAACTACTCACGCATCATACCGGAGAGAAGGCCTCCGGGATGATCTCCCCTCTGGCAGGGTGCCGGGAAGAACTTCAGATCCCCCCGATCTAGGGACAATGGTGGCGGTGACTACAGACAGTTTCGTGGATACTTGATCGGGTGCCCAGGGTTTCTGCATCGAGGGCTTCTTATAGGAGAAGGGGGAGACAAAGGAGGCGGCCAGGGGTGGCAAACCCTAGCCACGTGCGAGGCTGGGCCCACCCGCGCCTGGGGTGGGTCTGGCCCCTACGGCTCTCCTCTGGACTTCTTGTTCCCCATGGAAAGTAATTGACTTTGATGTTTGTCCCGTCCAATTCCGAGAATATTTCTTTACTAACTTTTCTGAAACCAAAACAGCAGAAAACAGGCATCTGGCACTGTTGCAACTTGTTAATAGGTTAGTACCAGAAAACATGTAAAAAGCACCTCAAATTGTGGACAATTAAAGCAAAGTAGATACTAAACAAGCATGGAGCATCAAAAAATATAGATATGTTTCCGACGTATCAACATCCCCAAGCTTAACTCCTGCTCGTCCTCGAGTAGGTAAGTGATAAATGGAATAATTTTTGAGGTGACATGCACCCTCACAATAAAGATCCAATAATTTGCAAGCATTGAAAGCTGGGATCAAAGAACTCTAAACATGTGCATGAAAGATGGAGTTCTAACAATAGGACAAAGTAACTATGCATGCAACATGACAAGCTACAAACAAAGATCATGAATAACATGCATTGAAAAACGTGTGTTTGTTTCACATGTAGAAAACATAGCATAGTGGTAATCAGCTTCTCCCTCATAGAGTAGCAAATAGATGCATAGGACACCTGCAAAGTTCACAAGGGTGACTAGAAACAAATAGCACAAGAACAAGTAATATCACAATATGCATCAATTAATAATCTTTGGAACACTGCACACAGAATGACAACTATGCTCTCATAATGGTGCCTAAAGGTACAAGGTGGAGACTCAATAGTGGTGGAAGAAAGGCCTTTTTGTAAAGGAAGCAGGGATTACAAGTTTCAAAAAGAGCTTCCAAAAATTATGGTACTTGTTAGCTTTCAGCCCTCATTGCCCCTATCATAAGAATCTTGAAGTGGTTAAGGTTAAAGTGGCAAAGTTGTAGTATATGCTTGACAAAGTATAAGTTGGAAATCTCAAGTCCCTTGAATACGAGGGCCACACCTCATGCATACTCAACTTTGGGTCCTCGTAAGTTCTTGTCATTGTAAGTATTTGCATATCATTGAGAACTGCCAACGGGGTACCCCTTGAACATGGTACAGGAGCTTTCCCATAACCAAAATGACAAGGAAAGCAGACAATGAGCACCTCAGCAATCTTTTTATTTACCATATTCATAGCTTTTTATTGAGGATGCTTCACAGATAGCTCATTATGGTGATGATGCAAGTTTCCACCATGATTAGGCATGGCTTAGACTAGCGGCCCAGGCATTTCGCTAACACAGAATACAAACTCCATGGACTTACAAGTTCCCTCTTTATTTCACACCGGTGACATCCATAGACAAAAGAACATGATATCAACTGAGTACAGAGTACAAGTGCAATGTTGAAAATGTTCCCCGTGATAGCATGGTTCTGCTAATTCCAACTTATAAGTGCAAGCATATACAACAAAGTTGTCACAATGGTTCAAGTTTAGGGGCAAAGAATAAAGTGTGCCATCAAGTTCGTGAGGGCTTTAATCAATAAGTTTTCACATAACAAAATAGTTTTTAATTGGAAGGTAGCTAAAAACAAGAATATACTTGGAATGGTGTAACACACCATGCATATGAATTTATAGTGGACACTTTGGAATAACTTGGTTTCTTGGGAGTTGGAAGCATGAGTAGAACTTACTCATACAAGTGGAGGCTAGCAAAAGACTGGGAGCAACCAACTAAGAGAGCATAATGGCCATAATCATGCAGAGCAACAAAGCATTACTAACCAAAGCATAGAGTGGTACTACAAGTCAAGGAATAAATTAAAATAGAGGCTAATGGTGACTTGTGAGAGTCATAACATGGTGTGAGCATGTGCCAAGTCAACCCAAGCAAAGCATCAAAGGAGAATACCACAATACTATGCTTTTGCATGCTAAAACAATGCATAATTTCTTCAAGGCACACTAAGCAATCCCAATTGTTTGAAGCAAGAAATGTTATATAAATAATCACTAGGCATAAGGTCAAAAACAACACCTAGCATTTCATGCTAAAGTCTAAGTCACAATCAATGCAAGCTCCTCTTGCACTTACAAGCAAGAACTTACTACTCCTTTCCAACACCAAGCAAACTTATTTGCAAAACAACACAGCGAGAACGAGGGTCCAAACTACTTTATTCAAGCAAACTAAACAACCTAATCAAAGCAAACGAAAACTAAGACGCTCCAAGAACAACACAACTTTGCATGAAACAATAAAAACGAAGTGTCTAGACAGACCTGAGCTTTTTATTGATGAAGAAGGGGATGCCTTGGGAATCCCCAAGCTTTGACGCTTGTACCTCTTGGATATTTATTGGGGTGACACCATGGTGGAATCCCCAAGCTTGATCTTTTGTCCATTCTTCATCTTATTGCATCATTCTCTCTCTACACCTAAATTATTTCCTTGATACAAAAATTCACACAATCTTCATTAGCAACATTAGTGTATTCAAAAGATATTAGACCTCTGTCAAAGCTTGGGAACAGCAAGGCTTTTCACTAAAAACACAAGCAACTGTAGTAAATCCTTCAAAAATCTCAATTCACCTAAAGAGAACTCAAAAAGGAATCAATAAGAAGCAAATGCAAATAATGGCAGAAATCTGTCAAAACGGACCAGCAGGTAGAAACCGATTTTTTCGAACATCTTCTGTTGCTCAAATCAAAAATTGTTGAACTAAGTTATCTAACATACTGGGGGATTTATTCGTAAATTTTTAGCTCAATACGAGTTACAGAGCCTCCTCACAAATTTATTTGGGGAGGACAGAAATATGTTTCGGGATAGCAACTCCCCAAATCTTACTTCCCTCTCATTAGAGGTCATTCTTGGCACAAAAAGCAAACAAAAAGGATAAGGAGAGGTCATTTCTGAAGTAATAACTTCCAGGAATCAAGGAAACTCTTGGTTATCTCCCAACAAGTACTTTTCTTTAACGTCTTTAAGTTAGGCACAAGAAGCAAGAAGAATCAAGTATTTTCAAATGAAGAAGCATTAACATCAAATCTTGCTTTCAAATCAGGAGCAAAAATAAAATTCTCTCTCATCATAAGGTAGTGTTCAATACCTTTCTTGAATGGAAAATCATATTTAATGGTGCCTTTTTCATATCAATGATGGCACCAACTGTTCTAAGAAAAGGTCTTCCCAAAGTAATAGGACAAGAAGCATTGTATTCAACATCCAAAACATAGAAATCAACAGGGACATAAGCATTGTTAACAATAATGAGAACATCATTAATACTCCCCATGAGTTTATTCTTAGCATTATCATTGAGTGGGACATCCAAATAACAATCTTCCAAAGGTGGCAAATCAATCATTTCATAAATCTTCCTAGGCATAATAGAGACACTAGAACCAAGATCACATGAAGCTTTGAGATCAAAGTCATTCACTTGCATATTAATAATGGGTTCCCAACTATCTTCTACTTTCCTAGGAATAGAAGCTTTGTGTTTTAGCTTCTCTTCCTTAATATTAACAAGAGAATCTGTAATATGTTTAGTGAAAGAAACATGCATATCACTAGCATCAGGACTTCTAGCAAGCTTTTGCAAGAACATAATCACTTCAGAAATATTGCAACCATCAATATCAAAGTCAAACTTAGCATCACTAATAGTAGGCTCAATAGGCTTAGGCATAGTAGGAGTAGGAATAGGGACTACTTGTGGTTTAGTGGTGATAGTGCACACACTATTGTTTCTATCAATTTCAGCTTACCTTTCCCACCTAGCATGAAGTTGAGCTAACAGCCTAACATTTTCATCAATAGTAACTTGTATGGCATGACCAGTAGCAAAGGTGTTTTCCATGGCTTCAGGTTTAGCAGCCATTTTATTAATCAAGGAAGACTGAGCTTCAGACAGAGTGGATATATTTTTCTCAACAACAAAAACTTTTCCTCTATAGTCTTATTGAAAGTGGTTTGTTTACTAATAAAGTCTTTGAGCATGACTTCAATTTCAGAGGGGGCACTTTTAGCATTATTGTAAGAGCTTCCATAGGAATTGCCATTATTAGGAGGATAAGGCATATAATTGTTGTTGCTACCAAAAATTATTCCTATAGGCATTGTTGTTGAAATTGTTGTTTCTAATGAAGTTCACATCAACTTGCTCTTCTTGAGCAACCAAAGAGGCTAAGGGAACACTATTAGGATCTAGAGGAGCTTTCCTATTAACAAGCATGCCATAATAACATCAATCTTTTCACTCAAAGAGGAAGTTTCCTCAACAGAATTTACCTTCTTACCATGTGGAGCTCTCTCAATATGCCATTTAGAGTATTTAACCATCATATTATCAAGGAGTCTTATTGTAGCACCCAAAGTGAGGCCCATAAAAGTACCTCCAGTAGCTGAATCCAACAAATTTCTTGAGGAGAAGTTCAAACCTGCATAAAAAGTCTGGATAATCATCCAAGCAGTGAGTCCATGAGTAGGGCAATTCTTAACCAAAGATTTCATTCTTTCCCAAGCTGGAGCAACATGTTCACTTTCAAGTTGTTTAAATTTCATAATGTCACTTCGCATAAATATAATCTTAGTAGGAGGATAGTACTTTCAAATAAAAGCATCTTTGCACTTAGTCCAAGAATCAATACTGTTTTTAGGCAAAGAAAGCAACCATTCTTTAGCTTTTCCCCTCAAGGAGAAAGGAAAAAGCTTGAGCTTAATAATATCTCCATCTACATCCTTATACTTTTGCATCTCACAAAGTTCAACAAATCTATTGAGATGGGCAGCTGGATCATCAGAACCAGCACTAGAAAATTGCTCTCTCATCACAAGATTCAACAAAGCAGGCTTAATTTCATAAAAGGTATCATCAGGAGCAGGTGGAGCAATAGGAGTGCTAAGGAAATCATTGTTCTTGGTGCTAGTGAAGTCACACAACTTGGTGTTCTCAGCGGAGTTCATTTTGGCAAAGGTGGGCAAGCCAAAAAACAGCAGCAGCAGCTAGAGCAGGAACTAATTCTTTTGTGTTTTGAATAAAGAAAGCAAACCAAACTAGACTAATTTATTTTGGTTTTTTTGGAAAGAGGCAAACAAAACCAAACAAAAGAAACAAAGCAAACTAAAAAAAGTAAAGATAAAGGAAGTGAAGGACTCCCCTAGTGAAGACGTCCTTAGCCTCCCCGGCAACGGCGCCAGAAAAAGCTTGATGGCTTGCACAGCTTATGTGACCCAGTTGGGAACCCCAAGAGCAAAGTATGAAGCAGTACAGCAGCAAGTTTTCCCTCAGTAAGAAACAGAGGTTATCGAACCAGTAGGAGGAAGGAAACGTCACACAGGTGTTGCAAGCAACGCGGAGACCTGCACAACACAAACTCAAGACTTTGCCCCAACGAACAGTGAGGTTGTCAAGCTCACCGGTTTGCTGTAACAAAGGATTAAACATATGGTGTGGAAGGCAATGGTTTGCCGCAAGTAAACGAGTAACACTAGAAGATGTATCAATGGTAAAGATTGGACCGGGGTCCATAGTTCACTAGAGGTGCTCTCCTTAGATAAAAAATATGGCATGAAGGGTAAACAAATTACAGCAGGGCAATTGACAGGAACTGAGCAAGGCATAACAATGCAATTACTAGTCAGAAAGATCCTATGAGATTCGATTGGGCAATACAACAAGATACATAGACCGCCATCCAACTGCATCTATGACTAGAAGTCCACCTTCAGGTTATCATCCGACCCCCCTCCAAGATAAGTTGTAGCAATGCATAACCGCTTTAAGCAAAGTGTGTAAGGTAAACAGTCCACATGTTCCATGAACAAGAGACCGTTGTTTTCTCCCTAGTGGCAACAACACATCTACAACCAAAGAGATTTCTGTCACTTCCCTTGGAAACTAGAGGCATGAACCCACTATCGAGCATAAATACCCCCTCTTGGAGTCACTAGCAACTACTTGGCCAAGATAGCTACTAACAACGGAGAACATGCAAGATCACAAAGAACACAGACATGATAGAATCATAAAGACAAAACCATTAATCAAACCAACATAATAATCTCAATATTCATCGGATCCTCGCAAACATAACATGCATGATTACAAATAGATTAGATCTTGATCATGAACGGAGCTCACAAGATCTATACATGAAAGCACAAAGGAGGAGATACAACCATCTAGCTACTACATGGACCCATAGTCCAAGGTGGAACTACTCACGCATCATACCAAAGAGAAGGCCTCCGAGATGATCTCGCCTCCGGCAGGGTGCCGGGAAGAACTTCAGATCCCCCTGATCTAGGGACGATGGTGGCGGCGGCTACAGACGGTTTCGTGGATATTTGATCGGGTGCCCAGGGTTTCTGCGTCGGGGGCTTCTTATAGGTGAAGGGGGAGACCGAGGAGGCGGCCAGGGGTGGAAAACCCTAGCCAGGAGCGGGGCTGGGCACCCGCGCCTGGGGTGGGTCTGGCCCCCTTGGCTGGCCCCTCCGGCTCTCCTCTGGACTTCTTGTTCCCCACGGAAAGTAATTGACTTTGACGTTTGTCCCGTCCAATTCCGAGAATATTTCTTTACTAACTTTTCTGAAACCAAAAACAGCAGAAACAGCATCCGCCTCGTTGCAACTTGTTAATAGGTTAGTACCAGAAAACATGTAAAAAAGCACCTCAAAGTGTGGACAAGTAAAGCAAAGTAGATACTAAACAAGCATGGAGCATCAAAAATTATAGATACGTTTCCGACGTATCAAGGTCATCGGCACCATGATATTCTACGCATTTTTCGCTCACCCCCATAGCAACGGCAAGCAGAACGAGCAAACAGGAAGGTCTTGAAGGGACTTAAGACCAAGAGTTTTTGCCGCAAGCTCAAATTACTGTGGACGGGGATGGATTGACACGCTTCCTGGAGAGCTGTGGACCATCTGCACCATCGCAACTAAACCAACTGGTGAGACTCCTTTCTTCCTCGTTTATGACTCTGAGGCTGTCATCCCTGCAGAACTCAAGCATGGCTCCCCATGGGTGCTTTCCTTCAACAAGGCGGTGCAAGAAGGACTGTGTCAGGATGACCTCACTCTCCTTGAAGGTACCAGCAGGCGCTACGCTGATACCACTGCAACATACGAGCATGCACCCTGGAGGACAAGGACCTCTTCTTTCGGCGGATCCTCTCTCGTGAGGGTCTACAAAAGCTCTCCCTGATGTGAGACGACCCTTACTGGGTCATGCACGTCACAAGACCAGGCGTAGTCCAGCTAGAGATGGAAGAAGGAGTCCCAATTCCTAATGCTTGGAACATCAAGCACCTTTGCAGGTTCTACCTGTGAGCCTCGCTCACAGCAGCGGCGGTAACAAACCACCTTTTCTCTCGGACCATGTGAAAACTCAAGAACGATTTCCTGTTTTCTGATGTTCTTCCAACGGTTTTATCGTTTTCATCTTTGTTTCTTCAGTGGTGCTTCTTCCTTTCGCGCACCGCGTGAGAGGGGGCTAGGCATGGTGTCTATCACCGGAGTCACCCTCGGTAAACACCGAGTCCTAAAGTGTTGAGCTCTGAACTTGCGGACTAGCTCCAGCGATAAGACACCTCACCCGTGGTTCCCGGTGCTTGATAATCCTCACACGACACATGAAGGGAAAGCATACACCATGCGGAAACTATAGTTACCTCTCTAAGGGACTATACATGGAAATTACATGTCCTGCGGTCACCTCCTCGAGGGACTTACGGGACGGAATTAAACATGCAGAGCCTACTGCTACCTTCCTAAGGGACCTACAGGACAAATACAAGCCACGTGACCCTCTCATCGAGAGGTAAGCAAGGAATCCCATGAGGAAACCATCCTCAAGTGCCCCAGGAATGCAAAGATCTAAGACCACATACTCCAGGGGTCGACAGGCTGGCGCATGACAACTCCCCCGAATGGCCAAAAAAGTAAAGCAAGAACATACAGTTAAGGCCTCATTACGAGGAAAGTACCCTTACAAGTCTTAATAATGAAATAGCAGGTCACAAAGCGCCTCACGAACGTTACATGGACGAGGATCAGACTATCCCAGTGGTTCCATCGGAGCCCGCCTCATCGAGGCCTTCTTCTTCTGCAACAGCGGGGTCACTTGAATCATTGGGCTCAGCCTCCTTCTCACCATCCACCTTGCGCGGCAATGCCTTGATCCAGAGTCCGACGAGGGGGGCAACCCTTTCCTATAGAGCCGGCATGGCCTACGCCCGCCGCACCGCCCGGGGATAGTCAAGATCAGGCGACAACTACAAGAGGTTGGTGAAGAGGGCCATTCCTATAGCGGTCAGCATCGCCCGACAGTCCGCGGTGATGAAGTCGTCCAGGCCCTGTGCCGCTGCACCTAAGGGATCCAGGATCCTGCACGTGAGATCGAGGGATGCCTAGACCTCATGGCCGACACGGAACACCGGTGCAACGAAGCCCTTAACCCCCAGGTGAGGGAGGACAGAGGCACCTTGTTCTGCAAGGAAGGAGAAGAACTTAAGCTGGGCGTCCAGATCCTCGTGAGCCTATCCCTCATGCTCTTCGTAGGCCTAGGCCACGGTAGAGGCGGTCTCCTTCAGGGCTTGATCTCACCTCGAAGGTCCTCAGCCTCCCTAAGTGATATGTCCTGTAGTTTCTCCATGGCCTAAGAGCCTGACGAAGCTTCGAGATCTCCTCCAGCTCCTTGGCAAGGGACCCCTGAACCTCCAGCAGTTTCATGCCGGATTCGTGAGCTTGACCCTCAAGCTTTCCCTGGCGCTAGGCCACAGCCGCCTCCCGAGATAGAATGCCTTCCTCGCGAACAGACAGGGAGTCCCCAAGCTGGGAAGCCTGGGCTTCGGCATCGGCGATGATCTTTTCCACCCGCGTTGAGGCATCCTAGAGCACGCCCTCCACACAAAGGCGGGTCTTCTCCCGTTCCGACTCCATCATCCTCCGAGCTTCGCCAAGCTGCACTCGGTCCAGGACCAGCTGGTAGTCCTCTCTGATAGCAGCCACCAGGAATCGTACTAGCTCGGCACTGACGCAGGAAACAAGCTTACCCAGGAGCTTGACTCGGGAGCAGTACCCCGGCTCCGACATCGCCATGACCAGCGCCCGAGACTTGTCGGGCCCCTCAGCGGAAGGAGATTCCTTAGGAGTTCCCGCCAGGTAGACAGCGGTCACGGGGGATGCTCCAGGGCCTGCGCATCCTTCGGACTCGTGGTCCACGACCACCTTAGGGCCGGCCACGCGTAGGTTCGGAGATGGCCCTGAGCCGACAGGGACCATGCTTCCTAGTGACCCTAGTCGTAAGCGCGATGCCCTTGGCTTCACCCTCGACGGAAGGGGAAACCTCTGGAGGGCACCTATGGAAAATATCTCCACCAAGATTGACCACTTCCACGGCCGTATGCGGTGGAAAGGACAGGAGGAAGGCCGTGCACATCGGGACGGTCATGGTTCCTGCCTCGGGCGTTATCGACATGCACTAGACCTCCTCGGGCTGGTTCGGAGGACGGATCACTGGGCGGGTCCTTGGAGGAGGTCCTCTTCAGCCGACGCTGCTTCCGTGGGTGGTCCTTCCTGGGAAATCTGGACGGGTGAGACAACATGCAAAATTTAGAGGGAGAAGAGGGACCCAGTGGCAACTTACCTGGAGTCACCAGCGGACAGAGACCGTACTACCAAGTCACCCTGGCGCTTTTCGGGAGGAACAAAGGGCCTGTTGAGGCGAGATCCTCCGCTCCTAGATGCGGCTCCCTCGGGAGGGGAATCCTCCTCCCCGTCGAGGCCAGTGGAAGCCGGTGTGCGAGCGTGCTTCTTCCAAGGGGCCTCCTGAGGGTCAGCCTCCCTGGCGGAGCTCCTTGCCTCTATGACCTCCCCCACGGCGGCCTCCGGGGGGCCCTCGGACTAGGACGTACCAGGAGAGTCCTCACCCAAGGGGTTCGAGCACTTCCTTGAATGATCAGGCGAGAGTATTCCCCACTCGTAGAACGAGGGAATCAAGGCGTGAATCTCGGGCTTGCGAGGGTCAAGGTAGAGCGGCAGGACCTTCTCAGGAAGCTCGGACGCAGTGGATGTGTGGATAAGCTCTTGGACGAACCCCGCCACCGTGGGCTTGTCAGTGATGTCATCCCCTAGAGTCAAGTGATCCTGCACGCCCAGGTCCCACAGATCCTTGCCATGCTTCTACAACGGAGCGATCCTGAGGCAGAGGAACTCCATGGCCACTAGAGGCCCCATCAGGCCGGTGGAGTTGAGAAACTCGATATGCGCATTTAGGACGTCAACCTTGCCCCCCTAGAGGCTCGCTGCGGACAATCGGCTGCTAACCTTATGTAACACCCTCAGAATCGGCCCTATGCAAGTTTTAGCGAATCCCGCCAAACCCGCATAGAAACGATTCAAAGGTGCCCACCAGACACTTTCGTACGGTGGAAAACGAAGTAATAACATTACACAACAGTCCTCGATGGGACCCACAGAACAGATATATACAACACGACTCCATGAGTCAAGAATACAGATATACAGTACAAAGATCCAAATCACCTTGAAAACGATAGAGCGTCCGACTACGGACAAGATGCAAATGGGGCTAAGAGCCCTGAAGAATAACCAATGGCGTCCATAACCCTGCCCAGGCCGAGCCGGAAGGGTAACCCTGCTAACGACGTCGAAACCTGCTAACACAAAAGGGGTGCCAACAAAGGGCAAAGGAAAAAGAGGAGCGTCAGTACTGAGGCCAGTACACGGCGAGACTAGAATTCGGCGGTCCTCGCCTACATAGGTATGGTGGATGCGGCAAGAAAGATGCACTAAACAACCTATAGAGACTCAAGATAACTGTCGGCTATCAGAGAGGGAGAAGAAAGGCCTATCCGGAACCAACCTGATTCTACCACCAAACATACCCATCCTGGTATTTCCCCCTCGAGACCAAACGAGGAAGTCAACCGAGGAACTCACACAGTTGGCAGTTTTATTTATTCGGTTATCATTGCAGCAATTACTAGTCAAACGTAGTTAGTCATCCTGATAAAATAAGCAGTAGGCAGTTTTATTTAACCATTCCGTTGTAGTTGCGACACTTACTAGTCAAATACAATTAGCATGAGATATCCCAAAACCCAGCAGTTGTTGGTACTTTTATTTAGCCATTCCGTTGTAGTTGAGCTGATTACTAGTCACATCGGATACAAGTCAAATTATACCAGTAAACTTTAGTTATAGTTGTCTATGATCGAGAACTGTGCTCCAAGTCGTCCATAACCGCGGACACGGCTTTTCGAAAAGATTTAACCCTGCAGGGGTGCACCAAAGTATCCACACGCACTTCGACCCTTTTTGCCAGATCAATTAACATACACCCATCGGTATGTCGGCGGGGCCTAAGTCATGACGCTTCCTGGACCAAAGCAAGTACATGGGGGCCACCCCACTAAGTCTACCCGCAACGAAGTCGGCCGGTCTCCGAGACGGACTCAGGGTTTGCGTCAGTGGCTGTAAACGACTGGGAACCCGAAAGTGAGACTGGGCTTGTCGATACCGCGAAAACACTCCGCTTTCCTAACAAAGACAAAGGTGCAAGACTCGCACAATTTAAATAAAGCAAGAAACATGGCATAAGTACAAGGATAGTAAATAAAACCTCAAACTAGTTGTGGCCCCAGACAATACTTTGAAATCAGGTACTAATCGATGGGTGCCCACATCCCACATGTGGTTAGCGCTCGATCTCGGAACAGTGTCAAGAACTCGGGGTCCCACGGGACACCAAAGTGATCGGAAACCAAATATTGTCTATCACCCACGTGCCTCTGCATTACCTACTTCAATTTTAGTTATTAAACAGTAATTAAAGTCTTGATCATCTCCAACATTAAACATGCGGCCATACTCCAACAACTGTGGTACTTGGCGACACACAACAGCACTTGAGCAAGCGACTACGACGCGCAAGTCCAACTATCTACCAAACAACAGGTAATAGGATGTGTCCATGGCAATATAAGGCTGCAAGGAATATCACGGCACGAAAACTAGAGCATCGCAACACGTATAGCAATAGATCAACAGGAGGGAATAAATACTATAAAAGTAAGATAGGTAGAAAGGGGAGATGCTCTTTGCTGAAAACATTGCGGAAGGTTCATCCGAAGATCGGATCGACACTCGCATCAACTCAACAGCCTTATCCGCGAAGATCCAAAACACTAGAAGAAACACCGGATGCACTATTTATTACTAAGGCAAAAGATCGGCATGATGCATGTATGATGTATGACATGACAAGATGCGTAATTAGGCAATATTAAACGGAACCGGGTCCCACAATTAATTATTAAGTTCATGTTGTTTAGATACCCGCAATTTAAATGTTGTCTTAACAAGTCAACTAGTGGCACCGGTTACACAAATTTAAATGGAGTCCAAATAAGACAAAGGTATTCGCAGATCGACTCCATATTTAATTATGAAGTGAATCGGCATAAGGCCCCCAAACCACATGATATGCATGCGAGATGAACAATTAATATGCAACAAGATGATAAAGTAATATTATAAAAGTTAGGGTCTCGGATAAAGGGGTCACACATTTAGGGTTCGGCGAACTTGGGCTCTGAGGGGTTCGGGGTTCGACAGGGGCGGAAACGGCTCGACAGATCGGTCTCGATATCGAAGTAGATCTTGTCGCATCCGGAAAGAAGAACTTGGTTGGTGTCGGGGGCACATCGGATCCGCCCTGGTCGGTGTCGATCTTGTCGTCGATGGCGGACTTGAGTGGATCGGGTACCGGGGTCTTCGGATCTGTGAAGTAGATATTGTCGCACGGTGTCCGGGTAGACGAACTTGGCGTATCCGCATCGGCGACCTTGGCGTTCGGGTTCTCGGGCATCGGATCCCGGAAGGAGAGCTCGGTGTTCGCGTCTCAGGTCTTATCGATGGATCCTCGGGTTCATGCGGCTCCTCGAGGCGAACTTGTCGATGTGTCGGATCGGAGATCTTGTCGAGGGTCTTGGAATGGTACTCCGACGGTGCTTCGGGTTCCGGGTAGAAGAACTTGTCATTCTTCACGCGATCCTAGTGCCGATCTTGGGGTCCAAAATGGAAGAGGCGATCTTCAGATGGCGTGGTTTCTCGGCGACCTCGGTGCCGGTAGACCTTGGTGTTGTAAGCGGGATTCACGAGCGGTACCACGATGAGGCTTCGATAGCGGGGACAGCCACTAACCACACATTCTGTGTAGCCAAGATTGCAAAGCCTAAACACATGTAGATAAGGTACATGTTCAGAGAACGAGCTAGCACAAAATTCTGCGCAGGCACCGAGCGGCAGAGCACCGACGCGAGGACAGGAGCCGCGCTGGGGAGGCCGGCGGCAGAGCACTGCGGCTTGCAGACGACGACGGAGATCTGCGTGCGATGGACGGCGACGGGCTCGCAGGCGTCGACGCAGGCGACGAGGACAGGGGCACCGGCTGCAAGGGGAGGTCGCGGAGGCCGACGCGCAGGAGGGCGAGGTGGCACAGGCGGCCAGAGAGGAGGCAGGGAGACACGCGGGCCGGACCGCAGCGAGGCCGAGGTGAGGGCGGCGACGAGGCCTGGCGACGCTCGGGCCCGACGACGCGAGGCGGCGGTGCAGGGCGGCCGGGGAGGAGGAGGTGCCCGGGGAGAGAGCGGGGTCGGGGCCGAGGTCGACGGGGTTCGGGGAGGGTGAGGGAGGCGGGAAGGGAAGGAGGAGGAGGCAGAAGCGTGGCGGGCGGGCGGGTTTCTAGGGAGGCCGGGGGCGGGGTAGATCGGCGAGGT
Organism: Avena insularis; assembly: GCA_023614405.1. Classification (NCBI taxonomy): domain Eukaryota; kingdom Viridiplantae; phylum Streptophyta; class Magnoliopsida; order Poales; family Poaceae; genus Avena; species Avena insularis. Next base: position 234,043,200 of record CM042687.1, on the reverse strand, counting down.
GAGGCCTTGGCGTGAGACCAGGCGAGGCGCTGGAGGCAATGGCCAGCGGCCAAGAAGAGAGGCGAAAGGCGGGCGAGGAGGCCACGGAGAGAGCGGGGTGGGGAGAGAGGAGCGGCGAGGGGAGGGTAGGTGGCGGCGGCCTGCAGACGCGGGAGGAGGAGGCCGGCAAGGGGATGCGGGATCAGGGGCGGCGCTGCGGAGGACCTGGGCGAGCAGCGGAGGGGCCGCGGAAGGAGAGGCGCGGCGACGGTTGCCTCTCGGGGACAGGAGGGAGGAGGAGGTGGGGCGCGTCGGTGGGGGTGGGCCCGCGGGAACGTGCCGCGCGTGTGTGGCGTGTGTGCGGGAGTGGGGGGCGACGCGGTCAAGCGGTGGTGGGGCCAGGGGGAGGCAGGCTGCAGGAGGGGTGGGATCCCGAGGTGGCTGGGTCGGTGGGGACAGGTGGGGCGACGTGGGAGTTTGGGGCAGGTGGCGTGGGGCTGCGGGTGGGGGGCAGCGCCTGTGGCGGGGAAGCCTGGTAGGGTGGGGGGGAGTGGCCGATGGGGTGAGGTGGCATAGCGGGATTGGCTGGGGGAAAAGGAGCGGTGAGGTGGCGGCAGGTGAAAGGCCGGGGTGAGGTGGAGGGTGATGGGTAGATTATGTGTAGGTAGGATTAGGAATTAGACAGGCTGGTTTTGTACTGGGGGTGGCCGACTGGGTCGGATCGGCCCGGTACGGCTGCCCCCTAAAAAATAAACTAATTATTTTATTATTTTAAACGGGGCTTTTGCAAACCGCTATGCATTTAAACACAAAAATCCGGAGACCCGGGTTTGGATTTGAAAATAAAGGCGGGGTATTTAGAAAATAAAATATGTTTTTCGAAAATAGTTTCGGACAAACAAATGCATGATGCTGACGATGCTCAAATGCAATGTGACAAGATGACATGAGCATGCAGTCACGATGATGCAATGCACAAAAACAACGCGATTTTCTAGTAGTGGTTTTGCGGGGCGCCACAATTCGACACCACTAACAATGGATCTTGCCCTCGTGATCCGCCTCATGGTACCGGAAGGAAGGTCGGCGATCTGCGTCTTCTCGCTTCGTGTAGATCCTCGTGACACCACTAACAAGAGGTCATTGTCCGTGATCGTCGAGAGAACACTCCGGTAACAAAAGGGCGAAGGTAGAGGTATCCACAAATAAAGCCGCCTCTAGCTTCGATAGAAAGAGAGAACCGATGCATTCTCATCCACTTCAATGTACACAAGCGAATAGAGTGAGTAGTCGGCATGGGGGCCAATCCATCACGCACCCAAACTATTACTCTGCACAATCAGTAGAAAAGCGTGCAACCATTCTCGGAATCGATCAAGATCTCGACAATCGAGGTTCGAAACAAAGGAGTGATGCAGATCGACGGTCCGCGTAGATGATGTCGTCGCGTCGGAAAACACCGCAAGGCACGAGAAGGAACAAAGAGAAGTCCACCAGACGAAGGATTCCTCGGATAGCACGAAGACCAGATGTAGCAACACCGTTACCAAAGGAGGAAGCGAAACCCTGAAGGTACGATGGACCCCAACCATGAGAAATCCTGGACTCGAAGAGAGAGAAGAGAGCGGATTCAAAACACGCAGAGGTGAGAGGAGAGCAGCAGAGGGGTAAGGAGTAAAATCAGACCTAATCAGAACTATCCAACCGATTTTGCAAAAATAGTTTTGACACTCTACTTCGGCCGTTAGCTAGGTTATCCTACAGGCTGGACTTGTGGGGTATCGCAACTGCTGGGCTCTGATACCACTCTGTAACACCCTCAGAATCGGCCCTATGCAAGTTTTAGCGAATCCCGCCAAACCCGCATAGAAACGATTCAAAGGTGCCCACCAGGCACTTTCGTGCGGGTGGAAAACGAAGTAATAACATTACACAACAGTCCTCGATGGGACCCACAGAACAGATATATATACAACACGACTCCATGAGTCAAGAATACAGATATACAGTACAAAGATCCAAATCACCTTGAAAACGATAGAGCGTCCGACTACGGACAAGATGCAAATGGGGCTAAGAGCCCTGAAGAATAACCAATGGCGTCCATAACCCTGCCCAGGCCGAGCCGGAAGGGTAACCCTGCTAACGACGTCGAAACCTGCTAACACAAAAGGGGTGCCAACAAAGGGCAAAGGAAAAAGAGGAGCGTCAGTACTGAGGCCAGTACACGGCGAGACTAGAATTCGGCGGTCCTCGCCTACATAGGTATGGTGGACTGAGCGGCAGCGCAGCATGCACTAAACAACCTATAGAGACTCAAGATAACTGTCGGCTATCAGAGAGGGAGAAGAAAGGCCTATCCGGAACCAACCTGATTCTACCACCAAACATACCCATCCTGGTATTTCCCCCTCGAGACCAAACGAGGAAGTCAACCGAGGAACTCACACAGTTGGCAGTTTTATTTATTCGGTTATCGTTGCAGCAATTACTAGTCAAACGTAGTTAGTCATCCTGATAAAATAAGCAGTAGGCAGTTTTATTTAACCATTCCGTTGTAGTTGCGACACTTACTAGTCAAATACAATTAGCATGAGATATCCCAAAACCCAGCAGTTGTTGGTACTTTTATTTAGCCATTCCGTTGTAGTTGAGCTGATTACTAGTCACATCGGATACAAGTCAAATTATACCAGTAAACTTTAGTTATAGTTGTCTATGATCGAGAACTGTGCTCCAAGTCGTCCATAACCGCGGACACGGCTTTTCGAAAAGATTTAACCCTGCAGGGGTGCACCAAAGTATCCACACGCACTTCGACCCTTTTTGCCAGATCAATTAACATACACCCATCGGTATGTCGGCGGGGCCTAAGTCATGACGTTTCCCAGACCCAAAGCAAGTACATGGGGGCCACCCCACTAAGTCTACCCGCAACGAAGTCGGCCGGTCTCCGAGACGGACTCAGGGTTTGCGCCAATGGTCAAACGATTGGGAACCCGAAGTGAGACTGGCTTGTCTATACCGCGAAAACACCGCTTTCCTAACAAGACAAAGCAGCAAAGACTCGCACAATTTAAATAAAGCAAGAAGCATGGCATAATTACAGGATAGTAAATTAAAACTCAAACTAGTTGTGGACCCCAGTACAATACTTTGATATCAGGTACTAATCGATGGGGTGCCCACACATCCCACATGTGATTAGCGCTCGATCTCGGAACAGGTGTCAAGAACTCGGGGTCCTACGGGACACCAGTGAGCGGTCGGAAACCAAATATTGTCTATCACCCACCGGTGCCTCTTCATTACCTACTTCAATTTTAGTTATTAAACAGTAATTAAAGTCTTGATCATCTCCAACATTAAACATGCGGCCATACTCCAACAACTGTGGTACTTGGCGACACACAACATCACTTGAGCAAGCGACTACGACGCGCAAGTCCAACTATCTACCAAACAATAGGTAATAGGATGTGTCCATGGCAATATAAGGCTGCAAGGAATATCACGGGCACGAAAACTAGAGCATCGCAACACAGATAGCAATAGATCAACAGGAGGGAATAAATACTATAAAAGTAAGATAGGTAGAAAGGGGGAGATGCTCGCCTGAAAACATTGCGGAAGGTTCATCCGAAGATCGGATCGACACTCGCAGCAACTCAACGGCCTTATCCGCGAAGATCCAAAACACTAGAAGAAACACCGGATGCACTATTTATTACTAAGGCAAAAGATCGGCATGATGCATGTATGATGTATGACATGGCAAGATGCGATGCAATTAGGCAATATTAAACGGAACCGGGGTCCCGACAATTAATTATTAAGTTCATGTTGTTTAGATACCCCGCAATTTAAATGTTGTCTTAACAAGTCAACTAGTGGCACCGGTTCGCTACACAAATTTAAATGGAGTCCGAAATAAGACAAAGGTATTCCGCAGATCGACTCCATATTTAATTATGAAGTGAATCGGCATAAGGCCCCCAAACCACATGATATGCATGCGAGATGAACAATTAATATGCAACAAGATGATAAAGTAATATTATAAAAATTAGGGTCTCGGATAAAGGGGTCACACATTTAGGGTTCGGCGAACTTGGGCTCTGAGGGGTTCGGGGTTCGACAGGGGCGGAAACGGCTCGACAGGATCGGTCTCGGATATCAGAAGTAGATCTTGTCGCATCCGGAAAGAAGAACTTGGTTGGTGTCGGGGGCACATCGGATCCGCCCTGGTCGGTGTCGATCTTGTCGTCGATGGCGGACTTGAGTGGATCGGGTACCGGGGTCTTCGGATCTGTGAAGTAGATATTGTCGCACGGTGTCCGGGTAGACGAACTTGGCGTATCCGCATCGGCGACCTTGGCGTTCGGGTTCTCGGGCATCGGATCCCGGAAGGAGAGCTCGGTGTTCGCGTCTCAGGTCTTATCGATGGATCCTCGGGTTCATGCGGCTCCTCGAGGCGAACTTGTCGATGTGTCGGATCGGAGATCTTGTCGAGGGTCTTGGAATGGTACTCCGACGGTGCTTCGGGTTCCGGGTAGAAGAACTTGTCATTCTTCACGCGATCCTAGTGCCGATCTTGGGGTCCAAAATGGAAGAGGCGATCTTCAGATGGCGTGGTTTCTCGGCAACCTCGGTGCCGGTAGACCTTGGTGTTGTAAGCGGGATTCACGAGCGGTACCACGATGAGGCTTCGATAGCGGGGACAGCCACTAACCACACATTCTGTGTAGCCAAGATTGCAAAGCCTAAACACATGTAGATAAGGTACATGTTCAGAGAACGAGCTAGCACAAAATTCTACCAAGGCACCAGCGCGAGAGCACGTAGCGAGGGGGAGGAGTGCTGCTGGGAGAGGCCGGCAGCTGCGGCTTCTGACGAGCAGCGGAGATCTACGTGCGATGGACGGCGACAGGCTCGCAGGCGTCGACGCAAGCGACGAGGACAGGGGCACCGGCAGCAAGGGGAGGTCACGGAGGCCGACGCGCAGGAGGGCGAGGTGGCACAGGCGGCCAGAGAGGAGGCAGGGAGACACGCGGGCCGGACCGCAGCGAGGCCGAGGTGAGGGCGGAGACGAGGCCTGGTGACGCTTGGGCCCGACGACGCGAGGCGGCGGTGCAGGGCGGCCGGGGAGGAGGTGCCCGGGGAGAGAGCAGGGTCGGGGCCGAGGTCGACGGGGTTCGGGGGAAGCAGAGGGTAGCGGTGGCGGCGAGGAAGGAGAGGCGCGGCGGCGGCAGCGGGGCGTGACCTCGAGGCCTGGGCGGGGGTAGATCGGCGAGGTGAGGGCCGGGCGAGACGGAGGCGGAAGGCTTGGGGCAGCGGCCAAGAAGAGGAGGCGGCGGGCGAGGAGGCCGACGGAGAGAGCGGGGTGGGGAGAGAGGAGCGGCGAGGGGAGGGTAGGTGGCGGCGGCCTGCAGACGCGGGAGGAGGAGGCCGGCGGGGACGACGCGGGGCCGGGTACGGAGCTCCGGGCGGCGGGGATCGGTCCAGGGGCGGCCATGGAGGACTGGGCAAAGCGTGGAGGGGCTGCAGAGGGGAGGCGCGCGATGGTTGCCTCTCGGGACAGGAGGGAGGAGGAGGTGGGCGCGTGGGGGGGTGGGCCTGGGAACGTGCTGCGTGTGTGGCGTGGTAAAGGGAGGGGGGCGGTCAAGCGGTGGTGGGGCCTGGGGGAGGCTGGCTGCTGGAGGGGTGGGATCCCGAGGTGGCTGGGTCGGTGGGGACAGGTGGGGCGACGTGGGAGTTTGGGGCAGGTGGCGTGGGGCTGGTGAGGGGGTCAGCGCCTGTGTGGCGGCGGGGAAGCCTGGTAGGGTGGTGGGGAGTGGCCGGTGGGGTGAGGTGGCGTAGCGGGATTGGCTGGGGGAAAAGGAGAGGTGAGGTGGCGGCAGGTGATAGGTCGGGGTGAGGTGGAGGGTGATGGGTAGATTATGTGTAGGTAGGATTAGGAATTAGACAGGCTGGTTTTGTACTGGGGGTGGCCGACTGGGTCGGATCGGCCCGGTACGGCTGCCCCCTAAAAAATAAACTAATTATTTTATTATTTTAAACGGGGCTTTTGCAAACCGCTATGCATTTAAACACAAAAATCCGGAGACCCGGGTTTGGATTTGAAAATGAAGGCGGGGTATTTAGAAAATAAAATATGTTTTTCGAAAATAGTTTCGGACAAACAAATGCATGATGCTGACGATGCTCAAATGCAATGTGACAAGATGACATGAGCATGCAGTCACGATGATGCAATGCACAAAAACAACGCGATTTTCTAGTAGTGGTTTTGCGGGGCGCCACACCTTCATGACTAGTGCTGTGGGGAGATGGAGGCGGGGGTTGTCCTCCCGTATGTCCATCAGAAGCCAGCTCTTCTGGAAATCCTCCACTCTCTTCATCCAACCCATCTGAAGCCCGAATGGCACCTCCTTCACAAAGGAAGCACAGACTGCTATGCGAGAGGTGGAAGTCAGGCGATGAGCGTACATCTGGCGCAACAATGCCATAGAAGACTTCACCCCGACAAACATCTCGCACCATAAGGCGAATATAGCAAGGGTTGTGACAGAGTTGGGCTAAAGATGGAGGGTGGAGATCTTGTAGTGCTCCAGAATTGCCATGAAGAAGGGGAAGAACAGGGGTATCAACCCCGCTAAGACGGTGTGGTAGAAGAACGGCCGCACTGGGCCAGCGAGGCTTCCCGGATCCATAGACTCAGGCCATACCTGAGTCTCCCCCACTCGTTCTAGCTTGAGGCATGTTGCGAGCGGCATCGGTCGATCCTGGAGTCAATCCGGATCATGGAGGGCATCAACACCTCTCTAGTTTCCTCCTCCTCCTCTTCAGTCCAGGAAGGAACGACAGGCGGCGGCTACCCCTTCGCCAAAACCAAAGCTCCCTGGCGAGACATCGTGCGTGGCGAGTGCTTACGGTTAGCCGAGGGAAGAAGTATGCAAGTGAGCGATTCAAGAAGGCAAGGCTGAGAAGAATGGATTTCGAGGTGCGGAGGTCAGCCCTTCCTTATAAGCCGAGATTGGATCTAGGTGAACGTGCCTCTTCCGAGGAGGCGGCTCGGGAACCTGCAGCGACATGTGTCCTCCATAGCGCCAGTCGTCAGTGTGGTTGTTCGACCCTTCGTCCCCATAAACGAGATGTGTGGGACGAACGCCCGAGCAAAACTGTCGGACACATGGTACTAGGGGTACCCCGGTCCATCCACGACTGGTTTGCACGATGAGACTTCGGCACACCTCACGAGGGGGCGAAGGTCCCCCTCTCGAGGGGCGCTTCACTAGGCCAACCTAGAGGCCTCCAGAGGGGGAAATCCGTCATGGATGACACCCTCAGAAGGGACTGAGCCGGAGATATTTCGGCAACAAGGAGGAGGCGCCCCGACGCGCCAATAGTTAGAAGGCGACAAGACCAATGGTGGCATTGGATTTTTGCCCCTACACAGTCCCGAGGCCGGGACCTTAGTCAAAAGAGGCTGACGGGGCCCAGGCCAGCAAGACAGACAGCCTCAGCAGGAGCAGGCCTTACCCTTTGCCATCTTGGAGCAAGGTGGGCAGCGAACGTCACCAGATGAGGACACGCGGTGCTAAATAAGCTCACTTTGCGGACGGATGGAGAAGCCCTCAGTGTCCAAGACCCGGTCCACGAAAAGCAGTCTTGTAGACCAGGATCTCAAGGAGCGGCATTGTGGTAGCCCTTCCCGCCCAAGAATTGGGGGAAGAGGCCCGTCCCTTCTCTATAGGAAGCCCTTCTCCTACCTTAGAACAGGTCAATCTTAGAGATCTCAAACCCTAGACATTCATTCACCATTATACCCTCGCGAAGCACGCGAGCAATACAACCAAGCAGGAGTAGGGGCTTTACCTCCTCACGAGGGTCCCGAACCTGGGTAAAAAACCCTATGCCAACTCTTTGTCATGACCGTGCTCCACCGTCTCCACCATCATCGAGACTCCTTGGTACCGCGTGTTCCATACCCTCTCGAACCAAGGGCTTGTTGGACCCTAATTTCCTTTGTGGGAAAAATTTCCGACACTACCGTTGGCTCGTCTGTTGAGTCCCTTGTAGTTCGCATCATCGGTAAACGGTAACCGTCTAGAATGGGAGTTGATTGCAATGATGAAAAGCAAAGACGTGTGATCGATTAACTTCTCTGGTACGTGTTTGTCATCTATTTTTAGCTCCCATTACTCTATGGTCTATGCGCGTGTGTCTAGGCGACGACGCGACGGGTGGCGGGTGGTGGAGTGTGCCTAGTTCCCTGGGCGGCAAGGGCTACGGGCGACCACGATGCAGGACAGTGGTAACAGCAGTGGGTGGCATGACCGGGGTTGGCTATAACAACCCGGACACCCTGGGCCCAACGGTTGTTACCTCGCAGTTCCCTAGGATTTCTAAACTGACCCCACCTATCAACACTAGTACTTTCTGCGCACTTTGCGTTCTCACTCGTGCGCACCCGAGAAAAACTTTTTGGTTAGTCACCCATCCTCAAACTGCTTCGGGCCAAGCATGCTTAACCTGGAGTTTCTTTAAAGATTAGCCCCGGAAAAGAAGTTGCAACTTGTTGGTATGGGTATCCTATCATTCTTATTATGCCATGTGTCAGGATCTCACATTAGCCAAGCATGCTCGGCACAGATTTGGGCCCATCCGGGCTCGATCTGGGCTTAGCAGGCCCCGTATGGTGTGTCCGTCGGTTTCTTTCCTGCACGGTGGCAGCAATAACCTTTGTGCTACAACGCGGTGATGAGGCTAGTTGGGCCTGATCTTGCTAGATCTATGTTCTGACCGGCACTGCGGTTGCATCCAATCGACGACCGCCTTTAGCGGTGGAGGATCTGATCTCTTCCTATGGGCAACGATTGTGCCCATGCTGACCTTGTTTGCATCGATGGTCTTGCGATGTCTTGCTGACCTGACATCGATCTGTTGGACACCGGGATGATGGCCCTAGAAGGTGGACTGCATGGGCGACTCTCCGACGAGCGACGTAGCGATGGTGGTGGTCGTGCTCGTGGACATTTGGCTGGCGAGGAGCAGGCAACAAGAGCTCCTAGAGTAGGCGGCATTATTGTATTCTCCCAGATCACGATATGGAGGTCGGGCTCGTGGACATTGGGCGTGTCGAGGTTCCGGGTGTGGGCGGAGGTTTTTCTAGGCAAAAGCTCGGCGTCTCGACACCAACGATGGCGATGCCCAAGGGTGTCATAACTTTCTTTGGAGTGCCGTTGTGGTTAGCTTCACCGCACTAGGGCTCCGGGTGAAAACCCCTGAGCTCGCGGTCTCGACGACGGCGGTGGATACATAGTTACCCTCTTGGGGCGTAGTCGTGGAGCTTCGATTATCCTTGATCTCGTTTCGGTGGCTTCGATGGCAAGTCTTGGTTTTTTTCTTAGTTTATTCATGATCTGCTAAGTAAGATGTTCTCCTCATCAACTTGTATCGTATCTTCTATGTGTAACTTTATTTATAAAGCGGTATGAAAGCTTGTTTCAAGAAAAACCATTGGAATACTCATCAAAAGTCACTAGTAGTAGTCACTTCATTCAAAGTACCTCAAAGTAAAATTTTGCAACATTTGACTATCGAATGAACTAAAAAAATTGATTACAAATATAAACTAAAAAAATCAACAACCATCATACCAAATACATATACTCCCTCAGGCCAAAATTAGTTGATTTAAATTTATCAAGATATATGGATGAATCTAATGCTAAATTATATCTAGATACAATCAAATCTAAACAAATCTATGTCAGCTAGTTTAGGTCGGAAGGAGTAATACAAAAACATAATTTTATTACGTTTAACTGATGGCATACGAAACAAGTTACATGTTACATTAACATATCCAAGTTGCAAAATACATTGACCAAAATATAGCACCGGCGGCTGCCCATAGTTGCCATCCTCAGCCGCTTGATCTAGACTCATGGTCATGGACCGGGATTCCACGAATATGATAAACACATACAGTATTAATTAATATGGTGTCAGCCTCAGGCTGAATCGGCTGTGTCTCTGTCCATGAACTGCCCGATGACACGGACGACCTCGGTGCCCGTCTCCGACCACGGGCTATTTGAGAAGAAGCTGTGCTCCTTGCCGGCGAAGACGACGAGCTCAATGTCGTTCCCTACGGCCTTCATCTGCTCGACGTACCGGACCTGGTTATCCTTCAACATGTCGTGAGCACCGACGATGACGAGAATGCGGCCGCCGACGACTTCCAGGCTCGGGCTGTTGGGCCCGATCGGGTTCAACATCGGGTGGTCCTTGTTGGCGCCGACTGGAAGAGCAAGCCGGCTGTATCGCTCAGCTATGGCCCGGCTCAGGTACGCGGTGCCCGTTGTGACCAGCTCCGACTGCGTGGGCGTCTTCGAGTCGAACGCCGGGACGAGCATGACGTACCCGGATATCCTGACCGGGTTGAGCCCCGCCGTCCTGAACCGCTTGGCCATGTGGTGCGTCATGTTACCGCCAGCGGAATCGCCGGACACGAAGAGCCTTTCCGGATCGGCACCTGAATCGGCGAGCCAGGCATGTACGCCATCGTCGTCAGATCCGTCGGAGGGCGCGACTAGCCGGTCACGGAGCCAGAGGAGGGCGGCGGCGGCGTCCTCATGGGCGGCCGGTATGCGGTGCTCCGGCGCGAGACGGTAGTCGAATGACAGCACGATGGCGGGGAGCTCGTCGGCGAAGCGAAGGCAACAGGCGTGGAATCCTGGCCAAGTGTAGCTGCCGATGCAGAAGCCGCCGCCGTGGAAGTAGGCCAGCACCGGCAGCCGCCTCTCATTCCCTTCTCCCAGGCGCGGCCTGTACATACGCACGCCGAGGCCACGACCTGCGTCGTACACGGCGTCCCTCCACTCGACGCGCCCGTCGTCGCGGTCCTCCACTGTGTGTGGCGGCGGGGTGGCGGAGCGGACGGTGGTCCCGTCGCTGAGAAGCTGCAGCACGCCGCGGCAGTCCTCCACGACGTGTGGCCGTGGTGCCTCTGCGTCGTCGACCGGCGGCCCCATGACTCGCAGCTGGGTGTAGATCGACCGGGTAAAGGTTCGAGTATAGAGTACTCTTTGTGAGTACAGCTTGCACCGGGCAAGTTATATAGGACGCGATCGTGATGCTGAAAACAGAAAGAAATGCTGTAGTACAGCTTTTGTCAACTAACGCTCACAGTACGTCAACATATATATTGTACCACGCAACTTCCTTCATGAGCACTTACTCCGAGAAGTCTACCCAAAATCCCAACCACTAGTACATGGTTAGTGTAATCGTGCCTTGAACCAGGGACGGAGCTAGGAAAAAAAATTACCCTAATGCACAACTACGATACAAGTCTTGCATTTGACAAATCTTATCATATAAATTTCAACAAAACGTGGATACATAGAATAATATATAAGGATGATCAAGTTCTTACCGAATTGCATAGACAAATGCTAATTCAAGTCATGAAAAGACAGTTTCAACTACTAGCAAAATACGTCATCCGACCTCAAAATACGTCATGAAACAAAAATTATTATTTTAAAGTTAGTGTTAGCTTTTAGTATTTCCGCTCTTTTATTCATGAATCAATCCACCACTTGATCATTGGCGGCCGTTATTCATTTCTTATTTATCCACATAGAAAATGAAATTATCACTCGAACTATCATTATTTAGGCAGTTGCATAAATAGAATTTTACAAACTTCATCTCTGAAAAGTCTACAATGTAACTGTATTTGGTAAAGATTAATTAAAAAAATTAGATAGTCTACTTTCCAACAAAATTGTAAGGGGAAATGGATTAATCGGACGAATCTAGAGGCTTAGGAGAACAAGTTTTGCACTAATTATGTTTTTGGTAATTAGGGATTTGGGACGTGGGATGCTATATTAAAGGAGGTGATGTGCGATGGCTGATCGGATCGCCGGTCCGGTAGTAAAGAGATAAGGGGCACACTCTCGTTGAGGATGGAGTGCAGCACATGTGCAGTGCGACGGTGGCTGATCGGATCGCCGGTCCGGAAGTAAAGAGATAAGTGGTATACCCTCGTTCAACAAAACGTGGATACATAGAATAATATATAAGGATGATCAAGTTCTTACCGAATTGCATAGACAAATGCTAATTCAAGTCATGAAAAGACAGTTTCAACTACTAGCAAAATACGTCATCCGACCTCAAATTCTCCATAACCTATAAAATTACCAACGAAAAAAGAACTGAAACAAAAATTGCTATTTTAAAGTTAGTGTTAGCTTTTAGTATTTCCGCTCTTTTATTCATGAATCAATCAACCACTTGATCATTGCTGGCCTTTATTCATTTCTTATTTATCCACATAGAAAATGAAATTATCACTCGAACTATCATTATTTAGGCAGTTGCATAAATAGGACTTCACAAACTTCATCTCCGAAAAGTCTACCAATGTAACTGTATTTGGTAAAGATTAATTAAAAAAATTAGATAGTCTACTTTCCAACAAAATTGTAATGGGAAATGGATTAATCGGACGAATCTAGAGGCTTAGGAGAACAAGATTTGCACTAATTATGTTTTTGGTGATTAGGGATTTGGGACGTGGGATGCTATTAAAGGAGGTGATGTGCGGTGGCTGATCGGATCGCCGGTCCGGTAGTAAAAAGATAAAGGGGTATACTCTTGTTGAGGATGGAGTGCAGCACATGTGCAGGGCGACAGTGGCTGATCGGATCGCCGATCCGGAAGTAAAGATATAAAGTGGTATACCCTCGTTGAGAATGGAGTGCAGCACATGTGTAGGGCGGAGGTGGCTGCCCGCCGTTGGCTCGGCTGTTAAGTCCTTTGTAATTTGCCTCGTCGGTAGTGAAAAGATAAAAGCATCTCCACTCGTAGAACCTAGGCCAAAAATCGAAACTTTTTTGGCCAGAAGAAACAAGTTTTCGGTCTAGATATGCCGAGTTTCCCACTCGCGTATCCAGGTCGAATTTCCACGTTCGGCTAAATTTCATTAAAGATGGGTAAATTTCATCAAGATAGGCAAATTTACACGGATTACATCGAATTTAAACTAAACTAGGATATAATAAACTAAAAAAGACCGCTTCTACATGCCAAAGTTGTTATAGAACGCCGTGTAGCTGGATCGGCCCTGCCATCATGCTCGCCGTCATGGTCGTCGTCGCTCGGCGGCTGGTGCTGGCGGGAGTTCCCCTGGCCTGGGTCGCCGCACCTCCACGACTGGTAGGAAGGGCCGTCATCCTCGTCATCGTCGAAGACGTAGAGAGGGACGCCCTGGTAGGCGATCTCGTGGCCGGACAACGCCCGTCTCCGGGCCGCCTGCTCCTCGGCCTGCTGCTGCATGCGACGGACGCGCTGCCACTCCGTCTCCTCCCAGTCCGTCCTGGACCATTCCAGAATGTCCGGCAAGGAGGGCTCCACCTGCGGCGGTTGCGGCGCCGAGTCGCGGAGCGACTGCTCCAGTGCCATCCTCAAAGCGCTGTCATCGGGCGGCGCCGAGCCTTCAGTCTTCGGGCGGCGAAGGCGCGGGTGGCCAGTTGGTGGCTGTCGCACGTGGCTCGCCGATTACGATGCCGCGCGAGCGTGTACGCGGTGGCGAGCGCACAGGCGAGCCCGCCTCGCGCTTGACTGGGCGCAGCCCCGGCGAAGGCCCAGTCGGCGTTGAGCCCAAGGAGTGGGAGTCCAAGGCGGAGGAGGAGGAGCTCATGTTGGCCATCCTCCTCGGCATCCAGTTCGCCGGAGGGCGCCGCCCCGATCTAGACGCTGGCGTGGGCGTGCGCGGGAAGTCGAGGCGCGACATGTTCCCGACGTTTTTTTTGAACAGGCATGTTCCCAACGTTGATGTGCTCCAACACCGCCTTGAGCGTCCGGCGACGCTGGCCGAGTTGGCGCTTGGCCGGCTGACCTCGTGGCGGGCGAGCTCCTGGGTGTGGCGATCCGCGAAGAATTGCTCCTAGTACATGAGGTTGTCGGGGCTCTCGGTGGCGGAGGGGTCGTCCATGGCGCCGATGTACTCTTGAATCTCGTACGGCAGCTCCTCCGGCGTCGGCGCCAGCGGGATAGGTATGACGCGGCTCTTAGCTTCCATCCCGAAGGGTTCCGCGTGTCCGGCGGCGCCATGTAGCCGGCCTCGTAGAGCAGGCGCGCCTCCTAGGCCTAGAGGATGCGCCCGCCGAAGCCGTTCGCCGCCGCACCGTCACTAGGGTATCTCTCGGCATGCTAAAGTGGGGAGGGGAGGGTGAGAACGTTCGCCGGAGTTTCGGGCTGGTGGGCTAGGGGAGCTGTGAGAGAGTGTGAGAAACTCCGGCAAGGGGTACAGCTTATATAGGCCGAGGTGGGCGGCGAAGGAGGGAGGGGTGTAGCAGCGAGGGCGGAAAAAGGGGAAACGGCGGAAAGTTAGTGTCCGCCGGTCCGTCGCAGGAGCCGAGGCGGCGGCGACGCGTGGCCGACGCGATGGGCAGTTAATGTCCGGCGGTCGCCGCGTGGTTCCGAGGATGACGACGACTCTGCTTTCGTCGATGACTCGGCGGGTCCACGCGCCGCTTTGTTTTTTTCTCACCGAGTTTGCTGCGTCCGGCGTTCCCAGGACGTATCCGGGAATCTGGGTTCGGCCTGGATAGTCCGAACTAAAATCGGCTTTAAATCCGGCCGAAAACAGGTTTCTGGATACACGACTAAGCCAATTTTCAGCGTCTGAACCTAGATTCGGTGTGCGGATGGCGTCCTAGCTAGAGGAGTGGAGATGCTGTAAAAAAGGGAAGCTGCGTGATCGATTGAATTCTCTGGTCCGTGTCTGTTAGTTTTTTTTAGCTCCCATTATCTCTTAATGGGCCAAGTTGTCTTCAAAACCGACGTGTTGCATCTCCGAAAAGGCCAGATGCCCATATCCGAACAAGGCTGCACGTTAATTTCTTTGGGACCTTACCCGCAAAAAAAAAAAAAATCTTTGGGACCTGATGCAACGATACTGGTGGTACCTATGCACAAGCAGCACACCGTGCCTACACAAGCTTCTTTTTTTTTGAGTGACCGTGCCTATACTAGTTTTTTTTTTTTGCGAATCAACAACTTTCATTCATCAATCACAAGGATTACAATCGTTCAGCAAACATTGCTCTAAGAAGGAAGGAACATAATTTATCCACAAGCATCTACGACGACTGGCAGAAGCTTGCTTCGCACATAAGTGTGCTCCAACATTAGACTCCCTTCCAATATACCTCAATTGAAACATATCGAAATTGTAGGCCAGCTCCTGGATCTCCCTAAAGATCGAAGCCACTTCAGACCTTTTATCATCTCGCCTCTTCCATAGATTAACAACCACACATGCATCAGTTTCCAATTCAACCTTCGAAAGTCCCAATTCACACGCGAGTTTAACCCCATCCCGAACTGCTAGAGTCTCCATGGTAACAGCATTAGCAGCACCACCATACCAGACAGCTTGACCTCTCTTCAGTTCTCCCAAATTGTTTCGCATGACAAGACCAGTAGAGCCATTGCCACATGAACTATTGAAACTCGTGTCAACGTTAATCTTAGTCACGCCTTCACCTGGGGCTTTCCATTTCGGTTTGATTCTTGCCTTCGGTTCCCGGCTCCTCTGGCCAGTAATAACAAGGTCGGAAGCAATGTCAATCGTCCACTTAACAGATTGAGACACTGTCCTATTCTGATCGCCATGATGCCTTGCATTCCTCTCAGACCAGACCGCCTAGCATCCACATAGAATCATGGCTACCTCTTTCTGATCAACGTTGGTGTCATCAACCAGATCAGTAGCCCATGATGCCGTATGAAGCTCTGGCACTCGCAACCCCATTATATTCTTAATCTCTAACCAAAAAAGCTTCGCCCAAGTACACTGGAAGAATGCATGCCATATTGTTTCATCCTTATCACAAGCCGAACAGAAGGAGATCCTTTCTATATGTCTCCCTTTAAGCACCGATCTGCAGGGAATATATCCTTTAATAACTCGCCACCAGAAATTCCGAACCTTCGGTGGCACTTTTAACTTCCAGAGTTTTTTCCAATAGGATTGTTTCGATCCACCAGAACCGCCCATCGGTTCAATTATCTCGTTTATTTCCAGTAGGGCCTTGTATGCCGACCGAACCGTGAACATGCCATGTTTCTCTAGATGCCAAGCCCAAATATCAGATTCCAAATGACCAGCTGGGATTTTTAAGATTGCATTGACGTCCACCATTTCCAGCTTCGCCACTAAAACCTCTTCATTCCACTCACCCGTATCTGGGTCCAAGAGTTCATGAACCATGGTCACATCCGAGTCCAATTTCCTTACTATCGGTCTCCGTCCAGGATTAGTGGTGATCCAAGGATCATCCCAAATCTTAGTCTCTCTTCCATTTCCTATCCTTTTGACCAAGCCCAGGTTCAGAGCTTCTCTCCCATACAAAATTGCACGCCAAGTGTGGGATGAATTCCTCTTATTGCTTGCTGTCATAAAATCGCCATTATGGAAATATTTACCCTTCAAGACTCTCGCACAAAGAGACTCTGGGTTAGAAATCAATCGCCACCCCTGTTTCGCTAACATAGCTTTATTGAAGAGGGCGAAATTCTTAAAACCCATGCCACCACATGTTTTGGGTTTAGCAAGATCAGACCACTTAACCCAGTGCATCTTCCTCTTAACCTCATCCCCACCCCACCAAAAGCGTGCTACAATAGCTGTGATCTTCTTACATGACTTTTTGGATAGTTTGAAACAACTCATTGAGTAAGTAGGGATTGCCTGGCATATTGCCTTTATCAGCACTTCCCTTCCAGCACTATTTAGCAGTCTAGGTGACCATCCTTGAACCAATTTCTTAATAAAGGCAACAATATGCTCAAATTGATCATCCGAGGATCTCCCAAGTGCAGTTGGGAGACCAAGGTATTTCTCCACCAAAGCTTCTGTCGGGATATCAGTGCCAGTATGAACCACCTCTTTCATTCCATCATCCGCATTTGCACTAAAGAAAATAGCAGACTTTTGCTTATTCACCATCTGACCAGATCCACGTCTGTATAACTCCAAGATCTCCTGCAATCTGTTAGCACCATCGCTGGTTGCCTGAGTAAACACTAAGGAATCATCTTCAAATAACAAGTGTGAGATCCAGGGACAATGAATTCCAACTCTAACCCCTCGAGATAAGTGTCCCGCACCATAGTATTTCAGCATGCATGAGAACCCTTCTGCACAAATTAAAAAGAGGTAAGGCGAGATAGGATCCCTTTGTCTTATACCTCTTGAGGGTTTGAAAATGTCTGAAAAATTTCCATTAACCCTCACAGAGAAAGATGTTGCCTCCACACAACACATCACCCGCTCAATCCAACTACTAGCAAAACCCAACTTGGCCATAATATCTCTCAAATAAGACCATTCAACCCTATCATAGGCCTTAGCCATATCAAGTTTTACAGCACACGCTCCAGACTTCCCTTTCTTCCTTTTTAAATAATGAACACATTCATAAGCAAGCAAGACATTATCTGAAATTAGTCGTCTAGGCACAAACGCGCTTTGTTCTTCCGATATCACCTCATCTAGTAATGTCCTGAGCCGAAGTGCCAGAACCTTTGATGCCAACTTATACAAGACATTGCACAGGGAGATTGGCCTGTACTGAGCTAACTCCTGAGGATTTTTAATTTTAGGGATCAGTACAAGGACAGTAGCATTGACAACCTCTGGCATATTACCTCCGTCCAAAAACTCTCTGATAGCCGAACATATAGCTTGCTTCATTACATTCCAGTGACGAACATAAAAACCAGCGGTCAACCCATCTGGTCCAGGAGATTTGTCAGGATGCATCATAAATAAAGCTTCCTCAATTTCATTATCACTAATTTGCCTGCAAAGCTGGTCATTCATCTGATCTGTCACTTTCGGCACTACCCAGTCTGTCACCAGCCTTGCATCAGTATCCTCTTGCGCTGTAAATAAGTTTTTATAAAACCCAATTGCCTCTGCCTCCAACGCTTCCTGAGATGATACAATAGAGCCATCAACTCTTTTCAAGGTTTTAATTTTGTTCCTTCTTGATCTTTCTTTCATTTTAGCATGGAAGAATGATGTATTACGATCCCCATCCGCCAGCCACAAGGCACGAGATCTCTGCCTTTCCAGAACTTCCTCTCTCGCTAGCAGTTCTGAAATCCTTGCCATAAGAGTTTTTTCCTCTCTAGTTGGGCCATGCAGCATATTCCTTGTTCTCACACTTTCCAGTCGCTTCCGCAAGGTCTGTAATTGTTTATTAACAAAACCAAATTCATTAGAGCTCCAGCTCTTAAGACTCTAACGAACAACACTTAAGTCACTGTATAATTCATGTAGGTTTTGGCCATTTGATTTCCATGCCGCCTCTACCACCTCCGAGTAGTGACCATGTCGTGTCCAAGCATTCTCAAACCTGAACGGTTTTGGATTCACTTCCTCCTCTATCCAATCTGATCTTCTAACCGAAATTAGCAGTGCACAATGATCAGACTCGCAGCATTGAACATGGTCAACAATTGTATTGTCATAGCACTCCATAAAACTATCATCACCCAGCGCTCTGTCTAATCTGACCTTGATATTCCGGTCCCCTTGCTGTTTATTATCCCATGTGTATGGCGATCCATAGAATCCCAGATCATCAAATCTACACACCTCAATAGCATCCCATGTCCCCGTGCCTACACTAGCTAATCACTAGTAAAAATCAGTGGCAGAGCTAGTCCAGATGTTGAGCCTGGGCAAGATTAATACTTAGCCGTGTTGAGCAGGATTTGTCCTAACAATTCTTACTTAAATTAGCTATTTCTTTATGTAATTAAAGGAGTTCTGGAGCTAGAGCCCGGGCAGCCGCCCGGGCATGCCGGGCTGAAGCTCCGCCACTGGTAAAAATTATTTCCGACCCTGAAGCTGAAGCCCATGCACCACGGTAGCAGCAAGTAGCTCCGCCCTGCCTACAACATTGTCACGCCCGAATTATTTGGAGCCTTTCGTCTTGTCGCCTTTCTTTCTCGAACAATCTAGCTATATGATCCTAGAAGGTCTACATCATTTAGCTGGACAGAAATTGAGGAAGCAATCAGGAAAGCACCAGCTAACCGTAGCCCTGGACTAGACGGGTTCACAAATGAATTCTACAGAACCTATATACATGATTTGAAGCCAGAACTACAGCAACTGTTCCAGAAACTTTATGACAAGGAAATTCAGCTGGATGGACTAAACCTGGCCAACGTCATACTACTGCCAAAGTGTGACAACCCTCAGACCATCAGAGACTATAGACCGGTCTCACTCCAACACTCAATCCCCAAACTTATTGCAAAAGTCTTGGAAAACCGCCTTCAACCAAAAATTGAAGGATTAGTCGACGAGATGCAGTCTGGGTTCATTAAAGGTAGATCGATCGTCGAAAAATTTGCATCGGCCATTGAGATGATCCAGTGCGGTAACAAGAACAGAAAGCCAATCATCGCCCTAAAGCTAGACTTTTAGAAGGCGTTCGACACTGTCTGCTGGGGAGCGATCCGAGCCACGATGGAGGCAAGAGGCTTCCCTGAGAAATGGATATGGTGGATACAACACCTGCTGGACACGTCAATGGCTCAGGTTTTAATCAATGGAAGGATCGGTAACAAATTCAGAGTGGGGAGAGGGGTCAGACAAGGTGACCCACTATCCCCCTTCCTCTATATCCTAATAGCCGATGTCCTGCAACAAATGATACGGAGGGCGTATGAGCACGGCTTCCTGCAACACCCACTGGAGGAGGGTGCACTACAGTATGCCGACGACACTCTGCTCATCCTGCATGGCTCCAGTGAGCAGGCCAGATTTGCTAAAGCACTCCTTGATGCATTCGCTCAGTTCAGTGGCCTAAAAATCAACTTTCAAAAGAGCACACTCATACCACTACATTTGATGACAGATGAGGCAAATGAGGTGGCAAATATTCTCGGCTGCCCGATTTCCAGCCTTCCTTGCACCTATCTGGGCCTGCCCTTATCCATCACCAGAATATCCAGACCTCTACTACAACGAGTAATTCAGAGGATTGATCGCAGGCTACCTGGGTGGATGCCCAGGATGCTCGGTTCAGGCGGGCGAGTGCAACTCATCAACTCGGTCTTATCTGCTATTCCCAGCTTTTTTATGGCATGCATTCTCTGGGACAGAGCGATCATAGAAGCAGTGGACAAACTGAGGAGAGCTTTTCTATGGAAAAACAAAAAAGAGATCCACGGGGGGCAGTGCCTTGTGGCATGGGAAGTGGTGACCATGCCAAAGGAACAGGGTGGCCTGGGGATAAGAAACCTGCAGCAGCATAATTTGGCTCTAATGGCGAATTTAATGGCTAAGCTACTGTCGGGTGGCTCAGGCCCGTTCTTTGGCTGGCTGGTGAGATGGTACCTGCACCAACAGATACCACGGGTGTCCACGGCACAAGACACACCCTTCTGGAAGTCAATGATCAAACTGGTACCCCTGGTTCAGAACACAACGAAATGCAACGCCTCTTCGGGCAGCACCACGGCCTTTTGGGAGGATGACTGGACAGAACTCGGGAGGCTGTGCGTCGCCTTCCCCACCCTCTACACATACGCAATGGACCCCACCTGTACGGTTCGATCGCAACGGACAGACGCGGGATGGCTGCTTAAGCTGCACACACCCCTATCTCATACTGCTGAAATGCAGCTAGAAGTGCTGCAGGACATCCTCGCAACACAACACACGCAGCTAGAGAATGGGAGAGACCGGCGTGTGATGATAACCACGGGACGGAAACCAACAACAGCAGACTACTACAAACTGCTAAGTGACAGAGGGATTCGATGGTCACCCCATCGGTGGGTCTGGTTGCGGACGATACCACATAGGCACAAATTTTTCTTGTGGCTAGCATTCCGGGGCAGATTGAATACGAAGGAAAACATGACGCAGAAAGAGTGGAGGCAGGATGCAGGCTGCGACATATGCCCAGCGATGGAGACCATAGCACACATTGCACTACACTGCAGACACTCGCACTGGCTATGGGACAAATGGACCATAACCTCAATTGCAGACTCGTCTAGCTGTATTGCGGAGTTCGTTGACACAGTTCAGTCCGAGCTACAAGGAAAGACTGCGGAAGCTTGGCCGGTATGCTTCGCAGCAGGTTTGTGGAACCAATGGAAGAGAAGGAACGACCGAGTCTTTAATAGCAAGCAGAGCAGCAGAAGAATTTTGTTACAACAGGTGGCGGAGGACATCAGGCTTTGGGCTGTCAGAACCCCGAGACTACAGAACGAGCTACGGCTCTGGGCGGACAAGCTTTCAGGCTAGTGGCCAGGTGGTGTAGTGGCCTGTCTGTATAGTTCTTTTGTTAGTTTCTCTCTTTTCTTCTTTTCTTTCTTTGTTTCTTTTCCCTCTGTTACGGCCGCTTGGCTGAGATTGTAACTATAAGGTAGAGCCATCCTCTACCTTTAGGGTCTGCATCATGGATCCTCCGAATCACATTGACACGGTCGCGTGCTAGTTTGACCCGCTGCAAGTTCAGATCTACATCCATTGGCGCCAAAAACCTCTGCACCTTTGTCATTACCCTTGATCTTGTATGCGAGTCGATCAGCTTGCTCACTGGTCGTGGTGGATCATCGATCATGCGCACACCTGGCTGGTCGGAGCATCGCATCCCTCGCAGCCAGTTTGTATTCCATATATATTCGTTTTCTTCCTTGTCCGAGACGGCTTATCAAGCCCTGTCTCAGAAGATCCTTTCCCTCCATGATCGCTCGGATAGTGCCGAGCCAACGTCATCATCCAACCAAGAACTCACACATTAGAAAGTAAACCACCTTTACGATTGGGCAGTACTACGCGTCCCCCGGGGGATTTGTGTTTTTTATCCCCCGGGTCCCCAGCCAACCACGTGTCCTCTTTTTGGTTCAAAATCCCGCTTTTGCTAAGACATACTCGTTTTTGCTACAACGTAGCAAAAAACGGTTCGATCCAGAAAATAGAAAATTAGACTGGACCTCACCGGAGAGTTCGCTGGAGACATCGCCGGCGACCGTGTAGCAAAAAAATTATGCTAATGTAGCAAACCCGACCTCGCCGGAGATCTCACCGGAGACTTTCGCCGGTAGACCTCCGGACACCGTGTAGCAAAAATTTTATGCTATTGTAGCAAAACCATAAAACTGTGGTAGCAAAAAAAAAATGCTAATGTAGCAAAAACCAATGTAGCAAAAAAACAATTTTACCAGAGACTTTCACTGGACCCGTAGCAAAACCTATACCCTATTGTAGCAAAACCTATACCCGTACGAACAGAGCAGCGGACAGCGACCCGGGGGATAAAATCACCCAATCCCCCGGGGGAATACTATCATTTCCCTTTACGATTCGAGTACTCAACGTTTTTGGATCTTGTACCATGCGTCATGCTTGTCTTGCGATAGGGGCGGAGCTAGGAAAAAAATTACCCTAATGCACAACAACGGTGTTGCATTTGACAAATCTTATCATATAATTTCAACAAAACGTGGATACACGAAATAATATTTAAAGATGATGATCAAGTTCTTACCAAATTGCATAAACAAATGCTGACACGAATCATGAAAGATACTTTCAACTAGCAAAATACGCCGTCCAACCTCAAATTCTCCATAACCTATAAACTTACCAACGCAAAAAAAACTGAAACAAAAACTATTATTTTGAAGTTAGTGTTACCTTTTAGTATTTCCGCTCTTTTATTCACTAGTAAGATTTGCACATGCCATGCACGTTTCCTTATCAAACAAATAACATTTGGATGTTTAAATCTAGATTTTGAAATCAATTAAAATACATTGTATGTGTGGTGTGTTCTACACGTGTATACTAATTCATGTTGAAAGAGAAAATCAAAAAGAAGGATTTTTTAGGTCAGTCGGTCATGTTGGAATGGAAAACACAAGTACAGGCACGGCCATCCCGACCATTACCAATCCTTCACGTGTCCTCCGTAATGGATGCAGCGTTTTGGCTCACGGGAGGATATGCTCCCGGTTTTTGAATTGGATTTTAAATATAAGTTAATTTTTTTGGTGCGTATATCTTGACATTCTACGTGCTCATAAAGTCGTTTTACGGAAAACCGATATATTTGTGTCGTGTGTAAAAAGACAAAATTTGGCGCTTGAAAAATACTGGTGACAGGACATTTCTTTGCCTTTTTCATACATGACACAAAACATATCGGTTTTCCATGAAACGACTTTGTGAGCACATAGAATATCAAGATATACACATTAAAAAATTCCATTTTTTGGTATTTTTTGAAAAAATCACCTAGCAGAAGCATATGCACCCGAGATCAAATCACCAGTCAATGTTCAGTCACCATTTTGTTATAAATCAACAAGTCATATATTCTTCCTGTACCTGGAATCACAGTAGTTTTCTTGTCCTACATGAACAGCTCCTTAGAGTTAGCTTCATTTTTATTAAGAACTATCAATAATATGCTTTGTTTGCCTGATCGTGGTAAGAATATGAATCAATTAGGGATATTATAATTGAGCCAAAACGGAGCTCACTCATGACCTGTGCGTTCTCAGCCATCAGAACATGGTGCCGAAATGTTTTTGGCCATTGGATCTTCTCATTTTCCACAATGGGCCAAATATCCTAGAGAATGCTACACTGGAGGTCAAATCAGCCCACTTAGGTGAATTGGGACCAAACCCACGCTAAATCCTATCTGTACCGGAGCAAAAGTCAATCCAGTTCAGTCCTCTCGGGTGGAGAGGTGAATCGTTCATGTGCCTCCCCCATCCCTGGCCTCCACCACTGCCACCACTGCTGAACAGGATCTCGAGTGGACGGTGAAGTACTGTTACAGCGCTACCAGAACCGGCGACATCCACATGCGCTATGTTATCCAAGGCGAGGTGGACACACTCCCTTTACGTCCGGCTACCTGGGCGACCTAGGGAGAACCCCAGGTCGCGCTGCCATGCCCTCTTGCTCGCTTCCTCTTCCGTGATGGCCGCATGTCGCTCCTACACATGTTAGCGCATCGACCTCTTGCAATCCTAGGTTGTCGAGTTGATTTCTTAATTTTCAGTAAACCACCGGTCGAGGTGACAGAGGTGCTCGCATGTCAGATCGACTGCAGGTGCCTCTTGAACTGTGTTGGTGAGTTCCCGTGCAACATCTTCCTATACCTTGCTTGAACAAAACAATATATTCCTTTACCCCTTATCTGCCCCGGCCCTGGTTTGATGTATCCGAAAGTATATATTTGTGAAGGTTAACCATATTTGCATTTTTTTGTCGATTAGGCTCCATGGTGTTTGTGAATCACCTAGAACGCGCGCACCAGTCCTATTTACAAGACAATGAAGAACTTGAGCAGAGATTCGGGTACTAATTTTTACCTCTCTTTTTTGCAAATCAAAAGCATCAAAAGCACATGTATATGTATAATTGATTACTTCTGTCTTTGTTTGCTCCTTTCAAATTATCAATACTTTCTATTCCAGAAATTAGCTGATCTCTATTTGAGAAACTATATTCAGGGATCGCTTGGAGACTGGCTTACTATTCCATCACTTGAAGACAAATATATAATATGGATAATTCCAATACTAATCCAACATGCAACACCATCTCTAAGTATTTTTCTTGACATTAAAAGAGATCTTCATTCTTTATCATCTGGTTACAATCGTTTTGTACAGAGGGTCTGACATAGTCAGGAACATAATGTTTCCATATACCTCCAGTACCCTCTATCCTAGCTTGTTTTGCCAGATCATGGGAAACGCTATTACATTCTCTTTTAACTAAGGAAATGGAAAAGAAAAAGTTTTCTCTTCTCCGCCATTCAATCTCTCTGTAAATGTAGCACAAGTTTGATAAATCCTGTTTGCCGTCGACCACTGCCTTGACCACACTTGCGCAATCAGTCTCCACGACCGCAGGTTGGAGGTTTAGCTCACTGCAGATTTGCAAACCTCTAAGAAATGCAAGAGTTTTAGCTTCCTCAGCATCAGAACAGTTTGGGAGCAAGGCATTCATCGCACAAATGGCTGATCCTTCCAAATCCCTTACAACTCCACCCATCGTGGCTTTACCAGAATGATGGAAAAAGGAAGCATCGGTATTCAGTTTAAGAGTACCTTGAGTTGGGGCCTTACAGCTTTCCTTTGGGACATAAGTACCGTAAGCTTGAGTAAACTTTGTTGTGTCTGTCACTAAATTTTTCCCTTTACCTGCATCAGAAGTAAGACCAGAGCAGTTCCTCATCAGTTCGGACTTTTGGTTGCGTTGGCTAGTGCATGAAGCTTGACATGGCATCAGAGCCTAAGGTCTCGAGTTCGAGTCCTGGCTTTCGCAATTTATCCTAAAATTGTTGTTGACCCCTCTATGTCCACGTATAGGCCTCTTGAGTTATACGTGAGTTTCGCGCGTCGTCGCTCTCTTCCGGTTTCACGTGCTGACTTCTCTCTGTCACACGTGAGAGGGGGTGTTGAAGTGTATAAGTGGATTGCACTAGCCCTTTCCATCAGTTCGGACTTTTGGTTGCGTTGGCTAGTGCATGAAGCTTGACAGCCTCAGTGGAGCTCAGTCCATCTTCATGAACAATGTTATTACGAAGATGCCAAGCACGCCACAAAAGTAAAATGATCAAAGGGTGGTTTTTGTCAGGGGATTTTGACAGCAGCATTAGCAACCAGTCAGGGCCAGTATATCTGAACATATCTTCCTTTGGCAGGTTCCAAACCTCTCTCATCTTGTGTCTTAGGGCTTTTGCTTTTGTACATGATACGGTGGAGTGGAAGCTGCTCTCCAAGTATTGTTCATTAGCTTCAGGAATTTTGCCATCAATGAAACCTCTGCTACTAAGAATCGATATGGAAGGTTAGGCAATTAAGTTTTTAACATATACCCGCTAACTTTTGGACCTATATAATTATAATTTACAACGGTCGAGTAAAAAATAGCACATGTGTAGGTTCGATAAGGGTGTTTTGTTCTCAGCTAAGATCTGTCAAGAAATTCAACTCTTGGACGCTTTTCTTAGGGTTTTCTGCTGGTACCACAAAGCTTTCATCCACACCAATGTTCATGGAGATGGCACTAGAGAAGTGGAGCTATATTTCCTTTAATTTTATCCTACTTCGACCACATTGTGCGCCCAGGAACACGAGCAACCGAAAAGTGCCCAAAAGGTAATACAACAAATTAGCTAATTATTGCACTGATGGGAAGGGATGGAACTGGCTCCCGGCCTCCCTGGCGGAGGCACGGTCGACATCCCTCGTGAGCCAACCGGAGGTAAGTTCTGGGCGTTCTCCTCGCCGGAGAATGACGATGAGACTGCGCCGCACGCGACTGGGTCTTCCACGGTGGCAGATGGATCTCGCTGGTGTCGCTCACCGTCACCAGAGACCACATCTATGAGGAAGAACTCGAGATGGATCAAGAAGATGGAGAAAAGGATCAATCAGCGTAAGGCGGCCATGGAACTGGCTACATCGCCGGAGTCAATCTACTCTCTTGCAACTTCACGTCCTTCTTCAGTCAAGGTGAGTTTAAATTTTCTAGTGATTGCGCCTTCTACTTTTTATCTAGAAAATTTCGATGCTGTGGAATGGATCACGGTTCAGCGCAGAGCTAATCGATCCAGATTCCGTCGGGCAGCTGCTCCGGCTAGGGCAGCAGCGCTATGCAGAGATCGCCGGCGAGCCATCACGGTTTTCTCGGATCGATCGGCATAGAGCCGTTCGAGGTCCCGATCAGGAGTGTTTCAAAAAATCTAGCCTGATGGGCATAAGGCCCTTGGCCATGTTACACTGTCGACCCAGGCAACTGGCCAAACGGGCTCAGTGGATGTCGTTCGAGCTGGTGGTCGCATCGGTCCGCGTCTTATGCGCGTTCACCTAGGGTTACCCATTGCTTTGTGTCGTCAGAGGATTGTTATCCCGTCGCCGTCATCCCCAACCGAGGGCGATCCAGATCGCCGTTCGGCAATGGCAGGTCGAGATAGTTATCCGGTTCAGCGTGGTGCTGATGACGGGAATCAGCAGCATCCTTCTCGTCAAATTCTGCCAACAAGAATTGGTAATGGTGGTTTTGGGGCAGCCAATGTCCGTGGAGGTGTTGGAGGCTTTGATGCTAGGGGATCACAAGGAGCCCCTCCTCATATGCTTCGCAATGATGTTGCTAATCGCTTTGATGGTAACAATGCTAGACATGGTGATGCCTTCGGCCATGCTGGTGTTGGGGGTTTTGTGTCGCGCGGAACACAAGGGCTTTCTCCTCATATGCTTCGCAATGAATCTGCTCCGTGTTTTGAAGGTAACAATGGTCGTCAGGGTGAGTCTAGTAGCCTTGGTGGTGATGGGAGTTATGATGCCCGTAGTACAGGCCCCTCACAACAAGTCCGTACTGAAGCCAACTCCAGGTTTGAGTTCGGTTCCAGCTCAAACCAAGTTTCAGGTTCTTACAATTCTAGGCAAGGTGTTGAAAGGAATGGTTTTGATAGTCAAGGTTTCAATGGAGAGTTTGGTGATTTTGATCAAGGTTTTTATGAGGGAAATCAAGGACCAAATCAGAGATATAACAACAACAACAACCGTGGCAACTACCAATACCGACGACCGTATCGGCAGCAAAATTACAATCTCAGGAATTATGGCGGGAATCGTAACAACTATCGTCGTCCAACAGGAGGGGCCATTGTTCGCCCCACATCTGATCAGCCGACTAACACAAGGTCTGTTGCTGCAACCCCACCAGGAGGGGTAGCGGGTGCATCGCAGCCTTATCCTCAACAAAATCCAGATCTTGTTGCTCCGTTGAATGCGATAGAGGGGGTATCAACTGCAGGGAAAGGGTCTAAAAAAGACAAGATTCTTTGTTTTAGGTGTGAAGACACAGGCCATTTTGCTGGTGACTGTACTGTGGTACTGTGTATTATCTGTGCGAAAGCCACACACGAGGCTAAGGACAGTCCGCTCCTAACATTGCCCAAACCAACAGTGGTTACTTATGGGTTTTATCGCACTGAATTGATGTTCCATGAGGTCCCAGTTTCGCCAGAAATTCGTTTCAAACATGACAGTGGTAAAGTAGGAAGAATTTCAGTAGTGGGTGGTTTGCTTTCGACAAAAGAAATCATCAAGGAACTATAGTAGATTATCCCTAGGGATCATCAATGGGATCTTAGACCTGCTGGTCAGGGAGTTTTCAAGGTGGTATTCCCTACCAAAGCAGATCTTGCTCGAGTTAATAAGATGCCCGATATTCCAATTGAGAATACTCCTTTTTTTCTACATTTTGAGGAGTGGTCGTCCTCCAAATTGGATAGGTACCATCTAGAGGAGGCGCGGGTAAGGGTTTCTGGCTGTCCATATAAGCTACGCTGCGACTATTTAGCGTTGTTTGCAATGGGTACTCTGATTGGGAAAACACAGGAGGTTGATATGGCCTATACTAGAGGGCACGGTGTCGTAAGAATGCGTGTCCATGTTACATCGGTCAAATATATTCCTGAAGGGACAGATCATATGTATGATGGAGAGGGATATGGCATCACCTTTCAAGTTGAGGGGGCCGATGATTTTGCTAATGATGTTGTCATGGGAGGAACAGAGAGAGACACAGATGGAGGAGATAAGTCTAAAGAGAATGCAGCAAATAGAGATCAAGAACCGAAGGAATCTGAACCAAAGACTAATAATTCAGCTTCTGAAACCTTCTCAACGTCTCATGATGGTAAATAGGGTCCAGCACGTGAAGTATCAATTAGCTTTGGTTCTTTTGACAAACCTTTCCTCAGCCTTTCTGCCGTGAAAACTAAGACTGCTCACTGTTCTATGCTGTGGGGTGACCGTGTAGAAGATGAGGATGACTCCCTGCCCTCTCCGATCTCTCGTTCTGCACCTGCATGCCCTCAACTGAGCGGAAAACTTACTATATCTGTTCAGCTGCAGTGTAACACGGGACCAGATGTCCTCTCACCAAGTTTGCCTGCGCCTACAATAGGTGCGCCCTTGACGGAAACAATGCAGATCAGTCAGAATGTTACGGAAAAAAGGAGCTCGCTACCAAACTGTAACACTGCAGCTACAGTGGAAGTCATTTTCACAAAGGATGTGCTGCATGAGGCCGCGCCTTCCTTGCCTTCGCAGTCGAGGCCACTTACACAAGAGGACAATATGATGGTTCCCTCGACGATCGACTGCACTGTAGCTACTGATGGGTTTCATTGCGACATGGACGAGGGGCAGGAGGCCATGTTGTCCATGCAGTCGCCATCGAGCACTTCTTGTAAGGGGAACGAGCTGGTTATCGACTCACCTACAACTCCAGGAGGGAGTATTACGTCGACGCGCTGGGACTGGTGTTTTCCTTGGAGGCCGCTACACCCAGGAGGAGGTGGTGGCTTTCGGTGGCATTCCGGCAGCGAGTGCGGATGTCCGATCAAGTGATCGAATTCGTGCTCAGCCGAACGCCGACGCGTCCCAGCTACATCGAGCTCAGCAGCACGCAATGGCACGCGACCGTCCTTCTTGCTCAGGTACAAAATTTGTTACTAAACTTTCTTTGTCAAAGTTTTCAAATGATGAGGTTGTTGCTAGGGCTTCCAAATTAGGTGTGTCGTTGGGTCAGTCACCATCACAAATTTCTCAATCTGTTGAGTTATTAAATAAACTTGACTTGGAGCGTACACTTATAACTCTAAAGAAAAATGAAGAGAAAACAAAATCAATTGAAGGATACTACTCATAGTTTAATTCTGCATAATGCTTCTTGCCTAGCGGAGGATCTCCAGGAGGAAGAGCAAATAGGCTCCAAAGATCAACAGGATCTTCTATTCCGTGATTTAACAGTAAAGAAATCTAAGAGTAAGAAATCTAAGGATTTGCTTGCGGTTCGTCGAAGTGCGAGAATTAATAAATCAGTAAAAGTTGTTTCAAGATGAAAGGTTGCTTCTGGAATAGTGATGGTTTTGGGGACACTGCGATACATTTTTTTTTGTCAATGAATCAATTAGAGAGCACAAGCTACATTTTTTTTGCAATCATGGAAACTGGTAGATCAAAATTTTCAAGCCAATTTCTCAAGCATATTTTTGGAGGTTTAGACTTTGCTTGGTATTGTTTACCACCGGATGGGAGATCCGGGGGCATGCTCATTGGTATTAACTTGGCTTCCTTTAATGTTAAAAATGTGGTATCCGGAGATAGATGTGTTAAATTACACATGGTATCCAAGATAGATGGCTTTGAGTGGTTCTTAGTACAAGTTTATGGGGAA
Organism: Avena insularis; assembly: GCA_023614405.1. Classification (NCBI taxonomy): domain Eukaryota; kingdom Viridiplantae; phylum Streptophyta; class Magnoliopsida; order Poales; family Poaceae; genus Avena; species Avena insularis. The sequence goes on along the minus strand of CM042687.1, from coordinate 234,012,878 downwards.
GCTCAAGATGCCAAAATGCATGAGTTTTTGGCAGAGTTGGTCCGCATATGTGAGTCTGAAACGCTTCCTATGCTAGTTGGAGGAGATTTCAATATCATCCGTTGTCAGGATGAGAAAAATAATGATAATTTCAATGCAAGATGACCCTTTATATTTAATGCAATAATTGAGAGTCTAAACCTTAGAAAAATAGCTCTATCAGGTAGACAATTCACATGGGCAAATCATAGAGAAAATCCTACTTACGAAAAGCTAGACAGAATTCTAGCAACAGTTGAATGGGAACAGAAATACCCTCTTGTCAGTGTTCGTGCTTTAACAAGATCAGGTTCGAACAAGCTCACCTGGGAAACAAAGCGCGTTTCTCTTTTGAGCTATCATGGTTGCGCCAAGAAGGCTTCTATGAGATGGTTGCTCATGAGTGGGCTTCTATTTCATATGGTAACACACCAATAGAGTTATGGCAAAACAAGTTGCGCCATCTTCGTAATTTTCTGAGGGGTTGGGCAAAATATCTTAGCAGCGTCTACAAGAAGGAAAAAGAGCGTCTCTCCGATCTAATAGATCTTCTAGATCAAAAAGCCGAAACTAGTCCTTTAACGCGTTCTGAAAGAGATATGATGAATAAGGCTAATGATGATTTATCAAAGCTTAGACGCAACGAAGAGTCCAAGTGGGCTCAACGGGCAAAAGTTAAGAACATCCAGGAAGGGGGAAATAACACAAAATACTTTCATCTCATTGCTAATGGTAAACACAGGAGGAAGAAGATCTTCCAACTAGAACAAGATGAAGGTACTATCATAGGACAAGGCAAATTAAAAGTGTATATCTCAGAATATTATAAGAACTTATTTGGAGAACAGGTTCAGAATTACTTTTCAATGATCGAATCTGAAACAAATGATATACCTCAAATTTCAACGAAGGAGAACGCGATTCTCACATCCGAATTCACAGAGAAGGAGTTATGTGAGCAATTATGCAAATGGAAAGAAATAAAGCACCGGAGCCAGACGGTTTCCCATCCGAGTACTACCAAAATTTTTGGAGCATCATAAAATGTGATTTGATGGCTATGTTTGAAAATTTTCACCAAGGGGAACTTCCATTGTTTCAGCTAAACTTTGGGACAATCATTTTACTACCAAAAAAAGAAAATGCTATTAAGATTCAGCAGTACCGCCCCATATGTCTATTGAATGTGAGTTTCAGTTTTTTTACTAAAGTGGGCACCAACCATATTACGTCCATTGTCCACAAAGTGATTCGACCAACTCAAACTGCATTTATGCCAGGGCGACATATTCTAGAAGGGGTTGTTGTTCTACATGAGACCATTCATGAACTTCATAGAAAGAAGATGGATGGTGTTATTCTTAAGATAGATTTTGAAAAAGCTTATGATAAGGTTAAATGGTCTTTTCTACAACAGGCGTTACGAATGAAAGGTTTTGATCCGGTCTGGTGTCAATGGATAAACGATTTTGTGAGAAGAGGCAGTGTGGGTATTCGCGTTAATGATGATATTGGGTACTATTTTCAAACTAAGAAAGGTTTAAGACAAGGAGATCCGCTATCTCCTATTATTTTTAACATCATCACTGATATTTTGGCCATTTTAATTGCTAGAGCAAAGGAAGATGGCTAAGTAGAGGGACTCATACCCCATCTAGTTGAGGGAGGAGTATCTATTCTATAATACGCCGATGATACAATAATTTTCATGGAACATGACTTGCAGAAAGCTCTAAACATGAAATTAATATTATGTATTCTTGAACGATTGTCGGGTCTCAAAATCAACTTTCATAAAAGTGAGATCTTTTGTTTCGGGAAAGCAAAAGAAATGGAAGATGATTATAAGGAATTGTTTGGTTGTGAGGCTGGATCTTTCCCATTTTGTTATTTGGGAATTCCAATTCACTTCAGAAAGTTAAGAAATGGTGAATGGAAACCTGTTGAAGATTGTTTTGAAAAGAAATTGGCATATTGGCTAGGGAAATTATTATCATACGGAGATCGTTTGGTACTAATTAACTTAGTTCTAACAAGTTTGCCAATGTTTATGCTATCCTTCATGGAGATCCCAAAAGGGGTCCGCAAAAGATTGGACTTTTTTAGATCTCGTTTCTTTTGGCAAAGTGATGAACATAAAAAGAAATATCGGCTAACCAAGTGGAATATCATATGCAGACCAAAGGACCAAGGTGGTCTGGGAGTCGAGGTATTGGATATTAAGAACAAATGTTTACTCGACAAGTGGCTGTTTAAACTTTTGAATGAAGAGGGTGTACGGCAAGAGCTATTACAAAATAAATATATTCATTCTAAGACACTATCACAAGTGTAAGCAAAACCTGCAGATTCGGCCTTTTGGAAAGGCTTAATGCGTGTAAAAGAGGATTTCTTTGCTAGAGGATCTTTCATTGTAAAAAATGGTCAGAATACTAGTGTTGGGATATGCTATATGGGTATCCTCATAGCATGTCTCCTATCCGGATAACCCGGGTAGCCCATAGTTGGTAGTATGGCCCATGGCCTGCTGGGCGGCCCAGTTAGATGGATCCAGAAGGGAGGCCCATGCCGAATAAAGGAAGGCTACGGTTGGAGTCACCGACGTACCCGGAGCCTTGGAGTAAAAGACACACAAGACTAGTAATAGATAGTGTAGGACTCTGTAACCTGTCCGGCTAGGACTTTTCCCTGTAACCCTAGGACCTGGCGACTATATAAGTCAGGCCTATGGGAGCCTTTAGGGTACGATAACTTAGACTTTCTAGTCACCTCGCACAGCGAACCAATCCTTGTAACTCGGCGTATTGCCCTTATAGTGATTTATAGCAGGAGTAGATTCCGCCACCGTCGTGGGATCTGAACCTGGGTAAGCTGTGTTACCTCGTACCCGTCAACCGACCGCCTTCCTCCACATCTCTAAACACGCATTGTGAGGACCCCTCCATGGCGTACTCGTCGGCAATACCATGAAAGTTGGCGCCCACCATGCGGCAAGAGGCGCTTCAGGCTCTTCAGCGGGCGAGGACCAAGATCTTCGCGGGAATCGGCGATACCGTGGCCATCGGTCGCGTTTTCTTCTCCGGCAACGTTCCGATCGTCCCCCCCCCCGACGAGTTCTGGATCTCGGCTAAGATGAACCCTACACGGTGTTCGATCGTTCCTATCGGAGACATCCACCTCTTCATTGGCGAAACCGACTCGGGCACTAGTTCCCTGGGAGTCGGAGGAGCATCAAGGCCCGCACGGACCGCCTACGGGCAGGATACGTTCGCGGAAGGATCGATGTCGGATCTCTCTTCGGAGTTTGCCGGCAAAGATTGGAAAAATTGAAGACCCGCACGGACCGCCTACGGTCAGGATACGTTCGCGGAAGGATCGATGTCGGATCTCTCTTCGGAGTTTGCCGGCAAAGATTGGAAAAATTCAAGGCCCACCCAAACCGCCCCTGTGCAGGATATAAAGGTGGAAGATCAATGCAAGTCCGCCGGTTTCGCCCGTGCGTCTAGACAGCAGAGATCCAAGTTCGTCGGTGTGGTTACCATCTTCGATCTGGCGCGTTGCGTTCAGAGAGAGGGCGAAATCCCCCATGATTACCTGGCTAGGTGGCTCCGTATACGAGCCGATCTAGCCCACTACCCCAATGATGATGCTATGTATCACTTTGTGGAAGGACTGGACCACGACACGCTTCTCTGGCATTCTCTAAGACGGCAGCAGGCGCCAGGACGCCTTACCTTCGAAGGCATGGTGAACACCGTCAACAACTACGCGGAGGCTGAAGCGGCAGCTCAGACAGCGCTTGCGCTCATTGACGGAGCCCCTCTGATTCAGCCACCGCCACCACCACCTCCGGCCGCCATTGTCGCAGCCGCACCGCCACCTCCAGTCATCGTCGCTGCTGTTGCACCTCCACCGCCCGTCATCGAAGAAGTCCTGGCACCCTCCGACTGTGTGATTGACGCGCTCTATGCCGACTTCAGTGCAGATTCGGAGGACATATATTTCAGTCCAGAGGAACTAGACTCCACCATGCAGGAGATGGAGGAGGAGTACACGTGCGACGAGCAAGCCAACAATGTCGTCACATCTCGAGAGGTGTTTGTCACCATTAGGACGGCGATGGATGAAGATCAACCCGGACGAGCTCCGCCTACAGCGCTGGAAAAGGGGAAGGGGCCACTTATTGCTGTTGATGATGATCGCGCAAAGGTCATGCCTCCTCCGCCTAACCCAGTGCAGCAACCGCAGGAACTCGGCACCGGCCCGAGCAACATCAACACCGCAAACTTGCCGCCTTTGGCATTTACGTCTGCTGCTGCCCAAGTTACTCCAGCTGATACAGTGATGTACGACAATCTCCTCGTTGAGCCACTGACCGTAGCTCATATCCAGAACGTGACTCAGCTCGACAAGAAATGCCAGCAGCTGCTGGAGGAGGCGCAGGCCATCGCGGAGCAAGGCGCTAAGCTGGATCGAGATCTAGTCAATGCGCAGAAGTCCATAGAGAAAGCTAGAGCAATGGAGGTCGAGTACAAGACTCTGCTGCAGCAGCAGCAGAAGGCCAAGAAAGCTCCGGCTCGCGTCATCAACGATCCTGGTGTACAGCGAAACCTAGGATGGGCTCCCTCGAAGCTGGCACAGGCCAAGCCATACATTGACAGTGAAGGCAAACAGGTGATGCCCACCCTACTCCTTAACCTCGCCGTCGCCAAGACCCTTCTGGAGCAGGATAGATCGCCCGAGGCAGTGGAACAGGTCTATGACCTAGTGGCCAAGGCGGTGAAGCAGCAGGAAAAGGCCACCTCTCAGAGGCTTGAGTCCAACCCAACGCTTTGCCAATCTAGCCAGTATAAGCCGCCAAGGGACAGATCTCCTCTTGATGTCGGGTCCCAGACGGGTTCATCAGAGCGAAGACGGAGGGATGCGCGCAACAGGAAGGATGCTATCCCCATATCCTCCAACCACGGAGAAAAGGCCTGACCTCGTCGCCCATCGCCACCGCCCCGATCCCCCCGACATCACGAAGATCCCAAGCCTCACCATCTTACGGATATGACCCCGCCAAGGTAGTGCGGCATCGTCATCCACGACAACACAGAGCAGACCCGTCATGACGGAGAGCGCAACCAAGGACACAAGAGCAGGTCACGCCATGACCCTCCGCGTCCGACAAGCAACCATGACAGGCGTGAGGCGTCGCAGGAGGGTAACAGCAAGAAGGCTAACCCACCGCCACCTCCGCCTCCGTCACCACCTAGCAGTCACCATGGCGGAGGAGGCCCGCGTCGTTCACGCATCCCATCCCCTATTGACAAGAAGAAGAACCCGGAGCCATACGATGCACGTTCGCGGATCGATAAGATCCACGAGGCCCGGGAAGGACCATACCTAGGACCACGTTGCTTTGGACCTGCAATATGGTCCGCAACTTACCCCAAAGGTTTCCGGATTGACAAGACCATCAAGCCCTATGACGGCACCGCCAAGCCAGCCACATGGTTGCAGGACTACGACAACGCAGTGGAGATTGCCGGAGGCAACCCCAACGTCGCCGTCAAGTACCTCCCGTTAATGTTGGCGGGCACGGCCCATCAATGGATCGACGACTTGCCGGAGAAATCCATCTGCAATTGGTTGGACATGCAAGAAGCGTTCACCAAGAACTTTGAGGGTACATACAAGCGTCCCTGCATCGTTGGCGATCTACAGCGCTGCGTGCAAGAGAAATACGAGACATCTCGCGCCTACCTCTCTCGCTGGCTAGACATGAAGAATTCCTGCGCAGGAGTGCATGCTCAGACCGCCATGGCCACCTTCATCGATGGGTTGGAAAGGGGCACGTTGCTCCGACATAAGCTGAAGCGCTTGCAGGACAATCACCAGCTTGACTTGAACCAGATGATTCAGTTGTCTAGTAAGTTCGCAGCTGCCGACGATGGTGCTCGCGGCTCCTTGCCGGCAACGGCCGTTCCAACTCAAGCTCGGAGGAACAGTAGTACAAAGTGGAAAACCGCTCTAGAAGAAAAGCAATATACTGACATGGTCGCTATGACTTTTGCAGGACGAGGTGATGGCGGACAGCGTGGCCGAGGACGGGGAGCTGGTCGTGGGCAGCAACGAGGAAGTGAAACTAACTCGGCACCGCTCCGCGTTCCCCAAACCTACGAGGAGTACCGCGATATGACGTGCCTCATACACCTCGATGTCAACGGCAAGGCCACCCATACCAATCGACACTGCAAGTTCGTCAATGACCTCAAGGAAGACCCGGAGTCGGGCTACAAGCGAAGTCAGAAGAATAGACCGCGAGGCAAGGGCAAGGGGAAGATGAAGGAGGAGGAGTCCAAGGATTCAAGTGACATGGACAAGGATGTTGACCCCAAGCACGCCGCCAAGGGCGATGACAAGGGCAAGAACCCCTTCGTGAAGAAGGCGCCAGTCTACCACACTTTCCTTGGCACCCCCACCGTCCGACAACAGAAGACCTCTATGAGGATCCTGATGGCTACTCTATCTCCAGTTCCCCAATACCTGCGCTGGTCGGAGGTTCCAATTACTTGGGACAGGACGGACCACCCAGACCTTATTCCTATGGAGAACCAATACGCCATGGTCATCAACCCCTTGATTGACGGCGTGGAGTTCACCAAGTGTATGGTGGATAGTGGAAACAGCATCAACATCATGTACCTAGATACACTACAGAAGATGAACTTGACGGAGGCAAACCTAAGGCGGACCAACACCATCTTCCATGGCATAGTTCCTGTTCGGGAGGCTCGGTCCCTTGGATGCATTACACTTCAGGTTGCCTTTGGCGATGTTAATAATTACCGCCAAGAGCGCATGACCTTTGATGTGGTCCCCTTCAAGAGCGTGTACCACGTCATATTCGGTCGCGACATATTCCACATGTTGATGGCCAAGCCATGCTTCGTCTACAACAAACTCAAGATACCCGGACCAAACGGTGTCATCACCGTATCCAGAAGCTTTACCAAGGCAAGGGACTGCGAGATTAACGAAGCAGCCTACGCAGAAGCTGTACTCTACAGCGAAGAATTCAAAGAGATCCAGAGCAAGTTCGATGACTCAGAGATGCCCGCGTCGAAGAAACAGATCTCTGACTCCGCTCCTGCATTCAAGGCCGCCATCGAGACCAAGCCGGTGGAACTTGTGGTAGGCGATGCCTCCAAGGTCACCGCCATTGGGACGAACCTGGATCCCAAATAGGAAAGCGCGCTCATCGAGTTCCTCCATGAGAATAGGGACATCTTTGCCTGGCAACCTGCCGACATGAAAGGTGTTCCTAGGGAACTTGCCGAGCACAGCTTAAACATTGATCCAAAATGCAAACCAGTGAAACAACCTCTACGACACTTCGGAGATGAGGAGAGACGCGCCATTGGCAAAGAGATAGCTAGGTTACTTAAGGCTAGATTTATCCTAGAAGTCCTTCCCACCCGATGGGTGGCCAATCCTGTACTTGTCCCCAAAAAAGAACCAAAGAATTAAGAATGTGCGTTGATTACACCGGCTTGAACAAAGCATGTCCCAAAGATCCGTTTGCTTTGCCTCGCATTGACCAAGTCATTGACTCGACGGCTGGCTCGGAACTTTTGTGTTTTCTCGATGCATACTCAGGATACCACCAGATCAATATGAGGAAGTCGGACCAATTGGCCACTTCGTTCACTACCCCATACGACACGTTTTGCTATGTTACGATGCCCTTTGGGCTGAAAAACGCAGGTGCTACGTACCAGCGGACAATGCAATGTTTCCTTCATGACCAAATTGGTCGGAACGTTCACGTCTATGTGGACGATATCGCGGTGATGTCTAAAAAGTCAAATGACTTAATCTCCGACTTAAAAGAAACCTTTGATAATCTCCGGAAATACAACATGATGCTTAACCCTAAGAAGTGCGTCTTCGGGGTTCCAGCCGACAAATTGTTGGGTTTCATCGTTTCCCAGCGCGGAATCGAGGTCAACCCGGAGAAAATCAAGGCCATCTTAAACATAAACCGTCTGACATGCCTAAAAGACATTCAACGACTAACAAGTTGTGTTGCAGCAGTTAGTCGGTTCGTCAGCCGACTTGGAGAGAAGGCTCTGCCGATGTACAAGTTGCTGAAGAAGGCGGACAAATTAACGTGGATGAACGAAGCAGATGCAGCATTGAAGCAACTCAAGGAGATTCTTTCCTCAGCGCCCATCCTTGCAGCACCCGAGCCTAGAGAGCCCCTGTTAATCTACATGGAGGCAACCAACCGTGTAATCAGCATCGTCGTCGTGGTAGAGCGGAAGGAACCAGGCTATGAGCACGGAGTTCAACGACCAGTTTACTATGTGAGCGAGGTCTTGACGGAGTCCAAGCAGCGTTACCCACACTACCAGAAGATAGCTTATGGAGTATTCCTTGCTTCTCGGAAGCTAAGGCATTACTTTCAGGGGCATCCAATCACAGTGGTGAGTAAGATTCCATTGTCCGACATAATCAACAACAGCGACGCTACGGGAAGGGTCGCGAAGTGGGGTATTGAACTTGCCGCCTTTGGGATCACCTACAAGAAATGCAACGCTGACATGGTTATACCCTACGGGTACGTGACTTCAGCATACCTGGTCCAGCCCAAGGAAGGCCCACAGTAGATATGCGCTGGCCCATGAAGATTTTCGGGTGGCCAAGGCCCATGACGCCTTCGGATCCTTGGAGAGCAAGACTAGCATAGATAGGAAATTCAAAGGGGTAAAACCCTAGAACCTGTAACCGACTAGGACTATGCCCGGGACCTGCCTAAGTCTATATAAAGGCCAGGAGGGCACGTCCTAGATCTCTCGACTCATACTTTCGCACACGCACCTCCACGCCAGATCGAATCTGCGCACCTTGTAATCTTCGGTTCCGCCGTAATCAAGAGCAGACAAGCAGGAGTAGGGTTTTCCCTCCGGGGGCCTGAACCTAGGTAAATCTCGTGTCCCCTGGTTGCTTGTCTGTTAACCGTTCCACGATCTCCAGCATCCCCATCTTCTCCAAAACCCAAGTCCATAACAATGGGCATTGACGAGATCAAACCTCGTCAATTGGCGCCGTCTGTGGGAATCGGGGCTGCTGATTGTGCGATCGTGATGGTCCCAACCCGATCGATCTACAACTCCGCGGTGACGGAGAATCACCTCCTCTTCGGCACTTTCGACTTCACCGCCCACTCGCCGGCCACCATGAAGGATTTCGAGCCCGTAGGCGACGGACTCGAAATTTTGTTCGGGAGCTTCTGCTTTCAGGTGGGACAAACTGGCACACTCCGCCTTCCTGAGCGGGTGCCCGTGCCATCGATCAGGCCTGCCTCGTGGGCTCCACACCCCGTGCTACGCACATCACCATCGACAGATGAGTTCTACAACAACAACAGCTGCAACTCCGATCTGTGCGATCCGCCTTCGGATGAAGGGACCTACGGTTCCGGATCTCAAAGCTGCGACAGCAGCGAACCGATCTACGAGCGCTACCAATGCGCCGCAGTCATCCAGGAGCAACAAACGCCTAACCCGCCGTCCAACACGAACACGAACCCGCAAGATAGAAACAGCGGAAACGGCGGGAACAGAAGAAGCCAATCCCCCCCACCCGAAGGGGAAAACAACGGCCACGTCATCCAACTTAGCAAAGAAGGATGGGTCCAGGCACGCCGTGCCGTTGCAGGCGACATAGTCCTACCTGTGGACTCACCACGTGACCTGCTGATGGCGTACCACTACCTCCTCATCGAGGAGCACAAGAAGCAAGTCAAGATGCAGGAGACGCTCGACAAACGCAAGCAAGCAGCCTCCGAGTCCAGCGCGCGACGAGCTGCTCTCTCCGCCATGACACCCGGCTCCAGCACGAACGTAAACCAGGGAAACAAGCACCGCTCGCGGGTGGAGAACATGGATCCCAAGGAACTCCGTGACGTGACCCGAACTCTCCACACGTCGTTCATGGATATGGATGCCGACGGCAACATCATCCCGAAGACACCGCAAGCTGCGATCATGGCAGCCACTGCGTATCTCGCGGCCCACCAACCTCCAGAAGGGGAACCAAAAAGAGCCATGCATAAGTCCGCACTCACCGGACTCGGACTCGTCGGAGCTGCGCTCCACGAAGACGCTCCTGCGGAGCCGAAGAAGAAAGCTCCGATCAGGCGCGACCGGAGCCCCACCCCTTCATCCGAAGGGGAGGAGGAGCACGACCTTCCTCGAAGGAAGAAGAGCTCGCATCGCCATAAACGCGACTACGACGCTAGAGACGCGCTTACACAACGCAAAATCGACAAAGCACGAGCCAAACGCGCATGCTCGTCCGAGTCCAAGATGGATGAAGATGAAGGAGAACTCTGTGGAGCTTGATGCTTCAGCAGATCTGTTCGGCGAACACAGATGCCACGCAATTTCAAGCTTCCTTCGGATACTCCGAAGTTCAACGGCACGCAAGATCCAAAATCTTGGCTCAGCGATCATCTGTCATCCGTCAAGCTGCATGGCGGTAACAAAGAAACCGCCATGCAATGCCTCCAGTTGCAGCTGACAGGCGCGGCGCGGGTCTGGCTCAGCAGCCTATCATCAGGATCCATCCGAAGTTGGGAGGAGTTAGCTTACAGCTTCATCCGAAATTTCAAGGGCACCAGCAAGAGGCCCGCCTCAATCGAAGAGTTGCGAGCCTGCACTCAGAGAACGGGGCAATCTATTCGCTCGTACATATTACGCTGGTCTACCACAAAGAACTCCGCAGCACATATCTCCGAAGAGAGGGCCATCGACGCCTTCAGAGACGGCGTCAAACGCCAAGATTTCAAGGAGGAACTTGGGCGTGTCAAGCCCAAGACACTCGACCACCTCATGGAAATTGCTAACAGTTGGGCAGACGGCGAAGATTGCATCCAGCGAGCGCAATCAGATGAAGAGGACGACTACGGCCGAAGGAGAGAACGCCGCAGCATGAGGAGATCGCGTGTCTACGAAGACCGCGACGGACCCGACATGGTCGCGGCTGGCTACACCGACCGCCGCAACGACAACAACGCAACAGCGGAGGATACCGCGGAGGAAATTTCCGTGACAACGGATGACCAGCACAGTCGTGGCAATGCCGCGACCGCGACAACGGACCCTCAGCATTCAACAAACTTTCGGGTCCATGCACCATCCACTTCTACATCGACAAACAAGATGGCAAAAAGAAAGCCAGCCACATGCTCAAGGACTGCAGCGAGTTCCAGAAACTCAGCGAAAGCATGGTGCAGATGAGGCAACAAGCCCCAACCCCTGCGTTCGGAAACGCACCCGCGCCAGGAGAAATAGCACACGGAGCACCTCCACCGCCACCTATTGGAGGCCCAAACCAACCAGTCGCACCAGCGCATAACAACGCCGGGGTCGGGTACCCCCCACCAAAGGGAGCACTAAATATGATCCAGAAGGGACGCCCCACAAACAAGGTACAGAAGAAAATCACCCGACAAATCAACTTGGCCGTGGCAACTCCGCCGGCAATTCCTGAGTACCTCAGCGGATCGGAGTCCTGCATCACATTCACTCGCGCGGATCACCCTTGCCAGATCCCTCGCCCAGGTCATGCTGCCCTGGTGCTGGAGGCGCAGATCGGAGGCTTCGAGATGAGTCGCGTCTTCATGGACGGCGGCAGCGGCATCAATCTGATGTTCACAAGCACTCTAGCAGCTATGCGGATCCCGCAATGCAGCCTGGAACAATCAGACACAACGTTCCACGGCATTGTCCCGGGAAAGGGCATATTCCCCCTGGGCAAAATAGGGCTCGACGTCATCTTCGGGAAGCCGGACAACTTTCGGCAGGAGCGCCTAGAATTGGTGGTGGATCGGTTGTCGCAATACCACGCCATCCTAGGGCGTGTAGCATTCGCAAGGTTCCTGGCCGTCCCGCACTACGCATACCTACTACTCAAGATGCCAGGACCAAGGGGCGTCATCATAGTCCACAGGAGTTTCACCCGATCGGACCAATGCGACAGGGATTTCAACAAAATCTCCCAGTCTTTCGGCATGCAAGACGAGCTTGTAAGGCTCCGTGAGGTAACGGACAATGGGGTACCCCCAGTCACAAGGCAGAACGCACCTGACATGTCCTTCGACTCCACCGTCAACACCAAGAAAGTACAGGTCCATCCGACGGATGCCTCCAAGACGGCGCTGATCGCCAAGTCAAGATAGCAAGGCGCTTGTCGAATTCCTCCGTGAGCGCTGGAAATTACCGGTGTGTCCTGCGGACATGCCAGAGTTGTGGAATTCGCCGAGCACGCACTCAACGTCTTTCTAGACACCAAGCCAGTCAAGCAGTCCATCCGAAGACTGTCGGAGCCACGAGCCGAAGCTATCGGCAAGGAAATCAATAGACTACTCGCTGCAGACTTCATCAGGGAAATCAAAGAAAGCGAGTGGCTTGCAAACACGGTGATGATCCCAAAGAAGGACACAGACATCCTACGGATGTGCGTGGACTTCACGTCACTAAACAAGCATTGCCCAAAGGACCACTTCCCTCTTCCACGGATCGACCAGATCATCGATTCGACTGTAGGTTGTGAGAAACTCTCCTTCCTCGACGCCTACTCAGGCTATAACTAGATTCGACTCAAGGTCGAAGATCAAGAGAAAACGGCGTTTATCACACCGTTCGGAGTATTCTGCTACAACACAATACCTTTCGGGCTAAAGAACGCGGGTGCCACGTACCAGCGATGCATGCAGGCCTGCCTCAAGGACCAGATCGGTCGCAATGTCCAAGTCTATGTCGACGACATAGTAATAAAAACCAAGGAGGCAAAGACACTTATCGATGATCCCCGCGAGACGTTCGACAACCTTGATCGCCAGGATCAAGCTCAACCTCAAAACAGCCTCGGCGTCCCATCAGGTCAGCTGCTCGGGTACTTCATCTCTCAACGAGGGATCGAGGCGAACCCGAAGAAAATTAGAGCCATCATGACGATGGAAAAGCCGAAAAACCTCAAGGGCGTCCAGCAGCTCGCAGGACGAGTAGCGGCACTAAGCAGGTTCATCAGCCGCATGGGCGAGAAGGCCCTACCATTCTACCAGCTACTGCGCAAGGCAGACAAGTTCGAGTGGACACCAGAAGCCAACGACGCATTCGAAAGCCTCAAGCGGCTCCTCTCCACCTCGCCAGTTTTGGTCACGCCAAAGGAGCGCGAGCCCCTGCTGCTGTACGTAGCAGCCACACACCAGGTGGTCAAGACTGCATCGTGGTCGAATGACCGAAGAAGGCAAGACCCACGGGTCCAGCCCAATTTATTACCTCGGTGAGGTAATCGACACCAACAAAGCAGAGGTACCCTCACTAGGGTTAGCCTACGGCGTGTTCATGACGGCTCGACGGCTGAGCCACTACTTCCAGGAGCATCAGGTGATGGTCGTTAACGAGGCACCCCTGAACAGCATCCTGAATAACCCGGAGGCCACAGGACGGGTGGCCCTGTGGGGCATCGAACTGTATCCCTTGGACATCGTCTACGAGAAGAGACACGCAATTAAATCTCAAGTACTTCCGGACTTCCTGGTACATTGGATGGAGCTGCAGCTGCCAGACACCCTAGATATGTCGCAGTCATGGACAATGCACTTCGACGGCTCCAAGCGCGAAGCCGGAGCAGGGGCAGGGGTCATACTGACCTCCCCGCAAGGCGACAAGATGAAGTACGTTCTTCGGATGAAATTCAGAGCCTCCAACAACGAGGCCGAATACGAAGCCCTCATCCATGGCATGAGGATGGCAAAGATATGCGCGTTAACGCGCTGGTCATCTACGGTGACTCCAACCTCGTCGCCAGCCAGACGATGAATGGGTGCGATGCACACGAAAACATGATCGCAGCATCGCGCCTACAACGCACTCGAAGGAGAATTGACGGCTGCGAGCCACACGCGTTGGACGAGAAAGCAACGAGGAAGCCGACAGACTTGCCAACATCGGCTCCACCTGCGCAAAGGTGCCACCAGGTGTGTTCCTTGAACAGATCTGCGTGCCATCCATCAAGCAGAAATTCCCCAAGGGATTACCCGAAGAAGCAGAACACTCGGGAGCTACGCTACCCGAAGGACACGAAGGACCCGAAAAGCTGGACACAGAGGTAGCCATGGTCAACCTAATGCAGGTCATGGCAGTCGAAGAAACTTGGACGCGACCATACCTCCAGTTCTTGATAACCGGAGAATTGCCTGACAGCCCAACAGACGCCCGGCGCATATCTCGCCGGTCAAAAGCCTTCACCATCATCAACGGAGAGTTGTACAAACGCAGCATCACGGGTGTACTACAACGGTGCGTCACCATCGACAACGGTAAATCCATACTCCAAGACATCCATGAGGGCATCTGCGGACACCACGCAGGCAGCCGCTCCCTTGTCGCCGTTTCACGGCAGGATTCATCGCCAACGGCCATGAGCGAAAAGCGACATCGTCCGAAGATGCAACGGATGCCAGCGGTTCGCCGACAAACCGCACGCACCTGGGTCCGAGCTCAGACCCATACCTATAGCTTGGCCTTTCGCCCAATGGGGCCTTGACATGATCGGCAAACTGCCAAAATCCTCGAAAGGGGGACACGTCTTCCTCCTGGTCGCAGTCGACAAATTCACCAAGTGGATCGAGGCCATGCCAGTCACCAACCAGAAGGGCAAAACCGCCGTCAAATTCTTCGAATCCATTGTCTGTGTTCAGCGCATCGCAAAGATCATCACCGACAACGGATCGAACTTCATCTCCGAAGAATTCCAGGACTTCTGCAAAGGCCTTGGGATCAACATCACGTATGCCTCAGTGGCACACCCGCAAACAAACGGGCAAGTGGAAAAGGCCAACGGCCTAATCGGCGCCGGCATCAATAAGCGGCTCATGAGCTCACTCGAGCAAAAAGATGGAAACTAGATGAAAGAGCTACCATCTGTCCTGTGGAGCTTACGGACTACGCCAAACAGCTCCACCGGCTACACACCATTCTTCATGGTGCACGGAGCTGAGGCCGTGCTACCAGCCAAAGTACGCCACCAGGCCCCACGAGTCGTCGCTTACAGCGAAGCCGAATCCATGGCTGCACTCGAAGATACCGTCGACACACTCGACGAAGCACGGGATATAGCAGCAGCTCGATCAGCGGTGTACCAGCAGAGTCTCCGCAACTATCAAAGCCGCCGGCTGCGCCCAAGGTCCTTCGTCGAAGGAGACCTCGTCTTGCGACTCAAGCAAAAGCGACCGAATAAATTCGAGTCACCATGGGAAGGACCCTACGCCATTACCGAAGTCATCCCAGGTGGTGCCTATCGCCTCAAGCACGTGGAGTCTGGAGTTGCATACTCCAACCCATGGAATATCTCGCACCTGCGATGATTCTATCCGTAGCAACCTACCCCCCTTCTTTACTTTCAATAAGGCTTTCAGCTAAGGCTACTCAGCCGAACAATGTACCTCCTCCATTACGATATAAATGAAGCTAAGTGTCTCGCCCCATAACTTCAGTTCACTATTTTCGCAACTTTACTACATGCTACATATGCACTCGGGGGCTCCCCCCACCTCACGATTTCGTCGACTGAGGATCAAACGTGTACACCTGAGTAGCTAACAACGTCAGGCAAACGAAAAGGACACGTACTCAACCAAAACGCTGCGTGCTAACAACAAACAAACCTTTACAACAAAGGGCACAACACGCCCAGCCGAAATATACAAATTTTACATCTATCTGTTTATTTTCAGGTCCTACCTATTCTGAAGAATAACCCGAGCACGCTGCTCAAACAAATCTACGACCTGTTCGGCATACTGTCTTACAGCTGCGTAATGCGGGCGCATGTCCCACTCACCGCCGTCCGGCCGAGAAGGCGGCCCCGCTGCCACATCAGCCAAATCTACGTTAGGACGGTGCACCCTCACAAGAGACAAAGCAGCCTTCACTCCCGCGACGAGCTACTGCCCCACCAGCTCCTTGACATTGCTCGACCAAACATCGATGTAAGACCCGCAAGGGTCGCTTTCAGACATCCAAAGGAAACATGACGTGCAGCACTGAGGAAAGTGATGTCTGCACTTGGTGGAGCACCCGTGAAACTTGATAAACACGATCCTGCACCGTCGCCAGAACCATGGCGCGATCGCGATCCATCCAGAAGAAGCCGCCGGCCTCGATGTCCTGTTGAGTCAAGAAATTGACCCGAACAGCGACCCGCTCTTTTTCTTCCCTCGGAGCAAGATTCGCACCTGCGACAATCGCACAAAACAAGAATAAGGCCAGCAGGCTCATCCGAAGAACTGAGCTACAGATCAAACCAAAGATCAACTTACATTGCAGCTGCTCGGACAGCCGAACCAGCTCCGTCATCAAGTACTCCTCTCTGGCTGCACCACGATCCGCCTTGGACTTCCAAACGCCGCAAGACATCACAGAATCCGAGCAACTCCTCTCCGACTACATCACGCGATCCCGAAGGAAAGTGAGCTGCAAAGAATCATCCAGCGATGGTCGCAATGGCATAGCAGATGAGGTGTCAACTAGGTCAGCACCCGAAGGAACCTATAGCAGCAGAAAAAGAAAGGAACACAGACATTCAGCCAAGGATAGAGCGCAACTCAGAGGAATTCATTAAATATATAAGGCCACAACGTGGCACAAGGATGGTATTCTTCAAAATATTTACAACAAAAAGTAGACTACAAACTACCTTACGTCTACTACGCCTAAGATGCAGGACCCTGAGTCGCCTCGGAGCCAGACTGCCTAGCTTTGGCCCCGCCCTGCTGCCGCAGTGCATACTCAGACAACAAATCAATGAGCTTGGGCCCATATCGCTTGCAGCGAGCAGAATAGGCAGCAAAGGCTACCTCGGATCCATCCGCAGCCGTCGGCATCCGAGAGGTGATCTGAGGCAGATCCAGCTCCGCTCCAGCAGCCAAGGCCATCGCCAGCCCGACGGACGCACCAATGCCCTTCTGCTTGCGCTTGTACGCCGCAGGCGCTTCGGCTGACAGAGCCTCTGCCAGAGCATCCACATCATCAAGGGCTGCGCCCTTCGGGAAAAGCTCCTGGTAGAAGCGACCAAGGACCTCTTTCGCCTTGGCAAGGGAGTTGACGACGGTGCTGCAGCGGTCTTCGACCGCCACAGTGGCATCATCTAGAGCGCTCCCGTGCTCCAGAGCACCGCGGTCGAACTCGATGCCTGCGGCATCTGAGACAAAAATAAGAAAAGCATGAAGAAAAGCAGCATAGAAGAAGACCCGTAGAAAAAGAAACAAGTACAAAACTAGCATTCACCCGAAATAGCCTTGGCAGCAGCGATGAGCTTCACCGCCACCTCTCTTTCACGAGCAGCCGCAACGGTGGCCAGCTGCTCCTCACGATCTGCGGCCTCCTGCTGCAGACGCTCCTTCGCTTCGGCTACCTTAGTCAGCTCTAGCTCGAGGCGCTCTTTCGCACCAACGACGGCTTCGGCTTTCTGCTCCGACTGACCAAGGCTCTTCTTGAGAGCGTCGACCTTACGGAGAGAATCGTTATGCTCCTCTGCATTCAAGACAATCAAGTGTCAAACAACAGAACCAGGATACATAAGAGAGGCATCGAAAGACTGATTGGATACCTTGAAGCTGCCGAAGGTTCGCCTCCAGCGCCAGACGCTCTTGCACCAGCCGCTTGGCCTCCTGCACAAAAGGCTGCAGAAAAAGAAATAGCAGTAAGAAAAGGACTTGGGGGCTACGCGGGCACTACGGAGTCGCGGATATAAAACCATCGCCTCCGCCAGTACTGGACAGATTCGGACATGGAAAAGGAAAAGAAGAGCACATTGGGACTAAGGGAGATGATGAAATCCCCAATGGGATACACACCATCCGAACCAGATTGCCTCTTCACGGAATAGAGCTTCCGGAAGAGGCCAAAGTGCGGCTCAATGCCAAGCCAGCACTCGCAAAAAGTGATAAAACACGCAATGTGGAGAAGAGAATTGGGAGACAGATGATGAAGCTGAATCCCATAGAAGAAGAGCAGTCCACGGAGGAAGTCGTGGACTGGAAAAGAAAACCCACGCACAACGAAGGCGAGAAACATAACCCGATACCCAGATGGGGGACGGGGGATTACCTCATTGCCCGGGAGTTTGACGGCCTCCCTATCTTGCGGGATCAGGCCCCGCTCGCGAAGCTTGCGGAGATCACTCTCCCGCGTCTCTGATCGCCGCCAGCCACCATCGGTGACGCAAGCAGCGGCGGTGCCCTTCTTTCCTCCGGCGGCGCTGGTCCTAACCGCAGATGAAGACTTCTTTGTTTTCCCCATTGCGCTACGGTGGCGCCGGCGGCGCCGGCAGTGAAAACGCAGAAAGAACGAAGGAAATGGGGAAGGATATCCCAGCGCGAAGCAAGAATCGCTCGAGAACAAGGAGGCAGTGAACACAAGAACTGGTGCGGTGAAAACAAACCACGATTTCCCCCAATGATTATAATAGCGAAGACGATTTAACGATACCGCCCATCCAGAAGACCTAACGCCAACGACAGATCTGACCGCATACGCGTCCACCACAACAAACCATCGTTACCACGCCCACTACGCTGGAAATCGAGGAGACGCCGTAATTATCTCCACGCAGCGCGTGACCAGTCAATTCAAAGTCAGCAAATGGGACCCACGTTCGTCCAGTCAAGTCATCTCTGGCGTAGCAGACGCTTGAGGTCATCGATCGTCAGCACTGATGTCATCAAAAGCTATACTAGCTCCAACTACAATTCTTTGCTCCACAGCTAAGAGTACTCACTCGAATCTTCGATTCGACTAAATACTCGGGGGCTACTCCTATCAGGAGCGCTGGCCGCGCACCCGGAAGATGAATAATGACAAAGTATTTCTTCGAGTCCTACGTCGAGTCTACGACTCCACTACGGACTCGGGGGCTACTCCCATAGGGAGAATGGATTTAAGCATCCGAAAATTTTTGAGTCCTACGGACTTAACAACCAAACAATGCTTGAATTAAAGTCTTCGCCGAGTTCACGACTACACTCACAGTTACTCCCATAGGGAGCGCTGGTCACGCACCCTATGAATTCTTCGACTGAGATCTTTCGGATCAGCACGCAAAACTTTTTGGCATCTCTGCCCCAACAAACGCTGAGTGAGCGATAATCTCCTTGGCCACCCGAAACACCTCCGCGGTGACAAATGTTCGGATGTTGCGTCTGCGACGCAAAGATAAGACCTGCAGATATAATCTGACGGCCTGGCAACGTACATGACTATGCTCTGCTAGTACAAATCCATGTCAACAGGCGTGACAAAAAATCCCGACGGACGCGTTGGGTATATTAATTAAAATCACTGGAATTCCACTCCTGTAAGTCCTTCGCGGCCTGAGTCGAATTACGCCAGCATATGTTCCAGGTCCGAGTTGAGGGACTCGAACCTGAAGAAGATCGTGTTGTTTCGTCCTAAGACATTTAACTGACCCTGATCCATCAGGTGAGTCAGGCACACGTGTCAACGATCCCTACACACATATACTATTAATACATAGTTGCACCCGAAAGATGGAAGAGTCCTCAGCCTAATCTACGATTCAACTGATCACCGGGGCTATCGACATGGTTATACCTCACGGCACGTGACTTCAGCATACCTGGTCCAGCCCAAGGAAGGCCCACAGTAGATATGCGCTGGCCCATGAAGATTTTCAGGTGGCCAAGGCCCATGACGCCTTCGGATCCTTGGAGAGCAAGACTAGCATAGATAGGAAATTCAAAGGGGTAAAACCCTAGAACTCAGAATCGACTAGGACTATGCCCGGACCTACCTAAGTCTATATAAAGGCCAGGAGGGCACGCCCTAGATCTCTCGACTCATACTTTCGACACGCACTTCCACGCCAGATCGAATCTGGCGCACCTGTAATCTTCGGTTCCGCCGTAATCAAGAGCGCATAAGTAGGAGTAGGGTTTTTCCTCCGGCCTGAACCTGGGTAAATCTCGTGTCCCCTGGTTGCTTGTCTGTTAACCGTTCCACGATCTCCAGCATCCCCATCTTCTCCAAAACCCAAGTCCATAACAATGGGCATTGACGAGATCAAACCTCGTCAAACGCTATCAAGTCACAAGCCTTGGCGGATTTTGTTGCAGATTGGACGGAGATGCCAGATGCTACTCTGTTGCCGGAACCAGAGTACTGGGTGATGCACTTTGACGGATCAAAGTTACTCAACGGCTCGGGGGCTGGTGTATTTCTACAGTCACCAACAGGAGACAAGCTACACTACGTTCTGCAGATCCACTTCGAGGCTACAAACAACATGGCGGAGTATGAAGCACCCATTCACGGACTACGTGTAGCCAAGGATATTGGCATCAAGTGCATAGTTTGCTGTGGAGATTCCGACTTGGTTGCCCAGCAGGTGGCTGGCACCTGGAATGCACAGAACCCTATGATGGCGGCATATCGAGATGAAGTGGACGAACTAGCCAAGAGCTTCTTGGGCTACGAAGTCAAGTATGTACCTAGGGAGCAAAACGAGGCGGCTGATCTGCTATCTAAGCTTGGATCAGGGCGCAAAATAATTCCGCCAGGAGTCTTCCTAGAGCACCTACGTACACCATCCGTGAAGGGAGCCGACATCGACAACCCGGATAGAGCTGACTCTTTCGTCAACATGGTGACAAAGGTTCCTCCGGCTTGGATAAAACCATTCATGGAATATCTCGAACACGGAACTTTGCCCGACGATGAGGTCAAAAGACGGCAAATAGTACGACGAGCAAAGGGTTATACCATAATCAATGGACAACTCTACAAAAGGAGCACTACAGGTGTATACCTAAAGTGTGTTTTCTAGCTAGAAGGTATTGAAATCCTACGCGAAATCCATCTTGGAGATTGCGGGCATCACGCCGCTCCTCGATCGTTGGTCGCGAAAGCCTTTCGGAAAGGATTCTACTGGCTGACTGCAAAGGCGGACACCGACAAGCTGGTTGAGACATGCATGGGATGCCAGTATTATGCCCGATAACCACATGTTCCTACTGAAGAATTGCAAACAATACCAATAACTTGTCCATTTGCAGTCTGGGGGCTAGACATGGTGGGACCGTTACAAACGGCACCATGTGGGTTTACGCATCTTCTTGTAGCAGTTGATAAATTCACTAAATGGATAGAAGCTAAACCCATTAGAAAGCTTGATGGGGCAACAACCCTCAGGTTTGTTCGGGATCTAGTGGTGAGATTTGGTCTCCCACATAGCATTATCACCGACAATGGCAGCAACTTGTCATTCGGAGAAGTGGAGGCTTATTGTTGGGAGAAGGGCATCCGACTTGACCTTGCATCTGTGACACACCCACAATCCATTGGTCAGGTTGAGCGAGCCAATGGATTAATTCTGCAAGGAATCAAGCCACGTCTTGAGGCACCGCTACATAGAGCAGCTGGAGCCTGGGCGGAAGAATTGCCATCTGTGCTATGGAGTTTACGAACTACACCCAACAGATCCACCGGCTACACCCCTTACTTCATGGTATATGGAGCAGAAGCCATCCTACCTTCCGACATACTTCACGATGCACCAAGAGTCGCCGCCTATGGCGAAGATGACGCTAAATAATCCAGACACCTAGATGTGGACCTTCTCGAGGAGGAGCGCGTTTTGGCATGCCAAAGATCCGCCATCTACCAGCAGAAGCTATGCAGCTACCATAGTCACCGCGTTCGGCATCGCTCGTTTAAAGAGGGGGATTTGGTGCTCCGACTTAAGCAGAAAAAGTCACACAAATTATCCCCGCCAAGGGAAGGACCGTTCATCATAAGCAAGGCGCTGCTCAATGGGTCTTACTACCTCGTTGACAATCGTGAACTGAAGAATAGACCCAACGAGGATCATATGCGTAAGCGAAGTGACCCGGATGATGACTACCCGAAGCTTCATCGGCCATGGAACATAGCACAGCTACGTCCGTTTTACACTTAGCATTTTTTATCTAATTGTGTACCTCTTATATGATCAATGAAATAAAGCTCTCTGGTTCACTCATATTTCTGAGTCTTTTACCTTCTTTAGTGTTCATTTTTGGATCATGTAAAACCTTTATGCACAAGTTTTGCGATTGCACTTGTGAAAATTCCGCCTACGGGCGTTAGCTTAAGTTTTCTGGTCTACACGTTCTTTGACGTTTTTATGTGGATTCTGGAGTAGCGACTTTCTACACTTATTGTCGGCGATTTTGTGTTTAGGTTATTGACGGTGCCATTGGGCATCATCACCTGAGCGCATGGTTCCGACAACGAGTCTTCCGACTCACGAAAGGTCAAGCATAAGAACCAAAGTAATGGATAAGCCAGCACTTGCTTAAACAATATATACATGCTGGAAACTGGTTCTTAAGTAGCAGGACATACAACATTGTTTTCCGCCTTAAGTTAAATACATAGTTTTTTCTGCATACGCATCAAAGGTGAAACAAATATTACAAGTTGTTTTTCATTCCTTTGGCGCAAGCGACTTGGAAGCAGCGTCATCAGTAGCAGGAGAACCACCCTCGAAGTCGGCGGTGTGAAGGGACTCAGAGGAGCTTTGGATGCCGCTATCTATTGTATTCATCGGCACGAACACATTGACGTCGACTAACTCAGCAACTCTGGTATCATAGCCCGCGAGTGACGACAAGATGGATTCGTGATTAATCTCTTTGCCATCATCATCTACGTCAGGAATACCAGAGGTCACCGTGTCGATGTCGGCATCTTCGTAGTGTGCCTTCACCATGGATAGCGCCATCCTTGCGTCGACCCGTGCACATGAAGCTTTCCATCTTGTGATACGCTCGGGGGCTCGGCGCAGGATCTCCGAGTCTTCGCCATAGAGTTCGATGCCTTGATGTTGATTTGGAGGGGCTTGGCAATCTCTTTGGCTTGCGCGATGGCAGTGTTGATGAAGTTGCCGGCAAGAACCATGCATTCCTTTGCTGGAGGAGGCGAACGGGTTAAACCCATAGGAGCTGCAAATTCTGACAAGGAGCACATGAGTTCAAAAATTCAGAGTATCTAGACTACAGAAATCCAAGACGGAGAATCACTTACTGAAGATGCTAGCCTCAACTTGCCAGAGGGTATCCGCCAAGGAGTCCTTTTCTTGTTGGAGGAGCTTTGTATGCCTCATGGTGGCGTTGATTCTGCTCGTCAGCAGCTTTCTTCTGATCCTTTAAGATCAAGATCTCCTCCTTCAAGCGGTTCATCTCCTCGGTGGCGGAGTCCTGCAGGGCTTTCATCGATTCTTCATGCATCTTCAGCATGTCCTTCCTATCTTGCTTAAGGATCTTGTTCTCGCTATACAGCTCCTGAATGTGCTTGGATTGCTCGACAATGTCCTTAGCCTTGTCAATGGTTTCTGCAAGTCGGAGAAAGCAAAGTACACAGTGAGTACTCGGAGAATGTGGGCACAAAACCAAGTCGGAATGCGAAAAAAAAACAGACGCTTGCTCTTGGTGATCTGTTCCTTCAAGAAGGCAGTTTTACCCTTTTCAGCTTCCAAGTCTGCGCGCATCTTCTGATACTTGTCGTTGTCCATGCCCCTCCGAGCATTCTCGTTCTGTGGAAAAAAGGAAAAAGTTAAACATTGTTTGGTCTGCTTGGAGCATCTAGCCGGAAAAATTCCACCTAGACACTCGGGGGCTACAGCGAGAGTTTTTAACTTAGCAATATGCTTAGTCTTTCTTTAAGCATCTAGTCGGAACTAATTCAGTTTTCGATTAGAAGCTTGGGGGCTACAGTATAAAGTTTTTAATCGGATATATGCTTATCTTTTCTTTAAGCATCTAGTCGGAACTAATTCAGTTACAACTAGAGGCTTGGGGGCTACAGTATTGAAATTTATAAACACTGCGTATGCTACTTTTAAAGCATCTAGTCGGAATAATTCATTCCACCTATATGCTTGGGGGCTACAGTGAGAAGTTTTCTAGCTTAGTCACTCTTAGAGCATCTAGACGCAAAGACCTATGGTTTTCCGTCTACATCCTCGGGGGCTATAGTGGGATACTCATATGAAATGCAAAAGGCAAATAAAAACTTACAAGTGCAATGATCTTGAGGTTGGTAGCGCTCTCGGCCAGCAGCTTGCTAAAGGATACGTTGTTTCCTTGCAAGATCTCTGCTTGTCGGAGGAGCTCCTCGAGACCGCACGTCGGAGATGTCAGCGCCGCACCAGGAACCAGAGCAGTTCTATCCGGCGTAAGTACCGGATAGACTATCTTTGGATACTCTATGGTTTTCTTGGCGGGGCGCGCCACGGCAAGTACCTGCTTCACCATCGCTTACCACCACCGATGGCATCCTTAGCTGGAGTTTCAGCCATTTGGTGGGCACTCTCTCTCGTCACGACAATGACCTTAGTAGAGGCACCTGAGTCCACTTCCATGGCGGAAGGGCCAGATGCCTCCTTAGCTTGTGAGTTTGTCAGGGCAGACGAGGGCTTGAAGGAGGGAGTGACAGGGGCGATGGCGGGAGATGCGTTGCGATGTAGCATGTCCTTAATGGTTCTAGAAGCCCCCAATGTTTTGGAGGTCTTCTTCAAGCTGGTCGTGGCTTTCTTCCTGAAACGTGCAAAATGTATAAGTACAGGAGCAAGACAGATAAATAGACAATGTCGGAGGAAAATAAGCTTACACAAGTGGGGGTGCTTTGGCAAAAGGGATCCCGATAGTCTTTCTTTTCTCCGCCTCCAGGGCGGCGGTAGTCTTTTTGGAGGCTCCACCCTCCGTTTTCTTATTCTTGCCTCCGTCGGCAGCGTCATAGGTGAAGCTCTTCCACTTTCGCGCCAATGGAGCATCGTCATCGGACACGACCATGACTTCCTTCATCTTTGGATCGTAGATTTGGGCAGCCATGCTGTCCTCCTCTAGATCGCTAAGCTGTTAAGTGAGAAGTCACCGTGTTTAGATGAGATCAAAATAGCTAGACGGAAGAACTGGAGTATATGTCATACACGGAAGATAAACAATTACCTTTGGGCACTTACTGTCTACGAACATGTCGTAGGTGATGGTGAAGCCATGTCGCTTGTCCTTCACCTTGACGATGTCCTTAAGACGGAGCTTGACGGAGTCGCTCGAGAAAATGTCCACGGAGATGCGGAGGCTATCCCTTCTATCGCTGGTATACTCGTGCATCAGCTTCACGCGGTGCTGCAGAGGTTGGATTTGCCTGATGAGCTAGCACATGGCTAGGTCCAAGCCGGTTAAACCCGTCTCTACGAACCACTCTATCCGCCTGATGGTGCGGGAAGCGTCGATGTCAGAGGGAAGGGAGTCTTGGGATCTCCATGTCGAAGTTTCGGCGGCGGCTCCATCGACGAAGTCCGGCACGCGCATTTCGGCCGCCGTAGGGATATCTGTAGAAGTAAGTACGCTGCCAGTTCTTGCAGGACTCGTGGCGGACGATGTCGGGGAACCGCCGTCCAAGACGGATCTTGAAGCTTATGGTGCCACAATTTCTAAGTTCGTCCTTACTGGCTCCGGCTTCACGCTTGACGGTGAAGAAATACACGAAGAGATCTAGCCTAGGTTTAATCCCTAAGTAACCGTCGCAGAGTGCCGCGTAATTGCTAAAGCGCTTGGATGCTATTGGGAGAGAGGTTTTGGGGCTGGACTCGATAGTGATTCAAGACGGAAAGGAAGATGTTAGAGATGGGAAGGGAGACACCGCGTACCAATTGGGCTTTGGGGTACACCTTTTCTCCGGCCTAGGGAGAAGGTGTCACCTCGCCGGCTGGCGCCGCCCGCCAAGCGAGCCCCTCCGTCGCAGGGAGGTAGCCCTCGGCGATCAGCTCCTTGATATCGCGGTCCGTGATGTCCAAACCACGCCAATCGCCTTTGTGGGAGTCAAGCTCCTCCTCCAGCGGCTCTAGCGCCGCTAGATTATGGTCGCCGCCGGTGGACTCAACCACCACCGAGACGGGGATGACCAGACCCTCTGGGGACACGACAATGGAGCTCGCCGGCTTCGCCGCGGCTTCGCCCTACGCCGTCATGGAAGGAGTAGAGCTGTTGCTGGCCATTGAGTGAGTTTGGAGGTGACTGGCGAGAATTGGATCTAGGGTTTTTCGCAGGATTGCGCGGAGAGCTCGAGGGGGCGCTCGCTGGAGCAAGAAGACGATGCGAGGAGAGAATGAGGTGAAAAGTAAAAAGTCCACCACAGTTACTATTTATAATCTCCAGCATCAAGATTCGTGCAGCTTGATCGGACGGTTGACGTGTAGACGACGTGTGCACGAATGTGCGCGGAAATTTCGCCACGTCCCAACCGTCGCCACCAACGGTTCGTATCGCTCGCGCGGGAAAATCGGACATGATTGCGTTCTCTGCATGTTTACGAGGCGTCGCTGACCTACTCCTACGTCGCCCTAGCTAACATAGGCAGATGAGCCGTCACATCAGAAGATTCCGGCATGGACGGATCCAGTACGGCTATGGAAGAGTATGATGGAATATTCAACATTTCTCCGACTTACATATTGAAGACGGAGAAAACCTTGCAGGGTTCTTTGGGAGGACTACAAGATGTTGCTTGACGATTTATCCATCCATCTAGAAAGTGTTTCACGTGTGAAGTTCAGAGATTAGGTCATTGCCGGAGGTGACCAGAAAGTCTAAGTTATCGCTCGAGATCGTAAAAGGCTCCATAGGCACGTCTTATATGGAGAGCCACCCAAGGCCTGACAAGAGACATGCTATGAGGATAGCATATCCCCAACAACGGCGCAAGATCTCGGAGTTCTCCGGGGCTACCGCTAGGATATGCTATATGGTGTCCTCATAGCATGTCTCCTATCCAGATAACCTGGGTGGCCCATGGTAGTATGGCCCATGGTCGGCCTGGCTTAGATGGATCCAAGGGAGGCCCATGTCAATAAAGGAAGGCTACGTTGAGTCACCGACGCATCTGAGCCTTGGAGTACAAGACACACAAGACTAGTAATAGACAATGTAGGACTCTGTAACCTGTCCGACTAGGACTTTTCCCTATAACCCTAGGACCTGGCGACTATATAAGTCGGGCCTATGGGAGACTTTAGGACACAATAACTTAGACTTTCTAGTCACCTCACATAGCGAACCAATCCCTGTAACTCGGTGTATTGCCCTTATAGTGATTTATAGCAGGAGTAGGATTCCGCCACCGTCAGGATCTCGAACTGGGTAAGTCGTGTTACCTGCACTCCATCAACCAACCGCCTTCCCCCACGTCTCTAAACACGCATTGTGAGGACCCCTCCATGGTGTACTCGTCGGCAATACCACGACAACTATATTTTGGGAACACACATGGCTGGGAGATTCTCCTTTATCTTCTCAATACCCATCTCTTTTTACTATTGTGCAACAAAAGGAAGTTTCAGTTGCACACTTGATGTCTAACACTCCACTCAATATCACCTTCCATAGAGCTCTGACGGGAACTAAATGGTTAAGATGGCTTCATTTAGTAAACCGATTGATGGAGGTTAATTTAGCAGATGGAGAAGATCAGTTTAGATGGGATCTAACTTTATCGGGAGCCTTCACTGTTAAATCAATGTATTTAGACTTACTCAATGGACACACAAGGTTCCTACCTAAGTACATTTGGAAAATTAAGGTGCCACTAAAGATAAGGATTTTTATGTGGTTCCTAAATCATAAGGTTCTTCTCACAAAAGATAACCTTGCTAAAAGAAACTGGCAAGCAAATCAAAAATGTTGTTTTTGTGACAAAGATGAAACTATACAACATTTTTTTTGAATGTCCTTTTGCAAAAATAATTTGGCGCATTGTGCATATGGCCTTTAATTTAGCCCCCCCAAAAATATTGAGAATTTATTTGGGAACTGGCTATGTGGTGTAGATAAACTTGAGAAGGTTCAAATATGAGTGGGTGTTTGTACTTTACTCTGGGCTATATGACATATAAGGAATGCCATTATTTTTAATAAGACATCGACTTCTTCTTTTATGCAGGCTATTCCATTAACTATCCACTGGATCCGTATGTGGTCCTATCTTCAGTTAGAGGAGCGCAGACCGTCCATGGCTATTGGGTGCACCCGTTTGGAAACGGTTGCACGGGATTTATTCAACCGGTGCGGCTGGCATTTTGATAATAGAATTCAGTGTTGATGCATCGGATGTTATTCCTACTAGATCTTTTTAGATGGCTCATTCTGTTGGAGATATGCCCTAGAGGCAATAATAAATGTAGTTATTATTATATCTTTGTGTTTATGATAAATGTTTACATTCATGCTATAACAGTATTAACCAGAAATATTAATACTTGTGTGATTTGTAAACTAAATTAGAGTCCCTAGTAAAGCCTCTTTATAATACTAGCTTGTTGATTAATAGATGATCATGGTTTCTTGATCATGAACATTTGAGATGTTGTTAATAACAAGGTCATATCATTAAGAGAATGATATGATGGACATACTCCTATAGATAAGCGTAGCATAAAGATCAAGTCATTTTAATAGTTCAATTGCTATAAGCTTTCTGGTACATAGTAACCTAATTCCTTCGACCATGAGATCATGCTAATCACCATCACCGGAAGGATGTTTTGATGACATCAAACACCACACCGTAACTGGGTGCCTATAAAGGTGGCATTGAGTATTCAGAAAGTATGGGTTGAGGCACATGGATCAAGAGTGGGATTTGTCCATCCATATGACAGATAGATATACTATGAGCCCTCTCGGTGGAATGTCATCCAATTAGCTTGCAAGCATTTGACTGGCTCACAAGGGATCACATATCACGAGAACGAAAAAAAACTACTTATCAGTAACGAGGTTGAACTAGGTATGCAGAGATACCGACGATCAAAACCTCGGATAAGTAAAATATAGTGAGACAAAGGGAATTTGGTATCGTATGTAAGTGGTTCATTCGATCGCAAAGTAATCGTAGAAATATGTGGGAGCCATATGAATTTCCAGATTCCTCTATTGGTTATTGATCGGAGAAGTGTCTCGATCATGTCCGCATAATTCACGAACCGTAGGGAGACACACTTAAGGATTCGATGTTGTTGAGTAGTTATGGAATGATGAGTAAGAGACCGAATGTTGTTCGGAGTCTTGGATGGGATCCAGGATATCACGAGGAGATCCGAAATGGTCCGGAGAATAAGATTCATATAAGGAAAGTCCTGTTTCGGAGTTGGGGAATGATTCCGGTGTTTTCATCGGGAATGTTCTAGAAGGGTCCGGAAGGTCCGGCACTCCGGAGGGGAAGGGTACATGAATGTTTCATGACAATATGGAATGGTTGCATCATGTACTAGGTAACATGGCTAGGCAAAATAAAGGGAGAAATCAAATCCTAGTTTGAAAAGTCAAACGCCAATTTGAAAAGTCAAACGGCAAGTTTGCTTGGTGGAGGGAGAGTAGGAAACCTACTTGGGGAGGAAGTCCTCCTCCCTCCACCCACCGGCCAAGGAGGCCGAGTTGGGGGAGGACTCCCTCCTCCCAACGGGCGCCCTCCCACCTATATAAGGAGGGGCAGAGCTGCCCCTCTAGCCTACACCTCTCACACCCCAAACCCTAACCCTAAGCCGCCGGCGCCACCACCCCTGCTGCCGCCGCCTAGGGCACCACCAACTCACCGAGTTGGGGTGATCCTAAACCCTAGCCACCGGCGACACTCTAAACCCTAGATATCCAAGGCCTCTCTCATAGTCCACCATACTCGCTCCGGCTTCAGGCGAAACCCTGCGAGATCTCCCCTCTACTTCCGGTACCACGCCGTCGTGCTGCCGGAATCGCGAGGAGAGTACTACAACCTCCGCTGCCTGCTGGAACAAGGGAGAGGAAGGTCTTCATCGAGTACCACGTGTGACCGACTGCGGAAGCGCTGCCGGAACGCAGCGCCGGAAGGATCGTCTACGCGATCTTGAGATCGGCAACAGTACGACTATATCACCCACGAGAATCTGCTCTCGTTAACCGCTTTGAAATCTTCGAGGGTGAGTTCCTCTATCGACTCGTTGCTACAATCTAGTAGATAGATGTTGTCTTGTTTGTTTGCATGCGGTAGAATTTTTTTGTTTTCCATGCTACGAACCCCTACACATTCATGTTACAACTCTTTATGATCCATGAGCGGGTTTGTAAGACTGCTGTAATAAACTGAATAAGTTAATAAAGGCCATATGCATCGGTCAATGCAGAGGCCGGGGCCAATACCCCTTTTCGAAAAAAAATTATTTCACTGATAGGACATTACAATAATCCAATTGATAGAATACTATGTTTTTTTTCGAAATGGGGTCTTACCCCGACCTCTGTATCGATTGATACATACGGTCTACTTTATTACTTTATTATAAAAAACCCTTACAAATTATTATATCATGGATCACACAAAGTGTCAACGTAAATCAACCAAAGAAAAATACATGATAACATGAAGCGACATGTCATCAACATGTTAAACGAAGATCAAAACGCCAGTTGAACTGGCAGAATATATCCCGTGCTACCATTTCCAAACGGCTGCACCCAGTATCCAGAGCGTCGCCCATATCCATTGGTTGTAGGTAGGACCTGCATGAACTAAGAAGATTTTTTATTGTTAAAGATAAAATCATTACGTACATTCCATATGGCCCATAGTAAAGCTCAAACTCCTACTCGAGTTTGCACTTTATATTTTTTTGACACGCCATTCAACCAATTTCTAAACAAATTCGTAATATCTGATGGTGGTACTATGTTAAAATTCATATACACAATCCTTCATATTATTTTTGCAAGAGGGCACTCAAAGAAAAGATGTTGAATTGTTTCTTCTTTATCACAAAAACAACATTTTTTACTACCCTGTCAATTTCTTTTAGCCAAGTTATCTTTTGTAAGAAGAACCCTTCGATGTAAGAACCACATGAAAATCTTAATTTTGAGTGGTACTTTCATTTTCCATATATACTTTCGAAGGAATCTAGTGTGATCATTTAAAAGATCCAAATAGAAGGATTTGACTATGTAAACACCTGATGTCGTTAATCTCCAAACAAAACTATCAGGTTGTTCAGTCAGATGAACATTCATTAGGCGTCTCACCAGATAAATCCATATATTCCATCTATTACCTATGAGGGCTCTTCGAAACTGAATATTCAGAGGTGTATGGGATAAAACATCGGCCACAGAAACTTGTTTCCTTTGGACAATGCGATAAAGGGAAGCATATTGATGTGATAAGGGCTCGTCCCCTAGACAAGTATCCTCCCAAAACCGAGTGCTTGTTCCATTACCAACCTTAAAAGAACCACGTTAAAAAATCATCTTTTACTTTCACAATCCCTCTCCAGAAAGGAGAGTCAGATGGTTTTGCTTTGACTTGATATAACGACTTTGAGTGCACTAATTCATGCCAAACACCCTCCCCTGTTAGAAGCTTAAAAAGCCACTTGCTTAATAAGCATATGTTTTTTAGTTCCAACACCTCAATGCCTAGACCCCCCTCCCTGATCTTTTGGCCTACAAATGATGTTCCATTTAGCGAGCCTGTATTTTTCTTATGCCCATCGCTTTGCCAAAAGAAACATGATCGGAAATAATCTAGTCTTTTCCTTACCCCTTTGGGTATTTCAAAGAATGAAAGCATGAACATCGGAAGACTTGTTAAAACTAAGTTGATGAGTGTCAATCTATCACCATAAGGTAGCAACTTGCCTATCCAGTTAGATAACTTTCTTTCTAATCTGTCCTCCACCGGTTTCCATTCCCCATTTTTTAGCTTGCGATAGTGAATTGGTATTCCTAAGTACCGAAATGGGAGTGATCCTATTTCACAACTGAATAAGGTCCTATATTCAGCCTCTTCCTCCTTTGCCCGTTCAAAACAGAAGACTTCACTCTTATGGAAGTTAATTTTTAGACCGGACAACTGTTCAAAAATGCAAAGGATAAGTTTCATATTCAGGGCTTTTGGATGTCATGTTCTAGAAAAATTATTGTGTCGTCAGCGTATTGAAGTATTGATACCCCTCCCTCAACTAGATGAGGTATTAGGCCAGCAACCTGACCATCTTCTTTTGCTCGCGCTATCATAATAGCTAACATATCTGCAACAATGTTAAGTAAAATGGAGGATAATGGATCTCCTTGTCGTAAACCTTTATGGGTTTGAAAATAATGACCTATGTCATCATTGACTTTGATACCAATGCTCCCCTTACTTACAAAGTCGTGTATCCATCTATACCATTTTGGATCGAAACCCTTCATATGCAACACTTGTTGCAGAAAGGGCCATTGCACCTTGTCATACTCCTTCTCGAAGTCTATTTTAAGGAGTACACCGTCCAACTTTTTGGTGTGTAACTCATGGATTGTTTCATGCAAAATTAGCACCCCTTCAAGGATATGACGACCTGGCATAAAAGTCGTCTGAGTTGGTTGAATCACCTTATGCGCAACCTCTACCACTCTATTAGTGCCTACTTTAGTGAAAATTTTGAAGCTAACATTTAGTAAGCAAATCAGTCTAAATTGTTGAATCTGGACAGCGTTTTATTTTTTTTGTAAGTAAAATTATTGTGCCAAAGTTAAGGTGGAACAACTGTAATTCCCCCACTTGGAATTTCATGAACATATTCATGAGATCGGTTTTAATTATATCAAAATTTCTGATAAAATTCTGCTGGGAATTCATCAGGCCTTGGCGCTTTATTCTTTTCCATTTGGATAATTGCCTCGTGTCTTGCTCATTAAAGTCGGCAATAAGGATGTCGTTTTCTTCTTGTGAGATTTGGGGTATATCAGCTACTTGAGATTCTACTAAAGAAAAGTTATTTTGAGGATCTGCTCCAAATAATCTCTTATAGAACTCCATGATATATCTTTTCAGGTTCTCTTGACCTAAAATAGTTCCCTCATCTTGCTCAAGTTGAAATATTTTCTTGCACCTATGCTTGCCATTTGCAATCAAATGGAAATATTTTGTGTTATTACCTCTTCTTGAACATGCTTTACTTTTGCCCGTTGGGCCCATTTAGACTCCTCGACCCTCCTAAGATTTGCTAATTTTTCATTCGCATCTCTCATAGCTTCCCTTTCGTCTTGTGACAAGGGAGTAACTTCAGCTTTCAAATCAAATTTTTCAATGATCTGTAGTAACTTCTCTTTTTCTATCTTGTATTCTCTACTTTTATTGCAAGCACAACCCTTTAAGAAATTGCGAAGATGCCGAATTTTATTTTGCCACGCCTCCATAGGGTTATTATCTCTATTTATCGCTGCCCACTCTCGAGCAATCATTTCATAAAAAACTTCTTGTCTTAGCCAGGATAGTTCAAAGGAAAGGTGTGGTTTATTACCTCTGTGGGCTTGCTCACCGGAATCAAGTAACAGAGGTGTGTGATTTAAGGCCGCTCTAGTGAGAGCTCTAACAGTAACTAACGGAAATTTTTGTTCCCAAGACACACTTGTCAGCACTCTGTCTAACTTCTTGTATGTTGGAATTTATTTTCTATTGGCCCAAGTGAATTGCCTACCGGATAAAGATATCTCACATAGATCAAGACTTTCAATTATAGCATTAAAAATAAAAGGCCACCTAGCATTAAAATTATCGTTGTTCTTTTCTTCTTGTCTCCGAATAATATTAAAATCGCCCCCAACTAAAATGGGCAGCGGGTCATGTTGACAAATGCGTAGCCCTGCTAGGAATTCTCCTTTTTGAGCATCCTGAGAAACCCCATAAACCGCCACCAAAGACCACTCGAACTTATCTATTGTTGATGAAAGATGTAGCTTGACACAACTATCACCAGGAGTGATCCCTTTGACTTGTAAAGACTGAGATTTTATGCCCATTAAAATGCCAGCCGGCCTCCCTTGTGGAGGTATACAGTACCAAACAAAATCTAGGCCAGCAGAGAGATTCTTAAAAAATTGTGCAGAAAAATTATCTCTACCAGTTTCCAAGATAGCAAAAAAGTCAAGTTTGTGATCTCTTATCATTTCATGAACAATAGCATGCTTGGCTGAATCACGAAAGCCTCCACTATTCCAGAAGCCACCTTTCATATTTTATTAGAGTTATTATTAATTCTAGCACTACGCCGGATAATAGAAACTTCTTTTGATTTCCTCTTTTTTGCCTTCTTAAAGGACGAAATAGGAAGGTTCAGATCCTTATGATCCGACAAGCCTTGATGCTCATCTTCCTCTAAATCAGTACTCAGGTTCATGGTTCGTCTAGAACTAAAGTATGTAAAGAATCATCACCTTTTTTTTGCCCTTTCTTCGTTCTTTTTAAGAGCTATGAGCGTACGCTGGAGATCTAATTCTTTAATTATTTTGACTGATGTAGACACTTTGCTCGGTGAAACACCTAGAGAAACCCCTAGTTTAGAAGCTCTCTGAACTACAACCTCATTCGAAAAAGAAGCAATTGAAAACTTTAAAGCCGGTTTATTACCTCACGGTGAAGCGTGATCCCGATCATAAGCGAGCTTCTGCGCCCTTTCTAGCTGAGTATCATCAGCGTTTGGTTGGGCTCTTATGCGGTCACTTGAGCGCACGTCCTTGGTCTCTGTCAAAGGAATGCCACCGAAAGAGATGATGTTGGCTTGAGAGTAGCAGCCTCCTAAGAATACTCATGTCCCCTGTGGAGAGCTGAGCTGCGAGTCGCGACGAGCACTCCCTCCCGGAGTACTCAACTGTGTCATAGACTTGGGTTGATCAAGATCCATACCACTTTTAAGCTCCTCCTTCCTCATAGCCGGCGAAAAAGTAAACTCGTTGCTATTTGAGTCATGCGCATATCCTGTTCTCGACACATGGCTTGGAGAGCTATTCGGGTATGTAGCAGGCGAAGCCTGAACAACAGCGTGCATGTCAGCCACAACAGAGAAAACACTCTCACCATCTGCCACAGCAGAGGACAGACAAGGCGTAGCCGAGCCACACTGGACTGACAGCGAGAGAGCTATAGTAGATTTCATAGTAGGTGCAGATCAAGCTGGGGGAGAAGGAAGACTATCTCCCTCATCATCAACACGGTCACCCCACAACCTCCTTGGTTTCAAAGTTAAAAGATTGCCCTCGGAAAAACATGAATGGGTGGGGGAGTGTATTAAAATAGACCCAACCTGAAGAAGGTCAGCATTTTTGTACCCACCATGAGTCTGCTGCCCCATATTAACTGCAGAAGGCTCGGGAGCTTTTTTATATTGCTTAGTAACAGGACCATTACTCTCATCCTTTTCTTTACTTTTTTCTTATGATTTATCATCTCCATCAGTAGGGGCATCATGCATAATAGCATCTCCATCTCTAATTTGTTGATTTCCCTCCACTATGAAGGTAATACCATACCCCACACCATCATACGTGTGATCAGTACCAGCGGGAATGTACTTGATGCTAGTACACTGAACATACATGCGGACAACTCCTTTTTCCCGTGTGTATTCCATGTCAACCTCCTTAGTTTTTCCAATAAAAGATCCCACCGCAAACAAACCCAAATAGTCACATCGCATTTTATATGGACAACCTGAAACTAAGACCCATGCTTCCTCTAGGCGATATTTATCAACTGGCGATGAGTTCCATTCTTCAAACTTGAGATTCATACTGATCTCAGTTGGAATGTTAATAATTTTTGTCAGCCTAATCAGATCGTCTTTAG
Source organism: Avena insularis (assembly GCA_023614405.1). Classification (NCBI taxonomy): domain Eukaryota; kingdom Viridiplantae; phylum Streptophyta; class Magnoliopsida; order Poales; family Poaceae; genus Avena; species Avena insularis. The sequence goes on along the minus strand of CM042687.1, from coordinate 233,977,116 downwards.
TAGGGAAAGTGGTTTGAAAAATGTTTTCTCTAGCTGTGGAAAGCACCCATTGATGATCACCCGGTATGATCCAAAGAAGCTCCTTAATTACTTCATGAGCTGCCAATTTCCCACCTTCCACCGTGATCTTCCCTACTTTACCACTGTCATGTTTGAAGCTGACTTCATCTGAAACTGGGACCTCATGGAACATAAGCTCGCTGCGACAAAGACCATAAGTAACTGCAGTAGGCTTCGGCATGGAGAGAAGATGATAGTCTTTCTTGTCATGGTTTTCCTTCGCACAATAGATACAAAGAATGGCTGTACATTCAGTTGCCATATGTCCAGTTTGATCACATCTGAAGTAGACCGGACCATTAGACTTGGTTCCTCTCTTGAAGTAAGCATCAGGTGCAATGTTAGTCATTGCAGAATCTCTCACCATCGCCACAGGAGCTTGAGGGGTGGGCTGCAACGGTGTAAGTGTAGTACAGACAGTCTTCCTAAGAGCTGTGTTCTCCGTCTCAGAACAATTAGCCAGGGGTTCAGGTTGGCGCGTGGTACGTCCAGCTGTAGGATGGTAATTGCGACCACGAAAACCGCCTCGCTGACCACCAAGATTTCTATTGCCGTAGAACTTATGGCGATAGGGACGACGATATCTGTAATCACCTTGTTCCCCACCGCCTTGATTTGCTTGCCTACCTTCATAGTACCCTTCATCAAAAGAGCCAAAATCACCTCTAAAACCTTGGTTAGACCCTTGCAGATCTTGCCGCCAAGCCCTAGAACCATTACCTTGCTGATCCTGAAACCACGCACCTGAAGCATTACCGTGACCCTGGTTTGAACTTGAGCCAGATTCATAATGTGTGTTATTCTCTCTAGATTGCTATGGAGGAAATTTCTGTGTTCCTCGCCCATCATACCCATCTGCGGCACGACCTCCGGCGCCTCCAGCCCCAGCAGCGAAATCACCTGGCCGCAGAACTTGTAGCCTAGCCTGCGGCTGTTGTTGGAAACTATTATCCATACCACCTATGGGTGGAGGAAATCGATCACCGTGGCCCTCCATCGAAGAAACCCTAGCACAGATGCTAGCGGTCGACAACGAAGGCTGCGCAAACTGAACGAAGCGAGTCACCACGGTAGGCAACCCTATGTGAACATGCATCCTTCTAGGACTGCAATTCAAAACAGGCCGCACCAGATCCTTGTGACCTGCATCATGGGCCAGAAACAGCTCGTCAGAACAATGGGCCTTATGCCCGTTTGACTTAGTTTTTTGAAAATATTCAGATCGAGATCTACCATGATCGAAACTCTGCCGATCCAGCAAGCACGGCGAAGGTTGCCATTTTATTCTTTCTTCTTTGGACGCAAACCCACTCGGTTGCGTTGAACTCTCTGAGAGAAAAAATCGTCGGCTAAAGAACATGGAGCTTCACTGCTCTGGTTACCGACGGAGAGTGGCTTAAACGATGGTGGAAACTTACCTTGTCAAACGTACAGGAAAGCTCCATGGCGGCCGAACTCTGATTCTTGCGCTTATAGATTATTTTCCTCACCTTAGACGAGTCATCAGATGGAGACTTCGTTCGTGATCCTCCGACGGTCAGTACAATCAGAGAGATCCGCCCCATCAGAGGAAGATGACTCGTCCTCCGACGAGGTGAGCGCCCAGAACTTACCTGTAGCCGCGCTGGCGGCGGAGACGACGACGCCCACCTGGTCGCACTCGGGATCGCCCTCACTCATCTCGCACTCTGGAGGAAACCTTCACCTTGTCGGGTTCCTGCACTTAGATCCCAACTGAGCAGGTCTTGTATGTTTAGTGTCCTTTTTCATATGGTTTTGTGATCCATCTAGAGACCTTTCATTACCTTATGTTTGAATGCTTTAAATGGAGGGAGGATTTCACTTCTTCGACCTCTACACCAACTAGGGATGCACACAACCATTAAGTATGAGCACCAGGATTTTTAAACTTGGTTAAACACCAAGCCTGATCCTCAGGATAAAATTGCATAAGTATCAGGAGAGCCTGGTCCTCAAGTATAAATAGGAATCTTAATTCTCTTCCGTGGTGTTGGGTTTGTACATCCACATAGAATACTATGTGATGTTTGTAATTTCTTATCTCTATAGTTCTCCCTTGGGTTACAAATAACTTTAGATAGTAAAATTGATTGATAATTGTGAGGTTTTAGCCAGAGATAATCTTGATATTTGATTTATCCTTCGAAAGTGCTTCATCGTTACTTTAGCCTAGGAACACATTTTTGTGCTGAAGGTTTCTTCTATGCTTTCCAATGGAATGACTCTCTAGATTTAAAATAGTAATGTTTTCAGCGGTGGAATGCCACATCCTTTTGTGGAAGGTATAAACAAATGGTTTTCATTGTCATCTTAAAATATACCTGCTATCTTAAAATTACTATCTTGCAAACACATGTTTTTCTTTTATATTTCATACAAGTGTCCTTCGCAATTTTCATTGCCATATGATCTTCTACCCTGTCAATTATTCAAATGCACTAATCTTATTGCAGGGGAGAAAATGACGTGGAGGAGTATTCCACATGGAGAGGTTAGTCCTTGGAAGAGAGGAATTCAGACTCAATTCCACCATCGGTACTTAACTATTTTGTGCTCTTACAAATCAACTATGAATGAACTTAATATAATGAGTTTGATCTAATGTCACCCAAGTCCTCCCAGTGCTGATGGCCAATACTATTTACATTGTCATGCAAGACATTTAAAGTTGTAATAATCCCATGATACAATTTTTTTTCATCCCAAGATATATGTTGGACCAATATCAAATCATCATTCCGAAGTCCAATCGCTCCATATTTGTACTGCCTAAAATATCTCATCTTTCACGCTTCATGCTTTCAAATGTTTATACATATTCCTACCATTTTATTGAATAAGTGGACTGGTGCGGCAACGCGTACCTACATGATCTAGTTAGATAAACAAATAAAACAAAATAAATATCAATTGGCTAGACTTGACTGAGTGAAAAAATCAAGTGAAATGAGGTGTCACTCAATAATTATAAAAAATATTTAGTAGATTAATCTGGCATACAGGAAGCATGTAGAACTCCAAAAACGTACATGTGTTTTTTAAAGAGACATACAAATGACAAAGTTCTGTTAGATAAAACTGTAAAGTATGCCAACTCTATACTTTGGATAATCCTGCTACTATTTAACAACAGTAGTTGCTTAAAATCATTTCTGGTATACACAAACGTCAATGTGCCTATTTACAAAAGAAAAAGTAATGACGGATAAACTCCTATTGTATACTGCTAAAGTGCAGAACTCACCATCTATCTATTGGATAAAGAGGACACTGTTTTACTTCCAGAATTTTTTCTCTGAATGGTCACTGTGAGGGAGTGAGCTCTTACCTGAATTTTTCATATATAAGCAGACCCAAAATGGTCATATAGTTTCTACAGGGAAAACATAAACATACGCAGATTACATCAGGGGACATTAGGGAGTGCCCTAATCAAGGTAGAGCAGCCATGATTAGCATCATGCTCAAGTTTTCGCGGCAAACGGACACGCCACAGTGGCACGTCTTCCCCATACGGCCTTGTTTTGTACTAGAGTTTTTGTGGGATTAGAGGGGATAATCTCCACCAAACCCCAAATCTCTAGTTGTTACTAAAAGTATGTTTGATTTTAGAGTATTGGACCAATTCAATCCCCGCTTATTCCGACTTTTCCCCAAGTTTTAGTTTATTTTTTTTAATATCCAATACACTATCCAAACCTAGTGGATTGGAAGGGATTTGGGTTTTGTGGGGATTAGAGAGGTTTGAATGAAGGTGGGGTTTTCACCCAATCCCCTTAGGGATTATCCCCGCTAATCCCTACCAAAACACTAGCACCAAACAAGGCCTACATCTTTAGTAGCAGAGGTAGACTGGGTCCTCAGTCCCTAAAGACAATGGCGTTTGTGTGATTCCAAAAGCTACAACAGCAGAGAAGAATGAAGGTGGTCTTCCGGGTCATTACTTGACAATTGCTCGTTCATGCACACTGTTTGCATAATAAAACTTTTGTGTACTATATAGAACCGCAGAATATATTAAAGTAGGGAAAATATAATTGCCTATGGGAGTAATTAAAACATAAGAATGGGCAAAATGCAACCTAGATGCAAAATTTATTGGGGAATTGTGACATAACAGTACTATGAACTACAAAGGAAATATGCCCTTCTCGAAGACCGACAATTACCTCTTGTAAAATAGTTTCTCCTTCCTGGCTAGATAGTTGAAATGTTTCCTAATGTGTACAAATGCATAGTTTATATTATTAAAAAGACTAGCAAAAGTGTCCGTGCGTTGCACCGGGATAAATGTTCATTCTTAACCAGATATATACTTGTGTAGTTTTGAAAGGTAGATTAGTATACGTATAAGAGCAGGCAAATTTTATTTTTTATTGAACTTGCTAGAATAACTAAATGAGATTTGTGATTATCATTTTTTCTATCATGAGGGTAATATGTCCACAACTAATTGCGAAGGAACTCATAAATACTTTACCTAGACCCACAGCTAGGAAATATACTGATGGATCAGTTGGCTATTACGCTAACTCTCAACAACAAACTAAAAAATTTCAGCCATATTTTCAGATGTCTTGCTCTGTGCCTCCGTCGCAACATTCCAATTTCCAAGACTGCCGACCACCGTGGAATATAAGAAATGAGTCAGAGAGAATTTATAGTTGACCCACATGACATGCACATGATGGATGAACTTACCGAGAAGCCGGCATCTGAACTACAGATTAACCCCATAGCGTTACGGATTTGATGACAAAGCTACCGATAAATTGTGGTATTTACTAAGGATCAACGTGTAGATCTCCTCTGTCCAGCACTCTTTTTCAGGTCTATATCGCTCAATCTGCACAAAGAAACGACGTGACGTACGCCATGGCACCTCGATTGAAGGTCAAATCTGTGTCCAGGAGACGTTCAGAAACAGAGTCCACACCGGAGAGCTGAATATTTCCAAACGGCTGACAGTTTCATTTAACCGGTGGCATAGGATGTAATAACTCCAACGACATGAAACGCTCTTTCTTTATTTTTTCTTTTTCACTTACCTGTGGTATTAGTGGGTAATTTATTTTTTGCTCAAAGGATAAAGCCGTCTAAAAAAGTGTAGGTACTACAAGAAACGCTTCTTCCTTTATTATAATTATATATATATATATATAGGTATAGAGATGTTTCAGTTCGCCGGGTTGTCTCTTGCCTGCTCATGGATTCAGCAGGCAGTTTAAAAGGTTGACCCGTTCGTCACCATCTAGAAAATTTCCGTCTGCCTTAAAAAGACGATTTTGCCCCTGGTTGTTATAAGGTTTTACCAGACGTGCCACTGCCAAGTCAAAAAAAAAAGGTTTTCTCTCTCCCTGCGGCGGCAGCGCATCGAGCGAACCCCGCGCCGCTCCTCATGGCCCCGCCCGCCGCCGTCGGCCTCTCCAGATCCTGGAACGCCGCCACATCCCCCACATGCCCCATCGTGGCCCCACCCCTGACTCGTGCGCCGCTCCTTCCTCCCACCAACCGCGCAACCCCGCGCCGCTCTGCTCCCCTCGATCCCCAAGCCCCCACCTTCGGTCCTCCTCCTGCCCCGCCGCCCTCTTCCCTTCTCCGCGCAAGCGCCAGCGCCACCCTCCTCCCAAGATCCTTCGCCACCCAGGGTCGGCCTCGTCGCCGCCTCGCGCCCTGCTCGCCTTGACGCCGCGCCAGCGAGCCCCGCGACCTCCTCCCCGCGAGCTCCGCCGCCACTGCCGGCCTCCTGTCCTCTGCTCCTCCCCGTCCCTGGCTTCCTCGTGCCCTAGATCGCCTCCTCCCCGTCTTCGTTCTCCATGCCGTCGCAGAGCTCCTCCGACCCCGCCATGGCCATCGCGCCACTGTGCTCGCCGCCGTCCATGTTGACCTCCGACACCCCTGCCCCGCGGGCTCCCTTCTCCGCCTGCAGAAGCTGCCGCCGCTGCGGCCCGCGCGTCCTCGAACCTCGCCAAGACTGTGCCGCCTCGTCCTTCTGCACGCAGACGCTTTCGTCCCCATCTGCGGCGTCGTCACCACATGGAGCCCCATCGCCGCAGCCGCCAGACGCGGGCGCCGTCGGTCTTCGCCTTTCCCGCGCCCAGCTCTGCAACGCCGCCTCGGCCCTGTGACCTCCCTTGCTACAGGGTCAAGCTCCAATTCCCCCAGCGCCTTGTGGCTCGATGTCTGTTGTTTGTGCTCTGTCGTCAGCATGTGTTGAAGGCCCAATGCTTCCAAGTTTCAGACAAGATGGCTGTTTGGTGGCGTTCGATCAAAAAAAACATTTAAAAAATCAAGGAAAAACATCATGACACTCCATGACATAATTTTAGCTTAATTTAGGTATTGTTTGTCGTCGGTTTCTTATATAAGATCTCTTTCTTGGACATGGTTTTGCATCAAATGGCACTTTTATTTCTTCTAAATAGAGAAATTAGCCAAACACTAATTGATTATTTTTCTAAATCTTTGTTTGTCCAGTTTTTCTTTTATAAATTCTGGATCTATTCAGTATGGATAACCTCCGTCTAATAGCTTGAGGGATCTTTTGTCGTGCATGTGTGGTAAGAAAAAACTTAATTGACCGTGGCAACGCGCGTGCATTCAGCTAGTCTAAGCTAATATATCTACAGTAACTAAAAGATCAGGTTCTGCAAGCAGAGTATTAGCTCAATTCTTCCAAGGCATTTTGAGTACCATTTTATACCGAACACACATCAAAATGTTAAGAGCTCTTCCCAGCGTAGCTTAGAACAAATACATCAGCTAATATTTGGAGTTACAAGGTGGCTAGATCATCTTTGCCATCAAATTGACTGCCTAATAAATCACGATATAAGCTGCAGAAAGAAGTATAAGTTAGAAACTTAGCTTTCAGAGAGGAATTTTCATGAAGCGTTAGTGGACATCCTATTATATGTTTTAAACAGCAATGTGACTCTTCTCACCCCTGGGTAATACTGCATAGTAGTTGTATACAAGCAAGAGCTTTTAGATAGCCCCCGCCACCGCTGGAGGAGGCCGTCCAACGGCTGACGGCGGCGGCGGGATGCCCCCACCGGTCGTTTTCCCTAGAATCCAACTTCCCCGCAAGAACCCACACCCAAATCGACGACCGCCAGATGCGCCACCGTCGCCGTTCTACGTAACGTCCCCCTGGCTTCCGCGTCGTCCGAGCTCGGTTGTGTTTCGCCACGTCCTTCCACGCTGCCCCGTGTGGCGCGTGCAGCCGCTCAGATTCCGATCCAGATCGGCCCTTGCCGCACTTCCCGGCCACTCTGGCCCCGTCGATGTCGCCTCGCGGTCGTGCTCCAGCACGGGGGTGGGTGTCTCCCCTCTGCTGGCTTGCTGTACGGGGTCGGACTCGGTGGAGTCTGCCGCTCGTCGGCGGCCTACAACGCACATGCAGTTGGGGGCCTCCCCGGCCTCTTCTGGTCCTAGCCCAAGATGACGTGCAGTCGTGTGCTTAACGAGCCCGCAAGGCAGGCTTCGCCCAACCTCGGCCTCTGCTTTCGTTTCGAGGTGTTTCCGATGGAAAGGATGAGAAATCGGTGTGTCTGTGGAGAAATCCATGATCTACCCCTGTGTTCGAGCAAACCACGACGGCGCTCTCTAGTGTCGCTTACCCTGCTGGGGGTGTGGTCCGAGAGACACACCTCCAACCAGTTGCGTCGGTTTCAGGTGAAAGCTCAGCGACGACGGCACCCATGGGCGTCGTTTCCCTTTCTGAAGGCGTTGCAATGGAACCCCATGCCACTCTGCAGGTCTTGAAGATTTTGGGATTGGGAAGTGCCTCGACTTCAGCTCTTAGTTGATCGTTGATGCTTGGCCTAGTCCGATGGTGATGAACACGGGTATGTCATGAGCTTTGTGTTCCTTGCGCGGTCTCGGTTGATCCGCACCCTTCGACGGCGTAGGAGGCCTCCTCACCTTGCAAAGTTCCTACGACTGTCCCTCTGGCGGAGTTGTGGTCAAGGTTCGTGTCAGCGGTGGAACCTCGGTCTTGCAAAGCCCTTCGATGGCGTTGGCAGAACTCCTCGCAATTGACGGCGAGCTTCGTGTCTGCATCGTTCTCTTGGTGGAGTAAGGCCCTTCGACGATGCCATTTACACTCGTTGATTCACTTTTGCTCCTGATTGCCACCTAGTGGTCAGCCGCTATGCAAGCGGGTGTTGGCCATGCTCCCTACAAGGTATCAGTGTTGAAATACCCTTCGATGCGCTGGTACCACTCCTCAAAGCACTGCCCTTGCTTGTCTTCCTGGTGACCGCTGCCGTGTGCTCACTGACACATAGTGCTTGTGCTTGTCAAATGCATTTCCCCTCCTCCTTTTTCTTTATTTAGCTATGATGTAACACCTTGCTTTAGAGAGCAAAAGGTCATCAGGTAGCCGCCCTGTGTTGGCGTGTCTACTTCCTTTTCCTTGCTATTGTAACAAACATATGTATCATGACCAATGTCAATCCTTGAGGGTGGGCAAGAGCCCGGTCTTGTAATGCTCTTTTGATGCAATATATTCAGGTGGGGATTTTCTCCCCCCCCCTTTGAAATCCTCAAAAAAAGTATTCACTGAGGAGAAGAAGCAAGGTATTGTCCAACAGAGTAGATGTAGATGAAATATATGATAGAGTGGAAGAAGAATTACTCATATTTATTCCATGAGGCATATATGGAAATAATGGACTCGCTGTAAGATGAAATATATGATTTATGGAAGAACTCCTATTTATTTCATGACAGTTTATAGGAAATAGCAAACACACCGGTCCAAACTGTAGAGAGTTAAGTGGGAAAGCCAAACCATGGTCCCATTACACTCCTTTGATCTTGCATATGTTGCCACTAATCAAAAGTTAAATTTTTGAAAAAAGAAGAGCATATGAACATAAACAATAATTGTTACTAAAATATGGGCTAGCTTACATTGAAAAGGGACATACCATGTCTCTTCAGACCTTGTAATTGTGCTATTCTGTTTGGATGAAGTCTGATTCATTTCCAACATTCATACACAACAATTATGAACCAGATAACTCGGGCTGTGTCAGGGACAACTAAACATGTACCAGAGGTAAACGTTAGAGATATCATAGCACCCGACACAAGGTGGAATAATTTAGTTCCTGCTCCGGCTAATTCTGCAGCAATAACTGTAAGAGATAGTAAAGAGGGTAATCTTGCATTAGCACAAGAGGACACAGCCTAACTATTCAAACAAAAGAGAGGACACAACCTCAAATATATCCGCACTTGCATACAAAAATGAGATATCTCCAAGAGACTTTTTCCTATTAAAAACACCACCAAAACTATCCGTGAGGAACTAAAAATTACTAAAAAACTAACAATCAAAGGATAAACATGGAAGAGAATATTAGCAGACAACCAGGTCTCATCCTTGGATCCTTCTTGCGGCGCAGGGGTCAACGGCGGCAGATCTCATGGGAATGGCCACGACAGTCGCTACCAGGGGTAGCTATTGAGTCGATTGGGGCAAGAGAGAGTTAGTCATCTATGTATCGAGATTGGGAGCACACAAGGGATTACCCAGGTTCTGCCCCCCGGTAGGGTTAAGAGCCTACTTCCTGCTAGGATGTATTGATTTGTGTGAGATTACAAGGGTGGCGAGCTCGGCAACAAGGCAGCGAGTCGCTTGGATGGGGTATCTAATAGGACGTGTCTACTGAGAGCATCCTAGGGAGGTTTATATAGGATCATCTCGCTAGGGTTTACAAGATTTACATTGACTCGGGTAAGGTTCTGGTGGACTTAACCTAATCCGACTGGGCCTATCTATGCTTTTGGGCCTCCAGCTTTGAGTCGCAAGTCTTCTAAGTGTTTTTCTTTCTAGTCGCCATGCCAGCAAGCCCACTCACCGTGGTCCTGGGCCAGTCGAATCCACCTCCTGGGTAAACCCTGATTGGCATATCCCCATCAGTAATCCCCGAGTGCGTCAGGGGTTTGTCGGAGGCATCAACTTGGCAGTCGGAGTAGGCGAGTCCAGGTGAACGCCCAGTAGAATCAGTGACGACCTCTTCCAATGAAGGGAGAAGTCACATACTTGTAGTCGTTTCCAGTCACATCTGAGCGAGTTGGACTATCTTCGAGTTGTCATGCCCAGGCGAGTGGAGTAAGCGAGTGAACAATTTGGTCAAAGTTGGACCGTCGGGCATGGTCAAACTAGCCATTAGGTAACTTCCAATAGTAACATATTCATCTTGATCCTAATCTATAGTATCATCTAGTCTAGTATCATCTATGTACTTTATCTATGTTTTCTAGAACCTTGCTAGGGTATGCTACTGGATTGTTTCTATTTCCTTGCAATCTAGTTGAACCTCCCTTGATCTGAGTTGTATTGTATAAGTGTTGTAGTAAGCCCATCTGTTTCATACAGTCTAGTATTGTCTAGAAACTTGATCTTTCTTCGAGGTGGAACCCTCCTGTTTTTTCTTTAGACCTTCTAACATAGATATGACCTATCGGATCCCTATGATTAGTTACCCTAGGCGCATAAAATCTTATGGCCCATAAAGGCCCAACAGAGTCCAAGAGGCACCCGATGAATAAAGACTTGTCTTGCCGATCAAGGAATAATCATGAACAAACATAGAGTTCGCATTGTAATTATAAACTTGTAACCTCTCCGGCTGTAGATCTAGGACCCAACCTCTCATATAAAGGCTGGGAGGACCAAACAGAGAGGACACCATAGCTTTTCTGCAATCCGTCGTGAGCTAAACCGCAACTAGCGAATCGGCGACTTTGTAACCGAGCTTTCCCTATAATCAGACTACATCGACTTCCTTGTTTGTCTGATCAGCCAACTAAATCCTCGACGCTCTCTTTTCTATGAAACTCTAAGTCCATAAAAATGGGCATTGCCAAGGTTACCCCGCTTCACCTTCTATCTTCGATCTATTCTACCTCTTCTTTTTCTTTTGTTGCACGGGAATGTTAGTGAAGTTTCTCAATGGCGGAAATCAAGTTGCTTTTTCATGGCATCGAAGCTACGGGAGGAAAAGCGATATATCCAACGCTGCCGCAAAAGGGGGCAGCTTTCTTCTTCCCCAAGATGACAGTTCCACCATTAGGGCCACTTGGATCTGGAACCTACGTGCTGATGCTCACGATTTCGATAGTCATACGGGTGATTAGGAGGAGATCTCTAGAGAAGTCTTTAGTGCTCATTTCGGGCAACTCTCCATTATCTTCCTTTGGTTGAGTAGTGTGTACTTTCATGGTTCCCACTCGATGACGAAGGGCTTCTAGAAATCAGGAAGTTGAACTTGTGTTGGTAATAGATCCACTATACTGGGTGGTCCCACGTCATGCTCTACCTCAAAATAGGAAGAAACAATGAAGCGAACACATGGCTTAAAACTGCTTATTATACTATACACAATGGAATACCTCAAGTTGGATATAGGTGAGGTGGTACTTAAGAATGCCTTTTCTGGAACATCTCTCAAAAGCGAGAATTGGCGTATAGAAAGGAAGCAGCCTTTCCTCCTCTCCGCCCTCCATCCTCGTTGCCGCCAGAGGGTGCGATTGGGCAAAGCCTGGCCTATGGTGCTGGCTGCAGGGATCTGTCTCACCCTTGTGCGGTTGGGAATGGCGTGGGTCGACTTCTTCAATCTGCGGTTATGTGAGGTGTGGGGAATAGAGACGCAGTGGTGAGCTTCCATGGCGACACGGGCGGTGGCGCGGTAGTGGTGCGTGCCCGCCATGGTTGTCCTGGCGGCTGGTCCTGGTAGGGGCGAGGGTCGGGGGCGTCCGTCTCTACGGCTATAGTTGGAGTTGGTGCCGTGGTAGAGGTGGTGCGCTCCTTCTGTGTGGCCGCTGATGCCTTGGCATGGTGGGTGGCTAGGCTCAAGACAAGGATTGGAACACGGAACACGACAAGGCTTTGGGCAACAACAGTGGAATGGTGGTGCTGCGGCGCGATGACTTACAACAGTGGTGGTAGCCGAGGGACACAGCGGCCCTGATACAGCAACATGAAGGTGGAAACTTTACGGGCATGTCCGGGGCCGGCCGGTGCCAAAGAGGGCCTGGTGTGTTTCTGCTTCCGTGTTCGGTCAGCAACCGCTATAGTGGAGGGAGGACCCCTCCGATGGGCTGCTGCAGAGCCATGTATGACGGCTACTCCGTTGCTAACCTACCTCGCTTGGACCGACTGACCTACAGTGTGCTAGACCATCTCTTGGTCTTGGGCTCACGGACGCCATGGTGACAGCCCCGGAAGGTGAATCGCATGGACGGCTCGACGTCGGGCGATGTGCTAATGTTGATGGTGAAGGAGATATGCCCTAGAGACAAATAATAAATGAGTTTTATTTGTTGGAGATATGCCCTAGAGGCAATAATAAAAGTAGTTATTATTATATCTTTGTGTTTATGATAAATGTTTACATTCATGCTATAATAGTATTAACAAGAAACATTAATACTTGTGTGATCTGTAAACTAAATTAGAGTCCCTAGTAAAGCCTCTTATTAATACTAGCTTGTTGATTAATAGATGATCATGGTTTCTTGATCATGAACATTTGAGATGTTGTTAATAACAAGATCATATCATTAGGAGAATGGTATGGTGGACATACTCCTATAGATAAGCGTAGCATAAAGATCAAGTCATTTTAATAGTTCAATTGCTATAAGCTTTCTGATACATAGTAACCTAATTCCTTCGACCATGAGATCATGCTTATCACCATCACCGGAAGGATGCTTTGATGACATCAAACACCACACCGTAACTGGGTGGCTATAGAGGTGGCATTGAGTGTTCGGAAAGTATGGGTTGAGACACATGGATCAAGAGTGGGATTTGTCCATCCATATGACGAATAGATATACTCTGGGCCCTCTCGGTGGAATGTCATCCAATTAGATTGCAAGCATGTGACTGGATCACAAGGGATCACATATCACGGGAACAAGAAAAGAGTACTTATCGGTAACGAGGTTGAACTAGGTATGCAGAGATACCGACGATCAAAACCTCGGATAAGTAAACTATCATGAGACAAAGGGAAATTGGTATCGTATGTAAGTGGTTCATTCGATCGCAAAGTAATCGTAGAAATATGTGGGAGCCATATGAATTTCCAGATTCCTCTATTGGTTATTGTTCGGAGAAGTGTCTCGATCATGTCCGCATAATTCACGAACCGTAGGGAGACACACTTAAGGATTCGATGTTGTTGAGTAGTTATGGAATGATGAGTAAGAGACTGAATGTTGTTTGGAGTCTCAGATAGGATCTGAGATATCACGAGGAGATCCGTAATGGTCCGGAGAATAAGATTCATATAAGGAAAGTCCTCCTTCGGAGTTAGGGAATGATTCCAGTGTTTTCATCAGGAATGTTCTAGAAGGTTCCGGAAGGTCCGGCACTCCGGAGGGGAAGGGTACATGAATGTGTCATGACAATGTGGAATGGTTGCATCATGTACTAGGTATCATGGCTGAGCAAAATAAAGGGATAAATCAAATCCTAGTTTGAAAAGTCAAACGCCAATTTGAAAAAGTCAAACGGAGGTTTGCTTGGTGGAGGGAGAGTAGGAAACCTACTTGGGGAGGAGTTCCTCTCCCTCCACCCACCGGCCAAAAAGGCCGACTTGGGGGAGGACTCCCTCCCCTTGGACGGCGCCCTCCCACCTATAAAAGAAGGGGCAGGGGTGCCCCCTCTTCCCTACACCTCTCTCCACCAAAACCCTAGCCCTAGCCGCCGGCCACCACAAGTCACCGCCACCCTAGGGTTTGCCCTAGCCGCCGAGTTGGGGCTCTCCCCAAGCCCTAGCCGCCGGCCTAGCCTTCTCCTTTGGTGCCTCTAAACCCTAGATCGCCAAGGCCTCTCTCATAGTCCACCATACTCGCTCCGGCTTAAGGCGAAGCCCTGCGAGATATCCCCTCTACTTCTGGTACCATGCCGTCGTGCTGCCGGAATCATGAGGAGAGTGCTACAACCTCCACTGCCTGCTGGAACAAGGGAGAGGAAGGTCTTCATTGAGTACCGAACGTGTGACCGATCATGCGCCGCCAGGAACACGGTCGGGAAGGATCGTCTACGCGATCTTGAGATCGGCAAGAGAACGACAACATCACCCACGAGAATCTGCTCTCGTTAAACACTTTGGAATCTTCGAGGGTGAGTTCCTCTATCAACTCATTGCTACAATCTAGTAGATAGATCTTGGCTTGTTTGTTTGCATGCGGTAGAATTTTTTTGTTTCCCATGATACGAACCCCTACAGTGGTATCAGAGTCGTGTCTATATGTAGATCTATTGCACGAGTAGAACACAATGGTCATTGTGGGCGGTGGTGCTTTTATTATCAGTTGCTTCTTGTGTACTTTGCATCTTGCGGTATGATGGGATGAAGCGGCACGGGCTAACCTTACATGACATCGTTCATGAGACTTGCTCCACGCTCAACATGCAACTTGTATTGCATAAGTGTCTTTGCGGGTGTCTGTCTCTCCCATTATAGTATAGATCCAATTTACAACGGGCACTTGATAGTTCAAACATCAACACTGTGGTTCTTGTTCGTAAGTTAGATCGACACTTATTGAAAGCCCCAAACCACGTAAAATATGCAAAGAAAATTAGAGGTGTCTAACTTTGTTTTGCAGGGGTGTGCTGTGATGTGATATGGCCATGATTGTGATTATATTTGATGTTTGCAATGTTCCTTATTGTAAGTTGGCAACCGGCAGGAGCCATATGGTTGTCTTTAAATTCTGTTAAGACCCGCGTGTCTATTCAAAGTAGTTGTAATAGTTGAAGCTGGTGGACGACAACCATGGAGAGGCATCATTGACCTTGATGCAATGCCGGTGATGATGGAGATCATGTTCATGCTTGAAGATGGAGATCGGAAGCACAAAGAAGAAAGGCCATATCATATCACAAATTATGAATTGCATGTGATGTTAATCCTTTATGCATCTTGTATTGCTTAGTTACCGACGGTAGCATTATAAGATGATCCCTCATGCACATTAATTTCAAGTTTTAAAGTGTTCATCCTTAGTAAGCACCGTTGCTAAAGCTTGTTGTTTTGAAGCACCACGTGGTGATCGGGTGTGTTAGATTCTGCAAGTGTATACAATGTGAGCAAGCCAGATTTGCTCATGCGGAAGCTAAGGTTTGATCTTGACGAGCCTAGAATGTACAGACATGGTCTCGGAACACGGATCACCAAAAGGTAAAGCATGAATCATATAGTAGATATGATGAACATGTCGATTGTTCGCCATTGAAGCTACATCAACTCACGTGATGATCGGTTTTGATGAGGTGGATTTGGTTCATGTGATCACTAAAACAATGTGAGGGATATTGTCTTGAGTGGGAGTTCACCTAGATTAATTTAACTATTAATTAGAACTCAATTTGTCATAAACTTAGTCTAAACTATTGCAAATATGTTGTAGATTAATGGCGGCCCCTACCATCAATTTAATGCGTTCCTAGAGAAAGAAAAGTTGAAAAACAATGGAAGCAACTTCGCGGATTGGTTCCACAATTTGAGGATTATCCTCAATGCTGGTAATTTGACCTATGTGCTGGATGCACCGCTAGGTGACCCGCCTGCAGCTGATGCTACCGATGAAGTAAAGAATGTTTACCTCACACGGAAGAATCAGTACTCCACAGTTCAGTGTGCTATCTTGTATGGTTTGGAATCGGAGCTTCAGAAAAGGTTTGAGAACCATGACCCACATGATATTGTCCGTGAACTCAAAATGATATTTGAGGCTCACGCGGCAGTTGACAGTTATGAGGCTTCTGAAAAGTTCTTTAACTGCAAGATGGAAGAGGGCGACTCGCTGAGCATGTGCTTAAGATGTCTGGGCATGCAAACAAACTCCAAAGCTTGGGTATAGTGATTCCTAATGCTTTGGGGATTTACCGTGTCCTCCAATCACTGCCACCAAGTTACAAGAACTTTGTGATGAACTACAATATGCAAAACATGAACAAGACGTTGCCAGAACTCTTCTCCATGTTGAAATCTGCAGAAGTGGAGATCAAGAAAGAGCACCAAGTGTTGTTGGTTAATAAGACCACCAAATTCAAGAAAGGCAAGTCCAAGCAAAAGGGAAACTTCAAGAAGGGCGGTAAGAAAGTTGCCGCACCAGCGAAGAAGACCAATGCTGGGCCTAAGCCTGATACTGAGTGCTTTTACTGCAAGCAAGAGGGTCACTGGAAGCGGAATTGCCCAAAGTACTTGGCGGATTTGAAGAACGGCAACATCAAGAAGAAATGTATATCCGATATACATGTAATTGATGTGTATCTCACTAGTACTCGTAGTAGTGCCTGGGTATTTGATACTGGTTCGGTTGCTCATATTTGTAACTCGAACAAAGTGCAGAATAAACGGAAGCTAGCGAAGAACGAGGTGACGATGCGCGTTGGAAATGGATCAAAGGTTGATGTAATCGCGGTCGGCACGCTACCTCTTCATCTACCATCGGGATTAGTTTTATACTTAAATAATTGTTATTTGGTGCCTGCGTTGAGCATGAACATTATATCGGGATCTTGTTTATTGCGAGACGGTTACTTGTTTAAGTCCGAGAATAATGGTTGTTCGATTTATATGAGTAATATGTTTTATGCACATGCACCTTTGATAGATGGTCTATTCTTATTGAATCTCGATTGTAGTAATACACACATAAATAACATTGAGGCTAAACGTTTGAAATTGAGCGATAACTCAATCTATATGTGGCACTGTCGTCTTGGTCATATCGGAGAGAAGCGTATGAAGAAACTCCATTCCGATGGACTTCTTGAATCACTTGATTTCGAATCACTTGAAAGATGCGAAGCATGTCTGATGGGTAAAATGACTAAGACTCCATTTTCTGGAATGATGGAGCGAGCTACGGACTTATTGGAAATCATACATACCGATGCGTGTGGACCAATGAGTGTAGCATCGCGCGGTGGTTATCGTTATGTTCTTACCTTCACGGATGACTTGAGTAGATATTGTTGGAGATATGCCCGAGAGGCAATAATAAAGTGGTTATTATCATATCTTCATACTTATGATAAATGTTTACATACCATGCTATAATTGTATTAACCGGAAACATTAATACTTGTGTGATTTGTAAACATAAAAGAGTCCCTAGTAAAGCCTCTTGTTAAACTAGCTTGTTGGTTAATATATGATCATGGTTTCCTGATCATGAACATAGAGATGTTATTAACAACAGGGTCATATCATTAGGAGAATGATGTGATGGACATACTCCTATAGTTAAGCGTAGCATAAAGATCAAGTCATTTAATATAGTTCATTTGCTATAAGCTTTCTGATACATAGTAACCTCATTCCTTCGACCATGAGATCATGCATATCACCTTTACCGGAAGGATGCTTTGATGACATTAAACACCACACCGTAACAGGGTGGCTATAAATGTGGCATTGAGTGTTCGGAAAGTATGGGTTGAGACACATGGATCAAGAGTGGGATTTGTCCATCCATATGACGGATAGATATACTCTGGGCCCTCTCGGTGGAATGTCATCCGATTAGCTTGCAAGCATGTGACTGGCTCACAAGGGATCACATACCACAGGAATGAGAAAAGAGTACTTATCAGTAACGAGGTTGAACTAGGTATGCAGAGATACCGACGATCATAACCTCGGATAAGTAAAATATCGTGAGACAAAGGGAAATTGGTATCGTATGTAAGTGGTTCATTCGATCGCAAAGTAATCGTAGAAATATGTGGGAGCCATATGAATTTCCAGATTCCTCTATTGGTTATTGATCGGAGAAGTGTCTCGATCATGTCCGCATAATTCACGAACCGTAGGGAGACACACTTAAGGATTCGATGTTGTTGAGTAGTTATGGAATGATGAGTAAGAGACCGAATGTTGTTCGGAGTCTCGGATGGGATCCAGGATATCACGAGGAGATCCGGAATGGTCCGGAGAATAAGATTCATATAAGGAAAGTCCTGTTTCGGAGTTGGAGAATGGTTCGGGTGTTTTCATCAGAAATGTTCTAGAAGGTTCCGGAATGTCTGGCACTCCGGAGGGGAAGGGTACATGGATGTGTTATATTAAGTTGGTATGATTGCATCATGTACTAAGTGTCATCGCTGAACAAAATAGAGGGATTAATTAAATCCTTGTTTGAGAAGTCAAACGCCAAGTTTGAAAGTCAAACGGCTATTTTTGGGAAGTGGAGAAAGAGGAGGAAACCGAGTTGGGGAGGAGTCCCTCCTCCACCGCCATCCCACTTGGGATCCGAGTTGGGGAGGGATTCCCCTCCCCTTGGCCGGCGCCTCCCTCCTATAAGAGGAGGGGTAGGGCTCCCCTCCTAGACACACCTCCTACACCCCAAACCCTAGCCTCCTAGCCGCCGGCCTCCTCCAAGTCGCCACCGCCTAGAGCTCCTCTAACTCGGCGAGTTAGGGTTTCCCAAACCCTAGCCGACAAGCCCTCCCTTGGTGCCCTCTAAACCGTAGATCACCAAGGCCTCTCATACTCCACCATACTCGCCCGCTTAAGGCGAAGCCTGCGAGATCTCCCTCTACTTGGGTACCACACCGTCGTCCGCCGGAATCGCGAGGAGAGTGCTACAACCTCCGCCTGCTGGAACAAGGAGAGGAAGGTCTTCGCGAAAATCGAACGGTAACGATCATGAAGCGCCGTTTTAACGCAGCGCCGGAAGGATCGCTCACGCGATCTTGAGATCGGCAAGTGTACGACTACATCACCCACGAGAATCTGCTCTCGTTAACCGCTGTGGAATCTTCGAGGGTGAGTTCCTCTATTGACTCATTGCTACAATCTAGTAGATAGATCTTGGCTTGATCATAGATTAGATCTTGATTGTGTGTTCATGCGGTAGAATTTTTTGTTTTCCATGCTACAACCCCTACAAAGGGTATCGAGCCGTGTCTATATGTAGATCTGTTGACGAGTAGAACACAATGGTCATTGTGGGCGTTGATGCTTTGTTGTCGATTGCTTCTTGTGTACTTTGCATCTTGCGGATGGTGGGATGAAGCGCCCGGCTAACCTTACATGACATCGCTCATGAGACTTGCTCCACTCTTGAAATGCAACTTGTATTGCATAAGTGGCTTTGCGGGTGTCAATATCTCCCAACATAGTAAAGATTCAATTAACAACGAGTGAATGACAATACTAGAATCAATGTTGTGGTTCTTGTTCGTAGTTAGAACGACACTTACTGAAAGCCCCAAACCACGAAACATGCAAAGAAAATTAGAGGCGTCTAACTTTGTTTTGCAGGGGTGTGCTGTGATGTGATATGGCCATGATTGTGATTATATATGATGTATGCAATGTTCCTTATTGTAAGTTGGCAACCGGCAGGAGCCATATGGTTGTCTTTAAATTCTGTTAAGACCCGCTTGTCTGTTCAAAGTAGTTGTAATAGTTGAAGCTGGTGGACGACAACCATGGAGCGGCGTCATTGACCTTGATGCAATGCCGGTGATGATGGAGATCATGTTCGTTGAAGATGGAGATCGGAAGCACAAGAAGAAATGCCATATAATATCACATATTATGAATTGCATGTCATGTTAATCCTTTATGCATCTTGTATTGCTTAGTTAACGACGGTAGCATTATAAGATGATCCCTCAAGCACACAATTTCAAGTTTTAAAGTGTTCATCCTTAGTAAGCACCGTTGCTAAAGCTCGTTGTTTCGAAGCACCACGTGATGATCGGGTGTGTTAGATTCTGCGAGTGTATACAACGTGAGCAAGCCAGATTTGCTCATGCGGAAGCTAAGGTTGATCTTGACGAGCCTAGCATGTACATACATGGTCTCGGAACACGGATCACCGAAAGGTAAAGCATGAGTCATATAGTAGATATGATGAACATGTTGATTGTTCGCCATTGAAGCTACATCAACTCTCGTGATGATCGGTTTTGATGTGGTGGATTTGGTTCGTGTGATCACTAAAACAATGTGAGGGATATTGTTTTGAGTGGGAGTTCAACGGCAATATGATTAAAAGTTGAAAACTATTTATCATAAATTAAATCAAAGTGAATTTGCATAGTTGTTGTAGTCATTGGCATCCGTTTACCACCTTGCGCTTAGTTTTAATTGAGATGATAGAACTATAGAATTCTGGTTAGTTACTTTACGAACTGGTATCGTATTGTTTTGAAGTGTTAATCTAAAGTTTAAAAGTCCTATTGCAAACTTTCAGTAAGTTCCAGTTACTCCATGAAGTTTAATAATTAGTATTAAATCAAGAGTGACAATTCCAAGTGTTAGTGTATGAGTATCATGTTTGTCTCCATGATTCTTGATATTCAAAGGATTGTCTTAATATCAAGGTTATCTAGGATCTGAAAGAGTTGTTTCAGAAACCATGATGTGTGGAAGATATTGTGATATCTGAAACAAAGTTTTGGTTGCAACATGATAGAGTATAACAGGCAAAAGTCATGTTCTCGTATTTGATGAGAATTTTCAAAAGGTTGAAGACACTAGTTGTCCTAATCCTCCAAAATGTTTTGGAGAGCAACATTATACTCGCAGTTCACCGTTATAAGCTAAAAGTAGCTTGATCATGGATAATTCCATGATAAGGGTGAATATTTGATGTAGGTAAAGTGTTTACTACACCAATAGATTACTAAAGAAAGGAATATGAAAGAACACCAAACATTTGATGATGGTGATCTATTTCAAAGTGCAAGTCCAAAGACATTGGTATTTAATTATACACGCTTTGGACTATGTGTCATATGTATGACTCCACTGTTGATGTTGATAGATTCTTTCAAATGTAAAATAAATCTTGAAAGAGAATCTCATAAATATATGGCAGAAAAGAAAAGACTAGAATTGTTCAGTTTAAGTATATAGATGATATACATGTTATGGCTATATTCTTTGCTTATTAAACAATGTGGTTCTTAAGTATTTGATACTGAATTTGTTGGTGTGAACCGTCATACGAAACAACACAATTCATGAACTACAATGGCCTAAGTAACTAGCAAAAGAATATGTGATGATGTTCATCGAGAACAAATAAAGGGTTATTGTGTTGCTCGTTAAACATCAAAGCTTGCCTTCAAGATTTGTTTTATCAGGTATTATGAGAACAAAAGGGTTGTTCAAATAATTGCCGTAATCCATAAAAGATGGATGATTCACAAATCTCGTTGGAGAAATCACATCCATAAAACTAGTGCTAAAAATGTCGAAAGACAAATTGATTGAAAGATCACTTAGGAAGTGACATCGCCGCTTAAATTATATTGGAAAGAAAACATGAAGAAACTCCATGTGGATGGAATTTTGGAGTCTTTTGATTTTGATCACATGACGCCAGAAACTTTCCTAGAGATAATTAAAACTCCGTTCATTGGCCAAAAGGGAACGAATTACTAGCTTATTGGAACTTGTACATATTGTTGTACGAAATCCATTATGTGTAGTCAAGAGCGATGGATTTCAACTTCATATGCTTTCTCCGAAAATTTGAGTGAATATATGAATATTTACTTAATAAGGATGAAGTATGAAACATTTGAAAAGTTCAAAGTCTTTCAAGATGAAGTGCAAAATCATTGTAATAAGAATATAAATAGTTTATGATAAAGATCATAAAGGAAGATATTTGAGTTACAAGTTTAGCATAATACCTAAGATTTAAGGAATCGATCTGTGGATTTGCATTTCCCGAAACACCATAAGAGTATGGAGCGTTCGAGATATGTAATTAAAACCTTGTTTGACATGGTAAGATCAAAGGTGTAATTCATAGAACTGCCATTATATTTTAAAGATTAAAAGCTTTAGAGACTACCGTTTTCCACTGAAAAGAGCTCCATCATAATCCGCTGAAATGACACCATATAAAGTTATGGTTTGGGATAAAACCCAAGTAGTCCTTTCTTAAACATTGGTGTGCTATGCATAAGAAAGATGTTTGCAACCAAAGTCGGATGAAACTGTCTTTGTATTACTGTTAATTATTCCTCCATAAACACCGGAGACAAAAGTATTTGTCACTTAGAACGTCAAGTTTCTTTGAGAAGGAATTTTTCGTGAAAATATAAGTGGGAGGACAATAGAACTTTGATAAGGTTAAAGGAACCTTAGCTATATGTGCAAAGTTGCGCAAATTACAAAAGTGTTCCGGAGGCAGCAACAATGCTCATGGCTCACGTGCCTCAAAGGTTGCGGTCACGGAGGTCTAAGTTTCTATTGAACCAAGTAGGTCGAGTAAACAATCAAATACCAAGATTTGAGGGTTGAATCATTATTTGAGAATAATGAACGGACTACATGCAAAGAAGCGACGATGGGCCCTGACTCCGTCAAATGGCTTGAAGCCATAAAATCCGTGATAGTTCCATACACGAGAAATCAAGTTTTGAACTTGAAGAACCCTCGAGAAAGGTGTAAGACCTTACAGTTGTGTTTGGATCTATAAAGAAGTAGACATGGATGTTTCACATCTATGAAATAGTCGACATGTTGGGAAAGAGTTCACAAAATGTTCAAAGGTTGACTATGACAAGATTTGATCTTTCATAGCGATATTTAGTCTAGACGGATTAATGTAGCAACCACTACATATAATTTTTGTTATGTGGTAGTTGAATAAACAAAACAAGTTCTTATAATAGAAGGGTCACCTAGGACGTGTGCATGACATGGTCCAAAGGGTTTTGTTAATTCAAAGGATGCTAAAAGCATATGCAAACTTCAATGGTTGAAGTAAGCATCGCGGAGTTGGAATCTTCACTATGATGAAACTGTTAAAAGAGTTTAATTTCATCAGAGACGATGAAGATGCTTGCATTTGCAAGAAATTAAGTGGGAGCGCTAAGACATATTTCTAATACATTATGTGGAGGACATATTGTTGATTGGAAATGATGTATCTTTTATTAACACATATTAAGAATTTCATCCCGATGAAAGACTTAGGCAAAACCCAAATATTTGGCATCAATAGACGCTAATATGGTTGTGCCGAAAGTACATAGATGATGTATTGAATGAGTTCAATATAGAAACTACAAGAAAGGTTCTTGTCACACAGAAAGGATTGAATGAGTTCAATATTGATGATATATTCAAGTGTATTGACACTGGGTAAGTGAAACAAAGATTCAAGTATAGATTGATACTTGATGTATGAAATCACAAAGAATATTTATATCAATCATACTGTGATATGTACAAATCCATATATGTCCTATACTCTAAATGTTATGAGCATATACCAGAATGATTCATAAGTTGATCATTGGACAATAGTAAGGATGTTCTTATGATCTTTTGGAAGAACTAAGAGTATATTATTTGTAGAAGTGACAAATAGATGGTTAGTTCATTGTAAAAGTACTACATTGATACTAGTTTTGTCACAAAGTACAAATTAAGTTTATCTCAATCTAAACTAAGGGTGGCACAATATAATGGAAAGTAAGTTCCATAATGGATTTGGATGAGTTCCAAAGTTAAGACATTGTGATAGATACTACAACAAAAGGCTAAGTATATGACTGCTATAATAGCAGCTAAAGAGGGCATTTGTGTCAAGTTTTTTGTTGTCAAACTAGGTGTAGTTCACAGCGGGATAATACTATGAAGATATATTGTACGACAATATTATCAACATGTTTTAACCCCAAAGAACTAAAGGTCTCACCGAAGGACCAAAATTATACAAAGCCATCTCATTAGAGAATGAGTGATGCGTAGAGACGCAAAGACATGCAATTACACACGACCGAAGTGTCAGATCCGGAGATCAGTTGACCACTAGCAATCGTGTACATACAACACCAGAAAGCCATAGGTGTTGAATACACAAAGGTTTGAAACTAGATTATTGACTCTAGTGCAAGTGGGAGACTGTTGGAGATATGCCCGAGAGGCAATAATAAAGTGGTTATTATCATATCTTCATAATTATGATAAATGTTTACATACCATGCTATAATTGTATTAACCGGAAACATTAATACTTGTGTGATTTGTAAACATAAAAGAGTCCCTAGTAA
The DNA here is from genome assembly GCA_023614405.1 of Avena insularis. Taxonomy (NCBI): domain Eukaryota; kingdom Viridiplantae; phylum Streptophyta; class Magnoliopsida; order Poales; family Poaceae; genus Avena; species Avena insularis. The sequence goes on along the minus strand of CM042687.1, from coordinate 233,952,956 downwards.
AGCCTCTTGTTAAACTAGCTTGTTGGTTAATATATGATCATGGTTTCCTGATCATGAACATAGAGATGTTATTAACAACAGGGTCATATCATTAGGAGAATGATGTGATGGACATACTCCTATAGTTAAGCGTAGCATAAAGATCAAGTCATTTAATATAGTTCATTAGCTATAAGCTTTCTGATACATAGTAACATAATTCCTTCGACCATGAGATCATGCATATCACCTTTACCGGAAGGATGATTTGATGACATCAAACACCACACTGTAACAGGGTGGCTATAAAGGTGGCATTGAGTGTTCGGAAAGTATGGGTTGAGACACATGGATCAAGAGTGGGATTTGTCCATCCATATGACGGATAGATATACTCTGGGCCCTCTCGGTGGAATGTCATCCGATTAGCTTGCAAGCATGTGACTGGATCACAAGGGATCACATACCACAGGAACAAGAAAAGAGTACTTATCAGTAACGAGGTTGAACTAGGTATGCAGAGGTACCGACGATCATAACCTCGGATAAGTAAAATATCGTGAGACAAAGGGAAATTGGTATCGTATGTAATTGGTTCATTCGATCGCAAAGTAATCATAGAAATATGTGGGAGCCATATGAATTTCCAGATTCCTCTATTGGTTATTGATCGGAGAAGTGTCTCGATCATGTCCGCATAATTCACGAACTGTAGGGAGACACACTTAAGGATTCGATGTTGTTAAGTAGTTATGGAATGATGAGTAAGATACCAAATGTTGTTCGGAGTCTCGGATGGGATCCGGGATATCACGAGGAGATCCAGAATGGTCCGGAGAATAAGATTCATATAAGGAAAGTCCTGTTTCGGAGTTGGAGAATGGTTCCGGTGTTTTCATCGGAAATGTTCTAGAAGGTTCCGGAATGTCCGCACTGAGGGAAGGGTACATGGATGTGTTATATTAAGTTGGTATGATTGCATCATGTACTAAATATCATCGCTGAACAAAATAGAGGGATTAATTAAATCCTTGTTTGAAAAGTCAAACGCCCAAGTTTGAAAGTCAAACGGCTATTTTTGGGAAGTGGAGAAAGAGGAGGAAACCGAGTTGGGGAGGAGTACCTCCTCCACCGCCGGCCCACTTGGGATCCGAGTTGGGGAGGGATTCCCCTCCCCTTGGCCGACGCCTCCCTCCTATAAGAGGAGGGGTAGGGCTCCCCTCCTAGACACACCTCCTACACCCCAAACCCTAGCCTCCTAGCCGCCGGCCTCCTCCAAGTCGCCGCCGCCTAGAGCTCCTCTAACTCAAGAAGTTAGGGTTTCCCAAACCCTAGCCGCCAACCAAGCCCTCCCTTGGTGCCCTCTAAACCGTAGATCACCAAGGCCTCTCATACTCCACCATACTGCCTCCGGCTTAAGGCTCCCGCGAGATCTCCTCTACTTCTGGTACCACGCCGTCAGGTCACGGAATCGCGAGGAGAGTGCTACAACCTCCGCTGCCTGCTGGAACAAGGGAGAGGAAGGTCTTCTTGACCGATCAAGGAAGCGCTGCCGGAACGCAGCGCCGGAAGGATTGTCTACGCGATCTTGAGATCGGCAAGTGTACGACTACATCACCCACGAGAATCTGCTCTCATTAACCGCTTTGGAATCTTCGAGGGTGAGTTCCTCTATCGACTCGTTGCTACAATCTAGTAGATAGATCTTGGCTTGATCATAGATTAGATCTTGATTGTTTGTTCATGCGGTAGAAATTTTTTGTTTTCCATGCTACGAACCCCTACAGTGGTATCAGAGCCGTGTCTATATGTAGATCTGTTGCACGAGTAGAAAACAATGGTCATTGTGGGCGTTGATGCTTTTGTTGTCGATTGCTTCTTGTGTACTTTGCATCTTGCGGGATGGTGGGATGAAGCGGCCCGGGCTAACCTTACATGACATCGTTCATGAGACTTGCTCCACGCTTGACATGGAACTTGTATTGCATAAGTGGCTTTGCGGGTGTCTGTTTCTCCCAACATAGTTAAGATTCAATTTACAACGGGTGATTGACAATACTAGTATCAATGTTGTGGTTCTTGTTCGTAAGTTAGAACGACACTCATCAAAGCCCCAAACCACGTAAAACATGCAAAGAAAATTAGAGGCGCCTAACTTTGTTTTGTGGGTGTGCTGTGATGTGCTATGGCCATGATTATGATTATATATGATGTATGCAATGTTCCTTATTGTAAGTTGGCAACCGGCAGGAGCCATATGGTTGTCTTTAAATTCTGTTAAGACCCGCCTGTCTGTTCAAAGTAGTTGTAATAGTTGAAGCTGATGGACGACAACCATGGAGCGGCGTTATTGACCTTGATGCAATGCCGGTGATGATGGAGATCATGTTCGTGCTTGAAGATGGAGATCGGAAGCACAAGAAGAAAGGCCATATCATATCACATATTATGAATTGCATGTGATGTTAATCCTTTTATGCATCTTGTATTGCTTAGTTAACGACGGTAGCATTATAAGATGATCCCTCAAGCACACAATTTCAAGTTTTAAAGTGTTCATCCTTAGTAAGCACCGTTGCTAAAGCTCGTTGTTTCGAAGCACCACGTGATGATCGGGTGTGTTAGATTCTGCGAGTGTATACAACGTGAGCAAGCCAGATTTTCTCATGCGGAAGCTAAGGTTGATCTTGACGAGCCTAGCATGTACAGACATGGTCTCGAAACATGGATCACCGAAAGGTAAAGCATGAGTCATATAGTAGATATGATGAACATGTTGATTGTTCGCCATTGAAGCTACATCAACTCTCGTGATGATCGGTTTTGATGTGGTGGATTTGGTTCGTGTGATCACTAAAACAATGTGAGGGATATTGTTTTGAGTGGGAGTTCAACGGCAATATGACTTCTTGAATCACTTGATAGATGCGAAGCATGTCTGATGGGTAAAATGACTAAGACTCCATTTTCTGGTATGATGGAGCGAGCTAAGGACTTGTTGGAAATCATACATACCGATGTGTGTGGTCCAATGAGTGTAGCATCGCGTGGTGGTTATCGTTATGTTCTTACCTTCACGGATGACTTGAGTAGATATGGGTATATCTATTTCATGAAACATAAGTCCGAAACTTTCGAGAAGTTTAAGGAATTTCAAAGTGAGGTAGAGAATCAACGTAACAAGAAGATTAATTTTCTGCGTTCTGATCGTGGAGGTGAATATCTAAGTTACGAGTTTGGCGAGCATTTAAAGAAATGCAGAATACTTTCACAATTGACACCGCCGGGAACACCACAGCGTAATGGTGTGTCCGAACGTCGTAATCGAACTCTCTTAGATATGGTTCGTTCTATGATGTCACTTACAGATTTACCGCTATCATTTTGGGGTTATGCATTAGAAACAGCCGCATTCACTTTAAATAGGGCGCCATCTAAATCCTTTGAAACGACACCGTATGAATTATGGTTTGGGAAGAAGCCTAGATTGTCGTTCCTTAAAGTTTGGGGTTGCGAAGACTATGTAAATAAGTTACAACCGGAAAAGCTTGAATCCAAAGCGGAAAAATGCGTCTCCATAGGATACCCGAAGGGAACTATTGGGTATTCCTTCTATCATAGATCCGAGGGAAAAATCTTTGTTGCCAAGAATGGATCCTTTCTAGAGAAAGAATTTCTCTCGAAAGAAGTGACTAGAAGGAAAGTAGAACTCGACGAGGTTGTCGAACCTTCTCTCGAACTTGCGAGTAGCGCAGCACCGGAAGAAGTTCCTGTGGTGCCTGCACCAATAAGAGAGGAAGCTAATGATGATGATCATGAAACTTCGGTTGAAGTTGCTATAGAGCCTCGCAGGTCAACGAGAACTCGTACCACTACTGATTGGTATGATCCCGTTATGAGTGTCATGTTGGTGGACAACACCGATGACCCTGCAACATATGAGGAAGCGATGATGAGCCCAGATTCCAATAAATGGCAAGATGCCATGAAATCCGAAATTGGATCCATGTACGAAAACCAAGTATGGACTTTGGTGGACTTACCGGATGGCCGGAAGGCTGTCAAGAACAAATGGATTTTCAAGAAGAAAACAGATGCTGATGGTAATGTTACTGTCTATAAAGCTCGACTTGTCGCAAAATGGTTTCGAAAAATTCAAGGAGTTGACTACGACGAGACTTTCTCACCAGTAGCGAAGCTAAAGTCTATGAGGATTATGTTAGCAATCGCTGCATATTACGATTATGAGATATGGCAGATGGATGTCAAAACAACGTTCCTCAATGGAGACATTGATGAAGAGTTGTATATGATGCAACCCAAAGGTTTTGTCGATCCTAAAGATGCTAACAAGGTGTGCAAACTTCAACGGTCCATATATGGGTTGAAGCAAGCATCCCGAAGTTGGAATCAACGTTTTGATAAGGTAATCAAAAGTTTTGGTTTTATACAAACTTATGGAGAAGATTGTATTTATAAGAAAGTGAGTGGGAGCTCTGTAGCATTCTTAATACTATATGTAGATGACATATTGTTGATTGGGAATGATATAGACCTTCTTAATAGTGTTAAAGAATATTTGAATAATAGTTTTTCAATGAAAGATCTTGGCGAAGCAGCTTACATATTAGGCATAAAGATTTATAGAGATAGATCGAGACGCCTAATATCATTGTCACAAAGTACATATTTGGACAAAGTTCTAAAGAGGTTTGGAATGGAAGATAGCAAGAAAGGGTTCTTGCCCATGTTGCCTAATACGACCTTGAGTAAAACTCAAAGTCCAGCAACGGCAGCAGATAGAGAAAGGATGAGTAAGACTCCCTATGCCTCAGCCATAGGATCTCTAATGTATGCCATGCTATGTACTAGACCCGACATTGCATATTCTGTTAGTTTGACTAGCAGATATCAAAGTGATCCAGGAGTAGATCATTAGACAGCGGTTAAAAACATCCTTAAGTACTTGAGAAGAACTAAGGATATGGTTCTTTCTTATGGAGGTGATGAACAGCTCGTTGTTAATGGTTACACCAATGCTAGTTGGAACACCGATCCGGATGATTCTAAATCACAATCTGGATACATATTTACTTTGAATGGTGCAAAGCTATGGAGGAGTGCAAAGCAAAGCGTTGTGGCGAGATCTTCAACTGAATCGGAATACATAGCTGCTTCGGAGGCTTCACAAGAAGCGATATGGATGAATGACTTCATTATAGAGCTCGGTGTGGTTTCAAGTGCGCCGGACCCAATGTCTATCTACTGTGATAACATGGGCGCCATAGCCAATGCGCAAGAACCAAGGCCACACAAGAAGCTGAACCACATCAAGCTACAATTTCACACTATTCGAGAACATGTCCAAGATGGTGACATAAAGATTTGCAAAGTACACACAGATCTAAATGTGGCGGATCCGTTGACTAAACCTCTCCCGATGGCAAAACAGGACCAACACCAAACTGCCATGGGTGTTCGGTATATTACCATGTAATCTAGATTAGTTGACTCTAGTTCAAGTGGGAGACTGTTGGAGATATGCCCTAGAGGCAATAATAAAAGTAGTTATTATTATATCTTTGTGTTTATGATAAATGTTTACATTCATGCTATAATAGTATTAACAAGAAACATTAATACTTGTGTGATTTGTAAACTAAATTAGAGTACCTAGTAAAGCCTCTTCTTAATACTAGCTTGTTGATTAATAGATGATCATGGTTTCTTGATCATGAACATTTGAGATGTTGTTAATAACAAGATCATATCATTAGGAGAATGGTATGGTGGACATACTCCTATAGATAAGCGTAGCATAAAGATCAGGTCATTTTAATAGTTCAATTGCTATAAGCTTTCTGATACATAGTAACCTAATTCCTTCGACCATGAGATCATGCTTATCACCATCACCGAAAGGATGCTTTGATGACATCAAACACCACACCGTAACTGGGTGGCTATAAAGGTGGCATTGAGTGTTCGGAAAGTATGGGTTGAGACACATGGATCAAGAGTGGGATCTGAAGGGTTTCGCAGCATAGTAAATCAAAATTTTCTACGGAAGCGAACAGAGGGAAAGCCAAGATCTAATCTAGGAGATGCAAACAACGAGAGAGATTGGATTAGATCTTCATACCCTTGAAGATTCAAGCTGTGAACGCTCATTTAACGTGGGTGATGTAGTCGTACTCGCTTCTCCTCCTCGCGATCCGATCCGATCTAGCACCACAAGTGGCGGTGCCTCCGTGAGATGCACATGTGCAGCACCTCGACATCTCCTCCTTCCTCGGACCAGCGAGTATGGTGGAGAGATGGATTGGATCTACAGCACGACGGCGTGGTGTATATGGTGGAGAATTTCTGCTGCAGGGCTTCGCCTACAAACAGTCGGGAGGGAGAGAGGAAGGGCAGCAGGGCAACTAGGTTTGGAGGAAGGTGTAAGGGTGTGTGAGAGGGGGCGCACCAGCCCTCTATATATAGAGGGGGGGGTGCGGCCAGCCCTAGCCTCTCCTCCAAGCCTATCTCTAGTTTAAACAATTTAAACTCTCCCTTATCTAGAAATCCTATCTTATCTTATCTCTAGTTTAAACGATTTAAACTCTCTAGGATCGGCTGGGCCCTATGGGGCCTTGTGCCCTGGACCAATGCGCCAGGACACTCCCTCATAGGCCCATGCCCTCCCAGAAGGTGGGACCACGTTGGCCCCCTTCCGGAAGGTTCTAGAAGCTTCCAAGACAATACCGATTAATCCGAACAATTCAACTCCAAAAACTGCACCGCCTTTATATGAATCTTATTCTCGGACCACTCCGAACCTCTTCGTGATGTCTCGGATCCCATCCGAGACCAACAAAAATTCATAAACCAAGTATCCAATCTATCCTAGGCCGAGACACGTTAATCGTGTGACCGCGGGTTCGAGAATATGCGATACATGATCTTCTATCAATAATCAACAGCGGGGTCTGGGCACCCATATTGACTCCCACACATTCATCGATGATCATATCGGATGAACCACGATGCTAGGATTCAATCAATCCCATATATATATTCCCTTCGTCTCGCGATATTTTACTTGCCCGAGATTCGATCGTCGGTATCGTCATACCTAGTTCAATCTCGCTCACGAAGTACTTTACTCGTTCCGAATACGATATCACTTTGTGATTAACTCCTTAACCACATGCTTGCAAGGTGTTGATATCGACACGAGTGGGCCCAAGTATATCTCTCCGACTTGAGGGACAAATCCCATCTCGATACATACAACCCAATGATACTTTCCGATCACCTGAGAGACACCTTTATGATCACCCTCTCATAGGATGACGTTTGATGACCTCAAAGCTTTCTTCCGATACCAGGGAGTTGCATTATCTCATGGTCTAAGGAATACAATATTTGACATAGGAAAAGCTTCACAAAGATGAACACGATGACACGATCTAATTGCTTCGCTTAGTTTGGGTCTATCCACCATATCATTCTCCAATGATATGATCTCATTATCAATTGACAACTCATGTCTATGGTTAGGAAACCTTAACCATCATTGATCAATGAGCTAGTCCATAGAGGCGTACTAGGGACACGGTGTTGTTCACAAACCACACAGGTATTAATGTTTCCGCTTAATACAATTCTAGCATGGAATATAAACTTTATCATGAACAAGAATTATAATAATAACATCTTTATTATTGCCTCTAGGGCATAATTCCAACAGGATTTTCCATCCATATGACGGATAGATATACTCTGGGCCCTCTCGGTGGAATGTCATCCAATTAGCTTGCAAGCATGTGACTGGCTCACAAGGGATCACATATCACGAGAACGAGAAAAGAGTACTTATCGGTAACGAGGTTGAACTAGGTATGCAGAGATACCGACGATCAAAACCTCGGATAAGTAAACTATCGTGAGACAAAGGGAAATTTGTATCGTATGTAAGTGGTTCATTCGATCGCAAAGTAATCGTAGAAATATGTGGGAGCCATATGAATTTCCAGATTCCTCTATTGGTTATTGTTCGTAGAAGTGTCTCGATCATGTCCGCATAATTCATGAACCGTAGGGAGACACACTTAAGGATTCAATGTTGTTGAGTAGTTATGGAATGATGAGTAAGAGACTGAATGTTGTTCGGAGTCTCGGATAGGATCCGGGATATCACGAGGAGATCCGGAGAATAAGATTCATATAAGGAAAGTCCTGTTTCAGAGTTGGGGAATGATTCCGGTGTTTTCATCGGGAATGTTCTAGAAGGTTCCGGAAGGTCCGGCACTCCGGAGGAGAAGGGTACATGAATGTGTCATGACAATGTGGAATGGTTGCATCATGTACTAGGTATCATGGCTGAGCAAAATAAAGGGATAAATCAAATCCTAGTTTGAAAAGTCAAACGCCAATTTGAAAAAGTCAAACGACAGTTTTGCTTGGTGGAGGGAGAGTAGGAAACCTACTTGGGGAGGAGTTCCTCTCCCTCCATCCGCCGGCCAAGGAGGCCGACTTGGGGGAGGACTCCCTCCCCTTGGCCGGCGCCCTCCCACCTATAAAATAAGGGGCAGGGGTGCCCCCTTTTCCCTACACCTCTCTCCACCAAAACCCTAGCCCTAGCCGCCGACCACCACAAGTCGCCGCCGCCCTAGGGTTTTCCCTAGCCGCCGAGTTGGGGCTCTCCCCAAGCCCTAGCCGCCGGCCTAGCCTCCTTCCTTGGTGCCTCTAAACCCTAGATCGCCAAGGCCTCTCTCATAGTCCACCATACTCGCTCCGGCTTAAGGCGAAGCCTCTTGAGATCTCCCTCTACTTCGGTACCACGCTGTCGTCTGCCGGAATCGCGAGGAGAGTGCTACAACCTCCGCTGCTGCTGGAACAAGGGAGAGGAAGGTCTTCATCGAAAATTTAACGTGTGACCGAGGCGTAAGCGCTGCCGAACTTGGGAAGGATTGTCTACGCGATCTTGAGATCGGCAAGAGTACGACCAAATCACCCACGAGAATATTCTCTCGTTAAACACTTTGGAATCTTCGAGGGTGAGTTCCTCTATCGACTCGTTGCTACAATCTAGTAGATAGATCTTGGCTTGTTTGTTTGCATGCAGTAGAATTTTTTGTTTCCCATGCTACGAACCCCTACATTATTATCATATATCAATTAGTTCGTAATTGCTTCATACCGTGTTATAACTATATCAAGCAAAAACATTGATACAAGTGTGGTATGAAACAAACCAAGTCCCTAGTAGCCTCTATTTATACTAGTTCGTCAGGCAACCGATGACAAGGTTTCCTGATCATGGAGCATTTATGCCAGTTGATAACAAGGTCATATCATTATTGAATGATGTGATGGACATTACCCAAAGATTATGACACGATCAAGTCACAAGGTTCATCGTTGCAATAGTTGAAAGCATAGTATCCTTCTTCTTAGACCGTGAGATCATATTAACCACTGTCTCCTGAGACTGCTTTGGCTGCATTAAACGTCATGTCCATAACTGGGTGACTATAAATGTGTATGTTAGGTATTCCAGAGGAACAGTTGAGGCCTATGTATCAAGATCGGGATTTGTTCACCCACGTGACGGGAAGATACACAATGCCGACTTGGTGATATCATATCCATAATGTTGCAATATGTGACTAGGTCACGAGGATGAAATATCACGGGAACAAGTGAAACAAAACGTGTCCATAACGGGATTGAACAAGGTATATGATACCGATGATCAGATCTCGGACAAGTCGTATCGAAGAAACAAAGGAAAATGGACTCGATGATTATGGTTCAAACAACATTACATTGTGGAATGCACAAGGGTCATTATGGACATCCCGATCCCGCTATTGATCATTGATGGAGATCAGGTGTGTGACATTCCCGAGCCGTTGGGTAACACAATTAAGCGTAAGATGATGCTAGAGATATTCTGTAAGATGGAATCACTAGAGTGAAAACCGGAATTGTTACGAAGAGAATCCGAAATTGTTCGGAGGAAAAAAGAAAGAAAAATGATCAAATGGTATTTTGGATAAATGACAATTTATAATATGCATTTATTATATGTTAATTATGAATTAATATTTGAGGGCAACTTCCTCAACAGGGCCAAAACCCCGAAGGGAATCGACCAAGGAGGAAGCCACCTGAAAAAGGATAGCAAATAGCAACAACCGCACTGCTGGTGGGCCAGACAACCCACACATGCAAGTGTGTGGGCGAGGTTGGACGCCAGGCTAGCGGCAGGTAGCTTGCTGCTGGCGGGCCTCAGCCGGGCGGCCCACTCGGGCGCGAGCTGGAGCCGAGCGTGCTGGGCGCTGCCGGGCCGCAGCTAGCCCACCTGGCCGACCGCCGATGTCGCCTCGCAAATGGGCCATGGGCGTGCAGGCGCCAGCCCACCTGGGCCGCGCGAGCTACTGGCTATGCGCTGTACTTGCTGCTGCGCTGGCGTGCTGCTGGGCCGCGCGCCTGGTGCTGCTGGCTGCCTCGCGCTGCAAGCTGGGCCGCGGGTGGGTGGCCCACCTGACCACCTGGTGGCCTAGCTGGCTGCGACACTCCCTCCTTTATTCTTTTTCCTAGTTTAGTCCCACATGTGACATCCAAAGAGGAGGGGACACACCCCTTCATCTGTATAAAGGGGTGCTTATGGGTGGGAATAAACACATGAATAATTCTTTAAGACATTTTCCTTAAATAATAAATCTTTCTCTCTAGTTGTCTCCTTGTGTTGACATGGTCCCTTGAAAGGACTGTACACGCAAGAGAGGGTGCACCTGTAGGGATTCCAAATGAGAAATCTACTTCCACACTCCACTCCCGACAGGGATCAGAGAACCGGAGGTCGTCATCGTACACCGTATGTGTGCGAAACCACGAGGGTGCTACCAATAGTGACATCTTAGGAGTCGTGAGCCGGACTGATGCACGATGGAGCAAGAGTTGACTTGCGAGGAGGTTTGCGACCTTGAGATCGGCTACGAGTACGACTACATCATCCACGTTCCCCTCAAAACGTTAACCGATTTCGTACTACAAGAGTATGTATCCAAAAACTTTGTCGTTACTGCATTGCTCCAAAATAGATCCTGGCAATTCGGGGCGTTCCAACATAGGAATTTTTTTTTTGCCATGGAACCCCTTCAGATGGTCCCTGCCTTTGTTTCACTTGGGTGACATGGAGCAGACGACGGGGTCCCTAGTGGTGGCGTCGCTTAGGAAATGGCATCTCTCGGATCACGTGTTGAAGGTCGGGCTCGGAGCAAAGAGTAGACCAATGGTGTGCGTCAGCGAAGTTTTTTCGGGCGAAAGCTCTGTGTTTCGACGCCAATGGCGGCGATTCCTACAGATGTTGTTACCCTATTGGGGCTGCATTGTGGGTACCTTAGCTGTGTTAGTGCTCCGGGTGAAAACCCTTGACCGTCTGTCTCGGCGATGGCGGCGCCGCGCGACGTTACCCTCTTGAGGTCGTCGTCATGGAGCTCTATTCCCATAGGTCTCGTTCTTGTTTGCTAGTGGCAAGTCTTGGTTCTTTCCTATTTTTTTTATCCTCTTTGTTAGAAGTTCTTCTCATCACCTTTGTACCGGTTTACTTGTATGTGGCTTTATTTATAAAACGGGAGGAAAGTCTGTTTGGAGGAGATAGTTGAAGGTGAAAAAGACCTGCTTGTACTCGCGTGCGTGCTTAGAAGTGGTATTGGGTCGCCACCGTCGTGCTCGGCCCGGCTGCCGCCCGGTGAGTTCATCCATGCAGAACACAAGTCCTCAACGGCCAGTTTGTGTCATCGAGCACACCTCCGTCACTGCTCCGGTGTGCGCTGACCACGCGATCCCGGAAGGAAATAAACTACCGCCACGTTCCTCTAGTGCGTCTGATTCTTGGCGAGCTGTTGCCTGTGACCTGGTGAATGATCAGCGACCACCCACCAACTTGCCCTTTGCTTCTCTCTCCGGTATACATCCTTGAAACACTGCTGGTACGCACGGTGCGTACCTTACGGAAGGTAAGAAGATTCGAGTCCGGGATGTTGTTGACAATTTCTTATAATTTGCCGTGTATTTGGTGCACGACCTCTATATATTTTGTTTACGTTTAGCTATAACCAGATCATCGATAGCCTGTACACAGCATTATACACTACTATCATCGAAGACGAGACCAAATCTGCAAAGTCGCTCCGGCACGTTCGCTGCCGTTGGGCTCTCTTTATCGATCGGGGCAGTGTGGATCATGAACGGTTCCTTCAAATAATTATTGAAACCATAAACCGTTAAAAAATAATGCACTAGCTGCCCAAAGCTCGGCATTATATAAAGCCCCTCTAACCTTCAGCCCAACATCAACCCAAAGCAGCACTACCAAATCCCTCCGATCGACTAGCTGTCGGTTAGCTAGCTAGCTCCTCGCTGAGCACGAGAAATGAAGCTCTCGGTGCTTCTCCTGTGTGCCCTGGTCGCCGTCCAGGCTGCGCTGCTCGCCGCGCCATCGGCACAGGCCAAGGGGCTGCAGGTCGGGTACTACAACAAGAAATGCCGCAAGGGCGTGGACGTGGAGGGCGTCATCATGTGGCACATCAAATGGGCTATCAAGAAGAACCCACGCGTTGGTGCCGCTCTCGTCCGCCTCGTCTTCCACGACTGCTTCGTTAGGGTATGCTGCTCACTGATTCTTTTTTTTTCTTGTTCATCAACTTTGACACGTTTGTGGACAAGATTCAACAACTCAAGGGATATAATAATTGAATGCATATACTAGTTTGATGCATTCCAGACCAGGAACCCAAAGTTTTCATTTGCTTATTTTTCATGCATGCATGCATTTTTTACCAGGAAAAGTTTCAATCCTCTAGCAAAGTGTTCACTGCAGATCGAGCGTCCTTCATTTTCATGTTTTGTGTTTACCATGGCAAAACTGACAACACGTTGAACCCGGCCTCCAAATGGACAAAATGAACACCCACACACCAGCGCAAAAGCTAATTGCACAATCCAGATGAGGCTAATGATATACTATACTATAACACAATAATTAATGACATGAAGTTGACCATCCATGCATGCAGGGGTGCGATGGCTCTGTCCTCCTTGAGAAGTCCGCCCAAAACCCTCACCCGGAGAGGGAGGCGCCGGCCAACATCGGGCTCGCCGCCTTCGACGTCCTTGAGGAGATCAAGGCTGACCTAGAGAGGAAGTGCCGGGGCGTGGTGTCCTGCTCCGACATACTTGTCTATGCTGCCCGTGACGCCACGAAGATCCTCAGCAGGGGGCACATCGACTACAAGGTCCCTGGCGGCCGCCTCGATGGCATGTACTCGTCGGCCTACGAGGCCCAGGCGGAGCTCCCGGACTCCACCTTCACCGCCCAGCAGCTGATCGACAACTTCGCCCGCAAGAATTTCGACGCGGAGGAGATGGTCATCCTCTCTGGCGCCCACTCCATCGGCATGGCCCACTGCTCGTCCTTCAGAGGCCGTCTCACCGCGCCTTCAGGCGAGATCAACCGGGACTACCGCAACCTGCTCAACTACAAGTGCCACCAGAGCGCTAACCCGACCGTCGTCAACAACGTCCGCGACGAGGACTACAAGACCGTCACCAGGTTCATGCCGGGATTCAAGAGCCGGGTGCGCAAGATCAGGGACTTGTTCGACAACTCCTACTACCACAACAACCGCGCCAGGATCGTCAGCTTCAACTCCGACTGGCAGCTCATGACGCACAAGGACACGGTGGAGCACGTCCATGAGTATGCTGAGAACGCCACGCTCTGGAACGAGGATTTCGCCGAATCCATGGTCAAGCTCAGCAAGCTGCCCATGCCACCAGGGAGCAAGGGCGGGATCAGGAAGAAGTGCAGCATCGTCAGCCACCCACTCTACTAAGAACCATTTGGCCTGTTTATGTTTGGAGTTCAATAATCTTGTGTGTTTTCTATTTGTTCATTCCATTCTTTTGATTCCCCACTCCTTGTGTTTTCCAGATCTGTTGATCTGCTATATATATATATTTCTAAATATTCCGATACAATAAAGACACAGTAGTCTTGGCAATCTGTTACAAATGATAGTATATCAAATAACAACTGGATATGGCAATCATTGCTTGTAATAGGAATTGTATGGTCTTATACCCATCTCTAGCATGGAATGTTGTTGTAAAGTTGTAAATACCCGTCGCGCTTTGCGCCTTATGTGTATAGAGATAGCCATGCTCGAAGGCATAATTCTCAAACCAATCTCCTCTTCACATGGTATCACAATCATCCTCCGATCCAACTAACATCGCCAATTCCTCCTTGGACTGGACCTCCGCCACCTTGTTCGCCCACATTGTCAATATCAATCTCGGTCGTGCCTACCTCTTTCCTCTCGAGGGCTCAAGTGTTGCCATCCCTTCATGACCAGTGCTTGTTTGACTACATCGATTGGACAGAAGACGTCGCCAGCGCAAGAAATCATATGTTTGAACTACAGAGTCAAGCACTCTAAATCTAGCTGACAAAGCCTGGTGTATATGGATGGGATCAGCTCATCATTATAAGCTCTTTGGTTGCATCGGCGGCCGCCTAAATTCAAAGGAATGTAGGATAGCCGAATAGGCAACCAGACATGGATCTGCAGCCAGACGCGGATCAACACCTATCTATGGCGAGTGGCGGCCCCTACTGGAGGACTTCCACCATTGTTCTTTCTATCCCTCATCACCGTATTGACACTAGTACAAAATACATTGTTCCTGATGGATGCTTAAAACGCTGTGTGACAGGCTAGTCGTTCTTTGGAGCGTGTTAGTCGGAAGTGTTAGTCGGAAATGACTTTGTATCACTGATGGGCGGTCCGCTGCTTATGGGTAACGGGTAACGTTTATCACCGATCGGAGACACCGGTCAGGATCAGGGCATGAATGGCAGACACTGCAGACGGCAATAGCTATGCCGACGACCAAAGGCTTGGGGCCATCGGCGTAGCCGAGATACACCCATGGCAAGAAAATAATTGTCGGTGTATCTAGACCGTCAGCATAGCAGGCTCTTGTCGGTTGAGCACCCTTTTCAAGGAAATAGAGAATAGGGATGTTGACGGCCACCGTCAGTCCAATATCACCGTTTGCATAGTCCAACCTGACCCAACGTCCACCGTCCACCGTCCCTTTTGGAAACGGAGCGTACATGGCATCCCTGCAAAGGCTATGTCGATGGCCTTACTGTCGGCACAACGCAGCATGAGAATTATGCCGATGGCCTTATCTTATGTGTTACCATTGCGCCACCTTCTTGAAAGCATTGATACCTATGGTATCACCAACGATGTTACCACTGTGTCATGTTCTATGAAGCATGGATGCCTACAGTATTGCTATCGGCGTTACCACTATATCACCTTCCTGTAAGCAAGCTACGCCTGTGGTATTGTCGTCAGCGTTAATACCACACCACCTTTCTAGAAGCACTGATGCATATGGTATTGCCGTCGGCGTTACCACTGCGCCACCTTCCTGTAAGCAAGCTATGTCGATGGCCAGGCTATGCTGATGGATGCCTTAAACCCCTGGCACAGGTAGCTACACCGAAGGCCATCGCTACGCCAACGGCCAACCTTCTACTACGTCGTCACAACCTATACTGACACAGCTACGCCGACGGTGGCCGTCAGCACAAGCTACACCAACGGTTTTCATCAGCGATTCTTGTAGGCAAAAGAAATCATATCTGACAGATACTTGTTACTTACATGTCAGTAATTTTGGCCAGAATCTCGGAATATTGTATTTATTCGGGCATGTCTAGTACCTCCTTGAGTAGCCCGAGATGAATCTGGAAATCCAGGATAAGACTGACCTGCAATTTATTAGGCCTTTCACAATGGAGGTTTCTTAGCTCCATATCCTAGGCACTTTGCTTACGTGGCACTATAGTTAATAAGGAAAGAGAGTGAGGTTGTATCTTAGCTAAGGCCTTTTCCAATGGGTGTTTCTTAGCACGGTATCATAGGCAAATTGCTTATGTGGCACTATAGTTAATGAAGAGAGAAGGTGAGGTTGTATCTTAGCTTAGCTACAAGCCTTACACGGTATCGTAGGCAAAATATATGGTTAGCTCAATCACATGCATGCATATACCCAAAATCATTAAATATAGATACAACTCATAAGATACAATCCATTGTAAGTTGTTTCTTAAGATACATCACTACCTAGAATAACGAGTTAAGAGACACCCTATTGTGAAAGGCCTAAGAACCACCACTTACACGGAACCATAGACAAAAAACATTGCTAGACCAATCATATGCATGCATGCCCTCTAAATCATTAAATGTAGAGACTCCATATACTACAAACAATGTGTTGTACTAGTTGTTTCTTAAATTTTAATTGCTCATATGAAAACATGCTAAGATACGGCCCATTGTGAAAGGCCTTAGTGAATGTCAGTGTTGTCACAGGATTATGGTGTGTCCCGTGGCACCTCCGGTTCATGATAGAGAAATAGCTTGATGCTACATGTAGTTTCCCTCAAGAACCTCTACTAGCAAGCTGCACTGCCTCTCAGAAGCAACAAATGTTGAGTAAGCACATTGTAAACAACAGGTAATATATATAACCACACTAAGACTTTATATTTTTCATGATAATAATAATTTACAAGTCAACAAACAACATAATAGAAATAAACTAGCATATGAATGGTCCTATGACTAACTTCGGTGTGATGGAAGATTATGCGGTGCTACACGGTCCCACCAGACCCTAAATATCCAACACGTTGAGTAATCAAGGCTGGCGCAAATCCTAAGTCCATCATTTCTCTTGTACGGTGTCTTCGAATTTATTTGTGGTGCACGATAAATTTCCGCCAGTTCTGGACAAAATTTGCATCAATGTGAGAATGTAAATAAGTCAAAAAATGTTAAATTAAAACAAATCTAGTTCAGATAATTATAGCGTTAAGTACAACAATTACAAGATGATAAAGTTCACAGATCGCTGCCTGGCACGTGAAAATGATAGGCGGGGTGGCCTTTCCTGGGCTTGTGGTCTCCTATGGGAGGAGTAGCGACGCCAGCGAGTAGATCATCGATAGATTGGCCTCCTGATTCATCCGCTCAAAAAAAAGATTGGCCTTCTGATTCCCAACTCCCAGCATTGATTCGACGAGCCCTGCGTGAACCTCTGTAGACACGACGCAAGGAACTGGAGTCCCTAGGGCGTGTTTGGTTGGCGCAATCGTACCGGATCAGAAAAATAAGACTCTTTAGTGTCTCGCGGCGTGCCGGAGATTTGGCTTGTACGGGTCTTAAAGCAGCACTCATCCTGGCTTCGGAAAAACACCAAAATCGAGCATTTTCATCGGGATAGACTGATATGTGGTGGCCCGATCTTTTCAGTAAGGCGAAGGTGAAAGATGATGATAGTCGGTGTAGATAACTTGTATACCTCTCACGAACCTCTCGATCAATCCCTGATGCCAATGCAGCAACTCTCGATCCCTGTAGATATTCGCAACTTCATACACTTACGCACATAGTCGCTGACCATGAAGCGGTATTGCAATCTTCTATTTCCCAATGGAACAGCAGATCACACAAAATTTGCAATTGACTAAATTCCAGTGGATCAACTAATCACACATTATTGATATATAGTAACAAACACACCAGATCGAAACGAATTGATGTGGGGAATTTTAGGGTTTGCACTTAGCAACACAAGAACTAGGATTTACTTTAAACGTGGTCTAAACTCAACAATAGGGTGTCCCAGATCTTATAAGGACAGCTGGGGCGGCCAGAAATCAAAAATAAGACGCGTACGACTCAAACTGATACATGTCGACTCATATCAGAATTGGTTGATAGCCAGACATTCCGGTCTGTTTCGGCCGAACATTCCGGGTTGGCTGGACACTCCGGGTGGAGCGCGCCGGAGACTCCGGTCCGGCCGGAAACTTTAAAGTTTCCGGATAGTGTCCGGGTAGTGTCCTATCTGTCACAGTGAAGGGTAACCACCTCATTGCTCCTCGGGCTTGCAGGACTGTCCGGGTGGACACGGACGGACACTCCGGTCCCCGCAGGAATCTTGACCTTCTTCTTGATGACATTCCCTCGCACCTTCTGCCCGCTCCTCTCTCGCGCATCCTTGGGCGATCATCATGCTAGGCTTCACTTGTAGCCATTCTCCTCCTTTCTCCATGCTTGTCTCCTCAACAAACCTGACCATACATAAGTGCATAGACTTAGATAGTATAAAATTATCATTAATAAAAACACAATATTCGTTTAGGAATGAATTCACCTGTTGTTTAAGTAGCTTGACACGAACTCGAGTAATTTGTCCAATCCTTATCTCATTGGACTTGTTATTGGTAGCGACATCGACAACTTCATTAGGAGTTGGAGGTAGAAAATCAGTAGGGATATCCTCATCATCTCCCCCCTTCAAAAGGCGTCGACCTCGACGCTCCAAGGTCTTCTCCATCATAATGTGTCAAATCAGCAATATTGAAACTATCACTGACACCTTCAAACACATCTCGAGGATTATCTATCTTCTAGGCATTATCACTGATTTTGGCAATCACTTCATAAGGACCAGCACCATGTGGAAGTAACTTGGATTTACACAACTCCGAAAATCTGTCCTTGCAAAAGTGTACCCAAACCATATCTCCAGGCTTAAAAAAAAACCTCCTTGCGCTTCTTGTTAGCTCTTTTAGCATTGTTCTTGCTCTTCTTCTGAATAGCCTATTTAGTCTTCACATGTATCTTTCTCACAAAATCTGCTCTCTTCGCTGCTTCCATGTTAACTCTCTCTTGGATAGGAAGAGGCAGCAAAACAAGTGGCGTAATGGGTTTGAATCCATAGACCGCCTCAAAAGGACAAAGCTATGTGGTAGAGTGGACTGCCCTGTTCTATGCAAACTCCACATGCGGCAAACACTCCTCCCATTCAGTAAGATTCTTTTTTATCATAACTCACAGCAATGTCGATAGTATTTGGTTCACCACCTCCATTTGACCATCAGTTGGGGGATGAAAAGTTGTGTTGAATAGTAACTTCATCCCTATCTTTCCCTAAAGTGTCTTCCACAAGTATCTCATGAACTTCACATCCCTGTCAGAAACAATCGTCTTGGGTACTCCATGTAGACGCACGATGTCCCTAAAAAACAAGTTAGCAATATGCGACGCATCGTCGCTTTTTTAGCAGGCTATAAAGTGTGACATCTTAGAGAATCTATCTACTACCACAAAAATTGAATAATGGCCTCTTTTAGTTCTAGGCAACCCTAATACAAAATCCATGCTTATATCTTCCCATGGTGTAGTAGGTGCAGGTAATGGAGAATACAAACCATGAGACTTCAATTTGGACTTCGACTTGTTGCAAGTAATGCATCTCTTGACAAATCTATCCACTCACACCTCATCTTAGACCAGTAAAAGTGATCAGCGAGCAGGAGTAGTGTCTTCTCACACCCAAAATGACTCATCAATCCTACAGCATGTGATTCATGTAGCAATAACAAACGAACCGACGACTCCGTAACACAAAATTTGTTAGTACGAAACAAATACCCATCATGGATGTGAAATTTATCACATGCCTTCCCAAGAGCACACAAACGACATGGTTCAGCAAAATCACGATCAGTTGCATACAAATCACATAAACTCTCTAAACCAGGAACTTTGATATCCAATTGTGTTAACAACATGTTCTTCCTAGATAGAGCATCAATAACAATATTATCTTTTCCCTTCTTATGTTTGATAATGTATGGAAAAGACTCAATGAACTCAACCCACTTAGCAAGAATCATATGCAAGTTAAATTGAGCTTTTAGATATTTCAATGCCTCATGATCAGAATATATGATAAATTCCTTTGGCCAGAAATAATGTTGCCAAACCGCAAGAACTCTAACAAGTGCATACAATTCTTTTGAAGGGAATATGCCCTGAGAGGCAATAATAAAGTTGTTATTATGTATATTCAACTATATGATAGATGTTTATTTTGCATGCTATAATTGTATTAATACGGAAAGGTTAATACATGTGTGTTTAATAAACAAATAGAAAGTTCCTAGTTATGCCTCTCTTATAAACTAGCTCGTCGATTAACAAGATGATCAAGGTTTCCTGATCATGGACATTGGATGTTGTTAATAACAAGGTCACAACATTATTGGAATGATGTGATGAACATTCATCTTAAGTATAGCATTATGATCAAATTCATTGTGTTTATATTGCTATAACATCATACGAAGTAATCCTAATCCTTAGACCATGAGATCATGTCAATCACTAACATTGGAAGAGTATCTTGATAACATCAAAAGTCACACCGTAATAGGGTGACTATAAAGGTGGGTTCAGTGCTATGAAGGTGTTATGTAGAGGCTCATGGATCAAGAGTGGAATTTGTCCATCCCGATGACAGATAGATATACTCTGGGCCCTCTCGGTGATATCACATTAATTAGCTTGCAAGCAAGTGATGTGATCACTAGAATATTATATCACGGGAACAAGAGAGAGGGGTTGACCTTCGACACTTCACCAACTAAGTGAGAGAGGGGTTGACCATCTACCGTGGCATGCAACTCCTCCTCCTCCATCGGTGAAGAGTCAGGAACAACAGAGACCTTATGAGTAACCATTAGACGGTCAACCTCAATACGTCTCAAAACATTAGAAGAAAAAAGAACTTCCTTACAGAACTACCCAAGATAATGCCATCATTTGGCTAACTTAGAAGTAATAAACAGGGTAGAAAACAAAAGAAAGGACTTGGAAGAACTCATTATACCAGGCGAATCCAAATTCTTTTCTGTCTTGCGACACATCGCCTTGACCAAAGAATATTCATCTGTAGGTGATGCTCCAGAGGCATCGACCCCGTGACGAGTGCTCCGCCTATACGGTGTACCACCCCCTGCATGGTGGTCGGGGCATCAACACCAAAAACAAAAGAACGCGTTGGATATAGAGGCAACCCAAAACCCTCCTGAGTCAGGCCACCCCATCCTCCAAAGGCCCCACCTAGGCAGAATGCAGCACCTGGGCCGCCACCCCCGACTTAGCAGTGGCCGGTCGTCATCTTCCCGGGCATCGGGCACCACGGGGGCACCACGTGCAAGCGCCGCATCATCACGGCTGGCACGGGCTTGCCCCTCCTGGGCCATCTGAGTAGTGATCAACTCCTCCTGAACAACACCAGCCACGTCACGGTCGCCCAGCCCCTCCTGGGATGGCGCACTCACAACATCCACCTCCACGAGAATTGGCTCCAGAAGATCCAAAGGTACCAATCTCGGGATCGAGTGTCCAAGCACATTTGGTCAAGAACTTTCCGGAGAGGCCATCCTTGACATCTGCGCCTCTACACAAGCATTCGAGGCCACTACAGAGTAGCCTGTAACTGAGTAGACGTGACTCTGGCAGAAATATCAGGTGTGCTCCTCAAGCCCACCACCAGCAACGAGCCTCTCCCAAGGAGAGGGGAGTCCAAAGGTAGCGCCATGAGAAGCTCCTTCCCCCGTGGCATGGAAGGGTTTGCATCAAAAGGAGTAACCGCAAACACAGCCTGGGTATCCTGTCCCGAAGAAGATGGCGGATAATTCCCTTTCCCAATAGTAAGAGATGATGAAGTGGAAGTCCTAGAATAGTAGTAGATGCCTTTGAGATGTCCATTGCATCCTCCCCAGGCTTTGGACCCCATCATCCTAAGAATCGTCCTCGTTCTTCCTCCACGTAAATGGTGAGAAATCGGGCTCCGGAATGTACCCTTCAAGATCTCTCCTAAAGTGAAACTCATAACATTTCATCTTGACCACAACATCAGAGATGACAAAAAAACCCAAAGCATCCTTCCTCTTCCACTACAAGAAATCTGGCTATATATGACCCTCCATTTTCGTCACAAAATCGTCATAGTAGTCTGTTTATGACGATTTTATGACGATTTTGAGATCGTCGAAAGCTGAGCGTCGCAAATGAACTATAACGACGTTTTTGGTAAAATCGTCATAACCGTCTATGACGATATTGGATCGTCATAACATCTATGACGATCCAATATCGTCACGGGCCATCTAGCCTGGCCAAGTCAGATCCTACGTGACCGATCCTACGTGGCAAAATTATGACGAAATTAAACTGTCTTAAATCAAATTCAGCCCAGTCCAGTTTGGTCGCTTATATGGGCTCAGCCCAGTAATTTTGGCAATTTTTAATATTTCAGCCTTATTTATTTTCTAGGCCTTGGCCTTCTTACAATCCAATCATTTTCGAATTTCGGCCTTTTTATCAAATGGGTCTCAATTGTCAGTTTCCTGTAGAAATTGGGCTCTAGTTGTCATATTCTTCATATAGTTAATTAATTAATATCCAATATAACAATCTAACGTGAGATAAAAGCATGACAATATTTAAATAAATGTCAAAATCAATTCATTACAACAATATGATAATGCAGATTGAACCCGTGAAATTCCACTCTAGTTCACATCACTACTAGTTCAACCAAAAAATCTTGGACACCCCAAATCTACAAACAAAACTCTCATAAAGTATAAACGCTAGCTACTCTGATGATACTCTCGAACTTCTTCAGGAACTTCAGCTTGTGGCCTTGATCTTCTCGTCGATGTACTCTCAGCCTTGGTGTTGTGAAGACTAGCGAGCCTTCTCCTACAACTCAAACAGAATAGTAAGCAAAAGGTTAGGCATATAAATGAATACCATCGGCATAAGAGCAAACACCAAAATAAGCATGTACAACATCAACTATTCAATCTAAAGCTATGGAGGTGGCAGAATTTAAACCAAGGATACGGTTGTAAGAACCCACCACAAATTCAAAACAACAACATACAAACAAAGTAGAAACCAGTAGCACATTAGCTTTGGAAAACTGACATTAAGCACAATAGCTTGAAAATCATGCAGATCTGCTCTATATAATCAGGCCGATGTTCCAGACTTAGAACACATCACCTAATAAAACAACATCCTACACTGGCCTATACATGCCTACATCAACTACAGAAATGTGACCAAAAAGAAATTGGTGAATGTACAGACTTGATTCCAACACTGTGCTAAGAAACCTGTGACAATCAGGGAACAAATCACAAATATTGAGACATTGTAGATTACAGCAAGCCAAATTTAGGATCAGGAAAAGTAATTTATAGCTCCAACATAACATGTCTACCTTACATGAACATATAGTTGATTCTAGGGCAAAACAAACATGCACATATCCTAGGGCTGGATCCCTGTGTAAGAAATCATGAAGTATGACAAAGACATTACCATACTCGAGCCATCCAAAGATTCCAAAGATACTTGTGTTGGTCATTCCAAGATCCAAAGATGTAGACACACCATGTCCCATTGGAACTAACAAGCAAGAGAGAGAGAGCAAAAAGAATCAGAGTGTAACAGAGAGGCATTCATTTTGAGAAACTAAAAGCAAAAGAAGACATGAATAGATCAATGGGTATTGGTTCAAAGACCAAAACCACACAAGTTGAACATGGGTTCATGGGGTCAGTAATCTTCTACAAAAGTGACAGCAAAAGTGATATCTGACTTGCACGACTACTTATTTTACCAAACATGTGTACCACAATATAGTGCTAAGTGAAGAATGGTAATCAGCTAAAATGATAGATCAGTACTATCTTATCTAAATAAGAGTGCAAGAACCAAACTGAGCATATACCAGGAACATGAGTATAAGCTCCAAGAGGACAGCAACAAGGTCATGTATTAATTCTGTACATTAGACCAACCTAAAACTAAAAAACATTACCAATTTTGAATCATAGTAGCAGCAGGGTGAGGCGCACGGCGGAAGAAGAGGAAGAGGAGTACCCGGACTATGGGCGCGGCCTTGGCCCCCATGCTGAGGCCGTAGCACGAGCAGATGGCTCATGCATGATCTCATGATTGACATGTGCACCAAATCAGGTAGCTAGCTGGGGTGATAGATTACAGCAGTCGAGCCCACAACAACCTCCATGTTTATGCCTACCCAATGAGATGCTACAACAATGTTGAATTGGTGTTGACACACATTACCGATGCAATTAGTTGGATCAGGGAAAATGTATTGCACCTACCAGGAAAGCTTACAGCTATGTCTAGGTCAGTTTTTCAGCAGATTAAATGGCGAAGGGAAATAGTGTGCTAACTGCCGGTGACTCTCACATTTGATGTTTAGTTCATTGCTCTCAGCAACTAGTATCAGTAATTAACTAAGAGGAAAAGAGATCAAATAGGTACATGTGCACTGTCGGCTTGGCGGAGAATGTGGGCCTGGATCGACAAGCGGAGATGTGCGTGGTGGCAAGGGAGAGATAAGGTTAGGGTTAGAGAAAATGATGGACACCTGAAATGATGCAGCCGCCAAGCGGAGGAAGCTCAGTCGCCTACTAGAAAATAGAAAACAAGGCGGCGGCACCAATCCTCCCCTTCTTCCAACTTCATCTTGGAGCTCATGTAAAAGAGAAAATGATGGACACCTGAGTCAAAATGAAAGCATATCTTCTAACAATAACATAGGAATAGAAGATCTCAACTAGAAACACAATAAATAATAGAACTATAAGAAGACAACTCCAAATTAACAGATTAAGTACCATAGGAATAGAAGATATCAAACTAATTGCTATTGGAACTTAAATTACACACATGTAGTTCAGAAAATGCATGACTTGGACACTACAAGTACCAAATAGAACAAAAAATGTACTAGGGCACAAACTAGTACAAACAACGGAAGTTAACGTCAGATATGCCCAAGTAATGCACTTGTACTTTCAAATTTTCTTGGCAACAAAAGCATACATTTCTCATTAACAACATCAATAAACAGAATGTCTTGTAGAAACAATATCAAAATCAATGAATAACTTACTTAGTTGCTGCAACTATCAGGGCAGTAAAGATAAGAGGCGTAACAGATTAGACGGAAGAAACATGGAGCACAGGAAAAAGTTCTCTCGCCAGAACATCTTACAGATTGACAGTAGCAGGTATCCATTAGGCTTGCAGTTGTCCTGTAGCCCCTTGCAATTAT
Organism: Avena insularis; assembly: GCA_023614405.1. NCBI lineage: Eukaryota > Viridiplantae > Streptophyta > Magnoliopsida > Poales > Poaceae > Avena > Avena insularis. Next base: position 233,927,870 of record CM042687.1, on the reverse strand, counting down.
CTACCGCAGAAGCCACTCGATGTCTGTTGTCATCTGACTAGGGAAGCAGTGCCCAAGCGATACCATTGTGCAATATATGTGCATCCCAGTTATCAGGAGGCAGAACAAAGGTGAAGAATGCAAAATCTACAGAAAGAGTGCACCTCACGTGTGTGGTGGTATTTGTTGTGCGTGTGTGTGTACCCTGAGTTTTTTGTGCAAGTTGAAAACCCATGCTACATGTTGTTCTGGAAATAATTTAGTAAGAGACATAGTGTGCATCCAACATGTCAGAAAATTTTCAACTACAGCATGCTATGCCTTTTTTGCAGTGCTAATGGGCCAAATTCATAGCCCAACTGGGTATGGAGACATAGCATACATCTAACATGTTCAACTCACAGCTTGAGAAACGAAAATTTATTTGTTGCCCATTATTTGCGATGCATCAAACTAAATTTGACCAAACTAGTTAACAATAAAATGCATAAAGTTTCCACAATACAAGATGGTGAACTTAGAAGTAAAAGCACATGAGACACCATCTCTTTGGTCAACTAGATTGTGGTACATGGTCAAGTAGATAGTGCAATATACCAGTCCCCTTCACACTGCAGGGTTCATACCTCTTCACACCCCAGGGTTCCTACCACAAGGTTCCTATGACAAAATACTAGACATAGTGTGCAATTTCAGGAACATACTATGACAAAATACCAGACATAGTGGAATATACCAGACATAGTGTGCAATTTCAGGAACATACTATGACAAAATACAATAAGTCCACAAAGGATATTTGCAAAGAAGTTACTAGTTTCAGTGGAGCAAGACATAGATGTTAACAACCAGGATTTGCTACCCTTAACAAGAATAACTAGAAATAAACCAGACGACGAGTCATCACCGATCCAGAGGCGAGAAGGCCGGCGTCTGAGGTGGTAGGGAGGTCGTGGGCGACAGGATCTAGCGGCAGTAGCGACAACGACGGCCTGCCGCTGCCGCTCGATGTGGTCGGAGATGTGGAAGTGGAAGACCTTTCGCTTGTGGGAGGAGAGCTCGTTGCAGATTTGTTGGAGGAGAGCTCGACGATGAAGGCCTCCTTCGCCTTGCTCTCTAGGTCCCGACCAAGCCTCCCCAGCCAGGACGACGACACGGGAGAGGGAGCAGCCGTCGACCCACATGCACGGAGAGGAAAATCGAATCAACATCAACGAGAGGGAATCAGGGGATGTGATGTGAGGGGAGGATGCATTCGTGCTCACCAGTAATTTGTTGGAGGAGAGCAGCCACAAGTCCAGTAGGTTGTCGACCTTCTTCATCCGGCGGCGGTGCATCTGGATGAGGAACATGTCGCCTTCCTTCTATCAGACAAGCACCTGAGTAGGTTCTGCGTGGCGTGTAGGAGGGAGGCCTGAGGCAGTTCGTCGTGGTGGCACGAGGCCAGCGAGGCCTCCACCCGATGACCTCTGTCTTCGTCGTGAGGCCGGGATGGTTGGACATCGACGCTGGCAAGCTAGGGTTCATGCGCGGCGGCGCGATTTGAATCACGAGATGGGGGCGTCGATAGGTAATTGACTGGAGAGGGGCAGTGTCTGCAAGTGGTGGTGCTAGGCAACGCCGACGTGGTTGGGGATGTAGCGTAGGATTCGCCGGACGGTGGGTGGTTGGGGATCTGGAGAGAGGCGGCGGGTCAGGGTTGCGGAGAGGAGGTCTCGCGTGTGAGGGTTAGGGTTTGGGGTGGATGCATTTGGGTGGATGTACCTCTCGGTCACGATCTGGACGGCTACAAAAAATGACGCATAGACATGACACATAGGCGTAATTGCTGACGTGGCCGACTACAAGTTTCAACTTATCTTAATTTGGAAATCATGACAATTTTAAATCGTCGTAATAAGGTACAAATAACGTCGTAAGGTACATCTGTCAGGTTATGACGATTTGAGCTAATGAAAATATGACGTTCCTGTGCAAAATCGTCATGATTTTTTAAGGTTTTGAACCTCCCGAACAGCTTACGACCATCTGGTGCAAAATCGTCATAACTCTATGACGATTTTTTCCACGGTCACTATGAGAAGGTCATAGAATAACACATTCCTTGTAGTGTTCAGAAAATACAGAGAGATCAAACATGGTCAGAAGAATATGAACCACACCCCGCCTCCGCAAATTAAGGAGATCCACATCCATATTAGTTCCCATAAGTGAAAAATAGCCCCGAGACCTAAGAAGGAACACAAGGTATGAGGAACACCCTCGACATGTAACCAGACTTGTTGCAACTCACATTTAGGTGGAACATCCTAGTTCCTATAAGTACAAATAGATAACTAGGTCTTGCCAAGAGGTATAGAAAACAAACTCCCATCAACCATGTCCATGTCTTCAAATGAAGGAAAGATGACCAGAAAGGCATTGTCACCATGTGTCATACCCTCCCAATTCCACTGAAACCGAACAGGGCATCCCCTTGCAATCTGTTTCTCTACCACATTCGTTGACCCTCCCTCACTAGTGACTTGTACCAAAGCAATAGGGGACTAGCTTGGCGCAAGGTGTTCATGAACAACATTGTCCGGTATCTGCGTAAACATCTGTCTCATGACCAACACCAACCATATATGTTGTGGGCCATGGCTGCTTCAAAACAGGGCACCTCAGAGTAGGGTGAGCATAGCAATCACAAATATAACGATAATGCACAGCTTTAAAATCTTTAGAGGCGTGAGAATCAAACACACACTTCCAACACCTTACCACCTTTTTATTTTTCTTGCCAATGGTTGCAACATCATACAATGTACTTGTTTCAATCACCTTTACAGGAGGTACAATTTGCTGTGGCTAAAACTGCCATGGCTAAATCTATTGCCTCTGGTCCAAAGGAGAGGGTGGATACTAATCTCCATGCACTGGGGTCGGGTATGGCGACACATAAGAGCCAGGAGCATGCATATGCGGGTACCCGTACTGCTGCATACCCGGATGCACCAAAAGAGGAGGCACCATTAAACCCTGTTTCACCTTAGGCTGTGCCTGCGGCTGCTTCTTCTTCCTCCTCCTCCTCTTCCGAGGCGCGGCCACCACCACACCCGCACCCACTGAGAACTGCGGTGGAACAGCCGTCCTTCCCATATGGTTCACTGGAGGCCCCCGACCAAATGGAGCACCTTGATTCATGAAACCTAGGGCACCTCCATTCAGGCACTTAGAGGAGGACCCCTGCACGGTGGCTGCATCGGCCAATGATTGGTAGGTTGATTTGTTCTAAAATAAGCAGCATGTAGCATCATGTTAAACGGTGGCCTTATATGTCCACCCTGCAGGATCCCCGCCTGACCCGTGAAATGCTGGGAGTGATGACCCACAAGTATAGGGGATCACAACAGTCTTCGAGGGTAGTATAACCCAATTTATTGATTCAATACAAGGGGATCCAAAGAATACTTATAAGCCTTAACAACTAAGTTGTCAATTCAGCTGCACCTGGAAATAGTCATGCTCACAGTAGTTTATTAGTAGCAACAGTTTTGTAGTAGCAATAGCAAAGTAACAGCAACAATAAAACAAAGTTAGCAGTAACAATAGTAGCAAACAGTAGGATTTGAGTGCGGTAGGCATAGGGATGGATGGACGGGCATTGCATGAATGAGACTATTCATATAACTTCGAGATCTAGGGCATTTACAGACAAATAAGATAAAGCATCCAAGTACTAAGCAATCATAGGCATATGTTCCATATATAGTCATACGTGCTCGCAATGAGAACTTGCAGAACATCTTTTGTCCTGCCAGCCTGTTGCAACAGGGCCTCAAGGGAATCTACTGGAATATAAGGTAATCCTTTTAATAGAGTACCGGGGCAAAGCATTAACACTTCGTGAACACACGTGATCCTCATATCATAGCCATCCCCTCCGGCTGTCCCAATCACTTCGGGGCCTTTGGTTACGGACAATGATATGTGTAAACAACTTGTAGATAAGATCACAAACAATACTATCATCATGAATCAATAACATTTTTAGATCTAAGATCATGGCACTCGGGCCCTAGTGACAAGCATTAAGCACGACAAGTTGCAACAAAGTCAAATAACACTAATAAAGATAGTAGGCACCATGCCCTAACAATCTTATTCGATTACATGATAGATCTCATCCAATCCCTACCATCCCCATAGCCTATAGTGGGGGATTACTCACTCATGGATGGGGGAAACATGGATGGTTGATGGAGAGACGTCAATGATGATGATGGTGATGATCTCCTCCAATTCCCTGTCCTGATAGGGTGGCATAATGGATTTTCTGGTTCCGAATCATAGTTTCTGGTGGTGGCGGCGCAACGAAACTCTATCTAGAAAAACGTCGAAGCCCCCTGTGTTTTTAGGTCAGAAGGCTTTATGTAGGCGAAGAGGGAGGCCGAGGGGGTGCCCGAGGTGGCCACACCCCTCCCAAGTGCGGCCTGGCCTAGCACGCGAGGCCAGGGGTGTGGGCCCCTCGTGGCCCTCCTCCTTCTCATCTTCCGGCTCCGTGAGTCTTCTGGTAAAATAGGAGTTTTGCCATATTTTCCGGGATTTTTCCTGAAAGTTGATTTTCTGCACAAAAACTAGACACCAAAGCAATTCTGCTGAAAACAGCATCGGTCTGTGTTAGTTGTATCCAAATCACACAAGTTAGATGAGAAACAATAACAAAAGTGTTTGGGAAAGTAGATCCATTTTGGACGTATCAACTCCCCCAAGCTTAGCTTATTGCTTGTCCTCAGGCAATTCAGTTGAAAACTCAGTGCGATAAAAGAAACTTTCACGAACACATTTGCTTCATGTAATGTATATATTCTCAGCACATGAGTAGATACTTATACAATTCATAATAAGGAGTATGCAAATAAATCTACTCAATAGTCATTGCAAGCTATGAAAAGATTCCAACACAATAATAATAAGTAGCATGAAACATAAACATAAGCAACATTGTAATGCTCATAAGAAGGTATGATAGAGTGGTATCTCGCTTGCCTTTGATTGTGGAGCAAAATGTAAATGCCCAGGCACCTCTGAAGTTCAAGTGAAGAATATAAGTAAAGATATCAAAGATACAAGCATCAAAGTTATGTCATAATTAACCAAGTTTTGAGACAAGCACATCACACTAAGAATGAAAACTATGCTCTCAAGAATGTGCTCATAGAATAAGTGGTGACTCAACAAAGAAGTGAAAAGGTTTTGAAAAGTTTGAAAGGCTTCCAAATGCTGAAAGTATGGTACTCGTTAGCCTTGAGCTCTCATCGCCCCTATCATAGGCATCTTTAGATGGTTAAGTTTAAAGTGAGGTCCAATTTGAGTTATATGCTTGACAGATCATAAACTAGAAATCTCATGTCCCTTGAGTATGAAGGCCGTTTCTCATGCTACTCAACTTTAGTTACTGGTAAGTTCTTGTCATTGTAAGTACATATGTATCATAGAGAACCGCCAACGGGGTACCCCTTGCTCCATGATACAGGAGCTATCCCATATCAAAATGACAAGGCAACAGACAATGAGCATCTCAACGATCTTTTTATTTGCTATTTTCATAGGTTTTTATTGAGGATGCTTCACAGATTGCTCATTATGGTTATGCTACAAGTTTCCACCATGATTAGGCATGGCTTAGGCTAGCGGCCCAGGCGTTTCTCTAACACATATACATAATTCCATGGACTTACAAGTTCCCCTTTTATTTCACACTGCCGACATCCGTATACAAAAGAGCATGATATCAACTGGATAAGTATTTACAGGTGTTGAAAGCGTTCCTCGTGACAGTATGGTTCTACTAACTCCCAGCCTATAATTTGCAAGCATATAACTTTCATGGACAGTCACAATGGTTTAAGTTTATTAAGTGCAAGAAAATAAAGTGTGCCATCAAGTTCATGAGAGCTTTACTAACTAATTTTCTCATAACAAGCAAACATTTTATTTGGATGAAAACAAGGCATAATAAATATGCACGGACTAGCAATGATGCTAATAGGTAGATACGGTGGACACTTTTTTGACAATTTTGGTTTTGGGGAGTTGGATGCACAAGTAGAGCTCATACTCGCTGCAAGTGAAGGCTTAGAAATATGAAGGGAGCGACAAACGAGAGAGCAATAACTGTCATAATCATGCTTGCAACAAAATAGAATTAATTATGGCATAAAAGTGATACAAGAAATCTGAGGCAAAATAAATCATCGAGGCTTAACTGACTTTGGTTCAGTCATATGCATGCGTGAGCATGTGCCAAGTTGATTCAAATGAAGCATTCAGGGGAGGCAACCACAATGTCATACCAAGTTATGAATAAAACAATGCAAGCAACATTTATATTACATGCTACAAACTATTAGCAAGTTGGAGCTAATCATAAGAGAGCAAGAACTACTAAGCATCCATAAATAACATACACCTTATATGAACAGACTAAGCATGCCCATAATGATGCGTATATGTACAAAAATGGAGACAAATAGAGTTCATTACCAGCCTCTTACCACACCTCGAGTTGTCGTTAATCATCATTATTGCCTTTCACTTGTGTGACTTGAATAATAACATGAAACCAAACTCCACTGAGGACCGCTGAACCCTGCAACAAACTTCACAAAACCAAAGAAGAACAACAAATATTTTTGTGTTTTCAATTTTTTAAGGCAAGCACTCAAAGCAAAAACAAACAAAGCAAAATCTTTTTGGATTTTTCTTATAGCAAACCAAAGCTAAAAAGCAAAGAAACAAACCAAGAGAAACAACAAAAATATTTTTGATCCTTTTGTGTTTTGGAAAGCAGAAACAAAAACTAAAAAGAAAGCAAAACATGGATATACAAGGTACCGATGAAGCATGATATATATATGAGTGTGATGTAGGTATACCTCCCCCCCAAGCTTAGGCTTTTGGCCTAAGTGGAGATCAATAGCGCGGGTAGTAACCCCAAGCCAGTGGATCATCGTAGGAATGATCATAATCAGGCCCTCGTGATGATGATGAAGAAGAAGCGCCCCAATCATAGGAGGGCTGCTGGTATGAAGACTCCCCCATATTGGAGGGCTTAACCGAATCATCTTCGGCATCCTCTCCAACATTCTCCTCTTGCTGGGAGAGCTCCACCGCATATGTGTCAAGTTCTTCCTCCGTGAGCGACCATCCTTGCCTGGTATCAAAATTAAACAACGCAGGTGCAGGAAAAGTGACTACTTTCTCAGTCTTACCCCCTCTCCAACCACTCTTGACAAAGGTTATTTAATATAGTAACTCCCTCGAACTAGCCCAAGAAGAAACAAATTTATGCTGAACCATGGAATTGAGATCAATTCTCTCTATGGGAAACTGCAAGTTTGAATGATGAGGCGCTAAACCTTGAAAAGCTAATAGACAAGATGCAATGAGACCTCCACAAATTCCACATTTCTGATGGTTAGCAGCAAGACGGAAAGCTATCAAAGCACCCAAGTTATAAGTCCTATCTCGTTTCAAGGCGGTTAAGGTAAAAGCTAGATCAAATGAAGATAATTTTCTAACAGTCTTCCTAGCAAGAACACACTTGTCAATGAAATAGGGAAAATATCTAATGGATGGGAAATGAATATTCTGAATTTTACCACTCTCCTTTGAGAATTTGCAACCTTGGCAAATTTCAGCATATAAGTCCATGAGTGTCTTAGGCCTCTCTCTAATCTTCTCACATGAACCCCACTGTGGCACTCTGATAGCTGCACGCAAATCATCGAAAGGGAGGTTGACAGCTATATTGTAAATTTTGTAGTGGACCATGGGGTTAGGAAAGGACCAACTAAACCGAAAGTCCTGCACCACAGACATGGTTATCTTAACATGTAAGGTTCTTCTCCAACAAAAATCTCCAACCCTGCATTAGATATCAGAGTCTAGAAATCCTGAAATATCCCTACAGCTCTCATGAATTCTGGGCATGGATAAATGGAAGAAAAAACTTCCTCCTCGCGGTGGACTTTCATAATCTCCGGTACATTTAACTCATGTTGATTCAGCTGGTATGCACTCATCTTCTTTTCTGAATTTTTTAGACAAATATCAAACCAAGTGATTTCCAAGTTAATGAATTATGAGGAACTACTATAGGAACTTGCTAGAGGGCTAAACATGCATCAAAATGAAATCTCTAAGCATAGAACAAGCATGCAAGCTCACACAACCTATCACCTACAGTAGCAAAATACTCAAGATACAATCCAACAATCAAAAATCTAATTGGACAAGCGAAGGAGGCACATACTGGAGAGCAATCCCTCCAAAAATCAGCAGCAAAGATGGGCTGAGCAAGGAGATCGAAATTCGGGAGCAAGAACAGCAGGAACTCGAGCTTTGAGAAGTTTTCCGGTGTTTTTCGGGAGAGAGAAAAAAGTGGCTGGAAGGAGGCAAGGTGGAGGGCCAGGGGTGGACCACACCTAGGCCAGACGCCACCTGGGGCTGGCCGCGCCACCAGGGGTGTGCTGGCCTGGTGATACGTCGTAACGTATCTATAGTTTTTGATGTTCCATGCTTGTTTAGTATCTACTTTGCTTTGCTTTGTCTACACTTTGAGGTGTTTTTATATGTTTTATGGTACTAACCTATTAACAAGATGCCACAGTGCCAGTTGCCTGTTTTCTTCTGTTTTTGGTTCCAGAAAAGGCAGAAAATCAATATACTCGGAATTGGATGGGACAAAAGCCAATCTTCCTATTTTTCCCGGGGCAACACGAAACCATGAAGCAGAGGTGGAGGAGGACACCAGGGTGGCCGCACCCCCTAGGCGCGGGCCAGCCCTGGTGGCGCCCACAGGGGGTGTGAGATCCCTGGCCCTCCACCGACCTTGCCTCTTTCACCTATAAGAAGCCTCCGACCCAAAAACCCTAAGTCATCCACCAGAAAGCCAAGAAAAGTTTAGCTACGCCTCCGCCACCGAAGGGGAGATTCGGGGGACAAAAGGTCTCTATTCCGTCACCCTGCCAGGATGGGGAAGTCCCCCCAAGCCATCTCCATCAATCTCCATCGCCATCTTCATCACCGTTGTTGATTCCCATCATGAGGAGGGAGTAGTTCTCCCTCGAGGCTAAGGGCTCTACCGGTAGCTATGTGTTCATCTCTCTCTCTATGCATGATCATGTTGTGGTCATGAGCTTTGTAATCAAGTAGATCTACTCTGTTACCCAAGTTCTTCAATAGATCTCTTCTCTCCCCATGTGTGTGAAAGTGACATCATGCACGCCATGGTGGCACTTAGGCTTGAGTCTACATAAATACTCATTGTGCTTTAATAGATCTATGCTTTTCCCCACGTGTGTGGAAGTGACAGTGTGCACGCCGTGTGTGGCACTTAAGCTAGACTACATATATATTTGTTATGAGTATATTTTGAGTTGGTTGTCTCTATGAAATTGTGGTGTTTGTTGGAACCATCTAGCGCTCAAGGTGATAGTGTGGGGTTATCTAGATTGGGGAAGGCGGACTTTGAGGAGTGTTGTTATAGGCCTACCATGGATTAGAGTATCCAACCGGAGAGTAGTTCAGGGTAGTATCATGAAGATAATATATTTATATGAGAAAGTGTTCACCAGTGAAAGTATGATCCCTAGGCCTTGTTTCTAAACATTGAAACATCGTTTGCATCTAGATCTATTGCATGTTTGCTTACTTTAGTCTTTACCTCACTCACACACGTTACCCCATGTCAACAACAAGTAAGAACCTATTTTCTGGCACCATTACCACTTGTATTTCACTATATCTTCGCCGAACTAGTGCACCTATACACCTGACAAGTGTATTGGGTGTGTTGGGGACACAAGAGTCTTCTTGTATCTTGATTGCAGGGTATCTTGATAGGGATACCTTTGACCACTTCCTCCCTAAGTTCGATAAACCTTGGGTAATCCACTTAAGGAAAACTTGCTGCTGTTCTACAAACCTCTGCACTCCAACAACTTTCTACAAGAATAGAAGTGCGTAGACATCAAGCTATTTTCTGGCGCCGTTGCCGGGAAGGTAAGGTAAAATGTACTCACATCCTCCGGTGTGAGTGCTCGAAGTTATTTCCTTTAGATTCTACAATTTTGTCTTTTTGTTTCTTGTTTTCACTAGTTAGGCTTAATGGAAAACAACAACAAAATTAGAGAGCTTTATAGTATCTATCTTGAGTTAGGACATGAAGTGTTTGAAGAGAAAATTAAAAAATCTATGGAACTTTATTTGCATGCTAATAGCAATGTTATTAGTATGAATTATTTGGACACCATTATTGCTAATGCTATGGAAAGGTCTAAGCTTGGGGAAGCTAGTTTTTATGAAAATGATCTTTTTAGTCCCCCAGCTTTGGAAGATAGCCATTCTATTGCTTATGATGATACCAAACCTCTAATCTATGATGATTACAATGATGAATATGATATTTTCAGTCCACCTACTATTGAGGAGGAAATTGATTGTGATTACAATATGCCTCCTATATCTGATGATTATGGTGATGAGAATAATAACGATAGCTATTTTGTTGAATTTTCTCCCACTACAATTAAAAAGAATGACTATGCTTATGTGGAGAGTAATAATCATTTTATGCATGTGGCTCATGATAAGAATGTTTTATGTGATAGTTATATTTTTAATTTTATTCATGTTGCTACTGAAAGTTATTATGAGAGGGGGAAACATGGTCTTATGTATCTCAACAATATTAAGTTTCTCCTCTTTATGTTGAAAATTTTGAAGTTGCACTTGTTTTGCTTTCCTATGCTTGTTGCTTTGTGCTTTCATGAATTGTTTATTTACAAGATTCCTATGCATAGGAAGTGGGTTAGACTTAAATGTGTTATGAATTTTCTTCTTGATGCTCTCTTTTACTTCAATTCATATTTCTAATGTGAGCATCTTCTCAATCTATCAAGCCTAACTTAAAGGCGTTAAAGAAAAGTACTTATTGGGAGATAACCCAAGAGTTTTATTGAGTCTTGGAAGTTATTACTTCGGTAATGACCTCTCCTTATCCTTTTTGTTTGCTTTTTGTGCCAAAAATGACCTCTAATGAGAGGTAAGTAAGATTTGGGAAGTTGCTGTCCCAAAATAGATTTTTGTGCTCCACCGTAAATATTAGTGAGGAATCTATGTAAGTAGTATTGAGATGATATTTTACTAATAAATCCCCCAGTATGTTAGATAACTTTCGTTAGTTAAACACTTTTTTATTTGAGCAACATAAGGTCTTCAAAAAAATCGGTTTCTACCTGCTGGTCTGTTTTGACAGATTTCTGCCATTATTTGCATTTGCTTCTTATTGATTCCTTTTTGGGATCTTTTTAGGAAATTGAGATTTTATAGGGAATTGATACAGTAGCTTGTGTTTTTAGTGAAACTTTCACTGTTCTAAAGCTAAGCCTAAAGGTCTATTATCTTTTAAATACACTAATGTTGCTAATGAAGATTGTGTGAAGTTCTGTATGAAGGAAAAATTTCAGGTGTAGAGAAAGAATGATGTAATGAGATGAAGAATGGACAAACTCTCAAGCTTGGGGATGCCACCCCATGTCACCCCAAGAAATATCAAGAGGTACAAGCGTAAAATCTTGGGGATGCCCAAGGCATCCCCTTCTTCATCAATAAAATTCTCAGGTCCTTCTAGACACTTCATTTTTATTGTTTCATGCACAATTGTGTTGTTCTTGGAGCGTCTTAGTTTTTATTTTTGGTTTTTTGTTTGTTTAGTTTTCTTGAATAAGTTGGTTGGATCACAACACAATCTTTTGGAGAGAGTCACACTCTGTTTTCATTTCCTAGAACACTCTAGTTTTCATTCTTATTGTCTTGTGAGTGTTCTCTTTTGCTAGCACTGTGTTTAGCCTTAGTTTTCTTGTGCTTTCAGCTTAGAACTTTTTAGTTTTTATTTGTGGATTTGTGAGACATTCTCACTGATCTTTATTGGTTGTTATATTTGTGAGTTGCTTCAAATAAGTCGATTGGTGTTGGAGAGGAGTAGAAATTTCTTGCTTGAATAGTTCAAGAGGAGCTTGCTTTGATTGTGACTTAGACTTTAGCATGTCATGCTAGTTGTTGTTTTGACCTTATGCTTAGTGATTATTGTTGTAGAATGACTTGTTCCAAACCATTGAGATTGCTTAATGTGCCTTGAAAGAATCATGCGTTGTTTTAGCATACGAAAGCATAGTATTGTGGTATTCTCCTTTGATGCTTTGTTTTCGTTGACTTGGCACATGCTCACACCATGTTATGACTATGAAAAAGTCACCTTAGCCTCCATGATCATTTATTCCTTGACTTGTAGTACCACTTTATGCTTTGATTAGTAATGTTTTGTCGTTCTACATGATTATGGACATTATTGCTCTCTTAGTTTGTCGCTCCTAGTCTTTTGCTAGCCTCCACTTGTATGAGTAAGCTCTACTCATGCATCCAACTCCCAAGAAACCAAGTTATTCCAAAGTGTCCACTATAAATTCCTATGCATGGTGTGTTACACCATTCCAAGTATATTCTTGTTTTATTTATCTTCCAAATTAAACTTGTTATGTGAAACTTAGTGATTAAAGCTCTCACAAACTTGATGGCACACTTCATTTTTCTTTCCCCTAAATAAACTTGAACCATTGTGTCATCTATGTTGTATATGCTTGCACTTATATGTTGGAATTAGCAGAACCATGCTATCATGGGGAACGCTTTCAACATTGCACTTGTACTTTGTACACACTTGATATTGTTATCTTTTGTCTATGGATGTCGCCGGTGTGAAATAAAAGGGGAGCTTGTAAGTCCATGGAGTTATGTATGTGTGTTAGAGTAACGCCTGGGCCGCTAGCCTAAGCCATGCCTAATCATGGTGGAAACTTGCATCATCACCATAGTGAGCAATCTATGAAGCTTTCTTCTTATAAAAAAAGAGACATATTGAAAAGAGGAAAGAGAAAAAAGCACCATTTTCCCATGGTAAATAAGAAGATTGCTGAGATGCTCATTGTCTGCTTGCCTTGTCATTTTGATTATGGGATAGCTCATGTATCATGTGCAAGGGGTACCCCGTTGGCGGTTCTTTATGATACACATGTACTTACTATGACAAGAACTTACAGGTGACTAAAGTTGAGTAGCATGAGGAGCGGCCCTCGTATTCAAGGGACATGAGATTGCAAACTTATACTTTGTCAAGCATATACTCCATATTTTGTTCACTTTAACCTTAATCACTTCAAGATGCTTATGATAGGGGCAATGAGGGCTGGAAGCTAACAAGTACCATAATTTTTGGAATCTCTTTTTGAAACTTGAAATCCCTGCTTCCCTTAATGAAGGGAGTTTCTTCCACCATTATATTGAGTCTCCACTTTATATCCTTTAGGCACCAGTTAAGAGAGCATAGTTGCTATTCTTAGTTCTATGTGCATTGTCCCAAAACTTATTGATTGATGCATATTATTGATATTGCTTGTTCTTGTGCTATTTGTTCTAGTCACACTTATGAACTTTGAAGGTGTCATATGCATCTATTTGGTACTCCATGAGGGACAAGATGAATGCCACTATGATATGTTTCTGTATGTGAAACAAACAAATGTCTTTCAATGCATTGTTATTCATGATCTTTGTTTGTAGCCTTTCATGTTGCATGCATAGTTACTTTGTCTTACTGTTAGAACTCCATCTTTCATGCTCATGTTTAGATTACTTTGATCCCAGCTTTCAATGCTTACAAATGGTTTGATCTTGGTTTTGATGGTGCATGTCACCTCAAAAATTATTCTTTTTATCACTTACCTACTCGAGGACGAGCAGGAGTTAAGCTTGGGGATGCTTGATATGTCGTAAACGTATCTATAATTTTTGATGTTCCATGCTTGTTTAGTATCTACTTTGCTTTGCTTTGTCTACACTTTGAGGTGTTTTTATATGTTTTCTGGTACTAACCTATTAACAAGATGCCACAGTGCCAGTTGCCTGTTTCCTTCTGTTTTTGGTTTCAAAAAAGGCAGAAGATCAATATTCTCGGAATTGGATGGGACAAAAGCCAATCTTCCTATTTTTCCCGGAGCAACACGGAACCATGAAGCAAAGGTGGAGGAGGACACCAGGCTGGCCGCACCCCCTATGCGCGGGCTAGCCCTGGTGGCGCCCACAGGGGGTGTGGTCCCCCTGGCCCTCCACCGACCTTGCGTCCTTCGCCTATAAGAAGCCTCCGACCCAAAAACCCTAAATCATCCACCAGAAAAGCCAAGAAAAGTTCCGCTGCGCCGCCGCCACCAAAGGGGAGATTCAGGGGACAAAAAGTCTCTATTCCGGCACCCTGCTGGGATGGGGAAGTGCCCTCAGAGCCATCTCCATCGATCTCCATCGCCATCTTCATCATCGTTGCTGATTCCCATCATGAGGAGGGAGTAGTTCTCCCTCGAGGCTAAGGGCTCTACCGGTAGCTATGTGTTCATCTCTCTCTATGCATGATCATGTTGTGGTCATGAGCTTTGTAATCAAGTAGATCTACTCTATTACTCAAGTGCTTCAATAGATCTCTGCTCTCCCCATGTGTGTGAAAGTGACACCGTGAACGCCATGGTGGCACTTAGGCTTGAGTCTACATAAATACTCATTGTTCTTTAATAGATCTATGCTTTTCCCCACGTGTGTGAAAGTGACAGTGTGCATGCCGTGTGTGGCACTTAAGCTATACTACATATATATTTGTTATGAGTATATTTTGAGTTGGTTGTCTCTATGAAATTGTGGTGTTTATTGGAACCATCTAGCGCTCAAGGTTACAGTGTTGGGTTATCTAGATTGGGGAAGGCGGACTTTGAGGAGTGCTGTTATAGCCCTACCATGGACTAAAATATCCAACCGGATAGTAGTTCAGGATAGTATCATGATGAGAATATATTTATATGAGAGAGTGTTCACTAGTGAAAGTATGATCCCTAGACCTTGTTTTTAAACATTGAAACACCGTTTGCATCTAGATCTGTTGCATGTTTGCTTGCTTTAGTCTTTACCTCACTCACACACGTTACCCCACGTCAACAACAAGTCAAAAGCTATTTTCTGGCACCGTTACCACTTGTATTTCACTATCTCTTCACCGAAATAGTGCACCTATACACATGACAAGTGTATTGGGTGTGTTGGGGACACAAGATACTTCTTGTATCTTGATTGCAGGGTTGCTTGAGAGGGATACTTTTGACCACTTCCTTCCTGAGTTCGATAAACCTTGGGTAATCCACTTAAGGGAAACTTGTTGCTGTTCTACAAACCTCTGCACTTGGAGGCCCAACAACTGTCTACAAGAATAGAAGTGCGTATACATCACCTGGTGGGTCCCCTGGGTCACTCTAGGTGGCCCTCTGCCCTTTTTTTCATGAAAACATTTAATATGAATTTTCTAGAATTTTTCAGAAAATTTTATTTTTGGCCAATTTTCAGGCTATGAAAATTGATTTTCTCGCAAAAAAAGATTTTTGAAAGACACAAAAGCAAACCAAAAGCAAAACTACAGAAGTTCTAAGACACTCTAACAAGCAAACAACTAGCAAAACTAAGACTAACAAGACGAAGAGCAAACATTGGAATGGAGAAAGATAAAAGGGAGCATGGATAATCATTGTGAAAGCATTGTTTTATCCATTAAAATCCCTTTGTTAACAAGGTTGATCAAGTCTTGTTACCAAAACAATTTTATATGAGACAAAACTTTGCATTTCACAAAATGATTATGTTACCTAAATCTTGATAGCAATAGTCCCAATCATAACAGTTTCAAAACTTTCTTGTGGAATGGGACAATATATATCTCCACCTTTGATGCTCTCAATATTTTGAATTGAATTTAGGCAATAAGTCTTATCAATCTTCCTGGGGAAATAGACAGTATGCTCTTTGTCATTAATATTAAAAGTTACTTTTTCTTTGATTAAAATTGATGAAAGCACCTGCAGTATTAAGAAAAGGTCTCCCAAGAATAATAGACATATTATCATCTTCAGGCATCTCAAGCACAAAAAAATCAGTTAAAACCAAGCAATTACGAGCCACTTGAACAGGAACATCCTCACATATACCAATAGGAATAGTAAGAGACTTATCAGCCATTTTCAAATATATATCAGTTGGTATCAATTTCTTCAGTTGAAGTCTCTTGTAGAGAGAAAAAGGCATAACACTAACTCTAGCTCCCAAATCACACAAAGCAGTTCTAACATAATTATTTTTAATAGAGAAAGCATTAGTTGGAATACCTGGATCACCAAGTTTCTTTGGAACCTTACCATTGAAGGAATAATTAGCAAGCAAAGTAGAAATTTCCTCATTAGGAATCTTCCTTTTATTAGAGACAATATCCTTCATATACTTTGAATAAGGAGGCAACTTAATTGCATCAGTCAAAGGAATTTGCAAAAATAAAGGTTTCATCCACTCAAAAAACTTGTTGTAGTGTTCTCCCTCCTTTGACTTGTGTTTCTTATTAGGAAAAGGCATTGGTTTCTACACCCAAGGTTCTCTTTCACTACCATGTTTATTAGTAATAAAATCTTCCTTAGTGTACTTAGTGTTCTTAGTGTGCTTCTCAGGTTTTTCTTCAATTTCTTTCTTATCATAAGCATCATTGTTGTCAATACCACTTTCAGTTTCAGCATCAGAGACAGATATACTATTAGGATCTACAGTAGGTTCCTCAACTTTTTTAATGTTTCTTTTTATTTCTCTTAGAAGAAGTACCTCTATTTTCATCTTGTTCAGAATCCTGCTCAATTCTTTTAGGATGTCCCTCTGGATATAAGGGATCCTGAGTGGTAGCACCACTCCTAGTTCTAATTTCATAAGCATGTTTATCTCCAGAAGCATTAACTAGCATATCTTTTTGTACCTTAGCATGTTGATCAATTTGGGTTTGAACCATTTGGAAGTGTTTAACAAGCATTTTAACATCTTTACAAGTTCTTTTCACAATATCTTTCAACTCATTAATAGATCTAGAGTTTTCCAATAAATGATTCTGAACTCTTTTATTAAAATTACCTTGTTTAACAATAAAAGTATCAAGTTCCTCTAAGCATTGATCAGGAGGTTTACCATAGGGGATATCACCTTCATAAAAGTGTTGGAGAGTGACATGATCTCAGCATACCTGGTCCAGCCCAAGGAAGGCCCACGGCAACTATACGCCGGCCCATGAAGATTTTCGGGTGGCCAAGGCCCATGACGCTTTCGGATCCTTGGAGAGCAAGACTAGAGTAGATATGAAATTCAAAGGGGTAAAACCCTAGAACCTGTAACCGACTAGGTCTATGCCCGGGACCTGCCTGAGTCTATATAAAGGCTAGGAGGGCACGACCTAGATCTCCTCTCCTCATACTTTCGCATACACACCTCCATGCCAGATCGCATCTGCGCACCCCTGTAACCACCGGTTCCGCTGTAATCAAGAGCAGACAAGCAGGAGTAGGGTTTTCCCTCTGGGGCCAGAACCTGGATAAACCTCGTGTCCCGTGTTGCTTGTTTGCTAACCGTTCCGTGATCTCCGGCATCCCCATCTTCTCCAAAACCCAAGTCCATAACAATGGGCATTGACGAGTCGAAACCTCGTCAATTGGCACCGTCTGTGGGAACTGGGGATGCTGATTGTGCGATCGTGACGGTCCCAACCCGAACGATCTACAACTCTGCGGCGACAGAGAGTCACCTCCTCTTCGGCGCTTTTGACTTCACCTCCCACTCACCGGCCACCATGAAGGACTTCGAGCCCGTAGGCGACGGACTCGAGATCCTATTCGGGAGCTTCTGCTTCCAGGTGGGGCAGACTGGCACCCTCCGCCTCCCTGAGCGGGTGCCCCTACCATCAATCAGGCCCGCTTCATGGGCCCCACACCCTGTGCTACGCACATCATCATCAACAGATGAGTCCTACGACAGCAGCAGCTGCAACTCCGATCTGTGCGATCCGCCATCGGATGAAGGGACCTACGGTTCCGGATCCGAAAGCTGCGGCAGCAGCGGACCAATCTACGAGCGCTACCAATGCGTCGTAGTCATCCAGAGTGACGTGGATCAGCAACCGCCCAACCCGCCACCCAACCCGAACCCTAAACCGCAGGACAGAAACGGCAGGAACAGAAGAAGCCAGTCCCCCCCACCCGAAGGGGACAACAACGGCCATGTCATCCGCCTTAGCAAAGAAGGATGGGCCAGCACGCAGCGCCGCGTGGCGAAGATAGTCTGCCGCAGACTCCTCACAGGATCTGCTGATGGCCTACCATCTGCTCCTGATCGAGGAGCATAAGAAGCAGGTCAAGATGCAAGAGGTGCTTGACAAACGCAAGCAAGCAGCCTCAGAGTCCAGCGCGCGACGAGCCGCACTCTCCGCCATGGGCATCGGCTCCAGCACGAATGGTAACCAAGGCAACAAGCACCGCTCTCGGATGGAGAACATGGATCCTAAGGAGCACCGTGAGGTGACCCGAACCCTCCACACATCCTTCATGGAGATGGACGCCGACGGCAACGTCATCCCGAAAACGCCACAGGCTGCGATCATGGCAGCCACTGTGTACCTCGCGTCCCACCCACCTCCGGAGGGGGACCCGAAAAGAGCCATGCACAAGTCCGCACTTACCGGACTCGGACTCGTCGGAGCCGCGCTCCACCAGGAAGCTCCTACGGAGCCGAAGAAGAAAGCTCCGGTCAGGTTCGACCGCAGCCCCACCCCTTCATCCGAAGAAGAGGACCATGACCTTCCTCGAAGGAAGAAGAGTTCGCGCCATCACAACCGCGACTACGACGCCAGAGACGCTCTCACATAGCGCAAAATCGACAAGGCGCGAGCCAAGCGCGCATGCTCGTCTGAATCCGAGATGGACGAAGACGAAGGAGAACTCAGCGGGGCCCAATGCTTTAGCAGATCTGTTCGACGAACAAAGATGCCGTGAAATTTCAAACTTACTTCGGATACTCCGAAGTTCGACGGCACACAAGACCCAAAGGCGTGGCTCAGCGACCACTTGTCATCCGTCAAGCTGCACAGTGGAAACAAAGAGACCGCCATGCGGCCTTCACCGCAATGACAAAGCCAGCGGATCCGGCTTAGCCTATCTTCAGGGTCCATCCGAAGTTGGGAGGAGCTAGCTTACAGCTTCATCCGAAACTTCAAAGGCACCAGCAAGAGGCCCGCCTCAATCGAGGAGCTGCGGGCCTGCACTCAACGAACGGGCGAATCCATTCGCTCATACATACTATGCTGGTCCAACACCAAGAACTCCGCAGCGCACATCTCTGAAGAGAGGGCCATCGACGCCTTCAAAGACGGCGTCAAGCGCCAGGACATCAAGGAGGAACTTGGGCGCGTCAAGCCCAAGACACTCGACCACCTCATGGACATCGCCAACAGGTGGGCTGACGGCGAAGATTCCGTCCACCGGGCACACTCGGAGGAAGAGGACGACTACGGTCGACGATGAGAGCACCGTAGCAAAAGGAGATCGTGCGTCTACGATACCGGCTACGCCGATCGCCGCAACGACGCCAACCGCGACAGCGGAGGATACAGCGGAGGAAACTTCCGCGATGGAGAGCGCCCAACACAGTCGTGGCAGCACCGCGATCGTGACAATGGACCCTCAGCATACGAAAAACTTTCGGGTCCATGCACCATCCACTTCTACATCGACAAGCAAGATGGCAAGAAGAAGGCAAGCCACATGCTCAAGGACTGCCGTGAGTTCCAGAAGCTCAGCGAAAGCATGGTTCAGATGAGGCAATAAGCTCCACTTCCTGGTTTCGGAAACGCACCCGCGCCAGGTGAGATAGCGCATGGAGCTCCTCCATCGCCACCTGTAGGAGGCCCGAACCAACCAGTCGCACTAGCACAGAATAACGCTGGGAACGGGTATCCCCCGCCAAAAGGAGAACTGATGATCCAGAAGGGGTGCCCCATGAATAGGGTGCAGAAGAAAATCACCCGTCAGATCAACCTGGCCGTGGCAACTCCACCCGCCATCCCTGAGTACCTCGGCGGATCGGAGTCCTGCATCACGTTCAGCCGTTCGGATCACCCTTGCCAGATCCCTCGCCCAGATCATGCTGCCCTGGTGCTGGAGGCGCAGATCGGAGGTTTCGAGATGAGCCGCGTCTTCATGGACGGCGGCAGCGGCATCAACCTGATGTTTGCAAGTACCCTAGCAGCAATCAGGATCCCGCAGTGCAGCCTGGAACAGTCAGACACAACGTTCCACGACATCGTACCAGGGAAGGGCATATTCCCCCTGGGAAAAATATGGCTCGATGTCATCTTCGGCAAGCCGGACAACTTCTGACTCGAGCGGCTCGAATTCAAAGTGGTGGACTGGCCATCACAATACCACGCCATCCTCGGGTGTGTAGCATTCGCAAGGTTCTTGGCTGTCCCACATTACGCATACCTGCTACTCAAGATGCCAGGACCAAAGGGCGTCATCACAGTCCACGGGAGCTTCACCTGATCGGACCAATGGGACATGGACTTCAACAGAATCTCCCAATCATTCGGCATGCAGGAGGAGCTCGTAAGGCTCTGCGAGGTGATGGACAATGGGGCACCCCCAGTCGCACGACAAAACGCACCTGACATGTCCTTCGACTCCACCGTCAACACAAAAAAGGTGCAGGTCCATTCGACGGATGCCTCCAAGACGGCGTTGATCGCCAATGACCTCAGCCCCGCATAGGAAGGCGTGCTCGTCGAATTCCTCTGTGAGCGCTGGGAAATCTTCGCCTGGTGTCTTGCGGACATGCCAGGAGTTCCCAGGGAATTCGTCGAGCATGCACTCAACGTCTTTCCAGACACCAAGCCCGTCAAGCAGTCCATCCGGAGACTGTCCGAGCCACGGGCCGAAGCCATCAGGAAGGAAATAAGCAGGCTACTCGCTGCAGACTTCATCAGGGAGATCAAAGAAAGCGAATGGCTCGCAAATATAGTGATGGTTCCCAAGAAGGACACGGATATCCTGCGGATGTGCGTGGACTTCACGTCGCTGAATAAGCACTGCCCAAAGGACCACTTCCCTCTTCCTCGGATCGACCAGATCATCGATTCGACTGCAAGATGCGAGAAACTCTCCTTCCTCGACGCCTACTCAGGCTACAACCAGATTCGACTCAAGGTCGAAGATCAAGAGAAAACGACGTTTATCACACCGTTCGGAGTGTTCTGCTACCACACAATGCCCTTCGGTCTAAAGAACGCAGGTGCCACATACCAGCGATGCATGCTGGCATGCCTAAAGGACCAGATCGGTCGCAACGTCCAAGTCTATGTCGACGACATAGTCATCAAAACCAGGGAGGCGAAAACGCTCATCGACGATCTCCGCGAGACGTTTACTAATCTCGACCGCTACAGGATCAAGCTCAATCCCGAAAAGTGCGCCTTCGGCGTCCCATCAGGACAACTCCTTGGCTACTTCATATCCCAGCGAGGGATCGAGGCGAACCCGAAGAAAATCTGGGCCATCATGGTGATGGAGAAGCCGAAGAATCTCAAGGGCGTCCAGCAGCTCGCAGGACGAATAGCGGCATTGAGAAGATTCATCAGCCGCATGGGCGAGAAGGCCCTGCCATTCTACCAGCTGCTACACAAGGCAGATAAATTCGAATGGACGCCTGAAGCCGACGATGCGTTCGAAAGTCTCAAACGACTACTCTCCACCTCGCCCGTTTTCGTTACGCCAAAGGAGCGGGAGCCTCTGCTGTTGTACATAGCAGCCACACACCAGGTGGTCGGCACCGTGCTAGTGGTCGAACGACCCGAAGAAAGCAAGACCCATGGAGTCCAACGCCCTATCTACTACCTCAGCGAGGTATTGACGCCAACAAAACAAAGGTAGCCTCACTACCAAAAACTCGCCTACGGCGTGTTCATGACGGCTCGTCGGTTGAGCCATTACTTCCAGGAGCACCAGGTGATGGTCATCAACGAAGCACCCCTGAACAGCATCCTGAATAACCCAGAGGCCACAGGACGCGTGGCCCTATGGGGCATCGAGCTGTCACCCCTAGACATCGTCTACGAGAAGTGACTCGCAATCAAGTCTCAAGTCCTCCCGGACTTCCTTGTACACTGGATGGAGCTGCAGCTGCCAGACACCCCAGACATGTGGCAGTCATGGACGATGCACTTCGACGGCTCCAAGCATGAAGCCGGAGTAGGAGTCGGGGTCATACTGACCTCCCCGCAAGGCGACAAGATGAAATACGTCCTTCAGATGAAATTTCAAGCTTCCAACAACGAGGACGAATACGAAGCCCTCATCCACGGCATGAGGATGGCAAAGATCTGCGGCGCAACGCGCCTGGTCATCTACGGTGACTCCAACCTCGTCGTCCAACAAACGATGAACGAGTGCGACGCACACGCCGAAAACATGATCACATACCGCGCGCTCTATAACGCACTCGAAGGAGAATTCGACGGCTGCGAGCTTCGGCACGTTGGAAGAGAAAGCAACAAGGAGGCCGATAGACTCGCCAACATCGGCTCCACCTGCGCAAAGGTGCCACCAGGTGTGTTCCTCGAACAGATCTGCGTGCCATCCATCAAGCGGGAATTACCCAAGGGATCACCCGAAGAAGTAGAACACTCGGGGGCTACGCTACCCGAAGGACATGAAGGACCCGAAAACTGGACACAGAGGTCGCTATGGTCAACTTGATGCAGGTCATGGCAGTCGAGGAAACCTGGACACGACCGTACCTCCAGTTCTTGATAAACGGAGAACTGCCTGATAGCCCGACGAACGCCCGACGCATACCTCGTCGGTCAAAAGTTTTCACCATCATCAATGGCGAGCTATACAAGCACAGTATTACGGGTGTACTACAAAGGTGCATCACCATCAGTGACGGGAAAACCATCCTCCAAGACATCCATGAGGGCATCGGTGGCCATCACGCAGGCAGCCGCTCCCTTGTCGCCAAAGCTCTACGAGCTGGATTCTACTGGCCAACGGCCATGAGCGATGCAAAGGACATCGTCTGAAGATGCTAGGGGTGCCAAAGGTTCGCCGACAAACCACACGCACCCGGGTCAGAGCTCAGACCCATACCTATAGCCTGGCCCTTTGCTCAATGGGGCCTCAACATGATCGGCAAACTGCCAAAGTCCTCAAAAGGGGGGCACGTCTACCTCCTGGTCGCAGTCGACAAATTCACCAAGTGGGTCGAAGCCATGCCGGTCACCAACCAAAAGGGCAAGACCTCCGTCAAGTTCTTTGAATCCATTGTCTATAGGTTCCGCATACCTCACAACATCATCACCGACAATGGATCGAACTTCATCTCCAAAGAATTCCAAGACTTCTGCGAAGGCCTCGGGATCAACATCACCTACGCCTCAGTGGCTCACCCGCAAACGAATGGGCAGGTAGAAAAGGCAAACGGCCTAATCGGCGCTGGCATCAAGAAGCGCCTCATGAGCCCATCTTTGAGCTCGAGCGAGCCCCGGAAGAGCTACCATCTATCCTATGGAGTTTGCGCACCACACCAAACAGCTCCACCGGCTACACGCCGTTCTTCATGGTGCATGGAGCTGAAGCCGTCGAATCTACGATTCGACCAATTACTCAGGGGCTACTCCTATCAGGAGCGCTGGCCGCGCACCCGAAAGATGAATAAAAGCGAACTATTACTTCGAGTCCTCCGTCGAGTCTTCGACTCCACTACGGACTCGGGGGCTACTCCCATAGGGAGGATGGATTTAAGCATCTGAAATTTTTTGTGTCCTACGGACTTACAACTGAACAACGTCTGAATTAAAGTCTCTGCTCGAGTGTTTGACTCGAACAGACACTCGGGGGCTACTCCCATAGGGAGCGCTGACCGCGCACCCTATGAATTCTTCGACTGCGATCCTTCGGATCAGCATGCAAAAACTTTTCGGCAACTCTGCCCCAACTAAACGTTAAGTGAGCAACGTTCTCCTTGACCACCCGAAACACCTCCGCGGTGATAAACATTCGGATGCTGTGTCTACGACACAAAGATAAGACCTACAGATATCATCTGATGGCCTGGCAACGCACACGACTGCGCTCTGCTAGTAAAAACCCGTGCTAACAGGTGCGATGAAAAATCCCGACGGACGCGTTGGGTAGATCAATTAAATTCACTGGAATTCCACTCCTGTAAGTCCTCCATGGCCTGAGTCGAATTACGACAGCATATGTTCTAGGTTCGAGTTGAGGGACTCAAACCTGAAGAAGATCGTGTTGTTTCGTCCTAAGACAGTTAACTGACCCTGATCCGTCGGGTGAGTCAGGCACATGCATCAACAATCCCTACACTTGAACTATTGAAATACATAGTTGCACCCGAAAGATTGAAGAGTCCTCAGCCGAATCTACGATTCGACTGAACACCCGGGGGCTACTGACATGGTTATACCCTACGGGTACATGATCTCAGCATACCTGGTCCAGCCTAAGGAAGGCATACGGAAACTATACGCCGACCCATGAAGATTTTCGGGTGGCCAAGGCCCATGACGCTTTCGGATCCTTGGAGAGCAAGACTAGAGTAGATAGGAAATTCAAAGTGGTAAAACCCTAGAACCTGTAGCCGACTAGGTCTATGCCCGGGACCTGCCTGAGTCTATATAAAGGCTAGGAGGGCATGACCTAGATCTCCTCTCCTCATACTTTCGCATACACACCTCCACGCCAGATCGCATCTGCGCACCCCTGTAACCACCGGTTCCGCCGTAATCAAGAGCAGACAAGAAGGAGTAGGGTTTTCCCTTCGGGGGCCTGAACCTGGGTAAACCTCGTGTCCCGTGTTGCTTGTTTGCTAACCGTTCTGTGATCTCCAGCATCCCCATCTTCTCCAAAACCCAAGTCCATAACAATGGGCATTGACGAGTCGAAACCTCGTCAGAGAGAGTGTACCTGAATAGTGGATGAGTGAGAAATTGGCTTACATAGTTCTTCTATAGGAGGTAAATTCTTCACATCTTAAGATCTAATACCCTTCTCCTTAAGGCATTTCTTAGCTTCTTTCATCACTTCATTATTTAATTTAATCACTCCCCTCTTCTTTGGTGTTGCTGTTGGAGTTGGTTCAGGCATAATTGGTTCAGGATAGTAGGCTCAGGTGTAATTAGCTCAGTTGTAGTCCAATCATCATAATTCTTGCTTATTTTAGCCATTAATTCTTTAGCTTCTGCAGGATTTCTTTTCCTGAAAACACAATCAACAAAACTATCTAGGTATGTCCTAGATTCATTAGTTAGTCCATTATAATATATATCAATAAGCTCATTTTTAGGTAATGGACATCCAGGATGTGCATGAATCAAGGCACAGAACCTTGTCCATGACTCAGGCAATTTCTCTTCTTCTCCCTGTTTAAAATAAAAAAAGTTTCTGCAAAATAGCATGTCGAGCACTATGAGGGAAATATTTCTGAAAGAAAGTAGCAATGAAGCAATCAGGGCTATCAATGGATCCAGGAGGTAAACTATTAAACCAAGCTTTAGCTTCTCCTTTCAATGAAAAAGGGAAAATTTTAGCAACAAAGTACTTGCACATCTTAAAATCATTAGAAAATAAGCCACTCATAGTAGAAAGCTCAGTCATATGTGCCACAACACTTTCATTCTCAGTCCCACAAAAGGGTTCTTTCTCAACAATGTTCATATAGGATAAATCAAGAGAGAAATCATAATCCTTATCTTTAGTGTCTATGGGAGAAGTAGCAAACTTAGCATCAGGAGATAGTTTAGGTATAATAGTATGTTCCTCAAAGGAGACTCCTAATAGCACTAGCACTACATGTGTTTCGATACTCTTCAATAAATTCATCAGTCATTTCAATGTGACCATCATTGATATCATAGCTTTCTCTAGACTCAGGTGATCTAACAGGAGTAATAGTGTCTTCACTAGGAGTTTCAGTATTTCCCAATATAGTTCTAGCAATTGTAGGATCTAGGGAAGGACCTAATGAACCACTCTCATCAAGCACAGTAGAAGTAGCATCATGAGCATTAGAAGCAATTTCAGATTCAGCAGTAGTAGTAGTGTATAGCATGTATATGTGGTGGTGGTGTAACAAGCTTACTTATAACAGACGGCGAATCAAGAGCAGCAGAGGTGTTTAGAACTGTACCTCTTCTTGTAGTGTATGGTAAAATAGGAAACTTTCCATCACGAGACTTTCCCATGATGAAAAAGGATGGCAGCAAACAATAATAAATCTAAGTGAACTTACAAATAAAGCTATGCTCCCCAGCAACGGCGCTAGAAAATAGTCTTGATGACCCACAAGTATAGGGGATCGCAAGTCTTTGAGGGTAGTATAACCCAATTTATTGATTCGACACAAGGGGAGCCAAAGAATACTTATAAGCCTTAACAACTGAGTTGTCAATTCAGCTGCACCTCGAAATAGTCTTGCTCACATTAGTTTATTAGTAGCAACAGTTTTGTAGTAGCAATAGCAAAGCAACAGCAACAGTAAAACAAAGGTAGCAGTAACAATAGTAGCAAACAGTAGGATTTGAGTACGGTAGACATAGGGATGGATGGAGGGGCGTTGCATGGACGAGACTATTCATATAAATTCAGGATCTAGGACATTTGCAGATAAATAAGATATAGCATCCAAGTACTAAGCAATCATAGGCATGTGTGCCATATATAGTCATACGTGCTCGCAATGAGAATTTGCACAACATCTTTTGTCCTGCTAGCCCGTTGCAGCAGGGTCTCAAGGGAATCTACTGGCAATTAAGGTCTCCTTTTAATAGAGTACCGGAGCAAAGCATTAATTGTCAACACCCGGATTTTTAATCCAAGATGCCTGTTATTCCATACATCGCAATCCCAGGATTACCATTTTTGCGAGACATAACAGAATTGGATACCATAGTACATCATCCATTACAAACCGTACATAAGTTCTTACACAAATAGGGATCTCATGATCCAGTTCTTAATACAACATCAAGCAGCGGAATACATAATAATAACGGTAGCATGGGCGAAGCTCCATCTTCGGGGTCATAGGCAATGCTGACGATGGGAGATGATCCTAGTTGTCGTAACCTTCCTGGGGTCCATCCTCCAGGTACTCCTCTTCATAGTCTGGCCATGGGAATAGCCAGGGACAAAGCCATGAGTACTCTTTAAGTACTCGCAAACTAATACTAACAAGTGAGAGGGGTTTTTGATAATAGGACACTAGGCTCTAGGGTTGTTTTGCAAAAGCCAGATTTATCTCTACTAAGTTTAGAAGCAACGAATGCTAGTTGAAGTTTTATAATACCTAAATGGGAGCTTGTATTTCATATCACAACCTTGTTGTGGTCAAGTCAAAGTCTCACTTTATTTCACAAGTCATTTTGAAAAGTCTGACGGGGAACGATGGCCAATCTAATCGTCCATAATCATGGACGCTTATTCGAATAGTTTGACACTCTGCAGAGATTGTACACTTTTACCACAACATTCGATACATCCGTCAGGAACAAATCCTGAATTCACCATACTCAGTATGCGGATAATCAATCCTAACCTTTCAATTACACGCCCTAGTATAAGCACCTCTCCTGTGAGTTTGGTCTCCCAACCATGACCAACTGTCATCTTGGGTACTGCACATGTGGACAATCTTCACAAGGTAGCCTCAGCTCAGACCTTGACCGTGAGGGAACTAATACTAAGGTATATAAGTTTCCAGTCAAGCCCTACCCAACCTTCGGGTATTGTGGTTGTACGATAAAATTGGAATGGTATTGCATCCAGACAACCATCAGTTTTATAAAGGGCTAAGGCTCATGCCTCATCATTTTCATCACCAAAATCATCAAGTGTTCGGAAACACATGTCCAAAACATTTCAATAGAATGATCCATCATTCCAAGGTTTTCATAACCATTTTTCCACCAAGTATTCCCATCTAAAGTTGATCAGGTTTTATGCTTAGCACTAGCATCTACAGGTGGGGGTAAGCACTGATGCGGGGTGGTAAACTAGTGGAGTTTTAGCTAAGTTCAATCTCATGCCTTAGGATGACATCAAGATTATCTAGCTTAGGCCAAATTTTATGCTCTTTATGCAACCTTCAAGTATCTTCCTGGTATCTACCATTTACTTAGGAAAAAAATCTAGGTAAGAGCTTTGATAAAGAAATAAAGTAAGAAGCTTGCAAGTAACACTAGGATTGGTTTATCAAGTGGAGATGATAATATATGCTTAAGGCATATAGTGGCCATGGTAACAAGCAAGTGTTTGCTTGCATAGGTCAACTTGATTAGTAAAGCTTGCTAAATTGCAAGTGTTAGCTTGCACATTCAACTAGTAGTATTAGGCTTGTATGATTTTCAATATAAGCTTGCAAGTATTGGCTTGCATAGGTATAGTATCAGCTTGCCTTGAGCAGAGCAGTGGTTGAAGTTCTCCTCGGCTTCTTCTTCGTAGAATCCTCCTTCCTCCTCATATCCTTGGTCGGTACTAGCGTCTATAAATAAATACGAGGTACACAATCACCAAACAATACTTAACTACTTGCAATCATCACACACAAGGGTCCTATAGATGATCTAACATCATCTCTAACATTACATGATTAAGGCTTGGTTTTTATAAAAGTAATTTCTACTCATTGAAAAACTACTTAAGATTTAATATTCTCCAAACCAAACATGGGTTCATATTGACACATGTCATCACCACATATTTTAGTCCATGGGAATATGATTTAAAGTGGTGTCACAATTTAATAAGGTTTTACCCTTTTATTTTAATTAAATAAAGTGACTAGAAATGCCTATGTAGCATTCTTTTATTACTTGAACATTATTTCTGTAAGTAAACCTATATATTTTTATATATTCTGAAAGGTATGGCTAAATGTGATTTTTGAGAGTTGGAATCAACTCAAAAGCTATTATGGTTTAAATTTGAAAAATGTTTGAATGCATAAAAGCTTCTACCTTGCTATTTTTACCATGGGTGATCTATATATCCAAATGACTTGAATCCAATGGGCTTGGATTCAGCATTCCCAGACCTTTCCAACAAAATTGGTTTCATTCAATTTGGTGCATTGAATAGATCTGGGTTGATTTTTGAAACTGGATACAGAAGTGAGTTTGAAATAAAATGGAAAAGGTTTAATTCAAATAAGGGGCTGCGCGGGAAAAGTTAACGGGCCGGCCTGCTAAGCATAGCGCTTCCGCGGGCTGCTTAAGTGGCTGTCCCCACTCGTCAGTGAGACAGGGGGTGAGAAGCGGTATGGGGCTATGTGAGGCGTTCGATCGGGTTCTAATCCAACGGCTGAGAGTCATCGTCGACGTTGGGCAACGCCGGCGAGAAAGAAACCTAGCGCGGCCAGTGGGGTTTGCTGGGGGATCACCGGGGTGCAGGCGAGGGTCGGCGAGGCGGGCAAACGACGAAGTCGATGACGGCGAACTCAGGGGTGGTCACGGCAGCTCTTGGGGTGGACGAAATCGATGGCGCCCTTCTTCTCCAGAGGCGGCGGGCTCCGGTGAAATTCCGGCGATGCGCTGCTCGTCTTGCTCCGGGACTGAGGTGGGGTGGTTTTGGGTGAGAGAGGAGTGGAATGGTGTGAATAATTCGAGCGGGGGAGTCCTCTATTTATAGTCTCGACGGTGAGACCGAACGGCATGGGCAGGCGACGGTGGCGACATGGCTATGGGCTGCTAGAGGCATGGCCGACGGTGGCGATCGCTTGGTGGTCTCCTGGCGATGCTCTATGGCTTTAATGCGCTTTGTAGGGGCGGTGCGGTTTGGTCTGGAACACGCGGCGCTCTGCGCGGCAGAGGTGGCGTCTTCAACGGCGAGCGGTGGCTATGCGGCATGGGGCGGCGAATGGGGATGTCTGGCGGTCTCCTGGGTCGGTGGTGATCATGTATGCATGCACGAGGGCGGCGCGCGGTCTTTGGGCTTCGGTCGAGGGTGGCGCTCTGGCGCATGCTCGGCACGGTTGGCAGAGGCACGGGCGCGGAGTTCCTGGGTGCTCTGGTCGGTGTCTTCGAGGCAGGGCTAGTCGAGAGGGGGAGGTGAGGCATGGGTGATCTCCCAGACAGGGTTGGCATGGCTAGTTTCCTTCCTAGCTTGCTGTCTACACTAGGGTGGCAAGGGTGGCTTCGACTGTTCACCATTGATGGTTTTGGCAAGCTCACAGTGGTGCTAGTGCTTGGTTAATCTTGCTAGATGATCTACTGAGATGGTTGTGAGCTAGATAGGGAACCAGTTAGGCTCAAAACACTGCACACTATAGTGTTTTGGTTTTGTTTGATTTGTGTCTACCAAGTGTTTGATGAAATGGCCGCATGAATTCAAGTTTTGAGTTTTGAAAAGATTTTTGGTGGGTGTGCTAGATTGGTGCTGGTGAGTCTGCAGATGCTTGGGTTTTGAAAGTTGAGCTTGTTTGAGTGGTTTTTGAGAAAGTGGGATCTTCCCATATGATAAAGATTAAATTTTGAATTGTCATTTAAACTATGCATTTGAAAGTTTCTGGATGATCACAAAGTGGGCCTTGATACTTTGTTATGAGTACAATCAAGGGGTGCAAAGATCCAGAAAAGTTTCTGTTAGGTTCTGAAAGTTTGAGACAGCCAAAGTAGGCATGGGAGTTAAATGGGTCAAAATAACCATTCCTTTATTTTATTTGTTTTGATTTACTTGTCTTTGGGAAAAGTATGGGAAATGTTTTAGATGATGTTTATTTCACCTAAGAAACATTTTACAAGCAAGAAAACATACAAACAAGGTGGTTCAAAAGAATTTCAAATTCAATGCATACTCATATGCATGCATTCATAGTTTTATTTAGAAAAGTTTTTGTTAACCCTAATTTTGATGCTTAGAGTTTGATGATCCAAGTTCAAATTTTTGGGATGTTATAAACCTTCCCCCCTTAAACAAAATCTTGTCCCGAGATTTGAAAAAGGATGAAAAGATTACCTAGGATATGAAGAGATCGGGAAACTCCGTCCTGATGTGATCTTCGCGCTCCCAGGTAGCTTCCTCTTCTGTGTGGTTGCTCGACTGAATCTTGAGAAACTTGATGCTTCGGGTTCGGGTAGTTCGAAAAGCTTCTTCCAAAATACGGATGGGTACTTCAGGATAGGTCAGGTCATCGTTGATCTCTATGGTCCGGTGGTCGATATTTTTGAACACTTCGGTCTTTTCGGGAACTTCAAGACACTTGCGAAGTAATGAGATATGGAACACATTGTGCACGGCTAACATCTCTTCGAGTAGTTCCAATTGATACGATACTTCTCCTCAACGGTTCAGAATCTTGAAAGGTGCAATATATCTGGGGGCTAACTTTCCTTTGAGTTGGAAACGCTGCATTCCCTTCAATGGTGACACTTTCAGATACACAAAATCTCCTATGTTGAAGGCGAGGTCTCTACATCTCTTGTCGGCGTAACTCTTTTGTCTGGATTGGGCTATCTTGAGGTGCTCACGAATCTTGTGAACCTTCTCTTCTGCTTCTCGTAGGATGTCGGGTCCGAAAATCTGACTCTCTCCTACTTCCGACCAGTTCAAAGGGGTACGACACTTCCTTCCGTACATAAATTCAAATGGGGCCATTTGCAAACTGGCTTGATAACTGTTGTTGTATGAAAATTCTGCAAACGGCAGACAGTCTTCCCACTTGGATCCATATTCTAACACACATGCTCTCAGCATATCTTCGAGTATTTGATTTACTCGCTCCGTTTGTCCATCGGTCTGAGGGTGATAAGCGGTACTGAAATCTAGGCGGGTTCCTAAACCTTCTTGGACTTTCTTCCAGAATCTCGAGGTAAACTGAGTTCCTCGATCCGATACGATGTTCTTGGGGACTCCATGCAAACTAACGATTCTAGCGATGTACAACTCTGCTAGTTTCGAACTCTGATATGTGGTCTTGATGGGTAAGAAATGGGCGACTTTGGACAATCTGTCCACTATGACCTAGATAGAGTCATTTCCCCTACTAGAAGTAGGCAGTCCAGTGATAAAGTCCATTCCTACAGAATCCCATTTCCATTTCGGAATCTGCAATGGTTGCAACAATCCAGCGGGTCTTTGATGTCCTGCCTTGACTCGTTGACAAATATCACACTTGGCGATATAGCTTCCGATTTCTCTCTTCATCTTATGCCACCGAAATTGCTCTTTCAAATCTTGATACATCTTAGTTCCTCCGGGATGGATAGAATAAAGAGTATCATGAGCTTCCTTCAGAATAACTTCTTTCAACTCAGAATCTGCTGGTACACAAAGGCGTCCTTTGTACCACAAAACTCCTTCTTCGTCCTCGGTGAATCCGGGTACTTTGTCTGTACCGATACGACGCTTGATTCCGTCAATACTAGCATTTCCCTTCTGCGCCTCTTTAATCCGACTGATCAAAGTGGGCTGGATTTCTATGCTAGCCAAAAATCCTTCACTTACTAATTCTATTCTAAAATCTTCCATCTCTTTGTGCAAACTTGGTTGCTCCTTCAAAATCATGGAGTTCAAGCGGCACGGTAATCTGCTAAGGGCATCGGCTACCACGTTGGCTTTACCAGGTTGATAGTGAATGTCCAGGTCATAATCCTTGATTAGCTCAATCCATCTTCTCTGCCTCATATTTAGCTCCTTTTGAGTGAATATATACTTTAGGCTCTTGTGATCCGAATAAATCTCACAATGGTTTCCCATCAGGTAATGTCTCCACGTTTTTAGGGCTAGAACTACGGCTGGGAGTTCGAGGTCATGGGTGGGGTAGTTTTGCTCATGTTGCTTCAGTTGTTGAGATAGATAAGATATAACTTTGCCTTCTTGCATTAGCACACATCCGAGACCGATCTTGGATGCGTCACAATACACATCGAAGGGCTTCGTGATATCTGGCATGATCAAGATTGGGGCTGAAATCAATCTCCTCTTGAGTTCTTGAAAACTTGCTTCACATTTGTCGGTCCATTCAAACTTCTTGTCCTTCTTCAGCAATTGGGTCATGGGTCTGGCAATACTAGAGAATCCTTCTACGAATTTGCGGTAATATCCCGCCAATCCGAGAAATGCACGAACTTGGGTTTGAGTGGTTGGGGCTTACCAATCTTCTACATCTTTCACTTTGGCCGGGTCAACGGCAATTCCTCCGGCTGATACAATGTGACCGAGGAATCCTACCTCCTGTAACAAGAATTCACATTTGCTAAACTTTGCATACAACTGATGCTCTCTAAGGGTTCCAATAATGGTCCTTAGGTGTAGCTCATGTTCTTCTTCTGATTTGTAATAAATCAGAATGCCATCAATGAAAACAACGACAAACTTATCCAGGAAGTCCATAAAAATCTTATTCATGAGATTCATGAAATAAGTAGGGGCATTGGTTAGTCCGAAAGACATGACTGTATACTCATACAATCCATATCTGGTGGTAAAGGCAGTCTTTGGAATATCCTCTGCATGAATTTTGAGTTGATGATAGCCAGTTCTAAGATCAATCTTAGAAAACACTTTGGCACCGGTCAACTGATCAAACAAATCTTCTATCTTGGGCAAGGGGTACTTGTTCTTGATGGTGACATCATTCAATTTCCGATAATCCGTACACAGACGGTTACCTCCATCCTTCTTGTCCACAAACAAGACAGGTGATCTCCATGGTGACGCACTTGGTTGAATCAATCCAATTTCCAGCATGGAATACTGTTGCTTCTTCAGTTCTGTGAGCTCTGACGGGTTCATACTATAGGGTCTCTGGGCTATGGGTCCTGTTTGAAGGGTTTCGCAGCATAGTAAATCAAAAAAAAATTATGGATGCGAACGGGAAAGCCAAGATCTAATCTAGGAGATGCAAACAACAAGGGGGAATAGATGAGATCTTCATACCCTTGAAGATTCAGACATGGAACGTTAAATCGGGCGTGGGTCATGTAGTCGTACTCGCTTCTCCTCCTCGCAATCCGATCCGATCTAACACCGCAAGTGGCGATGCCTCCGAGAGATGCACACGTGCGGCACCTCGAAGTCTCCTCCTTCCTCGGTCCAGCAAGTATGGTGGAGAGACGGATTGGATCTACAACGCAACGGTGCGGTGCAAGTGGTGGAGAGTTTCTGCAGCAGGGCTTCGCCTACGTGCAGTCGGGAGGGAGAGAGAGAGGAGGGCAGCAGGGTGCCTAGGGCTTGAGGAGGAGGTGTGGGAGGGGGTGCACCCCCAGCCCTCTTTATATAGAGGGGTGGGCGGCCAGCCCTTGCCCCTCCCCCAAGCCCTAGGGCCGGCGGCCAAGGAGGGAGGAGTGGGGGGGCAAGTCCCCCCCCTTCTAGAAGCTCCCCTAGGGTTTCCCCTAGGTTTGGCCGGCTGGGCCCAATGCGGCCAGGGCACTCCCTCATAGGCCCATGCCCCCTCCCGTCAGGTGGGGCCACAATGGTCCCCCTCCAGAAGGTTCTAGAAGCTTCCGATACAATACCGATTAACCCGAAACAATTCCGAACTCCAAAAACTGCATTGCCTTATATGAATCTTATTCTCCTGACCATTCCGGAACCTCTCGTGATGTCCCGGATCCCATCCGAGACTCCAAACAAAAACTCATAAACAAATTATCCAATCTATCCTAGCGTCGAGACACGTTAAGTGTGTGACCCTTCGGGTTCGAGAACATGCAGACATGATCTTATATCAATAATCAACAGCGGGTCTGAAACCCATATTGACTCCCACATTCATCGATGATCATATCAGATGAACCACGATGCCAGGATTCAATCAATCCCATATATATATTCCCTTCGTCTCGTGATATTTTACTTGCCCGAGATTTGATCGTCGGTACCGTCATACCTAGTTCAATCTCGTTCACAGCAAGTACTTTACTCGTTCCGTAATCCGATATCACTTTGTGATTAACTCCTTAACCACATGCTTGCAAGTGGTGTTGATATCGATTACCGAGTGGGCCCGAAGTATATCTCTCCGACTTGGGAGGGACAAATCCCATCTCGATACATACAACCCAACATGTACTTTCCGATCACCTGAGAGACACCTTTATGATCACCCTCTCATAGGATGACGTTTGATGACCTCAAAGCTTTCTTCCGATACCAAGGAGTTGTATTATCTCATGGTCTAAGGAATACAATATTTAACATAAGAAAAGCTTCGCAAAGATGAACACGATGACACGATCTAATTGCTCCGCTTAGTTTGGGTCTGTCCATCATATCATTCTCCCAATGATATGATCTCATTATTAATCGACAACTCATGTCTATGGTTAGGAAACCTTAACCATCATTAATCAATGAGCTAGTCCATAGAGGCATACTAGGGAAACGGTGTTGTTCACACACCACACAAGTATTAAAGTTTCCACTTAATACAATTCTAGCACGGAATATAAACTTTATCATGAACAAGAATTATAATAATAACATCTTTATTATTGCCTCTAGGGCATAATTCCAACAGTCTCCCACTTGCACTAGAGTCAATAATCTAGTTTACATTTGGCAACAATCTCACACCCATGGCACTAAGGTGCTGATCATGTTTTGCACGTGGAAGGGGTTTAGTCAACGGATCTGCGACATTCAGATCTGTATGTACTTTGCTAATCTTCAGATCTCCATCTGCTATATAATCTCGGATTATATGAAACTTGCGGTTGATATGCTTGGTATTTGGATGATATCTTGGTTCCTTAGCGAGTGCTATGGCGCCAGTGTTGTCACACAATATCTCCAGTGGGTCCAATGCACTTGGAACCACGCCAAGCTCAGTGATGAAGTTCCTGATCCAAACTCCTTCACTGGACGCTTCTGCAGCAGCCATGTATTCCACTTCTACTGTAGATCCCGCGATCACGCTTTGCTTGCAGCTTCTCCAGCTCACAGCTCCTCCATTCAAAATATAAACATATCCTGTCTGAGATTTAGAATCATCCTTGTCAGTGTCGAAGCTAGCGTCGACGTAACCCTTTACGACGAGCTGTTCATCACCTCCATATACTAAGAACATTTCTTTAGTCCTATTTAGGTACTTTAGGATGTTCTTCACGGCTGTCCAGTGTTCCACTCCTGGATCACTTTGATATCTGCTCGTCAAACTAAGAGCATTGGACACATCCGGTCTAGTACACAGCATGGCATACATGATAGAACCTATGGCCAAGGCATAAGGCACTTTGCTCATAGCTTCTCTATCATTTACCGTAGCTGGACACTGAGCCTTGCTCAATATCTTACCTGACAACATAGGCACTGAACCTTTCTTTGCCTTATCCATTCTGAACCTTTTCAGAACGTTGTCTAGGTATGTACTCTGGCTTAAAGCTATCAGGCGTCTTTGTCTATCTCTATAGATTTTGATGCCCAATATATAAGCAGCTTCACCTAGGTCTTTCATTGAAAAACACTTGTTCAAATAACTCTTCACATCGTTAAGCATGTTAATGTCATTTCCAATAATCAATATGTCATCCACATATAGTACCAGAAATGTCACCGAGCTCCCACTCACTTTCTTGTAGATACAAGCTTCATAGCAATTTGGAACAAATCCAAAGCTCTTGATCAATTGATCAAAACGAAGGTTCCAACTCCGAGATGCTTGCTTCAGTCCATAAATGGAACGCTGAAGTTTGCATACTTTATCAGCATCCTTAGGATCGACAAAACATTCGGGTTGCATCATATATAACTCTTCATCAATGTTTCCATTGAGGAACGCAGTCTTGACATCCATCTGCCATATTTCATAATCATGAAACATAGCAATTGCTAATAAAATCCGAATGGACTTAAACATCGCTACGGGAGAGAAAGTATCATTGTAGTCAACACCTTGAACTTGTCGAAAACCTTTTGCGACAAGTCGTGCTTTATAGACGGTAACATTACCATCCGCGTCCGTTTTCTTCTTGAAGATCCATTTGCACTCAACGGCCTTTCGGTCGCTAGGAGGGTCCACCAAAGTCCATACTTGGTTTTCGCTCATGGATCCCAATTCGGATTTCATGGCCTCTAGCCATTTCTCAGAGTCTGGGCTCATCATCGCTTCCTCATAGTTCGTAGGTTCACTTTCTTCTACCAACAACACAGTTAAGACAGGGTTGCCGTACCACTCAGGAGGGGCACGCGACCTTGTCGACCTGCGACGTTCAGTAGCAGCATCGTCCGAAGCTTCATGATCCTTGTCATTAGCTTCCTCTATAGTTGGTGCAGGCGGCACTGGAACAATTTCAGGTGCTGTGCTACTCTCCAATTCAAGAGAAGGTTCAACAACCTCGTCTAGATCTACTTTCCTCCCACTCACTTCTTTCGAGAGAAACTCCTTCTCAAGAAAGGAACCGTTCTTTGCGACAAACACTTTCCCTTCGGTTCTGTGATAGAAGGTATACCCAATAGTTTCCTTAGGGTATCCTATGAAGACGCATTTCTCCGCTTTGGGTTCGAGCTTGTCCGGCATCAACTTCTTGACGTAAGCTTTGCATCCCCAAACTTTAAGAAATGACAACTTAGGTTTAGCACCAAACCACAGTTCATACGGTGTCGTCTCAACGGATTTAGATGGTGCCCTATTTAAAGTGAATGCAGTGGTTTCTAATGCATAACCCCAAAATGATAACGGCAAATCAGTGAGAGACATCATCGATCGGACCATATCTAATAGGGTTCGATTCCGGCGTTCAGACACACCATTGCGCTGTGGTGTTCCGGGTGGCGTGAGTTGCGAAACGATTCCGCTTGCTTTAAGATGCGTGAGAAAATCATAACTCAAATATTCACCTCCACGATCGGATCGTAGAAACTTAATCTTTCTGTTACGATGGTTCTCCACTTCATTCTGAAATTCCTTGAACTTTTCAAATGTTTCAGATTTATGTTTCATTCAATAGATATACCCATATCTACTTAAGTCATCGATAAAAGTGAGAAAATAGCGATATCCACCGCGTGTCGAAACACTCATCGGTCCGCATACATCGGTATGTATGATTTCCAACAAGTCCGTTGCTCGCTCCATCATTCCGGAGAATGGGGTTTTGATCATCTTGGCCATGAGGCATGGTTCGCATGTGTCAAATGATTCAAAATCAAGAGACTCCAAAAGTCCATCAGAATGGAGTTTCTTCATGCGCTTTACACCAATATGACCTAGACGACAGTTCCACAAATAAGTAGTATTATCACTATCTACTTTGCATCTCTTAGCCTCAATGTTATGGATGTGTGTTTCATCCCTTTCGAGATTCAGAAGAAATAAACCATTCACAGCAGGTGCATGACCATAAAATATGTTACTCATATAAATAGAACAACCATTATTCTCCGATTTAAATGAATAACCGTCTTGCAATAAACACGATCCAGAAATAATGTTCATGCTCAACGCAGGCACATAATAACATTTATTGAGGTTTAAAACTAATCCCGAAGGTAAAACTAAGGAGAGCGTGTCGACGGCCATCACATCAACTCTTGATCCGTTGCCACGCCGCGTCACCTCATCCTCGCAGAAGTCAGCCGCCTATTTCAGTAGCTCTGCTTCGAGTTACAAATATTAGCAACCGAACCAAGATCAAATACCTGTGCACTACAACGAGGGCTAGTAAGGAAAACATCAATAACATGTATATCAAATATGCCTTTGATGGTGCCAGCCTTCTTGTCCGCTAAGTACTTGGACAGCTATGCCCAAAGGACCCTTGTCCTTGCAATAGAAGCACTCTGTCCAGCTTAGGTCCAGACTTGAGCTTCTTCTCAGGCAACAGGGCGCTTGCCGCCGCCTTTCTTGAAGGGCTTCTTTGCACCCTTACCTTTCTTGAAGGTGGGGGTCTTGTTGACCATCAACACATGATTATCCTTTTTGATGTCCACCTCCGCAGCCTTCAACTTTGCGAAGAGCTCGGTGATCGTATCAGTGGAACCAATCTGATTATGAGTCACTACAAAACTTTTATAGCTGGGAGGGAGTGATGGTAGAACCCTGTCAATCTTGAGATCCTCTGGAATCTTGCAGTCCAGTTGCTCAAGGCGTTGAGTGTAGCCCGACATCTTTATGGCGTGCTCACTAACGGAACTCCCTTCCTCCATCTTGCAGTTAAAGAATTTCTCAGAGATCTCATATCTCTCAGAACGGGCCTGAGTCTGAAACATAGTTTTCAGCTCCTCAAGAATCTCAAAGGGCCCGGGATAGTCTTCAAAACGATTTTGAAGGTCCGATTCCATAGCAAACAACATGGTGCTCTTAATCACACCATAATCATCTTTGCGCGACTGATAGACAGCTTTCTCATCAGCCGGCACATCTATAGCAGGGCGTCACCTAACGCATTTTCAAGGACATAGTACTTTTGACCGCCAGAGAGAATGATTCTCAGATTGCAGAACCAGTTGGTGAAGTTAGACCCATTGTTTCTAAGCTTTTCCTCCTCAGCAAAAACGTTGAAGTTGAAGTTGGACTTAGCCATTTGATCTACAATGTTTGCAAGTAAAAATTAGACTATGTTCATGATAACTAGTTCAAATTTTAATCAAATTACTAGATGAACTCCCACTAAATTCAACATCCCTCAAGTTGTTTAGTGAACATGATCCAAATCCACCACACCTAATCCGATCTTCACGAGAAGAGATGTGGTTTCAATGGCGGACAACGAAGTGTCGATCATATCATTCATATGACTCATGCTTAACCTTTCGGTTCATGTGTTCCGAGGCCATGTCTGTACATGCTAGGCTCGTCAAGTCAAACCCAAGTATTTCCGCGTA
Organism: Avena insularis; assembly: GCA_023614405.1. Classification (NCBI taxonomy): domain Eukaryota; kingdom Viridiplantae; phylum Streptophyta; class Magnoliopsida; order Poales; family Poaceae; genus Avena; species Avena insularis. The sequence continues at coordinate 233,888,070 of CM042687.1, read as the reverse complement.
TGCAAAACTGGCTTGCACCCATTGTATGTGAACGTAGAGTCTATAGCACCCGATCATCACGTGATGCTTGGACACGACGAACTTTCGCAACGGTGCATACATGGGGAGAACACAGATTTATCTTGATCTTTAAGTGAGGAATCATCTTATAATGCTACCGTCGCGATCTAAGCATAATAAGATACATAAAAGGATAAACATCACATGCATATAACTTTATGTGACATGGTATAGCCAATCTTCGCGCAATGATATCCATCTTGTGCGTGCCGTCATGATCTCCATCACTCCACCATGATTGCCTCCACCACGAATAGCAACTACAACTATTGCTAACTACTTAGCGATAAAGTGAAACTATTACATGGCGTATAAGAAGTTGACACACAGATCATACACAATTATAAAGACAACCATATGGCTCCTGCCGGTGGTGTACTCATCGACATGCAAGTCGTGAAACATTACAAAACATGATCATTGCATACAACATACACATCACATCTTGGGCCATACCATATCACAGAAAACACTCCCTGCAAAAACAAGTTAGACGCCTCTACTTTGTTGTTGCATGTTTTATGGCTTATGGAGAGTAAGCTAAGAACGATTCTTACCTACGGAAAGCCACAACGGTGATATTATGGTTGCCAAACTCCGGTGTAAATCCCATGACAATTATAGTGAGAGAAACTGGCATCCACCAGCCGCATGTGTGGAATAAGCCACACGTCAAGTGCGGAGCCGGTCTCGCAAACGAGGTCGCGTAAGGTTTGCCTGGACCGCTTCGATCTCACTATCCCGCGTCATAAGAAGAACACAAACAAGAGGCTTGCAATAGAAAACATCAACGCCCGCAACAACCATGTTGCGTTCTACTCGTGAAACACATATACGCATAGATCTAGCTCTGATACCACTGAAGGGTTTCACAGCATAGTAAATCAAAAAATTTCTACGGATGCGAACGGGAAAGCCAAGATCTAATCTAGGAGATGCAAACAACAAGGGGGAATAGATGAGATCTTCATACCCTTGAAGATTCGCACAGCGGAACGTTCGTCGGAACATGGGTGATGTAGTCGTACTCGCTTCTCCTCCTCGCGATCCGATCCGATCTAACACCGCAAGTGGCGATGCCTCCGAGAGATGCACACGTGCGGCACCTCGACGTCTCCTAATTCCTCGGTCCAGCAAGTATGGTGGAGAGACGGATTGGATCTACAACGCAACAGCGCGGTGCAAGTGGTGGAGAGTTTCTGTAGCAGGGCTTCGTCTACATGCAGTCGGGAGGGAGAGAGAGAGGAGGGCAGCAAGGCGGCTAGTGCTTGAGGAGGAGGTGTGGGAGGGGGTGCTCCCCCAGCCCTCTTTATATAGAGGGGTGGGCGGCCAACCCTTGTGTAGCATCCCAATTGTCTAACAATTGTATTGCTACTTGGTTTAGTAATATAATGGCTACTTCATATATATAATTATTGCATCATCATTATATCATGCTCATGTCATCATGCCACCTTGAATTTGAGCATCATATAAAACCCTTTTGATTTGGTTCTTCTCTAATATGCATTATTAATTGTATTTGCCTCTTGTTATTGTATTTGGATCTTGATATATTGTTTAAATGCCCAAGTTGAGTTGGGGGCATATCTTTTATTAACTCCACCACTTTTCTTGTCATCACCCCATCATTCCACCATTCCACCATATATGAGCATTGCAACTTATTTGGTTTTACCTCCAGCTCATATGTGTTGGTGTGGATCCATTCTATCTCCACATGCTCTCATATATGCACCATATTGTTTTCACATTATTGGTTTATGAGAGCCACATGGCCACCTTTGCATGCCTTGTGAGTGGAACCTTTTCCTAGTTTCCATATGGGTTGTTTTGGGGTTATGATCATGTTGGGATATTTTTGGGCTTACTAAATACCTAGTGGCACATACACACTAGCAAGTTCCATTTCTATTCAAATATGGTCATCTCCATCTACTCCACATGGGGCATCCCTTTAATTCTTTTTGCTTGGCTTTTATTCCATATTTTTGGAATGCATAGGAATAAATGCTATGGATATTTATGTTGTTTTCACAAGATGAAACCTAGCATTGATATTATGCATGGGCCATGCAACCATCCCCATATGTTTTTGCCCTCCTTTGTTTTTATCTTGACTTTTTGAGTGAATCATCTCTAATCTCTCTCCCTCCTTTTGGCTTGGTCTTATTTGATCTTGCTTAAAATCCTATCACCTCTCCATCTCTTCTATCCTTGCATGATGTTGATCACCTCATGCCAAGACCCAAAAACCCTAAGTCCCTACCCTACCCTAACCTCTCTCTTTAACCCTCTCTCTAAACCCTAACCCGAGCTACCCCCCTCTCTTGCCTTCTCTCTCGGCCCCCTCTCTATCTGCCAAGGCTACCCCACCTGACCACCCTGGACCCACCTAGCTACCCCAACCCTAGTACCAAGCCCTAACCCGAGACATACCCCTCTCCCTCTAGCTCTCTCTGTCCTGCATGCCCCACACCAAACCACCCCCTTGTCCTCACCCTGGCCCCACCTGGCAGCCCCAAAGATCACCGCCTGCCCTCGGCCGAGTCTGATCGAGCACGTGGAAGGAGGAGGAGAAAAGGTGGCCGAGCCAACTTTTCCACCGGCTCCACCCCTGCACGGCATCCTCCCTCTCCTCTTATCCTCCCCCACACGGCTCTCCTCCGCATCTCCAGATCTGGCCGAGGCGCCCGCCTCTCCTCTCTTCTCCATCGCCGCGCCTACCCATCGGCCACCGGCGGCTTGCCAGCCACTAGCAAGAGACGAGGAGGCGTGGTGTTGTGGTCTAGGAAGGACAGGAGGTCCCCGGCGTTGCCTCTGTACACAGCAGCGAGGAGGAGGAGCCCCAGACCGCTGCACCACGTCGAGGCCGATGCCAAACCCTAGCTCCGGTCCGTCTACGTCATCCTCGATTGCAGCCCTTCTGCTCAACAAACACCATCGACACACTCACGGTGAGCTGGCCAACCTCCTAGACAACCCCCTCTGGCCGATCTCGCCCTAGCCTCGCCGGACGTTTCGACAAACGGTCTCTGGCGCCATGCAGGCTCAAGGCGTCAGACGCTTCGCCCGGAACCTCACCTAGCCGCGCAGTAGATCCCTAGCACCAACCCCCGCTAGCCGCAGTGGCTCCGTCGCCATGCGAGCCCTGTGTTGCGAGCCTATGGCGCGCGCTCTGCGCGTGCGAGCACCGACCTGTCCTCTGCACGCGGAGAAGAGGAACAGTACGGGCACATTTTTGCGCATAACCCCCTGCTGCTTTGCGCGCGCAACCCGCGGTCCAGCCTGGTCCCATCTGTCTGTCTCAGTGCAGTTTTGCAGAAAAGCCCCCTGGTTTCCCTGGCCGTAACCCGCGCTCCAGCTCGGCCCCACTGCAGCCCAAGGCATGCTTCACGACACGTGGGTCCAGCCTCGGACCCACTGTCATCCTCTGTCTTAGGCGTGCAAGGTGACAAAAGCTTCTCAGCTGTGCTGCTGAGAGTCACCGACCCCACCAGAATTGACTGTGGCTAGAACTGGTCTGTGTGACAAAAGGTTTTTCTGTTATCTGTTTTAATTCAAATCTTTTCAAATTAATTTAAATTCAAATTTTAATTCTGTTTTTAAATAACTTTTAAAATGCAAATCCAAATAATACAAATAATATATGTTTTGAAATCAGAAAAATGTGAGGAATTCAAATATGCCATTCAAAATATATTTTGGACACTTTAATTTCCAAGTTAATTAAAATTACAATAAAATGCCCTTTTACCTTAATTAATTAATAACTTTTGTTTTATAACTCCAAATTTAACAAGTAAGATGTCTAAAATGATTAGCTCGACGAGACCTTTCTGTTTATGCATTCCATTATCTGTTTTGCAGCATGCATCATATAAATATAAAGTATACAGCAACTAATATGAGGTTAAAATGTGATTAAAACCCAATAAAATGCTTACTCCTTGTATTCCACACCTCACCATGCCATGCTACTTTAATACCATGCAATTTGTGCACCATTCATCATGGCATGATTGTTTGCTTGTCGCATTTTATTCATATGCTTGTGCACTTTATTTATGTTGGCCCTTGTTTGTTTGGTCCTTCTTCGAATAGACGCTGAGCAGGGGATATATCAAGATACCTAGGAGCACTACCCAGATCCTTCTCTCGCTTCAACTGAGCTGCCAGGCAAGCACTACCACATGCTTGCATACATATAGTACCTATTGCCTCTATCTTATTCTTGCATCATTGAGTCGCGATTGCATTAATTTGAATCCCAAGTATTGCATAGCCTTTACTTTTTTAAACCCCACCGAAGCTTGTTCCTCCATCCCATGAGCCATTACTACAGGAGTTGTTTGAGCCATGCGAGTCGTAGAACAGCATGTGTAGGGTATGTGAGTGTCGGATGGATAACGAGGTACCTAAACAACTTAACCGGAGTAGTAATGGGATAACTAATGAAAGTGGCATCGGTGAGCCATATTCGCTATTTGGGTTTTCAGGCTCACTTGTGTCCCGTAAGACCCCGAGTACTTGATTCCTGTTCCAAGAATATTCGTGCTATCCACATCCGGGAGGCTTATGAACCCCGACAGCCGAGCTTGATTCATTCTTATTTCTTGGGGCCACAAACTAGTTTGAGGTTTTATTTACTATCCTGTACTTATGCCATGCTTTCATCGCTTTATTTAAATTGTGCGATGTCTCGCACCTGTACTGTTTGGACAGCGGAGTGTTTTCGATATCGACAAGCCCAGTCACACTTTCGGGTTCCCAATCGTTTACCCACCGACGAAACCTTGAGTCCGTCTCGAGTCGGCTAACTCCGTTGGGTAGCTTAATGGGGTGGCCCTGAAATATTTCAATCCTGTGATCGCTTTGTCATGATGCCTCGTTGGGTTTTGATTTGGTTTTTCGAGGTTGATCGAGTGTGTGTTGCTATTTGTGCACCCTGCAGGTAAAACTTTCAAAGCCGTGTCCGCGTTATGGACGACTTGGAGCACAGCTTTCGATCATAGACAAGCATAACTAAAGTACCGCTTTAATTTGACTAGACTAGGTACCGACTAGTAAATAGTACAACACTCATGGAATGGATAATAAAACTGCCAACGGATGGGGGTTGTTATCCGCTTCCTCGTCGGTAGCGAGGAGGAGGATGGATCTGTTAAGATTATCATATAACTGTTGTTATTAATTCACGGACATCCGCCTATCTCTCGGTTCGGCGGATGGTTAGCAGTATCTCTAGAATTGTTAGGGTTTATCTTTTGCTGCAATTCGTCACCCTGTGTTGTGACCCTTTAGAGGCATAAAGACTTGCCGAGTACCCTAGGGTCTCACATGATAAATTGTTTGATTCAGATGAACAGGTAAACTCGCAAGATGGATACTGGGTGGAGGAGACGGACGATGTGGGCAACGATCATTCGGTGTAGAGATTCCGGGAACGGGGATCCGTGAGATCTGTGGGCGGGATGTGCTTATTTATGGGGCATCTTATGCCGATTTGCTTCCTATCCATACTCGGATTTTGTCTTCCGCTTCCGCTTGATACTCTGATGTTTGATGTATGAGGAGATATCCTAAACTATTATATCTATCTAGGATATTTGGATCTTGCCGTATGGCGTTGCTATATTTCCTTTCTTTTAGATGGAATGGCTCTGATGTACTATTGTATGGTGGCTTGCATACATACTCATTTGTGTATGTAGTTGATCCCTTCGCCTGCCGATTACGCCGCCCGTTCTTGTCCCGATGTTTGGAAATGGTGAGGACGGCCGAAAGGTCTACCTGTGAGTGGCATTTGGGCCCCATCGTACTATTTTAACCATTTCCGCTCATCCAGGCTTGTAACTAGGAGCGTAATTCACCGAGGTAGTTACAATTGGTATCAGAGCCATCCCGACCTTCAGGGTCTCAGCCAAATGGTCGTTGTCAGTCTAGCAAATATTTTTGGTAGCTATGTATACTAGGGAAAAACAAAACGTGAGAGTAGGACTGCTTCCACTTTTCTTCTTACCCACCCACCACCCTTTTTCTGGTAAGGAAGTGTAACGTTTTCAATCCTCTTCTTAAAATTCAAACTAGGATTCACGTGTTCTGGGTTTCCGTAGTACCATAGAAAGTGTGTGTGTGTGTGTGTAATTCCTTGTCTATCTGTTGCATCCAATTTGTTATCTCTATCTGCCTTTGGTTATCAACTGTTGGTACATTCCATACTGACAGGCTTTTGAAAACCGGCGTGATCTACCTGACTCCTTGTTAACCGGTGCCATCTTCTTAAGGGTGTCCTTCCTTCTAGCAACTCCACATTCTGTGAAACCATCAGTTGCTAATCGCTACCTGTTAAGTGATTTTGCGCATCTATTGGTATTTTAATGCCGAAAAATGCCGAAAAATTTTCTTTGATACATCTGTGTTTCCACACTCCTTTTCAGTCGTGTGTGAAACATTATCTATCTTCCTTTTATCAGCATGTCCATGCTAACTCATTCTTTTGTCACCGGCGCTTAATCCTAGAGTTTCTTTTCATCTCCAATTCTCTTGGGCTAATTACATAACATGTGTCGATCCGATGTTGGTGATTGTAATTTGGTTCTCAGCATAGCTATATGACACTTATCATGAGTGGAATATGGAAAATGCAATCACCTCTATCCTCCAAATGGTGACGGTTATCTCCTGTGATTTTGAGTACACCGTGATCATATCTATGCATATTCAAGCATCTTTGGCAATCCGGAGTTTCTCAAGGCACTACGGCGATCTATCAGCTGTCCATCATGTTGCACATCTTTTTGAACTCCATATCTGCAAAATTCTCTTTGATACGAGGGAATTGCATCTTTTCGTCTCTGATAGCTTTGCTTAAGGTATGATCTATCATCGTTTCCTATCCAAGATCTCTCTATCTTGTAACCGGTGCCCCAATCGACAATGTGAACCAGGTGACATCTCTTTTTCTTCCGAAGGACCAGATAATCTATTCTTCCAGTGCATCTTCGTCAACACGAACCCGTGCTCTTAATATTGATCTTTCTAAGAGCGTTGAGCTCAGGAAGTGTTCGAGCATTTGTTCGTTTCTCTCGCCTTTTGAACTTTGTATTACGGGAATATCTTGTTAATCCATTGTGGTATATGTTGATGATATGCTTGCCTATTCTATATCAATGGAAGGACATGGAAGATCATCTGTGTCTCTTTCTCTCAAGCTTCGAGAACACTGCCTGTGTGCAAATTCTCAAAGCGTGAATTCTGACTTTTTGAAGTCACCTATCTCGGCCACGTCCTTCTGCTAAATAGATCGCTTCAATTCTGGAATCAGCAAGTTCATTGTTAATTCCATCTTCCATCTTCAATCAAACCCGGAGTTTTCCTTGTTGACAAGTTATCATCGTCGTTCCGCCGTAGATTTCCTCAAGACTGCTAAATCTCTCTCAATCATTTCAAGAAGAACATGGAGTTCTTTCACCTCAGTCTCGTCAAGTGATCTTTTGAAAACCCTCTCGTTCTATCATCTATGCTTAATCCACCGGAGGCCATGAAGACTTTTCAGGTCTTTTGTTTTCCTTCTGTTCAAGTTGGTGCTATCTTTTCTGTAGCTGTTGAATCTTGCAGTTCTTATCCGTAATCTTCCTTCATATCTTTCCGGTGGCTTAGTACTTCCGACACGACGACAACATCATCACCCTTATCTATCTTGGATCCGGTGAATCGTTTGCATCAATCTTTGTTTTCTTACGGAGTTCCATGAGCTTCTCTTATCAATACCTTCAGTCGGTTTCGGTAGTTGGGTTGCATGGTTTTCTTATTCATGTGCGGAGTAATGCTTTGAGTGCGGGATGGAGTAGCTACCATACCACTACTCTTATCATTCGCTCTTGTACATTGAATTGGTGAATTAATGTGATCTCACTCATTCCGCGGAAGTTAGAAGTGGCCTTTATCCCTCGATACTTTTACTTCCGTCCTTGTTTTTCCGGAGTGCTCTCTCGAAGAAAGTAATCAATAATCTCTTGTTGGTGATCTAGTCTTTTCCTACATGGAGCAAAATCCTCAGTTATCTGGTGGAAACAAACGCAAACTCTTTTCTATCCACGTCTTCCTACCGGTGCTTGACATCCCCAAACAAGATGAAAGGAAACTATCTCTCTCTTTGTTTCATCAATTCTTTTGCTGTGGTAAAGCCAATTATGGTTGAGGTCATCAGCCGCAAATCTATTGCGTTAGCCTCAAGGCTAAAGGAAGCAATAAGTATCTCTACAATAAACTCTAGATCCTCCATATTCTTTGCTTCTCGGGATTCCACCATGATATGGCTTCACATCCGTCTCTAGAAGTTATATCCGCGCACCTCAATTGCGTGATCCTTTGGTTCTCACCGGTGCAAGAAGAATCTAATCTGACGATGTCTAACTAAATCTTTCTGCTAATATCAAGGGACCCTATTGTTTGAAGGCAATATGGTTTCCGTATTTCATTTCTCTAATCCGAGGGAAGATACGATGCTTTGTCATAGTGGTTCAAAACCTCTCCAATCTAGCTCTTTCCTTCCGGCGAGACAAAGATTCATCCTCTCTAGTATCAGTAAATCCTTAATCTTAACGGTGTGTCTTTCTTTATCCATGATACATCATCTTGTCCTTTCTTTCACAAGTGGTTCCTTTCTTTTATCATGTTTCTTGAGAAAACCGGAGCTATGTCCATCCTATCCTTCTTGTCTTACGACAATCCTTCAATTCTTCTAACCCTTTGTGTCATAAGCAAAACGCAAGACTCGCAACAAGTCTAGCAAGTTTTGCAAGGTGTAGTGGTCGCACCATTCCGTTCTTCATCATCTTGGGAACGCAAGGGTCACCTTCGTTCGAACACCTGCCTCTCCTTGTGTTGTTTTCTTTTTCCTAGGAATCTCGGGGCGAGATTCTTGTTTAGTGGGGGAGAGTTGTAGCATCCCAATTGTCTAACAATTGTAATGCTACTTGGTTTAGTAATATAATGGCTACTTCATATATATAATTGTTGCATCATCATTATATCATGCTCATGTCATCATGCCACCTTGCATTTGAGCATCATATAAAACCCTTTTGATTTGGTTCTTCTCTCATATGCATTATTAATTGTATTTGCCTCTTGTTATTGTATTTGGATCTTGATATATTGTTTAAATGCCCAAGTTGAGTTGGGGGCATATCTTTTATTAACTCCACCACTTTTCTTGTCATCACCCCATCATTCCACCATTCCACCATATATGAGCATTGCAACTTATTTGGTTTTACCTCCAGCTCATATGTGTTGGTGTGGATCCATTCTATCTCCACATGCTCTCATATATGCACCATATTGTTTTCACATTATTGGTTTATGAGAGCCACATGGCCACCTTTGCATGCCTTGTGAGTGGAACCTTTTCCTAGTTTCCATATGGGTTGTTTTGGGGTTATGATCATGTTGGGATATTTTTGGGCTTACTAAATACCTAGTGGCACATACACACTAGCAAGTTCCATTTCTATTCAAATATGGTCATCTCCATCTACTCCACATGGGGCATCCCTTTAATTCTTTTTGCTTGGCTTTTATTCCATATTTTTGGAATGCATAGGAATAAATGCTATGGATATTTATGTTGTTTTCACAAGATGAAACCTAGCATTGATATTATGCATGGGCCATGCAACCATCCCCATATGTTTTTGCCCTCCTTTGTTTTTATCTTGACTTTTTGAGTGAATCATCTCTAATCACTCTCCCTCCTTTTGGCTTGGTCTTATTTGATCTTGCTTAAAATCCTATCACCTCTCCATCTCTTCTATCCTTGCATGATGTTGATCACCTCATGCCAAGACCCAAAAACCCTAAGTCCCTACCCTACCCTAACCTCTCTCTTTAACCCTCTCTCTAAACCCTAACCCGAGCTACCCCCTCTCTTGCCTTCTCTCTCGGCCCCCTCTCTATCTGCCAAGGCTACCCCACCTGACCACCCTGGACCGACCTAGCTACCCCAACCCTAGTACCAAGCCCTAACCCGAGCCATACCCCCTCTCCCTCTAGCTCTCTCTCTGTCCTGCATGCCCCACACCGAACCACCCCCTTGTCCTCACCTGCCCCACTGCAGCCCAAAGATCACCTGCCTGCCTGGCCGAGCCCGACCGAGCACGTGAAGGAGGAGGAGAAAAGGTGGTGAGCCACCTTTCCACCGCCCACTCCCGACGGCATCCTCCCTCTCCCTCTTATCCTCCCCCACACGGCTCTCCTCTGCATCTCCAGATCTGGCCGCCGCCGCCCTCCCCTCTCTTCTCCATCCATCGCCGCTACCCGCCATCGCCACCGTCGGCTTCGGCGTCCACTAGCAGTACGAGGAGGCGGGCGTGGTGTTGTGGTCTAGGAAGGACAGGAGGTCCCGGCGTGCCTCAGACACGCGACAGGAGGAGGAGCCCTGCATCATTGCACCACGTCGAGGCCGATGCCAAACCCTAGCTCCGGTCCGTCTACGTCATCATCGATTGCCAGCCCCTCTGCCCGAACAAACACCACTGACACACTCACGGTGAGCTGGCCAACCTCCTAGACAACCCCCTCTGGCCGATCTCGCCCTAGCCTCGCCGGACGTTTCATCAAACGGTCTCTGCGGCCGTGTGCTCTCAAGGCTCGCGCTCGCTCGCGTGGAACCTCACCTAGCCGCGCAGCAGATCCCTAGCACCAACCCCCGCTAGCCGCAGTGGCTCCGCTCTCTGCGCGCGAGCCCCAGGTCGCGAGATCGAGCCTTGCGCACCGTGCTCTGCGTGTGCGAGCACCGACCTGTCCTCTGCACACGGAGAAGAGGAACAGTACGGGCGCATTTTTCCGTATAACCCCCTGCTGCTTTGCGCGCGCAACCCGCGGTCCAGCCTGGTCCCATCTGTCTGTCTCAGTGCAGTTTTGCAGAAAAGCCCCCTGGTTTCCCTGGCCGTAACCCGCGCTCCAGCTCGGCCCTTTGGTAGCCTGCTACTGTCACGACATCGCCGGTCCTGCAGCCCTTGACCCACCTGTCATCCTCTGTGACTTGGGCGTGCTCGCGGTGACAAAAAGCTTCTCCGCACGCTGTGCTGCTGAGTCAGCCTGGCCCCACCTGTAATTGACTGTGGCTAGAACTGGTCTGTCTGACAAAAGGTTTTTCTGTTATCTGTTTTAATTCAAATCTTTTCAAATTAATTTAAATTCTGTTTTTAAATAACTTTTAAAATGCAAATCCAAATAATACAAATAATATATGTTTTGAAATCAGAAAAATGTGAGGAATTCAAATATGCCATTCAAAATATATTTTGGACACTTTAATTTCCAAGTTAATTAAAATTACAATAAAATGCCCTTTTACCTTAATTAATTAATAACTTTTGTTTTATAACTCCAAATTTAACAAGTAAGATGTCTAAAATGATTAGCTCGACGAGACCTTTCTGTTTATGCATTCCATTATCTGTTTTGCAGCATGCATCATATAAATATAAAGTATACAGCAACTAATATGAGGTTAAAATGTGATTAAAACCCAATAAAATGCTTACTCCTTGTATTCCACACCTCACCATGCCATGCTACTTTAATACCATGCAATTTGTGCACCATTCATCATGGCATGATTGTTTGCTTGTCGCATTTTATTCATATGCTTGTGCACTTTATTTATGTTGGCCCTTGTTTGTTTGGTCCTTCTTCGAATAGACGCTGAGCAGGGGATATATCAAGATACCTAGGAGCACTACCGGATCCTTCTCTCGCTTCAATGAGCTGCCAGCAAGCACTACCACATGCTTGCATACATATAGTACCTATTGCCTCTATCTTATTCTTGCATCATTGAGTCGATTGCATTAATTTGAATCCCAAGTATTGCATAGCCTTTACTTTTTAAACCCCAAAGCTTGTTCCTCCATCCCATGAGCCATTACTACAGGAGTTGTTTGAGCCATGCGAGTCAGAAACAGCATGTGTAGGGTATGTGAGTGTCGGATGGATAACGAGGTACCTAAACAACTTAACCGGAGTAGTAATGGGATAACTAATGAAAGTGACATCGGTGAGCCATATTCGCTATTTGGGTTTTCAGGCTCACTTGTGTCCCGTAAGACCCCGAGTACTTGATTCCTGTTCCAAGAATATTCGCACTATCCACTTCCGGGAGGCTTATGAACCCCCCTGAGCCAGAGCTTGATTCATTCTTATTTCTTGGGGCCACAAACTAGTTTGAGGTTTTATTTACTATCCTGTACTTATGCCATGCTTTACTGCTTTATTTAAATTGTGCGATGTACTGCACCTGTACTGTTTTGGACAGCGGAGTGTTTTCGCGGTATCGACAAGCCCAGTCACACTTTCGGGTTCCCAGTCGTTTACAGCCACTGACGCAAACCTTGAGTCCGTCTCGGAGTCGGCTAACTCCGTTGCGGGTAGCTTAATGGGGTGGCCCCCTGAAATATTTCTGAATCCTGTGATCGCTTTGTCGTGACTGCCTCGTTGGGTTTTGATTTGGTTTTTCCGAGGTTGATCGAGTGTGTGTTGCTATTTGTGCACCCCTGCAGGGTAAAACTTTCTGAAAGCCGTGTCCGCGGTTATGGACGACTTGGAGCACAGCTTCTCGATCATAGACAAGCATAACTAAAGTACCGCTTTTAATTTGACTAGACTAGGTACCTGACTAGTAAATAGTACAACACTCATGGAATGGATAATAAAACTGCCAACGGATGGGGGGGGGTTATTCGTCCGCTTCCTCGTCGGTAAGCGAGGAGGAGGATGGATCTGTTAAGATTACTGTTATAACTATTGTTATTAATTCACGGACATCCGTCTATCTCTGGTTAGGCGGATGGTTAGCGAGTATCTCTAGAATTGTTAGGGTTTATCTTTTGCTGCAATTGCGTCACCCCAGGTTGTGACCCCTTTAGAGGCATAAAGACTTGCTGAGTACCCCTAGGGTCTCACACGATAAATTGTTTGATTCAGATGAACAGGTAAACTCGCAAGATGGATACTGGGTGGAGGAGACGGACGATGTGGGCAACGATCATTCGGTGTAGAGATTTCGGGAACGGGGATCCGTGAGATCTGTGGGCGGGATGTGCTTATTTATGGGGAAGCTTATGCCGATTTGCTTCCTATCCGTACTCGGATTTTGTCTTCCGCTTCCGCTTGATACTCTGATGTTTGATGTATGAGGAGATATCCTAAACTATTATATCTATCTAGGATATTTGGATCTTGCCGTATGGCGTTGCTATATTTCCTTTCTTTTAGATGGAATGGCTCTGATGTACTATTGTATGGTGGCTTGCATACATACTCATTTGTGTATGTAGTTGATCCCTTCAGCCGACACGCCGCCCGTTCTTGCCCCGATGTTTGGAAATGGTTAGGACGGCCGAAAGGTCTACCTGTGAGTGGCATTTGGGCCCCACCGTACTATTTTAACCATTTCCGCTCATCCAGGCTTGTAACTAGGAGCGTAATTCACCGAGGTAGTTACACCTTGCCCCTCCCCCAAGCCCTAGGGCCGGCGGCCAAGGAGGGAGGAGTGGGGGGAAGTTCCCCCCTTCTAGAAGCTCCCCTAGGGTTTCCCCTAGGTTTGGCCGGCTGGGCCCTATGGCCCAATGCGCCAGGCACACCTAATAGCCCCTGATAGGCCCATGCCCCCTCCCGGCAGGTGGGGCCACGTTGGTCCCCCTCTGGAAGGTTCTAGAAGCTTCTGATACAATATTGATTAACCCAAAACAATTCCGAACTACAAAAACTGCATTGCCTTATATGAATCTTATTCTCCAGACCATTCCGGAACCTTTCGTGATGTCCCGGATCCCATCCGATACTCCGAACAAAAACTCATAAAACAATTATCCAATCTATCCTAGCGTCGAGACACGTTAAGTGTGTGACCCTTCGGGTTCGAGAACATGCAGACATGATCTTATATCAATAATCAACAGCGGGGTCTGTAAACCCATATTGACTCCCACACATTCATCGATGATCATATCGGATGAACCACGATGCCAGGATTCAATCAATCCCATATATATATTCCCTTCATCTCGCGATATTTTACTTGCCCGAGATTTGATCGTCGGTACCGTCATACCTAGTTCAATCTCGTTCACAAAGAAGTACTTTACTCGTCCGTAATCTGATATCACTTTGTGATTAACTCCTTAACCACATGCTTGCAAGCTGTGTTGATATCGACACGAGTGGGCCCAAGTATATCTCTCCGACTTGGGAGGGACAAATCCCATCTCGATACATACAACCCAACAGTACTTTCTCGATCACTGAGACACCTTTATGATCACCCTCTCATAGGATGACGTTTGATGACCTCAAAGCTTTCTTCCAATACCAGGGAGTTATATTATCTCATGGTCTAAGGAATACAATATTTGACATAAGAAAAGCTTCACAAAGATGAACACGATGACACGATCTAATTGCTCCGCTTAGTTTGGGTCTGTCCATCATATCATTCTCCCAATGATATGATCTCATTATTAATCGACAACTCATGTCTATGGTTAGGAAACCTTAACCATCATTAATCAATGAGCTAGTCCATAGAGGCATACTACGGACACGGTGTTGTTCACAAACCACACAAGTATTAAAGTTTCCGCTTAATACAATTCTAGCATGGAATATAAACTTTATCATGAACAAGAATTATAATAATAACATCTTTATTATTGCCTCTAGGGCATAATTCCAACACTGTTCCGGGGATTAGTTCAATGATAAACTCGATATCCCGATCTGGGGGCATACCGGGCAAAACATCTAGAAATACATCGGGGTATTCACAGACTATCCGGACTTGGTCAATGGTAGGTTGGGCTATACTCTTGTTGCATTTGAATTGGCGAGGTAAGGTTTCAGATATGCTCGATCGATATTCTGGTCATTGGTCATGGTTATGGCTTTCTTGGCACAGTCAATCAATCCTTTATGTTTGGACATCCAATCCATTCCTAGTACTACTTCCAAACCTTTAGTTCCGAGTACTATCAGATTTGCATAAAAATCTATGCCATGGATTCGGATAGGGACGACTTTGCAAATTTGCCTAGCGTTGGTGGTTGATCCGGGAATTTGAACAATCATAACATGCTTCAGTTTGGTTGGTTGAATTTTACTAGTGCATGCAAATTCTTCGGTGACAAATGAATGCGATGCACCAGAATCAAACAACACTCGTGCAAGTACTGAATTAACAGAAAACATACCCAAAGACGATGCTCGCGCGCTCGAGCTTCTTCAGATGCATGAGAAAAGACTACGTTCGGTTGAGTGAATTCCCTGGGGTAATTCTTCTTCCTGGCTGAACACGACGCTGCTGCTGAGCTGGGACATTGGCATTGGGGGCTGTAGCATTCTTCTTGTTGGGGCACTCGTTGGAATAGTGGCCTTTATTTCCATAGTCATAACAAGTCACTTGCGACTTGTCCTTGGCTGCTACAGGCACAGCATTGCTTCCAGTCCTAGGGGCAGTGTTGGTGTTGGCGGTAGCATTGTTGTTGTTGAATTTGGGTGGGGCACGATTGAAATTGCTAGCGTTGCCGGGGTTATTGTGATTTCCTCTGGGCCTAGGGTTTCCACGGTTAGGATAGGTCGGACGGTTCATCGGGGGTCTGTTGGTTCTTGGGGCAAATCCTGGAGATGGGTTGGGGCGATACTTTGGGGTCTGATGGGTTCCTGGTTGATGCATCATGCGACGCTTGCGGTTCTCATTGGCTTGGTTGATCTTTCCTTCCATCTGGATAGCAGAGTCAACAAGGGCTTCAATATCCGCAAAGGGGATATTGACTAACACTGTCTGCATCTCGTCATGCAGACCATTCAGGAATCTTTCTTTCTTCTTGGCTTCGGTGTCGATCTCATCCAGGGCATACCTAGCTAATGACAAAAATTTGTCACGGTATTCCACTACAGTCATCCTTCCTTGCTTCAGCTCTCTGAACTCATCTCTCATTCTCTTGATCAAACCTGGTGGTACATGGGTTCTGCTAAACTTGACCTTGAATTCCTCCCAGGTCATCATCTGGCCTCCGGTCATTGCGCGAACACTGTTCCACCATGCTCTGGCATCTCCGGCTAGATAGTGGGTGGCGAACAGAACTTTCTCGTTGGCTTCCACTTGTAACTACCTCGGTGAATTACGCTCCTAGTTACAAGCCTGGATGAGCGGAAATGGTTAAAATAGTACGGTGGGGCCCAAATGCCACTCACAGGT
Organism: Avena insularis; assembly: GCA_023614405.1. Lineage (NCBI taxonomy): Eukaryota > Viridiplantae > Streptophyta > Magnoliopsida > Poales > Poaceae > Avena > Avena insularis. Next base: position 233,871,746 of record CM042687.1, on the reverse strand, counting down.
AGACCTTTCGGCCGTCCTAACCATTTCCAAACATCGGGGCAAGAACGGGCGGCGTAATCGGCAAAGAAGGATCAACTACATACACAAATGAGTATGTATGCAAGCCACCATACAACAGTACATCAGAGCCATTCCATCTAAAAAGAAAGGAAATATAGCAACGCCATACGGCAAGATCCAAAAATCCTAGATAGATATAATAGTTTAGGATATCTCCTCATACATCAAACATCAGAGTATCAAGCGGAAGCGGAAAACAAGATCCGAGTACGGATAAGAAGCAAATCGGCATAAGATGCCCCATAAATAAACACATCCCGCCCACAGATCTCACGGATCCCGTTCTCGAATCTCTACACCGAATGATCGTTGCCCACATCGTCTCCTCCACCCAGATCCATCTTATGGGTTTACCTGCTCATCTGAATCAAACAATTTATCGTGAGACCCTAGGGGTACTCAGCAAGTCTTTATGCCTCTAAAGGGGACACAACCTGGGGTGACGCAATTGCAGCAAAAGATAAACCCTAACAGTTCTATAGATACTCGCTAACCATCCGCCTAACCAGAGATAGACGGATGTCCGTGAATTAATAACAACAGCTATAATGGTAATATTAACAGATCCATCCTCCTCCTCGCTTACCGACGAGGAAGCGGACGAACAACCCCCATCCGTTGGCAGTTTTATCCATTCCATGAGTGTTGCACTATTTACTAGTCGTACTTAGTCAAGTTAAAAGGTACTTTAGTTATTCTTGTCTATGATCGAGAAACTGCTCCAAGTCGCCTATAACCATGACACGGCTTTCAGAAAGTTTTACTGTAGGGTGCACAAATAGCAACACACACTCGATCAACCTCGAAAAACGAAATCAAAACCCAACGAGGCATCACGACAAAGCGATCACAGATTCAGAAATATTTCAGGGGCCACCCCATTAAGCTACCCTGAACGGTTGGCCGGGCCACGAGACGGACTCAAGGTTTGTGGGGCCGGTCAGAAACGATCGGGAACCCGAAGTGTGACTGGGCTTGTCGATATAGCTAAACGGTCACGGTCCTAACAAAGACAAAAAAGACGCACAATTTAAATAAAGCAAGAAAACATGGCATAAGTACAGATAGTAAATAAAACCTCAAACTAGTTTGTGGCCCCAAGAAATAAGAATGAATCAAGCTCGCTGGGGGTTCATAAGCCTCCCGGATGTGGATAGCGCGAATATTCAAGGAACAGGAATCAAGTACTCGGGGTCCTACGGGACACAAGTGAGCCTAAAAAACCAAATAGCAAATATGGCTCACCGATGCCTCTTTCATTAGTTATCCCATTACTACTCAGGTTAAGTTGTTTAGGTACCTCGTTATCCATCAGACACTCACATACCCTACACATGTTGTTCTACGACTCGCATGGCTCATACAACTCCTGTAGTAATGGCTCATGGGATGGAGGAACAAGCTTCGGTGGGGTTTAAAAGTAAAGGCTATGCAATACTTAGGATTCAATTTAATGCAATCGCGACTCAATGATGCAAGAATAAGATAGAGGCAATAGGTACTATATGTATGCAAGCATGTGGTAGTGCTTGCCTGGCAGCTCATTTAAAGCAAGGGATGGATCTGGGTAGTGCTCCTGGTTCTCTTGATATATCCCCACTTTCGGCCTATTCGAAGAAGAACCAAACAAACAAGGGCCAACATAAATAAAGTGCACAAGCATATGAATTAAAATGCGACAAGCAAACAATCATGCCATGATGAATGATGCACAATTTGCATGGCAATAAAGTAGCATGGTATGGGTGAGTGTGGAATACAAGAATAAATCATTTTATTGAGTTTTGGCCACCTTTTATCTTCATATTAGTTGCTTTAAACTTTATATTTATATGATGCATGCTGCAAAACAGAACATGGAATGCGTAAACAGAAAGGTCTCGTCGAGCTAATCATTTTAGACATATTATTTGTTAAATTTGGAGTTATAAAACAAAAGTTGTCAATTAATTAAAAAAAAGGGCATTTTATTGTAATTTTAATCAACTCGAAATTTTAAATGTTCAAAATATATTTTGAAGGGCATATTTGAATTCCTCACATTTTTCTGATTTCAAAACACATATTATTTGTATTATTTGGATTTAAGAATTAAAAGTTATTATAAAACAGATTTGAATTTTAATTTGAAATAAATTTTGAAAAGATTTGAATTAAACAGAAATACACAGAAACTTTTCTCACTTAGGCAGATATCAGACCCAGCCGCTGACGGGTGGGCCACGCGCTGACTCAGCAACACAGCGAGCAGAACAGGCTTTTCTCACCGCGGGGCTTCCTAGCCTAAGCGACTGACGGGTGGGGCTGGCGGTCTCGCGGGTCCACTGCGCGCACGGCCAGCTGGTGGTCGACACGTGGTGGATCCGGGGACTGCGGGTTGAGGAGTACAAAACTCCGGGATCCTTTTTGCAAAAACGCCACGGAAGGCTGACATGTGGGCCTAGAGGGAGCGCGGGTTGATGCCGAAAAAGTGTGGGGGGGTATCCGCAAAAACGACAGCGCTACTGTGCTTCTTCTCTGCGGACGGATCGGTGCTCGCACGCGCAGCGCGCGGCGCGCGGGGCTCGAACACGCGACCTAGGCGTGCGCGCGGAGGTGGTCGCCGCTGGGCTAGGGCGGGGTAGTCGTTAGGGGGTCAGGCGCAGCCTAGATAGGGTTTTACGCGACGTGGAAGCGAGCAGACGTGCGCGCTCGTCGGTGCACCGAGGGTGCTCGACGGAACGTACGCCGCGGCCAGGACACGACGACGAAAGCGAGGGTGTCAAGGAGGTTGCGTGGCTCACCGAGAGGCTGTTGGAGGCGGTGGATCGGGCAGGGGAGCGGACGATCGATGATGAAGCAGAGGCCGGCGGAGCTAGGGTTTGGCGTCGGTGCGGCGTCGGCCTGGTGGCTCTGGTCCTCCTCCTCCTCGACGGCGTGTACAGGACGATGCAGGGGACCCTCCTCGATCTCCCACGCCACTTCACGGACGCTCTGCACGTCTGGATCAACGGGACGTGGTGGAGGCCGACGGTGGCCGGCGAGAGAGGGTGGTCGGTGATGGGGAGGAAGGAGAGGAGCGGCAGGCGCCCTGGGGTAGATCTGGGGAAGGCCAGAGGAGAGCCGTGTGGTTAAAGAGAAAGGAGGGAGGAGAGGTGCGTGTGGGCGCGGGGTAGATGGAAAAGGTGGCCTCAGTGCCACCTTTCTCTCCTCTTCCTTCTCACGTGCTAGGGTCGGGCAAGACTAGGCAGGGGCAGGGTAGGGAGCTGGCAGGTGGGGCGAGGTGAGGCCAGGGAGGCAGGGGAGAGGCTCAGGCTAGGGTTTCTGCGGGGGATGGGGTAGCTAGGTGGGTCCAGGGTAGTCAGTTGGGGCCTGCAGGGCAGAGAGAGGAGAGAGGCCGAGAGAGGGTAGGTGGTTAGCTAGGGTAGGTCATGGTTTAGGGTTTAGGTGAGAGGGGGTATGGTGGATGGTGGAAGTGGGTTAGATGATAAGGTTGTGGTTTAGAGAGGGTATGAAGAGAGAGGAGTGGTATGGTAGCTAGGGTTTGCTTTTGTCAAGATCAAGCCTAGCACATGCCAAGCTCCAACAAGATCAAGACAAGAAAAGAGAGGGATGATGAGGTTAGGGTTTAAGCAAGATCAAATTAAGATCAAGCCAAAAGGAGGGAGAGATAGATGAGAGATGAACCACCCAAGGATCCAAATAAAAACCAAAAGACCTATTTGTGGTGGTACTTGCATGGGCCATGCATAAATAATTAATACCATGCTTATTTTTGTGAAAACAAGATTATTTACATGGCATTATTCTTATGCATTCCAAAATGTGGAGTAAGGCCTAAGCAAAAGAATTTAAAAGGAAGTTCCAAGTGGAGTAGATGGAGATGATCACATTTGATTATAATTGGGACTTGCTAGTGTGTATATTCCACTAGATGCCTACTAGTCCCAAAAATATTCCCACATGAGCATAGATCCATAATAATCCATATGGAAGCTAGGAAAAGGGTTCCACCCACAAGGCATGCAAAGGTGGCCATGTGGCTCTCATATATCAATAATGTGAAAACACCATGATGCTAAGATGAGAGCATGTGGAAAATAATTGGATCCATCCCAACCCATATGAGCTAGAGGTAAAACCCAATAAAGTGCAAAGCTCATATTTAGTTGGATGGTGGAATTATAAGGTGGTGACATAGAAAGGTGATGGAGTTGAATAAAAGATATGCCCCCAACTCAACTTGGGCATTAAACAATATATCAAGAACCAAATACAATATCAAGAGGCAAATACAATTAACAATGCATAAGAGAGAAGAACCAAAAGAAAAAGGGTTTTATATGATGCTCAAATGCAAGGAGGCATGATGACATGAGCATGATATAATTATGATGCAGCAATTATATATATGAAGTAGCCATTATATTACTAGACCAAGTAGCATTACAATTGTTAGACAATTGGGATGCTACAACTCTCCCCCACTAAACAGGAATCTCGCCCCGAGATTCTAGGATGAAGAAGAAGACACAAAGAGGGTAGGATACTTGGCATGGAGCTCATCTTCACGTTTCCATGTGGCTTCATCCACGGAAACCACTGCACCTTGCAGAACTTGATGGACTTGTTGCGAGTCCTTCTTTCTGCGACTTCAAGGATTTTTGTGGGGTGTTCTTGATAAGACAGGTCTTCTTGGAGATTGATAAGCTCATGGTCCATGGTCCTGCCGGGATCCTTGAAGCACTTCTTGAGCTGAGAGATGTGGAAAACATCATGGACCTTGAGTTTTTCCGGGAGCTCAAGAGCATAAGCAACTTCTCCTCTTCTTCCACGAATTTTGAATGGACCGATGTATCTAGGAGCCAGCTTTCCTTTGATACCAAAACGGTGCGTGCCTCTCATGGGAGTGACACGAAGGTAAACGAGATCACCAGGGACATACTCCATGTCCGTGTGCTTTCTGTCATAATTGCTCTTCTGGCGACTTTGAGCAATCCTCAGATTTTCAAGAATGATGTGAACCTTCTCCTCCGCTTGAGTTACAATGTCAGGGCCAAACAATATTCTTTCTCCTGCACCCGACCAACCAATCGGAGTTCTGCATTTGCGACCATAGAGAGCCTCAAATGGTGCCATCTTTAGACTTTTCTGGAAGCTATTGTTGTAAGAGAATTCAGCATAAGGAAGACATTCTTCCCACTTCATGTCGAACGAGATGACGCAAGCACGGAGCATATCCTCCAGAATCTGATTGATCCTTTCAACTTGTCCTTGCGACTGAGGGTGGTAAGCTGTGCTGAAGTTCAACTTTGTTCCCAAAGAATTTTGGAAACTTTCCCAGAACTTGGAAGTGAAGATGCTTCCACGGTCTGAACTGATCTCAAGCGGAACCCCATACAGAGAGACAATTCTGTTGATATAGAGCTCAGCCAACTGAATTGCAGAAATTGTTTCCTTGACGGGGAAGAAGTGAGCCACTTTAGAAAGCCTGTCAATGACAACAAAGATTGCATTGTTGCCCTTCTGCGACCTTGGAAACCCAGTGATGAAGTCCATCTCTACTTTCTCCCATTTCCATTTCGGGGGTTTCAATGGCTATAGAAGATCGGAAGGTTTCTGATGGACAGCTTTCACTCTGCGGCAGACATCACACTCCGAGACATACTTGGCACAATATCTTTTCAAAACCCGGCCACCAATATTGTGTTTTCAAGTCCATGTACATCTTTGTGCTGCCAGGGTGGATAGAAAGAACAGAATCATGCGCCTCCTTGAGAACTTGCTCTCTCAAACCCGGGTAGTTCGGAACAAACATCCGGTGTTCGAAGAAAAGTATGCCTTGATCATCGACGTGGAAGGACTCATACTTCGGAAGCTGGAGTTTGGAGATGATGTTTCTTGTGTACGGATCACCAAGCTGAAAGGAGTGAACCTTTTCTTCCAAGAGAGGAGTAGCCAGAAGGTTCAGGAGATACCCTTGTTCCACAATTTCAAGGTTGAGCTGACGGAATTCCTCGCACAAGAGAGGCTGTTGTTCTTCCATCATGAGGTTGCTGACATAAGCTTTGCGGCTGAGAGCATCGGCCATGACATTAGCTTTGCCCGGAGTGTAGTTGATGGTCAAATCAAAATCATTGATTGCTTCGATCCATCTCCTCTGCCGAAGGTTGAGATCAGGCTGAGTGAAGATATACTTCAAACTCTTGTGATCAGAAAAGATTTCATAACGGTTGCCAAGCAAGTAGTGCCTCAATACTTTCAAAGCAAAGACAACTGCTGCGAGCTCGAGGTCATGTGTAGGATAGTTGATCTCATGCGTCTTCAACTGGCGAGAGGCATAAGCAACAACTTGTTTTTCTTGCATGAGGACCGCACCCAATCCTTGCAAAGATGCGTCATGTAATATCTGAACGGCTTGGATGTATCCGGAGGAACCAAGATCGGTGGAAGTGAGCTTCTCTTTGAATGTCTCAAAGCTTGCTTGACATGCAGGAGTCCAAAGGTATTTCTTGCCTTTCTTGAGGAGATCGGTAAGAGGCTTCGCTATCTTCGAAAAGTTCTGAACGAAGCGATGGCAATAACTAGCCAAACCAAGGAAACTCCGCACTTCTTTGACATTTACCGGAGGAAGCCATTCAACAATTGTCTTCACAGTTTCCGGATTGACTGCAATGCCCTTGGCAGAGATGACGTGACCAAGATAGGTTACTTGAGGCAGCCAAAACTCACACTTGGAGAACTTTGCATACAAGCGGTTCTCACGAAGCTTGTTTAGGACACACCGAAGGTGTTCTTCATGTTCTTCCTGAGACTTAGAATAGACTAGGATGTCATCCAGGTAGACCACAACAAACTTATCAAGATACTCCATGAAAACTGAGTTCATGAGCCTCGAGAAGGTGGCAGGTGCGTTGGTGAGACCGAAAGACATGACCGTGTACTCATACAGGCCATAGCGGGTGGTGAAAGCTGTCTTAGGAATATCTTCCTTGCGAATCTTGATTTGGTGATAACCACTTCTCAAGTCAATCTTAGAGAATACCACAGCTCCAGCTAGCTGATCGAAGAGATCATTAATCCGCGGAAGGGGATATTTATTCTTGATGGTTTTAGCATTGAGAGCCCGATAGTCAACACAAAGTCTATCAGTTTTGTCTCGCTTCTTCACAAAGATTGTTGGGCTACCCCAAGAAGAAGTACTATGCTGAATGAAACCCAACTTCTCTTGTTCATCAAGTTGACGTTTGAGTTCAGACAACTCAGCAGGACCCATTTTATAAGGCCGCTTGGAGATAGGAGCGGTACCAGGTTCAAGCTCAATTACAAACTCAACCTCACGATCCGGAGGCATACCTGGCAACTCTTCAGGAAAGACATATGGGAACTCACAGACCGGAACACTCGAATAGCTTCCATAGCATCATCATTCGTGAGAGCCAAAGAGAAAAGCTGGATAGCAGGAGTCGACTTGGAGAATAGACTATATGGCCTTCAGAATCTTCGAGAAACCGAAGCTCAGACAATCAATCACAGCTGCATTTGTCACAACCAATCCATGCCCAAGATGACATCAATGTCAGAATTGCCCAGAATGATTAAGGAAGCCGAGAACGAAGAGCCACCAATCTCAATTTGATTGCCATGGCTGATATGAGCAGCCCTCATGTTTGAACCAGGAGATTGTACCACCAGACGATGTGATAAAGGAACCTTATCCAGATCATGCTCTTGCGCAAACTTATGCGAAACAAAAGAATGCGAAGCACCAGAATCAAACAAAACTCGTGCAGGGACTGAGTTAACGGATAGCATACCCATCACAACTCCAGGTGCATGCTCAGCTTGAGCGGCGTTGACACAGTTGGCACGAGCAATGAGACCCGGCTTGGTGTTGATGTTGAGAGCCCGAGGTGGTGGTGCACGAACCAAAGGAGAGCTTGCCGCAGATCTTGGAGGTGGTGGAGGAAGAGCCTTGTTCTTCATCGGACAGTTCCAGTATTGATGCCCAGTGTTTCCACACGTGAAACAAGCACCAGCTGGACGTGGAGCAACATAGCCAGGGACTCCGCCAGGCGCTCCAGGGTAGTGGTGGTTGTAGCCCCTGGGAGCAGCAGTGAGGAAGTTTGGTGGCCTTGCCGCGAAGCTTGAAGGTCTTGGTGTAGCCGGGAGCGACGGTGGGGTGTTAGGAACCCAGACACGACGCTTAGAAGGAGTTGACATAGCTGAAGAGCTTGCTGCATCACGGTTGTGTTTCTTTGACTCCTCAAACACTTGCCTACTTGCCTCTTCTTGCAGAGCTGTATGCTGAAGTTCCAGAAAAGACGCCGGCCTTGCATGTGTGATTGCATACTTAATCGATGCATTGAGCCCTTGCCTGAACCTCTTTTGCTTCTTCTTGTCATCAGAGATCTCATCGCCACCATAACGAAAGGTTCATGAAGTTTCGATGTAGGTATTGACATTATCATTGCCCGCTTGAGGTTAAGAAACACTTCCTTCATCCTCTCCATGACAATTTCTCGACAGATATCGCTTTGAAAGCTCCAGTGAACTGTCCCCAAGTAGGCTGAAACCAAAGGCGCTTTGCCTTCGTGTAATTCTCCCACCAGAGAGCTGCATCTCCCTTCAGAAGGTGAGTGGCACACTTTACCCATTCTTGCTCAGGAACATCAGCAGTCATCAGCAGCCTTGACATCTCACGCAACCAATCATCAGCATCAAGTGGTTGATCAGAAACATCAAACTAGCGTGGGTTGAACTTCAGGAAGCTTTTGATGTCTCCTCGCTTGGGAGGTGGAGGTAGCGGAACAAACTCATTCCTCCTAACACTTTCTTCAAAACGCTGCTGATTCTGCTGCATTGCTGCCAAGGCATTGGCGATGCTTGACAACGCTGCCCCCAGTTCAGGTTGTATGTCCTCCTCAGAACGGCGTGGTGGTGCCATCCTGTGATTGATATAAAACAAGTCAAGACTATGATGGAGAATAATAATAATCCAAAATAGTACCAAGATGGAATTAATCAAGATTAAAGGATACAATTTACTAAGATGATATTAAAATATCAACGAAGTTCAAAGCACCTAGAAGATATTAAGCATATATCACAAGACTTAAAAGGAGTGTGGTACACAAATATATCAAAGAAAAATTTTCCACAAATTTCGGCATTAAAATACCAATAGATGCGCAAAATCACTTAACGAATCAAGATTAGTGACTCTACCAATTCAATATACAAGAGCGAATGATAAGAGTAGTGGTATGGTCGCGACTCCATCCCGCACTCAAATCATTACTCCGCACATGAACAAGTAGAACACATATCCCAACACCTTCTTCGCAAGATGAACCTAAAGATTAGTAACTACGGAAACGAACACCCCAAACAAGATGACGTCGGATAACAAAGAGTAAGACAGATCGCGGCGGTATACAACGAATCAGATAGATCGCGTCGGTTTGCAAAAGCCTGTCGATATGGAATGTACCAACAGTTGATAACCAAGGCAGATTGTGATAACAACTTGGATGCAACAGATAGACAAGGAATTCACACACACACACACACACACACACTCAACCTATGGTACTACGGAAACCCAGAACACGTGAATCCTAGTTTGAATTTTAAGAAGAGGATTGAAAACGTTACACTTCCTTACCAGAAAAGGGTGGGTGGGTGGGTAAGAAGAAAAGTGGAAGCAGTCCTACTCTCGCGTTTTTGTTTTTCCCTAGTATACATAGCTACCCAAAATATTTGCTAGACAGACAACGACCATTTGGCTGAGACCCTGAAGGGCGGGATGGCTCTGATACCAATTGTAACTACCTCGGTAAATTACGCTCCTAGTTACAAGCCTGGATGAGCGGAAATGGTTAAAATAGTACGGTGGGGCCCAAATGCCACTCACAGGTAGACCTTTCGGCCGTCCTAACCATTTCCAAACATCGGGCAAGAACGGCGGCGAATCGGCAAGGGATCAACTACATACACAAATGAGTATGTATGCAAGCCACCATACAACAGTACATCAGAGCCATTCCATCTAAAAAGAAAGGAAATATAGCAACGCCATACGGCAAGATCCAAAAATCCTAGATAGATATAATAGTTTAGGATATCTCCTCATACATCAAACATCAGAGTATCAAGCGGAAGCGGAAAACAAGATCCGAGTACGGATAAGAAGCAAATCGGCATAAGATGCCCCATAAATAAACACATCCCGCCACGATCTCACGGATCCCGCTCCGGAATCTCTACACGAATGATCGTTGCCCACATCGTCGACCTCCTCCACCCAAAGATCCATCTTATGGGTTTACCTGCTCATCCGAATCAAACAATTTATCGTGTGAGACCCTAGGGTACTCATCAAGTCTTTATGCCTCTAAAGGGACACAACCTGGGTGACGAATTGCAGCAAAAGATAAACTCTAACAATTCTATAGATATGCTAACCATCCGCCTAACCAGAGATAGACGATGTTCGTGAATTAATAACAACAGTTATAATGGTAATATTACAGATCCATCCTCCTCCTCGCCATCGACGAGGAAGCGGACGAACAACCCCCCCCTCCGTTGGCAGTTTTATTATCCATTCCATGAGTGTTGCACTATTTACTAGTCAGGTACTTAGTCAAGTTAAAAGCGGTACTTTAGTTATTCTTGTCTATGATCGAGAAACTGTGCTCCAAGTCGTCCATAACCGCGGACACGGATTTCAGAAGTTTTATACTGCAGGGTGCACAAATAGCAACACACACTCGATCAACCTCGAAAACCAAATCAAAACCCAACGAGGCGCCACGACAAAGCGATCACAGGATTCAGAATATTTCAGGGGCCACCCTATTGTTACCCGCAACGGCTGGCCAGCTACGAGACGGACTCAAGGTTTGTGGGGTCAGAAACGATCGGGAACCCGAAGTGTGACTGGGCTTGTCGACAGCGAAAATGGGTCACGGTCCTAAATAAAGACAGTGCAGACTCGCACAATTTAAATAAAGCAGTAAAACATGGCATAAGTACAGGATAGTAAATAAAACCTCAAACTAGTTTGTGGCCCCAAGAAATAAGAATGAATCAAGCTCTGGCTCAGGGGGGTTCATAAGCCTCCCGGATGTGGATAGCGCTAATATTCAAGGAACAGGAATCAAGTACTCGGGGTCCTACGGGACACAAGTGAGCCTGAAAAACCAAATAGCAAATATGGCTCACCGATGCCTCTTTTATTAGTTATCCCATTACTACTCAGGTTAAGTTGTTTAGGTACCTCGTTATCCATCAGACACTTACATACCCTACACATGCTGTTCTACGACTCGCACGGCTCATACAACTCCTGTAGTAATGGCTCATGGGATGGAGGAACAAGCTTCGGTGGGGTTTAAAAGTAAAGGCTATGCAATACTTAGGATTCAATTTAATGCAATCGCGACTCAATGATGCAAGAATAAGATAGAGGCAATAGGTACTATATGTATGCAAGCATGTGGTAGTGCTTGCGGGCAGCGATTGAAGCAAGGGATGGATCTGGGTAGTGCTCCTGGTTCTCTTGATATATCCCCTGCTCAGCGTCTATTCGAAGAAGAACCAAACAAACAAGGGCCAACATAAATAAAGTGCACAAGCATATGAATTAAAATGCGACAAGAAAACAATTATGCCATGATGAATGATGCACAATTTGCATGGCAATAAAGTAGCATGGCATGGGTGAGTGTGGAATACAAGAATAAATCATTTTATTGAGTTTTGGCCACCTTTTATCTTCATATTAGTTGCTGTAAACTTTATATTTATATGATGCATGCTGCAAAACAGAACATGGAATGCGTAAACAGAAAGGTCTCGTCGAGCTAATCATTTTAGACATATTATTTGTTAAATTTGGATTTATAAAACAAAAGTTGTCAATTAATTAAAAAAAAGGGCATTTTATTGTAATTTTAATCAACTCGAAATTTTAAATGTTCAAAATATATTTTGAAGGGCATATTTGAATTCCTCACATTTTTCTGATTTCAAAACACATATTATTTGTATTATTTGGATTTAAGAATTAAAAGTTATTATAAAACAGATTTGAATTTTAATTTGAAATAAATTTTGAAAAGATTTGAATTAAACAGAAATACACAGAAACTTTTCTCACTTAGGCAGATATCAGACCCAGCCGCTGACGGGTGGGCCACGCGCTGACTCAGCAACACAAAAAGCGTAAAGGCTTTTTCTCACCACGGGCTTCCTAGCCTAGCGACGCAGTGGGCTGGCGGTCTGCTGGTCCACTACGCCTGACCAGCTGGTGGTCGACACGTGGTGGATCCGGGGACTGCGGGTTGAGGAGTACAAAACTCCGGGATCCTTTTTGCAAAAACGCCACGGAAGGCTGACATGTGGGCCTAGAGGGAGCGCGGGTTGATGCCGAAAAAGTGTGGGGGGGTATCCGCAAAAACGACAGCGCTACTGTGCTTCTTCTCTGTGGACGGATCGGTGCTCGCACGCGCAGCGCGGCGCGGCTGGCAACAGCGACCTGGGCGGCGACGAGGCGGCGCCGCTGGGCTAGGCTAGCGGGTAGTCGTTAGGGGTCGCGCCTAGATAGGGTTTTACGCGACGTGGAAGCGAGCAGACGCGCGCGCTCGTCGGTGCACCGAGGGTGCTCGACGGAACATACGCCGCGGCCAGGACACGACGACGAAAGCGAGGGTGTCAAGGAGGTTACGTGGCTCACCGAGAGGCTGTTGGAGGCGGTGGATCGGGCAGGGGAGCGGACGATCGACGATGAAGAAGAGGCCGGCGGAGCTAGGGTTTAAGGCCGGCAAGGCGTCGGCCTGGTGGCTCTGGTCCTCCTCCTCCTCGACGGCGTGTACAGGACGATGCAGGGGACCCTCCTCGATCTCCCAGGCCACTTCACGGACGCTCTGCATGTCTGGATCAACGGGACGTGGTGGAAGCCGACGGTGGCCGGCGAGAGAGGGTGGCCGGTGATGGGGAGGAAGGAGAGGAGCGGCAGGCGCCCTGGGGTAGATCTGGGGAAGGCCAGAGGAGAGCCGTGTGGTTAAAGAGAAAGGAGGGAGGGGAGGCGCGTGTGGGCGCGGGGTAGATGGAAAAGGTGGCCTCGGTGCCACCTTTCTCTCCTCTTCCTTCTCACGTGCTAGGGTCGGGCAAGACTAGGCAGGGGCAGGGTAGGGAGCTGGCAGGTGGGGCGAGGTGAGGCCAGGGAGGCAGGGGAGAGGCTCGGGCTAGGGTTTCTGCGGGGGATGGGGTAGCTAGGTGGGTCCAGGGTGGTCAGGTGGGGCCTGCAGGGCAGAGAGAGGAGAGAGGCCGAGAGAGGGTAGGTGGTTAGCTAGGGTAGGTCATGGTTTAGAGTTTAGGCGAGAGGGGGTATGGTGGATGGTGGAAGTGGGTTAGATGATAAGGTTGTGGTTTAGAGAGGGGATGAAGAGAGAGGAGTGGTATGGTAGCTAGGGTTTGCTTTTGTCAAGATCAAGCCTAGCACATGCCAAGCTCCAACAAGATCAAGACAAGAAAAGAGAGGGATGATGAGGTTAGGGTTTAAGCAAGATCAAATTAAGATCAAGCCAAAAGGAGGGAGAGATAGATGAGAGATGAACCACCCAAGGATCCAAATAAAAACCAAAAGACCTATTTGTGGTGGTACTTGCATGGGCCATGCATAAATAATTAATACCATGCCTATTTTTGTGAAAACAAGATTATTTACATGGCATTATTCTTATGCATTCCAAAATGTGGAGTAAGGCCTAAGCAAAAGAATTTAAAAGGAAGTTCCAAGTGGAGTAGATGGAGATGATCACATTTGATTATAATTGGGACTTGCTAGTGTGTATATTCCACTAGATGCCTACTAGTCCCAAAAATATTCCCACATGAGCATAGATCCATAATAATCCATATGGAAGCTAGGAAAAGGGTTCCACCCACAAGGCATGCAAAGGTGGCCATGTGGCTCTCATATATCAATAATGTGAAAACACCATGATGCTAAGATGAGAGCATGTGGAAAAGAATTGGATCCATCCCAACCCATATGAGCTAGAGGTAAAACCCAATAAAGTGCAAAGCTCATATTTAGTTGGATGGTGGAATTATAAGGTGGTGACAGAGAAAGGTGATGGAGTTGAATAAAAGATATGCCCCCAACTCAACTTGGGCATTAAACAATATATCAAGAACCAAATACAATATCAAGAGGCAAATACAATTAACAATGCATAAGAGAGAAGAACCAAAACAAAAAGGGTTTTATATGATGCTCAAATGCAAGGAGGCATGATGACATGAGCATGATATAATTATGATGCAGCAATTATATATATGAAGTAGCCATTATATTACTAGACCAAGTAGCATTACAATTGTTAGACAATTGGGATGCTACACCACTCCGGCAACTTCTAAGTTATTTTCCATGGTTTGTAGCCAATCATCGGCGTCTAGGGGTTCTTCTGACTTAGTGAAAACAGGTGGGTTGGTATTCTGGAAATTCTTGAGCTTAGATCCATGGTTGTCCTGATTTCCATGGCCTTGGTTGTTGTGGGCTAGCTGGGCTATCTGCTGAAGGGTGGCTAGGTTGGCTTGACGTTCCGCTCTTTCAGCTTCGCGGTCAGAAGTCAACATTTGCAGAATCTGCAACATCGGGTCCGGGGATGAACCACTTCCTCCATGTGGCATCTGAAGATTGAGATAGATCATGAGAAAAGAGGGAAATTTCTAAATTTTTGGGTCTTTGAAATTTTTTTAAAATTTGGCTCAGATTTTCTAGCAACTTGCTTTTTCATTCATTCATTCATTCCTAGCACACGATACAACACACACCACAACAAAGGAAAGCAGATGGTTTTAAGAACCATTCTGAGAACTACGATACAGTGGGACCGAATACTACTCACTACGTTTGTGCTCAAGTGCTACTACTCCTCGGAATCTGTGGCCTCATCATCCTTATCATCATCGATGAAGGCGAAATCGTCTTCATCGGTGAAGAAGTCCATAGCCTGATCCTCCAGAAAATCATCGTCATCGCTGAGATAGGAGTAGGGTCTCCACGAAGATCCTCTCCGGCATTCTCCCTTTCCTCCAACTGCATGTCTCTCTCGTGGATGGTCTCCTCCAAAGATGAGATGCGGTGGTGAAGACGGGAAATGATGCGCTCCTTCTTGTCGAGCTGACGGCGGCGAGACTTGCGATCCTTTGCTAGCATGGCGATGGTTTGGTCCTTCGTCTTGATGATGACAGACTTGTGGTTGGAGTATTCACGGCAGTTATCCAACTTCTGCTGATGATCGTACATCATGAAGCTAAGGTGGTCCAATTGCGTCTTTAGCTCGGGGTGGTATGGGGATTCCAGTGGTTGTCCATTTGCATCACGCCTTGGGCAAAACTCAAAGCGAGTTCCCTTGATCTGATTGATGCTCTGCCCACACAGACGGGAAAGAGCTTCCTGCATGGCCCTGGCAAGTCCATTGAGCCAGTTGTTTTCCCTCAAGGTAAACTGAATTCCCTCCGCAGTGGGAGGTTCAATCTTTCCTCGTAGACTTGCAACAATTAGCCACTGCAGATCTTCTCCTCCTTGATCAATGAGCTGATCTCCGAAGAACTCGGGGTGCGGACGCTCAAGAAGTTCCGAAAGCTGGTCCAAATCCCTCTCAAAGATAAGGTCTCCTCCATTCCCCAACTGATAAAACTTGCTGTACTTCACGTCCATCTATAAGAATATAGGATGAGTAAGTTAGTAGAGTGATCAAGTGTGTCAAAATTTTATGTGTTCTGTAAGGGTTTTTGAAGAACATGAATTTTCATGAAAGAATCAAAGGGATAAGAATGAGAATAAGTTTTTGCAAATATTTGTTTTATTTGGTTTTGAAACTAAGTTTTTGATTCAAACGTCCAGTCTAACTAGGGTCTCCTATGGTCAGGATGGCTCTGATACCAACTTGTCAACACCCGGATTTTTAATCCCAGATGCTTGTTATGCCATACATCGCAATCCCAGGATTACCATTTTTGCGATACATAACAGAATTGGATACCATAATAAATCATCCATTACAAACCGTA
This sequence comes from Avena insularis, assembly GCA_023614405.1. NCBI lineage: Eukaryota > Viridiplantae > Streptophyta > Magnoliopsida > Poales > Poaceae > Avena > Avena insularis. Next base: position 233,855,615 of record CM042687.1, on the reverse strand, counting down.
CATAAGTTCTTACACAAATAGGGATCTCATGATCCAGTTCTTAATACAACATCAAGGAGCAGAATATGTAATAATAACGGTAGCGTGGGCGAAGCTCCATCTTCGGGGTCACAGGCAATGCTGACGATGGGAGATGATCCTAGTTGTCGTAACCTTCCTGGGGTCCATCCTCCAGGTACTCCTCTTCATAGTCTGGCCATGGGAATAGCCAGAGACAAAGCCATGAGTACTCTTTAAGTACTCGCAAACTAATACTAACAAGTGAGAGGGGTTTTTGATAATAGGACACTAGGATCTAGGGTTGTTTTGCAAAAGCCAGATTTATCTCTTCTAAGTTTAGAAGCAACGAAAGCTAGTTGAAGTTTTATAACACCTAAATGGAGCTTGTATTTCATATCACAACCCTGTTGTGGTCAAGTCAAAGTCTCACTTCATTTCACAAGTCATTTTGAAAAGTCTGACGGGGGAACAGTATGGCCACTCCAACTGTCCATAACCGCGGACGCGGCTATTCGAATAGATTGACACTCTACAGAGATTGTACACTTTCACCACAACATTCGATACATCCGTCAGGAACAAATCCTGAATTCACCATACTCAGTATGCGGATAATCAATCCTAACCTTTCAATTACACGCCCTAGTATAAGCACCTCTCCTGTGAGTTTGGCCTCCCAACCATGACCAACTATCATCTTGGGTACTACACAAGTGGACAATCTTCACAAGATAGCCTCAGTTCATACCTTGGCCGTGAGGGAACTAATACTAAGGTATATAAGTTTCCAGTCAAGCCCTACCCAACCTTTGGGTATTGTGGTTGTACAATAAAATTGGAATGGTATCGCATCCAGACAACCATCGGTTTTATAAAGGGCTAAGGCTCATGCCTCATCATTTTCATCACCAAAATCATCAAGTGTTCGGAAACACATGTCCAAAACATTTCAATAGAATGATCCATCATTCCAAGGTTTTCATAACCATTTTTCCACCAAGTATTCCCATCTAAAGTTGATCAGGTTTTATGCTTAGCACTAGCATCTACAGGTGGGGGTAAGCACTGATGAGGGGTGGTAAACTAGTGGAGTTTTAGCAAAGTTCAATCCCATGCCTTAGGATGACATCAAGATTATCTAGCTTAGGCCAAATTTTATGCTCTTTATGCAACCTTCAAGTATCTTCCTGGTATCTACCATTTACTTAGGAAAAAAATCTAGGTAAGAGCTTTGATAAAGAAATAAAGTAAGAAGCTTGCAAGTAACACTAGGATTGGTTTATCAAGTGGAGATGATCATATATGCTTAAGGCATATAGTGGCCATGGTAACAAGCAAGTGTTTGCTTGCATAGGTCAACTTGATTAGGAAAGCTTGCTAAATTGCAATTGTTAGCTTGCACATTCAACTAGTAGTATTAGGCTTGTATGATTGTCAATATAAGCTTGCAAGTATTGGCTTGCATAGGTATAGTATCAGCTTGCCTTGAGCAGAGCAGTGGTTGAAGTTCTCCTCGGCTTCTTCTTCGTAGAATCCTCCTTCCTCCTCGTATCCTTGGTCGGTACTAGCGTCTATAAATAAATACGAGGTACGCAATCACCAAACAATACTTAAATACTTTCAATCATCACACACAAGGGTCCTATAGATGATCTAACATCATCTCTAACATTACAAGATTACGGCTTGGTTTAAATCCTTTTATTTTTAGAAAAGTAATTTCTACTCATTGAAAAACTACTTAAGATTTAATATTCTCCAAACCAAACATGGGTTCATGTTGACACATGTCATCACCACATATTTTAGTCCATGGGAATATGATTTAAAGTGGTGTCACAATTTAATAAGGTTTTACCCTTTTATTTTAATTAAATAAAGTGACTAGAAATGCCTATGTAGCATTCTTTTATTACTTGAACATTATTTCTGTAAGTAAACCTATATATTTTTATATATTCTGAAAGGTATGGTGAAATGTGATTTTTGAGAGTTGGAATCAACTCAAAAGCTATGGTTTAAATTTGAAAAATGTTTGAATGCAGAAAAGCTTCTGCCTTGTTATTTTTACCATGGGTGATCTATAGATCCAAATGACTTGAATCCAACGGGCTTGGATTCAGCATTCCCAGACCTTTCCAACAAAATTGGTTTCATTCAATTTGGTGCACTGAATCGATCTGGGTTGATTTTTGAAACTGGGTACAAAAGTGAGTTTGAAATAAAATGGAAAAGGTTTAATTCAAATAACTGGGCTGCGCGGGAAAAGTTAACGGGCCGGCCTGCTAAGCATAGCGCTTCTGTGGGCTGCTTAAGTGGCAGTCCCCACTCGTCAGTGAGACAGGGGGTGCAAAGCGGTATGGGGAGATGTGAGGCGTTCGATCGGGTTCTAATCCAACGGCTGAGAGTCATCGTCGACGTTGGGCAACGCCGGCGAGAAAGAAACCTAGCGCGGCCAGTGGGGGTTGTTGGGGGCTCACCGGGGTGCAGGCGAGGGTCGGCGAGGCGGGCGAACGACGAAGTTGACAACGGCGAACTCAGGGGTGGTCGCGGCAGCTCCTGAGGTGGACGAAATCGATGGCGCCCTTCTTCTCTAGAGGCGGTGGGCTCCGGTGAAATTCCGGTGATGCGCTGCTCGCCCTGCTCCGGGACTGATGTGGGGTGGTTCTAGGTGAGAGAGGAGTGGAATGGTGTGAATAATTCGAGCGGGGCAGTCCTCTATTTATAGTCTCGACGGTGAGACCGAACGACATGGGCAGGCGACGGTGGCGACATGGCTACGGGCTGCTAGAGGCATGGCCGGCGGTGGCGATCGCTTGGTGGTCTCCTGGCGATGCTCTACGGCTTTAATGCGCTTGTAGGGGCGGTGCGGTTTGGTCTGGAACACGCGACGCTCTGCGCGGCAGAGGCGGCGTCTTCAACGGCGAGCTGTGGCTGTGCGGCATGGGGCGGCGAATGGGGATGTCTGGCGGTCTCCTGGGTCGGTGGTGATTGTGTATGCATGCGGCGAGGGCGGCGTGTTGTCTGTGGGCTTCGGTCGAGGGTGGCGCTCTGGCGCATGCTCGGCACGGTTGGCAGAGGCACGGGCGCGGCGTTCCTGGGTGCACTGGTCGGTGTCTTTGAGGCAGGGCTGGTCGAGAGGGGGCGGTGAGGCATGGGTGATCTCCCAGACAAGGTTGGCATGGCTAGTTTCCTTCCTAGCTTGCTGTCTACACTGGGGTGGCAAGGGTGGCTGCGGCTGTTCACCATTGATGGTTTTGGCAATCTCACGGTGGTGCTAGTGCTTGGTTAATCTTGCTAGATGATCTACTGAGATGGTTGTGAGCTAGATAGGGAACCAGTTAGGCTCAAAACACTGCACACTATAGTGTTTTGATTTTGTTTGATTTGTGTCTGCTAAGTGTTTGATGAAATGGCCGCATGAATTCAAGTTTTGAATTTTGATAAGATTTTTGGTGGGTGTGCTAGATTGGTGCTGGTGAGTCTGCAGATGCTTGGGTTTTGAAAGTTGAGCTTGTTTGAGTGGTTTTTGAAAAATGGGATCTTCCCATATGATAAAGATTCAATTTTGAATTGTCATTTAAACTATGCATTTGAAAGTTTCTGGATGATCACAAAGTGGGCCTTGATACTTTGTTATGAGTACAATCAAGGGGTGCAAAGATCCAGAAAAGTTTCTGTTAGGTTCTGAAAGTTTGATACAGCCAAAGTAGGCATGGGAGTTAAATGGGTCAAAGTGACCATTCCTTTATTTTATTTGTTTTGATTTACTTGTCTTTGGGAAAAGTGTGGGAAATGTTTTAGATGATGTTTATTTCACCTAAGAAACATTTTACAAGCAAGAAAACATACAAACAAGGTGGTTCAAAAGAATTTCAAATTCAATGCATACTCATATGCATGCATTCATAGTTTTATTTAGAAAAGTTTTTGTTAACCCTAATTTTGATGCTTAGAGTTTGATGATCCAAGTTCAATATTTTTGGGATGTTACATTAACACTCCATGAACACAAGTGATCCTCATATCACAGCCATCCCCTCCGTCTGTCCCAATTTCTGTCACTCGGGGCCTTTGGTTACGGACAATGATATGTGTAAACAACTTGTAGATAAGATCACAAACAATAATATCATCATGAATCAATAACATGTTCAGATCTGAGATCATGGCACTCGAGCCCTAGTGACAAGCATTAAGCACAACAAGTTGCAACAAAGTCAAATACCACTAATAAAGATACTAGGCACCATGCCCTAACAATCTTATTCGATTACATGATAGATCTCACCCAATCCCTACCATCCCCATAGCCTACAACGGGGGATTACTCACTCATGGATGAGGGAAACATGGATGGTTGATGGAGAGGCGTCGGTGATGATGATGGCGATGATCTCCTCCAATTCCTCGTCCCGACAGGGTGCCAGAACGAAGTTTCTAGTTCTGAATCACGGCTTCTGGTGGTGGCGGCATAGCGGAACTCTATCTGGAGAAACGTCTAACCCCCCTCTATTTTTAGGTCAGAAGGCTTTATGTAGGCGAAGAGGGAGGCCGAGGGGGTGCCCGAGGTGGCCACACCCCTCCCAGGCGCGACCTGGCCTGGCCCGCGCTTCCAGGGGGTGTGGGCCCCTCATGGTCCTCCTCCGTCTCATCTTCTAGCTTCGTGAGTCTTCTGGTAAAATAGGATTTTTGCCATATTTTCCGAGATTTTTCCTGAAAGTTGATTTTTTGCACAAAAACTAGACACCAAAGCAATTCTGCCGAAAATAGCGTCAGTCTGTTTTAGTTGTATCCAAATCACACAAGTTAAAAGAGAATCAATAGCAAAAGTATTCGGGAAAGTAGATACGTTTTGGACGTACCAGGGAGCTACGAGGCGGAGGTGCAGCAATAGTCCCTCGAGGCGGAGGAGCAATAGGTTCGTGCGGCATCGGTGCAGCAGCGGGCGCAAATGGGATGGGTGGACCCTAGGGTTTTTCCCAGCCATGCGTGGAGAAGCGACCGCCATGGCGAAGGAGTGTCCTGGCGTGAGCAGGGAAGGTGGCGTCGAAGAGGATACCGTCGTAGCAGAGGGCGGCGATGATGCAGAAGTCGGCATGGAAGGAAGCACGGGGCGAGACGAGAGCGATGAGATGGAGAAACGTCCTGGTGCCAGGACTTACGCACCTTACGTGCAACACCATCCCATGAGAACCAAGCAGTGTCGAACACGCCCTTCCTCTCCAACTCCGCCACGGTGGGCCCAGGATGCGTGACCACGTCAGCCCGCACAATCACCAGCGCGTGAATCGGATCGGACGCCACCCCCGGGCAACACTGCTCGAACGCCTCCGCCATGATCGAACCGAGCAACGGTGACGCAGACAACTGTCTCAGAGGCAAGGCCCACACCAAGGCTTAATCCTCGGACTTCTCTAGAGAAAGATCTCGGTCGGCGACACGGAGACACTGTGGCATGCCATCATTGGAGAAGCGAACCTCCTCCGCACCATAACATCCCCCGACGCCGGTGAAACGCCACCGAGCGGCGACCTCGAACCCAAGGATGTCGATGCATCCGATTTCCTCTCCCAGAATCGGGAGGCGGGGGTAGGAAACCCCATTTCCTCCAAAAAATCCTAGCAAAGCTCATCCTCCGTCTTCATCGGCGAGACACCGTAGTGCAGCCGAGCTCGCCGGTTTTATCCACCAGGCCTTCCAACACAACCCGAGCCGCCGTATCCGACTCCCCATCCTTAGAGCATCTCCACTCATTGGCCATTTTTAGGCCGAAATCTGGACGATTTTGGGCTAGACGAAACTAGTTTTCAGCCTGGGAACGCTAACTTTCTCACTCGTGTTCTCAGGCCGAGTTCCCGCGTTTGGCTAAAATTCAATCAAACACGGCAAAATGTGGGCGAATATAGGCGGATTTCATTAATATAGGGCTAATTCTTAAATATTACATCAAATTGGGGTGAACACCCAAATTTAAACTACATTTAGGCTAAATAATAACTAAAAAACTTAAAAGGCCACCGCCGCTGATGCCGATGTCAGATGCCGCTTCTACATGCCGAAGTTGTCGTAGAAGCAGGTGTAGCCGAGGTCGGCCTTGCCTTCGTCATCGCTCGGCGGCTGCGATTTAGGGAGCTACCCTAGACATCGTCACCGCACCTCTAGGGCTCGTACGAGGGGCCGACCTCTTCGTCGTTGTCGAGGACGACGAGCGGCGCGTCCTGGTAGGCGAGCTCGCAGCCATCCCATGCCTGGTGTTCGGCCTACTCCTGCTGGCGCTGGACACCATTCTGTCTCCTCCCAGTCTGCCTTGGACCAGGAGAGGATGTCCGGCGATGCAGGCTCCGATGGGGGCACGACGTCGCGGAGGGATTACTCCATCGCCATCCTCATGGCGAAGGAGTCCTCGTCGATGGGCACCACCCATTCCGCCGGCTCCGGCTTCAGCTGGCAAAGACGGAGACGACCAGTGGACGGCGACGGCATGTGGGGCTCGTTGGTGACGATGCCCCATGCCCTTGTCCACAGCGGCGAGCGGACCGGCGTCTCCGGCTCCCACTTGACCGGCCGAAGTGTCGGCGATGCCGCCGACGCGGACCCGGACGAGCAGGAGGCCGAGGCTGTGGAGGAGGAGGAGGAGTTGAGGCTAGCCATCCTCCTCGGCAACTAGTTGGCCGAAGGATGGTGCCTCGCCCTTGTCGCCAGCGCCGGGATGCGGAGGAAGCCGAGCCGCGGGTTGTTGCCGACGTGGATGTGCTCCGGCATGGCGGTGAGCGTCCGTCCAGGAGCGCTCCACCATTGTTGTCGCTCTGCCGCGTTTTTGTGCTTTGGCGGCGATCCTGGCGGTCCCTCGTGGCGGGCGAGCTCCTGGAGCCGCCGGATGGCGAAGAATTGCTCCCAGAAGAGCAGGTTGCCCGGATCCTCGGCGAGATCCGGGTCTTCCATGGCCGCGATGGAGGTCTGGATCTCCTCGACGGTCTCCTCGTCGGCCGGCACGGCGGCACTGGGATCCCGCCGGTGCTGAGCTTCCAGCCGAGCGGCACCTGGGTGTCCGGCGGCACCATGTAGCCCGCGTCGTGAAGCATCCAGGTCTACCACGGCTGGAGCGTGCGGCGACCGAAGCCGTTCGCCACCGCGGGGTTGCCGGGAACCTCTCGACAACGTGTGGTCGACGAGACGGGCAGTTAATACCCGACGGTCCGTCGCGGGGTTCCGAGACAGAAGGATGACGACGACTCGGCTTGTCTCGCTGACTGGACGGGTCCATACGGCCGAACATTTTTTTTCGCCAAATTCGCTTCGTTCGGTGTTCCTAGAGCGTTTCGATGCTCCGGGAACGACCCGAGAATTTCAGACCAAATTTAGCTTAAATTTGAACGAGTCCTAAAAATTACGGATGGGCCAATTTTTCGCGTCCAGATGAAAAAACGCCGTGAGCGAGAGGTGCTCTTAGAGTCCGAGCCTCGGTTTCATAATATAAAATGTTTTGGTACATTTTGGAACTAGGTAATAAGATACAGTAGTACCCAACTAGAATTTCGTACTCAAGGTAGGACAAAGGCAAAGCGGCAAATTGTTCCAGTCCACACATTGTGGCGACCCCCAATTATTGTGGGCATGAGACAAGAAGAAGAGGGGAACATATAAATGTGCTCGACACGACGCAGAAAAGATAACCTCCACAGTGTCACGATCTGATGTGTGATGACCCACACGACTCGAGTGACAATCTCACTCATTTGGCTCCTTCGGTGGTAACGAAACGCCTGATGGCCTGGACGAGCTCACCGACGGCCGCGGACGCGGGCTTCAAGGCAAAGAAGGCGTGTTCCTCGCCGGCGAACACGAGGAGCTCGACATCGTCGTTCCCCTGCCCCCGCGCCGCCCTCAGCCGCTCCGCGTACTTCACATTATTGTCCCGCAACAGGTCCCCCTCCGCTGCGACGACAAGCACGCGGCCGACGTCCAACGTGTCCAGGCTCGGGCTGTCGGGGGAAAAAGGGTTCACCAGCGGGTGGTCCTTGTTCGCTCCGGTGGGAAGGCATAGGCGGCGGTAAGTCTCGGCGACTTCCCTGTTCAGGAACGCCGTCGCCGGCGTGTTCAGCTCGGACTGCGTCGGCTGCTCCGAGAGGAACGCCGGCATGAGGAGGATGTACCCAGCGATCCTCACAGGATCCAGCCCCGCCGTGCCCAACTGGACGGCCAGGTGGTGCGCGAGGTTGCCGCCGGCAGACTCGCCGGAGACGAACACCCGTTGTGGGTCAGCCGCGCCGGCGAGCCACGGGTCCGACCCGAGCTGGTCGCGGAGCCAGAAGAGGGCCGCGGCAGCGTCCTCGTGGGCGGCGGGGAGGCGGTGCTCCGGCGCGAGGCGGTAGTCGAAGGAGACCACGACGGCGGGGACCTCGGCGGCGAGTCGGAGGCAGCCAGCGTGGAAGTTAGGCCAGGCGTAGGAGCCAATGCAGAAGCCCCCGCCGTGGAAGTAGACGAGCACGGGGAGCTTGGCGCGCACATCCTCGTCCACCTCTGCGGTCGTCGCTGCCGGCCTATACATGCGGAGGCCGAGGCCGCGGTCGGCGTCGTACACCGCGTCCTTCCACTCGACGCGGCCGTCGCCGCGGTCTGCGCCGTCGCCGACAGGGAAAGGCAACGCCTTGGAGCGCACGACCGTGCCGTCACTGAGCAGCTGCAGCACGCCGCGGCATTCCTCGACGACGTGTGGCTGGGGCTTTTGGTCAGCAGAGGAAGCCATTGCGCCTGCCTGGGTCTGGGTGTGACTGTGAGCTAGGATGTCTTATGGAGCCGTGCCCGCCGTGGTGCGCGCACACCCCCATATATACATCGATTTCTGCTTTCCACCCAGTAGACGAATCGAAATTGGGGAGCTGGATGCTGGCTGCGACAGTTGCTCGGTTAAAACTTCGAGAGCACACTCCACGGCCACGGAGCACTCTTTCAAGAGCACAACATCCTCGAGAAAAGGATTTGAGAACAAACGAATGTGTTGTATTCTTTTCGTTCAAAAATAACTGATTCGAGTTCATCTAAATTCGAACGGTCTAGATATATTTGAATCTAAGCAAAACCAAATCAGTTACTTTTAGATAGACAAAGTAATAAACTTATAATATCTTCACGGTAAAGTGAAGTGCACAGTAATAAACACACAAATAGGACAAACATAGCCAGCTTTTAAAGATTAGCAAAGTTATTGAACAAAAGCTAGTGCCAGACGCTCTGGTCACACTGAATAGGACAGAAGCAGCGCTACTCATCCATCCAGATCCAGCACCAAAGCTAGTATTTTTTGCCAAATCTGCCCAATTTTAAAAAGTTGACCATTTCTCAAAACTAATTCGGAATCTGACCCCTGGGGTCGGCGCCGTTTAAAATGGCGCCGACGTTGTACAGTTCGGCGCACACAAAACAGAAAACCGACTTGAAGGAGGTCGGCTCCGTTTAAAATGGCGCCGACGTCGGCTCCGTTTAAAACGGCGCCGACCTCCCTAGTTTGCCTCCCAGCTGCTTCATCTTGGCGCCGACCTGTACAACTTCACCGCCATTTTAAATGGCGCCGACCCTAGGGGCCAGATTCCAAATTAGTTTTGGTGAAGGGTCAGACTTGGTTGAACTTTCCAAATTTGGGCAGATTTGGCAAAAAATACCCAAAGCTACTCATCCATCCAGATCCAGCACCAAAGGATCTTCCAAATCTATTTGTTTTTAAAACGTTGACCCTGGGAAATGATCTAGGCTATACGAGTTGTTGTTAGAGCATCTCCGGCCGAGGCCAGGCCGAAATCCAGACCAAACTTCGGCCGGACGGCGCAAGTTTTCGGCCTGGATACGCCCAGTTTCCCACTCGGCTACCCAGGCCGAGTTCTCGGGTCGCCCGTTTCCGCTAGAATTCGGCTAAAGTTCGTCCAAATTTCGGCATAGTTCGTTATACGATGAATATAGAACACTTTAAGACCAAAGTTCGGCGAAATTTTAAAAAGAGTTCGGCGTAATGTAAACATAGTTCGGCCTGCAATAAAATTACAATATATTTTGGCCAAGTTCGGCCAGTTCATGCTCAGCATCTACGTTGTGTTGTCCCTGCGTGTCCATAGGTGCTCGACAAGATCATCCTGCAGCTGTTGATGCATCGCCGGATAGATGATCTTCTGACGCATTGCGATGAATGCAGCCCATGTTGGAGGCACCTGATGTTGTCCATCTTGGATAGATGCCATCTGCTAGATAGTATCCCTTGTTGTAGTGATGCCCGTTGATCTCAAATTTCACAGGGGGAGCATTGACCCTCAACAAGCTTGGAAAAGACAGTTGAGGAGTTGAGGACGTTGATGTCATTGTTCGATCCTGCCATGCCAAAGAAGGAGTCCTTCTAAATCTATGGCGAGTATCTTGCCCTCGTCGGAGTCAGTGGACAGTACCTCGTCGCCGTCGGAGTTCATGGCCGAATCCGGCCAAATGTCAAACACCTAGCGGGCGTGGTGGTGGGCGCACGGAGCCGAAGCACAGCTACGGCGAGGATTGGTCGGCGAAAGCGGCGGCGGAGAAGGCGTGGAGCTGGGCGGAAACGACGGCGATCGTAGCTAGAGGCACGGGCATGTCTCGGCGCGGGGGAGCTCCGCCGGCGAAGTCATGGCGACAGAGCTCTTCGCGGCAGTCTGGGCGAGTGGAGTGAGTGGGAATGGGACTGTCTCACCGACAGAGCTAGCCCACGCCCTTTTTTGCGGCGTCCGGCGTCCCTATGGCGTACCCGGGAACCTGGGTTCGGCCTGGATAGGCCGGACCAAAACACGCCCAAATCCGGACAAAAACAGGTCCTGGGTACGCGTCTGGGCCGATTTTCGGCGTCCGGACTGAATTTCGGCGTCCGGATCGGCGTCCTGGATAGACGAGTGAAGATGCTCTTAGATAGATGATACCTATGTAGCACCGAATTGTACATGCTTGATAAACCCTATTTAATTCGGTCTCCACGGGGATTCGAACCCGGGTAGGCTCGCTACACACTTGCTAGCATGCCACCAAGCAAGCGTTTGGTTCTACGATTTTTTTTGTTTTATCCGTTTGAGTCTGGCTGTACACTTGCTAGCATTGCCACCAAGCCAGCGCTTAGTTCTACGAAAAAATTCTGTTTTTATCAGTTTGATTCAGGAATTTGGGTTGTTGTCCGATATATCTGGTAAATCGCGTCCAGCGGCATGAACTATCTGTTCACGCTTGGAAAATAGGTCCTCACTATGGCTATAGGCACCGACGCTGGTGTATTTTCAGTATGGTCCCGTCGTTCCGTCACTTTTCGACTTTCTTTCCAACGGCTTTTTGCCTGTTCTGGGTGTTTTTCGCCGCGTCCAGACGCAACCATAAAAAGGGTAGACTAGCCAAGGTGTCGGCGTCGCGGCACTAGAGCTCGCAACCGCGACACAGAAGAGTCGTCGTGGTTGCTAGACCCGCCGGAGTTGCCGGACGTGTTGTAACCTTCGATTCCGAGGCGGCCGCAGATATTCAGTTTGGGCAGGAATTGGCGGCCACGATGCACTCACTTCACCGCAACAGGACCACTGGTGAGCCTTTCACATGGGAGGTACTAGACCACGTCTTTCTGTCGGAGCACCCGCGACGTCAAACACTCACATATGTGTGCGATTGGCCCTGGCAGTGGTGCGGGCCAATCCCGACGACATTCACATGCATGCCCGCCTCGCCCAAGCTAAAGAGGAGTTGCAAACGCAGGTTGCGATCTACCGCTCTCTCGAAGAAGAATGGGGACTTTTCGACCCGTCGTCGCCGCCGCCAGCGCCTTAGGCAGCGCATAGTTAGATTGTTGTTCTAGGTTAGGTTTGCTTGTAAAACATTTCTAAACTTGAATGGAAATTTTTCATTGCAATTGGCCGATGCTCACATTGCAAATTTGATTCCAAAGACAATACACGATGATTACGTAGCCTAGTCTAGTTCTAAGCCTACTCATCTTAGTCAGAGTCGGAGTGGTAGTGGCAACAACACATGGTGTCGTCGAAGACGCTGCCGGTGAGCATGGCTTCACCGTCGTACTTGAAGACGATGAAGTGGCCGACTTGGATTTGGTACGCGTGGGCAAACTCCTTCCATCCGTTGGCGAGGAACATCTGGCCGAGGCGATCGAACAACACCCCTACCGAACACGCGCCTGTTTTGCCACCGGTCACATGCAGCACGACCTGCTGGGTCTCCGTGGCGTCGACCAGCGACACGAATTTGTGGGGAAGGAGCATCCTGTCCCACTTCATGCCTGAGTGGATGGGCATGACGAACTCGAAGCCGACAAGGTGATGTCGATGGGCCTGAACTCGAGTGACGACGGTGGTGAGGGAGATCGTGGTAGCGTGATGCTTTGGACGCGTCCCCCACGCCTTTCTCGACGCCCATGGCTAGGCCTCGTTGGTGAGGGAGACCGTGGCATCGTGCTACTTTGGATGCGCCCTCCGCGCCTACCTCGACAACCACGACCAGGACACAGTGGTTGTCCTAGATCAAATGCCAATAGCCAGGGCTTGCTATTGGTAGTGAAGGATAGGAGGGAGGAGAGTGTGGTGTGGAAATAGATGACCGCGTATGGCCTGTTAAATAGGAACATCATTGGATGTTGGCACGGAGGCCGAAGCGATGGTATTGATGTGTGGCGGTAGGAGCGTGGGCATTGAACGACACCGCCAGCGTAGGAGGGGAAGCGTCAGCAGTGCGGCCAACCTTTGGAGCATCCTACCTCCCTTCGTTGATGGCTAGTGGAAGAAGGCCGTTTGGTCGCTGCCATGCGTCCCTGGGACCTTGTGGGAGGACACGCCCACTGTCCGCCCGATGTAACTGTTGCCCAAATTTGGTGCATGGATGGGTCTAGCCGGACGAGTCAGTATAGATGGGTCACCCCGCTAGAGGGGGCGTGGCCAACCGACGCGTCCGTTCGAACGCGTTCAGACGCCAGCGGAACTTTTGGGTCGTGCCAGTGGAGATGCCCTAAGAGCGTCCCAAACGGCACGGTTCATTTTAGACAACCAAAAAATGTGTACAAATTTGTCTATTTGTGGCAGACCGATGCCGCGTTGTCCTTCCTTGTCTGTGCATGTGTCCAACAGGGCATTTTCGGGAGATTCCCGTCAACGTAGGTGCTCCCTCCAATTCGTCCATAGATTTGAGCGTGTGGCCATAGAGGCCATTTTTTTATAGTTTTTAGCCTCAAACAGACCATGTAAGTTAATTCATAGTTATATATATAAATCATGCAATTATTCATATAAATAATACAATTCGGCCACACAAGCTATTGTCCATACAAATAACACATACAATATGTAACATCCTGGGATTTTAGAAATTTGGTTATCAATTTCTTTTTCATTTGCATTGCACCGTGCCATTTTGCAAAACCTTGATTCTAAATCTTTTGTTAGAACCCTATTTGAAATCCTAGAATCATCCTTTAGGGTTTTATTTGGAAAATTGTGTTTTTATATTTTGTGGACAGGAAAAAAGTTTCCCTAAATGTTCTAAAAACAAATGGAATCAATCCTGATTTCAAAACTATATTTTGAATCTTCCAAAATTGCCAAACAATGCCATAAATGCAAATGTCGTAGTTTGTATTTTTTTTGCTTTTGGTAAAAAGTATTTTCTCTTTCTTCCGACCGTTCAACCATGACTTGAGCCCAGGGAATAGGTAAACCTAATACCTAAACTCCATTTTCTCTTTATTGTTCCTCCAAACTTTAAACAACCTCTGTTGGATCTTCACCTCTACTCATTTTTTATTTGATTCCTCGCATGTCATCGACTCAAGGTATGTTTATACTCCCCTCTCCAACTTTTTTGCAGCAAAACCATGCCCTAGATCTTTCCATTATCAATCTAATTGTGCATGTTTAGTTTTGTTATTTAGAGGGGATTCTTTTATAGAAAGTGTAGAGGAGTACTCCATGTTTATTTTTATTGGATCAAAAATTTATTTGAAGAAAGTTATTAGTTAGTAAAAGTTTTTATTTTAAGATAAAAAGAAAGAGCCGTACGCGTGCGGTGGCTGCACAAGACGCGCCACCGGTTGAAGGACTAACCTCTACAACGCTCAACATCGAGTTCACCGAAGACTTTCATCTCAACCATTTCAACCATCTCAAGAACCGCGAGATCAAGTCCACCAAATAGGCGTTCCCCCATATTCTCAACCAACTAGGCATTCGTCGTGACTTTAATTATCTTTTCAATGATGTTGGTTTGCTTGACTTTGTTTTTTGGGAGGCCACCACCTATCATTCACTCGACAGTCGAGTTTCTTAGCACTTTGAAGAATATATGCTAGGACCATTCTACAGTTCTAAGGAGAACATCCTAGAAGATGATAGGATCACCTTCCTCTTGATGAATCATGAGTATGAATTGTTTCTTGATGATTGGTGTCACTACTTTCGTTTTGCCATCAATGACGTTGACATCCGCTCCACTTTTTTTACACTTAGTCCTTCCCCTAGCTATTATTTCAATATGATGTGAATTTCCAATCCTATCCCAAAGGGGCATCAAATTGACTATCCTGTAGTTCGCTATTTGTTCTATGTTATTTCAAACACCATGTAGACCCATGGTGAGGTCACAAAATTCAATGAAGATGACATGATGATTCTTGCAAAAGATGGCATTCCAAACTTACTTGACGCCAAATCTGAGCGCTCTTCTAGTGATTTTTTTGAAGTATCAGACTCTCCAAACTCGTGGAACCATATGCAGAGGAGGAGTTATCACCATTATCGCCCGAGCACCCCATCTCAACGTAAGTAACTTGCAACTGTTGGAAGGTATTCACCGTTTCAGTTTTGCTACTCTAAGTGCATGTGGTTTTATTAGAAGAATTAATGGTAGGTACTACTTCGATATACCTAGATCCGGTCACTTGATCACCGATCCTTTGCATAACGGTCTATTCTCTATCGAGGATGGATGTTTGCATTATGATGCGCAGGTTGAGGCCACCCTACCACCACAAGATGAAACACAAGGAGAGGATGAGGTAGAAGAAGAGTAAGAAGGACCCGAACAAGAGCAACAGCCAGAAAACTACACCACCACCTATGAAGATGTCTACGTGCTTGAAGGAAACATTGAGAACATGAACAACCTCGTCATAAACCTTTGAAACTCCACCGCAAACCTCTCATCCTAGTTCATCGATTGGAGCAGCCAATGGAACTTGGGATATTATCCTCTGCCACAATGAGCAACAACGTGGCTTGCAAAATCTAAGCTTGGAGATCCACACCACCCATAGTTCATCATCTCCATCTCCTACCTCCTTCATAGCCATATACATTATCTTGTAATAGATATCCTCTTATGAATTGGTGACCATTGGAAGAATATTTGATTTCAATCCAAGTATTTCAACAATGATTCATATTCTTGATGTTATTATTATGAGTGAGTAGTCCTCACGGGCTACGGGTTGGGGTGAAGTCTCACATCATCTATGTGTGAGGTGAAATGAGTCTCACAACATTCAATGGGAATATTGTGTAGTGATTGAATAGGACCTTTGATATCTTGTATCTTTGTCTCTACCTCGATTCAAGGGCTTGTAGGTACCTAAGACCCCACAGATTGATCAAGGTGTGAGGTAAGATGAGTGGAACACACGTAACTTCAGTGAAAGAAAGGGAGAGTATAGTATTCGCTTAGTGATCTGCTTTGGGATCAGTAGTAACATCAATAATCTTAAGGCTTTGGTCTGTTTTACTTAATAATCATTGTAACACGTGGTTTCATGGTATGTTGGTTGGACTAAGAGACTATTGTCACATGTGGTTTCACGAGATCTAGTAGTTGAGGATGTACTGCCCATAATTCCTATCGCTATTAGACCATTTTACACATGAATGTGCTTAACCTTATTTTAAACCATTTATATGCATAGGTGTAGGTGAATCTTCAATCCTGGCCTATCTCCATTGCTGAAAACAATCTAAATATACAAAGTAAACAAGAAAGGTCTAATAAACAAAAAAATTAATTAGCAACTCTTGTAGACGTTCCTCAAATTCCATTTTCAAGTGATTCCCAAGGTTTGATGAACCTAAGTATAATCTAGGGAAAAAGATACTATACCGCATCCGTAATCCGGATCGAAGGTATCAGTTCCCATTTTTCAAGGTGAGAGAAACTCCTGAATAAACTCAATGGGAGGAATTTTTTGCACTCAGGACTAACATTTTCTTCATTTCAGGATTGTACTAGAGAATTAATGGTTCTCATGTGACTACTAGTACCGGAAGCTGAATAATATACATCTAGGGGGAGAAAGCACTATACCAGCTAGAATGTGCTTGCCGTTGTTGATTTCGACATGAAGTTCACACATATGCTTGCTAGATGGTAAGGATCAACTCACGATGCCACCATTCAGAGTGATAGTCTTGAGATAGCTAATGGCCTCAAGATCCCTGAAGGTACCTTCTACTTAGAAGATGTAGGATATGCTTGTTGCCTTGGAATTCTACCACCATTCAAGTCAACAAGGTACCATCTCAAGGAGTTCTCTATAAGATTCTATCCTCAAACAAAAAACTCTTCAATCTCAGGCTGACGTGGGGTGATCACGTCAATGCCCATACTTGATGGACTTGGGTTTAAGGAAGAGGGGTGCACTGGACATCTCGTTCGAGTAATAGACAAGCAACGCGGGACATGATATTTAACTAGGTTTAGGCCCCCGGAGGGAAAACCATAATCCTGCTTGTCTGATCTTGATTATTGAAGGAACCGAAGGTTACAGGGGTGCGCAGATGAAATATGGTGGTGTTTATGGCTGTTCCCTCCTGGCCTTTATATTGAGAGTCCAGGTCTGCCGAGTCATTTACATACTAGGTTTTGCCTTTTAAACTTTCTATCTAAAGCTAGTCGTATCCTCCAAGGAATCGCACCCTTTATGGGCCTGGGCCACCCGAATCCTTCCTGGGCTTCATCGTCAGGTATGGATCATCACGTGGGATCCTGCTGGGCCAAAACGGATAGGCTAATCTTGGGTACCCGTAGGGCATACCCATGTCACAGGCACTCTAGCCTTAGAGTCATGGTAGGGAGGGTTTTGGGTGCTCTAAAGAACAGATTTAAAATCCTAGACCAGAATCAATTCCATTCCTTGTCCATGCAAGTTAAACTTGTTCTCGCTTGTTGCATTCTACATAACTGGATTGTGCAATTTGGCATAGATGAATTCTTCCCGGAAGAGGAAGATGTGACGCCTCATGACAATGATGATGTTGGACATGGTGTCCCATTGAATGATTGTCGTTCTTGGAAGAACAAGAGACAACAGTGGGCTAATGACATGTGGGAAACCAGGGCAGACACCAGGATCTGAAGCAAAAGAACAAATGAACTACTGTTGTACTATTATTTTGCCAACCCCCAATGTATGTGTAAAACTTCTATTCGTAATATTTAGGTTATAATTGTGGTGAACTTTGATTTTCTAGTAGGTAGGTATCTTCGTGATGAATGATGGATCAAATGATGTAGAGCTCGTTGGGGAACCCCAAGTGGAAGGTATGATGAGCACAATAGCATATTTCCTTCAGTTATGAAACCAAGGTTATCGAACTAGTAGGAGAAAGAACCAACTCCCAAGGTGTTTCTAGCAACTTGGAACCTGCACAACGCAACCACAATACTTTGCCCCAACTTACAGTGAGGTTGTCAATTTCACAGGTTTTTCTGAAAACAAAGGATTAAACGTATAGTGTGGACGAAAGTAATTCCTTGTAGGAATTGCAGAAAGTAAATAGTAGATAGTAGATTGAATATTAGTGGGAAGAATGGACCGGGGTCCATAATTCACTAGAGGTGTTTCTCCATAAGAGAGATAACATGTTGGGTGAACAAATTACAGTTGGGCAATTGACAGGATAGAGAAAGCATAACAATGCATATACATGTCATGATGATCTCTATGAGATTTGTTTGGGCATTACAACATAATACATAGACCGTAATCCAACTGCATCTATGACTAATAATCCACCTTCAGGTTATCATCCTAACCCCCTCCAGTATTAAGTTGCAAGCAACAGATAATTGCATTAAGCAAAGTGTGTAAAGTAAACAATACAATTGCCCCATGGACAAAGGATTATTGTTTTCTCCCTAGTAGCAACAGCATATCTACAACCTTAGAAGTTTCTGTCACTCTCCCCGATTACTAGAGGAATGAACCTACTATCGAGCATAAATACTCCCTCTTGGAGTCACAAGCAAGTACTTGTCCAGAGTAGCTACTAGCAACGGAGAGCATGCAAGATCACAAACAACATAGACATGATAGAATCAATAATCAATCTTGACGTAGTACTCAATATCCATCGGATCCCAACAAACACAACATATATGATTACAAATAGATGACCTTGATCATGATAGGAAGCTCATAAGATCTAAACATGATAGCACAAATGAGGAGAAACAACCATCTAGCTACTGCTATGGACCCATAGTCCAAGGATGAACTACGCACGCATCACTCCGGAGGCTGGCATGGTGATGAAGAATGCCTCCAGGGTGATCTTCCCTCTCTGGAAGGGTGCCGGGAAGATCTTCAGATCCCTCCTGATCTAGGGACGATGGTGGCGGTGGAGGCGGCTCCGGACTTTTTTCGTGGATTTCTGATTGGGTACTTAGGGTTTCTGCCTCGAGGGGCTTATATAGGCAAAGGGTCAAGGTCGATGGCCGCCCGAGGGGCCCACACCATTCCTAGGCGCGACCAGGGGTGGGCCCGCACCTAGGGGTGGTTTGGCTGCCTCGTGGATCTCCTCCGTCTCCGCTTTGGACTCCTCCTTGTGTCGGAAAAAACAGGAACTTCTGCTTTTTTTCCGTCCAATTCCGAGAATATTTCTTTACTAGCTTTTCTAAAACCAAAAACAGCAGAAAACTGGCAACTAGAAATGTGGCATATTTTTAATAGGTCAATTCCAGAAAATGTATAAAAATGCCTCAAAGTGTAGACAAAACATAAGATAGTTGATACAAAACAGGCATGGAGCATCAAAAATTATAGATACGTTTACGACGTATCAATGAACTACCATTTGCTAGTAGCTAGGATTTCAATTTGGTGTTGATTGTTAGTTTAATTTGCTTCCTACGTGTTTCATAGTCGGCTTACAAAGTGCGTGATAACATCACCACATGTGAGAAGTGGTTATCCCAACACTACCACACGTGCAACCAAACATACTGATTTTTGCATCAAACCAACCACAACTAGTTTTGTTGCCAAGCAAACAACTAGCCAAAATTGCACCAAAACTAGATCTGGAAAACCAAATAAAATGTCAAACTTGGACCAAGCCACATCTCGCTGCATGCAGAATCCAACGTGATAAGTAGCAAAAACAAGAAATATTGGCCCCAAGCAACCAAACACACCCCTTATAATTTAAAACGGAGGGAGTAACATCTAAAAAATGTGTTGTCTGATAGTTTGAGAACTAGGATGCTACTGGATTTGTCGGTGAAGTATGAGAGGCTGTAATATACTCTTTCTGGTGCTTATGTACATTAGAGTATCTCTAACAAATGCCCTATTTTAGGGCACGAGAGGCCAAGCATGCCCTATAGGACTCGTGAAAAAACACCCTGACCTCTCGTGCTCCTATCGCCCTCCTTGAGGCGAGGGGGCGTCACCACCCCCGGTAATAACTTCCTCCCTCCTCCTCCCCCTGCCCCCGCCACTGGAGGCAGAGGTCACCGGGCAAAAGTAACACCCTCTCCTGATAAGGATGAGTTCCTATGTATAGTGCTAATCCCTGGATCTGTTCACTAGCACACACAGTATAAAATAATACCAAATATAACTGTGCATCATAAATATAATGAATATGATCCAGAATTTACCTTATATATTCAAGTACACAACAGAAAACATATACACGGATCTCCATCCTTAAAATGTGCCACAGGCGAACAGGATAACAATTGTTGAGTGGAGTCTCATGACCTATGAATGATCACCCAGAAACGATATAACCTGTAACATGAAATGTTGCATCCACGAATGGTCAATACTTTGAATATATTGGAAAATGTCACTAAGCAACTATAACATACCCATAGTATACTTCATAGAAAACATACACCGGTTTTTCCTACTTTTCCCAATCAAGTTCTAAACCTCCAACTTCACTAGCTAAATTCCATGCTCCAACTCTCATTACATACTCCATCTTTACTAAAAAACATGTCAGTAAGTCAGGCTCAATGCCCTTACCATGCATCTCATCAACAACTAGGCTATGCTCATGTCAGTAGTCAGGTTCAACGTCCCTACCATGTCACTCAACCAAACAGGCAATGGTCATGTTAGTAGTCAGATTCAACGTCCCTCCATGGCACTCAACCTTGACAACTGAACATGTCAGTACGTCAGGCCTTGGCCCTTACCATGCCAGTCAAACAATATCTTATCTTCCGTCTATCTAAACAATTATATTCCTTTCGTCAAATCAACACATGATCTCTTCTACTACCATAGCCATAACATATCAAAACACACCTCTTTCCACTATACCACAGTCATAGCACAAAATAACAATTACTTCTACACATGTAGCTCTACTAATATGCATGACATGCATAGAACAATAAATGGAAATAAAGAAGCAAGTTTTACTTGCCTTATTTGTTGATGAAGTTCTTCGGACACTCACTTCAATTACAGTACTTGCAATCATAGTAGTTGCACTCCTTGCAATTTGATGGAAGCACAACAAACACACCATTCAAAACAATGTAATTATGCACAATACAACAAAACAATGATGAACAAATGCATGCATGATGATTTAATATGTCACAATAGTTATATTTAGTTCTATGAACAATATTAGATCACATGATGCATGTAGGAATTCATTTAATGCAATAGGGTATTTATTATTAATTTTTGATAGATGTTTTAATAGATTTAATGCAAATCCTATTCTAATTGTCGTATTAAATTTGGATTTAGGGTGTACTGAATAGAGGTCATTTATACAAACCAGTAGGAATTGGATTCACCATAAACGGAGTTGTAGATATTTTTTAGGATTTAATTACTATTTAATAGGGTTTAATACATTTAAATAGTTTTTACTGTCTAAATTTAAATCTAAAACCATATCTGTAATCTACATAGAGATTGTGATTTCTGTAAATAATTTATTATAATTTTATTTCTCCAAAAGGATATTAAAATTAATTAAATCACTATAGTAATTCTACACTTGAAAAGTTGGATCTAACAGAATATTAATGTCATATATGAAATTAGGAATCCATAAATATTTTATTTGTATTTTTATGATTTATACATAATTTACCATGGTTTATTTAGTATAAATTTTCCATTAAAATATTTAAATTATTATAGTAAATATATACCGTACAAGTCAGATCTAATAGCATAATACTATTCTACATTTTTTTGAATTCATAGGTATATTATTTTCTAAACTTGGACTTATAAATCTTTTTATATGATTTATACAAGATTTGCCTAATTTATGGTATTAGTTTTTATTAAGTAATTTGACTTATTGCGTGAGAGATGACGTAGACGTTGACTAGGACGGTGGCTGCTGACCTAGCTCCATGTGGTGCCGATGGTGCTCACCACGTGGCTGGACACGCGGAAGGCCGTGACTAGACGGTACCCCAAGCGGGCCAATGTAATCTGGAATGTTAATCCCATATCGGATGGCTGTTGTGCGAAGGTTGATCCTCTTCGGTGATGGCTTCACTGCGCGGTGGTGGACGGCGGCGGTGGTGGTGCAGGTGCTCACCGGAGACAGGGGATGGGAGGATGATGTTCGGTAGAATGCAATGATATCGATGGTGTACCCGAGGTTGTTGATAGCTTACTAGGGCGATGACTACGAGCGGACGAAGGTCAGCAGCGACAGTGGAGCTCCGGTGGTGTCAGAAGCTCGCTCTGGCGGTTGACATGGATATACCCTACGGGTGGCATAACATTTGTATATCCGGTCCATCCCAAGGAAGGCCCATGTGGAGACCTGCTGTCCAGGGAGGTTTCGGGTGGCCAAGGCCCATGGCGAGTTCGAATCCTTGGAGGACAAGTCTAGATGTAGATATAATTTCAAAGGGTCCAACCCTAATCTGTAACCGACTCGACCTATCCCCGGGACCTGGCCTATCTATATAAGGGCCAGGAGGTCACGACGAGAAGGATCTCAACACCTCATACACACACCTCCACGCCAGATCGCATCTGCACACCCCTGTAACCTTCGGTTCTGCCGTAATCAAGAACAAGCAAGCAGGAGTAGGGTTTTTCCCTCCGGGGGCCTAAACCTGGGTAAACCTCGTATCCCCGTGTTGCTTGACTGTTAACCGTCTCGTGACTTCCAGCATCCCCATCTTCTCCAAAACCCAAGTCCATAACAATGGGCATTAACGAGTCGAACCCTCGTCAATTTGTGCCGTCTGTGGGAAGCGGGGACGCTGATCTTGCGGTCGTGGCGATCCCATCTGGAGCGATCTACGATTCCTCGACGACGGAGAATCACCTCCTCTTCGGCTCCTTAGACTTCACCTTCCACTCGCCGGCCTCCCTCAAAGATTTCGAGTCCGTAGGCGGCGGAATCGAGATGCTGTTTGGGAGCTTCTGCTTCTAGGTGGGGCAGACCGGCACCCTCCGCCTCCCAAAGCGAGTGCCACTTCCATCAATCAGACCCGCTTGGGTCCCGCCCATCGACACCCTACATACGTCAACGCTGATGGACGATTCGGATGGCAGCAGCAGCTGCAATTCCGATCGGTGCGATCCCCCGTTGGATGAAGGAACCTATGGTTCTAGATTTGAGAGCTACGGCAGCAGCGATCCACTCCGCAAGCGCTACCTATGCACCATCATCCATGGTGGCAACGTCAACAATGGATCCAACCCACCACTGGGCGAAAATCCCAACCCTCCTCCCAATCCCCCTCCCAACCCTCAGGTTGAGAACATGGGAAACAAGGTGAACCCGCCTAACATGGCAGCCAGAGCCACTGAGGGCGTCAATCATGCCCACAACCAGATCAACCTCAACAAGGAAGACTGGGAGATTGCACGCGAAGCCATGCGGGGAAATCACATCCTACCCGTGGATGCCTCCCGTGACTTGCTGATGGCCTATCACTGGCTCCTAATCGATGTGCACAATCGACAGGTCAAGCTATAGGACGAGCTCGAAAAGCGCAAGCTGGCAGCCGACAAGTCAAGCATGCGGCGATCTGCGCTCTCTACTGGTGGCTCCTCTTCACACGGGAACAACACCAACAAATACCGCTCTCGGCTAGAGCGCATGGACCCCGCCGCACGACGCGAGGTCACCAAGGCACTCGACACGTCCTTCATGACGATGGACTCGCAAGGCAACATCATGCCGAAAACGCCGCGGGCTGCAATCATGGCAGCCACCACCTATCTCGCATCTAACCCGCCACCGGCGGGATACCCGAAGAACGTCATCCACAAGTATACGGTAGTAGGCCTTGGACTCGTTGGAGCTGCTCTCCACGATGAAACCCCCGTGGAGCCGAAGAAAAAGTCCGCGGTCAAGTTCACTCGAAGCCGCATGCCCTCATCCGAGGAGGAGGAGCATGACCTGCCTCGACACCGTCGGAGCCCACGGCTCAACAGTAGCAACTACGACGCTCGTAGAGAGCTCACACAGTGCAAGATCGACGAATCACGCGCTAAGTGCACATGCTCAACTGAGTCCGAGGAGGACGATGAAGAACTGTGCGGAGCCAGATGCTTTATTAGATCCGTTTGGCAATCACGGATGCCGAGGAACTTTAAACTACCTTTGGACAACCTGAAGTTCGATGGCGCGCAGGAGCCAAAAACCTAGCTCGACGATCATCTGTCGTCAGTCAAGCTCCACGGCGGAACAAGAACACCTCCCTACAGTGCCTTCAGCTACAGCTGACAGGCGCAGCCAGGGCCTGGCTCATCAGCCTCCCCTCTAGCTCCATCCTAAGCTGGGAAGAGATAGCGTACAGCTTCATCTGCAACTTCAAGGGCACCAGCAAGAGGCCATATTCAATCGAAGAGCTGCGGGCCTACACCCAACAGAGCAACGAGTCTATCCACTCGTACATACTTTGCTGGTCTACCATCAAGAACTCCACCACAAACATCTCCGAGGAGAGGGAAATCGACGCATTCAAGGACGGCGTCAAGCGCCACGAATTCAAGGAGGAGCTTGAGCACGTCAAGCCCAAAACCCTTGATCACCTGATGGACATCGCCAATCCCTAGGCAGATGCCGAAGATTACATCAACCGGACACATTCAGATGACGAAGATGATTTCGACCGCAGGCGCGACTACCGCAGCAAGAGAAGATCGCGCGTCTATGACGATCGCGAGGAAGTCGACATGGTCGCGGCTGGCTATGCCGATCGCCATGACGATGGTAACTGCATTAGCGGATACCACAACAACAACTATCGTGACGGTGGACGGCCTGCCCAAGCGTGGCAACGTCGCAACCATGTTGACGAGCCTTCAGCATACGACAAGCTATCAGGTCCCTGCACCATCCACTTCTACATCGACAAGAAGGATGGTAAGAAAAAGGCCAGTCACATGCTCAAGGACTGCCGGGAGTTCTAGAATCTCAGCGAGGGCTTCACCCAGATGTGACGCCAAGCGGTGAACCTAGGATTCACACCGGCCACATGGGCCGTCGCCCACAGAGCTCCTCCACCACCACCTGGAGGACCTTCACAGCCGCCGACTGCACCAACATCGAATAACGGTGCAGATGGGTACCCGCCACCGATAGGGTCCATGATGATCCAGAAGGGGCGCCCAACCAACAGGTTGCAGAAAAATATCACTCGCCAAGTCAATCTAGCCATGACCTCCCCACCATCCATATCTGAGTACCTTAGCGGCTCAGAGTCCTGCATCACATTCGACTATTTGGATCACCCGCGTCAGATACCTTGCCCAGGTCAATCTGCCCTGGTGCTCGAGGCCCAGATCGGAGGGTTCGAGATGAGCCACGTCTTTATGGACAGTGGAATCAGCATCAACCTGATGTTCGCCAGCACACTTGCAGCCATGCGGATCCCGCTTTGCAGCCTAGAGCCGTTGGACACGATGTTCCATGACATCGTCCCAGGGAAGGGCATATACCCATTGGGCAAGATATGGCTCGACGTCATATTCGGCAAGCCCGAAAACTTCCAGCATGAGAGGCTAGAGTTTGAAGTGGTGGACTGGCCATCACAGTACCACGCCATCCTAGGGTGTGTGGCATTCGCAAGATTCCTGGCAGTACCTCACTACGCGTACCTTCTACTGAATATGCCAGGACCTAGGGGCGTCATCACCGTCCCAGGAAGCTTCACCAGGTTGGACATCTGCAACGGAGACTTCAACAGTATCTCTCAGTTGTTCGGCATGCAGGAGGAGCTCACAAGGCTCAAGGAGGTAACAGACAATGGGGCACCCCCAATCACCAGACAAAACACACCTGATATGTCGTTCGACTCCACATTCAACACAAAGAAGGTGCAGGTCCACCCGATGGACGCCTCCAAGATGGCGTTAATCACCAATGACCTAAGTCTCGCATAGGAAAGCACGCTTGTCGAATTCCTCCGTGAGCGCTGGGAAATTTTCGCCTGGTGTCCTACGGACATGCCAGGAGATCCCAGGGAATTCGCCGAGCATGCACTCAATGTGTTTCCAGATGCGAAGCCAGTCAAGTAGTCGATGTGTCGACTATACGAGCCAAGAGCCAAAGCCGTTGGTATCAAAGTCAACAGACTCCTCAACGCCAACTTCATCAGGGAGATCAAGGAAAGCCAGTGGCTGTCGAACCCCATGATGGTCCCCAAGAAGGACACAGCCATCCTACGAATGTGCGTGGACTTCACATCTCTTAAGAAGCATTGTTCCAAGGACCAATTTCCTCTATCTCGGATGGATCAAATCATCGACTCCACTGCAGGATGCGAGAAACTCTCCTTCCTTGATGCCTACTCAGGCTATAACCAAATTCAGCTAAAGGCCGAAGATCAGGAGAAAACAGTGTTCATCACACTGTTCGGGGTGTTCTACTATAATACAATGCCCTTCGGGCTGAAGAACACAGGCACCACTTACCAGAGATGCATGCAGGCATGTCTGAAGGACCATATTGGTTGCAATGTCCAGGTCTATGTCGAGGACATAGTGATCAAGACCAAGGAGGCCAGGACGCTCATCGACGATCTCTGCGAGACGTTCGACAACCTTGATCGTTACAAGATCAAGATGAATCCAGACAAGTGCGTCTTCGGCGTCCCGTCTGGCCAATTACTCGAGTACTTGATCTCCCAGCGTGGCATCAAGGCAAACCCATGAAAATCAGGGCTATACTAGCCATGGAAAATCCGAAGAACCTCAAGGGGGTCCAGCAGCTAGCTGGGCGAGTCACGGCGCTCAGCAGGTTCATCAGTCGCATGGGTGAGAAGGATCTCCCCTTTTATCAGCTGTTGCGCAAGGCTGAAAAATTCGAGTGGACACCCAAAGAAGACGACGCATTCGAGGACCTCAAACGCCTGATCTCGACATTACCCGTCCTGTTCACGCCAAAGGAAAGGGAGCCTTGCTTCTTACATAGCAGCCACGCATCAGGTGGTCAGCACCGCACTCGTGGTCGAATGAACTGAAGATGGCAAGACCCACGGGGTCCAGCGCCCAATTTACTACCTCAACTGACCCCGACAAAGCAGATGTACCCTCATTACCAGAAGCTCGCCTATGGAGTATTCATGATGCGTCGGCTGGTCCACTACTTCTAGGAGCATCAGATCGTGGTTGTCAACGAAGCCCCACTGTCGAATATCCTGAACAACCCCGAGGCCACGGGACGCGTAGCCTTGTGGGGCATCGAGTTGTCTCCTCGAGACATCATCTACGAGCGACGCACCGCCATCAAGTCTCAGGTCCTCCTTGACTTCCTCGTCCACTGGATGGAGCTCTAGCTGCCGGATACTCCGGACATGTTGCAATCCTGGACAATGCACTTCGACGGCTCCAAGCGTGAGGCTGGAGCAGTGGCCGGCGTCATACTGACGTCCCTTTAAGGCGACAAGATGAAGTATGTCCTTCGGATGCAATTCCACGCCTCCAACAACAAGGACGAATACGAGGCTCTCATCCACGACATGAGGATGGCCAAGGTGTGCGGCGCAACACGCCTTGTCATCTATGGCGACTCGAACCTTGTTGTCCAGCAGACGATGATTGAGTGCGACGCCCATAGCACCAACATGATCGCATACCATGCGCTCTACAACTCACTCGAAGGGGACTTCGACGGCTGCGAACTTCGGCACATTGGCAGAGAAAGCAACGAAGAGGCCGACAAGCTCGCCAACATCGGCTCCACCTGTGCTCGAGTGCCATCAGGAGTGTTCCTTGAGCAAATCTGCATACCCTCCATCAAACGGAAATTCCCAAAGGGCTCAGCCGAAGCCGCAGAACACTCGGGGGCTGCACCACCTGAAGGACAAGAAGGACCTGAAAAGCTTGACACGGAGGTCGAGGTGGTAAGCCTTATGCAGGTCATGGCAGCTAAAGAAACATGGACGCAACCATGTCTCAGCTATCTAATAAACAAGCAGCTGCCTGAGGACCCAACAGATGCACGACACATATCTCGCTGATCAAAGGCCTTCACCATCATCAATGGCGAGCTATACAAACGCAACATTTCGGGTGTGCTTCAATGATGCGTCACCATCGGTGATGGCAAAAGCATCCTCCTAGACATCCATGAGGGTATCTATGGCCATCACGCAGGTAGTCGCGCCCTGGTCGCCAAAGCTCTACGAGGCGGCTTCTACTGGCCAACCATAATGAAGAACGCCAAGGAGATAGTCCATAGGTGCAACGCCTGTCATGAAGGGAATATGCCCTGAGAGGCAATAATAAAGTGTTTATTATGTGTATTCCAAGTATATGATAGATGTTTATGTTGCATGCTATAATTGTATTAATACGGAAACGTTAATACATGTGTGTTTAATAAACAAACAGAAAGTTCCTAGTTATGCCTCTCTCATAAACTAGCTCGTTGATTAACAAGATGATCAAGGTTTCCTGATCATGGACATTGGATGTTGTTAATAACGGGATCACAACATTAGTGTAATGGTGTGATGAACATTCATCCGAAGTATAGCATTACGATCAAAGTCATTGAGTTTATATTGCTATAACAACTTACGAAGTGATCCTAATCCTTATACCATGAGATCATGTCAATCACTAACACCAGAAGAGTTTCTTGATAACATCAAATGTCACACCATAACAGGGTGATTATAAAGATGGATTCAGAACTAATAAAGTGTTATGTTGAGGCTCATGGATCGAGAGTGGAATTTGTTCATCCCGATGACGGATAGATATACTCTGGGCCCTCTCGGTGATATCACATTGATTAGCTTGGAAGCAAGTGATTTGATCACTAGAATGTTATATCACGGGAACGAGAAAAGAGTGCATGTCGGTAACGAGATCAAACTAGGTATGGAGATACCGATGATCGAATCTCGGACATGTAATATATCGTGAAACAAAGGGATTAAGATACTAGCGTAAAAGGTTCCGACGATCACAAGAAAGTCATCGTTGAATGTGTGGGAGTCAGTATGGGTCTCCAAATCCCGCTTCTGATTATTGATCCGAGAGGGGTCTCGATCATGTCCGCATTATTCACGAACCGTAGGGTGACACACTTAAGAGACACCGACATCCAATTGGAGCAAAAGTTTCATGCCGAAAGAATGAACAAGCGCAGGAATTTATTTCACTAGATACCGAAACATGTTTTCGGGTGAAATTGCATAAAGTGGTTATGCATGTGAAATGGAATTCTAGCAAGGGGTTATTTGTGAATGTTTGTCATTAAAGTAATTGACAAAATTCTGAATAAAATAAAAGAGTTTTATTTAATGAGAGTTTGCATTAAATTTGGTGGAAATTTAATGGGAATTTGAGTGGACTTTTGAGTGGAGGAAATTTAAAGGGCATTTTGTGAGTGGAGTGTCCACCCACATGAATGAAGGAGGGGAGGGGGCTGCCCCCATGGCCGGCGGTAACCCGTTGGGTGCCCCCCTCCTCCTATAAAAGGAGCCCCCCTCC
This sequence comes from Avena insularis, assembly GCA_023614405.1. Classification (NCBI taxonomy): domain Eukaryota; kingdom Viridiplantae; phylum Streptophyta; class Magnoliopsida; order Poales; family Poaceae; genus Avena; species Avena insularis. Next base: position 233,826,394 of record CM042687.1, on the reverse strand, counting down.
TCACTTGTCTCTCACACCTCCTCGTGAAGGATCTCTCTCCCCCTCTAGAATTTATCCCCCATGGTCTCGGACTAGCGAGATACATGTTCCCGGTGGCTATTCGGCAAGAAAGAGTTGTGATTCCACTGCATTGCTGAAGCGAGGAGGCGGAGGTTGCTCGGTGCCTCGAACGTGTGTGCGAGCACGGATGCGCTGCTGATTTGCGACGCTAGGACTTCCTCTCGATCTTGAGATCGGCAAGAGATCGTCTACATCAACCACGAGTTGAACTCGTTAAGCTTTGTCGGTCTTCAAGGGTATGTTCTCTATGGATATACATCCGCCCGTTTTTTGTATCTAGTAGATAGATCTTGGTATGTAGTTCCCATCGTAGGAATTTTTTTGTTTTCTATGCTGCGAACCCTACATGTGAAAGGTACGCGGACAAGCCACACACGCTAGGATCAGAGATATGGCCCATTCCAGTGGCCTAGCCTTTCGCCCAGTGGGGCCTCGACATGATCGACAAACTACCAAAGTCCTCGCCAGGAGGCCACGTCTTCCTCCTTGTAGCAGTCGAATTTTTTTCGAAGTGGATCGAGGCCATGCCTGTTACCAACCAAAGCGGCAAAACCGCCGTCAAGTTTTTCGAGTCCATTTTATATAGGTTCGGAGTACCTTATAGCATCATAACAGACAACGGCTCGAACTTCATCCCAAAGGAGTTCCGAAGCTTCTGTGCAAACCTCGGAATCAACCTGTCCAACGTCTCTGTGGCGCACCCGCAGACCAACGGACAGGTCAAAAAGGCCAACGGCCTCATCGGCAATGGCATCAAGAAGCGCCTGCTACACCCACTCGAAAGGCTAGCGGGATTGTAACATCCCAAAAATACTAAACTTGGATCATCAATTTCTAATCATCAAAATTAGGGTTAACAAAAACTTTGTTAAATAAAATTATGAATGCATGCATATGAGTATGCATTAAATTTGAAATTCATTTGAACCACCTTGTTTGTGTGTTTCCTTGCTTGTAAAATGTTTCTAAGGTGAAATAAACATCATCTAAAAATTTTCCCAAACTTTTCCTAAGGACAAATAAATCAAAACCAATAAAATAAAGGAATGGTCATTTTGACCAATTTAAATCCCATGCCTACTTTGGCTGTCTCAAACTTTCAGAACCTAACAGAAACTTTTCTGGATCTTTGCACCCCTTGAATGTACTCATAACAAAGTATCAAGGCCCACTTTGTGATCATCCCGAAACTTTCAAATGCATAGTTTAAATGACATTTCAAAATTGAATCTTTATCATATGAGAAGATCCCACTTTTTCAAAAACCACTCAAACAAGCTCAACTTTCAAAACCCAAGCATCTGCAGACTCACCAGCACCAATCTAGCAAACCCACCAAAAATCTTTTCAAAATTCAAAACTTGATTTCATGCGGCCATTTCATCAAACAGGTTGCAGACACAAATCATACAAAATCTAAACACTATTTGGAGCAGTGATTTGAGCCTAACTTGTTCCCTCTCTAGCTCACAACCATCTCAGTAGATCATCTAGCTAACTAAACCAAGCACTAACACCACTGTGAGCCTGCCATTGTCATCAATGGTGAACAGCCGAGCACACCCTTGCCACCCCATAGTCGACAGCAAGCTAGGAGCAGCAGCAAGCCTAGCCAGCATGTCTGGGAGGCAGCCCACCGTCCACCGCCACTCACTGTCCCAGCCGCGAGCGTTGCCAAGCCCTGGACCACACGCACGGACCGCACCCAGACCGCCAGCGACCATGCCGAGCGTGTGCTAGAGCGCCACCCGCGACCGAAGCCCACAGACCGCGCGCCACCCTCGCCGTGTGCATACACAATCCCCATCGACCCAGGAGACCGCCAGACATCCTCGTTCGCCGCCCCGTGCCGCACAGCCACCGCTCGCCGTCGAAGACACCGCCTCTATCGCGTAGAGCGTCGCATGTTCTAGACCAAGCCACACCGCCCTACGCCTCGAAACCATGTCGTTGAGCATCGCCAGGGAACACCGCACCATCCCCTACCTTCGCCCATGCCAATAGCTGCCTGTAACATCGCCCCCGACGAGCTCATCGTGCGCCTGGTCGGTCCCCTCCCTCGACTATAAATAGAGGCCACCCCCAGCCGAATTGAGCACACAATCTCACTCCCCTCTCATCACTGATCGTGCCACACCATTCCCGGAGCAAGGCGAGCACCACCTCGCCGGAATTTCACAGGAGCCCGCCGCCTTTGGAGAAGAAGGGCGCCATCGATTTCGTTCACCCCAGGAGCTGCCGCGACCACCCCTGAGTTCGCCGTCGTCGACTTCGTCGTTCGCCCGCCTCGCCGACCCTCGCCTGCACCCCGGTGAGCCCCCAGAACCCCTCACTGGCCGCGCTAGGTTTCTTTCTCGCCGGCGTTGCCTCGCGTCGATGATGACTCCCAGCCATTGGATTAGAATCAGATCGAACGACCCACGTTGCCCCGTACCGCTTCGCCCCTCCCTGTCTCACTGATGAGTGGGGACACCCACTTAAGCAGCCCACGGGATCACTGCTCTTAGCAGGCCGGCCCGTTAACTTTTCCCGCGCAGCCCAGTTATTTGAATTAAACTTTTTCCATTTTATTTCAAACACACTTCTGTACCCAACTTCAAAAATCAACCCAGATCGATTCAGTGCACCAAATTGAATAAAACCAATTTTGTTAGAAAGGTCTGTCAATGCTGAATCCAAGCCCGTTGGATTCAAGTCATTTGGATCTATAGATCACTCATGGTAAAAATAACAAGGCAGAAGCTTTTCTGCATTAAAACATTTTTCAAATTTAAACCATAATAGCTTTTGAGTTGATTCAAACTCTCAAAAATGAAATTTAACCATACCTTTCATAATATATAAAAATATATAGGTTTACTTGCAGAAATAATGCTCAAGTAATAAAAGAATGCCCCATAGGCATTTCTAGTCACTTTATTTAAATAAAATAAAAGGGTAAAACCTTATTAAATTGTGACACCACTTTAAATCACATTCCCATGGACTAAAATATGTGGTGATGACATGTGTCAACATGATCCCATGTTTGGTTTGGAGAATATTAAATCTTAAGTAGATTTCAATGAGTAGAAATTACTTTTCTAAAATTAAAAAAAGAATTAAACCAAGCCTTAACCTTGTAATGTTAGAGATGATGTTAGATCATCTATAGGACCCTTGTGTGTGATGATTGCAAGTAGTTAAGTATTGTTTGGTGATTGTGTACCCCGTATTTGTTTATAGACGCTAGTACCGACCAAGGATACGAGGAGGAAGGAGGATTCTACGAAGAAGAAGCCGAGGAGAACTTCAACCACTACTCTGCACAAGGCAAGATGACACTTGCAATTTACCAAGCTTATACTGATATTGTGCAAGCCTAATACTACCAGTGAATGAGCAAGCTAACCCTTGCAAGATACTCTACTGATGCAACAAACCCCTACTTGTTACTATGACTACTATATGCCTTAAGCATATGTGATCATACCCACTTGATAAACCAATCCTAGTTTTACTTGCAAGCTTCTTACTTTATTTCTTTATCAAAGCTCTTACTTAGAGTTTACTTAAGATTTTGGTAGATACTAGAAAGATATGTGAAGGTTGCATAAAGAGCATAAAATTTGGCCTAAGTGAGAAACCTTGATATCAGCCTGAGACATAAGGTGTACTTAGTTGAAACTCCCCTAGTTACCACCCCTCATTAGTACTCACCCCCACTTGTAGATGCTAGTGCTAAGCATAAAACTTGATCAACTTTAGATGGGAATACTTGGTGGAAAAATGGTTATGAAAACCTTGGAATGATGGATCATTCTATTGAAATGTTTTGGACATGTGTTTCCGAACACCTGATGATTTTGGTGATGAAAATGTTGAGGCATGAGCCTTAGCCCTTTTTAAAACTAATGGTTGTCTGGATGCGATACCATTCCAATTTTATCGTACAACCACAATACCAGAAGATTGGGTAGGGCTTGACTAGAAACTTATATACCTTAGTATTAGCTCCCTCACGGCCAAGGTCTGAGCTGAGGCTACCTTGTGAAGATTGTCCACCTGTGCAGTATCCAAGATGACAGTTGGTCATGGTTGGGAGGCCAAACTCACAGGAGAGGTGCTTATACTAGGGCGTGTAATTGAAAGGTTAGGATTGATTATCCGCATACTGAGTATGGTGAATTCAGGATTTGTTCCTGACGGATGTATCGAATGTTGTCGTGAAAGTGTACAATCTCTGCAGAGTGTCAAACTATTCGAATAGCCGCGGACAGTTATGGACAGTTGGAGTGGCCATACTGTTCCCCGTCAGACTTTTCAAAATGACTTACAAAATGAATTGAGACTGTGAGTTGACCACAACAGTGTTGTGATATAAAAAAATACAAGTTCCCACTTAGGAGTTATAAAATTGTGACTAGCTTTGGAGCCTAGTAGAGATAAATCTGGCTTTTGCAAAACAACCCTAGAGCCTAGTGTCCTATTATCCAAAAACCCCTTTTACCTGTTAGTATTAGTTTGTGAGTACTTAAAGAGTACTCATGGCTTTGTCCCTGGCTATTCCCATGGCCAGACTATGAAGAGGAGTACCTGGAATATGGACCCCAGGAAGGTTATGACAACTAGGATCATCTCCCATCTTCAGCATTGCCTGTGACCCCGAAGATGGAGCTTCGCCTACGCTACCATTATGATTACGTATTCCGCTGCTTGATGTTGTATTAAGAACTGGATCATGAGATCCCTATTTGTGTAAGAACTTATGTATCGTTTGTAATGGATGATGTACTATGGTATCAAATTCTGTTATGTCTCGCAAAAATGGTAATCCTGGGATTGCGATGTATGGCATAATAGGCATCTAGGATTGAAAAATCCGGATGTTGACAAGTTGGTATCAGAGCCATCCTGACCATAGGAGACCCTAGTTAGATTGGACGTTTGAATCAAAAACTTATTTTCCAAAACCAAAGAAAAACAAATATTTACAAAAAAACTATTCTCATTCTTATCCCTTTGATTCTTTCATGAAAATTCATGTTCCTCAAAAAGTCTTGCAAAAATACATAAATTTTTGACAGACTTGATCACTCTGCTAACCTACTCATCCTCTATTCTTATAGATGGACGTGAAGTACAACAAGTTTTATCAGTTGGGGAATGGAGGAGACTTTATCTTTGAGAGGGATTTGGACCAGCTTTGAACTTGGGCGTCCACCCAAGTTCTTCGGAGATCAGCTCAATGATCAAGGAGGAGAAGATCTGCAGTGGCTAATTGTTGCAAGTCTATGAGGAAAGATTGAACCTCCCACTGCGGAGGGAATTCAGTTTACCTTGAGGGAAAACAACTGGCTCGATGGACTTGCTAGGGCCATGCAGGAAGCTCTTTCCCGTCTGTGTGGGCAGAGCATCAATCAGATCAAGGGTACTCGCTTTGAGTTTTGCCCAAGGCGTGATGCTAATGGACAACCCCTGGAAGCCCCATACCACCCTGAGTTGAAGACTCAATTGGACCACCTTAGCTTCATGATGTATGATCGTCAGCAGGAGTTGGACAACTGCCGTGACTACTGCAACCACAAGTCTGCCATCATCGAGACAAAGGACCAGACCATCGCCATGCTAGCAAAGGATCGCAAGTCTCACCGCCGTCAGCTCGACAAGAAGGAGCGCATCATTGCCCGTCTTCGCCACCGCATCTCATCTTTGGAGGAGACCATCCACGAGAGAGACATGCAGTTGGAGGAAAGGGAGAATGCCGGAGAGGATCTTCGTGGAGACCCCTACTCCTATCTCAGCAATGACGATGATTTTCTGGAGGATCAGGCCATGGACTTCTTCACTGATGAAGATGATTTCTCCTTCGTCGATGATGATGAAGATGATGAAGCCACAGATTCGGAGGAGTAGTAGCACTTGAGCACTAGCGTAGTGAGTAGTATTCGGTCCCATTGTATCGTAGTTCTCAGAATAGTTATTAAAACCATCTTTTTTTCTTCTTTGTTGTGGTGTGTGTTGTACTAGGTGCTATGAATGAATGAATGAATGAAAAAGCAAGTTGCTAGAAAAATCTGAGTCAAACTTTAAAAACTTTTCAAAGACCCAAAACCTTAGAAATTTCCCTCTTTTCTCATGATCTATCTCAATCTTCAGATGCCACGTGGAGGAAGTGGTTCATCCCCGGACCCGATGTTGCAGATTCTGCAAATGTTGACTTCTGACCGTGAAGCGGAAAGAGCGGAACGTCAAGCCAACCTAGCCACCCTTCAGCAGATAGCCCAACTTGCCCACAACAACCAAGGCCATGGAAATCAAGACAACCATGGATCTAAGCTCAAGAACTTCCAGAATACCAACCCACCTATTTTCACTAAGTCAGAAGAACCCCTAGACGCCGATGATTGGCTGCAAACCATGGAAAATAACTTAGAAGTTGCAGGAGTGGAAGCCAACGAGAAAGTCCTGTTCGCCACCCACTATCTAGCCGGAGATGCCAGAGCATGGTGGAATAGTGTTCGTGCAATGACCGGAGGCCAGATGATGACCTGAGAGGAATTCAAGGTCAAGTTCAGCAGAACCCATGTGCCACCGGGTTTGATCAAGAGAATGAGAGACGAGTTCAGAGAGCTAAAGCAAGGAAGGATGACTGTAGTGGAATACCGTGACAATTTTTTGTCATTAGCTAGGTATGCCCCGTATGAGATCGACACCGAAGCCAGGAAGAAAGAAAGATTCCTGAATGGTCTGCATGATGAGATGCAGACTGTGTTAGTCAATATCCCCTTTGCTGATATTGAAGCCCTTGTCGACTCTGCTATCCAGATGGAAGGAAAGATCAACCAAGCCAATGAGAACCGCAAGCGTCACATGATGCATCAGCCAGGAACCCATCAGACCCCAAAGTATCGCCCTAACCCATCTCCAGTATTTGCCCCAAGGACCAACAGATCCCCGATGAACCGTCCGACCTATCCCAACCGTGGAAACCCTAGACCCGGAGGAAATCACCACAACTCCAGCAACTCTAGCAATTCCAATCGTGCCCCACCCAAGTTCAACAACAACAATGTTACCACCAACACCAACACTGCCCCGAGGACTGGAAGCAATGCTGTGCCTGTAGCAACCAAGGACAAGTCGCAAGTGACCTGTTATGACTGTGGAAATAAAGGCCACTATTCCAACGAGTGCCCCAACAAGAAGAATGCTACAGCCCCCAATGCCAATGCCCTAGCTCAGCAGCAGCGTCGTGTTCATCCAGGAAGAAGATTTGCCCCAGGGAATTCGCTCAACCGCAACGGCCGTCTTTTTCTCATGCATGCTGAAGAAGGTCGGGAGGCGCCAGACGTCGTGCTGGGTATGTTTTCTGTTAATTCAGTACTTGCAAGAGTGTTGTTTGATTCTGGTGCATCGCATTCATTTGTCACCGAAGAATTTGCATGCACTAGTAAAATTCAACCAACCAAACTGAAGCATGTCATGATTGTTCAAATTCCCGGATCAACCACCAAGGCTAGGCAAATTTGCAAAGCCATCCGTATCCGAATCCATGGCATAGATTTTTATGCAAATCTGATAGTACTCGGAACTAAAGGTTTGGAAGTAGTACTAGGAATGGATTGGATGTCCAAACATAAAGGATTGATTGACTGTGCCAAGAAAGCCATAACTATGACCAGTACAGCCGGAATATCAGTCGAGCATATATCTGAAACCTTACCTCGCCAATTCAAGTGTAACAAGAGTATAGCCCGACCTACCATTGACCAAGTCCGGATAGTCTGTGAATACCCCGATGTATTTCCAGATGTTTTGCCCGGTACGCCCCCAGATCGGGATATCGAGTTTATCATCGAACTAACCCCCGGAACTGGACCCATAGACCAGAGACCATATAGTATGAACCCGTCAGAGCTAGAAGAATTGAAGAAGCAACTGGATTCCATGTTGGAAATTGGATTAATTCAACCAAGTGCGTCACCGTGGAGATCACCTGTCTTGTTTGTGGACAAGAAGGATGGAGGTAACCGTTTGTGTACGAATTATCGGAAATTGAATGATGTCACTATCAAGAACAAGTACCCCTTGCCCAAGATAGAAGATTTGTTTGATCAGTTGACCGATGCCAAAGTGTTTTCTAAGATTGATCTAGAACTGGCTATCACCAACTCAAAATTCGTGCAGAGGATATTCCAAAGACTGCCTTTACCACAAGATATGGATTGTACGAGTATACCGTTATGTCTTTTGGATTAACCAATGCCCCCGCTTATTTCATGAATCTCATGAATAAGATTTTTATGGACTTCCTGGATAAGTTTGTCGTTGTTTTCATTGATGACATTCTGATTTATTCCAAATGAGAAGAAGAACATGAGCTACACCTAAGGACCATTCTTGGAACCCTTAGAGAGCATCAGTTGTATGCAAAATTTAGCAAATGTGAATTCTGGTTACAGGAGGTAAGATTCCTCGGTCACATTGTATCAGCCGGAGGAATTTCCGTTGAACCTGCTAAAGTGAAAGATGTAGAAGATTGGCAAGCCCCAACCACTCAAACCCAAGTTCGTGCATTTCTCGGATTGGCGGGATACTACCGCAAATTCGTAGAAGGATTCTCTAGTATCGCCAGACCCATGACCTATATGCTAAAGAAGGACAAGAAGTTTGAATGGACCGACAAATGTGAAGCGAGTTTTCAAGAACTCAAGAGAAGATTGATTTCAGCCCCAATCTTGATCATGCCAGATATCACGAAGCCCTTCGATGTGTATTGTGACACATCCAATATTGGTCTTGGATGTGTGCTAATGCAAGAAGGCAAAGTTATATCTTATCTATCTCGACAACTGAAGCAACACGAGCAAAATTACCCAACCCATGACCTCAAACTCGCAGCCGTAGTTCTAGCCCTGAAAACATGGAGACATTACCTGATGGGAAACCGTTGTGAAATTTATTCGGATCACAAGAGCCTAAAGTATATATTCACTCAGAAGGAGCTGAATATGAGGCAGAGAAGATGGATTGAGCTAATCAAGCATTACGACCTGGACATTCACTATCATCCTGGTAAAGCCAACGTAGTAGCAGATGCCCTTAGCAGATTGCCGTGCCGCCTGAACTCCATGATTTTGAAGGAGCAACCAAGTTTGCACAAAGAGATGGAAGATTTTCGGATGGAATCAGTAAGTGAAGGATTTTTGGCTAGCATAGAACTCCAGCCCACTTTGATCAGTCAGATTAAAGAGGCGCAGAAGGGAAATGCTAGTATTGATGGAATCAAGCATCGTATCGGTACAGGCAAAGTACCTGGATTCACCGAGGACGAAGAAGAAGTTCTATGGTACAAAGGACGCCTTTGTGTACCAGCAGATTCTGAGTTGAAAGAAGTTATTTTGAAGGAGGCTCATGATACTCTTTATTCTATCCATCCCGGAGGAACTAAGATGTATCAAGATTTGAAAGAGCAATTTTGATGGCATAAGATGAAGAGAGAAATCGGAAGCTATATCGCCAAGTGTGATATATGTCAGCGAGTCAAGGCATGTCGTGGTGGTGGCACGGCAGATGCCATGGGTAGGCTAAAGTATGGGGCCAATGGATGCTAGAGGGATCTGAGGAGGGAAGATGTAGTTGATTCTACACACAGAAGACCAACGTAAAGTTCTTTATTTCTCCTTTCTTGGGATACACGTGCTCCTCGAGCTGTATACAAGTGGAGAAGAAGAACTTTACCAACCTAACGGTACTAAATGAGTCGATGCCCTTCTCAGAGTCCAAGTCCCTCCTTATAAAGGAGAGACCTGGGCTCCTCTAGGGCTGACGTGGCAAGCATATTCGAGGAATATGCTTGTCCCAATATAGTAACTCGGCGGCCTCCTTTCCGTGTCGCCCTTCTAACGACGACAAGGTTCCAGAGGACCCCACCTGCATGCCTCGGGCTTCAGGACTGTCACCTCCGTGACCTCCTTCTGCCTCTCTGTCGCTCTGCGCCTTGTCCTTTGTGCTTGGCTCTGCTCAGATTCTTCCTAGCCTGCGACTAGAGTTTGACTATTGGCATCTCCTTCTCCTGCAAGCTTCGTATCATTTGGCCCTGTCTCGCATAACTCGGCTTGGCCTTCACCTGCATTCAGATTATTCGGGATGACCCGACCGACTTACACGGTATCTCGGCCGGGTAATGCCTTGCTCTTTTCATAAGGGTCCTGCTCTTTCATATCTCGGCCGACCTTTACAGGATTCAGCCGACTTAGATTGTAACTCGGAAACTGGATGGGGAACCTCCTTTCATCTTTCCCCGTCTTTACCCTATCCGGGGTCACCTCCCCAACATTAGTCCCCGAAGCTGGTATGGCCCTGCCTATAACTTCGGCCGGGCCGTATCAGTTTCACGATATTCGTTTCTCTTTGTTTCCGAGTTATCTTTCTCTCGCTCGAGGTATCAGCGTATCTTCTAACGTACGCCTCGTCCTACGTTTCACATTCATTATTGTTTCTCTAGTTTTTTGTTCCTCTAAAGTGTCCATTGACATGCTACAGTAATTACTGCGCCTGTCGCGTCGGTGCTGCGATGCCTCGCGCACCATTTCCGTCAGGGATCTCGATCCTTTCTATCATCGTGTGGTCGTTGGTGCGGTTCCACTCAGCGGCGTGCGGTCGTGCCGCGTACACGATCTACACAGTTAACCGCCACACGCACGATCCCACTACTACCCAGGCCGCGCGGTTATAAAGAGGGGCACAGGGCTAGGGGATTCACTTTCCTCCTCTGCTTACCAGTTCCCTTCTCCCTCCTATCGCTTCTGCGCTCGTTCGCGCTTCCACCACCGTGCGCCCATCTGGATCTTCGACGGCAAGGCTCCCACCGCGCTGCTCCGGCAACCTCGTCCATGTTTACTCGCTCCGGCGCCATCGCCGATGAGTTCATCCGGTCGTATTGCCTAGTCTTTCCTCTGGACGCCTCTGTTTTTCTTTAGTTTTCCCGCGGTGGTTCCTTCTCTGCTCCGCCGCCGTTTTTGCGTAGAATCACGACGGGGACTTGCAGTTCTAGGCTTCCCTCCGCCGTTATTTCTTCTTCCATAGATTCCTCCGGCGACCTCATGTCGAGCTTCGTTAGCGGTGCGCTTATTGAGGACGACGATGCTGCGTCTGGGCCCGAGCGGGGCTCATGTCAGGGCTCTTCCGTCACCTGCCGAGAGGTTGAGTGGTTAATCCGGACTCGCCGGATTCCTGCTGAGGTAGCTTGTCGCTTACCCGGCAGTGAATCCTCTCCAATTCTTAGGGAGGGCGAGTACGTCGTCTTCATGTCACATTTCGCTCGTGGGTTTGGTCTCCCCCTCAGTTATTTCGCTAGGGAGTTCCTCGACTACTTCGGCCTGCAGCCGCATCATCTTCCAGCTAATGCCATTGCCTCTCTTTCTGCCTTCATCTCTGCCTCGAAGGGAAACTTTGGCCTATGGCCGTCTGTTCATGTTTGGTCGAAGTTTTTTTAGATTCGATCCAATGTCGTCCCAGACAAATCTCTTCAACCCTCCGAGAAGTTGCTCACCCAATGTGGAGCTGCGTTAATCACACCTCGGAGGAAATCCGAGTTTCCTCGCGTTGCCGGTTTAGAATCATGCAAGAAATGGCATAAGTCATTCTTTTATGTCAAGAATTCTGGGAAGGAGGACAGGATTCGGCTCCCTGCTTTTTCCATTGGCCCTCCTTCCAAGCAGAATTGGACTTATAATCCGAGGAAGAGTCATGCTCTGGCCGAGGCCTTTGAGATTCGGCTGAAGGAACTGATCCGCTCCGGGCTACGCGGCGAGGATCTGATGACCACCTTCGTCAGCAGCCGGATCTGCCCATTCCAGAAACGCACGCACAAGCTCTGCTATATGAGCGGTCCTCTTGATCCCAACCGAGTCTCGACGGTGGAGCTGGACAATTACCTTATCTTCAAGCGCGTCCGGGCTATCTTTAAGACAGAGATGCTGGAGGACTGGGCCTGGGGATTGAAGCCGTTCACCCGCGAGCATCCCCCTCCCAGGGTACGTTCTTGCAGTCATGTTTTACCTTTTAATCGCATCTGTGTTTTCTCTTGTTAATTTTCTCTTTCTTGTCCTGCAGAGGTTTGAGGAGCAGAACATTGAGGATGCCGAGGTTTTGTCCCTCCCGTGGCCCGCGGATCGGAACACTCCGGACAGAGGGGAGACGGACTCGGAGGAGTTCGTTCCCAAGTCGTATCTTGCTCCGGCTCGTGCCCGCGGCAAGACCCCGGCCCACGAGGAGGAAGGTGATTCGGATGAGGTCCAAGTTCTAGAGGTAGTTGCCGCAATGCCAATTTCTTATGCACTTCCGGCTTCTACTTTCTCAGCTAATCTGGCCGGTCAGGTTCACAACACCAAGCCTCTCGCCTCCCGGCCTCCTGTTACCTCGGGAAAACGTAGCGCTCCAGCTGGTGCCTCAGAAGCAGCTCCCAAGAAACGAATAAAGAAGTCAACCCAGCACCCTCCAAAGCGCAAAACTATGCCCGGGGTTACTGGGTGAGTTGCTTTTTGTTTGTATTTCTTGTTTCTCTCTTTCTGTCTTTTCACCTGATCCTTTTTTGTCTTTGCAGGGCTCCTCTTTCTGTTAAGCCCAACGGTCCTAGTATGACGAGTCGTACGACTCGGCCGCCTTCTCCTCCACCTCCTGAGGATATCAGGGTTCCGAGTCCTGCTCGTGTTGACTCTCCTCCTGCTCCGAATCAGACATCACCTTGCCAGGATGCGCCTGAGGTCTCTCTTGTTGACGCCGATACAACTCGACCCGTAGATACTACCACTGAGCTTGCTGCCCCCTCCGTGAATCCTGAAGTTTCGCTTGAGGTCCCTTTGACCCCACAACCTTTGCTACGACTCCGATTTCAGCCGAGGATACCAATATCTCGGCGCCCCCAGAAACCGTAATCCCTCCAGCCCCTAAAGACGTCATTCCAAGTGCCGAGGTAACGGCTCCTGCCGACGCCTCTTGTAAGGCAAGAAAAGTCGTCGTTACCAAGCCTCCGTCCTCTCAGAAAGGACATGCCAGCTCATCTCAGCCTACAATTGCTGATGCGCTGTGCAAGGAGGTTTCATCCGCCAAGAGTACTGTTACCCCGGCTGCTGATACACAGCTCGCTCTCCACAAGAGTCCCGCGGTGGCGGTGGCTACCCAACACATCCGAGGTAAAGTTCTGACTCGCACGGAGAGTGGGAACAGCCTCGGCTCGTTGGTCGAGTATGCCAACAATTGGAACGCTGCCGATCAGCTCGAGGGTAATCCAAGCAGCCAGCTGTTTCAACTCTCCGACATCAGCAGCCGCCTACATATGGCTGCCAAAATCGTTCTTGACAGCGATAAGATGAATGAGGTAATTGTTTTTATTGACGTTTGATTGCTCATCCGGATGCTATTATATATACTCTAGTCCCCGAAGATTGCAACCGAATAACTTGTTATTCGTTTGGAAGTTTTATTATGCTTTACCTAGTTCAGGTTTGCGTTAGTGTTCGAATATCCATCCACCTATATCCGAATTAAGCTTTTCTTAATTTGGATATGTCTGAGCTCGAATATCCAGCCACCTAGATCCGAATTAAGCTTTTCTTGATTCAGATCTGTCTGAGCTTCGAATATCCAGCCACCTAGATCCGAATTGAGCTTTGCTTGATTCGGATCTGTCTGAGCTTCGAATATCCAGCCACCTAGATCCGAATTGAGTTTTGCTTGATTCGGATCTGTCTGAGCTTCGAATATCCAGCCACCTAGATCCGAATTGAGCTTTGCTTGATTCGGATCTGTCTGAGCTTCGAATATCCAGCCACCTAGATTCGAATTAGGCTTTGCTTGATTCGGATCTGTCTGAGCTTCGAATATCCAGCCACCTAGATCCTAATTAGGCTCTGCTTGATTTGGATCTGTCTTATGTTCGAATGTCTTATTGCTATTTGTTTTGTTGCTTAGGTTGCGCATGATCGGCGGACCGCCGAATTCCAAAGGCTGCTCTTTGCTCATAAAAAATTGCAAGATAAGTACGAGAAGGTCATTCCCGTGGTGAAGAAAGCTGGTAAGTTAACGAGCTTTCGCATTATCCCTAAGATTCTTATTGCTTTGGAAGTGAGGTGTTAGCTGACTTTGCTGGTGAATAGGTAATATCAACAATCTTAATATCCGTCTTGAAAAGAAAGTCAAGGCTCTGGAAGGTTAGTTCCCCTTTTTTCTTTTACGCATATCTATTTGAAATATGCACCGGGTTTCTCTTAACCCTTTTGGCTTCTGTATAGACGAGTTACAAACTTTTGCAGCGTCACACCAAGAATGCATACCCATGCCTGATATGATGCTGCATTTTTTAGAACAAGCCGCCACTCACTCGGCGCAGCTGAAAGATAAAGATGACGAGATAACTCTCTTGCGCGCCAAGGTTGAGTCCCTCAAGCTTTCTCAGAAATCTGAGTTAGAAAAAGTCGACCAGGAGTTCTCCGAGGAGAAGAATCGGCTAGCTGCAATTGCAGAAAAATAAAGAGCTCCTCGAGGCTGCCGAACTGAAGACACGGGGGATGAGCGAGGAGATCACTCGCTTTGAGAAAAACAAAAGTGACTGGGCTAAAGATCTTCAGATAATGCTGATCTATATTCACCGTAAGCTTCTGACCGCGGCCGAGTTATCTTTTTCCCTTTCTTACTGTTGACCGACGCACTTTTGTTTTGCGCAGACCATTTTCCAGAAGCGAAACCCGTGAGCTCTAAAGCGGTGATTAATGCTCGCATGCGCCGAGGTGTTCCTGCCGGTGCGAGCCCAGAATACTCGATGGAAGATTTCTTGGTTGCTGTTGGCGCTGCCATTGGTCCGATGAAGATTATGGGCAGGGAGTTAGTGCAGGCAGCCATCCGGGCCTACCATGCTCTCTGGACGAATACTTCTGGGACTCCTGATATTGATGAGATCAAAGTATTGGTGGAAAGATTGATGGCGTCTGAGAACCAGTTAAATCTTTGGAAGAAATCCGCTGGACGAGCTGGTACTGACATGGCTCTCACGGTCATTATGTCATGGTATGAGGATATTTCCCTTGATAGTTTGATAAATTTGCGCACTGGCTCCCGTTGGGTTGAGGACCCAGAATTTGTCTCTCGCCGACAAGCCCGTGCCTTCCAGCTTGTTGAGTATGCGGACGTGCATAACTGGATTGAAGGGCCGAGTTTCCTTTCTAACCCGGCAGACGAGGTCGAAGTTGAAGATGCCTTTGATGGTAATTCAGCCAACCAGGGCGAAGGTGAGGGTGACTCGGCTACTTCTGGTGATTCCATCTCGAGCTCGGATGGCGACGCGCGATCCTCCTCCAAAGGTACTAGGCATTCCGCAGCTCAAGCTGATGCTTCTCAACAGCCCCGGGCTTCCCCCGAAGTCGCTCCTGGTTCTGTGGAGGGCGAGCCAACTTCAGCCAAAGTGCCGTCTACCTCGGAGCGCCCAGTTCCTGATCCAGGCGTTGCCCCTTAAGTTCTTTTTTAAAAAAAAATGCTAAGTCGTTTCTTATCCCCGGTATGCCGGACGTATGATGTGTATCAAACATGCGTTCGTCTTTCTGTGTGGTATGAACCTCTTTTGCCTTTTGCCGGTGAGTCATACATGGTTGTGATTGTTATCACTTTGTTTAAACTGATCTTGTCTGTCCGAATCTTCGCTTTGGCAGCCTTCAATTTCTTGAGT
Source organism: Avena insularis (assembly GCA_023614405.1). NCBI lineage: Eukaryota > Viridiplantae > Streptophyta > Magnoliopsida > Poales > Poaceae > Avena > Avena insularis. The sequence goes on along the minus strand of CM042687.1, from coordinate 233,810,631 downwards.
TTGGGGTGTATGTTTGCCTTTGCCCTATCGTAATTTGGCGTCTAATTTTGCCTGACTTTGATAAATTTCACAACTCCACCACTGTGTTTTGGACTGTTAACCAAGGTGCAAATCCCTAAGGCCATATTTGGGGAGCTCGAAATAATATCACTCTGGGTGCCGAAGTTTGATACCCATGCCTGCAATAAGGGATAACCGTGGGGCAATTCCTTAAGCATTGCTCTAGAGATTTAGACTTACCACATCACAAAAAATGCGAAACAACACTGTGCAGTCCTTGAGTCATTGCTCGAGGTGCCGAGGTTTAAGACATAAGACAGTTCCCGAGTCACTGCTCAAGGTGCCGAGATTTAATACATAGCACAACCTCAAAAACAAAATATGGCAGTCCCCGAGTCACTTCTCAAGGCACCGAGGTTTAATACATAATCCAAACTTGGAAACAACATAGGGCAGTCCCCGAGTCACTGCTCAAGGTGCCGAGGTTCAATACATAGCACAAATTCAAAAACAAAATATGACAGTCCCCGAGTCACTGCTCAAGGTGCCGAGGTTTAATACATAACCCAAACTTGGAAACAACATAGGGCAGTCCCCGAGTCACTGCTCAAGGTGCCGAGGTTTAGCACAAACTCAAAAACAAAATATGGCAGTCTCCGAGTCACTGCTCAAGGTGCGGAGGTTTAAATACATAGCTGATGCTCCGTCCTAAAGCGTCACTTTACAGCACGTCGTAGATGACTTCTACGAGTAAAGTTGACGAAGTAAATCTACATTCCATGGTCTTTTCGATTCTTCGCCGGCTTTGTCTGCCTTGTTCTTTCCTGGTGACTGAGCATCGATTAGGTAATACACATCATTGTGCAATGCCTTGCTCACGATGAACGGTCCCTCCCATGGGGGTGACAGTTTGTGCATGCCGGCCGTGCGTTGCACCAGTCGAAGAACCAAATCTCCTTCTTTAAACACTATTGGATTTACCTTCTTGCTGTGATATCGTCGCAAGTCCTGCTGATAAATAGTTGATCTGGATAATGCCAACTCCCTGGCTTCTTCTAGCAGATCGACATCATCTTGTCGAGCTATTTCATTTACCTCAGCGGTTGTATACTGAGTAACCCTTGGCGAGTCATGTATTATGTCAGCTGGAAGCACAGCTTCTGCACCATACACTAGAAAAAATGGTGTATACCCTGTTGATCTGTTTGGGGTAGTCCTCAGGCTCCATAGTACTGCTGGTAGTTCCTCAATCCAACAACCTGCCGACCTTTGCAGTGGTTTGACGAGTCATGGTTTTATGCCAGACAATACTAGTCCATTAGATCTTTCTACTTGCCCATTAGATGCTGGGTGAGCCACCGAGGCGACATCTAGTCTTATGTGCTTCTCTTGACAGAATCTAGCGAAGGCTCCTTCGACAAAGTTTGTACCGTTGTCTGTAATAACACTGTGTGGGTAACCATATCTTAAGATAATATCTTTGAGGAATTTTACTGCTGTGGGCCCATCACACTTCTTTATTGGTTTTACTTCAATCCATTTTTTGAATTTGTCAACCATCACTAAGATGTGGGTCATCCCGCCTCGGGCCGGCTTGAATGGTCCCACCATATCTAAGCACCATACAGAAAATGGCCAAGTAATTGGTATCGTTTTCAACTCGGACGATGGCATATGTATCTTGCTGGCATATCTCTGACAACCATTACATTTTTCGACCAGTACTTTGGCCTCTTTCAACACTGTTGGCCAATAAAACCCATGCCTGAATGCTTTAGCCACTAAAGCTCTGGACGAGGCGTGATGCCCGCATTCTCCTTGATGTATATATAGGAGGATCTCCTGGCCTTCCGCCGAGCTCACACATCTTTGCAGCATGCTTGTGATGCTCCTTTATACAACTCATTGTTTATGATTGTATAAGCTTTGGCTCTTCTCATTGTGTGTCTTGCCAATATCTCGTCATTCGGCAAATTCGTATCTTTAAGGAAAGAGAATATAGGTTGCGCCCAAGTTGGTGTGATTTTTTCTGGTGTAATCTAACTATGTATTTCCATATTTTCCGCCGACATAACTACCTCGGATTTTTCCATATCTATCCTTGCATCAGCCGGGTTCGTTTTTGGAAATTCCGGGTTACACTCCTTGTCAATTTCCATCGGCACACTGTTTTCTCTTGATTTTGCTGGAATGAAGATGGATTCGGACTCTGGCGATGGTGTTATTGATGGCTTCCTCAGGTGCTCTAGGGCGGTCCCTGGGGGAATTGACTGTCTGGTTGATCCGAGTTTTGACAATGTGTCTCAAGCGCCGTTTTACCTTTCGAGGTATATGATGAAATTCACTTCCATCGAAGTATCCACTGAGTTTTTGTACATGAAACCTATATAAGGCCATATTGGCATCTAACGCATCCCAATTGCCTGAGACTTGTTGTACTACTAGATCTGAATCTCCGTAGCACAAGATTCGGCGTATGCCAATCTCTTTCGGCACCTTCAATCCATGGACGAGTGCTTCATATTCGGCTACATTGTTTGACGCGGCAAAATGTATTTGTAGCACATATCTCAGCTGATCTCTTTTTGGCGAGGTTAACACTATTCCTGCCCCCAAACCATTTCTTAGTTTGGAACCGTCGAAGTGCATTGTCCAATAATTCGGATCTGGCAATGGTGGTTCATACAGTACCTCGACCCAATCCACGAAGAAGTCAGCCACAGCCTGAGATTTGATTGCATATCGCCTATCGAATTGCGGAGCATAGGGTGACAATTCAATTGCCCATTTTGCTATTCGGCCACTTGCATCTTTTTGCTCAATATGTCGGCTATGGGTGCTTCACAGATGACTTTGATGGGGTGCTCTTCGAAGTAATGTTTAAGTTTCTTTGCTGACATGTATACCCCATATGCCATCTTCTGATAATGTGGGTAATTTTGTTTTGAGGCTGATAGTACCTCGCTTAGGTAATATACCGGCCTTTGTACTGACTTATCATCTTCAATTCATTCCACCACGATCACAGCGCTTACCACTGCGGCGGCCGGCTATGTAAAGTAACATAGGCTCTTTCGACAGCGGAGAAGCCAGGATTGGCGCTGTGACCAACATCTTTTTCAATTCATGAAATGCCTTGTCTGCTTGCGGTGTCCAAATGAATTTATCAGATTTTTTCATCAGTTGATAAAGTGGTAATGCTTTCTCTCCCAGCCGACATACAAATCGGCTAAGCGAGGCCAAGCAACCTGTGAACTTCTGTACGTCATTTAGACATCTCGGCAATTCCATCCTTTCTACTGCTCTTATCTTAGTTGGGTTGGCCTCTATGCCTCAGCTAGATACGAGAAAACCGAGTAGTTTTCCAGCCGGCACACCGAAAGTGCATTTTTCCGGGTTAAGCTTCATTCGAAACCTTCTCAGGTTCGCGAAAGTCTGCCGGATATCATCCAGTAGTGTTTTGCTTTCTTTGGTTTTTATGACCACATTATCTACATATACTTACACATTATTTCCTATCTGGTCATGCAGACATTTTTGCATACATCTCTGATACAATGCTCCCGCGTTACGCAGGCCGAATGGCATGGTGCGATAGCAATAAGCCCCGTACGGGGTAATGAACGCAGTCTTTATTTGATCGGCCGGATTCAACGATATCTGGTGAAAACCAGAATACGCGTCTACAAATGATAATAGTTCACAACCAGCGGTCGAATCAATGACTTGGTCTATCCTAGGTAAAGGAAAATGATATTTTGGACACGCCTTGTTCAGGTTCGTGTAATCAATACACATTCGCCATACAATGGCTACATTTGGACCATCCTTCTTCTTTTCCACTAGCACTGGGTTCGATAACCAATTCGGATACATCACCTCCATGATGAACCCGGCTGCAAGGAGCCGAGCTATTTCATCCCCTATTATTTTTCTCCTGTCTTCGGCGAAGCGGCGGAGAGGTTGCTTCACCGGCCTTGCTCCTGGCCTTACATTCAGAGAGTGCTCAGCCAACTCCCTCGGCACACCTTGCAGATCCTGAGTTGACCATGCAAAGATATCCCGATTCTCACGGAGGAAGTTGGTGAGCTCGCTTTCCTATTTAGCATCCAGGCCGACACCAATTGTGACGGTGCACTCTGGGAACTGCTCATCTATCTGGAACTTTTTTGTTTCTTTTGTCGGCTGGAAAGAGACACTTCCATGCGGATTGGCCAACGCCGGCATATTCGCCAGTTGTCTTGGCGAGGGCTGCTACCTCCTGAATCCTTCTTTTTTCTCTTGCTATTACCAATGACTCAGCCAGATTTGATCCGGCTGAGGCACATTCCATTGACTTCCTGTAATCCCCTGCTACTGTTATCACCCCTTGTGGACCGGGTAATTTCATTTTCAAGTAAGTTATGTGACAGCTGCCCATGAATTTGGCCAATGCCGGCCGCCCAAGTAGAGCATGATAACAACTGTCCAGATCCACCACTTCAAACTCCAAATTTTCTGCTCTGCAGTTATCTCTTGTGCCGAATAACACATCCACTCGAACCTTTCCAATGGGTTCGCATGAAAGGCCTGGTACTATCCCATGGAATGTGGTCCTCATGGATTGCAGCATATTCTGCGATATTACGAGTTTATGCATTGTATCTTTGTACATGATATTGATACTGCTCCCATTGTCAATGAGTACTTTTGAAAATTTCACATTAATGCTTGGTCCGACAAATGTCGGATCTAGTACAAGTGCGTACGACCCCGGATTCGACATTATTCTGGGGTGATCCTTTATGCTCCAAGTTATTTCCTGATCTAATCGAGGCACATATCTTGGTACTGCCGGCATAACTACATTTACTTCCATATGCTGGCGCTGCACACTTTTCCTGTCTTGCTGTTCTGTTGTGAACACACAATATGATTGATGATGTTCTTTGTAATCATTGCGTCCACTTCCTCCTGGGTTCGTCCTTCCATCCGGACCATGATTTATCACTTGATGCACAGCATCCCTCCGGTCTGAGTTATCATACCTTGGGGGAGGAGGTGGTAACATTAGCTGCTGTGCGTTTGCTCCAGTCAACTGTGGCAGATGTTGCTGATGCGCCTGATGGGGTGTTGCTTGCATGCCTGCTGGGTTGCCCATAGCATTTTTCATCCAGGCACACTGCCGAGTCGTATGATTGGCCGGCTTGGCCGGGTTTGAAGTGTGAAATTTACACGGTTGATCCAACATAGACTCAAACGTGTATTTCGGCCTTTCCTGCCATTGCTCCTTCTGTTCTGTTGTCCACTGTCTCTTCCCTTCATTCCTTGGTGTCCATTGTTGAGGACCATTCTTCTACCGCTGAATGCTTCCGTGATTCGGCTGATCTTGCACTACCGCTGCCACCTGATTGGAGGCATATCTGTAATCCGGTCTTTCCTCTCTTCTTCTTCCTCTGAACTCATTGCGCCTCGATGACCCGGCCGCATCTCTTGCATATTGATCTTGATGATCCCGATGATCTGCCGAGATCAGCTCTAGTTGTGTCGGATCTCCCAACGCATACGAATCCGCTATCCTGATGGTTTCTTCCAAAGTTGTTGGCATATCTCTTTGCAGTCGCTGCCACAAGACACTGGCATAACGGCATACTTGAGCGAACCAAGCTATTGCTTGTGATTCTATAACTCCCTCGCATGAATTCCTGAGGTTACACCACCGAGTTAAGAATTCTCTGTCTGTCTCATTCGGCCTTTGCTTGCACATTGCTAGCTGCTGCGGCCTGTTTGGCCTTTTGTAAGTACTGGTGAAGTTGCTCACAAACATCTCTTCAAAATCCAACCAGCGATTGATCTTGCTGAGGCAGATTATTCAGCCATACTCTGGCTGGCCCTTCCAGCATTTGCGGGACATATCTTACTGCCCATCGCAAGTTTCCACCAGCTATTTTTACAGCAGTGGCATAATCAATCAACCAATCCTGCGGTTTGGTGCTCCCATTATACGTTTTTGTGCCTCTTTCCAGCTGAAAGTTTGGCACTGGCGGCTCGCCCATGATCCGAGGTCCGAAGCATGCCGGGCCTGGTGGACCTTGTTCTTCTAACAGCTCGGACCGGTATAGCCGGTCCATCTTTACTCTCGCATCACTTGACGGCAAATCTCTGTACAGAACTCTTTCCTGCATTCGATGGTGGTTATTTCCACCATGAATCGCATATTCCATTTCTGAATAACCATCATTATACCTCTCATTCACTTGATTGTGGCGAGCTGGTCTCACTTCTCTTTCCTGCCGAGGTTCATATCTCGGTTGTGGATTGGGTGGAGGTTCTCTCCTTCCTTCGGCCAGGATATTATTCTCGTGATTTCCTCTTCCGAAATCTCCTCTTCCGAGATCTCCATTACCTCGGCTTCCGTTGCCTTTCTCGGCACGGCCGGGGTTTCTCTCGCCACTGTTACCTCGGCTCCTGTTGCCTCTATTTTCCTTTGCTTTTACGGCTATCGCCGGATCATATGGAACAATTTGCTTATTTCTTTTTCCCGAAGTTACCGCTCTGTCTTTCCGCGCATTGTTTCCGGGCGAGGATCCTGCTGCCACCGATAAGGCAGGTGCTGCACCAGCCGAATGAACCATTCGCGAGGCACCAGGCCTTGCTGGGTCTGCCCTGAGCATTTCTTCATTTTGCTGGTTCGCAATGCGCACCAGTTCATTCACTCTCTCTTGCTGTTTTTGACGGGCTTTGCCGGTCAATCCTTCTAACTCTAGTGCAGCGGCATTTGCCGCCCTCAGGTTCTTTGCCGGGGTACTGTACCTCCGCAAACCTAGATCAACTGATTCTGCCTTGTGAGCATCATGCTCTTTGTTTATATCATCTATGAGGTTCTTCCCCTTAGTCTCAACTCGTCGACCCGCTCGGGGGCGACGTCCACCTTGTTTGCCCTAGCATATTCTCGCAGGGTCCTGTTTAAGGACTCCCGCAATGTTGACACCTTTTTTGCCTCTACTAGCACTTTTTGCCTGGTCTCTTCTAACTCTGCGCTACACGTGTAGTCAAATTATCTATAGTTGCCTGGAGGATGTTTTCTGGTTTTTCCAGAGGTGGCCCTCTTACCCTTGGTGCCTTTGGGGTTGTATCCTGCACCTCGGCTGGGTTGGCTGTTGAAGGAATCACCTCGGTGGGCTGTGGAGCTGCCTGCTTGGTGGTCACCTACACACCCGTTGTCGGATCTTTGCTTGATCCGGCGCCTGCTGCTCCCGCCTGCAACCTGGCCGCGACCATCACCTCGACGCTGCTGACGGGGCGCACTCTGCGCCGACCGTTTGCGGCGCTAAGGGGAGGCTCTCCTGCAACAACAACTTGGTGAGGATAAACGCCGGAGGTATCGACGCCGACGTAGATCTAGTGCATGCCCAAGTTGATGAAGACGCTGTTGCGCGGAGGAGTTTTTCCCTGGAAGTTGCCTGCATTGTCGCTAACGTAGTCACAGAGATCAAATCTCCGGACTAATCCAGAGACAATGCGCTCGCCAGTGTGGATGAAGTTTCCCGTCCGGATCATGACTCCAGTTAGCACCGCCGCTGGCCCCACGAAGAAGGAGTTCTGTGGTACAAAGGACGCCTTTGTGTACCAGCAGATTCTGAGTTGAAAGAAGTTATTTTGAAGGAGGCTCATGATACTCTTTATTCTATCCATCCCAGAGGAACTAAGATGTATCAAGATTTGAAAGAGCAATTTTGGTGGCATAAGATGAAGAGAGAAATCGGAAGCTATATCGCCAAGTGTGATATATGTCAGCGAGTCAAGGCATGTCGTGGCGGTGGCACGGAAGATGCCATGGGTAGGCTAAAGTATGGGGACAATGGATGCTAGAGGGATCTGGGGAGGCAAGATGTAGTTGATTCTACACAGAAGACCAACGTAAAGTTCTTTATTTCTCCTTTCTTGGGCTACAAGTGCTCCTCGAGCTGTATACAAGTGGAGAAGAAGAACTTTACCAGCCTAACGGTACTAAATGAGTCGATGCCCTTCTCAGAGTCCAAGCCCCTCCTTATAAAGGAGAGCCCTGGGCTCCTCTAGGGCTGATGTGGCAAGCATATTCGAGGAATATGCTTGTCCCAATATAGTAACTCGGCGGCCTCCTTTCCGTGTCGCCCTTCTAACAGCAAGGTTCGGAGGACCCCACCTGCATGCCTCGGGCTTCACCTCCGTGACCTCCTTCTGCCTCTCTGTCACTCTGCGCCTTGTCCTTTGTGCTTGGCTCTGCTCAGATTCTTCCTAGCCTGCGACTAGAGTTTGACTATTGGCATCTCCTTCTCATGCAAGCTTCGTATCATTCGGCCCTGTCTCGCATAACTCGGCTTGGCCTTCACCCGCATTCAGATTATTCGGGATGACCCGACCGACTTACACGGTATCTCGGCCGGGTAATGCCTTGCTCTTTTCATAAGGGTCCTGCTCTTTCATATCTCGGCCGACCTTTACAGGATTCGTCCGACTTAGATTGTAACTCGGAAACTGGATGGTGAACCGCCTTTCGTCTTTCCCCGTCTTTACCCTATCCAGGGTCACCTCCCCAACAAGGCAGGACATCAAAGACCCGCTGGATTGTTGCAACCATTGCAGATTCCGGAATGGAAATGGGATTATGTAGGAATGGACTTTATCACTGGACTACCTACTTCTAGTAGGGGAAATGACTCTATCTGGGTCATAGTGGACAGATTGTCCAAAGTCGCCCATTTCTTTCCCGTCAAGACCACATATCAGAGTTCGAAGCTAGCGGAGTTGTACATCGCTAGAATCGTTAGTTTGCACGGAGTCCCCAAGAACATAGTATCGGATCGAGGAACTCAGTTTACCTCGAGATTCGGGAAGAAAGTACAAGAAGGTTTAGGAACCCGTCTAGATTTCAGCACCGCATATCACCCTTAGATCGATGGACAAACGGAGCGAGTAAACCAAATACTCGAAGATATGCTGAGAGCATGTGTGTTAGAATATGGATCCAAGTGGGAAGACTGTCTGCCGTTTGTAGAATTTTCATACAACAACAGTTATCAAGCCAGTTTGCAAATGGCCCCATTTGAATTCATGTACGGAAGGAAGTGTCGCACCCCTTTGAACTGGTCGGAAGTAGGAGAGAGTCAGATTTTTGGACCCGACATCCTACGAGAAGCAGAAGAGAAGGTTCACAAGATTCGTGAGCACCTCAAGACCGCCCAATATCGACAGAAGAGTTACGCCGACAAGAGACGTAGATACCTCGCCTTCAACATAGGAGATTTTGTTTATCTGAAAGTATCGCCATTGAAGGGAATGCAACGTCTCCAACTCAAAGGAAAGTTAGCCCCTAGATATATCGGGCCTTTCAAGATTCTGAACCGTCGAGGAGAAGTATCGTATCAACTGGAACTACCTGAAGAGATGTCAGCCGTGCACAATGTGTTCCATATCTCATTACTTCGCAAGTGTCTAGAAGTCCCCAAGAAGACCGAAATGTTCAAAAATATCGATCACCAGACCATAGAGATCAACGATGACCTGACCTATCCCGAAGTACCCATCCGTATTTTGGAAGAAGCTTTTTAAACTACCCACACCCGAAGCATCAAGTTTCTCAAGATTCAGTGGAGCAACCACACCGAAGAGGAAGCTACGTGGGAGCGCGAAGATCACATCAGGACGGAGTTACCCGATCTCTTCAAATCCTAGGTAATCTTTTTGTCCTTTTTCAAATCTCGGGACGAGATTTTGTTTAAGGGGGGAAGGTTTGTAACATCCCAAAAATACTAAACTTGGATCATCAATTTCTAATCATCAAAATTAGTGTTAACAAAAACTTTGTTAAATAAAATTATGAATGCATGCATATGAGTATGCATTAAATTTGAAATTCTTTTGAACCACCTTGTTTGTGTGTTTCCTTGCTTGTAAAATGTTTCTTAGGTGAAATAAACATCATCTAAAACATTTCCCAAACTTTTCCTAAGGACAAATAAATCAAAACCAATAAAATAAAGGAATGGTCATTTTGACCAATTTAACTCCCATGCCTACTTTGGATGTCTCAAACTTTCAGAACCTAACATAAACTTTTCTGGATCTTTGCACCCCTTGAATGTACTCATAACAAAGTATCAAGGCCCACTTTGTGATCATCCAGAAACTTTCAAATGCATAGTTTAAATGACATTTCAAAATTGAATCTTTATCATATGAGAAGATCCCACTTTTTCACCACTCAAACAAGCTCCACTTTCAAAACCCAAGCATCTGCAGACTCACCAGCACCAATCTAGCAAACCCACCAAAAATATTTTCAAAATTCAAAACTTGATTTTATGCGGCCATTTCATCAAACAGGTTGCAGACACAAATCATACAAAATCTAAACACTATTTGGAGCAGTGATTTGAGCCTAAGTTGTTCCCTCTCTAGCTCACAACCATCTCAGTAGATCATCTAGCTAACTAAACCAAGCACTAGCACCACTGTGAGCTTGCCATTGTCATCAATGGTGAACAGCCGAGCACACCCTTGCCACCCCATAGTCGACAGCAAGCTAGGAGCAGCAGCAAGCCTAGCCAGCATGTCTGGGAGGAAGCCCACCGTCCACCGCCACTCACTGTCCCAGCCGCGAGCATTGCCAAGCCCTGGACCACACGCACGGACCGCGCCCAGACCCCTAGCGACCATTGCCATACTGGAAGTTTCTCCGCACGCCTCATAGCCTTGACATCATGCATATCACGAAAAATGTGTGCGAGAGTCTGGTCGCCACCATGATCAACATGCCAGATAGGATGAAAGATGGTCCGAAAGCATGGCACGACCTCATATTCATGGGTATCCGGAGGGAGCTTCACGGAGGACGCACTACTCCTGATGATCAGGAAGATGACGATGATCATGAGTCGGAGATGACACAAGGTCGTCGGAAGGGTAAAAATTTCAAGAAGAACGAATATTACTACCCTCCTTCTTGCTTCACTCTAAGCCAGGATGAGATCAAACAGTTTTTCAAGTGCCTTCTAGGAGTAAAATTTCCTTACGGCTACGCGGGCAAGATAAGCAGATACCTTGATGAGGCGAAGCAGAGGTTCAGTGGCATGAAGTCTCACGACTGTGCCGTACTAATGACGCAGGTACTTCAGTTATACTAAGAGGGATAATGGACAAGCACATCCGTGAAACGTTATTTGGCCTTTGCAAGTTTTTCGACGTCATCTCTAGAAAGTTGATTGGCGTGAATCAGCTCGGGAGGCTACAAGAGGAGATCGTGGTGATACTATGCGAGCTTGAGGTCTACTTCCCGCCCGCATTCTTTGACATTATGGTGCATCTGCTGGTCCATGTCGTGGAGAACATCGTCCAACTCGGGCCGATGTTCCTCCGTAGCATGATGGTGTTCGAAAGGATGAACGGACACATCAAAGGATACGTTTGCAACAGGCCCCGTCCAGATGGAAGCATAGCCAAGAGAAAAATATTATAAAATTCTAGCTCAAAAATATTGTAAAACGCGTGGTCGAAAAAGATTTTAATATTCATGGACAAATTATTATGACATATTTGTATCATGGAAAATTTATTATGACATATGTGAATCATATTTGTACCACTTTTATGACATATATTATCCCTTTTGGGCATTTTGAAATATTTAAAAGTATTTTAAAAACAAAACAAAACTTTTATGGCATATATCACCACTTTTGGGCATTTTTTGGAACATTTTAAAAATATTTTAAAATAAAAATAAAAAAGGTGGGCACCAGGATTCGAACCTGGGTGCTCACAGGTTTAGAATAGAGCAGTGGGCGGAACCAGTGGGATAAGGAAGTGCTAGTGTTAACTAGAGGGGTGGCAGCCCTCTTATCTGACTAGTCGTACCCACTTAGGCGTAGCGCACCCTGGCCAGGGTGCGCTACGCCTAAGTGGGTACGACTAGTCAACCGTGAGCCACGCCCTCCCCATCCTCAGACACAGGTCGATCGTCTAAGTCCCCATCGTCCCATCGTCCCCATCCCCATCGACGCGCCGCCGCCGCCGGAGGTTAGGAGGAGGAGGAGGCCGCCACGCCAGGAGGAGGAGGCCGCCATGCCAGGAGGATGAGGAGTTCGCCACGTCAGGAGGAGGAGGAGGAGGACGCGGCTGCGTGTGAATCATTCAGGACAGGGCACGGCGCGGCGCGGGCTGGACCACACACAACGGCGGATCGACCACACACGGCTGGCAAGGTACCTCCCTCCTCTCCCCTCTCTCCTCTAGGCTGCTCCTCCTCGCTCGTCTCTCTATATTGGGCGGGGGGTGGGGGAACTGTGACCTGCGGAGGCACCGATGTCCTTGCTAGAAACCATGGTATTCAAAGAATACTCAAAATTTAGATTTCACAATTATATTCTGAAATGTGACAAAATTCAGAAAATTAAAAAAAGAAAAAGTTCAAGCATTGGTGTCTGTTTACATTTGTGCCATTGCCTTGTTTCAAATTGTTTAGCTTCCTGGACTTTTGCGTTTCTAGGATTTCTTCATGTGGTACTGTTTGTGAATGTTCATATTGTTCATGATTTCATAATAGAGTAGTGTGCTTGTGCTTGTATGAAGGTGCTTATTTGCTTGCTTTCATAATGATAGGTGCTTATTTGCTTGCTGTGATAGTTCCCCTCACTAATGTTAAAGTACAAACCTGTCTGTAACATCCCAAAAATACAACACTTGGATCATCAAACTCTAATCATTTAAATTAGGGTTAACAAAAAATTTTCTAAATAAAATTATGGAAGCATGCATGTGTGTATGCATTTCATTTTGAATTCTTTTGAACCACCTTGTTTGTGTGTTCCATTGCTTGTAAGTGGATGCTTAGGTGAAATAAACATCATCTAAACATTTCCCACACTTTTCCTAAAGACAAATAAATCAAAACAAATAAAATAAGGGAATGGTCATTTTGACCAATTTAACTCCCATGCCTACTTTGGCTGTCTCAAACTTTCAGAACCTAACAGAAACTTTTCTGGATCTTTGCACCCCTTGATTGTACTCCTAACAAAGTATCAAGGCCCACTTTGTGATCATCCAGAAACTTTCAAATGCATAGTTTAAATGACAATTCAAAATTGAATCTTTCTCATATGGGAAGATCCCACTTTTTCAAAAACCACCCAAAAAAGCTCAACTTTCAAAACCCAAGCATCTGCAGACTCCCCAGCATCAACCTAGCACATCCACCAAATATATTTTCAAAATTCAAAACTTGAGTTCTTGCGGCCATTTCATCAAATAGGTTGTAGACACAAATCATCAAAATCCTAAACACTATTGTGAGCAGTGGTTGAAGCCTAACTTGTTCCCTCTTTAGCTCACAACCATCTCAGTAGATCATCTAGCAAGTTAAACCAAGCACTAGCCTCACTGTAAGCTGGGCAATGACATCAATCGTGAACAGCCGAAGCTCACCATGCCACCCCAATGGAGACAGAAAGCTAGGAGGAGATTTAGCCGTGCCAACCTTGTCTAGGAGGCAGCCCACCGTCCACCGCCACCCCCTGTCCAACGCTCGCACCTTGCCAACCCCTGGACCACACGCACGGACTGCGCCCAGCTCGCCAGCAACCATGCCGAGCATGCGCCAGAGCGCCACGCTCGACCGACGCCCACAGACCGCGCGCCGCCCTCGCCGCGTGCATACACGATCACCACCGACCCAGGAGACCGCCAGACATCCCCGTTCGCCACCCCATGCCGCACAGCCACCGCTCGCCATCGAAGACGCCGCCTCTGCCGCGCAGAGCATCGCGCGTTCCAGACTAAACAGCACCGCCCCTACGCGCGCATTAAAGCCGTAGAGCATCGCCAGGAGACCACCAAGCCATCGCCACCGCCGGCCATGCCTCTAGCAGCCCGTAGCCATGTCGCCACCGTCGCATGCCCATCCCGTTCGGTCTCGTCGTCGCGACTATAAATAGAGGCCACCCCCAGCCGAATTGAGCACACCATCTCACTCCCCTCTTCTCCTGATCATGCCACCCCGTTCCTGGAGCAAGGAGAGCAACACTTCGCCGGAATTTCACCGAACTCTGCCGCTTCTGGAGAAGAAGGGCGCCAGCGATTGGAGCCGCCCCAGAAGAAGCTGCCGGTACCAGGAGGTTCGCCGTCGTCGACTTCGTCGTTCGCCCGCCTCGCCGACCCTCGCCTGCACCCCGGTGAGCCCCCAACGACCCCCACTGGTCGCGCTAGGTTTCTGTCTTGCCGGCGTTGCCCAACGTCGACGATGACCCTCAGCGTTGGATTAGAACCAGATCGAACGCACCACATCGCCTCATACCGCTTCGCACACCCCTGTGTCACTGACGCGTGAGGACAGCAACTTAAACATCCCGCGGAAGCGCTGCGCTTAGCAGGCCGGCCCAGTATCGCTTCCCATTTTCCATTTTATTTCAAACACACTTCTGTACCCAGTTTCAAAAATCAACCTAGGTCGACTAAGTGCACCAAATTGAATGAAACCAATTTTGTTAGAAAGGTCTAGGAATGCTGAATCCAAGCCCGTTGGATTCAAGTCATTTGGATCTGTAGATCATCCTTGGTAAAAATAACAAGGCAGAAGATTTTCTGCATTCAAACATTTTTCAAATTTAAACCAAAATAGCTTTTGAGTTGATTCCAACTCTCAAAAATCACATTTAACCATAACTTTCAGAATATATAAAAATATATAGGTTTACTTACAGAAATAATGACCAAGTAATAAAAGAATGCCACATAGGCATTTCTAGACACATTATTTAATTAAAATAAAAGGGTAAAACCTTATTAAATTGTGACACCACTTTAAATCACATTCCCATGGACTAAAATATGTGGTGATGACATGTGTCAACATGATCCCATGTTTGCTTTGGAGAATATTAAATCTTAAGTAGTGTTTCAATGAGTAGAAATTACTTTTCTAAAAATAAAAGGAATTAAACCAAGCCTTAATCTTGTAATGTTAGTGATGATGCTAGATCATATATAGGACCCTTTTGTGTGATGATTGCAAGTAGTTAAGTATTGTTTGGTGATTGTGTACATCATATTTATTTATAGACGCTAGTACCGACCAAGGATACGAGGAGGAAGGAGGATTCTATGAAGAAGAAGCCGAGGAGAACTTCAACCACTGCTCTGCACAAGGCAAGCCTTACTAATCAAGTTGACCTATGCAAGATTATACTTGCAATTGTGCAAGCAAATACTTGCTTGTTACCATGCCAACTATATGCCTTAAGCATATGTGATCATACCCACTTGATAACTCAATCCTAGTTTTATTTGGAAGCTTTCTACTTTATTTCTTTATCAAAGCTTTAACTTAGAGTTGACTTAAGTGACTTATAGATCCTAGAAAGATATATTTGAAGGTTGCATAAAGAGCATAAAATTTGGCCTAAGTTAGAAGCCTTGATATCATCCTAATATATAAGGTTGTACTTAGTTGAAATTCCACTAGTTTACCACCCCTCTTTAGTACTTACCCCCACTTGTAGATGCTAGTGCTAAGCATAAAACTTGATCAACATTAGATGGGAATACTTGGTGAAAATGGTTATGAAAACCTTAGAATGATGGATCATTCTACTAAGATGTTTTGACATATGTTTCTGAACACCAGATGATTTTGGTGATGAAAATGTTGAGGCATGAGCCTTAGCCCTTTATAAAACTGATGGTTGCCTGGATGCGATACCATTCCAATGTTACCGTACAACCACAATACTCGAAGATTGGGTAGGGATTGACTGGAAACTTATATACCTTAGTATTAGTTCCCTTACGGCCAAGGACTGAGCTAAGGCTACCTTGTGAAGATTGTCCACCTATGCAGTACCCAAGATGACAGTTGGTCATGGTTGGGAGGCCAAACTGACAGGAGAGGTGCTTATACTAGGGCGTGTAATTGAAAGGTTAGGATTGATTATCCGCATACTAAGTATGGTGAATTCAGGATTTGTTCCTGACGGATGTATCGAATGTTGTGGTGAAAGTGTACAATCTCTGCAGAGTGTCAAACTATTTGAATAGCCGCGTCATGATTATGGACAGATTAGGCCATCTTTGTTCCCCGTCAGATGTTTTCAAAATGACTTGTGAAATGAATTGAGACTTTGACTTCACCACAACAGAGTTGTGACATGAGTTACAAGATCCCACTTAGGAGTTATAAAATTGTGACTAGCTTCTCTGGTTTCTGAACTAGTAGAGATAAATCTGGCTTTTTGCAAAACAACCCTAGAGCCTAGTGTCCTATTATCAAAAACCACCTTCACTTGTTAGTATTAGTTTGCGAGTACTTAAAGAGTACTCATGGCTTTGTCCACAGCTATTCCGTGGCGGACTATGAAGAGGAGTACCGGAAGATGGACCCGGAAGGTTATGACTAGGATCATCTCCCATCGTCAGCATTGCCTGTGACCCTGAAGATGGAGCTTCGCCTACGCTACCGTTATTATTACGTATTCCGCTGCTTGAAATTGTATTAAGAACTGGATCATGAGATCCTTGTTTGTGTAATACCTTATGTATGGTTTGTAATGGATGATGTACTGTGGTATCCAATTCTGTTATGTCTCGCAAAAATGGTAATCCTGGGATTGCGATGTATGGCATAACATGTATCTGGGATTAAAAATCCGGGTGTTGAAAAGTTGGTATCAGAGCCAAGTTGACCATAGGAGACCCTAGTTAGACTGGACGTTTGAATCAAAAACTTAGTTTCAAAACCAAAGGAAGCAAACATTTACAAAAACTTATTCTCCTTCTTATCTCTCTGATTCTTTCATGAAAATTCATGTTCCTCAAATAAACTCATGCAAAATACATAAAATTTTGACACACTTGATCACTCTACTAACTTACTCATCCTATATTCTTATAGATGGACGTGAAGTACAGCAAGTTTTATCAGTTGGGGAATGGAGGAGACCTTATCTTTGAGAGAGATTTGGACCAGCTTTCGGAACTTCTGGAGCGTCACTTTTGAAGTTCTTCGGAGCTCAGCTCAATGATCAAGGAGGAGAAGATCTGCAGTGGCTAATTGTTGCAAGTCTCCGAGGAAAGATTGAACCTCCCACTACTGAGGGATTTCAGTTTACCTTGAGAGAGAACAACTGGCTCGATGGACTAGCCAGGGCCATGCAGGAAAGTCTTGCCCGTCTGTGTGGGCAAAGCATCAATCAGATCAAGGGAACCCGCTTTGATTTCTGCCCAAGGCGTGATGCAAATGGACAACCACTGGAAGCCCCATACCACCCCGAGCTGAAGACTCAATTGGACTACCTTAGCTTCATGATGTACGATCGTCAGCAGGAGTTGGATAACTGCCGTGACTATTCCAACCACAAGTCTGCCATCATCAAGATGAAGGATCAGACCATCGCCATGTTAGCAAAGGATCGCAAGTCTCGCCGCCGTCAGCTCGACAAGAAGGAGCGCATCATTGCCCGTCTTCGCCACCGCATCTCATCTTTGGAGGAGACCATCCACGAGAGAGACATGCAGTTGGAAGAAAGGGAGAAAGCCGGGGAGGATCTTCGTGGAGACCCCTACTCCTATCTCAGCGATGATGATGATTTTCTGGAGGATCAGGCTATGGACTTCTTCACCGATGAGGATGATTTCGCCTTCATCGATGATGACGAAGATGATGAGGCCACCGATTCCGAGGAGTAGTAGCACTTGAGCACTAGCATAGTGAGTAGTAGTCGGTCCCACTGTATCGTAGTTTTCAGAATGGTTCTTAAAACCATCTGTTTTCCTTGTTGTGGTGTGTGTTGTATCGTGTGAATGAAAAGCAAGTTGCTAAGAAAACTCTGAGTCAAACTTTAAAAACTTTTCAAAGTCCCCGAAACCTTAGAAATTTCCCTCTTTTCTCATGATCTATCTAAATCTTCAGATGCCACGCAGAGGAAGTGGTTCATCCCCGGACCCGATGTTGCAGATCCTGCAAATGTTGACTTCTGACCGTGAAGCTGAAAGAGCAGAACGTCAAGCCAACCTAGCCACTCTACAACAGATAGCTCAGCTTGCCGACAATAACCACGGCCATGGAAATCAGGACAACCATGGATATAAGCTCAAGAATTTCCAGAATACCAACCCACCTGTTTTCACTAAGACAGAAGAACCCCTAGACGCTGATGATTGGTTGCAAACCATGGAAAATAACCTAGAAGTCGCCGGAGTGGAATCAAACGAGAAAGTACTGTTCGCCACCCACTATCTAGCCGGATATGCCAGGGCATGGTGGAACAGTGTTCGTGCAATGATCGGAGGACAGATGATGACCTGGGAGGAATTCAAGGTCAAGTTCTGCAGAACCCATGTGCCACCGGGTTTGATCAAGAGGATGAGAGACGAGTTCAGAGAGCTAAAGCAAGGAAGGATGACTATAGTGGAATACCGTGACAAATTTTTGTCATTAGCTAGGTATGCCCCGGATGAGATCGACACGGAAGCCAAGAAGAAAGAGAGATTCCTGAATGGTCTGCATGATGAGATGCAGACAGTGTTAGTCAATATCCCCTTTGCTGATATTGAATCCCTTGTCGACTCTGCTATCCAGATTTTAGGAAAGATCAACCAAGCCAATGAGAACCGCAAGCGTCGTATGATGCATCAGCCAGGAAGCCATCAGACCCCAAAGTATCGCCCTAACCCATCTCCAGGATTTGCCCCAAGAACAAACAGACCCCCGATGAACCGCCCCACCTATCCCAACCGTGGAAACCCTAGACCCGGAGGGAACCATAACAATCCCGGCAAATCTAGCAATTTCAATCGTGCCCCACCCAAGTTCAACAACAACAATGCTGCCACCAACACCAACACTTCCCCGAGGAATTTGGAAGCAATCTTGTGCTCAGACAAAGGACAAGTCGCAAGTGACTTGTTATGACTGTGGAAATAAAGGTCACTATTCCAATGAGTGCCCCAACAAGAAGAATGCCACAGCCCCCAATACCAATACCAATGCCCCAGCTCAGCAGCAGCGTCGTGTTCAACCCGGAAGAAGGTTTGCCCCAGGGAATTCACTCAACCGCAATGGCCGTCTTTTTCTCATGCATGCTGAAGAAGATCAGGAAGCGCCAGACGTCGTGCTGGGTATGTTTTCTGTTAATTCAGTACTTGCAAGAGTGTTGTTTGATTCTGGTGCATCGCATTCATTTGTCACCGAAGAATTTGCATGCACTAGTAAAATTCAACCAACCAAACTGAAGCATGTAATGATTGTTCAAATTCCCGGATCAACCACCAAGGCTAGGCAAATTCTCAAAGCCGTCCCTATTCGAATCCATGCATAGATTTTTATGCTAATCTGATAGTACTCGGAACTAAAGGGTTGGAAGTAGTACTAGGAATGGATTGGATGTCCAAACATAAAGGATTGATTGACTGTGCCAAGAAAGCCATCACCATGACCAGTACAACCGGAATATCAAGCATATATCTGAAACCTTACCTCGTCAATTCAAGTGCAACAAGAGTATAGCCTAACCTACCATTGACCAAGTCTGGATAGTCTGTGAATACCCCGATGTATTTCCAGATATTTTGCCCGGTATGCCCCCAGATCGGGATATAGAGTTTATCATCGAACTAATCCCCGGAACTGGACCCATAGCCCAGAGACCCTATAGTATGAACCCGTCGGAACTAGAAGAACTGAAGAAGCAAATGGATGCCATGCTAGAAATCGGATTGATTCAACCAAGTGCGTCACCATGGAGATCACCTGTCTTGTTTGTGGAAAAGAAAGATGGAGGTAACCGTTTGTGTACGGATTATTGGAAGTTGAATGATGTCACCATCAAGAACAAGTACCCCTTGCCCAAGATAGAAGATTTGTTTGATCAGTTGATCGGTGCCAAAGTGTTTTCTAAGATTGATCTTAGAACTGGTTATCATCAACTCAAGATTCGTGCAGAGGATATTCCAAAGACTGCTTTTACCACCAGATATGGATTGTACAAGTATACAGTCATGTATTTTGGATTAACTAATGCCCCCGCTTATTTCATGAACATCATGAATAAGATTTTTATGGACTTCCAGGATAAGTTTGTCGTTGTTTTCATCGATGACATTCTGATTTACTCCAAATCAGAAGAAGAACATGAGCTACACCTAAGGACCATTCTTGGAACCCTTAGAGAGCATCAGCTGTATGCAAAGTTTAGCAAATGTGAATTCTGGTTACATGAGGTAGGATTCCTCGGTCACATTGTATCAGCCGGAGGAATTGCCGTAGACTCTGCCAAAGTAAAAGATGTAGAAGATTGGCAAGCCCCAACCACTCAAACCCAAGTTCGTGCATTTCTCGGATTGGCGGGATGTTACCGCAAGTTTGTAGAAGGATTCTCGAGTATCGCCCGACCCATGACTCAATTGCTGAAGAAGGACAAGAAGTTTGAATGGACCGACAAATGTGAAGCGAGTTTTCAAGAACTCAAGAGGAGATTGATTTCAGCCCCAATCTTGATCATGCCGGATATCACGAAGCCCTTCGATGTGTATTGTGACGCATCCAAGATCGGTCTCGGATGTGTGCTAATGCAAGAAGGCAAAGTTATATCTTATCTATCTCGACAATTGAAGCAACATGAGCAAAATTACCCCACCCATGACCTCGAACTCGCAGCCGTAGTTCTAGCCCTGAAGACATGGAGGCATTACCTGATGGGAAATTGTTGTGAGATTTATACGGATCACAAGAGCCTGAAGTATATATTCACTCAGAAGGAGCTGAATATGAGACAGAGGAGATGGATTGAGCTAATTAAGGATTACGATCTGGACATTCACTATCACCCTGGTAAAGCCAATGTGGTAGCAGATGCCCTTAGAAGATTGTCGTGCCGCTTGAACTCCATGATTTTGAAGGAGCAACCAAGCTTGCACAAAGAAATGGAGGATTTTCGAATAGAATTAGTAAGTGAAGGATTTTTGGCTAGTATAGAACTTTAGTCCACTTTGATCAGCCAGATCAAAGAGGCGCACAAGGAAATGCTAGTATCGACGGAATCAAGAGTATCGACGGAATCAAGCGTCGTATCGGTACATGCAAAGTACCCGGATTCACCGAAGACGAAGAAGGAGTTCTGTGGTACAAAGGACGCCTTTGTGTACCAGCAGATTCTGAGTTGAAAGAAGTTATTTTGAAGGAGGCTCATGATACTCTTTATTCTATCCACCCCGGAGGAACGAAGATGTATCAAGATTTGAAGGAGCAATTTTGGTGGCATAAGATGAAGAGAGAAATCGGAAGCTATATCGCCAAGTGTGATATATGTCAGCGAGTCAAGGCAGGACATTAAAGACCCGCTGGATTGTTGCAACCCTTGCAGATTCCGGAATGGAAATGGGATTCCGTTGGAATGGACTTTATCACCGGATTGCCTACTTCTAGTAGGGGAAATGACTCTATCTGGGTCATAGTGGACCGATTGTCGCCCATTTCTTGCCCGTCAAGACCACCTATCAGAGTTCGAAGCTAGCAGAGTTGTACATCGCTAGGATAGTTAGTTTGCATGGAGTCCCCAAGAACATTGTATCGGATCGAGGAACACAGTTTACCTCGAGATTATGGAAGAAAGTCCAAGAAGGTTTAGGAACCTGCCTAGATTTTAGTACCGCGTATCACCCTCAGGCAGATGGACAAACGGAGCGAGTAAATCAAATACTCGAAGATATGCTGAGAGCATGTGTGTTGGAATATGGATCCAAGTGGGAAGACTGTCTGCCGTTTGTAGAATTTTCATACAATAACAGTTATCAAGCCAGTTTTCAAATGGCCCCATTTGAATTCATGTACGGAAGAAAGTGTCTTACCCCTTTGAACTGGTCGGAAGTAGGAGAGAGTCAGATTTTCGGACCCGACATCCTACGAGAAGCAGAAGAGAAGGTTCAGAAGATTCGTGAGCACCTCAAGACCGCCCAATCCAGACAGAAGAGTTACGCCGACAAGAGACGTCGAGACCTCGCCTTCAACATAGGAGATTTTGTTTATCTGAAAGTGTCGCCATTGAAGGGAATGCAGTGTTTCCAACTCAAAGGAAAGTTAGCCCCCAGATATATCAGACCATTCAAGATTCTGAACCGTCGCGGAGAAGTATCGTATCAATTGGAACTACCCGAAGAGATGTCAGCAGTGCACAATGTGTTCCATATCTCGTTACATCGCAAGTGTCTCAATGTTCCAGAGAAGACCGAAGTGTTCAAGAATATTGATCATCAGACCATAGAGATCAACGATGTCCTGACCTATCCCGAAGTACCCATCCGTATTTTGGAAGAAGCCTTCAGAACTACCCGAAACCAAAGCATCAAGTTTCTCAAGATTCAGTGGAGCAACCACACAGAAGAGGAAGCTACCTGGGAGCGCGAAGATCACATCAAGATGGAGTTTCCCGATCTCTTCAAATCCTAGGTAATCTTTTTCGTCCTTTTTCAAATCTCGGGACAAGATTTTGTTTAAGAGGGGAAGGTTTGTAACATCCCAAAAATACAACACTTGGATCATCAAACTCTAATCATTTAAATTAGGGTTAACAAAAACTTTTCTAAATAAAATTATGGAAGCATGCATGTGTGTGTCCATTTCATTTTGAATTCTTTTGAACCACCTTGTTTGTGTGTTCCATTTCTTGTAAATGGATGCTTAGGTGAAATAAACATCATCTAAACATTTCCCACATTTTTCCTAAAGACAAGTAAATCAAAACAAATAAAATAAGGGAATGGTCATTTTGACCAATTTAACTCCCATGCCTACTTTGGCTATCTCAAACTTTCAGAACCTAACAAAAACTTTTCTGGATCTTTGCACCCCTTGATTGTACTCATAACAAAGTATCAAGGCCCACTTTGTGATCATCCAGAAACTTTCAAATGCATATTTTAAATGACAATTCAAAATTGAATCTTTCTCATATGGGAAGATCTCACTTTTTCAAAAACCACTCAAACAAGCTCAACTTTCAAAACCCAAGCATCTGCAGACTCCCCAGCATCAACCTAGCACATACACCAAAAATATTTTCAAAATTCCAAACTTGAGTTCTTGCGGCCATTTCATCAAACAGGTTGCAGACACAAATCATCAAAATCCTAAACACTATTATGAGCAGTGATTGAAGCCTAACTTGTTCCCTCTTTAGCTCACAACCATCTCAGTAGATCATCTAGCAAGTTAAACCAAGGACTAGCCTCACTGTAAGCTGGGCAATGACATCAATGGTGAACAGCCGAAGCTCACCATGCCACCCCAATGGAGACAGCAAGCTAGGAGGAGATTTAGCCGTGCCAACCTTGTCTAGGAGGCAGCCCACCGTCCATCGCCACCTCCTGTCCAACGCTCGCACCTTGCCAACCCCTGGACCACACGCACGGACCGCGCCCAGCTCGCCAGCAACCATGCCGAGCATGCGCCAGAGCGCCACGCTCGACCGACGCCCACAGACCGCGCGCCGCCCTCGCCGCGTGCATACGCGATCACCACCGACCCAGGAGACCGCCAGACATCCCCGTTCGCCGCCCCATGCCGCACAGCCACCGCTCGCCGTCGAAGACGCCGCCTATCGCCGCCAGAAAGCATCGCTGCTCTGCAGCCCCTACGCCGCATTAAAGCCGTAGAGGATGCCCATCCCGTTCGGTCTTGTCGTCGCGACTATAAATAGAGGCCACCCCTAGCCGAATTGAGCACACCATCTCACTCCCCTCTTCTCACTGATCATGCCACCACGTTCCCGGAGCAAGGCGAGCAGCACTTCGCCGGAATTTCACCGAACTCTGCCGCTTCTGGAGAAGAAGGGCGCCAGCGATTGGAGCCGCCCCAGAAGAAGCTGCTGGTACCAGGAGGTTCGCCGTCGTCGACTTCGTCGTTCGCCCGCCTCGCCGACCCTCGCCTGCACCCCGGTGATCCCCCAACGACCCCCACTGGCCGCGCTAGGTTTCTGTCTCGCCGGCGTTGCCCAACGTCGACGATGACCCTCAGCCGTTGGATTAGAACCAGATCGAACGCACCACATCGCCCCATACCGCTTCGCACCCCCCCTGTGTCACTGATGCATGGGGACAACAACTTAAATAGCCCGCGGAAGTGCAGCGCTTAGCAGGCCGGCCCAGTATCGCTTCCCGCGCAGCCCAGTTATTTGAATTAAACCTTTTCCATTTTATTTCAAACACACTTCTGTACCCAGTTTCAAAAATCAACCCAGGTCGACTCAGTGCACCAAATTGAATGAAACCAATTTTGTTAGAAAGGTCTAGGAATGCTGAATCCAAGCCCGTTGGATTCAAGTCATTTGGATCTGTAGATCATCCTTGGTAAAAATAACAAGGCAGAAGATTTTCTACATTCAAACATTTTTCAAATTTAAACCAAAATAGCTTTTGAGTTGATTCCAACTCTCAAAAATCACATTTAACCATACCTTTCAGAATATATAAAAATATATAGGTTTACTTACAGAAATAATGACCAAGTAATAAAAGAATGCCACATAGGCATTTCTAGACACATTATTTAATTAAAATAAAAGGGTAAAACCTTATTAAATTGTGACACCACTTTAAATCACATTCCCATGGACTAAAATATGTGGTGATGACATGTGTCAACATGATCCCATGTTTGCTTTGGAGAATATTAAATCTTAAGTAGTGTTTCAATGAGTAGAAATTACTTTTCTAAAAATAAAAGGAATTAAACCAAGCCTTAATCTTGTAATGTTAGTGATGATGCTAGATCATATATAGGACCCTTTTGTGTGATGATTGCAAGTAGTTAAGTATTGTTTGGTGATTGTGTACATCATATTTATTTATAGACGCTAGTACCGACCAAGGATACGAGGAGGAAGGAGGATTCTACGAAGAAGAAGCCGAGGAGAACTTCAACCACTGCTCTGCACAAGGCAAGCCTTACTAATCAAGTTGACCTATGCAAGATTATACTTGCAATTGCGCAAGCAAATACTTGCTTGTTACCATGCCAACTATATGCCTTAAGCATATGTGATCATACCCACTTGATAACTCAATCCTAGTTTTATTTGGAAGCTTTCTACTTTATTTCTTTATCAAAGCTTTAACTTAGAGTTGACTTAAGTGACTTATAGATCCTAGAAAGATATATTTGAAGGTTGCATAAATATCATAAAATTTGGCCTAAGTTAGAAGCCTTGATATCATCCTAATATATAAGGTTGTACTTAGTTGAAACTCCACTAGTTTACCACCCCTCTTTAGTACTTACCCCCACTTGTAGATGCTAGTGCTAAGCATAAAACTTGATCAACTTTAGATGGGAATACTTAGTGAAAATGGTTTTGGTGATGAAAATGTTGAGGCATGAGCCTTAGCCCTTTATAAAACTGATGGTTGCCTGGATGCGATACCATTCCAATGTTACCGTACAACCACAATACCCGAAGATTGGGTAGGTCTTGACTGGAAACTTATATACCTTAGTATTAGTTCCCTCACGGCCAAGGTCTGAGGTGAGGCTACCTTGTGAAGATTGTCCACCTGTGCAGTACCCAAGATGACAGTTGGTCATGGTTGGGAGGCCAAACTCACAGGAGAGGTGCTTATACTAGGGCGTGTAATTGAAAGGTTAGGATTGATTATCCGCATACTGAGTATGGTGAATTCAGGATTTGTTCCTGACAGATTATCGAATGTTGTGGTGAAAGTGTACAATCTCTGCAGAGTGTCAAACTATTCGAATAGCCGCGTCCGCGGTTATGGACAGTTGGAGTGGACATACTGTTCCCCCATCAGATGTTTTCAAAATGACTTGTGAAATGACTTGAGACTTTGACTTGACCACAACAGAGTTGTGACATGAGTTACAAGATACCACTTAGGAGTTATAAAATTGTGACTAGCTTCTTTGGTTTCTGAACTAGTAGAGATAAATCTCGCTTTTTGCAAAACAACCCTAGAGCCTAGTGTCCTATTATCAAAAACCACCTTCACTTGTTAGTATTAGTTTGCGAGTACTTAAAGAGTACTCATGGCTTTGTCCCTGGCTATTCTCGTGGCCAGACTATGAAGAGGAGTACCTGGAAGATGGACCCCAGGAAGGTTACGACAACTAGGATCATCTCCCATCGTCAGCATTGCCTGTGACCCCAAAGATGGAGCTTCGCCTACGCTACCGTTATTATTACGTATTCTGCTGCTTGAAGTTGTATTAAGAACTGGATCATGAGATCCTTATTTGTGTAAGACCTTATGTATGGTTTGTAATGGATGATGTACTGTGGTATCCAATTCTGTTATGTCTCGCAAAAATGGTAATCCCGGGATTGCGATGTATGGCATAACAGGCATCTGGGATTAAAAATCTGGGTGTTGACACTGTCTAATATTGTACACTAATTTTTGGAGTATAAATGATGATATTGTACAATGATTCACTGATTTGGAATACTCTGATATAATCCATTGGCATTACTTTCATTGTGTTCTAGTCTGTCTAAAAAAGAAAATAGGATAAGTTCAGTTTTACAAGAACACAAGTTGGATTGTCTTGAATGTCAAAAAAAGAGAGAACATATGATTGTACACTTGTCTGTTTGTACTGAATCTTTTGTTTGTATGTTTATGGTAAAATACTGAGTCATATTCTAGTTGATTGTACACATGATTGTGTTCTAGTACTGAATTTTAGAATCTGAGTCAATGGATTATTGTTGTCAATAAAATTGGAGTCAAAATTATTTTTGAGTTAGAAATATGAGTCAATGTATTATTTCTGGTAAAATACTGAGTCAGAATCTGAATTTTAGAATCTTAGTCAATGAATTTTACAAATTTTAGAATCTGAGTCAATGTCAAAAAAAAGAGAGAACATATGAGTCAATGAATTTTAGAATCCGAGTCAATGGTTTTAGTACACAAGTTGGACTCAGAATACTCCAATGGCATGCATGAATTTTTTTGCTTGACCACTTCTGTATCTTGGAGTATTAGTGGCAAGTTCTTGTATACTTGTATACTTGTATAGTACTGTAGTTGTATTGCACTACTATTTAACTACTCCGGTTGATTTACTTTAGTTAACCATGAATTGTTTAAGTAACTAAGGCGGTGACCATATTGTCCTTATTGCTTGCTTATTTAAAATGCAAAGAGTACTAAATGCAAAGCTTATTGTCCTTACTAAATGCATATTGTCCTTACTAAGGCAGTGGTCATATTATCCTTGCAAACAGTACTAAATGCATATTGTCCTTACTAAGGTAGTGAGCATATTTTCCTTATTTAAAATGCAAACAGTACTAATTAAATGCAAAGCTTATTTAGATGCTAGCTTCTGACTACTAGATGCTGGAGAACTATCTGGAACTACTGTTTTTACAAAGCAAAATCTGGAGCTACTATTTTTGCACTATTTTGATCCAACTTTAAATCTGGAATGAAATCTGGAAATGACAGAACTATCAGTGAATCATTGTGCTTATTCTTTGCTAATTGTGCTTGTGCTTGTATGAAGGATTTTATTATATCGTGTATGCAGGTTCTTGTATGAAATGAGTCATGATTTTTGCCGGAATGTTGATTAACTTCCATTTCGGAAGAAATCGGGCACTCCTAGTTTAAGAAAATTAGCAAAGGTCATGCCGGGATTTTTCCGTGCATTTAACCAATTATTTGTTTTTTATTAGTGCTAAGATGTGTGACAACGACAAGGCTGTATGTTCTAAGCGCATCAGCGCTGAAGGAGAACTCAGACCTCCGAATAAACAATTGACATTATGGGAGGCGGCCCAGCGGCTAGAAGACGATGAAGAATACCATCCTTCAGACAGCGAGGAAGATGAGATGGAAGACGCGGAGGAAGAAGCCGAAGGAATGGCAGATGATGAAACCACTGATGGCGGCGAGGGCACAGGGAGTGGTAGAAATCCTCCTACGAAGAAGAAGAAGCAGAAGGAACGGCGCCCAAACACGGTCGGCACCATCAGGGAGGAAATTACCGAAGTGAGCCCAACAGGGGTTCCTTTGGAGCCCGACCTTGTCGTCAGAGGGTACGGTGGGCAAGTGGCGGCGATCACCCGGAAAACCATCTCGATCAACACCGAGAATATCCAGCATAAAGATAATGGCCACTTGCGCACACTCCTCTTCGAGAAGCTGCACGCAAAATACAAGTTCCCCGCTGAGTATCGGAACACAAATTACCATGGGGACGAAGTAAACATATCCGCCCTCAGAAAGATGAGCACCGCCCTGGCCAGCTGGAGAACCCGGATAAAGAAGAAGATCTATAAAGAAGGCAAAAGTCTTGAGGAGATCCAGAAGATTGACCCGCAGATCAGCAAAGATCAGTTCCGGGAGTTCAAGGAGAGGTGTGAATCCGAAAGAGCCTGGCCAATAGTAATCGGGGAAAGGTGCTGCAAGCGACGAATATAGGTCATCACCATCTCGGATCTGGTGGATACAGAACCGCGGAGGCCAAATGGAATAAGGAGGACGAAGAGTATAGATCTAAGGGGATAGAAAACCCCTTTGTGAATTTCGAACCCGGACAAGTTAGAAACTTCATCAGGGCCCGTTACCATGTGGACCCAAAAACCAAACAACTCACCGCGGATCCTGCGGTGAAGGAATTCGAGGAAATTGTGGTAAGTAATCTAATTACCGCAAATCAACACGATTGCATTCTAATCGCTGGAGTCTGGTTTCTAAATGGTTCACTGTTACTTCTTCTGCAGGAGGAGGAATTTGTTGCTAGTCATGGATCCCAGGGTTCCTCATCCCAGGGGTCGACGACGGCCACCCGGTGGGATAACCCTTTTAACAGGGCGATGAACCGAGCCAAGAAAATAGAGCCAGTTACGAAGAAGCCGTCGTCGGCTGGCCGTCTGGCTGGCCTCGGGGGTAAGAATTGGGTGGATCATTTTGGTCCACCGCCAAGGACGCGTGTGGCGCCGTCGGGAAGGAGCGAGGAGGAAAACTGCGAGGTTCAAGAACTTAAGGAACAAGTGGCGCGAATCCTGCAGATCGTCCAAGACAACCTGGCAATCACCCTCACATCCTTCCTGCCTACCTTGGTGGAGTCAATAGCGAACTGGAGTGTAGGTTGTCGACAAGGGTCGTGCCCGATTCCAAGCATGGTCAGCAGCCACTCGAACAACGCGGTGCCGACGAATGAGGCGAACTATGTGTTCGTGACTCCGCCCGCTAGCACCGCGGCACCGCAAATTTTGGTGACTCCCCCTGCCATCACCATGGCGCCGGACATGTTGGTGGCCTCCCTGCCATCGTCGCGGCGGCACCGGAGCTCCAAGCACCCAGTAGGGAGAATACACCGGCGTCCAGCACCGTGCCATCAAGCATCCCCTCCTTCTCTTGCACGCCCATCGTCATATATGGTGCCTCGACATTAGCCGATGTCGATGCCATCACGGTAAACAAATTTCTTTACCGCCTTTCACACCATCTATTACTCTTATGTCATCTCTGATGACGCCGTACATGTTTTCCACAGACGGATGTTCCTTGCACTCTCTTATGCTACGTGAACAACGAACCGAGGGATGTTGCCAAGGGTACCATTGTTCAACCCTTGCAGCACACGTTCCACTCAAGGCTGATGCCAGATAGCGTGCACAGGGTTAAAATTAGTCGGGTGCTAAGGGGCTGTGATGACCTAGAACCTCCCATTCAACCCCAAGGAGCGGATGAAGAAGAGCCAGCTGTCCTCAGAAGTTTCTTCGGCTTATTATTGCAACGGCCAAAGAACATGATCCGTTTTGGGACAGCGGGGGCCATCACACCATAGACAACAGCACCGCCTGTCGTGCCAGCGACAAGCGGTGGCAAGCCCCCCTTACCGCCCTCGCCGTCACCTCCAAGCGGTGGGTCGGATGATCATGTTGATGATATGCACATGGTTTAGGATCCGGCCGAGGACGACGAAGACTGGAATGATCACTTCAACACTCAGTTTAGCAACGAAGACCTAGCTGATGGCCCCATAGAGAAACCCACTATCACCAAGCGTCTGTTTGGTTCTCAGGAGATGCCTCCTTGCGCCTTTACAGAGCCAGCTGATACAACCAACCGGCCCTTTATTCTAAGCCCTGACACACTACATAGGGCGGTCGGTGCTCAGATTGCGGTGCCTTCCCGCTCTCCAAAAGTAAAAAAGGGTAGGAAAAGAAAATCTAGCAGCTCGAGCCAGCCGGTGGCGTCAACTACGAATCCGATCAGGTTTCGGGACGGGCCACCAAGACCCGAGGGTATTATGTGGAGGATTCATGTGGTGGGTGAGCCCATGCTACCTAAGAATTTGCGGAGGCTCGCCAGTTTGGAACTGCAGAGTGTGCATGATGGTGTGCTGACGATAGATAGACGCCTTCTGGCAGAGAAAGATCCCTCGCACCCGGTATTCGTGGTTAAGGTGCCACCAGGCTTGGGCTTCATCGACAATGCCCCTGCGTATTTGTTCTTCCTGCGGTTTGACGACATCTTCAATATGTTCCACCTATGATGGGGATATGCCTACCGGGGTATGCCCAGCAGGACGTTTCCTATTGGCCCAAGCTGCCAGCGAGTGGGCCTGCAGGACGGCGACTGGATCGAGACTTGGCGTGGACTCAGGCGACTGGAAGCTGGAGGCCCAGGAGCGTAGCTAGTCCCAGTCGGACTAGGTCATAGAACCTCCGAATCCTTAACTAATTCGGTTGTAATCTGTATACCCTACCGAGGTGAGCCTATATAAACCTCCCTAGGGAACGCATAGGGGATACGTTCCATCATACACCCAAGCGACTCGCCGCCTAGTCGTCGAGCTCGCCCCTTTGTACTCTCACCATAATGCAATCTAGCAGGAGTAGGTCTTTACCCTCCGGGGGGCCGAACCTAGGTAAACCCTTGTGTCTCTGCCCTCATCTCGCACCGCAGATGGCTGGCCGCCCTTTCCCCATGTTCTACTACTCGCTATCGATTGCAGCGTCTGCCGTGGTCATTCCCACGACAGTGGCGCCCACCGTGGGGCCTAGCTGGTCAGACTGGTGTTCTATAGCGAGATCCAATCTGCCCATCAACGAGTCGATCGCCACCGGCCGCATGATCGCGATCGGCGAGATGCTCCAGATCTTGCCGAGCAGCTACGTCCCGGCAGCGCGACCCGTCACGCACAACGTGATTCTGTCGGTCGGCACGATCAGCCTCTTCGTCGGCCTCACCGACATCATCACCTCGGAGGACTCGGCTCGCATCCGCGAGTCGCCGCCACGCGACCGGCTCTCAGAGAGCCAGGTCCGCACGATCCACCGTCTCGCCTCCGAGTACGACTCTGCCCATAGTGACGTGGCCGAAACCACCACGGCCGCGGACGATGCGGCCCTCAACGACGATCCCGACTCGGCGACCCCGGCGTCACTCGCCGGATCCATCGTCGCTGCATCACCCGCGGGCTCCATCACCCAGGTCTCCAAAATCGGAGACTTCGAGGACCCCTCCATCCTTGGGATCTTCGACTTCGAATCCAGGTCAGAGAACTCCACCGACCTCCACGACGGAACCGGTCTCTGCGCCGCGACCTACATGGCGACCGGCACCGACCCGCCGGAAGACCCTTTCTCCATGCCGATCCCACCAAACGCGACGACGACGGAGGTCGAGGAACTCCGCCTGAAGCTGGCGGAGGCAGTCCAAAAGGAGCAAGCCGAGCGCGAATTTTTTTGCCTCGAGCAGGTGACAGCGTAGGAGCTTTCGCGCTACCACAACGTCGAATCAGGTCGTGCCTGAACCCTACCGTCCAGGTGCGCGCCCTAAACTTTGACGATGAAAAAGACCCGGCTCGCGTGGCCGAGCAGGCGATCTGCAAGAACGCGCCGCCAGGAGGAAGCGCTCGACCCCCACCAGGGGTGACGGCCAACGGTGCACCACCACCACCCAACCGCGTGCCCCCAAGGGACCAACCAAGGATCGTGGTCTCCTCACGAGAGCGAGACGCGAACGGCCTCCCGCTTTTTCCACCCCAATGGACAACGTCGTCGCGAGCCGAGCTGCGGTTGACAACATCCAAGTCACCGGCAAAGGCGCCCTACAGATCCAGTACACCAAGGCTCTACTCGCCAAAGCAGTTGAGCAACAAAACGCGGGCGTCGAATCACAGGGTCGGATGTACTCGCGCTCATCAGGCAGCAGGGCGGCCTCGAGCGGCCGCCCCATGGCGGCGAATACCCTCAACTGCCCACCACCCGAGCCCCTGCAGCTCCAACACTGACACGCGAACACGACACTCTCCACCAACGACCCACGACCGGCGAACAACTTCGTCGCCGCAAACGGGCAGCCCATCGACGCACGCACCCACATCATCAACAACCAGAGCTGGTGCGCATGCCAGCCTGAAGACCTGCGGCACACCCTCACCAACCGCCGCGACGGCGAACCAAGGGGATCGCTGAGCCGAGTCGGACCCCAGTGCTTCGGACCAATGATCTGAGGCGAAAGATATCCGGCAAACTTTAAAGCGCCGAATGAAATAGAGAAGTACGACCCTTCGTACGATCCGTCCGTGTGGCTGGACACCTACCTCATGGCGATGGGGATTGCCGGCCACACCGATCTACTCGCCACCCGCTACCTCCCCCTGATGATGGAGGGAGCGTGCATGAAGTGGATTAACAACATCCCCGCGGATAGCATCGACTCCTGGGAGGAAATACGCGATGCCTTCGTCAGGCACTTCGAGGGCTCATACACCCGCTCCACCACCATCGAGGACCTGGAGCGATGCGTCCAGGGACCCTGCGAGTCGACCCGCAGTTGGGTCCAACGGTGGCAAGATCTGTGGTAGATCGCAAAGAAGTACGCGGAGAAGGACCCAAACCAAGAAACCGACAACGAGTCGGGAGGACATCGCCACACGAGCGGACATGACAACAGGAGGCGACCCGAGTTACTGTTGGAGATATGCCCAAGAGGCAATAATAAAGTGGTTATTATCATATCTTCATACTTATGATAAATGTTTACATACCATGCTATAATTGTATTAACCGGAAACATTAATACTTGTGTGATTTGTAAACATAAAAGAGTCCCTAGTAAACCCTCTTGTTAAACTAGCTTGTTGGTTAATATATGATCATGGTTTCCTGATCATGAACATAGAGATGTTATTAACAACAGGGTCATATCATTAGGAGAATGATGTGATGGACATACTCCTATAGTTAAGCGTAGCATAAAGATCAAGTCATTTAATATAGTTCATTTGCTATAAGCTTTCTGATACATAGTAACCTAATTCCTTCGACCATGAGATCATGCATATCACCTTTACCGGAAGGATGCTTTGATGACATCAAACACCACACCGTAATAGGGTGGCTATAAAGGTGGCATTGAGTGTTCAGAAAGTATTGGTTGAGACACATGGATCAAGAGTGGGATTTGTCCATCCATATGACGGATAGATATACTCTGGGCCCTCTCGGTGGAATGTCATCCAATTAGCTTGCAAGCATGTGACTAGCTCACAAGGGATCACATACCACGCGAACGAGAAAGAGTACTTATCGATGAGGTTGAACTAGGTATGCAGAGATACCGGCGATCATAACCTCGGATAAGTAAAATATCATGAGACAAAGGGAAATTGGTATCGTATGTAAGTGGTTCATTCGACGCAAAGTAATCATAGAAATATGTAGGAGCCATATGAATTTCCAGATTCCTCTATTGGTTATTGATCGGAGAAGTGTCTCGATCATGTCGCATAATTCACGAACCGTAGGAGACACACTTAAGGATTCGATGTTGTTGAGTAGTTATGGAATGATGAGTAAGAGACCGAATGTTGTTGAGTCTCGGATGGGATCCGGGATATCACGAGGAGATCCGAATGGTCCGGAGAATAAGATTCATATAAGGAAAGTCCTATTTGGGGTTATAGAATGATTAGGTGTTTTCATCGGGAATGTTCTAGAAGGTTCGAATGTCCGCACTCGGAGGAAGGGTACATGAATGTGTTATATCAAGTTGGTATGATTGCATTATGTACTTGGTGTCATCGCTGTACCAAATAGAGGGTTTATTCAAATCCTAGTTTGAAAAGTCAAACGGCTAGTTTGAAAAGTCAAACGGCTAGTTTTGGGAAAGAGGAGAAGGAGGTTTGAAACCGACTTGGGGGAGGAGTTCCTCCTCCCACCGCCGGCCCACCTTCTGTCCAAGTTGGGGAGGGACTCCCCTCCCCAGGCGCGCCTCCCTCCACCTATAAGAGGAGGGGCAGGGCTCCCCTCCTAGACACAAGTTGCCTCCCTCTAAACCTAAACCCTAGCCACAGCCTAGGGATTTCTCCCAAGTCGCCGAGTTAGAGCTTCTAATTGCCCTAGCTGCTGGTTTAGCCCCTTCTAATTGGTGTGTCTAAATCCTAGATCACCAAGGCTCTCTCATAGTCCACCATACTCGCTCCGGCTTAAGGCGAAGCCCTGCGAGATCTCCCCTCTACTTCCGGTACCACGCCGTCGTGCTGCCGGAATCGCGAGGAGAGTGCTACAACCTCCGCCCTGCTAGAACAAGGAGAGGAAGGTCTTCATCAGAAAAAACGTGTGACCGATCAGGAAGCGCCGGAAACACGCGCGGAAGGATCGTCTCTGTGATCTTGAGATCGGCAAAATCGACTACATCACCCACGAGAATCTGCTCTCGTTAAACGCTTTGGAATCTTCGAGGGTGAGTTCCTCTATCGACTCGTTGCTACAATCTAGTAGATAGATCTTGGCTTGTTTGTTTGCATGCGGTAGAATTTTTTTGTTTTCCATGCTACGAACCCCTCTGATTCACGCTTCAGCAACACTCTCTCACCGTGACGCCGCGATGTGGCGAGTCAACTTCGTCGCCAACGCCGGATACACGCAGCGCGAGCCCAAGAGCTTCCGCCATAATGGAGGACAGTGCCACGACGACGGCAACTACAAGGCAAAACCGAGGTTCGATCCCACGGCCCTTCTCAACCAACCCTGTGTGTTTCATAGCAGGTAAGGAAAGCCCGCCACGCACACGACCGCCGACTGCCACTCTCTCAAGGAGATCGAGAAGGCATGGCGCGCGCGGGAAGACCCCGACAACAACCCGCCAAACGGTGGAAAGTTCGGCAGCGTCGCCGGCTCGCTCCACACCTTCACAGGCTTCAACACGAAGCGCGAGAAGAAGGTCATCGCCCGCGCCGTCGCCGTCAATGCGGTGTCCCAGATAGACATCCCCCAGTTCCTAAACTGGTCCGAGCAACCAATCACCTGGAACCGCGAGGACCACTCGCCACGGATCGAGTACCCGGGCCGATTCGCCCTAGTGGTCAAGCCCAAGGTGGGGGACTACTGGCTCCCCAAAACATTGATGGACGGCGGCAGCTCCATCAACATCCTGGACCTGGACACGTTCAGGCGACTACGGCTCCCGCAGTCGATGATCGAGACGACCTACACCACCTTCCACGGCATCGTCCCCGGTCGGAAGGCGTACCCGATCGGCAAGGTGATGCTGCCAGTCACCTTCGGCACACCAGCAAACTTCCGCACCGAGCGGATCGTCTTCGAGCTGGTGCCCTTTGACAGCCCCTACCACAGCGTCTTGGGGCGCCAGGCGTTTGCCAAATTCATGGCATCGCCCCACTACGCGTACAACGCGATGAAGCTACCTGGGCCGTGCGGCATCATCACTGTCCATGGCGACCCCGACATGGCCGCAGAATGCGAGGCCAAAGGGGCCGAACTCGCTGACGCTGTCATCACGGCGGAGGCCAACCATGCCGAGGAGCTCGCCAAGTATGCGAGCGGGGTCAACAACGACGACCCCACGATACTGAAGAAGCCCAACTCGGAGGGCGGCAACTCCACCGCCTTTGAGGCAACAACACACACCCGCATCGTCGAGCTGGTGCCAGGCGACTCCAGCCAGATGGTGCCGATCGGGACGGGCATGAGCCCAACATAGGAAGGCGCGCTCATCGAGTTCCTCCATGAGAACAGGGACATCTTCGCATGGAAGCCATCCGACATGCATGGTGTCCTGAGGGAACTCACTGAGCACAAACTCAACGCCGACCCCAAAGTGCGACCCGTCAAGCAGTCGCTGCGGCCCTTCAATGAAGATCGCCGCCGAGCCATCGCCGAGGAGGTGCAGCGTCTACTCACTGCAGGCTTCATCCGGCTGATCAAGTACTCCAAGTGGCTGGCAAACGCAGTCGAGAAGAAAAATGGGACCTGGATAATATGTACCGATTACACAAATTTAAACAGCGTCTGCCCGAAGGAGCAATTCGTCCTCCCACGGATCGACCAAATCATCGACTCCACCGCGGGCTCGGAGGCGCTATGCTTCCTCGACGCCTACTCTGGGTACAACTAGATCAAAATGGCCGCTGAGGACGAAGAGAAGACGACATTCATCACGCTATTCGGTGCCTTCTGCTACACTGCCATGACCTTCGGCCTCAAAAACGCCGGAGCGACCTACCAGCGGTGCATGCAGGAGTGCCTTGCGAGACAAATTGGCGGCAATATCCACATCTACATCGACGACGTGGTGGTAAAATCCACTCGCCAGGGCGATCTACTCGCCGACCTGGCGGAAACATTCGCCAACCTGTGAAGGTACAAGATAAAGCTAAACCCAGAAAAGTGCACCTTCGGTGTACCAACAGGACAACTACTGGGATACGTCGTCTCCAAGCGCGGAATCAAGGCGAACCTCGCCAAGATCAACACGATCGCTCGACTCGGCAGACCCGAGTGCCTGCGCGATGTCCAGAAACTGGCCGGGCGAGTCGCGGCTCTCAGTCGCTTCATCCCTCGGTTAGGCGAGAAGGCGATGCCCCTTTACCGCCTAATGCGTAAGAACCCCACCTTCCAGTGGGACAAGGAGGCAGACGACGCGCTCCACGCTCTCAAGGAGGTGCTACTCACAGCACCGCTACTGGCCGCCCTCGTCGACAAGGAACCCGTGCTGGTCTATGTCGCGGCTTCCGAACGCGTCGTCAGCACCGTCATGGTCGTCGAACGACCAGAGGAAGGGAAGGAGCGCCCTGTGCACCGACCCGTATACTACATCAGCGAAGTCCTCACCGAGTCGCGCCAGCGCTACCCGCAATACCAGAAATTGGTATACGCGGTCTTCAGAGCACAGTGGCGACTGCCACACTACTTCCAGGAGCACCCAATAACGATCGTCTCCTCGGCACCGTTGTAGGACATCATCCGCAACCGCGAGGCGACCGGGCGAGTCGCCAAGTGGGCCGTCGAGATCGGCGTCCACAACATCTAGTACGAGCCGCGCAAGGCGATCAAGTCGCAGGCTCTCGCAGACTTCCTCGCCGATTGGGAGGAGGCCCAACAGCTAGAGAAGCTCCCATACCTCCATTACTGGAGCCTACACTTCGACGGTTCCAAGAACGCGGACGGCATAGGAGCAGGGATCGTGCTGACATCTCCGAAGGGCGACAAGCTCCGCTACGTCCTCTACCTCGACTTCACCCCCTGCACCAACAACATGGCCTAGTACGAGGCGTTACTCCACGGCATGCGAGTAGCCAAGAAGATGAACGTCAATCGCCTGCGCTGCTACGGAGACTCCGACCTCGTCGCCGGGAAAGTCGCCGGCACCTGCGATGCCGTCTCCCCCACCATGGCGGCATACCGCCAAGCAGTGGATCAGCTGGGTGGACACTTCGCAGGCTACTCCGTCGAGTGGATCGACAGGCGGAAGAATGAGGAGGCCGACGCACTCTCCCGCATCAGCTCGGCTCGGCTCGCACCACCCGTCGGCGTCTTTCTTGACACCATCACCAAACCTTCCGTCTCTCCCCCAAGGGAGATCGACATCGGAATCCCGCTACAACCAGAAGCAGCCCTGGTCGCACTAATCGCCGAGTCAAGCGACTGGACCGTGCCATACGTCGCCTACCTGTAGGGAGGCACCCTACCCATAGACGAAACGGAGGCCCGCATGATAGCACGCCGCTACAAGTCCTTTGTCATCATCAACGGCGAGCTCCACAAGCGCAGCGTGACCGGCGTGTTCCAACACTGCATTCAACCCACTGAAGGACGCAAAATCCTCCAAGACATCCATTCCGGCGACTGCGGCCACCACGCCGGCGCCCGCTCTCTGGTCGCAAAGGCTATGTGGCACGGCTTCTGCTGGCTCTCCGCACACGCAGACGCTGTCGACATTGCCCAGCGGTGCGTCGGATGCCAGAAATACGCCAACCAGACTCACGTGCCGAGCTCGGCGCTCGAGACAATCCCCATCACCTGGCTGTTCGCCGTATGGGGCATCGACATGGTAGGCCCCTTCAAAAGGCCCCCTCTGGCTTCACCCACCTCCTAGTCGTAGTCGACAAATTCACAAAATTGGTGGAGGCCAATCCAGTCCACAAGTGCGACGGGAAGACCGCCACCAAGTTCCTACGCGAGCTCATCTATCGCTACGGGTTCCCAAACAGCATCATCACGGACAACGTCACCAACTTCGCCAAAGGAGCCATGGCCGAGTTCTAGGAGGAACACCACATCCGACTCGACCTCGCCTCAGTCGCCCACCCAGAGTCCAATGGCCAGGAGGAACACGCCAATCAGAGCATCCTCCATGGCCTAAAGCCACGGCTACAAGTTCCACTCGAGTGCACCGCTAGGTGCTTGGTCGAGGAACTACCCTCTGTCATCTGGGGCATCCGCACCTCCGTCAACAGGTCGACAGGATTCACCCCCTTCTTCATGGTTTACGGTGCTGAGGCAGTCATGCCAACCGACCTCGAGCACGATTCACCAAGGGTGGTCAACTACACGGAAGACGCAAACGAGCTCGCACGCCAAGACGGAGTCGACCAGCTCGACGAAGAACGCGACCTAGGTCGCTCCCGCACTGCCATATACCAGCAAGGGCTTCGCCGTTACCATAGCCAGCGAGTGCGGACTCGCACTTTCCAGGAAAGCGACCTGGTACTTCGCCTAATCCAGGACAAGAAAGGCATGCACAAGCTCTCACCCCCTTGGGAGGGACCATTCGCCATCGGGAGAGTCCTGGGCAATGACACCTACTACCTCACCGACATCCGAGGGGATGGAAAACTCGACATCAAGCGTCCATGGAATGTAAACCTCTTACGGAAGTTCTACTCTTAGAACTCTAGACATGTACCCCCTACCCGCTATGAAATAAAACAAATCGGTTACCGCAAAATTGTGTTTACTCATCATGTCTTGTGCCACTCGCACTCATAATAACAACGTTACGCTATTCGTAGAAGTCAACCTTTGGCAAAGAGACCGACACGGCCAAGTAGTGCGGTACGAGGGAACTGAGAAACGTCAAGCCTCGTAACGTCCACGAAAAATGCTAACCCGGAGCCCCATTGGAGTCGCCTAGCTCGATTGGCTCCCCGAGCCAAGACAACTTCACTCGCTCCCCACAGCGACCAAGTCCTCCGCATCCTCGGCGCAGCGACTCGAACGGCCAAGTACCACGCTCGGGGACTGACACCCGATCAAAGATGAGCGGCTAGGAAAAAATGCCAAGTATGAGAGCGTGCCTAGGACTCGCCATGCGACTGATCTTCCAGATCACGCAGGAGTGACGCGCTTAAAATAACGCACTTAGTCCTCACCTACCCTAGGCCAGCGACTAGAACGGCCAAGTACCACGCTTGGGGACTCGGTAACCCGACCCCGTTCGCGCCCGAGAAAATGGTCAAGTAAAGAGCACCCATGGGAGTCGCCATGCGACTGTCTTTCCGAGCCATGGAGAGTCGACCTTAACTCATTAAAAGTTCACAAAACATAAAACAACGAGGTAAACCCCATAAAAAGGGCGGACGCGCTCGGGGACTCACACAATCAACATCCAAAATCGCAAAATGAATGACAAAATAACACGAGCATTCCTTTATAGCAGCACAATTTGTTCCACATACAAGGAAAGTTACACAGTTGTTCCATACTAATGCCAAATGGCAAAACACTTTTACTCCGCAGGTTTTGATGAAGACGCGCCATTGTCCCTGCGGTTGCGGATGAAGGGGACGTACGGGTTCGGCGGGTACATCATTAGATCGCCCGCCATCGCCACACGGAACGGTTGTTCGACCTTGAAGTCCCGATGCTTCGGTTCAGGATCATTGGGGGCGACAATCGTCTCCTGATAGGGGATGAGGTCGCCCATCGCCCAAATGCGATCGGAGTACACTGCGGCCCGGTCCGTCAGCTTCAACACCTCGGCAATCTCCATTGAGCCTGTCGACGAGGCGTAACCGCTCGTGACATCGTCGAGGTCGAAGTCCTTCGGGAAGTGGGTGAGCCCAAGACTGAGCGCCGTCGCTGCCCCACGACGGAAGTCCGACCTCGCCATGAACTCCACGACCGACGGGGCCTTCTCCAGGTAGCGCCACACCTCGACAAGGTCGCTGGGGATCACCTCCGTGGGCGATATCTCCTGAAGATATGCACGAAGGCAAGTCGCTGAGAACACGGCTGAGTCGACCAGGGTTGTCACACATTGCCGCACGTCATACAACTGCGCCTCTTCCACGTTATCAGTGATCCGGCCTACAGCACAGAAGCAAGCAGTAAGCAAAACATCGATATCACAAAACAGTTAGTGCAGTCGGAAGTTGGATGAAGGAGAGTTTACCAATTAGCGGGCGACAGATGTCCGTGATGAAACTTTGAAGAGAAGAAAAGTCATTCTGCAACCCAGCAATGAGCGCATCAGATACTTTCCACTCTTCAGCGGCAGAAGTAACGGCAACCTTGGCTCATCCTTCCGCTGAGCTTGCTTCCGCCTTCGCCTCCTTGAGCTCATGTTCCAGGTCGGCGACTCGCTGTTCGGCCGCGCTCAGAGCGGATTGAGCCGCCGTCAAGTCACCCACCGGGACAAGGCCTTGGCAGGCCTCCTTCACCTCGGCCGCAGCTGCTTGAAGCTCCTTGTTCGTCTCCTGGACGGTAACAAGCTCCTTCTCCAAGCGATACTTCACAGCAAGCCGTTCGGCTGACTCGCGCTGCAGGCCCTGCGCACAAACTACAGTGTCAACAACAAACAATTCATAAGTGCCCACCCACTGAAACTCAGCGACTAGGGACTCGGGGACTGGACAATGAAATTCCTAAATGCCCACCCGCTGAAACTCAGCGACTAGGCACTCGGAGACTGGACAATGAAATTCCTAAGTGCCCACCCGCTGAAATTCAGCGACTAGGCACTCGGGGACTGGACAATGAAATTCCTAAGTGCCCACCCGCTGAAATTAAGCGACTAGGCACTCGGGGACTGGATAACATAAAGAAAAAACATTAATAATCCGACCACTGAAATTCAGTGGCCAGATCCTCGGGGACTGGACATACCTGAATAGCAGCGCATAGCATGCCATGAAGCTCCAGTGAATCCACCGACGCAAGCATGAACGGTGTGTGGCCACGACGTTATCCAACTTCTGTCTCGGTGGCCCCAGGAAGCTGGCTTGACGGCACCGAGGCACTCGCTGCGGCCGCCGCCCGTACACTCGGGTCGGCTCAGCCACATGGGTTGAGTCCGCAAGCACCATATGCTATGACCCGACACCTTCCTTGGCCTTCGAAGCCGCTTCCGCTGCGGTTGGAGGTTCGCTCGGAGCAACCGCCGGATCGTCGCCTTTCGCCCTTTTGATGCCTTCGGCGGGAGCAACGACCTCATCGCCCTTCCTCTTCCGCGCGGAATCTGCTGGCACCTCGATGGCGACTGGCGGAACCTTGGCCACAGAAGGATGGCCTATCTTCTTAACACCAGTCCTGTGAAACAGTACTATCAATAAAACTTTCCGATTGAAACGCAAAGCAAGCGGATGAGTAAAGGACAGAGGAGCACTCACTTGGCGACTGGAAGGAATAGTAGGCCGGTGCGGATGCTGGCCGGTTTCTCTAGTTCGGGCCCCAGCTTCCGAGTGAGGCCCTTCTCGAATACATCGTGTGCCCAAGATATTGACGACTTCTTTGAAGATGAAGCCACGGTGGGAGCCTCCGTGGCAATTGCTATGGGAGCCTCCCTTGGTGGCGAGGCCCCTGTGGCTGGAGCGGCTCCCAAGCTAGTGACTGGGGCGAATGGTGGCAGCAATGACGCCAGCGGAACCTCGTCCCTTGTGGCGGTGGCGCCAGTGGCCGCGGCCGTGTGCGCCGTTGCGTCCTCAGCCGAGCTGGTGGCGTCGGAGCTGTTCACAGATCGAGGCGAAGATAGCGGCTTCGCCGGCTTCATCTTCTTCTTTGGCGGAGCTTTCTTCTTCTTCGACGGCGTGGCCTCGCAACGTGAGGTGTGCTCAGGGAGCTCATCATCGTCATCATCGTGGGGCTCGAGGCTCTTGCTGGCCTTGAGTTCACACTGGTGCTGCCCGCGAGTCTTGCGAACCGTGGGGGCAGCGACTTCCACGGGGTCGTCGTCTTCATCATCGTCGTTATCACCCCCTTCGCTCTCGGCGTTTCCCTTGGGGGGCGATGACTCGCTCCCGTCCTGGGGGGACGATCTCGAGTTCTCGTCGTGTGCAGGTGGAAGCCACCCTTCCACCACTTGAAACAGCTGCAACAAGAACAAACGACGTTAGCACGACCGCGAATGCACCAACTGCGACTGCGAGT
Source organism: Avena insularis (assembly GCA_023614405.1). Classification (NCBI taxonomy): domain Eukaryota; kingdom Viridiplantae; phylum Streptophyta; class Magnoliopsida; order Poales; family Poaceae; genus Avena; species Avena insularis. The sequence continues at coordinate 233,767,975 of CM042687.1, read as the reverse complement.
GCAAATGGAATAACGGCTTACCGTTGGAGCTGGGCGCCTCGCGGTATAAGGGGCGACCCCGGCCTTCGCGTCAAGGTACACTGCCTGGGTAATCTTCTTTAGGGCCAGTATATAATCATTGAGTCTCCACTCAACGAGGCAGGATTTCGTCGGGTCGTCCTTAACCGTATACTCGTACATGTAGTGGTCACGGCTGGCCAGGGGCTCGAGCCGACGCCCGAGCCATCAGTTGTAGAGATTGATGGTCTGGAGGCCATTCTTCTTTAGGGTGCGAATGGTTTGTAACATCTCGTCAACAACCATCCGCTGATCTAGCGGGAGTTTGACGATCTGGAGCCGACGCGGCTCGGGACGGTCGGCGGAGTACCTTGGAAGCGGCGCTTCGTCGCCTGGAGTCGACTCGGTGACATAGAACCAATACTTCTTCCATTCGTTCGCCGCTTTGGCGGGCAACATCAAATCAAAGAACGATGCCTTTTATTTCAGTTGGAACGTCAGGCCACCCGCGGCTAGCATCGGGCCGCCTGTTTCTTCGCGGCTGATTATTCCATGGAATAGGTCTTGCCACAAGGGGAAATAGGGCCTGCAGCCCAGATAGCACTCGCAGAACGCCACGAAAATGGCGAGCTGCTCAATGCTGTGCGGACCCAGATCTGATGGCTGGATTCCGTAGTAGGCGCAGAAACGCCAGAAGAAGAGGGAAGTTGGGAACCCAAGCCCCCGCTCTAGGTGGCTAGTGAAGCAGACGAACTCCCCCTCGCGCGGATCCGGAATTACTTCTCCGGCTGCAGGGATCCACCATCTCCCGGCACGGAGAAACCCCGCCTCCTCGAAAGATGCTAGCAGTGCCTTCGTGCATTTGGATCTACCCCATGGCTCGGTGGAGGGGGCCATCGGCTGGAGGATCGTGGGAGTCGGAACATTCTGGATCGTTCTGGTCGCTTTGCGGAATGGGGAAACAGGGAGGCGCGAGATCGGAGGAAGCGAAGGAAGCATTTTCCCCATACGCCCTTCACTCCCCTTATATAGCGGTTGTTACCCGCCATTTTCGGGAGCCGTTACTACACGGTAATTATGCCAATATTACCGTTGGGTTAACCAACGGCTAGTTCGACCACCACTAACGGTCCAACTTCATCTACTCGACTCATCGCTCCTAGCGACTCGACGATTCGCCGACCCGATCACTATAACAGTGACTAATTATTCGCCGACCCGATCACTATAACAGTGAATAATTATTCACCGACCCGATCACTATAACAGTGACTAAGTACTCGCCGACCCGTTGCCGAGCTGCGAAACGATTGGTCGACGTTATTGCGACTAAAATGATTAGTTCTTTCCTTTGTTCAGGAGTCCGCCGCCAATTCAACTAGGCATCCGCATTGGGCCCGCATACTCTGACTGCCAGCAAACACCTGCGACAAATCAACTACGGTCTCAGGGACTACTGATGGGGATATGCCTACCGGGGTATGCCCAGCAGGACGTTTCCTATTGGCCCAAGCTGCTAGCGAGTGGGCCTGCAGGACGGCGACTAGATCGATACTTGGCGTGGACTCAGGCGACTGGAAGCTGGAGGCCCAAGAGCGTAGCTAGGCCCAGACGGACTAGGTCATAGAACCTCCGAATCCTTAACTAATTCGGTTGTAATGTATAAACCCTAGCGAGGTGAGCCTATATAAACCTCCCTAGGGAACGCATAGGGGATACATTCCATCATACACCCAAGCGACTTGCCGCCTAGTCGTCGAGCTCGCCCTTTGTACTCTCACCATAATACAATCTAGCAGGAGTAGGTCTTTACCCTCCGGGGGACCGAACCTGGGTAAACCCTTGTGTCTCCGCCCTCATCTCGCACCGCAGATGGCTGGCCGCCCTTGCCCCATGTTCTACTACTCGCTGCCGATTGCAGCGTCTGCCGTGGTCATTCCCATGACAACCTATACCCGCTGCACTATACCATGGTTCGCCTGTTTTCTCTCAGCCTGGCCATGCAGATCATTAGTGAGAACACACCGGGCATCGCTATAGTGGACCCCTAATACATGCGTGACGGTTGCTTGGGTTCCCCATCCAGCGACGTGGCCTCGTACCTAAAAAGAATCTTCATGGCGAACAAGACAAAGGAATACATTCTCGTGCCTTACTTTCTCGAGTAAGTCGTTATTCACTCGCCACCATTGATTGGCTTTATTAGAATATCATCATTCTTTTTCCAACACATTCCATTTGAATTTTTTGCGCAGAGATGAACACTGCACGCTCATCTCCTTATCACCGAAGCATTCGCACGCCACGTATTTCGACTCGGGGAGTCTAGAAAAGAAGAAAAACTACGACAAGATCAAGGAAGTTCTGGATGATGCTCTCACTGGCTATTCCTCGACGAAAGGCACCACCTTCGTGCGTACGAAGGTCAAGTTCGGCAGGCACGTCTTCAACCACGTAACGGAGTTCCCTTGCGTGAAGCAGCTAGAAAGCAGTAAGAAGGAAGCCTACTACGCACTCCATCACATGAGGGCGTTCCTACTAGACCAGCATAATTCTACGCTGCCAGATCATCTGAAACAGTGGGTCGAAGCCAAGGCCAAGATCACTGATTGATATATTAGACAAGAGATGTATCGCATCCAGCAGCAGTTTGGGGCAATCATCTTTCGTGATGTCATGACTTCGGGGGGGATCTTCTACGGAGGAAATATCCCAAATAACCGTGACATAGAAGATCGCCTAGAGATACAGGGTGACTATAGGAAGTTCATGACGAGACAAGGCGTCCTCCCATTCCCTAAGCCGAGCCAGAAGGCTTGATGTTGGCCTAGTTGTAGTTCCAAACTATAGATGACCTTTGTGTGTGTGTGGACAAGTGTACATGATACTACTTATCTTATTAGGTTTATGAATCATTGCTTACTTCTTTTGCTTATTATTATATATCAATCAATGCTTGGTTTTTTGCTTACTCTTTGGTCCTTTGCTCACTTTGGTCCTTCTTTTTTCCTTACTTTATTAGTTTTTTTCGAGAATGCCGATGATTAAAATGTCGTGGCACACTATATATGTGAATGTGCTACGACGGGATTGTGAGCCTTGTGATATGCACAAGTCCAGGTCTTGTGCATCCTACTTGGCTCACGGTTCCGTCGTAGCATATTCCTGTGTCCAACGACTTATGTATATATATATGAGGCATTCTTTTTAAGTTACTTTGGTCTTTTTCGAGAGTAATGCCAATGATTGAAATGTCGTGGCACACTATATATGTGAATGTGCTACGACGGGATAGTTAGTCTTGTGATATGCACAAGTCCAGGTGTTTTGCATCCTTCTTGTCTAACTATTCCGTCGTAGCATATTCCTGTGTCCAACAACCTATGTATATATATATATATGAGGCATTCTTTTCGAGTTACTTTGGTCTTTTTTGAGAATAATGCCAATGATTGAAATGTCGTGGCACACTATATATGTGAATGTGCTGTGATGGGATTGTAAGCCTTGTGTTATTCACAAGTCCAGATGTTGTGCATCCTACTTGGCTTACAGTTCCATCATAGCATATTCCTGTGTCCAATGACCTAGCTAGTTATATATGAGGCATGTTTTTTGAGTTACTTTGGTCTTTTTCGAGAATGTCGATGATTGAAATGCCGTGGCACACTATATATGTGAATATGCTGCGACGGGATTGTACTTCTTGTGCTATGCACAAGTCCAGGTGTTGTGCATCCTACTTGGCGTACAGTTCCATCATAGCATATTCCTGTGTCCAACAACCTAGTTATATATGAGGCATGATTTTTTGAGTTACTTTGGTCTTTTTGAGTTGGGAGTACTTTCTATAAGTGTATCTTCATATGCACTTTAATTATACATGTTTTTTAATAACCGGTTAATTATTATTGTCAACTTGTAGATGACGTGGTACGTCGTGTACAAGGGATGGGTTCCCGGAGTCTACGATGATTGGGAAGACTGCCGGAGATAGGTGCACCGTTTCAGCGGCAATAGCTACAAAGGGTACAACACTATGGCGGAGGCGGAAGCTAGATACACGCGCTATCTAGAGGGAGTTAGGACGAGGAACCAGATGAAGACCTACACCTTCGTCGCGGTGATGCTTATCGTCTTTGGTTGTTTATCGTGCATTTGTTTCTAGCTAGTTTAGATGTCTAGGCAAGCTTCCGAGCTCTAACTTGTTCGAGACACATGTATTCGCATGTCACCAACTACTTTGTAACTTGATCAAAACAATATAACTTATACTATGTATTCATGTATGAGACTTATCTATATGTATTTGTTTCAATCTTGTTTTGCAAATTGTGTATTTATATATATAATTGTATATCTTATATCTGTGTGTGTTTCTGCCTGTAATATTGTATATAATCTGTATTGTATATCATCTGTCTCTCAAATAAAAAAATAAAAAAACACCTGTGGCGCACATGACATAGCTTTTGTGGTGCACTATAGCTAAAACGCACCTGCACTACTTAGTGGCGCACTGCAACATGCGCCACAGAAGATCCTACGCGTAGTGCACCTGCCCTCCTAGTCGTGGCGCACTAGCAGATGCGTTACGCCTATCTCGACACAACCGTGGCGCACCAGGCAGTGCGCCACGGCTAGGAGATAGCCGCAATGCGAGGCTAGTGGCGCACTGCTAGTGCGCCACGGATGGCCTTTTCATGTGCGCCGCAAACAGGCGTTTTACTAGTAGTGGAAGTGGCCTTCTTCCCGGCGCTGGCGGCGCTTGACCCCGCTGCAGCAGATGAAGCTTTCTTGGGCTTGCCCATAGTTGAGTAGCGAGTGTGGCGATGCAAATGGAGAAAAGCAGAGGGAAATACGCTGAGGACGTCAAGTGCGCAATGCGATAAAGAACTCAAGAAATGGTGGCAATGGCGAAGAAGCAGAGGCAAATGGCGAAGGGTAAATATTCACTGTTTTCCCCATGGTATAAAAGGGGCAAGGACGATGTATCAGAGCCTTCTATTGAGAATCCCTAACGCGTGTCCCAGATCTCACCGCCCACGTGTCAGCACCAAACTGAACCATCGCCAGCACGCTGTCCACTACGCACGGAAATCAAGGAGACGCCATGACTTTCGCCACGATTACGTGTGACTAGTCAAATTCAAGTCAGGCGGTGGGACCCATGTCGTTCCATCGCTTCGTCTCTGCTGCCATAGACGGTTGAGCTCACCAATCATCAGCAATGACATCATCAAAGCGATGCCAGCAACGGCTCAAATATTTCGAATGAGCATAAAGTACTTACTTGAGTCTATGACTGAACCAACTACTCGGGGATACTCCTATCAGGAGCGCTGGCCACACACCTGAGAAATTACAAAGGTAACAACACCTCGAAAAAGATCTTCGAGTCCTAAATTGAGTCTGCGACTCCACTATGGACTCTGGGGCTACTCCCATAGGGAGCGCTGGTCGCGCATTTGAAAACATCCATCCTTCGGACTAATAATGGAAACAAGCGTGAATGACTAAACTAAAGTCTCTGCTTGAGTCTACGACTCGAATAGATACTCGGGGGCTACTCCCATAGGGAGCGCTGGTCGTGCACCCTACGAATTATTCTACTGAAATCCTTTAGATCAAATATGGCAAAAAAATGGCAACCTTGCCCAAATTAACGCTAAGTGAGAACCAATCTCCTTGGTCACCCGAAACACCTCCGCGGTGATAGAACTTCCGATGCTGTGTCTGCAGCGCAAAAATAAGCCCTATAGATATTATCTGATGTCCTGGTAATGCACCCAACTGCACTCTGCCAGTAAATTCCCATGTCAACTGGCACGATGAAAATCCCGACGGACGCGTTCGGTACATTACTTTAAAAGCACTGGGATTCGACTCCTATAAGACCTCAACGGCCTGAGTCGAATTACACCAGCATTCGTTCCGGATTCGAGTCTGGGGACTCGAGTCAAATGAAGATCGTATTGTTTTGTCCTATTGCAGTTAACTGGTCCTGACCCGTCAGGTGAGCCAGGCACATGCATCAACAATCCCTTTGAATTACCATTTTTATTCCTGAAGACGGGTTCAAATATAAAGCACCCCAAAGATTATAGAGTCTCCAATTGAATTCGACTAAACACTCAGGGGATACTAACATGGATATACCTACGGGTACATAACATTGGTATACCCGGTCCAGCCCAAAGAAGGCCCATGTGGAGACCTGCAGCCCAGGGAGGTTTCGGGTGGCCCATTCCCATGGCGAGTTCGACACCTTGGATGACAAGTCTAGATGTACATAGAATTTCAAAGGGTCCAACTCTAATCTATAACCGAATCGACCTATCTCCGAGACCTGGCCTATCTATATAAGGGACAGGAGGGCACAAAGAGAAGGATCTCAACACCTCATTCACACACCTCCACGCCAGATCGCATCTGCGCACCCCTGTAACCTTCGGTTCTGCCATAATCAAGAACAAACAAGCAGGAGTAGGTTTTTCCTCTGGGGGCCTGAACCTGGGTAAACCTCGTGTCCCCGTGTTTCTTGCCTGTTAACCGTCTCGCGACTTCCAGCATCCACATCTTCTCCAAAACCCAAATCCATAACAATGGGCATTCACGAGTCAAACCCTCGTCAGTGGTACTTCATCGATGGAAGGATGATTAGGAGAGGAGGTAGAGTGATAGGAAGAGGTTGGAGGGGTCAAAAAGGGGCTCGGGAACCTCTGAATCCTTGGATTCGAGTTTGCTGGCGGCGGGATTTCCAGCAAGATCAGAATATCGATCTAGGGCAGGCTAGGGTTTCGATTCCCCTAAAAAAACAAGACGATGCCATGTACGGGGGTTTTATCGGTAGGCTGACTCGCGAGAGGGGCAAACATCTGCGCCGAATTGGCCAGGAAATTCATGGTAGTTCGTCGATCGTACGGGGCGTGGTCTCCGTCTGGATCTAGGAGACGACGTGGTGGGTCCCTCGTGTCAGCGACCGCGGGAGAGGAGATATGGGGCACGTGCTGTGGTGGGCTCTGAGGCTGGTTTTGGGTTGTTGTGCGCTGCACGCATGCCGGTGCGGCGATAGATAGGATAGGTGGGCTGGGCTCGGGCATCCATGTAGGTTTAGTTCTTTTCTTTTTCCTATTCTAGTAATTCTTTTGTAGATTTAGTTTTATAGCTCTAAATGGAGTGATTCCAGTTTCTAAAATTCTGTAAATTCAAAACACACATAATAAACTTTATAGAGAACAATTTTTGACTTTTGACAAAATTTCAAATATGCCGATTGCATATAATGCTTTATATGGAAATATTGAAGAGGTAAAATATGGTTTTGACACAAGGTTTTTGAGTAAAGATTTTTCAGGAGATGCAATGATGAATGAAATGATTTTTTTTTTGAAATCCAAAATTCTAAAATCCTAGGTTATTACAGCAAAGACTAGGCGGCACCGACGGTGGAGGCCTTCCTCTACCCGTGCGCCTCTAGGAACTGGTCTGGGGAGGTTATCCCCCGACAGAAGTGCACCTTGGGAAGCAGCGGTTCGGGATCCTCCGAGTGGCACAAGACGTTTGAGCCGACGAGCTTGGAAAGACGAAAATGGCACGGACACGGAAGTTGCGATGTGCTTTCCTAGCCTAGATATTGATCTAGGCTTCGGCTGACCACACATCTGCAATGGAGATGCCTCCCGGAGATGGTAGCGGTGACGTAGCTAAGGATGAGGACGGCAGTGCAATAGCCTTCTCATTGCAGCAAGGCAGTAGGGACTTAACGGGACCATCTGGGCCTGGCTGGGCTCTCCTGGGCCTAGTGTGACCCTGCTACCTTGTCCGGTCAACAACCACCTATCGGTGGTGGACGTGGGTTCCTCTCGCATGGCGGCAGTGCTGACGCCCCTAACCTGCGCATTGTGATTGCCTCCGTCTTGCAGGTTGTTTACTGGTGTGCACAATGAGAAAATGTTGAGGGTGAATCAAGATCGTGGTGGTGCATGCTGGTGGGTGGTGAGGTTGGTGGTGGTCCGTCGAATCGCCCGGGGTTTCTTGGTGGATGGAGTTAGGGAGAAATCCTTGTCGCCTTTGGGTGGTGCCGTTCCTTCTTAGAGGGTGTCATGGATATCCCCACTCTACTCTACTCTGAGTGCCGAAGAAACCCTAGGTACAGTGCACTGCTCCAGACAGTAGTGCCGTGTCGATGATGCTTATCTTCGTGAAGGTGTTTTTTTGGTGTTGGGCACTTCGGTGTGCTAGGAGCATGATGGAAAAAATGCGGAGGACGTAGCGGTGGCAGGTCTTCCTAGATTTGTCGATTCGCCGTTACTTCCATTTTATTTTCTCTTGGGCAAGTTTAAGCTGTTTCCCCAACATTTTAACTAGTTCAAACTATTGTATTGGGTGGTTGATATATTAATATAGTGGGGTGAAAGCCTATTTCGAGAGAAGGATTCCCTCCAGCACGTGCCCTAGCAGTTTTCCTAATTTTTTTGAGGCATTCCCCATATTTTAGCCCTCTCTGCCTTATATTTTAGACACAACAGCCCTATAGCCAAACCAGGCTGCGCTCGAACGCCAATTGCCAGGCTGAATCTTAACTCCGGCTCCCACCTCCCCCTCCTTCCCTGACTCGACCGCCGCCGAAGACCTCTATACCATGGACGGCGGTCATGGTCCCCTTGCCGACTTCTCTATTGAATTTCATGCACTAGCCAATGCAACTAACGGTCTAAAGTGATGGAAAGGGCTAGAAATTTTATTTCAACACTCAGCATATGTCTTTTTCCCTTTGGCTTATTATGACACGTGTTTTGGAAGCCGCAATATTTTTAAATTTTTTTTGTGTTGTTCAGGAATTGATCCTAGGACCCCCCCCCCCCCCCCCCCCGCTCTGATGCCATATTGAATTGCATGCACTAGCCAACACAACCAAAAGTCCGAACTGATGGAAAAGGCTAGGAAATTTATTTCAACACTCACCCTGAGTATTTTCCCTTTGACCTATTGTAGAATGATAGAGAGATTGAAGAAATATGTTGAATGTATTATTGAGTCTTATGGACAAGTATATATGTAGGCGTACAGGGGATCATCTTGAAGAACATGTCAAGATAGGACTACATGGAAACTTATCCTACCTCTATCCTATACTTCCATAATAAATGTGTACGCAATACTATAACATCCCCCGCAGTCTTAGCGGTAGCATTGTGAACAACTGGAATGTCGTGGATGGTCGGACTAGTGGACGATGTCGTGTCGTGGTAGCTTGTACTATAGAGGAAGCTGGTGAGGTGCTCAAGAAAGGTGATAGACCTTATGCCGATGTCGAGGGACCTGAGAGCATTCGGCATAAAGAGTGCTGCAACCTTGGTCTTGGTAGCCATGCGAGGGGTCATCATGGTCGATGTCATGGTCGGGGATGCCGGTGTCGATGTAGCCACACGTGAAGACGCATGCACATAGTGCGCAGGGATGATGATAGAGATGCGTCAAGGCAGTCATCTAGGATATCCATGCTGGAACCGATGTAGTCCGAGCCGTCAAGGACGAGGTGCGACCATAGTTTTGCCAGAACTAGGCACACGTTGGTAATGAATGCGTACATCAGTTTTGTCAGAACCAAGTACGCAAAGAAGAACTCGTCGGTGACGCGACTCGATGCCAAAGAACACGTTGTTGATGACGATCTAGACAAGGCGTCAATCTAAGTTTGCTAGACTCGGGAACACGTCGGGGACAAAGGAACGTATCGATGTTGCGAGTATCAGGGGTGCGAGGGCAGGGACCATCATGAACCTGTGCGCCATTGTCAAAGGGGAGAGATGACGATGGTGTTGAGGTTGTTGTGGACGAAGCCGTAGAATGTGGTGAAACCAGCGATGACCTGGAGTGGTCATGCTAGACGCCTAGAGAGGCGCGACGGCGATACTCGATGTAGGCGAAGAAGAATCTGTCATGACGAAGACCATGAGCATATGTAGGTGACCCGCACCATGGGAGGTGGCACATAGATAGCCTAGGGCGTCGGCGTGTAGGGACGGTGATGTAGACTATGTGTAGCGATGCTATGACCCGATGGGTGGGCATAGCTGCATGGCGCGAGTCGATGCAATGACTAGAGGCCACCAACGCATACATGCTTGTGAGGCACATTGGCAGCCAGTAGGCGAGGACCAAGGCGGCGGTGTTATGACCCGAAGGGACGACACAACGGCAGCCCGTAGCTCGGTCGATGGTAGTCGCATGCTTGGGGACGTGCTTGGCATAGATGGGTGCATGATCGGTTGATCAGACCGACGGTGTACGGTATGCGCCATGGCATGGAAGATGCGTTGATCAAAGTCGATGCCAGCATTATCGGTGAAGTCCTGGACAATGACGACAAAGACAATCCAAGGGTAGCGACCGCGGCAGCCTTCCGAGGAAGGCGTAGGTGCACGAGTGCGGTGTAGATTGTTGATACCGATGGTCGGAGTAGAGGCGCGATGAAGACGACGACGATGGGTGAGTCAAACTGATCTATGATCAGTAAACCAAAAAAGAAAAAATACCGGTCGAACGACGGACAGAGATGAAAACCGATCTAGAGATCATAAAAAAGACTCACAAAGGTAGCCAATCAAGGATCGACGGACAAGCCCTGCTATGGATCGTGCGTCCCTTGGTGGAGATCATAGAGATCAATACCCCTAGGGCGATGCAGCAAAAGCGTGTCGCGTTGGACAGGATTTGATCGTAGGACCTCCTGCTCTGATACCATATTGTATTATATACACTAGCCGACGCAACCAAAAGTTCGAACTGATGGAAAGGGCTAGTCAATTTATTTCAACACTCACCCTACGTCTTTGCCCTTTGGCCTACTGTGACTTATGTTTAGGGACCTGCAATATTTGTTTTTAGTTCTTGCGTTGGTCAGGGTTTGATCATAGGACCTCCTGCTGTGTTATCATATTGAATTGCATGTACTAGCGAACACAACCAAAAGTCTGAACTGATGGAAAGAGCTAGTCAATTTAGCTCAACACTCACCATACGTATATGTTGAAATAAATTGTCTATCCTTTTCCTTTAGTTCGGACTTTTGTTTTAGATGAATAGTGCATCAATTCAATATGGTATAAGAGTAGGAGGTCCTAGGATCTAATTCTGACCAACGTAAAAAAATAAAAAAATATTACGGCTCCCGAAACACGCGTCACAATAGGCCCAAGGGAAAAAATGTTGGGTGAGTGTTGAAATATATTTACTAGCCCTTTTCATCAGTTCGGACTTTTGGTTGTGTTTGCTCTGATACCATATTGAATTGCATGCACTAGCCAACGCAACCAACAGTCCGAACTGATAAAAAGGGCTAGGCAATTTATTTCAACATTATCCACCCTTGCCACGACTGATTCCTCCCCTTCCCTACCCATGTCAATGGCCGTCACCGCCTCAAACAACCCTATGGTGTTGCCCCTCCTCTGCCCAGGGTTAGCACCGCCCTAAGCCATCGACAGCGCTAGGAATTCATCACTGGGCGTCGCCATGGTGGAGAAACTGCTCGGTGCCCACAAGAAGTCGACCATGACCACCACTGGAAAGAGGCAGCCAACGGTAGGGATAGAGGAGAAGGCCGAGAATCAAATCTGGTTCGGCCATGGCTCCAAGCCAAAATCATCTGAGGACGATAGCGTCATCGTCACTAATCTACCTCCTCCGCCCCTGCCGCCATCCGATGTAGAGTTGTGATCATCGCCGATCGCACTCCGAGGGCCTCCAACGTGTTTGATGATATGTCCAAAGGGCAACATGGGTAACATGGGTGGCTGCATGGGATTCATGGAATCCATGAGCAACATGGGAGGTGTCATGGGAGGCATGGGAGGTGCCATGGGCGGCATGGGTGACATGGGATCCGGCATGGGAAACATGGGTGGTGGCATGGGAGAGGCTTCGAACACACTACCATGATGCTCACAACAAGGAGGTCGAAGATATCGATGCCGATGATGCCAACAAGGGCAATGGTGCATGATAAACTATGTGTTCTCTTGTAGTTTGCATTATTTTATACTTTGAACTATGTGTCATTTGTGTGAAACAATGCTATGCTTTGAACTATGGTATGCTATGGCTTGAATTAATTTCGTATGTTTTGATTTTGCAATGTTGAAGTTCATACATTTGTTTTGATCTCCCAAAGATCACAAAAAGAGGGGTGTGGCGAGGCCATAATGACCTATTATGGGGCATCTGGAAAACAAAAAAAATCAATGCCCTAAAACTAAAAAAGTGGTGCCGTATAACCAAAACTAGAAGAATACCCTGCGCCTTGCGGCAGGAACCTCTAAAATCAAATTATCCATGATAAAAGTTTAACATGGCGAGTTAATTTTTGTTATCCGGAGAAATCACATTTAATAGGTCCTTGTAAACAAATAATATGATTTGTACTTTGCACACCATGAAATGTCTTATATATAGTACATATTAATCACTTTTTTCAAGATATCCCAGAGAGATTGATTATTGTTCATGAGTACTCTCAAAAGGCTTATATTATAAAACAGATGTAGTATATGATAACATGTTGAAGTACAGCAGATTGTATAAGTTATTGTAGTCCTTTCCGAAGACCAAACGACCTATCATTCCTGATCAGTACACTCAAAAAAAAAAATACGACCCAACATGTATGTAGTAATGTAGATACCGAATAGGTGCATGGTTCGAAACGACACAAAATGTTTGGTACCTAACGAAATGCAGTACGAAGTAAGAATTGATTGGCTGTGGCGAGCTCACATCATGCGGCAGCATCAGCGGCATGGCAAGTCATGGATGTGAACTTGCATATGTTGCGGTGGCAGCATGCACATGGATGGCTCCATGTCTTGTTCAAAGACGGAGCGAGCTCCAGCGAGCTCGCATCGGGCGGCAGTGGCAAGGTATACGTGCGTGAGGTTCTGTAGTCGTGGAGATCAGTGACGTATGGGTAGAAGAAGGTAGAGGAATGGGAGAGATACATCCAACCTTAACTAGGTACACAGTGTATATATTTAAGTGATTACAGACGTGGGAGGAATTATTGGTGCCTTCAGTTAGCAGTTCGGACAGAGAGAGACCAGTTTGCTGGAGCTTCTAGAAGATGCACATGACGTGCTTTCAGTTTCCTTTAAGACCGGTTGCGGCAGCATGGCTGCATTGTTGATAGGATGGGACGTTATAGGTGAACGTGCATAGCCACAAAACGTTGACGAAGGTGGAAGGGGAAGTGAACTGTCTGATTCGTTATAGTGGAGGAAATAGTTGATGTTAGGATGGACGGAGATGAGAATCTGACGGCTACGATTTGTTGATGATGTGCCTAGGCTGTATGTTGAGATAGACAACGTAAGTGGAGTTTTGCTTTATACTAAGAGATATAGCTAAATAGATGTGGTGTCCAATGGTAGGACGTCTGTTGGAGATGCTGTTATAATTTATACTACTCTCTCCGTCTTAAAATAGATGTCATATATTGTTAAAATTTAAGTAAATCTAGATACTATTTAGTATATAGATATATTCAAATTTTGATAAATTGCCAATATCTATTTTGAGGCGGAGGAAGTACCTCCATTACTATGAATCATTTTAAGACAAATTTTGACTTAAAAATTGAGCAACAATATTTTTATTAGTATATAAACGATTAGTATCGTTGAATTTATGTTGAAAAACACTTTCTAACTGTGCTAATATTATACCAATAATCTTTATATATTTGAAGTAATTTTTTATTAAAGAAAAAACACGAAAAACAATAGCGTCTTATTCATTATAATGGATGGTGTATATATTTAGTGTTTGATGCGAGATAAATGTGATAATTAGGGTACGAGAGATTGATCCAACAGGGCTCGACATCACACACGCACGCACGCACGTGCGGCACGTGCGCACACACACATATATATATTGCTAGGGAGGATAAATAAGAAATATAGATCATGGTCTTAGCAGCAGCTTGCTGGGGTTTGTGGCTTATCCGTCTTATATATTGTCTAAAAGAATAGTTTGTCTGCATATATATATATATATATATATATATATATATATATATATATATATATATATATATATATCGACACGGATTTGCTACTCACGGGCGTAACTGCGCATAGGCAGAGCACCGTTGGATTTAGGGATCAAATGCATGCAACCTCTAGATGAAACTGGGGTGGAGCATGGATGAGCTAACGGTGTTAGTTTGGCATGGGTTCCAAATTAACACACTGTTTTGGCTACAAAAATTTTAGCATCTAAAATAAGAAGGGATTGAGAACAAGGATTAAATAAGTTAGGGTTTCTCAGCATGTTGTCCGTTAGGGTTTGCCTCACCTAAACGAACTTAGATAAGCTTTGTTTTGCATGTTGCTCGTTAGGGTTTGCCTCATGCAAACGAAATTAGACAAGCTTTGTTTTGCTAGGGCTTCATGCATGTAGTATATTAGGGTTAGGGTTTACCTCGTGTTGAATATTAGGGTTTGCCTAACCAAAACGAAATTAGATAAGCTTTGTTTTGTTAGGGCTTCATGCATGTAGTATATTGCGGTTTACCGTGTAGTATATTTGGTTTAGTGTTTACCGCATGTTGCTCGTTAGGGTTTGCTTCATGCAAACGAAATTAGATAAGGTTTGTTTTGCTAGAGCTTCATGCATGCATGCCAAATGAACACTAACGGCGTTAGTTCTTAGACAAATCCTGGGTCTGGATACATGTGCTCCCTATATCAAAAGAGGATAGAATCAACGGTAGATAGGCTATGCGCAGCTATGCCCATGTTTAGCAGGCTATTTCCCATATATATATATATATATAACGCGGATTTACTATCTAGGATGCTACCAATGCACGCAAGCATTGATGTTGGATACATCGAATACTATTACTAGCTGCCAAGATGAGAGAGAGCCAAAATCTTGCATGCAGTTAACGGTGTTATTTGCTGTTTGTAGAATTGCAAGACCAGCCTTTATTGTAGAGTACCAAACCGCATCTATTGTTGCAAAAATTTCTATAAATTGCATATGGTGTGCTAGTAGTACTTGTTTGCACTAGACATTACTAGTTTGTACTAGTTGATGGGATGTGTGTATGATAGTATCAATATGAGCATGAAAACATACAAGAATTTCTGCAATAATTTCAACCATGAGAATAGACCAAATATAATAACTAGCGCATACGGTATGCCAGTAGTACTTGTTTGCACTAGACATTACTAGCTTGTACTAGGTGATGGGATATGTGCATGTTAGTGTCAATATAAGCACGAAAACATATAAGAATTTCTGCAATAATTTCAACCATGAGAGTAGACCAATATATCAAGAAAGTTAGCATGCAATAAATTCAACCATGAGGGTTGCACGAATTTCGGCCAATTTTCCCGTGCTTGGTTTTTGTTTTAGCGCGGGAGTGCTTCCCGCGTTCCCGCTAAATTTTTTTCAGTACAAAAGCAAAACTTGTTCCTTTATATATAGACGGGTTTCAGACCATTCTCCATAGCAACAGTGTACGCTAGATCGGAATGGTGTGGTGTACGCTGGATAAACGGTTGAAATATTGTCCGGTTTCACGGCCGACTCTGGCGGTCGAAATACCTGCGAGATGTTTGCGGTTTCAGACGGTTTAGGCATGCAGAATAGTCTAGAAGCTATTGGCATCTTTGGAATGGTGATAGGGATATAAATGGTAGCTCAACGGTGGCCGCAACACCCGTTTTTCGACTCGTTAGTTTATTTTTTTAGAAGAAGCAAAATTTCTTGAACTATAATATTGATAAATATTATGCAGGAATAAATGGCACACAGTTTATATCTTTACTATAAAACTCTGTAAAACGATTAAGTAGTTGCAATGAAAAGAAAAAATACAATTAATTCAGGCCACTTCTCTGCCGGGAAAAAGGGGTTCGTAAGCCCACGACCTGACACGCTCGTACAGCGGGAGAAAAGGCTATCCGTATGCTCCGAATTTCATGCGAATAGACGGTCTGTAATCCGACCGACAGTCTCGCTCATGTTCTCGTTTGTTTTTCTACACGTAAATGAATTTCTTAGGTGGCTCAGATTAAATACAGACAAGAAAATATGTCCCACTTCACTTAGGTAATTTACTTGCTCATGTTGGTATGGTTTTAAGGAAGATAATAATGTTTCCGCACATATTCGTAAAAAAAATATGGTTTCTCTCGGGCTGGTGCAGGGGTCGGCCGACCTTACTCGGGTGAAACTAGCCCAACATCAGGTCGGCTACGCCATCCCCCCTCGCCATCTTCTCCCGCTACGCCAACATTATGTTGCGCAATTTGAATTTTCTAACTTTGACTGGGACGACTCGAAATATATTACCGTTGATTGAAAATATACAAAGCTTATTACATTGCATTCCAATTTTATAAAGAGGGGGACCCTCGAAAAAAGGTGGAGACTACCGTAACAAAGCATGGCTAGGGTGGCGCCCGTCCCCACCCCATGATGCTTGTGCAACACAAATTCTTGCTTTTGTTTCATGCGCCATTCGTTCTTTTTTTCCTACAGTGATGGTTGCCTTCATTCCTCGATTTCCTGGATGAACTGTGGAGGGAGGCTTCCTGTGTTGTTTCTTAGGTGAAGTACGTCGAAAAGGAGCTCCGCATGTGTAGCTCATTCTGGTGTTGGCTGCATGAAAAATGGAGATGTTAAGCACATGGTGTGCCTCTAAAAAGGAGGTGTGCAAGGTGGGGATGAGGTGACGAAAAAATATAAGCCGGGAACAGGTTTGCGTTATACTGAGGGGCATACCAACTTTGGCAACATCTTTCTGAAAGATCATGATCTTTTTGCTGCCTGGTTCGCCTATTGATCTAGCCATGGTGTCTACCTTGGGGAGCAGCCACATGGTGAATTGTCTATCAAACTGAATCAAATGTATGGGCTTGGCGAAATACTTGAACCCTGTTGATTCCGCCAATTCCTTCTGTCGCTCTGTAAACTGCTCCACTATGTCCCTGAGTTGGACCAGCAGGTACGAGTTGCTGTACGACACTTGTTTAGTGGCATTGCATTCATCGTCCGCCCGAGCCGGCGGATTCTTGTGTGTGTGTCATCTTCTGGTCGTCCAAGCTGCACTGTCGTTGCTCATTGCGAGTTCGTCTCGGGTGTCCCTGATATGTAAACAAGATGAAAATGAAAAATAAAAAAATGAAGTGTGCTCACTAGTTGATCGTGTTGTCCTAGCTAGACTGGACCGTGCTAGAACGGCTAGTAGCGACCAAACCCGTGTACCCCCGCATAAAACAAATTGATAAAAAATCTGCTGGCGGTGAAGTAAAAATATTGCATATCAGTAGATAAAAGATTTGCAAGAACGAGGGTAGTAGAATTTTTGCATGCATATCAGCTAGATTGCACTGCCCCACACGCACTCAGACTAGGAAACAAAAGCCATGCGGGACTGTTTTTTGATCATCCCTATGATGTACACAAAATTAAAATCAACAGCAAGAAGAGAGGGAAACAAGAATCATGCGTAACCTTTTTTCCAATCATCTGTATGATGTAAACCATCAAGATATAAAATCAAAAGCAAAATAGAGGTTGCTCTAGTTGAGCGGTTGAATCGATAATCAAAAAATAACTTACAGGGGCTAGCCGAAAGTAGTACTATTCGATTTCCTGCGGGTGGATGATAACTAGTGCTATGCTCTGTATGAACAAATGATGTGTGCTTTTCCTATTCAATTCCATGCATGATAACTAGTACTATGCTTGTATGAACCGCCCTGTGCTAGCGAGATTATTTGATTGGGTTACTCAAATATTGGTCTGCTCAATGGTCTATGTGGGGTGCTAATTTACATGCTAGAAAAAATGGTCTGTTCAATGGTCTACATGTGGTGCTAAAATGCGTGCTAAAATTTTGGCCGGTTCAATGCTCTGAATGTATTGCTAGAATGCGTGCTGAAATTTTAATCAGTTTAATAATCTACTAGTATTGCTAGCTTGCATGCATGCATGAGCTGTTGCTAGTTTGCATGCATGTGCTAGTACTTGCATGTGTAATTGCATGTACTAGCAATGCATGCAAGAAAATGCTCTCTATGTTACGGGATGTAATATTTTTCGTTAGATATTTTGTCCTCGTGCTGCTTAACTTCATGCTCTCTATAGAATATTCAATGATTGGATTAGTATGCATAGGTAGCATCCTAGATAGCCCACTATTTCCATATATATATATATATATATATATATATATATATATATATATATATGATTTTACCAATGCACGCAAGCGTTGACGTTGGATACAGGGAGTACGTGAACTAGCTATTAAAATGAGAGAGAGCCAAAATCTTGCATGCAGTTAATGGTGTTATTTGCCGTTTGTAGAATGGCAAGATCAGCCTTTATTGTAGCGTACCAAATCACCTCTATTGTTGCAAAAAAATTATAAAGTGCAAACTGTATGCTAATAGTACTTTCTTGCACTAGACATTACTAGCTTGTATTGATAGTATGTGTGCATGTTAGTATCAATATGAGCATAAAAACATACAAGAATTTCTGCAATAAATTCAACCATGAGAGTAGACCAATATTCAAGCAAGATAGCATGCAATAAATTAAACCATGAGTGTTGCTTGCCCCTAGCATCGTCGACCACAGTTGGGCCGATTAATGTAGCGTACCAAACCGCATCTATTGTTGCAAAAATTTCTACAAAAATGCATACTATATGCTAGTAGTATTTGCTTGCAGTAGACATTACTAGCTTGTACTAGTTGATGGGATATGTGCATATTAGTATCAATATGGGCATGAAAACATGCAAGAATTTATGCAATAAATTCAACCATGAGAGTAGACCAATATATCAAGCAAGTTAGCATGCAATAAATTCAACCATCAGGGTTGCACGAATTTCGGCCAATTTTTCCGCGCGTGGCTTTTCTTTTTAGCGCGGGAGTGCTTCTCGCGTCCGTTCCCGCTAGCTTTTCTATATGTGGTGCTAATTTACATGCTCGAAAAATGGTCTGTTCAATGGTTTACATATGGTGCTAGAATGCGTGCTGAAATTTTGGCCAGTTCAATGGTCTGAATGTATTGCTAGAATGCGTGCTAAAAGTTTAGCCAGTTCAGTGGTTTGCTAGCATTGCTAGCTCGCATGCATGCGTGAGCTATTGCTAGTTTGCATGCATGTGCTAGCTTGCATGTGTACTTGCATATACTAGCAATGCATGCAAAAAATGCTCGTGATATAACGAGGTATGGTGTTTTCTGTTAGATATTTTGTGCTCCTGCTGCTCAACTTCATGTTCTCTATGGAATATCCAATGGTTGGATTAGTATGCACAGGGGCCCACTATTTCCATATATATATATATATATATATATATAATCCCTATTCAACACCAGAGTGCAGAATAGTTATTTCACACCCAACATATTTTTATTTTATTATATTGAAAAAATTATGTTTTGTATAAAAATAATTATGTTGATATATTCAGCACAACAACAAAAATCGATAAAAAATAGAGTTTATGAGTCATTATAGTGTAAAACACACTAAAAATACGTATTTTACATCAAAATTTTATACGACATATAAACAAAAGAAATTATGTCATGTGTAAATTTTCTTATATTCTTCTCAAATTACGAATTAAGACAAAATTTACGTGACGTAAAAATAATATATGGTTCTAAAGATAGAGCATGGGTGTAAACGCTCTATATATATGTATATGTATATATATATGAAAAATAGTGGGCTATCTAGAATGCTACCTATGCATACTAATCCAACCATTGGATATTTTATAGAGAGCATAAAGTTGAGCAGCAGGAGCATAAAATATCTAACGGAAAACATCACCTCATTACATCAAGAGAATTTTTTGCATCATTTACTACTACATGCAAGTACACATGCAAGATAGCATATGCATGCAAACTAGCAATAGCTCACGCATGCACGCGAGGCAGCAATAGTAGTAGCCATTAAACTGACTAAAATTTCAGCATGCATTCTAGCAATACATTCAGACCATTGAACTGGTCAAAAATTCAGCACGCATTCTAGCACTACATTTAGACCATTGAAAAAACCATTTTTCGGGCATGTAAATTAGCATTACACATAGACCATTGAGTAGATCAATATTTGAGCAACCCAGTCAAAAAATCTTGCTATCACATGGCGGTTCATACAGAGCATAGTACTAGTTATCATCTGGAATCCCATCTATATATAAAGGAAGGAGTTTTCTTTTGTACCGAAAAATCTAGCGAAAACGGACACGGAAAACACTCCCGCGCTAAAACGAAAGCCACGCGCGGAAATATTGGCCGAAATTCGTGCAACCTAGAACGCATGATAGCTTGCTTGATATGTTGGTCTACTCCCACGGTTGGTTTTATTGCATAAATTCTTATATGTTTTCATGCTAGGATTCATGCTAACAGGCACACATCTCATCAATCAGTACAGCTAGCAGGTCTAGTGCATGCAAGTACAACTAGCATACCGCGTGCAGTTTATAGAAATTTTTGCAACCATATAGGCGGGTTGGTATGCTACAATACAGTCTGGTCTTGTTATTCTACAAACGGCAAATAACACTGTGAACTGCATGCAAGATTTTGGCTCTCTCTCATCTTGGCAGCTAGTTCACGTACTCTTTGTATCCAACGTCAACGCTTGCGTGCATTGGTAGCATCCTAGATAGCAAATCCGCGTTGATATATATATATATATATATAAACCCTATTCAGCAGAATAGTTATTTTCCACCTAACATTTTTTTACGTTGTTACATTGAAAAAAATATGTTTTATATATGAATAATTATGTTCATAAATTTACCATAACCAAAAACTTTGACACAAAAATAAATTTATAAGTCATTATAGTGTAAAAAACACTAAAAATATGTATTTTACATAGAATTTTTTTACAGCATGTAAACAAAAAAAATTATGTCATTTCTAAATTTTATTATGTTCTTCTCGACTTATGAAGTAATACAAAATTTACGTGATATAAAAATAATTTACAATTTTAAAGATAGAGGATGGGTGTAGAATAACTATTCTACACCCTGGGTGTCAAATAGCACAACCCTATATATATATCCCATTCCAAAATATCTAATAATCTGCTAATAAGTCGTTTCATAGCAGTTTTGTCTATCTCTTTATTACGAAAGACCAGATTGGCCTGTTCCGCCATACTTCCTTTACCAACAAGGGCACGACTTCCGAAACCCCCTCTCCTCGGCCCGGGATAGCGATAGACGTATGAATTCAATCAATGGCGATAATGTCATCCCCTTTCCATAGATGTGTTTGCATGTATGGGGTAGCCGTCAGTGTTCAATGCTTATGTTAATATAATCCAAAATGTGCTACAAATTTATGTTCAAGTTGAAATAAGGCTGAAGGGCTAAGTGTACTACTGGAGATTAAGCCTTTCCAGCTCTTAGTTTTCCTTATGACAGGTAGACTATAAAGAGATTCAGTACAGCAAGCCTGACACTCATATTATTAATCTAATAGGGATCTTGAATTGAAATAAGATAAACTTTTTCAACTATATGAGTTTCTAAAAGCAAGTGAAAGAACGAAAAGCGGAAAGTCTTATGTGTCAAAATAGTGATTTATAAGAGATAAGACTAAATATAAATAAAATATGCTTTCTGATGGCCATTTCGGTCCGTTGTAGGACCACGGCTTGCAAAGAAGGTATTTAGCGCAAAGAACTTCTTCTAGTTATAAGCTGAAAGTGGTATGGCTATGTATCCCTTTGCTTAGATCCTTTGATACCGCAGTTGGGGAAATGGAATCTTTTTTCTTATCTAACTCGTATTATCATTATTTGATGGTCCTACCTTTTTTCCTAGTGATGCAATTCCGTGAGTACATGTGCCTGTGCCTTATTTTGCTTCCATCTATCCAATGGATGTCGGGCTCTTTTTCATTTTGCTTGCCTCATTTTATTGACTATATATGTTTCTTTCCATATGAGCTATTCCTTTTTCACTAGCTCACATGCATGTCCTATTCTCCATTCGCTATGGATATCCTTCAGCTTCATGCTTCCGCTTCTTCTATATCTGATTCAACCTTAGCCGAGGAGGGTTCATTTTAGTTTCATATATATATGGGAAATCCTTACTTCACATTTTTACCTTGGGAAGTCACCACATGATTTTAGAAAACTCATCTTCATATATATATATGGGTATATATATATGTATATAGAGAAATAGTGGGCTATCTAGGATGCTACATGTACATACTAATCTAACCATTGGATATTCTATAGAGAGCATGAAGTTGAGTAGCAGGAGCACAAAATATCTAATAGAAAAAATCACCTCCGTTACATCAAAAGTATTTTTTTCATGCATTGCTAGTACATGCAAGTACACATGCAAGCTAGCACATGCATGCAAACTAGCAACAGCTCACGCATGCATGCGAGCTAGCAATACTAGCAGACCACTGAACTGGTTAAAATTTTAGCACGCATTCTAGCAATACTAGCTTTTATACAAAAAAATATAGCGGGAACGGACGCGGGAAACACCGTGCTAAAACGAAAGCCACATGGGGAAATATTGGCCGAAATTCGTGTAACCTAGAACGCATGATAACTTGCTTGATATGTTGGTCTACTCCCACCGTTGGTTTTATTGCATAAATTTTTGTATGTTTTCGTGCTAGGATTCATGCTAATATGCACACATCCTATCAACTAGTACAGCTAGTCAGATCTAGTACATGCAAGTGCAACTAGTAACCACGTGCAGTTTGTAAATTTTGTTGCAACAATATAGGCTGGTTGGTATGCTACATTACAGTCTGGTCTTGTCATTCTACAAACGGCAAATAACACCGTTAACTGTATGCAAGATTTTGGATCTCTCTCATCTTAGCAGCTAGTTCACGTACTCCCTGTATCCAACGCCAACGCTTACATGCATTGGTAACATCCTAGATAGCAAATCCACGTTGTATATATATATATGTATATATATGTGTGTGTGTGAAGAAAATCTATATATATGAATCCGTTTTAGGAAACATGCTAACCTATCTTTGGCTGAAAAACCTATTGACAGACACTATTCATATTCGATAGGAAGTACATAACTAATAAGGAACTACTTCTTTCGAACATTTTCTCATCCCTGAGCCACATGGAAGGTCTTAACCCTAATGTTGTGGTTGAAGGTTACAAGAAAGTCATCTTCTGGATTACAGATGATCTCAATGCTATTGTGCTAAATGCTTTTCTCTGCGAGCCACCCTTTCGCGAGATAATTCCACTGAATCAATATTGCTCTTGCGCCTCTTGACGGGTATATATATACTTCCTCTGTTTTAAAATATAAATTGTTTTAACTTTATGAAGCAAATGTATCTAGACTAGTTTTAGTATATAGGTTCATTCGGGTTTAAAGTGAATCTATAAACTAAAATAAGTCTAGATACATTTTCTTCACAAATCTAGAACATCGTATATTTTTATACAGAGGGAGTATATATATATATCAACGCGGATTTGTTATCTAGGATGCTACCAATGCATGCAAGCATTGACGTTGGATACAGGGAGTACTATTACTAGCTGCCAAGATGAGAAAGAGCCAAAATCTTGCATGCAATTAACGGTGTTATTTGCCGTTTGTAGAATTGCAAGACCAACCTTTATTGTAGGGTACCAAACCGCATCTATTGTTGTAAAAATTTCTACAAAATGCATACGGTGTGCTAGTAGTACTTGTTTGCACTAGACATTACTAGCTTGTACTAGTTGATGGGACGTGTGCATGTTAGTATCAATATGAGCACGAAAACATGCAAGAATTTCTGCAATAAGTTCAATCATGAGAGTAGACTAATATATCAAGCAAGTTAGGATGCAATAAATTCAACCATGAGGGTTGCACGATTTTTGGCCAATTTTCCCGCGCTTGGCTTTCGTTTTAGCGCATGTGGTGCTAGAATGCATGCTGAAATTTTGGCCGGTTCAATGGTCTGAATGTATTGCTAGAATGCGTGCTGAAATTTTAGTCAGTTCAGTGGTCAACTAGTATTGATAGCTTGCATGCATGCGTGAGCTGTTGCTAGTTTGCATGCATGTGCTAATACTTGCATGTACTAGCAATGCATGCAAAAAAATGCTCTCTATGTAACGGGGTGTGATGTTTTCCGTTGAATATTTTGTGCTCCTGCTGCTCAACTTCATGCTTTCTATAGAATATCCAATGGTTGGATTAGTATGCATAGGTAGCATCCTAGATAGCCCACTACTTCCTATATATATATATATATATATATATATATATATATATATATATATAGAAACCCTATTCAGCATCCAGGGTGCAGAATAGTTATTTTGCACCCACCATATTTTCACATTGTTAGATTAAAAAAATTATGTTTTGTATAGGAATAATTATGTTCATATATTCACCACAACCAAAAAATTTGACACAAAAATAAAGTTTATGAGTCATTATAGCGTAAAAACACCAAAAATATGTATTTTACGTCGAATTTTTTTACGGCATGTAAACAAAAAAATTATATAATTTCTAAATTTAGTTATGTTCTTCTCGACTTACGAAGTAATACAAAATTTACGTGACATAAAAATAATATACAGTTCTAAAGATAGAGGTGGATGTATAATAACTATTCTATACCCTGGGTGTCAAATAGGACCACCCTATATATATATATACGAGAGCTAAACATGAACCAGTTCCTATATAACTATAGAGGAACCATGTGAACCTGGACATAAAATAAAGTGAACTTTGACCGAAAATAAAGTGAACCTTCTTTTTATAGGGCAAGTGAACCTGAAATTTTTTGCTCATGAACTATCAAATATAACCAGAACCCCGGCCGCGTTCAAAATGAACTATGTTTTCCTGCAAAGTGAACTTTCTTTTTAGCGCATGTGAAATTTCTTTTTTATCGAAACCCTTCTAAAATTTTTATTTTGGTCTGACGCGAACTACCAAATATAACCAGAACCCCAGTCGCGTTTAAAGTGAACTATGTTTTCCAGCAGAGTGAACTTTCTTTTTAGCGCGAGTGAATTTTCTTTTTCTCAGAAAATCACCATGTTCGAAGTGAACTTTTTATTTTTTAGCCATGTCCGAAGTGAACTTTATTTTCAGTGCGAGTTAACTTCCTTTTTAATGCTTCTGAACTTTCTTTTTATTGAACATGCTTTATGGATTTTTTTACTTGTCTGATGTGAACTACCAAATAAAACGAGAATCCTAGCGCTCGAAGTGAGCTATGTTTTTCCGCAGAGTGAACTGCAATTTTAATGTCTATGAACTTTTTTTCTGACAAATGAGTGAACTCTTTTTTTAAATCTTGTGAACTTTCTTTTTATCCAGTAGTGTGAACTTTTTATTTCTAAGCATAGTGACATTTTTTAAAAGTAATTTTTTAGTTGTGTCTGAATTGAACCTCCAAATACAAATGTGAACCTTTTTTATTAGCGTGGTGTTTGCACTTTTGTCATCATACTGAATTTTTTTGGCAAACCGAACTTTCTTTTTGGACAGATGTTTAATAAGGGAACTAGACTGTTATTTTTACAACAAAGTGAACTATCTGTAATACGTGAGGAAGAAGAAGCGAACTGTCGAGGTTGGGCTGGAACACTAGCCATCAGTGACAGAGCGCGAGGCAGGGGAGGGGCGTCCGTCGCTGGAAGAGTAGAAGGTAGGTGGGAGCGCGACTGCCGCCGACGGACGGAAAGGAAGGGGAGGGCGCGAGGTAGGGGAGCTATGGCTGCCTCTGACAGACGGGGAGGCAGGGAGGGGCATGGTGGTCGCGCGAGGTAGAGGGGTCGCGGTCGCTGCCGGCATACAGGGAGGCAGGGAGGGGCACGGCTGCCCCTGAAGCGTGCGAGGTAGGGAGGGGTCGCTGCCGCCAACGGCAGACGGGAAGGAAGGAAAGGGCGCGAGGTAGGGGAGGCCATGGATAGGGCGCTGTCGGAGGAGGAAGGCCAAGGTTGGGGCGCTAGCAGAGGAGGGAGGTCAGGGGTGAGGCACCGGCTCAGCCAGGATCTAGGGAGGGCGACACGGGAGGGAGGCCAGGGGCAGGTCATCGCGCGCGAGGTAGGATGTCTGGGGGCGGTGGGATGCAGTAGGGTGCGGGTGGTTTTTTTTGGATCGGGGTGATTGGTTCAGCTGGTTATAATTGGTTTTCACGGGTGGGGAATCCCTATATAGCTATATAGGAATCTCTTAAAGGGGGTTCCTATATAGTTGGGTCCTATATATCGACGCGGATTTGCTACCCACCATGCAACCTGAGCACGTATGCATTGTCATCCGATATAGCCAGCATATGATCCCGCAATATCTGCATCGTCGATTGTTGGCATTATTCTGCTAATGGCGTCCTGTTGCCATCCGTCAAAATCTGCTAAGAATAGGTCGTATGACATGTCCTTTGTCCTTTCACTTCTCTTAGATACCACCCTCACATCATTATGGTTTTCATTTATATTAGATACCATCGTCACATCGTTGTGGTTTTTGATATGTACCGTAGACACCACTGTAGTATGTTTTGTGATTTTCAGAGGGTGCACTCGATACCACATACAATTATTTTTGGCTTGTCTGGCCAACTGGTCTTGTTATTTTGCCATTCTTTTTATCCTCCGTTCCCGCCAAAGCTACATGGCACTACATATAGGCGCCAAGTGAACATGGGGTACTGCAAAAAAAGCTCACAAACACCACACATGCACCATTGCCCACGACTATCAAAGTGCAGCAACCTGCGAAGGGTTTATGAAAAACCTTCCAGCCCGTGTCGACTAAGTCCTGCGCGCCACTTGATTAATAAATGTCAAGAAAAAGGTGAAAAGACGAAATCATAAAGAGTGAAATATCAAATACATAGGAAGGGAGGTGTAACGGAAGTACCCGCCTATCGTGCACACTCTAGTACGGAATCACTACAGGCTGTCGATATTTTATTTGATTGAGGAGTATATGTATCGTATTTCGTGTGCAATTTTTTATATGACCCACTTAGCCACCAAAGTAAACCTCTAATAATGAAAAAAATACGAGTATAGCTAAGTGCCCTTCGCTATTATTATTGCGGCCACGCATGAACACCGGCTTGATGGTCAATCGCATCTGTCATCCCCTGTTTCTCTCAAAATAATATTATGTCTCTTTCCACACATAGCACCGGGTGAATTGGGCAATAAAAGGTGCACGTAGTTACTAAAAGACCGCCATAGTTAGTATATGGTTATAAAGGCGTATTGGTGAACAAACAACTATTGATAAAAGTAGTAGTGTTTTTTATTACATCCAAGGATTATTAAGACATGCTTGGCTATGTCAGATGGTTTCGTGTGGACAAAGACTAACAAGCGATACTAAATGATGGGCTATAATGGGAAGCGAAACAGACTAGCGGGCGCGATTTCTTCCGCAGCACATGCTGCTTCTAGGATTCATGGTTCATTATTGTCGTAGATGTCGATGATGATGATGTTCTTCCCTTTGTCACCGCCTTCATGTTTGTTGCTGGCTTACGCCACTTTGACAGACGGCCTTCCACATCGCCATATGTGACATTGTGGACGTCTTCAATCCAATCGTCGACCGTCTCGTTCTCCTACATGTTTGCTTTTTGAGCAGCCCGCCTTGCTTCAGCTTTCATCTTTGTACGGCGCGAGTCACGTACAACGAGCTTGTAGTCTTCGTCTTCCGTGACGGAGTCAATGTCGCTTGGTAAGGAGTAGTATTTGATGTCGTCGGAGTCATAGGGGAGCAACGACTTGACACCTTCAGTGTCACTGAGCATGGAGTGGTACCGAGGCATCTCTTCATTTGAGAGCGTGGTGTCGTGTGACGGATTGGCTCACCCTGGAGATGGCCTCTAAATTCTCCGGTGGTAGCGTCTAAGATGATGGAGAATTGATGCATGTGGGTGGAAAATCTCATAAATAAAACATAAAAAAGGTACCCTTCTTGACGCCTCAATAGACATGTGTCGGCTGAGCGAGAGGATGCCCTATTTTATTTTGGAAAAAAGCGTATGTTCTTGGTTCATGAGAAGACGCATGTTCTTGGCTGTGTGTCCTAGCATGCGTGACATGACACATGTTCTTGGCTGTGTGTCCTAACATGCATGACATGCAAAAAAGGTATGTTTTCGTGCTAAATTTCAAAGCCAGGAACTTCTATGTGTGGATGGGTAAGACCGTGGGAAGACCCCATGTCTGTGGATGGCATGCGTAACACTGTGGTAAGAACTCATGTGTGTGGATGGCATGCATCATTTACTTATGAAATCAACCTCATGCTCCTGATACAACAGTCGTTAGTTTTTCTAATGGGTTTATATCACATCCGTTAATCAGATCGTGTTCTCGTCTTTTAATCCTATGACATTAGGGGCATGCACAACTAGCCAGGTGAGTAGCTCACCATTGTGCCCAGGCACCAAACCTGCATTTCATACATACCCGAGATGTACATATCTAAATTTCACATACCTAAGGTTTGCATATCTAAAATATACTTATCCAAATTATATACCTAGATATCACATACCTAAGGTATACATACCTAAGTTGCATGTATTCTAGTTACATATACATAAGGTATCACATACCTAAAGCGTACGTAAACAAGTACATATATATTCACGTATGCAGGGTACGTACACCTTAGGTATGTAATACCTAGGTATATGTAACTTAGGTATGCATATCTTAGGTATTGATACCTAGGTATGTGTAACTTAGATACATATACCTTTAGGTATGTCTAGTTCAAAGTAAATTTATACATATCACGTTTGGTGCATGGGCACCAAGGTGCATCAGTCATTTTACCTAAGGTTTACATATCTAAAATATACTTATCCAAGTTATATATACCTAGGTATCACATACCTAAGATATACATACATAAGTTGCATATATAAACACGTATCCTGGATACGTACAGCTTAGGTATGCAACATCTTAGGTATGTGATACCTAGATATGTGTAACTTAGGTATATGATACCTATGTATGTGTAATTACGGTACGTATATCCTCAGATATATGTGGTTCAAAGCAAAATATACATGTATTGTGTACGGTGCCTGGACACCAAGGTGCACCAGTCATTTTACATATATATATATATATATATATATATATATATATATATCACGCACGACGCCGCACCGTAGAGGTACGGATGCGCCACATGCTAAGGCTGTGACGGAAGTGGTGCACGATTGAGCGTGACAGGTGGGCATGTGAGCCACCGCGATAGGTGTGTGTGTTGGCTACTTAATCGGGTGTTGAAACTGTAATCGGTATGATCTAAATGAGAAAGAAAAGTGAGAAAGCATCCCCTCACTAGCAATCATACTAGCAAGGGTGGTACAAGTGGTATCAGATTGACTCAATCCTGGAGCTACGATGTGTGGTTCTTCCCAATTCGCTATGTCGAGCTGCTGTAAAATCCCATCAAGCTTGTAAGCGGCGTGGTTGGAATAGGCCGATGAGTAAGAAACACGACGCCCTCCAAGCCCTCCCCGCATACGCTGATCGTATTGGAGTCGATGTGAGAGACGGCAACATCGGCGGGAGCGTTTCTCACCGAGTGCAGGCAGGCCGTCGACCTTTTGCACGGGCGCGTCGCGGTCATGGACTCCACACAACAGGGGCTCGTCGCTCAGATCAGACTCATCTCGGAGGCAGTTCAGGCGAGCTCGCAGGCGCAAGCAGATGCGACTCGGGAACTAGCCGAGTTTGATGGCCGAAATTCGGCCACAATCGAGCAATTGGAGAGCCAATACACAAGTGCTTCATATCCTGATGACACTCCTTGTGCTTCCGCATCCAACCTAGCAGCAGGATATCTCTGAAGTGGTGGCATGGATGGTAGCGCTGGCGGCTGTAGAAACGGCAGCGCAAGGGGCGGTGTCCTCGAAGGCATGGGCGATGTTGGAGGCAGTGTTCTCATAGGCGCTGGCAGCGGTGGATTTGGAGGAGCAGGTGGTGGTAGACATGGCCATCATGATGAGACCTCGCTCAAGCACAATCTGAAGATGCCCTTCCCTCGTTTTGACGGAGATCAACCCAAAATTTGGAAGGACAAGTGTCTCGACTACTTCAGGTTGTTCAATGTGCATCCATCACTGTAGCTAGTGTCGGCAACACTGCATATGGATGGCAATGCTTCCTTATGGTTCAAATCCTATCATCTTCGTTATATGTCAACACCTGACCGAAACTCATGGCAGCAGTGAATGACAAGTTTGGATCTGAATACTACCGCAAGTACCTGACGCAGCTGTTTCAACAAAAGCAGCGCGACTCGGTTACTGACTATCAGCTGTAATTTGAGGCCCTATCGTACCAGGTTCCCATCCAGAACCCCAACTACGATGAATAGTTCTTTCTTACACAGTTCATATGTGGTCTCAAGAGTGACATCCGTGCAGCGGTTGAGGTTCAGATGCCTGCTACCATGGATCGTATGATCCTTCTTGCACTAGTCCAGGAAGAGGTTTTCGCATATCAAAACCCTGAGTTCCAAAGCACACGGCGGAGTTATGGGCTGAGCAACCAACACCACGACTAGAAGGCCCAAAACCGACTCTGAAAGTGGGCAGTGGTGACTTCTGGCGTGGCAGACAGTTGCGAGACTATCGCATAACCAATGGGCTCTGTTTTGTGGCGCCAAGTATGAGCCAGGCCACCAATGTGCACAGAAACAAGGGGCAAAACTGAATGCAATGCAGACTGAAGAGCGGGCTGAAATTCTCTCAGGGTACATTCTCAATCTAATGGAGGTGCATGACTTGGTGCAAGCTGAGAAGCTAAGCCTGTCAATTCATGCAATAGCGAGAACAGAAGGATCCGAAACACTAAATCTCAGGGCACTGGATGGCAACCAAGTTCTTCTAATTCTCGTGGATTTAGGCAGCAGCAGTAGTTTTGTCAACGCAAATCTGGTGCACAGGTTAAATTGTCGAGTGCAACCAACCTCACCTATTTCTGTCAAAATTCTAGATGGATCTTTCATATAATGATCAGAGATGGTACCTTAGTTAACTTGGTGGTGTCAAGGGGAAACATTCAACACTGATATGCGAGTGCTTGAGCTAGGAGGATACGATGCCATTTTAGGGATTGATTGGTTGCAACGTTTGGGACAATGGTAACTGACAGGCAAAATCACTGTCTGGCTTTTGAACATAAAGGGAAGTTTGTTAAACTCAAAGGAGTAGCATCTCCTACCCATAATACTGTTAGGTAACTCCATGTAGAGAAATTGGTGAAATGGTACAAAGGGAATGAGATCTGGGCGGTGGCTATTGTACAACAAAACTCTGAAACCTCTCAAGCAGCATTACTCCTGACGTGCAAGCGGTCTTGTAGGAATTATCTGTCGTGTTTGCCACACCAATGGAGCTGCCACCTGAGCATGACTATGATCATGCTATTCCTCCTAAGCCTGATGCAGAGCTGTTCAATGCGATGCCATATCGATACTCTCCTGCACATAAGGATGAGATCGAGAAACAAGTTAAAACGATGTTAGATTCAGGGGTCATCGTGACCAACATGTCACATTATGCATCGCCAGTTCTCCTAGTGCAGAAAAAGATGGATCATTGCGTTTTTGCATTGACTACCACAAATTGAATGCTCACCATCAAAAACATGCTTCCCATGCCAGTCATTAATGAATTGCTAGACAAACTAGTCGGCGCCACCATCTTTTCCAAGCTGGATCTACGTGCTAGTTATTATCAAATTAGAATGTTACCGGCTAACGAACACAAGATGGCATTCAAAACCCATCAAGGGAACTACCAATTGCGGGTTATGCCTTTCGGCCTATGCAACGCACCGACGACCTTTCAGTGTGTAATGAACCTGGTGATGAGTCCCTATCTACGATGATCTGTCCTTTTTTTCATGGATGATATCTTGTTCTCTAGCGCCACAGTGGAAGAACATGTGGACCACCTGAAGGAAGTGTTGTTTCTCATGCCCAAGAACAAGATTTCCATCAAGGACAGTAAATTTTCCTTCTCCTGTCGCAGCCTCGAGTACCTGGGCCACATCATTTCAGCAGACAGAGTCACAACTTACCCATGCAAGACTGAATCCATGGTGAGCTATGGCACATCCCAATTTTAGCAACCCTGATTGGTTGTCAAAAAGGCAAAAATCAGGGGGAACAAAACTTTTTCTTGCGACATGTTGCAATGCTTGTTTACTTGCTTGCTTGTGTTCATAAAACTGATTGTGTATCAGGTTAGATACTCCTTACCTTAACCCTAGTTGACAATAAACTATTTTACAAAAGAGATGTCTTGGCATTTAGGACTTGATCCAAGATGACTTTGTCACAACAAAATATTTTACTAGTTTCTATTAACCAAACTATGGAGAACTATATATACTCTCCTTATGTTCTCAATACTAACTTTCAACCACTCTTATCTCTAGATTTTTCCAAAACCTTTTCTAAAACCTTTTCATTCTAGTCTTGGTAGAAATACCAAGAGGCCCTTATCCTACTTCAAATCACAACCTCTTCAAATACCCATCCTTACCCGTAATCTTGATGGTAACCTTAGTATTAGTGGGATAAGTCTAATAAGATGAATTGCCTTGATCTGCTCTCAGATGAAGTGCTTGATCTGATGTGTGTGATGACTTGTCTACTTAGGAACTAGAGTGAGATAATCTAGTAGATCATCCCTTAGGACCAAACCAATGGTTAAGATCACCAAATCTTGAACCAAGACGCCTAAGCTGGATCTATCCTAAGTCACTCAAGTGATCCTAATCTATATCTCGAGATGATTTCTGAGATAATCCTTTGTATTAGCATCCAACTCATCAAAGACCACATATATACTTGGAACCCCTCTACTTAATCTATACTTCAATATCATCCCCTTTATTACAAGAATAAACCATTGCATTCCCTCCAAATGTTCCCCTCTTTCATACTAGTCCAAATCCACAAATATGCCAAAATTGGCAAAGTCTAGAATCTTTAACTAGATTCAATCTTTGGAACTCCCTCTACTCTAATCTGTGTGAAATATTGAGAATGCACTTGAACCATATTGTATTACTCCATTAGTACTACCAAAGAACACCCTTTCCCTTGGCTTAACCATTGTGGTACCCACTCATCCTTGATGGTTTTATAGTCAAGAAAATAATCTTTTTGCAAATCTTATCATCCTGCCTACTTTAGCAGAAGCTCACATCGATATGCCCCTTCCCTTGATCAAATATTTGCATGGTTATGATATAATAACCATGTTATATCAACCCACCCTTCACTTGTATCCATTGGAGGCTTGTGCTTCTTAAACTCACTTGGTTTACGAGGCATCATGACTCATCTGTTATGGCAGCCTTGTTTTCAACAAAGTTTGCCATCACTCCTAGATCACCTCAAATGCAACCAAGCCCAACTTTTGATGCCATTCTCATATATATAACTTGGTATAAATATCCATCTATCCCTTGTATCAATGTGAGCTTTGAGCTAACTAATCCAACCATGTTTAGGTGGTATAAAAATATCAGAATCCTAGATCCTTCAACATCTAGTCTCTTTACTTTTCAAGTTAGAACTTCAAAACCCAAGGTTGGTTATGATGGATACCTCATGTTGACATCATCCACCTTGCATATAAACATTTACCAAATAATTCCCATAATTATTTTGGAGACTAAAACTATTTAAATTCCATTATTGGCAAAATCCTCAAAACCTTCTCTACAAAGGAAAGTTTGTATTTCTACAAATTACCTTGCCAACTGAAGGAACATTTGAGGCCTCTACATAATACCCTAACTTACCACCCCAAAAATATATATTTTTGAGATCCTTTATTATTTCTTTTTGCCCTTTTTCTTAAATGGTAGAAACAAGAAATACTAACCTAAAAATACTTTTCTATCCATATAAATTCAAATAAAATACCTAATTTGTGATACGATATTTAGGACCATCTCACATCAAAAACCAACCCTACCCAATATAAAATATCAAAATAGTTTCTAGAAACCATTTCTGCACTTTTTGAATAAATGGTTTTAAGTAGACTTAAAATCCTTTGAAATTATCAATTAAATCAAGGAGTGTTTTCTTGACCACATTTATTTACCAACATCATTATCTCATCTTGCCAAGACCAAATTTTGAAACTTTTCTTAATAACCCTCATTTTGGAAAAGATAGAAATCATTCTAAACCATGAGGTAAACCCCATTCCACCTACCTCAAAGCTTCTCAACTAAGTCTCTCCAGCACCCAACCCCATCCTCTGGTCGAAGTGCTACAATGTAAACATGATAGAAGCACCCTTCTCTTGTCTCATATGCTTGGAGCTAGGGAGACAAAATAAAACATACAACCTTGCCCATTACCACTTCTCACAGCAGCCACCCCTCCACTTAACTGGCATCCAACTGTGTCCCAATTCACCCCTCTACCCCACCTGCCAGTCGCGATGGCTAGCTTTAGCCATCCTCCTCTCCATTTTATATTTCATGGACAAATGAGAGAGAGGGGTCACCTACTCTCAGTAGCAGACCCAGCAGCCATTCCCCGTCCCCACCTTGACCTCTCCACCGACCACCACCACCCTCAGCGGCCAATCCCTGGCGCTCGCCCCCTTCCCTTGGATTTCCTAGACCTAGTTCACCCTGGACCCGAGCCTCTCGGTTAAAAGGGCCAAAGGCCACCCCCGTGCCCCCTTGCCCCTCATTTCCCCTCCTCTCCCTCGCCTCACTCATCTCCCAGATCCCCTCCGTTCCCTCTGTCATGCTCCCGCAAGAAGAAGCAAAATAAGAAACTACAGCCATTGTCGAGCTCGGGCTATAGCTCTATCTCTCATCCTCCCTTCTCCGTGCATGCAACCCTACTGAGATCCCCAGGATCTACTGAATCTAATCTCTCCCTCCTCTTCTCCCAAGACCCTCCCTTCTGGAACCGTCGTGGATGTCCAGTGAGCTCCTCACAGACGACCTCATGCGAGCACCCGTCCGCCCTTGAAACCCCGGGTGCCTACCGTCGCTGGAACCACAGGAGTGCACCGCATCACCCCGTCTCCTTCTCGCCTCCTTTCATGCCCCGAGGTAAGCTCCTAGAACCCTTATCGACCTTCCTAGGATTCGGTCTCCCCGGTCATAAGACAGAGGTAGATGAGGGTGTGATGACTCCTTGATGGCGCTAGAAAACTTGGTTCTTTGATGTGGAGTCTTGTTGGGAATCCCAAGAGCAAGGTGTGAAGAGTACAACAGCAAGTCTTCCCTCAATTGAGACCGAGGTTATCGAACCAGTAGGAGGAAGGAAACATCACACAAGTGTTGCAAGCAACGCGGAGACCTGCACAACACAAACTCAAGACTTTGCCCCAACGAATCAGTGAGGTTGTCAAGCTCACCGGTTTGCTGTAACAAAGGATTAAATGTATGGTGTGGAAGGTAATGGTTTGCAGCAAGTAAACAAGTAACAGTGGAAGATGTATCAATGGTAAAGATTGGACCGGGGTCCATAGTTCACTAGAGGTGCTCTCCTTAGATAAACAACATGGCATGAAGGGTAAACAAATTACAGCGGGCAATTGACAGGACCTAAGCAAGGCATAACAATGCAATTACTAGGCAAAAAGATCCTATGAAGTTGATTGAGCAATACAACATTATACATAGACCGTAATCCAACTGCATCTATGACTAGAAGTCCACCTTCAGGTTATCATCCGAACCCCCTCTAGTATTAAGTTGCAAGCAACAGACAACTGCTTTAAGCAAAGTGTGTAAGGTAAACTGTCCACATGTTCCATGAACAGGAGACCGTTGTTTTCTCCCTAGTAGCAACAGCACATCTACAACCGAAGAGATTTCTATCACAAGGCTACCTAGGCGCGGGGTAGGGCCCACACGCGCCTAGGGGGTTTGGCCTCCCTGGCCCGCTTCTCCGTATCCCCTCTGGACTTCTTGTTCCCCATGGAAAGTTATTGACTTTGTCCTTCGTCCCGTCCAATTCAGAGAATATTTCTTTACTAACTTTTCTGAAACCAAAAACAGCAGAAAACAGGCATCTGGCACTGTTGCAACTTGTTAATAGGTTAGTACCAGAAAACATTTAAAAAGCACCTCAAAGTGTAGACAAAGCAAAGCAAAGTAGATACTAAACAAGCATGGAGCATCAAAAATTATAGATACATTTCCAACATATCAGGGTGGTGGACCATCGATATCGTTCTAATCCGACAGCCCCGCTTCCTCCATACTGCTAATACGTCAAAAACATATCTATAATTTTTGATGTTCCATGCTTGTTTAGTATCTACTTTGCTTTGCTTTGTCTACACTTTGAGGTATTTTTATATGTTTTCCGGGACTAACCTATTAACAATATGCCACAGTGTTCAGTTGACTATTTTCTTTTATTTTTGGTTCCAGAAAGGGCAGAAAATGAATATTCTCGGAATTGGATGGGACAAAAGCCAAAGTCAATATTTTACCGTGGGGAACACGGAGACAGAAGACGAGAAGGAGAAGGGCCTCGAGGGGGCCACACCCCTGGTCGCGCGGCCAGGCCCAGCCCGTGTCTGGGGGGTGCAACCGCCTCGGGCACCCCCTCGGCCTCCCTCTTTGCCTATAAGAAGTCCCCGATACCTAAACCCTGAGTACCCGATCAATCTTCCACGAAACAGTCCGTAACAGCCACCACCATCGTCCCTAGATTAGGGGGATCTGGAGCTCTTCCCGGCACCCTGCCAGAGGGGAGAGATCATCTCGGAGGCCTTCTTCATTACCATGCCAGCCTCCGGTATGAAGCGTGAGTAGTTCTACCTTGGACTACGGGTCCATGTAGTAGCTAGATGGTTGTTTCTACTCCTTTGTGCTACCATGTTTAGATCTTGTGAGATCCGTTCATGATCAAGATCATCTATTTGTAATCATGCATATTGTGTTTGTAGGGATCTGATGCATATTGAGATTACTATGTCAGATTGGTTAATGATTCTATCTTATTGATTCTATCATGTCTGTGTTATTTGAGATCTTGCATGCTCTTCGTTTCTAGTATCTATCTTGGCCAAGTAGATGCTAGTGACTCCAAGAGGGAGTATTTATGCTCGATAGTGGGTTCATGCCTCTATTTAATCTGGGGAAGTGACAGAAATCTCTAAGGTTGTAGATGTGCTGTTGCTACTAGGGAGAAAAAGACGATCTCTTGTTCATGGAACAAGTAGATTGTTTACTTTACACACCTTGCTTAAAGCAGTTATCCATTGCTTGCAACTTAATACTGGAGGGGGTTCGGATGATAACCTGAAGGTGGATTACTAGTCATAGATGCAGTTGGATGGCGGTCTATGTATCTTGTTGTAATGCCCAATCAAATCTCATAGGATCATGAATGTCTAGTATTGCATTATTATGCCTTGCTCTGTCCTCTCAATTGCCCCGCTGTAATTTTTTTACCCAACATGTTATGTTGTTTATCTTAAGGAGAACACCTCTAGTGAACTATGGACCCCGGTCCAATCTTTACCATTGATACATCTTCCACTGTTACTGTTTACTTTCTGCAAACCACCATTACCTTCCACACCATACAGTTAATCCTTTGTTTTCAGCAAACCGGTGAGATTGACAACCTCACTGTTCATTGGGGCAAAGTCTTGAGTTTGTGTTGTGTACGTTTCCAAGTTGCTAGAAACACCTTTGAGTTCCTTCCTCCTACTAGTTCGATAACCTTGGTTTCTTACTGAGGGAAAAATTGCTGTTGTGCTCATCAGACCTTCCTCTTGGGGTCTCCCAACGAAGCTCTTCAGTGATCTGAGCTACATCATCACTCCCCGTGGAGCGCGCGGAAGAAGGAAAGATCCACGGGGTGCATCGACATGTAGACTACCTCAGTGAGGTACTCACACCAACCAAGCAGCGGTAGCCGCACTATTAGAAGCTAGCGTACGATGTCTTCATCACGACAGTTTCCCCACTACTTCATGGAGAACCCAGTCATCATAGTCAACGATGCACCGTTGTCCCACATCTTGAACAATCCAAAAGCATCCGGACGAGTTGCCCTCTAGGGGATAAAGCTGTCCCCACGGTACATCACATACGAGAGGAGCACATCTATCAAGTCACATGTTCTCTGGACTTCCTAATCCATAGGATGGAGCTCCATATACCAGAATCCCTAGACATTTCAAGTGTCTAAGCGATGCACTTCAGCTTCTCCAAGCTCCAAGAAGGAGCATGCACTCGTGTCATCAGGACATCCCCGCAAGGCGACAAGATGCGCTAGGTACTTTGGATGAAGTTCTATGAGGCGGAGTATGAATACCTAATCCACTGCATGCGGATGGACAAAGCATGCGACACCACATGATTGATGATATATGGTGACCCCAACCTCATCATGCCACAAACAATGAACAAATGTGACAACATGATCGCCTACCGTGATCTCTATAACTCACTCGAAGGAAACTTCGACGGTTGCGAATTCCGACACATCAGCCATGAAAGCAATGAAGAAGCTGACAAGACAGTCAATGTTGGGTCCGCCTATGCACCCATACCACCTGGCATCATCCTGGAGCATATATGTGATAGGTTAATCGAGACCAAGTCATCCCCTGGCCCTCTAGAACCCGCAACTCACTCTGGGGCTATGCCACCCGACAATCCCAAGGCACTAACAACATCGGAACCGTCTTTATCCAAAAGTCTCATGAAATTCATGCTCATCGAGCTCTCATGGTAACAACCATACATCACGTACTTGCTGCACAAGGAGCTTTCGAAAGATCCGACCAACGTGCGACACATTGCCTGTCGCTCAAAGTCCTTCACCATCATCAACATCAAACTCTATAAGTGAAGCATCACCGGCGTCCTCCAGAGATGCATCACCTGCGGCGACAGCAAAAGCATCCTCCTCGACATACATGAAGGCACCTGCGGGAATCACGCTGGCAGTCATGCACTCGTCGTAAAAGCCATGTGGGCAGGCTTCTACTGTCCAAACACAATGCAAGATGCCAAGGACATCGTCAAGAAGTGCAATTCTTGCTAGAAATTCGCAGACAATCCACAAGCACTAGGATCCGAGCTAAGCCCAACACCATTGTCCTAGCCCTTCATGCACTGGGGACTCAACATGGTGGGCAAGCTACAAAAATCCTCACCCGGAGTACATGTCTACCTCC
Source organism: Avena insularis (assembly GCA_023614405.1). NCBI lineage: Eukaryota > Viridiplantae > Streptophyta > Magnoliopsida > Poales > Poaceae > Avena > Avena insularis. The sequence goes on along the minus strand of CM042687.1, from coordinate 233,728,669 downwards.
TAGTCGTAGTTGATAAGTTCACCAAGTGGATCGAGGCCACGCCCGTCACCACTCAAACCGGCACCACCACCATCAAATTCTTAGAGTCCATAGTCTACAAGTTTGCGGTGCCACACAACATCATCACTGATAATGGCTTTAACTTCACCTCGAAGAAATTCTAAGGCTTCTGCCAAGAGATGGGGATCAACGGCAGCTACACCTCGGTGGCTAACACCCAAACCAAAGGCCAAGTCGAGAAATCCAATGGCCTCGTCTGCAATGCCATCATGAAATGGCTCCTCTGACCTCTCAAAAAAGCTATGGGAGAATGGGCCGACGAACTACCCTCGGTGCTATGGAGTCTATGAACAACACCGAACAACACCAAAGGCTAAATGCCTTTCTTCATGGTGCACGGTGTGGAGGCAGTACTACCCACCAAATTACACTGCAACGATGCATGGGTGGTTGCCTACAGCGAATCTGAATCCACGGCTACACTCGAAGGCGACATCGACTTGTTGGATGAGGCGCATGACATCGCTGCTGATCGTTTGGCGATCTACCATCAGAAGGTCTGCAACTACCACAACTAACTACTGCAACCAAGATCCTTCTCAGAAGGATACCTCATGTTGCGGCTCAAGCAGAAGGGCCATCTGAAGTTTGAGTACCCTTGGAAAGGGCCCTACATAGTCACCTAAGTAATTTCCAGGTGGCACCTACTGCCTCAAGGACGTAAAAAATGGAGTCACATACTCCAACCCTTGGAACGTCGTGTAACTATGTCGTTTATACACTGAGCTATATTTACTTTTTCAATAAGGCTACTCAGCTAAAACATCTATCTGCTACCTACCAATAAATAAAGATAAGTTCATCAACTAAGAGTTTATTCCTCCTTACATTTATATAATACACTTGGGGGATACTCCTCCTCGACAGCCTCGACAAACTGTCAAATCACCACCTCTCGCAACAACCTAAGTAGCTGACTCTGCCCATAGTCAAATCCTTGAAAACTCCAACCCAGATGCAACCCAGATGACAGGTTGGCATGGTACTGAGACTAAGGGGTGCCAGGCTAACAAAAAAGGCCTAGCTTATGGTGTGTTTAGGTCAATATATACAAAACATACAACAATTTACTACATGCGATCAGGCCAAAATTACCTTCGGGATTAAACAAATTTTACATGGTGTACATATTATGTGCAGATCAAACTCTACTACTATCACTGAAGCATAACACTGGTGCGCTCGTCGAAGATTCAGATAATGTATTCTACAGGTCGGGCAACAAATCGATAATGTGGCCTCATGTTCCAAGACAACCCATCCGGAGGTGGCGGAGGCCCCTTCGCGATGGCATCCAATGCAATTTCAACTGCGGATGATGCATACGGGCGAGCACAAGCGCAACTTTCACACCCCAACAATTTGTTGTCGAACGCACTCCCGCGAGGCATTCATATCCTGGAACTTCTGCAGCAAAGCCAGGACACAAGAGGGAGCGTCATCTAGAGGAAACATCAGACTGTACATAACCGCCAGTGTTGACGGTGCACTCATAAGGTAGTCGAACACCTGGGAGATATAGTCTTGCAATGTGGCCAACATAATGGCTCGATTCCTATCCATATAGAAGAGCACGCGAGCTTCCAGCTCCACCCGAGTCAAGAAGTTCAACTGAATGCTGACGCGTTACTCCTGTTTCCGAGCAATGATATTTACAACTACACAAAGCAAAAGGCGTTAGGACAATCAACAAACAACAATAAAAAAAGATCAGTCGGGATATCCGTGAATGCTTACATTGAAGCTGCTCATTGATCCGTGTCATTTCACCAAGGAGATATTTCTCCCGCTCAAAGGCCTTTGGCTTTCAACTTCCATACATCCATGTTAACTTTGACAATTGCAAGGGTCTTCTCCATATCCCTCACCTAATCACGCAGTAAGGGCAGCTAGGAATGCTTAGCAGTCCTTCACGGCTGCACTAGAGTCAAAGGTATGGCAAAAAACATAGCACCTGGCGTGCCACTGGCAACACCCTACACAAACACAAGGAGTTGAAAGATGAGAACCTCACAACAACATACAAAGACGATGACCTCACCAGAAATACAAACATAAACACAGAGCATGGATTTATACAAGTATGAAACAACGACACACAAGCATAGGCTGGAAAAGAGCAACTTGATGACCATAGTGGAAGTTTCGGTTACACCAGCAACTAACAAAATAAGAAAGACTATCCTGAAGCTTAAAACTATGATAGTAACCGAAGGCTTAATTGAGTCTTTTGTAGCATCTATCGCCTCTATCCTCTTTTGTTCTTCGGCATACTTTGCAAGAAAATCTATCAGTCAAAGACCATACTTCTTGCATATATTGGCAAATGGGCGGAATTCTACTTCCTTGCCGTTAGCCATCATAGGAATTGAAGATGTTCTTGGGGTTCCGGTGCAGAAAACAAAAAATTCCTACACCGGATCACCCTACTTCCCAAGATCTATCTACTAGTAATGCAATAACAACCGAGAGGTTTCGAATACATACCCTTGTAGTACGAAAGTGGTTAACGTTCCGAGAGGAACGTGGTTGGAGTAGTTGCGCTTGTAGCCGACCTCAAGGTCGCGAAGCTTCTCGCATGTCACCCCTTGCTCCATCACCATGTAGCGGTCCGGCCCACGACATCCAAAATGCCCCAAGTGTTGCACCTCCTGGCTTCGTACATATACGGTGTACGAAGAGACCTCTGTCTCCTCGATCCTGTCGAGAGTGCGGAAGTAGATCTCTAGCTTGGAATCCTCGAAGTGGAATGGAATGATACAGGTGCGTCATCTCTTGTGCGAACATCCCTGGGCTATGCTAACGCGTGGAGACAACTAGAGAGAGATATTGGAGAGGAGGAGGAGAGCTCCCAACTCATGGGATCCAATCATGTTGGTGTATTCCTCCAAGGGGCAAGGGGGCCTCTTTATATAGGGTAAGGGGGAACCCTTACCAATACCAAGGTAACCCTAGGGTGCCAAGAGGGGGCAAGGGGGCGACAGCCAGGTAGGGGGCAGCCCTAGGACTCCCCAATCCCTAACCCTAGCTACCGGCCAAGGGAAGGGGGCAGCTGTAGGCGCCCCAAACCCTAGGCGCAATGCCCTCCCACATGTGGTTTCCCTCATGGACCCTTTTCCCTAGGAATTTTGGCCCATTAGTGAATAACCTTTCAAATTAGATTTTAATATTATATTTAATATTAATTACATTAATTAATATGTAAATACATATTACAAAATCTGATTTGACCTAAAACACCTTTCAGTTCCCCTTGTATATCCTATGAACAACTGTGAACTTCCCGGAACGATTCCGGTCTCTCACGGAACTTTTCTGGTTTCCTTTCTTTCTCCGAACAACTTCGGATCTCTCATAGAGGAATAATTCTGGCTTTCTCTTTCTCTACTATGATTCCAACTTATGGATAATCTCCAGCTCATCGTACCCTTAAGTGGATCCCCTCATGGCTCAGGAATGGCACAGACATGATCTCTATCAATGATCAACAATGGGACCGGGACGCCCATGATGATCCCTGGGCATTCCAGATGAAGATGTTGTTGAAACCATCAACACCGTGTCCATTTCCCTTTGTGTCTTCGATACTACTTGTCCAAGATTCGATAATTAGGTATCATCATACCTTGTTCAATATTGTTACCGACAAGTACTATTTTACTTGTTACCACGATATTACATCCCTGTGACCTAGTCACATGTTGCAACATTATGGATGTTATCTCACCAAGTCAGCCTAACTATATCTTACCCGTCAATGGGTGAACAAATCCCAGTCTTGATGCATAGGCATCAACCTGTTCCTCTGGATACCCAACATACACCTTTATAATCACCGTTCCACCAAGTGACGTTTCATGCAGTGTAAGCAGCCTCGAGATACAGTGATTAATATGATCTCGTGGTCTAAGGAGAAGGAGACTACATTTCTGACTATTGCAATGATTAACTTTGTGACTATCGCAACCTTTGAGGAATGTCCATCATATCATTCACCAATGATATGACCTTGTTGTCAACTAGTGCCGAAGAACCGACATGATCAGAAAACCTTGATCATCGATTGACCGATGAACTAGTATTAATAGAGGATACTAGGGACTTATGTTTAATATCACACTTGTATCAATGTTTCCACTTGATACAGTTATAACACAAATGAAACAATTACGAACTTATTAGGATATGAAAATAATAAACCTTTTATTATTTTCCTCTAGGGCATATTCCCTTCAGTCTCCCACTTGCACTAGAGTACAAATAATCTAGCTTGCGTTTACTAATCATAAACCATATCACATATGCATTTATTGATCATGCACGCTCATGGGAAACATCTTGTCCCTGTTTTGTTTTACCAGATTAGTATGTATTTTGCAAATCATTAATGTCTTCCTAATTTTGACATTCCCTCCATTATCTCATAATGGGTTGAAGTATTCATTTTGGCGAGTGAGACTTTGTTTGCATTGTTTACAATGATGGTCGTTGAGTCAATTTAACTTTTACTATTGTCATGCTAACCTTTGAAACATACTTTGTGGAAGTTGAACTTCTTTAGCCAAAATATACTTCTATTTTTATGTAGATCCTAGTGCACAGCATGCAAGTATGTGCCTAACCTCACTTCTTGCAACTCAAGAACAAATTTAACTCTGGTTCAGCCAACCAGATCCTTGGGTCATATTATGTCGACTATACAATATGGTTATATGGAATAACCTATGACTAAGGCATAGGAGATGTCCGGAGGAAGGGGCCGGGCCTCGAGAGAGCCTCGAAGATCGAGCCTCCTCAGGGACATGAGCACCTCGTTAGGCACTTGCCTCAGCATGATCCGCCCATCGCATTTTGTCCTCGTCAAGAGCATCCCACTCGAGGTGTAGACAACGCCACGCATTGGCAAGATGATGCTCCTCCGTAGCAAAGTCCACAAGGAACTGGTCAAGCTAGGAGTACACAACTATTATGATGGTGTGGAGGCATTCTGACCGGTGGAGCGAAGCATCTGAGGAGGCCGGCAGGGCAAGCTCGCTCGAGCCCACACTCCCAGAGGCTCGGGGGCTCCCCTTGGGAGGATCACCATCACTGGCATGATATGGAGACGATGACGTGCCCTATGCGCCCACCGGGTCCTCGACTAGCAGGGCATGATTGCCCATGACCACCAGATCAAGATCATTCTAGCTGGCATCAGGAGAAGTGCCCTCGCCTCAGGGCTGGGGTCCTCGCACACCGGCGATCTCTGACCCACTGCTGCACCAGGCGAGAGACTTCGTCACACCGAAGGAGAGTAGACATTGCCCCTTCATGCCCCAAGGATTTGTTGGAGCCCAACTTTGGACCTCCTTCTTCCTCTTATCTTCACACCTGGGCCAAGCAACATGGTTACAAAGCAAGAGGGAAAGGAGAAGAGGGAGCCCGAGGAAAAAATCCTAAGTTTACAAGAACGACTAGGAGGAGCGCGCCCTCCAGAACATACAGTTTTCAGTCGCACGACATTGCGTGCGAGTTTTTGGCTGCACGGCAGCCCGACATGTGGCGAGTTTCCAGCCGCACGGCATCGCCCGCGAGTTTCCGGCCGCACAACACCGCATGCGAGCAAATCTGCTTAGCTGGCCGGGCAGTGCAAGCTATCTGCTCGCATGCTCTTTCTCTGATATTTTTCATGTCAAACACAAGTAGAAAATTAAGTGCTAGAAAATAGAAAAAATAATGCATCTAAAAAATAAAGCAGTGCATGGGCGTGCACTGCGAGGACACACGTTAGTGCATGATCGAAAGCAGTGCAACAAGGTATACCAAGGCAGCGCGTGGGCAATGCACTGCCAGGACACCGCGCAGTGCACTGCAATCGAAGGCAGTGCAACACAGTAGAACAAAGTAGAGCACAAGGAGTGCACTGCCTGAATACCGCGTCGTGCACTACAACCAAACGCAGTGCACTGCTAGCACACCACCAGTGCACTGTGATTGAAGGCAGTGTAAGGCAGTACAACAGGAAATTGCACGCACGGTGCACTATCGATTACACGCGATTGCAAGGCAAAGGCATCGAATCACAATAAGGCAGTGCATTGGCGGTGCACTACTAGGACACCGCGTGGTGCATTATGACCTAGGGCAGTGCAAAACAGTACAATAGGACAGTGCACGCACGGTGCACTACCAGTACACCACGCAGTGCATCGCATTGGAACGCTGTACACCGTATCACAATAAGACAGTCCACTGGCGGTGCATTAATAGGACACCGCTCGATGCACTATGACATAGGGCAGTGCAACGCAGTACAACAGGTAGTGCACGGGCAAGGACATCGGGCCGTGCACTGTGACCGTAGGCACCATGTGCTGGACCAAAAGACAGTGCAACATATGCATCAAAGGCAGTGCGAGAAAAAAGTTTGTCTAAACATATCAATAATGGATCTAGTTTTGAAGATCTAGACGCGACTAACACGTATGTGAAAACATATATCAATTTGGACGCGTCGTTTAAATGATATCGCAATTTTCGTTTTCAAATCTAAAAAAGAAAATAAAAAAGGACCCGTGACCCTCTCCGCATCCACCACGTGTCACATGGAGGAAGGCCGGGACAACGCGTGAGGCACTCCACGTCCACCACGTGCAAGCGACAACAGCAACGCGACGCAACCTCCCAGGAGCGCGCCCTTTTTCTAGCCTTTTTGTATGTTTACTTACTCCGCAACCGCTGCTCTCAGCAATGACTAGTTGGCCCTCTGCACTCTCGGAGACAGGAAGGCAGGGACTTCTTCGGGCCTGGGCCGCTTTCCGGCCACCCGCGCCGCAAGCAAGGAAGGGGTCGGCCTTGCCCGAGCTACGTGTAATATCCCATCATTTAGGAACCAATGAAAGGTAGATTTAGAAATATGTGCAATTGCATGCATTCATCTATAAAGAAATGTGGGTAAATTTTTTGCCAAATAAAAACTTAAAGTGATCAAAGTTTCTTTCACTCTTTAAGTTTAGGAGTAGCCTTGGATAATGATCGTTATAAACTTTGACATGATCTTTATGGATTAGTGTATTTTGGGGAAAGGAATTTGAATTTAAACTTGAGATTTGGATTTATATTTTTTTAAAGATTAACATTATGCGTGAGAATATTACTTAATCAAGAAATGATATTTAGTAACTCAAACTTTAAACAATATAACACAATCAAGTAAATGAATATTTATTTCATATAGTTATTCAATGAATAAGTTACAAAATGTAACTTATGAAGATAATAAAGAAACAATACATAGTAACCAGAAAATTTATATAAGGTTGATAATTAAATAAATGAATATTCATTTCATTCAATCAATTCATCAATAAGTTACAACATGTAACTTATAAAACTAATAAAGAATCTTTACAAGAGTACAATTACATCCTTATTTATCTTGTACATTTTATTTACAAAATAATAAAATAAATATTACAAGGGAACTATTCTATAAAGAAAAAGAAAACCTATTCTAAATCTTGAATCTTCAAGTCCTGTACCTACAAAACAGAGAACAAACAAAAAGAATGAAAATAAAGGTTATGATATTTTTACTCTCAGTAGTGACAGTGAGATGCACTGTTCCACTTTACATATTTGAGTAAATCTTTAGGGGCAAGTTTCACCAATATGAAAGAATTAAATCTTTCATAATCCATAAGCCACAAGTCAAATAATTTCAAGCAGTAAGAGGGGCAAGTTTCACCAGGGAGTTAAGTGCTAAACAAATAAAAAGGTAACTTACTTTCCAAAGCATATCCACAAGGGTGTAGCAGACATACAAGAAGCTTACACACCTAAATGCATGGTGTGTGCTGTCAACACAGGTACAACAGTCCACATAAACAAAACAGCTCAACACAGCCGTGGGCAAGCACCACAACACCATTTCCTTGCTCATACACAACAAGCACCAGCAGCCTATGTAGGGGTTCGTAGCATGGAAAACAAAATTTTCTACCGCATGAACACACAATCAAGATCTAATCTATGATCAAGACAAGATCTATCTACTAGATCGGTGCAACAAGTTGATAGAGGACTAACCCTCGAAGATCCAAAGCGGTTAATGAGAGCAGATTCTCGTGGGTGATGTAGTTGTTCACTTGCCGATCTCAAGATCGCGTAGATGATCCTTACAACGCCGTGTTCCGGCAGCACTCTCACAGTCGGTCACACATATGGTACTCGATGAAGAGCTTTCTCTCCTTTGTTCCAACAGGCAGCGAAGGTTGTAGTTCTCTCCTCACGATTCCGGCAGCACGACGGCGTGGTGTTGGAAGTAGAGGGGAGATCCCGCAGGGCTTCGCCTAAGCTGCAGCGGGTATGGTGGAGTAGAGGGAGCCCCAGCGATCTAGGGTTTAGAGGCCAAGGTTTAGAAGTAGCTAGGAACTAGGGTTTAGCTAGTTGGTAGCGGTTTTGAGGAGATCTAGATTGGCCGCAACTAGAGAGGGGGGCGGCGGCCAACCTAGCGTTTCTTGTGTAGTCAAGGGGGGCGCCCTACCCCTCCTTTTATAGGTGGGGAGGCGCCAAGGGAGGAGTCCTCCCCAAATCCACTTCATGGCCGTCCCAAGGAGAGGAGGATTCCTTCCTTAGGTAAGAATCCTTCTCTCCCTCCACTTGGAAATATTGTCCCAGTTTGACTTTTTCAAACTGCCCTTTTGACTTTCAAATTAGAGTTTGATTTCTCTCTTCCAAGTTTCCAGCCAAGTGACCTAGTACATGATGCAACCATTCCAGTTTCTCATGACACTTCCATGTACCCTTCCCCTTCCAGATTGGCGAACCTTCTAGACCCTTCTAGAAGATTTCGGTGAAAACACCGGAACCATTCCCAAACTCCGGAATTGGACTTTCCTTATATGAATCTTATTCTCCGGACCATTCCGGATCTCCTCGTGATATCCCGGATCCCATCCGAGACTTTGAACAACACTCGGTCTCTTTACTCACTTTCCATATCTACTAAACAACATCAAATCCTTAAGTGTGTCTCCCTACGGTTCGTGAATTATGCAGACATGACTGAGACTCTTCTCCGATCAATAACCAATAGAGGAATCTGGAAATTCATATGGATCCCACATATTTCTATGATTACTTCGTGATTGAATGAACCATTTACATACGATACCAATTTCCCTTTGTCTCGCGATAGTTTACTTATCCGAGGTATGATCATCGGTATCTCTGCATACCTAGTTCAACCTCATTACCGATAAGTACTCTTTTCTTGTTCCCGTGATATGTGATCCCTTGTGAGCCAGTCACATGCTTGCAAGCTAATTGGATGACATTCCACCAAGAGGGCCTAAAGTATATCTATCCGTCATATGGATGGATAAATCCCACTCTTTATCCATGTGCCTCGACACATACTTTCCAAACACTCAATGCCACCTTTATAGCCACCCAGTTACGGTGTGGTGTTTGATGTCATCAAAGCATCTTTCCGGTGATGGTGATTAACATGATCTCATGGTCGAATGAATTAGGTTACTATGTATCAGAAAGCTTATAGCAAATGAACTATATTAAATGACTTGATCTTTATGCTACACTTAACTATAGGAGTATGTCCATCACATCATTCTCCTAATGATATGACCCTGTTGTTAATAACATCTCTATGTTCATGATCAGGAAACCATGATCATATATTAACAAACAAGCTAGTTTAACAAGAGGCTTTACTAGGGACTCTTTTATGTTTACAAATCACACAAGTATTAATGTTTTCGGTTAATACAATTATAGCATGGTATGTAAACATTTATCATAAGCATGAAGATATGATAACAACCACATTATTATTGCCTCTTGGGCATATCTCCAACAGCCTGGCCACAGCCAAACCAAATCAAACCACAACACACATCAGATCAACCCAGTACTCACCAAGATGGTGACATAAGGAGGGGGTGGATAGCTAGGTCAAGACCAAGCTACCAGGAACCAGGAGGAGGATATCTAGATCAAGGACAAGTTCCACGAGCTTTAAGTAGTAGGAACAACATCAGGAGAAGGACCAGATCAAGCCAGCAAGATCAGGCCACAAGATCAACTAGTTGCAACCTCAACAACGCAATAGTTGTGGTGAGTAATATAAAACCATCACATGATCTATCTATTTAAGCTAGACAAGAATTCATGTGTTGCTTTATATTAAAATTCTCAGTATTCACCCAAGAGAGGTGAATCCATCCTAGAAGATTTTGAATAATAAAGTCATAGCCACAAGATAACCATACAAGTAAAACCAGGATCTCAGACCAACATCACTGATCCTGGATACAAAAGCCAAATCTTATACTCCAATATAATCAAAGTCAAGATTATGAAACCTAGGCACATCTCTTAAAAGAGTAGCACCTTAGAATCCATAAATCCTATGGATCCATGCAAAACCATTAGCACACCTATTATTTTCCCAACTATGACTCAAGAATTAGCAGCTGGTATTACTACCGGAACATTTTTATCAGGGACAACAATTAGGAAACTAGTTCCTATGCCTCAGACCAACATCATAGGCAAAGATATTAAAAGAAGCTTTCATCTTATCTTTGCCAGTACCAATTTCAAGCACTGTCAGAGCTAAGCTCAGTAATAGGACCCAACTACTTGTGTGCCATCCTATGATGGTATCACAAGGACAAGTCCTAATAAACCAATCACAATCATTACTTAGCTTTCACCAATAAAAAGGGGGAAGCCACTAAATATCATTTTCTTGGAATCAAATGATAGGAATCAACATCAAGCTCATCTATACATTTACAGAACATCATTAATATGTAATGATTAAATTCAGTCCATAGATCATCATACGATCCAACCATTATAGATATAGTAAACAATCACTGACAGAACTACTGTCAGTATTAACATTTTGATAGTAGAAAGTTCATAGATCAACAATATTCCCAAGGAATGATTCCATAGAAGCACTATCATTTGAATCATATCAAATTACCACTGGAATTATTCGGGTAAGCCACTAGCATCACCAAAGCCAACTATAAGCACTAATCCACATCAAACAACCATTCATCATGCTCAATGATCATCACTACTAGATCCAAATCATTATATATAATATCAACAGAGGGATATGAACCCTAATCAGAACATGGACACTAGTCAGGGGTAGCCACTAGAAACACACATGGCAGAGTGGTAGAGTATAGGGCATGAGTGGGAAGAGAAAGCAAACTTACTAGAAGTTGTTGCTGTGGGCGAGAAGAGGAAGCAGAGGGTGACGACGAGGGCGGCGACACGGGGAGCACCCCAAGGGGGCGATGCAACTCGCACCACGCCGAGGCAGCAACCACAGCCACACTTGAGGGCGAGCAACACCACCACAACACCACGGGAGCAGCAACGGCGGCAGCACCAGCACCACCCAAAACCCTAGGGTTCGGGGCGGAGCCGGTCTGGCCACACGAGGGCCCCAAGTCCAAATCGAGATGGACTGGAAGGAGGAGCAGGGTCAACAACCACACCATGCATCACGGCGGCGGCCGGGGAGGACCATGGCAGCGTGGATCGGCCGGCAGTGGTATCGGCGACCACGGGGTCGAGAGAGAAGAAGGAGAGAAGGGGACAAGAGAGATGGGCAGGGGAGTGGGCTGAGAGGGCCAACCCTTCGGGGAGCCTTTTTGGTTCTGCCCACTTGGGGCAGAACGACCCAATAAGCCCACCAAGGCCAGCCCAATCACCCAAAGAAAGTTTTAATAATTAAGAAAAGACCAAAATGCCCCTGAATTTAAATAAATTCTAGAAAAGAAAATAAAAATCCAAAAATTATAAATAAATTATTTTTGGATTCACAATAATCCAATATATCTAAATAAATTAAGAAATAAATTTGTAGGCATATAATTTTTATCAAGAATTTTATAATATATATATTACTTATGGAATTTTATAAAATTAATGAAAGATGATAAAAATAAATAAAAATCACTTTTATTATATATTAATATTTTAGTATTTTATAAAAATACTAAATAAATATTTAATGTCATTCTTGTATTTAAATGATAATTCTTAAAGGAATTATTAAACAAATAAAATTCAAATAAAATAAAATAAACTAAATGAATACAATTTTTAATAAATATTAATAATTAATATTTATAAATTCTTTACTACTAAAAATATTTTTTGTAATTTAAATAATGGCGAGAACACACACAAAAATAAATAATGCATTACATTACTTTGCATAATCATTTTGCTTATTTAAATATTGTCCTTACCGGGCAATAATGATGTTTTATAGACATAGAAGCTCAAGGTCCAGTGCAAGCATCCGACTTCACTACCTTCCAATCACAAGGCAAGTTCAGCACTTGCTCATGTCCTTTGAAGAGTCTTTATCAAAGTATTTGCAAATTGTGTGTTATCATCTATATTCCAGATAAAGAAAATATTATTTTCTCAAAATAAATAAAACTTAGATATCATCCTAAGTGATGATATAATGAAGCAATAGAACTTAGGTTTCTATCTGCAACAATAATGTTAAATTAGGGAGTAATAACCCATGACATCAGTGATTCTAGCGTCGTATATTACGCGTTAACCATGAGATTTGGAATGGGACGGAGAAGTCAGCTGTATCCTTTTCCTCTCATATGGAGGCAAGACGACCTTAAAGTGACGTTGTGATTCCTTGTGCGGATCCAACATATGGGTGGGCACCCTTACGCAACACACTTTTGTTGTCTAGATTATCTATGAATGGTGTTACTCCCTAAGGATATTAGCCTGCCCGAAAGGGAGCTTAACGGAGGTGAGCCATCCCCTAAGGATCGTGCAGACATATGAGGTCGCGGAGAGGGCACTGATTTGCTTGGACCAACTAATAGGCCCCACATTATGGAATTGTGGACGGGAAAGTACGCCCGGTTGTGCAATAAGGAAGTTGATGTCTCATGGGTAAATGCTTGCACCTCTGCAGAGTGTAAGAACTGTAACTTGTTACTCCCTGTTCCGGGAAGGAGATACGAACACGGCAGGAAAGGAACTCCATGAAAGTTCTGGTCAACCTGTGAAGGCTGATGGTCATATATTTTCATAATAAAATCAATCTTTGAAGAAAGATTTACAAGAAAATTGCATAGTGCCGAGGACTTATAGTCCTAGGTGGTAGATAGAGCATCAAACTTCCCACCTTGCATGTAATGAACTTGCTAGGTAACGTTGTTACTCACCCTTTCCTTTGATCCCTTTCTTAGACTCTGAGGATCCCGAACATACTCCAATGTATGCAACTGAGAGCCAAGAAGAGGTCTTTTATGAAGAACCCAATTTGTATGGAGCCGTAGAAGGGGAGGACTATGATATCGTCTATGGAGGAGAGTACCAAGAGTCAGAATAATTACTATAGTTCTAGGAGCCACTTGAGCCGAGCAACATGAACAATATATAGCAGTAAGTTGTTGAGATCAATTTGGAGTTTAAGTTTTCACTTTGAAACTTCCGCTGAAACACTAATATTTTGGTTTGTAAGTTGAAACGTTTGGAAGTCTTGAACTTCTTGTATTGTAATAATAATAATGTGTGTATGTTTGTAATATGGATCCACAATGTTTCTGTTGTACCACTCTGAGGGATGTGATATTTATAGAACGGTGTTCTGTGGATGTCATGTCAACGACTATAGTGTACTACACATGCAGTGGTATGCTGGGTCATCGCAATTGGTATCGGAGCAAATTGCTTTGACCTTAGGTTGGAAACCTAGTAAAGGGTATTACCTGTAGGAGTGTGTAGCAACGATAAAGAATTCTCTAAAAGAAATATAATGGGTATTCAAATGAGAATATTCAGTTATATGTTTTAGTGCGATAATTCTTTGTTATGATGCAATATATTATTGGTTACTAACAAAAATATTTTTGACATACAGAGTATGGCACCAAAGTTTGTAAAACAGACTTTGGTAAGGAAAGAGAGACTCGATGATTACCAAGGATCATTCACGGACCAACTTCGTCAACTTTTAAAGATTTTTAGTTGTCCAACTAGAATTCCAGTGAACACCATAACCTATTATGATGGGCCGGATGTTATCCAATTATCGTGTGAGTATCCAACTCCCGGAGGAGCTTGGATTATATCACGATCTGCCTATAGGTGAAGGTAGAAGTCACTTAGCATCATATCATGTTGCTGTTGTGGAGGAGATAGCTAATATCCGGGAGCATAAAGCCAAGGAGTTAGAAGGTAACACATTTTCTATGATACCTCATGATTCTATAGACTCGTATCCTGTACCGGATCATCTTACTTTGGTTAAGAAGTATCCTAAGTTAGCTTCCAAGTTTATGGATAGATACCGAACACTTGTTGAGTCTTTTTATAAGACACATCAAGTTATTGTCGAAGATAAAAATGACATGTTAGAGGATCTAACGGATCCTGAAAGGAGGAAGCAGTTAGCATTTCAGTTGGAGAAGGAAGCAAGTAGTAGTACAAAACCCAACTTTAAGGATATACCCATAGATCCTGAATCTTTTACACCATATCCTTATTCACCAAGGCCTGAACCTACATATGATCCTACTTTAGATATGAGGTATGCAGTACCGCAGGGTTCAGAGGAAGGGTCTGATTCAGAACTTACTATTGAGAATTCTGATGGGTGGAGAATGCGATCATCCGAAGGATCCCATGAATACCAGATGTCCATAGATAGTTCTGACAGAAATGTTGGACAATCTAGTGGGATGGGTACAAGAATTAACCTTAGTAACGGGAGTAGAAATACCATATTCATAGATAATCAGGATGAAGAAGAAGATCCAGAGGAGAGAGTGTTTGAAGCATCAACACCTTCTCAAAACCCAGGGAATATACATTATCTGGTGTTTAACTATCTTGCCCAACAGAGCACCTGGGGAGCAACATGATCTGAGTATTCTGTTGACGACTCAAGGAATGAAGCTCAGGAGATGCAAGTGGGTGATAATGTTGAATATGTTTCTAAAGACTTTTCAGCTGAGCTGGAGGGAGTCAATGTGCTCAGTTTGAGTAATGACTCAAGTCCTGACACTTCAGATACTGAGTATGTTCCTTCTGGAAGGCCATTTGTTCCACAAACTGTGCGACCAACGTCATATCATCACGGTTGGACATCAGGCATGTATGATGAGCGTAGTAGTTACTAGAAGCAGGCGGCTCTTTAGAAAGTATCGGGTGCTATTTTAACATCCCAAAATCATTGAACTTGGATCATCAAACTCTAAGCAACCAAATTAGGGTTAACAAAAACTTTTCTAAATAAAATTATGAATGCATGCATGTGAGTATGCATTGAAATTGAAATTCTTTTGAACCACCTTGTTGGTATGTTTCCTTGCTTGTAAAATAATTCTTAGGTGAAATAAACATCATCTAAAACATTTCCCACACTTTTCCCAAAGACAAGTAAATCAAAACAAATAAAATAAAGGAATGGTCATTTTGACCAATTTAACTCCCATGCCTACTTTGGCTGTCTCAAACTTTCAGAAACTAACAGAAACTTTTCTGGATCTTTGCACCCCTTGATTGTACTCATCACAAAGTATCAAGGCCCACTTTATGATCATCCAGAAACTTTCAAATGCATAGTTTAAATGACAATTCAAAATTGAATCTTTATCATATGGGAAGATCCCACTTTTTCAAAAACCACTCAAACAAGCTCAACTTTCAAAACCCAAGCATCTGCATACTCACCAGCACCAACCTAGCACACACACCAAAAATCTTTTCAAATATCAAAACTTGAATTCATGCGGCCATTTCATCAAACACTTGGTAGACACAAATCAAACAAAATCAAAACATTATAGTGTGCAGTGTTTTGAGCCTAACTGGTTCCCTATCTAGCTCACAACCAGCTCATTAGATCATCTAGCAAGATTAACCAAGCACTAGCACCACTGTGAGCTTTCCAAAACCATCAATGGTGAACAGCCGAATCCACCCTTGCCACCCAAGTGAAGATAGCAAGCTAGGAGAGAAACTAGCCATGCCAACCTTGTCTGGGAGATCACCCATGCCTCACCTCCCCCTCTCGACCAGTCCTGCCTCGAAGACACCGACTAGAGCACCCAGGAACGCCGCGCCCGTGCCTCTGCCAACCGTGCCGAGCATGCGCCAGAGCGCCACCCTCGATCGAAGCCCACAGACAGCGCCGCCCTACGCGTGCATACACGATCGCCACCGACCCAGGAGACCGCCATACATCCCGTTCACGCCCGTGGCCGACGCCTGACCACAATGCGTCGAAGACGCTGCCTCTGCCAGCGAGCGTCGCGTGTTCTAACCAAACCGCACCGTCCTAAGCGCATTAAAGCCGTAGAGCATCGCCAGGAGACCACCAAGCGATCGCCACCACCGGCCATGCCTCTAGCAGCCCGTAGCCATGTTGCCACCATTGCCCGCCCATGCCGTTCGGTCTCACCGTCGAGACTATAAATAGAGGACTCCCCCGCTCGAATTCTTCACACCATTCCACTCCTCTCTGACCCAGAACCACCCCACCTCAGTCCTGGAGCAAGGAGAGTAGTGCATCACTGGAATTTCACCGGAGCCCACCGCCTCTGGAGAAGAAGGGCGCCATCGATTTCGTCCACCCCAGAAGCTGCCGCGACCACCCCTGAGTTCGCCCTCGTCGACTTCGTCGTTCGCCCGCCTCGCCGACCCTCGCCTGCACCCCGGTGAGCCCCCAGCAACCCCCACTGGCCGCGCTAGGTTTCTATCTCGCCGGCGTTGTCCAACGTCGACGATGACTCTCAGGTAGTTATTAGAACCAGATCGAGCGACCCACATCGCCCCATACCGCTCGCACTGTCTCTCGGCGAGTGGGGACAGCCACTTAAGCAGCCCGCGGAAGCGCTATGCTTAGCAGGCCGGCCCGTTAACTTTTCCTGCCCAGCCCAGTTATTTGAATTAAACCTTTTCCATTTAATTTCAAACACACTTCTGTACCCAATTTCAAAAATCAACCCAGGTCGATTCAGTGCACCAAATTGAACGAAACTAATTTTGTTAGAACGGTCTGGGAATGCTGAATCCAAGCCCGTTGGATTCAAGTCATGTGGATCTATAGATCGCCCATGGTAAAAATAACAAGGCAGAAGCTTTTCTGCACTCAAACATTTTTCAAATTTAAACCATAATAGGTTTTGAGTTGATTCCAACTCTCAAAAATCACATTTAACCATACCTTTCGGAATATATAAAAACATATAGGTTTACTTACAGAAATAAGGTTCAAGTAATAAAAGAATGCTACATAGGCATTTCTAGTCACTTTATTTAATTAAAATAAAAGGGTAAAACCTTATTAAATTGTGACACCACTTTAAATCATATTCCCATGGACTAAAATATGTGGTGATGACATGTGTCAACATGATTCCATGTTTGGTTTGGAGAATATTAAATCTTAAGTAGTTTTTCAATGAGTAGAAATTACTTTTCTAAAAATAAAAGGAATTAAACCAAGCCTTAATCCCCTAATGTTAGAGATGATGTTAGATCATCTATAGGACCCTTGTGTGTGATGATTTCAAGTAGTTAAGTATTGTTTGGTGATTGTGTACCTCGTATTTATTTATAGACGCTAGTACCGACCAAGGATACGAGGAGGAAGGAGGATTCTACGAAGAAGAAGCCAAGGAGAACTTCAACCACTGCTCTGTTCAAGGCAAGCTGATACTATACCTATGTAAGCCAATACTTGCAAGATTATATTGACACTAATGCAAGCCTAATACTTCTAATGAATGTGCAAGCTAACACTTGCAAGATACTCTACTGATGCAACAAACCACTACTTGTTACTATGCCCACTATATGCCTTAAGCATATGTGATCATATCCACTTGATAAACCAATCCTAGTTTTGCTTACTAGATTGATTACTTTATTTCTTTATCAAAGCTCTTACTTAGAGTTTACTATAATAAATGGTAGATACTAGAAGGATACTTGAAGGTTGCATGATCGAAAGCAGTGCAACAAGGTATACCAAGGCAGCGCGTGGGCAATGCACTGCCAGGACACCGCGCAGTGCACTGCAATCGAAGGAAGTGCAACACAGTAGAACAAAGTAGAGCACAAGGAGTGCACTGCCTGAATACCGCGTCGTGCACTACAACCGCGCAGCGCAATCGCTAGCACACCACCAAAGGTAATCGTGATTGAAGCGATGTAAAGCGCAACAGGAAATTGCACGCACGGTGCACTATCAGTACACACGCAGTGCACCGCGTTCGAAGGCAGTGCATCGAATCACAATAAGGCAGTGCATTGACGGTGCACTACTAGGATACCGCGTGGTGCATTATGACCTAGGGCAGTGCAAAACAGTACAATAGGGCGATTACGATACGGTGCACTACCAGTACACCACGCAGTGCATCGCATTGGAACGCTGTACACCGTATCACAATAAGGCAGTCCACTGGCGGTGCATTAATAGGACACCGCTCGATGCACTATGACATAGGGCAGTGCAACGCAGTACAACAGGTAGTGCACGGGCAAGGACATCGGGCCGTGCACTGTGACCATAGGCACCATGTGCTGGACCAAAAGACAGTGCAACATATGCATCAAAGGCAGTGCGAGAAAAAAGTTTGTCTAAACATATCAATAATGGATCTAGTTTTGAAGATCTAGACGCGACTAACACGTATGTGAAAACATATATCAATTTGGACGCGTCGTTTAAATGATATCGCAATTTTCGTTTTCAAATCTAAAAAAGAAAATAAAAAAGGACCCGTGACCCTCTCCGCATCCACCACGTGTCACATGGAGGAAGGCCGGGACAACGCGTGAGGCACTCCACGTCCACCACGTGCAAGCGACAACAGCAACGCGATGCAACCTCCCAGGAGCGCGCCCTTTTTCTAGCCTTTTTGTATGTTTACTTACTCCGCAACCGCTGCTCTCAGCAATGACTAGTTGGCCCTCTGCACTCTCGGAGACAGGAAGGCAGGGACTTCTTCGGGCCTGGGCCGCTTTCCGGCCACCCGCGCTGCAAGCAAGGAAGGGGTCGGCCTTGCCCGAGCTACGTGTAATATCCCATCATTTAGGAACCAATGAAAGGTAGATTTAGAAATATGTGCAATTGCATGCATTCATCTATAAAGAAATGTGGGTAAATTTTTCGCCAAATAAAAACTTAAAGTGATCAAAGTTTCTTTCACTCTTTAAGTTTAGGAGTATCCTTGGATAATGATCGTTATAAACTTTGACATGATCTTTATGGATTAGTGTATTTTGGGGAAAGGAATTTGAATTTAAACTTGAGATTTGGATTTATATTTTTTTAAAGATTAAGATTATGCGTGAGAATATTACTTAATCAAGAAATGATATTTAGTAACTCAAACTTTAAACAATATAACACAATCAAGTAAATGAATATTTATTTCATATAGTTATTCAATGAATAAGTTACAAAATGTAACTTATGAAGATAATAAAGAAACAATACATAGTAACCAGAAAATTTATATAAGGTTGATAATTAAATAAATGAATATTCATTTCATTCAATCAATTCATCAATAAGTTACAACATGTAACTTATAAAACTAATAAAGAATCTTTACAAGAGTACAATTACATCCTTATTTATCTTGTACATTTTATTTACAAAATAATAAAATAAATATTACAAGGGAACTATTCTATAAAGAAAAAGAAAACCTATTCTAAATCTTGAATCTTCAAGTCCTGTACCTACAAAACAGAGAACAAACAAAAAGAAAGAAAATAAAGGTTATGATATTTTTACTCTCAGTAGTGACAGTGAGATGCACTGTTCCACTTTACATATTTGAGTAAATCTTTAGGGGCAAGTTTCACCAATATGAAAGAATTAAATCTTTCATAATCCATAAGCCACAAGTCAAATAATTTCAAGCAGTAAGAGGGGCAAGTTTCACCAGGCAGTTAAGTGCTAAACAAATAAAAAGGTAACTTACTTTCCAAAGCATATCCACAAGGGTGTAGCAGACATACAAGAAGCTTACACACCTAAATGCATGGTGTGTGCTGTCAACACAGGTACAACAGTCCACATAAACAAAACAGCTCAACACAGCCGTGGGCAAGCACCACAACACCATTTCCTTGTTCATACACAACAAGCACCAGCAGCCTATGTAGGGGTTCGTAGCATGGAAAACAAAATTTTCTACCGCATGAACACACAATCAAGATCTAATCTATGATCAAGCCAAGATCTATCTACTAGATCGGTGCAACATGTTGATAGAGGACTAACCCTCGAAGATCCAAAGCGGTTAATGCGAGCAGATTCTCGTGGGTGATGTAGTTGTTCACTTGCCGATCTCAAGATCGCGTAGACGATCCTTACAGCGCCGTGTTCCGGCAGCACTCTCACAGTCGGTCACACATATGGTACTCGATGAAGAGCTTTCTCTCCTTTGTTCCAACAGGCAGCGAAGGTTGTAGTTCTCTCCTCACGATTCCGGCAGCACGACGGCGTGGTGTTGGAAGTAGAGGGGAGATCCCGCAGGGCTTCGCCTAAGCCGCAGCGGGTATGGTGGAGTAGAGGGAGCCCCAGCGATCTAGGGTTTAGAGGCCAAGGTTTAGAAGTAGCTAGGAACTAGGGTTTAGCTAGTTGGTAGCGGTTTTGAGGAGATCTAGATTGGCCGCAACTAGAGAGGGGGGCGGCGGCCAACCTAGCGTTTCTTGTGTAGTCAAGGGGGGCGCCCTACCCCTCCTTTTATAGGTGGGGAGGCGCCAAGGGGGAGGGAGTCCTCCCCCAAATCCACTTCATGTGGCCGTCCCAAGGGAGAGGGAGGATTCCTTCCTTAGGTAAGAATCCTTCTCTCCCTCCACTTGGAAATATTGTCCCAGTTTGACTTTTTCAAACTGCCCTTTTGACTTTCAAATTAGAGTTTGATTTCTCTCTTCCAAGTTTCCATCCAAGTGACCTAGTACATGATGCAACCATTCCAGTTTCTCATGACACTTCCATGTACCCTTACCCTTCCAGATTGGCGAACCTTCTAGACCCTTCTAGAAGATTCCGGTGAAAACACCGGAACCATTCCCAAACTCCGGAATTGGACTTTCCTTATATGAATCTTATTCTCCGGACCATTCCGGATCTCCTCGTGATATCCCGGATCCCATCCGAGACTTTGAACAACACTCGGTCTCTTTACTCACTTTCCATATCTACTAAACAACATCAAATCCTTAAGTGTGTCTCCCTACGGTTCGTGAATTATGCAGACATGACTGAGACTCTTCTCCGATCAATAACCAATAGAGGAATCTGGAAATTCATATGGATCCCACATATTTCTATGATTACTTCGTGATTGAATGAACCATTCACATACGATACCAATTTCCCTTTGTCTCGCGATAGTTTACTTATCCGAGGTATGATCATCGGTATCTCTGCATACCTAGTTCAACCTCATTACCGATAAGTACTCTTTTCTCGTTCTCGTGATATGTGATCCCTTGTGAGCCAGTCACATGCTTGCAAGCTAATTGGATGACATTCCACCAAGAGGGCCTAAAGTATATCTATTCGTCATATGGATGGATAAATCCCACTCTTTATCCATGTGCCTCGACACATACTTTCCAAACACTCAATGCCACCTTTATAGCCACCCAGTTACGGTGTGGTGTTTGATGTCATCAAAGCATCTTTCCGGTGATGGTGATTAACATGATCTCATGGTCGAATGAATTAGGTTACTATGTATCAGAAAGCTTATAGCAAATGAACTATATTAAATGACTTGATCTTTATGCTACACTTAACTATAGGAGTATGTCCATCACATCATTCTCCTAATGATATGACCCTGTTGTTAATAACATCTCTATGTTCATGATCAGGAAACCATGATCATATATTAACAAACAAGCTAGTTTAACAAGAGGCTTTACTAGGGACTCTTTTATGTTTACAAATCACACAAGTATTAATGTTTTCGGTTAATACAATTATAGCATGGTATGTAAACATTTATCATAAGCATGAAGATATGATAACAACCACATTATTATTGCCTCTTGGGCATATCTCCAACAGCCTGGCCACAGCCAAACCAAATCAAACCACAACACACATCAGATCAACCCAGTACTCACCAAGATGGTGACATAAGGAGGGGGTGGATAGCTAGGTCAAGACCAAGCTACCAGGAACCAGGAGGAGGATATCTAGATCAAGGACAAGTTCCACGAGCTTTAAGTAGTAGGAACAACATCAGGAGAAGGACCAGATCAAGCCAGCAAGATCAGGCCACAAGATCAACTAGTTGCAACCTCAACAACGCAATAGTTGTGGTGAGTAATATAAAACCATCACATGATCTATCTATTTAAGCTAGACAAGAATTCATGTGTTGCTTTATATTAAAATTCTCAGTATTCACCCAAGAGAGGTGAATCCATCCTAGAAGATTTTGAATAATAAAGTCATAGCCACAAGATAACCATACAAGTAAAACCAGGATCTCAGACCAACATCACTGATCCTGGATACAAAAGCCAAATCTTATACTCCAATATAATCAAAGTCAAGATTATGAAACCTAGGCACATCTCTTAAAAGAGTAGCACCTTAGAATCCATAAATCCTATGGATCCATGCAAAACCATTAGCACACCTATTATTTTCCCAACTATGACTCAAGAATTAGCAGCTGGTATTACTACCGGAACATTTTTATCAGGGACAACAATTAGGAAACTAGTTCCTATGCCTCAGACCAACATCATAGGCAAAGATATTAAAAGAAGCTTTCATCTTATCTTTGCCAGTACCAATTTCAAGCACTGTCAGAGCTAAGCTCAGTAATAGGACCCAACTACTTGTGTGCCATCCTATGATGGTATCACAAGGACAAGTCCTAATAAACCAATCACAATCATTACTTAGCTTTCACCAATAAAAAGGGGGAAGCCACTAAATATCATTTTCTTGGAATCAAATGATAGGAATCAACATCAAGCTCATCTATACATTTACAGAACATCATTAATATGTAATGATTAAATTCAGTCCATAGATCATCATACGATCCAACCATTATAGATATAGTAAACAATCACTAACAGAACTACTGTCAGTATTAACATTTTGATAGTAGAAAGTTCATAGATCAACAATATTCCCAAGGAATGATTCCATAGAAGCACTATCATTTGAATCATATCAAATTACCACTGGAATTAGTCGGGTAAGCCACTAGCATCACCAAAGCCAACTATAAGCACTAATCCACATCAAACAACCATTCATCATGCTCAATGATCATCACTACTAGATCCAAATCATTATATATAATATCAACAGAGGGATATGAACCCTAATCAGAACATGGACACTAGTCAGGGGTAGCCACTAGAAACACACATGGCAGAGTGGTAGAGTATAGGGCATGAGTGGGAAGAGAAAGCAAACTTACTAGAAGTTGTTGCTGTGGGCGAGAAGAGGAAGCAGAGGTGACGAGGGCGGCGACACGGGGAGCACCCCAAGGGGGCGATGCAACTCGCACCACGCCGAGGCAGCAACCACAGCCACACTTGAGGGCGAGCAACACCACCACAACACCACGGGAGCAGCAACGGCGGCAGCACCAGCACCACCCAAAACCCTAGGGTTCGGGGCGGAGCCGGTCTGGCCACACGAGGGCCCCAAGTCCAAATCGAGATGGACTGGAAGGAGGAGCAGGGTCAACAACCACACCATGCATCACGGCGGCGGCCGGGGAGGACCATGGCAGCGTGGATCGGCCGGCAGTGGTATCGGCGACCACGGGGTCGAGAGAGAAGAAGGAGAGAAGGGGACAAGAGAGATGGGCAGGGGAGTGGGCTGAGAGGGCCAACCCTTCGGGGAGCCTTTTTGGTTCTGCCCACTTGGGGCAGAACGGCCCAATAAGCCCACCAAGGCCAGCCCAATCACCCAAAGAAAGTTTTAATAATTAAGAAAAGACCAAAATGCCCCTGAATTTAAATAAATTCTAGAAAAGAAAATAAAAATCCAAAAATTATAAATAAATTATTTTTGGATTCACAATAATCCAATATATCTAAATAAATTAAGAAATAAATTTGTAGGCATATAATTTTTATCAAGAATTTTATAATATATATATTACTTATGGAATTTTATAAAATTAATGAAAGATGATAAAAATAAATAAAAATCACTTTTATTATATATTAATATTTTAGTATTTTATAAAAATACTAAATAAATATTTAATGTCATTCTTGTATTTAAATGATAATTCTTAAAGGAATTATTAAACAAATAAAATTCAAATAAAATAAAATAAACTAAATGAATACAATTTTTAATAAATATTAATAATTAATATTTATAAATTCTTTACTACTAAAAATATTTTTTGTAATTTAAATAATGGCAAGAATACACACAAAAATAAATAATGCATTACATTACTTTGCATAATCATTTTGCTTATTTAAATATTGTCCTTACCGGGCAATAATGATGTTTTATAGACATAGAAGCTCAAGGTCCAGTGCAAGCATCCGACTTCACTACCTTCCAATCACAAGGCAAGTTCAGCACTTGCTCATGTCCTTTGAAGAGTCTTTATCAAAGTATTTGCAAATTGTGTGTTATCATCTATATTCCAGATAAAAAAAATATTATTTTCTCAAAATAAATAAAACTTAGATATCATCCTAAGTGATGATATAATGAAGCAATAGAACTTAGGTTTCTATCTGCAACAATAATGTTAAATTAGGGAGTAATAACCCATGACATCAGTGATTCTAGCATCGTATATTACGCGTTAACCATGAGATTTGGAATGGGACGGAGAAGTCAGCTGTATCCTTTTCCTCTCATATGGAGGCAAGACGACCTTAAAGTGACGTTGTGATTCCTTGTGCGGATCCAACATATGGGTGGGCACCCTTACGCAACACACTTTTGTTGTCTAGATTATCTATGAATGGTGTTACTCCCTAAGGATATTAGCCTGCCCGAAAGGGAGCTTAACAGAGGTGAGCCATCCCCTAAGGATTGTGCAGACATATGAGGTCGCGGAGAGGGCACTGATTTGCTTGGACCAACTACTAGGCCCCACATTATGGAATTGTGGATGTGAAAGTACGCCCGGTTGTGCAATAAGGAAGTTGATGTCTCATGGGTAAAGTAACGCACCTCTGCAGAGTGTAAGAACTGTAACTTGTTACTCCCTGTTCCGGGAAGGAGATACGAACACGGCAGGAAAGGAACTCCATGAAAATTCTGGTCAACCTGTGAAGGCTGATGGTCATATATTTTCATAATAAAATCAATCTTTGAAGAAAGATTTACAAGAAAATTGCATAGTGCCGAGGACTTATAGTCCTAGGTGGTAGATAGAGCATCAAACTTCCCACCTTGCATGTAATGAACTTGCTAGGTAACGTTGTTACTCACCCTTTCCTTTGATCCCTTTCTTAGACTCTGAGGATCCCGAACATACTCCAATGTATGCAACTGAGAGCCAAGAAGAGGTCTTTTATGAAGAACCCAATTTGTATGGAGCCGTAGAAGGGGAGGACTATGATATCGTCTATGGAGGAGAGTACCAAGAGTCAGAATAATTACTATAGTTCTAGGAGCCACTTGAGCCGAGCAACATGAACAATATATAGCAATAAGTTGTTGAGATCAATTTGGAGTTTAAGTTTTCACTTTGAAACTTCCGCTGAAACACTAATATTTTGGTTTGTAAGTCGAAACGTTTGGAAGTCTTGAACTTCTTGTATTGTAATAATAATAATGTGTGTATGTTTGTAATATGGATCCACAATGTTTCTGTTGTACCACTCTGAGGGATGTGATATTTATAGAACGGTGTTCTGTGGATGTCATGTCAACGACTATAGTGTACTACACATGCAGTGGTATGCTGGGTCATCGCAATTGGTATCAGAGCAAATTGCTTTGACCTTAGGTTGGAAACCTAGTAAAGGGTATTACCTGTAGGAGTGTAGCAACGATAAAGAATTCTCTAAAAGAAATATAATGGGTATTCAAATGAGAATATTCAGTTATATGTTTTAGTGCGATAATTCTTTGTTATGATGCAATATATTATTGGTTACTAACAAAAATATTTTTGACATACAGAGTATGGCACCAAAGTTTGTAAAACAGACTTTGGTAAGGAAAGAGGAGACTCTCGATGATTACCAAGGATCATTCACGGACCAACTTCGTCAACTTTTAAAGATTTTTAGTTGTCCAACTAGAATTCCAGTGAACACCATAACCTATTATGATGGGCCGGATGTTATCCAATTATCGTGTGAGTATCCAACTCCCGGAGGAGCTTGGATTATATCACGATCTGCCTATAGGTGAAGGTAGAAGTCACTTAGCATCATATCATGTTGCTGTTGTGGAGGAGATAGCTAATATCTGGGAGCATAAAGCCAAGGAGTTAGAAGGTAACACAATTTCTATGATACCTCATGATTCTATAGACTCGGAGCCTGTACCGGATCATCTTACTTTGGTTAAGAAGTATCCTAAGTTAGCTTCCAAGTTTATGGATAGATACCGAACACTTGTTGCGTCTTTTTATAAGACACATCAAGTTATTGTCGAAGATAAAAATGACATGTTAGAGGATCTAACGGATCCTGAAAGGAGGAAGCAGTTAGCATTTCAGTTGGAGAAGGAAGCAAGTAGTAGTACAAAACCCAACTTTAAGGATATACCCATAGATCCTGAATCTTTTACACCATATCCTTATTCACCAAGGCCTGAACCTATATATGATCCTACTTTAGATATGAGGTATGCAGTACCGCAGGGTTCAGAGGAAGGTTCTGATTCAGAACTTACTATTGAGAATTCTGATGGGTGGAGAATGGGATCATCCGAAGTATCCCATGAATTCCAGATGTCCATAGATAGTTCTGACAGAAATGTTGGACAATCTAGTGGGATGGGTACAAGAATTAACCTTAGTAACGGGAGTAGAAATACCATATTCATAGATAATCAGGATGAAGAAG
Organism: Avena insularis; assembly: GCA_023614405.1. Classification (NCBI taxonomy): domain Eukaryota; kingdom Viridiplantae; phylum Streptophyta; class Magnoliopsida; order Poales; family Poaceae; genus Avena; species Avena insularis. The sequence goes on along the minus strand of CM042687.1, from coordinate 233,701,516 downwards.
AAGATCCAGAGGAGAGAGTGTTTGAAGCATCAACACCTTCTCAAAACCCAGGGAATATACATTATCTGGTGTTTAACTATCTTGCCCAACAGAGCACCTGGGGAGCAACATGATCTGAGTATTCTGTTGACGACTCAAGGAATGAAGCTCAGGAGATGCAAGTGGGTGATAATGTTGAATATGTTTCTAAAGACTTTTCAGCTGAGCTGGAGGGAGTCAATGTGCTCAGTTTGAGTAATGACTCAAGTCCTGACACTTCAGATACTAAGTATGTTCCTTCTGGAAGGCCATTTGTTCCACAAACTGTGCGACCAACGTCATGTCATCACGGTTGGACATCAGGCATGTATGATGAGCGTAGTAGTTACTAGAAGCAGGCGGCTCTTTAGAAAGTATCGGGTGCTATTTTAACATCCCAAAATCATTGAACTTGGATCATCAAACTCTAAGCAACCAAATTAGGGTTAACAAAAACTTTTCTAAATAAAATTATGAATGCATGCATGTGAGTAGGCATTGAAATTGAAATTCTTTTGAACCACCTTGTTGGTATGTTTCCTTGCTTGTAAAATAATTCTTAGGTGAAATAAACATCATCTAAAACATTTCCCACACTTTTCCCAAAGACAAGTAAATCAAAACAAATAAAATAAAGGAATGGTCATTTTGACCAATTTAACTCCCATGCCTACTTTGGCTGTCTCAAACTTTCAGAAACTAACAGAATCTTTTCTGGATCTTTGCACCCCTTGATTGTACTCATCACAAAGTATCAAGGCCCACTTTATGATCATCCAGAAACTTTCAAATGCATAGTTTAAATGACAATTCAAAATTGAATCTTTATCATATGGGAAGATCCCACTTTTTCAAAAACCACTCAAACAAGCTCAACTTTCAAAACCCAAGCATCTGCATACTCACCAGCACCAACCTAGCACACACACCAAAAATCTTTTCAAAATTCAAAACTTGAATTCATGCGGCCATTTCATCAAACACTTGGTAGACACAAATCAAACAAAATCAAAACATTATAGTGTGCAGTGTTTTGAGCCTAACTGGTTCCCTATCTAGCTCACAACCAGCTCATTAGATCATCTAGCAAGATTAACCAAGCACTAGCACCACTGTGAGCTTTCCAAAACCATCAATGGTGAACAGCCGAATCCACCCTTGCCACCCCAGTGAAGATAGCAAGCTAGGAGAGAAACTAGCCATGCCAACCTTGTCTGGGAGATCACCCATGCCTCACCTCCCCCTCTCGACCAGTCCTGCCTCGAAGACACCGACTAGAGCACCCAGGAACGCCGCGCCCGTGCCTCTGCCAACCGTGCCGAGCATGCGCCAGAGCGCCACCCTCGATCGAAGCCCACAGACCGCGCGCCGCCCTCGCCGCGTGCATACACGATCGCCACCGACCCAGGAGACCGCCATACATCCCCGTTCGCCGCCCCGTGACGCACAGCCACAGCTCGCCGTCGAAGACGCCGCCTTTGCCGCGCAGAGCGTCGCGTGTTCTAGACCAAACCGCACCGTCCCTACAAGCGCATTAAAGCCGTAGAGCATCGCCAGGAGACCACCAAGCGATCGCCACCGCCGGCCATGCCTCTAGCAGCCCGTAGCCATGTTGCCACCGTTGCCCGCCCATGCCGTTCGGTCTCACCGTCGAGACTATAAATAGAGGACTCCCCCGCTCGAATTCTTCACACCATTCCACTCCTCTCTGACCCAGAACCACCCCACCTCAGTCCTGGAGCAAGGAGAGCAGTGCATCGCTGGAATTTCACCGGAGCCCACCGCCTCTGGAGAAGAAGGGCGCCATCGATTTCGTCCACCCCAGAAGCTGCCGCGACCACCCCTGAGTTCGCCCTCGTCGACTTCGTCGTTCGCCCGCCTCGCCGACCCTCGCCTGCACCCCGGTGAGCCCCCAGCAACCCCCACTGGCCGTGCTAGGTTTCTATCTCGCCGGCGTTGTCCAACGTCGACGATGACTCTCAGCCGTTGGATTAGAACCAGATCGAACGACCCACATCGCCCCATACCGCTTCGCACCCCCCTGTCTCACTGACGAGTGGGGACAGCCACTTAAGCAGCCCGCGGAAGCGCTATGCTTAGCAGGCCGGCCCGTTAACTTTTCCTGCCCAGCCCAGTTATTTGAATTAAACATTTTCCATTTAATTTCAAACACACTTCTGTACCCAATTTCAAAAATCAACCCAGGTCGATTCAGTGCACCAAATTGAACAAAACTAATTTTGTTAGAACGGTCTGGGAATGCTGAATCCAAGCCCGTTGGATTCAAGTCATGTGGATCTATAGATCGCCCATGGTAAAAATAACAAGGCAGAAGCTTTTCTGCACTCAAACATTTTTCAAATTCAAACCATAATAGCTTTTGAGTTGATTCCAACTCTCAAAAATCACATTTAACCATACCTTTCGGAATATATAAAAACATATAGGTTTACTTACAGAAATAAGGTTCAAGTAATAAAAGAATGCTACATAGGCATTTCTAGTCACTTTATTTAATTAAAATAAAAGGGTAAAACCTTATTAAATTGTGACACCACTTTAAATCATATTCCCATGGACTAAAATATGTGGTGATGACATGTGTCAACATGATTCCATGTTTGGTTTGGAGAATATTAAATCTTAAGTAGTTTTTCAATGAGTAGAAATTACTTTTCTAAAAATAAAAGGAATTAAACCAAGCCTTAATCCTCTAATGTTAGAGATGATGTTAGATCATCTATAGGACCCTTGTGTGTGTGATGATTTCAAGTAGTTAAGTATTGTTTGGTGATTGTGTACCTCGTATTTATTTATAGACGCTAGTACCGACCAAGGATACGAGGAGGAAGGAGGATTCTACGAAGAAGAAGCCAAGGAGAACTTCAACCACTGCTCTGTTCAAGGCAAGCTGATACTATACCTATGTAAGCCAATACTTGCAAGATTATATTAACACTAATGCAAGCCTAATACTACTAGTGAATGTGCAAGCTAACACTTGCAAGATACTCTACTGATGCAACAAACCACTACTTGTTACTATGCCCACTATATGCCTTAAGCATATGTGATCATATCCACTTGATAAACCAATCCTAGTTTTGCTTACTAGATTGATTACTTTATTTCTTTATCAAAGCTCTTACTTAGAGTTTACTATAATAAATGGTAGATACTAGAAGGATACTTGAAGGTTGCATAAAGAGCATAAAATTTGGCCTAAGCTAGATAATCTTGATGTCATCCTAAGGCATGAGATTGAACTTAGTTAAAACTCCACTAGTTTACCACCCCTCAGCAGTGCTTACCCCCACCTGTAGATGCTAGTGCTAAGCATAAAACTTGATCAGCTTTAGATGGGAATACTTGGTGGAAAAGTGGTTATGAAAACCTTGGAATGATGGATCATTCTATTGAAATGTTTTAGACATGTGTTTCCGAACACTTGATGATTTTGGTGATGAAAATGATGAGGCATGAGCCTTAGCCCTTTATAAACCTGGTGGTTGTCTGGATGCGATACCATTCCAATTTTATCGTACAACCACAATTCCCGAAGATTGGGTAGGGCTTGACTGGAAACTTATATACCTTAGTATCAGTTCCCTCACGGCCAAGGTTTGAGCTGAGGCTACCTTGTGAAGATTGTCCACCTGTGTAGTACCCAAGATGACAGTTGGTCATGGTTGGGAGGCCAAACTCACAGGAGAGGTGCTTATACTAGGGCGTGTAATTGAAAGGTTAGGATTGATTATCCGCATAATGAGTATGGTGAATTCAGGATTTGTTCCTGACAGATGTATCGAATGTTGTGGTGAAAGTGTATAATCTCTGCAAAGTGTCAAACTATTCGAATAGCCGCGTCCGCGGTTATGGACAGTTGGAGTGGCCATACTGTTCCCCCGTCAGACTTTTCAAATGACTTGTGAAATGAAGTAAGACTTTGGCTTGACCACAACAGGGTTGTGATATGAAATACAAGTTCCCATTTAGGTGTTATAAAACATCAACTATCATCCGTGCTCCTAAACTTAGTAGAGATAAACCTGGATTTTGCAAAAGAACCCTAGAGCCTAATATCCTATTATCCAAACCCCCCTTTACTTGTTAGTATTAGTTTGCGAGTACTTAAAGAGTACTCATGGCTTTGTCCCTGGCTATTCCCATGGCCAGACTATGAAGAGGAGTACCTGGAGGATGGACCCAGGAAGGTTACGACAACTAGGATCATCTCCCATCGTCAGCATTGCCTGTGAACCCGAAGATGGAGCTTCGCCCATGCTACCGTTATTATTACGTATTACGCTGCTTGATGTTGTATTAAGAACTGGATCATGAGATCCCTATTTGTGTAAGAACTTATGTACGGTTGTAATGGATGATGAACTATGGTATCCAATTCTGTTATGTCTCACAAAAATGGTAATCCTAGTATTGCGATATATGGCATAACAGGCATCTGGGATTAAAAATCCGGGTGATGACAAGTTGGTATCAGAGCCATCCTAACCATAGGAGACCCTAGTTAGACTGGACGTTTGAATCAAAAACTTAGTTTCAAAACCAAAGAAAACAAATATTTACAAAAACTTATTCTCATTCTTATCCCTTTGATTCTTTCATGAAAATTCATGTTCCTCAAAAACTCTTGCAAAATACATAAAATTTTGACACACTTGATCACTCTACTAACTTACTCATCCTATATTCTTATAGATGGACGTGAAGTACAACAAGTTTTATCAGTTGGGGAATGGAGGAGACCTTATCTTTGAGAGGGATTTGGATCAGCTTTCGGAACTTGGGCGTCACTTTTGAGTTCTTGAGCTCAGCTCAATGATCAAGGAGGAGAAGATCTGCAGTGGCTAATTGTTGCAAGTCTCCGAGGAAAGATTGAACCTCCCACTGCGGAAGGAATTCAGTTTACCTTAAGAGAGAACAACTGGCTCGATGGACTTGCTAGGGCCATGCAAGAAGCTCTTTCCCGTCTGTGTGGGCAGAGCATCAATAAGATCAAGGGTACTCTCTTTGAGTTTTGCCCAAGGCGTGATGCTAATGGACAACCACTGGAAGCCCCATACCACCCTGAGCTGAAGACTCAATTGGACCACCTTAGCTTCATGATGTGCGATCGTCAGCAGGAGTTAGACAACTGCCGTGACTACTCCAACCACAAGTCTGCCATCATCAAGACGAAGGACCAAACCATCGCCATGCTAGCAAAAGATCGCAAGTCTCGCCGCCGTCAGCTCGACAAGAAGGAGCGCATCATTGCCCGTCTTCGCCACCACATCTCATCTTTGGAGGAGACCATCCACGAGAGAGATATGTAGTTGGTGGAAAGGGAGAATGCCAGAGAGGATCTTCGTGGAGACCCCTACTCCTATCTCAGTGATGATGATGATTTCCTGGAAGATCATGCTATGGACTTCTTCACCGATGAAGACGATTTCGCCTTCATCGATGATGATGAGGCTGATGAAGCCACAGATTCCGAGGAGTAGTAGCACCTGAGCACTAGCGTAGTGAGTAGTATTCGGTCCCACTGTATCGTAGTTCTCAGAATGGTTCTTAAAACCATCTGCTTTCCTTTGTTGTGGTGTGTGTTGTATCGTGTGCTATGAATGAATAAATGAAAAAGCAAGTTGCTAGAACTTTAAATGTTTTTCAAAGACCCAAAACCTTAGAAATTTCCCTCTTTTCTCATGATCTATCTCAATCTTCAGATGCCACGTGGAGTAAGTGGTTCATCCCCGGACCCGATGTTGCAGATACTGCAAATGTTAACTTCTGACCGCGAAGCTGAAAGAGCGGAATGTCAAGCCAACCTAGCCACCCTTCAGCAGATAGCCCAGCTTGCCCACAACAAGCAAGTCCATGGAAATCAAGACAACCATGGATCTAAGCTCAAGAATTTCCAGAATACCAGCCCACCTGTTTTCACTAAGTCAGAAGAACCCCTAGACGCCGATGATTGGCTGCAAACCATGGAAAATAACCTAGAAGTCGCCGGAGTGGAAGCCAACGAGAAAGTTCTGTTCGCCACCCACTATCTAGTTGGAGATGCCAGGGCATGGTGGAACAGTGTTCGCGCAATGACCGGAGGCCAGATGATGACCTGGGAAGGATTCAAGGTCAAGCTTAGCAGAACCCATGTACCACCAGGTTTGATCAAGAGAATGAGAGACGAGTTCAGAGAGCTGAAGCAAGGAAGGATGACTGTAGTGGAATACCGTGACAAATTCTTGTCATTAGCTAGGTATGCCCTGAATGAGATCGACACCGAAGCCAAGAAGAAAGAAAGATTCCTGAATGGTTTGCATGACGAGATGCAGACAGTGTTAGTCAATATCCCCTTTGCGGATATTGAAGCCCTTGTTGACTCTGCTATCCAGATGGAAGGAAAGATCAACCAAGCCAATGAGAACCGCAAGCGTCACATGATGCATCAACCAGGAACCCATCAGACCCCAAAGTATCGCCCCAACCCATCTCCAGGATTTTCCCCAAGAACCAACAGACCCCCGATGAATCGTCCGACCTAGCACAACCGTGGAAACCCTAGGCCCGGAGGAAATCACAACAACCCCGGCAACGCTAACAATTTCAATCGTGCCCCACCCAAATTCAACAACAACAATGCTATGGCCAACACCAACACTGCCCTAGGACTAGAAGCAATGCTGTGCCTGTAGCAGCAAAGCACAAGTCGCAAGTGACTTGTTATGACTGTGGAAATAAAGGCCACTATTCCAACGAGTGCCCCAACAAGAAGAATGCTACAACCCCCAATGCCAATGTCCCAGCTCAGCAGCAGCGTCGTGTTCAGCCAGGAAGAAGATTTGCCCCAGGGAATTCACTCAACCGCAACGGCCGTCTTTTTCTCATGCATGCTGAAGAAGCTCAGGAAGTGCTAGACGTCGTGCTGGGTATGTTTCCTGTTAATTCAGTACTTGCAAGAGTGTTGTTTGATTCTGGTGCATCGCACTCATTTGTCACCGAAGAATTTGCATGCACTAGTAAAATTCAACCAACCAAACGGAAGCATGTTATGATTGTTCAAATTCTCGGATCAACCACTAAGGCTAGGCAAATTTGCAAAGCCGTCCCTATCCGAATCCATGGCATAGATTTTTATGCAAATCTGATAGTACTCGGAACTAAAGGTTTGGAAGTAGTACTAGGGATGGATTGGATGTCCAAACATAAAGGATTGATTGACTGTGCCAAGAAAGCCATAACCATGACCGATCTTTGGGAATATCAGTCGAGCATATATCTGAAACCTTACCTCACCAATTCAAATGCAACAAGAGTATAGCCCAACCTACCATTGACCAAGTCCGGATAGTCTGTGAATACCCCGATGTATTTCCAGATGTTTTGCCCGGTATGCCCCCAGATCGGGATATCGAGTTTATCATCGAAATAATCCCCGGAACTGGACCCATAGCCAGAGACCATATAGTATGAACCCGTCAGAGCTAGCAGAACTGAAGAAGCAACTGGATTCCATGCTAGAAATTGGATTGATTCAACCAAGTGCGTCACCTTGGAGATCACCTTTCTTGTTTGTGGACAAGAAGGATGGAGGTAACCATTTGTGTACGGATTATCGGAAGTTGATGATGGCACCATCAAAAACAAGTACCCCTTGCCCAAGATAGAAGATTTGTTTGATCAGTTGACCGGTGCCAAAGTGTTCTCTAAGATTGATCTTAGAACTGGCTATCATCAACTCAAAATTCGTGCATAGGATATTCCAAAGACTGCCTTTACCACCAGATATGGATTGTATGAGTATACAGTCATGTCTTTCAGACTAACCAATGCCCTTGCTTATTTCATGAATCTCATGAATAAGATTTTTATGGACTTCCTGGATAAGTTTGTCGTTGTTTTCATCGATGACATTCTGATTTATTCCAAATCAGAAGAAGAATATGAGCTACACCTAAGGACCATTCTTGGAACCCTTAGAGAGCATCAGCTGTATGCAAAGTTTAGCAAATGTGAATTCTGGTTACAGGAGGTAGGATTCCTCGGTCACATTGTATTAGCCGGAGGAATTGCCGTTGACCCTGCCAAAGTGAAAGATGTAGAAGATTGGCAAGCCCCAACCACTCAAACCCAAGTTCGTGCATTTCTCAGATTGGCGGGATATTACCGCAAATTCGTAGAAGGATTCTCTAGTATCGCCAGACCCATGACCCAATTGCTAAAGAAGGACAAGAAGTTTGAATGGACCGACAAATGTGAAGCAAGTTTTCAAGAACTCAAGAGGAGATTGATTTCAACCCCAATCTTGATCATGCCGGATATCACGAAGCCCTTCGATGTGTATTGTGACACATCCAAGATCGGTCTCGAATGTGTGCTAATGCAAGAAGGCAAAGTTATATCATATCTATCTCGACAACTGAGGCAACATGAGCAAAACTACCCAACCCATGACCTCGAACTCGCAGCCGTAGTTCTAGCCCTGAAGACATGGAGACATTACCTGATGGGAAACCGTTGTGAGATCTATACGGATCACAAGAGCCTAAAGTATATATTCACTCAGAAGGAGCTGAATATGAGGCCGAGAAGATGGATTGAGCTAATCAAGGATTACGAGACATTCACTATCACCTTGGTAAAGCCAACGTGGTAGACGATGCCCTTAGCAGATTGCCGTGCCACTTGAACTCCATGATTTTGAAGGAGCAACCAAGTTTGCACAAAGAGATGGAAGATTTTCGAATGGAATTAGTAAACGGAGGATTTTTGGCTAGCATAGAACTTCAACCCACTTTGATCAGTCAGATCAAAGAGGCGCAGAAAGGAAATGGTAGTATCGACGGAATCAAGCATCGTATTGGTACAAGCAAAGTACCCAGATTCACCGAGGACGAAGAAGAAGGTTTGTGGTACAAAGGACGCATTTGTGTACCAGCAGATTCTGAGTTGAAAGAAGTTATTCTGAAGGAAGCTCATGATACTCTTTATTCTATCCATCCCAGAGGAACTAAGATGTATCCAGATTTGAAGGAGCAATTTTGGTGGCATAAGATGAAAAGAGAAATCGGAAGCTATATCGCCAAGTGTGATATTTGTCAGCAAGTCAAGGCAGGACATCAAAGTCCCGCTGGATTGTTGCAACCCTTGCAGATTCCGAAATGGAAATGGGATTCCGTTGGAATGGACTTCATCACTAGACTGCCTAGTTCTACTAGGGGAAATGACTCTATCTGGGTCATAGTGGACATATTGTCCAAAGTCGCCCATTTCTTGCCCGTTAAAACCACCTATCAGAGTTCGAAGCTAGAAGAGTTGTGCATCGCTAGAATCGTTAGTTTGCATGGAGTCCCCAAGAACATCATATCGGATCGAGGAACTCAGTTTACCTCGAGATTCTGGAAGAAAGTCCAAGAAGGTTTAGGAACCCGCTTAGATTTCAGTACCGCTTATCACCCTCAGACCGATGGACAAACGGAGCGAGTAAATCAAATACTCGAAGATATGCTGAGAGCATGTGTGTTAGAATATGGATCCAAGTGGGAAGATTGTCTGCCGTTTGCAGAATTTTTGTACAACAACAGTTATCAAGCCAGTTTGCAAATGGCCCCATTTGAATTCATGTACGGAAGGAAGTGTCGCACCCCTTTGAACTGGTCGGAAGTAGGAGAGAGTCAGATTTTTGGACCCGGCATCCTGCGAGAAGCAGAAGAGAAGGTTCACAAGATTCGTGAGCACCTCAAGACAGCCCAATCCAGACAAAAGAGTTACGCCGACAAGAGACGTAGAGACCTCGCCTTCAACATAGGAGATTTTGTTTATCTGAAAGTGTCGCCATTGAAGGGAATGCAGCGTTTCCAACTCAAAGGAAAGTTAGCCCCCAGATATATCAGACCTTTCAAGATCCTGAACCGTTGAGGAGAAGTATCGTATCAATTGGAACTACCCGAAGAGATGTCAGCCGTGCACAATGTGTTCCATATCTCATTACTTCGCAAGTGTCTCGAAGTCCCAGAGAAGACCGAAGTGTTCAAGAATATCGACCATCGGACCACAGAGATCAATGATGACCTAACCTATCTTGAATTACCCATCCGTATTTTGGAAGAATCTTTTCGAACTACCCGAACCCGAAGCATCAAGTTTCTCAAGATTTAGTGGAGCAACCTCACGGAAGAGGAAGCTACCTGGGAGCGCGAAGATCACATCAGGACGGAGTTTCCCGATCTCTTCAAATCCTAGGTAATCTTTTCGTCCTTTTTCAAATCTCGAGACAATATTTTGTTTAAGGGGGGAAGGTTTGTAACATCCCAAAATCATTGAACTTGGATCATCAAACTCTAATCATCAAAATTAGGGTTAACAAAAACTTTTCTAAATAAAATTATGAAAGCATGCATGTGAGTACGCATTGAAATTGAAATTCTTTTGAACCACCTTGTTGGTATGTTTCCTTGCTTGTAAAATAATTCTTAGGTGAAATAAACATCATCTAAAACATTTCCCACACTTTTCCCAAAGACAAGTAAATCAAAACAAATAAAATAAAGGAATGGTCATTTTGACCAATTTAACTCCCATGCCTACTTTGGCTGTCTCAAACTTTCAGAAACTAACAGAAACTTTTCTGGATCTTTGCACCCCTTTATTGTACTCATAACAAAGTATCAAGGCCCACTTTCTGATCATCCAGAAACTTTTAAATGCATAGTTTAAATGACAATTCAAAATTAAATCTTTATCATATGGGAAGATCCCACTTTTTCAAAAACCACTCAAACAAGCTCAACTTTCAAAACCCAAGCATCTGCAGACTCACCAGCACCAACCTAGCACACACACCAAAAATATTTTCAAAATTAAAAACTTGAATTCATACGGCCATTTCATCAAACACTTGGCAGACACAAATCAAACAAAATCAAAACACTATAGTGTGCAGTGTTTTGAGCCTAACTGGTTCCCTATCTAGCTCACAACCAGCTCAGTAGATCATCTAGCAAGATTAACCAAGTACTAGCATCACTGTGAGCTTGCCAAAACCATCAATGGTGAACAGCCGAAGCCACCCTTGCCACCCCAGTGAAGACAGCAAGCTAGGAGAGAAACTAGCCATGCCAACCTTGTCTGGGAGATCACCCATGCCTCACCGCCCCCTCTCGACCAGCCCTGCCTCGAAGACACCGACCAGAGCACCCAGGAACGCCGCGCCCGTGCCTCTGCCAACCGTGCCGAGCATGCGCCAGAGCGCCACCCTCGACCGAAGCCCACAGACCGCGCGCCGCCCTTGCTGCGTGCATACATGATCGCCACCGACGCAGGAGACCGTGAGACATCCCCGTTCGCCGCCCCGTGACGCATAGCCACTGCTCGCCGTCGAAGACGCGGCCTCTGCCGCGCATAGCATCGTGTGTTCCAGACCAAACCGCACCGCCCCTACAAGCGCATTAAAGCCTTAGAGCATCGCCAGGAGACCACCAAGCGTTCTCCACCGCCGGCCATGCCTCTAGCAGCCCGTAGCCATGTCGCCACCGTCGCCCGCCCATGCCGTTCGGTCTCACCGTCGAGACTATAAATAGAGGACTCCCCCGCTCGAATTCTTCACACCATTCCACTCCTCTCTCACCCAGAACCACCCCACCTCAGTCCCGGAGCAAGGCGAGCAGTGCATCGCCAGAATTTCACCGGAGCCCGCCGCCTCCGGAGAAGAAGGGCGCCATCGATTTCGTCCACCCCAGGAGCTGCCGCGACCACCCCTGAGTTCGCCGTCGTCAACTTCGTCGTTTGTCCGCCTCGCCGACCCTCGCCTGCACCCCGGTGAGCCCCCAGCAACCCCCACTGGCCGCGCTATGTTTCTGTCTCGCCGGCGTTGTCCAACGTCGACGATGACTCTCAGCTGTTGGATTAGAACCAGATCGAACGACCCACATCGCCCCAGACCGCTTCGCACCCCTGTCTCACTGACGAGTGGGGATAGCCACTTAAGCAGCCCGCGGAAGCGCTACGCTTAGCAGGCCGGCCCGTTAACTTTTCCCGCGCAGCCCAATTATTTGAATTAAACCTTTTCCATTTAATTTCAAACACACTTCTGTACCCAATTTCAAAAATCAACCCAGGTCGATTCAGTGCACCAAATTGGATGAAACTAATTTTGTTAGAAAGGTCTGGGAATGATGAATCCAAGCCCGTTGGATTCAAGTCACTGGATCTATAGATCACCCATGGTAAAAATAACAAGGCAGAAGCTTTTCTACATTCAATCATTTTTCAAATTTAAACCATAATAGCTTTTGAGTTGATTCCAACTCTCAAAAATCACATTTAACCATACCTTTCAGAATATATAAAAACATATAGGTTTACTTACAGAAATAAGGTTCAAATAATAAAAGAATGCTACATACACATTTCAAGTCACTTTATTTAATTAAAATAAAAGGGTAAAACCTTATTAAATTGTGACACCACTTTAAATCATATTCCCATGGACTAAAATATGTGGTGATGACATGTGTCAACATGATCCCATGTTTGGTTTGGAGAATATTAAATCTTAAATAGGTTTTCAATGAGTAGAAATTACTTTTCTAAAAATAAAAGGAATTAAACCAAGCCTTAATCCTGTAATGTTAGAGATGATGTTAGATCATCTATAGGACCCTTGTGTGTGATGATTGCAAGTAGTTAAGTATTGTTTGGTGATTGTGTACCTCGTATTTATTTATAGACGCTAGTACCGACCAAGGATACGAGGAGGAAGGAGGATTCTACGAAGAAGAAGCCGAGGAGAACTTCAACCACTGCTCTGCTCAAGGCAAGCTGATACTATACCTATGCAAGCCAATACTTGCAAGCTTATATTGACACTAATGCAAGCCTAATACTACTAGTGAATGTGCAAGCTAACACTTGCAAGATACTCTACTGATGCAATAAACCACTACTTGTTACTATGCCCACTATATGCCTTAAGCATATGTGATCATATCCACTTGATAAACCAATCCTAGTTTTGCTTACCAGATTGATTACTTTATTTCTTTATCAAAGCTCTTACTTAGATTTGACTAGAATAAATGGTAGATACTAGAAGGATACTTGAAGGTTGCATAAAGAGCATAAAATTTGGCCTAAGCTAGATAATCTTGATGTCATCCTAAGGCATGAGATTGAACTTAGTTAAAACTCCACTAGTTTACCACCCCTCATCAGTGCTTACCCCCACCTGTAGATGCTGGTGCTAAGCATAAAACTTGATCAGCCTTAGATGGGAATACTTGGTGGAAAAGTGGTTATGAAAACCTTGGAATGATGGATCATTCTATTGAAATGTTTTAGACATGTGTTTCCGAACACTTGATGATTTTGGTGATGAAAATGATGAGGCATGAGCCTTAGCCCTTTATAAAACTGATGGTTGTCTGGATGCGATACCATTCCAATTTTATCGTACAACCACAATACCCAAAGATTGGGTAGGGCTTGATTGGAAACTTATATACCTTAGTATCAGTTCCCTCACGGCCAAGGTTTTAGCTGAGGCTACCTTGTGAAGATTGTCCACCTGTGCAGTACCCAAGATGATAGTTGGTCATGGTTGGGAGGCCAAACTCACAGGAGAGGTGCTTATACTAGGGCGTGTAATTGAAAGGTTAGGATTGATTATCCGCATACTAAGTATGGTGAATTCAGGATTTGTTCCTAACGGATGTATAGAATGTTGTGGTGAAAGTGTATAGTCTTTGCATAGTGTCAAACTATTCGAATAGCCGCGTCCGCGGTTATGGACAGTTGGAGTGGCCATACTGTTCCCCCGTCAGACTTTTCAAAATGACTTATGAAATGAAGTAAGACTTTGACTTGACCACAACAGGGTTGTGATATGAAATACAAGTTCCCATTTAGGTGTTATAAAACTTCAACTAGCATCCGTGCTCCTAAACTTAGTAGAGATAAACCTGGCTTTTGCAAAAGAACCCTAGAGCCTAATGTCCTATTATCCACCCCCCCTTTACTTGTTAGTATTAGTTTGCGAGTACTTAAAGAGTACTCATGGCTTTGTCCGTGGCTATTCCCATGGCCAGACTATGAAGAGGAGTACCTGGAGGATGGACCCCAGGAAGGTTACGACAACTAGGATCATCTCCCATCGTCAGCATTGCCTGTGAACCCGAAGATGGAGCTTCGCCCATGCTACCGTTATTATTACGTATTACGCTGCTTGATGTTGTATTAAGAACTGGATCATGAGATCCCTATTTGTGTAAGAACTTATGTACGGTTGTAATGGATGATGTACTATGGTATACAATTCTGTTATGTCTCGCAAAAATGGTAATCCTGGGATTGCGATGTATGGCATAACAGGCATCTGGGATTAAAAATACGGGTGTTGACAGCTGTGTATTGTAATCTGAGAAATTAAGGTAGTTAGATCAATAAGGTAGTGTTGTGATTATACCTATATGGTATATGTTGTAATGACTTTGTATTATTAAGATGTTGTAATGTATAATATGTGAAATGCATATTTGGATTTTCATTGTGTGACTAGTTCTATGCGTAAAGTCGAGCTCAGAACACATGTCCATGATGTAATTATGAGTATTCACTTTATGTTGCAGGACTAGGGGGTCATGGATACGGGTGTAGAGACCGAATCTGAACAGCAGCGGATGGAACATGAGGCCAAGGAGAAGGCCGATGCAGATGCAGGAAATCAGGGAACATTACCACCACCACCAATGAGGGCGTTAATGGAGCAGAACTTTATACAGTGTATGCAAATGGTGCAAGAAACCCAGAACAAGTTCATGGAAGAGCTGTTGGGATGAGCTGGGAATCAGAGAGCACCTGAAGGTGGAGGAGTGAGTCTTTCTGACTTCCATAATGCAAGGCCGTTACCTTTTGCATCAGCCCCTGAACCAATGGATGCAGAAGATTAGCAAACAGATACAGAAAGAAAGCTGAAGACTGTAGGTTGTAATGATGAGGAGAAATTGAGGTATGCAACTCATCTTCTAATAGGACCTGCAGCATCATGGTGGGAAAATCACTTAGCCATGCAACAACCAGGAAGGGAGTATACTTGGGAAGAACTCAAACAGAGATTTCGTGAATAACATGTTCCGGGGAGTGTCATTGAGTTGAAGCAGAGAAAATTTGAGGAGCTGCAGCAGGGATATACTAGTGTTATGAAGTATATTTGGGAGTTTAGTCAACTGTCTCGTTATGCTGAGGAAGAAGTTAATACGAAAGAAAAGAGGAAGAAGCGTTTCCTACAAGGGCTAAATCCATTTGTGAGGATGCAGTTAAGGTTGGCTAATAAGCAAACTTATCAACAGTTGCTGGATACAGCTATCACATTTGAAGATGACTACAAGAATGTCCAAGAGGATTAAGGAAGAGAGCTAAGAAGGAAACCAAGAGGATACATGCAAGTAAACCCAAGCCCAATCTGGAATTCAAACCAAGGAATAGACCTTATAACGGTAAAAATTCTAACCGAAGTGCAAAACCAAATGTAAAGAATATTATATGCCACAATTGCAAACTCCCAGGGCATATGAGCAGGGATTGCCCGAAACTAGTAATTGTGTTCCATGCTTGTGGTCAGAGAGGTCACATAAATCCAAATTGTCCAAGCAAACCACAAGGAGGGTGGTCGGTTAGAGATGGAAGGCAAGCTAGTGGAGGCTATGGGTAGCCGAATAAAGGAGGAAATAATGTCAAGAACAACAATGGCAAGAGGAATAGACCTACCGAGAAGCTGAATTGTGCAACCCTAGAGGAGGTGGATAACTCAGAGCATGTAGTGATAGGTATGCTCAATATCCTTACCAATCTCGGCAAAGATCTATTTGATACTGGTGCAACTACTTCATTCATTTCTAAAGAATTCTGTGATAAATTCAGGATTAGAAGGGCAACGTTAGAAAACCCTATGATCATAGTTACGACAGGGGGGAATGTGATTGTACGCCAAATTAAACAAGATCAAGTTATTTTGATCTTTGGGTGTACATACTTTGTGGACCTTTATGTGATTCCTTTGAAGGGAATTCTAGTAGTGCTAGGGATGGACTGGATGACTGAACATGGGGCTCAGATAAATTGTGAGGAGAAAACTGTCGCAATAAAGACTCCAAGTGGAGCAAGAATAGTGTATCAAGCAGATAGGCACAGCCATATCATGGTGGATCTTCAGTTGAACTCAATGAAGGAGGTCAAGTTGGAAGATATTCCTGTAGTAAATGAGTTTCAAGATGTTTTTCCAGCAGAGCTACCTGGAATGCCACCAGATCGGGAAATAGAGTTCACTATTGATCTACTTCCAGGTACAACACCAATATCTCAAGCACCATACAAGATGGGACCAAAAGAATTAAAAGAACTAAATGAGCAAATTTATGAGTTAGCTAGGAAAGGATTTATTCAGGAAAGTGTATCTCCATGGGGAACACCAGTGATCTTTGTGGATAAAAGGGATGGTGGAAGAAGGATGTGTGGGGATTACAGAAATATAAACAATGTTACCATAAAGAATAAGTATCCTTTACCAAGAATTCAAGATCTGTTTGATCAAGTAAAAGGAGCTGGAGTATTTTCTAAGATTGATCTAAGATCTAGATACCATCAGATAAAAATCAAACCAGAGGATGTTCCAAAGATAGCATTTTTCTCAAGATATGGACACCATGAGTATCTGGTAGTACCATTTGGTTTGACCAATGCACCAGCAATATTCATGAATCTGATGAACAAAATCTTCATGCCATATTTGGATAAGTTTGTTATAGTCTTCATTAACGATATTCTGATTTATTCCAAGGATAAAGAAGAGCATGCAGAGCATTTGAGAATAGCATTGCAGACCCTAAGAGAACATAAACTTTATGCTAAGTTCAGTAAGTGTGAATTCTGGTTAGATGAGGTAGAATTCATCGGTCATGTGATCAGTAAAGATGGAATTCCTGTAAATCCATCCAAAGTTCAATCAGTACTAGAATGGACTGCACCAACCAATGTGAAACAAATTCGAGGTTTCTTAGGGATGGCTGGTTATTATCGGAGATTCATTGAAGGGTTCTCCAAAATAGTTGGACCAATGAACAAATTGTTAAGAAAGAATACACCATTCAATTGGGATGAGAAGTGTGAAGCAAGTTTTCAGGAGTTGAATACTAGGTTAACCACAGCTCCAACCTTAGCAGTTCCTGAAACCGGGAAGGACTTCACAGTATACTGTGATGCATCTAAAGAAGGTTTGGGTTGTGTGTTAATCCAAGATCGGAAGGTGATTGCTTATGGTTCAAGACAACTTAAACCACATGAAGTCAACTATCCAACTCATGATTTAGAGTTAGCAGCAGTAGTCTTTGCTCTGAAGGGATGGAGGCAATTTCTTTATGGAGCCACATGTGAGTTATAAACTGATCATAAAAGTCTCAAATATTTATGTGCCCAAAAGGAATTAAATATGAGACAAAAGCGTTGGTTGGAATTAATCAAAGATTATGATTTAACAATCAACTATACCCCGGAAAAAGCAAATGTTGTAGCAGATGCCTTAAGTCGTAAAAGTGCAGATATTCAGCCTAGAAATTGGGAGCTACCAAAAGAGTTACAAATGGACTTGGAAAGATTAGAGCTTCAATTCATTAGAACAAAGATTCTTGGAGGATTAGCTACTATGTAGTTGCAGAGCAGGACATTGATCTTAAGCACAAAATTTTCAGACATCAAGCAGAAGATCCTTTCATTGCTGAAGAAATTCAGAGGATTTCTCAAGGGCGAACATCAGTTTTTCACCATGGAGATTATGAGTCTTTGTGGTTCCAAGATCGTCTTTATGTTCCGGATGTGATTGAGATTTGTGATGTCATACTCAGTGAAGCACATGAAACACCATACTCTATACATCCAGGAAGAACTAAGATGTACATGGATCTGAAAGAATTATTCTGGTGGAATAACAAGAAAAGAGACATTGCTAAGTATGTATCAGAATGCCATACTTGCCAAAAGGTGAAGGTTGAACATCAAAGTCCAGCAGGACCATTGCAACCTTTGGAAATTCCTGAATGGAAGTGGGAGGAAATAGGTATGGGCTTCATCACAGGATTGCCCATGACACCTAAACGAAAGGATATGATATGGGTGATTGTGGATAGACTCACTAAAAGTGCACATTTTATTCCGGTCAATAAGAAGGATAATGCCGAGAAGCTAGTATAAGTTTACATCAAAGAAATAGTAAGTAAGCACAGAGTGC
Organism: Avena insularis; assembly: GCA_023614405.1. Classification (NCBI taxonomy): domain Eukaryota; kingdom Viridiplantae; phylum Streptophyta; class Magnoliopsida; order Poales; family Poaceae; genus Avena; species Avena insularis. The sequence goes on along the minus strand of CM042687.1, from coordinate 233,683,221 downwards.
CCCAAAAGATTGTAATTGATAGGGGATCAGTGTTCACTTCAGCATTTTGGAAGCAATTACATGAAGCACTTGGTTCAAAGTTTGATTTTAGCACAGCTTATCATCCAGAGACAGGGGGTCAAATGGAAAGAACCAATCAGATATTGGAAGACATGTTAAGGGCTTGTGCATTAGATTTCAGAGGTTCATGGGAAGATTATCTACCATTGGCAGAATTTTCGTACAATAATAGCTATCAGAGTAGTCTGAAGGAAGCTCCATATCAGGTTTTGTATGGAAGGAAATGTAGATCACCAATATGTTGGTATGAGCCTGGAAGTAGCAAAGAATTTGCACTAGACTATATCAAAGAAAAACAAGATATCATTGATAATATCAAAGACAAATTGAAAATATCTCAAAGTAGGCAGAAAAGTTATGCTGATCAAAGTCGAAGATCATGGCATCCTGAAGTGGGAGACATGGTATATTTGAAGGTAAGCCCAATGAAATGAGTTAAAACATTCGGAGTTAAAGGAAAACTGAATCCAAGATATATCGGGCCATTTAAGATACTGAGTCAGAACAGGACTATAGCTTATGCTTTAGAGTTACCCGCAAGATTGTCTCAAGTTCAAAATGTTTTCCATGTGTCACAACTCCGAAAATGTCTTAAAGTTCCTGATGATGCAATCACACATCAAGAGATAGATTTACAAGCAGACTTGACCTATGTTGAAAAACCCTGTAAAATTTTGGAAGAAAACTGGAAAAGGTTGAGAAACATGGCAATTAAGTACTGCAAAGTACAGTGGGAACATCACCCGGAAAGAGAAGCCACCTGGGAGAAAGAGTATGATTTAATAAAAGCCTATCCAAAACTGTTCAGGTACACTTCACCAAACTTCGAGACGAAGTTTAATTTAAGGGGGAAGTCTGTAACATCCCAGCATTTAGGAACCAACGAAGGGTAGATTTAGGAATATGTGTAATTGCATAAATTCATCTATAAAGAAATGTCGGTAAATTTTTCGCCAAATAAAAACTTAAGGTGATCAAAGTTTCTTTCACTCTTTAAGTTTAGGAGTAGCCTTGGAGAATGATCATTATAAACTTTGACATGATCTTTATGGATTAGTGTATTTTGGGGAAAGGAATTTGAATTTAAACTTGAGATTTGGATTTATATTTTTTAAAAGATTAAGATTATGTGTGAGAATATTACTTAATCAAGAAATGATATTTAGTAACTCAAACTTTAAATAATATAACACAATCAAGTAAATGAATATTTATTTCATATAGTTATTCAATGAATAAGTTAGAAAATGTAACTTATGAAGATAATAAAGAAACAATACATAGTAACCAGAAACTTTATATAAGGTTAACAATTAAATAAATAAATATTCATTTCATTCAATCAATTCATCAATAAGTTACAACATGTAACTTACAAAACTAATAAAGAATCTTTACAAGAGTACAATTACATCCTTATTTATCTAGTACAATTTATTTACAAAAGAATAAAATAAATATTACAAGGGAACTACTCTATAAAGAAAAAGAAAACCTATTCTAAATCTTGAATCTTCAAGTCATGTACCTGCAAAACAGAGAACAAACAAAAATAAAGAAAATAAAGGTTATGATATTTTTACTCTCAGTAGTGACATTGAGATGCACTGTTCCACTTTACATCATTGAGTAAATCTTTAGGGGCAAGTTTCACCAATATGAAAGAATTAAATCTTTCATAATCCATAAGCCATGAGTCAAATAATTTCAAGCAGTAGGAGGGGCAAGTTTCACCAGGCAGTTAAGTGGTAAACAAATAAAAAGGTAACTTCCTTTCCAGAGCTTATCCACAAGGGTGTAGCAGACATACAAGCAGCTTACACACCTAAATGCATGGTGTGTGTGTGTTGTCAACATAGCTACAACAGTCCACACAAACAAAACAGGTCAACACAGCCGTGGGCAAGCACCACAACACCATTTCCTTGCTCATACACAACAAGCACCAGCAGCCTAGCCATATCCAAACCAAATCAAACCACAACACACATCGGATCAACCCAGTACTCACCAAGATGGTGACATAAGGAGGGGGTGGATCAGGTGCATAGCTAGGTCAAGGCCAAGCTACCAGGAACCAGGAGGTGGATATATAGATCAAGGACAAGTTCCAGGAGCTGTAAGTAGTAGGAACAGCATCAGGAGAAGGACCAGATCAAGCTAGCAAGATCAGGCCACAAGATTAACTAGTTGCAACCTCAACAACTCAATAGTTGTGGTGAGTAATATAAAACCATCACATGATGTATCTATTTAAGCTAGACAAGAATTCATGTGTTGCTTTATATTAAACTTCTTAGTATTCACCCAAGTGATGTGAATCCATCCTAGAAGATTTTGAATAATAAAGTCATAGCCACAAGATAACCATACAAGTAAAACCAGGATCTCAGACCAACATCACTGATCCTGGATACAAAAGCCAAATCTTATACTCCAATATAATCAAAGTCAAGATTATGAAACCTAGGCACATCTCTTAAAAGAGTAGCACCTTAGAATCCATAAATCCTATGGATCCATGCAAAACCATTAGCACACCCATTATTTTCCCCACTATGACTCAAGAATTAGCAGCTGGTATTACTACCGGAACATTTTTATCAGGGACAACAATTAGGAAACTAGTTCATATGCCTCAGACCAACATCATAGGCAGAGAGATTAAAAGAAGCTTTCATCTTATCTTTGCCAATACCAATTTCAGGCACTGTCAGAGCTAAGCTCAGTAATAGGACCCAACTACTTGTGTGCCATCCTATGATGGTATCACAAGGACAAGTCCTAATAAACCAATCACAATCATTACTTAGCTTTCACTAATAAAAAGGGGGAAAGCACTAAATATCATTTTCCTGGAATCAAATGCCTGGAATCAGCATCAAGCTCATCTATACATTTACAGAACATCATTAATATGTAATGATTAAATTCAGTCTATAGATCATCATACGAGCCAACCATTATAGATACAGTAAACAATCACTAACAAAACTACTGTGAGTATTAACATTTTGACAGTACAAAGTTCTCAAATCAACAACATTCCCAAGTAATGGTTCCATAGAAGCACTATCATTTGAATCAAATGAAATTACCACTGGAAATTAGTCTGGTAAGCCACTAGCATCACCAAGCCAACTATAAGCAGTAATCCACATCAAACAACCATTCATCATGCTCAAGGATCATCACTACTAGATCCAAATCATTATATATAATATCAACAGAGGGATATGAACCCTAATCAGGATATGAACCCTAATCAGAACATGGACACTAGTCAAGGGTAGCCACTAGAAACACACAAGACAGAGTGGCAGAGTATAGGGCATGAGTGGGAAGAGAAAGCAAACTTACTAGAAGTTGTTGTTGTGGGCGAGAAGAGGAAGCAGAGGGTGACGACGAGCGCGGCGGCACGGGGAGCACCCCAAGGGGTCGCTGCAACTCGCACCACGCCGAGGCGGCAACCACAGCCACACTTGAGGGCAAGCAACACCACCACAGCACCACGGGAGCAGCGGCGGTGGCAGCACCAGCACCACCCCAAACCCTAGGGTTCGGGATGGAGCCTGTCTGGCCACAAGAGGGCCCCAAGTCCAAATCGAGATGGATTGTAAGGAGGAGCAGGGTCAAAAACCACACCATGCATCACGGCGGTGGCCGAGGAGGACCACGGCGGCGTGGATCGGCCGGCAGTGGCATCGGCGACCACGGGGTCGAGAGAAAAGAAGGAGAGAAGGGGACGAGAGAGATGGGCAGGGGAGTGGGCTGAGAGGGCCAACCCTTCGGGGAGCCTTTTTGGTTCTACCCACTTGGGGCAGAACGGCCCAATAAGCCCAACAAGGCCAGCCCAATCACCCAAAGAAAGTTTTAATAATTAAAAAAAGACCAAAATGCCCCTGAATTTCAATAAATTATAGAAAATAAAATAAAAATCCAAAAATTATAAATAAAATATTTTTGGATTCACAATAATCCAATCTATCTAAATAAATTAAGAAATAAATTTGTAGGCATATATTTTTTATCAAGAATTTTATATAATATATATTCCTTATGGAATTTTAAAAAATTAATGAAAGATGATAAAAATAAATAAAAATCACTTTTATTATATTAATATTGTAGTATTTTATAAAAATACTAAATAAATATTTAATGTCATTCTTGTATTTAAATGATAATTCTTAAAGGAATTATTAAACAAATAAAATAAAATAAATGAATACAATATTCAGTAAATATTAATAATTAATATTTATACATTCTTTACTACTAAAAAGAATTTTTGTAATTTAAATAATGGGGAGAACACACACAAAAATAAATAATGCATTACATTACTTTGCATAATCATTTTGCTTCTTTAAATATTGTCCTTACCGGGCAATAATGATGTTTTGTAGACATAGAAGCTCAAGGTCCAGTGCAAGCATCCGACTTCACTACCTTGCAATCACAAGGCAAGTTCATCACTTGCTCATGTCCTTTGAAGAGTCTTTATCAAAGTATTTGCAAATTGTGTGTTATCATCTATATTCCAGAGAAAGAAAATATTATTTTCTCAAAATAAATAAAACTTAGATATCATCATAAGTGATTATATAATGAAGCAATAGAACTTAGGTTTCTATCTGCAACAATAATGTTAAATTAGGGAGTAATAACCCATGACACGAGTGATTCTAGCGCCGTATATTACGTGTTAACAATGAGATTTGGAATGGGACGGAGAAGTCAGCTGTATCCTTTCCCTCTCGTACGGAGGCAAGACGACCTTAACGTGACGTTGTGATTCCTTGTGCGCATCCAACATATGGGTGGGCACCCTTACGCCCCACACTTTTGGTGTCTAGATTATCTATGAATGGTGTTTAGGGATATAGCTCATTTAACTGGTACTCGTCCAGGCATCACTAGGTCATAGAGTCTTCGGGAACTCATCAGAGTTTTAGCCTACCCGAAAGGGGGCTTAACGGAGGTGAGCCAGCCTCGAAGGATCGTGTAGACATATGAGGTCGCGGAGAGGGCAGTGATTGGCTTGGACCAACTACTAGGCCCCACATTATGGAATTGTGGATGGGAAAGTACGCCCGGTTGTGCAACAAGGAAGTTCATCTCTCATGGGTAAAGTGACACACCTGTGCAGAGTGTAAGAACTGTAACTTGTTACTCCCTGTTCCGGGAAGGAACTACGAACGTGGCAGGAAAGGAATTCCATGAAAGTTCTGGTCAACCTGTGAAGGCTGATGGTCATAGATTTTCATAATAAAATCAATCTTTGAAGAAAGATTTACAAGAAAATTGCACAGTGCCGAGGACTTATAGTCCTAGGTGGTAGATAGAGCATCAAACTTCCCACCTTGCATGTAATTAACTTGCTGGGTAACGCTGTTACTCACCCTTTCCTTTGATCCCTTTCTTAGACTCTGAGGATCCCGAAGATACTCCAATGTATGCAACTGAGATCCAAGAGGAGGTCTTTTATGAAGAACCCAATTTGTATGGAGCCGTAGAAGGGGAGGACTACGATATCGTCTACGGAGGAGAGTACCAAGAGTCAGAATAATTACTATAGTTCTAGGAGCCACTTGAGTCGAGCAACATGAACAATATATAGCAATAAGTTGTTGAGCTCAATTTGGAGTTTAAGTTTTCACTTTGAAACTTCCGCTGAAACACTTATATTTTGGTTTGTAAGTTGAAACGTTTGGAAGTCTTGAACTTCTAGTATTGTAATAATAATAATGTGTGTATGTTTGTAATATGGACCCGCAATGTTTCTGTTGTACCACTCTGAGGGATGTGATATTTACAGAACGGTGTTCTGTGGATGTCATGTCAACCAATATAGTGTACTACACATGCAGTGGTATGCTGGGTCATTGCACTACGACAGCATGCCATGCCTGCCCGGGATCCCCCTCGGGAGGCTCAGGGGTGTCCACCTCAAAAGAAGAAGACATGTTGTTGATCATCCTCCCGCGATAGGGAGCCTGGGAGGATCCAGGGCCATCGCCTGGCTCCACCCCCACATCGTCAAGTTCAACCAAGGAGCACTCGCCTTGCATGTCGAAGGTGGGAAGCCCGGCACGGATGGCGCTCGTGTTGTCCTCCAAGTACAAGGGGCGCATGCCAGGAGGGAGTTCAGCCATAGACTCAACATCCAAGAGAAGGTGCAAGAGGGCGGCCACTGTCGCCTCGGCACGGAGACCTTCCAAGAGACTAGCCCCATCTCAACCGGGCTCTAGGGTCCAAAGGGGCCTCCGTGGCTCTTGGAGAGGAGCGATCTGCTGCCGTAGGTACTCCCGCACCACCATTTCGCCGGTCAGCCCCAAGATTCTCAGATGCGCCATGCGCCACGCGAGGGGACCTACCCTCATGCAGAAGGCGGCTTCATGAGCCCATCCAAGGTTCTCCACGGCTGCCCCCGCTGGGACACGGAGCTACGGCCATGCCCGGCCGGCTTCAACGAGCACGCAGTCATGGAGGAACTCTGATGAGCCTCTGGGGACGGATATGGGAGAGAAATACCCCTCATCACCAGCGAAAAATCCGACGCCGCCAAGGATGTCCTCTGGCAAGAGGACGAGGTGGTAGAAGTGCCGGAACAACGCGATGGAGGGCTCCATGCCAACAAAAGCCTCGCACCAGTACGCAAAGGCGGCGAGGAGCGTCATGCTCCACAGATGAAGATGGAGAAGCTGAATGCAGTAGTGCTCCAGGATGGCAAGGATAAAAGGCGAGAAAGGGGGACGAGCCCTGCGGCGATGGTGTGGTTGAAGACCGCGGTGGTGGTAGGGCGCCACCCGCTCTCCCCGACTCCAAGGCACCAGGCCCGCGAAGCACCCAACTCATTCAAGCGGGCATCCATGAGCTTCTCTACCTTCTCCAGGTCGTCGATGTTGAGGATGGTGGCCCGAGGCAAGACCCCCTCATTCAGCGCAAGTAAGATCGGCATGTAGGCAGCAACATGGGCTTTCTTCGGAGCCATCTCAGAAGCTTCTCAGGAAGGTGATGAGAAAGTCGGCGGTGGGAAGAACAACGGCGGAGGAGATCGAGCGTCCCGGCCCTTCCAAGGTTTGGGGTTTTATGGGAAGTGCGAACCCCAACACATTTGAACGAAAGGGACGGTTCCCGCATCGAGCGGGTTCCACGCGCTACGTGGGCACGTGAAAGGCATAGATGACATCTACGGAGAGTCACACGCAGACATGACCAATCATGAGCCCGGCGCTATAAGGTCCCTTAACTTCCCCACCCCTTGTCAGGCACATGCAAGAAAAGCGACCAGGGGCTACTGTCGGACTATTGGCACCAGGGGTACCTCATCCTGTCAAGGCACGAGACCCGCATGTCATTCCCCGGCCAGGTTCACGAGGAACCCAACCCTCGCGAGGGCACCTGAGGAGCACGAAGAGGCAAGCACCCCCGAGGCCAACCACCTCGCGAGGGGTGGCTCCAAGACCTAGAGAAAGTTGCGCTAAGCGACGCACCAACTGGCGGTCCACGCAAGGACCGGTCCACCTCGGGAAAGAAAGATACCACCTCCTTCCTTTGGTGCAAAGGAAGAAGGGGATGACGCAAGAAGGCGACAGTGCCTGACGCACTACTTTGGTACAAAGAGGCCAGGACGGCCGAGGGGGCTGGTCATTTCTTAGATCGGTTGTTGGTGTGTCTTCTTGCGGGGTGCGCCTATTGCTATTGATGCATCCCTCTGTGGTGCCTCGTCGGGAGGCTCCCAATCCTTGGCAAGGCCAGTCTTAACGTCTGCCTAAGCTACATGCCCCTTCCTTCCTCTGGAGGGGCATGCTCCTCACAAGGCCTCGGGAGTGCGTATCCGGTGGGCCCATAAACTTGGCAAGACGAGGTACCCCCAATGCCAATAGTCTAACACATAGGGAGACCTCTTCCTTCAACTTGTGATGGCCAGCTTCAAGCATGTGATCTACTAGATATGACACATCTTGAACTTGTACTCCTTTTGTTCTATCCCCATAAGGATGATGTCTTGAAGATGCACATGAGAAACTCCTTCTTCTTCTTCAGGACACTCTTGAACTTCTTCTCCAAGCGATGCCAATGGACAAAATCTACAAGTGAATATCAAATCACATATGAGTCCATAGAGATTGTCATTAATTACCAATACAACACATATGGGCATACATGCCCTTTCAACAATGTCAGTAAAAATCTTGCACAATGCAACCAACAAAGCACAAGACAACACATAAAAAATTACCTTCAGCACTGGCTTGGTCGCACTGAAGGGAACAACTGACGTCTCCTTCGAAAGAGCCTCATCACCAGTAAAGCTGGTCAAATATTTTATCTTATTCTCCAACTCCGTGGATGATAGATTTTCTCCCAAGGTGCACGTCGGATCAGAGGATCCAGAATACAAATCCATCAGATGTGCCCTGGCTTGTAGTGGCTGCATCTGACACTTTAAGAAGGTACGAAGAATGTAGATGCCATCAACCTCCTTGCCCCTAAAAAGTTGCAACTTATTCACCCCGGTCGTACAACGCCTCGACCTCGGCCTCCTCACCCAAAGGCACATCATTTGTCGGGGGATGGTCCCCCGGTACCCCAAAGACACACCAAGACAGTTAAAAAAGGCAACGACAAAAGACAAGTGCAGTAGATTCGACCTGGGCCGGCTGGAGGCTTCCAGTCGGCCTGCCCGCGCCCTGTCGGCCCATCCGGCTACTCCCGCCGCTTACCTGTGGCCGGCTGGGCAGCCGGCAGTGGGTCCAGCCAGCCTTGACGCTGCCCTCCAGCCCAGCCGGATCGATCCAGACCTGCCAGGAAATATACCAAAAGAAGGACAAGTCAGATAGGACATCGATAAGACGGACAAGACACAAGACACTATGCATGACACTACTAGATGACATAGCCAATAGTGTATCACAATCAGATGATGTATGTAATAGTGTAGCACTATGCACTATACTTGCATTACCTCATGCATAACACCATGAATAGTCTAGTTAGACATGTGGGTCCCGCCTTGTCCCTTAGGCATATACTATAAATGCACCAGGGAGGCTCACATGCAAAGGGAGGCCTCGTTCACACTCTCCCAGGCTCACACGTAGTGGCGGAGCCTGCCTCATAGTTAAGCCTGGGCAAGGTTTAGATGTGACCACAATTTGCCTTAAGAAAAATCTGATTTAGACTAAGCTTTTTTGCTAGACCTCAAAGGAGATTAGGAGCCGAAGCCTGGCAACCGCCCGGGCATGCCGGGCTGAAGCTCCGCCACTGCTCACACGCATGCTCACATGGAGGCTTCCATCGATGCATTCACTTGGCTCCCTGCTAGCTATCTCTCTCACTCTCAAATGCATACACATACAATGCTAGACTAGATGATTTCTAGATACAGCTCCAGGAGCATAATCGTAGCCCGATTATACACACATATACTGTCAGACATGCATGAGTAGGAGTTTTACCTCACCATGAGGGCTTCGAACCTGGGTACTTCATGTGTCTCACCGCACTTGCTTGTACCCAATCCCGCTTGCGAACGCCATCGCAGTCGCCCTGCTTGCTCCCACACCTCTATCTAGCCTGCTTAGGCAATGTTGTTTCCATACCGACGACATCATTCCTCCAAGAGTGCTACTTCTTCGTCTCGGCATTAACATTGAAGGGAGCCAGGACGTACTTCTGACCCGCTGCCTTTTGGTCACGGATGTAGAACCACTTAGTCCTCCACCCTTGCACAGAGTCGAAAATCTTGAAGGTTAAGGGTCTGCTTGTTTCCGCTTTAGCTTGGGCTTTTGGGTTCCAAAATCGGAATCTCAAACAAACGACCGACAATTAAGAAGCGTGTCCGAGAATCATGTTTAGAAAATCAACGTGAGACCGCCCGCGAGCAAAAGCTGATCCAGAGTCGCTTCCCGGGCGATTCTACCACTTCCGGGATGCAAGGGATGAAGCTAGCCTTCCTTATTCAGGACAATTACAAAAAAACTGCCACCGCGCCCACACCCCAGCCCGAGCGATAGAGATTCCCCAATCGGTCTGTCACTTCTTCTCGTGTTGAAGGAGAAGGCAAGATAGGGTTCACCGTCAGCCATCCCCCATCGTCAGTGCCGCCGGTCACCATCTCCGTCGTCCAATCTCGCTCTCCCGCTCCCTTCCTATCCTCTCGTCATCGTTCTGAGGTCCTGCCTTTGCCACCATCTCCTCGGCCTGGGGCGGCGTGGCAGGGAGTCTGGGTCGGCGGCTCGGGCATGGGGGTCTGGCAGCGGTTCAATGGCCGGTTGGGCATGGCCGTGCGGCGGGGGCTGCGGGAGGCCTGGGGCGGCGATACCTACGTCAACGGCGCATGGGGGCGTGGGGACTGCATGGGGAGACTTGGGGAGGGCAGCGCTTGGGCGTGGCGGCGGTGCCTGGGGGTGGCCGCGGTCGATTTGTTTGTTTGATATTCCTCGAGGATAATTTGTTCGTCTTCTATTCCTCAGTTAGAACGACGCCCCTCCTTCTCTACACGCATGTGCTTTGCTCACATGTTTCCCATCTGCACTCTCGAACAATCGATTGGGAGCAAAAAAAATTCTAGACTTACTAATCTTTGAATCATGTTTCATCTAATGTAAACCTACTATGAAGAAATACCTCTACTTTTCTTACACACGCTTTCTGTATTTGCTATGGTATTTTGTTATGGTATTTTGTTAAAAAAGACTATTTTGGTGGATCCAATTTGCTGCAATATATTTAAATTTTTTTCGGGCATGTTCTGATAAAAAATATGTTTATAATTATTTTAGACCAAAAATCGACAATTTAAGATAAACCAGCCACTGAACATTGTATTTAAGTAAAGAAACTGTCAAATTCATTCCAAAACAACACTTATGTAGCATCTATGCACTCAGGGTCGTTTCAGACATTTCAGTTTCCAAACCAGCCACATCAGCCATCAAAAGTATTCTTGCCAAACACCAAATCTCTGATTCCAATAGCTGCTTCCCACAGCTGATTTTTGACATATGCTTTTCAAAAGCTATAGCCCAAACAAACACACCCTAAGTAATTCTAGGTTGGGTGAGTGGAGATGCCAAACCTGCCAACCTCGTTGTAACATCCCAAAAATATTAATCATGATTATCAATTCCAATCACCCAAATTTAGGGTTAACAACAAAAATTGTCATTACAAATCCATATGAATGCATGTGTGCATGTGATGAATGCATGAATGCTTGAATGGACTTGTGTGATCATTATGAATGGCAAGGATTGGTTTAAGGATGAAAACAACATGATCTAAATCATTTCCAAGTAGAATCAAATCAATAGAAATTCAAAAACAAACAAAATAAGCAAATGGTCATTTTTGCCAATCTTGCTCACTAGACCACTTTGAGTGTTTCTAGTCCAAGATTTCTAACAAAAAACAAATCCAATTCTTTTCACCTCTTGCTAGACCAAGTAAAAGTGAACCCAAGCCCACCTTGCAAACCCACAGAAACATTTGGCAACCCTATTCAAATGACATTTCAAAATTGAATCTAGTTCATATGGTAAGATCACCATTTCTCAAAACCCCACCAAACCAGTTCACCTTGACAAATCCAATCAACCAGATACTCCCTAGTATGTGACCATTGCACCCACCAAGTTTCATCCAAAAATTCAAATAGGAATTTCTTTCAACCATTTCATCAAACACCTTCTAAACACAAATCAAATTAAACAACAAACACTATTGTGAGAAGTGTTTGTGCCAAACTTGTTCCCTCTCTAGCTCTCACCACACTCCCAGTAGGTCACTAACATTTCCTAAGCAGCTCTAGCCCACTGTGTACTCGACCATGCCATCAATGTCCACCATGGTCGAGCACACTTGCCACCCCCACCATCGACAACAAGCTAGAAGCATAGCCAGTCTCGCCAACCTTGTCTACCATGCCGCCCGTGCCTCATTGCCCCCTCTAGACCCGCCCTACTCGAAGACAGAGAAGGGAACTGCCGGAAATGCCGTGCCCACGCCAATGTCTACCATGCCGACACGCATCACAGTGCATGCCCCGTTCCTATGCAACCCGACTGCGCCTCGCCTTTGCCGCCCGTATACTTGATCATCGTTGTCCCAGGAGACCACCACACATCCCCGTTCATCGCCACGCGACCAGGAGCGCCTGTGCATCGTCAAAAACGTCGTCGGTGCCCCTTAGAGCACCAACGCGTTCCGACCAAACCACATCAGCCCTTGCCGAGCCATCAAGCCGTTGATCACCACCAGGAGACCGCGCACCGTCCCCTAGCCTCGTCCATGCTCGTAGCTCGCTGTAACACCGACCCCGACGAGCACTGCCCATGCCGCTCGGCCTCTCTCGCTCGCCTATAAAAGGAGGCCTCCCCCGCTGGTTTTCTTCACACCAGTTCACTTCCCACCTCTCACTGGTCCTTCCCACCTCTTCCCGGAGCAAGGAAAGCTCTCCCTCGCCGGAAGTTCGCCGGAGCCTGCCGCTGCTGGAGGACAAGGGCGCCGTCGATTGGAGACACCCCAGGAGGAGCCACCAGTACCAGGAGAATCGCCGTCGTCGACTTCGTCATTCGCCCCCATCACCGACCATCGCTTGAGCCCCGGTGAGCCGCCACAAACCCCCACTGGCCATGCTAGGGTTCGAGCCCATCGTGTTCTGTTCAACGAGGATGATGGCCGTGAGTCGTTGATCCTTAGTCTAATCCTATGGTCGTAATCGCCCTATACTCCTTCACCAACCCCCCGTCTCACTGACGTGTGGGGACTCCACTTAACCAGACCGTGCACGCTGTGCGCAATGGGCCAGCCGAGTTAGAATTCCCGCGCGACCCAGTTAGTTCAAATTTAGATTTGTCCATTTAGTTCAAACCCTAGTTTTGTCTGTTGATTCAAAAATCAATTCAGAGAGTTTTACTTAACTAAATTATATGAAACCAATATTGTTAGAAAGATATGGAAATTCTTAATCCAAGCCCGTTGGATTCAAACCATTTAAAATTGTAGATCACCTATAGTAAAAATAACAAGGCAGTGACTTTTCTGCATTCAAACATTTTTCAAAATTCAACCATAAATGCTTTTGAACTAACATTATTGTGATTCCAACTCTCAAAATCACATTTGATAAGACCTTTCTGAATATATAAATATATCTAGGTTTACTTGCAGTAATAATGGACAAGTAATAAAAGAATGTCGCATAGGCATTTCTAGTCACTTTAATTAATTAAAATAAAAAGGATAAACCTTATTCAATTGTGACACCACTTTAAATCACATTCCCAAGTATTGAAATATGTGGTGATGACATGTGTCAACATGATCCCATATTTTAATTAGAGAATGTTAAATCTTAAGTAGTTTTTCAATGATTAGAAATTACTTTTCTAAAATAAAATAAATAAGACTATTGCCTTAATTCTTGTGATGATTGTGATGATGCTAGATCATCTAGTGTAAACCCTTGTGTGCCAAATAGAAGTAGTTAAGTATTGTTTGGTGATTGTGTACTTCGTATTTATTTATAGATGCTAGTACCGACCAAGGATACGAAGAGGAAGGAGACTACTATGAAGAGGAAGCCGAGGAGAACTTCAACCACTACACTGCACAAGGCAATCTAGAACTTTGCAAGCTAACACTTGTGTGATATCTATGCAAACTAGATGCCTTAGGCATATTTGATTATACCCCTTTATTATACCAAATCCCAGTTTTACTTGCAAGATTTATTAGTTTATTTCCTTGTCAAAATTCCTTGCTTACTTTTAGGTAGTGCTTGTGATATTTTGGAAAGTATTAAAGGTATCATAAAGAGCATAAAACTTGGCCTAAGCTAGATAGCACTAGATGTCATGCTGAGGCATGAGATTAGACTTATATAAGTCACACTTGATTATCACCCCTCATTAGTGTTTACCCCCAACTTTAGTGGCTAGTGCTAAGCATAAAACTTGATCACTTTAGATGGGAATACTTGGTGAAAATGGTTATGAAAACCTTAGAATGATGAGTCATTCTAATGAAATGTTTTGACATGTGTTAGTGAACACAAGGTGAATTTGATGATGAAAATGTTGAGGCATGAGCCTTAGCCCTTTATAAAACTGATGGTTGTTCGGATGCGATACCATTCCAATTTTACCGTACAATCACAATACCTGAATTTGGGTAGGGATTGACTAGAAGTTTATATATCTTAGTATGGATTCCCTTGCGGTCGAGGTTTGAGATGAGGCTACCTCATGATGATTGTCCACCTGAGCAGTTCCCAAGATGACATATGGTCATGGTTGGGAGGCCAAACTCACAGGAGAGGTGCCTATACTAGGGTGTGTAATTGAAAGGTTAGGATTGATTATCCGCATATTGAGTATGGTGATTCAGGATTGTTCCTGACGGATGTATCGAATATTGTGGTGAAAGTGTACCACCTCTGTAGAGTGTCAAACTATTCGAATAGCCGTGTTCGCGGTTATGGATAGTTGGAGTGGCCATACTGTTCCATCGTCAGATGTTTTCAAAATGACTTGTGAAATGAATCATGACTTTTACTTGACCACAATAGGGTTGTGAAAGTGAAATCTAGTTCCCACTTAGGTGTTATAAAACCTTAGACTAGCTTTCTTTACTTCTAAACTCAGCTAGAGATAAACCTGACTTTTTGCAAAACAACCTAGAGCTTAGGATTTCTATTTGAACCAGTTTACCTGTTAGTGATAGTTTGCGAGTACTTAAAGAGTACTCATGGCTTTGTCCCTGGCTATTCCCGTGGCCAAACTATGAGGAGGATTACTAGGATGATGGACAGCAGGAAGTCTACGACAACTAGGATCATCTCCCATCGTCAGCCTTGCCTATGACCGTGAAGATGGAGCTTCGCCCATGCTACCGTTATTATATTATTTCGCTGCGTTGATTGTATTAAGACTAGATCATGAGATCGTTTATTTGTAAGACCTTTATTATGGTTTGTAATGGATGATGAACTATGATACCAATATGTTATGTCTCGCAAAAATGGTAATCCTGGGATTGCGATATATGGCATAACAGGCATCTGGGATTAAAAATCCGAGTGTTGACACTCGTACACTAGCCCTAGACCCCGACTGCCTCTGCAACCTGTACAACTTCTTGAAGAGACAAAATTGGGGCTTGATTCTGAGCCAGCACCCATAGAGTGTAACAAAGCAGGTGATGTAGAGGATGCAGTTGGGTGTCAGTTGATGCAATAGAATCCCATAGAGAACATCAAACGATGAAGAAAATCATGGACAGGGAGACACAACCAGTGATGCATGAATGCCATAAACATAACCCAAAAACCAGTGGGAGGGTTAGGAATTACCTCAGTGCCGAGAATCTGGCACTTCGTCTCATTGGTAGGGACAAGGCCAAAAAGGCACAGTTGGCACAAGTCCAACATCTTCATCGACGAGCGCCGCCAATCGCCATTGGTGACCCTCGTCATGGCAGATTTCTTCTTAGTGGTAGTGGTGGTACTTGAGCTAGCACCTTCGATCTTCTTGCTCGTACCTATCATGGAGGAAAGTTTTTTATGTGTCGCATGAAGAAAAGCGCTTGGGAGTACGAGTAGCATGTTTAGCACGGTGAGAGGGAGAGAAATGGCAGGGATCATAGGCGAGGAAGGCAAGAATCGTAGGAAGGAAGAAGAAAATGACGAAAGGAGGGGAAAATTATTGTAATCCCTCGTTACTTATGTGGGAGGAAAATCAATCCTGGCCATCTATCTACAAGCCACGATGCACGGAGCGCATCAGTACGGACACATGGTGGGGCAAGAACCAAACCGCCGTTGCACTTTCCCTACTATGCGTGCAAATCGAGGAGGCGCAGTTAAAATTGGTTTTTACGCGTTGAGCGGTCAAATCGGGTTAGCCTTATGCTGGGGACCACACTGTCGCGTCCCATCAACATCTCAGGTTGACGGTTGTGCTCACTAGACGTCATCCCTGACGTCACTACAACCCAGGTTCTCATCCCCTAAGAGCCGGGGATGGACACTTCTTTCGATGCATATTCTTCAAGAAAAATATTATACAAGAAATCAGTTTTTGCGCGAGTCTGCGACTCAACAAACACATTTGGGATACTCCTAATAGGAGCACTGGTCATGCACCCGATATTCTTCAGGGTCCATTGTACAACCCATCAATCAATTGGAAACCATCGAGTGACATGCTTTAATTCTTGACTGGAATCAACGTTTCGACTATGGACCCAGGGTCTACTCCCATAGGGACCGCTGGTTGCACATTTGACAAAGTGCAGGTATGTGACAACCCCGACATCTGGGCTAGACAAATTGTACACCTTAGTCTGACATAAGCCTAACCTAGAGCTCAAGGATATCTAGTGAAAGAATCGATAACACAACATTGACCCTACAACACAAAAATTATTATAGCAAGCTCACAACTAAGCAAAGAACCAAAATATTACATGCGGAGATCACTAACCACAAACATCAAACAACGGAAGGCAAATTATGCTATTAAGTATAGCAAACTTAACAAATGGCCTAAGAGGCCTAAAACATAACGATGACGTCCCAGCCCATAGATCCCAGGCTGCCGACTGGGAAACCCAAGCTACTCATCAGTGTCGATGTCGTACCAAACTTCTCTTCAGAGGACCACCTATTCGGCTACAAAATATCAACAAAGCAAGGGTGAGTATAGGGCGTACTCCGCAAGACTTATGTCTGGTGGAGCTGTTTTGCATAAAGCCATCTTTGTTTATAAAACAAGAGGGAGAATAAGATCGTCTAATCGGAATATTTTAAAAGGGGATAATAGAGCGACATCTCCAAAGTATTGATCATCATATTTTTATATCCACCAAGTCATCATCATCTGAACCCTAACTATGATCACCCCCTGATACGTCCAAAACGTATCTACTTTCCTGAAAACTTTTGCTATTGTTTCTCCTCTAAACTTGTGTGATTTGGATACAACTAACACGGACTGACGTTGTTTTCAGCAGAATTACCTTGGTGTCTAGTTTTTGTGCAAAAAATCAACTATCAGGAAAAATCCTGGAAAATATGCCAAAAATCCTATTTCACCAGAAGATCCACGGAGCCAGAAGACGAGACGGAGTGGAGGCCTGGGGGGCCCACACCCCTGCCTGGCACGGGTGGGCCCAACCCGCGCCTAGAGGATGCGGCGACCCTAGGCACCCCCTCGAGCTCCCTCTTCTCCTATAAGTTACCCCTTGACCTAAAAACCGAGGGCGTTCGACGTTTTTCCAGAAAGAGTTCCGCTGCACCGCCACCACCAGAAGCCGCGATTCGGATCCAAAAACTCCGTTCGGGCACTCTTCCGGGACGGGGAATTTGGGGAGGATCATCGCCATCGTCATCACCAACGCCTCTCCATCAACCATCAATGTTACCCTCATCCATGAGGGAGTAATCCCCCGCTGTAGGCTATGGGGATGGTAGGGATTGGATGAGCTCTATCATGTAATCGAATAAGATTGTTAGGGCATAGTGCCTAGTATCTCTATTAGTGATATTTGACTTTGTTGCAACTTGTTGTGCTTAATGCTTGTCACTAGGGCCCGAGTGACATGATCTCAAATATGAACTTATTATTGAATCATTATGATAGTATTGTTTGTGATCTTATCTGCAAGTTGTGTACACATATCATTGTCCGGATCCAAAGGCCCCAAAGTGACAGAAATTGGGACAACCGGAGGGGATGGCTGTGCTGTGAGGATCACATGTGTTCATGGAGTGTTAATGCTTTGCTCCGGTCCTCTATTAAAAGTAGAACCTTAATTGCCAGTATTTCCCTAGAGGCCCCGCTGCTACGGGCTGGCTGGACAAAAGATGTTGTGCAAGTTCACATTGCGAGCACGCATGACTATATATGGAGCACATGCCTATGATTGTTTAGTACTTGGATGCTTATTCTTATTTATCTGCAATGCCTTAGATCTTGAAGTTACATGTTTAGTCTCGTTCATGCAACGCCCGTCCATCCATCCCTATGCCTACCGCACTCACATCCTACTATTTACTGCTACTGTTACTATTGTTCCTGTTTTGCTGCTGCTGTTTCGTTGCTGTTGCTACTACAAACTATTGGTACTAATAAACTTCTGCGAGCAAGAACTATTTCTAGGTGTAGCTGAACTGACAACTTAGTTGTTAAGTCTTGCAAGTATTCTTTGGCTCCCCTTGTGTCGAATCAATAAATTGGGTAATACTACCCGCAAAGACTCTTGCGATCCCCTATACTTGTGGGTCATCAAGACTATTTTTTGGCGCCGTTGCCGGGGAGCATAGCTTTATTTTTAAGTTCACTTGGATCTGCTATTGTTCACTTCTACTCCTTTCATCATGGGGAAGTCTCGTGATGGAAAGTTTCCTATTTTACCATCCACTACAAGGAGAGGTACAGTCCTAAACACCTCTGTTGCTCTTGATTCACCGTCTGTTATCAGTAAGTTGTTACACAACCACCACATACTCATGCTACACACACTGTTACTACTGCTGAATCTAAAAATGCTTTTGATGCTCATGATGTTACTTCTACTGTGCTTGATGCGAGTGATTCATTAGGTCCTTTCCTAGATGCTACTATGGCTGGTCTAGGAAATACTGAAACTCCTAGCAAAGACACTGTTACACCTGTTAGCTCACCTGAGTCTAGAGAGAGTTATGATATTAATGATGGTAACATTGAGTTCACTGATGAATTTGTTGAAGAGTGCCGAAACACACATGGTGCTAGTGCTATTAAGAGTCTCCTTGCTAGACGTACCATTATTCCTAAGCTGTCCTCTGATCCTAAGTTTGCCACCTCTCCCATAGATATTAAAGATAAAGATTATGATTTATCTCTTGCTTTATGATATTTATACATTGTTGATAAAGAACCTTTTTGTGGGATTGAGAGTGAGAGTGTTGTGGCTCATATGAATGACCTTTCTACTATGAGTTCTTTATTCTCTGGTGATTTTAAGATGCACAAGTACTTTATTACAAAGATCTTCCCTTTTTTACTAAAAGGAGAAGCTAGGGCTTGGTTTAATAGATTACCTCCTGGTTCCATTGATAGCCCTGATTGTTTGATTGCTTCTTTCTTCTAGAAATATTTTCCTCCCAGTGCTAGACATGCTGCTTTGTAGAGACTTTTTGATTTTAAACAGGGAGAAGAAGAGAAATTGCCTGAGTTATGGACAAGGTCATGTGCCTTGATTCATGCACATCCTGGATGTCCATTACCTAAGAATGAGCTTCTTGATATTTATTATAATGGACTAACTGATGATTCTAGGACATACCTAGATAGCTTTGCTGATTGTGTTTTCAGGAAAAGGACTCCTACAGATGATGAAGAACTAATGTCTAAAATAAGCAAGAATTATGATGATTAGACTTCAACTGAGCTAAATACACTTGAGCCTATTACTCCTGAACTAGTTGTGCCTGAACCAGTTCCAACACCAACACAAAAGAAGAGGGGAGTTATTGCATTAAATGATGAAGTTATGAAGGAAGCTAAGAAGTGTCTCAAGGAGAAAGGTATTAGAGCTGAAGATGTGAAGAATCTACCTCCTATAGAAGAATTATGTAAGCCAATTCCCCACTCATCTACTATTGAGGTACACTCTCTCCAACACTTTGATGAAGGTGATATTCTCTATGGTAAGCCTCCTAATCAATATTTTAGAGGAACTTGACATTTTTATTGTCAAACAAGGTAATTTTAATAAACAAGTTCAGAATCATTTATTGGAAGACTCTAGAGCTATTAATGAGTTGAAAGATATTGTGGAAAGAACATCTAATGATATTAAAATGCTTTGTAAACACTTTCGAATGGTTCAAACCCAACTTGATCAACTTGCTAAGGTACAAAAGGATATGTTAGTTAATGCCTCAGGAGATAAACATGCTTATGGAATTAGAACTATAAGAGGTATAGCTACTCTAGATCCTTTATATCCTAAAGCACACCCTAAAAGAATTGAGCAGGACTCTCAACAAGGTGAAAGTAGTGGTAGTCCTTGTAAGAGAAAGAAAAAGAAACATAAGGTAGTTGAGGAACCACTTGAACCTGCTGTAGATCCTAATAGTATATCTGTCTCTGATGCTGAAACTGAGAGTGGTAATGATAATAGTGATGCTCCTGATAAGGAGGAGGTTGAGGAAGAACCTAAGAAGAACACTAAGAATACTAGGTACACTAATGAAGATTTTATTGCTAAGAAACATGGAAGTGAGAGAGAACCTTGGGTGCAGAAACCTATGCCTTTTCCAGGTAAGAAACACAAGTCAAAGGAGGAAGAACACTACAACAAGTTTTGTGAGTGGATGAAACCTTTATTTTTGCAAATTCCTTTGACTGATGCTATTAAGTTGCCTCCTTATTCAAAGTATATGAAGGATATTGTCTCTAATAAAAGGAAGATTCCTAATGAGGAAATTTCTACTTTGCTTGCTAATTACTCCGTCAATGGTAAGGTTTGAAAGAAACTTGGTGATCCAGGTATACCAACTATTCCTTGATCTATTAAGAATAATTATGTTAGAACTGCTTTATGTGATTTGGGAGCTGGAGTTAGTGTTATGCCTTTTCTCTCTATAAGAGACTCCAACTAGAAAAGTTGATAGCAACTGATATATCTTTGCAAATGGCTGATAAGTCAACCATTATTCCTGTTGGTATATGTGAGGATGTTCCTGTTCAAGTAGCTCATAATTGCTTGGTTTTAACTGATTTTGTTGTGCTTGAGATGCCCGAAGAAGATAATATGTCTATTATTCTTGGGAGACCTTTTCTTAATACTGCAGGTGATGTCATCAATTGTAATCAAGGAACAGTAACATTCAATATTAATGATAAAGAGCATACTGTTTATTTCCCCAAGAAGGTTGCTAAGAGCTATTGCCTGAATTCCATTGAAAATATTGAGAGCATCAAGGTTGGAGAAATATATTGTCCCATTCCACAGGAAAATTTTGAAACTATTATGATTGGGACCATTGCTATCAAGTATGAGGTAACATAATCACCTTGTGGAATGCAAAGTTTTGTTTCATATAAGATTGTTTTGGTAACAAGACTTGATCAACCTTGTTAACAAAAGGTTTTTAATGAACAAAATAATGTTTCCACTGTGGTTATACTCGCTTTCTTTTACTTTTCTCCTTCCTAGTCTTTGCCTTTTCTTTTGCTAGCTTTGGTTTTTGTTAGTTGTTTGTTAGAGTGTCTTAGAACTTCTATAGTTTGGCTTTTGGTTTGATTTTTCTTCTAAAAAAACTGTCTCTGCAAGAAAATCAATTTTCAAACCCTGAAAATTGGCCAAAAATAAAGTTTCCCAAAAAATCCCAGAAAACCCAAAATAAATTTTCCTCGAAAAAAGAGGCAAAGGGACACCTAGAGTGACCCAGGGGCCACCCCAGGAACCCACACCCCTGGTAGGTGTGGCCCCCCTATAGGTGGCGCCTGGGTGGGGTGTGGCTCATCTGGGCCCCTCCAAAGTGTCTCCTCCCAGCCATCTTCTTTCTCTCTCCCGAAAAACACTAGAGAACTTTCTCAAGCTCGAGTTCGTACTATTCTTGGTTGCAATTTTCGATCTCCTTGCTCAGCCCATCTTTGTTGCTGATTTTTGGAGGGATTGCTCCTCGGTATGTGCCTTCTCCACTTGTCCAATTAGATTTGTGATTTATAGATTCTATCTTGAGTATTTTGCTGCTATAGGTGACAGGTTGTGTGAGCTTGCATGCTTGTTCTATGCTTAGAGATTTCATTTTGATGCATGTGTAGCCCTCTAGCAAGTTCCTATAGTAGTTCATCATCATTTATCAACTTAGAAATCACTTGGTTTGTTGTTTGTCTAAACATTTCAGAAAAAAGAGGTCATGGACAACCACACATTTGGTGAAATATTTGAGAGTGATGCACCTAGAAGGGAAAGTCCTTCAAGATCATCCTCCCGAGCTAGGCCCTCATACAATGAGGATCTCATTACTCCGCGATTTGGCGACGAGGGAGATGAGGGGGATGCTCACCCTTCCACCTTTCCTTGCCAAACCTTTTTGCAGGCTGCTGGGATTCTTGATGATTTTACAACCTTGGTTTGGAGGGCTGGACTAACAAGCCTTATGCAGGATGAGAGCGTGCAATATGCAACTCTCACTAAAACATTTGTGGAGAGATTTTCTTTTACTAACATCTTGTTCAAGCCAGACGTGTCTTTCAAAATTTATGGCAGGTCTTACACCATGACATTGAAGAAATTTTGTGAGGCCCTAGGACTTGGTACAGCTGGGTCGGCAAAGAAAATTCCAGCTCAACCCGCTGATTTGTTGGAGCTCTACCGCGGGATAACTAATGATGATAACCGTAGAGCCCAATAGGGAAAGATAACAAATATTCAACTCCCAGCCATCAGGTACTTTGCTTACTATCTTGCCACTAGTGTTCTTGGTAGGCAGAACACTAGTAATATTTCTAACTATCATTTGGCCTTCATAGTAGCTGCGCTCAACAATGAAACTAAGTACAATCTTGGTTCTCTCATTGCTCGTCGCTTAGCTGCTAAGGGACCCATTTATGGGGGAATTATTGCTGCACGTGTTGTTGCTTCCTTGGACCTTGTTGTTGATCCAAATGATACAGTTTTGGCTCCTCAGAGGCTTGATCTTGCTACCATGAAGGCACACCACTTTGTCACTAATGGCTCTACCTTGAGATCTTGGTTTATAGAATGTCGTTTATTGATGGGGAAGAGAGAGAGATCCCTCTCCCCCAAACCACTTTGTTCAGTATTTCTCAGGGACCTTTGTCACGCTCCAAGGAGGAGATGGATGACAAGATGCGCGTTCTTGGTTTCCATGGACACTATTCGGAGGACGCGCCCTCATACGACCCCTCCGTACACTACATAGGGGAGTCCTCGAGCTCGTACCAGGACGAGGGATCCTCCTCGTCATACTACGGAGGTGCACCTACTTGGGCACCATGGGATTGAGCCCGACTTATGCCAAAAGCCTAAGGTTGGGGGAAGGTATATCGACATCACACTCATCTTTATATCATGTTCGGTCGGTTCTTTGTATATCCATTGTTTCGCTTTCTTTTTGGTTTTTGTTTCTGCTTTCTTAAAACACAAAAATACTAAAAATATTTTTGTTGTTTCTCTTGTTTTGTTTATTTGGTTTTTAGCTTTTGTTTGCCTTAAATAAAAATCCAAAAAGATTTTTCTTTGTTTGTTTTTCCTTGGTTTGTTATTGCTTTGTTTGCTTGTTTGAAAAATATTAAAAACACCAAAAATATTTGTTGTTCTTCTTTGGTTTTGTGAGTTCTTTGCAGGGTTCAGCCGTCCTCAGTGGATTTTGGTTTCATGTTATTATTCAAGTCACACAAGTGAAGGGCAATAATGAAGATTAAGACAACTTGAGGTGTGCTAAGAGGTTGGTAACGAACTCTATTTGTTTTCATTTTTGTACATATACTCATCATGGTGAGCATGCTTAGTCTGTTCATGTAAGGAGGATGTTACTGATGGATGCTTAGTAGTTCTTGCTTGTCTGTGATTAGCTCCAGCTTGCTAATAGTTTGTAGCATATCATATGAATGTTTGCTTGCATTGTTTTATTCATATTTTGGTATGATATTGTGGTATCCTCCTCTGAAAGTTTCATATGAATCGACTTGGAACATGCTCGCGCATGCATATGACTAAACAATAGTCAGTAAGCCTCGATGATTTATTTTGCCTCAAAGTTCTTGTATCACTTTCATGCCATAATTAGTCCTATTTTGTTGCAAGCATGATTATGACAATTATTGCTCTCTCGTTTGTCGCTCCCTCTCTTTTGCTAGCCTTCACTTGCACTGAGTATGAGCTCTACTTGTGCATCCAACTCCCCAAAACCAATATTGCCAACAGTGTCCACCATACCTACCTATTAGCATCATTTGCTATTTCAGTGCATATTATATATGCCTTGTTTTCTTCCAAATAAAATGTCGGACTGCTTTGAGAAAGTTAGTTAGTAAAGCTCTCACGAACTTGATGGCACACTTTATTTCTTGCACTTAATAATCTTGAACCATTGTGACCTGTCCATGAAAGTTATATGCTTGCGAATTATGGGCTGGGTGTTAGCAGAACTGTGCTGTCACGGGAAACGCTTTCAACACTCAGGGGTACCTATCCAGTTGATACCTTGCTCTTTTGTTTGCGGATGTCGTCGGTGTGAAATAAAAGGGGAGCTTGTGAGTTCATGGAGTATATATATATATGTGTTAGAGAAACGCCTAGGCCGCTAGCCTAAGCCATGCCTAATCATGGTGGAAACTTACAGCATCACCATAATGAGCATTCTATGAAGCATCCTCAATAAAAAGCTATGCACATAGTAAATAAAAAGATCGCTGAGATGCTCATTGTCTGCTTGCCTTGTCATTTTTATCACGGGATAGCTCCTGTATCATGTGCAAGGGTACCCGTTGGCGGTTCTCTATGATATGCATGTATGTACAATAACAAGAGCTTGCAGGTGACAAAAGTTGAGTAGCATGCGGAGCTGTGAGATCCAGGCACATGGCTTAATAGGATTGATAGCATACCCATATCAACAAGTTGCAACTTCTTTTCCGGAAGCTCATTCGAAAAGAACTCTAAGGTTAAGCGTGCTTGGCCTAGAGAAATTCTAGGATGGGTGACCGGCGAAGGAATCAAAGGCAGCGCAGTGAGGACAAAGTGTGAGAAAAGACTAGTGTTGGTCTATGGGGCCGTCTAGATATCCTATTAAGCTACAGAGTGACACCCGGGCCCAGGAGTGGATGGGGTGTTACAAGTGGTATCAGAGCCGACCCTTGCGATTACACGGGTGTGTGCGGGTCAGTGGCGGGACATGTGGAGCATGGCGCGTGTGGCCCAGAGTGGACACGACATGGCACATGTGCCGGCACTAGACGCACAGACGCGTGCCAAGAGGGAACGTTCCTGGGGTGTGCTTGATCGATGAGGGCATCGATCTTCTAAAGGGTGGGTGTATGTGAGATCCAGGCACATGGCTTAATAGGATTGATAACATAACCATATCAACAAGTTGCAACTTCTTTTCCGGAAGCTCATTCGAAAAGAACTCTAAGGTTAAGCGTGCTTGGCCTAGAGCAATTCTAGGATGGGTGACCGACCGGGAAGTGGGTAACCGGGTGCGCACGAGTGAGGACAAAGTGCGTGGAAAAGACTAGTGTTGGTCTGACCGGGAAGTGGGTAACCGGGTGCGCACGAGTGAGGACAAAGTGCGTGGAAAAGACTAGTGTTGGTCTGTGGGGCCAGTCTAGATATCCTATTAAGCTGCCAAGAGTGACACCCCCGGGCCCAGGAGTGGACGGGGTGTTACAGGAGCGGCCCTCATACTCAAGGGACTTGGGATTTCCAGTTTATGGTCTGTCAAGCATATAACTCATATTGGACCTCACTTTCACCTTAACCACATGAATATGCCTATGATAGGGGCAATGAGAGATCAAAGCTAGTGAGTACCTTCCTTTAAGCATTTGGAAGCCTTTCAAACTTTTCAAAACCTTTTTCACTTCCTTGTTGAGTCACCACTTATTCTATGAGCACCTTGAGAGCATAGTTGTCATTCTTGTGTTTGTTCCAAAACTTGGTTAATTATATCATGACTTTGATGCTTGTATCTCTGATATTTTTAGCTCTAGTCTTCATGTGAACTTTAGAGGTTCCTTCGCATTTATATTGTGCTCTACAAACAAAGGCAAGCGATATACCACTCTATCATGCCTTACTATGAGCATTGAAATGTTGTTTATGTTTATGTTCCATGCTACTTATTATTATTGATTTGGTTTCTCTTTATAGCTTGCAATGACTATTGAGTAGAATAGGTTGCTTACTTCTTATTATGAATGGTTTAAGTATCTACTCTTGTGCTGAGAATATATACATCATATGAAGCAAATGTGTTCGTGAAAGTTCTTTTATCGCACTCAGTTTTCAACTGAATTGCTTGAGGACAAGCAATAAGCTAAGCTTGGGGGAGTTGATACGTCCAAAACGTATCTACTTTTCCGAACACTTTTGCTATTGTTTCTCCTCTAAACTTGTGTGATTTGGATACAACTAACGCGGACTGACACTGTTTTCGGCAGAATTAGCTTGGTGTCTAGTTTTTGTGCAGAAAATCAACTATCAGGAAAAATCCTGAAAAATATGACAAAAATCCTATTTCACCAGAAGATCCACGGAGCTAGAAGAGGAGACGGAGTGGAGGCCTGGGGGGCGCACACCCCTGCCAGGCGTGGGTGGTCCTAGGTCGCGCCTAGGGGGGTGAGGCCACCCAGGCACCCCCTCAGCTCCCTCTTTGCCTATAAGTTACCCCTTGACCTAAAAACCGAGGGGGTTCGACGTTTTTCCAAAAAGAGTTCCGCTGTGCCACCACTACCAGAAGCCGCTATTCGGATCCAGACACTCCGTTCTGGCACGCTGCTGGGACGGAGAATTTGGGGAGGATCATCGCCATCGTCATCACCAACGCCTCTCCGTCAACCATCAATGTTTCCCTCATCCATGAGTGAGTAATCCCCCGCTGTAGGCTATGGAGATGGTAGGGATTGGATGAGTTCTATCATGTAATCAAATAAGATTGTCAGGGCATAGTGCCTAGTATCCCCATTAGTGCTATTTGACTTTGTTGCAACTTGTTGTGCTTAA
Organism: Avena insularis; assembly: GCA_023614405.1. Taxonomy (NCBI): domain Eukaryota; kingdom Viridiplantae; phylum Streptophyta; class Magnoliopsida; order Poales; family Poaceae; genus Avena; species Avena insularis. The sequence goes on along the minus strand of CM042687.1, from coordinate 233,656,404 downwards.
TTCTTGTTACTAGGGCCCGGGTGCCATGATCTCTGATCTGAACTTATTATTGAATCATTATGATAGTATTGTTTGTGATCTTATCTGAAAGTTGTGTACACATATCATTATCCGAATCCAAAGGCCCCGAAGTGACAGAAATTGGGACAACCGGAGGAGATAGCTGTGGTGTGAGGATCACATGTGTTCACTGAGTGTTAATGCTTTGCTCCTGTGCTCTATTAAAAGGAGCACCTTAATTGCCAGTAGTTCCCTAGAGGCCCCGCTGCCACGGGCTGGCTGGACAAAAGATGTTGTGCAAGTTCTCATTGCGAGCACGCATGACTATATATGGAGCACATGCCTATGATTGTTTAGTACTTGGATGCTTATTCTTATTTATCTGCAATGCCTTAGATCTTGAATTTACATATTTAGTCTCTTTCATGCAACGCTCGTCCATCCATCCTTATGCCTACCGCACTCACATCCTACTGTTTGTTGTTACTATTACTATTGTTTTTCTTTTGCTGCTGCTGTTGCTTTGCTGTTGCTACTACAAACTGTTGCTACTGATAAACTTCTGTGAGCAAGAACTATTTCTAGGTGCAGCTGAACTAACAACTTAGTTGTTAAGGCTTGCAAGTATTCTTTGGCTCCCCTTGTGTCGAATAAATAAATTGGGTAATACTAACCGCGAAGACTATTGCAATCCCCTATACTTGTGGGTCATCACCCCCTCGTACCCATGAGGAAGCATCCTTAAGAACACGTTGATCTGCCAAGTTTTATGATTTGAACATCACGTCCGTTCCCAAGTCGTCCATAACCGTGGACACGTCAGAATATTATTACCCTGTAGGGGTGTACAACTTTACCCACACGTACTAATCTTCTATTAATGCCACATGATTATCCCTCTTCCTTGGAAGGCTGGCAGAGGGTGGTAGATACGACCTTTACCTTGATTTCACCGAGACCATGAGTCACGCCCTAAGGATTGTTTCACTGTAATGGGTCAAATCCCGAAGCCAGTCCCTAGATATGTGAGGCGAAGTTGGTTCCACCAGGGGCTCCATTAACCCCAAGCAACCCCAGCCACACTTACCTACCTGTTATGAATGCACCTCCTTCACCGCATTCGAGATGATCCAGAATGCATGTCGAATGGAACGCCTAAACTATGTGACTTATGGAATCTACTAGGCAAGTTAGTTGCTCATGACTTTTTCCAGGCCCCGTGTGGTTGTACGCTCGTCTTGGTTCAAGAGGCAAGAACTCGGTTCCTAGTGGTGGCGAGCATGGGACTAGAAAAACCACATCCCACAGTGGCCTCCCATACAAGCACTAGCATGTTTAATCTCATATCACCTCTGATCTCATCTCATCGCGTTCTCCTGTCATACTAGATTATATGCATCTTATACATCACCTGGATGAACCAGCACTGACAGCTATGCATGGCTAAGCAGGACATAGATATAAGCTCTAGCAGTGCAGACAAGCCAAACCTAGATATACTAGGAGCAGTGGATGAGGTAATATAAGCTCAAAGGGAGTAATGCAATAGATAGGATACTCTAACTATCATTAAAAGACCATAGTAGAATCGTATGCATCATGGCAGGAATTGAAATGCTTTCGAAATGATACGATTATATCATGGTGGGCTATGCTTGCCTTTTCCCATTGATAACCAGATAAACTCATCTTTAGAAGCCTTGTACTTGACTTGATTATAATTGGTCAAGTATTGTTCGTCGATCTTCAATGGTCTTTATCTCGGTCTTCAACCTCGATCTCGATATCATTTTACCGGAGAGAAGCAAACACCGGAAAGAAAGGGAACAATCAACACACGGCATCGATGCTATTCTCAAGTAAGGATTGTGATATGAAAATTTAAATTGTATTGTAATAAACCCTAAAGCATGCTCGACAAATTAGTCGGGGTTCACTGGGGTATAAACCATAATTCGGAAGAACTTCGGAATCACCTATGAGGGGTTACTATGTTCTTCTATTTAAACTTGTCATGAAAGTTGTTGAACAAAGCATGATTATAGCTTAAAGAGGTAGATCTCATTTTCTGAACATTTTGATATATTATACACATTTTCTGACTTATAATTAATTAGATATGAATTTTACAAGTTTTAAATCAATTTATGGAATTATTAAGACTTTATTATAACAAGCTGACGTCGGCTCAACCTAACTGTAATTATTTTCTCTTTGTGGCAAGGGCTAGCCACTACGGCTGATGGGTGGGGCCGAGGCCAAGTCGACAAGTCACGCAGGCGCCACACGGGCTCGCCGGAGAACACGTCGGCAGGGGGCCAGGGACGATGCAGGAGCGCGAGCTAGAGCGCGTGCGTATGAGCTTTAAAGAGAAGAGGCCGAAGCGAGCCAAAAGGTGGTGGCGCCCCTTTTGGGTCACCGGAGCATCGGCGGCGACCATGCCCGATGGTTGCGGAAAGCAGCACTCGGCGTGCGGTCGGAGACGGATGAGGGAGAGGAAGATGGAGGGTCTAGAGGGACCAGCAGCTCACAGCAGGGTGGACGGAGGTGACGAAGAGACCGGAGGTGGTCGAAGGTGACAGAATCGAGCGGAGGAGCTTCTGCCGACCACGGGGAAGACGGTGAACATTGTAGTGATTCAAGCCCGCGCCTTCTTGCATACTTCGGCGAGAAGGAAGAGAGGAGCAAGGCAAAGCTCCTAGATTTCTCAGAAGGACCAAAGAGGCTGGAGCTAGCGGCGCTACATGGTGGCTAGGGTTTTGGGAAGTCACGAAGGAGAAAAAAAGATGGAGAAGGAGGGCACATGAGTAGATGAGGGCGAGAGAGGCGACATCATGGGTCTTATCATCACCCAGAACAGCGGTAGAGCGGGCATCTCCGTGCTTCCTGGCCAAGCAACAACTTGCCGACGATGGGGAAGATGACAGGGAGGAGGTGCGAAGAGGTAAGGGCCAAGGATGGTCCGACTTGGGCTTCCTGCTGCTGCACTGCGCGGCCGGGAAGAGAGAGGAGAGGTGGGATGTGGCCTGTTAGGGTTAGCTGGCTCCTTATTTTAAAACAAAACCTTTTTATTTTCTGAAATCCTTTTCTCTTTGTATTTCTAATTTATTTTATGTTTTTGGTTATTCCAAAAATACAGAGGCTATATAAAATATGTAAAAATATTGCAGGGGCCCTTTTTAGTCCATTTGGGCTCCATACATTTTGTACTTTTAAAATTCAAACCATTTTGAATTGCTTTTAAAGAGGGAGGGAAAATAGGGTTTAAGGTTTGCATTTGTTTCTTATTTGCATTTTTATTTGGTATTAGCAATAGATGATGCTCATGAATGCACAATCAATCCTAATTAAAGATTAGATAAAACTAGGGTGTTACAGCTCTATCCCAGTTACGAGAATATCGACCCGAGATTCCAAAGGTAGGAAAAGAGACAGAGAGAGAAAGAAATAGGGTTACACTAAGGATAAGAGGGAAACACACTAAACTGCACAGAGAGTATCTCATGGTCAACTCTTGGATGGAGTGTTTAGAAACAACCCTTAGATGACAAGCATGAAACATGACAAGGTAATAGAGGAAACAAGAGGAGAAGGTTTTCAAATTGTTAGATAGATGGTCTTCATAAGGATTGAGACCATGGATCTTATAGGAGGTTTTGAAGCTTCTAAAGAAGAAAGCTTCCAACAGAAAGAACATGACCACAGACTTCGAGAAATGAACCTCTACTGAAATGCTTAAGTAGAGATTTAGGGTTGCAGAGATGCGGATCAACAAAATGAAGCTGTTGAACTACTTTTGAAACAGAAGGGTCACTCTTTCATCGAATAGAATGCTAAGAAAGAAAGGTGTTTTGGTGGAGAGGACTCATAAGATTCACAAGGAACTTGTAACAAGAGAAACTATTGATTACCAAAATCATAGTCACTCTTAAAACATGGTTGACAGAATGAAGGAACATCTTTATTCATCCAGGTCTATCAGGATCTTTGCCAAATATCATGATATCACTTTACACCACTAGATGGATAGGTAAGAAGATTCCTGATGACACGAGAAGAAAGAGACTTCATTCTCAAACTTCAATTACTTGGCACAACTATTGCCAACATAAAAGGGTCTAGATATTTGACCGAGAGACATTTAGCAACTCTACTTCAAATGTTCTCCTTGATGTTCGAGAGATCAAACATCAAGTAAAGGTAGGACTTCGGATACAAAAGAAACCATAAGAACAACTCCTATATTAAATTATAGAAGAAGCCTCATGAAAAGTGGTTGTTATTGCTGAATCAAGAGAATATGGCAAAATGTCTTTCCGAATAATTATGACAACCATTACATCAATATTGCCAAATTTACAAAGAGACCTATGTCAAAACCTTGAGGAACACTAACCATCATCGCTGCTTGAGATTCAGCTTTGGTTAGGCGAAATGGTATTTCAGACTCAGCATGTCTAAGTAGAAATCTTGCAACATTTACACAGAGGTAAAGTCACTAGATTCTCAAGATATGGACTACAGTGTGAAGCTCCAAAGAATAAGCTAGATTTCTAGACCCATGTATTTAGCAATTTGTCGAAAGACAACTGCACACACATAAGTACTGGAAATAAACACACTTGTGTCCTTAAGGAAGGAACAATAAATCTACTCAAATCCACGACGACATCTTTCAACAACTACACGTGACCCAGAGAGGGTTGCTTCTAACATCCAAAACACATACTTCGAGATGACCCAAAGATGGTTCTCAAAAGTTTGCAACATTAATATCAATTCTTCCATATGAATCTAATCTAGAATGGAGAAGATAAGGATGTCATCGATGGGCTCAATAACAAACTTATCGAGACACTCCAAGAAGATGGACTCATATGTTGCTTGAACAAGGCAACTGTATTGGTCGGACCAAAGGACATGAGGATGTACTCAAGTGAAACATCAGAAGTAGAAACAACATCAAGACAGTCTTTGGAACTGAGTTTGATTTGACAATAACCCAAATCAAATCAATGTTTGGGGATGATAACATATCCATGAAGGAGATATTATCTTTCTTCAGCACGAGCAAAACTAGACATCCCTTTTAAGGAGGAACTAAGTCATATAGAACTTTTGTCTTACAACTCTCCAAGTTGTTGTTTAAGCTGAACCAACTATTTTAGGGGTATCTAGTATGGATCCTTGGAGAAAAGAGCAGTTTAGAGAACTTGCTTGCTCAAGAACTTGACAACACGGTCATGTGGCACATGTCGATACTTATAGTACACATCTAGAATATCACAAACCACTGATATGTATCTTAGTTCGAGAGGATACTTGCTTTACAAGGCAAGAGGACACAGTCTCAGAGCTTCAGCACGAGCCTAACTCTTTGACCGAAGAGAGTGTACCAGAGTAAGGGACTTGGTAGAACAATCATCCTTTGCTTAGTGACATGGTTAACCAATCACGCTAAGAATGAAACAAATGTCCTTTGAGTTCTAAGCAATAAAAATTGCTAGGAATCTCAGATAGCCACATCATACGCACATGCAATAATCATGAGCACGAAATCTCGAGGGAGGGTGGGGAAATATGTGTAAGAGAATCACTTCATTAAGAGGATCACGAAGCTTAGCATGACCCCTTGATATAGGAGAGGGTGATACTTTAAGGTAGAACATATGGGAGACACTCAATGCCTCTCTATGGATTACAACACTTTTACCTAGTCCTATATATGACAAGGTATTGGAGTTTGTTTCTCCTGACATCCTGAAATGGTTTGTCATGATGGACCAAAAGAGTATCTTGCATTAGAAAACACCAATCCACATTACTACTTGACTACCAATTAATATACAAAGGTCAGAAACAACAAGGGTAAAAGAACATGATCATGATAGAATCCCGAGATGTGGATGCATACATTAACAATCTTCCAAAAACCAATGCATAGAACAGGTAAGGTGTGGCAGACTCATGAATACAGATGTGATACTCACAAGTAGTACTCTTGTCGTGATATATTTGGTTCCATTAAAGAACATCTGCCATAGCATGTGGTATGCGAAGTCCTTAATTGTCATAGTTCAATCGCGACAAAGACCACAAGCTTGAAGGCTATAATTGTAGTACCAGCCATCCTGAGAAAATGTTTGAACATTAAAAACAGGGGTCAAAGCGTTGGATCTTGGGTTAAAGATCAGCTTCATGTACAAGATTCACAACACCAGAATACAACACAATCAGGGATCTTAGGTTCAAGTCCAAGGGTTAAAACCCAAAGAAAGGAATAACTACTACTTGAGTAACATAATGTACACTTAAAGGTAGTAACCACGAGGTATCTTATGAAAGAAGAAACGACTTCTGAAGTACCCTAACAAATAAAAAGGAGGCACACGAGGCGGAAGGAAACCTTGAAGCCTAGAGCAGAACATTGTGGAACCAACAGTATAATATTGTGGGTCCAAAAGACAGAGAGATCATGAAAGAAAGGAATCTCTCAGTTGAACAAGAGCAAAGGGGACAAGGAATTCACAACACACGCAACTCTAGAGAACTCAATACTGGGTCAACTGGTTGGGAAACAACATGCCCGGAAGGCACCTGAGCTTTGAAAGACCAGAAGAGATATCAAAAAAATCAAGGTCAATACAAGATAAGATGACCCGGAGTTAGAGAGATACCAGATAGGGAGTAAAATAAGCATACTGGAGTTTTTGCAAATACTTTCCAGCTTTAAAGTAGTTTTCATAAGTACTAGACTCAACATCGACCAATAGCAAGGTTTTCCTACGGTCGGTACTACTCTGATACCAAAAACCTGTGACACCCCCGGCATCAGGGCTAGAAAAATCCCAGACCTCACTCTGACATAAGCCTAACCTAGAGCTCGAGGATATCCAGTGAGAGAATCAGTAACACAACAGTGACCCTACGACACAAAAATTATTATAGCAAGCTCATAACTGAGCAAAGAACCAAAATATTACAAGCAGAGGTCACTACCACAAACATCAAACAACGGAAGGAAAATTATGCTATTAAGTATAGCAAACTTAACAAATATCCTAAGAGGCCTGAAGCATAACGATGACATCCTAGCCCATAGATTCTAGGCTGCCGGCCGGGAACCCCAAGCTACTCGTCGGTGTCAATGTCGTACCAAACTTGTCTTTAGAGGAGGACTTATTCTATTACAAATATCAACAAAGCAAGCGTGAGTATAGGGTGTACTCCGCAAGACTTATGGCTGGTGGAGCTGTTTTGCGTAAAGCCATCTTTATTTATAAAACAAGAGGGAGAAGAAGCTCGTCTAATCAGAATATTTTAAAAGGAGATAAGAGAGTGACATCTCCAAAGTATTGATCATCATCTGTTTATATCGACCAAGTCATCATCATCTGAACCCTAACTAGGATCACCCTCTCGTACCCATGAGGAAGCATCCTTAAGCACATGTTGATCTGCCAAGTTTTACGATTTGGTTATAGTTATCTATGATCATGATCATCACGTCCGTTCCCTAGTCATCCATAACTGCGGACACGAATTTTTGAAAATATTATTACCCTGTAGGGGTGTACAACTTTACCCACATGATTAGCCCTGTACCTTGGAAGGCCGAAAGATGTTGGTTAGACACGACCTTTAACTTGATTTCGCCGAGACCATGAGTCACGCCATAAGGATGGTTCCGTCGTAACGGGTCAAATCCCGAAGCCGGTCCCTAGAGATGTGAGGCGAGGTTGGTTCCACCAAGGGCTCCATCGACACCAAGAAACCCCGGCCATGCTTACCTACCTGTTATAAATGCACGTCCTTCACCGCCTTCGAGAAGATCCAGAATGCATGTCGAATGGAACACCCGAACTATGTGACTCATGGAATCTACTAGGCAAGTTAGTTGCTCGTGAGGTTTTCTAGGCCCCGTGTGGTTGTACGCTCGTCTTGGTTCAAGAGGCAAGAAATCGGTTCCTAGTGGTGGCGAGCATGGGACTAGAAAATCCACATCCCACGGTGGCCTCTCATAAAATCCTTAGCATGTTTAATATCATATCACCTCTGATCTCATCTCATCGCGTTCTCTTGTTATACTAGATTCTCTACATATGATATATCACCTAGATGAACCAACACTGATAGCTATGCATGGCTAAGCAGGACATAGATATAAGCTCTAGCAGTGCACACAAGCCAAACCTAGATATGATAGGAGCAGTGGATCAGGGAATATAAGCTCAAAGGGAGTAATGCAAAAAATAGGATACTCTATCTATCGATAAAATACCACTGTAGAATCGTATGCATCATGGCAGGAATTGAAATGCTTTCAAAATCATAAGATTATATCATGGTGGGCTATGCTTACCTTTGCCCGTTGATAACCAGATAAACTCATCTTTAGAAGCCTTATACTTGACTTGATTATAATTGGTCAAGTATTGTTCGTCGATCTTCGATGGTCTTGATCTTGATCTTCAATATCGATCTACCGGAGAGAAGCAAACACCGGAAAGAAAGGGAACAATCAACACATGACATCAATGCAATGATCAAGTAAGTATGATGATATGACAAGTTAAATTGTATTGTAATAAACCCTAAAACATGCTTGACAAATTAATCGGGGTTCCGAGGGGTATAAACCCTAATTCGGAAGAACTCCAGAATCACCCGTGAGGGGTTACTATGTTCTTATATTTAAACTTGTCATGAAAGTTTTTGAACAATGCATGATTATAGCTTAAAGATGTAGATCTCATTTTTCTGAACATTTTAATATATTATACACATTTTTCTGACTTATAGTTAATTAGGTATGAATTTTACAAGTTTTAAATCAATTTCTGGAATTATTAAGCCTTTATTACATCAGGCTAATGTCAGTTCAACCTAAACCTAATTCTTTTCTCACTATTGCAAGGGCTATCCACTACGGCTGACGGGTGGGGCCGAGGCCACGTCGACAAGCCACGCAGGCGCCACATGGGCTCGCCATAGAACACGTCGGCTTGCGGCCAGGGACGACGCAGGAGCGCGAGCTGGAGCGCATGTGTATGCGCATTAAAGAGAGGAGGCCGATGCGAGCCAAAAGGTGGTGGCGCCGCCCCATTTGGGTCACCAGAGCGTCGGCTGCGACCATGCCCGACAGTGGTGGAAGGTAGCGCTCGGCGTGTGGGCGAAGCAGAACGAGGGAGAGGAAGGGGAGGGTCCAGAGGGACCAGGAGCTCACAGTAGGGCAGACGGAGGTGACAGAGAGACCGGAGGTGGTCGGAGGTGACAGAATAAAAGCGGCAGAGCTTCTGCCAGCCACGGGGAAGATGGTGGCAATTGCAGCAATTCAAGCCCGCGCCTGCTTGCATACTTCAGCGAGAAGGAAGAGAGGAGCAAGATGAAGCTCCCAAATTTCTCAGAAGGGACCGTAGAGGCCGGAGCTGGTGGTGCTACACGATGGCTAGGGTTTTGGGAAGTCATAGAGGAGAGGAAAAGAGGGTGAAGGAGGGAGCTGGAGTGGATGAGGGAGAGAGAGAGGCGACATTAGGGGTCTTATCATCGCCCAGAACAACGGCACAGTGGGCATCTCCGCGCTGCCCGGCCAGGCAGCAGCTTGCCGACGATGGGGAAGACGACGGGGAGGAGGTGCGAAGAGGTACGGGCCAAGGATGGGATGACTTGGGCTTCCTGCTGTTGCACTGCGCGGCCGGGAACAGAGAGGAGAGGTGGGATGTGGCCTCTTAGGGTTAGGTGGCTCCTTATTTTAAAACAAAACCTTTTTATTTTTCTGAAATCCTTTTCTTTTTGTATTTCTAATTTATTTTATGTTTTTGGTTATTCCAAAAATACCAGAGGCTATATAAAATATGTAAAAATATTGCATGGGCCCTTTTTAGTCCTTTGGGCTCCATAAATTTTGTACTTTTCAAATTCAAACCATTCTGAATTGCTTTTAGAGAGGAAGGGAAAATAGTGTTTAAGGTTTTCTTTTGTTTCTTATTTGCATTTTTATTTGTATTAGCAATAGATGATGCTCATGAATGCATAATCAACCCTAATTAAATATTAGATAAAACTGGGGTGTTACAGGCTACCAACGAGTTCATCCGGAGCAATTTTGGTTCACTAGCTTCAAGGAATCAACGACTATAAATCTCTGCTCGAGTCCACGACTCGAACAGATACTCGGTCCTACTCCCATAGGGAGCGTTGGTCGCGCAACCTATAGAAAACAAAAGTCACTTTTCTTGTCCACTGTGTCGACTTCGTCCACAGTGTTGATCCATTAGTGGAAACCGAATCCATCGGCGACTCCGCCCACTTTACATATCAATGTCAAGTTCTGAGACAACGTCTCCTTGGCTACTCAAATAACCTCCTCGGTGTCAAACATTTGGATGATTCTATGATGTAAAGATAAGACCTACAGATATAATCTGATGGCCTGGCAACCGCATCCGCTATGCTCTACCAGATAAATACCGCGCCCACAGGCGTGATGAAAAATCATGACGAACGCGTTGTGTATATATTCATTAAAACTGGACTTTGTCCTAGTAAGGCCTATGCGGCATGAGTTGAATTACGCCATCAATTTCTGAATTCGTGTTTGTGGACTCAAGTTTGAGTAGATGACATTGTTTTTTCCTGAGAGCAACTAGCTGATCCTGATATGTCGAATGAACCAGCCACATACATCACAATCTCTATGAATCAAATGAATCGGCCCGGTGTACTTTTGGGTGCTAATTACACATTTTTTGATGCAGGAGTACTTCTAAGTCTCCATCCAAATCCACAATTTGAATGGACACTCGGGGCTATTGACATAGGTATGTCCTACGAGCACCTACTATTGGCCTATCCGGTCTGGTCCGGCGGGATGCTCATGTAATGATCAGTTGTTGTCAGTGAATCCCATGATGATTCGGGTCAGGTCAAGCCCATAAAGGATTTGACTCCTTGGTAGATACATCAGGATTAGAGAGGAAACTTTAGGGTTTCACCATCGAACTTGTAACCGACTCTGACTCCTTCGGAGACATGGCCTCCCTATATAAAGGCTAGGAGCGAACAATGGGGAGTGGAATCAATCTCTCGTTCAGACACCTTCAGATTTAATCTGTGCTCCATAGCCATCTTGGCGACCTTGTAAACCTTCAGTTCCTCAATCAATCTAGAACAGACAAGCAGGAGTATGGTTTTCCTTCCAGGGACCTGAACCTGAGTAAACCTCATGTCCGTGTGTGTTTGCCTGTTAGACGACGAAGTCTCCAGCATGCCATTCTTCCTGTAAATCCAAGTCAATCAAGTATGGGCATTGACGTTATCACCTCATGTCACCTGTAGAAGAAGAAAGGGGTCAATTACATCACAAAAATGGACACGAGGGCTTTGTGAGAAACTTACACAACATTCTCTCACTCACCCTTGAGATTTCTTCTAGTAAATATGCCTCGTGTTCTGCGGCCCTTTGAGTTTTAGAGTTGGACACATTTACCAGGGCCTTTACAACTCGAAGCTCGTCCTCCAATTGTTTTATACGATGGATCTTGTCAGCATACAACAAAGGATCAATAACTTGCTTAACAGAAATTTCATTCTCGGGTGCACTTGTCTCTGCCGTGACAATTGCTGACCTGAAGGACTACCACCAGCCGAAGGGTTGGTTGAGTCGGTCATTTTGTGAAGGGAAACAAGTGAGGAGAATTTCATGAAGAGATTCATCGAAAGCAGATAATATTCAAACATAACAAAAGTTTCGAACTACAAAAGAAGAATGTTCCAGATGCTAGACTAAAGCCTTGCATATGGAAAAATTCATTACAAGAATATAAGCAAGTTTAAACTATGGCTAAATCGAAACTGCATCGCCAGCGATAGCAGCATCACTAGCTGAAGGAGCATCAGCCAAAGCTTTCGCAACAGTAGTATCTTAGTTCTTGGATTTCTTAAATAAAGTGTGAATCAATCTCTTCGCCTGCATCGTTGACTGGAAGGGAGGATCTAACTTTCTCCCAGACGACCTTTTCGCCATGCGCCAAAGCTATTTCCATCGAGCTCTCCATGCTGCTCTTCGCTTGAATCAAGCTGTTCGGCTCAGCGTTGAAAATGGTGGAGAGGTCATTGAGATACGAGTGTGTAACATACCACCCTTTTGTGTAATATTAATAAAAACATGTTTGAGCATTGCTTGCATGTATTATACTTGCACTTTGTTTTAATAAAATAAGAACCAACAAAACCCTAACTTTGTTCCCTCTCAAAACCATTCAAATGGTTTTTATACTTTGAAAACTATCCAATGGAACCCAAAACGAATAAAAGGATCCCACACTATTTCATACACTTTATAAAAAGTCTCTAGTAATTTTGAATTATTCAAAACAGTTTGAAATTTGAAAATACAAACAGAAATCAGAAAACAGAAAAAGAAAAAGGTTTTCAGAAGAAAAAATAACTAAAACTAGCTCTACTGGGCCGCAGCCCATCTCTCCCTCTCTCTCCCGTCGCTCACGCGCTCCCCAGCCAGCCACCTCGGCCCAGTCGCGGCCCACCCGGGCCCGTACCGTTTCGTCGCCTCTATCATCGTCGTCCACCTCTCGCCGCGCCCGAAGCAGCTGCGTGTCGCCTCACCGCCGGCCGCCGCGCGCCAAGATTCTCACCGCCGCCCCCGAGCGCCTACAAGACCCCGCCGGACGCGTCGACGAACCCTAGACGCCCTACTTCTCCTCCCCCTCTCCCTCTCTCGCCGCATCGCCATGGCCGACGAACCCTAGCTTCTTCCGTCGTTTGTCCTCGCCGTCTCCGGCTGCCCTAGCTTAAGCCGATGCCACCACTGTAACCGCCGTGCCCGACTCTCTCCCCCTAGCCACTTTTCCCCCTCGTGCGTGACCTCAATCGACTGGATCAAGAGCTCCGGCCGCTGTTGGTCTCCGTCGATCCCCGTCGTTCCCGAGCTCGTCCGGCCTCGCCACCACCTCTGCCGTGTTCCTAGTGAGTTGCTGATCCTCGCGGTGCCCTCCGTTCTCTCTCTCTCCCATCAGCCTCCCAGCGTGTGTCCGCCGCCATGCGAGCTCGCTTGAGGTGACCGGTGACCAAGAAGAAGGAGCGGCGTCGCCACTATCTTGCTCAGCGCGTCAGTCTGCGTCCAACACGCCCATCCGCGCATCCAGGCGTGCACTGGATCGAAGGATCCTTGCTTGATCCGAGGAGGAGCTCCATTGCTGATGTCATGCTGACGTCAGCATGAGGCAATAATCCATTTCTTTTTGTTTTATTATTTCCTGTAATTATTTTTCTGTAAATAAGAAATATATGACAGGTGGGCCCTATTTGTCAGGATTTTAATATTTTCTGTAAATGTTTTCTGAAATGATTAAATATATGACATGTGGGCCCAAGTTGGAAATTATTTTAAATATTCCAAAAATGATTTAAAATGAAATAAAATTTGAGAAATTCATAACTAATTCATTTTAAATCAGAAAAATACAAATAATATACCAAAATCTAACTAAGCTATAATCATACATTGCTAACCAACTTTGATGGCAAGTTTAATTAGAAGAACCAATTGAACCCCATAGGTGATTTCGAGAATCCCCCTGTTCTAGGGTTTGGACCTCTCGGACCCCGTTTAAAATGACCAAGCATGTTCTAGGGTTCATTTCAACACTACTTAACTTGTCATATCATCCATATTGTATGAGCATTGCACATGCCATGTGTTGAATGTTGCTTTCTCTTTTCCGGTGATTGGTTCTTGCGAATAGGAACCGAACCCGAGGCTAAAGTCAACGCCCCTAAAGAGCAGTACCAGTCCAACAACGGACAAGACAAGCAAACACCCACTCATACATATGAATCCTATGTTTACAAAGTATTTCATTCTCGCCATATGCATTCGGTTCAACAGTCTTTTATCAGTAGATAGAGTAATCCTATCTGATGCATGTTTCCCTTTGTGAACTATACTACATGTTCCATTGCTCCTAGCATAACTAGGGTTTGGCTTATGAGCATCGCTAGTGCCACAGTTCAGTCAAGATTAGCCATGCTTAGTGGTCCGATGCTGATCATTCAGGTGATGCACCAGAGATGCGAATGAATCTAGTATGGTAGGATGTGGTGATGTGATCAGAGATGGATAATAAACATGCTAAGGCTTGTATGGGAGGCCACGTGGGTTGTGGTTTTTGTAGTCCCATACTTGCCACCCCTAGGACCCGATGTTCTTTCCTCTTGAACCAAGACAAGCATACAACCACACGGAGGCATGGAAACCCCCTTGACTCACTAACTTGCCTAGTAGATTCCATGAGTCACATAGTTCGGGCTTTCCATTCGACATACGCATCTTGGTTGTTCTTGAATGGAGGTGAAGGAGGTGCATTCATACAGGAAGGTAAGCGTGGTAGGGAATGGGAGATGCCCGTCATCCGTAATCTCAAACCCTGTTCACATCGCTAGGGACCGACTTTGGGACTCGACCCGTTACGGCGGCATCTCCTTAGTGTGTGACTCATGGTCTCGGAGAAATCAAGGTAAAGGTTGTGGTCAACCACTCTCTATCGGCCATCCAAGGAAGAGGGCTAAAAATTTGGCATTAAGAATCGGTTGGTACGTGTGGGTAAAGTTGTGTACCCCTGCAGGGTTATAATATTTTCGAAAAGCCGTGTCCACGGTTATGGACAACTTGGGAACGGACGTGAAGATCATAGAGAACTATAACCGAATGATAAAACTTGGCCAACTAATGTGAGATCCGGAGTACTTCCTCGGGGTTGTTTGAGGGGGTAGTCCGGGAAGAGAGATTCAGTTGATGATGGTGCTTGGTGGATATCAAAGATGATACTAAGAGCTAGAGCTGTAGTCTTCTTATCCCCTTTGAAAATGATTTGACTAGACGAGTTTATTCTCCCTCTTGTTTTGAAAACAAAAGATGGCTTTATGCAAAACAACTCCACTAGCCATAAGTCTTGCGGAGTACACCCTGTACTCAGCCTTGCCTCGTTGATGTTTTTCTATAGATGAAGCTACTCCAACTGGAGGTGGTTTCTATGTCGAAGTCGACGAGTAGTCGGGGTTCCCGAGCAGCAGCCTAAGATCTATGGAAGGGTCGCTACTTCTGTTTAAGGCCTCTTAGGCCCTTTGCTAAGTTTGTAGTTTAGAACAACTTGTTTGCTTCCGTTGTTTTTTGTAATGATGGGTCTATGACCCCTGGCTTGTATGACTAGTTTGTAACTCTGTTAAGAGTTTACCTTATTAGTATGGTTTGTATGTTCTGTAATGTTACCGATCTTTCCCTGCGCGCTTTGAAATTTAGGTTAGGCTTATGTCACATAAAGATCTGATATTTGTCTAGCCCTAATCCCGGGTCGTGACAGATTTTGGTATCAGAGCAGGACTGCCTGTAGGAAACCCTTCTAGCTGGTCGATGTTGAGTCTAGAGTTTGAGAAAACTATTTGAAAGCTAAAGACTATTTGCAAAACGCTGAATAGGACTCTTTTTACTCCTTATCCAAGGTTGTTCTATTGCTGAGTTATCTTACCTCGTTTGTTTTGCAAAGGTTTCCCTTCTCGTCTATCATTTCAAATTTTAGGATATACGGGTTTGGGTTGTTTTTCCTAGTACTCTGTACTCGGTTGAAAGGCTCAGAGTTTCCAAGATATATCTGTGCACCTGGGCACTGTTTTTCAACTTTGCTAAGGATACCTATAATCCCGTTATCTATTCTTTTGTGACTTGTTGGTATCATATCATGCTTGCATTCCATTGTTATGGTTTGTATCTAAGTTGGTAGCGTATACGTTTTGTATGCTTCTTCTACTGCCATACTTAATGCATTGATATAATCTTTATCCACATGTTCACCTCTACCATGATCTTTTGATATGGTTTTCGTCATCCTTTGATGTACCCTTTTTGGTGAATCCATTCTCATGGTTTCTGTTTTATCCTCAGGATGTCGTCTGGTACTTGTGGTTCTGTTGGCCATCAAGGAAACAACAATGCTGAACAGGAACTTCCGCCACCTCCCACAATGGCCGAGGTTCTCAACAACATTGAGACCAACCGTCTGAGGAATGAACGCCTTCTGGAGCGTGTGGCGCAGAACACTGAACGTCGTCCTGACGACTGTGTCACACTTGGAGATTTCATCCGCTCTTTTCTTCCAATCTTCACACACCCCAAGGAGCCCCTTGAAGCTGATGATTGGCTTCGCACCATAGAGCGCAAGTTGAGTGCTCTTCGAGTTTGTCCCGCTGACCATGTCAACTTCTCCACCTATCAACTAGAAGGTGAGGCTGGTGTTTGGTGGGAAGGTTTTCTGAATCTGCAAGCTCAGGTAGATGTTGTTACCTGGGAAGAGTTTGTTGCAGCATTCAGTGCCTCTTATATCATGGAGTCCGTCATGGATCTCAAAAGGAGGGAGTTTCTGGATCTGACCCAGGGGCGCAGGGATATTGAAACATATGGGCGTGAGTTTACTCGCCTGGCTCGCTATGCAACCAGGGATGTGACAAATAATGAAGATAAGCAAGAGCTGTTCCGTAAGGGAATTAACCCTGCACTTCGCTATGAGTTTCTGCCCTTCAAGTTCCAGTCTTTCTAGGAACTGCACAATCAGTCTCTTACTCTGGAGCATGGAAGGAAGGACATGGAAGTCTCTCAGAAGCGTGAAGAAGGAAATTCTCGTGCTTCTTCCTCTAGTAACAAGAAGCACTGTGTCTTTGTTTCAAACAGTGCTATGCCCTGTGCTTCTTATGCACCCAAGTCTTCTAGCAATGCTTGTCGTCAGCCACAGTCAAATACTGGTGGAGCAAATTATCGTCCTCCTGCTGGTTCTTACACTGGAGTTACCTGCTACTCTTGTGGTCAGCATGGTCACTACTCAAGGGAGTGTTCCCAAAGGGCTGTCAGACGCAATGATCAGCAGGCAAAGAAAAATGATAAATCTCAAGGTGCTGGACATGGTCGTCTGACCCATGTCACTGTTGAGGAACCTCAAGAAGATCCACGCGTCATTATGGGTATACTCCGTGTCCATTCAATTCTCGCAACCGTCTTGTTTGATTCTGGAGCATCGCATACATTCATGTCAAATTTGTTTGCTCAAGAGCATGGGATAAATTTTGAACCCCTGTCCACCCCTTTGACCATCCATTCCCCGGGTTCTATATGGTTCACCACTATGGTTAGTCACGGAAATTAGATTGACATAGCCTACCAGAAGTTTCCCACTTCTTTCATTGCACTCAAGTCAAGTGACATTGATGTCATCCTGGGCATGGACTAGTTAACCAAGTATCAAGCCGTCATGGACTGTGCACTTGGAACAGTTACTATGACCTCTCCTGCTGGCATGACTGTCAAGCATTGGACTGATGGTTCAAAGTCTCCGTCAGTAGTACTTAAACCCTTCTTGGAGTTGTATGCCATGGATGTCCTAGCTATACTCAAGGTCCAAGATGTCCATGTAGTCTGTGATTTCCCGGATGTCTTTCCTGAAGAGTTGCATGGCATGCCACTGATGGAAGTTTGGAGTTTGTCATAGAGCTAGTTCCTGGAACTGCTCCTATCTCCAAAAGACCTTACCGTATGCCTCCTCGTGAGTTGTTTGAGTTTAAGGAGCAACTGGAAGAGCTAGAAGGCCTAGGCTACATCCAACCTAGCACATCCTCTTGGGGTTGCCCTACCATCTTTGTCAAGAAGCGAGATACAAATATTCCAAGATTGGTGGTTGATTACCGTCCACTCAACGCAGTGACAATCAAGAATAAGTACCCACTTCCCCGGATAAATGACCTCTTTGATCAATTAAGTGGTGCCACTGTATTCTCTAAAATGGACATAAGATCAGGGTATCATCAAATCAAGATCAAAAAGGAGGATATCCCAAAGACAGCATTCACAACTCGTTATGGTCTTTACGAGTATACAATGATGTCCTTCGGGTTAACCAACGCCCCTGCCACATTTATGAGGCTCATGAATTCCGTCTTCATGGAATATCTCGACAAGTTCGTCGTGGTATACATTGATGACATTCTAATCTACTCCAAGACCAAAGAAGAGCATGTCGAACATCTATGTTTGGTGTTTACTAAACTTCGTGAACATCGTCTCTACGCCAAATTCTCTAAATGTGAGTTTTGGTTATAAGAGATCATCTTCCTTGGCCATGTTGTGTCTGCAAGTGGTGTTGTTGTCATACCAGATAAGGTTCAGACCATTTTGGAATGGAAGTCACCTACTTCAGTCAAGGAAGTCCGAAATTTTCTTGGAATGGCTGGATATTACCGCCGATTCATCAAGAACTTCTCCAAGATAGCCAAGTCTATGACTGATCTTCTTAAGAAAGATAACAAGTTTGAATGGTCAGAAAAAGCAGAAGAAAGCTTCCAAGCCTTGAAAACTAAGCTAACCACCGCTCCTGTGCTTGTGCTTCCGGATACAAGCAAGGATTTTGTCATCTATTGTGACGCTTCTCTTCAAGGGCTCGGTTGTGTGTTGATGCAAGATGGTCATGTAGTGGGCTATGCTTCTCGGCAGTTGAAGCCACATGAGAACAATTATCCAACCCATGATCTCGAACTCGATGTTGTTGTTCATACTCTTAAGGAATGGCGACATTATCTCATTGTTAACTGTTGCAAACTATATTCAGATGATCAAAGTTTGAAGTATCTCTTTACCCAGCCAGATCTAAATCTCAGGAAAAGACGATGGTTGGAACTCATCAAAGATTATGATTTGGGTCTCAACTATCAACCCGGCAAAGCCAATGTCGTTGTTGATGCGCTAAGTCGGAAGTCTTATTGCAATAATCTGACGATTTCACAAGCCTAACCTGCTCTCTACGAGGAAATCAAGCATCTTAACCTTGAAGTAGTTCCTTGTGGATTCCTAACTAACCTTGAACTAAAATCTTCTCTCGAGGACCAAATCAAGGAAGCTCAAAAACAAGATGATGAGGTTACCAAGATCAAAGAACGTGTTGCAAGTGGTGAAGCTAAATGCTTCTCCATCAATGATCAAGGTATAATATACTTCAGTAACCGGCTAGTGGTCCCAAATAGTCGAAAACTCAAAGATCTAATCCTATTGGAAGCCCATGAATTTTTTTTGAGGGTAAAACAGTAGGGAAAAAACCCCACTGCAATTTTTTATATTGTAGAGAGTTACAAAAGAATATTTACAAACTCAATCCACCTCAAAAAAGAGGGATAACATTCTAATCAGCTATCTCCTGTATAAATTGATTTCAATCCAAACTTTAAGGCCCTGATGATACTTCTTCTTAATTCTATAAAGGACCCATCTTAATTCCTGGGCTACAATAACCTTCCAGTTCTCCATCGTCGCATGCTGATTATTGAAAATTTCATTATTTCTGCAAATCCAAATGCCCCAAGTTCCAAGTATCAGAATTTCCATTGCAAAAGGGACATTAAGATCTTTTTTAATACTGGCTAAGGCTTCAAAGATATTTTGATCAGCCATATTGACCTGTGAAATTTCAGCCCAGCAGGCTCTTGCAAAGGGGCATTCCCAAAACAAATGTAGGCTGGTTTCTTCACTGTTGCAACCCTGAAAAACATTTCCTTTCAGAAGGTTTCTTGTGTTGAACCTATCAAGCAGTAAGAGCCAAAAGAAGAATTTGTGCTTTTGCTGACAAGAAGATTTCCATAACCAAGAGAAATGTGGCTGAACCGGTTGGCAACCAGCTAAGGAGCAGTAAGCCTTTTTGACCGAAAAATTACTGCCCCAAATGTAAGACCAAATATCAGATTCCCCTTGCCTGCCAGTATTGAGAATTTGTTCAAGACTTTGATATTCCTGATAAGCTTGTTGGGACAAAGGAAGGTAAAAAAGGTCCTGAGTATTTGCAGTATGCAGGAACTCAGCATGAGATGTGAGGGTTTTTTGCATATGAGAGGAGATGAGGAAGCTTATGTTGAAGGCAGCTATCATTCCACATATCAGACCAGAATAGTGTGGATTTCCCATTTCCAACCAAGCACTTTGCAAGTCCTTTAAAAATGTCAATCAGTTTTAGATGAGCTTTCCACCAAAAGGATCCCTCAAGACTTCTTCCAGGGAGCTTATCATTACAGTAGTAAGTATTCCATACAAGGTGAACCCAAGGAATATCCTTGTGATTATAAAACTTATCCAAATTCTTCAAAAGAAGAGCAGAATTTTGAACATTAAGGTCTAGAACTCCCAATCCTCCCTGATTCTTGGGTCTACAAACTTTCTTCCATGCTACAAGAGCAGTACCTCTAGCTTGAACATCAGAAGTTTTCTTTCTCCACAAGCATTGCCTCATATATTTAATCAACTGCTCCTTGATAGTGACAGGAAGATCAAAACAGCTCATGTAATATATGGGAAGGGAAGACAACACAGATTTGACTAACTGCAATTTCCCCCCATAATTAAGAAAGTCAGCTATTACACACAACCTTCTCTCAATTCTCTGAACAATAGGCAGGAAATGTTCCACAGCAGGTTTATTCAAGCTCAGAGGCAAACCAAGATAGGTAAAAGGAACCAGTGAGGCAAGAAAGGGTATTAGCAAAATGCCCAAGCCTCTCAGAGTCCATGTTAATTGGCATCATGCTGGATTTGGAATAATTAACTTTGAGTCCAGTGGAGAGAGCAAAAGTATGTAGAATTGCCTTAAGGCACAAGAGTTGCTCAGAATCAGCCTTAAGGATTACTAAAGTGTCATCTGCATACTGAACCACAGGGAAGTCAGGACAGAACACATTTTCAGTGGGCAAAGAAAGAAGACCCAGGTTCATTGCCTTATTGAGGATACTTTGAAGGAGATCAGCAGCCAGAACAAACAATAAAGGAGATAAAGGATCTCCTTGTTTAACACCCCTTCTACAGTAAATTTTTTTCCCAGGCACACCATTTAAAAGCACAGAGGAAGAAGCTGACCCAAAGATCATCTGAATCCAAGAAATCCATTTATCTCCAAAACCTTTGGCTTTAAGGATATTGATGATTGCAGAATGCTCAATTCTGTCAAAAGCCTTCTCAAAATCAAGCTTAAGAATTAAAATTTCCTCCTTTGACTTGTGGCATTGATCAAGAAATTCAAATGCCCAACCTAAACAGTCTTGGATAGATCTTTGCTTGAGGAAACCATATTGATTCTTGTGAACAAGTTTAAGTATGACTTTTTGCAGTCTGTTAGCCAGAATCTTGGTGATAATCTTAAGGACACTATTTAGCAAAGAAATAGGCCTAAAATCAGCAGGAGTCAAAGGAGCGGCAATTTTTGGAATGAGGGTGATAAAAGAAGAATTAATGCTTTGCAAAGAGGCTTTCCCTTCATAGAACTCCACAAGCAGATGCTTCACATCATCCTTAATAATAGGCCAACAAAGCTTCATGAATTCATTATTAAAACCATCAGGGCCAGGAGATTTATCATTAGGCAGATTTGTGATGACTTCATCAATCTCCTCATCAGAGAAAGGTTTTCCAAAGCATCCCTTTCTTCCTGGCTTATGCAATCACCAGCCAAGTCATTAAGATTGAAATGCATTTCAGGCTTATCAGAAGAGCCCATTCTATTTTTAAAGGAATTCCAAAGGAGACTTGCTTTGCCATCATGATCATAGACCTCAAGATCAGAATCATCCTTGAGCATGGAAATGTAATTATGTCTGAAGCTGATGGTAGCTCTGGAGTGAAAGAACTTGGTGTTCTCATCCCCCAGCTTAACCCATTTAATTTTCCCCCTCTGTTTCCAATAAGTATTCTGGTCTTGTAAAAGAGAAATAATAAGATTTTTCAGGATATCCCTAAGATTCCACTCATGAACAGTAAGAGTTCTCATTTCCTCCATGATATCAAGAAAGTCAATGGTGGCATTAACATTACAGATTTGTGCCTTTAGGCAAGGTAGCTGTTTGGCCCAAAGCTTCAGCCCTCTTCTCATATTTTTGAATTTAGCATTGATTTTTTTTGCAGAATCCATAAAACCCACAGGAATGTTCCAGGCATTTTGAACAATAGCTTTAAACTCCTTATGATGCAACCAATGATTTTCAAATCTGAACACCTGATCTTTGGGAATCATTGTGCCAATGAAAATGACACAAGGAAGATGATCAGAGGTAGGCTTTGCAAGAGGAGCAACAAAAGTTGAGGGAAACTACGAGTCCAGCAGAAGTAAAAAACCAATCCAATCTTTCCAAGAGGGGATCTTTCTGCATGTTACTCCAAGTGAACTTTCTACCCTTAAGTGGTAACTCTATGAGACCCAAATTATTAATAGCTTCATTAAAGAGAAGCATACCATTCACATCTCCACCCAATTTATTTCTATCTGAAGGCTGTCTACAGAAGTTAAAATCTCCCACAATGAGCCAGTCCACATCATCAGGCATATCAATGCTGCCAAACCAATCTAAAAATTCAGACTTTTTTCAGGTAAACATGGCCCATAAATGTTGGTGAGGATCCAGGATTCATTGGACAAGAGAGATGTCAAGGTGATGGAGATAGAAAACTCATTGAGAAAGGAAAGATGTCCAGAGAACAGGGAACCATTCCAAATGGTGATCAAACCTCCAGATGCACCTCTGGAGGGAAGAAATTCAAAATTGGTAAATTTGGAGGGGCAGAATTTTTTAATGTAGGAGCTATCAAAGTCCTCACGCTTAGTTTCTTGGAGATAGATAATGTCACAACCAGACTCCTCAATTTTGTTTCTGAGAGCAATCCATTTTTTTCAGAATTGATTCCCCTGATATTCCAATTCAAGATCTTCCAAGTTCTTTTGTTATTCGTTAAGAAACCAGGGGCAGGTATAGATATGGGGTGATATAAATATTGTAATCACCCAGGAGAGGAAACAACAATTACAGAGACAAAAGGCAATCCAATTCAGGGTACCACAGAGATAATCCACAACAAGTACCATCCACATTGCAATATCACAATCACAGAACACATAACAGGGAGTCAACAAGACTCCAGCAAAAGACTTAGTTTGATACATTAAAACACTTAAGAAGAGGGCTTTTTCTTGGCTTGCTGTCCATAGGTACCAGCAGCCCCAGGCTTCTTCTTGCCACCAATGCCCAAGCTGGAAGAGGGTCCTCCTTTAATGCTGCCTTTTGTAGGAGCCTTAACTGCCACTTCAATTGCCTTCCCTTTCTTGAGCAACCTCTTCTCCAGGTCCCCATCTTTTACCTTGCAGAATGAAGCAGCAAGATTTTTAACCACTTTGGAATTCAGACAAGGAGGAGCAGCATTACAAACCAGGCAATCAACAATTAGACAATTTATGTGACTTTTAAAACCCCCATTTAGTTCAACAATTCTAGGGCTTCTTCTCACCTCAGATTCCACAAGAGGTTCCTTGCCCTTTCTCTTTCTAGCAGGGGTAGAGGGAGAGCATGAAGATTTATTGGATTCAATACCCAGGCAAGAAGGGGCCATCTAGGAAAAGCTCTCATTAGGAATGATGAAAGAAATTGAACTTTCCTCAGCAATAGGTTCTTTAATAATTTCCCATAAAGGAGAAGTAAGAAATCCCTTGACCCAATTAAACTTCTCAGGAGTAGCAAGCATGAGAGTAATGAAGTTAAACCAACTTACAGGAATATCACATTTAAGAGATCCCATTGAAGAAGATTCCTTCTGAATATGAGGGGCAAAATAATTCTCCCAGAGCTCCAAGCCTTGTTGGGAAAATCCCTGCTTAGCCACATGCACATCAGGAATGGAGATAAAAGTTCTCACCATCCCAACCTGAAGGTGAGCCTCATTTGGAGAAAGAAGGTGTTGATCCTCCAACATCCAATCATCATTCTCAGGAGCCACAGTACTTGAGTCCATAGGACTTCCTGCCCCCTCCTCAGCATCAGAATTGGCCTCCTCTTCATCAGCCAGATAGTTCTGAAAAATGTTTTGAAGGCCTTCACCAATGCCAACCCCTTGTGGTGCAACTGCCACACCTTGCTCCTCCACAGCCTTAGGCTCATTAACAGATTCATCATCATCAGACTCCCAGTCTTGAACAATGATAGCACCTGTAACTCCACTGTTCACATCTTGAGGTGGCAGATGCTGATTGTCAATAGGCATATCTTCTCCAGGAGCAATGACAGGGCCTTGAACAGGAGCAGCTGACCTCCAGGACCCCAACCTTCAGCATTACCTCCAGCAGGAGGCGGATCCCCTGAGGGCCATCCACTGTCCCCAATCACCCCCAGGAGCAGGGGGAGGGGGGAGGTGGAACCTGAGACCCAAAGACTGGGCCATGAGCAGGAACAGGGTGTGGGTCCACATTGTCATCTGGCAGTGGGTCCTCCTCAGGTGGGCCCCCTCCAAGCAAGTGACTCTGAAGAACTTCAATAGAAAAAGTCCATGACTCTGTCTCCACCAAGTCACCGATGGTAAACCTCACACTCTTGGGGATGTCAACCAAGTCAGTAACACGAATCTTAGCAATAATCCTACCCTTTTGGTCAGGGTCCCTCTCCCACAGAAGAACTTTTCCAATGTATGCAAAGATAGCATTCAGATCCTCCGTATGCTAGTGGTCAAGGGGAGGCCCTACTAGCATCACCCAACACTCATTATTAAACTGAGTCCTACGCCAGTTATCACCCTCATTATGCTTAACAAAAGAAACATGCACATCTTGAAACGGAATCGGGCTCTCCGCAATGAGTCTATCACGGTCGCTGACATGATGAAACTGCACATACGCAGACCCAATGGGACAAGCCTGGATATCTCTGAAGTGCACTCCAACCTCATTGTTGAAGAAATCAACCAGTACACCATGAATATTCAAGAACGGAACAGGACCAGGGGGAGGGGAAAAATGTTAGCAATGGCATACTGTTCATGCGCCCTTGACCTCCGAGGCACCACCACCCTTTTTACGCGATTCCGCCCAGCCACCTGCATAATCTGGAAGCCATTCGGCAGGAAAGGCGCAGGATCAATCGAAATGTTCGCCATTGTGACGCCCTTCACGGCTGACAAGAGGGAATGGGGTTTCATGAGGGAGTTGAGGAGACAGGGGAAGTGGTAGTTGTTTTTTGCAACGAAGTGGTGAACTCGTGAAAACTGCCGTGAATAATGGGCCGGGAATGAGAAACTGCCTGGGCCTTGAACCATCCCTCATACGAATTGTCGGGCCAACTACATTTAGGGAAAGAGGGGAATTTCAGAAAAGGAAGGAGACCCGGCAATTTAAATGCCGCGCGAGTGGCGCCTCCCCTAGACCCGATCAGCGTTACCATCGACTTAAAACCACCATCAGTGAGCACCTGAGCATAAGATCTGCCATGAAGACCTGATTTGAACTCACCATTAATACGTTGCTCATTCACAGGCGAAGGACCCTCAGGAGACGTAGGAAATTTGAGTCTTTGAAAAACCGAGCCACCTTTACTGGAAGGCTTTAAAGAAGGAGATTTTTTGCACTTTCTTTTTTGTACGTGACAACTTTCCATTCTTTAGCAGACTCCTTATAGAATTCCCTTTCTTCATGAATCCAGTTCGGACCCCCATTACCCTAGAGATTGACATGAATCACAAAAGAATTACATGAAAACTTTGAAATATTGTAGATCTCAAAACCCACTGCCCTTGAAGCAACCGGGAAACGAAAAGTTCTATCTTGCAGAAGCTTCACCTGGAATTTAGAAGCATTACCACCAAAACAGGCTTGAAGAGCAAGACTAACAGTATGAAAGTCCAACTTAAAATTTGCTCGCCCAAAAGAACAGACCAGATAAAATGGTCTTTTCCTGAAACCACCAATGAAATTAACTTGATGCCTGAATTTATCAAAAATCCTCTTCTCAAAATCACGCCCTAAAGAAAAATCCAGGGCAGGTCGACACGAAGCAACATCTTTAGAAGCACACCCTGAGGGGAGATTTTCAGAGAAATCCAGAGATCTAGGCACCATCTTCTCAATATTGGTGGAAAATTTCTTGACCAAAGGGCTTGGTAAAATCTAAGTACCAACCACAACCCTCTTCACTTGGAGATCAATAGAGATGCCAGAAGCCACCACCTCACCATGAACCAAGTATCTAGCATCAATTACAACCCTCTTCACTTGGAGATCAATAGAGATGCCAGAAGCCACCACCTCACCATGAACCAAGTATCTAGCATCAATCACAACCTCATTTTGGTTGAGGAGAACAAGCCTTTTAGAACTAGGAAAAAGCATGAGAAAACCTTTAGAAGGCTCAAGATCATCAGTCGGCAAAGATGAGCAAAGGGCATGCCATTTAAGGACAGTGTCTTCATCTGATCCAGTGATGGTAGGAGATCTACCAAGAAATCCAGATGAGGGATCCAAAGAATCATTAACACGATAGAGATGAGAGGGGAACCTCAAAACAGATCCAACAAAGATCTTCTCCCCATTTTCCAAACATCGCCCCTCAAGGGGAGAGCCTTTGGCATTGAGAAGAACCAGCCAAGAATCAGCCAAGACAACGAGAGAACCTTCCAGAAACTTACCACCCGAGGTCACACCAGAGTAGGTGACCTTCCAGCAACCTCCAGAGGAATCCATGCAGAGCCTAAGCCGGCAAGGCGCCGGCGAGAGCCGGAGGCCGACCAACGGTCACCTCAGAGGAGCCTCATGCCTCGAAAATCGTGCGGGTTGACCTTAGAGAAGATTTTGTGTCACAGGTTTTCCCATGAATCCCATCTATCTATCCATCCTGGTGGTACCAAGATGTACCGAGATCTCTGGCAAAGATTCTGGTGGAGTGGAATGAAACCAGAGTGCGACGTTTGACGTCGTGTGAAGGCTAAACACCAAAGGCCTGCTAGACTTCTGCGGCCGTTGAAAATTCCTGAGTGGAAATGGGATGAAATTGGTATGGATTTCATTACCGGACTCCCAAGGACACAAGCAGGAAATGTTGCCATATGGGTAATAATTGATCGGTTATCCAAAGTTACTCATTTCATTCCGGTTCGAGAAACTATCTGTGCTAGTCAAATGGCTGACCTATACATCTCTCGGATCGTTGTTCTTCATGGTGTTCCCAAGAAAATCATTTCTAATCATGGAAGTTTGTTTACTTCCAAATTCTGGCAAAGTTTGCAAGAAGCAATGGGAACTCATGTTTCCTTCAGCACAACTTATCATCCTAAAACCGGTGGACAAACTGAAAGAGTAAATCAAATTCTTGAAGACATGCTCAGAGCATGTGTCATATCCTTTGGAAAGAACTGGGAGAAATGTCTTCCTTTTGTGGAGTTCTCCTATAACAACATCTTTCAATCCAGTTTGGGCATGTCACCTTTCCAATTCCTATATGGGAGAACATGTCGAACACCACTGAATTTGACAGAAACCGGCGAAATACAATTCTTTGGTCCGGACATGATCCAAGAAGCAGAAGATCAAGTTCGCATAATTCGAGAGCGTCTGAAGGCCGCTCAATCTTGTCAGAAGACCAACTACGATCGTCATCATCTTGATGTTCATTATGAAGTTGGTGATCAAGTTTACCTCCGGGTCACTCCTCTGAAGGGTGTCCATCGATTCGGTATCAAAGGAAAATTGGCTCCTCGCTATGTTGGTCCCTTTCGTATTCTCTCCAAGCGGGGTGAGCTTGCCTACCAATTGGATGTACCTTCAACCTTTCCAGAGGTTCATGATGTCTTTCATGTGTCTCAACTCAAGTGTTGCTTCAAAGATCCCATTCGTGGTGTGGACCATGAAACTTTGGATATTCAAGATGATCTAACCTACCAAGAATACCCTGTTCGTATTCTTGATGAAACCGAGCGCAAGACTCGTCGTCAAACAATCAAGTTCCTGAAAGTTCAATGGTCTGATCACTTTGAGTCATAAGCAACCTGGGAACACGAAGTTCGTCTTCGATCTGAGTACCCTGCCTTCTTTTCTAAAACCTAGGAATCTCGGGTCGAGATTCTTGTAAGTGGGGTAGAACTGTAACATACCACCCTTTTGTGTAATATTAATAAAGACATGTTTGAGCATTGCATGCATGCATTATACTTGCACTTTGGTTTAATAAATAAGAACCAACAAAACCCTAACTTCGTTCCCTCTCAAAACCATTCAAATTGTTTTTATACTTTGAAAACTACCCAAAAGAATGGAACCCAAAACGAATAAAAGGGTCCCACACTATTTCATACACTTTATAAAAAGTCTCTGGTAATTTTGAATTATTCAAAACAGTTTGGAATTTGAAAATACAAGCAGAAATCAGAAAACAGAAAAAGAAAAAGGTTTTTCAGAAGAAAAAATAACTAAACCTAGCTCTACTGGGTCGCAGCCCATCTCCCCCTCTCTCTCCCCGTCGCTCACGCGCTCCCCAGCCAACCACCATGGCCTAGCCATGGCCCACCCAGGACCGCACCGTTTCGTCGCCTCTATCGTCGTCATCCACGTCTCGCCGCGCCCAAAGCAGCTACGTGTCGCCTCGCTGCCGGCCGCCGCGTTCCAAGATTCTCGCCGCTGCCCCCGAGCGCCTACAAGACCCCGCCGGACGCGCCGACGAACCTAGACAACCCCACTTCTCCTCTCCCTCTCCCTCTCTCGCCGCATCGCCATGGCCGACGAACCCTAGCTTCTGCCGTCGTTTGTCCTCGTCGTCTCCGGCCGCCCTAGCTCAAGCCGATGCCACCACTGGAACCTCCATTCCCGACTCTATCCCCCTAGCCACTTTTCCCCCTCGCGCGTGACCTCAATCGACTAGATCGAGAGCTCCGGCCGCCGTCGGTCTCCGTCGATCCCCGCCGTTCCCGAGCTCGCCCGGCCTCACCAGCACCTCTGTCGTGTTCCTAGTGAGCTGCTGATCCTCGCGGTGCCCTCCGTTCTCTCTCTCGCCCTGTAGCGCCCTCCCCGCGCGTGTCCGATGCTGCCGCCACTGGAGCTCGTCTAAGGCGACGCTCCGGTGACCAAGAAGGAGCGGCGCCGCCACTATCTTGCTTAGCGTGTCAGCCTGCGTTCAACGCAGCCATCCGCGCATCCAGGCGTGCACTGGATCGAAGGATCATTTCTCGATCCGAGGAGGAGCTCCATTGCTAATCCATTTCTTTTTGTTTTATTATTTTCTGTAAATAAGAAATATATGACAGGTGGGCCCTGTTTGTCAGGATTTTAATATTTTCTGTAAATGTTTTCTGAAATGATTAAATATATGACATGTGGGCCCAAGTTGAAAATTATTTTAAATATTCCAAAAATGATTTAAAATGAAATAAAATTTGAGAAATTCATAACTAATTCATTTTAAATCAGAAAAATACAAATAATATACCAAAATCTAACTAAGCTATAATCATACATTGCTAACCAACTTTGATGGCAAGTTTAATTAGAAGAACCAATTGAACCCCATAGGTGATTTCGAGAATCCCCCTGTTCTAGGGTTTGGACCTCTCGGACCCCGTTTAAAATGACCAAGCATGTTCTAGGGTTCATTTCAACACTACTTAACTTGTCATATCATCCATATTGTATGAGCATTGCACATGCCATGTGTTGAATGTTGCTTTCTCTTTTCCGGTGATTGGTTGTTGCGAATAGGAACCGAACCCGAGGCTAAAGTCAACGCCCCTAAAGAGCAGTACCAGTCCAACAACAGACAAGACAAGCAAAGACCGACTCATACATATGAATCCTATGTTTACAAAGTATTTCATTCTCGCCATATGCATTCGGTTCAACAGTCCTTTATCAGTAGATAGAGTAATCCTATTTGATGCATGTTTCCCTTTGTGAACTATACTACATGTTCCATTGCTCCTAGCATAACTAGGGTTTGGCTTATGAGCATCGCTAGTGCCACAGTTCAGTCAAGATTAGCCATGCTTAGTGGTCCGATGCTGATCATTCAGGTGATGCACCGGAGATGCGAATGAATCTAGTATGGTAGGATGTGGTGATGTGATCAGAGATGGATAATAAACATGCTAAGTCTTGTATGGGAGGCCACGTGGGTTGTGGTTTTTGCAGTCCCATACTTGCCACCCCTAGGACCCGATGTTCTTTCCTCTTGAACCAAGACGAGCATACAACCACACGGAGGCCTGGAAACCCCCTCGACTCACTAACTTGCCTAGTAGATTCCATGAGTCACATAGTTCGGGCTTTCCATTCGACATACGCATCTTGGTTTTTCTTGAATGGAGGTGAAGGAGGTGCATTCATACAGGAAGGTAAGCGTGGTAGGGAATGGGAGATGCCCGTCATCCGTAATCTCAAACCCTGTTCACATCGCTAGGGACCGACTTTGGGACTCGACCCGTTACGGCGGCATCTCCTTAGTGTGTGACTCATGGTCTCGGAGAAATCAAGGTAAAGGTTGTGGTCAACCACTCTGTATCGGCCTTCCAAGGAAGAGGGCTAAAAATTTGGCATTAAGAATCAGTTGGTACGTGTGGGTAAAGTTGTGCACCCCTGCAGGGTTATAATATTTTCGAAAAGCCGTGTCCACGGTTATGGACAACTTGGGAACGGACGTGAAGATCATAGATAACTATAACCGAATGATAAAACTTGGCCAACTAATGTGAGATCCGGAGTACTTCCTCCGGGTTGTTTGAGGGGGTAGTCCGGGAAGAGAGGTTCAGTTGATTATGGTGCTTGGTGGATATCAAAGATGATACTAAGAGATAGAGTTGTAGTCTTCTTATCCCCTTTGAAAATGATTTGACTAGACGAGTTTCTTCTCCCTCTTGTTTTGAAAACAAAAGATGGCTTTATGCAAAACAACTCCACTAGCCATAAGTATTGCGGAGTACACCCTGTACTCAGCCTTGCCTCGTCGATGTTTTTCTACAGATGAAGCTACTCCAACTGAAGGTGGTTTCTACGTCGAAGTCGACGAGTAGTCAGGGTTCCTGGGAAGCAGCCTAGGATCTATGTAAGGGTTGCTACTTCTGTTTAAGGCCTCTTAGGCCCTGTGCTAAGTTTGTTGTTTAGAACAACTTGTTTGCTTCCGTTGTTTGTTGTAATGATGGGTCTCTGACCCTGGCTTCTATGACTGGTTTGCAACTCTGTTAAGAGTTTACCTTATTAATGTATGGTTTGTATGTTCTATAATGTTACCGATCTTTCCCTGCGCGCTTCGGAATTTAGGTTAGGCTTATGTCAGATAAATATCTAATATTTGTCTAGCCCTGATCCCGGGTCGTGACAGAGGGCACATTCTTCTCGGGGAAGATTTCGTCATGAAGGTGTTGGCACGGCTAGAGAGGACCAGGAGGTTCCGGTCGTGAACGCTGGTCCCCTCCAAAATACTCATGACATCCGACGAAGTATTGGATCATTGATCCTCTTCCAATTCCAATGAGTGGTCAGTGATATCCGAATTCAAAGATCGAGGACGAAATGAGAAAACGAGTGAGAATGTCGGATTGCAGCATAAAGAATGGAATTGAGGTTGGCGAAGCAACTTACTTCTTAGGAAGGGCTTTAGGGCTTCAAGCCTCTTCCGAAGACTGTCCTCCCATACCGCAACAACAACAGCTTCCTCTTTACGCTTATCCGCCTTGGACTTTTCTGACGCATGGGCCTTTTAGATTGCCTTTTCAACAGCATTTAGCTTGGTATCAAGATCATCTGCGCACTTATCAGCTTGTTCGTGGATGACCTAGGATTCTTTGCCAGCGGCTACAATACCAAGAAAAAGTATCAGATAAAGCAACTTACAACACAAAATATCTTCAAGGACGACAAGTTACAATGAACAAACTTTTGGCAATGGAAGCATCATCTCGGGTCCTAATAAAACAAGTGGCCATGTAGACCATCTCGTGGATTATCGGTTGAAGAAAATGGAACATTAGCAAGGACTCGAGGGATACCCACTGAGCTACTCGACAAGGAAAGTGAAGGAATAACTCAAATCATTCATAGGATGTTCGGTGGGGTTCTCTGATAGAACTATACCCTTTACAGGGATATTTTTGTTCTTCTGGAGAGGAGCGTTGGGAAAACTCGCTAGATCCTTAGGGACCAGCGAATCCACAGTATGTTCCTACGGGTCCGTTGATTCTGTTGGTTTCATAGGTGACTTAGGGGAAGCGGGCATCCGTTTGTCTACAACTACAACATGTGACTATGGGGGAGTCTCCTCATCGTCACTAAGAAAGCAATGAATAAGATTTGGTTCAAGAAATAGGCATCAAAATTCTAGAGTAAATGAAAAGGGAATAGAACTTACGTGCTGACATTCTGTGGGAAATGGAAAATCCCTCTCTTGGCAGGAGGAGCTGTCCGTATCGGATGGACCATCTTGGCTTTGCAAGAATCAAATCATCCGAGTCTTTGATTGCCTCGATGTTTTATTCGGGATGCTTCCTCTTACCTTGGGCATCTACAATTTTGAAATCTCCAGAGTTGCAAAGGGGACAGTTGTGGCAGCGCGAGAAGAATCCAAGGTGAAATCTTCTTCGTTGTCCCCACATCTTGTAACATCCCAAAAATATTGATCATGCTTATCAACCTCTAATCACTAAAATTAGGTTTAACAAAAACTTGGATTAAATAAAAACCAAATGAATGCATGTGTGTATGTGATGATTGAATGAATGCATAAATGGACTTGTGTGATTAACCTAAATAGCAAGGAATGGATTAAAGATGAAAATAACATCATTTAAAACATTTCCAAGCAGAAAAAAATCAAGAAAAATAAAAACAAAACAAATAAAGCAAATGGTCATTTTTGCAAATCTTGCTCACTAGGCCACTTTGAGTGTTTCTAGTCCAAGATTTCAAACAGAAACTTTTCCATTTATTTTCACCCCTTGCTAGACCAAGTAAAATTGAATCAAAGCCCACCTTTCAAACATACAGAAACATTTGGCAACCTCATTCAAATGACAATTGAAAATTGAATCTATAACATATGTGAAGATCCCACATTTTCAAAACCCAACTAAACCAGTGCCCCTTGACCAATCCAGCTAACCAGATACTCCCTAGTATGTACCTAGCAAACCCACCAAGTTTGAATCCAAAATTTAAATTTGAATTTCTTTCGGCCATTTCATCAAACACCTTGTGATCAGCAAACAACAAAACATCAAACACTATTAGTAGCAGTAGTTTTGGCCAACCTTGTCCCCTTTCTAGCTCACTCTACACTCTCAGTAGATGATCAAACAAATCTAACTAGATTTAGCACCACTGTGAGCAAGCATAGCCATCAATGGTGACCATGCCGAGAGCACCATTTCCACCCCAATGTCGCCAGCAAGCTAGAGGAAGCACTAGCCTTGCCAACCTTGTCAGGGACACTCTCCACCATCCACCGCCACCCCCTGTCCAAGCCCCGAGCCTTGTCAGCCCCTGGACCACACGGCAAGCTCATGCCCAGTCTCTCTACGTGCGAGCCGAGAGCGCGCCAGAGCGACGCACGCGACACCAACCCACAGACCGCGCGCCGTCCTCGTCTCTTGCATAAGTGATCCCAGCACCCCAGCACCCTGCCAGACAACCTCATTCGCCGTTGCGCGGACCATGCACGCTGTGCACCATTAAAATCATAGTCGGACCCGCCCAGAGCGCCGCGATGTTCCGATCATTCCTCACCGCCCCACGCCGCGCCATCAAGCCGTTGAGTTTTGCCAGGAGGCGACACACCTCCCCCTATCGTCGCCCATGCCATTAGCACTCTATGCCGACGACCACGACGAGCTCCACCCGCGCCCGTCGGTCCCCTTCAGGCACTATAAATAGAGGCCTTCCCAGCTAAAACCCTTCACACCATCTCACTCACAGATGTATCAAATGTTGTGGTGAAAGTGTACTACCTCTGCAGAGTGTCAAACTATTCGAATAGTCGTGTCCATGGTTATGGACAGTTGGAGTGGCCATACTATTTCGTCGTCAGGTGTTTTTAGAATGACTTGTGAAATGAATTATGACTTTGATTGGACCACAACAGAGTTGTGACATGAAATTCAAGTTCCCACTTAGGTGTTATAAAACTTTTCAATTAGCTTTCTTTGCTTCTGAACTTAGTAGAGATAAATCTGGCTTTTTGCAAAATGACCCTAGAACTTAACAGAGTTTGCGAGTACTTAAAAAGTACTCATGGCTTTGTCCCTGGCTATTCTCGTGGTCAGACTATGAAGAGGTGTATCAGGAAGACGGACAGTAGGAGGGTTACGACAACTAGGATCATCTCCCATCGTCGGCATTCCCTGTGACCATGAAGATGGAGCTTCACCTACGCTATTGTTATTATTACGTTATTTCGCTGCTTGAATTGTATTAAGACTGGATCATGAGATCCTTATTTGTGTAAGACCTTATGTATGGTTTGTAATGGATGATGTACTGTGATATCCAATCTGTTATGTCTCGCAAAAATAGTAATCCTGGGATTGCGATGTATGGCATAACAGGCATGTGGGATTAAAAATCCGGGTGTTGACACATCTCTTGTGTCTCCTTCAGATTCTACATCAACCTCGGGTACTACACCTCCCTCGAGAAGAGGAGGAAGGGAATGAAAATGATCATGGTACTATTGGTGACGAATCCCTAGATAAGAAAACCACAAATTAGGAAAAGGACTCGAGAACAACTTATGAGAAGTGAGTACATACAATTGGTGGTGGGTTCCTCTTACTAAAAGGATCAACTCGACAGCCCGATGGGAGTACATCATCACAGGTGAGCTTGATCAAGGAATGGACCCTTTACTCAAGCTCAGTAGAGAAAAGGTTATTTGATGACTCTCTCATCGGGTCTTTATTTCAGCGTATGTTCACATAGCCGAAATCCATGCTTGGATGGGTTGATTATGGATCCGAAGGAAATGGGCCATAATCTGGAGACCAGATACCTCTTTCCCAGCATCGTATTGAAGGGCGCAGATCCGGTCCATCAATGGATTGGTCTCCTTGGTGTTTGCAGAATTCATGTGTTAATCCCAAGACTTGAGTTTCTTCACGCCCTTCTTCGAGTCGAAAGGAGCAATCCCATACAACTGACCTTTGAGTTTCTCATCCTTGACATAAAACCACTTCTTCTTCCATTTGCTAGATAGAATCATGAAGGGGATATGCCCTGAGAGGCAATAATAATGTGGTTATTATGTATATTCCAGGTATATGATAG
Source organism: Avena insularis (assembly GCA_023614405.1). Classification (NCBI taxonomy): domain Eukaryota; kingdom Viridiplantae; phylum Streptophyta; class Magnoliopsida; order Poales; family Poaceae; genus Avena; species Avena insularis. The sequence goes on along the minus strand of CM042687.1, from coordinate 233,621,275 downwards.
ATGTTTATTTTGCATGCTATAATTGTATTATATACAGAAACATTAATACATGTGTGTTTAATAAACAAACAGAAAGTTACTAGTTATGCCTCTCTCATAAACTAGCTCGTTGATTAACAAGATGATCAAGGTTTCCTGATCATGGACATTGGATGTTGGTAATAACGAGGTCACAACATTATTGGAATGGTGTGATGAACATTCATCCGAAGTATAGAATTATGATCAAAGTCATTGAGTTTATATTTCTATAACATCATAAGAAGTGATCCTAATCCTTAGACCATGAGATCATGTCAATCACTAACACTGGAAGAGTATCTTGATAACATCAAACGCCACACCATAACAGGGTGATTATAAAGATGGGTTCGATAATACTAAAGTGTTATGTTGAGGCTCATGGATCGAGAGTGGAATTTGTTCATCCCAATGACAGATATATATGCTCTAGGCCCTCTCGGTGATATCACATTGATTAGCTTGCAAGCAAGTGATTTGATCACTAGAATGTTATATCACGGGAACAAGAAAAGAGTACATGTCAGTAATGAGATAAAACTAGGTATGGAGATACCGATGATCGAATCTCGGACATGTAATATATCGTGAGACAAAGGGATTAAGATACTAGGTTAAAAGGTTCTCACGATCACAAGAAAGTCATCGTTGAATGTGTGGGAGTCAGTATGGATCTCCAGGTCCCGCTTCTGATTATTGATCTGAGAGGGGTCCCGATCATGTCCACATTATTCACGAACCGTAGGGTGACACACTTAAGAGACACCAACACCATTTGGAGCAAATAGTTTCATGCTAAAAAGAATAACAAAGCGCAGGAATTTATTTCACTAGATACCGAAACTGGTTTCGGGTGAAATTGCAGAAAGTGTTTCTGCATGTGAAATGAAATACTAGCAAGGGGTTATATGTGAATGTGTCACTAAATTAATTGACAAAATTCTGAATAAATAAAAGAAGTTTTATTTAATGAGAGTTTGCATTAAATTTGGTGGAAATTTAATGGGAATTTGAGTGGAGAAAATTGAAAGGGAATTTTGTGAGTGGAGCTTCCACCCACATGAATGAGGGAGAGGTGGGGGCACCCTCCATGGCCGGCGGCCATGCCACCTTGGGCTGCCCCTCCCCTATATAGGGAGCCCCTCCTCTCACTTCTCACTCACACCTCCACGTGAAGTATCTCTCTCCCCTCTAGTATTTATCCCCCATGGTCTTGGACTAGCGAGATACATGTTCCCGGTGGTTTTTCGGCAAGAAATAGTTGTGCTTCCGCTGCATCGCTGGAGTGAGGAGGCGGAGGTTGCTCGGTGCCTCAGACGTGTGTGCGAGCATGGATGCGCCGCTGATTTGCGGTGCTAGGACTTCCTCTTGATCTTGATATCGGCAAGAGATCGCCTACATCAACCACGAGTTCAACCTCGTTAAGCTTTTTCATTCTTCAAGGGTATGTTCTCTACAGATGTATATCCACCTGTTCATTTTATCTAGTAGATAGATCTTGGTACATAGTTGTTCCCATCGTAGGAAATTTTTTGTTTTCTATGCTGCGAACCCTACAGTGGTATCCGAGCCGGATCTATACGTAGATGATTTGCACTGGTAGTACACATATGAGTATGTGGGCGATGATGATCATGTTATTGCTTCTTAGTTGTACTTTGGATATTGGTGGCATAGTGGGATGAAGCAGCTTGGACAAACTTTACATGTCCTCGCACATGAGACCTATTCCACGCTTGACATGCAACTAGTTTTGCATAAGTGGCTAGCGGGTGTCTGTCTCTCCTACTATAGTCAATATCTAATTTGAAACGAGTTGTAAACAATTTGATTATCCTCATTGTGGTTCATGTTCGTAGGTAAGAACGATTCTATCTTCGAAAGCCCTAATCCACATAAAACTTGCAACAGATAAATTAGAGGCGTCTAGTTTAGATTGTTGTTAGGCTAGTGTCATGATATGGTGATGTTGTAAGTAGAAGTATAAGTCGATACTCTTACAACACACATATCGTGTAAGTTCCATAGACCTTGGCCTTACACATAAAGGTATGATGAGGATCATACCACGATGCCCATGATGGAGATCAAGTGCAAGAACCATATCATACCACTTATTAACATGTGATGTTTGTTGCATCTTATATTGCTTGTTTGGCGTTTTATTAGCATAATAAGATGATCCCTCATTTATATATCAAGATAAAAATGTGTTCTCCTTAAGTATGCACCGATTATGTTTCGTCGCTCCAAGACATCACGTGATGATCGGGTGTTCTTGGATCCACGATCATATTTCGGGTGTAAGACAGTTACACACGCGAGTACTAAGGTTCTTACTTGGAGAGCCTAGAATGTTTATACATGGCCTCGGAACACGAACCGAAAGGTTAAGCATGAGTCATATGAAATATATGATGCCCATTTGATGCTCGCCTTTGAAGCTACACCGACTCACGTGATGATCGGACTTGGCGTAGTGGATTTGGTTCATGTAATCACCAAAAAGGCACGAGGCATGTTGTTTTTGAGTGGGAGTTAATTCTTAATTTGGATTAGTTCAACTCAATCTATCATAAACTTAGTCTAAATTTTACAAATTATGTTGTAGACGGCACCACCTGCTTTTAATTTCAATGTGTTCATGGAGAAAGAGAAACTTGCAACGAACGGTAGCAACTTTACCGACTGGGCCATGAATTTGAGGATTCTCCTCACTGCTACACAAAAGCAATATGTGCTAGAAGTGTCGCTAGGCCCCCCACCACTCGATGATGCCCTTGACGAGGAAAATAATGTCTATCAGACTCGTCAGGAGGACCACAACTTAGTTCATTACGGCATATTGTATGGGCTAGAGCCAGAACTTCGAAGGCGTTTCACAAATGGCAATGCTTTTGATACAATGGGTGAGTTGAAAATGATTTCGACACCCATGTTGCTGTAGAGAGTTATAATGCTTCAGAAAAGTTCTTTAGCTGCATGATGGAAGAGAACAGCTCCGTAAGTGAGCATGTACTCAAGATGTCGGGTTACGCCGATAAGCTTGTGTCCTTTGGAATAACTATTCCCATTGACTTAGGAATCCACCGTGTTCTCCATTCTCTGCCACCTAGCTATAAGAGCTTCGTGATGAACTATAACGTGCAAGGCATGAAGAAGTCTGTCCCCGAGATTCTGTCAACACTTAAAACTGCAGAAGTGGAGATCAAGAAAGAACATCAAGTGTTGATGATCAATAAGACCACTGGTTTCAAGAAAGACGAGAAGGGTAAATAGAAGGAAAAGAAGGGCGGCAAGCTGGTTGCCGTGCTTGAAAAGAAACCCCGAGTTGGCCCTAAGTCTGATACCGAGTGCTATTATTGCAAGGGGACTGGCCACTGGAAGCGCAACTGCCCCAAGTATTTGGCAGACAAGAAGGCCGGCAAGGCAAATAAAGGTATATATGATATACATGTTATTGATGTGTACTTGAATAGTACTCGTAGTAGCACCCGAGTATTTGATACCGTTCAGTTGCTAATATTTGTAACTCGAATCAGGGGCTGTGGAACAAGCGAGTGCTAGCAAGGGGTGAGGTCAAGATGCGTGTCGGCAATGGATCAAGCGTTGATGTGATCGCCGTCGGAACGCTACCTCTCCACTTACCATCGGGATTAGTTATAAACTTGAATAATTGTTATCTGGTGCCAGCACTGAGCATGAACATTGTATCCGGATCATGTTTGATGTGCAGTGGTTATTCATTCAAATCCGAGAGCAATGGTTGTTCGATTTATATGAATGAAATCTTTTATGGTCATGCACCGATGATGAATGGTTTATTTCTGTTGGATCTCAATAATAATGTTACACATATTCAAAATGTTGATGCTAAAAGGATTAAACTTAATGATGACATATCCGCATATATGTGGCACTGCGGTCTAGTTCAAATTGGCGTTAAACGCATGAAGAATCTCCATTCAGATGGACTTTTGGAATCACTTGATTTTGAATCATTTGATACATGTGAGCCATGCCTTATGGGCAAGATGACTAGAACACTGTTTTCTGGTTCAATGCAACGGGCGACAAATTTATTGGAAATCATACATTCTGATGTGTGTGGTCCAATGAGTGTGTCGGCGCAAGGTGGATATCGTTATTTTGTAACTTTCGCAGATGATTTGAGTAGATACGGTTATATCTACTTGATGAAACACAAGTCTGAAACCTTTGAGAAATTCAAGGAGTTTCAAAGTGAAGTGGAAAATCATCGTAATAGAAAGATCAAATTTCTACGGTCCGACCGTGGAGGTGAGTATCTAAGTTACGAGTTTAGCACTCATATGAAAGAGTGTGGAATAGTTTCACAACTCACACCTGTCGGAACACCATAGAGAAATGGTGTGTCGGAACGTCGTAATCGTACTTTATTAGATATGGTTCGATCTATGATGTCTGTGACGGACATGCCACTGTCATTTTGGGGTTATGCACTAGAAACTGCTGCATTCACTTTAAATCGGGCACCATCTAAATCCATTGAAAATACATCGTATGAATTGTGGTTTCGAAACAAACCTAAGCTATAATTTCTTAAAGTTTGGGGTTGCGATGTTTATGTGAAGAAACTTCAACCGGATAAACTCGAACCCAAAGCGGAAAAATGCGTCTTCATAGGATACCCTAAGGAAACTATTGGGTATTCCTTGTATCACAGATCCAAGGGAAAGGTTTTCGTTGCCAAGAATGGATCCTTTCTAGAGAAAGAGTTTCTCACAAAAGGCGTGAGTAGTCGGAAGGTAGAACTCAAAGATGTTGTAGAACCTTCTCTTCATAGTATGGCGAGTAGCGGAGCGCTGGAAACCGTTCCGGAGTTGGCTTCACCAAATTAAGAGGGAACTAATGATAATGATCATGAAGCTCCAAAAGAGAATACTACCGAACCTTGTAGGTCTAGTAGGACGCGTGCAGCTCCCGAGCTGTACGGAAATCCTGTTATGAATTTCATGGTCGATGAAATTGATGACCCTACGACGTATGAAGAAGCGATGATGAACCCGTATTCCAACAAATGGTTAGAAGCCATGAAATCCGAGATGGAATCCATGTATGAAAACTAGGTTTGGACCTTGGTGGACTTACCTCACGACCGAAAGGCCGTGGAGAATAAATGGATTTTCAAAAGGAAAAATGATGCTGATGGTAATGTAACCGTCTATAAAGCTCGACTTGTCGCAAAGGGGTTTAGACAAATTCAAGAGTTTACTACGATGAGACATTCTCTCTCGTAGAGATGCTAAAGTCAGTTAGGATTATGTTAGCAATTGTTGCATATTTCGACTATGAGATATGGCAGATGGATGTCAAAACTGCATTCCTCAATAGCAACATTGAAAAATAGGTGTATATGATACAACCAAAGGGTTTTGTCGATCCTAAGGATGCTGACAAGGTATGCAAGCTTCAGCGATCCATCTATGGACTAAAGCAAGCATCCCGGAGTTGGAATCTCCGCTTTGATGAGGTGATCAAAGAGTTTGGATTTGTCCAAACTTATGGAGAATCTTGTATTTACAAGAAAGTGAGTGGGAGAAATGTGGCATTTCTGATATTATATGTGGATGACATATTGTTGATCGGAAATGATATAGATCTTTTAAACAGTGTTAAAAGTTATCTAAACAACAAATTTTCAATGAAGGACCTAGGTGAAGCGTCATACATATTAGGCATAAAGATCTATAGGGATAGATTTAGGCGCCTAATAGGGCTATCGCAAAGTACATACCTTGATAAGATTTTAAAGAAGTTTAAAATGGACGGAAGTAAGAAGGGGTTCTTACCTATGTTGCAAGGCAAGACATTGAGTAAGACTCAAAGTCCGGCTATGGTAGAAGAAAGAGAGATAATGGACAAAGTACCCTATGCTTCAGCCATAGGCTCTATAATGTACGTCATGCTATGTACAAGACCGGATGTGGCACATGCTATTAGTTTGACTAGTATGTACCAATCTGATCCAGGATCAGAACACTAGATAGCGGTCAAGAATATCCTTAAGTACTTTCAAAGAACTAAGGATATGTTTCTTGTGTATGGAGGTAAAGAAGATCTCGTCGCTAAGTTTTATGTTGATGCTAGGTTTGACACCGATTCGGATGACTCTAATTCTCAATCCGGATACGTATTTCTCATGAATGGTGGAGCGGTTAGTTGGAGGAGTTCCAAACAACCCGTGGTGGAAGGATCAACAACGGAGGTCCAATATGTTGCTGCTTCGGAAGCGGACCAGGAAACAGTTCGGATGAAGGAGTTCATAACCGAACTAGCTGTGGTTGCGAGTGTGTTGAACCGAATGGTGATCTATTGTGACAACAATGGTTCCATAGCCAGTGCCAAAGAACCAAGGTCTCATAAGAATTCCAATCATATTAAGTGTCGGTTTCACTCCATCCGCGAGCATATCAAGCATGGAGATATAAAGATTTGTAAAGTACACACGGATCAACACCAGAACTCCATAGGTGTTAGATTTATCACTACATAACTAGATTATTGTCTCTAGTGCAAGTGGGAGACTAAAGGGAATATGTCCTGAGAGGCAATAATAAAGTGGTTATTATGTATATTCCAAGTATATGATAAATGTTTATTTTGCATGCTATAATTGTATTAATACGGAAACATTAATAAATGTGTGTTTAATAAACAAACAGAAAGTTCCTAGTTATGCCTCTCTCATCAACTAGCTCGTTGATTAACAAGATGATCAAGGTTTCCTGATCATGGACATTGGATGTTGTTAATAACAAGGTCACAACATTATTGGAATGGTGTGATGAACATTCATCCGAAGTATAGAATTACGATAAAAGTCATTGATTTTATATTGCTATAACATCATACGAAGTGATCCTAATCCTTAGGCCATGAGATCATGTCAATCACTAACACTGGAAGAGTATCTTGATAACATCAAACATCACACCGTAATAGGGTGATTATAAATATGGGTTCAGTACTACTAAAGTGTTATGTTGAGGCCCATGGATCAAGTTTGGAATTTGTTCATTCCGATGACGGATATATATGCTCTGGGCCCTCTCGGTTATATCACATTGATTAGCTTGCAAGCAAGTGATTTGATCACTAGAATGTTATATCACGGGAACGAGAAAAGAGTACATGTCAGTAATGAGAGCAAACTAGGTATGGAGATAACGATGATTGAATCTCGGACATGTAATATATCGCGAGACAAAGGGATTAAGATACTAGCGTAAAAGGTTCTCACGATCACAAGAAAGTCATCGTTAAATGTGTGGGAGTCAGTATGGATCTCCAGGTCCCGCTTCTGATTATTGATCTGAGAGGGGTCCCGATCATGTCCACATTATTCGCGAACCGTAGGGTGACACACTTAAGAGACACCGACAACATTTGGAGCAAATAGTTTCATGCTAAAAAGAATAACAAAGCGCAGGAATTTATTTCACTAAATACCGAAACTGATTTCGGGTGAAATTGCAGAAAGTGTTTCTGCATGTGAAATGAAATACTAGCAAGGGGTTATATGTGAATGTTTGTCACTAATGTATTTGACAAAATTCTGAATAAATAAAATGAGTTTTATTTAATGAGAGTTTGCATTAAATTTTATGGAAATTTAATGGGAATTTGAGTGGGATTTGGAGTGGAGAAAATTGAAGGGGCATTTTGTGAGTGGAGCTTCCACCCACTTGAATAAGGGAGAGGTGGGGGAACTCTCCATGGCCGGCGGCCATGCCTCCTTGGGATGCCCCCCTCCCCTATATAAGGAGCCCCTCCTCTCACTTCTCACTCACACCTCCTCGTGAAGGATCTCTCTCCCCTATAGTATTTATCCCGCATGGTCTCGGACTAGTGAGATACATGTTCCCGGTGGATTTTCGGCAAGAAAGAGTTGTGCTTCTGCTGCATCTCTAGAGCGAGGAGGTGGAGGTTGCTCGGAGCCTCGGACGTGTGTGTGAGCATGGATGCGCTGCTGATTTGCGGTGCTGAGACTTCCTCTCAATATTGAGATCGGCAAGAGATCGTCTACATCAACCACGATTTCAACCTCGTTAAGCTTTGTCGGTCTTCAGGGGTATGTTCTCTACAGATGTATATCCGCTCGTTGCTTGTATCTAGAAGATAGATCTTGGTACATAGTTGTTCCCATCGTAAGAATTTTTTTGTTTTCTATATTGTGAACCCTACAAATCAATGATTTTGAAGTTGAAGTAGTCGACATCCGTGTGAATGGAGATGATGATGCCCCCAACATCATAAACGGAGGTTTTCTTTGTGCTCCTCCACACAAAGAAGAGGTGCTTCCACATGCCCAAATGGGGATGGATACTGAGGAAGCATTCATAGTGGGTGATAAAATAAGCGATGTGGAGAATGGAATTTGGCGTGAGCTGGTGTAGCTACATGCCATAAATAAAAAGAATCCCACGAAGGAATTTGTGGGCAGGGAGAGGGAGACCGTGCTAGAGGAAGGAGAGGAAGATTACCCGCCAACCCTCTTTGGGTGCAGGTATGGCCTCATCGCTAGTAAGCTTAAAGGGGATGTTCTCTAGAAGAACTCTAGATTTGCAGGATTAGCGCAACTTCCATGTGGTGCAATTGGAGCGGTACCAGCCGCCGATCTTTGTCTTTGCCGCCATTGCATCAATGGAGGAACCCGCACCTTTTCTCTTCACCATGGCGAGGAGGTCGTGGACCTTGGCGCTGGAGCAGGAGCAGAAGGGAACTGGATTAGTGACAATGGAGTACATGGATGAGAGGAAGAAGACGATGCTTAGCAGCGAACGAAGGAAAGTGAGCGGTAATTCTTTCCCTTCATTGTTTATAAAGTAACGGTGGGGGATGAGAACCGTTGGATCTCGAAGATGTTTCGTATGAAGCTAATCCATAGTGACATGTGGCCTCGGTAAAACTGAACAGTCACACTCCGTTAATCCCATTACCATGGAAAATAGGGAGATAAATGTTGTGACGCCTTGATTCGCGCGCAACATAGCGTCGTGTGGTCAAACTTACCACTGACGCGCCGCCCACGTGTCAGTCAGCCTGCATCATGGCCCACTACTGATGCACCCCATCTTGTCCTCTCTATCACGACTAAAGCACGCCATCATCTTCAGCAATGATGTCATGGGCAAGGAAGGAAAAGTATCGGGTTTGCCAACAATAACTCGACAAAGTATTGGTATCTACATAATCAAGACCCGAATCTCATATTTTCTTGGATGATGAAGAACTTGGAGCCTATGATCTGGTGCAAGCACCTGAACATAGCCTCGGGGGCTACTCCCATCGGAAGCGCTGACCATGCACCCGGTAGAAAAATCCTCCTATGGAGTCGACATAAAAGAAAAGTGAATAAAGGAAAACTTTGATCCTATGCAAGAATGTAAGCATTCGACCGTAACCTCGGGGGCTATACCCATCAGAAGCACCGGCCTAACACCCGATAGACAAAGGAAAAAAATCCTCCTACAGAGTCGACGGACAAAAACCTTTGAGCTTACTCAAGTGTAGTCTCAATGGTTACTCCCATCAGGAGTATGGATAACGCTCCCGATGAAAATGTCAATAAATTGACAAATTCAGCAATTTCAATAGCCAAACAAGGAAATCGATATAAACTTCCAGTTCTCAAACCGCGTACGCCGTGATAACATGTTTGAATGTCGTGTCTGCGACATTAAGATAAGACCCCGGTATCCGTCCCGTGGGACTAGTAATCGCACATGAATGCACTTTGCTAGAAATTTTCCATATCTACGATATGATGAAAAATCCCGACGAATGCATTGGGTACCCAAAACTAGAATCCAATATTCGATAAGACCGTGGCCTGAATTGAATTGCACTAGCATATACCAGTTTCACTTTTTTTCCTCAGAGCTATTATCTGGCTCTTGAGCTATCGAATGCACATGACTCATGATACGAAAATCCCCATAACAAAAATATTGAACTTACAGTTCGCTTACTTGAAGAAATCTTTGGGTTAAATTCTAAAAGTGTCCAGGAGAATCAACCCAAATTTATAATTCGAGTCAAGCCTCGGGGGCTACTGGCATGGGCATGACTTATCAGATTCCCATGATTGGTATACCTGGTACGCACCTGAACTATGGCCTATGAGGCCCACAAGAAACCTAGAGTGCTGGAAGCATCCGAAGCCTAGGATCTAGACGTGGTGATCAAGGCAAAAGCCTAAATTGTCATAATCATACAGTTGTATTTTCAACTTATAACCGATCCGTACTTGACTCTGAGACCCAGTCTCTCATATAAAGGTTGGGAGGATTCGATGGATAGGACACTGTAGTTCTCTAGATGAAGGTAATATGCCCGAGATGCAATAATAAATCGATTATTATCTTATTCCATATTTTTAATAGATGTTTATTTCTCATGCTATAATTGTGTTAACCGGAAACGTTAATACATATGTGTTTAATAAACAAGAAAAAGCTTCCTCGTAATGCCTCTCATTATACTAGCTTGTTGATTAGCGGATTATCAAGGTTTCATGATCATGAACATTGGATGTTATTAATAACAAGATCATATCATTAGAAGAATGATGTGATGAACATACACCCACAGTAGGTATAGCAATGCGATCATGTCATCAAGTTTACATTGCTTTATCAAACTCTTGAAGTGACTCTAATCCTTAGACCATGATATTATGTCAATCCCTGATACCAGAAGGGTGCTAATATCAGCAGGTTCAAACACTCATCGACACATTAACGTTCAATGATGTCTGGACCTTTAAGTGTGGATCAAAATACACTTCTTCAGGTTCTTACAAATTTGTCTTGAGGCTGATTTCTCTGCATGAACCTTTCACTTGGATTTGGAAGTCAAAATTGTGGCAAAAACTGAAGGTGTTTTCTTGGTTATTAATGTCGGACATATTAAATACCAGAAATATGCTTCGTCAACGGCATTTTAATATTGGACAAAATCATATGTGTGGTTTGTGCAATAGTGGTGAGGAAGAAACTTTGAAACACATATTCTTCTTATGCCATTTCATTATTGCATGTTGGTCAAGACTAAACATTATTTGGAATGGCAGTACAGATAGGTTCAGTATGATATGCCAAGCTAAATCAAATTTTCAAGATCACATTTTCTTTGAGGTTTTTGCTACCGCAGATTTGGGTATTTGGAAAGAACGAAATAATTTAATCTTTAAAGCAGTAACACAGTCAAGAGAATCTCGGAGGGCCAGAGTCAGATAAGATTTACAGCTTCTTAGGTTCAGGGTGAGGCAAAACCTAGAACGAACTTTGTCTTTAATTATAGATAGAACTTGATTTATTTTTCTCCACATTTGTACAAAGGTGTTCCACCCACCTCATATAAATTTATATCTTATTAATACAATACCATAGTAGGAGCCTTGCTCTACTATTTCTTGGTAAAAAAATACTAGAAGGATGCTTTGATTCCATCAAACGTCACACCGTAACAGGGTGACTATAAAGGTGACATTGGGTAATTGAAAAGTATTAGTTGAGGCTCATGGATCAAGAGTGGGATGTTTCCATCCAGGTGACAGAGAGATATACTTCGGGCCTTCTAGGTGATATTACATCGACATCGCTTGCAAGCACGTGGCTGGCTCACGAGGATGTCATATCATGGAATGAGTAAAGAGTACTTGTTGGTAACGAGATTGAACTAGGTATTGTTGATATCGATGATAAGATGTTGGACAAGTAAAATATCGTGCGACAAAAAGAATTGGTTGTGACGTTTATGGTTTAGGCGATCACTATATTCATCATTGAATAAGTGGGGGTCATTACGGATATCTAGATCCTGCTAATGATTATTTATTGGAGAGTGTCTCGATCATGTCCATATTATTCATGAACCATAGGTTGACACACTTAAGGTTCGTCATTGCGTTTTCAAAGGATATGGACAAATATTAACTATCTGAATAGCTTTGGGATATCTGAATAGTTTCGGGATATGGACAAATATTAAATATTCGACATCACCGAAATTGTTTCGGGATATGTGAATAGTTCAGGGGTTAGATGTTAATGTTTGTGCATTAAAATATCAACAAATATTAAATATCAAATAAAAGAAATAATTTGTTTTATTCATTTATGGGAGAAAAAATCGTGGGTTTTATGAGTGGAAGTTTTTACCAAATTAAGAGGAATTTTCAAGTGAGTTAAAAGGGGGTTACCACTCACATAATGAGGGGAGGGGAGGGAACACCATGCCCCCTTGGGGCTGCTCCCCCTTCTCCTATATATTGTGGTGTTTAGATCCTATCTATGGGGTTGGTTCACTTGTCCCTTCCCTCTTCCCTCTGCTCCACCAAAAAAGGCATGGCTTAGGCGAAGCCCTACAAAAATATTCCCTCCACCACCACCAAGTTGTTGTGTTGTTGGAGTTCCCTATGTATCCTCTACTTCTGCTGCCCCGCTGAAACGAGGGATCGGTGGTCGTCATCAAGCCATATGTGTGATCGAGTACGAAGGTGCTACCCATTTGCAGCGCCCGTCTTCATCACTATCATGAGATCGGCAAGTGATCCTCTACATCACCCATGAGAACTGTTCATGTTGACAAAGCTTTATGTCTCCTCGGATGAGCCAATCTTAACCATGGAATATTTGTTCCTAGTATGTCATAGATATAATCTTGGTGGTTGCAGCCGTAGGAATTTTTTTGTTTTCTATGCAACAAACCCATAAGTGGTATTAGAGTCGTGTCTATGTGTAGATACTTTATACGGTTAGAACACATGGAGATGTGGGTGTTGATGATCATGTTATTGCATAGTTTTGTGTATTATTGGATCATGGTGTCATAGTGGTATTGAAGCGGCCCGGACTAACTTTACATGTCCTTGCACATGAGACTTGTTCCACGCTTGACATGAAACTTGCTTTGCGTAAGTGACTTTGAGGGTGTCTTTTTCTCCCACTATAGTTATGATCTAATGTACAATGGTTTGCTAAATAATATTTTATCAATATTGTGGTTCTTTTCTTAGGTATGAACGGTTATATACTAGGAAGCCCGAAAGCATGCGATGTGATATGGTCATTGGTACAAATATTGTTGTATGCAATAAAATTTATTGTAAATTAAACAACCGGCAGGAGCCACATGGTTGTATTTTTCATTTATGGCTTGTATGATAAATATATATCCATGAGATATATTGTAATGGTGGAAGACGACCATGATTGAGGTGCTATGGAACTTGGTACCACCCCAGTGGTATGATGTATATCATAACATGACACACAAGATGGAGATCAAAATGCGAGAAGGACCAATATCATATCACATTATCCATGCATGTGATGTTTATCCCTTTTATGCATCTTATTCTGCTTTGATTTGATAATTGTGATAGTTTTCACCATGGTAGTATTATAAGATGATCCCTCCCAAAGAATATCAAGATAATAATATGTTCTTACTTAGTATGCACCGTTAAGAAAGTTCTTTGTTTCGAAGCACCACGTGACGGTCGGGTGTTATAGACTCTATGTTCGCATACAACCAATGTAAGCCAGATTTACACACGTGAATACTAAGGTCTACTTGGCGAGCCTAACATGTACAAACATGGCATCAGAACATGAACCGAACGGTAAAGCATGAGTCATATGAATGATATAACCATATGATGCTCGCCAGTGTTGCTGCACCACCTCATGTGATGATCGGTCGTGGTGTAGTTAATTTGGTTCGTCTAATCACTAAAAATGACTAGAGGGATGTTGTTTTTGAGTGGGAGTTATCATAGTAATTTTTGAATTATCTTGAGCTCAATCTATTATAAACATAATTTGAATAGTATATGAAAAATATGTTGTAGATCATGGCACCCACTCCTTTCCATTTCAATTTTTTCATGGAGAAAGAGAAGTTAGCCACCAATGGTAGAAACTTTACCAACTGGGCTACGGACCTAAGGATACTCCTTAATTCTGCTCAAAAGAGCTATGTGCTTGAAGCGCCACTTGGTGCGCCGCCTGCTGATGATGCCCCCAACGAGGATAAAAATGTTTTCTTGACTCGTAAGGACGATCACAACATGGTTCATTGCGGCATTTTGTATGGCTTGGAGTTGGAGCTACGCAAGCATTTCGAGAACAACAAGACCTTCAATACAATGGGAGAGTTTTAAATGATTTTCGACACTCAAGCTGCAGCAGAGAGTTATGAAGCTTCAGAAAAGTTCTTTAGCTGCATGATGGAGGAACACAACTCCGTTAGCAAGCATGTACTTAGAATGTCTGGGTATGCTGATAAACTCATAGCCTTGGGAATAATGATCCCCAATGAGCTAGGAATTCATTATGTTCTCTATACACTACCCTCAAGCTACAAGAGCTTCATGATGAACTATAACATGCAGGCCATAAAGAAGTATCTTCTTGAGCTTTTGTCAATGCTGAAAACTGCTGAAGTGGAGATCAAAAAGGAACATCACGTGTTGATGGTGAATAACACCACCGGTTTCAAGAAGAAGGTTAAGAAATTCAAGTCCAAGGGAAACTTCAAGAAGGATGGAAAATCTGTTGACGCACCTGATAAGAACACCAAGGCTGCCCCCCCCCCCCAATTTACCAAATTTGAATTCCTTCCCTCCAGGGGGGCTTCTGGGGGTTTTATTATCATTTGGAATAGCTCACTGTTTTCTGCGCATCTTTCTTTCCAAAATGAATTTTCCATCTCCATCACCTTGACATCCCTCTTGTCCAATGAAACCTGGATCCTCACCAACATTTATGGGCCATGCATAGATGAAAAAAAGAAGATTTTTTAGAATGGTTTGGAAATATTGACATGCCTGATGATATGGATTGGATCATTGTGGGTGACTTCAATTTTATTAGAAAACCCTCTGACAGAAATAGGCAGGGTGGGGATGTGAATGATATGCTACTTTTCAATGAAGCCATTAACAATCTGGGTCTCATTGAATTACCCCTTAAAGGTAGAAAGTTCACTTGGACCAACATGCAAAAAGAACCTCTGCTGGAAAGGCTGGACTGGTTCTTTACATCTGCCTCCTGGACTCAGAGCTTTCCTTCAACTTTTGTTGTCCCTCTTACCAAGCCTACCTCTGACCATCTACCTTGTGTCATCTCCATTGGCACAATGATTCCAAAATCTCAGGTTTTCAGATTTGATAATTATTGGATGTATCATAATGATTTTAAAGCAATTGTTCAAAATGCCTGGAACATCCCAGTTGGCTTCCATGATTCTGCTAAAAAAATAAATTCTGAATTCAAAAATTTAAGAAGGGGACTGAAGATCTGGGCAAAAAACTGCCTTGCTTGAAAGAACAAATTTGCAATGTCAATGCCACCATTGATCTCTTGGATGTCTTGGAGGAAATGAGAACTCTTACTATTCTGGAATGGAATCTCAGAGACCTTCTAAAAAACCTTATAATCTCACTTCTTCAAGATCAAAATGCTTATTGGAAGCAAAGAGGAAAAGTCAAATGGGTCAAGTTGGGTGATGAGAACACAAAATACTTTCATTCAAAAGCCACCATAAGCTTCAGGCATAATTACATCTCCATGCTCAAAGATGATTCTAATGAAGAGATTCATGCTCATTATGGTAAAGCTGATCTACTCTGGAAGGCCATTAAAGATAGAATGGGCACATCTGATATGCCTGAAATGCACTTTAACCTTAGTGAGTTGGCAGGGGAATGCTTGAGTCAAGAGGAAAAGGATGTTTTGGAAGAACCATTCTCTGATAATGAGATTGAAGGTGTAATCAAGGAACTTCCTAATGACAAATCCCATGGTCCAGATGGATTCAATAATGAATTCATTAAACAATGCTGGCCTATTATTAAGGAGGATGTTAAACAACTCCTTGTGGATTTCTATGAAGGCAGGACTTCTTTGGAAAGCATTAATGCCTCTTTTATCACCCTCATTCCAAAAAATGAAGCCCCTTTGACACCTGCTGATTTCAGGCCTATTTCTCTGCTCAACAGTGTTTTCAAGATTATAACCAAGCTTCTGTCTAACAGGCTTCAAAAAATTATCCTTAAACTTGTCCACAAAAACCAGTATGGATTCCTCAAACAAAGATCTATTCAGGATTGTTTAGGATGGGCTTTTGAATTCCTTGATCAATGCCACAAGTCCAAAG
Organism: Avena insularis; assembly: GCA_023614405.1. Classification (NCBI taxonomy): domain Eukaryota; kingdom Viridiplantae; phylum Streptophyta; class Magnoliopsida; order Poales; family Poaceae; genus Avena; species Avena insularis. The sequence continues at coordinate 233,605,045 of CM042687.1, read as the reverse complement.
AAGAAATTTTAATTCTTAAGATTGACTTTGAAAAGGCTTTTGATAGAATTGAGCATTCAACAATTATTAATATTCTCAAAGCCAAAGGTTTTGGTGAAAAATGGATTAATTGGATTCAGTTGATCTTTGGTTCTGCTTCATCCTCTGTTTTGTTAAATGGAGTGCCTGGGAAAAAGTTTTATTGCAGAAGAGGTGTATGGCAAGGGGATCCTTTATCCCCACTCCTATTTGTCCTGGCTGCTGATCTTCTTCAATGCATTCTCAACAAAGCAATGAGCATTGGGATTCTCTCCCTTCCCCTTGAAGGTGTGTTTTGTCCTGATTTCCCTGTCGTGCAGTATGCAGATGACACCTTATTAATCCTTAAGGCTGATTCAAAGCAATTATTGTTGGAATTATGCCCTAGAGGAAATAATAAAGATGTTATTATTATAATTCTTGTTCATGATAAAGTTTATATTCCATGCTAGAATTGTATTAAGCGGAAACTTTAATACTTGTGTGGTTTGTGAACAACACCGTGTCCCTAGTACGCCTCTATGGACTAGCTCATTGATTAATGATGGTTAAGGTTTCCTAACCATAGACATGAGTTGTCGATTGATAATGAGATCATATCATTGGGATAATGATATGATGGACAGACCCAAACTAAGCGGAGTAATTAGATCGTGTCATCGTGTTCATCTTTGCGAAGCTTTTCTTATGTCAAATATTGTATTCCTTAGACCATGAGATAATGCAACTCCCTGGTATCGGAAAAAAGCTTTGAGGTCATCAAACTTCATCCTATGAGAGGGTGATCATAAAGGTGTCTCTCAGGTGATCGGAAAGTACCTGTTGGGTTGTATGTATCGAGATGGGATTTGTCCCTCCCAAGTTGGAGAGATATACTTCGGGCCCACTCGGTAATCGATATCAACACCGCTTGCAAGCACGTGGTTAAGGAGTTAATCACAAAGTGATATCGGATTATGGAACGAGTAAAGTACTTGCTGTGAACAAGATTGAACTAGGTATACCGGTACCGACAATCGAATCTCGGGCAAGTAAAATATCGCGCGACGAAGGGAATATATATGGGATTGATTGAATCCTGGCATCGTGGTTCATTTGATATGATCATCGATGAATGTGTGGGAGTCAATATGGGTTTCCAGACCCCGCTGTTGATTATTGATAGAAGATCATGTCTGCATATTCTCGAACCCGAAGGGTCACACACTTAACGTGTCTCGACGCTAGGATAGATTGGATAATTGGTTTATGAGTTTTTGTTTGGAGTCTCGGATGAGATCCAGGACATCACAAGAGGTTCCAGAATGGTCCGGAGAATAAGATTCATATAAGGCAATGCAGTTTTTGGAGTTCAGAATTGTTTCGGGTTATTCGGTATTGTACCGGAAGTTTCTAGAACCTTCTGGAGTGGGACCAACGTGGCCCCACTTGTCGGGAGGGGGCGTGGGCCTACGAGGGAGTGCCCTGAACGCATTGGGCCAGGGGCACAAGGCCCCATAGGCCCAGCCGGCCAAGCACCTAGGGAAACCCTAGGGGAGCTTCTAGAAGGGGGGAACTTGCCCCCCACTCCTCCCTCCTTGGCCGCCGGCCTAGGGCTTGGAGGAGGGGAAAGGGCCAGCCGCCCACCCATCTATATAAAGAGGGCTGGGGTCGCACCCTCCCCACACCTCCTCCTCAACCCTAGCCGCCCTGCTGCCCCTCCTCTCTCTCTCCCTCCTGACTGCGCGTAGGTGAAGCCCTGCCGCAGAAACTCTCCACCGCTTGCACCACGCCGTCGTGTTGTAGATCCAATCCATCTCTCCACCCCACTTGCTGGACCGAGGAAGGAGGAGACGTCGAGGTGCCGCACGTGTGCATCTCTCGGAGGCATCGCCACTTGCGGTGTTAGATCGGATTGGATCGCGAGGAGGAGAAGCGAGTACGACTACATCAACCACGTTCCGTTGAGTGTTCCGTTGTGCGAATCTTCAAGGGTATGAAGATCTCATCTATCCCCCCTCGTTGTTTACATCTCCTAGATTAGATCTTGGCTTTTCCCGTTTGCATCCGTAGAAAATTTTGATTTACTATGCTGCGAAACCCTTCAGTGGTATCAGAGCTAGATCTATGCGTAGATGTGTTTCACGAGTAGAACGCAACATGGTTGTTCCGGGCGTTGATGTTTTCTGTTGCAAGCCTCTTGTTTGTGTACTTCTTATGACGCGGGATAGTGAGATCGAAGCGGTCCAGGCCAACTTGACGCGACCTCGTTCGCGAGACCGGCTCCGCACTTGACGTGTGGCTTGTTCCACACATGCGGCTGCTGGATGCCAGTTTCTCTCACTATAGTTGTCATGGGATTTACACCGGAGTTTAGCAACCATAATATCACCGTTGTGGCTTTCCGTAGGTAAGAATTGTTCTTAGCTTGTTACTCCCATAAGCCACGTAAAACATGCAACAACAAACTAGAGGCGTCTAACTTGTTTTTGCAGGGAGTGTTTTCTGTGATATGGTATGGCCCAAGATGTGATGTGTATGTTGTATGCAATGATCATGTTTTGTAATGTTTCACGACTTGCATGTCGATGAGTACACAACCGGCAGGAGCCATATGGTTGTCTTTATAATTGTGTATGACCTGTGTGTCAACTTCTTATACGCCATGTAATAGCTTTACTTTATCGCTAAGTAGTTAGCAATAGTTGTAGTTGCTATTCGTGGTGGAGGCAATCATGGTGGAGTGATGGAGATCATGCTGGCACGCACAAGATGGAGATCATTGCGCGAAGATTGGCTATACCATGTCACATAAAGTTATATGCATGTGGTGTTTATCCTTTTATGTATCTTATTATGCTTAGATCGCGACGGTAGCATTATAAGATGATTCCACACTTAAAGATCAAGATAAAACTGTGTTCTCCCCATGTATGCACCGTTGCGAAAGTTCGTCGTGTTCAAGCATCACATGATGATTGGGTGCTATAAACTCTACGTTCACATACAACGGGTGCAAGCCAGTTTTGCACACTCTTGGGTTTGACTTGACGAGCCTAGCATGTACAGACATGGCCTCGGAACACATGAACCAAAAGGTTAAGCATGAGTCATATGAATGATATGATTGACACTTTGTTGTCCACCATTGAAACCACATCTCTTCTCGTGAAGATCGGATTAGGTGTGGTGAATTTGGATCATGTTCACTAAACAACTTGAGGGATGTTGAATTTAGTGGGTGTTCATCTAGTAATTTGATTAAGTTGAACTAGTTATCATGAACATAGTCTGAATTGTACTTGCAAATCTTGTAGATCAAATGGCTAAGTCCAACTTCAACTTCAACGTTTTTGCTGAGAAAGAAAAGCTTAAGAACAACGGGTCTAACTTCACCAACTGGTTCCGCAATCTGAGAATCATTCTCGCTGGCGGAAAAAAGGACTATGTCCTTGAGAAAGCGCTAGGTGACGCCCCTGCTGTAGATGCGCCGACTAATGAGAAAGCTGTTTATCAGTCGCGCAAAGATGATTATGGTGTGATTAAGAGCACCATGTTGTTTGCTATGGAATCGGATCTTCAAAATCGTTTTGAGGATTTCCCCGGGCCCTTTGAGATTTTTGAGGAGCTGAAAACTATGTTTCAGACTCAGGCCCGTTCTGAGAGATATGAGATCTCTGAGAAATTCTTTAACTGCAAGATGGAGGAAGGCAGTTACGTTAGTGAGCACGCCACTAAGATGTCGGGCTACACTCAACGCCTTGAGCAACTGGACTGCAAGATTCCAGAGGAGCTCAAGATTGACAGGGTTCTGCAATCACTCCCTCCTAGCTACAAAGGTTTTGTAGTTACTCATAATCAGATTGGTTCCACTGATACGAGCTCTTCGCTAAGCTGAAAGCCGCGGAGGTGGACATCAAGAAGGATAATCATGTGTTGATGGTCAACAAGCCCCCCAGCTTTAAGAAAGGTAAGGGTGCAAAGAAGCCCTTCAAGAAAGGCGGCTTAAGCGCCTTGCCTCGCTGAGAAGAAGCTCAAGTCCGGACCTAAGCCGGACCTCGAGTGCTTCTATTGCAAGGACAAGGGTCCTGAAGCGAATCGTCCAAGTACTTAGCGGACAAGAAGGCTGGCACCATCAAAGGTATATTTGATATACATGTTATTGATGTTTTCCTTACTAGCCCTCGTTGTAGTGCACGGGTATTTGATCTTGGTTGGTTGCTAATATTTGTAACTCGAAACAGGAGCTACAGAATAGATGGCGGCTGGCGAGGGATGAGGTGACGATGCGCGTTGGCAACGGATCAAGAGTTGATGTGATGGCCGTCGGCACGCTCTGCTTAGTTTTACCTTCGGGATTAGTTTTAAACCTTAATAAATGTTATTATGTGCCTTCGTTGAGCATGAACATCATATCTGGATCGTGTTTATTGCAAGACGGTTATTCATTTAAATCTGAGAATAATGGTTGTTCTGTTTATATGAGTAACATCTTTTATGGTCATGCACCTGCTGTGAATGGTTTATTTCTTCTGAATCTCGAAAGGGATGAAACACACATCCATAACATTGAGGCTAAGAGATGCAAGGTAGATAGTGATAATACTACTTATTTGTGGCATCGTTGCTCAGGTCATATTGGTGTAAAACGCATGAAGAAACTCCAATCTGATGGACTTTTGGAGTCTCTTGATTTTGAATCATTTGACACATGCGAACCATGCCTCATGGGCAAGATGATCAAAACCCCGTTCTCCGGAATGATGGAGCGAGCAACAGACTTGTTGGAAATCATACATACCGATGCATGCGGACCGATGAGTGTTTCGACGCACGGTGGATATCGCTACTTTCTCACTTTTACTGATAACTTAAGTAGATATGGGTATATCTATTTAATGAAACATAAATCTGAAACATTTGAAAAGTTCAAAGAATTTCAGAATGAAGTGGAAAACCATCGTAACAGAAAAATTAAGTTTCTACGATCCGATCGTGGAGGTGAATATTTGAGTTATGATTTTCTCACGCATCTTAAAGCAAGCGGAATCGTTTCGCAACTCATGCCACCCGGAACACCACAGCGCAATGGTGTGTCTGAACGCCGGAATCGAACTCTATTAGATATGGTATGATCAATGATGTCTCTTACTGATTTGTCATTATCATTTTGGGGTTATGCATTAGAAACCGCTGCATTCACTTTAAATAGGGCACCATCTAAATCCGTTGAGACGACACTGTATGAACTGTGGTTTGGTGCTAAACCTAAGTTGTCATTTCTTAAAGTTTGGGGATGCTAAGCTTACGTCAAGAAGTTGATGCCAGACAAGCTCGAACCCAAAGCGGAGAAATGAGTCTTCACAGGATACCCTAAGGAAACTATTGGGTATACCTTCTATCACAGATCCGAAGGCAAAGTGTTTGTCCCAAAGAACGGATCCTTTCTTGAGAAGGAGTTTCTCTCGAAAGAAGTGAGTGGGAGGAAAGTAGAGCTAGACGAGGTTATTGAACCTTCTCTTGAGTTGGAGAGTAGCGCAACACCTGAAATTGTTCTAGTGCCGTCTGCGCCAACAATAGAGGAAGCTAATGACAAGGATCATGAAGCTTCGGACGATGCTACTACTGAACGTCGCAGGTCGACAAGGTCGCGTGCCCCTCCTGAGTGGTACGGCAACCTTGTCTTAAGCATCTTTTAGTAGACGGTGAACCTGCGAACTATGAGGAAGCGATGATGAGCGGACTCGAGAAATGGCTAGAGGCCATGAAATCCGAATTGGGATCCATGAGCGAAAACCAAGTATGGACTTTGGTGGACCCTCCTAGCGACCAAAAGGCCGTTGAGTGCAAATGGATATTCAAGAAGAAAACGGACGCGGATGGTAATGTTAATGTCTATAAAGCACGTCTTGTCGCAAAAGGTTTTTGACAAGTTCAAGGTGTTGACTATGATGAGACTTTCTCTCCCGTAGCGATGTTTAAGTCCATTCGGATTTTATTAGCAATTGCTGCGTTTCATGATTATGAAATATGGCAGATGGATGTCAAGACTGCGTTCCTCAATGGCAACATTGATGAAGAGTTGTATATGATGCAACCCGAAGGTTTTGTCGATCCTAAGGATGTTGATAAATATGCAAACTTCAGCATTCCATTTATGGACTGAAGCAAGCATCTCGGAGTTGGAACTTTTGTTTTGATCAAGTGATCAAGAGCTTTGGATTTGTTCCAAATAGCTATGAAGCTTGTATCTACAAGAAAGTGAGTGGGAGCTCAGTGACATTTCTGGTAATATATGTGGATGACATATTGATTATTGGAAATGACATTGACATGCTTAACGATGTGAAGAGTTATTTGAACAAATGTTTTTCAATGAAAGACCTAGGGGAAGCTGCTTATATATTGGGCATCAAAATCTATAGAGATAGACAAAGACGCCTGATAGCTTTAAGCCAGAGTACATACCTAGACAAAGTTCTGAAAAGGTTCAGAATGGACAAGGCAAAGAAAGGTTCAGTGCCTATGTTGTTAGGTAAGATATTGAGCAAGGCTCAGTGTCCAGCTACGGTAAATGATAGAGAAGCTATGAGCAAAGTGCCTTTAACCTCTGACGAGGTTTGATCTCATCAATGCCCATTGTTATGGACTTGGGTTTTGGAGAAGATGGGGATGCTGTAGATCGTGGAACGGTTAGCAAACAAGCAACACGGGGACACAAGGTTTACCCAGGTTCAGGCCCCCGGAGGGAAAACCCTACTCCTGCTTGTCTGCTCTTGATTACGGCGGAACCGAAGGTTCTGGTCTTGAGATGCAATCTGGCGTGGAGGTGTGTATGCGAAAGTATGAGGAGGAGATCTAGGTTGTTCCCTCCTAGCCTTTATATAGACTCAGGCAGGTCCCGGGCATAGACCTAGTCGGGTACAGGTTCTAGGGTTTTACCCCTTTGAATTTCCTATCTACTCTAGTCTTGCTCTCCAAGGATCCGAAAGCTTCATGGGCCTTGGCCACCCGAAAATCTTCATGGGCCGGCGTATAATTGCCGTGGGCCTTCCTTGGGCTGGACCAGGTATGCTGAGATCATGTACCCGTGGGGTATAACCATGTCAGTAGCCCCCGAGTGTTTAGTCGAATCGTAGATTCGGCTGAGGACTCTGCAATCTTTCGGGTGCAACTATGTATTTCAATAATTCATGCATAGGGATTGTTGATGCGTGTGCCTGACTCACCCGACGGACCAGGGTCAGTTAACTGTCTTAGGATGAAACAACACGATCTTCTTCAGGTTTGAGTCCCTCAACTCGAACCTGGAACATATGCTGGCGTAATTCGACTCAGGCCACGCAGGACTTACAGGAGTGGAATTCCAGTGAATTTAATTGATGTACCCAATGCGTCCGTCGGGATTTTTCATCGCACCTGTTAGCACGGGTTTTTACTAGCAGAGCGCAGTCGTGTGCGTTGTCAGGCCATCAGATGATATCTGTAGGTCTTATCTTTGTGTCGCAGACACAGCATCCGAATGTTTATCACCGCGGAGGTGTTTCAGGTGGTCAAGGAGAACGTTGCTCACTTAACGTTTAGTTGGGGCAGAGTTGCCGAAAAGTTTTTGCATGCTGATCCGAAGGATCGCGGTCGAAGAATTCATAGGGTGCGCGACCAGCGCTCCCTATGGGAGTAGCCCCCGAGTGTCTGTTCGAGTCGTAGACTCGAGCGGAGACTTTAATTCATACGTTGTTCAGGTATAAGTCTGTAGGACACAAAAAATTTCAGGTGATTAAATCCGTCCTCCCTATGGGAGTAGCCCCCGAGTCCGTAGTGGAGTCGTAGAATCGACGGAGGACTCGAAGTAATAGTTCGCTTCTATTCATCTTTCGGGTGTGCGGCCAGCGCTCCTGATAGGAGTAGCCCCCGAGTAATTGGTCGAATCGTAGATTCGAGTGAGTACTCTTAGCTTTGAAGCCGAAGAAATTGTAGCTGTTGCTAGTGTAGCTTTTGATAGCGTGTCTTGTGATCGATGACCTCAAGCGTCTGCTGCGCCAGGGATGACTTGACTGAACGAACATGGGTCCCACTGTCTGACCTTGAATTGACCGGTCACGCGCGGCATGGAGATAATTACGGCGTCGCCTCGATTTCCGCGCGTAGTGGACGGCGTGTTAGCGATGGTTCGTTGTGATGCTGACACGTGTATGGCTAGATCCTGCCGTTGGCGTTAGGTCTTCTCGATGGACAGCTGTCGTGCATCATCTTCGTCTTTATAATCATTGGGGAAAACTTCAGTTTGTTTTCACCGCATCTATTCTTGCTTTCACTGCTTCCTTGTGTTCTGAGAGCTCTTGCTGCGCGCTGGAATATTCCTTCACATTTCCTTCTTCCATCCTGCGCTCTCGCCGCCGGCGCCGCCGTACCGCGATGGGGAAGCCAAATAAGTCGTCGTCTGCGGTTGGTACCAGCGCCGCTGGAGGGAAGAAAAGTGCCGCCGCTACCCGTGTCACCGACGGTGGCTGGCGGAGTTCGGAGACGCGGGAGAGTGATCTCCGCAAGCTTCGCGAGCGGGGCCTGATCCCGCAGGATAGGGAGGCCGTTAAACTCCCAGGCAATGAGGTAATCCCCCTCCCCCCGTTGGGTATCGGGTTATGTTCCTTGCCTTTGTCATTCGCGGATTTTCCTTCCCAGTCCACGACTTCCTTCGTGTACTGCTTTTTCTGTACGGTGTCCAATTGCACCATCTTTCCCCCAATTCTCTTCTTCACATTGCTTGTTTTATCACTTTCTGCGAGTGCTGGCTCGGTATTGAGCCGCACTTTGGCCTCTTCCAGAAACTTTATTCCGTGAAGGGGCAATCTGGTTTGGATGGTGTTTATCCCATTGGGGGGTTGCATCATCTCCCTCAAGCCCAATCTACTTTTCTTTTCTTTTTCCATGTCCCAATTTGTCCAGTACTGGCGGAGGCGATGGTTTATATCCGCGACTCCGTACTACCTGGGCAAGATTTTGGTCTTGTTCCTTTCGACCCATCCCAAAAGATTGAGCCGAAAAGGTCTTGGAAAAACAAGATCTTGGATGGCGAGGTGGCGGAGATAGAGGCTCTCTATCATCGGGTGGACGATCTCCAGTTGATTCCGGAGAAGGAAGTGAACGGTGTGGATATCATCCGCACCTTTCTCGAGCGTCGGGTGTAGCCACTCCAGGCTAGGGCGCACCCGATGTTCCTTTATGCTGGCCGGCGTGATCCGACGAGGTTTGGCTGAGAAATTCTCGTGGAGATCTCGACAGGGCCCTTCGCTCGCTGCTGAAGTTCAAGGCTGGAGAGGATATCCCGGGGAAGTCGCTGACTCCTCCGTTTTCTTCTTCGCTTCCTGTTCCACAGGTGTAGATCCGTGCGTGTAGCGCTATTTTTCGACTGCATTGTTTTGTGTTTGTTTGCTAACAAATTGTTCTTCTCCTGTGGAGAGCTTCAAAGTGTCGGGTATGTCGCCTCCATTACCCAAAGTATATCCGGATGCTCCAGATAATGATGTGGTGGATTCCATGTCCGAGCTACCATCGGCGCGATCTCCGGCTGATGATGCCAACGAGTCGAGCGAGGACCACACGCGCAAACGATCGCGGAGCTCCAGCGAGTCTTCGGATGCTTCGACTCCTCCGACTCCTAGGAACCCTTCGTGTCTTGAGCGTCATAGTGACGGGCATGGAGGCTCTTCCTCTCCTATTCCTGCTCTTCCCGTGTGGGCTATAGCGCTGCACCCGCCAGCGAAGCGGAAGAAGGAAGAAAAGAAGGAGGAGAAAAAGGAAGAGAAGAAAGAGGAGAAGAGAGTCCGAAGGACCCCTCCTGTCTTCAACCTGAGCTCGCTGGACTCGTAAGTTTCCTCTGTACTGCTTTTTCTGTGCTGTTGACTTTGTTCTTGTGCTAATTTGTCCTTGTGCAGGCACTCTTCCAATGATTCCTCCAGTGATGGTGCTCGAGAGATGATGGGGGAGTCAAAAGTTGTGTCTCCTCCTCCTCAGACGGTGGCAACTTCTGAGGGCGCTTCTCCGAACCCTCCTCCGCAGGAGGTTCAGGTGGTTGCGCCTCAGAATTTTGCTAGTGGACCTTCGACGTCGCCATCAGATCATGTAAGTATTTATGTCTCCTACCACGGGGGGAACCCCCGAGAATCTGTAAAAGATTTTTATTGTTTTGTTCTTCCTTCGAGTCTCGGGGGGAGTCCCCGAGCGTTTTTCATGTGTGTTTTGCTTCTTTTCTTTTCTGTTGGGCATAGCCCCCGAGTCCTGTTCCTGACTAGTAGGTCTTCTTCCTGCAGCCTTTTGTGCAAGATGTCAAGCGACTGGTGCAGGAGCACCTGGTGCTGGAGGCCAGCCTTAGACAGCTGCAAGGTACTGTTATGCCTTTGATGTTTGCTTCTTCGTGTCCTCGTGTCCTGCTGTCTGATGCTTGTATTTTCTGAATGCAGTGGAGCATAACACCTCCCTTCGTGAGATTGATGCTCTCAAAAAGAGCCTCGGTCAAGCGGAGAAGAAAACCGAGGTCGCCGTTGGTGCGAAGGAGCGCCTCGAGCTGGAGCTGGCTACTGCGGCCGAGGCTAAGGAGCGCCTGCAGCGGGAGGCCATGGACCGCGAGGATCAGCTTGCCACTGCTGTGGCTGCGCGTGAAAGAGAGGTGGCTGGCAAGCTCATGGCGACTGCCAAGGCTGTTTCGGGTAAGTATCTTCACTTGCATCTTTTTTGGTTTTCTTTTCTTTTGTTCTTTGATGCTTTGTTCATTCCTTCTCTTCTTTTTCTTCTTTTTTTTTGTCTCAGATGCCGCGGGCATAGAGTTTGATCGCGGTGCTCTGGAGCACGGGAGTGCTCTAGATGATGCTACTGCAGCGGTCGAAGATCGCTGCAGCACCGTCGTCAGTTCCCTCGCCAAGGCCAAGGAGGTCCTTGGCCGCTTCTACAAGGAGCTTGTCCCCAAAGGTGCGGCCCTTGATGATGTTGACGCCCTGGCGGAGACCTTTGTCCAAGCGCTGCGGCGCATAAGCGTAGCGAGAAGGGCATCGGCGCGTCTGTCGGGCTGGCGATGGCTTTGGCGGCTGGAACGGAGCTGGACCTTCCCCAGATCACCTCCCGGATGCCGACGGCTGCGGATGGATCCGAGGTAGCCTTCGCTACTTATTCTGCCCGCTGTAAGATATGGGCCGAAGTTGATTGATTTGCTGGCCGAGTACGCGCTACGGAAACAGGGGAAGGCCAAGGCGAGGCAATCCGGCTCCGAGGCTACTAAGGGTGCCGCATCTTAGGTGTTGTAGATGTAGGATAGTTGTAGCCTTCTTTTGTTGTAATTATGTTGATGGACAAATCCCTGTGCCACGTAGTGGCCTTTTATGCACTTAATGAATTTGTTGAGTTGTGTTTCTCCTACATCTGAGTGTTCATCTCTTTTGCCTTTCTGCTGCTCTAGGGTCCTTCAGGTGCTGATCCCATTGACACCTCGCCTGCCGCGCGGCTGCGGCCATCCTTGGATGATTCGTCGCAGCTTGCTTTCCTTCAAGACCGTGTTCGTAGTCTCGAGAAGGAGTTGCTTGGGGTGCGTGGCCATGCCGACGTTTGGAAGTCCAAGGCGGATCGCGGTTCGTCCAGAGAGGAGTACTTGATGGCGGAATTGCTTCGACTTTCTGAGCAGATTCAGTGTAAGTTTTTTCGAGCTACTGCTCATTTCTTCGGATGCGTCTGCTGGCCTTGCATCTTACTTGTGTGCGAGTATCGCAGGTGCTAACCTTGCTCCAAGGAAGGAGAAAGAGCCTGTTGTTGTTCGGGTCAATTGTTTGACTCAACAGGACATGGAAGCTGGCGGGTTCTTCTGGATGGATCGCGACCGTGCCATGGCTCTAGCAACGGTGCAGGATCGCATTCACCAAGTATCGCGGGTGCTTCGTCAAGTGCAGACTTCACTCTCGTCGGTTCTGCATGTGATGTTTCCCCTGGATGCTGTGCCAACAACCCTGTCCGGTCTTCTGTCTAGATTTCGGAGCGTGACTCGTGTCCAGGAATTGGTGAGGCAGCAACTCGTCGCAGGGGTGAAGGCTGCGTTGTCCCTTGTTAGGCTGCATCGTCCTGATGTAGATCTGTCTGTTGTAGCGGCTGGGCCACCTCTTCGGCCGGATGGTGGCGAGTGGGATATGCGTCCGCATTATGCGGCTGTAAGGCAGTATGCCGAGCAGGTCGTAGATTTGTTTGAGCAGCGTGCTCAAGTTATTCTTCAGAATAGGTAGTACCTGTAAAAGAGATAGATGTAAAATTTGTATATTTCGACTGGGCATGTTGTGCCCTTTGTTATAAAGGTTTGTTTGTTGTTTGAGCATGCAGTGCTTTGTTTGAGTACGTGTCCTTTTCGTTAGCCTGACGTTGTCAGCTACTCAGGTGTACACGTGTTATCCTCAGTCGATGAAATCATGAGGTGGGGGGAGCCCCCGAGTGCGTTTGTAGCATGAAGTAAAGTTGCAAATAGCGAACGAAATTTTGGGGCGAGACACTTAGCTTTATTTATATCGTAATGGAGGAAGTACATTGTTCGGCTGAATAGCCTTGGCTGAAAAGCCTTATTGAAAGTAAAGGGGTAGGTAGCTAGGGGTAGAATCGTTGCAAGTGTGCAATGTTCCATGGGTTGGAGTATGCGAATCCAGACTCCACGTGCTTGAGGCGATAGGCGCCACCTGGGATGACTTCGGTGATGATGTAGGGTCCTTCCCATGGTGACTCTAATTTCTTCGGTCGCTCTTGCTTGAGTCGCAAGATGAGGTCTCCTTCGACGAAGGACCTTGGGCGCAGCCGGCGGTTGTGATAGTTGTGGAGACTCTGCTGGTACACCGCTGATCGAGCTGCTGCTACGTCTCTTGCCTCGTCGAGTGTGTCGACGGCGTCTTCGAGTGCAGCCGTGGATTCGGCTTCGCTGTAAGCGACGACCCGGGGGGCCTGGTGGCGTGCCGGTAGTGCAGCAACCGGCTCCATGCACCATGAAGAACGGCGTGTAGCCGGTGGAGCTGTTTGGCGTAGTGCGCAAACTCCATAGGACGGATGGTAGCTCTTCCGTCCAGGCTCCGGCCTTTCGTTCGAGTGGGCTCATGAGGCGCTTCTTGATGCCAGCGCCGATTAGACCGTTGGCCTTTTCGACCTGCCCGTTCGTTTGCGGGTGAGCCACTAAGGCGTATGTGATGTTGATCCCGAGGCCTTCGCAGAAGTCTTGGAATTCTTTGGAGATGAAGTTCGATCCATTGTCGGTGATGATGTTGTGCAGTACGCCGAACCTGTAGACAATGGATTCAAAGAATTTGACGGCGGTCTTGCCCTTTTAGTTGGTGACCGGCATGGCTTCGACCCACTTGTTGAATTTGTCGACAGCGACCAGGAGGTAGACGTGCCCCCCTTTCGAGGACTTTGGCAGTTTGCCGATCATGTCGAGGCCCCATTGAGCAAAGGGCCATGCTATAGGTATGGGTCTGAGCTCTGACCCGGGTGTGTGTGGTTTGTCAGCGAACCTTTGGCACCCGTTGCATCTTCGGACGATGTCCTTTGCATCGCTCATGGCCGTTGGCCAGTAGAATCCAGCTCGTAGAGCTTTGGCGACAAGGGAGCGGCTGCCCGCATGATGTCCGCAGATGGCCTCGTGGATGTCTTGGGGGATGGTTTTCCCATCACCGATGGTGACGCACCTTTGTAGTACACCCGTAATACTGCGCTTGTACAGCTCGCCATTGATGATGGTGAAAGCTTTTGACCGACGAGATATGCGCCGGGCATCCCTCGGGCTATCAGGCAGTTCTCCGTTTATCAAGAACTGGAGGTACGGTCATGTCCAAGTTTCTTCAACTGCCATGACCTGCGTCAGGTTGACCATAGCGACCTCTGTGTCCAGTTTCTCGGGTCCTTCGTGTCCTTCGGGCAGCATAGCCCCTGAGTGTTCTGCTTCTTCGGGTGATCCTTGGGGGAATTTCCGCTTGATGGATGGCACGCAGATCTGTTCGAGGAACACACCCGGTGGCACCTTTGTGCAGGTGGAGCCGATGTTGGCGAGTCTGTCGGCTTCCTCGTTGCTTTCTCTTCCAACGTGCCGAAGCTCGCAGCCGTCGAATTCTCCTTCGAGTGCGTTGTAGAGTGCGCGGTACACGATCATGTTTTCGGCATGTGTGTCGCACTCGTTCATCGTCTGCTGGACGACGAGGTTGGAGTCACCATAGATGACCAGGCGCATGGCACCGTAGATCTTTGCCATCCTCATGCCATGGATGAGGGCTTCGTATTCGGCCTCATTGTTGGAAGCTCGGAATTTCATCCAGAGGACGTACTTCATCTGGTCGCCCTGCGGGGAGGTCAGTATGACCCCGGCTCCTGCTCCAGCTTCACGCTTGGATCCATCGAAGTGCATCGTCCATGACTGCGACATGTCTGGGGTGTCTGGCAGCTGCAGCTCCATCCAGTGTACAAGGAAGTCCAGGAGGACTTGAGACTTGATGGTGAGCCACTCGCTTTCTTTGATCTCCCTGATGAAGTCTGCGGCGAGTAGCCTATTTATTTCCTTCCCGATGGCTTCGGCCCGTGGCTCGGATAGTCTTTGGATGGACTGCTTGACGGGCTTGGTGTCTGGAAAGACGTTGAGTGCATGCTCGGCGAATTCCCTGGGAACTCCTGGCATGTCCGCAGGACACCAGGCGAAGATTTCCCAGTGCTCACGGAGGAATTCGACAAGCGCGCTTTCCTATGCGGGGCTGAGGTCGTTGGCGATCAGCGCCGTCTTGGAGGCATCCGTCAGATGGACCTGCACCTTCTTCGTGTTGACGGTGGAGTCGAAGGACATGTCAGGTGCGTTTTGTCGTGCGACTGGGGGTGCCCCATTGTCCGTCACCTCGCGGAGCCTTACGAACTCCTCCTGCATGCCGAATGATTGGGAGATTCTGTTGAAATCCCTGTTGCATTGGTCCGATCGGGTGAAGCTCCCGTGGATTGTGATGACGCCCTTCGGTCCTGGCATCTTGAGTAGCAGGTATGCGTAGTGTGGGACAGCCAAGAACCTTGCGAATGCTACACGCCCGAGGATGACGTGGTATTGTGATGGCCAGTCCACCACTTCGAATTCGAGCCGTTCGAGTCGGAAATTGTCCGGCTTGCCGAAGATGACGTCGAGCCATATTTTGCCCAGGGGGAATATGCCCTTTCCTGGGACAATGCCGTGGAACGTTGTGTCTGACTGTTCCAGGCTGCACTGCGGGATCCGCATTGCTGCTAGAGTACTTGCGAACATCAGGTTGATGCCACTACCGCCGTCCATGAAGATGCGGCTCATCTCAAAACCTCTGATCTGCGCCTCCAGCACCAGGGCAGCATGACCTGGGCGAGGGATCTGGCAAGGGTGATCCGAACGACTGAACTTGATGCAGGACTCCGATCCGCTGAGGTACTCAGGGATGGCGGGTGGAGTTGCCACGGCCAGGTTGATCTGACGGGTGATTTTCTTCTGCACCATATTCGTGGGGCGCCCCTTCTGGATCATCAGTGCTCCATTCGGCGGGGGATACCTGTTCCCAGCTTTGTTCTGTGCTGGTGCGACTGGTTGGTTCGGGCCTCCTACAGGTGGCGGTGGAGGAGCTCCATGCGCTATCTCACCTGGCGCGAAGTCGTTCCAATCCGAAGTGGAGCTTGCTGCCTCATCTGGACCATGCTTTCACTGAGTTTCTGGAACTCGCGGCAGTCCTTGAGCATGTGGCTTGCCTTCTTCTTGCCATCCTGCTTGTCGATGTAGAAGTGGATGGTGCATGGACCCGAAAGTTTTTCGTATGCTGAGGGTCCGTTATCGCGGTCGCGGCGCTGCCACGACTGTGCTGGGCGTCCTCCATCGCGGAAGTTTCCTCCGCGGTATCCTCCGCTGTTGCGGTTGGCGTCGTTGCGGCGATCCGGACTATCCGCCGTGTCCGTCGCGATAAATCGTGAACACGATCTTCTCTTGCTACGATGCTCTCGTCGTCGGCTGTAGTCGTCCTCTTCTTCCGATTGTGCTCGGTGGATGGTATCTTCGCCATCATCCCACCTGTTGGCGATGTCCATGAGGTGGTCGAGTGTTTTGGGCTTGACACGCCCGAGTTCCTCCTTGAAGTCTTGGCGCTTGACGCCATCCCTGAAGGCGTCGATGGATCTCTCTTCAGAGATGTGCGCTGTGGAGTTCTTGGTGTTGGACCAGCGTAGTATGTACGAGCGAATGGATTCTCCCGTTCGTTGAGTGCAGGCCCGCAACTCTTCGATTGAGGCAGGCCTCTTGCTGATGCCCTTGAAGTTTCGGATGAAGTTGTAAGCTAGCTCCTCCCAGCTTCGGATGGACCCTGAAGATAGGATGCTAAGCCAGATCCGGGATGCGCATGTCAGCTGCAGCTGAAGGCATTGCATGGAGGTCTCTTTGTTTCCACCGTGCAGTTTGACGGATGACAAGTGGTCACTGAGCCATGCCTTTGGGTCTTGTGTGCCGTCGAACTTCGGAGTATCCGAAGGAAGATTGAAATTTCGCGGCATCTTTCTTCGCCTAACAGATCTGCTGAAGCATCGGGCCCCGCAGAGTTCTCCTTCGTCTTCGTCCATCTCGGATTCAGACGAGCATGCGCGCTTGGCTCGCGCTTTGTCGATTTTGCGTTGTGTGAGCGTGTATCTGGCGTCGTAGTCGCGGTTGTGATGGCGCGAACTCTTCTTTCTTCGAGGAAGGTCATGTTCCTCTTCTTCGGATGAAGGGGTGGGGTTGCGGTCAAACCTGACCGGAGCTTTCTTCTTCGGCTCCGTGGGAGCTTCCTGGTGGAGCGCGTCTCCGACGAGTCCGAGTCCGGTAAGTGCGGACTTGTGCATGGCTCTTTTCGGGTCCCCCTCCGGAGGTGGGTGGGCAGCGAGGTACGCTGTGGCTGCCATGATCACAGCCTGCAGCGTTTTCGGGATGACGTTGCCGTCGGCGTCCATTTCCATGAAGGATGTGTGGAGGGTTCGGGTCGCCTCACGGCGCTCCTTGGGATCCATGTTCTCCATCCGAGAGCGGTGCTTGTTGCCTTGGTTGCCGTTCGAGCTGGAGCCGATGCCCATGGCGGAGAGCGCGGCTCGTCGCACGCTGGACTCTGAGGCTGCTTGCGTTTGTCAAGCACCTCCTGCATCTTGACCTGCTTCTTGTGATCCTCGATCAGGAGCAGATGGTAGGCCATCAGCAGATCCCGGGAGGAGTCTACAGGCAGGACTATGTTGCCCGCCACGGCGTTGCATGCCTGGGCCCATCCTTCTTTGCTAAGGAGGCTCACATGGTCGTTGTTGTCCCCTTCGGGTGGGGGGGACTGGCTTCTTCTGTTCCCGCCGTTTCGATCTGGCGGGTTAGGTGTCGGGTTGGGCGGCGGGTTGGGTGTTTGCTGATCCACGTCACCCTGGATGACTACAGCGCATTGGTAGCGCTCGTAGATTGGTCCACTGCTATCGCAGCTTTCAGATCCGGAACCGTAGGTCCCTTCATCCGATGGCGGATCGCACAGATCGGAGTTGCAGCTGCTGCTGTCGTAGGAATCATCTGTTGATGATGTTGTGTGTAGCACAGGGTGTGGGGTCCATGAAGCGGGCCTGATTGATGGCAGGGGCACCCGCTCAGGGAGGTGGAGGGTGCCAGTTTGCCCCACCTAGAAGCAGAAGCTCCCGAACAGGATCTCGAGTCCGTCTCCTACGGGCTCGAAGTCCTTCATGGTGGCCTGTGAGTGGGCGGTGAAGTCGAAAGCGCCAAAGAGGAGGTGACTCTCCGTCGCCGCAGATTTGTAGATCGATCGGGTTGGGACCGTCACGATCGCACAATCAGCGTCCCCAGTTCCCACAGACGGCGCCAACTGACGAGGTTTGATCTCATCAATGCCCATTGTTATGGACTTGGGTTTTGGAGAAGATGGGGATGCTGGAGATCGTGGAACGGTTAGCAAACAAGCAACACGGGGACACAAGGTTTACCCAGGTTCAGGCCCCCGGAGGGAAAACCCTACTCCTGCTTGTCTGCTCTTGATTACGGCCGAACCGAAGGTTACAGGGGTGCGCAGATGCAATCTGGCGTGGAGGTGTGTATGCGAAAGTATGAGGAGGAGATCTAGGTCGTGCCCTCCTAGCCTTTATATAGACTCAGGCAGGTCCCGGGCATAGACCTAGTCGGTTACAGGTTCTAGGGTTTTACGCCTTTGAATTTCCTATCTACTCTAGTCTTGCTCTCCAAGGATCCGAAAGCGTCATGGGCCTTGGCCACCCGAAAATCTTCATGGGCCGGCGTATAATTGCCGTGGGCCTTCCTTGGGCTGGACCAGGTATGCTGAGATCATGTATCCGTGGGGTATAACTATGTCAGCCTCAACCATAGGTTCTATCATGTATGCCATGCTGTGTACTAGACCAGATGTGTCCAATGCTCTTAGTTTGACGAGAAGGTACCAAAGTGATCCAGGAGTGGAACACTGGACAGCCATGAAGAACATCCTAAAGTATTTAAATAGGACTAAAGAAATGTTCTTAGTCTATGGAGGTGATGAACAGCTTGTCGTAAAGGGTTACGTCGATGCTAGTTTCAACACCGACAAGGATGATTCTAAATCTCAGACCGGATAAGTTTATATTTTGAATGGAGGAGCTGTGAGTTGGAGAAGCTGCAAGCAAAGCGTGATCGCGGGATCTACAGTAGAAGCGGAATACATGGCTGCTGTAGAAGCGTCAAGTGAAGGAGTTTGGATCAGGAACTTCATCACTGAGCTTGGTGTGGTTCCAAGCGCCTTGGACCCACTGGAGATATTGTGTGACAACACTGGCGCCATAGCACTGGCTAAGGAACCAAGATATCATCCAAAGACCAAGCATATCAACCACAAGTTTCATATAATCTGAGATTATATAACAGATGGAGATCTGAAGATTAGCAAAGTACATACAGATCTGAATGTCGCAGATCCATTGACTAAACATCTTCCACGTGCAAAACATGATCAGCACCTTAGTGCCATGGGTGTTAGATTGTTGCCAGATGTAAACTAGATTATTGACTCTAGTGCAAGTGGGAGACTGTTGGAATTATGCCCTAGAGGCAATAATAAAGATGTTATTATTATAATTCTTGTTCATGATAAAGTTTATATTCCATGCTAGAATTTTATTAAGCGGAAACTTTAATACTTGTGTGGTTTGTGAACAACACCGTGTCCCTAGTACGCCTCTATGGACTAGATCATTGATTAATGATGGTTAAGGTTTCCTAACCATAGACATGAGTTGTCGATTGATAATGAGATCATATCATTGGGAGAATGATATGATGGACAGACCCAAACTAAGCGGAGCAATTAGATCGTGTCATCGTGTTCATCTTTGTGAAGCTTTTCTTATGTCAAATATTATATTCCTTAGACCATGAGATAATGCAACTCCCTGGTATCGGAAGAAAGCTTTGAGGTCATCAAACGTCATCCTATGAGAGGGTGATCATAAAGGTGTCTCTCAGGTGATCAGAAAGTACCTTTTGGGTTGTATGTATCGAGATGGGATTTGTCCCTCCCAAGTCAGAGAGATATACTTCGGGCCCACTCGGTAATCGATATCAACACCGCTTGCAAGCACGTGGTTAAGGAGTTAATCACAAAGTGATATCAGATTACAGAACGAGTAAAGTACTTGCTGTGAACGAGATTGAACTAGGTATACCGGTACCGACAATTGAATCTCGGGAAAGTAAAATATCGCGCAACAAAGGGAATATATATATGGGATTGATTGAATCCTGGCATCGTGGTTCATCTGATATGATCATCGATGAATGTGTGGGAGTTAATATGGGTTTCCAGACCCCGCTGTTGATTATTGATAGAAGATCATGTCTGCATATTCTCGAACCCGAAGGGTCACACACTTAACATGTCTCGACGCTAGGATAGATTGGATAATTGGTTTATGAGTTTCTGTTCGGAGTCTCGGATGAGATCCAGGACATCACGAGAGGTTCCGGAATGGTCCGGAGAATAAGATTCATATAAGGCAATGCAGTTTTTGGAGTTCGGAATTGTTTCGGGTTATTCGGTATTGTACCGGAAGCTTCTAGAACCTTCCGGAGTGGGACCAACGTGGCCCCACTTGTCGGGAGGGGGCGTGGGCCTACGAGGGAGTGCCCTGGCCGTATTGGGCCAGGGGCACAAGGCCCCATAGGACCAGCCGGCCAAGCACCTAGGGAAACCCTAGGGGAGCTTCTAGAAGGGGGAAACTTGCCCCCCACTCCTCCCTCCTTGGCCGCCGGCCTAGGACTTGGGGGAGGGGAAAGGGCCAGCCGCCCACCCCTCTATATAAAGAGGGCTGGCGGCACACCCTCCCCACACCTCCTCCTCAACCCTAGCCGCCCTGCTGCCCCTCCTCTCTCTCTCCCTCCCGACTGCGCGTAGGCGAAGCCCTGCCGCAGAAACTCTCCACCGCTTGCACCACGCCATCGTCTTGTAGATCCAATCCATCTCTCCACCCCACTTGCTGGACCGAGGAAGGAGGAGACGTCGAGGTGATGCACGTGTGCATCTCTCGGAGGCATCGCCACTTGCGGTGTTAGATCGGATCAGATCGCGAGGAGGAGAAGCGAGTACGACTACATCAACCACGTTCCGTTGAATGTTCCGCTGTGCGAATCTTCAAGGGTATGAAGATCTCATCTATCCCCCCTCGTTGTTTACATCTCCTAGATTAGATCTTGGCTTTTCCCGTTCGCATCCGTAGAAAATTTTGATTTACTATGCTGCGAAACCCTTCAATTATTGTGCCTTAAGGCTCTACTTCATACTTTTGCCCTTTCCACTGGACTCAAAGTCAATTATTCTAAATCTAGTATGATGCCAATCAACATGGATTCTGAGAGGCTAAGGCACTTTGCTAGCACACTTTCATGCCTCCCTGGCTCATTACCCTTCACTTACCTTGGATTGCCTTTAAGCATCAACAAGCCTGCAGTGGAGCATTTTCTGCCTATTGTTCAGAGAGTAGAGATAAGATTATGTGGGATTGCTGATTTCCTAAACTATGGGGGAAAATTATAGTTGGTTAAATCTGTCTTATCCTCCCTTCCCATATATTATATGAGTTGTTTTGAACTTCCTGTCTCTATTAAAGATCAGCTGATTAAGTATATGAGGCAGTGCTTGTGGAGGAAGAAAACCACTAATGTTCAAGCTAGAGGTCAAGCCCTAGTTGCCTGGAATAAAGTTTGTAGACCAAAGAATCATGGAGGTTTGGGGGTGCTTGATCTTAATGTTCAAAACTCAGCACTTCTTTTGAAAAATTTGGATAAATTCTACAATCACAAGGATATCCCATGGGTTCATCTTGTTTGGAACACTTATTACTCCAATGGTAAACTGCCTGGACGAAGTCTGGAGGGATCCTTTTGGTGGAAAGCTCATCTGAAATTAGTTGACATATTTAAAGGAATAGCAAAGTGCTCGGTGGGAGATGGAAAATCCACTCTTCTCTGGACTGATATGTGGAATGATGAATGCCTACAGCATAAGCTTCCTCATCTTCTTTCTTATGCAAAAAATCCTCACATTTCTGTTTGTGAGTTCTTACAGACACCCAACATGCAAGATCACTTTTTTCTTCCTCTGACACAACAATCTTACCATGAATATCAAAGCCTTGAGAAAATCCTCAGTGATGGAATGCAGGGAGAAACGGACAAATGGACCTATATTTGGGGCAGTGCTATTTTTTCAGTCCAAAAGGCCTATTCTTCATTATCTGGATACCAGTCCGTGCAACCACACTTTTCCTGGTTGTGGAAGTCCTCTTGCCAGCAAAAACATAAGTTCTTCTGTCTTTTGCTCCTTGATAGGCTAAACACCAGAAATCTTTTGAAAAGGAAAAGATTCGTTCTGGCTTCATATGATTGTGTGATCCATGGTTGCACGAGTGAGGAAACTCTTCTGCACTTATTTTGGGGCTGTCCTTTTGCAAAAGCATGCTGGGCTGAAATTTGTCCTGTCCAAGACAATGATCTCGATCTCTTCGAGGCATTGACTAGTATTAAAAGTGGCCTAAAAGTCCCCTTTTCAATGGAAATCATTATTCTTGGGGCTTGGGGCATATGGATGTGCAGAAACAATGAAATCTTCAATAACAAGCATGCCTCCCTTGATGAATGGAGGGCTATTGTTTCTCAGGAATTAAGATGGGTCCTGTGTAGAATTAAGAAAAAGTATTACCAGGACCTCAAAGATTGGATTAGCAATAATTTAGATAGGAGATAGTTTCTCATAGTGTTCTCCCTCTTTGAGGTGGCTTGAAACTTGTAAATATTCGCTACTTGTAACTCTCTATGAATTATAAAAATTGCAGTGGTGTTCTTTACCCTACTGTTTTACCCTAAAAAAAAGAACACCAAGGCTGGCCCTAAGCCAGATACTGAGTGTTATTATTGCAATGGCGGTGGGCACTAGAAGCGCAATTGCCCAAAATATCTGGCTGGTAAGAAGGAATGGAGAGTGAACAAAGTTATATGTGATATACATGTCATTGATGTGTACCTTACTAGTAGTCGCAGTAGCGCCTGGGTATTTGATACCGGTTCGGTTGCTAACATATGTAACTCGAAACAGGGGAAAAGGAATAATCGACAACTGGCGAGGGATGAGGTGACGATGCGTGTCGACAATGGATGAAAGGTTGATGTGATTGATGTCGGGACGCCGCCTCTTCATCTACCATCGGTATTAGTGATGAAACTAAATAAATGTTATTGGGTGCCTACGTTGAGCATGAACATTATATCTGGATCTTGTTTATTGCAAGACGGTTATTCGTTTGCATCTGAGAACAATGGTTTTTCATTCTACATGAATAATATATTTTATGGTCATGCGCCTTAGAAGAATGGTTTATTCCTTATGAATCTTGATAGTAGTAGTACACATATCCATAATGTGAATGCCAAAAGAATTAAGATGAATGATGATATTGCTGCATACATGTGGATTGTCGTTTGGGTCATATTGGTGTAAAACGCATGAAGAAGCTCCATTCTAACGGACTATTGGAATCACTTGATTTTGAATCATCTGAGACATGTGAACCATGCCTTATGGGAAAGATGACTAGAACCCCGTTCTCCGGGTCTATGGAGCGGGCGATAGACTTATTGGAAATCATACATACCAATGTATGTGGACCAATGAGTGTATCATCACACGGTGGATATCATTATTTTGTTACTTTTACGGATGATTTGAGTAGATATGGATATATTTACTTGATGAAATACAAGTCTGAAATCTTTGAAAAGTTTAAGGAATTTCAGAGTGAAGTGGAAAATCATTGTAATAGAAAGATCGAATTTCTACGATCAGATCATGGAGGAGAGTATCTTAGTTACAAGTTTGGCACACACACATGAAACAATGTGGAATAGTTTCACAACTCACTCCTGTAGGAACACCATAGTGAAACACTATTTCCGAGTGTCATAATCATACCTTATTGGATATTTTTCAATCTACGATGTCCCTCACAGATTTTACACTATCATTTTGGGGTCATGCACTATAAGCTACTACATTCACTTTAAATATGGCACCATCTAAATCTGTTAAATCGACATTGTATGAATTATGGTTTGGCAATAAACCTAAACTATCATTTCTGAAAGTTTGGGGATGTGATGTTTATGTGAAGAAACTTTAGCCAGATAAACTTGAACCCAAAGCGGAAAAATGTGTCTTCATAGGATACCCAAAAGAAAAATTGGGTATACCTTCTATCACAGATCTGAGGGCAACGTTTTCATTGCCAAGAATGGATCCTTTTTGGAGAAAGCGTTTGGTAGCACTCGACAAGGTTATTGAACATTCTCTTCATGATATGGGGAGTAGCGCAATATCCGAAACTATTCCAGTGGTGACTCCATCAGCTGAGGAGGGAACTAATGATGAGAATCATGAAGTTATGAAAGAGAACACTACCGCACCTCGCAAGTCAACAAGGACGTGTAATGCTCCTAAGTGGTACGGAGATCCCATCATGTATGTCATGGTTGTTGAGAACGATGACCCTGCAACATATGATGAAGCGATGATGAGCCTAGATTCTGACAAATGGCTATAAGCCATGAATTCCGAGATGAGATTCATGTACAAAAATCATGTTTGAACTTTGGTGGACCTTCCCAATGACTGAAAGGCCATTCAGAATAAGTGGATCTTTAAGAAGAAAACGGACGTTGAAGGTAACATAACCGTCTATAATGCTCGACTTGTCGCAAAAGGTTTTCGACAAATTCAAAGAGTTTACTACAATGAGACTTTCTCACCCGTAGATGTTAAAGTCTGTTAGGCTTATGTTAGCAATTGCTGCATTTTTAGAATATGAAATCTAGCAAATGCATGTCAAAACTCTGTTCCTAAATGGAAACATTGAGGAAGAGTTGTACATGGTGCAACCCAAGGGTTTTGTCGATTCTAAGGATTTTGACAAGGTATGCAAACTTCATCGTTCCATTTATGGGCCAAAGCAAGCATCCCAAAGTTGGAATCTCCGGTTTGATGAGGTGACCAAAGGGTTTGGATTTGTCCAAACTTATGGAGAATCTTGTATTTACAAGAAAATGAGTGGGAGATCTATAGCATACCTAATAATGCATGTGGATGACATATTGTTGATTGGTAATGATGTGGAACTTTTGAAAAGCGTAAAACGTTACTTAAACAATAAGTTTTCGATGAAGGATCTTGGAGAAGCGGCTTATATCTTAGGCATCAATATCTATAGAGATAGATCGAGACGCTTAATTGGGATATCGCAAAGTATGTACCTTTATAAGATTCTGGAGAAGTTCAGAATGGACAGAAGTAAGAAAGGGTTCTTACCTATGTTGCAGGGTATGGCATTGAGTAAGACTCATAGTCGAGCTACAACACAAGATAGAGAAGTGATGGAAAATGGTCCCTATGCCTCAGCCATATGCTCTATCATGTATGCTATGTTGTGAAAAAGACCAGATGTGGCACATGCTATTAGTTTGACTAGCAGGTACTAATCCAATACAGGTTTGGAACACTGGGCAGCGGTCACGAATATCTTTAAGTACTTAAGAAGGACTAGGGATATGTTTATCGTGTACGATAGTGAAGAAGAGCTCGTCATAAGGTGTTGCATTGATGCTAGCTTTGACATCGATCCGGATGACTCTAAGTCACAAGTCAGGTATGTGTTTCTCATGAATGGAGCAGCGATGAGTTGGAGGAGCTCCATGTAGCCCGTAGTGGCAGGATCTTCAACGGAGGCAGAATATATCGCTGCTTTAGAAGCATTGCAGGAAGCGTTTTGGATGAAGGAGTTCATTGCCAAACTAGGTGTGGTTCCATGTTCTTTGGATCCAATGGTTATCTACTGTGACAACAATGGTGCCATAGCCAATGCTAATGAACCAAGATCTCACAAGAATGCCAAGCATATCAAGCGCCAATTCAACTCCATCCGGGAATATGTCTAGGATGGTGATGAAAATTTTTGCAAAGTACACACATATCTGAATGCTGCAGATCCTTTGACTAAATCTCTCCCAAGGGAAAAACATGATCAACACTAGAACCCTATGGGTGTTAGATTCATCACTATGTAATCTAGATTATTGACTCTAGTGCAAGTGGGAGACTAAAGGGAATATGCCCGAGAGGCAATAATAAATTGGTTATTAACTTATTCCATGCTTTTAATAGATGTTTACTTATCATGCTATAATTATGTTAACAGGAAACGTTAACATATGTGTGTTTAATAAACAAGAAAAAGTTTCCTAGTAATGCCTCTCATTATACTAGCTTGTTGACTAATGGATGATCAAGGTTTCCTGATCATGAACATTGGATGTTATTAATGACAAGGTCATATCATTATAAGAATGATGTGATGAACATACACCCATAGTAGGTATAAAAATGCAATCATGTCATCAAGTTTACATTGCTTTATCAAACTCTCGAAGTGACTCTAATCCTAAGACCATGAGATCATGTCAATCACTGATACCATAAGAGTGCTTTGCTTCCATCAAATATCACACTATAACAGGGTGACTATAAAGGTGTCATTGGGTACTTAAAAAGTATTAGTTGAAGCTCATGGATTGAGAGTGGGATTTGTCTATCCACATGACAGAGAGATATACTTTGAGCCCTCTTGGTTATATTACATCGACACCGCTTGGAAGCACGTGACTGGATCATGAGGATGTCATACCACAGAACAAGTAAAGAGTATTTGTTTGTAATGAGATCGAACTAGGTATGGCTGATATCGATGATATGATCTCGGAAAATTAAAATATCGCGAGACAAAAGGAATTGATTATGATGTTTATGGTTCACGTGTTCACTAGATTTATCGTTGAATAAGTGGGAGTCATTACGGATCTCTAGATCCTACTTATGATTTTTTATCAGGGGGTGTCTCGATCATGTCCATATTATTCATGAACCATAGGGTGACACACTTAAGGTTCGTCATTGCGTTTTGAGAGGATACAGAACACCGGAGAAAATATTGGACATCACCTAAATTGTTTCGGGATATCTGAATAGTTCAGGGGTTAAATGTTAATGTTTGTTGATTAAAAGAATCAACAAATATTAAATCTCAAATAAAATAATTAAAAATGTTTTATTCATTTATGGGAGAAAAACTCATGGGATTTATGAGTGGAAGTTTCTACCAAATTAAGAGAAAGCTTCAAGTGGGTTAAAAGGGGGTTACCACTCACATAAAGAGGGGAGAGGAGGGAGCACCACACCCCCCTAGGGGATGCTGCCCCCTTATCCTATATATTGTGGTGTGTAGCTCCTTTCTATGGGGTTGATTCACTTGTCCCTTCCCTCTTCCCGTTGCTCCAACGAAAAAGGCATGCCTTAGGTGAAGCCCTCAGAAATATTCTTTCCACAACCACCAAGTTGTTGTGTTGTTGGAGTTCCTAGTGGGTCCTCTACTTCCGATGCCCCGCTCGAACTAGGGATCCGAGGTCGTCATCGAGTCATACGTGTGACTGAGTATAGAGGTGCTTCCCAATTACAGCGCTCATTTTCATCACGATCTGGAGATATGCAATTGATCCTCTATATCATCCATGAGAACCGTTCTTGTTTGCAAAGCTTTGTGTCTCCTAGGGTGAGCCAATCTTAACCATGGAACATCTGTTACTAGTATCTTCTAGATATGATCTTGGTGGTTGCAATTGTAGGAAATTTTTTGTTTTCTATGCAATGGACCCATCATTTGATTCACCATAACCAGCTACAAGCTAGATTGCATCTGGAAAACCGACTCTGTACTACTCCATAAATAATAATCAGACAGGAGTAAGGTTTCTTCTACGAGGGTCTGAACCTGGTAAACCTCGCCTCCTTTGTTTGTCTAATAGGCCGACAAAATCACTAGCGCTCTCCTTTTCCCCGAAACCGAAGTCCATAACAATGGGCATTGCCGAGGTTACCCCTCGGTAGTGTCTCTCCATAATCCCCATAAAGCACCAAGATTTTCCTTCAACCGAATTTTTTGCATCTAGGTAGTATTGGCACCACGGTCGAATAGTTATATCCACCCCCTCTCTCCACCAAAGATCCAAACATCCACTTCTTCCCACGCAATATCCAGTGCGACTCCATTCATAAAACCTAAGCTCCATTTGATTTTATTCGTATCTCGATCTTTCTTCTTTGTTTCACTAAAAAATACCACTGTTCTATAGTAGGACCATGTCAGGTCCCTAAGTTCGCCCACTGCCGCGTCCAATCCCAAACCATGGTAGTTATGGGCCAAGATGATCATTGATCCTAGCGGCCCTACTCAGCAATGTCCACCGATATATCTGTGTTCTCCACGAGCCTATAAAACGTGGAGCCTATCCTTTGTTTTTCCCATTTGATTTAGACAAACCATCCCCTACACATATCTGCTCAACAGGTTTCCGTGCCTGCTTTGTGCCTCTCTTCCTTGTCTTCGGATCCAAAGATCTACTACTCCTGTGAGCTATCTGAATAGGTTGTTGACCTCGAAGCATTTCAACATAAGTTCCTTGTGTCCTCTTATTTGGAGATCTAGCAGCTCCCCTAGCTTTCCCTTGAGCTTTCGCCCTATGGCATTTGTCCGGGCTAGTGATCTCCACCCCTTCTCTTCTTCGAGTAGTCCCACTAGTGAGAGACCAGACCCAACATAGTCCTTTGATGTATTCCTTCATGGTGGAAAATCATGAACAAAAACCCTCTACCAAACCCTTCCACCATCTCATTTCATCTGCTAAGAAAGCTACTAGACAAAATAGAAGGGCGTGCACGTGGAGGAGGCTTGAAACCCTTCCCCGGGGCCGTATGCAGCCACTCCGCCCACTCCTTTGCCTCCCCCTTGTTAGCATCACACTTATTGTCTAGATGAACTATATGCCCATAGTCAAAAACAAGTGAGGAACTTTCTCATAATGTAATTCAAACCATCTCCCTTCAACCTCTTCTTCTGGCTCTCTAATGCGTACACCTCTCAATAGAGGTTGATCGATCCGAATGGCAACCTTGATCCTCACTCTTTGCCCCATGCCATTCCTTCTTTATGAACATCCACAAATATACACTTTCCAATCCGCCCACCAATCAGCTTGCCATAAGCCTTGTTCATCATATCCATTGGCATATCAATAAGCTTTACCCACATATCCATCATATGAAAGATCACATCAGATGTCCTATTTGCGCCATCGAACTATTTCAGTAGAAGAAGGTTGAAATCAAATTGCCAAGGTCCATTATGCATGGCATGCTTCCAATCCCCCTCAGATCCAAATCTGACAACAAACCAATTGTCTCCATTATCCTTATACTGAGTAGGATGGTGAATCCCCTATGATCGCTCCATGGTTCTCTTATAGGACTAAGAATCAATTTGCATGGCAAAAAAACCTTTCCCACCACCGCCCAATTGGGTTTTGGAAGCCTACCCGGCCAGTCCTTTGGTCACAATCCTTGTAGCCTCCCTCTCCGTTAGCATCAGGTCTCCCAACCTTGTCGATAATCCCACTGCCACCTCCTCCTATGCCGCCTTTGCCGGAGATCTAGACAAATCCCTAGATGTACTACCACCCTCCACATATTTCTTTGATGGAGCATCCATGCATACTCCACACCACTGCTATCCTAACAATAGTGCATCACACCTTACCCAGGAATGGTGGTCAAAGGGAAATTACGATGTTGTAGTCCCCTTCCCCTTCGACGATAACCATCCTTGACCGGGAACACCCTAGCTTCAACACGATCTCCTCCCGACCTCCCTAGCGAACTACCGCTCGTGGTGGACCCTTCACTATTTTTTTTCTACCAATGTTGTTAGATCTAATTAACTAGGATAATATGATGGTGCATATAAGGTTGGGTACATTCACCAGGGTGGGTATAAGAAAGAATAACTTTGCTTGTTTAAAAGTACTCCCTCCGATTCTAAATTACAAGATGTTAGTTTTTTCTAAAACACATGTATCTAGACGCTTTTTAATACTATGTAAGTTCACTATATTTTAGAACGGACGGGGTAGGAGAGATTAATTTTGTCACATTTTACCCATTTCTAAAGATGAAAATGTTATGTCAACCGGAGCTGGTATACATAGCCTGTGAGATGTATTTTATACTGATTTTCACGACTCGCTCCTCATGCACAGATGCTAGAGCTGACACCCACCATCATGTTAGAGAAAATCCAACAAGAATGCTAAATTTTGGCGCTATAAAAGCGGTTAAGGAGCTGGCTGTCACTTCACTAGGCATTTTATTTTGCAGCACTCAACATTCAGCACTTCACGACACATAGCTAAATATAGCGCGCGCGAGAACACTAACACTAAATCCACACAAATAGCTAACCAACAAGATCAAATACACTCAATAAATCACCAATCAATAGTCTAATTATTATTAAAACACACATTTTTCATCACCAATACAACAAACAATACAACAAATTGTCCATCAATAATACAACAAATTGTCCATCAACAATACAACAAACATACAAGACACTAATTGCTTCTTTCCATTCCATTTTCACCACTCCTCGATGAGATCATGTTGAAGATAATCATGCACCTCACCATATAGAATAGAATGATACGAGGCAATGAAACACGACACCCTCTCTTCTCCCTTCCTCACTTGCACAGGATCCCCCATCAAGTCATAATATGAGTTGTCTAAATATTGGCCACGTTCATCCTCTATGATCATGTTATGCATGATCACACAAGCGTTCATGATATATACCAAAATACCTCTTGATACCAAAATCTAGCTGGTCCTCTCACAATAGAAAATTGGGATTCTAAAATCCCAAATGCTCTCTCCACATCTTTCCTAGCCACCGCTTGTGCTGTGTGAAATTGGACTTTTTTCTTACCTGTGGGTTTGTGAACCGGATTCACAAATGTTTGCCACCTTGGGTAGATGCCTTCAGCAAGATGGTAGGAGTAGTTTTATATGTGGTTGTTTGCTATAAACTCCACCAGTGAACTTTCACCCATTGCATTCCTTGTCATAAGTGATGACCGTTGAAGAATACTAACGTCATTCCAAGAACCGGGCATTCCAAAAAAGCATGCCAAATCCAAGTCTCCTAACCAGCCATGGCTTCAAAAATCATAGTGGAATCCTTTTTGTAGCTTTGAAATTGTCCATGTCATGCCACATGACAATTCTTCCAAATCCAATGCATACAATCAATAGAGCCAAGCATACCTGAAACCCCCCAGCCTTGTTCATCTCCAAAAGTCTAGCGTGTCTTATGCATTGGGAGCTCTCAAGTATGTGGAACCGAACACTTGCACATTTTCTATTGCAAAATGCTTCACACATATTTCTTGATCCTCACCCATTGCCAAGTGGTCATCGACTAGATCTGTTGAAATACCGTATGCTATATACTCAAGGCGGCGGTCACCTTTTGATAAGTGTTATGTACAAATTCTCCAGTGGCATTTATCCTTTGCTCAAAAAAACCATCCTTCTTTGTCACCTCCTTGTCAATGTGCATGAACAACTTGATGCTCATCCTAAAACGAGGATGAAAATACTTCTCAGGGTACGTTGGATTGTCCACAAAATAGCTCCGCATCAATTTGTTGTGACCTTCAATTTGTTCCCTTCACAACTACTATTGACTGAAAACAGAACCACCGCGCTTCGCTATAGTTACTTTCAGGCTAACGCTATCTGGCTCATTATACAAAATAAATAATGGATATCTAGTAGCTTGGTCCAAACATACAGTGGCAGACTATCTGGGAAAGATGTGTAAAATAAAATGAAAAGTAAGAAACAAATATTTCCTAAGATTTAGGAGCATGAAGAGACAACATCACAATAGTGCCACAAAGAGGCAGGATTTCACTCTCATTTTGAAATTTTGCTCATGAGTTGTAAAACAGCGATGGAAGAGAGCATAATAATTGATTACATGGGAATTGTTCTATCACCTCAAAACAAATTATGTTTAACTCAAAGTAGCTGACAGGAAGGGGAAATAAAATAATTTCTAACAGTTTGGTCGCACAATAGTCTGAACTGGCACAACTAGTTGACAGGAAGAAGAAGATGATGATCTATGATCAAAAGATGTAATATCTTTATCTTAATTTGCATGTCTTGAATGCGGCCGTTGGAGTTCCCTCACTCAGTCAAGATTTCTGTTCCTATTCCGCCACACGAAATTCTTGATGAATTAAGGCCGGTCATAGTGGGACTAACTTAGCTAGTACTAATATATATGTATATTTTTTTAGAAAGGGGCATATATTAATATCGCGGAGATACTAATTACACCCAGCCTCTGCAACAATGCATTGCCCTAACGGCATTATGGATGTACACAACCAATAGAAAAGAGAAGAATTACAAAAAATAAAAACCCCGCTATAGTGATATATTCCTTAAAACAGCAACACTAACACCACCAAGACAACACCAAAAATCGAGCTTCTACAAAAGCGACGCCTCCAGGAAGAGAACAGTGCACAAGCACTATCGTCGCCCGATCAAAAATCTTAGATTTTCACCCTAAAGATAGTCTTCACTCTCAAAACAATCCTTTAGCAAGGACATTGCCAGGCACAACCAATTAAGGCCAGACCTTGGATTTTCACCCTGAAAGGCAAGACAACGAACTTCTCCTATGCAGTCACCCCTACTAACATGTCGTTGCTGCAAGTCACAAATCAACCAAGCCAATTCCCCAGCGCAACCCATACTCGAATCACCATTGCTAGTCCTCATATCTTGGCTTTCATGACCTTCTCCACTAGCACCATGGGACGAGAACATGCCCCATGATATTAACAACCAGCGAAACTTTGAACCGCTCCCACTGAAACCAAACGGCCAGACAAGAACATGGGTGCGCACGACCGAATCCCTACCGCACCAGCAATCTTTCAGGCATGATACTCCCATGGGAGCTCGCCGGCGGAGCCTTCCGGAACATGCCACTTTGTCCAGATCAATGAGAACAGACATCCGACAAATCTTTATCTCGGCGCTGAGAAGGAACCCTAGGACCACCTCCTTTATTCAAACCGAGCAAGCAGCCCCCACGCCACCCGCTGGCAACCCGCGGGATCTGCCTTCCCAATCCCAACTGACGACCATGGCCAACGGTGCGAACTGAGATGGCCGCGCATGGACGATCACCACCAGAACCGGCCGAGACATGGCGGGGAGATGGGAAAGTGGCAGGACCACACCGATGAAATGATCTAGGTTCGTCCATGGGAGGCGACAGAAAACCACCCCAATCCAAAGATCTGAGATCGTCCCTGCCCAACCTGACCCGGCCCTGCCCCAACCAACACCGCCTATCCAGCGCCGCCGGGAGGACCTTCTCCACCATCCCGGCTAGGGGCGCTGCCCTGGCCACTGCACGTCGTGTGTCGCCCATCTCCGCCCCAACAGACCATGGTGACGATCTCCGGCGTCCGCCCTCCAGACCACCTTAGGCGGCTGGGCCTGCCGCCACCACGGCGAGGGCCGGCGACAGCGGCGGCGAGAGAGACTCGGGCGGCGGCTAGGTTAGCCCCTGACATCTCCTTGGAAAGATACGCGAGAGGCGGCCTTTCACTGGGCCACGAAGCCAGCAGACAAGCCGCTCAGATTGTGCCTGATGGTAAGAGGTTTTTAACAGACGCTAGTGTAGCACCACCATATATGTATGTACATGCAATGCCAAGTAAGTAAATTAATGACATGGCATGGTAATTGATGAAGAAAGAGAGGGAGATAGTACTTAGCTAGTTACCATAACATCCCACATATTATGACTATATGAGTCTACAACCTAATTAACTAGTCTTTTCATGACATCACACACATGTACTACCCACTATTATAAAGGTAGTAACATATGTATGTTACTAGTCTAAGTTACTTAGCACTATGACCAGCCTAAGACAAGTCTTTTATCTTTTTCTTTAAAAAACGAATAACTGACAAAAGGGAAAACAAAATAGAGGTATATACGTTTTTAGTCCCACAACTTGCATCGTGGGAGCATTTTAGTCTCACATCTTGCAAAGTGAACAAGATTAGTCCCACAACTTGCAATCTAGGAGCACTTTAGTCCAATTCGATCGAATTTCTGTGATTTTAACCAAATTTGTCCACATATATGTCAAATGTGGCATCGAACTTTTGCAAAATAATCCCTATGTATTTTCTCTCTCTGCGCTTACGACTTTCGCACAGTCTGACAAGCGGTCCCATGTGTCAATGGTTATACAAATAAGAAAACAAATATAAAAATATTTACCACTACAACATAGAAGGGGATGATATAATTTTTGGATCGCTTCTTTATTATATATTATTTTTAGGCTGAGTTAGGTATCACCACACAACAGCTAGCTTTTATTGGCTCACACGTGCAAAAGAAAGTTACTTATACTAGCGCATACACACATAGTGAAATATAGCTTGATTGATTGAGTGTACACACATGTTATATTCGGACTTACTTTTGGACATTAAAAAATATGTGTTTTAAAGCCATGAAAAATTCTGAAAAAAGATGCAAATTTTTAAATCCAAAATAATTTATGCACATGACGAGTAATTTCTTTTGTGCGTGTATGCTGATAAAAATATTAAAAAAATTCAATCCAAAATAATTTTGCAAAAAAGATTATGCTGACAATTGACGTGAGCACTTATTATACGCATATGTAGTTTTAAGTTGTATAAAGATAATTACGTCCTTTTAAGTAACAAACGACATGTTTGGCCTAGTGGCTTGTGTGGTTTGTAGGTACTCAATGAATGGTGTTGAGTTCGAATCTCGTTTTTATACATTTAACTATTTTATTTATACAGGTGGACCTGCTTGTAAATCAATAACAAGGACATAAATACTAGAGAAAAATACATAAGGGTTATTTTAAAAAATTGTGAAGAAATTTTCAAAAGTTTGATCAAATTGGACCAAAATGCTCTCTGCATGCAAGTTGTGGGACTAGTGTTGCTCAGTTTTTAAGATGTGGACTAAAACGCTCTTATCATGCAAGTTGTGGGACTAAAAGTGTATATAGCTCAACAAAATAATTTCAAACAAGTTTTGTCCTACAATAGTCTGAACTGGCACAACTAAGTTGAAAGAAGAAGATGATGTCAAGATGTATGATTACTCGATCTTGATATTAATTTGCGTGTCCGATTTAAGGTGGCCGTTGAAGTTGCCCTCACTGATTTCCGTTCCCGTTCCGCCACACGAAACGCCTGATGACTCGCACCAGCTCGCCATCAGCGTCCGAAGCAGGATCCCTGCCGAAGAATCCGTGATCCTGGCCGGCAAATACGACGAGCTCGACGTCCTTACCCATCGCCTTCATCCGCTCGGCATACTCCACGTTCCGGTCCCTGAAGAAGTCGAGCTCCGCGGCAACGACGAGCATGCGACCGACGCGCGCGGGCTCCATGCTGGGGCTATCCGGGGCGAACGGGTTCACCAGCGGGTGGTCCCTGGTCGCTCCGACAGGCATTCCCAGCCGGAAGAACCGGTCGAACATCTCGTGCGTCAGGAACGCACTGTCCGGCGTGTCCAGCTCTGACTGCGTCGGCTCCGCCGAAAACAACCCCGGCATGAGCAGGATATATCCAACGACTTTTGCCCCCGGTTCGAGCCCCGCCGTGCCGAACCGGACTGCCATGTGGTGCGCCAGGCTGCCACCAGCAGACACGCCGGAGACGAACACCCTGCGGGAGTCAGCGGATTCAGCGAGCCACGGGTTATCGGAGGTGATCAGCTGGTCGCGCAGCCAGAGGAGGGCCGTGGCGGCGTCCTCGTGGGCGGCAGGGAGGCGGTGTTCCGGCGCGAGTCGGTAGTCGAAGGAGAGAACGACCGCGGGGAGCTCGGCGGCAAGGCGGAGGCAGGCGGCGTGGGTCTTAGGCCAGGAGCAGGAGCCGACGCAGAAGCCGCCGCCGTGGAAGTACACTATCACGGGCAGCTTCTCCTCCCCCTCCCCCGTGTCAGTCACGTGGCGGCGGCGCGGCCTGTACATGCGTAGGCCGGTGCTGTGGCCGGCGTCGTAGATGGCTTCCTTCCACTCGACGCGGCCGTCGTCAGTGACAGGGGCGGCCGGCGGCGAAGAGCGAACGATGGTGCCGTCGCTGAGAACCTGCAGCGCGTCACCACAGTCCTCCACGACGTACGGCCCCGCCGTTTCCGGAAGGGAGGAGGCCGGCATTGACATGGCGACGGCGGCTCTTTTCTGGGTTTGCTCTCTCGTAGCAGTGGCAAATCAATCGTGTCTGTAGGCGCCCGGCCTTTATACTCGCTGGCTCCGAATGCATTTATCTTAGGCAAAATAAAACAAATAAACACATAAACGGTGGTTAATTCAAATTTGAAGAACTTATTCTCCAAAGATTAATGCGCGATCCATTGAGCGCCAAATTTATGCTTCGATTCCACTTCAATAATTATCTTATAGATTAGTTAAATCTGAGCATCTCACAGCCAATTTAAAAACGAATCACTCTCCCATGCATATCTCGGCCTCGATCTCTTTCCAATATTCGGAGACACGCGTATCTCGTTCTTAATCCATTTCACGTCTCAAAGAAGTGATTGCCATCGATTTAGTGGTAGTGGAAGGGAACCGGATCATCTACCGTTGAGGAAAGTTAGGAAAACCAAAAGGCTCAGGGTATCGTAGCTTAAATATCACATTATGTACTACTTTCATATAATTTAGTATTGTAGGTAATCACTGTAGACATAAAATTGCAAACTAAATTTTGTTACACTATAATTATTCATGTATGTATAATTACTCTAAATGCATAACATGATTTTATATCAAACTAATTAGTTTAAACCATTTTGTTGAAGAAGGGAAGTTAGGGACTGTAGTTTTAATAACTTTGCTTCTGTAAGTTTAGGGGTGGACATATAGCTCGAGGCTCGAGGGTCGGTTCGGGCTCGACTCGGCTCGGCTCGGCTCGGAGGTTGAACAAGCCAAGCCTAAAACCTGGAACTCAGGCTCGAGACTCGACAAGCCCGCTTGATCAAGCTTCGCAAGCCGGCTCGAAAGCTCGATGTAATTAAAAAATTCGTCATGACCTTTGCTAAAATTGTAACAATTCACAATTATGATCAACAATTCATCATGAATGCATGCATATCATAGTATACCAAGATTCAGAAAGTACGAATGATGATAACAAGTGCATACATCATAAGTTCACAACATAAACGTCCATTTCAGTACATAGATAGTGTCATACATCACAAACATAGAATGATAGTGGCATACAACACAAACACAAACACATGCACTTAGTTCGACAAGTAGAATATGTGAGCCCAAAAGAACCATCATTTCATCTTCCTCCATCCTTGTTTCATGTTGATTCTATAGCACACAGACAAAAGAAAATCACATTCACTCTATTTTAAGACTAGTTGGTTGTTGTATAAAAAGTTTCAGGAGGAAACACACCAAATGAAGACAAACTATTCAGTTTTTTAGTTAACTTGATATGTACAAAAAGGTCCAGCAACTAAAGAGATAAAAAATCACTATGTACACATTTTTTCTTCGGTTTCGGTGCTGCCAAATAAGTTCCAACAACTTAAAGAGACTAAAATGGCACTAATTACTTCACTTCCATTGAACTATGCTGATGTACAAAAGATTTCAGCAAGTAAAGACTAAAAAGCACTAACAATTGTATGTTTTGCATCAATTTTCTTGCTGTACAAAAATATACAGCAACTAAAGAGACCAACATGTACTCTATGTTTTGATTATTAGTACTTACTAGTTGTTGCCCACTTGCTTTTTGGAAATGGAATGAACTCGAAATCATCCGCATCATCTAGTTCCTAAAAGAGTGAAATGGTAATGTTAGATATGCATAAGAAATATGATAAAAAATTAAATCATTAACAATAACACACATACCGGTCCCAACAAAACTTTGTTGTCATTGTGGGCACCCTTAACTAGCTAGAAGCACACACCAACGCCTCCACCATTGCTGGCTTTAGAGAACTCTTGTAGTCATCTAGAACTCGACCCCCAGTGCTGAAAGTTGACTCCGAAGACACGGACGTGGCTGGTATGGACAAGAAATTCTTTGTCATCTTTGCTATAACAGGGTATCTATGTGCATTCAACCTCCACCACAACAACACGTCAAATTTTTTGTTCAGCAAGCTCTCATTCTCCTCATCATGATACTTGCGAAGCTCATTCTTTGATGTCTCCAAAGAAGTTTCATTTAAGTACGAGGTAAACTGGCTAGCACTTGAGGGTAGAGAGGAACTTATATCCACGGTTGAAGATGATGATGCACCTGATCTATCAGAATCATCTTTGTCATGACGGTAATGCATATCATAAGTTTCATACAACTTTGTCAATTCGATGCCAATCAGATTATTTTCAGCGAGAGTTTTTCCTTGTTCATAGATCATTCTAAACCCCCACTTCCTGTAATTCAGATTGTACCTTGGGTCAAGAATGGTAGCAATTACCATGACATTATTGGGCTCTTCCCAATACTTGTTGAATTTGTCCATCATTGCCTCTCCCATAACTTTCAAAGTTGGATTGTTGGAGTCACATGCCTCTCTTAGTGCAATCTTGGCATTGACAATGTGAGGATAAAATATGTTGTAATTAGGATATGTAGAGCTAGAAAATGCAATAGAAACTTCAGCCAAAGAAGCAAGTATTGGTGTAACGGTATTGAATAATGCCCATTCAGCATTTGAGGGCTTCCATTTATAGTTTGCATCGTTGTCCGAATAAGAATCTAATGCATATCTATAGGCAATGGCTATTCTTAACATGTGGTAGGTTGAATTACATCTAGTCGCCACATCAAGTTTCAGCCCCTCACCTATTGTGATTGCAAGAGAACGACAAATTTCTACAAACTTGTGCAATCGAGATACCGACTTCTTGATGTACTTGACAGATTCCCTCACATTGTTTGTCAAAGGGGTGATGGTTGCAGTCCCATCGGTCACCACCAAATTAATAATATGAGCACAACAACGAACATGGAAATATTTTGGAACAAAACAATAGGAGCTTCTAGCAGCAAACATAGCCTTCAAATTGTGGATTTCTACATCATTGTTGGTTGCATTATCTAGAGTGACCGAGATGATTTTATCTTCTGTATTCCATGAAGCCACACACTCAAACACAACTTGAGAAATCACATTTCCACTATGTGGAGGGTCCAACACCACGAAATTCAACACGCGACATTGCATGTTCCAATCCTTATCAATGAACTGTCCAACTAAACACATATAGGAAAGTGTTTGGTTGGATGTCCACAAATAAGTGGTTAAAGCTATGTTATCCACACTTTTGAGAACCTTCATCAGGCTACATCTCTCAGATTCAAACACCTTTAAGCATTCCTTTCTAATGGTTTTTCTACCAATATACTCATACCAAGGATTTAAATATTTCATGACTATGTTGAACCATGTGTGCTCTACCATCTTAAATGGATAATCATGACGAATCAACATCTTAGCAACTAACTTTTTAGCTTCCTCTTGACTATACTCCCTAGAAGATTGCAAAACAGGAATACCGATATCACTTGCATTAGATGGCTGAAAGTTGAGAAGGGTTTGAGTAGCCACCTTTGCCATTGCAATCTTGTAAGAGGGACATACTTTGCTGTAGTGTCGCAATAGATGTGAAGTGGCTCCTCCATTCTCCTTGCTGTAGGAGAAAAAATTTGTGCAATACTTGCATTGTGCCATAAGCACCTCGACACTTGGATCCTCTTTGGATGGCTGAGGAACCTTATTGAAGTGGTCCCATACCTTTGACTTAGACTTGCCACTTGGTTGAACAATAACCTTCGGACCAACCTTCATTCCCTTGTGTCGCTTCTTCCCTCTCTGAGAAACCCCACCATCATTATCCATAGAATTCCCATCATCGGATATGTCAATATGACCATCAAAAAATATTTCCCAAGCTGTTTGAGGCATCGTTCCCTTTGGACATGGCAATATAATCTTCCCTCCGGACATGTCATCGTTCTTATCAAAAGAATTTTCCTCCTCGTCGGACTCAATTGTTTGAGGCTGCACACATGATACATTTACTAGTATCACAAACATGAAACACCAAGAATTCAAGACACATGAAACATCAATAAGTATCGTTTGTGGTGGAGAAGCTATTCTTGCTAGCTACGATTATGTTTTTGTTGTCGGTTGTGAAGATCCCAGTTTAGTTACAGCGATGCCGAGTAGAGCAGTTGTCTTGGATTGCATGGCTTTGTTGTATGCACGCCTCTTTCCCTGGCCTGGACGTGCCTGTGATGCAGCACTCTCTCTTCCTGGTTGCATCTTTGTTTCTACAACAACAAAATAACAGGAAATAATTACTAGATGGCACCCAAGTTATTGTAGGGTTCGCAGCATGGAAAACAAAAATTTCTATCGCGGGAACACATAAAAGCCAAGATCTAATCTACGATATCGGTGCAACAAATTTGTAGAGAACTAAACCTGGTAGATCCAAAGTATTTAATGAGATCAAATTCTCATGGTTGATGTAGTCAATCACTTGCCAATCTCAAGATCGTGTAGACGATCCTTCCGGCGCCATGTTCCGACAGTGCTTCCGCAGTCGGTCACACGTATGGTAGTCGATGAAGACATTCCTCTCCCTTGTTCCAGCAGGCAGCGGAGATAGTAGATCTCCTCAAAATCCCAATAGCACGACGGTATGGTGGTGGTGGAGGAGGGTAGCTTTGTACAGGGCTTCGCATAAGCCGGAGCAGGATGGTGGACGAGAGAGAAGAGGGGGTGACGACTAGGGTTAGGCGCAAAGGGTAAGAGGTACAAGGGGGTGCGCCCCCACCCCTCCTTAAATAGGTGGGGGCGGCCAAGAGTGTTCCCATCCCTAGTTGAGTCCCTCCACAACTCGGCCTCCAAAGGAAGAGGTTGAAACCTTTTCCACCTAGACTTCCCTCTTACCAAAAACTAGAGTTTGACTTTTCAAACTAGGATTTGACTATTCAAACTAGGATTTGACCCTTCTACTAGTCATGGCCGAATTGGCCCATTAGGGTTTGGTGTGGACAACCCCTAGGGTATTCCATATCCCAAGTGACCCCTCCCGGAGTGGTGGACCTTCTAGAACATTCTAGAAGGTTCTAGTCAAAACACCGAAAACATTTCCGAACCCCGGAAAACCACTTTCCTTATATGAATCTTATTCTACGGACCATTCCGGATCTCCTCGTGATGTCCTGGATCCAATCTTAGACTCCGGACAACATTTGGTCTCCAACTCACATTCCATATCTACTTTAAACAACATTGAATCCTTAAGTGTATCTCCCTACGGTTCGTGAACTATGCAGACATAAACGAGACACCTCTTCGATCAATAACCATTAGTGGGATATGGAAATCCATAATGGCTCCCACATATTTCTATGATGACTTCGTGATCGAATGAACCATTTACATGCGATAACGATTCCCTTTGTCATGTGATACTTTACTTATCTGAGGTTCGATCGTCGGTATCTCTATACCAAGTTCAACTTCGTTACCGATAAGTACTCTTTACTCGTTTCATGATATGAAATCCCTTGTGACCTAGTCACATGCTGCAAGCGAATTGGATGGCATTCCACTAAGAGGTCCAAGAGTATATCTATCCGTCATATGGATGGACAAATCCCACTGTTGATCCATGTGCTTTAACACATACTTTCATAAACCTAATGACACCTTTATAACCACCCAGTTATGAAGTGGTGTTTGATGTCATCAAGGCATCCATCCAGTGATGGTGATTAACATGATCTCATGGTCGAAGGATTAGGTTACTATGTATTTGAAAGCTTGTAGCAAACGAACTCTAAATGACTTGATCTTATGATATGCTAACTATAGGAGTGTGTCCATCACATTATTCTCCTAATGATATGACCTTGTTATGAATAACATCCATTGTCCATGATCATATATTAATCAACTAGCTAGTTCAACAAGAGGCTTACTAGGGACTCTTTTATGTTTACAAAACACACAAGTATTAATATTTTTGGTTAATACAATTATAGCATGAGATGTAAACATTTATCATAAACATGAAGATATGATAAGAACCACTTTATTATTGCCTCTTGAGCATATCTCTAATAGTCTCCCACTTGCACTAGAGTCAATAGTCTAGTTTTTAAAAACCTGTGCATTCCACACCTATGGCTTTCTGGTGTTGTATATACACGATTGCTAGTGGTAAACTTAATCTTCGGATCCAACACTTTCAGGTCCATGTGTATTTGCATGTATTTGCGTCTCTACGCATCACTCATTCTCTAATGAGATGGCATTGTATAAATTTGGTCCTTTGGTGAGACCTTTAGTTACTTGGGGTTAAAACATGTCGATACAATTGTCGTACAATATATCTTCATCGAACTAGCCCGCTATGAACTACACCTAGTTTGACAACAAACTACTTGACACAAATGCCCTCTTTTGCCGCTACAATGGCATTCATATACTTAGAATTTTGTTATAGTATCTATCACAATGTATTAACTTTGTAACTCATCCAAATCCGCTATGGAACTTTCTTTCCATTACATTGTGCCACCCATAGTTTAAATTGAGATAAACTTAATTTGTATATTGTGACAAAACTAGTATCAATGAAACACTTTACAATGAACTATCTATCTATTTGTCACCTCGACGTAAATAACATATTCTTAGTTCTTCCAGAGATCATAAGAATATCCTTACTATCGTCCAATGATCATCTTATGAATCATTCTGGTATCTTCTCATTACATTGAGAGTATATGACATATCTGGATGCGTACATATCACAATATGATGGATCAAAATATTCTTGTGATTTCACTCACCAAGTGTCAAAACACTTGAATCTCGTTTCAATCCTTCCTGTGCAACAAGAAACTTTCTTGTAGTTTCTATATTGACCTATTTCAATATCTGTGTTGGAGATATGCCCTAGAGGCAATAATAAAAGCAGTTATTATTATATCTTTGTGTTTATGATAAATGTTTACATTAATGCTATAATAGTATTAACCAGAAACATTAATACTTGTGTGATTTGTAAACTAAATTAGAGTCCCTGGTAAAGCCTCTTTATAATACTAGCTTGTTGATTAATAGATGATCGTGGTTTCTCGATCATGACCATTGAGATGTTGTTAATAACAAGATCATATCATTAGGAGAATTGTATGATGGACATACTCCTATAGATAAGCATAGCAGAAAGATCAAGTCAGTTTAATAGTTCAATTGCTATAAGCTTTCTAATACATAGTAACATAATTCCTTCGACCATGAGATCATGCTAATCACCATCACCGGAAGGATGCTTTGATGACATCAAACACCACACCATAACTGGGTGGCTATAAAGGTGGCATTGAGTGTTTGGAAAGTATGGGTTGAGGCACATGGATCAAGAGTGGGATTTGTCCATCCATATGACGGATAGATATACTCTAGGCCCTCTCGGTGGAATGTCATCCAATTAGCTTGCAAGCATGTGACTGGCTCACAAGGGATCACATATCACAGGAACGAGAAAAGAGTACTTATCGGTAACGAGGTTGAACTAGGTATGCAGAGATACCGACGATCAAAACCTCGGATAAGTAAACTACCGTGAGACAAAGGGAAATTGGTATCGTATGTAAGTGGTTCATTCGATCGCAAAGTAATCGTAGAAATATGTGGGATCCATATGAATTTCTAGATTCCTCTATTGGTTATTGATCGGAGAAGTGTCTCGGTCATGTCCGCATAATTCACGAACTGTAGGGAGACACACTTCAGGATTAGATGTTGTTTAGTAGATATGGAATGTTAGTAGGGATACTGAATGTTGTTCGGAGTCTCGGATGGGATCCGGGATATCACGAGGAGATCCGGAATGGTCCGGATAATAAGATTCATATAAGGAAAGTCCTATTTCGGAGTTCGGGAAAGTTCCCGATGATTTCATCGGAGAGGTTCTAGAAGGGTCTAGAAGGTTCACCGGTCCGGAAGGAGAATGGTCCATGAATGTGTCATGGGTATGTGGAATGATTGGATCATGTCCAAGGTCACTTGGTGTTGGCATATGCAAGAGAGAAATAAAGCTCTAAATTGAAAGTCAAACGGGAAGTTTGAAAAGTCAAACTGGAAAAATGGTTTCCTAGTGGGAGAAGAAACAAGTTCTTCTCTCAATCCAACTTGGGTTTGGGTTTGATTTCAAACCCACCCCTCCCAAGGCTGCCCCTCCCTCTCATAAATAGAGGGGGGGGCTGCCCCAAACAACACAAGTTCCAAGCCCTCTCCACGAGCCGCCGTCGCCGCGTCGCTGCCGCCTCGCGCCGCCGTCGGTCCTTCGCCACCGCCCTAGCCGCCTCCGACACCTCCTCCTCCTCCTCCCGGATCTCTAAACCCTAGTTTTCCGGGAAACCCTAATCCACCATAACTCGCATCCGGCTTAGGCGAAGCCCTGTGGGATCTTCCCTCTACTTCCGACACCACGCCGTCATGCTGCCGGAATCGCGAGGGAGAACTACAACCTCCGCTGCCTGCTGGAACACGGGAGAGGAAGGTCTTCATCGAGTACCGAACGTGTGACCGACTGCGGAAGCGCTGCCAGAACGCAGCGC
This sequence comes from Avena insularis, assembly GCA_023614405.1. NCBI lineage: Eukaryota > Viridiplantae > Streptophyta > Magnoliopsida > Poales > Poaceae > Avena > Avena insularis. The sequence continues at coordinate 233,560,787 of CM042687.1, read as the reverse complement.
CGGAAGCATCGTCTACGTGATCTTGAGATCGGCAAGTGTACGACTACATCACCCACGAGAATCTGCTCTCGTTAACCGCTTTGGAATCTTCGAGGGTGAGTTCTTCTATCGACTCGTTGCTACAATCTAGTAGATAGATGTTGGCTTGTTTGTGTGCATGAGGTAGAATTTTTTTGTTTTCCATGCTACAAACCCCTATAGTGGTATCAGAGCCGTGTCTATATGTAGATCTATTGCACGAGTAGAACACAATGGTCATTATGGGCGGTGGTGCTTTTATTATCAATTGCTTTTTGTGTACTTTGCATCTTGCGGTATGATGGGATGAAGCGGCCCGGGCTAACCTTACATGACATCGTTCATGAGACTTGCTCCACGCTCAACATGTAACTTGTATTGCATAAGTGGCTTTGCGGGTGTCTGTCTCTCCCATCATAGTATAGATTCAATTTATATCGGGCACTTGATAGTTCAAGCATCAACGTTGTGGTTCTTGTTCGTAAGTTAGAACGACACTTATTGAAATCCCCAAACCACGTAAAATATGCAAAGAAAATTAGAGGCATCTAACTTTATTTTGCAGGGGTGTGCTGTGATGTGATATGGCCATGATTGTGATTATATATATGATGTATGCAATGTCCCTTATTGTAAGTTGGCAACCGGCAGGAGCCATATCGTTGTCTTTTAAATTCCGTTATGACCTGCGTGTCTATTCAAAGTAGTTGTAATAGTTGAAGATGGTGGACGACAATCATGAGACGGCGCCATTGACCTTGACGCCATACCGGTGATGATGGAGATCATGTTTGTGCTTGAAGATGGAGATTGGAAGCACAAGAAGAAAGGCCATATCATATCACATATTATGAATTGCATGTGATGTTAATCCTTTTATGCATCTTGTATTGCTTAGTTCACGATGGTAGCATTATAAGATGATCCCTCAAGCAGAAAAATTTCAAGTTTTAAAGTGTTCATCCTTAGTAAGCACCGTTGCTAAAGCTCGTTGTTTCGAAGCACCACGTGATGATCGGGTGTGGTAGATTCTGCGAGTGTATATAGCGTGAGCAAGCCAGATTTTCTCATGCGGAAGCTAAGGTTTGATCTTGACGAGCCTAGCATGTACAGACATGGTCTCGAAACACGGATCACCGAAAGGTAAAGCATGAGTGATATAGTAGATATGATGAACATGTTGATTGTTCGCCATTGAAGCTACATCAACTCTCGTGATGATCGGTTTTGATGTGGTGGATTTGGTTCGTGTGATCACTAAAACAATGTGAGGTATATTGTTTTGAGTGGGAGTTCAGCTAGATTAATTTAACTATTAATTAGAACTCAATTTGTCATAAACTTAGTCTAAACTATTGCAAATATGTTGTAGATCAATGGCGGCCCTACCATCAATTTTAATGCGTTCCTAGAGAAAGAAAAGTTAAAAACAATGGAAGCAACTTCGCGGATTGGTTCCGCAATTTGAGGATTGTCCTCAATGCTGTTAATTTGACCTATGTGCTGGATGCACCGCTGGGTGACCCGCTTGCAGCTACTGCTACCGATGAAGTAAAGAATGTTTACCTCACTCGGAAGAATCAGTACTCCACAGTTCAGTGTGCTATCTTGTATGGTTTGGAATCGGAGATTCAGAAAAGGTTTGAGAACCATGACCCACATGATATTGTCCGTGAACTCAAAATGATATTTGAGGCTCATGCGGCAGTTGAGAGTTATGAGGCTTCTGAAAAGTTCTTTAACTGCAAGATGGAAGAGGGCAGCTCCGTCAGTGAGCACGTGCTTAAGATGTCTGGGCATGCAAATAAACTCCAAAGTCTAGGTATAGTGATTCCTAATTCTTTGGGTATTCATCGTGTCCTCCAATCACTACCACCAAGTTACAAGAACTTTGTGATGAACTACAATATGCAAAACATGGACAAGACGTTGCCAGAACTCTTCTCCATGTTGAAATCTACAGAAGTGGAGATCAAGAAAGAGCACCAAGTGTTGTTGGTCAATAAGACCACCAAATTCAAGAAGCAAGGCAAGTCTTAGAAAAAGGGAAACTTCAAGAAGGGCGGTAAGAAAGTTACCGTGCCAGCGAAGAAGACCAAGGCTGGGCCTAAGCCTGATACTGAGTGCTTTTACTGCAAGGGAGAAGGTCACTGGAAGCGGAATTTCCCAAAGTACTTGGCGGATTTGAAGAACGACAACATCAATAAGAAAGGTATATCCGATATACATGTTATTGATGTGTATCTCACTAGTACTCATAGTAGTGCCTGGGTATTTGATACTGGTTCGGTTGCTCATATTTGTAACTCGAAACAAGTACTGCAGAATAAACGGAAGCTAGCGAAGAACGAGGTGACGATGCGCGTTGGAAATGGATCAAAGGTTGATGTGATCGTGGTCGGCACGCTACCACTTCATCTACCATCGGGATTAGTTTTATACTTAAATAATTGTTATTTGGTGCATGCGTTCAGCATGAACATTATATCTGGATCATGTTTATTGCGAGACGGTTACTTTTTTAAGTCCGAGAATAATGGTTGTTCGATTTATATGAGTAATATGTTTTATGCACATGCGCCTTTGATAGATGGTCTATTCTTATTGAATCACGATTGTAGTAATACACACATTAATAACATTGAGGCTAAACGTTTGAAATTGAGCGATAACTCGACCTATATGTGGCACTGTCGTCTTGGTCATATTGGAGTGAAGCGAATGAAGAAACTCTATTCCGATGGACTTCTTGAATCACTTGATTTTGAATCACTTGAAATATGCGAAGCATGTCTGATGGGTAAAATGACTAAGACTCCATTTTCTGGTATGATGGAGCAAGCTACGGACTTATTGGAAATCATACATACCGATGTGTGTGTGGCCTGTAGCATCGCGCGGTGGTTATTGTTATGTTCTCACCTTCACGGATGACCTGAGTAGATATGGGTATATCTATTTCATGAAACATAAGTCCAAAACTTTCGAGAAGTTTAAGGAATTTCAAAGTGAGGTAGAGAATCAACGTAACAAGAAGATTAAATTTCTACGATCTGATCATGGAGGCGAATATCTAAGTTACGAGTTTGGTGAGCATTTGAAGAAATGCGGAATACTTTCACAATTGACACCGCCTGGGAACACCACAGCGTAATGGTGTGTCTGAACGTCGTAATCGAACTCTCTTAGATATGGTTCGTTCTATGATGTCACTTACAGATTTACCGCTATCGTTTTGGGGTTATGCATTAGAAACAGCTGCATTCACTTTAAATAGGGCACCATCTAAATCCGTTGAAACGACACCGTATGAATTATGGTTTGGTAAGAAACCTAAATTGTCGTTCCTTAAAGTTTGGGGTTGCGAAGCTTATGTAAAGAAGTTACAGCCGGACAAGCTTGAACCCAAAGCGGAAAAATGCGTCTTCATAGGATACCCGAAGGAAACTATTGGGTATACCTTCTATCATAGATCCGAAGGCAAAATCTTCATTGCCAAGAATGGATCCTTTCTAGAGAAGGAATTTCTCTCGAAAGAAGTGACTGGAAGGAAAGTAGAACTTGACGAGGTTGTTGAACCTTCTCTCGAACTTGCGAGTAGCGCAGCACCGGAAGTACCTGTGGCGGCTACACCAATAAGAGAGGAAGCTAATGATGTTGATCATGAAACTTTGGTTGAAGTAACTACGGAACCTCGCATGTCAACGAGAACTCGTACCACTCCTGATTGGTATGATCCCGTTATGAGTGTCATGTTGGTGGACAACACCGATGACCCTGCGACATATGAGGAAATAATGGTGAGCCCAGATTCCAATAAATGGCAAGAATCCATGAAATCCGAGATTGGATCCATGTACGAAAACCAAGTATGGACTTTGGTGGACTTACCGGATGGCCGAAAGGCTCTCGAGAACAAATGGATTTTCAAGAAGAAAACAGATGCTGATGGTAATGTTACTGTCTATAAAGCTCGACTTGTCGCAAAAGGGTTTCGACAAATTCAAGGAGTTGACTACGATGAGACTTTCTCACCAGTAGCGAAGCTAAAGTCTGTAAGGATTATGTTAGCAATCGCTGCATATTATGATTATGAGATATGGCAGATGGATGTCAAAATGGCGTTCCTCAATGGAGACATTGATGAAGAGTTGTATATGATGCAACCCAAAGGTTTTGTCGATCCTAAGGATGCTAACAAGGTATGCAAACTTCAACGGTCCATATATGGATTGAAGCAAGCATCCCGAAGTTGGAATCAACGTTTTGATAAGGTAATCAAAAGCTTTGGTTTTATACAAACTTATGGAGAAGCTTGTATTTACAAGAAAGTGAGTTGGAGCTCTGTAGCATTCTTAATACTATATGTAGATGACATATTGTTGATTGGGAATGATGTAGACCTTCTTAATAGTGTCAAGGATTATTTGAATAATAGTTTTTGAATGAAAGATCTTGGCGAAGCAGCTTACATATTAGGCATAAAGATTTATAGAGATAGATCAAGATGCCTAATATCATTGTCACAAAGTACATATTTGGACAAAGTTCTAAAGAGGTTTGGAATTGAAAATATCAAGAAAGGGTTCTTGCCCATGTTGCCCAATACGACCTTGAGTAAAACTCAAAGTCCTGCAATGGAAGAAGATAGAGAAAGGATGAGTAAGACTCCCTATGCCTCAGCCATAGGATCTCTTATGTATGCCATGCTGTGTACTAGACCCGACATTGCATATGTTGTTAGTTTGACTAGGAGATATCAAAGTGATCCAGGAGTGGATCATTGGATAGCGGTCAAAAACATCCTTAAGTACTTGAGAAGAACTAAGGATATGGTTCTTTCTTATGGAGGTAATGAACAACTCATTGCTAATGGTTACCCCGACGCTAGTTGGAACACCGATCCGGATGATTCTAAATCTCAATCTGGATACATATTTACTTTGAATGGTGCAACAGTTAGCTGGAGGAGTGCAAAGCAAAGCGTTGTGGCGAGATCTTCAACTGAATCGGAATACATAGATTCTTCGAAGGCTTCACAAGAGGAGATATGGATGAAGGAGTTCATTACAGAGGTCGGTGTGGTTCCAAGTGCGCTGGACCCAATGCTATCTATTGTGATAACATGGGCGCCATAGCCAATGCGTAAGAACCAAGGTCACACAAGAAGCTGAAGCACATCAAGCTACGTTTTCACGCTATTCGAGAGCATGTCCAAGATGGTGACATAAAGATTTGCAAAGTACACACATATCTGAATGTGGCGGATCCGTTGAACTAACCTCTCCCGAGGGCAAAACATGACCAGCACCAAACCGCCATGGGTGTTCAGTATATTACCATATAATCTAGATTAGTTGACTCTAGTGCAAGTGGGAGACTGTTGGAGATATTCCCTAGAGGCAATAATAAAAGCAGTTATTATTATATCTTTGTGTTTATGATAAATGTTTACATTCATGCTATAATAGTATTAACCAGAAACATTAATACTAGTGTGATTTGTAAACTAAATTAGAGTCCCTGGTAAAGCCTCTTTATAATACTAGCTTGTTGATTAATAGATGATCATGGTTTCTCGATCATGAACATTGAGATGTTGTTAATAACAAGATCATATCATTAGGAGAATGGTATGATGGACATACTCCTATAGATAAGCGTAGCATAAAGATCAAGTCATTAATAGTTCAATTGCTATAAGCTTTCTGATACATAGTAACTTTTATTCCTTCGACCATGAGATCATGCTAATCACCATCACCGGAAGGATGCTTTGATGACATCAAACACCACACCGTAATTGGGTGGCTATAAAGGTGGCATTGAGTGTTCGGAAAGTATGGGTTGAGGCACATGGATCAAGAGTGGGATTTGTCCATCCATATGACAGATAGATATACTCTGGGCCCTCTCGGTGGAATGTCATCCAATTAGCTTGCAAGCATGTGACTGGCTCACAAGGGATCACATACCACGGGAACGAGAAAGGAGTACTTATTAGTAACGAGGTTGAACTAGGTATGCAGAGATACCGACGATCAAAACCTTGGATAAGTAAACTATCGTGAGATAAAGGGAAATTGGTATCGTATGCAAGTGGTTCATTCGATCGCAAAGTAATCATAGAAATATGTGGGAGCCATATGAATTTCCAGATTCCTCTATTGGTTATTGATCGGAGAAGTGTCTCGGTCATGTCCGCATAATTCGCGAACCGTAGGGTGACACACTTAAGGATTCGATGTTATTTAGTAGATATGGAATGTTAGTAGGCATACCAAATGTTGTTCGGAGTCTCGGATGGGATCCGGGATATCACGAGGAGATCCGGAATGGTCTGGAGAATAAGATCATATAAGGAAAGTCCTATTTCGGAGTTCAGGAAAGTTCCCGGTGATTTCATCGGAGAGGTTCTAGAAGGGTCTAGAAGGTTCACCTGTCCAGAAGGAGAATGGTCCATGAATGTGTCATGGGTATGTGGAATGATTGGATCATGTCCAAGGTCACTTGGTGTTGGCATATGCAAGAGAGAAATAAATCTCTAAATTAAAAGTCAAACGGGAAGTTTGAAAAGTCAAACTGGAACAATGGTTTCCTAGTGGGAGAAGAAACAAGTCCTTCTCTTAATCCAACTTGGGTTTGGGTTTGGATTCAAACCCACCCCTCCCAAGGCTGCCCCTCCCTCTCATAAATAGAGGGGGAGGGATGCCCCAAACAACTCAAGTTCCAAGCCCTCTCCACGAGACGCCGCCGCCCAGCGCCGCCGCTCGCCGCCGTCGCCGCCGGCGGTCCTTCGCCGCTGCCCTAGCCGCCACCGCCAACACCTCCTCCTCCCGGATCTCTAAACCCTAGTTTTCCGGGAAACCCTAATCCACCATAACTCGCATCCGGCTTAGGCGAAGCCCTGCGGGATCTTCCCTCTACTTCCGACACCACGCCGTCGTGCTGCCGGAATCCCGAGGGAGAACTAAAACCTCCACTGCCTGCTAGAACAAGGGAGAGGAAGGTCTTCATCGAGTACCAAACGTGTGACCGACTGTGGAAGCGCTTCCAGAACGCATCGCCGGAAGGATCGTCTACGCGATCGTGAGATCAGCAAGTGTACGACTACATCACCCACGAGAATCTGCTCTCGTTAACCGCTTTGGAATCTTCGAGGGTGAGTTCTTCTATCGACTCGTTGATACAATCTAGTAGATAGATCTTGGCTTGTTTGTGTGCATGCGGTAGAATTTTTTTGTTTTCCATGCTACGAACCCCTACAATCTCATCTATGTATTCTTAGCACAACCATATTAGCGTCTCAATCTATCCATATATACATTGATGCCAAATATTCAAATTTTGCCTAAGTCTTTCATCGAGATGAAATTCTTAACCTGTGTCAATAAAAGATACATCATCTCGAATTAACAATATGTCTTTTACATAATGTATTAGAAATATGTCTCAGAGATCCCACTTAATTTCTTGCAAATGCAAGCATCTTCATTATCTCTAATGAAATTAAACCTTATAATAGTTTCATCACAGTGAAGATTGCATGCTTACTTCGTGATGCTTACTTCAACCACTGAAGTTTGCATGCCCTTTTAGCATCCTTTGAATTAACAAAACCCTTTGGATCGTCTCATGCACACGTCCTAGGTAACCATTCTATTAGAAGAACCTTGTTTTGTTTTATTAAACTACCATATACCAAACTTATATGTAGTGGTTGGTACAAAAATCCGTCTAGACTAAATATCGCTATGAAAGATTAAATCTTTTCATAATCAACTCGTTGAAAACTGTCGTGAACTCTTTCCCGACATGCCGACTATTTCATAGATATGAAACATACATGTCTATTTCTTTATATATACAAATACGACTGTAAGGTCTTACACCTTTCCAGAGGGTCTCCCAAGTTCAAAAATTGATTTTCCGTGTATGGAAATATCACTAATTTCATGGCTTCAAGCCATTTAACGGAGTTAGGGCCCATCATCGCTTCTCTGCATATAGTCGGTTCATCATTGTCAAACAACAATGATTTACTCTCAAATCCTAGTATTTGATTGTTTACCCAACCTACTTGGTTCAATAGGAACTTAGACTTTCGTGACCACAAACTTTGAGGCACGTGACCTATGAGCATTGTTGCTGCCTCCGGGACACTTTCCAGCGCTGCGCAACTCAGCACATATTAGCTAAGGTTTGATAACCTTATCAAAATTCTATTGTCCTCCCACTTAAGTTTTCACAAAAAAGTCCTTCTCAAGAAACTTTACGTTCTAAGCGCGACAAACACTTTTGTCTTTGGTATTATGGAGGAATACCCAACGGTTATTCTAAATAACATATAAAGACATGCTCATCCGACTTTGGTTGTAAAAATTTTACTTATTCCTAGCATACCAAAATTTTAAGAAAGGACAACTTGGGTTTTATCCCAGACCATAACTTATATGGTGTCATTTCAAGGAATCACGATGGAGCTCTTTTCGGTGTAAAAGCTGCAGTCTCTAAAGCTTTAATCTTTAAAATACAATGGCAGTTTTATAACTGAAACCTTTTATCTCACCATGTCAAACAAGGTTTCATTACATATCTCTAACACTCCATGCTACTATGGTGTTTCAGGAAATGCTGATACGCCCAATTTACATCACCTTTCTATATCATAGTTTGCCTCTATTCTTTGATATTTGTCTTATTATGAGGTATTATTTATGGATTTTCATATGTTTATGCATGTTGGATGATTCCTGAAGGATGGACTGCTAGAGTCTGGATTCTGATGGAAAAGAAGGCGTTTCGGTGCAATTTCGCAAAGATCAGAAAAATACCAGAAAAATATGGAAACATATTATTTTACCAGAAGACGAAGGAAGCCAGAAGGAGGAGCGAAGAGGGGTCGCAGGGGGGTCCACACCCCCTAGGCGCAGGCCCACCTGACCTCGCGCCTAGGGCAGGTGTGGCCCACCTGCTCGGCCGCCGTCTCCGCCCCTTCGCCTATATATTCCCTACAAAACCCTAGGGGGGTCAACACCGTCATCAAGCTAGGCTTCATCGGGATCATCATCACCATCATACACACCATCATCTCCACCAGCACCATCATCACTACTCCGTCCTGCTGTAACAATTGTGTTGGATATTGTTTTAGTTCTTATGGGAAACTTTCTCGGTGTTAATTACTATTGTAGTTGATGCTTGTGAGTGGAACCATTGGATTATTTTTTATGTTTAGATTGTTACCCATTACCATATCATCTTTGATCTTGATCCATATGATGTCTTGTGAGTAGTTCGTTGTGTTCTTGAGGACATGGGAGAAGTCATGTTGTTAGTAGTGAATCTGTGATGAGTTACTATTCAATGGTTTAGTATTTAAGTTGTGGTGCTATTCTTCTAGTGGTGTCATGTTAACGTCGACTACATGATACTTCACCATTTATGGGCCTAGGGTGATGCATTGTGTATTTGGCTACTAATTGTGGGGTTGCCGGAGTGACAGAAACCTGAACCCCCGTTAGGACACCTTTGCACAAGGGAGCATAGGATCTCAGAGTTTAAGGTTGTGGTTTGATTTATATCTTAATTACTTTCCTGTAGTTACGGATGTTTGCAGGGGGTTTAATCACAAGTATGTATTAGTCCAAGTACGGTCGGTACATTAGCACAGGTTCACCCACACAACACTTACAACACCAAAAAGAGTACTCAGCTATTTGAAGTGAAAGCACTTGACAGAATTCCCATGTGTCCTCGAGAACGTTTGGTCCTTATAAGTATTTCCACCGGCTTGTTGTTGGGGATATGCTATATGGGTATCCTTATAGCATGTCTCTTATCCGGCTAACCCGGGTGGCCCATAGTTGGTAGCATGGCCTATGGCCTGCTGGGCGGCCTAGTTAGATGGATCCTGAAGGGAGGCCCATGTCAGATAAAGGAAGGCTACGGTGGAGTCACCAACGTACCCGGAGCCTTGGAGTACAAGACACACAAGACTAGTAATAGACAGTGTAGGACTCTGTAACCTGTCCGGCTAGGACTTTTCCCTATAACCCTAGGACCTGGTGACTATATAAGTCGGGCCTATGGGAGCCTTTAGGGCAGAACAATATCAGACGATAACTTAGACTCTCTAGTCACACCTCGCACAGCGAACCAATCCCTGTAACTCGGCGTATTGCCCTTATAGTGATTTATAGCAGGAGTAGGATTCCGCCACCGTCGTGGGATCTCAACCTGGGTAAGCCGTGTTACCTCGTACCCGTCAACCGTCCACCTTACCCCACGTCTCTAAACACGCACTGTGAGGACCCCTCCATGGCGTACTCGTTGGCAATACCATGACAGTTGACGCCCACCGTGGGGCAAGAGGCGCTTTAGGCTCTTCAGCGGGCAAGGACCAAAATCTTCGCGGTCGCGTTCTCTTCTCCGGCAACGTTCCGATCGTCCCTCCTGACGAGTTCTGGATCCCGGTGAAGACAAACCCTACGCGGTGTTCGATCGTTCCTATCAGAGACATCCACCTCTTCATCAGCGAAACCAACTCGGGCACTAGTTCCCTAGGAGTCGGAGGAGCATCAAGACCCGCACGGACCGCCTACGGGCTGGATACGCTCGCGGAAGGATCGATGCCGGATCTCTCTTCGGAGTTTGCTGGCAAAGATCGGAAAGCATCAAGGCCCGCACGGACCGCCTACGGGCAGGATACGTTTGCGGAAGGATCGATGCCGGATCTCCCCTCGAATTTTGCCGACAAAGATCCGAAAAATTCAAGGCCCACCCAAACCTCCCCTGTGCGGGATATAAAGGTGGAAGATCACTGCAAATCCGCCGGCTTCGCCCGTGCGTTTGGACGGCAGAGATCCAAGTTCGTCGGCGTGGTTACCATCTTTGATCTAGCGCGCTGCGTTCAGAGAGAAGGCGAAAACCCCCGCGATTACCTGGCCAGGTGGCTCCGTATACAAGCCGATCTAGCCCACTACCCCGATGACAATGCTTTGTATCACTTCGTGGAAGGACTGGACCGTGGCACGCTTCTCCGACATTCATTAAGACGGCAGCAGGCAACAGGACGCCTTACCCTCGAGGAGATGGTGAGCACCTTCAACAGCTACGCGGAAGCTGACGCAGCAGCCCGGATGGAGCTTGCGTTCAGAGATGGAGAACCTCCAATTCAGCAGCCGTCGCCACCGCCTCCCGCTGCCATCGTTGCAGCAGCACCACCACCCCCAGTCATCGTCGAGGTCGTCGCACCTCCACCACCCGTCATCGAGGAAGTCCTGGCACCCTCCGACTCTGTCATTGACGCGCTTTATGCTGATTTCAGTGCAGATTCAGAGGAGATAGACTTCAGTACAGAAGAGCTAGACTCCGCTATGCAGGAGATGGAGGAGGAGTACTCGCGTGACGAGCAAGCCAACAATGTTGTCACGTCCCGAGGGGTGTTCATCACCATTGGGACGACGATGGAAGAAGATCAACCTGGACAAGCTCCGCCTATAGCGCTGGACAATGTCAACACCCAGATTTTTCAATCCTAGATGCCTGTTATGCCATACATCGCAATCCCAGGATTACCATTTTTGCGAGACATAACAGAATTGGATACCATAGTACATCATCCATTACACACGATACATAAGTTCTTACACAAATAGGGATCTCATGATCCAGTTCTTAATACAACATCAAGCGTGAATACGTAATAATAAAAGCGATGGCGTAAGCTCCATCTTCGGGTCACGAGCAATGTCGACGATGGGAGATGATCCTATTTGTCGTAACCTTCCGGGGTCCATCTTCTAGGTACTCCTCTTCATAGTCTGCCATGGAATAGCCAGGGACAAAGCCATGAGTACTCTTTAAGTACTCGCAAACTAATACTAACAGGTAAAGGGGGTTTTTGGATAATAGGACACTAGGCTCTAGGGTTGTTTTGCAAAAGCCAGATTTATCTCTACTAAGTTCTACAGCTAGTCACAATTTTATAACTCCTAAGTGGGAACTTGTATTTCATATCACAACTCTGTTGTGGTCAAGTCAAGGTCTCAATTCATTTCATAGGTCATTTTGAAAAGTCTGACGGGGGAACAATATGGCCACTCCAACTGTCCATAACCGCGGATGCGGCTATTCGAATAGTTTGACACTCTGCAGAGATTGTACACTTTCACCACAACATTCGATACATCCGTCAGGAACAAATCCTGAATTCACCATACTCAGTATGCGGATAATCAATCCTAACCTTTCAATTACACGCCCTAGTATAGGCACCTCTCCTGTGAGTTTGGCCTCCCAACCATGACCAACTGTCATCTTGGGTACTGCACAGGTGGACAATCTTCACAAGGTAGCCTCAGCTCAGACCTTGGCCGTGAGGGAACTAATACTAATGTACATAAGTTTCCAGTCAAGCCCTACCCAATATTCGGGTATTGTATGATAAAATTGGAAGGGTATCGCATCCAGACAACCATCAGTTTTATAAAGGGCTAAGGCTCATGCCTCAACATTTTCATCACCAAACTCATCAGGTGTTCGGAAACACATGTACAAAACATTTCAATAGAATGATCCATCATTCCAAGGTTTTCATAACCATTTTACCACCAAGTATTCCCATCTAAAGTTGATCCAGTTTTATGCTTAGCACTAGCCTCAACAGGTGGGGGTAGTACTAATGAGGGATGGTAACTAGTGGAGTTTCAACTAAGTACAACCTTATGTCTCAGGCTGATGTCAATGTTTCTAACTTAGGCCAAATTTTATGCTCTTTATGCAACCTTCAGCATCCTTCCAATATCTACCAGTCACTTAAGTAAACTCTAAGTAAGCTTTGATAAAGAAATAAAGTAAGGAGCTTGCACATAAAACTTGGATTGGTTTATAAATTGGGTATGATCACATATGCTTAAGGCATATAGTAGTCATAGAACAAGTATGGGTTTGTTGCATCATTAGGGTATCTTGCAAGTGTTAGCTTGCACATTCACTAGTAGTATTAGGCTTGCATCAATATCAGTATAAGCTTGCCTTGTGCAGAGCAGTGGTTGAAGTTCTCCTCGTCTTCTTCTTCGTAGTATCCTCCTTCCTCCTCGTATCCTTGGTCGGTACTAGCGTCTATGAATAAATACGAGGTACAAAATCACCAAACAATACTTAACTACTTGCAATCATCACACACAAGGGTTCTATGGATGATCTAGGATCATCTCTAACATTACAAGGTTAAGGCTTGATTTAATTCTTTTTATTTTAGAAAAGTAATTTCTACTCATTGAAAAACTACTTAAGATTTAATATTCTCCAAACCAAACATGGGATCATGTTGACACATGTCATCACCACATATTTTAGTCCATGGGAATATGATTTAAAGTGGTGTCACAATTTAATAAGGTTTTACCCTTTTATTTTAATTAAATAAAGTGGCTAGAAATGCCTATGTAGCATTCTTTTATTACTTGAACAATATTTCTGCAAGTAAACCTATATATTTTTATATATTCTGAAAGGTATGGTTAAATGTGATTTTTGAGAGTTGGAATCAACTCAAAATCTATTATGGTTTAAATTTGAAAAATGTTTGAATGCATAAAAGCTTCTGCCTTGCTATTTTTACCATGGGTGATCTATATATCCAAATGAATTGAATCCAACGGGATTGGATTCAGCATTCACAGACATTTCTAACAAAATTAGTTTCATTCAATTTGATGCACTGAATCGATCTGGGTTGATTTTTGAAGTTGGGTACAGAAGTGTGTTTGAAATGAAATAGAAAAGGTTTTAATTTGAATAACTGGGCTGCGCGGGAAAAGTTACTGGGCCAGCGTACTAAGCGCAGTGCTCCCGCGGGCTGCTTAAGTGGGTGTCCCCACTCGTCAGTGACACGGGGTTGGGCGAAGCGGTATGGGGCAACGTGGATCGTTCGATCTAGTTCTAATCTAACGGCTGGGAGTCATCATCGACGCGAGACAACGCCGGCGAGAACGAAACCTAGCGGCCGTGAGGGTGCCGGGGCTCACCGGGTCTTGGCGGTCGGCGAGGCGAGCGGCGAAGTAGTCGGCGATGGCGAATCTCCTGGGGCGGCTCCAATCGCTGGCTCCCTTCTTCTCTAGAGGCGGCGGGCTCCGGTGAAATTCCGGCGGGGTGGTGCTCACCTTGCTCTGAGAACGGTGTGGCACGACCAGTGAGGAGAGGGGAGTGAGATGGTGTGAAGAAATCGTGCGGGGGTGGCCTCTATTTATAGTCGAGCGAGGGGACCGTCGGGGCGCACGGTGAGCTCGTCGGGGGCGAGGTTCTAGACGGCTAATGGCATGGGCAAGGGTAGGGGACGGTGCGGTGTCTCCTGGCGCTGCTCAACGACATGGTCTCGAGGGATGGGGCGGTGTGGTTTGGTCTGAAACGGGCGGTGCTCTGCGCGGCAGAGGCGGCGTCTTCGACGGCGGGCGGTGGCTGTGCGGCACGGGGCGGCAAACGGGGATGTCTGGTTGTCTCCTGGGTTGATGGCGATCGTGTGTGCACGCGGTGAGGGCGGCGCGCGGTCTGTGGGCGCTGGTTGAGGGTGGTGCTCTGGCGCATGCTTGGCATGGTCTCTGGCGGTCTAGGCGCGGCTTGTGCGCGTGGTCCAGGGCTTGGCAACGTTCGCGGCTGGGACAGGTAGTGGCGATGGACGGTGGGCTGCGTCCCAGACAAGGTTGGCACGGCTAGTCCTTCCTCTATCCCGCTGTCCACAATGGGGTGACAAGGGGGTGCTCGGCTGTTCACCATTGAGGGCAATGGCAAGCTCATAGGGGTGCTAGTCCTTAGTTAAACTTCCTAGATGATCTACTGAGCTGTGTGTGAGCTAACTGGGGAACAAGTTAGGCCAATTTTACTGCACACTATAGTGTTTGATGTTTGTTTGATTTGTGTCTGCAACCTGTTTGATGAAATGGCCGCATGAACTCAAGTTTTGAATTTTGAAAAGATTTTTGGTGGGTTTGCTAGATTGGTGATGGTGAGTCTGCAGATGCTTGGATTTTGAAAGTTGAGCTTTTTTGAGTGGTTTTTGAAAAAGTGGGATCTTCCCATATGATAAAGATTCAATTTTGAATTGTCATTTAAACTATGCATTTGAAAGTTTCTGGATGATCACAAAGTGGGCCTTGATACTTTGTTATGAGTACATTCAAGGGGTGCAAAGATCTAGAAAAGTTTCTGTTAGGTTCTGAAAGTTTGAGATAGCCAAAGTAGGCATGGGAGTTAAATTGGCCAAAATGACCATTCATTTCATATATGTGTTTTGATTTAATTGTCTTTAGGAAAAGTGTGGGAAATGTTTTAGATGATGCTTATTTCACCTAAGAAACATTTTACAAGCAATGAAACAAACAAACAAGGTGTTTTTAAAAGAATTCAAAATCAATGCCTACACATATGCATGCATTCATGATTTTATTTAGAAATTTTTTTGTTAACCCTAATTTTGATGATTAGAATTTGATGATCCAAGCTTAGTATTTTTGGGATGTTACAAACCTTCCCCCCTTAAACAAAATCTCGTCTCGAGATTTGAAAAAGGACGAAAAGATTACATAGGATTTGAAGAGATCGGGAAACTCTGTCCTGATGTGATCTTCGCGCTCCCAAGTAGCTTCCTCTTCTGTGTGGTTGCTCCACTGAATCTTGAGAAACTTGATGCTTCGGGTTCGGGTAGTTCGAAAAGCTTCTTCCAAAATGCGGATGGGTACTTCGGGATAGGTCAGGTCATCATTTATCTCTATGGTCCGATGGTCGATATTCTTGAACACTTCGGTCTTCTCGGGGACTTCGAGACACTTGCGAAGTAACGAGATATGGAACACATTGTGTACTGCCGACATCTCTTCAGGTAGTTCCAATTGATACGATACTTCTCCTCGACGGTTCAGAATTTTGAAAGGTCTGATATATCGGGGGGCTAACTTTCCTTTGAGTTGGAAATGCTGCATTCCCTTCAATGGCGACACTTTCAGATAAACAAAATCTCCTATATTGAAGGCGAGGTCTCGACGTATCTTGTCGGCATAACTCTTCTGTCGGGATTGGGCGGTCTTGAGGTGCTCACGAATCTTGTGAACCTTCTCTTCTGCTTCTCGGAGGATGTCGTGTCCGAAAATCTGACTCTCTCCTACTTCCGACCAGTTCAAAGGGGTGTGACACTTTCTTCCGTACATGAATTCAAAGGGGGCCATTTGCAAACTGGCTTGATAACTATTGTTGTATGAAAATTCTGCAAACGGCAGACAGTCTTCCCACTTGGATCCATATTCTAGAACACATGCTCTAAGCATATCTTCGAGTATTTGATTTACTCGCTCCGTTTGTCCATCGGTCTGAGGGTGATACGCGGTACTGAAATATAGGCGGGTTCCTAAACCTTCTTGGACTTTCTTCCAGAATCTCGAGGTAATCTGAGTTCCTCGATCCGATACTATGTTCTTGGGGACTCCGTGCAAACTGACGATTCTAGCGATGTACAACTCCGCTAGCTTCGAACTCTGATAGGTGGTTTTGACGGGCAAGAAATGGGCGACTTTGGACAATCTGTCCACTATGACCCAAATAGTGTCAGTTCCCCTACTACAAGTAGGTAGTCCAGTGATAAAGTCCATTCCTACAGAATCCCATTTCCATTCCAGAATTTGCAAAGGTTGCAACAATCCAGCGGGTATTTGATGTCCTGCCTTGACTCGCTGACATATATCACACTTGGAGATATAGCTTCCGATTTCTCTCTTCATCTTATGCCACCAAAATTGCTCTTTCAAATCTTGACACATCTTAGTTCCTCCGGGATGGATAGAATAAAGAGTATCATGAGCCTCCTTCAAGATAACTTCTTTCAACTCAGAATCTGCTGGTACACAAAGGCGTCCTTTGTACCACAGAACTCCTTCTTCGTCCTCGGCGAATCCGGGTACTTTGCCTGTACCGATACGACGCTTGATTCTGTCGATACTAGCATTTCCCTTCTGCGCCTCTTTAATCTGACTGATCAAACTGGGCTGAAGCTCTATGCTAGCCAAAAATCCTTCACTTACTAATTCCATTCGAAAATCTTCCATCTCCTTGTGCAAACTTGGTTGCTCCTTCAAAATTATGGAGTTCAAGCGGCACGGCAATCTGCTAAGGGCATCGGCTACCACATTGGCTTTAATAGGGTGATAGTGAATGTACAGATCGTAATCTTTGATTAGCTCAATCCATCTTCTCTGCCTCATATTCAACTTGTTCTGAGTGAATATATATTTTAGGCTCTTGTGATCTGAATAAATCTCACAACGGTTTCCCATTAGGTAATGTCTCCATGTCTTCAGGGCTAGAACTACTGCTGTGAGTTCGAGGTCATGGGTTGGGTAGTTTTGCTCATGTTGCTTCAATTGTCGAGATAGGTAAGATATAACTTTGCCTTCTTGCATTAACACACATCCGAGACCAATCTTGGATGCGTCACAATACACATCGAAGGGCTTCGTGATATTCGGCATGATCAAGATTGGGGATGAAATCAATCTCCTCTTGAGTTCTTGAAAACTCGCTTCACATTTGTCGGTTCATTCAAACTTCTTGTCCTTCTTCAGCAATTGGGTCATGGGTCTGGCGATACTCGAGAATCCTTCTACGAATTTGCGGTAATATCCCGCCAATCCGAGAAAAGCACGAACTTGGGTTTGAGTGGTTGGGGCTTGCCAATCTTCTACATCTTTCACTTTGGCAGGGTCAACGGCAATTCCTAATGCTAATACAATGTGACCGAGGAATCCTACCTCCTGTAACCAGAATTCACATTTCCTAAACTTTGCATACAGCTGATGTTCTCTAAAGGTTCCAAGAATGGTCCTTAGGTGTAGCTCATGTTCTTCTTCTGATTTGGAATAAATTAGAATGTCATCGATGAAAACAACGACAAACTTATCCAAGAAGTCCATAAAAATCTTATTCATGAGGTTCATGAAATAAGCGGGGGCATTGGTTAATCCAAAAGACATGACTGTATACTCATACAATCCATATCTGGTGGTAAAGGCAGTCTTTGGAATATCCTCTGCACGAATTTTGAGTTGATGATAGCCAGTTCTAAGATCAATCTTAGAAAACACCTGGGCACCGGTCAACTGATCAAACAAATCTTCTATCTTGGGCAAGGGGTACTTGTTCTTGATGGTGACATCGTTTAACTTCCGATAATCTGTACACAAACGATTACCTCCATCTTTCTTGTCCACAAATAAGGCAGGTGATCTCCATGGTGACGCACTTGGTTGAATCAGTCCGATTTCCAACATGGAATCCAGTTGCTTCTTCAGTTCTTCTAGTTCCGACGGGTTCATACTATAGGGTCTCTGGGCTATGGGTCCTGTTCCGGGGATTAGTTCGATGATAAACTCGATATCCCGATCTGGGGGCATACCGGGCGAAACATCTGGAAATACATCGGGGTATTCACAGACTATCCGGACTTGGTCAATGGTAGGTTGGGCTATACTCTTATTGCACTTGAATTGGCGAGGTAATGCTTCAGATATATGCTCGACTGATATTCCGGCGGTACTGGTCATAGTGATGGCTTTCTTAGCACAGTCAATCAATCCCTTATGTTTGGACATCCAATCCATTCCTAGTACTACTTCCAAACCTTTAGTTCCGAGTACTATTAGATTAGCATAAAAATCTATGCCATGGATTCGGATGGGGACGGCTTTGAAAATTTGCCTAGCCTTGGTGGTTGATCCGGGAATTTGCACAATCATAACATGCTTCAGTTTGGTTGGTTAAATTTTACTAGTGCAGGCAAATTCTTCGGTGACAAATGAATGCGATGCACCAGAGTCAAACAACACTCTTGCAAGTACTGAATTAACAGAAAACATACCCAGCACGACGTCTGGCGCTTCCTGAGCTTCTTCAGCATGCATGAGAGAAAGACGGACATTGCGGCTGAGTGAATTCCCTGGGGCAAATCTTCTTCCTGGCTGAACACAACGCTGCTGCTGAGCTGGGGCATTGGCATTAGGGGCTGTAGCATTCTTCTTGTTGAGGCACTCGTTGGAATAGTGGCCTTTATTTCCACAGTCATAACAGGTCACTTGTGACTTGTCCTTGGCTGCGACAGGCACAACATTGCTTCCAGTCTTCGGTGCAGTGTTGGTGTTGGCGGTAGCATTGTTGGTGTTGAACTTGGGTGGGGCACGGGTGAAATGGCTAGAGTTGCCGGGGTTGTTGTGATTTCCTCCGGGTCTAGGGTTTCCATGGTTGGAGTAGGTCGGACGGGTCAAAGGGGGTCTGTTGGTTCTTGGGGCAAATCCTGGAGATGGGTTGGGGCGATACTTTGGGGTCTGATGGGTTCCTGGTTGATGCATCATGCGACGCTTGCGGTTCTCATTGGCTTGGTTGATCTTTCCTTCCATCTGGATAGCAGAGTCGACAAGGGCTTCAATATCAGCAAAGGGGATATTGACTAACACCGTCTACATCTCGTCATGCAGACCATTCAGGAATCTTTCTTTCTTCTTGGCTTCGGTGTCTATCTCGTCCGGGGCATACCTAGCTAATGACAAAAATTTGTCACGGTATTCCACTACAGTCATCCTTCCTTGCTTCAGCTCTCTGAACTCATCTCTCATTCTCTTGATTAAACCTGGTGGCACATGGGTTCTACTAAACTTGACCTTGAATTCCTCCCAGGTCTTCATCTGGCCTCCGGTCATTGCACGAACACTGTTCCACCATGCCCTGGCATCTCCGGCTAGATAATGGGTGGTGAACATGACTTTCTCGTTGGCTTCCACTCCGGCGACTTCTAAGTTATTTTCCATGGTTTGCAGCCAATCATCGGCATCTAGGGGTTCTTCTGACTTGGTGAAAACGGGTGGGTTGGTGTTCTGGAAATTCTTGAGCTTAGATCCATGGTTGTCCTGATTTCCGTGGCCTTGGTTGTTGTGGGCTAGCTGGGCTATCTGTTGCAGAGTGGCTAGGTTGGCTTGACATTCCGCTCTTTCAGCTTCGCGGTCAGAAGTCAACATTTCCAGAATCTGCAACATCGGATCCGGGGCTGAACCACTTCCTCCACGTGGCATCTGAAGATTGATATAGATCATGAGAAAAGAGGGAAATTTCTAAGGTTTTTGGTCTTTGAAAAGTTTTAAATGTTTGACTCAGATTTTTCTAGCAACTTGCCTTTTCATTCATTCATTCACTCGATACAACGCACACCATAGCAAGGAAAAATAGATGGTTTTAAGAACCATTCTGGAATCTACGATACAGTGGGACCGACTACTACTCACTACGCTAGTGCTCAGTGCTACTACTCCTCGGAGTCTGTGGCTTCATCCTCTTCATCATCTTTGATGAAGGCGAAATCATCCTCATCGGTGAAGAAATCCATGGCCTGATCCTCCAGAAAATCATCGTGATCGCTGAGATAGGAGTAAGGGTCTCCACGAAGATCCTCTCCGGCATTATCCCTTTCCTCCAACTGCATGTCTCTCTCGTGGATGGTCTCCTCCAGAGATGAGATGCGGTGGCGAAGACGGGCAATAATGCGCTCCTTCTTGTCGAGCTGACGGCGGCGAGACTTGCGATCCTTTGCTAGAATGGCTATGGTCTGATCCTTCGTCTTGATGATGGCAGACTTGTGTTTGCAATAGTCACGGCAGTTGTCCAACTCCTGCTGACGATCATACATCATGAAGCTAAGGTGGTCCAATTGAGTCTTCATCTCGGGGTGGTATGGGGCTTCCAGTGGTTGTCCATTTGCATCACGCCTTGGGCAAAACTCAAAGCGAGTACCCTTGATCTGATTGATGCTCTGCCCACACAGACGGGAAAGAGCTTCCTGCATTGCTCTGGCAAGTCAATCGAGCCAGTTGTTTTCCCTCAAGGTAAAGTGAATTCCCTCCGCAGTGGGAGGTTCAATCTTTCCTCGGAGACTTGCAACAATTAGCCACTGCAGATCTTCTCCTCCTTGATCATTGAGATGAGCTCCGAAGAACTCGGGGTGCGGACGCTCCAGAAGTTCCGAAAGCTGGTCCAGATCCCTCTCAAAGAAAAGGTCTCCTCCATTCCCAAGTTGGTAAAACTTGCTGTACTTCATGTCCATCTATAAAAATATAGGATGAGTAGATTATCAGGGTGATCAAGTGTGTCAAAATTTTATGTATTTTGCAAGAGTTTTTGAGGAACATGAACTTTTAGAAAAGAATTAAAGAGATAAGAATGAGAATAAGTTTTTTAAAATATTTGTTTTCTTTGGTTTTGAAACTAAGTTTTTGGTTCAAACGTCCAGTCTAACTAGGGTCTCCTATGGTCAGGATGGCTCTGATACCAACTTGTCAACACCCGGATTTTTCAATCCTAGATGCCTATTATGCCATACATCGCAATCCCAGGATTACCATTTTTGCGAGACATAACAGAATTAGATACCATAGTACATCATCCATTACACACGATACATAAGTTCTTACACAAATAGGGATCTCATGATCCAGTTCTTAATACAACATCAAGCAGCGGAATACGTAATAATAACGGTAGCGTAGGCGAAGCTCCATATTCGGGGTCACAGGCAATGCTGACGATGGGAGATGATCCTAGTTGTCGTAACCTTCCTGGGGTCCATCTTCCAGGTACTCCTCTTCATAGTATGGCCATGGGAATAGCCAGGGACAAAGCCATGAGTACTCTTTAAGTACTCGCAAACTAATACTAATAGGTAAAGGGGTTTTTTGGATAATAGGACACTAGGCTCTAGGGTTGTTTTGCAAAATCCAGATTTATCTCTACTAAGTTCTACATCTAGTCACAATTTTATAACTCCTAAGTGGGAACTTGTATTTCATATCACAACTCTGTTGCGGTCAAGTCAAGGTCTCAATTCATTTCACAGGTCATTTTGAAAAGTCTGACGGGGGAACAGTATGGCCACTCCAACTGTCCATAACCGCGGACGCGGCTATTCGAATAGTTTCACAGTCTGCAGAGATTGTACACTTTCACCACAACATTCGACACATCCGTCAGGAACAAATCCTGAATTCACCATACTTAGTATGCGGATAATCAATCCTAACCTTTCAATTACACGCCCTAGTATAAGCACCTCTCCTGTGAGTTTGGCCTCCCAACCATGACCAACTATCATCTTGGGTACTGCAAAGGTGGACAATCTTCACAAGGTAGCCTCGGCTCAGACCTTGGCCGTGAGGGAACTAATACTAAGGTACATAAGTTTCCAGTCAAGTCCTACCCAATATTCGGGTATTGTGGTTGTACGATAAAATTGGAATGGTATCGCATCCAGACAACCATCAGTTTTATAAAGGGCTAAGGCTCATGCCTCAACATTTTCATCACCAAACTCATCAGGTGTTCGGAAACACATGTCCAAAACATTTCAATAGAATGATCCATCATTCCAAGGTTTTCATAACCATTTTTCCACCAAGTATTCCCATCTAAAGTTGATCAGGTTTTATGCTTAGCACTAGCCTCTACAGGTGGGGGTAGTACTAATGAGGGGTGGTAACTAGTGGAGTTTCAACTAAGTACAACCTTATGTCTCAGGCTGATGTCAATGTTTCTAACTTAGGCCAAATTTTATGCTACTTATGCAACCTTCAGCATCTTTCCAATATCTACTAGTCACTTAAGTAAACTCTAAGTAAGATTTGATAAAGAAATAAAGTAAGGAGCTTGCACATAAAACTAGGATTGGTTTATCAATTGGGTATGATCACATATGCTTAAGGCATATAGTAGTCATAGAGCAAGTATGGGTTTGTTGCATCATTAGGGTATCTTGCAAGTGTTAGCTTGCACATTCACTAGTAGTATTAGGCTTGCATAAATATGAGTATTAGCTTGCCTTGTGCAGAGCAGTGGTTGAAGTTCTCCTCGGCTTCTTCTTCGTAGTATCCTCCTTCCTCCTCGTATCCTTGGTCGGTACTAGCGTCTATGAATAAATACGAGGTACACAGTCACCAAACAATACTTAACTACTTGCAGTCATCACACACAAGGGTCCTATGGATGATCTAGCATCATCTCTAACATTACAAGGTTAAGGCTTGATTTAATTCTTTTTATTTTAGAAAAGTAATTTCTACTCATTGAAAAACTACTTAAGATTTAATATTCTCCAAACCAAACATGGGATCATGTTGACACATGTCATCACCACATATTTTAGTCCATGGGAATATGATTTATAGTGGTGTCACAATTTAATAAGGTTTTACCCTTTTATTTTAAATAAATAAAGTGGCTAGAAATGCCTATGTAGCATTCTTTTATTACTTGAACAATATTTCTGCAAGTAAACCTATATATTTTTATATATTCTGAAAGGTATGTTTAAATGTGATTTTTGAGTGTTGGAATCAACTCAAAAGCTATTATGGTTTAAATTTGAAAAATGTTTGAATGCAGAAAAGCTTCTGTCTTGCTATTTTTACCATGGGTGATCTATAGATCCAAATGAATTGAATCCAACGGGCTTGGATTCAGAATTCATAGGCCTTTCTAACAAAATTAGTTTCATTCAATTTGATGCACTGAATAGATCTGGGTTGATTTTTTAAGTTGGGTACAGAAGTGTGTTTGAAATGAAATAGAAAAGGTTTTAATTTGAATAACTGGGCTGCGCGGGAAAAGTTACTGGGCCGGCCTACTAAGAGCAGTGCTCCCGCGGGCTGCTTAAGTGGGTGTCCCCACTCGTTAGTGACACGAGGTTGGGCGTAGCGGTATGGGGCAACGTGGATCGTTCGATCTAGTTCTAATCTAACGGTTGGGAGTCATCGTCGACGCGAGACAACGCCAGCGAGAACGAAACCTAGCGCGGCCAGAGAGGGGTGCTGGGGGCTCACCGGGGTACTGGCGAGGGTCGGCGAGGCGGGCGAACGACAAAGTCGATGACGGCGAATCTTCTGGTACCGGTGGCTTCTCCTGGGGCGACTCCAATCGCTGGATCCCTTCTTCTCCAGAGGCGGCGGGCTCTGGTGAAATTCTGGCAGGGTAGTGCTCGCCTTGCTCTGATAACGGTGTGGCACGACCAGTGAGGAGAGGGGAGTGAGAGGGTGTGAAGAAATCATGCGGGGGTGGCCTATTTATAGTCGAGCGAGGGGACCGTCGGGGCGCACGGTGAGCTCGTCGGGGGCGAGGTTACAGGCGGCTAATGGCATGGGCAAGGGTAGGGGACGGTGCGGTGTCTCCTGGCGCTGCTCAACGACATGGTCTCGAGGCATGGGGCGGTGTGGTTTGGTCTGGAACGGGCGGTGCTCTGCGCGGCAGAGGCGGCGTCTTCGACGGCGGGCGGTGGTTGTGCGTCACGGGGCGGCAAACGGGGATGTCTGGTGGTCTCCTGGGTTGATGGCGATCGTGTGTGCACGTGGTGAGGGTGGCGCGCGGTATGTGGGCGCTGGTCGAGGGTGGTGCTCTGGCGCATGCTTGGCATGGTCTCTGGCGGTTCATGTCTGGCGCGGCGCTGCGTGGTCCAGGGCTTGGCAACGCTCGCGGTTGGGACAGGTAGTGGCGGTGGACGGTGGGCTGCCTCCCAGACAAGGTTGGCACGACTAGTCCTACCTCTAGCCTGCTGTCCACAATGGGGTGACAAGGGGGTGCTCGGCTGTTCACCATTGATGGCAATGGCAAGCTCACAGGGGTGCTAGTCCTTAGTTAAACTTCCTAGATGATCTACTGAGCTGTGGGTGAGCTAACTAGGGAACAAGTTAGGCCAATTTTACTACACACTATAGTGTTTGATGTTTGTTTGATTTGTGTCTGCAACCTGTTTGATGAAATGGCCGCATGAACTCAAGTTTTGAGTTTTGAAAAGATTTTGGTGGGTTTGCTAGATTGGTGCTGGTGAGTCTGCAGATGCTTGGATTTTGAAAGTTGAGCTTTTTTGAGTGGTTTTTGAAAAAGTGGGATCTTCCCATATGATAAATATTCAATTTTGAATTGTCATTTAAACTATGCATTTGAAAGTTTCTGGATGATCACAAAGTGGGCCTTGATACTTTGTTATGAGTACATTCAAGGGGTGCAAAGATCTAGAAAATTTCTGTTAGGTTCTGAAAGTTTGAGATAGCCAAAGTAGGCATGGGAGTTAAATTGGCCAAAATGACCATTCATTTCATATATGTGTTTTGATTTACTTGTCTTTAGGAAAAGTGTGGGAAATGTTTTAGATGATGTTTATTTCACCTAAGAAACATTTTACAAGCAATGAAACAAACAAACAAGGTGGTTTTAAAAGAATTCAAAATCAATGCATACACATATGCATGCATTCATGATTTTATTTAGAAATTTTTTTGTTAACCCTAATTTTGATGATTAGAATTTGATGATCCAAGCTTAGTATTTTTGGGATGTTACAGACAAGGGGAAGGGCCACTTATTGCTGCTGATGATGATCGCGCAAAGGTCATGCCTCCTCCGCCTAACTGAGTGCAGCAGCCGCGGGAACTCGGCACCGGAAAAATAACACCGCAAACATTCCGCCTCCAGCATCTACGTCTGCAGCAGCCCAAGTTACTCCAATAGATAGAGTGATGTATGGCAATCTCCTCGTCGAGCCACTAACTGTTGCTCATATCCGGAACATGACCCAACTTGACGAGAACCGCCAGCAGCTGCTGGAGGAAGCGCAGGCCATCGCGGAGCAAGGCGCTAAACTAGATCGAGATCTGGTCAACGCGCAGAAGTCCATAGAGAAAGCTAGAGCAATGGAGGACGAGTACAAGACTTTGCTACAGCAGCAGAAGGCTAAGAAAGCTCCGGCTCGCGTCATCAACGATCCTGGTGTACGGCGCAACCTAGGATGGGCTCCCTCGAAGCCGGCACAGGCCAAGCCATACATTGACAGCGAAGGCAAGCAGGTGATGCCCACCCCACTCCTTAACCTTGCCGTCGCCAAGACCCTTCTGGAACAGGATAGATCGCCTGAGGCAGTGGAACAGGTCTATGACCTAGTGGCCAAGGCGGTAAAGCAGCAGGAAAAGGCCACCTCTCAGAGGCTTGAGTCTGACCCAGCGCTCTGCCAGTCTAGCCGGTACAAGCCGCCAAGGGACAGATCTCCTCTTGATGTCGGGTCCCAGACGGGCTCATCAGAACAAAGACGGAGGGATGCGTGCAACAGGAAGGATGCTATCCCCATATCCTCCAACCACGGAGAAAAGGCCCGACCTCGTCGCCCATCGCCACCGCCCCGATCCCCCCGACATCGCAAAGACTACAAGACTCACCATCGTGCGGATATTCCCCCACCAAAGCAGTGTGGCATCATCATCCGCAACAACGCGGAGCAGACCCGTCATGACGAAGAGCGCAACCAAGGACACAAGAGCAGGTCACGCCATGACCCTCCACGTCCGACAAGCAACCGTGACAGGCGTGAGGCGTCGCAGGAGGGTAACAACAAGAAGGCTAACCCACCGCCACCTCCGCCTCCGTCACCACCAAGCAGTCACCATGGCGGAAGAGGCCCGCGTCGTTCACGCAGCCCATCCCCTGTTGACAAAAATAAGAACCCGGAGCCGTACGATGCATGTTCGCGGATCGACAAGATCCACGAGGCTCGGGAAGGACCATACCTAGGACCACATTGCTTTGGACCTGCAATACGGTCCGCAACTTACCCCAAAGGTTTCCGGATTGACAAGACCATCAAGCCCTATGACGGCACCGCCAAGCCAGCCACATGGTTGCAGGACTACGGCAACGCGGTGGAGATTGCCGGAGGCAACCCCAACGTCACCGTCAAGTACCTCCCGTTAATGTTGGCGGGCACGGCCCGTCAATGGATCGACGACTTGCCGGAGAAATCTATCTACAACTGGCTAGACATGCAAGAAGCGTTCACCAAGAACTTTGAGGGTACATACAAGCGTCCCTGCACTGTGGGCGATCTACAGCGGTGCGTGCAAGAAAAAGACGAGACATCTCGCGCCTACCTCTCCCGCTGGATGGATATGAAGAATTCCTGCGCAGGAGTGCACGCTCAGACCGCCATGGACGCCTTCATCGATGGGTTGGAAATAGGCACACTGCTCTGACATAAGCTAAAGTGCTTGCGGGACAATCACCAGCTTCACTTGAATCAGATGATTCAGTTGGCTAGTGAGTTCGCAGCTGCCGACAACGATGCTCGTGGCTCTTTGCCCGCAACGGCCGTTCCAACTCAAGCTCGGAGGAACAGCAGTACAAAGCAGAAAACCGCTCCAGAAGAAAAGCAATCTACCGACATGGTCGCTATGACTTTTGCGGGACGAGGAGAAGGTAGACAACGTGGACGAGGAAGAGGAGCTGGTCGTGGGCAGCAGCAAGGAAGTGAAACAACCTCGGTGCCGCTCCGCATTCCCCAAACCTACGAGGAGTACCACGATATGTCATGCCTCATACATCTCGATGCCAACAGCAAGGCCACCCATACCAATCTACACTGCAAGTTCGTCAACGACCTCAAGGAAGACCCGGGGTCCGGCTACAAGCGAAGTCAGAAGAACAGGCCACGAGGCAAGGGCAAGGGGAAGAAGAAGGAGGAGGAGTCCAAGGATTCAAGTGACATGGACGAAGACGTTGACCCCAAGCATGCCGCCAAGAGCGACGACAAGGGCAAGAACCCCTTCGCAAAGAAGGCTCCAGTCTACCACACTTTCCTTGGCACCCCCACCGTCCGACAACAGAAGACCTCTCTGAGGATCCTAATGGCCACTCTCCCCCCAGTCCCACAGTCCCTGCGCTGGTCGGAGGTTCCAATAACTTGGGACAGGACGGCCCACCCAGACCTCATACCTACGGATAACCAGTACGCCATGGTCATCAATCCCCTGATTGACGGCGTGGAGTTAACCAAATGTATGGTGGATAGTGGAAGTAGCATCAACATCATGTACCTGGATACACTGCAGAAGATGAACTTGACGGAGGCAAACCTAAGGCGGACCAACACCATCTTCCACGGCGTAGTTCCTGGTCGGGAGGCCCGGTCCCTTGGGTGCATTACACTTCAGGTTTCCTTTGGCGATGTTAATAATTACCGCCAAGAGAGCATGACCTTCGAGGTGGTCCCCTTCAAGAGCGTGTACCACGTCATATTCGGCCGCGACATATTCCACACGTTCATGTACAACCCATGCTTCGTCTACAACAAACTCAAGATATCCGGACCAAACGGTGTCATCACCGTATCCGGAAGCTTTACCAAGGCAAGGGACTGCGAGATCAATGAAGCAGCCGTTGCAGAAGATGTCCTCTACAGCAAAGAATTCAAAGAGATCCATAGCAAGGTCGATGACTCAGAGATGCCCGCGTCGAAGAAGCAGATCTCCGACTCCGCTCCTGCATTCAAGGCCGCCATCGAGACCAAGCCGGTGGAACTTGTGGTAGGTGATGCCTCCAAGACCGTCGCCATTGGGACAAACCTGGATCCCAAATAGGAAAGCGCGCTCGTCAAGTTCCTCCGTGAGAATAGGGACATCTTTGTTTGGCAACCTGCTGACATGAAAGGTGTACCTAGGGAACTTACCGAGCACAGCTTAAACATTGATCCAAAATGTAAACCAGTGAAACAACCTCTACGACGCTTTGGAGATGAGAAGAGACGCGCCATTGGCAAAGAGATAGCTAGGTTACTTAAGGCTAGATTTATCCGAGAAGTCCTTCACACCCAATGGGTGGCCAATCCTGTACTTGTCCCCAAAAAAGGAACCAATGAATTAAGAATGTGCGTTGATTACACCGGCTTGAACAAAGCATGTCCCAAAGATCCGTTTGCTTTGCCTCGCATTGACCAAGTCATTGACTCGACGGCTGGCTCGGAACTTTTGTGTTTTCTCGATGCATATTCAGGATACCTCCAGATCAAGGTGAGGAAGTCGGAACAATTGGCCACCTCGTTCACTACCCCGTACGACACGTTTTGCTATGTCACAATGCCCTTTGGGCTGAAAAACGCAGGTGCTACGTACCAGCGGACAATGCAACGTTGCCTCAACGACCAAATTGATGGGAACGTTCACGCTTATGTGGACGATATCGCGGTGATGTCTAAAAAGTCAAATGACTTAATCTCCGACTTAAAAGAAACCTTTGATAATCTCTGGAAATACAACATGATGCTTAACCCTAAGAAGTGTGTCTTCGGGGTTCCAGCCGGAAAATTGTTGGGCTTCATCGTTTCCCAGCGTGGAATCGAGGTCAACCCGGAGAAAATCAAGGCCATCTTAAACATAAACCGTCCAACATGCCTAAAGGACATTCAACGACTAACAGGTTGTATTGCAGCAGTTAGTCGGTTCGTTAGCCGACTTGGAGAGAAGGCCCTGCCGCTGTACAAGTTGCTGAAGAAGGTAGACAAATTCACATGGACGGACGAAGCAGATGCAGCATTGAAGCAGCTCAAGGAGATTCTTTCCTCAGCGCCCATCCTTGCAGCACCCGAGCCTGGAGAGCCCCTGTTAATTTACATGGCGGCAACCAACCGGGTTATCAGCATCGTCGTCGTGGTAGAGCGGAAGGAACCAGGATATGAGCACGGAGTTCAATGACCAGTTTACTATGTGAGCGAGGTCTTGACGGAGTCCAAGCAGCGTTACCCGCACTACCAAAAGATACCTTACGGAGTATTCCTTGCTTCTCGGAAGCTAAGGCATTACTTTCAGGAGCACCCAATTACAGTGGGAGCAAGACTCCATTGTCCGACATTATCAATAACAGTGATGCTACAGGAAGGGTCGCAAAGTGGGGCATTGAACTTGCCGCCTTCGAGATCACCTACAAGAGACGCGACGCTATCAAGTCACAAGCCTTGGCGGATTTTTTTGCAGATTGGACGGAGACGCTAGATGTTACTCCATTGCCGGAACTAGAGTATTGGGTGATGCACTTTGACAGATCAAAGCTGCTCAACGGCTCGCGGGCTGGTGTATTGCTACAGTCACCAACAGGAGACAAGCTACACTACGTTCTGCAAATCCACTTCGAGGCTACAAACAACATGGCGGAGTATGAAGCACTCATTCACGGATTGCGTGTAGCCAAGGATATTGGCATCAAGCGCATAGTTTGTTGTGGAGATTCCGACTTGGTTGCCCAGCAGGTGGCTAGCACCTGGAATGCGCGGAACCCTATGATGGCGGCATATCGAGACGAAGTGGACGAGATATCCAAGAGCTTCTTGGGCTACGAAGTCAAATATGTACCTAGGGAACAAAACGAGGTGGCTGATCTGCTGTCTTGGATCAGGGCGCAAGTGAATTCCGCCAGGAGTTTTCCTAGAGCATCTGCGTACACCATCTGTGAAGGGAGCCTACATCGACAACCCGGATAGAGCTGACTCTTTCGTCTACATGGTGACTAAGGTCCCTCCGGCTTGGACAAAACCGTTCATGGAATATCTCGAACACGGAACTTTTCCCGACGACAAAGTCGAAAGACGGCAAATAGTACGACGATCAAAGGGTTATACCATAATTAATGGGCAACTCTACAAAAGGAGCACTACTGGTGTATACCTAAAGTGTGTTTCCTAGCTAGAAGGTATGGAAATCCTGCACGAAATCCATCTCGGAGATTGCGGGCATCACGCCGCTCCTCGATCGTTGGTCGCGAAAGCCTTCCGGCAAGGATTCTACTGGCTGACCGCGAAGGCGGACGCCGACAAGCTGGTTGAGACATCCATGGGATGCCAGTATTATGCCCGACAGCCACATGTTCTTACTGAAGAATTGTGAACAATACCAATAACTTGGTCGTTTGCAGTCTGGGGGCTGGACATGGTGGGACTGTTACAGACGGCACCTTGTGGGTTTACGCATATGCTTGTAGCAGTTGACAAATTCACCACATGGATAGAAGCTAAACCCGTTAGAAAGCTTGACGGGGCAACTGCCCTCAGGTTTGTCCGGGACCTAGTGGTGAGATTTGGTCTCCCACATAGCATTATCACCGATAAAGGAAGCAACTTGTCACTCGGAGAAGTGGAGGCTTATTGCTGGGAGAAAGGCATCCGACTTGACCTTGCATCTGTGGCACACCCACAATCTAATGTTCAGGTTGAGTGAGCCAATGGATTAATTCTGCAGGGAATCAAGCCATGTCTTGAGGCACCGCTACATAGAGCAGCTGGAGCCTGGGCGGAAGAATTGCCATCTGTGTTGTGGAGTTTACAAACTACACCCAACAGATCCACCGGCTACACCCCTTATTTTATGGTATATGGAGCAGAAGCCATCCTGCCTTCTTACATCCTCCACAATGCACCAAGAGTTGCCGCCTACGATGAGGATGACGCTGAAGAATCCAGACGCCTAGATGTGTACCTTCTCGAGGAGGAGCGTGTTTTGGCATGCCAAAGATCCGCCATCTACCAGCAGAAGCTACGCAACTACCATAGTCGCCGCGTTCGGCATCGCTCGTTTAAAGAGGGGGATTTTGTGCTCCGACTTAAGTAGAAGAAGTCACACAAATTATCCCCGCCACGGGAAGGACCGTTCATCATAAGCAAGGCGCTACTCAATGTGTCTTACTATCTTGTTGACAATCGTGAACTAAAGGATAGACCCAACAAGGATCATAAGTGTAAGTGACGTGACCCGGATGATGACTACCTGGAGCTTGATCGGCCACGAAACATAGCACAACTACATCCTTTTTACACTTAGCATTTTTTATCTAATTGTGTATCTCTTATATGATCAATGAAATAAAGCTCTCTAGTTCACTCATATTTCTAAGTCTTTTACCTCCTTTAGTGTTCATTTTTGGATCATCTAAAACCTTTATGCACAAGTCTTGCGTTTGCACTTCTAAACATTCCGCCTACGGGCGCTAGCTTAAGTTTTCTGGTCTACACGTTCTTTGTCGTTTTTATGTGGATTCTGGAGTAGTGACTTTTGGAACTTATTGTCGGCGATTTTGTGCTCAGGTTATTGATGGTGCCATTGGGCATCATCACCTAAGCGCATGGTTCCGACAACGAGTCTTCCGACTCACGAAAAGTCAAGCATAAGAACCAAAGTAATGGATAAGCCAGCACTTGCTAAAAAATATATACATGCTGGAAATTAGTTCTTAAGTAGAAGGACATAACAACCATTGTTTTCCACCTTAAGTTACATCACCAAGTTTTTTCCTCGCATACACCAAAGGTGAAAAAAATATTACAAAGTTGTTTTTTCATTCCTTTGGTGCAGGAGACTTGGAAGCAGCATCGTCACCAGCCGGAGAATCACCCTCAACGCCGGCACTGTGGTGAGACTCGGAGGAATCTTGATTGACACTGTCGATGGTGTTCATGGGCACGAAGACGTCGATGTCCACCAACTCGGCAACTCTGGTGTCATAACCCGCGAGTGACGACAATATGGCTTCATGACCAATCTCTTTGCCATCATCGTCAACGTCGGGGATACCAGAGGTCACCGTGTCGATGTCGGCACCTTCGTAGTGTGCCTTCACCATTGACAACGCCATCCTTGCGCCAGCCCGTGCACATGAAGCTTTCCATATTGTGACACGCTCGGGGGTTCGACGCAGAATCTCCGAGTACTTCGTCACGGAGTCCGAGGCCTTGATGTATATCTGGAGGGGCTTGGCAATCTCTTTGGCCTGGGTGATGGAAGTGTTGATGAAGTTGCCGGCAAGAACCATGCATTCCTTGTCTGAAGGAGGCGAGCGGGTTAAACCCATAGGAGCTGCAAATTCCGAGAAGGAGCACATGAGTTCAATAAATTCAATGTATCCAGACTACAGAACTACAAGGCGGAGGAAACTTACTGAAGATTCTGGCCTTAGCCTGCCAGAGGGTGTCTGCCAGGGATTCTTTTTCTTGTCGGAGGAGCTTAAACGCCTCGCTGTGGCGTTGGTTTTGCTCATCAGCAGCTTGCTTCTGATCTTTTAAGATCGCAAGCTCCTCCTTCAAGCGATTGATTTCCACGGAGGCGGAGTCCTGCAGGGCCTTCATGGAATCCTCATGCATTTTTAGCATTTCTTTCCTCTCCTCCTTAAGGATCTTGTTCTCGCTGTCCAACTGTTGGATGTGCTTGGACTGCTCGACAATGTCCTTGGCCTTGGTGACATGTTCTACAAAGTCGGATAAAACAAAGTACACAGTGAGTACTCGGAGAATGTAGGCACCAAAACAAGACGGAATGCGCAAAAAGAAAACAGACTGTTGTTTTTGATGATATGTTCCTTCAAGAAGGCAGTTTTACCCTTTTCAGCTTCAAGATCTGCACGCATCTTCTGGTACTTGTCATTGGCCATGCCCCTCCAAGCATTCTCGTTCTATGGAAAAAAGGACAAAGTTAAACCGTTGTTTAGTCTACTTGGAGCATCTAGTCAGAAATTTTCCACCTATACGCTCGGGGGCTACAGCGAGAGTTTTTAACTTAGCAATATGCTTAGCTTTTCTTTAAGCATCTTGTCGGAACTAATTCAGTTCTCGATTAGAAGCTTGGGGGCTACTGTATAAAGTTTTTAACTCGGATATCTACTTAGCTTTTCTTTCAGCGTCTAGCAGGAACTAATTCAGTTACAACTAGAGGCTTGGGGGCTACAGTATTGAAAATTATAAACACTGCGTATGCTACTCTTAAAGCATCTAGTCGGAATAGTTCATTCCATCTAAATGCTTGGGGGCTACAGTGAGAATTTTTTCTAACTTAGTCACTCTTAGAGCATATAGATGCAAAACCTATGGTTTTCCGTATAGATCCTCTGGGGCTACAGTGGGATACTCATATGAAATGCAAAAGGCAAAGTAAAACTTACAAGTGCAATGATCTTGAGGTTGGTAGCACTCTCGGCCAGCAGCTTTCCAAAGGAGATGCTATTTCCTCGCAAGATGTCTGCTTATCGGAGGAGCTCCTCAAGACCGCACGTCAGAGATGTCGGTACTCCTCCAGGAACCAGAGTTGCGCTACTCGGCGTAAGCGCCAGGTAGACTATCTTTGGAAACTCAAAGGGTTTCTAGGGAGCAAGGGCGCCGCCTTCGGCAGAAGTACGAGCTTCCACCACCGCCTTGCCGCCACCGATGGCATCCTTAGCCGGAGCTTCAGCCATTTTTTGAGCGGTGCTCTCCTGCATCTCCTGCTCGCCGACAATAGCAAGCTCAGTAGAGGCGCCAGAATCCACTTCCATCACGGAAGGGCCTGATGCATCCTTAGCTTGTGAGCTTGTCGAAGCGGACGAGGGCTTGACGACAGGAGTAGCAGGGGCAATGGAGGGAGAGGCGTCGCGATGCAGCATATCTTTGATATTTCGAGAAGCTCCCGATGTTTTGGAGGTCTTCTTGAGGCTAGTCATGGATTTCTTCCTGAGACATGCAAAATGCATAAGTACAGGAACAAGACAGATAAATAGACAATGTCGGAGAATGAGAAGCTTACACTAGGGGGTGCTTTGGCAAAGATCCCGGTGGTTCTTCTCTTTTCCGCCTCCAGGGCGGCGGTAGTCTTCTTGGAGGATCCACCCTCCGTCTTCTTCTTCTTGCCTCTGTCGGCAGCGTCAGAGGTGGATCTCTTCCGCTTTCGCGCCAACGGGACCTCGTCGTCGGACACAACCGTGACTTCCTTCATCTTTGGATCGTAGATTTGGGCAGCCAGGTTGCCCTCATCTAGATCGCTAAGCTGTTAAGTGAGGAATCACCGTGTTAGATAAGATGGTATTGTCAAGATGGAAAAACTGGAGCATATGTCGTACACGGAAAATAAATACCTACCTTTGGGCACTTGCCGTCTACGAACATGTCATAGGTGATGGTGAAGCCACGCTTCTTATCCTTCACCTTGACGATGTCCTTAAGACGGAGCTTGACGGAGTCGCTCGAGAAGTTATCCACGGAGATGCGGAGGCTATCCCTTCTGTCGCTGGTATACTCGTGCATGTACTTCGCACAGTGCTGCAGAGGTTGGATTCGCCTGATGAATCAGCACATGGCTAGGTCCAAGCCGGTCAAATCCGTCTCTACAAACCATTCGATCCACCTTATAGCGCGAGAAACGTCGAGGTCGGAGGGAAGGGAGGCTTGGGATATCCATGTGGAAACTTCAGCAGCGGATCCATCCATGAAGTCCGGGTACGTTACTTCTCGGCCAGCCAGAGGAATGTCTGGGCCGTAAAAGTATGTCTGTTGCCAATTCTTGCAGGACTCGTGGCCGACGATGTCGGGGAACCACCGGCCAGGTCGAATCTTGAAGCTTATGGTGCCGCAGTTCCTAAGCTCCTCCTTACTATGTCCGGCTTCATGTTTGACGGTGAAGAAGTACACAAAAAGGTCTAACCTAGGCCTTATCCCTAGATATCCCTCGCAAAGTTCCACGAAGTTGCTAAGCACTAAGATACTATTGGGGGAAATGTTATGGGGCTGGAACCTATAGTGGTTTAAGATGGAGAGGAAGAAGTGGGAGATAGGCAGGGAAACGCTGCGTACCAGCTGAGCTTTGAGGTACACCTTTTATCCGGCTTGGGGAGAAGGTGTCACCTCGTCGGCCGGTGCCGCCCGCCAGGAAAATCCCTCCGTCGCGGGGAGGTAGCCTTCAGCGACCATCTCTTGGATATCGCGGTCGGTGATGTCCGAGCCACGCCAGTCGCCCTTGTGCGAGTCTGGCTCCTCCTCCATTGGCTCTAGCGCCGCCAAATTTGGGTCGCCGCCGGTGGATTCGATCACCGCCGATGCGGGGATGACCAAACCCTCTGGGGGCACGACAACGGAGCTCGCCGGCTTCGCCGCGGCTTCGCTCGACGCCGCCATTGATGGAGAGGTGCTACTGCTAGCCATGGAGTGAAGATTGGGTGCGACTGGTGCAGATCGGAGCTAGGGTTTTTTCGGGGTTTCTCACGGAGAACTCGAGGAGACGAGCGGCCGGAGGAATAAGATGATGCGAGAAGAATGAGGTAAAAAGTGGAAATTTCCCCACAGTTACTATTTATCATCCTCGGTGTCAAGATTCGTGCAGCTTAATCGGACGGTTGCCGCGTAGACGACGTGTTCGCGAACGTGCATGGAAATTTCACCACGTCTCCAACCGTCGCCGCCAACGGTTCGTATCGCTCGCGCGGGAAAAGATATGATTACGTTCTCTGCATGTGTGAGTTACGAGGCGTCGCTGACCTAAAGCCTACATCGCCCTAGCTGGCATAGGTAGATGAACCATCACATCGAAGATTCTGGCATGGACGGATCCAATCCGACTACGGAAGAGTACGTTGGAAGATTCAGCATTTTTCCGACTTACAAGTTGAAGATGGAGAAAGCCTTGCAGGGTTCTTTGGGAGGACTACAAGATGTTGCTTGACGATTTGCCGACATCCATCTAGACGGAGCATTCCATGTGAAGAGGCAAGACGGTGCAAGATCTCAGAGTTCTCCGGGGGATACTATTGGGGATATGCTATATGGGTATCCTTATAGCGTGTCTCTTATCCGGCTAACCCGGGTGGCCCACAGTTGGTAGCATGGCCTATGGCCTGCTGGGCGGCCTAGTTAGATGGATCCTGAAGGGAGGCCCATGCCGGATAAAGGAAGGCTACGGTGGAGTCACCAACGTACCCGGAGCCTTGGAGTACAAGACACACAAGACTAGTAATAGACAGTGTAGGACTCTGTAACCTATCCGTCTAGGACTTTTCCTTGTAACCCTAGGACCTGGAGACTCTATAAGTCGGGCCTATGGGAGCCTTTAGGGCAGAACAATCTCAGACGATAACTTAGAATCTCTAGTCACACCTCGCACAGCGAACCAATCCCTGTAACTCGGCGTATTGCCCTTATAGTGATTTATAGCAGGAGTAGGATTCCGCCACCGTCATGGGATCTGAACCTGGGTAAGCTGTGTTACCTCGTACCCGTCAACCGTCCGCCTTACCCCACGTCTCTAAACACGCACTGTGAGGACCCCTCCATGGCGTACTCGTCGGCAATACCACGACACTTGTCCTTTGCTAAGAAGGGATTGGGCCACTTCCTGTCTTTGTTCTTTATTACTTTCTCTTTTTTTTGTTGCCTTATCAGAAAACCACTAAAATTCCGTTTGCTAAGTATTCACAGGGATTTCCTGCCCCACACCACGGTTCAGCACCTTCTGCTCCTCGTTGGGATCGACACTCCTATTTATCGGAAGTACTACGATGCACCCCCTATACTTGTGGGTCATCAAGACTATTTTCTAGCACTATTGCCGAGGAGCGAAGCGCTATTGAAGAGTAGAAATGGTAAGGGAAACTTTTACTGTGAGTATTGATCTTGTTACTGCTTGTTACTTTGTTTCCAATATGGATAACCCACTTGGTTTTCTGTTTGGAAAAACTACTACCACTGCTAGAGTAGTAGATGAACCACCACCTGTTGAGATAGATCCTTTTAAGATACTTACAACTATTGTTAATCGTGTTATGGATAATTATTATTTTGGGGATGGAACAGTCCATCCTGGTGATCACTTGCTTTTTATCCATGAATTATGCGGGTTTTTTAAGTGTGCAGGTATCATAACTGAACAGGTGAAGAAGAAGTTACTCTCCATATCCTTGAAAGGGAGAGCTGAAGAATGGTATAAGCTGTTGAAGAATGGACAATCCATGGAATGGGAGGAGATGGCATCTCTCTTTTACTCTAAATTTTATCCTCCTAGTGAGATTCATAAGGATAGAAATCTAATATATAACTTTTGGCCTCTTGATGGAGGAAGTACAGCTCAATCTTGGGGGATATTGAAGTTACTAATGCTTAAATGTCCTATTCATGAACTCCCTAACAATATTATTCTCAATAATTTTTATGTTAGGCTTTCTCTTCATGATAAAGATTTACTAGATGCTTCTTGTGCTGGATCATTCACACATATGAAGGAAGAAGCTAAATGGGATCTACTAGACCGTATTCAAGATAACACTGAGGCTTGGGAGAATGACAAAGGAAGAAAGTCAGGTATAAACTATGATTATGAATGCATTAAATCTTTTATGGGAACTGATGACTTCCATGATATTAGCAATGAGTTTGGTCTTGATTCCCAAAGTATTGCCAACTGTTTTAAGGCCTTTGCCTCTTACATAGAAATTCCCAAAAAGAAGTGGAATACGTACCATGCTCCGTATAAAGATGTTGTTAATCATGCTCCTATTAGAAGTACTCAAGTTTGTACTACTAATCATATTGTGCTTGAACCTCATGTTCAGAAAATGCCTTTCCCAGCTAAGGTAAAGGAGTATTCTATGATTATTAGTGCAAATAACAAAGGTACAATGAAAACTGTGGAGCCTGGTAAGCAATTGAATGTTGAACATGTGGTAGCTATTGTGAAAGATACTGCCACTACAAATATAGAGGATGAGCACATTGTCTTTTGTGAAGATGCTTCTAATATTATCTCTCATCCTAGTAAGGCTAGAAAAGCTAGTGTTCATGTTCTTTCTATTAAAATTGGTGATCATTGCTACAATGGTTTATGTGATATTGGTGCTAGTTCTAGTGCTATTCCTTATGAACTTTTACAAGGAAATTATGAATGAGATTGGTCCTTGTGAGCTTGAGGACATTGATGTGGTTATCCACCTTGATAATAAGGAAACCATTTGCCCCATTGGCATTGTAAGAGATGTGGAGGTTCTCTGTGGTAAGATTAAATATCCTGCTGATTTTCTAGTGCTTAATTCTGCAGCTAGCAAAACTTGTCCTATCATTTTTGGTAGACCTTTCTTGAACACTTGTGGAGCTATTATTGATTATAAGAAGGAAAAAGTTTTAAATAAGTTTGATGGAGATTCTTATGAGTTTAGCTTTTCCAAATTTGCTAAAGCTCCTTGTGAAAATAGCTTGCTTAATAAAGATTTCGGGATGGAACAACTTGCTCCTTATGAAAATAGCTTGCCTAATAAAAATTTCGGGATGGAACAACTTGCTTCTATTGATCCAGTCTATGACCTTGGACCACTTTTTGATGACTGTAAGTATGCTTATTCTAATGATAAAGTTGTTTCCAATGATAGTTATATTGTCAACTTTATTCAAAGTGCTACTGAAAGTTATTTTGAGAAAGGGAAACATGGTTTTATGCATTGGATTATTGTTTATGTTCAGATTGTTACCCATTACCATATCATCTTTGATCTTGATCCATATGATGTCTCATGAGTAGTTCGTCTAGTTCTTGAGGACATGGGAGAAGTCATGTTATTAGTAGTGGATTTGTGTTGAGATATTATCCAATGTTTTAGTATTTAAGTTGTGGTGCTATTATTATAGTGGTGTCATGTGAACGTCGACTACATGATACTTCACCATTTATGGAACTAGGGGAATCCATTGTGTATTTGGCTGCTAATTGTGGGGTTGCCAGAGTGACAGAAACCTGAACCCCTGTTAGGACACCTTTGCATAAGGGATTATAGGATCTCAGAGTTTAAGGCGGTGGTTAGATTTATATCTTAATTACTTTCCTGTAGTTACGGATGTTTGTAGGTGGTTTGATCACAAGTATGTATTAGTCCGAGTACGGTCGGTACATTAGCATAGGTTCACCAACACAACACTTACAATACCAAAAAGAGTACTCAGCTATTTGAAGCGAAAGCACTTGAAAAAATTCCCATGTGTCCTCAAGAACGTTTGGTCCTTATAAGTATTTCCACCGGCTTGTCCTTTGATAAGAAAGGATTGGGCCACTTGCTGCATTTGTTCTTTATTACTTGCTCTTTGTTTTGTTGCCTTATTAGAAAACCACTAAAAATCCGTTTGCTAAGTATTCACAGGGATTTCCTGCTCCACACCACTATTCAGCACCTTCTGCTCCTTGTTGAGATCGACACTCCTATTTATCGAAAGTACTACGATACACCCCCTATACTTGTGGGTCATCAAATGCAAATTCATGGAATGATTCCTCAAATATTAGGTGTTATGCTAAACTTGTAACTCAAATATCTTCCTTTATGGTCAAATCATAAATTCTTTATTTTCTTGTTACAATGATTTTCCCTTCATCTTGAAATTCTTTGAACATTTTCAAATATTTCATAGTCTTTCATCAAGTAAATATACACATATATTCACTCAAATTTCTAGAGAAAGCATATGAATTTGAAATCCATCGCTCACGACTACACATAATGGATACATTAATATGTACAAATTCCAATAAGTTAGTTGTTCGTTCTTCTTTGGCCTTTGAATGAAATTTCAATTATCTCCTGGAAAGTATCACAAGCGTCATTTGATCAAAATAAAAAGACTCCAAAATTCCATCAACATGGAGTTTCTTCATGTTTTCCTTTCCAATATAATTTAAATGGCAATTTCACTTCTTCATTGATCTATCAATCATTTTTCTTGCGATGTTTTTAGCATTTAGTTGTATGGATGTGATTTCTCCAATTGTACTTGTAAATCATCCATCTTTTATGGATTACGACAATTATTTGAATAACCCTTTTGTTCTCATAATACCTGATCATAATAACAATCATTGAAACAAATCTTGAAGGTAAGATTTGATGTCAATGATAAACACAACAACTCTTTGTTAGTTTTCCAATGATATCATCATATATTCTCTTGTTGATTATTAGGCCATTGCAGTTTATGAATTGTGTTGTCCTGCATGACATTTCACACCAACCAATTCATTATCCAATACCCAAGAACCACATTGTTTAACAAGCAAAGAATACAACCATAACATGTATATCATCTATATACTTATGTTGGACAATTCTAGTCTTTTCTTTTCTGCCAAATATTTCTGAGATTCTCGTTCAGCATTTCCTTTTCCTTTTAAAAGAATCTATCAACATCAACAGTGGCGTCATACAGATGACACATAGTCCAAAGTGTGTATAGTCAAATACTAATACCTTTGGACTTGCACTTTGAGGTAGATCACCATCATCAAATGTTTGGCGTTCTTTCAAAATCCATTCTTTAGTAATCTTTTAGTGTAGTAAACATTTTACCAACATCTTCTATTCATCCTTATTATGAAAATTTTCATGATCAAGCTACTATAGCTTATAACGGCGATTCGCGAGTATAATGTTGCTCTCCAAAACCTTTTGGAGGATTAGGATGTCTAGCATCCCAAACCTTTGCAAATTATCACCAAATATGAGAACATAAATTTTTCTATATTATAGTCTATCATGTTGCAACTAAAACATTGTTTTAGCTATCACAAAAATCTTCCACATATGATGGTTTCTGAAACAATTATTTCAGCACCTAGATAATCTTGATATTAAAACAATATTTTAAATCACAAGAATCATGGAGGAAAACATGATACTTTAGATACTAACACTGGAATTGTTACTCTTGATTTAATACAAATTATTAAACTTCATGGAGTAAATGGAGTTTTCTGAAAGTTTGCAGTAGGACTTTTAAACTTTAGATTAACACTCAAAACAATACGATACCAGTTCATAAAGTAACTACCCAGAATTCTATTATCTCAATTATAACTAAGCGTAAGGTGGTGAACGGATGCCAATGACTACAACAATTATGCAAATTCACTTTGATTTAATTTATGATATATTGTGTTCAACTTTAATCATATTACTTTTGAACTCCCACTCAAAACAACATCCCTCGAGTTGTTTTGGTGATTACACGAACAAAATCCACTACACCAAGTCTGATAATCACGAGAGTTGATATAGCTATAAAGGCGAACAATCAACATGTTCATCATATCATCCATATGACTCATGATTTACCTTTCGGTATTCCGTGTTCCGAGGACATGTCTTTACATGCTAGGCTCGTCAAGGTTAACCTTAGTATCCGCATGTGCAAATCTGGCTTGCATCCGTTGTAGGCACACGTAGAATCTATCACACCCGATCATCATGTGATGCTTCGAAACGACGAGTCTTAGCAATGGTGCCTACTAAGGACAAACACTTTATTACTTGATATTTAGTGAGAGGGATCATCTTATAATGATATCGTCGTGATCTAAGCAATACAAGATGCATAAAAAAGATTAACATCACATGCAATTTATAATATGTGTTATCCCAACCTTTAATAAGGTAGAGATCCCTGTGTTTACAATACTAGTCCCTGGATCAATAGCTAGCATCCACATTTAAGATGTAATATCAAGAAACAAAGGTCATAATACAACTTTATAACCAGGAATGAAATAATTCATTACATCTTACATAGCTCATTTGGCTATCTCATTACAATGCAGTAGAAATAACTATATAGCATGGAGTCCTTCATCTTCAAAGTGCCACAGGCATTCATGTTGGTTGTAGACTTGTAATCCTATTCAACACACTTCACTAACATCAAACAAACCTGCAACATAATAAGTTACACCCACAAGGGTCAATACATTTGAATTGTATTGGCAAGTGATACTATGGTAGTATAGTGTAGTCTATCATATATATGCATTTGTCTAAGTGGATCTTAGGCTTGCTTTGCTCAAAATAGATTTTCCTTATCATTTGAAAACACTAAGTTTTTATTTGGTAAAAATCACCCAAGGCATCTACCAATCAATAATTGAAGATCCTTTAACCCTTGTTCAACCACAAGTTTTAACTTAGAAATTGGGATGAGGAGATCCTTGATACCTTCCATGTCTTGATGCTCAAATTGTCCATTGTCGGGGACACGGCTAAGTACTTAGATTTTTACTCTCTCGAGAGGTGGTGCACTTTCCCCACAAGACTCGACATGCATCGAGACAAGATCTTTCAGAAGCCTTCCCTTAGACCAAAATGGACGCGCTCCAAACCTATCATCCCCTACCACCAACTGTCCATCTGGCTAAGTTATTGCAACCTATATGATCCAGGCAGAGCCCATATTGCCATGTGGCTGCACTTGAAGCTTCTCAACATTTGACATCTCAAATCTCTTTGTTCCTAGGTGGCATTCCACAAGTGAGATACACTAGGGTAAACCATAAATATGGGCCCTGTGTAACCACTTAACATAAACCTTTCACACCATTCCACCTAGGTGATTCATTCACATAGTTGTTTTATTAAACAAAACACAAGTCATAGACTTAGAAATATTTCATAGCATGAATATAATCCACCCTTGTTTTCTACTAGCTAAGCTAAGCATGATAGTAGTAGGGATCTTAACTTAGGGAAAATTCTACTAAGGCATCATCTACTAGGATTTCCCTAGGCATAGCATACTTAGTAAAAATTCCATGCAAGTCCTACTCAAAATATCACTAATGCATAGTGAAAATATTAGGACAAAAGTATGAAGCACCACTTGCCTTTTTAGTAGAGAATATAGGTTCACTCCTTGATCTTGCAATAGTCACACTCTTCAAAATTCACTACAAGTCAGTCAAGGTATACATTCAACTAGCATTCAAACATTTCATCACATAAAATCAAGAAAACAAAACAATGCATGCAAGCATGCAAAATATTGTTTTATTTGGAAAAGTGGTTTCTAATAGGTTATAAACATTTTAAAACACCTATTGGTCATTTATCAAAGTGGCAAAACCATTTGATAACAAGTTAGTGAAAATGGCCACTTTAAATCCCTTTTGTTTTGCTAGAATTGATTTTATTCAAAGAATAATTTCTAGTGTTAGCAAAAAAAATTAAACACCAATATTAATGTTTATGGTCATAATGTTTTAAAATAGTTCCATTTGCAAAGGGTTTCATCCAAAATCCATTTTTAAATCAAAGCAACATTTTATTTTGTTTGGAAATGCCTTTAAACAAGGTAATAATTTTCTAGGGTTCACCAAATATATTTTTAAATCCTAAAACTTGGTTTTTAGTGTCAGAGAGTTTAATTCAAAAAAAAATCAAAAGGTTTACTCAAAAAGCATTTTTAAAACATATTCAACATTTTTATTTAACTAGAAATGCTTTAATTCAAAGAGTTATTCCTTAGCATCACAAAATATACTTTTAAATCTACAAGTTGGTTTTTATGGTCAGTGGGTTCAAAACAAATCATTTACAAAAAAATTACCCTAAACATTTTTATAATAAGTTTTATACTTTATATATGCCTACACAAGTTTATGCAAAAACAACTAATTTTAAAGAATCAAAACACTAAACAAAGGGCATGGTTGGAAAGTATTCTTTTTGCTGATTCCATTGATATAAAGTTTGCAAAATTTGGACGTGTAGATTTAAAGTTATGGAATTTACAAATTCAAACATCTAATAGACATGTTTCTGTTTTTAAAATAAACTACAGGCCACGTGTCTTGATCTGATTCGCTGGTACCGGTTCGGCAGGAACGATCAACGTGGTGCATTGGATTTAAAGTAGATCGTGCAGCACAGAGTGCTACGTACCCTTTCGATTAGTGATTCTATCGTATCCGCTGGATCGAAATCTAACGGCCCTAATCGAGTTAACCAAAAATGAGCGGTGCTGCGTAGGTGGCTGGCGGCGGAGCGCTCTGGCGGTGGCGTTGC
The DNA here is from genome assembly GCA_023614405.1 of Avena insularis. NCBI lineage: Eukaryota > Viridiplantae > Streptophyta > Magnoliopsida > Poales > Poaceae > Avena > Avena insularis. The sequence continues at coordinate 233,516,297 of CM042687.1, read as the reverse complement.
CAGCGATACGGGAAGCGAGAGGAGGAATGGGATGGCTCATAGTGTTTGCATGATCTCGCTGATGCTTGATGTGTCCTTGGTTGGCGAAGGGGCGCTCGAGGACGTTAGGCATTTCTCGCCGGAATTGTTCACTGGCTCGGGCACACTCTGTCGACGACGGAGGCGAGGCTACGATGCTTGCGAGACAGAATAAAAGGTTTTGTTAGATGCGTAGGGTATTGGCGAACTCGGTAGTAACCATCAGAGAGAAAGGGGAGGACGGGACTTACGGGGAATGGTCGTCGGAGTGCAGGCAGACGGCAGCGGCTCTCGGTTGTCGTCATTGCCGAGGTTTTGGGGCACGCGCGAGCGAGATGGAGCTACTAGGAGATGTGTAGGGAGGTGGGGATCATGCTCATGTGGTCGAGGGGGCAAGGGGAGGCGAGGTCTGGCCGGAATCGAAAGAAAGACTTGCCGGAGCAGTGGCGGTGCAAGGAAAAATCAAGGCATCCTGGGGGCTCCGGTGGCGTGATGACTAGGGGAAATAAGGAGGGAACATGGGCGATTAAATGGGCGAGCTTATGGTTACTGGGCTGATTCATCGCGGCAGTAAAGCGAATTTAATCCACGGAGTTAGAGGCAGAAACAACGACGAGGGGGGAGGAACTGGTCGCGGGGTGAGGAAGACGATGACGCGGCAGTGGGGCCGTGTCGGCAGCGAGAAAGAGAGTGGGTGCGGTGGGGTCAGCAAGTCAGGGACGGTTTGGGTGCGCGTTTTAGTAGAAAAACCTTTCGGGACGGGGAAGAGGAGGTGGGCTTCGCTGGGCCAGATGGGCTGGGTTCTGCTGGGCTGGTTCTTTTCTTTTTTTTATTCTATTTCCTTTTTATTTTTCCTTTTCTAATTTCTATTTTGATTTTATTCAAATGATATCAAACCCTCTTTTATTTCAAATCTTTTCCAAACATTTCAGTAAGTTTGTACTATTTATTTATGTGTTTGAAATTCCATATATAGAATAATTCAAAATATTTTAAGATGATTCAATATTTATTTGAAAGGGCTTTTGTCTTTATTTTCAAGTATTATTTATTATGATTCAAAAGCTTATTTTTTAATTCATATTTCTATAAAACCTTTTCACTAGGTTTAATTTTAATTGAAAATGTATTTAAATCTTCCATTTTAGAATATTTCTTATATTCTCATATGGTTTGTTATTTATTTAATTTAGACATTTGTCTTTATTTTAAATAAGATTTAAATATGGTTCCAACTCATATTATTTATTAAAATAATTTCTTTTATTATTTTTAAGTTAATTGGATAAATTTTTTTAATCCACTTTGGCAAATTCCAATTTATTATTTTCTCATGATTTAATTAATCATTTCTATTAGGGATTTTGTCTTCCATTAAATATCATTTGAATATGGTTTAATCCCATATACTTTTATTTGAATATTCCCTATCTCTTTATTTTAATTGGATTATCTTTATTTCCATTTTCTTATAGATTTAATTGAAGTTTTAAATTGTCTTCTAAATAATTTCCTTGGGATTTATTATTTAGTTTAGGCAATTTGTCTTTATTTAAATAAAATTGGATATTATTCAATCCTTATGATTTTATTTAAATAATATTTTACTCCTTTTTATTATTCAATAAATTTCTTTTATTTATTTATGGATTTGGCCAAGATTTAATTTGGCTTTTAAATATTCCTTATTTATTTCTTTCTTTCTTTGTCTTATAAAATCCATATCTTTTTATTTATAGATCCAAATTTGGTGTTTCCAATTTGTATAATTTTATTTAATATTTGTTTATCCTTTTAAATCTCTTTAGGATTATTTTGCTCAAGATTTGGTATGGCTTTTACTTAGGAGCTTTATTAGCTTTGGAATTTAATTCCTTTTATCTTATCAAATTCATAAGTTTTTATCCATGGCTCAAAATTAAGTGCAATCAATTTCTATGGTTTTATAATATTTTTGTTTATCATTTTTGATCATTTATAAATGTTTGTTGCTAAAATTTTATATGGATCAAATCCATAGTCTTAGCGAGATTTTGGAAATGATTTTCTTCCATTAGGGTTTTAGGGTTTTGGTTTATTTTTCCCAAGTGTTTAAATTTCAAGATACATTATTTGATGAATGCATTTCACTTAATTGAAATTTTGTTGGATTCCCTTTTCATTCAAATTTTGCTCAAGAAGGGTTTTGATGTTTCCATTTAGAAGCAAAAAGTTTCTTTTCACCCTAAATTTCAACAATTAATTATTTTATTTATTTATTTTTCGCATTTGAAAATTTGGAAACATTTGGGATGTGACAGATATGGCCTTTCTTCTTTTGCCTTTGATCTTCATCTCCAAAGTACGAACAAGATCTCCATCATCACCGGTGTGGCGCCAAGGTCAATGGCGCCGCTTCATGGTTGTCCTCCACGAGCAGCAACTATTACAACTACTTTGATGAATAGACATGCAGGTTATAAATGAAATTTAAAGACAACCATAAGGCTCCTACCGGTTGTCAACTTACAATAAGGATCATTGCATACATCAAATATAATCAAAATCTCATCATGCCCATATCACATCACAACACAAGCCCTGCAAAAACAAGTTAGACGCCTCTAATTTTCTTTGCATGTTTTATGTGGTTGGGGCTTTCGAGTAAGAACCGTTCTAACTTACGACCATGAACCACAATGTTGATACAAGTATTGCCAAGTGCCCATTGTAAATTGAATCTTAACTATGGTGGGATAGACAAACACATGCAAAGCCACTTATGCAATGCAAGTTTCACGTTGAGCATGGAGCAAGTCTCATGTACGATGATATGTAAGGTTAGCACGAGCCGCTTCATCCCACCATCCCGCAAGATGCAAAGTACATGAAAAGAAAGCGACAACAAAAGCATCAACACCGATCAAACCATTGCGTTCTACTCGTGCAACAAATCTACGCATAGACATGGCTCTGATACCACTGTAGGGTTCATAGCATGGAAAAAATTCTATCGCGGGAACACACAAAAGCCAAGATTTAATCTACGAGATCGGTGCAACGAGTTTGTAGAGAACTAACCCTCATAGATCCAAAGTGTTTAAAGAGATCAGATTCTCGTTGTTAATGTAGTCGATCACTTGCCGATCTCAAGATCATGTAGACGATCCTTCCGGCGCCACGTTCCGGCAGCTCTTCCGCAGTCGGTCACACGTACAGTAGTCAATGAAGACCTTCCTCTCCCTTGTTACAGCAGGAAGTGGAGGTAGTAGATCTCCCTGGAATCCCAACGGCATAACGGTGTGGTGGTGGTGGTGGAGGAGAGATTTCTGCGGAGCTTTTCCTAAGCCGAAGCAGGACGGTGGACGAGAGAGAAGAGGGTACGGCGGTTAGGGTTAGGCTCCTGATGACCCACAAGTATAGGGGGTGTATCGTAGTATTTTCGATAAATAGGAGTGTCGATCCCAACGAGGAGCAGAAGGTGTTGACTAGTGGTATGGAGCAGGAAATCTCTGTAAATACTTAGCAAACGGATTTTTAGGGGTTTTCTGATAAAGCAACAAAAAAGTGCAAGTAATAAAGACAACGAACAACTGCAGAAAGTGGCCCAATCCTTTCTTAGCAAAGGACAAGCTGGTGGAAATACTTATAAGGACCAAACGTTCTCGAGGACACATGGGAATTGTGTCAAGTGCTTTCGCTTCAAATAGCTAAGTACTCTTCTTTGGTGTTGTAAGTGTTGTGTGGGTGAACCTGTGCTAATGTACCGACCTTACTTGGACTAATACATACTTGTGATTAAACCCCCTGCAAGCATCCGCAACTACAGGAAAATAATTAAGATATAAACCTAACCACAGCCTTAAACTCTAAGATCCTATACTCCCTTATGCAAAGGTGTCCTATCGAGGGTTCAGGTTTCTGTCACTCCGGCAAACCCACAATTAGTAGCCAAATACACAATGCATTCCCCTAGACCCATAAATGGTGAAGTATCATGTATTCGACGTTCACATGACACCACTATAAGAATAGCACCACAACTTAAATACTAAACCATTGAATAATGTCTCAACACAAATCCACTACTAACAACATGACTTCTCCCATGTCCTCAAGAACTAGACGAACTACTCACAAGACATCATATGGATCAAGATCAAAAATGATATGGTGATGGATAACAATCTGAACATAAACAATAATCCAATGGTTCAACTCACAAGCATCAACTACAATAGTAATCAACACCGGGAAAGTTTCCCCTAAGAACTAATGCAAGATCCAACACGATTGTTACAGCGAGATGGAGTGGTGATGATGGTGCTGGTGGATATGATGGTGTGGATGATGATGATCCCGATGAAGTCTAGATTGATGGCGGTGTTGATGGCGACGATCTCCCCTCTCCGGGGAGGAATTTCCCCAGCAGAAATATGTCTGCCGAAGAGCACTTTCTCTCTCGGTGTTTTCTGCCCTCTAGAGGCGGTGGAAATCTTTGTATGGTCGCTCCCCTGGTATTAGGGTTCTGAGAGGAAGATATAGGCGAGAGGGCGGAGTCGGAGGCCGGCCAGGTGGGCCACACCTTCCCTAGGCGCGGCCTAGGGGGGACCCGCGCCTAGGGGGTGTGGCCCCCCTATGGCCCAGCTACGCCTCCCCTTCTGGCTTCCTTTGTCTTCTTGGAAAATATAATTTTCCAATATTTTTCTGGTATTTTTCTGATCTTCGCGAAATTGCATCAAAACACCTCTTTTTCCATCAGAAACCTGAATCTGGAAGTCCATCCTCCAAGAATCATCCAACATGCAAAAACAGAGGAAAAGACATAAATAACATCTCATAATAAGACACATATCAATGTATAGAGGCAAATTATGATATAGAATGGTGATGCAAATTGGACGTATCAACTCCCCCAAGCTTAGACCTTCGCTTGTCCCCAAGCAAAAGCTGAGCTCAGTAAACATGTCCACAGGTTTATGGAGTGAAGTGTCGATAAAAGAATACGGACAAGAAGCATCACATTTACCATTATGCAACTCATAGAAGAAAGCAACTCACCATTATATAACTTAGCTTGGAACAAGTATAGGAGTCACAATAGAGATGCATAAAGATAAATCATAATTGGAATTGGAAAACTCTTGTTCTTGGTCAGAGAACAACTGGCAAACAGTTTCACAAAAAGCTTTTATAGAAGTCTTCAAAAACAGGAGCACTCTTTGCTCAAAAAGGGTTTTCATGATGGCTTTCAAAGTAATACTCAATAGATAAGAGTCTTGTGCAAACAAGGGAGATAAAGAACATGATTGAATAAATCACCATATGAATGCTTGCAACACAACTCAAATGCTTGCTCGAGATAGAGAGGAAGTAGGTTTACTGACTCAACTCCAAAAATAGGAGAAAGGTTCCTTCATAGAGGGAAGCAGGTATTTCAAGTCATAAAGAGCTTCCAAAATATTATGGTACTTACTAGCTTTGAGCCCTCATTGCCCCTATCATAAGCATCTTGAGATGATTAAAGTTAAAGTGCACAAGGATGGAGTATATGCTTGACGAAATATAAGTTGGCAATCTCATGTCCCTTGAGTATGAGGGCCGCTCCTCATGCTACTCAACTTTAGTCACCGGTAAGCTCTTGTCATTGTAAGTACATGTGTATCATAAAGAACCGCCAACGGGGTACCCCTTGCACATGGTACATGAGCTATCCCATAACCAAAATGATAAGGCAAGCAGACAATGAGCATCTCAGCAATATTTTTATTTACTATGTGCATAGCTTTTTATTGAGGATGCTTCAAAGAATTATCATTATGGTGATGCTGCAAGTTTCCACCATGATTAGGCATAGCTTAGGCTAGCGGCCCAAGCATTTCTCTAACACACATACATCACTCCATGGACTTACAAGATCCCTATTTATTTCACACCGACAACATCCGCAAACAAAAGAGCATGATATCAACTGTGTACAACATACAGGTGCAATGTTGAATGCATTCCCCGTGACAGCACGGTTCTGCTAATTCCAACGTATAGATGCAAGCATATACAACTTCGATGATAGAATGGTTCAAGTCTATTAGGGGCAAGAAAATAAGTTGTGCCATCAAGTTCATGAGAGCTTTACTAACTAGTTTTCACATAACAAAATACTTTTTAATTTGAAAGATAGATGAAGCTTGAGAATTTGCTTGGAATAGCAAATGCTAATAGGTAGATATGGTGGACACAAATGGCACAGTTTTGGGTTCAAAGGGGTTGGAAACATGAGAAGTATGTCTTCTCAAAACAGGTTTTTGGCTAGCAAGGCTGCGTAGCAAGCAAAGGACTTGAAAGAAACAAGCAAACCTACAAGTGATAAAACCAAACATGCAATCTTCCTTGAAGACACGAAAGATCTTAAATAAAGAATACTAAGCTTATGAGCCGACAAGAAAGAAAAAAATGATACAAAATACCTGTAAGCTTTTTCTCTTTTCCTTTCAAACCTCAAAAAGTGTTGCTACTGACCAGAGCTTGGTTTGCCAAAACCAATTTAGATTTATTTGATGCTCCCAAAGTGATGCCAATACTGATCAACAAGATCAATCATATAATAGAGATTGCAAACTAAAATAAGAAGTGCAAAAAGTAAAAGATGGAACTTCTCATTAATATTCCATAAAGGCACTCACACCAATTGATACGTAGATAATCAACTAAAGGAGAGATACTTCCACAATGCAAACCAACCTATATGATAACTTCTCTACCAAAGACATGAATCCACTAAAAAGGTAAAAGATAAAAGATAATGATGTGATACCGCGGAACTCCCCCAATCTTGGAACAAGCCAAAGGGATGCCAAACCTGATGATGAATTACTCCTCCGGTGGTGGTGGTATTCTCTTGTCATCATAAAACTTCCAAGGCAAATGTTCTCCATCCAAAAAGGACGTCCTAGTTTCCGCAATCCTGAAACTGAAAACTTCTTGCTCTAATGCTTCCATATTGTCTTCCAAACTGCCTTATCCTTTAGGACCTTAACCTTCCCATTCTTGAGAATCAACTCCCTGGGATGGATCCTCAACTCATACATGTACGGGTTGATGACATCCGTAGAGAAATCCTCCATGGGTGATCCAGAGGAGGACACTGTGGCTCCAAAACTGAGAATTTGCCTGACAGAAACTGATCGAAACAAAAACACGGTGAGAACTCAGTACAAGAACCTTGGGGAACCCGGGGGTTATATATTACGAAGTTTCAATGCATAAGGAAGGTACTGGTACGAAAACGAGGCGGAGACGGATCTCGGGGGGCTCACACCCCCTCTAGGCGCGGCCAGCTGGGGCCCGCGCCTGGGGTGGGTTTGGCCACCCCGGCCTCTGTTTCCTCCTCTTTTCTGTCTCGTAACTTTCCATATGTAATAGAAACATCAAAAATATAAAAAGATTAGGCTTTCACGAACCTTCTGTTTTCACCACTTTTACCTACTCAAAGACGAACTCTGTAGACTCCTTTCCTCCTTCTCCTAGAAATTTCTTTCATGCAAGGCATTACACAAACTTCAATGGCAACATTAGTGTAAGCACAAACAATAGACCTTTAGGTTCACGCTTCAACTGAAATCCATCAAAACAAAGGCTTCTGTAAGAGGCAAATGCAAATGATGGCAGAAATCTGTGAAAACAGACCACTAGGTAAATATTGATTTTTTAGAAAACCTTCTGTTGCTCAAATCAAAAAGTTCAAAACTAATAAAAGTTGGGTAAGAACCTGGAGAACAAGCTCAGAAAAATACAGTTTCATCCGACATACTGAGATCCTTCGCGAATTTTTACAATGCAACACAAAAATCTGTCCCAGGACAGCCACTTTTCACAACTCCTCCACTTCTCAAAAGTAGTTGAACTTGACACAAAAACCAAAACAAAAAGGATAAGGAGTGGTTATTACTAAGGTAATAACTTCCAAGACTCGACCAAACTCTTGGGTTATCTCCCAACAAGTACTTTTCTTTAATGCCTTTAAGTTAGGCTTGAAAGATTCAAAGATGCTCACATAGGAGATATATATATATCTGGAGTGAAAGAGAGCATCAAGAAGCAAATAGCTAACACACTTGAGTCTAACCCACTTCCTATGCATGGGGGTATCATGAGAAAACAAATTGTTGAAACAAAAAGCCACTAGCATAAGAAGACAAAACGAATGCAACTTCAAAGCTTTCAACATAAAACGGGGAAACAAATGCATAAAACCACGTTTCCTCTCTCATAATAACTTTCAGTAGCACTCTGAATAAATTTGACAATATAACTGTCACAAGAAACAACTTTATCATCAGAACGAGCATACTTACAATCACCAAAAACAGGTCCAAGGTCATAAACTGGATCAACAGAAGCAAGTTGTTCCATCCTGAAATCTTTATTAGGCAAGCTATTTTCACAAGGAGCTTTAGCAAATTTGGAAAAGTTAAACTCATAAGAATATCCATCAAACTTAGTTAAAACTTTCTCCTTCTTACAATCTATAATATCTCCACAAGTGTTCAAGAAGGGTGTACCAAAAATGATAGGGCAAGTTTTGCTAGCTGCTGAATTAAGCACTAGAAAATCAGTAGGATATTTAATTTACTACAAAGAACCTCCACATTTCATGCAATACCAATAGGGCAAATGGTTTCCTTATTAGCAAGGTGAATAACCACATCAATGTCCTCAAGCTCACAAGGGCCAATTCCATGCATGATTTCCCTGTAAATCTCATAACGAATAGCACTAGAACTAGCACCAATATTACATAAACCATAGTAATAATGATCACCAATTTTAACAGAAAGCACAGGGACACTAGCTTTTCTAGGATGAGATACAATATTAGAAGCGTCTTCACAAAAGACAATATGCTCATGCTCTATATTTCAAGTAACAAGTTCTTTCACAATAGCTACCACAGGTTCAGTATTCATTTGCTCATCAGGTTCCACGGTTTTCTTAGTACCTTTATTATTCGCACTAATAATCATAGAGTACTCCTTTACCTTAGCTGGAAAGGTATTTTCTCAACATAAGGTTCAGGCACAATATGATTAGTAGTACAAACATCAGTAGTTCTAACACGAACATGATTAACAACATCTTTATAAGGTGCATGGTACTTGTTCCACTTCTTTTTTGGAATTTCTATGTAAGAGGCAAAGGCTTTAAAACAATTGGCAATACTTTGGGAATCAAGACCAAACTCATTACTAATATCACAGAAGTCATCAATTCCCATAAAGGATTTTATAAATTCATAATCATAGTTTATACCTGACTTTCTTCCTTTGTCATTCTCCCAAGCTTCAGTGTTCTCTTGAATACGGTCTAGGAGATCCCATTTAGCTTCTTCCTTCATACGTGTGTAAGAAGCATCTAGTAAATCTTTATCATGAAGAGAAAGCCTAGCATAAAAGTTATTGATAATAATATTGTTAGGGAGTTCATGAATAGGACATTTAAGCATTAGTAACTTCAATCTCCTCCAAGCTTGAGTTGTACTCTCTCCATCACGAGGCCAAAAGTTATATATCAGATTTCTATCCTTATGAATCTCACTGGGAGGATAGAATTTATAATAAAAGAGAGAAGCCATTTCCTCCCATTCCATGGATTGTCCATTCTTCAACAGCTTATACCATTCTCTAGCTCTCCCTTTCAAGGATATAGAGCGTAACTTCTTATTCACCTGTTCAGTTGTGATACTTGCACACTTAAACAACCCGCATAATTCATGGATAAAAAGCAAGTGATCCTCAGGATGAACAGTTCCAACCCCTAAATAATAATTATTCATAACACGATCAACAATACTTGTAGGTATCTTAAAAGGATCTATCTCAACAGGTAGTGATTCATCTACTGCCCTAACAGTGGTAGTAGTTTTCCCAAACAGAAAACCAAGTGGGTTATCCATATTGGAAATGTAACAAATAAGAAATAAAAAGCAATACTCACAGTAGAAGTTTCCTTTACCAGTTTCACTCTTCAATAGCACTTCACTCCCCGGCAACAGCGCCAGAAAATAGTCTTGATAACCCACAAGTATAGGGGGTGTATCGTAGTATTTTCGATAAATAGGTGTGTCGATCCCAACGAGGAGCAGAAGGTGTTGACTAGTGGTATGGAGTAGTAAATCTCTGTAAATACTTAGAAAACGGATTTTTAGGGGTTTTCTGATAAAGCAAGAAAACAAAGTGCAAGTAATAAAGACAATGAACAACTGCAGCAAGTGGCCCAATCCTTTCTTAGCAAAGGACAAGCCGGTGGATATACTTATAAGGACCAAACGTTCTCGAGGACACATGGGAATTCTATCAAGTGCTTTCACTTCAAATAGCTAAGTACTCTTCTTTGGTGTTGTAAGTGTTGTGTGGGTGAACTTGTGCTAATGTACCGACCTTACATGGAATAATACATACTTGTGATTAAATCCCCTCCAATCATCCGTAACTACCGGAAAGTAATTAAGATATAAACCTAACCACAGCCTTAAACTCTGAGATCCTATACTCCCTTGTGCAAAGGTGTCCTAAAGGGGGTTCAGGTTTCTGTCACTCCGGAAACCCCACATTTAGTAGCCAAATGCACAATGCATTCCCCTAGGCCCATAAATGGTGAAGTATCATGTAGTCGATGTTCACATGACACCACTAGAAGAATAGCACCACAACTTAAATACTAAACCATTGAATAATATCTCAACACAAATCCACTACTAACAACATGACTTCTCCCATGTCCTCATGAACTAGACGAACTACTCACGAGACATCATATGGATCAAGATCAAATATGATATGGTGATGGATAAAAATCTAAACATAAACAATAATCCAATGTTTCCACTCACAAGCATCAAATACAATAGTAATCAACACCAGGAAAGTTTCCCCTAAGAACTAATGCAAGATCCAACACGATTGTTACAGCGAGATGGAGTGGTGATGATGGTGCTGGTGGATATGATGGTGTGGATGATGATGATGATCCCGATGAAGTCTAGCTTGATGATGGTGTTGATGGAGACGATCCCCCTCTCTAGGAAGGAATTTCCCTGGGAGAAATCTGTCTGTCGGAGAGCTCTTTCTCTCTCAGTGTTTTCCGCCCCGTAGAGGCAGCGGAAATCATTCTACGGTCGCTCCCCTGGTATTAGGGTTCCGAGAGGAAGATATAGGCGAGAGGGCGGAGTCGGAGGTCGGCCAGGTGGGTCACACCTGCCCTAGGCGCAGCCCAGGGAGGGACCCACGCCTAGGGGGTGTGGACCCCCTTTGGCCTAGCTACGCCTCCCCTTCTGGCTTCCCTTGTCTTCTGGGAAAATATATTTTTCCAATATTTTTCTACTATTTTTCTGATCTTTGCGAAATTGCATCAAAACACCTCTTTTTCCATCAGAAACCTCACTCCGGCAGTCAATCCTCCAAGAATCATCCAACATGCAAAAATAGAGGAAAAGACATAAATAACACCTCATAATAAGACACATATCAATGGATAGAGGAAAATTATGATATAGAATGGTGATGCAAATTGGATGTATCAGTGCCAAGGGCAAGAGGTGTAAGTGGGGTGCGCCCCCACCCCTCCTTAAATAGGTGGGGGCGGCCAAGGGTGTTCTGAGCCCTAGTTGAGTCCCTCGCAAACTCGGCCTCCAAAGGAAGAGGTTGAAACCTTTTCCACCTACACTTCCCTCTTACCAAAAACTAGAGTTTGAATTTTCAAACTAGGATTTGACTATTCAAACTAGGATTTGACCCTTCTACTGGCCAAATTAGCCCTTTAGGGTTTGATGTGGCCAGCTCCTAGGGCATGCCACATCCAAAGTGACCCCTCCCGAAATGGTGGACCTTCCAGAACATTCTAGAAGGTTCTGGTCAAAACACCAAAAACATTTCGAACCCCGGAAAACCACTTTCCTTATATGAATCCTATTCTCCGGGCCATTCCGGATCACCTCGTGATGTCCTGGATCCAATCCGAGACTCCGAACACCATTCTGTCTCCAACTCACATTCCATATCTACTTTAAATAACACTGAATCCTTAAGTGTGTCTCCCTACGGTTCATGAACTATGCAGACATGAACGAGACACCTCTCCGATCAATAACCATTAGTGGGATCTGGAAATCCATAATGGCTCCCACATATTTCTATGATGACTTTGTGATCGAATGAACCATTTACATACGATACCGATTCCCTTTATCGCGCGATACTTTACTTATCCAAGGTTCGATCGTCGGTATCTCTATACCTAGTTCAACCTTGTTATCGATAAGTACTCTTTACTTGTTCCGTGATATGACATACCTTGTGACCTAGTCACATGCTTGCAAGACAATTGGATGAAATTCCACCGAGAGGTCCCAGAGTATCTATCCATCATATGGATGGACAAATCCCACTCTTGTCCATGTGCTTCAACACATAATTTTAGAATACCTAATGCCACCTTTATAACCAACCATTTATGAAGTGGTGTTTGATGTCATCAAGGCATCTATTCTATGATGGTGATTAACATGATCTCATGGTCAAAGGATTAGGTTACTATGTATTTCAAAGCTTGTAGCAAACGAACTCTAAATGACTTGATCTTATGCTATGCTAGCTATAGGAGTGTGTCCATCACATCATTCTCCTAATGATATGACCTTGTTATTAATAACATCCAATGTCCATATCAGGATGTAAACATTTATCATAAACATGAAGATATAATAATAACCACTTTATTATTTCCCCTTGGGCATATCTCCAACAGTTATTTTACTAATGAAGCATCAAACCCAAAATAATTGCAATCAGTTTATAATAAGCATTACACCCAAATTCATTTAACTATTGAACTAAGAAACATTGCAGGAGATAATTACACAAGAATTATTACTAGAAATTAAAACAACCCAAGAAGAATGAGGTCATGAGGGATTACCGATGAATTGAATGCTTGGTGCAACGTGGTGCTTGATGGGGAGGAAAGGGTTGAAGCTGTCTTGTAGATCCCCGGCAACGGCGCCAGAAAACTTGTTGATGGCTCAGTTTATGTGGAGCCTGTTGGGAACCCCAAGAGCAAGGTGTGAAGCAGCACAGCAGCAAGTCTTCCCTGAGTAAGAAACCGAGGTTATCGAACCAGTAGGAGGAAGGAAACGTCACACAGGTGTTGCAAGCAAAACGGAGACCTATACAACACAAACTCAAGACTTTTCCCCAACTAACAGCGCGGTTGTCAATCTCACTGGTTGATGTAACAAAGGATTAAACATATGGTGTGGAAGGTAATGGTCGTTTGCAACAAGTAAACAAGTAACAGTGGAAGATGTAACAATGGTAAAGATTGGACCGGGGTCCATAGTTCATTAGAGGTGATCTCCTTAGATAAACAACATGGCATGAAGGGTAAACAAATTACAGTGGGGCAATTGATAGGAACTGAGCAAGGCATAACAATGCAATTACTAGTCAGGAAGTTCCTATTAGATTCGATTGGGCAATACAACAAGATACATAGACCTCCATCCAACTGCATTTATGACTAGAAGTCCACCTTCAGGTTATCATCCGAACCCCCTCCAGTATTAAGTTGCAAGCAACAGACAACTGCTTTAAGCAAAGTGTGTAAGGTAAACAGTCCACATGTTCCATGAACAAGAGAACATTGTTTTCTCCCTAGTAGCAACAACACATCTACAACCGAAGAGATTTCTGTCACTTCCCTTGGAAAATAGAGGCATGAACCCACTATCGAGCATAAATACCCCCTCTTGGAGTCACTAGCAACTAATCGGCCAAGATAGCTACTAACAATAGAGAGCATGCAAGATCACAAACAACACAGACATGATAGAATCATAAAGACAAAACCATTAATCAAACCAACATAATAATCTCAATATCCATCGGATCCCCGCAAACACAACATGCATGATTACAAATAGATTAGATCTTGATCATGAATGGAGCTCACAAGATCTATACATAAAAGCACAAAGGAGGAGATATAACCATCTAGCTACTACATGGACCCATAGTCCAAGGTGGAACTACTCACGCATCATACCGGAGATAAGGCCTCTAGGATGATCTCCCCTCTTGAAGGGTGCCGGGAAGAACTTCAGATCCCCCCGATCTAGGGATGATGGTGGCGGTGGCTACAGAAGGTTTTGTGGAATATTGATTGGGTACTTAGGGTTTAGGCATTGGGTGCTTCTTATAGGCGAAGGGGGAGGCCGAGGAGGTGGCCAGGGGCCCCACACCCTGCCTAGCCGCGGGGCAGGGCCCACCCACGCCTAGGGGGTGTGTGGGCGCCCTGGCCCGCTTCTCCGTTTCCCCTCTGAACTTCTTGTTCCCCATGGAAAGTAATTAACTTTGACGTTTGTCCCGTCCAATTCCGAGAATATTTCCATACTAGCTTTTCTAAAACCAAAAACAGCAGAAAAATAGGCAACTGACACTATGGCAACTAGTTAATAGGTTAGTACCAAAAGACATGTAAAAATCACCTCAAAGTGTAGACAAAGCAAAGCAAAGTAGATACTAAACAAGCATGGAGCATCAAAAATTATAGATACGTTTCCGACGTATCACAGCGCTATAGCATGTCAGTAGGTCATCGTGCTTGTGTACAGTCGCAGTACTAGAGTAGTGAAGCAGGTGGGCAATGGGTGGGGACAGGTGGCCACTGACACTAACCCTAGCCTTACTGAGCAGATCCTCTATAACACCCTAGGATCGTCCCTATGCAAGTTTTAGCGATTCCCGCCAAACCCTCATATAAACGATTCAAAGGTGACCACCAGGCACTTCCGTGCGGTTGTAAAAACGAAGTAATACCATTACACATTAGTCCATGATGGAACCCACAGAACAGATATATACATCACGACTCCACGAGTCAAGAATACATATATACAGTACAAAGGTCCAAATCACCTTGAAAACGATACAACGTCCGAGTACAGACAAGATGCAAATTGGGCCAAGAGCCTTGAAGAATAACCAATGGCATCCATTACCCTGCCCAGGCCAAGCCGGAAGGGTAACCCTTCTAACAACATCGATCTCAAACCTGCTAAACAAAAGGGGTGCCAGCAAAGGGCAAAGGAAAAAGAGAGCGGTCAGTACTAAGGCCAGTACACGGCGAGTCTTAGAATTCCACGGATCTCGCCTACATATGTATGGTGGACTGAAGCGGCAGCGCAACACACACTAAACAACCTATAGAGACTTAATACAACTATCAGCTATCAAAGAGGGATAAGAAAGATATATTCAAAACCAACCTGATACTACCACCAAACATACCCATCCTGGTATTTCCAAGAGGCTTACTAGGGACTCTTTTATGTTTACAAAACACACAAGTATTAATGTTTCTGGTTAATACAATTATAGCATGGGATGTAAACATTTATCATAAACATGAAGATATAATAATAACCACTTTATTATTTCCCCTTGGGCATATCTCCAACAGTTATTTTACTAATGAAGCATCAAACCCAAAATAATTGCTATCAGTTTATAATAAGCATTACACCCAAATTCATTTAACTATTGAACTAATAAACATTGCAGGAGATAATTACACAAGAATTATTACTAGAAATTAAAACAACCCAAGAAGAATGAGGTCATGAGGGATTACCGATGAATTGAATGCTTGGTGCAATGTGGTGCTTGATGGGGAGGAAAGGGTTGAAGCTGTCTTGTAGATCCCCGGCAACGGCGCCAGAAAACTTGTTGATGGCTCATTTTATGTGGAGCCTGTTGGGAACCCCAAGAGCAAGGTGTGAAGCAGCACAGCAGCAAGTCTTCCCTCAGTAAGAAACCGAGGTTATCGAACCAGTAGGAGGAAGGAAATGTCACACAGGTGTTGCAATCAAAACGGAGACCTATACAACACAAACTCAATACTTTGCCCCAACTAACAGCGCGGTTGTCAATCTCACTGGTTGATGTAACAAAGGATTAAACATATGGTGTGGAAGGTAATGGTCGTTTGCAGCAAGTAAACAAGTAACAGTGGAAGATGTAACAATGGTAAAGATTGGACCGGGGTCCATAGTTCATTAGAGGTGATCTCCTTAGATAAACAACATGGCATGAAGGGTAAACAAATTACAGTGGGGCAATTGATAGGAACTGAGCAAGGCATAACAATGCAATTACTAGTCAGGAAGTTCCTATTAGATTCGATTGGGCAATACAACAAGATACATAGACCTCCATCCAACTGCATTTATGACTAGAAGTCCACCTTCAGGTTATCATCCGAACCCCTCCGATTAAGTTGCAAGCAATGACAACCGCTTTAAGCAAAGTGTGTAAGGTAAACAGTCTACATGTTCCATGAACAAGAGAACATTGTTTTCTCCTAGTAGCAACAACACATCTACAAATCAAGAGATTTTGTCACTTCCTTGGAAAATAGAGGCATGAACCCACTATCGAGCATAAATACCCCCTCTTGGAGTCACTAGCAACTAATCGGCCAAGATAGCTACTAACAATAGAGAGCATGCAAGATCACAAACAACACAGACATGATAGAATCATAAAGACAAAACCATTAATCAAACCAACATAATAATCTCAATATCCATCGGATCCCCGCAAACACAACATGCATGATTACAAATAGATTAGATCTTGATCATGAATGGAGCTCACAAGATCTATACATAAAAGCACAAAGGAGGAGATACAACCATCTAGCTACTACATGGACCCATAGTCCAAGGTGGAACTACTCATGCATCATACCGGAGATAAGGCCTCTAGGATGATCTCCCCTCTTGAAGGATGCCGGGAAGAACTTCAGATCCCCCCGATCTAGGGATGATGGTGGCGGTGGCTACAGAAGGTTTTGTGGAATATTGATTGGGTACTTAGGGTTTAGGCATTGGGTGCTTCTTATAGGCGAAGGGGGAGGCCGAGGAGGTGGCCAGGGGCCCCACACCCTGCCTAGCCGCGGGGCAGGGCCCACCCACGCCTAGGGGGTGTGTGGGCGCCCTGGCCCGCTTCTCCGTTTCCCCTCTGAACTTCTTGTTCCCCATGGAAAGTAATTAACTTTGACGTTTGTCCCGTCCAATTCCGAGAATATTTCCATACTAGCTTTTCTAAAACCAAAAACAGCAGAAAATAGGCAACTGACACTATGGCAACTAGTTAATAGGTTAGTACCAAAAAACATGTAAAAATCACCTCAAAGTGTAGACAAAGCAAAGCAAAGTAGATACTAAACAAGCATGGAGCATCAAAAATTATAGATACGTTTCCGACGTATCACAGCGCTATAGCATGTTAGTAGGTCATCGTGCTTGTGTACAGTCGCAGTACTGGAGTAGCGAAGCAGGTGGGCAATGGGTGGGGACAGGTGGCCACTGACACTAACCCTAGCCTTACTGAGCATATCCTCTATAACACCCTAGGATCGTCCCTATGCAAGTTTTAGCGATTCCCGCCAAACCCTCATATAAACGATTCAAAGGTGCCCACCAGGCACTTCCGTGCGGTTGTAAAAACGAAGTAATACCATTACACATTAGTCCATGATGGAACCCACAGAACAGATATATACATCACGACTCCACGAGTCAAGAATACATATATATACAGTACAAAGGTCCAAATCACCTTGAAAACGATACAGCATCCGAGTACAGACAAGATGCAAATTGGGCCAAGAGCCTTGAAGAATAACCAATGGCATCCATTACCCTGCCCAGGCCAAGCCGGAAGGGTAACCCTTCTAACAACATCGATCTCAAACCTGCTAAACAAAAGGGGTGCCAGCAAAGGGCAAAGGAAAAAAGAGCGGTCAGTACTAAGGCCAGTACACGGCGAGTCTTAGAATTCCACGGATCTTGCCTACATATGTATGGTGGACTGAAGCGGCAGCGCAACACACACTAAACAACCTATAGAGACTTAATACAACTATCGGCTATCAAAGAGGGATAAGAAAGATATATTCAGAACCAACCTGATACTACCACCAAACATACCCATCCTGGTATTTCCCCCTCGAGACTAAACGAGGAAGTCATGCCGAGGAAACTCACACGGTTGGCAATTTTATTCATTCTTTTCATGGTGGTTATCCAACTTACTAGTCATATCATATATAAGTCAAATTGTGGCAGTAAACTTTAGTTATAGTTGTCTATGATCGAGATAATGTGCTCCAAGTCGTCCATAATTGGGGACACGGATTTTCGAAAATATTTAACCCTACAGGGGTGCACCAAAGTTTCCACATGCACTTTGACCCTTGTTGCCAGATCATTTAACATACATCCATCGGTATGTCAGCGGGGCGTAGTACTTGACGCTTTCCTAGACCCAAAGCAAGAACATGGGGGGCACCCGAAAGAGCTACCCATACAAGGTATAGCTAATCCTCCTTGTACAAACCCTAGGGTTGCGTACATTTGTCACGCGAGCAGAGGTCATGGAAAATATATTACAGTGACAGAGTGTTGCTCCTATGCAACAGTAATAAACGCTCATTGAGCAATAGGTAATAAACATGGGATCACATGGAATACATGGCATAACGTGGCATGAAAACTTCAAACTAGTTTGTGGCCCCTAGTACAATACTTTGAAATCAGGTACTAAGCCGATAGGGTTGCCCACACACCCCACATGTGGTTAGAGCGCTCAGTCTCAGAACAGGTGTCAAGAGCTCAGGTCCTAGGTGGACACAAGTGGGCGTTTAACAACCAAATCTGAACTATTACCCACCGGTGACTCTTCATTAGTTATATCTGTTTTAATATTTATCAATCCAGCTATAATTAAAACCACGATCATCTCCACCTTTATGAATATGCCAACCCCCAACATTAGTGGAACATCGACAGTACGGAGCGACAACTAAGCAAGCAACTACGACTCGCAAGGCCCACTGTCTATCAAACAACAGATAATAGGAGGTGTCCAAGGAAATATAGGGGCTGCAAGTAATATAACTGGGGTATGGAAACTAAAGCATCGCAACATGGATAGCAATAGATCAATAGGAGGTAATAAAGACTAGAAATATAAAATAGGTAGAAAGGGGGAGAATGCTCGCTTGGAAACATTGCCAAAGATGTAGGGGTTCTTAGCATGGAACACAAAAAATTTCTACCGCATGCACACAAACAAGCCAAGATCTATCTACTAGATTGTAGCAATGAGTCGATTAGAGTACTTACCCTCGAAGATTCCAAAGCGGTTAACGAGAGAAGATTCTCGTGGGTGATGTAGTCGTACACTTGCCGATCTCAAGGTCGCGTAGACGATCCTTCTGGTGCTGCATTCCGGCAGCGCTTCCGCAGTCGGTCACATGTTCGGTACTCGTTGAAGACCTTCCTCTCCCTTGTTCCAGTAGGCAGCGGAGGTTGTAGTTCTCCCCTCGCAACTCCGACAGCACAATGGCGTGGTGTCGGAAGTAGAGGGAAAATCCTGCAGGGCTTCACCTAAGACGGAGCAGGTTATGGTGGATATAGGGTCTTTGGCGATCTAGATTTAGAGGGCTGAAGAGGAGGAGGTGGAGTCAGCAGCGGCTAGGGCAACGGCGATGAGCCAGCAGCGGCTAGGCGGCGGCTCAAGGTGAGGAGGGATGGTTGTTGTTCTCTTGGGGAAGCCCCTCCCCTCTATTTATGAGAGGGAGGGCAGCTTGGGAGAGGGGAGTTTGAATCCTTCCCCAAATCCCTGTCCAAGTTGGAGGGAAATAAAGACTCTTTCCTTCTTCCACTAGGAAACCATTGTTCCAGTTTGACTTTTTAAACCTTCCTTTTGACGTGCAATTTGGAGTTTAATTCCTCTCTTGCAAATGCCCAACCAAGTAACCTAGGACATGATCTAATCATTCCACTTAACCATGACACATTCATGAACCATTCCCCTTTCGGCCCGGTGAACCTTCTAGACCCTTCTAGAACCTCTCCGATGAAAACATCGGAATCATTCCCGAACTTTGGCATCGGACTTTCCTTATATGAATCTTATTCTCCGGACCATTCCGGATCTCCTCGTGATATCCCGGATCCCATCCGAGACTCTGAACAACATTAGGTCACCCTACTTACATTCCATATCTACTAAACAACATTGAATCCTTAAGTGTGTCTCCCTACGGTTCGTGAATTATGCGGACATGATCGAGACACTTCTCCGATCAATAACCAATAGAGGAATCTAGAAATTCATATGGATCCCACATATTTCTATGATTACTTTGTGATCGAATGAACCACTTACATACGATACCAATTTCCCTTTGTCTCGCGATAGTTTACTCATCCGAAGTTTGATCATCGGTATCTCTGCATACCTAGTTCAACCACGTTACTGATAAGTACTCTTTTCTTGTTCACGTGATATGTGATCCCTTGTGAGCCAGTCACATGCTTGCAAAGCTAATTGGATGACATTCCACCGAGAGGGCCCAGAGTATATCTATCCGTCATATGGATGGACAAATCCCACTATTAATCCATGAGCCTCAACACATACTTTCCGAACACTCAATGCCACCTTTATAGCCACCCAGTTACGGTGTGGTGTTTGATTTCATAAAAGCATCCTTCCGATGATGGTGATTAGCATGATCTCATGGTCAAAGGAATTAGGTTACTATGTATCAAAAAACTTATAGAAAATGAGCTATTGAAATGACTTGATCTTTATGCTACGCTTATCTATAGGAGTATGTCCATCATACCATTCTCCTAATGATATGATCTTGTTGTTAATAACATCCCAATGTTCATGATCGAGAAACCACGATCATCTATTAACCAACAAGCTAGTATTATAAAGAGGCTTTACCAGGGACTCTAATTTAGTTTACAAATCACACAAGTATTAATGTTTCCGGTTAATACTATTATAGCATGAATGTAAACATTTGTCATAAAAAAAAGATATAACAATAACCACTTTTATTATTGCCTCTAGGGCATATCTCCAACAGTCTCACACTTGCACTAGAGACAATAATCTAGTTTCAAATCTTTGTGTATTCAACACCTATGGCTTTCAGGTGTTGTATGTACATGATTCATAGTGATCACCCGATCTTCGGATCTGACACTTTCAGGTCCTTGTGTAATTGCATGCCTTTGCGTCTCTATGCATCACTCATTCTCTAATGAGATGGCTTTGTATAAATTTGGTCCTTTGGTGAGACCTTTAGTTCCTAGGGGTTAAATACGTTGACAATTTTGTCGTACAATATAGCTTCATGTATTATCCCGCTATGAACTACACCTAATTTGATAACAAACTACTTTACACAAATGCCCTCTTTTCCTGCTATAATAGCAGTCATATATTTAGCCTTTTGTTATAGTACCTGTCATAATGTCTTAACTTTGGAACTCATCCAAATCCATTATGGAACTTACTTTCAATCATATTGTGCCACCCTTAGTTTAGATTGAGATAAACTTAATTTGTACTTTGTGACAAAACTAGTATCAATGTAGTACCTTTTACAATGAACTAACCATCTATTTGTCACTTCTAAAAAAATATTCTTAGTTCTTCCAAAAGATCATAAGAATATCCTTACTATCGTCCAATGATCATCTTATGAATCATTCTTGTATATGCTCATAACATTTAGAGCATAGGACATATCTGGATTTGTACGTATCACGGTATGATTGAAAAATACCTTTTGTGATTTTATTCATCAAGTATCAATCAATACTTGAATCTTTGTTTCACTTACCAAGTGTCGATACACTTGAATTTTGATTTAATCCTTTCTGTGTGGCAAGAACCTTTCTTGTCATTTCCATATTGAACTCATTCAATATCTCATCTATGTACATTTGGCACAACCATATTAGTGTCTCAATCTATCTATATAGATATTGATGCCAAATATTCGGGTTTTGCCTAAGTATTTCATCCAGATGAAATTCTTAACATGTGTTAATAAAAGATACATCATTTCCAATCAACAATATGTCTTCCACATAATGTATTAGAAATATGTCTTAGCGCTCCCACTTAATTTCTTGCAAATTCAAGCATCTTCATCGTCTCTAATGAATGTAACTCTTTTAACAGTTTCATCATGGTGAAGATTCCAACTCTACGACGCTCACTTCAACCATTGAAGTTTGCATACGCTTTTAGCATCCTTTGAATTAACAAAAACCCTTTGGACCATGTTATGCACACATCCTAGGTAACAATTCTATTAGAAGAACTTGTTTTGTTTATTCAACTACCACATAACAAAATTATATGTAGTGGTTGCTACATTAATCCGCCTAGACTAAATATCGCTATGAAAGATCAAATCTTGTCATATTTAACCTTTGAACATTGTTGTGAACTCTTTCCCAACATGTCGACTATTTGATAGATGTGAAACATCCATGTCTATTTTTTTATAGATCCAAACACGACTATAAGGTCTTACACCTTTCCAGAGGGTCTTTCAAGTTTAAAGCTGGATTTGTCGTGTATGGAACTATCACAGATTTTATGGATTCAAGCCATTTGACGGAGTTAGGGCCCATCATCGCTTCTTTGCATGTAGTCCGTTCATTATTGTAAAATAATGATTCAACCCTCAAATCTTGGTATTTGATTGTTTACCCGAACTACTTGGTTCAATAGGAACATTGACCTTCATAACCACAACCTTTGAGGCACGTGAGCCATGAGCATTGTTGCTCCCTCCGGAACACTTTTCGGCACTGCACAACTTTGCAAATATAGCTAAGTTTCTTTTAACCTTATCAAAGTTCTATTGTCCTCCCACTTAACTTTTCATGAAAAATTTCTTCACAAAGAAACTTGAGGTTCCGAGCGACAAACATTTTTGTCTTTGGTGTTATGGAGGAATACTCAACGGTTATTAGAAATAACATACAAAGACATGTTCATTCGACTTTGGTTGTAAACATTATGCATAGCACACCAATGTTTAAGAAAGGACAACTTGGGTTTTATCCCAAACCACAACTTTATATGGTGTCATTTCAACAGATCATGATGGAGCTCTTTTTAGTGGAAAAGTGGTAGTCTCTAAAGCTTTTAATCTTTAAAATATAATGAAAGTTTTATGAATTACACCTTTGATCTTACCATGTCAAACAAGGTTTCATTCCATATCTTGATTATTCCATACTCATATGGTGTTTCGGGAAACGCAAATCCATAGAACGATTCCTCAAATCTTAGGTGTTATGCTAAACTTGTAACTCAAATATCTTCCTTTATGATCCTATCATAAATTCTTTATTCTCTTGTTACATTGATTTTGCACTTCATCTTGAAAGTCTTTGAACTTTTCAAATGTTTCACACTTCATCCTTATTAAGTAAATATTTATATATTCACTCAAATTTTCGGAGAAAGCATATGAAGTTGAAATCTATTGCTCTTGACTACACATAATGGACTTCATACAACAATATGTACAAGTTCCAATAAGCTAGTCATCTGTTCCCTTTGGCCTATGAACGGAGTTTTAATTATCTCTAGGAAAATTTCACAAGCGTCATTTGATAAAAAATCAAAAGACTCCAAAATTCCATCCACATGGAGTTTCTTCATTTTTTCTTTCCAATATAATTTAAACGTCGATGTCACTTCCTAAGTGATCTTTCTTATCAATTATCTTTCGACATTTTTAGCAATATTTTTATGGATGTGATTTATCCAACGAGATTTGTAAATCATCCATCTTTTATGAATTACGGTAATTATTTTAACAACCCTTTTGTTCTCATAATACCTGATAAAACAAATCTTGAAGGCAAGCTTTGATGTTAACGAGCAACACAACAACCCTTTATTTGTTCTCGATGAACATCATCACATATCTTTTTTATAGTTACTTAGGCCATTGTAGTTCATGAATTGTGTTGTTTCGTATGACGATTCACACCAACAAATTCAGTATCCAATAGTTAAGAACCGCATTGTTTAATAAGCAAAGAATATAGCCATAACATGTATATCCTCTATATACCGAAGCTGAACAATTCTAGTATTTTCTTTTCTGCCATATATTTCTGAGATTCTCTTTCAGTATTTCCTTTTCTGTTTGAAAGAATTTATCAACATCAATGGTGGAGCCATACACATGACACATAGTCCAAAGCATGTATAGTTAAATACCAATGTCTTTGGACTTGCACTTTGAAGTAGATCATCATCATCAAATGTTTGGAGTTCTTTCAAATTCCATTCTTTAGTAATCTTTTAGTGTAGTAAACATTTTACCTACATCAAATATTCATCCTTACCATGGAACTATTCATGATCAAGCTACTTTAGCTTATAATGGTGAATTGTGAGTATAATGTTGCTCTTCAAAACCTTTTGGAGGATTAGGACGACTAGCGTCTCCAACCTTTTGAAAATTCCCATCAAATATGAGAACATAAACTTTGCCATATTATACTCTATCATGTTGTAATCAAAACATCGTTTCAGATATCGCAATATCTTCCACATATGGTGTTCCTAGATAACCTTGATATTAAAACAATCTTTTGAATATCAAGAAACATGGAGATAAACATGATACTTATATACTAACACTGGAATTGTTACTCTTGATTTGATACCTATTATTAAACATCACGGAGTAACCGGAACTTACTAAAAGTTTGCAATAGGACTTTTAAACTTTAGATTAACACTTTAAAACAATACGACACCAGTTCGTAAAGTAACTAACCAGAATTCTATAGTTCTATTATCTCAATTATAACTAAGAACAAGGTGGTAAACGGATGCCAATGACTATAACAACTATGCAAATTCACTTTGATTTAATTTATGATAAATAGTGTTCAACTTTTAATCATATTACTGTTGAACTCTCACTCAAAACAATATCCCTCGCATTGTTTTAGTAATTATATGAACCAAATCCACTACACCAAGTTCGATCATCACGTGACATGATGTAGTTTTAAAGGAGAACAATCATCATGTTCATCATATCATATATATGACTCATGCTTTTCCTTTCGGTATTCCGTGTTACGAGACCATGTCTATACATGCTAGGATCGTCAAGATCAAACCTTAGCTTCCACATGAGCAAATCTGGCTTGCTCCCGTTGTATACACTCGCAGAATATAACACACCCGATCATCACGTGGTGCTTCGAAACAACGAGTCTTGGAAACGGTTCTTACTAAGGATGAACACTTTATAAATTGATATTTTGTGAGAGGGATCATCTTATAATGCTATTGTCGCGATCTAAGCAATACAAGATGCATAAAAGGATTAACATCACATGAAATTCATAATATGTGATATGATATGGCCTTTCTTCTTGTGTTTCTGATCTCCATCTTCAACCACGAACATGATCTCCATCATCACCGGCGTGGCATCAAGGTCAATGGCACCACTCCATGGTTATCGTCCACCAGCATCAACTATTACAACTACTTTGAATAATAGACACGCAGGTCTTAACGAAATTAAAAGACAACCATAAGGCTCCTGTCGGTTGCCGGCTTACAATAAGGATCATTGCATACATCATATATAATCACAATCATGGCCATATCACATCACATCACACCCCTGCAAAACAAAGTTAGACGCCTCTAATTTTCCTTGCATCTTTTACGTGGTTTGGGGCTTTCAATAAGTTTCGTTCTAACTTATGAACAAGAACGACAACGTTGATGCTTGAACTATCAAGTGCCCGTTGTAAATTGAATCTATACTATGATGGGAGAGACAAACACCCGCAAAGCCACATATTCAATACAAGTTGCATGTTAAGCATGGAGAAAGTCTCATGAATGATGTCATGTAAGGTTAGCCCAGGATGATTCATCCCATCATACCGCAAGATGCAAAGTACACAAAAAGAAATTGATAATAAAAGCACCACCGCCCAGAATAACCATTGTGTTCTACTCGTGCAACAGATCTACATATAGACACGACTCTGATACCACTGTAGGGGTTCGTAGCATGGAAAACAAAAAAATTCTACTGCATGCACACAAACAAGCCAAGATCTATCTACTAGATTGTAGCAACGAGTCGATTAGAGTACTTACCTCGAAGATTCCAAAGCGGTTAACGAGAGAAGATTCTCGTGGGTGATGTAGTCGTACACTTGCCGATCTCAAGATCGCGTAGAAGATCCTTCCGGCGCTGCGTTCTGGCAGCGCTTCCACAGTCGGTCACATGTTCGGTAATCAATGAAGACCTTCCTCTCCCTTGTTCCAGCAGGCAGCGGAGGTTGTAGTTCTCCCCTCGCAATTCCGGCAGCACGACGGCATGGTGTCAGAAGTAGAGGGAAAATCATGTAGGGCTTCGCCTAAGCCGGAGCGGGTTATGGTGGATCTAGGGTTTCCGACGATCTAGATTTAGAGGGCCAGAGAGGAGGAGGTGGAGTCAGCGTCGGCTAGGGCGACGAGCCGGCGGCGGCTCAAGGTGGGGAGGGCTGGAGTAGTTCTCTTGGGGCAGCCCCTCCCCTCTATTTATGAGAGGGAGGGCAGCTTGGGAGAGGGGAGTTTGAATCCTTCCCCAAATCCATGTCCAAGTTGGAGGGAAAGAAAGACTCGTTCCTTCTTTCACTAGGAAACCATTGTTCCAGTTTGACTTTTCAAACCTTCCTTTTGACGTGCAATTTAGAGCTTAATTCCTCTCTTGCAAATGCCCAAACAAGTAACCTAGGACATGATCCAATCATTCCACTTAACCATGACACATTCATGAACCATTCCCCTTCCGGTCCGGTGAACCTTCTAGACCCTTCTAGAACCTCTCCGATGAAAACATCGGAATCATTCCCGAACTCCGGAATCGGACTTTCCTTATATTAATCTTATTCTGCGGACCATTTCGGATCTCCTCGTGATATCCCGGATCCCATCCGAGACTCAAACAACATTTGGTCTCCCTACTTACATTTCATATATACTAAACAACATCGAATCCTTAAGTGTGTCTCCCTACATTTCGTGAATTATGCGGACATGATCGAGACACTTCTCCGACCAATAACTAATAGAGGAATCTAGAAATTCATATGGCTCCCACATATTTCTACGATTACTTTATGATCGAATGAACCACTTACATGCGATACCAATTTCCCTTTGTCTCGCGATAGTTTACTCATCCGAGGTTTGATCGTCGGTATCTCTGCATACCTAGTTCAACCTCATTACCGATAAGTACTCTTCTCTTGTTCCTGTGATATGTGATCCCTTGTGAGCCAGTCACATGCTTGCAAGCTAATTGGATGACATTCCACCGAGAGGGCACAGAGTATATCTATCCGTCATATGGATGGACAAATCTCACTCTTGATCCATGAGCCTCAACACATACTTTTTGAACACTCAATGCCACCTTTATAGCCACCCAGTTACGGTGTGGTTTTTGATGTCATCAAAGCATCCTTCCGGTGATGGTGATTAGCATGATCTCATGGTCGAAGGAATTAGGTTACTATGTATCAGAAAGCTTATAACAAATTAACTATTAAAATGAATTGATCTTTATGCTACGCTTATCTATAGGAGTATGTCCGTCATACCATTCTCCTAATGATACGATCTTGTTGTTAATAACATCCCAATGTTCATGATCGAGAAACCACGATCATCTATTAACCAACAAGCTAGTATTATAAAGAGGCTTTACCAGGGACTCTAATTTAGTTTACAAATCACACAAGTATTAATGTTTCCGGTTAATACTATTATAGCATGAATGTAAACATTTATCATAAACACAAAGATATAATAATAACCACTTTTATTATTGCCTCTAGGGCATATCTCCAACAGAAGATACACCAGAGATCGGGTCGACACTCACATCAACTCATCAGCCTAATCTGTGAAGAAGCAAAGCACTAGAAGAAATTGGATGCACTATTTAGTACTACGGCAAAAAAACAGGCATGATGCATGTATGATGTATGACATGGAAAAGGTGTGATGCAATTAGGCAATATTAAGCGGAACCAGGGCCCCGATAATTAATTGGATGGGTCATGTTGTTTAGGTACATGCCATTTAAATGTTGTCTTAACAAGGCAAAATATAGCATCGGTTCGCTACACAATTTTAAATGAGGCCAATATAAGACTTGAAAAGCCCGCATATGGTCCCCATATTTAATTATGAGGTGAATCGGCATAATGCCCCAAACCACACAAATATGTATGCAAATATTAATTATTATATGAACAAGTATATGTATGTCAATTTATAAAATAGGGCTCGGATCGGGATCACACATTGGTGTTCGGCGATCTTGATGTACACCGAGAGGGGATTGACGGGGTTCGGGTTCGGTGATATCAGTCTTTGGTTCCGGATCGGTCTTCGGATCCATGTCGCCGCACCTAGGGGTCTCGGCGTCTTTGGGTTTCGGGAAGAAGACCTTGGGGTTCCGTGATGGAGAGCTTCGAGTTCGGGGTCATCGGTTTCCTATCGGTGGCCTTGGGATTTCCGAGTCGAGGTGCTCGAGGTTTCGGGTCTTGATGTCGATGTCGGACTTGGTCGGGCGTCGGAATCTTGGAGCAGGACTGCACAAAATTCACACGGGAAAACACTCTCAGGCAGATGAGCACTACACAGCCATAGAAACAAAAATACAGTGCCTTCGATTGGCCACGGAGGCAAACGCGCAGGAACTAGTGCAAGAGGCACATACGCACACACGCAACCATCCCATGGCTAGGACAGTTTCTCATGCATTCTTTCATTCTCTCCCATGCAAGCGCTAGGGGCTCATGCTCTTCCTGTCTAAAACCAGTAATATTAGATCTTAGTTGCATAGTCTTTGCAGGTTGGAAAAATTTAGTCATCAATAAAAAAGTACATTCCACCCATGATGCAATAGTATTTCTAGGCAAAGATAGCAACCATTATTTTGCTCTTCCTCTAAGAGATAAAGGAAATAAACACAATTTGACTGCATCAGGGTCAATATCTTTAATGTGCATCATATCACATATTTCAGTGAAAGTGTTCAAGTGCATACGTGCGTCCTCAACAACAGAGCCTCCAAATTGATTCTGTTGAACCAAACTTAAATAGTGGGGCTTAATTTCATAGTCCTCGGTAGTAATTGTTGGCTGGGTAATAGGAGTACACAAATAATCATTGTTGGGAGTTGCAAACTCCCCAAGCTTCTTTTCAGCCATATTTTCTATGTTTTTAGGTTTTCTTAAACAAAAACATATGATAGTAAGAACAAGAATTTAAAGACTAACTTTTTTTTGGTTTTTCAAATAAATACTGAAAGCAAACTAACAAAATTTAAAACAAGAATTAAAACTAGCAAGGATCCTAATAACCTTACCAGGGTAGCTATTGCTTCCCCGGCAACGGCGCCAGAAAAAGGGTTGATACCTTTGATCCGGATTATGGATGTAGTATAACTCTTTTTCCCTAGTAGACCTAGGTTATCGAATCCCCGGGAAGCAAAAGCATAGTAAAGTTACTTTAATGAACCTTTGGGAGTTTTAGAATTCTTTTTGTGTTTTACCGGACAAAGAATTTGTGATCTTTGTTGTTGTTGATGATGGAGAGAGGGCCTGGGGCGTTCGGTTTCACCTATAGCTGTGCAAAACATCTTATGGGAATAAAAGATAATAATAAAGTATGTATGTAATTGTTAGAGCAAGATAATTATATGTGGGCAGTGTATCCATAATTGCTATTGCCTCCGCAACCGCTTATAGAAATAACTTATTAGTCTCATCCATAGAATAAAGAGAACTAATGATATGCATAGTGATGTCACCGTTAATCCCAAGTAAATCCCTCACATACACACGTACTACCCTTTCTGTCACTAGGGTTCCCATCCTGCAGATTAGTCATTACTCATACTCCCTATACCTGGATCAATCCTTGGGGTCTTGGGTACCTAACAAGTCCTTAGATTGAGGCAAGATAGGATACAATAATCATCATGTCATACAAACTAATACATGATCCCATCTATGATAAATAACATGCACAAACTATATGTCTAGGCCGAAGCCCTTAGCCCAAGGAGGATTACTCACGCATAGAGATGAAATCAACAATCATAAACATTGTAATGGAAATCATGAGATTGATAGTAATAGTCTTACAATGTCGCCAATTGGAGATGAGATCTACTATTACAAGTTATGGACTATGGCTATGGTGGAGGAGAATGGTTGTGAGATTGGATCTAGATCTATTCCTCCGGCGGCTCTTCGATGTTGTCTCTGGTTCTATTCGGGGCTTGTTTTCTCATCGCCTTAGGACTCTTTATATAGGGGTCCCTTCATGAAAGTTGTTCTGTTTGACCTAGCGGTGCTGATGGAAACTATACGGCCATAACTATAAGGCCGGAATTTTATTCCCGTCGTATAGTTGGTCGTTAACCCTTCTGGATCCTCTCCACGACTCCTGGTTTCTTTGAGTCGTTGGAAATCTCGTATCTTTGACTTTAATGTTTTGATTATCATCATTAGGCATTAGGATTGCATACCCCTTTGATCATTAGGAATTAGTGGCAGGATTTAGAGAGATATTTTATCAAAAGATGAATAATATCTAGTTTAAATGTGGACGTGGATGGCTATATTTCATAGCCATCAAGAGGCGAGTGGGAGCGCCTGCAAGCGGGAAGGATGCGAGCGAAGGGAGGCGGCTTGAGCGGCGACATGGATTGCGGGGAAGCGAGGCCGAGCGGGGGTCGCGTAGTGGGGAGCACGCGGGGTGGACGCGGTTTTGGTGGGTCTGGTCTCTGGCGAGCAGGAGGGCGATCTTGTGTGCACTAGAGCCATGGGGTGGAGGCTGCTAAGGCGATGTCGGTGTGGTGTGTGTGGGAGGGGTGGGGTGGGGTGGTGTAACATGTTGGTGTGAGTGGGTGGGTGGGGTACATCGGGTAGGGTGTGGTGTGTGTTGTGTATGTGGCTACGCCGCTGTGTGGTTGGGTTGGCGGCGGAGGCAGGTAGGAGTAGGGGTGGTTCTAGGTTAGGGTTAGGGTTTAGGGAAACTAGGGTTTGGGGTAGGTGGGGTGGTAGGCTGCTGCCAGTTGGTCCTTTGGGCCTAGCCGGTGGCGGCCTTCCCCAGGGGTTTTATAAAAAGAGATTTTATTTATTTTAAATAGACTTTTGGTAAATAGTTTAGACAAATAAAAGGGTACGGACAGACCGAGGGTTTTACGTTTGAAATAAATAGGGGGTTATTTAGAAAAAATAGGGCTTATAGAAAATAGTTTTTGGCGAACAAATGCATGCAGATGTCATGATGATGCACAAAGGTAAATGCTGGAGATTTTGTAGTAGCGGTTTACTAGGGGTGCTACATCCTCCTTCACGCCAAACCAAGGGGAGGCCCGGAGGGGAACGAGTTCAGGTCTTCAGAAGGGGTAGAGGCAAGATAGGAGAGCCATGGAGGAGCACCTGGAGGTTGGGGATGTCGATGGTGGTGGGCGACGGGCGAGGCGACAGTGGGAAGTGGTGGCAGCGCCTGGAGATGGGGCGAGAGGGTCTAGGGTCGGGCTCAGCAGAAGGCACACAGGAAAGAGGGGCGGGGCGTCAGGCTCATGGGGTGGAGTGGAGTCAGAGGTATCGGCTCAGCGCGTTAGGGTTTTGGATCGATGAGCCGTTCGAGCGAGCCTCGAGCCTCACTGAGCGATCCGTGAGCCTTCTTTTCACCAGATTTTCAACATCAAGCCGAGCTTTGGCTTGGCTCGAGTTTTACCGACCCTGGTCGAGCCGAGCCACGAGCCGGCTCGGCTTGTCTCGGCTTGATTCCACCCCTATGTAAGTGTAGGGTTCGTGACATGGAAAAACAATTTCTATCGCAAGAACGCATAAAACCAAGATCCAATCTATGGAAAAGCCAAGATCTAATCTAAGATATCGGAGCAACGATATTGTAGAGAACTAACCCTCATAGATCCAAAGCATTAATGAGATCATATACCGTGGTTGATGTAGTCGATCACTTGCCGATCTCAAGACCGCGATGACGATCCTTCTGGAGCCGTGTTCCGGCAGCGCTTCCGCACTCGGTCACACATACGGAGTTGATGAAGACCTTCCTCTTCCCGTTCCAGCGGGCAGTGGAGGTAGTAGATCCCCTCGGAATCCCAACATCACGATGGTGTGGTGGTGGAGGAGAGAATCTTGCAGGGCTTCGCCAAAGACGGAGCAAGACGATGGAGGAGGGAGGAGGAAGGCGGCTAGGATTGAGGGCAAGGGGCAAGGGTGCGCCCTCCCCTCCCCTCTTTATATAGAGGGGGTGCATCTAGGGATGCCTCCTTGTCCCTCCCCTCCTAGGGCCGGAGCACATAGGGAGGGGGGGGAACTTGCCCCCCAATTTTTCCCCTTTCCTTTTTAGGGGTTTTCCCCAAACCCTTTGGGGCTAGCCGGTTGGGCCTCTAGGGCTTGGTGTGGCTTCCCATGAGCCTCCGCGGTATTGCCCAGCTCATATGGCCCCTCCCGGGATGGTGGGCAGACGGGTGGCCCCTCCCAGGGTGGTGGGCCAACGGGTGGCCCCTCTAGAAGCTTCGGTTAAAACACCGAAACTTTTCCGAACCCCAGAAAATAACTTTCATTATACGAATCTAATTCTATGAACCATTTCGGATCTCCTCGTGGTGTCCTATATCCAATCCGAGACTCTGAACAACATTCGGTCTCCAACTCATATTCCATATCTACTAAAAACAACATTGAATCCTTAAGTGTGTCACCCTACGGTTCGCGAACTATGCAGACATGATCGAGACACCTCTCCGATCAATAACCAATAGCGGGACCTGGAGATCCATAGTGTCTCCCACATATTCAACGATGACTTCGTGATTGAATGAACCATTCACATACGATACCAATTCCCTTTTGTCGCGCGATACTTTACTTATCCGAGGTTCGATCGTCGGTATCTTCATACCTAGTTCAACCTCGTTACCGATAAGTACTCTTTACTCATACTGTGATGTGACATCCCCTGTGACCTAGTCACATGCTTGCAAGCCAATTGTATGACACTCCACCAAGAGGGCCCAGAGTATATCTATTTGTCATATGGATGGACAAATCCAACTCTTTATCCATGCGCTTCAACGCATACTTTCAGAATACCCAATGCCACCTTTATAACCACCCAGTTACGAAGTTGTGTTTGATGTCATCAAAGCATTCATCCGGTGTTGGTGATTAACATGATCTCATGGTCGAAGGATTAGGTTACTACGTATTTGAAAGCTTGTAGCAAACAAACTTAATGACTTGATCTTATGCTATGCTTACTATGGGTGTGTGTCCATCACATCATTCTCGTAATGATATGATCTTGTTATTAATAACATCCAATGTCCATGATTAGGAATCCATGATCATCTATTAATCAAAAATCTAGTTCAACAAGAGGCTTACTAGGGACTCTTTTATGTTTACAAAATACACAAGTATTAATGTTTCCGGTTAATACAATTATAGCACAAGATGCAAACTTTTATCATAATCACAAAGACATAATAATAACCATTTTATTATTGCCTCTTGCGGATATCTTCAATAGTCTCCCACTTGCACTAGAGTCAATAATCTAGATTACATGGTAATATACCTAACACCCATGGTGTTCTGGTGTTGGTCATGTTGTGATATAGGCAGAGGTTTAATCAACGGATCTGCCACATTCAGATTTGTGTGTACTTTGCAAATCTTTATGTCACCATCTTGGACATAGTTGCGAATAGCATGAAAATGTAGCTTGATATGCTTCAGCTTCTTATGTGACCTTGGCTCCTATGCATTAGCTATGGCACCCATGTTGTCACAATAGATGGCCATCGGGTCCAACACACTAGGAACCACACAAAGCTCAGTAATGAACACCTTCATCCATATCGCTTCTTGTGAAGCCTCCGAAGCAACTATGTATTCCGATTCACTTGAATATTTCGCCACAATGCTTTGCTTGGCACTCCTCCAGCTCACTGCTGGACCATTCAAAATAAATACATATCTAGACTGTGACTTAGAGTCATCTGGATCGGTGTTCCAACTAGCATCGGTGTAACCGTTTACAACGAGCTATTCATCACCTCCATAAGAAAGAACCATATCCTTAGTCCTTTTCAAGTACTTCTAGATATTTTTGACCGTTGTCCAGTGTGCCACTCTGGATCACTTTGATATCTACTGGTCAAACTAAGAGCATGTGCGATATCCGGTCTTGTACACAGCATGGCATACATGATAGAACCTATGGACGAGGCATAGGGGATTTTACTCATCCTCTCTCTATCTTCTACCGTAGCTGGACTTTGAGCTTACTGAAGATCTTACCTGGCAACATGGGCAAGAACACTTTCTTTCTATCTTCCATTCTAAACCTCTTTATAACCTTGTCCAAGTATGTACTTTGTGAAATCCCTATTAAGCGTGTTGATCTATCTCTATAAATCTTGATGCCTAAAATGTATGCTGCTTCGCCAAGATCCTTCATTGAAAAACTATTATTCAAATAGGCTTTGACACTTTCAAGAAGTTCTATATCATTCCCAATCAACAATATGCCATCCACATATAGTACCAGTAACGCTAAAGAGCTCCCACTCACTTTCTTGTAAATACAATCTTCTCCAAAAGTTTGTATAAATCCAAAGTTTTTGATCACCTTATCAAAACGTTGATTCCAGCTCCGGGATGCTTGCTTCAGTCCATAAATGGAATGCTGAAGATTGCATACCTTATCAGCATCTTTAGGATCGACAAAACCTTTGGGTTGTACCATATACAAATCTTCCTCAATATCACCATTAAGGAACGCCATTTTGACATCCATCTGCTAGATCTCATAATCGAAAAATGCATCGATTGCTAAAAAATCCTCAAAAAGTTTAGGTTTGCTATCGGTGAGAAAGTCTCATCGTAGTCAACTCCTTGAATTTTTCGGAACCCTTTTGCAACAAGTCGAGCTTTATAGACAGTAACATTACCATCAGCGCCTATTTTCCTTTTGAAAATCCATTTGTTCTCGACAGCCTTGCGGCCATCTGGTAAGTCCACCAAAGTCCACACTTGGTTTTCGTATATGGATCCAATCTCGGATTTCATGGATTATTGACATTTATTGGAATCTAGGCTCATCATTGCTTCCTCATACGTCACAGGGTCGTCAGTGTTGTCCACCAACATGACATTCAAGACAGGTTCATACCAATCAGGAGTGGTATGGACCCTCGTCGACCTGCGAGGTATAGTTGCAACTTCGTTCAAAGTTTCATGATCATCATCATTAGCTTCCTCTCTTATTGGTGCAGGCGGCATAGGAACATCTTTCGGCGCTGTGCTACTCTCAAATCTGAGAGAAGGTTCAACAACCTCATCCATTTCTACTTTTCTTCCATTCACTTCTTTCGAGAGAAACTCCTTCTCAAGAAAGGATCTATTCTTGGAAACGAAAACTTTGCCTTCGGATCTATGATAGAAGGTATACCCAATTGTTTCTTTAGGGTATCCTATGAAGACGCATTTTTTCGCTTTGGGTTCAAGCTTGTCATGTTGTAACTTTTTTACATATGCTTCGCAGCCCCAAACTTTAAGGAATGACAACTTAGGTTTTTTACCAAACAATAATTCATACGGTGTCGTTTAAATAGATTTAGATGGTTCCCTATTTAAAGTGAATGCGTCTGTCTCTAATGCATAACCCTAAAACAATAACGGTAAATCTGTAAGAGACATGATAGAATGAACCATATCTAAGAGAGTTCGATTATGACGATCAGACACACCATTGCTCTTGGTGTTCCCGGCAGTGTCAATTGTGAAAGTATTTCGCATTTCTTTAAATGCATGCCAAACTCGTAACTCAGATATTCACCCCCGCAGTTAGAACGCAGATACCAATCGAAACTCAGATGACTTCGTGATCGAATGAACCATTCACATACGATACCAATTGCCTTTGTCGTGTGATACTTTACTGATCCAAGGTTCGATCGTCGGTATCTCCATACCTAGTTCAACCTCGTTACCGATAAGTACTCTTTACTCATACTGTGATGTGACATCCCTTGTGACCTAGTCACATGCTTGCATGCCAATTGAATGACACTCCACCGAGAGGGCCCAAAGTATATCTAGCCGTCATATGGATAGACAAATCCCACTCTTAATACATGCGCTTCAACGCTTACTTTTAGAATACTTAATGCCACCTTTATAACCACCTAGTTACGAAGTGGCTTTTGATGTCATCAAAGCATTCATCCAGTGTTGGTGATTAACATGATCTCATGGTCTAAGGATTAGGTTACTATGTATTTGAAAGCTTGTAGCAAACGAACTTAATGACTTGATATTATGCTATGCTTACTATGAGTGTGTGTCCATCACATCATTCTCCTAATGATATGATCTTGTTATTAATAACATCCAATGTCCATGATCATCTATTAATCAACAAGCTAGTTCAACAAGAGGCTTACTAGGGACTCTTTTATGTTTACAAAACATACAAGTATTATTTTTTCCGGTTAATACAATTATAGCATGGGATGAAATATTTATCATAAACACAAAGATATAATAATAACCACTTTATTATTACCTCTTGGGCATATCGCCAACAGTAAGTTGTATATCTTTCATGTCTCTGCAGCAATTGGCCCCGATTCTTTTGGTGCAACTTCTCATGATTGGTAAGTGGGCTGCCATATCAAGCTTATACCTACTGTCATTGTCCCAGTGTCACGTGCCTCAAAGCCCCTTTCAGTCTTGCACTGTGCAATACGTTGTCCAACGCGTTGAGGCCATCCCGGCTACAAAGAGATGCTTCGGGTGCGCCGGACGCAACATGCAGGCAACATGGCATAGGAAAAAGATAGTTGGGTACCACCTGCTGGATTCGTTCTCTCTCACCGACGCCAAAATCGCCTCTTCCCTGACGCACTTCTCACCCACCACCCCCAATTCATCATGGCCACCGCCAGTTTGGACATTGGTATTCGCCTGCGCCTCCATCCCAACACTTCTCCCTCGCCTCCTGGCGATATCGTCGCCGGCTGCGAAAGCTCGACCATTCCGCGCGCCCGTCTTGCAAGAAAGGTGTTCGGCCGGTTCCTTCGTTAGACCATGGATAGCAAGGACGAGATGATGATTTGTCCATTGATGGCGGAGGATGATGCCGCCGATGTCGACGTCCAGGAGCACATGTCGATCCTTTCTTATCTTCGACGAATGCAAATCGCCGAGAAAGAGAAGGAAGGTCCAAGCGTGGAGGTTCCAGGTTTGGGAGAAGGAAATGGAAGTCGGGGTACATGATGGAGGGGCATACCGGTACCATGCTCTACACCGACTACTTTGTCGACGATACAACATATATCCCAAAGGATTTTTGGAGGCGGTTCAGGATGAGCAAGGAGTTTTTCATGGAGATTATTCATGACGTTAGAGAGTATGATGACTACTTCGTGTTGAAGCATGATGTCGTCGGCATGGCTGATTTCTCATAAATTTAGAAATGTATCACGCTGCCATGAGGTTGCTTGCATATGAAGCGCTGGTAGATTCAAAACATAGTACCTATGCATGAGCGAGTCCACAGCAATTAAAATGCATTTTTTGCATTGTTCGTATTGTTTAAATTGTATGAAATTAATTGAATTGTGTGTATACAAAAATAAATAACGTTCAGTTTGGAAGCGTCGTTTGGGGGCACGACCAATCCGGCGCTTTTGTCAGATGTTATTTGGGGTACACGATTGGAGATACTCTACGGGCTTATACACATGGAGACTCTTAATCAGTCGCTTAAATAATTTCCCCAGCAATAAGCGACGGTCTAAGCGCCCTACATCCAATGCATCACGCCAAGAAGTGTGTGTGGCGATTAAATTCTGCCCACGGGGATACACAAATCACTTCACGCGTCCGACTTAAAAACAAGTGCTGCTGCTGTCCATGCGCTAGGAAAATTTACGGAAGGTGGTAAAACGGTGGGGAATTTATTCCCTAGAATCTGTGTTGGACATGTCCTAACAACAACTCTAACATGTGATATATAAAGGAACACGCCGTTCTCGTTTTGCGTGTTTTTGTTTTATCCAGATTTACTCTAAATATATAAACATTGTTGCTACAAAATTAGTATTATTGGAAAGTGTATTTAATACGAATCCAACAATACTAATTTTATACAATATAGTCAAATTTTAGTTGCTCTAGGTTAAACTTTACTTTAAAATACACGTACGCCTTATTTCTTGAAACAAAGGAAGTAATAGGGTATCCAAATGTCGGGACACCGGACTAGTTGTTTGAAATACTCTTGTGCCTACATCAGCAATCGACGGCCGACAACGAGCTCCGAATTAGGAGGTGCAGAGCGGGGCCGAGTAGGCTCGCCATGTTGAAAGATCTCCTCCCAATAGTAATTCTCGTCCTGGAACCATGCCATGGCTGCGAATACAGCGACGTCAAGCTCCGATTTGGAAATGTAAGTGGTACCGAGAAAAGGGCAGGTGAAGAGAATGGATGTGGGCGCCAACTGTGCTATCTACATGGCAGCCCAAGTGGCAACGAAATAACGATAAGAACTGACAAGCGGGATCTAACATGATGGAGGTGATGGCGATATTTTGAGTTCACAAGTTCTGAATCAACCATGCCAAAATGGTCCGTCTGACCAATTGGTTAGACAATCTATTAGGCTAGTTGGATTGCAAGCAACTCCGCCCCGTGGAGTGGGCTCGTGAATTGTTGAACCGCCCACATGGATGCATACATGGATCGGAGCCCCCTTTTCGTACGACACGTTACTAGTGCTACTAGACCCTGATAGCGCGTGTTGCTTCGCTCGTTCATTTTGAAGAATCACTAGTGCAGACCTCCCCCCCTCTAACACCGGTTTGGAGGGCCCTCTAACAGCGGTTGTAGAACCGCTGTTGAGGGTTCGGTGTTAGGGGGGGGGCCCTTTAACACCGGTTCTTATACGAACCGTTGTTAAGCACGTGGGGCTGCCGCAGGGCTCGCCCCCCCCCCCTTTAACACCGTTTCGTAACACGAGCCGGTGTTAAAGGTTCTCTGCCGCGGCAGGAAAACGGCCTAAATCTCTGCCACGGTAGGAAAACGGCATAAATCTCTGCCGCGGCAGAGTTCTGCCTCTGCCCCGTTCTGGGCGTATTTCTGCGGGAGGGGGGAGGGGGAATCGATCGGGAACGGTATACACATACATCGTCATCGGTACATACGAGTACATGAATAATTAAGCAACTATTATTATACACAAACATCGTCATTGTGTGGTATTCTCCGTAAACGTTGAAGCATCAAGTACAAGACAAACACGTTAAAGCATATATACAACGTTCATTTTGGTGGATATCTAAAGAGTTCTCCGCCAGGCGTGACGACCTCATCAAGTATGAACCCCGCCAATTCCTCTTGAATGGCTCGTATGCGGTCAAATGGTAGGAGTTGGTCCCGCATCCGTTCGATCTGAATATATATGAAGAATGGGGTTAATATATATAAGAATAAAACTCAACACAATTGATGGTAATAAAATAATGTTGTGGACTTTGTTTACTTACTCTAAGTTGTTCTACTGCGGCTTGGCCCGTCGCACATATCGTGTTCTTGAATGAACTGCATAAACATAGTATCCACATAAGTTATTGTCGGGTCCACGATGCGCACTTTACGAGAATAGAGAGTTCAATCAAAATAATAATCAATAAAGCATGATATAATGGAATTGGAAGCAGAATCAAAGAGATACGCAGACCTAGCTAGCTAGTATTACTTACATTTTGGTCTACAAATTTTAGTTCTTCTAACCATTCACCCACGGCCCTGCCCGTGAACCTTTTCCAAACCCTGTCCGGCAAACAAAATAGATAAAGGAGTAATTAATTACTTGTTGTCACGAAAGTTGCCGATCTAGTGCGATAATATGATTGAAATTACCTCTAGAGCATCTCTCTAAAGTCTGCCCATAGCTCTTTTTCTTTTAAATTGAGTCCATGACAAGGACTTTTCCTGAGTCGGGTTGAATGACTAGCAGAATAAAGTGGAACCTACGCACGCATAACTCATCATCAGTTACACTTAACATCGAGTAAGCCGAAACAGAATGTGTATAAGAGAGAGGATAACAGTACTCACGAGAAGTTGTAAGGCAATAGTATTTCCTTTTTGGTTTGTTGTCTAAGTAAAGACCTTAGCAAGTAATCTTCTGTTTGCCCGGGTTTGGTTCTTACCACTTCTTCATGAACTCTATTTGGATCAACGAACCCAATGTCAAAAGGGCCTCCTTTCATGCATTCCATAACCTTTTTCATGCATAATAGTATATACATATATCGTGAGCATATATATATACATGCAATTAATTAAGTGAATGAGATGAGATATAAATTACAGAAATAGTACT
This sequence comes from Avena insularis, assembly GCA_023614405.1. Taxonomy (NCBI): domain Eukaryota; kingdom Viridiplantae; phylum Streptophyta; class Magnoliopsida; order Poales; family Poaceae; genus Avena; species Avena insularis. The sequence continues at coordinate 233,475,852 of CM042687.1, read as the reverse complement.
TACACACAATAAAGGATGATGGCAGCTTTGTCGAGTTCCTTCTGATTGAATAGAAAATGCAAGTCTTGAATGTTGAAGTCGATCGCGTCGTCTCCGCACAAGAAAATATGATCTCTTATATGCGCCGTGATCCATTCTTCCTTTCTCGTCTTGCAGAAATCAAGGTACCACTTGTGCAATCTTCGCATCTTTGTTGGTACATTCTTGAGCTCCTCTTTCTTGACGAGATTCTTCCCATACTTCCATGGCTGTATGGGGTTGGCATCGCATTTGGGCAAGTTGTCTCCCATGATGTTCAAGTATGCAATGTAAGTCATCCCCATCTCATTGGCCTTTCTTTGTAGCTCTGCCTCGTAATCATTTACGGGAGGAGCGTCCCGTGTGTCGAACACTTGGAGCAGGGCGCATGATTGGTTTTCCTGCTCTCCGAGCATGGGAACCATTTTCTGGGGTGCCGCACGACTACTACTTTCAGTCTCCCTACGGCGCCTTGCATCCCCTTCAAAATCTGGCGCTCGTAGTCCGGCACAGGTGGGGTTTCAGGTTTCAAAAGATTATTGTAAAACTTCTCCACCACCGCCGGATCTATTTTCTCCTTTGTCTCAGCCCGTCTAGGTGCAAAGAATTTCTTGACCTCTTCTTCCAAGATCCTATTGGTCTCCTTGTCACTGCGATTCCACGGTAAAACCGGCAATGGCTTGGCGGAAGGCTACGGGACGTAGTTTTTTGAACTCTTTGGCGTACGGTTTCTTGCGGATTTCTTTGTGGCAGTGCTAGTGATGCTCTTCGTGGCAGTGCTCTTCCGCTTACGCTGAGGAGATGGCTGAAGCACCGGAGATGGCTGACGGGCAGGAGATGGCTGGCGCGCCAGAGATGGTCGCGACCCAGGAGATGGCTGCCAGCAGAGATGGCTGAAGCGCCGAGATGGCTGCCGCCACAGAGATAGCCGGAAGTGCCGGGTGGCCTCAATTTGGAAGCACGATGTGTTCCTTCTTCCAAAGAATGGTTGTTTTCACTGCAAATTTGAGTTGAGTTTCCCCTTCACCTGTAGCATGATCAAGCTGTGTTTCCTCATATTCCTTCACAACCTCATCCACCCCGACAATAGCATAGCCATCTGGAATCGGTCGGCAGTGGTAAGTTCCACCAGCATGGAGGTAAGGCATAGCCGGACCACCTTAATGGATAAGCCCATTAATCTCACATGCAGCTCAGCGTGTTCGCTCTCCGTGATCTCATCCATGGGGTATCGAGGACCCGCCATTTCAGCGTGGGCTGACGTTCTCCGTGGAAGCCACGCTGCTTTTCGCCAGAGTCGGGCAGCCGGCAGCTTCCAATGCGGCTCTTCGTGCCGCTGAGATGGGCGGTAGCTTGATGGCTACATTGTGCATTCACTTGCGCCGCAGCGCCACAAGTGCATGTTCTATCTGTGTCATCCACTCAGACGCTCTTTTTCTTTTCTGCGCCATTCATGAAGAGTCGCTCCACTCGGCAAACCCATCCTTCCACGTCATACCCCGTGCCTCGTGCATGTCCGGTGTTCTTTTTACCGATGGCGCGTGTGAGCTGGTCATTCTCTCTCGGGATGGAAGGTCCTGGCGGCTGTTTCCTCGTATGTCGTGATGAGTTCAGTGACGGGTTTGGCAAAGAGGGTTGGGAAGATACACAATCCTGTTTCTGGGTCCAACCTTGCCCCGATTCTGTAGAACCAAGTCTTTACACGTAGGTCCCACCCATCTGTCTGGGGTGTGATCCCTCTAGCGCGTAGGGCCTTCTCAACTTCCTCCCACTTAGGCCTCTGAGATATGTAGCCACCTGACCCCGTCCTCTGGTGATATTCCTTCTTCTGGGCATTTAGCGTATTGGTTTATGACCTCTTTTTAGCTATAGCACCTTCCTTATATGCCACAAATTCGGGCCAGTGAGGTCTTATCTTCGCATATTATGCATCTTCGAAATTTGGAGTCTCGCGAGCTTTGACAAATTTGTTCAATTTTGTCTTCCAGTTGTGGAAAGCGTCAGCCATCTTCTTTAGAGTCCACTCTTTGACCTTTTCTTTTATAACCGGGTTGTTTTCATCCTCCTCTGGCGGAAGGGTGAAATTTACCAACAACGAATTCCAAAGCGTTTCTTTGGATCTTTCATCGACAAAGGTACCGTCGCCCTTCTTTGGCTTATTCCAATATTCAATTATGATTGGGATTTGGTCCCTAACAAGAACTCCAGCCTGGCGTACAAATTTGTCTGCGGCCTTCTTGGGCTCCATCGGCCTGCCATCAACACGGACTGCTTCGATCGTGAACTTTGCACGATCTTTCAATCGATGGCTCGCGCCTCGCTTGCTCTTTTTCGTAGAAGAAGATTGTTGCTGGCTGGTCGATCCAGAGGGCTAAAAGAAGAAAGAAGCGTTAATTAATACATGTAGAAGAAGATTGTTGGTGGAAGTCAGCAGAGGCTTAATCAATGCATATACCTCGCCGGACTTTGTAATCACTAAATTGCGTTCACCGGAGTCTTCATCTTCTTCATGACTACTTGAGTTGTCATCATGTCCCTCCAAGTTCAGATATTGTGAGGTGTCCTCATCAATAATGTTCTCCATTATTTCTTCTTCTTCAAGGTTTCTACTAAGTGGATCCATAGTTTCTAAAACAATAATATTATCTAGAGTAAGAGAGTAAACATTCAAGTGGACTTGGATTCATACACAAATATACATATTATTCATACAAAAATACACAAATAAATACACAAATGAAATTAAAACCCTAAGGATTCTTGATCATTTTAAACGAGTTCCGAGGGGTCCAAACCCTAATTTGGAGAAATCCCAGATGCATATGAGAGGTGCTAGCTACAGTGGCTGACCGGAGGCTGGCGGTGTTGGAGAGCGACCTAGGGCGCGAGAGGTAGCGTGATACGGCCTACCTAAAACGGGCGTTGTTCGAAAGAGGAGGCCGAGGCAAGCATTATAGTGTCGGCGCCGCCTCAGTATGGTCACCGGAGCGACGGCAGCGACGGCAAACAACTTGGAAGAACAGACACAATGTGGAGGGGATATCCCTTTTATAAAGCAGGTCAAAATAAGCAAGAAAAACCGCGGAGAATCTAAACTTGCCACCGAAGTCAATGAGCCAAGATCAGGATGAGTCAGAGCTCCACAACGACGCCCCTAAGAGGGTAACGACCAACGAGACCTATGGTAAAGGGTTTTCACCTGGAGCCCTGTGACGAAGAAGGTAGCAGCATCGGCGGCCCCATAGACCTATGGTAAAGGGTTTTCCCCGTCTTCTGCCCCGCCCGTTGTCCCCAAGATAGGCCCCAGACCGAGGGGAGAAGCCACGACGCTCTCCAAAGAGCTGCCCGCGCAGTCCACCTTCTTCTAAGGCCGCCACCGACATTCGCGAACTCTAGCCACCACTCCGACGACCAACGACACATCGCATCGCAATTGAGGCTAGGATTTCAAAAGACCACCAAAAAATTTCAAAATTTCAAAAAGCACTGGATTTGGGGCAATAGGTTGCACATAGCACTGATCTAGTTTTGACGCGGTTCTAACGATGAATCTGACCGGTGGGACCCGGTGGTCAGGCCGACTTGGCCGCATTTATTTACCAAAACACCTCCACATATTATAAATTCTAATCGTAGGTCCTTTTTTTTCTATTTTTCAATTCCTTTTTTATTTATCTATTTTTTTCTAATCATTGAGGAGGTCGCCACCGTGGCACGCAGAACGCCGGGAGCCGGGAAGAGGCCGAGAAGCTCGCCGATGACTCCACCTGGTCGGAGCTCGCCGGCGACTCCACCTGGCCAGCGCTCGCCCGCGCCCCCGTTGGCTATAGGAGAGGATGGGGCGGCGGCTCGACGACGGAGCGGTCAGCGAGGTCACGTGCGGGCGGAGGCCGAGAAGCATGCGGGCGAACTCGTGACCACAGCAAAGCTGGTCGGAGCTCGCCCGCGCCCCTGTTGGCTAGAGGAGCGGAGGACAGGGCGACGGCCGACGAGCTAGGTCTCGAGCGGGTGGAGGCCGAGAAGCACGGGCGCGACGTACCTGGCCGGAGCTGGCTGGAGCTTGCCGGCAGGGAGCGATGGTGGCGACAGGCGTGGAAGGCGGCTACGGACGACAGGACGAAGGCGATGGAGGACGCGACGGCGAGCTCCTCTGCTTATCGATCTGGATGGGGGAAGAGATGAAGGGGAAGGCGTGCATTTAATACCCCCCTTTAACACCGGTTCGGGGCTGGAACCGGTGTTAAAGGGGGGGGAATTCGTTTTGCGCCCCCCCCCCTTTAACACCGGTTCCAGCCACGAACCGGTGTTAAAGAAGAAAAGAATAATGCGCCCCTCCTTTAACACCGGTTCGATCCGGAACCGGTGTTAAAGAAACATTATTTCATGCATTAAAGGCATTTTAATTCAAAAAATAGGATATGAATTTAGAAAATTCATATCTTTTTCATTTCAACTCCGAAAAATATGAATAATATATCATAATTTTCAGAAAAATAATATCTATCCATTCATGTAAAAACATTTTATATTTAATTTAGATGAAAATTTTCAAAATGATTAAAACACTTACATATAAATTTTGATTATTCAATTCAAACAAAAATAAATTGTCAAATCCTAAAACTTTGAACATAAGAAATATTAAGCATCTAAAAAGGAATATAACCCTATTTTATTAGAGAAAATCATATTTTAATGCCGCATCTTTTGTATTAACATTTTTGAATTGATTGGATATTTAAATGCCGCATCTTTTGTATACACTTGAATTTGACCAAGCCTCGCTCAACTTGCATTGGATATTTGATAAAATAGCATATTGTGAACCTAAAAATGATTTTTGTAAAAAATCATGAGCATCGTATCATGTACCTGTAGTTCATATCTGACCCACTTCCTACCGATTCGGCAGGAATTTGTATTTTTCACCAGAGGTGGACGGAAAGGTTTCAGATCCCCCTGTTGGTACATTGTCCATATAAGGTGGTCTAGTATTTTTGTAAAATGTGTTGGTGGTTTTTTGAATTAACCATTTGGTGGTTGCTTCATAAAACCGTCCGTTTTTATGCTCGGAAAATGGAAAATTCCTTTTTGGTGCGATAAAAAGGAAAACTTCCTCTTGCAACATTGTTTGCCATGCCATGATGCACATGTATGCATAATATGGCCATATTATCACAAACTATGCCTTGATTCTAGCCATAACATTGGTCATTTGACCCGAAAGCCAAGAAACCTCGAATGAGATAGGTCATTTTGTGAAGGTTTTTTGAGACATAATCAATATACCAAGTTTGAGATTTTTCCTTCTAACTATGTCACATAATATAACACCACGCGAAGGTTTCGCACTATTTCGATCTTTTTTTATTTTTTTATCCCCGTTTTAAACTATCGTCAAACTTTGTCGAACAACGGGCATGAAGATTCTTAGCTCGGGGCCAAGCCTCGCTCAACTTGCATTGGATTTTAAATAAAATAGCATATTGTGAACCTAAAAATGATTTTTGTAAAAAATCATGAGCATCGTATCATGTACCTGTAGTTCATATCTGACCCACTTCCTACCGATTCGGCAGGAATTTGTCTTTTTTACCAGAGGTGGACGGAAAGGTTTCAGATCCCCCTGTTGGTACATTATCCATATAAGGTGGTCTAGTATTTTTGTAAAATGTGTTGGTGGTTTTTTCAATTAGCCATTTGGTGGTTGCTTCACAAAACCGTCCGTTTTTTATGCTCGGAAAATGGAAAATGCCTTTTTGGTGCGATAAAAAGGAAAACTTCCTCTTGCAACATTGTTTGCCATGCCATGATGCACATGTATGCACAATATGGCCATATTATCACAAAAATATGCCTTGATTCTAGCCATAACATTGTTCATTTGACCCGAAAGCCAAGAAACCTCGAATGAGATTGATCATTTTGTGAAGGTTTTTTTGAGACATAATCAATATACCAAGTTTGATATTTTTCCTTCTAACTATTTCACATAATATAACACCACGCGAAGGTTTCACACTGTTTCGATCTTTTTTTATTTTTTTATCCCCGTTTTAAACTAGAATCCGATCGCGCCACCATAGCGCACGGCCGGCCTCGTTGAAGATAGGAGGAGGTGGGCCGTCCTCCTCGTGCCTGGCGAGCGCCCTCTCACGCCGATCCACGAAGAAGGCTTCCCAAGTAGGGAAATAGTTGTGATGCCATCTGGGATTCCTCTGCTGCTCCGGCATGAGCTCGAAGTAGTAGTGGTTCATGATGGCCATCCGGCGCGCCACACCTAGAGGGACAGGAGGAACCGGCACGCCTCCGGCGCTCAGCATCCAGCCGACGGGGACACAAGAGTCTGGCAGGGGTAGTTCGAGGCACAAAGCGCCTCCGCCTCCCTGGGGGTTAGTGCTATGGTGGAAGCCATGGGAAAGAGTGATGAGGTTGCAGATATGAGTCTAGAGATGTGCAATGACAATGGACTCCAACCCTAAATATATATATATATATATAGTGAACTGGTGGGAAGAACTGGCGGGAAAAAATGGCGGGAATAAAAATGGCGGGAATAAAAATGGCGGGAAAAATGGCAGGAAGAAAAATGGAGGGAAGAAATAGAAGGAAGAACCTTTACTCCCGGTTGGAGATGCCAACCGGGACTAAAGATGAATCTTTAGTCCCGGTTGGAGACACCAACCGGGACAAAACACGAGTCAGCACTAATAATAGGGGTGAGTGTCTACATTATTTCGTAAGTGTCGACACTATGCCGAGCTGCTTGTACTATAAATAGGAATCCTTGTGAGTCCAGTCCTCCAGCCAGTTTGAGGCATCTCCAAGATGGTTTTGAGGCGAGACACCACTACGGCCAGTTTCAAGGAGATGCTTGAGCCCAGTCCTCGGCATCTCCGAGAAAGTCATAGAGGCACTCCCTAATATGTGAAATTAGTTAGCTCCGGTGTATTGATCTAGTTAGAGAAGTTATAAGCTGCAAGATGGTTTCGAGAGAAGGACACCACTACGGCCGATTTGGGGAGATGCTTGACGGGCCCAGTCCTCGGCATCTCCAAGAAATTGGTCATAGAGGCACTCCCTAATATGTGAATGCAGCGTTTGGAGATCAGATCTTAATGGTAAGTACGAATCGGGACAACTTCTTCTCATAGTCCCGGTCCATCCACAAAACAAGACTAACACTCAAGACATTTATTAATATTAAAAACTGAGACTACAAAACCGGTCCCCCCTATATATAGTCCCGGTCAATCCACAAACCGTGAAAGATATCCTTCGGTCAAGCCACAAACCGCGAAAGACATGAACTAGAGTTACATAATATGAGCATGAACTTCTTGGCATATGTCCTTCCTTATGATCGCTTCAGACGTAACTGAAGGGAATATGCCCGAGAGGCAATAATAAAGTGGTTATTATCGTATTCCTTGTTTATGATAAATGTTTATTTTGCATGCTATAATTGTATTAATACGAAAACGTTAATACATGTGTGTTTAATAAACAAACAGAAAGTTCCTAGTTATGCCTCTCTCATAAACTAGCTCGTTGATTAACAAGATGATCAAGATTTCCTGATCATGGACATTGGATGTTGTTAATAACGGGATCACAACATTAGTGTAATGATGTGATGAACATTCATCCGAAGTATAGCATTACGATCAGAGTCATTGAGTTTATATTGCTATAACAACTTACGAAGTGATCCTAATCCTTAGACCATGAGATCATGTCAATCACTAACACCGGAAGAGTTTCTTGATAACATCAAACGTCACACCGTAACAAGGTGATTATAAATATGGGTTCAGAACTACTAAAGTGTTATGTTGAGGCCCATGGATCGAGAGTGGAATTTGTTCATCCCGATGACGGATAGATATGCTCTGGGCCCTCTCGGTGATATCACATTGATTAGCTTGCAAGCAAGTGATTTGATCACTAGAATGTTATATCACGGGAACGAGAAAAGAGTGCATGTTAGTAACGAGATCAAACTAGGTATGGAGATACCGATGATTGAATCTCGGACATGTAATATATCGCGAAACAAAGGGATTAAGATACAAGCATAAAAGGTTCCGACGATCACAAGAAAGTCATCGTTGAATGTGTGGGAGTCAGTATGGGTCTCCAGATCCCGCTTCTGATTATTGATCTGAGAGGAGTCTCGATCATGTCCGCATTATTCGCGAACTGTAGGGTGACACACTTAAGAGACACCGACATCAATTTGGAGCAAAAGTTTCATGCCGAAAAGAATAACAAGCGCAGGAATTTATTTCACTAGATACCGAAACGGGTTTTCGGGTGAAATTGTAGAAAGTGTTTCCGCATGTGAAATGAAATACTAGCAAGGGGTTATATGTGAATGTTTGTCATTAAAGTAATTGACAAAATTCTGAATAAATAAAAGGAGTTTTATTTAATGAGAGTTTGCATTAAATTTGGTGGAAATTTAATGGGAATTTGAGTGGGTTTTTGAGTGGAGGGAATTGAAAGGCTTTTGTGTGAGTGGAGTGTCCACCCACATGAATGAAAGGAGGGAAGGGGGCAGCCGCATGGCTGGGCGCATGGCCCCTTGGGTGCCCCCCTCTCCCTATAAAAGGAGCCCCCTCCCTCTCTCTCACTCACACCTCCTCGTGAAGGATCTCTCTCCCCCTCTAGAATTTATCCCCCATGGTCTCGGACTAGCGAGATACATGTTCCCGGTGGCTATTCGAAAGGACAGAGTTGTGCTTCCGCTGCATCGCTGGAGCGAGGAGGCGGAGGTTGCTCGGTGCCTCGAACGTGTGTGCGAGCACGGATGCGCTGCTGTTTTGCAGCGCTAGGACTTCCTCTCGATCTTGAGATCGGCAAGAGATCGTCTACATCAACCACGAGTTTGGACTTGTTAAGCTTTGTCGGTCTTCAAGGGTATGTTCTCTACGGATATACATCCGCCCGTTGTTTGTATGTAGTAGATAGATCTTGGTACATAGTTGTTCCCATCGTAGGAATTTTTTTGTTTTCTATGCTGCGAACCCTACAGTGGTATCAAAGCCGGATCTGTGCGTAGATGCTTTGCACGGGTAGTACACATATGAGTATGTGGGCGATGATAATCATTTTATTGCATCTTAGTTGTACTTTGGATATTGGTGGCATAGTGGGATGAAGCCTCCCGGACAAACTTTACATGTCCACGCACATGAGACTTGTTCCACGCTTGACATGCAACTAGTTTTGCATAAGTGGCTAGCGGGTGTCTGTCTCTCCCACTATATTCAATATCTAATTTGCAACGAGTTGTCAACAATTTGGTTATCCTCGTTGTGGTTCATGTTCGTAGGTAAGAACGGTTCTATCTTCGAAAGCCCTAAGCCACGTAAAACTTGCAATGGATAAATTAGAGGCGTCTAGTTTAGATTGTTGCTGGGCTAGTGTTATGATATGGTGATGTTGTAAGTAGAAGTATGAGATGATACTCTTACAACACACATAGCGTGTAAGTTCCATAGACCTTGGCCTTACACATAAAGGTATGATAGAGATCATACCACAGTGCACATGATGGAGATCATATGCGGGTACCATATCATTTGACTTATAAACATGTGATGTTTAATTGCATCTTATATTGCTTGTTTGGCGTTTTATTAGCATAATAAGATGATCCCTCATTTAGATATCAAGATAAAAATGTGTTCTTCCTTAAGTATGCGCCGACAATGTTTCGTCGCTTCAAGACATCACGTGATGATCGGGTGTACTTGAATCCACGAGCATATCTCGGGTGTAAGACAGTTACACACGCAAATACTAAGGTTCTTACTTGGCGAGCCTAGCATTTACAGACATGGCCTCGGAACACGGACCGAAAGGTTAAGCATGATTCATATGTTTTGATATGATGACCATTTGATGCTCGCCTTTGAAACTACACCGACTCACGTGATGATCGGACTTGGTGTAGTGGATTTGGTTCATGTAATCACCAAAAAGACACGAGGGATGTCGTTTTTGAGTGGGAGTTTATTTCTAATTTGGATTAGTAGAACTCAGTTTATCATAAATTAAATCAAAGTGAATTTGCATAATTTGTTGTAGTCATTGGCATTCGTTCACCACCTTATGCTTAGTTATAATTGAGATAATAGAACTATAGAATTCTGGATATATACTTTACGAACTGGTATCGTATTGTGTTGAGTGTCAATCTAAAGTTTAAAGTCCTATTGCAAACTTTCAGCAAACTCTATTTACTCCGTGAAATTTAATAGTTGGTATTAAATTGAGAGTAAAAATTCCAGTGTTAGTATCTTAAGTATCATGTTTGCCTCCATGATTCTTGATTTAAACATCAAGTTTATCTAGGAGCTGAAAGAATTGTTTCAGAAACCATCATGTGTGGCAGATATAACGATATCTAAAATAATGTTTTGGTTGCAATATGATAGAGTATAATATAGTTCTCATATTGGATGAGAATTTACGAAGGTTGGAGATGCTAGACATCCTAATCATCCAAAAGGGTTTTGGAAAGTAATGTTATACTCACGATTCGCCTTTATAAGCTACAGTAGCTTGATCATGAAAGTCGTCATGATAAGGATGAATAGAAGATGTATGTAAAGTGTTTACTACACTAAGAGATTACTAAAGAATGGATTTTGAAAGAATACTGATCATTTTGATGATGGTGATCTACTTCAAAGTCCAAGTCCAAAGGTATTATTATTTGAATATACACGCTTTGGACTATGTGTCATGTATATGGCGCCACTTTTTATGTTGATAGATTCTTTTAAAAAGGAAAAGGAAATGCTGAAAGAGAATCTATAAAATATATTTGGCAGAAAAGAGAAGACTGGAAATATCCAGTTTAGGTATATAGATGATATACATGTTATGGTTGTATTCTTTGCTTGTTAAACAATGTGGTTCTTGGGTATTGGATACCAAATTGGTTGGTATGAAATTTCATACGGAACAACACAATTCATGAACCACAATGGCCTAAGTAACTAGCAAGAGAATATGTGATGATGTTCATCGAAAACAAACAAACCATTGTTTGTATTTCTCGTTGACATCAAAGCTTGACTTCAAGATTTGTTTTAATAATTGTTATTTGAATCAGGTATTATGAGAACAAAGGTTGTTCAAATAATTACCGTATTCCATATAAGATGGATGATTTACAAATCTAGTTGGAGAAATCACAACCAAAAAACCTAATGCTAAAATGTCGCAAGACAAATGATTGAAAGATCACTTACGAAGTGACATCGCTGTTTAAATTATATTGGAAAGAAAACATGAAGAATGTCCATATTCATGGATTTTTGGAGTCTTTGATTTGATCAAGTGACGCTTGTGAGACTTTCCACGTGATAATTAAAACTTCGTTCAAAGGCCAAAGAAGAACAAACGACTAAATTGTTGGAATTTATACATATCGATGTATGTATTCCATTATGTAGTAAATGGCGATGGGTTTCAACTTCATATGCTTTCTCCGGAAATTTGAGTGAATATTCACTTAATGAGAAAGAAGTATGAAATATTTGAAAAGCGTTTTCAAAGACTTTCAAGATGAAGTGGAAAATCATTGTAACAAGAAAATAAATGGTTTATGATTTTATCATAAGGGATTTGTTTGAGTTACAAGTGTAACAAGAAAATAAATGATTTATGATTTTATCATAAAGGGATTTATTTGAGTTGCAAGTTTAGCAAAACACCTAGATTTACATATCCCAAAACACCATGGGAATATGGAGTGTTTGTGATTTGTAATGAAACCTTGTTTGACATGGTTGGATCAAAGGTGTTATTCATAAAACTGCCATTATGTTTTAAAAGATTAAAGCTTTAGAGAATACCGCTTTTACACTGAAAAGAGCTCCATATTGTGTAAGATCCCTCCTTTGTAAAGGAAAAGGATCCCTGTGATTGCAATGCTAGTCCCTGGTCATTGCTAGCATCCACAGTTTAAGATGAAGTACACATATACAAAGGTCATTTATTACATCCATTCCAGAGATAAAACATAGTCTTTTACAACTCAAGTCCACAGGCCTAATACAAGAGTTTGGAATAAGTAAATAAACATAAGTCTTCATCTTCATGTGCCACAGGCAAGCATGTTGAGTGTAGACTCATGACACCTAATCATCATTGGAGTAACCTGCAACATCACAAGTTACAGCCACAGTGGGTCAATACTTTGGAATAGTATTAGCAAGTGATACCTTAGTAAATTTTAAGTGGACTATATTACTATATGCACTTTGGCTAAGTGTAGTTTGGCTTGCTTTGCTCAAAATAGGTTTTTCCTATTAGTTGAAAACTCTAAGTTTTTCTTTGTCAAAACTTTTCCCAAGAAACCACCAATAGACATTGGGGTCCTTCACCCTTGTTCACCCACAAGTTTTACTTAGAAGTTAGAGTGATGAGATTCTTGATAGCTTCCATGTCTTGATGCTCAAGTTGTCCATTGCCATGGACTTGGCTAAGTACTTAGATTTTCCATCTGCGGAGGTTGTGCACTTTCCCCACCAGACTTGGTTTCCCAAGACAGGACCTTTCAGAAGCCTTCCCTTAGCCAAATGGACGCGTTCCAACCTATCATTCCCACTACCACCAACTGTCCAAATGGCTAAGTTCTAGCAACCTATGTGATCAAGGCAGAGCCCATATTGCCAAGTGGCTGCACTATAAGCTTCTCAACACTTGGCCTCTAAAATCCCTTTGTTCCTGGGTGGCATACCACAAGTGAGATACACAAGGTAAACCATGTCCATGGGCCTTGTGTAACCACTCAACCAAAAACCACCATTCAAGTCCCATTCCACCCAGGTGATTCATTGACTTAGTTGTTTTATTAAGAAAAACATAAGTCCAAAGACTTAGAAATATTTTCATCATAGCATGTATATGCTTTACCAACCGTTGTTTGCTACTAGCTAGGCTAAGCATGGCATAGTAACTTAACTTAGGAAATTTCCTAGCAATTCTACAACTACTTAGGATTTCCCCACATAGCATTTGGCAAAATAGTAACATGCAAGACTTAGCAAAATATTTCTAATGCTTGTACAAAATATAGGGATGGAAATATTCATGAAGTACCACTTGCCTTGGTAGTGGGGAGAGTAGCACTCTTCACAATCACAGTCACTAGCACCAAAGTCTACACAAAAAAGGTAGCACAAATTTACACACAATTCATATACAAACATAAATGTATGAATGCATGTAAAATGCTAAGTGATGATTTTTAAAACCCAACCAAGCAAGTGCATGATACTTAATCATAACCAAGTCAATAACCATCTAAACCAAACTTATTTAGCACTAAAACAAATTACTAAACAAATTCTATACTCAAAATAGTCTTAAACAAGTTTCTGCATAAAAATTCATTTTAACAGAAACTTTTCACTAAACACATTGCATAAACAGAAAGGGCTTGTCTCCCTGATTCCAACGATATAAAATTTGCAAAAATCTAACGTGGGAATCAAAAGTTATAGCCTATTCAAATTTGAATCTAAATCTGTTTTAAATTCTGTTTTAAACACAAACCCTAGCCACGCGTCTTAATTCTATTGGTTTGTACCGTTTCGCTCAGGATCACCCTCCCGCACCGTTGGATCTATTTAAAACACACGGCTCAGATCTACCCATAACGATTCGTTAAGTGATCTAATCCTATACGCTGGATCCAGATCTGACGGCTCTGGATCAAGCGACCAAAGCTGGGCGGCGCTGGCGGCGGCTACTAGCGGCAGCGAGCTCTGTCCGCGGCGGCGTGGCGCTACAGGTCATCCGGAGAGGCAGGAGGATGCTCACCAGGTTCGCAGCATCGAGGAGAAGCTCAACTTGGCAGCGGCTTGACGAGGGGCGCACGGGCACGGTCGCTGGGGCTCGTCGGAGTTGCGGGCGGCGTCTGTCGCTTGCTGTCGAGGTCGCTGTCGAGGCTCCGTGTCGTCCTAGCACAAGGCAGAGGGTTCAGAAGATGCGCAAGTGACTAGCGAACAAGTTGGTAACAGAGGGAAGGCAAGGGGCGCTCAGTTCTTACCGCTATTGCTCGCCGGAGTCGAGCGGCAGCGCTGATGGTTGCGGGCATGAACGGAAACGATGACCTGGGTTACGAGCAAGCAAACCAGAGACGTTAGCAGATGCACAAGATCATGCTGGTTGCAGTGGTTTGAACGAGAGACAACGGGGCAGTCTGAGCTTACCGTGATTAAATCGCCGGCGATACATCTCTGGCGGCGCAAGTGGGAATGTGGGCAGCCTGGTGGCGATGTGGAGGCGCTGAGTGAGGGGAAATGACCGCGGTGCAGAGGGGGTTATGTAGGCGAGAGGGGAGCGGCGATTAAGCGCGGAATCAAGGGCAATTAAGCGAGGAATCAATCGCGGCAGTGATGGGCGGAGGAAACGGCCGGCGACGGGGTCGGGCGCGATTTGGGGAAGACGAGGGTGAGCTGTCGAGGTCCACCAGTCAGCGAGTGAGACGGAGAGGGGGTGGGGTCTGGGTGTCAGCGACCGCGTGGGTGCGTCTGCGCGTGCGAGCGAGCGAGAGAGAGGCCGGGTGGGCTAGCTGGGCCGGTTCTGCTGCTGGGCTAGAATAGGAGCGCCTGGCCTTTTTCTTTTGTTTATTCCTATTCTTTTTCTATTTTGATTTTCAGGAATGGTTTTCAAATGAGTTCAAATTATTTTTGAATTCAAATCTTTCTAGGGTTTTTGCAGTGTGCAACAGTCTCAAATCTAGGCATAAAACTATGTGGTTACTTTGTAAATGCTTGGTCATTTTTGGAGAAACAAAATAACAGGGACTTTGCACTTGATTGGCAAATGTTTGAAAAATGGTTTTTGAAACCATTTCCATTTTGTAAAGTTTGGTTCAAATTCCACACTCAATCCATTCAACAAGGGAGACAAACAATCTAGGTTTAAAACATTCAAACTCTCAAATGGGGATGGCCAATTGATTTAAGTTTGCTCACATAAAATGATAGCACTATGTGCTTCTGTTTTTCTGATATGAGTTTTGAAATTGATCCCAATTCTATATGCATGCATGAATGATATGCAATCTTTGAAATCATGATTTTAGGGATGTTACAAATCTAACCCCCTTAAGGTGAATCTCTCCCTCGAGATTCGGATTGGCTAGCAAATAGGTGAGGGTGGTCTTTCCGAAGATCATCTTCTCTTTCCCATGTTGCTTCCTCTTCAGAATGATGATTCCACTGCACTTTGCAAAACTTGATAGTCTTTGTCCTTGTGACTCTTTCTGCAGTCTCAAGAATCTTGATAGGTTTCTCTTCATAAGTGAGATCACTTTCTAGTTGAACCTCCTCCAAAGGTATAGTATCCTTCAAAGAAGTTTCTTCCATTTCTGGGTGACATTTCTTAAGCTGACTCACATGAAACACATTATGGATAGCTGATAGAGATTCTGGTAGTTCTATTTCATAGGCAACTTCTCCTTTGCGACTCAAAATCTTGAATGGTCCAATATATCTTGGTGCCAATTTTCCTTTGACCCCGAATCTTTTCACTCCACGAAGTGGTGATACTCTAAGATAAGATCTATCACCAACTTCGTAGGTGACCTCTCTACGCTTAGGATCTGCATAGCTTTTCTGTCGAGACTGTGCTATCTTCAACCTGTCCTTAACCAATTTGACCTTCTCTTCGGCTTCCTTGATAAGATCTGGCCCGAATAAACTTCTTTCTCCCACACCATTCCATAACAATGGGGTGGTACACTTTCTTCTGTAGAGAAACTCAAACGGTGCCATCTCAATGCTGGCTTGATAGCTGTTGTTATAAGAAAATTCTGCGTAAGGCAGACTTTCATCCCAACTGGCTCCATAGTCTAGGGCACATGCCCTCAACATGTCTTCAAGGATTTGATTTGTTCTTTCTGTTTGTCCATCGATTTGAGGATGAAAAGCAGTGCTGAATTCCAACCTCGTTCCCAATGACTCGTGTAGCTGTCTCCAAAAATGGGAAGTGAATTGAGTTCCCCTATCAGACACAATACTCTTGGGTACACCATGTAAACATACAATTCTACTCATGTAGATTTTGGCTAACTTGGCACTTGTATAAGTTGTCTTCACGGGTATGAAATGAGCCACTTTAGTTAGGCGATCCACTACTACCCATATGGAATCATACCCTGACCTGGTCCTTGGTAATCCGGCAATGAAATCCATACCAATCTTGTCCCACTTCCAATCAGGTATAGGTAGTGGTTGAAGCAAACCTGCTGGTTTCTGATGCTCCGCTTTTACTCTACTACACACATCACACAAGGCAATATGTTCGGCGATGTCCCTCTTGAGATTATTCCACCAAAATCTTTCTTTCATGTCCATGTACATTTTGGTGTTACCCGTGTGGATAGAATACGGAGAGTTGTGTGCTTCCTGCAAAATCAGTTTCCGTAACTCCGGATCTTGTGGAACACAGATACGTTTCCCATGCCATTAAGTACCCTATTCGTCTTCATGGAAATTCTTAGCTTTCCCTTGGCCAATCTTTTCCTTAATCTCTTCAATTTCCTTATCAGTCTTCTGAGCTTCTCGGATCTTCTCCAGCAAAGTGGGTTGAACATCCAAAGACATGAGATGTCCTTCCGGTACAATCTCCAATCTGAGTTTTCTGAATTGGGTACACAAATCATCTGGCAATTCTCCTTTGGTAAGACCATTCACAAATACCTTACGACTTAAAGCATCTGCTACAACATTTGCTTTACCGGGGTGGTATTGCAAACTTAAGTCATAGTCCTTGATAAGCTCTAACCATCTTCTTTGTCTCATATTGATTTCCTTTTGGGTGAAGATATACTTCAAACTTTTGTGATCCGTGAACACTTCACAACGCTTTCCCAAAAGGTAACGTCTCCATGTTTTGAGTGCATGGACGACAGAGGCTAACTCCAAATCATGAGTAGGATAGTTTACTTCATGAGTTTTGAGTTGTCTCGAGGCATAAGCCACAACTTTACCGTCTTGCATAAGTACTGTACCCAAACCTTGATGAGATGCATCACAATATACTTGGAAATCCTTTTCCAAATCTGGCAGACATAGAACTGGTGCTGTCACAAGTCTCTTCTTCAACTCCTGAAAGCTGACTTCACAACCTTCAGACCAAGCAAACTTCTTGTCTTTCTTTAACAATTCAGTCATTGGCTTAGCAACCTTTGAGAAATTTTCAATGAACCTTCTGTAGTAACCTGCTAAGCCAAGGAAACTACGAACTTCTTTCACGGACTTGGGAGATTCCCATTCCGTCACAGCTGAAACCTTAGCACGATCAACTGCTACACCATCCTTTGTCATAACATGACCAAGAAAACCAACTTCTTCTAACCAGAACTCACACTTGCTGAATTTGGCATAAAGTTTATGCTCTCTTAATTTCTCAAGTATCAAACGCAAGTGTCCTTCATGTTCTTCTTTGCTCTTGGAGTAGACTAAGATGTCATCGATGAAAACGACAACAAACTTGTCAAGAAATTCCATGAACACCTTGTTCATCATATTCATGAAGTATGCTGGAGCATTGGTTAAGCCAAAAGGCATTACGGTATACTCATATAATCCATACCTTGTAGTGAATGCTGTTTTAGGTATGTCTTGTTCTCTTATCTTGAGTTGAAAATAGCCTGACCGGAGATCAATCTTTGAGAACACACATGCTCCTTCTAGCTGATCAAACAAGTCATTGATTCTAGGCAAAGGATATTTGTTCTTGATAGTTACCTCGTTGAGTGATCGGTAATCTATGCATAACCTTTGACTTCTATCTTTCTTCTCCACAAACAAAACTGGGGCTCCCCAAGATGAAGAACTGGGTTGAATAAATCCTTTCTGCAACTGTTCTCCTAGTTGCTTCTTAAGTTCTTTCAGTTCATCAACTGACATTTTATATGGTCTCTTTGCTATTGGTCCAGAACCTGGTACCAAATCTATCAGAAATCCCCGTCTCTATCCGGTGGCATTCCTGGCAATTCTTCCGGAAACACATCCGGATACTCACTCACAATTGGCACACTGTCCATGCTAACCCCCTTAAGAGAATTAAGCATACTCCTTTTTGCTTCAAAACTGGTCTTGAATCTGATCCTTTTATTTTCTGGGGTTGTGAGAGAGACAGTATGGCTGGCACAATCTATCACTCCTTTGTACTTGGTCATCCAGTCCATTCCCAGAATTACATCCAATCCTTGGGAGTTTAGAATTATCAAGTTAACGGGAAACTTATACTTCCCAAATTCTATGATTAGATCATGGCATCCTGAATTTACTAACATTTCTCCACCAGGAGAACTTACTTTTATAGGACACCCAATAGTTTCTACCGGTAGTTCATTTCTTTCAACAAATGCTCTTGATATAAATGAATGAGATGCACCAGTATCAAAGAGTACAAATGCTGGAATAGAATTGAGTCTGAACTTACCAGCAACAGCGTCAGGCTCCTCATAGACCTCCTCCACACTGATGTGGTTCACCTGTCCTTTCTGGTAAGGATTGGGTTTGATAGGTCCTTCAACTTTCTTTTCGGGGCACTCATTTGCATAGTGTCCCATCTTCTTGCATTTGAAGCATTCAACCTGACTGATGTCTCTCTTAGCAGGATGACTTCCACTTCCACTACCATTTCCACTGTGGTGGCTCTTATGTCCACTCTTGTGGTTCTTGTATTTGTCATTGTCATGACTGCGATGATGCTTGTTGTCATGACGGTTGTGGTTGTGGTGCTTGTTGAATTTCCCATGCTTGTGGGATCCTGAGCTTCCACTGTCATCATAGTGAGATCGTTTGTGAGACGATCCCGAGCTGTGCTTGTCGGAGTGCTTTCTCTTTCTACTCTCGACTTGCTTCATTTTGTTCTCCAATATAGCAGGCTTGTCACAGAGCGACTGATAAGTGGGAACATATGCCACAGCCAGCTGCAGATTCAGCTCATCATTCAAGCCTTCCAGAAATTTTTCCTTTCTCTTGGCATCTGTGTCCACCTCATCTGGTGCATAACGCGCCAGATTGTTGAACTCCTCAATGTATTCAGCCACGCTGCGGTGGCGCTGCATCAGATTCAACTTTCTTTTTCAGGCTCATTATTCCTGACGAGATATGAGCAGTGCGAAAGCCATCCTCAAAGATAGCCCAAGTCACCTCATATATGGGTGTGGTGATTTGGAAATTGTCCCACCAAGTGGCGGCTGGCCCTTCCAGCAGATGTGCTGCAAATCTGACCTTTTCAGCGTCCGTGCAGCCCACGGTCACTAAGTCCTTGTTTACAGAACGTAGCCAATCGTTGGCCACCATGGGATCAGTCGTCCCCGAGAACTTAGCTGGCCTCAATCTCAGAAATCTGGTAAGCATATCAAAGCCCGGAGGGTTGTTGTTGTTGTTATTGGGGTTGTTGTTGTTGTTATTATTCTAGTTCTGGATGAATGTTGTCATCATCTGCATTAGCTGTGTTTGAGCAGTCATCATTTGCTGCATTTCTGGAGTGATGTTGTTGTTGTTGGGGTTGGGGTTTGCGCGACGGGGAGGCATCTGTGGTTTGTTCAAATAGAGATAAGAATGAGATACCCATAGATGCTTTCATGCACATTACATCACATAAGCAAACACAAGCATGCAACAGAAGATAAAAGTTCAACAAGATAACAAGTTCACAAATTAAAACACACAAGTGGCAAGCCATCCACATGTCGGATGGTCCAATAACAAGTTCACAAATAACAAGTACGATAATAAAAGATAAACGAGTAGTCAAGTCTACTCATCAGCATCAATCTCCTCCTCTACAAAGGTAAGACCTGCGTTCTCCATCGCGGTCTTGTTCTCCTCAATGGTAGTGGTCAAGGACTCAATCTTGGCCTTGAGAGCCCTCTTCTGGGAACGAAGCCTCTCTATCACCGTCTGCTGCTCTAGCTCGAAGTCCTTGGAATGTAGTTCTTCAGTCATATCCCGGATCTTCTTGTTCCTATCCTGGATACGCTTCTCCTGACTCTTGAACTTCCTGTCCTGGGTCTCGAACTTTGCCTCCATTTCCTTGACTATCTCGTCCTGCTGCGCGAAGAGCTTGTCCTTCTCGCGAAGCTGCACCTGGAGCTCGTCATTACTGAGCATGACATTGGTCCTGTCCGTGTCCACGTGCCTAATGAGAGATTCTAAGTCCTGGAGATACAGACGTATCGGCTCGGCTACGTCCCTCGAGTCGTCCTCGAAGTCGATGGACTCTCCATCCTCATCACATCTTCCGAAGATGTGGAAGTGGGTGCCTCTAACCTGTCGGGAGTGTCGTCCTAGCAGACGTCCTATCAGGTCCTGCATAACTACCTCCATGCCTCTCTCCCTGTCATCGTGCATAAGCTTGAAGACGATGGCCTCCGTAGTAGGCTCATGCAGCGTCGGGCTGGTTCACCTGAAGCCCAGAGGTCCTTCCTCTCGAACTTGGTGAGTGGATGCACCATGATGGTGGGAAGAGGAGATTGAGCAAGCTGGTAAGCTCAACGTCTGAGGACCAAAACGGGTAACCTGGAACTCCTCAACAGTGCTGATGGTAATAGGCATCTATTTATAAGATAGAAAAGTTAGAACAACACAATTCAAGATAAACAAAAGTCATAACACACATACATATCCTTGGAAAGTAAAATCACACAAGTCATGCATACATGAATCCATTACATCAACCAAGGTCCAGTCTTATTTTAAGGTAACAATTTGGAAAATAAGGTGATAGGTGGTGGTCCAACTAACAAAGTACGTTTACAATCCTATCTCACTGGATCTGTTGGCTAACACAATGTTCCTAGAAGCAATCAGCCTATCTTGCTCACATGATTCCATCACTAAGTCTATAATATCTCCTCTTAAGGTTTGGTTGGTAGCTTCCAACTCTTGGGTATGTTCCTTCTCTTTCTCCAAGTCTTTTTGGAGGTTGAGCATTCTGCACTTGACTCTTGCACTAAGTTCTTTGATAGTCCTCCAAACTGCTTCTCTTGCTGACTCAAAGAATGTGGTGTGCACCATAGTGTTGGTGTACATGCAGAATCCTTTTTCTTTGTGGTTGTCTTCCTTGTTTTTGTACAAGTGAAGTTGCACCCACCAGTACTCAACTCCTTCATCCTTCACTGGAAAGCCTTTGTACACAGCTGCACCATGTAATTCCATTGCCACCATGAGGTCCTTGAGAATTTTGGGAAACTCAGTCTCACACTCCAAGGTCATGGTCATGAGTGGTCCTTTCCTTACGGCTTCGTTGATGGAGTTCATCTACAAATAGAGATGAGAATGAGAAGATTAGAAACGTTTACGAGAAGAATAGACAAGTGTAGAAGTAGTTGAAATTTTTTCCTTAGTGGTTTCCAATCCTAGGGTCATAATCCTACAGGCAACACAGTGCTCTGATACCATCTGTAAGATCCCTACTTTGTAAAGGAAAAGGATCCCTGTGATTGCAATGCTAGTCCCTGGATCATTGCTAGCAACCACAGTTTAAGATGAAGTACACAGGTACAAAGGTCATTTATTACATCCATTCCAGAGATAAAACATAGTCTTTTACAACTCAAGGACACAGGCCTAATACAAGAGTTTGGAATAAGTAAATAAACATAAGTCTTCATCTTCATGTGCCATAGGCAAGCATGTTGAGTGTAGACTCATGACACCTAATCATCATCGGAGTAACCTGCAACATCACAAGTTACAGCCACAGTGGGTCAATAATTTGGAATAGTATTGGCAAGTGATACCTTAGTAAATTTTAAGTGGACTATATTACTATATGCACTTTGGCTAAGTGTAGTTTGGCTTGCTTTGCTCAAAATAGGTTTTTCCTATTAGTTGAAAACTCTAAGTTTTTCTTTGTCAAAACTTTTCCCAAGAAACCACCAATAGACATTGGGGTCCTTCACCCTTGTTCACCCACAAGTTTTACTTAGAAGTTGGAGTGATGAGATTCTTGATAGCTTCCATGTCTTGATGCTCAAGTTGTCCATTGCCATGGACTTGGCTAAGTACTTAGATTTTCCATCTGCAGAGGTTGTGCACTTTCCCCACCAGACTTGGTTTCCCAAGACAGGACCTTTCAGAAGCCTTCCCTTAGCCAAATGGACGCGTTCCAACCTATCATTCCCACTACCACCAACTGTCCAAATGGCTAAGTTCTAGCAACCTATGTGATCAAGGCAGAGCCCATATTGCCAAGTGGCTGCACTATAAGCTTCTCAACACTTGGCCTCTAAAATCCCTTTGTTCCTGGGTGGCATACCACAAGTGAGATACACAAGGTAAACCATGTCCATGGGCCTTGTGTAACCACTCAACCAAAAACCACCATTCAAGTCCCATTCCACCCAGGTGATTCATTGACTTAGTTGTTTTATTAAGAAAAACATAAGTCCAAAGACTTAGAAATATTTTCATCATAGCATGTATATGCTTTACCAACCCTTGTTTGCTACTAGCTAGGCTAAGCATGTGTAATATCCCTAAAATCATAATTTCAAAGTTTGCATATCATTCATGCATGCATATAGATTTGAGATCAAATTTCAAACTCATTTCAGAAAAACAGAAGCACATGGTGTTATGATTTTATGTGAGCAGATTTAAATCAAAGGGCCATCCCCATTTGAGAGTTTGAATGATTTTTAAACCTAGCTTGTTGGTCTTCCTGGTAGAAAAGTTTGAGTATGGTTTTGGACTAAAGATTTTCAAATTGGAAATAGTTTCAAAAACCCTTTTTCAAATTTTTGCAAACCAAGTGCCAAGTCTCTGTTATTTTGTTCTCCAAGCTTGACCAAGCCTTTGCAAAGCAACCCCATGATTTTATGACTATATTTGAGACTACTGCTCACTGCAAAAATCCCAAGAATATTTGAATTCAAATGAAACTTGAAATCATTTGAAACTCAATTCAGAAAAATTGAAACAGAAAAAGAAAAGGAGAAAGAATTAGAAACGGGCTGGCGCCAGGATTCCAGCCCAGCTTCTGAACAGGCCCGCCATTTCTTTCTCTCTCGCAGCTAACGCACTTGCAGACGATCGGCGACAACCAGACCCACCTCCCTTGGCGTTTGCTGACGAAGGCCCTCTCCACGTCAGCTTCGTCTTCCCCAGATTACGCGCACGAACTCCGCCGCTGCCCATTGCTGCACTGATTTCGCGAGGTTAAATTGCATTGATACAGCAAGCATTTCTTGTCGAGCCTCTGGCTATAAAATCCCCACACCCTTGCGACCATTTCCCCTCAAACAATTTCGCCTTCACGCCACCAGGCTGCCCACAACTTGCACGACGCCGCCGCTGTTCCGACGACTCCGGCGACCGATTACGGTGAGCCTCGACCGCCCCCCTCTCTCTGGTTCAAACGAGGATGCTCAGCACGATCTTGCGCACCTGCTGACACCTTTCTCTTGCCTGCTCGTGACCCAGGTCATCGTCTCCGTCCATGAGCAAAACCACCTGCGCCGCCGCTTGACTCCGGCGACCAATTAAGGTAAAATCCGAGCGCCCCTTGCCCTCTCCTTCACGCGAGTTTGATCGCCTACGTCTTGCGCAACTCCTGATGCCTCTGGTTCGTGCTAGGGCGATGCCAAACCTCGGCAAGCACCACGTCTCCAAGCGACCGACGCCGCCCGTTACTCCGACGAGCTCCTGAGACCGTGCCAGTGCGCCCCTTCCCGAGCCAACGCCACCTCGAGCATCAGCACGCCACCGCGGATCTGGTAAGCTACTTCCCTCACCCCCAGCGACCTAGGCGCCAGCACCATTGTCGAGCGACGCCGCTTATCGCCGCTAGCGCCATACTTGTTGGTCCTTTGCTTAGGATCGTTCGATTTAGATCCAGTGGACACGATAGATCCTAGCCGAAGGGGTATGGATAGATCTGAGCCGTGCAGCGATAGTTAGATCCAACGGCACGGAAGGGTGATCCGATGCGAACCGGTATGCGCCAATAGAAACACGACGGGTGGCTAGGGTTAGATTCAAAATTAGAATTCAAATCAGATTTAGATCCAATTTTCAAATGGCTATAACTTGAGATTCCCACGTTAGATTTTTGCAAATTTTATACCGTTGGAATCAGTGAGTCAAGCCCTTTCTGAATCTGCAATGTGTTTAACAAAAAGTTTCTGTTAAAATGCCTTTTTAAACAGAAACATATTTAGGACCATTTTGAGTATAGAAATTGTTTAGTAATTGGTTTTAGTGCTAAATAAGTTTAGTTAGCAAACTTTTTGACTTGGTTATGTTTCTGTATCATGCACTTGCTTGGTGGAGTTTTTAAAAATCATCACTTAGCATTTTCTTGCATGCATGCATTCATATTTTTGTTTGTATATAAATTGAGTGTAATTGTGTGCTACAAATCTTTGTGTAGATTTTCCTAGTGACTGTGATTGTGAGGAGTGCTACTCTCCCCATTACCAAGGCAAGTGATACTTCATGATATTTCCACTCCCTTTATTTTGAATAAGCATTAGAATTATTTCTGCTACGTCTTGCATGCTACTTTTGCCAAATGCTATGTTGGGAAATCCCATGTAGTTGTAGAAATGTAGAATTCCTAGGGAATTTCCTAAGTTAAGTTACTATGCCATGCTTAGCCTAGCTAGTAGAAAACAAGGGTTGGTAAAGTATGTACATGCTATGATGTAAATAATTCTAAGTCTGTTGGACTTATGCTTTTCTTAATAAAACAACTAAGTCAATGAACCTCCTGGGTGGAATGGGACTTGAATGGTGGTTTTTGGTTGAGTGGTTACACAAGGCCATGGATATGGCTTGTGTATCTCACTTGTGGTATGCCACCCAGGCACAAAGGGATTTGGAGGCCAAGTGTTGAGAAGCTTATAGTGCAACCACTTGGCAATATGGGCTCTGCCATGATCATATAGGTTGCTAGAACTTAGTCACTTGGACAGTTGGTGGTAGTGGGAATGATAGGTTGGAGCGTGTCCATTTGATTAAGGAAAGGCTTCTGAAAGGTCCTGTCTTGGGAAACCAAGTCTGGTGGGGAAAGTGCACAACCTCTGCAGATGGAAAATCTAAGTACTTAGCCAAGTCCATGGCAATGGACAACTTGAGCATCAAGACATGGAAGCTACAAGAATCTCATCACTCCAACTTCTAAGTAAAACTTGTGGGTGAACAAGGGTAAAGGACCCCAATGTCTATTGGTGGTTTCTTGGGAAAGTTTTTGACAAAGAAAAACTTAGTGATTTCAACTAATAGGAAAAACCTATTTTGAGCAAAGCAAGCCAAGCTACACTTAGCCAAAATGCATATAGAAATATAGTCCACTTAAAAATTTACTAAGGTATCACTTGCTAATACTATTCCAAAGTATTGACCCACTGTGGCTGTAACTTGTGATGTTGCAGGTTACTCCGATGATGATTAGGTGTCATGAGTCTACACTCAACATGCTTGCCTGTGGCACATGAAGATGAAGACTTATGTTTATTTACTTATTCCAAAAACTCTTGTATTAGGCCTATGGCCCTGAGTTGTAAAAGACTATGTTTTATCTCTGGAATGAATGTAATAAATGACCTTTGTATCTGTGTACTTCATCTTAAACTGTGGATGCTAGCAATGATCCAGGGACTAGCATTGCAATCACAGGGATCCTTTTCCTTTACAAAGGAGGGATCTTACAGATGGTATCAGAGCACTGTGTTCCCTGTAGGATTATGACCCTAGGATTGGAAACCACTAAGGAAAATTTTTCAACTACTTCTACACTTGTCTATTCTTCTCGTAAACTTTTCTAATCTTCTCATTCTCCTCTCTATTTGTAGATGAACTCCATCAACGAAGCCATGAAGAAAGGACCACTCATGACCATGACCTTGGAGTGTGAAATTGAGTTTCCCAAAATTCTCAAGGACCTCATGGTGGCAATGGAAGCACATGGTGCAACTGTGTACAAAGGCTTTCCAGTAATGGATGAAGGAGTGGAGTACTGGTGGGTGCAGCTTCACTTGTACAAAAACATTCTTTGAGTCAGCAAGAGAAGCAGCTTGGAGGACTATCAAAGAACTCAGTGCTAGAGTCAAGTGCAAAATGCTCAACCTCCAAAAAGACTTAGAGAAAGAGAAGGAACATACCCAAGAGTTGGAAGCCACCAACCAAACCTTAAGAGGAGATATTATAGACTTAGTGATGGAATCATGTGAGCAAGATAGGCTGATTGCCTCTAGGAACATTGTGTTAGCCAACAGATCCAGTGAGATAGGATTGTAAACGCACTTCGTTAGTTGGACCACCACCTATCACCTTATTTTCCAAAATGATACCTTAAATAAGTTTGGACCTCGATTAATGTAATGGATTCATGTATGCATGACTTGTGTGATTTTGTGTTCCAAGGTTATGTATGAAATGTTTGTCTTGTTTTATCTTAAATTGTGTTGTCCTAACTTTTCAATCTTATAAATAGATGCCTATTACCATCAGCACTGTTGAGGAGTTCCAGGTTACCCGTTTTGGTCCTCGTATCGTTGAGCTTACCACTTTGCTCAATCTCCCTCTTCCCACCATCATGGTGCATCCACTCACAAAGTTCGAGAGGAAGGACCTCTGGGGCTTCAGGGTGAACCATCCCGGACGCCAGACAGAGCCTACTACGGAGGCCATCGTCTTCAAGCTTATGCACGATGACAGGGAGAGAGGCATGGAGGTAGTCATGCAGGACCTGATAGGACGTCTGCTAGGCCGTCACTCCCGACATGTTAGGGGCACCCACTTCCACGTCTTCGGAAGACGTGATGATGATGGAGAGTCCATCGACTTTGAGGACGACTTGAGGGACGCAGCAGAGCCAATACGTCTCTATCTCCAGGACTTAGAGTCTCTTATTAGGCACGTGGACACAGACAGGACCAATGTCATGCTCAGTAATGACGAGCTCCAGGTGCAGCTTCGTGAGAAGGACAAGCTTTTCGCTCAGCAGGACGAGATAGTCAAGGAAATGGAGGCGAAGTTCGAGACCCAGGACCGGAAGTTCAAGAGTCAGGAGAAACGCGTCCAGGATAGGAACAAGAAGATCCGGGACATGACTGAAGAACTGAAGTCCAAGGATTTCGAGCTAGAGCAGCAGCAGATGGTGATAGAGAGGCTTCGTTCCCAGAAGAGGGCTCTCAAGACCAAGATCGAGTCCTTGACCACTACCATTGAGGAGAACAAGACCGCGATGGAGAACGCAGGTCTTACTTTTGTCGAGGAGGAGATTGATGCTGATGAGTAGACTTTACTACTCGTTTATCTTTTATTATCATACTCGTTATTTGTGAACTTGTTATTGGACCATCCGACATGTGGATGGCTTGCCACTTGTGTGTTTTACTTTGAGAACTTGTTATTCTGATGTTGAACTTTTATCTTTGTGTTGCATGCTTTGTGATTGCTTATGTGATGTATTGTGCATAAAAACATCTATGGGTATCTCATTCTTATCTCTATTTGAACAAACCATAGATGCCTCCCCGTCGCGCAAACCCCAACCCCAACAACATCACCCCGGAAATGCAGCAAATGATGAATGCGCAAACACAACTTATGCAGATGATGACAACATTCATCCAAAACCAGAATAATAACAACAACAACAACCCCAATAACAACAACAATAACAACCCTCCGGGCTTCGATATGCTCACCAGATTTCTGCGTTTGAGGCGAGCTAAGTTCTCGGGGACGACTGATCCCATGGTGGCCAATGATTGGCTACGTTCTGTAAACAAGGACTTAGTGACCGTGGGCTGCACGGATGCTGAGAAGGTTAGATTTGCAGCACATCTGCTGGAAGGGCCAGCCGCCACCTGGTGGGACAACTTCCAAATCACCACTCCTATAGATGAGGTGACTTGGGATATCTTTGAAGATGGCTTCCTTTTACTCATATCTCATCGAGGAATGATGAGCACGAAAAAGAAGGAGTTTCACAATGAAGCAAATACCACCGCGTGGCTGAATATATAGAAGAGTTCAACAATCTGGCGCGTTATGCACCGGATGAGGTTGACACAGATGCCAAAAGAAAGGAAAAGTTTCTGGAAGGCTTGAATGATGAGCTGAATCTGCAGCTGGCTGTGGCATATGTTCCCACTTATCAGTCACTCTGTGACAAGGCTGCTATATTGGAGAACAAAATGAAGCAAGTCGAGAGTAGAAAGAGAAAGCACTCCGACAAGCACAGCTCGGGATCGTCTCACAAACAATCTCACTATGATGACACTGGCAGCTCAGGATCCCATAAGCATGGGAAATTCAACAAGCACCACAACCACAACCGTCATGACAACAAGCATCACCGCAGTCATGACAATGACAAGTACAAGAACCACAAGAGTGGACACAAGAGCCACCACAGTGGGAATGGTAGTGGAAGTGGAAGTCAGCCTGCTAAAAGAGACATCAGTCAGGTTGAATGCTTCAAATGCAAGAAGATGGGACACTATGCAAATGAGTGCCCCGAAAAGAAAGTTGAAGGACCTGTCAAGCCCAATCCTTTCCAAAAAGGTCAGGTGAACCACATTAATGTGGAGGAGGTCTATGAGGAGCCTGACGCTGTTGCTGGTAAGTTCAGACTCAATTCCATTCCAGCATTTGTACTCTTTGATACTGGTGCATCTCATTCATTCATATCAAAAGCATTTGTGGATAGAAATGGGTTTGCATCTGAAAACATTGGGTGTCCAATAAAAGTTAGTTCTCCGGGTGGAGACATGATAGTAAGTCTTGGATGCCGGGATCTTGTCATAGAGTTTGGAAAGCATAAGTTTCCAGTGAGCCTGATAATCCTAGATTCCCAAGGATTGGATGTAATTTTAGGAATGGATTGGATGGCTAAGTATGAAGGAGTGCTAGATTGTGCTAATCGTACTGTTGCACTCACAACCCCAGAAAGAAAAAGAATAAAATTCAGGTCAAACTTTGAATCCAAAGGAAGTAAGCTTAATTCTCTTAAGGGGGTTAGCATGGACAGTGTGCCAATTGTATGTGAGTATCCGGATGTGTTTCCGGAAGAATTGCCAGGAATGCCACCGGATAGAGATGTGGAATTTCTGATAGATTTCGTACCAGGTTCTGGACCAATAGCAAAGAGACCATACAAAACGTCAGTTGATGAACTGAAAGAGCTCAAGAAGCAACTAGGAGAACAGTTGCAGAAAGGATTCATACAACCAAGTTCTTCATCTTGGGGACCCCAGTTTTGTTCGTGGAGAAGAAAGATAGAAGCCAAAGGTTATGCATAGATTACCGTTCACTCAACGAGGTAACTATCAAGAACAAATATCCTTTGCCAAGAATCAATGACTTATTTGATCAGCTAGAGGGAGCATGTGTGTTCTCGAAGATTGATCTCCGGTCAGGCTATTTTCAACTCAAGATAAGAGAGCAAGACATACCTAAAACAGCATTCACCACAAGGTATGGATTGTATGAGTATACCGTAATGCCTTTTGGCTTAACCAATGCTCCAGCCTACTTCATGAATATGATGAACAAAGTGTTCATGGAATTCCTTAACAAATTTGTTGTCGTTTTCATCGATGACATCTTAGTCTACTCCAAGAGCAAAGAAGAGCATGAGGGACACTTGCATTTGATACTTGAGAAGTTAAGAGAGCATAAACTTTATGCCAAATTCAGCAAGTGTGAGTTCTGTTTAGAAGAAGTTGGTTTTCTTGGTCATGTTATGACAAAGGATGGTGTAGCAGTTGATCCTGCTAAGGTTTCAGCTATGACGGAATGGAAATCTCCCAAGAATGTAAAAGAAGTTCGCAATTTCCTTGGCTTAGCAGGTTACTACAGAAGGTTCATCGAGAATTTCTCTAAAGTAGCTAAGCCCATGACTGAATTGTTAAAGAAAGACAAGAAGTTTGCTTGGTCTGAAGGTTGTGAAGTCAGCTTTCAAGAATTGAAGAAAAGACTTGTGACAGCACCAGTTCTGTGTCTGCCAGATTTGGAAAAGGATTTCCAAGTATATTGTGATGCGTCTCATCATGGTTTGGGTGCCGTACTTATGCAAGACAGTAAAGTTGTGGCCTATGCCTCGAGACAACTCAAAACTCATGAAGTAAACTATCCTACTCATGATTTAGACTTAGCCTCTGTCGTCCATGCACTCAAAACATGGAGGCACTACCTTTTGGGAAAGCGTTGCGAAGTGTTCACCGATCACAAGAGTTTGAAGTATATCTTCACCCAGAAGGAAATCAATATTAGACAAAGAAGATGGTTAGAGCTTATCAAGGACTATGACTTAAGTTTGCAATACCACCCCGGTAAAGCAAATGTTGTAGCAGATGCTCTAAGTCGTAAGGTATTTGTGAATGGCCTTACCAAAGGAGAATTGCCGGACGAATTGTGTGCCCAATTCAAAGAACTCAGATTGGAGATTGTGCCAGAAGGACATCTCATGTCTTTAGATGTTCAACCCACTTTGTTGGACAAGATTCGAGAAGCTCAAAAGACTGATAAGGAAATTGAAGAGATTAAGGAAAAGATTAGCCAGGGGAAAGCTAAGAATTTCCATGTAGATGAACAAGGTACTTTATGGCACGGGAAACGCATCTGTGTTCCGCAAGATCCGGAGATGCGGAAACTGATTCTACAAGAAGCCCACAACTCTCCGTATTCTATTCACCCGGGAAACACTAAAATGTACAAGGACATGAAGGAAAGATTTTGGTGGAACAATCTCAAGAGAGACATCGCCAAACATATTGCTTTGTGTGATGTGTGTAGTAGAGTAAAAGCGGAGCATCAGAAACCAGCAGGTTTGCTTCAACCACTACCTATTCCTGATTGGAAATGGGACAAGATTGGTGTGGATTTCATTACCGGATTACCAAGGACCAGATTAGGATATGATTCCATATGGGTAGTAGTGGATCGCTTAACTAAAGTGGCTCATTTTATACCCGTGAAGACAACTTATACAAGTGCCAAGTTAGCCAAAATCTACATGAGTAGAATTGTATGCCTTCACGGTGTGCCTAAGAGCATTGTGTCCGATAGGGGAACCCAATTCACTTCCCATTTTTGGAGACAGCTACATGAGTCATTGGGAATGAGGTTGGAATTCAGTACTGCTTTTCATCCTCAAACCGATGGACAAACGGAAAGGACTAATCAAATTCTAGAAGACATGTTGAGGGCATGTGCCCTAGATTATGGAGCAAGTTGGGACGAAAGTCTGCCTTACGCAGAATTTTCTTATAACAACAGCTATCAAGCCAGCATTGAGATGGCACCGTTTGAGTTTCTCTACGGAAGAAAATGTACCACCCCATTGTTATGGAATGGTGTGGGAGAAAGAAGTCTATTTGGTCCAGATCTTATTAAAGAAGCCGAAGAGAAGGTCAAATTGGTTAAGGACAGATTGAAGATAGCACAATCCCGACAGAAAAGCTACGCAGATCCTAAGCGTAGAGAAGTCACCTACGAAGTTGGTGATAGAGCTTATCTTAGAGTATCACCACTTCGTGGAGTGAAAATATTCGGAGTCAAAGGAAAGTTGGCACCAAGATATGCTGGGCCATTCAAGATTCTGAGTCGCAAAGGAGAAGTTGCTTATGAAATTGAACTGCTAGCATCTCTATCAGCAGTCCATAATGTGTTTCATGTGAGTCAGCTTAAGAAATGTCACCCAGAAATGGAAGAATCTTCTTTGAAGGATACCATACCTTTGGAAGAAGTTCAACTAGAGAGTGATCTCACTTATGAAGAAAAGCCTGTCAAGATTCTTGAGACTGTAGAAAGAGTTACTCGGACTAAGACTATCAAATTCTGCAAAGTTCAATGGAACCATCATTCCGAAGAAGAAGCAACATGGGAAAGAGAAGATGATCTTCGGAAAGACCACCCTCACCTATTTGCTAGCCAATCCGAATCTCGAGGGCGAGATTCACCTTAAGGGGGTTATATTTGTAACATCCCTAAAATCATAATTTCAAAGTTTGCATATCATTCATGCATGCATATAGATTTGAGATCAAATTTCAAACTCATTTCAGAAAAACAGAAGCACATGGTGCTATGATTTTATGTGAGCAGATTTAAATCAAAGGGCCATCCCCATTTGAGAGTTTGAATGATTTTTAAACCTAGCTTGTTGGTCTTCCTGGTAGAAAAGTTTGAGTATGGTTTTGGACTAAAGATTTTCAAATTGGAAATAGTTTCAAAAACCCTTTTTCAAATTTTTGCAAACCAAGTGCCAAGTCTCTGTTATTTTGTTCTCCAAGCTTGACCAAGCCTTTGCAAAGCAACCCCATGATTTTATGACTATATTTGAGACTACTGCTCACTGCAAAAATCCCAAGAAGATTTGAATTCAAATGAAACTTGAAATCATTTGAAAATCAATTCAGAAAAATTGAAATAGAAAAAGAAAAGGAGAAAGAATTAGAAATGGGTCGGCGCCAGGATTCCAACAGCTCAGCTAGCCCACGGGCCATTTCTTTCTCTCAAGACGCTACTAACGCACCCAGACGATACGACCAGACCCCACCTCCTTGGCGTTTCACCGACGAAGGCCCTTCCACGTCAACCGTCTTCCCAGATTCACAGACGAACTCCGCCGCTGCCCGTTGCTGCACTGATTTCGCGAGGTTAAATTGCATTGATACAGCAAGTGTTTCTTGTCGAGCCTCTGGCTATAAAATCCCCACACCCTCGCGACCATTTCCCCTCAAACAATTTCGCCTTCACGCCACCAGGCTGCCCACAACTTGCACGACGCCGCCGCTGTTCCGACGACTCCGGCGACCGATTACGGTGAGCCTCGACCGCCCCCCTCTCTCTGGTTCAAACGAGGATGCTCAGCACGATCTTGCGCACCTGCTGACACCTTTCTCTTGCCTGCTCGTGACCCAGGTCATCGTCTCCGTCCACGACCGAAACCACCTGCGCCGCCGCTTGACTCCGGCGACCAATTAAGGTAAAATCCGAGCGCCCCTTGCCCCCTCCTTCACGCGAGTTTGATCGCCTACGTCTTGCGCAACTCCTGATGCCTCTGGTTCGTGCTAGGGCGACACCAAACCTCGGCAAGCACCACGTCTGCAAGCGACCGACGCCGCCCGTTACTCCGACGAGCTCCTGAGACCGTGCCAGTGCGCCCCTTCCCGAGCCAACGCCACCTCGAGCATCAGCACGCCACCGCGGATCTGGTAAGCTACTTCCCTCACCCCCGCGCGACCTAGAGCGCCAGCACCGCCGCTGTCAGACGCGCCGCCGCCTGTCGCCGCCGCTAGCGCCGCCACTTGTTGGTCCTTTGCTTAGGATCGTTCGATTTAGATCCAGTGGACACGATAGATCCTAGCCGAAGGGGTATGGATAGATCTGAGCCGTGCAGCGATAGTTAGATCCAACGGCACGGAAGGGTGATCCGGTGCGAACCGGTACGCGCCAATAGAAACACGACGGGTGGCTAGGGTTAGATTCAAAATTAGAATTCAAATCAGATTTAGATCCAATTTTCAAATTGCTATAACTTGAGTTTCCCACGTTAGATTTTTGCAAATTTTATACCGTTGGAATCAGTGAGTCAAGCCCTTTCTGAATCTGCAATGTGTTTAACAAAAAGTTTCTGTTAAAATGCCTTTTTAAACAGAAACATATTTAGGACCATTTTGAGTATAGAAATTGTTTAGTAATTGGTTTTAGTGCTAAATAAGTTTAGTTAGCAAACTTTTTGACTTGGTTATGTTTCTGTATCATTCACTTGCTTGGTGGAGTTTTTAAAAATCATCACTTAGCATTTTCTTGCATGCATGCATTCATATTTTTGTTTGTATATAAATTGAGTGTAATTATGTGCTACAAATCTTTGTGTAGATTTTGCTAGTGACTGTGATTGTGAGGAGTGCTACTCTCCCCATTACCAAGGCAAGTGATACTTCATGATATTTCCACTCCCTTTATTTTGAATAAGCATTAGAATTATTTCTGCTACGTCTTGCATGTTACTTTTGCCAAATGCTATGTTGGGAAATCCCATGTAGTTGTAGAAATGTAGAATTGCTAGGGAATTTCCTAAGTTAAGTTACTATGCCATGCTTAGCCTAGCTAGTAGAAAACAAGGGTTGGTAAATTATGTACATGCTATGATGTAAATAATTCTAAGTATGTTGGACTTATGCTTTTCTTAATAAAACAACTAAGTCAATGAACCTCCTAGGTGGAATGGGACTTGAATGGTGGTTTTTGGTTGAGTGGTTACACAAGGCCATGGATATGGCTTGTGTATCTCACTTGTGGTATGCCACCCAGGCACAAAGGGATTTGGAGGCCAAGTGTTGAGAAGCTTATAGTGCAACCACTTGGCAATATGGGCTCTGCCATGATCATATAGGTTGCTAGAACTTAGTCACTTGGACAGTTGGTGGTAGTGGGAATGATAGGTTGGAGCGTGTCCATTTGACTAAGGAAAGGCTTCTAAAAGGTCCTGTCTTGGGAAACCAAGTCTGGTGGGGAAAGTGCACAACCTCTGCAGATGGAAAATCTAAGTACTTAGCCAAGTCCATGGCAATGGACAACTTGAGCATCAAGACATGGAAGCTACAAGAATCTCATCACTCCAACTTCTAAGTAAAACTTGTGGGTGAACAAGGGTAAAGGACCCCAATGTCTATTGGTGGTTTCTTGGGAAAGTTTTTGACAAAGAAAAACTTAGTGATTTCAACTAATAGGAAAAACCTATTTTGAGCAAAGCAAGCCAAGCTACACTTAGCCAAAATGCATATAGAAATATAGTCCACTTAAAAATTTACTAAGGTATCACTTGCCAATACTATTCCAAAGTATTGACCCACTGTGGCTGTAACTTGTGATGTTGCAGGTTACTCCGATGATGATTAGGAGTCATGAGTCTACACTCAACATGCTTGCCTGTGGCACATGAAGATGAAGACTTATGTTTATTTACTTATTCCAAAAACTCTTGTATTAGGCCTATGGCCCTGAGTTGTAAAAGACTATGTTTTATCTCTGGAATGAATGTAATAAATGACCTTTGTATCTGTGTACTTCATCTTAAACTGTGGATGCTAGCAATGATCCAGGGACTAGCATTGCAATCACAGGGATCCTTTTCCTTTACAAAGGAGGGATCTTACAGCTTGGCATAGTAACTTAACTTCGGAAATTTCCTAGCAATTCTACAACTACTTAGGATTTCCCAACATAGCATTTGGCAAAATAGTAACATGCAAGACTTAGCAAAATATTTCTAATGCTTGTACAAAATATAGGGATGGAAATATTCATGATGTACCACTTGCCTTGGTAGTGGGGAGAGTAGCACTCTTCACAATCACAGTCACTAGCACCAAAGTCTACACAAAAAAGGTAGCACAAATTTACACACAATTCATATACAAACATAAATGTATGCATGCATGTAAAATGCTAAGTGATGATTTTTAAAACCCAACCAAGCAAGTGCATGATACTTAATCATAACCAAGTCAATAACTTGCTAAACCAAACTTATTTAGCACTAAAACAAATTACTAAACAAATTCTATACTCAAAATAGTCTTAAACAAGTTTCTGCATAAAAATTCATTGTAACAGAAACTTTTCACTAGACACATTGCATAAACAGACAGGGCTTGTCTCCCTGATTCCAACGATATAAAATTTGCAAAAATCTAACGTGGGAATCAAAAGTTATAGCCTATTCAAATTTGAATCTAAATCTGTTTTAAATTCTGTTTTAAACACAAACCCTAGCCACGTGTCTTAATTCTATTGGTTTGTACCATTTCGCTCAGGATCACCCTCCCGCACCGTCGGATCTATTTAAAACACACGTCTCAGATCTACCCATAACGATTCGTTAAGTGATCTAATCCTATACGCTGGATCCAGATCTGACGGCCCTGGATCAAGCGACCAAAGCGGGGCGGCGCTGGCGGCGGCTACTGGAGGCGGCGAGCTCTGTCCGCGGCGGCGCGGCGCTACAGGTCGTCCATAGAGGCAGGAGGATGCTCACCAGGTTCGCAGCGTCGAGGAGAAGCTCAACTTGGCAGCGGCAGACGAGCGCGACGGCACGGCCGTGGGCTCGTCGGAGTTGCGGCGGCGTCGTCGCTTCGTCGAGGTCGCTGTCGAGGCTCCTTGTCGTCCTAGCACAAGGCAGAGGGTTCAGAAGATGCGCAAGTGACTAGCGAACAAGTTGGTAACAGAGGGAAGGAAAGGGGCGCTCAGTTCTTACCGCTATTGCTCGCCGGAGTCGAGCGGCGGCGCTGATGGTTGCGGGCATGAACGGAAACAATGACCTGGGTCACGAGCAAACAAACCAGAGACGTTAGCAGATGCACAAGATCATGCTGGTTGCAGTGGTTTGAACGAGAGGCAACGGGGCGGTCTGAGCTTACCGTGATTCGTCGCCGGAGCGCGTCGTTCATGCGCGGCGCGCAAGTGCGAATGTGGGCAGCCTGGTGGCGATGTGGAGGCGCTGAGTGAGGGGAAATGACCGCGGTGCAGAGGGGGTTATGTAGGCGAGAGGGGAGCGGCGATTAAGCGCGGAATCAAGGGCAATTAAGCGAGGAATCAATCGCGGCAGTGATGGGCGGAGGAAACGGCCGGCGACGGGGTCGGGCGCGATTTGGGGAAGACGAGGGTGAGTTGTCGAGCTCCACCAGTCAGCGAGTGAGACGGAGAGGGGGTGGGGTCTGAGTGTCAGCGACCGCGTGGGTGCGTCTACGCGTGCGAGCGAGCGAGAGAGAGGCCGGGTGGGCTAGCTGGGCCGGTTCTGCTGCTGGGCTAGAATAGGAGCGCCTGGCCTTTTTCTTTTGTTTATTCCTTTTCTTTTTCTGTTTTGATTTTCAGAAATGGTTTTCAAATGAATTCAAATTCTTTTTGAATTCAAATCTTTCTGGGGTTTTTGCAGTGTGCAACAGTCTCAAATCTAGGCATAAAACTCTGTGGTTACTTTGTAAAGGCTTGGTCATTTTTGGAGAAACAAAATAACAGGGACTTTGCACTAGATTGGCAAATGTTTGAAAAATGGTTTTTGAAACCATTTCCATTTTGTAAAGTTTGGTTCAAATTCCACACTCAATCCATTCAACAAGGGAGACAAACAATCTAGGTTTAAAACATTCAAACTCTCAAATGGGGATGGCCAATTGATTTAAGTTTGCTCACATAAAATGATAGCACTATGTGCTTCTGTTTTTCTGAAATGAGTTTTGAAATTGATCCCAATTCTATATGCATGCATGAATGATATGCAATCTTTGAAATCATGATTTTAGGGATGTTACATATTGATCCGTTGAAATGACACCATGGAAGTTATGGTTTGGGGTAAAACCC
Organism: Avena insularis; assembly: GCA_023614405.1. NCBI lineage: Eukaryota > Viridiplantae > Streptophyta > Magnoliopsida > Poales > Poaceae > Avena > Avena insularis. The sequence goes on along the minus strand of CM042687.1, from coordinate 233,438,452 downwards.
AAGTTGTCATTTCTTAAATTTTGGTATGCTAAACATAAGTAAGATGTTTACAACCGAAGTCGGATGAGCATGTCTTTGTAGGTTATTTCGAATAACAATTGGTTATTCCTCCATAACACCGAGGACAAAGAGGTTTGTCGCTTGAAATATGAAGTTTCTTGTACAAGGAATTTTTCATAAATGTTAAGTGGGAGGACAATAGAACTTTGATAAGGTTAACGAACCTTAGCTATATGTGCTGAGTTGCGCAGTGCCGGAAAATGTTCCGGAGGCAGCCAGAATGCTCGTGGATTATGTGCCTCAAAGGTTGCGGTCACGGAGGTCTAAAGTTCCTATTGAACCAAAAAGGTCGGATAAACAATCAAATGATTAAGATTTGAGTGTAAATCATTATTGTTTGACAATGATGAACCGACTATATGCAAAGAAGCGATGATGGGCCCTGACTCCGTCAAATGGCTTGAAGCCATAAAATCCGTGATAGTTCCATACACGAGAAATCAAGTTTTGAACTTGGAAGACCCTCCGGAAAGGTGTAAAAACCTATCAGTCGTATTTGGATCTATAAAGAAACAGACATGGATGTTTCACATCTATGAAATAGTCGACATGTCGGTAAAGTATTTTACGACAATGTTCAAGGAATTGACTATGACAAGATTTGATCTTTCATAGCAATATTTAGTCTGGACAGATTAAAGTAGCAACCACTACATATAATTTGGTATATGGTAGATGAATAATCAAAACAAAGTTCTTATAATAGAATGGTTACCTAGGACGTGTACATGACACGGTCCAAAGGGTTTTGTTAAATTCAAAGGATGCTAAAAGGTCATGCAAACTTCAATGGTTGAAGTAAGCATCGCGGAGTTGGAATCTTCACCGTGATGAAAGACTTTTCATCAGGAGACGATGAAGATGCTTGCATTTGCAAGAAATTAAGTGGGAGCGCTGAGACATATTTCTAATACATTATGTGGAGGACATCTTGTTGATTAGAAATGATGTATATTTTATTGACAATGGTTAAGAATTTCATTTCGATGAAAGACTTAGGCAAAACCCGAATATTTAGCATGAATGTCTATAGTGGATAGACGGTGACGCTAATATGGTTATGCCAAACGTACATATATGAGATATTGAAGGATTTCAATATAGAAATGACAAGAAACAGTTCTTGTCGCATGGAAAGGAATTGAATCAAGATTCAAGTGTATCGACACTTGATAAGTGAAACAAGATTCAAGTGTTTTGACACTTGATGAGTGAAATCATAAGAATGTTTTGATCAATCATACCATGATATGTACACATACAGATATGTCCTATGCTCTAAGTGTTATGAGCATATACCAGAATGAATCATAAAATGATCATTGGACCATAGTAAGGAAATTCTTATGATCTTTTGGAAGAACTAAGAATATATTTGTGTAGAGGTGACAAATAATTACAAATAGTTCATTGTAAAGCGTTACATTGATACTAGTTTTGTCACAAGGCACAATGAAATGGAAAGAAAGTTTCCATGATGGATTTGGATGAATTCCAAAGTTAAGACATTGTGACGGATACTACAACAAAAGGCTAAGTATATGACTGCTATAGTAGCAAAGAAAGGAGGAATTTGTGTCAAGTAGTTTGTTATCAAACTAAGGTGTGGTTCGCAACGGGCTAACACTAAAGATATATTGTATGACAATAGTATCGACATGATTTAACCCCAAGGAACTAAAGGTCTCACTGAAAGACCAAATTTATACAATGCCTTCTCATTGGAGAATGAGTGATGCGTGAAGACGCAAAGACATGCAAATACACACGGACCAAGGCCGATCCGTAGATTATGTTAACCACTTGCAGTTGCGTATATGGAACACTAGAAAGCCATAGGTGTTCAATATGCAAAGTTTTCAAACTAGATTATTGTCTCTAGTGCAAGTGGGAGACTGAAGGGAATATGCCCGAGAGGCAATAATAAAGTGGTTATTATCGTATTCCTTGTTTATGATAAATGTTTATTTTGCATGCTATAATTGTATTAATACGGAAACGTTAATACATGTGTGTTTAATAAACAAACAGAAAGTTCCTAGTTATGCCTCTCTCATAAACTAGCTCGTTGATTAACAAGATGATCAAGGTTTCCTGATCATGGACATTGGATGTTGTTAATAACGGGATCACAACATTAGTGTAATGGTGTGATGAACATTCATCCGAAGTATAGCATTACGATCAAAGTCGTTTATATTGCTATAACAACTTACGAAGTGATCCTAATCCTTAGACCATGAGATCATGTCAATCACTAACACCGGAAGAGTTTCTTGATAACATCAAATGTCACACCGTAACAGGGTGATTATAAAGATGGGTTCAGAACTAATAAAGTGTTATGTTGAGGCCCATGGATCGAGAGTGGAATTTGTTCATCCTGATGACGGATAGATATGCTCTGGGCCCTCTCGGTGATATCACATTGATTAGCTTGCAAGCAAGTGATTTGATCACTAGAATGTTATATCACGGGAACGAGAAAAGAGTGCATGTTAGTAACGAGATCAAACTAGGTATGGAGATACCGATGATCGAATCGCGGACATGCAATATATCGCGAAACAAAGGGATTAAGATACAAGCGTAAAAGGTTCCGACGATCACAAGAAAGTCATCGTTGAATGTGTGGGAGTCAGTATGGGTCTCCAGATCCCGCTTCTGATTATTGATCTGAGAGGAGTCTCGATCATGTCCGCATTATTCGCGAACCATAGGGTGACACACTTAAGAGACACCGACATCCATTTGGAGCAAAAGTTTCATGCCGAAAAGAATAACAAGCGTAGGAATTTATTTCACTAGATACCGAAACGGGTTTTCGGGTGAAATTGCAGAAAGTGTTTCTGCATGTGAAATGAAATACTAGCAAGGGGTTATATGTGAATGTTTGTCATTAAAGTAATTGACAAAATTCTGAATAAATAAAAGGAGTTTTATTTAATGAGAGTTTGCATTAAATTTGGTCGAAATTTAATGGGAATTTGAGTGGGTTTTTGAGTGGAGGGAATTGAAAGGCTTTTGTGTGAGTGGAGTGTCCACCCACATGAATGAAAGGAGGGAAGGGGGCAGCCGCATGGCTGGGCGCATGGCCCCTTGGGTGCCCCCCTCCCTCTCTCTCACTCACACTTCCTCGTGAAGGATCTCTCTCCCCCTCTAGAATTTATCCCCCATGGTCTCGGACTAGCGAGATACATGTTCCCGGTGGCTTTTCGGCAAGAAAGAGTTGTGCTTCCGCTACATCGCTGGAGCGAGGAGGCGGAGGTTGCTCGGTGCCTCGAACGTGTGTGCAAGCACGGATGCGCTGCTGTTTTGCGGCGCTAGGACTTCCTCTCGATCTTGAGATCGGCAAGAGATCGTCTACATCAACCACGAGCTTGGACTTGTTAAGCTTTGTCGGTCTTCAAGGGTATGTTCTCTACGGATATACATCCGCCCATTGTTTGTATCTAGTAGATAGATCTTGGTACATAGTTGTTCCCATCGTAGGAAATTTTTTGTTTTCTATGCTGCGAACCCTACAGTAACCATGGAGCATCTTCTTTACTTAACGGAATGCTTGGGTTAGTTTTCACTGTGAAGGGCGGAATTTCATCAAACTTATTATAATCTTCTGACATGTGTGTCTTGTCCTCGATTCCCACGATGTTTCTTTTCCCTGAAAGAACTATGTGACGCTTTGGCTCATCATATGATGTATTCGTTTGCATATTTTTTTCTTTTTTTTTTGGTCTGGAGGACATGTCCTTCACATAGAAAACCTGAGCCACATCATTGGCTAGGACGAATGGTTCGTCTAAGTTCTTGTCTACCTTCATAAGATTGTTGAGATCCACCGTTGTCATTCCGTACTTCTTGTCTACCTCAACCCCTCCTCCTGTTAGCTTGACCCATTTGCATCGAAACAAGGGAACCTTAAAATTAGGTCCATAGTCAAGTTCCCATATCTCCTCTATGAACCCATAATACGTGGTCTTCTGCCCATTGTCTTCTGCTGCATCGAAGCGGACACCACTATTTTGGTTGGTGCTCTTTTTATCTTGGCCTATCGTGTAAAATGTATTCCCATTTATCTCGTACCCTTAGAAAGTACATACAGTCGAAGATGGTGTCCTGGCCAACAAGTACAACTGATCCCCAACAGTGGTGTTATTCGTGAGAAGTCTTTGCAGCCAGCCGCCAAAACTCGCCATGTGTTCACTTCTAATCCATTCATCGATCGCCCGGTGTTTGAGGCGATTAAATTCTTGTGTTCATTGATATACGGGCAACCAAGATAGATCTTTGTAAAACCGTAGTGTGCTTGATTGAGAGAATGCTGTCCTACATATCATTGCTTTACATCCTAGGGTGCCTTTTCCACGCAGTCTCCCCTCATGTCGTGATTCTCGAACACCAATCGCCTTAAGGTCAGGAATAAAATCAACACGTAACTCAATGACCTCCTCTGTTACATAGCCCTTGGAGATTCTTCCTTCGCCTAGCACGGTTATGAACATATTTCTTTAAGACTCCATGTACCTCTCAAAGGGGAACATATTGTGTAGAAATACAGGACCGAGAATGGCAATCTCTTCTACTAGGTGAACCAGAGATGCATCATAATATTGAAGAAGGATGGTGGAAACACCAACTCAAAGTCGACAAGACATTGGGCCACATCTGTTTGTAACCCTGGTAGGCTTTCCGGATCGATTACCTTACGAGATATTGCATTGAGGAATGCACATAGCTTCACAATGGGTACTCGAACATTTTCGTGTAGAAGCCCCTCAATGCAATCGGAAGCAATTGTGTCATAATCACGTGGCGTCATGAGACTTCAGGTTTTGGAATTTTTCTACCATATTTATTATTCCCTTTATATTCGACGAAGCCGACGGACCTTGATAACGCTTTGACATTCAAAAAGATTTCCTTCTCGCTTTGGTAAGAACGTAGGGCAGGAGTTAAGTGGCACGCTTACCCTTCTCGCTCTCGGGATGCATAGGCTCTTCAGGGCTTTCAGACGTTGCTGGTCCCGTGCTTCGGTGTATCTTTTCTTCCCATACACTCCTAGAAAGCCTAGCAGGTTCACGCAAACATTCTTCGTCACGTGCATCACGTCGATTGAAGAGCGGACCTCTAAGACTTTCCAATAAGGTAGGTCCCAAAATATAGATTGCTTCTTCCACATGGGCGCGTGTCCGGCATCGTCATTCGGAATAGATAGACTGCCAGGACCTTTTCCAAAGATTACTTCTAGGTCCTTGACCATACCAAATACCTCCTCACCGCAGACGGAGGCTTCCTCCGGGTTCTCGCCAGACGCTTGAAATGCTTGCCTTTATTTCATCGGATGCGAGTTCGAAGAAATCGATACCCTAGGTACACAACCTTCTTACATTTATCCAAATATACACTTTCAGTCTCATCTAAATAGTGTGTGCATGCATTGTATCCCTTGTTTGTCTGCCCTGAAATGTTACTAAGAGCAGGCCAATCATTGATGGTTACGAAAAGCAATGCTCGTAGGTCAAATGGCTCCCCTTTGTGCTCATTCCACATACGTACACCTGGTTTGGCCCACAGCTGTAAAAGTTCTTCAACTAATGGCCTTAGGTACACATCAATGTCGTTGCTGGGTTGCCTCGGGCCTTGGATGAGCACTGGCATCATAATGAATTTTCTCTTCATACACAACCAAGGAGGAAGGTTATAGATACATAGAGTCACAGGCCAGGGGCTGTGACTGCAGCTCTGCTCACCAAAAGGATTCATGCCGTCTATACTTAGACCAAACCTTAAGTTCCTTGCGTCATGTGCGAAGTCCGGGTACTCCCGCTCGACTTTTCTCCACTGTGACCCATCAGTGGGGTGTCTCAACATCGTGTCTTTCTTACGGTCTTCCATGTGCTATCGCAACAACTTGGCATGCTCTTTATTTCTGAAGAGACGTTTTAACCGTGGTATTATAGGAGCATACCACATAACCTTGGCAGGAACCTTCTTCCTAGGGGCCTCGCCCTCAACATCGCCAGGATCGTCTCGTCTGATCTTATACCGCAGGCAAAGGTGCATACCGCATGCATCCAAATTCTCGTACTTTCTCACCGCGGTAGAGGATGCATCATTAATACAGTGCATGTATCTTCCGACGCCTAATCCTAGAGGGCGACAACCTTCTTTGCTTGGTATGTACCGGGCAACTCATTATTTCTTGGAAGAAGATTCTTCATTTTACCAACAACTTTGAAAATGTTACCGTCACACCGTTCTCTGCCTTCCATTGCAGCAAATCCAGTGTGGTACCTAGCTTTTTGTGGCCATCTTCGCAAGTTGGATACAACAATGTTTTGTGATCCTTTAACATCTGCTCCATCTTCTCCTTCTCCTTTTCAGTTTCACATTCTTCCTTTGCATTAGTAATGGCCCGACCAAGATCGTCATCGCGGCCCATCTCACGCCTATTGATCTTCATTATCTACCCCCGTTGCGGTATCATCATATTCAGGATACATATTATGATAGTTGTCATCATCCTCTTCTTCTTCGTTGTATTCCATCACAACCCCTTTTTCTCCGTGCTTGGTCCAACAATTATAGTTGGGCATGAAACCGGATCAAGGTGGGGCGGAATGGTTATGGTATTTGAGTAGTCTTTCTTGTTCGACAAAGGAACACACGGACAGCACATAAAACCATTGTGACCATGGTTTGCATTAGCCACAACGATGAAATTTTGGAGGCCCGTAATGTACTCGGAAGTGCGGCGGTCACCGTACATCCATTGCCGGTTCATTTGCATTAATATGTAGTATATATCAAAAATTAATAGGGAGATGAACATTTATATATATAGTACATCAATGACACATGAAAGGATAGTTGCCGACCTCGACCGAGAAGGAAAGAGCAACGAGAAAACTTATTTTGAGCTCTTGGGCATTTCACCGAACACCTCTTGTGCATATGAAAAAAACACAAACTAGCACTCTTCACACCCTCTTGCTAGGCTCCAAAATGAGATAGTGAAAAAATGGAAGAGTGGGGTGTGGGCTGTGTCTTATATAGTTTCTTTTAACACCGGGTTCAAGCCACGAACCGTGTTAAAGGAGGGGCTGTGAACCATCATAGAGTCCTTTAACACCGGCTCGTGGCACGAACCGGTGTTAAAGGGGGGCTCCTTCTTTGCCGCACGGGCCACTCTGAGTACGGCCCCCCCTTTAACACCGGTTCGTAGAAGAACCGGTGTTAAAGCCCTTTTCCAGGATCAACAAAAAGCCTCGTTTCCACTAGTGAATGATTGAAAGGTAATTATAGGGAGATAGAACATAGAAGTTATAGTTCTTCAATGTAAATAGTTAAAAGACCGAAGGATTTGAAATAAACACAAATACCTAGTACTACCTCCGCTTCAAAGCTACAGAAAATTTGACCAAATTTTTAGATAAAACTATCAATAACTATGATATTATATAGATCCATGTGAAAATAGTTTTCAATATGTATGAAAGAATATGGATTTTGTATTATAAATATTAATATTTTTTAAGAACTTGACCAAAGTTTACGTAGTTTGACTTTCGGAAAAAATATAAGCCTTAAGTTTTGAAACGGAGGTAGTAGTAGAGTATATTAGAAAATTCTTCTAACAATACACACGTTGAAGGCCCAAATATATACCATGCATAGAATTGGTAAACTCCAAATGGCATAGGACATCTTGTTCCTTTGTGGTATTGTCCATTCTTACTTTCTTACTTTAAACTTGTATTTTTTATCAAATGGCTACATTAGCACAAACATGGCCTACCCAGTATTAAAAGTAAGTTACAATCATTAGTTAACTCAAAAGTTTGCTTGTCCATAGGGCACACATAATATTTATTCATAGAACTTTACACCCACATAAATAGATAATTTGTTAGAATACTTATATATTTTAGAAAATGTAAACATTTCTACATGTCCTTCGGGAGACATTTCTGTTAAATCTAGACTAAGCTCGGTAGATGCACTATACGTTTAGAACTGGGAGATCTGAGAGAGAAAGGGAGAGAGAGAGAGAGGTACTACCTGCCCCCGTGCTCGAAGAGCATGAACCGGAGGGGATGCCGGAGCTAGTGCCGGCGTCGGTGGCCATGGGAAAGAGGTCAACGGAGTGGGTGTGCTGTGGTGGCAGTGCTTCCCGTCGGCCTAGCGCAAAACCCTAGATTGGTAGGGATTTAGGTGGGGGGCTGTGGCGCACGGTGAACCTCGTACCGTGTGCGTCCGGCCCCCCACCTCTTTATATGTGCGCTGGGGACAGGAGCCCACCAACCATGATAAGGTTGGACGCCCCCGATCAGGGCGCGTTGAGGGACTCTGTTCGGGCCGTTGGGCTCGAACGGGAGAGAGATCTATCTAACATTCTCCCCCTAGATCTCAACTTTACTTTTAACTTTGTACTTTACTCGTTTCATCATGGATCGGTACATAGAGCATGTTTCATCGTCTCAGCTCAATTGCCGATAGAATCAGACAACCACTATATACTTTTTTATTTTGAAACAAATCATGTTACTTTTGGGCCTCAGTAGTCCAGGAAATCATAGGATTTCCATTAAACCCATGCCGGCTATGTGTTCCTTGAACACATTGGGTGGTAAGCCTTTCGTTAGCGGATCCACAAGCATATCCTTTGTCCTTATATGCTCGAGACTTATAGTTTGATCCTGGACTTTGTCCTTCACAACATAATACTTTATATATATAGACTTTGTAGCATTACTCGACTTGTTTTTGTGAGCATAGAATACTGTGGACTTGTTGTCACAGTACATCTTTAGTGTCCTGCTAATGCAGTCAACCACTTTCAAGTCGGGTAGAAATTTCTTTAACCATAACGTCTGTCCTATGGCCTCATAACATGCTATAAATTCTGCATACATCGTAGTGTTGGAGATATGCCCTAGAGGCAATAATAAAAGCAGTTATTATTATATCTTTGTGTTTATGATAAATGTTTACATTCATGCTATAATAGTATTAACCAGAAACATTAATGCTTGTGTGATTTGTAAACTAAATAAGAGTTCCTGGTAAAGCCTCTTTATAATACTAGCTTGTTGATTAATAGATGATCGTGGTTTCTCGATCATGAACATTGAGATGTTGTTAATAACAAGATCATATCATTAGGAGAATGGTATGATGGACATACTCCTATAGATAAGCATAGCATAAAGATCAAGTCATTTTAATAGTTCAATTGCTATAAGATTTCTGATACATAGTAACATTTATTCCTTCGACCATGAGATCATGCTAATCACCATCACCGGAAGGATGCTTTGATGACATCAAACACCAGACCGTAAGTGGGTGGCTATAAAGGTGGCATTGAGTGTTCGGAAAGTATGGGTTGAGGCACATTGATCAAGAGTGGGATTTGTCCATCCATATGACGGATAGATATACTCTAGGCCCTCTCGGTGGAATGTCATCCAATTAGCTTGCAAGCATGTGACTGGCTCACAAGGGATCACATATCACGGGAACGAGAAAAGAGTACTTATCGGTAACGAGGTTGAACTAGGTATGCATAGATACCGACGATCAAAACCTCGGATAAGTAAACTATCGTGAGACAAAGGGAAATTGGTATCATATGCAAGTGGTTCATTCGATCGCAAAGTAATCGTAGAAATATGTGGGATCCATATGAATTTCAAGGTTCCTCTATTGGTTATTGATCGGAGAAGTGTCTCGGTCATGTCCGCATAATTCACGAACCGTAGGGAGACACACTTAAGGATTCGATGTTGTTTATTAGATATGGAATGTTAGTAGGGATACCGTATGTTGTTCGGAGTCTCGGATGGGATCCGGGATATCGCAAGGAGATCCGGACAATAAGATTCATATAAGGAAAGTCCTATTTCGGAGTTCGGAAAAGTTTCCGATGATTTCATCAGAGAGGTTCTAGAAGGGTCTAGAAGGTTCACCGGTCCGGAAGGAGAATGGTCCATGAATGTGTCATGGGTATGTGGAATGATTGGATCATGTCTAAGGTCACTTGGTGCTCGCATATGCAAGAGAGAAATAAAGCTCTAAATTGAAAGTCAAACGGAAAGTTTGAAAAGTCAAACTAGAACAATGGGTTCCTAGTGGGAGAAGAAACAAGTCCTTCACTCAATCCAACTTGGGTTTGGGTTTGGATTCCAACCCACCCCTCCCAAGGCTGCCCCTCCCTCTCATAAATAGAAGGGGAGGGCTGCCCCAAACAACACAAGTTCCAAGCCCTCTCCACGAGCCGCCGCTGCCGACCCGCGCAGCCACCCTAGCCGCCGACGACACCTCCTCCTCCTTCTCCCGGATCTGTAAACCCTAGTTTTCCGGGAAACCCTAATCCACCATAACTCGCATCCGGCTTAGGCGAAGCCCTGTGGGATCTTACCTCTACTTCCGACACCACGCCATCGTGCTGCTAGAATCGCGAGGGAGAACTACAACCTCCGCTGCCTGCTGGAACAAGGGAGAGGAAGGTCTTCATCGAAAATCAACGGTGACCAATCATGAAGCGCTGCCGGAACGCAGCGCCGGAAGGATCGTCTACGCGATCTTGAGATCGGCAAGTGTACGACTACATCACCCACGAGAATCTGCTCTCGTTAACCGCTTTGGAATATTCGAGGGTGAGTTCTTCTATCGACTCATTCCTACAATCTAGTAGATAGATCTTGGCTTGTTTGTGTGCATGCGGTAGAATTTTTTTGTTTTCCATGCTACGAACCCCTACAGTAGTATCAGAGCCGTGTCTATATGTAGATCTGTTGCACGAGTAGAACACAATGGTCATTGTGGGCGGTGGTGCTTTTATTATCAATTGCTTTTTGTGTACTTTGCATCTTGCGGTATGATGGGATGAAGCGGCCCGGGCTAACCTTACATGACATTGTTCATGAGACTTGCTCCACGCTTGACATGCAACTTGTATTGCATAAGTGGCTTTGCCGGTGTCTGTCTCTCCCATCATAGTATAGATTCAATTTACAACGGACACTTGATAGTTCAAGCATCAACGTTGTGGTTCTTGTTCGTAAGTTAAAACGAAACTTATTGAAAGCCCCAAACCACGTAAAATATGCAAATAAAATTAGAGGCATCTAATTTTGTTTTGCAAGGGTGTGATGTGATGTGATATGGCCATGATTGTGATTATATATGATCTATGCAATGTTCCTTATTGTAAGTTGGCAACCGACAGGAGCCATATGGTTGTCTTTTAAATTCCGTTAAAACCTGCATTTATATTCAAAGTAGTTGTAATAGTTGATGCTGGTGGACGACAACCATGAAGCGGCGCCATTGACCTTGACGCCATACCGGTGATGATGGAGATCATGTTCGTGCTTGAAGATGGAGATCGAAAGCACAAGAAGAAAGGCCATATCATATCACATATTATGAATTGCATGTGATGTTAATCCTTTTATGCATCTTGTATTGCTTAGTTCACGACGGTAGCATTATAAGATGATCCCTCAAGCACACAATTTCAAGTTTTAAAGTGTTCATCCTTAGTAAGCACCGTTGCTAAAGCTCGTTGTTTCGAAGCACCACGTGATGATCGAGTGTGTTAGATTCTGCAAGTGTATACAACGTGAGCAATCCAGATTTGCTCATGCGGAAGCTAAGGTTTGATCTTGACGAGCCTAGCATGTACAGACATGGTCTCGGAACACAGAATACCGAAAGGTAAAGCATGAGTCATATAGATGATATGATGAACATGATGATTGTTCGCCTTTGAAACTATATCATGTCATGTGATGATCGGACTTGGTGTAGTTAATTTGGTTCGTGTGATCACTAAAACAATGTGAGGGATATTGTTTTGAGTGGGAGTTCAACGGCAATATGATTGAAAGTTGAACACTATTTATCATAAATTAAATCAAAGTGAATTTGCATAGTTGTTGTAGTCATTGGCATCCGTTTACTACCTTGCGCTTAGTTATAATTGAGATAATAGAACTATAGAATTCTGGTTAGTTACTTTACGAACTGGTATCGTATTATTTTGAAGTGTTAATCTAAAGTTTAAAAGTCCTATTGCAAACTTTCAGTAAGTCCGGTTACTCCGTGAAGTTTAATAATTGGTATTAAATCAAGAGTGACAATTCCAGTGTTAGTATATAAGTATCATGTTTGTCTCCATGATTCTTGATATTCAAAAGATTGTTTTAATATCAAGGTTATCTAGGATCTGAAAGAGTTGTTTCAGAAACCATGATGTGTGGAAGATATTGTGATATCTAAAACAAAGTTTTGGTTACAACATGATAGAGTATAATATGGAAAAAGTCATGTTCTCATATTTGATGAGAATTTGCAAAAGGTTGGAGACACTGCTCGTCTTAATCCTCCAAAAGGTTTTGGAGAGCAACATTATACTCATAATTCACTGTTATAAGCTAAAGTAGCTTGATCATGAATAGTTCCATGGTAAGGATGAATATTTATGTTTACTGCACTAAAAGATTACTAAAGAATCGAATTTGAAAGAAGACCAAACATTTGATGATGGTGATATGCTTCAAAGTGCAAGTCCAAAGACATTGGTATTTAATTATACACGCTTTGGACTATGTGTCATGTGTGTGACTCCACTATTGATGTTGATAGATTCTTTCAAACAGAAAAGGAAATACTGAGAGAGAATCTCATAAATATATGGCAGAAAATAAAATACTAGAATTGTTCAGCTTAGGTATATAGAGGATATACATGTTATGGCTATATTCTTTGCTTATTAAACAATGTGGTTCTTAAGTATTGGATACTGAATTTGTTGGTATGAATCATCATACGAAACAACACAATTCATGAACTACAATGGCCTAAGTAACTAGCAAACGAATGTGTGATGATGTTCATCGAGAACAAATAAAGGGTTGTTGTGTTGCTCAGTAATATCAAAGCTTGCCTTCAAGTTTTGTTTTATCGGATATTATGAGAACAAAAGGGTTGTTCAAATAACTGTCGTAATCCATAAAAGATGGATAATTTACAAATCTCGTTGGATAAATCACATCCATAAAAATATTGCTAAAAATGTCGAAAGACAATTGATAATAAATATCACTTAGGAAGTGACATCGCCGTTTAAATTATATTGGAAAGAAAACATGAAGAAACTCCATATGGATGGAATTTTGGAGTCTTTTGAATTTTGATCAAATGACACTTGTGAAATTTTCGTAGAGATAATTAAAACTCCGCTCATAGGCCAAAGGGAACGGATGACTAGCTTATTGGAACTTGTACATATTGTTGTATGAAGTCCATTATGTGTAGTCAAGAGCGATAGATTACAACTTCATATGCTTTCTCCAAAAATTTGAGTGAATATATGAATATTTACTTAATAAGGATGAAGTGTGAAACATTTGAAAATTTTAAAGACTTTCAAGATGAAGTACAAAATCAATGTAACAAGAAAATAAAGAATTTATGATAGGATCATAAAGGACGTTATTTGAGTTATAAAGTTTAGCATAACACCTAAATATTTGAGGAATCGTTCCATGGATTTGCGTTTCCCGAAACACCATATGAGCATGGAATAATCGAGATATGCAATGAAACCTTGTTTGACATGGTAAGATCAAAGGTGTAATTGATAAAACTGCTATTATATTTTAAAGATTAAAGCATTAGAGACTACCGTTTTTTCCACTAAAAAGAGCTCCATCATAATCCGTTGAAATGACACCATATAAAGTTATGGTTTGGGGTAAAACCCAAGTTGTCCTTTCTTAAAAAAAATTGGTATGCTATGCATAAGAAAGATTTTTGCAACCAAAATCGGATGAATATTTCTTTGTATGTTATTTTGAATAGCCGTTAAGTATTCCTCCATAAAACCAAAGACAAAAGTGTTTGTCGCTTAGAACTTCAAGTTTCTTTGAGAAGGGATCTTTCCGTAAAAAGTTAAGTGGGAGGACAATAGAACTTTGATAAGGTTAAACGAACCTTAGCTATATTTGCAAAGTTGCGCGGCGCCAAAAAGTGTTCCGGAGGCAGCAACAACGCTCATGGCTCACGTGCCTCAAAGGTTGTGGACATGGAGATCTAAGTTCCTATTGAACAAAGTAGGTCGGATATGTTGGAGATATGCCCTAGAGGCAATAATAAATGTAGTTACTATTATATCTTTGTGTTTATGATAAATGTTTACATTCATGCTATAATAGTATTAACAAGGAAACATTAATACTTGTGTGATTTGTAAACTTAATTTGAAGTCCCTAGTAAAGCCTCTATATAATACTAGCTTGTTGGTTAATAGATGATTGTGGTTTCCCTATCATGAACATTGAGATGTTATTAACAACAAGATCATATCGTTAGGAGAATGATATGATGGACATACTCCTATAGATAAGCGTAGCATAAAGATCAAGTCATTTTAATAGTTCAATTGCTATATGCTTTCTGATACATAGTAATCTAATTCCTTCGACCATGAGATCATGCATATCACCTTTACCGGATGGATGCTTTGATGACATCAAACACCACACCGTAACTGGGTGGCTATAAAGGTGGCATTGAGTGTTCGGAAAGTATTGGTTGAAACACATGAATCAAGAGTGGGATTTGTCCATCCATATGACGGATAGATATACTCTGGGCCCTCTCGGTGAAATGTCATCCAATTAGCTTGCAAGCATGTGACTGGCTCACAAGGGATCACATATCACGGAACGAGAAAAGAGTACTTATCGTAGAACGAGGTTGAACTAGGTATGCGCAGATACCACCATCATAACCTCGGATAAGTAAACTATCGTGAGACAAAGGGAAATTGATATCGTATGTAAGTGGTTCATTCGATCGCAAAGTAATCGTAGAAATATGTGGGAGTCATATGAATTTCCAGATTCCTCTATTGGTTATTGTTCGGAGAAGTGTCTCGATCATGTCCGCATAATTCACGAACCGTAGGGAGACACACTTAAGGATTTGACGTTGTTTGAGTAGTTATGGAATGATGAGAAAGAGACCGAATGTTGTTCGGAGTCCCGGATGGGATCCGGGATATCACGAGGAGATCCGGAATGGTCCGGAGAATAAGATTCATATAAGGAAACTCCCGTTTCGGAGTTTGGGAATGGTTCCGGTGTTTTCATCGAATGTTCTAGAAGGTTCCTAATGTCCCAGACTCCAGAGGGGAAGGGTACATGGATGTGTTGTATCAAGTTGGTATGATTGCATCATGTACTAAGTGTCATCGCTGAACCAAATAAAGGATTAATTTAAATCCTAGTTTGAAAAGTCAAATAGCTAGTTTGAAAAGTCAAACGACTAAATTTGGAAAGAGGAAAAGAGGAGGGGAAGGAAGGTTGGGAGGAGTTCCTCCTCCAACCTGAAGTGCCCACCTGCCGAGTTGGGGAGGGACTCTCTCCCTCCCTGGCCGTCGGCCCCTCCACCTATATAAGGAGGGCAGGGCTCCCTCCTAGAGACACACAAGATCCTCTCCTCCAACTCCTAGCCGGCCGCCACCTCCACCGCCACGACCTAGGTCAAGCCGCCGCCTATCAACCCTAGCCGCCAAGCTTCCTCCTCGGCGTGTCTAAACCCTAGATCGTCGAGGGACTCTCTCATACTCCACCATACTGCCCCGCTTAAGGCGAAGCCTGAGATCTCCCTCTACTTCCTGTACCACGCCACAGGGAATCGCGAGGAGAGTGCTACAACCTCCGCTGCTCGCTGAACAAGGGAGAGGAAGGTCTTCGCCGAAAATTAACGCAGTGACCGATCAAGGGAGCGCCGCCGAACGCAGCCCGGAAGGATCGCTCTACGATCTTGAGATCGAAGAGTACTACATCACCCACGAGAACTGGCCTCGTTAAACACTTTGGAATCTTCGAGGGTGAGTTATTCCATCGACTCGTTGCTACAATCTAGTAGATAGATCTTGGCTTGTTTGTTTGTATGCGGTAGAAATTTTTTGTTTTCCATGCTACGAATCCCAACAGGATAAACAATCAAATACCAAGATTTGAGGTTTGAAATTTGACAATAATGAACTGACTACATGCAAAGAAGCGATGATGGGCCATGACTCCGTCAAATGGCTTGAAGCCATATAATCCGTGATAGTTCCATACACGAAAAATCAAGCTTTGAACTTGAGAGACCCTCTGGAAAGGTGTAAGACCTTACAGTCGTGTTTGGATCTATAAAGAAATAGACATGGATGTTTCACATCTATGAAATTATCAACATACCGGGAAAGAGTTCACGACAATGTTCAAAGAGTTGACTATGACAAGATGTGATCTTTCATTAAGCAGTATTTAGTCTAGACGGATTAATGTAGCAACCACTACATATAATTTTATTATCTGGTAGTTGAATAAACAAAACAAGTTCTTCTAATAGAATGGTTAACTAGGACGTGTGCATGACACGGTCTAAAGGTTTTTGTTAATTCAAGTGATGCTAAAAGCGTATGGAAACCTCAATGGTTGAAGTAAGCATCACGGACTTGGAATCTTCACTATGATGAAACTGTTAAAAGAGTTTAATTTCATCAGAGACGATGAAGATGCTTGCATTTGCAAGAATTAAGTGGGAGCGCTAAGACATGTTTCTAATACATTATGTGAAAGACATATTGTTGATTGGAAATTATGTATATTTTTTGACACAGGTTAAGAATTTCATCTCGATGAAAGGCTTAGGCAGAACCCGAATGTTTGGCATCAATGTCTGTATGGATAAATTGTGACGCCAATATGGTTGTGCCAGAAGTACATAGATGATATATTGAATGAGTTCAATATAGAAACTATAAGAAAGGTTCTTGTTGCACAGGAAGAATTGAATAAAGATTCAAGTATTTTTGATACTTGATAGATAAAATCACAAAGAGTATTTTATCAATCATGTTGTGATGTCTACAAATCCAGATATGTCCTATGCTCTAAATGTTATGAGCGTATACCAGAATGATTCATAAGATGATTATTGGACAATAGTAAAGATATTCTTATGATCTTTTAGAAGAACTAAGAATATATTATTTTGTAGAAGTGACAAATAGATGGTTAGTTCATTGTAAAAGTATTACATTGATACTAGTTTTGTCACAAAGTACAAATTAAGTTTATCTCAATCTAAACTAAGGGTGGCACAATATGATGGAAAGTAAGTTCCATAATGGATTTGGATGAGTTCCAAAGTTAAGACATTGTGACAGATACTACAACAAAAGGCTAAGTATATGACTGCTATTATAACAGCAAAAGAGGGCATTTGTGTCAAGTAGTTTGTTATTAAACTAGGTGTAGTTCACAGCACGATAGTACTATGAAGATATATTGTACGACAATATTATAAACATGTTTTAACCCCAAGGAACTAAAGGTATCACCAAAACACAAAATTTATGCAAAGCCATCTCATTAGAGAATGAGTGATGCATAGAGACGCAAAGACATGCAATTACACACGGACCTGAAAGTGTCGGATCCGGAGATCAGTTGACCACTAGCGATCTTGTAAATAGAACACCGGAAAGCCATAGGTGTTTAATGCAAAAGGTTAGAAACTAGATTATTGACTCTAGTGCAAGTGGGATACCGTTGGAGATATGCCCAAGAGGCAATAATAAAGTGGTTGTTATCATATCTTCATGCTTATGATAAATGTTTACATACCATGCTATAATTGTATTAACCGGAAACATTAATACTTGTGTGATTTGTAAAAATAAAAGAGTCCCTAGTAAAGCCTCTTGTTAAACTGGCTTGTTGGTTAATATATGATCATGGTTTCCTGATCATGAACATAGAGATGTTATTAACAACAGGGTCATATCATTAGGAGAATGATGTGATGGACATACTCCTATAGTTAAGCGTAGCATAAAGATCAAGTCATTTAATATAGTTCATTTGCTATAAGCTTTCTGATACATAGTAACCTAATTCCTTCGACCATGAGATCATGCTAATCACCATCACCGGAAGGATGCTTTGATGACATCAAACATCACACCATAACTGGGTGGTTATAAAGGTGGCATTGAGTGTTTGGAAAGTATGGGTTGAGGCACATGGATCAAGAGTGGGATTTGTCCATCCATATGACGGATAGATATACTCTGGGCCCTCTCGGTGGAATGTCATCCAATTAGCTTGCAAGCATGTGACTGGCTCACAAGGTATCACATATCACAGGAACGAGAAAAGAGTACTTATCGGTAATGAGGTTGAACTAGGTATGCAGAGATACTGACGATCAAAACCTCGGATAAGTAAACTATTGTGAGACAAAGGGAAATTGGTATCGTGTGTAAGTAGTCCATTCGATCACAAAGTAATCGTAGAAATATGTGGGAGCCATATGAATTTCCAGATTCCTCTATTGGTTATTGATTGGAGAAGTGTCTCGATCATGTCCGCATAATTCACGAACCGTAGGGCGACACACTTAAGGATTCGATGTTGTTTAGTAGATATGGAATGTTAGTAGGGATACCGAATGTTGTTCGAAGTCTCGGATGGGATCCGGGATATCACGAGGAGATCTAAAATGGTTCGGAGAATAAGATTCATATAAGGAAAGTCCTATTTCGGAGTTCAGGAAAGTTTCCGATGTTTTCATCAGGAAGGTTCTAAAAGGGTCTAGAAGGTTCACCGGTCCGGAAGGAGAATGGTCCATGAATGTGTCATGGGTATGTGGAATGATTGGATCATATCCAAGGTCACTTGGTGTTGGCATATGCAAGAGAGAAATAAAGCTCTAAATTGAAAGTCAAACGGGAAGTTTGAAAAGTCAAACTGGAACAATGGTTTCCTAGTGGGAGAAGAAACAAGTCCTTCTCTCAATCCAACTTGGGTTTGGGTTTGGATTCAAACCTACCCCTCCCAAGGCTGCCCCCTCTCATAAATAGAGGGGGAGGTCTGCCCCAACACAATACAAGCCCTAGCCCCTCTCCACGAGCCGCCGCCGACCCGCAGCCGCGCAGCCGCCGGTTCGTCGCCGCCGCCCTAGCCGCCACCGACACCTCCTCCTCCCGGATTTCTAAACCCTAGATTTCCGGGAAACCCTAATCCACCATAACTCGCTTCCGGCTTAGGCAAAGCCCTGTGGGATATTTCCTCTACTTCCGACACCACGTCGTCGTGCTGCCGGAATCGCGAGGGAGAACTACAACCTCCGTTGCCTGCTGGAACAAGGGAGAGGAAGGTCTTCATCGAGTATTGAACGTGTGACCGACTGCGGAAGTGCTGCCGGAAGGATCGTCTACGCGATCTTGAGATCGGCAAGTGTACGACTACATCACCCACGAGAATCTGCTCTCGTCAACCGCTTTGGAATCTTCGAGGGTGAGTGCTTCTATCGACTCGTTGCTACAATCTAGTAGATAGATCTTGGCTTGTTTGTGTGCATGCGGTAGAATTTTTTTGTTTTCCATGCTACGAACCCCTACACGTAGATGATGCAACTATCGACTGTTTGGCGCTTCTCCATAAAATAGTACCTCCTGCGAGAGTAAATACATATCTTGTCGTGGACTTTCTGTCGTCTTTATCTCCCACAAAATCCGCATTTGAATACCCTTTTATCTCTAGGGAATCTGATCTTTTATATGTTAGCATGAGGCCTCTTGTGCCTTGCACATAACGCAAAGCTTTCTTTACCATCTTCCAAAGGTTTCTATGCCCGATTCTCTTGATATCTACCGAGTACCCCGGTGATAAAAGCTAAGTCAGGGCGAGTGCACACTTGTGCATACTGTAAGCTTCCAACAGCCGAAGCATATGGTACTGACTTCATTTGATCGATCTCATATTGGTCCTTTGGACATTGGGATTTTCCAAAACTATCGCCCTTGACTATGGGAGCAGGTGTTGCATTACTCGCATGCATATTGTATTTCTTTAAAATCTTTTCACAATATGCTTTCTGCGACAGTCCTAACACTCCATTCTTTCTATCTCGGTGAATTTCTATGCCCAAAACACAAGAAGCTTCACAAAGGTCTTTCATGTCAAAATTTGAAGACAAGAACTTCTTTGTTTCTAGTAGTAGACTGACATCACTGCTAATAAGCAAGATGTCATCCACATACAGAATTAGGAAAATATATTTCCCACTTTTAAACTTTGTATAAATGCAGTTGTCCTCCACATTCTCTTTGAATCCAAATCTTTTAATTGTATCATTGAACTTTAAATACCACTGCCTAGAGGCTTGTTTTAACCCATAAATGGATTTCTTTAGGCGGCAGCCCATATGTTCCTTCCCCTCCATGAAAAAACCCTTGGGTTATTTCATGTAAACATGTTCTTCTAAATCTCCATTTAGAAATGATGTCTTAACATCCATTTGATGTAACTCTAAATCAAAATGTGCAACTAGTGCCATTATGATTCTGAAGGAGTCCTTACATGAGACCGGAGAAAAAGTCTCATTCTAATCTACCCCTTCTCTTTGCCTAAAGCCTTTTGCCACAAGTCTAGCTTTGTACTTTTCTACATTCCCACTGGAGTCATACTTTGTTTTGTAGACCCATTTGCATCCTACTGTTTTGGCTCCTTTAGGAATTTCCTCTAAGTCCTGAACATTGTTGGAACTCATCGATTTCATTTCATCTTCCATTGCCTCCACCCACTTGGCTGAGTGAGGGCTTCTCATGGCTTCTTCATATGAGGTAGGATCGCCCTCCATATGAATTGTTTCTGTGTTGTAGACTTTGTAAATTTCTTTGGAAATGGCTGGTCTTTGTTCTCTTTTAGACCTTCTGAGTTCATCAGACTCTTGCTCATTTCGTGCCTCAGGTTCTAGCACATTTTCAGTATGTGGCTGTTCTGGCTCCCTTTCGTGCTCAACAGTGGGTTCATGTGGCTCCTGATGGACAGGTTCCGAACCTTCTCCCATTGTTGTCACGTGTGGAGTCACAATAGGTGTCAGCACCACAACATCAGGGGTTGTAGATGGTGGCACAACAGGTAGTGAGAAAAAGGGCTCCTGAGTCATCGGATTAGGTGCATGCACCCTCTTCTCCTCAAGATCAATTTCCCGAGCTACCGTGCTCCCCCTCATCAATTCGTCCTCCAAGAAGACCGCATGTCTCATTTCTACAAACTTTGTGTATCTGTTAGGACAGTAGAAACGATAGCCTTTTGATTTATCTGGATAGCCAATGAAGTGGCAAGATACTGTTTTGGGGTCTAACTTTGCAATGTTTGGATTGAAAACTTTTGCCTCAGCTAGGCTCCCCCAGACCCTCAAGTGGTGCAGAGAGGGAACTCTGCCTGTCCACAATTCATACGGTGTTTTGGGCACCGACTTACTTGGTACTCTATTGAGAATGTGAATGGCGGTTTTAAGCGCCTCCATCCATAATCCCAATGGGAGGATGGAATAGCTCATCATGCTGCGCACCATATCCATAAGGGTACAGTTACGCCTTTCAGCTACTCCATTTTGCTGAGGTTCGCCCGGCATAGAATACTGGGCGACTATTCCATTTTCCTGTAGGAACCTTGCAAAAGGTCCTGGTACTTGACCATATGGAGTATGCCGACCGTAGTACTCCCCCCCACGGTCAGACCGGACTATCTTAATTCTTTAATCATGCTGATTTTCTACTTCAGCTTTGAAAATTTTAAATTTATTCAATGCTTCAGATCTTTCTTTAATTGGATAAATGTAACCATACCGGGAGTGATCATCCGTGAATGTTATGAATGAATCATAACCATCCACACTTTTCACAGGAAACGGTCCACAAATATCAGTGTGGATGATTTCTAGTGTTGTTATACTTCGGTTTGCACCCTTTTTAATTTGCTTTACATACTTTCCTTTGATGCAATCTATGCATTGCTCGATTTCTGAGAACTCTAACGGAGGAAGAATGTCATTTTTAACGAGGCTTTATATTCTTCCCCTCGAAATATGGCCTAATCTGCAGTGCCATAACTTCGATGAGTCAAGAGTTCGCTTTCTTTTCTTTTGTTCTTTGTTCGACAAGGGAACTTGTTCATTCACATCACACACAGAAAACACTTTCTCATGCAAAGATAATAAATAAAGCTTGTCATGTAGTGAAGCAACACCCACACAAGTATCTTTCAACCAAATGGCACATTTGCCATGTCCAAAATAACACTCATACATGTCTTTATCCAGGCACTACACACTTATTAAGTTTCTATGGATGGAAGGAACAAATAAAACATCCTTAAGCAGAAGAGTAAAGCCATCAGCTAGCTCTAGAGGAATGTCGCCAACAGCCTCCACTTCTGCTTGAATCCCATTCGCGACTTCAATGAGACTTTCTCTTCTTGGCAAAGTCCTTGTCGAATGGAATCCCTGTAAAGAGTTGGCAACATGAACAGTTGCACTAGAGTCAATCCACCAAGTAGATTTAGAAAACTTTTCATACAAGGATTCATTTACAAAATAGACTATGTATTTACCGTTCTTTGCCATTATGGACTTTAGCCATATTGGGCAATCCTTTTTGAAGTGGCCAGGATTTTTGCAATAGTGGAACTGGTCCTTGTCCCTATGGAGAGACTGCTGATACTGATGCTGGTGCTGTAGGGGGGCCTTGCCATGTGGCTTGGAAGGGGAGCCACCATGGTTGCTGTTGGTGAAGGTCCTATTCCTGTTGTCCTTCACGTAGTTCAAGGAACCACCGTGAATGGACTTAAGCCTTTCTTCCTCTTGAGAACACATCCCTATGGTCTTTTCAATGTCCCACTTTTTAGGGGACATGTTATAGTTGATGACGAAGTTCTCGAACTATTGGGGGAAGATAGGCCATGATAAGATGCACCAGTAGAGCAGGCTTGAGCTCGAGGTCCACATCCATGGGCTTTAACTTAGCCGCCATGTTGGACATCCTCAAGATGTGATCTCTAATTGTAGGGGTTCATAGCATGGAAAACAAAAAAATTCTACCGCATGCACACAAACAAGCCAAGATCTATCTACTAGATTGTAGCAACGAGTCGATAGAAGAACTCACCCTCGAAGATTCCATAGCGGTTAACGAGAGCAGATTCTCGTGGGTGATGTAGTCGTACACTTGCCGATCTCAAGATCGCGTAGATGATCCTTCCGGCAGCGCTTCCGCAGTCGGTCACACGTTCGGAACTCGATGAAGACCTTCCTCTCCCTTGTTCCAGCAGGCAGTGGAGGTTGTAGTTCTCCCTCGCGATTCCGGCAGCACGACGACGTGGTGTCGGAATTATAGGGAAGATCCCACAGGGCTTCGCCTAAGCCGGATGCGAGTTATGGTGGATTAGGGTTTCCCGGAAAACTAGGGTTTATAGATCCGGGAGAAGGAGGAGGAGGTGTCGGCGGCGGCTAGGGCGGCGACCAGCTGGCGGGCCAGGCGGCGCTGGTCGGCAAGGCTCGTGGAGAGGGCTTGAACTTGAAGAGTTTGGGCAGCCCTCCCCTTCTATTTATGAGAGGGAGGGGCAGCCTTGGGAGGGGTGGGTTTTAATCCAAACCCAAACCCAAGTTGAATTGAGAGAAGGACTTATTTCTTCTCCCACTAGGAAACCATTGTTCCAGTTTGACTTTTCAAACTTCCCGTTTGACTTTCAATTTAGAGCTTTATTTCTCTCTTGCATATGCCAACACCAAGTGACCTTAGACATGATACAATCATTCCACATACCCATGACACATTCATGGACCATTCTCCTTCCGGACCGGTGAACCTTCTAGACCCTTCTAGAACCTCTCTGATGAAATCATCGGAAACTTTTCCGAACTCCGAAATAGGACTTTCCTTATATGAATCTTATTGTCCGGATCTCCTTGTGATATCCCGGATCCCATCCGAGACTCCGAACAACATTCGGTATCCCTACTAACATTCCATATCTAATAAACAACATCGAATCCTTAAGTGTGTCTCCCTACGGTTCGTGAATTATGCGGACATGACCGAGACACTTCTCCGATCAATAACCAATAGAGGAACCTTGAAATTCATATGGATCCCACATATTTCTACGATTACTTTGCGATCGAATGAACCACTTGCATATGATACCAATTTCCCTTTGTCTCACGATAGTTTACTTATCCGAGGTTTTGATCGTCGGTATCTATGCATACCTAGTTCAACCTCGTTACCGATAAGTACTCTTTTCTCGTTCCCGTGATATGTGATCCCTTGTGAGCCAGTCACATTCTTGCAAGCTAATTGGATGACATTCCACCGAGAGGGCCTAGAGTATATCTATCCGTCATATGGATGGACAAATCCCACTCTTGATCAATGTGCCTCAACCCATACTTTCCGAACACTCAATGCCACCTTTATAGCCACCCAATTACGGTCTGGTGTTTGATGTCATCAAAGCATCCTTCCGGTGATGGTGATTAGCATGATCTCATGGTCGAAGGAATAAATGTTACTATGTATCAGAAATCTTATAGCAATTGAACTATTAAAATGACTTGATCTTTATGCTATGCTTATCTATAGGAGTATGTCCATCATACCATTCTCCTAATGATATGATCTTGTTATTAACAACATCTCAATGTTCATGATCGAGAAACCACGATCATCTATTAATCAACAAGCTAGTATTATAAAGAGACTTTACCAGGGACTCTAATTTAGTTTACAAATGACACAAGTATTAATGTTTCTGGTTAATACTATTATAGCATGAATGTAAACATTTATCATAAACACAAAGATATAATAATAACTTCTTTTATTATTGCCTCTAGGGCATATCTCCAACACTAATGTCATGTGGCCCTCCCGTATACTTTTTTGTCACCAGCTGTTTTAGCAGCTGGGTTGCATACATCTTTGAAGAGCCAGTTTATCTTTGCAAGGTACTCACCAACAGAGGCACACTCTTCTATTGAGCCCACTATTGCGTTCTCAATCGTGTTCTTGACAAAGTCCAAGCACTTTTTATTTGCATTGACCCACTTTTGGTTATCTATTGAGTATGTCAGCTCTACTGGAGCATGGTATCTCTTTCTATTTTCCCATGCAACACTGTCCTCAATATCACCCCTCACTGGGTCCTCAGGCTTGACTGGCTGTTTAGTTTCAACAACCCAGTCCACCTCGGCGTAGACAAAGGCCAGGTCAACTTTTTTCCTCCATTCAGAATAGTTATCCCCTCTAAGAAGTGGGATATCCTTCAGGCAGCTCATGAGGTTGAGACCTCCTGAAAAACACAAAAGATGTGAGACAACCAAAACAACTGTATGCATTAATCCAACGTTGGTATAAATTAAGCATGCAATTGTTTGTGCCATTTAAAATTATATCACCGTTGGGTAAAAATCAAATCAAATGCACCTTTAACACATAATAAAAGAGATCATGATCATGTTTATTAATAATGTTGGTCAATTAATAACACGGAGCATAATCAACTTTAAATCACTTTGTCACATCTTCTAAAAAAATTTAATGCACTTTATTGCATTCTATCAATTTAAATCAACTATTTGCAGCGGAAACAATTATTACACTATTCATAAACTAGACTTTATAGAAAAACTTTGTCACTTTCATATTCTCTAATCAAATATTCATGGAATAAACTGAATAGAGAAAACTATATAAAATTTTGCTTAAAAAACTAAGCAAAAAAAATAAAACAACTAATAAAACTGTTCTGTAAAAGAATAAAACAGAAACTGAAAAAACAGAACTGTCTGGCTTTGGCCCAGCGCTATCTGCCGCGCGCGTGCGCTCGCTAGAGCCGCCAGCAGCCCGCGGCCTGGCCCGCCAACGCTGCCCACCAGCAGCCCGCTTGGCCTGTCGCCCGCCGCCGCTAACTGCCGTCACATGCTGTAACCCCGCCAATTCCTCAAGGCTTGGCCCAGCGTGGGTCGATAGGGCTCAGCACGCTTGTTCTAACTCAAGGCCGCCAAATCGTGACAGTCCATGGCTGTTACCCTAGATCTAGCGGCCGGGAGCGACTTTCGTGGCATCAAAACCAGCGGGCGGCGCCCCCCTCAAACCCTAGCCCCTCATTTGCCCCCTCCCCTCCCGCGAGCTCCCCCGCTCCACCCTCTCTAGCGGCGCTGTGGGGATTTGGTGAGGAGGCTGCGTCGCCCGGCAGTGTCGCCGGCGGCGAGCCCCTCCCTCCCACGCGAGCCCTTTCTCCCCCTTCTATCTTCGTCCCTTCCACCTCCCCACCTCGCAAACGACGGTGTAGAGAGGAAAACGGCGACAAGCGGTGGTGTCCCCCTGCCCCCCTTGTCGGCTGTGCGTCCACCCGAGGGTGGGCGCACCACCGTCAAGCGACGCAGCGGCGACGTCCTTTGTCGGCGCACTGGCGGCGGCCGGTGGTGCTTTTGTTTTCTAATCAGGGTTTTCGGGATCTAGGGTTAGGGATTTGGGGTTTTATTTTCACTGTTCTTGATCGGGATCTGGGATTTGGGGTTTCTTTTCTTTGCTTTGATTTTCTTTGCCCTACGAAGAGGGTGTGTTATTCTTTCGACGCCTCGGCATGCCGATGCGTGTCGAGATAGAGAGGAACGACACGGCCAGAGGGGCAGCCGCACTTTAGATCTAGTAATCTTTGTTTTATTTTTGCTTTTCTACCGGGAAATCTAGATCTAATTGCTCTGGTACCAATGTTAAATCTAGACTAAACTCGGTAGATGCACTATACGATTAGAACTGGGAGATCTGAGAGAGAAGGAGAGAGAGAGAGGGGTACTACCTGCCCCCGTGCTCGAAGAGCATGAACCGGAGGGGATGCCGGAGCTGGTGCCGGCGTCGGTGGCCATGGGAAAGAGGTCGACGGCGTGGGTGTGCTGTGGTGGCAGTGCTTCCCGTCGGCCTAGCGCAAAACCCTAGATCGGTAGGGATTTAGGTGGGGGCTGCGGTGCACGGTGAACCTCGTACCGTGTGCGTCCGGCCCCCCACCTCTTTATATGTGTGCTGGCGATAGGGGCCCACCAACTATGATAAGGTTGGGCGCCCCCGATCAGGACGCGTTGAGGGACTCCGTTCGGGCCGTTGGGCTCGAACGGGAGAGAGATCTATCTAACAATTTCACCATCCAGGACATAGATTTCTTACTTTCTTCATGAAAATGTCTCCTCAAAAGGATTCCGTAGCACTGGAAACCCCAAACTCGCATTACCAACGCCCCACCTCACAAGGGAACATATTAATTATGTAGAAATATTTTCTGTTTATATCAAAACCAAACATAAGTCAATACATAATCATGCTGCGACAACCGAGCTAGCTACCTGGAGGATTACTTGAAGCACTCATAGCAGACCTTGTATCTCTCGTACTGAGGCAGGGTCTGGAACCAACCGAGTAAAGAGTTTGAATTCTTTTTTGAAACGAAAAGAGTTTAATAAACATAGCTAGAGCATAGATGATCCCTACACACACAAATCCCTCACATTAATCGGAGGAAGAAGTATCAACACAGTTACATAGGAAAGGATGGGAGAATGCTTACGCAGGGGCGGAACATGGTGAAGGTGCAGCGGCAGACGGAAAAGTGCGCTTGACTCCTTAACGGCGACGGCACCTCCATGGCAATTCTCCGGTGGTTCTTGGCGCGATCCTGATGGATCAGTGGCGATTGGTACCTACAAGGAAAAAGCACAGTCGACGACGTTGCGGGAACGCAGAACCAGGGCGGCTGTTATCTTGGACTTGATCAAAATTCTACAAAGTATATGTGAACTTTTGACGAGTGGAGCGAGACCTGTCATTGGAGGCTTAGACCGAGTGGAAAGAGTTGAAGACCTAAGTTTCTACCGTTATATAAACCTTTTGTAAGCCGTCGGCTGAGATTCCCGACGTTTGTAAACACTCACCGGTAAAGTAAAATTTTGATGGCTGGCATCCGTGGTTTTTTCTCTCTTTGTTGGAAAGGTTTTTCCACGTTAAAATCCATGTCCCCTTGATGTAATTTTCTTTTCGTTCTTCGTTATCTTCTTGTCACAATTATAACAGACAACACCGAGCCAGTAAACACCAGTTCATATGGCGCCACCGCTGAACAAATTCTTCTCGCGGTGGGCACCTCCCCTCGATGTAGTGTTTGGCGATGCACGAGGGTTACCACAACCTACTGCCACCTCGCATCTCCCTTCCACATAGTGGGTGGCGCGCCCAGGTTTCTCCCCGATCGGGAGGGGATTACAAAGGACGGCATGGTCGTGAGGGTGGAGAGGTGAGAGTTTTTTTGAGGGTGCGAGTGGAGGAGAGGAGACATGCAGACGCATGGATTGCTCGGGATTGGGACTCCATCACACATTTCGTGAGCCTATCTAACGATTCCACAGTTCTGTGGCCCTATTAACTAGAGGACGCCGAATTCAGCCTGCAAAGTAGAAGCCCTGTAATGTGGTCTAGCCCATTCGACGAGAATTGCTGGTGAGAACCGATTCCAGCGACGTTTCATCGACGGGACAATCTGGAGGGTCCAAGAGCTGAATCTAACGGTTGGAACATGAAATCAATGTGAGAGGCCATAGGTGGTTAAGATATACTGTTTCTTAATACGATATATCTTTCCCATGAGCCCTAAAATGTAACCTAGCTGAACTCAACACACCTAGCCTAGTCGCCACTTCCCAATTCCCGTTCCCTCTACGCAGCTGTGGCGGCCGGCTTGCAGCAGCCCAATTGCTTCTAGCTCCGGCCGGCCGGTCACCTTCGGTCGGCACATCCGGCCGGCCGCCTCCGGCGACGCGATACCTCCAACGAGCCGTATCCTTTAGTCCTCTTGCTACAGCTCACGACATTGTACCAGTGGTCTTGCATGGAAAGGAGCACAATGGCATCCACACCATCGACAAGCCAAAGCTAGAAGCTCCTCCTCATCCTAGGATTCCTAGCCTTTTCTGATTTATATTTTCATCTTATCTCATATATATAGTACTATATGTAAATTTTAGCAAATTTGATTTAAGAAACAATAAGATTTAGGACCTGCAATTGGAAGGTTAGCCTGTGCTAATTTGATGTAGTCGTAGCCTGTAGACTCCATGTTTCATCAGTTGATTTCTGATTTTGATCTTGACTATGTAAGTAGCGACTGTAGTTCTAGTTTTGATTTTGATGTAGTCATAGCTTGTATTACTCTAGACAATTTTTAGCTACTGAAAGCCTTACTTTATTAGTATACATATCATTTTTTGATTGTTTTGTTAAATGCTATTTTAAAAAATAGCGCACTATTAGCACGTTATAACTTGTATAGCATTTGGAGACGGGTCACGCTAAATTAAATAGCGCGCTATTTTTTCCTTTCCACCTCGACTATATATTCTCGGTGCGAGGGATAACAAAAGAATACTAGGCCAAAGATGATAAGAGCAAGTACAATACTGATGTAAGCAGGCTATAAGCAATTAAATAGTATATATTAGTCTAAGTGGAGGAGAGAGAAAAGGAGAGAGGAAATGAGTGGGCTCTTGGCTAAGAGCCAGCTGCAGCGCGTGCTCCTAGGCACCATATAAGAGTGAAAAGTGGGCAATGCTACTAATAAATTACTATAATTTGTGCTTATCTATTATATAAACTGGTTATTAGCTTGACTATAAGTGACATAGACATTTTTTATAGCCAAGACCGCGGTATACTATTGTCCTTGGTGTAAGGGTGGTGTCTCCACAGCCTTCGACCTCCATGCAGCTACGCTGCTACGCCTTCGTCTGTCCCCAAGGTCAGGCGTGCTGGCCACGGGATGGAGATCCAACGACCCGAGCTCGTCAAAGCTGATAGGACTACATAGGGCCAAAACGTCGCCACTGTATACTTTTCACTTGTGCATTTAATTACGAATTCCAAATATTTAAAATATTTTCTAGCTCAAACCGTTTATCTAAATTAGATTTCGTTTCCATCGTTAGACTAGTCATAACGAGATCTTCGAAATAAGATCCCATGTTGATATGTTTCGATGACTTTTTTTTCAGGATGTAACTTTTTGCTAGATGTAACTCTCTCTGCTAACTGGGATATAACTTTTTTGCTGGTTGATATAATTTTTTCTGCTAATTCAGATGTAACTTTTTGCTAGATGATGTAACTTTTTGCTGGATGTAACTTTCTGATAACTTGAATATAACTTTTTTTGTAAATTGGATGTAACTTTGATCGGATGTAACTTCCACAAATTATATCCTCTAAAAAAATAGTCGAAACATATCCATATGGGATCTAGTTTTAAAGATCTCGTCGCAACAAGCCCAACGGTAGAAACAGATCTTGAATCGGACAAAAAGTTTGAGCTAGAAAACATTTCAAATTTTTGGATTTCGTAATTATATACATGGAATAAAGTGCAAGCAGTAAGGCTGAATAGTGTATCATTTTTTAGAATAAAGATATAACTTATTTGTTTTTTCTATTCCAAAAATAAAAATATTAGTAGGCTGTCTGAACTGACCTCGTTTTTTGTTAAAATAAGGTCGACCTTGGTGTAGCCGCACCCTTCCAGAATTGGAGTTGCGGTCAGAACAGGAAGAGAAGGAACGCCATCTTATTCTGCTCGCCCAGGAAGAGAAGGAACGCCATCTTATTCTGCTC
This sequence comes from Avena insularis, assembly GCA_023614405.1. NCBI lineage: Eukaryota > Viridiplantae > Streptophyta > Magnoliopsida > Poales > Poaceae > Avena > Avena insularis. Next base: position 233,407,821 of record CM042687.1, on the reverse strand, counting down.
GCCCGAGAATAATAAAAGGCCCCTTGCGAAGAATTGATACAACTCTACTCCCAGTCCCAGATCGAGAGTTAGGTGATGGATCGATTGAGCTTTCCTGCGAGATCGAAAGGTAGGTGATGGATAATTTTCAACATGCGCTTTCTCTCTTTGTTCATCTAACATCTTGATGTGGTAGGTGAGTACTGAGGGGGCGAAGAGATTAAACCGTTAGGTTCGATCGAAGATTGGACCGAAATCCAAATGAGTCAAGGCGCAAGTCCCCGGAGCCGGTGTTTGTTGTTCAGTTCTGCAGGTCACGTACAGTTTCATCACCTGCCCACGGGCCTCTCTCCTCCTTTTCTCCCTCTATATGTATTTGTATTGTATGGAGGTCTTTATGTATTGATCGTGAATCGTCCATACAAATACATACAGACACAATACTGGCTTCACTCTTCAGGGTTATCAAACAAATGGTTTGTTACACATGCAAAACTTATTCACTAAAGGTACTACATAGATTTTGAATTCAAATATTGCCTCTTACACCAAACAAAAAATCACTCTACAGGTCAGTATAGAAGCAGTGACCAAGCTGTGTATTCTAAACACCAGTCGGTGCATTAAATTTCTAGTGGTCGTTACTTATATGTCATCTACAATAATCTGAACAACTCCACTATTCGAATATGGACCAGTACAGAAGAGGACACAATTACGAATGAGAAAGTGGCATGGCGAACACAACGATGCGATAGGGGAAAGAGGGGAAATTAATCAAGGCAGAAAACAGATAGCCTACCTTTTGCTAGGGGAAGGGGAAGACGTAAGAGGTGATTTTAGTTAAATTACATTAAATTATTCGTTGGAGCCTATCTAATTAAAAATATCTAAAATCCAAATCCATTATAGAAATAAAGATCAATTCTATTCTATATAAAAACGTGAATTAGAGAAATAAAAATAAAAATTCAATAATTTTTAAAGAATTTGGACTAAAATTACAACAAGAATTACGGAATGGAGTGTTGGAAATTTGGACCAGATAGCCTAGCCTATTTTCCATTCCAATAATTCCTGAAAATCCTAGAGGCCCATGTGGCCCATTCATGCATGGAAAGAGGTGGGACAAATATTTAGTCTCACATTGCTAGTTGAAGGAGGTTTGCACCAGCTTATAAGGGAGGCTCTCCTACCACTTGTAAAAGGATGAGAAGGAGAAGAAGAGAGTCCCACACGCGCGCTCCTCCTCCGCCGCCCGCCACGCCACGCCTCGCCACGCCACGACACGCGCGCCGCGGGTTGCGGGAATCTCGCCGACTCAGTGTAGCTTTAATTCGAACTTAGTGGAGGCTGTTTGGCTTCGGTCGTTGTCTGTTCGTTTCCTCTTCCGACGTCGCTTGTTCGCCTACCCGTGCCTATAAGAGCGGAAGGCCGTTCCTTTCCTCAGGCTTCTATCAGAACCATCGCCTCCAAGTTCCGGAGCACTGAGCTGCCAACAGTTCTTCCCCATTCCGTCTAGTGACGTGCACCGTGAGCCGGGACAGTAGGCCTCCGGAACCCCGCCTCTTCGAGTCCTGTACGGGAGAAGGGCAATAAGGTTTTTGGGAAGCGCTATCGGCGCGACTACTGGCTTCATCACGGACTCCTCCACCGACGCCGACGACATCTTCCCCAACGACGACTTCTTCCCTGCCATCGAGAACCTCTTCCTCGATGACATGGGTGACAACTTAATTCGAACTTAGTGGAGGTTGTTTGGCTTCGGTCGCTGCCTGTTCATTTCCTCTTCCGACGTCACTTGTTCGCCTGTCTACCCGTTCCTATAAGAGCGGAAGGTCGTTCCTTTCCTCAGGCATCTATCAGAACCATCGCCTCCAAGTTCCAGAGCACTGAGCTGCCAAAAGTTCTTTCCCATCCCGTCTTGTGGCGTGCACCGTGAGCCGGGACAGTAGGCCTCCGGAACCCCGCCTCTTCGAGTCCTGTACGGGAGAAGGGCGATAAGTTTTTTGGGGAGCGCTATCGGCGCGACTACTGGCTTCATCACGGACTCCTCCACCGACGCCGACGACATCTTCCCCAACGACGACTTCTTCCCTGCCATCGAGAACCTCTTCCTCGACGACATGGGTGACAACTCCAACTCCGGCACACTGTTGTATGTTTTCTTTATTCATCTTGTTCAGCTTATTTCGATCTATCTGCAACTCTCTGCACACTTTCTGTCAGATGACTTGGCTAGTTTATTTTCGACCATTCTAGTCATGTTTTACCTACTGTTTATCTCGCATAAATCACTTGATAAATTGCTCATATTTCCAACAATCCAAAAACCTTATTATAGGCAATTTACTCCAAGTGGTTTCGTGGCACCTGTGAAGCCACCTGTGTTTGAGGGTACGCACTATAAGAGATGGTGCGTGAGAGCAGTTCTTTGGTTTGAGAACATGAACTGCTATGACGCCACTCTTGGCAAGCCTGAGGGAGAGCTTACTCCTGCGCAGGAACAAGTTTTCCAGAAATCTGACAAGCTGTTCAGGGCTGCTCTGTTGTCGGTGCTTGGGGAGAACATTGTTGAACCCTATATGTCATTTGATAATCGCAAGGATATGTGGGCTGCTCTAGAGGCCAAGTTTGGGGTCTCAGACGCTGGCAGTGAACTGTATATCATGGAGCAATTCTATGACTTTAAGATGTCTGATGACCGCTCCGTCGTTGAGCAGGCTCATGAGATACAGACACTGGCCAAGGATCTTGAGTACTTCTCATGTGTGTTACCGGACAAGTTCGTTGTCAGGGGCATTATTGCCAAGCTTCCCCATTCATGGAGGAACTTTGCTACATCTCTGAAGCACAAGAGACAAGAGTTTTTCGTTTCGGATCTCATTGGGACTCTTGATGTGGAAGATAAGGCGACAGCAAAAGACACACGTGCTCGACGTACCGAGGGAGGTTCTAATGCTAATCTGGTACAGAAAAGGAACTTCCAGCGTCATAAGTTCAAGAACAAAGGCAAGTTTGATGGCAAAGGAAAGTTCGATGGAAAGAACAAGGCCTCACAGTCTACCAGCTTTAAGAAGAAGACTGGTAAGAGGAAAGGTTCCTGTCATGTGTGCGGTGATCCTGATCACTGGGCTCCTAGCTTCCCCAACCTCTATGACAGGCGCCAGCATGGGAAGAGCGGCAAGACCGCTAATATTGTCATGGACGACATTGAGATGAAGGATGTTGGGTATGGTATATCACCTACTGTTCTTTCATTATGTCATTCTCCTGATTGGTGGATTGACACGGGCGCTAATGTACATGTTTATTATGATATTTCCATGTTTTCTTCATATCAGGTCAGAGGGACTCAGATCGTGCTGATGGGGAACGTCTCGCAATGCTTCTGTTCGATTTGAAGTTCACTTCGGGAAAGACCGTACGCCTGAAGAACGTGCATCATTTTTCCTCAATAAATAAGAATCTTGTTAGCGGGTCTCTTCTATGTCACCGATGGCTACAAGATTGTTTTCGAGTCCAATAAGTTTGTACTTTCTAAGTTTGGTACTTTTATTGGTAAAGGATATGAGTGCGGAGGTCTGTTCCGCCTACATTATCAGATGTTTGCAATAAAGTTGTGAATCATGTTTCATCTGATCTTATATCAAATGTTTGGCATTCACGTATTTGTCATGTTAATTTTAGTTGCATGACATGGTTATCTAAAATGAATTTAATCCCAAATTTCACTACTATCAAAGGATCTAAGTGTATAGCCTGTGTGCAAGCAAAACAACCTCGCAAGTCACATACGACTACAGAGGTGAGAAATTTGGCACCACTAGAACTCATACATTCTGATCTTTGTGAGACGAATGGTGTGTTGACAAAAGGTGGAAAGAAATATTTTATGACGTTGATCGATGACTACGAGATACTGTCATGTGTTTCTTCTGAAAACAAAAGATGAGGCTTTGAGTTTCTTCAAAGTCTATAAAGCTGAAGCAGAAAACCAACTTGATCGAAAGATTAAGAGGCTTAGGTCTGATCGTGGTGGAGAGTATTTTTCCAACGAGTTTGAATCCTTTTGTGCAGAACATGATATAATCCATGAGAGGACGCCTCCCTACTCACCCCAGTCAAACGGGGTAGCCGAAAGAAAGAACCGCACTCTAACAGATTTGGTTAACGCCATGTTAGACACATCGGGTCTCTCCGAGGAATGGTGGGGGGAGGCATTACTGACCGTATGTCATGTCCTAAACCGAGTTCCCACAAAGAACAAAGAAATTACTCCATTTGAAGAATGGGAGAAGAAAGTGTTAAATCTCTCTTATCTATGAACTTGGGGCTGTTTGGAAAAAGTTCATGTGCCAGTTCATTGGCTATCGATTCTTGGTAGTAAAATCCGGAGTACCAGACATGCATGTTGGTAAAATCATGGAGTCGAATGATGCAACTTTCTTTGAGGATATATTTCCCATGAAGGATATGCCTAACTCTTCAAGTCGGGAATTAGATACAATTTCTGAACCAATCATTCCAGTAGAACACCTAGAAAATCCTGAGGAGGAGGATAACGAAATTCCTAAAATAAGCAAGAGACAGAGGACTATAAAGTCTTTTGGTGATAATTTCATTATATACCTCGTGGATGATACTCCCACTTCTATTTTAGAATCCTATCCATCTCCTGATGCTGACTACTGGAAGGAAACCGTTCGTAGTGAGATGGACTCCATTTTAGCTAATGAAACATGGGAGATCACTGATCATCCTTATGGATGCAAACCTGTAGGATGTAAATGGGTGTTTAATAAGAAACTAAGGCCTGATGGTACTATTGAGAAGTACAAGGCAAGGCTTGTGGCCAAGGGTTATACCCAAAAGGAAGGTGAAGACTTCTTTGACATTTATTCACTTGTGGCAAGGTTGACCACCATTCAAGTACTACTTTCTATGTCTGCCTCACACGGCCTTCCCGTTCATCAAATGGATGTTAAGACGGCTTTCCTAAATGGAGAGTTGGATGAGGAAATTTATATGGATCAACCAGATGGTTTTGTAGTAAATGGTTAAGAAAGAAAAGTGTGCAAGCTGCTGAAGTCTTTATATGGTCATAAACAAGCACCTAAGCAGTGGCACGAAAAGTTTGATAAAACCTTAACCGCTGCAGGCTTTGTTGTAAACGAAGCTGACAAGTGTGTATACTATCGCCATGGTGGGGGCAAAGGAGTTATTCTATGTTTGTATTGTAGGGTTCGCAGCATAGAAAACAAAAAAATTCCTACGATGGGAACGACTATGTACCAAGTGACGAGGTTCCAACTCGTCAATGCCCATTGTTATGGACTTGGGTTTTGGAGAAGATGGGGATGCTGGAGATCGTGGCACGGTTAACAGACAAGCAACCAGGGGACACGGGATTTACCCAGGTTCAGGCCCCCGGAGGGAAAACCCTACTCCTGCTTGTCTGCTCTTTTATTGCGGCGGAACCGAAAGTTACAGGGTGCGCAGATTCGATCTGGCGTGGAGGTGTGTATGTCGTAATCGCAGGGTGTAATCGTTGGTGGGTTGTCCTCCTCGTTGGACCCTCCTAGCCTTTATATATGGGGAGGCTAGGTCTCGGGTACCGATACGAGTAGGTTACAAGTTGTATTGAAACTCTAGTCTTGTTCTTCAAGGATCCGAAGGCGTCATGGGCCTGGGCCACCCGAAAATCTTCATGGGCTGGCGTATATTGGCCGTGGGCCTTCCTTGGGCTGGACCAGGTATGCTGAAGTTACGTACCCGTAGGGTATAACCATGTCAGTAGCCCCCGAGTGTTTAGTCGAATCGTAGATTCGGCTGAGGACTCTTCAATCTTTCGGGTGTAACTCTGTCTTTCAAGAGAATGTGTAGGGATTGTTGATGCGTGTGCCTGACTCACCCGACGGATCAGGTCGCTTAATCGCCTTAGGACAAAACAACACGATCTTCTTTCATGCGAGTCCCTCGACTCAACCCGGAACATATCTGGCGTAATTCGACTCAGGCGCGGAGGACTTACAGGAGTGGAATTCGGTGTTTTTAAATGATGTACCCAACGCGTCCGTCGGGATTTTTCATCGCACTGCTGACGGATTCATACTAGCAGTAGCCTTGATCGGTGCGTTGCGGGCCATCGATGATATCTGAGGTCTTATCTTTGCGTCGCAGACGCGCATCCGAATGTTTATCACCGCGGAGGTGTTTCGTGTTGCAAAGGATGATTTTACACACTTATCATTAATTGGGTCAGAGTTGAATAAAAGTTATTGCATTATGATCCGCAAGATCGTATTCGAATATTTCATAGGGTGCGCGACCAGCGCTCCCTATGGGAGTAGCCCCCGAGTGTCTCGTCGAGTCGACTGAACTCGGAGACTTTTATTGCAAGCATGGCTCAGTTGTTTAGTCCGTAGGACTCGAAAATTTTCGGATGCTGAAATCCTTCCTCCTATGGGAGTAGCCCCAGTCCGTAGTGGAGTCGTGGACTCGACGAGGGACTCAAGCTCTTGTGTGTGAACGGCCATCGCTCCAGTTTGGAATAGCCCCGAGTGTCTGGCGGAGTCGTGACTCGGCGAGACTCGAGTCTTGTATCATGCAACGGTAGTAGGAAAATCTCGGTGGGCGTCTGACCGGAAGTACATCGGTGCGCGATCAGTGCTCGATGGGAGTAGCCCCAAGTATTTAGTCGAATCGTAGATTCGAGTGAGTACTTTAGCGTGGAGCGAAGTTATTGCTAGTATAGCTGTTGATGACGCCGATCGACGATCAATGACCTCAGCGTCGCTGCGCCAGAGATGACTTGACTGGACGATGCGTGGGTCCCACTTCCTGACTTTGAATTGACCGGTCACGCGCGGCGTGGAGATGATTACGGCGTTTCCTCGATTTCCGCGCGTAGTGGACGTCGTGGGAACGACGGTTCGTTTTGGTGCTGACACGTGTACGGCCAGATCTGTCGTTGGCGTTAGGTCTTCTTGATGGACGGTCGGCGTCGCCGCCTTTGCTGTTATAATCCATGGTGAAAATCGTGGTTTGTTTTCACCGCACCAGTTCTTGCGTTTCGCCTCCTTGTGCTCGAGCGATTCTTGCTGCGTGCTGAGAGTTCCTTTCGCATTTCCTTTGTCTTCATCGTTGGCAACGACACCACCGCCGTAGCGCCATGGGGAAGCCAAAGAAGTCTTCGCCTGCAGTGGGAACCAGCGCCGCCGGAGGCAAGAAGGGCGCCGCCGCTGCTCGTGTCACCGATGGTGGCTGGCGGCGATCAGAGACGCGGGAGAGCGATCTCCACAAGCTGCGCGAGCGGAGCCTGATTCCGCAGGACACGACGGCCGTGAGACTCCCCGGTAGTGAGGTAATCCCGTCCCCATCTGGGTATCGGGTTATGTTTGTCGCCTTCGTTTTGCGTGGGTTTGCGTATCCAGTCCATAACTTCCTTCGTGGACTGCTCTTTTTCTATGGGGTTCAACTCCATCATCTGTCTCCCAACTCCCTTCTCCACATTGCGTGTTTTATCACGCTTTGCGAGTGTTGGCTTGACATTGAGCCGTACTTTGGCCTCTTTCGGAAGCTGTATTCCGTGAGGAGGCAGTCTGGTTTGGATGGTGTGTATCCCATTGGGGGTTTCATCATCTCTCTTAGTCCCGATGTCCAATTCTTTTCCTTCTCCATGTCCGAATCTGTCCAGTACTGGCGGAGGAAATGGTTTTACATCCGTGACTCCGTGCTGCCTGGGCAAAATTTTGGTCTCGTTCCTTTTGACCCCTCCCAGTTAATTGTGAAGAAGAGGTCCTGGAAAAATCAGATCTTAGACGGTGAGGTGGCGGAGATAGAGGCCTTGTACCGTCGGGTGGAGGAGCTCCAATTGATTCCTGAGAAGGAGGTGAACGGTGTCGACATTATCCGGGTGTTTCTTGAGCGTCGGGTGCAGCCGCTCCAGGCGAGGGCGCATCCGATGTTCCTTTACTCTGGGCGCCGTGATCCGACGAGGGTTTCGAGTGAGAAAATCTCCGAGGTGGAACTTGACAGGGCTCTTCGCGTGCTGTTGAAGTTCAAGGCCGACGAGGAAATCCCGGGGAAGTCGTTGACTCCGCCCTTTTCGTCGACGTTGGCCGTGCCAAAGGTGTAGATTAGCGCACGTAGTGCTTCCCTTATGTTTTTGTCAGTTGTGTACTTGTGTCCTTTGTTTGCTAACAAAGTTTCTTCTCATCTTGTAGAGCTTCAAAGTGCCAGGCATGGCGCCACCATTGCCCGAAAGGTATCTGAATGCCCCGGATAATGAAGTGGTGGATTCCGTGTCCGAGCTTCCTTCGGCGCGATCTCCAACGGAGGATGCCGACGAATCGAGTGAAGACCATTCGAGTAAGCGATCACGGAGATCGAGCGAGTCTTCGGATGCTTCGACTCCTCCGACTCCCAGGAATCCTCGGGGTCTTGAGCGTCATGATGATGTTCAGGGGGTTCGTCTTCTCCTATTCCTGCCGTTCCTATGCGAGATGTTGCTCCGCACCCGCCAGCAAAGCGGAAGAAGGAAGAGAAGAAGGAGGAGAAGAAGGAGGAGAAGAGGGCCCGGAGGGCTTCTCCTATCTTTGACCTGAGCGCGTTGGGCTCGTAAGTGTGCTTGTTGCCACTGTTGTCTTTTGCTCACTTGTTATTTTTGCGCCTGTGTTGATTGGTTCGTATGTAGGCAATCCTCCGACGGCTCTAGTGATGGAGCGCGCGAGATGATGGGGGAGTCGAACATTGCGTCGCCGCCTCCGCAGACGGTGGCGACGTCGGGTGGTGCTGCACCAGTTCCTCTTGTGCAGGAGAGGCTGGTGGTTGCGCCTCAGAATTTCATGGCGGCTGCTGGGTTCGCCGGATCACATAAGTTTTCTCGCTTCATGTCACGGGGAGCCCAGGCGTCTTCGTGTGCTGATGTTGTGTTTGCTTCTTTGTTTTGGTGGAGCCCCAAGTCATGCTCTTACTGCTATTGCTTTTTCCTGTAGCCTTGTGTCCGAGAGGCCAAGCGGCTGGTGGAGGAGCACCTGACGCTGGAGGTGAAACTGCAACAGCTGCAAGGTATTCGTCTGCCTTGTAGTACTTTTTTGTTTATCCTTGTCCTGTTTGTTGACACTGGCTTGTTGTGAATGCAGAGGAGCATAATGACTCTCTTCGTGAGGTTGATGCTCTGAAGAAGAGCCTTGGCCAATTGGAGCAGAAGGCCGAAGCTGCCGCTGAGGCGAAAGAGCGCCTTGAGCTGGAGCTGTCAAAGGCAGCCGAAGCGAAAGAGCGTCTGCAGCAGGAAGCCGCAGGTCGTGAGGTAGGAGTAGCGGAGAAGCTCATGGCTGCTGCCAAGGCTATTTCGGGTGAGTGCTAGCTTTTGTACTTGCTTCTTTTTCTTCGGGTCCTCTTCTATGTTGCTATTCTTCATGTTTTCTTCTGTTTTGTCTCAGATGCCGCAGGCATCGAGTTTGACCATGGTGCTCTGGAGCACGGGAGTGCTCTGGATGATGCCATTGTGGCGGTCGAAGACCGCTGCAGCACCATCGTCAACTCCCTTGCCAAGGCAAAGGAGGTCCTTGGTCGCTTCTACCAGGAGCTCTTCCCGAAGGGCGCAACCCTTGAAGATGTGGGTGCTCTGGCAGAGGCTGTCGTTACCAAGCGCCTGCAGCGCATAAGCGCAGAAGGGCATCGGCGTCCGGGCTGGCTGGCGATGGCTATGGCGGCTGGGCGGAGCTGACTTGCCCTGCATCACTTCGGATGCCGACGGCCGCGGATGGATCAGAGGTAGCCTTCGCTGCTTACTGGCCACGCAGCATTTATATGGGCCCAAGCTCATTGACTTGTTGTTCGAGTACGCCATGGCAGCAGGCGAGGCCAAAGCTAGGCGCCCGGCTCGAGGCGATTTCGGTGTCCTACGCCTTAGGCATAGGAGATGTAGGGTAGTATGTAGTTTACTTTTGCTGTAAATATCTTTTGTAGCACTATTCTTGAGCCACGCAGTGGCCTTATTTAATGAATTCCTCCGAGTTGGGCTTTATCTTTGGCTGAGTGTCCGTGCCTTCTTTTTCTTCGCTTTAGGTTCCTTCGGTGTTGACCCTTGGTACTTCATCCGAAAAGCCCTTGCGAGCATCGTTGGATGATTCCTCACAGCCGCTTTTCATGGGATCGCGGCGCAGCTTGGAGAGGGATTTGCTTGGGCTACGCGGTCGGCCGATGTTTGGAAGTCCAAAGTGCATCAGAGTGCAGCCAGAGAGGAATACTTGATGGCGGAGCTGGGTCGGCTGTCCGAGCAGCTGCAGTAAGTTGATCCTTCTTCGGCCGTAGCTTAGTTCTTCGGGTGAGCCTGGCCTTACTCTTGTTCTCAGGTCGTTGTCGAGGTGCGAATCTCGCTCAAGGAAGAAAAGGAGCGATTGCTGTTCGAAGTCAATTGTTTGACTCATCAGACATGGAAGCCGGTGGCTTTTTGGGTGGATCGTAATCGTGCCATGGTTCTCGCGACGGTGCAGGATCGCTGCCTTCCGTGTTTCGGGTGCTCCGCCAGTGTATATCGCTGTCCTCGGTGTTGCACGTCATGTTTCCGTTGATGGCCCGCCGACGACCCTTGCAGGTCTTCCGGCGAAGTTTCGAGTGCCAAGAATGTCAAGGAGCTGAAAGCGGCAGCAGCTTGTCGCAGGGGTGAAGGTTGCCTTGTCTCTTGTGAGGGTGCATCGCCCTGATGTAGATTTGGCTGCTGTGGCGACTAGGCCACCTCCTCGGCCAGATGGTGGCGAGTGGAATATGCGTCCGCATTACATGGGCTGTAAGGCAAGATGTCAACAAATTGTAGATTTGTTTGAGCAGCGTGCTCGTGCTATTCTGCAGAATAGGTAGAACCTGAAAATAAACAGATAGATGTAAAATTTGTATATTGCTGGGTGTGTATGTGCCCTTTGTTGTAAAGGTTTGCTTGTTAGCGAAGCACGCAGTTTTGATTTAGTACGCGTCTTTTCGTTAGCCCGACATGGTCAGCTACTCGTGTACATGTGTTGTCCTCGGTCGATGAAATCGTGAGGTGGGGGAGCCCCGGCTGCTTTTGTCCTCGGTCGATGAAATCGTGAGGTGGGGGAGCCCCGAGCTGCTTTTGTCCTCACCGATGAAATCGTGAGGTGGGGAGCCCCGAGTTAGTAGCATGTAACAAAGTTGCAGAGAAATAGTCAACCAAGGTTGGGAGCGACACTTAGCTTTATTTGTAGCGTAATGGAGGAGGTACATGGTTCGCTGAGTAGCCTTGGCCGTAAGCCTTATTGAAACTAAAGGGGTACATTGCCCATTGCTATGGGTAGAATCGCCACAAAGTAGATGTTCCATGGGTTGGAGTATGCGACTCCAGACTCCACATGCTTGAGGCGATAGGCGCCACCTGGGATGACTTCGGTGATGACATAGGGTCCTTCCCATGGCGAATCGAGTTTGTTCGGTCGCTTTTGCTTGAGTCGCAAGACGAGGTCTCCTTCGACGGCGACTGGGCGCAGCCGCGGCTGTGATAGTTGCGGAGACTTTGTTGGTACACCGCGGATCTAGCTGCTGCTATATCCCGTGCTTCGCCGAGTGTGTCGACGGCGCCTTCGAAAGTGCAGCCGTGATTCGCCTCGCTATAAGCAACGACTCGGAGCCTGGTGGCGATTGCCGGGTAGCACGGCCTCAGCTCGTGTACCATGAAGAACGGTGTGTAGCCGGTGGAGCTGTTTGGCGTAGTTCGTAAGCTCCACAGGACAGACGGTAGCTCTTTCGTCCAGTTGCCAGCTTTGTGCTCGAGTGAGCTCATGAGGCGTTTCTTGATGCCAGCGCCGATTAGGCCGTTGGCCTTTTCCACTTGCCCGTTTGTTTGCGGGTGCGCCACTGAGGCGTACGTGATATTGATCTCGAGGCCTTCGCATATGTCGTGGATTTCTTGGTAGATGAAGTTTGATCCGTTATCGGTGATGATGCTGTGCGGTACGCCGAATCTGTAGACTATGGATTCGAAGAACTTGACGGCGGTTTTGCCCTTCTGGTTGGTGACTGGCATGGCCTCGATCCACTTGGTGAATTTGTCGACTGCGACCAAGAGGAAGACGTGTCCTCCCTTCGAGGATTTTGGCAGTTTGCCGATCATGTGAAGGCCCCATTGAGCAAAAGGCCAAGCTATGGGTATGGGTCGAAGTTCGGACCCAAAAGGTGCGGGTTTATCGGCGAACCGCTGGCACCTGTTGCATCTTCGGACGATGTCCTTGAGTCGCTCATGGCCGCCAATAATAGAATCCTGCTCAGAGAGCTTTGGCGACAAGGAGCGCCGTCATGTGGTGGCCGCAGATGCCCTTGTGGATATCTTGGAGTATGGTCTTGCCATCGCTGATGGTGACGCACCGTTGTAGGACGCCTGTAATGCTGCGTTTGTACAGTTCACCGTTGATGATGGTGAAGGCTTTTGACCGACGAGATATGCGCCGGGCATCTGTCGGGTTGTCTGGTAAGTTTCCGTTTAGCATGAACTGGAGGTATGGGCGTGTCCAGGTTTCTTCGACTACCATGACCTGCATCAGGTTGACCATGGTGACTTCGGTATCCAACTTTTTGGGTCCTTCTTGACCTTCGCAGCGAGCCCCGAGTGTTCTCGCTTCTTCGGGTGATCCCTTGGGAATTTCCGCTGATGGATGGCACGCAGATCTGTTCGAGGAACACACCTGGTGGTACTTTTGCACAAGTGGAGCCGATGTTGGAGAGTCTATCGGCCTCCTCGTTGCTCTCTCTTCCGACGTGCCGAAGTTCGCAGCCGTCGAATTCTCCTTCGAGTGTGTTGTATAGTGCGCGGTACACGATCATGTTTTCGGCATGTGCGTCGCACTCATTCATCGTCTGGACGACAAGGTTGAGTCACCAGATGACCAGCGCTGCGCCGCATATTTTGCCATCCGCATGCCATGGATGAGGGCCTCGATTCGCCTCGTTGTTGGAGGCTCAATTTCATCCAAGGACGATTTCATCTTGTCACCTTATGGGAGGTCAAGATGACTCCTGCCCCGCCCGCTTCGCTTGGAGCCGCAAAATGCATTGTCCAGGATTGCGACATGTGGGTGTCAGCAGCTACAGCTCCATCCAGGCACCAGGAAGTCCGGAAGGACTTGAGATTTGATTGTCGCTTGTCGTCAGAGATGATGTCCAGGTGATAGTTCGATGCCCCACAGGGCCACGCGTCCCGTGGCCTCCGGATTGTTCAGATGCTGTTTAGGGGTGCTCGCTGACCACCATCACCGATGCTCGGAAGTAGTGGCTCACTGCCGTCGAGCCGTCATGAACACGCCGTAGGCCAGCTTCTGGTAGTGCGGGTACCGCTGTTTTGTTGGAGTGAGAACCTCGCTGAGGTAGTAAATTGGGCGTTGTACCCCATGGGTCTTGCCTTCTTCGGGTCGTTCGACCACGAGTACTGTGCTGACCACCTGGTGTGTGGCTGCTATGTACAGCAACAGGGGCTCGCGCTCTTTTGGCGTGACCAAAACGGGCGAGGTGGAGAGGAGCCGCTTGAGGTTTTCAAATGCGTCGTTGGCTTCGTGTCCACTGAACTTGTTCGCTGGCGCAGCAGTTGGTAAAATGGTAGGGCCTTCGCCCATGTGGCTGATGAACTCTTAGTGCCGCCATCGCCCTGCGAGCTGCTGAACGCCCTTGAGGTTTTTCGGCTTCTCCATTGTCATGATAGCTTTGATTTTCTTCGGGTTCGCTTCGATCCCTCATTGAGAGATGAAGTATCCGAGCAGCTGACCTGAGGGGATGCTGAAGGCGCACTTTTCTGGATTGAGCTTGATCCTGTAGCGATCAAGGTTGTCGAACGTCTCGCGGAGATCGTCGATAAGTGTTCTTGCCTCCTTGGTTTTGATGACTATGTCGTCGACATAGACTTGGACGCTATGACCGATCTGGTCCTTGAGGCAAGCTCGCATGCATCGCTGGTACGTGGCACCCGATCTTTAGCCGAAGGGCATTGTGTTGTAGCAGATACTCCGAACGGTGTGATGAACGCCGTTTTCTTGATCTTCAACCTTGAGTCGAATCTGGTTATAGCCTGAGTAGGCGCCGAGGAAGGAGAGTTTCACAACCCGCAATCGATGATCCGGTCGATCCGAGGGAGAGGGAAGTGGTCCTTAGAGCAGTGTTTGTTCGGACGTGAAGTTCACGCACATCCGCAGGATGTCCGTGTCCTTCTTCGGGACCATCATCGTGTTTGCCAGCCACTCGCTTCCTTGATTTCCCGGATGAAGTCTCGCCAAGTAACTGCTGATCTCTTTGCTGATAACTTCGCTCGGGTCTGGCGGTCTTCGGATGGACTGTTGACTGGCTTGGTGTTTGGGAAGACATTGAGTGCGTGTCGGCGAATTTCGAACTCTGGCATGTCCGCAGGACACCAAAGCGAAGATTTCCAGTGCTCACGGAGGAATTCGACGAGCGCTTCCTATGCGGGTGTTGAGGTCGTTGGCGATTAGCGCCGCCTTGGAGGCATCCATTGGATGGACCTGTACTTTTTGGTGTTGATGGTGGAGTCGAAAGACATATCAGGTGCTCGCTTGGTGACTGGGGTAGCCCATTGTCGCCGCTCATGGAGCCTTACAAGCTCGCTCTTGCATGCCAAGGACTGGAGATTTTGTTGAAATCTCGCCGCATTGGTCCGATCGGGTGAAGCTCCGTGGATCGTGATGACGCCTTTGGTCCTGGCATCTTGAGTAGTAGGTATGCGAGTGTGGGACGGCCAGGAACCTTGCGAATGCTACGCGGCCCCAGGATGGCGTGGTATTGCGACCAGTCCACCACTTCAATTCGAGGCGCCCCGCCGAAAGTTGTCCGGTGTCCCGAAGATGACGTTGAGCCCTATTTTGCCCAGGGGGAAGATGCCCTTCCCTGGGACAATGCCGTGGAACGTTGTGTCTGATTGTTCTAGGCTGCATTGCGGGATCCGCATAGCTGCTAGAGTGCTTGCGAATATTAGGTTGATGCCGCTGCCGCCGTCCATGAAGACACGACTCATCTCGAAGCCTCCGATCTGCGCCTCCAGCACCAGGGCAGCATGACCTGGGCGAGGGATCTGCAAGGTGATCCGCTGGTGAATGTGATGCAGACTCCGATCCGCTGAGGTACTCAGTGGATTGCAGCGGAGTTGTCACGCCATGTTGATTTGTCGGTGATTTTCTTCGCACCCGCTTGTGGATGTCCTTCAGATCATATTGAGTGCTCCTTTTGGTGGGGGGTAGGCGATCCCGGCGTTGTTTTGCGCTGGTGCGACTGGTTGATGTGGGCCTCCAATAGGCGGCGGTGGAGGAGCTCCGTGTGCTATTTCGCCTGGCGCAAGTGCGTTTCCGAACGCAAGAATTGGAGCTTGTTGCCTCATCTGTACCATGCTTTCGCTGAGTTTCTGGAACTCGCGGCAGTCCTTGAGCATGTGGCTAGCTTTATTTTTGCCATCTTGTTTGTCGATGTAGAAGTGGATGGTGCATGGACCCGAAAGTTTGTCGAGTGCTGAAGGTCCATTGTCGCGGTCGCGGCGTTGGTCGTCCGTTGTCGCGGAAGTTTCCGCTGCGATATCCTCCGCTGCTGCGGCTGTTGTCGTTACGGCGGTCGGCGTAGCCGGCTGCGACCATGTCGGGTCCGTCGCGGTCCTCGTAGACGCGCGGTCTCCTCTTGCTGCGGCGTTCGCGTCTTCGGCCGTAGTCGTCTTCTTCATCTGATTGCGCCCGCTGGATGCAATCTTCGCCATCTGCCCAACTGTTGGCGATTTCCATGAGCTGGTCGAGTGTCTTGGGCTTTACGCGTACAAGTTTCTCCTTGAAGCGTTTGACGCCGTCCCTGAAGGCGTCGATGGCCCGCTCTTCGGAGATGTGTGCTGTGGAGTTCTTGGTCGTAGACCAGCGTAGTATGTACGAGCGAATAGATTCACCCGTTCTCTGAGTGCAGGCTCGCAGCTCTTCGATTGAGGCGGGCCTTTTGCTGGTGCCTTTGAAGTTTCGGATGAAGCTATAAGCGAGCTCCTCCCAGCTTCGGATGGATCCTGATGATAGGCTGCTGAGCAGACCGCGCCGCTACCGTCACCGCTGAAGGCATTGCATGGCGGTTTCTTTGTTGCCTCCGTGAAGCTTGACGGATGATGATGGTCGCAGAGCCAGGACTTTGGATCTTGCGTGCTGAACTGGAGTATCCGGCGAAGCTTAAAGTTGCGTGGCATCCGTGTTCGACGGATGGATATGCTGAAGCATCGGGCCCCGCAGAAGTTCTCCTTCGTCTTCATCCATCTCAGATTCGGATGAGCATGCGTTGGCTTGGCGTGCTTTGTCGATCTTGCGCTGTGTAAGCTTGTCTCTGGCGTCGTAGTCGTGTTTGTGGCGGTGCGAGCTCTTCTTCCTTCGAGGAAGGTCGTGTTCTTCTTCATCTTCGGATGAGGGAGTGGGGCTCGGTCGCCTGGCCGGAGCTTTCTTCTTCGCCCGTAGAGCATCTTTGGAGCGCAGCTCGATTAGTCCTAGTCCGTGAGTGCGGACCTATGCATGGCCCTTTTTCGGGTCCCTCCGGAGGTGGGTGAGCCGCAAGATACGCAGTGCTGCCATGATCGCGCTTGTGGCGCCTTCGGGTGATGTTGCCGCCGGCCCATATCCATGAACGATGTGTGGAGGGTTCGGGTCACGCCACGCTCCTTCGGTTCATTTTTTCCACCCGAGTGGTGCTTGTTTCTGATTTCCGCTTTGTGCCGGAGCCGGGTCCCATGGCGAGAGCGCCTGCCATGCACTGGACTCAGAGGCTGCTTTCTTGCGTTTATCGAGCGTCTCCTGCATCTTGACTTGCTTCTTGTGCTCCTCGATGAGGAGGTAGTGGTATGCCATCAGCAGGTCACATGGGGAGTCCAGAGGTAGGACTATTTCGCCTGCGACGGCGCGGCGTGCTTCGGCCCATCCTTCTTTGCTAAGTTGGATGAGGTGGCCCCTGTTTTCCTGCTGCCGTTTTCCGCTTCGCGGGTTCGGGTTGGGCGCGGGTTAGGCGGTCTTCGCCGGTTTGATGATTGCGCGCATGATAGCGCCTGCAGATTGGTTGGCTGCTGCCGCAGCTTTCGGATTTGGAACCGTAGGTCCCTTCTTCCGAAGGTGGATCGCATAGATCGGAGTTGCAGCAGCTGCTGCTGTAGAACTCATATGTTGATGGTGACGTGCGTAGCACGGGGTGTGGAGCCCACGAAGCGGGCCTGATCGGCGGCATGGGCATCCGCTCGGGGAGGCGGAGGGTGCCAGCTTGTCCCACCTGGAAGCAGAAGCTCCCGAATAGAATTTCGAGTCCGTCGCCTACGGGCTCGAAATCCTTCATGGTGGCTGGCGAGTGGGCGGTGAAGTCGAAAGCGCCGAAGAGGAGGTGATTCTCCGTCGCCGAGGAGTTGTAGATCGATCGGGTCGGAACCGTCACGACCGCACAATCAGCAGCCCCAATTCCCACAGACGGCGCCAATTGACGAGGTTTCAACTCGTCAATGCCCATTGCTATGGACTTGGGTTTTGGAGCAGATGGGGATGCTGGAGATCGTGGCACGGTTAACAGACAAGCAACCAGGGGACACGGGATTTACCCAGGTTCAGGCCCCCGGAGGGAAAACCCTACTCCGCTTGTCCGCTCTTTATTGCGGAACCGAAAGTTACAGGGTGCGCAGATTCGATCTGGCGTGGAGGTGTGTATGTCGTAATCGCAGGGTGTAATCGTTGTTGGATTGTCCTCGTCGTTGGACCCTCCTAGCCTTTATATATGGGGAGGCTAGGTCTCGGGTACCGATACAAGTAGGTTACAAGTTGTATTGAAACTCTAGTCTTGTTCTTCAAGGATCCGAAGGCGTCATGGGCCTAGGCCACCCGAAAATCTTCATGGGCTGGCGTATATTGGCCGTGGGCCTTCCTTGGGCTGGACCAGGTATGCTGAAGTTACGTACCCGTAGAGTATAACCATGTGACCAAGATCTATCTACTAGATACAAACAATGGGCGGATGTATATCCGTAGAGAACATACCCTTGAAGACCGACAAAGCTTAACGAGTTAAACTCGTGGTTGATGTAGACGACCTCTTGCCGATCTCAAGATCGAGAGGAAGTCCTAGCGCCGCAAATCAGCAGCGCATCCGTGCTCGCACACACGTCCGAGGCACCGAGCAACCTCTGCATCCTCGCTCCAGCGATGCAGCGGAAGCACAACTCTTTCTTGCCGAATAGCCACTAGGAACATGTATCTCGCTAGTCCGAGACCATGGGGGGTAAATACTAGAGGGGGAGAGAGATCCTTCATGAGGAGGTGTGAGTGAGAGAGAGGAGAGGGGGTGCCTTTTATAGGAGGAGGGGGGAACCCAAGGGGGTGGCCGCCGGCCATGGGGGTTGCCCCCTCCCCTCCTTCATTCCTATGGGTGGACACTCCACTCACAAAAATCCTTTCAATTCCGTCCACTCAAAATTGCCATTAAATTTCCACCAAATTTAATGCAAACTCTCATTAAATAAAACTCTTTTTATTTATTCAGAATTTTTTCAATTACTTTAATGACAAACATTCACATATAACCCCTTGCTAGAATTCTATTTCACATGCAAAAACACTTTCTGCAATTTCACCCGAAAACCTATTTCGGTATCTAGTGAAATAAATTCCTGCGCTTGTTATTCTTTTCGGCATTAAACTTTTGCTCCAATTGGATGTCGGTGTCTCTTAAGTGTGTCACCCTACGGTTCGTGAATAATGCGGACATGATCGAGACCCCTCTCGGATCAATAATCAGAAGCTAGATCTGGAGACCCATACTGACTCCCACACATTCAACAATGACTTTCTTGTGATCGTCGGAACCTTTTACGCTAGTATCTTAATCCCTTTGTTTCGCGATATATTACATGTCCGAGATTCGATCATCGGTATCTCCATACATAGTTTGATCTCATTACTGACATGCACTCTTTTCTCGTTCCCATGATAAAACATTCTATTGATCAAATCACTTGCATTCAAGCTAACCAATGTGATATCACCGAGAGGGCCCAGATCCGTCATCGGGATGAACAAATTCCACTCTCGATACATGGGACTCATCATAACACTTTATTAGTTCTGAACCCATCTTTATAATCACTCTGTTATGGTGTGACGTTTGATGTTATCAAGAAACTCTTCCGGTGTTAGTGATTGACATGATCTCATGGTCTAAGGATTAGGATCACTTCGTAAGTTGTTATAGCAATATAAACGACTTTGATCGTAATGCTATACTTCGGATGAATGTTCATCACACCATTACACTAATGTTGTGATCCCGTTATTAACAACATCCAATGTCTATGATCAGGAAACCTTGATCATCTTGTTAATCAACGAGCTAGTTTACGAGAGAGGCATAACTAGGAACTTTCTGTTTGTTTATTAAACACACATGTATTAACGTTTCCATATTAATACAATTATAGCATGCAAAATAAACATCTATCATATACTTGGAATATACATAATAAACACTTTATTATTGCCTCTCAGGGCATATTCCCTTCAGTCTCCCACTTGCACTAGAGACAATAATCTAGTTACATAGTGATGAATCTAACACCCATGGAGTTCTGGTGTTGATCATGTTTTGCTCTAGGGAGAGTTTTAGTCAATGGATCTGCTACATTGTGATCCGTGTGTACTTTACAAATCTTTATATCTCCATCCTTGACATGCTCGCGGATGGAGTGAAATCGGCGCTTAATATGCTTGGAATTCTTGTGAGACCTTGGTTCTTTTGCATTGGCAATGGCACCATTTTTGTCACAGTAGATCACCATTGGGTCCAACGCGCTTACAACCACACCTAGTTCGGATATGAACTCCTTCATCCAAACCGCTTCCTAGGCCGCTTCCGAAGCAGCAACATATTCGGCCTCCGTTGTTGATCCCACCACCACAGGTTGTTTGGAACTCCTCCAACTAACCGCTCCGCCATTCATGAGAAATATGTATCTGTATTGAGACTTAGAGTCAGCCGGGTCACTGTCAAAGCTTGCGTCGACATAACACTTAGCGACGAGCTCTTCTTCACCTCCGTACACAAGAAACATATCCTTAGTTCTTCGTAAGTACTTAAGGATATTCTTTACCGCTATCCAGTGTTCCGAACCAGGATCCGATTGGTACCTACTAGTCAAACTAATAGCATGTGCCACATCCGGTCTTGTACATAGCATGGCGTACATTATAGAGCCTATGGCTGAAGCATAGGGGACTTTGTCCATTATCTCTCTTTCTTCCGTCGTAGCCGTACTTTGAGTCTTACTCAATGTCTTGCCTTGCAACATAGGTAAGAATCCCTTCTTACTTCCATCCATTTTAAACTTCTTTAAAATCTTATCAAGGTATGTACTTTGCGATAGCCCTATTAGGCGCCTAGATTTATCTCTATAGATCTTTATGACTAATATGTATGACACTTCACCTAGGTCCTTCATTGAAAATTTGCTATTTAGATAACTTTTAACACTGTTTAAAAGATCTATATCATTTCCGATCAATAATATGTCATCCACAAATAATATCAGAAATGCCACATTGCTCCCACTCACTTTCTTGTAAATACAAGATTCTCAATAAGTTTGGACAAATCCAAACTCTTTGATCACCTCATCAAAGCGGAGATTCCAACTTTGTGATGCTTGATTCAATTCATAGATGGATCGCTAAAGCTTGCACACCTTGTTAGCATCCTTAGGATCAACAAAATCCTTTGGTTGTATCATATACAACTCTTTTTCAATATTACCATTGAGAAACGTGGTTTTGACATCCATCTGCCATATCTCATAATCGAAATATGCAGCAATTACTAAATTAATCCTAACTGACTTTAGCATTGCTACGGGAGAGAATGTCTCATCGTAGTCAACTCCTTGAATTAGTCAAAACCCCTTTGCGACAAGTCGAGTTTTATAGACGGTCACATTACCATCAGCATTAGTTTTCCTTTTGAAAATCCATTTGTTCTACACGGCCTTTCGGTCGTGAGGTAATTCCACCAAGTTCCAAACTTGCTTTTCATACATGGATTCCATCTCGGATTTCATGGCTTCTAACCATTTGTTGGAATCCGGGTGTTGGGAATATGCCCTAGAGGCAATCATGTATGATGAGATTTCTCATTGTATTCATAAATATATTAAGTTGTCCTTGTGTAAACATCTGATGTGTATCATTGAATATGTGATTCAGTTGTGGAACTATGCATTCATGTTGTTTGTACTAAATATCCTTGGTCACTGGAGTTGTGCTGGACACACAACTTAGACCAATATGAAAGTTGGCTTGATGACTCGGTTCCACTTGTCATGGGCATGGAGATGCTATTCCAACTTACACAGATTTGGCTAAAGAGTTTAGCGAGTCGGATTGACCCATATTGAGGTACAACGAACAAGTTGTCATTTGTATATCTCAACCAATGTAATCCTTAGACCTGAGGTTATTGCATAGTCCGAGTTGAGGATCACCGACTTAGGTTCTGTCAAACGCGGATCCATAACTGGGCAGTTATAAAGGCAGAGTTCGGGTCGACTGAGAATCAAGCTATGTGATGTGAATAACCAAGATGGGATTTTGCCCCTCCACTTGGAGAGATATTCTCTAGGCCCTCTCGTGAGATATGATTCGGAAAGCATGGCCATGCACGACTCGGTTAAGTGTTAACCGAGGCGATCGACTAAGAGTTAGTCGGATGAATCTCTTATGTCGGATCGAGAAGAGAGTCGGACTATTTAAGGGATGACAATTATTCGCCTATAGTCTGACAAGGTATATTGTGAGGCAAAAGGGACTCAGACGTAAGTCACATTAGAAAGGTAAGTCGTCATGACTCTTTGGTACTTGGGAGTCAGCACGTTCTGCTAGGAGCCGCTACCGACTAATCGATTGAGAATCGAACTCCAATCGTGTCCAAGTAGCCATGATCCTGCGGGGTCACACACTTAAGAGCGGGAGCAAGTTCGGATTAGATCTGAACCTGTAATCTGGTTGGGTTGGACCTAAACCGGATTAGGACTGAGTTAGTGAGTTAGACTCACGGTGACTAGTGTTATATGGGCTTTAGTGAATGGGTCGCGCGAGCAGAGCCCACGTTCACTCCCTATATATAGTGGAGCATCGTAACCCACAAAGGTTAATCGTTGTTCGGTTAGGTCATTCCATGTGTTGGAAACCCTAGCTCCTGGCAGTAGCCGCCAGAATCTAACCTAGCAGTTCGCCGCCGGTGCTCCTCCTTGTATGTGTGGATATCAGCTGAGGTGATGTGCGATCAGTACCAAGACGATCGGATCGTGAGGACTGCACTGCATCAACTGATGCGCTTCATCAGCAATCCGCAACTGCGCGTCTAGTGGTAAACCTCATGGCCTTCTACCTCATCTGGATCTTGGTATCACCACGTTAGAGGGGAATTTTTTGTTTTATCTCCGCGTGGCCCAACAGTGGTATCAGATTGATAGCTTCTTGTTTTAGGCTCGAGATCTTGCATATGTGATATGCAGTTAGCTGTAGATGAGATCTATGTGCTGTTTTGGTGGTCGATCTATGAGATAGATCGGTTTTGTACGAGGTTGATTAGATCAACTGTACTCGTGGAATGGTAGGTCTGATTTCCATGATCATACAGCTAAGGTCGTGGAATGACATACCCCTACCGATTGGCTTCCGCCATCGGGGTAGACTGTGATACGTAAATCCAGAGGCGGTGATTGAAGATCAAAAAGTTTGATCGAATCGGAACAATGGTCGGAATCCATGTTCGGATCGAATCGGAAAAATCGTTGGGCGCCTTAGATGTCGTTGCAAGTTTCACAGCGCCGGTAGATATTGTATCTATGCATAACTTGTTTTTGCAGGAAGTTGTGAATGGTACGGTTCATGTGCATGTGATGTATGTGTGTAATCCATACGTGATCTGCGAATCACGGTTTTTGTCAGCCGGCTGGAGCCTAGGTGCTGTCATTTTATTGTATAACGACCTGCGTATTGGATTCTCTATGTAATTTATTTTACTAAGCTAGTGTAGCTGTTTGGAGAACCCGGAAGGCATGCAAGGTGTTGTACATGTCGGCGACATGGAGTAAGACGGCAAGTGACAAGAGTTTGCACGAGTCGGATTACAGGCTTTGTGGAGATGGAGATCGCCATGAAGAGAGCCATACCATTTCACATTATAAATGCTTTATTTTGTGTTATTGTTATGTCTCAGTTTTACCTCTATTAGATAGTCGGTAAAATTTAATCCCTCAAAGAAGGTCTAGTCAGTTTTCCCGCCAGTGTTTGCACAATCACAAGTCGGACATTTTTGGTAGTGGGCTCATAAAATTGAGGTGCTGCCAATTCTTTCTGACTAGGTGGGTTCGAGTCGGACTCTTACTGCAGAAACACTCGGTAAGCTAGACGGGTCTATCACAACGGTTGTGGGACTCGGGGAAAAGTCGGATGGGAGCCGGGGCAGGTGATGCCACCCGTCCAACAGGAGTCGTATGATATACGATTGACAAGGAGTTGTCTACCTAGATCACTTGGCGGCTAGCGGTGATGCTAAAGCTCACTAGCCGACTTGCTTATTTAGGATCCTGAATCACTAAGCAACCATCGTAGGGGTGTTGGTTCTAGTGGGAGCATAAAATATTAAAATGTTTAATATGCTTGCTCTTTTATGAATACATGACTTAAGTGTTTTGCATATTTTCTGTTGTAAATCATGGCACCAAGTAGCAGTCACTCTCAGATATCCGGTTTTGCGTTGAGAACCATTCTTGAGAAAGATAAACTGAACGACACTAATTTTACCAACTGGTATCGAAATCTGAGAATTGTTCTCAAACAAGAAAAGAAGGACCATGTCCTAGACAACCCACTTCGAGATGAGCCGAATGAGAATGCGACTGTCGCTGCCACCGATGCCTACCGTCAGGCTAAGGATGAGTCCACGGTTATTAGTTGTCTTATGCTTTCTCACATGGAACCGGACTTGCAAAAGCAGTTCGAGCATGTTGAGGCCTACGATATGATCGAAAGCCTCAAAAGTATGTTCCAGGCTCAGGCAAAGACTGAGAGGTATCAAGTCTCTCAGGCTTTGCTGAGTTGCAAGCTTAAGGATGGTGAGCCACTGAGTCCGCATGTGATCAAAATGGTTGGTTACGTGCAGTCTCTGGAGAGGCTTGGATACCCCATAGAGGAAGAGTTCGCTATGGATATAATTCTGAACTCTCTTCCTAGTGCATATGGACAGTTCATTTTGAACTACCACATGCATGGTATGGATAAGAAACTCACTGAATTACATGGGATGCTCAAGCAGGCAGAGGCAGATCTCAAGAAGGGCGCCAGTCAAGTGTTGATGGTGCAGAATAAGGCTAAGTTCAAGAAGAGTTCTTGGACTAAGAAGAAGGCTAAGTCAGGAGGAAAGCAGGCTCCAGACCCGGTCCCAAGCGCTTCCTCAGGGACTAAGCCATCTCCTTCATCCGGATCCACTTGCTTCTACTGCAAGGCGGATGGCCACTGGAAGAGGAACTGCAGCAAGTACTTGGCCGATAAAGCCAAGAGTGGAGGTATGACTTCCGACTCAGGTACACTTTTTTGCAATGTTATAGACATATATCTTGCTGATGTACCTAATAGTTCTTGGGTATATGATACCGGATCAGTTATTCACATCTGCAACTCGTTGTAGGGACTAGTAAGAACTAGGAGAGTAGCAAGAGGCGAGGTTGATATTCGAGTCGGCAACAAAGCAAGAGTTGCTGCATTGGAAGTCGGCACGATGCAACTTCATTTACCTTCCGGATTCATTATGGAACTAAATAATTGTTATTATGTTCCAAAGGTTCTCGAAACATTATTTCTGCTTCATGTTTGATGAGGCAAGGCTATGAGTCGAATATCAAGAATAATGGTTGTTCTTTGTATTTGAATGATATGTTTCACGGCTTTACACCCGTCCAGGACGGGTTATTTATTTTGAATCTTGATGGTGAGTCGGTTTATAACATAAATGTTAAAAGGTTGAAACCAAATGATCTGAATATGACTTACTTTTGGCACTGTCGGCTTGGTCATATAAGTTGGAAACGCATGAAGAAGCTCCATGATGATGGACTCCTAACTTCGTTCAACTTGGAGTCGTTCGAGACATGTGAATCTTGCCTACTCGGCAAAATGACCAAGACACCTTTTGCAAAGAGTTGCGAAAGGGCGTCCGACTTGTTGGTACTAGTACATAGTGATATATGTGGACCAATGAGCACGACAGCCAGGGGTGGTTATGAGTACTTCATTACCTTCACTGATGACTTGAGTAGGTATGGATATATCTACTTGATGAAACATAAGTCGGAAGCCTTTGAAAAGTTCAAAGAATTCCAGAATGAAGCACAGAATTAACTCGGCAAGAAAATAAAGTTTCTTCGGTCAGACCGAGGAGGTGAGTACATGAGCCATGAGTTTGATGACCATCTGAAAAGTTGTGGAATAGTTCCTCAACTTACTCCGCCAGGAACGCCGCAAAGGAATGGTGTTTCGGAAAGGCGTAATCGGACCTTGTTTCTCATGGTACGGTCAATGATGAGTCGGACAGATCTGCCTTTATCATTTTGGGGTTATTGTCTAGAAACAGATGCGTTCACACTAAACAGAGTACCATCAAAATCGGTAGAGAAGACACCGCATGAGATGTGGACAGGCAAAAAGCCGAGTTTGTCTTTTCTTAAGATTTGGGGTTGTGAAGCATTTGTTAAGCGACTTCAGTCGAACAAGCTTACGGCCAAGTCGGATAAGTGTATTTTCGTGGGGTATCCGAGGGAAACCTTGGGTTACTACTTCTACAACCGAGAAGAGGGCAAAGTGTTTGTCGCTCGGAACGGTGTCTTCCTTGAGAAAGAGTTTCTCAGTCGGGGAGTAAGTGGGAGAACGGTGCAGCTCGAAGAAATTCGAGAGGAACCGGCTAGTAGCGAGTCGGCAAAAACCTTGGAGGTTGAGCCGGTCGTGCCAGCTGAGCCGGCAGCAGTACCTGTACTATGAAGATCGGCAAGATTACAAAATGTTCGTGATGTGTTACTGTTAGACAGTGATGAGCCGGCAAATTATTCGGAAGCGATGGTGGGATCTGATTCCGAGTCATGGCTTGGAGCCATGAGATCCGAGATAAAGTCCATGGATGAAAATCAAGTTTGGAACTTGGTTGATCTGCCAGACGGTGCAAGACCCGTCGAGTGCAAATGGGTCTTTAAGAAGAAAACTGATATGGATGGAAATGTTTCAATCTATAAAGCATGTCTTGTCGCGAAGGGGTTCCGACAAGTTCAAGGAGTTGATTACGACGAGACTTTCTCGCCCGTAGCGATGCTTAAATCAGTTCGGATCATGTTAGCTATAGCGGCCTATTTCGACAATGAGATATGGCAGATGGATGTCAAAACGGCTTTCCTTAACGGAAATTTAACCGAGGACGTGTATATGATACAGCCCGAGGGTTTTGTGGATCCGGCTAATGCTGACAAAGTATGTAAACTTCATAAATTCATTTATGGGTTGAAGCAAGCATCTCGGAGTTGGAATATTCGCTTTGATGAGGTAGTCAAATCATTTGGCTTCATCAAGAGTGATCATGATTCTTGTTTATACAAGAAGTTTAGTGGGAGCAAAGTAAACTTTCTAATCTTATATGTGGATGACATATTACTGATTGGAAATGATGTCCAGATGTTGCAAGAAACCAAGGAATCATTGGAAAGGAGTTTCTCAATGAAAGACTTGGGTGAGGCAACATACATCCTCGGAATCCGAATCTATAGAGATAGATCAAGGAGGCTCATTGGATTGAGTCAGAGTACTTATTTGGACAAAGTGTTGAAGAAGTTCAACATGGAATTGTCTAAGAAGGGGTTCTTACCGATGTCCCATGGTGTAAAACTTAGCAAGACTCGGTGTCCTTCGACAACTGCTGAGCGAAGTCGGATGCGTGCGATTCCATATGCTTCTGCAGTCGGATCCATCATGTATGCCATGATTTGTACTAGGCCGGATGTTTCCTATGCTCTAAGTGTTGTGAGCAGATACCAGGCTGATCCTAGAGAGATCCACTGGACAACGGCTAAAAATATCCTAAAGTACTTGAGAAGGACTAAGGATATGTTCTTGGTTTATGGTGGTGAAGATGAACTCAGTGTAAAGGGTTACACGGATGCGAGTTATCTTACCGACTCTCATGATTCTCGTTCGCAATCCGGATACGTGTTTATTATAAACGGAGGTGCTGTGAGCTGGAAGAGTTCCAAGCAAGAGACTGTGTATGCGTCTACAACAGATGCTGAGTATATTGCCGCCTCGGAGGCAGCAAAGGAAGTTGTTTGGATGAGGAATTTCCTCATGGATCTTGGTGTGGTTTAGGGCTCGTCCAATCCGTTGGACGTGTATTGTGACAACAACGGTGCTATTGCACAAGCCAAGGAACCTAGACAACACCAGAAGAACAAGCACATACTCATGCGGTACCACCTGATTCGCCAGTTCGTGGATCAGGGTGATATCAAGTTATGCAAGGTACACACGGATGCAAATATTGCGGATCCGTTGACAAAGCCGTTACCACAGCCAAAGCATGAGGCGCACCTAAGAGCTATGGGCATTAGATGCCTGGACATGTGATGTCGGAAGATTGACTCTAGTGCAAGTGGGAGACTGTTGGGAATATGCCCTAGAGGCAATCATGTATGATGAGATTTCCTATTGTATTCATAAATATATTAAGTTGTCCTTGTGTAAACATCTGATGTGTATCATTGAATATGTGATTCGGTTGTGGAACTATGCATTCATGTTGTTTGTACTAAATATCCTTGGTCATTGAAGTTGTGCTGGACACACAACTTAGACCAATGTGAAAGTTGGCTTGATGACTCGGTTCCACTTGTCATGGGCATGGAGATGCTATTCCAACTTACACAGATTCGGCTAAAGAGTTTAGCGAGTCGGATTGACCCATATTGAGGTACAACGAACAAGTTGTCATTTGTATATCTCAATCAATGTAATCCTTAGACCTGAGGATATTGCATAGTCCGAGTTGAGGATCACCGACTTAGGTTACATCAAATGCTGATACAGAATCGGGCGGTTATAAAGGCAGAGTTCGGGTCGACTGAGAATCAAGTTGTGATGTGAATAACCAAGATGGGATTTTGCCCCTCCACTTGGAGAGATATTCTCTGGGACCTCTCGTGAGATATGATTCGGAAAGCATGGCCATGCACGACTCGGTTAAGTGTTAACCGAGGCGATCGACTAAGAGTTAGTCGGGTGAATCACTTATCTCGGATCGAGAAGAGAGTCGGACTATTTAAGGGATGACAATTATTCGCCTATAGTCTGACAAGGTATATCGTGAGGCAAAAGGGACTCAGACGTAAGTCGCATTGGAAAGGTAAGTCGTCATGACTCTTTGGTACTTGGGAGTCGGCACGTTCTGCTAGGAGCCGCTACCAACTGATCGATTGAGAGTCGGACTCTAATCGTGTCCAAGTAGCCATGAGCCTGCGGGGTTACACACTTAAGAGCGGGAGCAAGTTCGGATTGGATCTGAACCTTTAATCTGGTTGGGTTAGACCTAAACCAGATTAGAACTAAGTTAGTGAGTTAGACTCACGGTGACCAGTGTTATATGGGCTTTAGTGAATGGGTCGCGCGAGCAGAGCCCACGTTCACTGCCTATATATAGTGGAGCACCGTAACCCAGAAAGGTTAATCGTTGTTCGGTTAGGTCATTCCATGTGTTGGAAACCCTAGCTCCACAACAGTCCTGCCGCCGTAACGAACCTAGCAGTTCGCCGCCGGTGCTCCTCCTTGTACGTGTGGATACCAGCAGAGGTGTTGTGCGATCAGCACCAGGACGATCGGATCGTGAGGACTGCACTGCATCAACTGACGCGCTTCATTAGTAATCCGCAACTGCGCGTCTAGTGGTAAACCTCGTGGCCTTCTACCTCAGCTGGATCTTGGGATCACCACATTAGAGGGGAATTTTTTGTTTTATCTCCGCGTGGCACAACACCGGGATCATCATCGCTTCTTCATACGTCGCAGGGTCATCAATTTCATCAACCATGAAATTCATAACAGGGTTTCCGTACATCTCGGGAGCTACACGCGTCCTGCTAGACCTGCGAGGTTCGGTAGTATTCTCTTTCGAAGTTTCATGATCATTATCATTAGTTCCCTCTTCAACTGGTGAAGCCAACTCCGGAATGACTTCCGGCGCTGTGGTACTCGCCATACTTTGAAGAGAAGGTTCAATAACCTCTTCGAGTTCTACCTTCCGACTACTCACACCTTTCGCGAGAAACTCTTTCTCTAGAAAGGATCCATTCTTGGCAACAAAAACCTTGCCCTCGGATCTGTGATAGAAGGAATACCCAATTGTTTCCTTAGGGTATCCTATGAAGACGCATTTTTCCGCTTTGGGTTCGAGTTTATCCGGTTGAAGTTTCTTCACATAAACATCGCATCCCCAAACTTTAAGAAATGACATCTTAGGTTTGTTTCCAAACCACAATTCATACGGTGTCTTTTCAACGAATTTAGATGGTGCCTGATTTAACGTGAATGCAGCAGTTTCTAGTGCATAACCCCAAAATGACAACGGCAAGTCTGTCAGAGACATCATAGATCGAACCATATCCAATAAAGTACGATTACAACGTTCCGACACACCATTTCTCTGTGGTGTTCCGGCAGGTGTGAGTTGTGAAACAATTCCACACTCTTTCATGTGAGTGCTAAACTCGTAACTTAGATACTCACGTCCATGGTCGGACCGTAGAAATTTGATCTTTCTATTACGATGATTTTCCACTTCATTCTAAAATTCCTTGAACTTTCGAAGGTTTCAGACTTGCGTTTCATCAAGTAGATATAACCGTATCTACTCAAATCATACGTGAAAGTAACAAAATAACAATATCCACCTCGCGCCGACACACTCATTGGACCACATACATCAGAATGTATGATTTCCAATAAATATGTCGCCCGTTCCATTGAACTGGAAAATGGCGTTCTAGTCATCTGGCCCATAAGGCATGGCTCACATGTATCAAATGATTCAAAATCAAGTGATTCCAAAAGTCCATCCTAATGGAGCTTCTTCATGCGTTTAACGCCAATATGACCTAGACGGCAGTGCCACATATATGCGGATATATCATCATTAAGTTTAATCCTTTTAGCATCAACATTATGAATATGTGTAACATTATTAATGAGATCTAATAGAAATAACCATTCATCATCGGTGCATGACCATAAAAGATTTCATTCATATAAATAGAACAACCATTGTTCTCGGATTTAAATGAATAACCACTTCGCATCAAACACGATCCAGATACAATGTTCATGCTCAGTGCAGGCACCAGATAACAATTATTCAAGTTTATTACTAATCCCGACGGCAAGTGGAGAGGTAGCGTTTCGACGGCGATCATATCAACGCTTGATCCATTACCGACACGCATCTTGACCTCACCCCTTGCTAGCGGTCGCTTGTTCCGCAGCCTCTGATTTGAGTTACAAATATTAGCAACTGAACCGGTATCAAATACTGAGGTGCTACTGCGAGCACTAGTCAAGTACACATCAATAACATGTATATCATATATACCTTTATTTGCCTTGCCGGCCTTCTTGTCTGCCAAATACTTGGGGAAATTGCGCTTCCAGTTGCCAGTCCCCTTACAATAGTAGCACTCGGTGTCAGACATAGGTCCAACTCAGGGTTTCTTTTCAGGCACGGCAACCGGCTTGCCGCCCTTACTTCCCTTCCGTTTTCCCTTCTTGTCTTTCTTGAAACCAGTGTTCTTATTGATCATCAACACTTGATGTTCCTTTTTGATCTCCACTTCTGCAGTTTTAAGCATTGAAAGAAGCTCGGGGAGAGACTTCTTCATGCCTTGCATATTATAGTTCATCACAAAGCTCTTATAGCTAGGTGGCAGAGACTGCAGAACACGATCGATGCCTAAGTCAATGGGAATCTATATTCCCAAGGACACAAGCTTATCGGCGTAACCCGACATCTTGAGTACATGCTCACTTATGGAGCTGTACTCTTCCATCATGCAGCTAAAGATTTTTTCTGAAGCATTGTAGCTTTCTACAGCAGCATGTGTGTCGAAAACCATTTTCAACTCACCCATTATATCAAATGCATTGCCGTTTTTGAAACGCTTTAGAAGTTCTAGCTCTAGCCCATACAATATGCCGCAATGAACTAAGTTGCGGTCCTCCTGACGAGTCTGATAGACATTCTTCTCCTCGTCAGGGGCATCCCCAAATGGTGGAGGGCCTAGCGACGCTTCTAGCACATATTGCTTTTGTGTAGCAGAGAGGAGAATCCTCAAATTCATGGCCCATTCGGTAAAGTTGCTACCGTTCGTTGCAAGTTTCTCTTTCTCCATGAACATACTGAAATTAAAAGCAGGTGGTGCCATCTACAACAGAATTTGTAAAGTTGAGACTAAGTTTATGATAGATTGAGTTCAACTAATCCACATTACGAATGAACTCCCACTCAAAAACGACATCCCTCATGTCTTTTTGGTGATTACATGAACCAAATCCACTACACCAAGTTCGATCATCACGTGAGTCGGTGTAGCTTCAAAGGCGAGCATCAAATGGGCATCATATCTACTATATGACTCATGCTTAACCTTTCGATCCGTGTTCCGAGGCCATGTCTGTACATGCTAGGCTCGCCAAGTAAGAACCTTAGTATTCGCGTGTGTAACTGTCTTACACCCGAAATATGATCGTAGATCCAAGAACACCCGATCATCACGTGATGTCTTGGAGCGACGAAAACATAATCGGTGCATACTAAAGGAAGAACACATTCTTATCTTGATATTTAAATGAGGGATCATCTTATTATGCTAATAAAACACCAAACAAGCAATATAAGATGCTATCAAACATCACATGTTTATTAGTGGAATGATATGGATCCCGCATATGATCTCTATCATGTGCATTGTGGTATGATCACTATCATACATTTATGTGTAAGGCCAAGGTCTATGGAACTTACACGTTATGTGTGTTGTAAGAGTATCATCTCGTACTTCTACTTATAACATCACCATATCATAACACTAGCCCAGCAACAATCTAAACTACACGCCTCTAATTTATCAATTGCAAGTTTTTACGTGGCTTGGGGCTTTCTAAGATAGAACCGTTCTTACCTACGAACATGAACCACAACGAGGATAATCAAATTGTTGACAACTCGTTGCAAAATAGATATTGACTTCGTAGGAGAGACAGACACCCGCTAGCTACTTATGCAAACTAGTTGCATGTCAAGCGTGGAACAGGTCTCATGTGCGAGGACATGTAAAGTTTTTCCGGGCCGCTTCATCCCACTATGCCACCAATATCCAAAATTACAACTAAGGAGCGACAACATGATCATCATCGCCCACATACTCATATGTGTACTACCCGTGTAAAGCATCTACGCATAGATCTGGCTCTGATACCACTGTAGGGTTCGCAACATAGAAAACAAAAAAATTCTACGATGGGAACAACTATGTACCAAGATCTATCTACTAGATACAAACAACAGGCGGATGTATATCCGTAGAGAACATACTCTTGAAGACCGACAAAGCTTAACGAGTTAAACTCGTGGTTGATGTAGACGATCTCTTGCCGATCTCAAGATTGAGAGGAAGTTCTAGCGCCGCAAATCAGCAGCGCATTCGTGCTCACACAAACGTCCGAGGCACCGAGAAACCTCTGCCTCCTCGCTCTAGTGATGCAGCGGAAGCATAACTCTTTCTTGCCGAATAACCACCGGGAACATGTATCTCGCTAGTCCGAGACCATGGGGGATAAATTCTAGAGGGGGAGAGAGATCCTTCACGAGGAGGTGTGAGTGAGAGAGAGGAGAGGGGGTGCCTTTTATAGGAGGAGGGGGCACCCAAGGGGGTGGCTGCCGGCCATGGGGGATGCCCCTGCCCTCCTTCATTCATGTGGGTGGACACTCCACTCACAAAAATCCTTTCAATTCCCTCCACTCAAAATCTCACTCAAACTTGCCATTAAATTTCCACCAAATTTAATGGAAACTCTCATTAAATAAAACTCTTTATTTATTCAGAATTTTTTCAATTAATTTAATGACAAACATTCACATATAACCCCTTGCTAGAATTCTATTTCACATGCAAAAACACTTTCTGCAATTTCACCCGAAAACTTGTTTCGGTATCTAGTGAAATAAATTCATGCGCTTGTTATTCTTTCCGGCATGAAACTTTTGCTCCAATTGGATGTTGGTGTCTATTAAGTGTGTCACCCTACGGTTCGTTAATAATGCGGACATGATCGAGACCCCTCTCGGATCAATAATAAGAAGCGGGATCTGGAGACCCATACTGACTCCCACACATTCAACAATGACTTTCTTGTGATCGTCGGAACCTTTTATGCTAGTATCTTAATCCCTTTGTTTTGCGATATATTACATGTCCGAGATTCGATCATCGGTATCTCCATACCTAGTTTGATCTCGTTACTGACATGCACTCTTTTCTTGTTCTCGTGATATAACATTCTAGTGATCAAATCACTTGCTTGCAAGCTAACCAATGTTATATCACCGAGAGGGCCGAGAGTATATCTATCCGTCATCGGTATGAACAAATTCCACTCTCGATCCATGGGCCTCAACATAACTCTTTATTAGTTCTGAACCCATCTTTATAATCACCCTGTTACGGTGTGATATTTGATGTTATCAAGAAACTCTTCCGGTGTTAGTGATTGACATGATCTCATGGTCTAAGGATTAGGATCACTTCGTAAGTTGTTATAGAAATATAAACTCAATGACTTTGATCGTAATGCTATACTTCGGATGAATGTTCATCACACCATTACACTAATGTTGTGATCCTGTTATTAACAACATCTAATGTCTATGATCAGGAAACCTTGATCATCTTGTTAATCAACGAGCTAGTTTACGAGAGAGGCATAACTAGGAACTTTCTGTTTGTTTATTAAACACACATGTATTAACGTTTCTGTATTAATACAATTATAGCATGCAAAATAAACATCTATCATATACTTGGAATATACATAATAAACACTTTATTATTGCCTCTCAGGGCATATTCCCTTCATGTATGTTGATGACATACTGATCTTTGGGACCAACCTTATTGTAATTGAGGAGGTCAAGGATTTCTTATCTCAGTCTTTTGAGATGAAGGATCTAGGAGTAGCTGATGTTATCTTGAACATCAAACTATTGAGATATGATGATAGTGGGATCACACTGCTTCAGTCTCACTATGTGGACAAGATTTTGAGTCACTTTGGGTATAGCGGTTGCAAGTCTTCTCCAACACCGTATGGTCCTAGTGCGCTACTTCGAAAGAATCGAGGCACCGTTAGAGATCAATTGACATACTCTCAAATAATTAGCTCGCTTATGTACTTGGCTAGCGTGACAAGGCCTGACATCGCGTTTTCTTTTAGAAAACTCATTCGATTTGTTTCAAATCCTGGAGATGATCATTGGCAAGCTCTTGAAAGAGTCATGCGCTATCTAAAAGGCACTGCAAGATATGGCATTCACTATACCGGGTATCCGAGGGTACTGGAGGTTTATAGTGATTCAAATTGGATATCTGATGCTGATGAGATAAAGGCCACGAGTGGATATGTGTTTACACTTGGTGGTGGCACTATTTCTTGGTAGTCTTGCAAGCAGACCATCTTAACGAGGTCAACTATGGAAGCAGAACTCACAGCACTAGACACGGCCACTGTTGAAGTAGAGTGTTTTCATGAACTCTTGATGGACTTACCTATGGTTCAAAAACCTATACCCGCAATTCCAATGAACTGTGATAATCAAACTATGATTATTAAGGTGAACACTTCTAAGGATAATATGAAGTCCTCAAGACATGTGAAAAGGAGACTAAAATCCGTCAGGAAAATGAGAAACTCCGGAGTTATTGCATTGGATTATATCCAAACATCTAAGAACCTGACAGATCCCTTCACAAAGGGACTATCACGCAATGTGATAGAAAATGCATCAAAGGAGATGGATATGAGACCCACACTATGAGTTTTCCAGAGTGGCAAACCAATCTATGTGATCGGAGATCCCGTAAATTAGAATTGGGAGACAAACTATTGGTAGACTAAGAGGAAAGTATCCCTACTTTAATGAACACCACTCCGTGAAGAAGCAATACTTTCTTATTCTGCACAGAAGGTTGACTTTTATCTTAATGTGTTCTAAATGGCTTAATCTTAAGCAGAGATGTTGTCCTGCAGAACATCTGTTGAAGAACACACCTATATAAGTCTGACTATCAAACGTCGCAGTCTATGAGAGTTGGGTGCTCTCTAATAAACTCATGAAAAGCCATGGAGTATGACGCATAAGCTCCACCCGCGGGGAAGTCCCACGGTAGCCCAGTATCGGTCAAGGCTTCGTGTGAAGCTAGGTTGCAGCAAACTTGCAGTTCAAGGCATAGTCCACTGTACAAGTCGCAGCCTAGTGTAGTATATAATTCTAGGTGGAAGTTCAACTTAACAGTCTCCACTACAGTACCGGTATATAAACAGCGTTTTGGAACCAAAGGCAAATTACATGTGCCTCTGGGATCTGGTGGGGAATTGTTGAAATTTTGGCCCAAATAGCCTAGCCCATTTTCCATTCCAATAATCCCTGAAAATCCTAGAGGCCCATGTGGCTCATTCATGCATGGCAAGAGGTGGGACAAATGTTTAGTCCACATTGCTAGTTGAAGGAGGTTTGCACCAGCTTATAAGGGAGACTCTCCTACCACTTGGTAAAAGGATGAGAAGGAGAACGAGAGAGTCCCACACGCGCGCTCTGTAGGGGTTCGTAGCATGGAAAACAAAAAATTTCTACCGCCTGCAAACAAACAAGCCAAGATCTATCTACTAGATTGTAGCAACGAGTCGATAGGGGAACTCACCGTCGAAGATTCCAAAGCGTTTAACAAGAGCAGATTCTCGTGGGTGATGTAGTCGTACTCTTGCCGATCTCAAGATCGCGTAGACGATCCTTCCAAAGGCCATGCGTTCCCAAGCGCTTCAATGGTCACATCGCGTTATTTTCGATGAAGACCTTCCTCTCCCTTGTTCCAGCAGGCATCAGAGGTTGTAGCACTCTCCTCACGATTCCGGCAGCATGACGGCGTGGTACCGGAAGTAGAGGGGAGATCTCGCAGGGCTTCGCCTTAAGCCGGAGCGAGTATGGTGGACTATGAGAGAGCCTTGGTGATCTAGGATTTAGACACACCAATTAGAAGGGGCTAAACCAGCGGCTAGGGCAATTAGAAGCTCTAACTCGGCGGCTTGGGAGAAATCCTAGCTGTGGCTAGGGTTTAGGTTTAGAGGAGGCAACTTGTGAGGAGGGGAGCCCTGCCCCTCCTCTTATAGGTGGAGGGAGGCGCGCCTGGGGAGGGGAGTCCCTCCCCAACTCGGACCCAAGGTGGGACGGCGGTGGGAGGAGGAACTCCTCCCCCAAGTCGGTTTCAAACCTCCTTCTCCTCTTTCCCAAAACTAGCCGTTTGACTTTTCAAACTAGCCGTTTGACTTTTCAAACTAGGATTTGAATAAACCCTCTATTTGGTACAGCGATGACACCAAGTACATAATGCAATCATACCAACTTGATATAACACATTCATGTACCCTTCCCCTTCGGAGTGCCGGACATTCCGGAACCTTCTAGAACATTCCCGATGAAAACACCGGAATCATTCTACAACCCCGAAACAGGACTTTCCTTATATGAATCTTATTCTCCGGACCATTCCGGATCTCCTCGTGATATCCCGGATCCCATCCGAGACTCCGAACAACATTCGGTCTCTTACTCATCATTCCATAACTACTCAACAACATCGAATCCTTAAGTGTGTCTCCCTACGGTTCGTGAATTATGCGGACATGATCGAGACACTTCTCCGATCAATATCCAATAGAGGAATCTGGAAATTCATATGGCTCCCACATATTTCTACGATTACTTTGTGATCGAATGAACCACTTACATACGATACCAATTTCCCTTTGTCTCACGATATTTTACTTATCCGAGGTTATGATCGTCGGTATCTCTGCATACCTAGTTCAACCTCGCATCGATAAGTACTCTTTTCTCGTTCCCGTGGTATGTGATCCCTTGTGAGCCAGTCACATGCTTGCAAGCTAATTGGATGACATTCCACCCAGAGGGCCCAGAGTATATCTATTCGTCATATGGATGGACAAATCCCACTCTTGATCCATGTGTCTCAACCAATACTTTCCGAACACTCAATGCCACCTTTATAGCCACCCTGTTACGGTGTGGTGTTTCATGTCATCAAAGCATCCTTCCGGTAAAGGTGATATGCATGATCTCATGGTCGAAGGAATTAGGTTACTATGTATCAGAAAGCTTATAGCAAATGAACTATATTAAATGACTTGATCTTTATGCTACGCTTAACTATAGGAGTATGTCCATCACATCATTCTCCTAATGATATGACCCTGTTGTTAATAACATCTCTATGTTCATGATCAGGAAACCATGATCATATATTAACCAACAAGCTAGTTTAACAAGAGGCTTTACTAGGGACTCTTTTATGTTTACAAATCACACAAGTATTAATGTTTCCGGTTAATACAATTATAGCATGGTATGTAAACATTTATCATAAGTATGAAGATATGATAATAACCACTTTATTATTGCCTCTTGGGCATATCTCCAACAGTCTCCCACTTGCACTAGAGTCAATAATCTAGTTTCAAACCTTTGTGTATTCAACACCTATGGCTTTCTGGTGTTGTATGTAAATGATTGCTAGTGGTCAACTGATCTCCGGATCTGACACTTCCAGGTCCGTGTGTAATTGCATGTCTTTGCGTCTCTACGCATCACTCATTCTCTAATGAGATGGCTTTGTATAATTTTGGTCCTTCGGTGAGACCTTTAGTTCTTTGGGGTTAAAACATGTTGATAATATTGTCGCAATATATCTTCATAGTATTTTCCCCATTGTGAACTACACCTAGTTTGATAACAAACTACTTGACACAAATGCCCTCTTTAGCTGCTATTATAGCAGTCATATACTTAGCCTTTTGTTGTAGTATCTGTCACAATGTCTTAACTTTGGAACTCATCCAAATCCATTATGGAACTTACTTTCCATTATATTGTGCCACCCTTAGTTTAGATTGAGATAAACTTAATTTGTACTCTATGACAAAACTAGTATCAATGTAGTACTTTTACAATGAACTAACCATCTATTTGTCACTTCTACAAATAATATACTCTTAGTTCTTCCAAAAGATCATAAGAATATCCTTACTATCGTCCAATGATCATTTTATGAATCATTCTGGTATATGCTCATAACATTTAGAGCATAGGACATATCTGGATTTGTACATATCACAGTATGATTGATATAAATACTTTTTGTGATTTCATACATCAAGTATCAATCTATACTTGAATCTTTGTTTCACTTACCAAGTGTCAATACACTTGAATATATCATCAATATTGAACTCATTCAATCCTTTCTGTGTGACAAGAACCTTTCTTGTAGTTTCTATATTGAATTCATTCAATAC
Source organism: Avena insularis (assembly GCA_023614405.1). NCBI lineage: Eukaryota > Viridiplantae > Streptophyta > Magnoliopsida > Poales > Poaceae > Avena > Avena insularis. The sequence continues at coordinate 233,369,083 of CM042687.1, read as the reverse complement.
ATCATTTATGTACTTTCGGCACAACCATATTAGCGTCTATTGATGCCAAATATTTGGGTTTTGCCTAAGTCTTTCATCAGGATGAAATTCTTAATATGTGTTAATAAAAGATACATCATTTCTAATCAACAATATGTCCTCCACATAATGTATTAGAAATATGTCTTAGCGCTCCCACTTAATTTCTTGCAAATGCAAGCATCTTCATCGTCTCTGATGAAATTAAACTCTTTTAACAGTTTCATCACAGTGAAGATTCCAACTCCGCAATGCTTATTTCAACCATTGAAGTTTGCATATGCATTTAGCATCCTTTGAATTGACAAAACCCTTTTGGACCGTGTCATGTACACGTCCTAGGTAACCCTTCTATTAGAAGAACTTGTTTTGTTTATCCAACTACCACATAACAAAAATTATATGTATTGGTTGCTACATTAATCCGTCTAGACTAAATATCGCTATGAAAGATCAAAATCTTGTCATAGTCAACCTTTGAACATTTTTGTGGACTCTTTCCCAACATGTCGACTATTTCATAGATGTGAAACATCCATGTCTACTTCTTTATAGATCCAAACACAACTGTAAGGTCTTACACCTTTCTCGAGGGTCCTTCAAGTTCAAAACTTGATTTCTTGTGTATGGAACTATCACGGATTTTATGGCTTCAAGCCATTTGACGGAGTCAGAGCCCATCATCGCTTCTTTGCATGTAGTCGGTTCATTATTCTCAAATAATGATTCAACCCTCAAATCTTGGTATTTGATTGTTTACCCGACCTACTTGTTTTAATAGGAACTTAGATTTCCGTGACCACAACCTTTGAGGCACGTGAGCCATGAGCATTATTGCTGCCTCCGGAACACTTTTCGGCGCTGCGCAACTCTGCACATATAGCTAAGGTTCCCTTAACCTTATCAAAGTTCTATTGTCCTCCCACTTATCTTTTCACGAAAAATTCCTTCTCAAAGAAACTTGACGTTCTAAGCGACAAACACTTTTGTCTCCGGTGTTTATGGAGGAATACTTAACAGTAATACAAAGACAGGTTTATCCGACTTTGGTTGCAAACATCTTTCTTATGCATAGCATACCAATGTTTAAGAAAGGACTACTTGGGTTTTATCCCAAACCATAACTTTATATGGTGTCATTTCAGCGGATTATGATGGAGCTCTTTTTAGTGGAAAACGGTAGTCTCTAAAGCTTTTAATCTTTAAAATATAATGGCAGTTTTATGAATTACACCTTTGATCTTACCATGTCAAACAAGGTTTTAATTACATATCTCGAACGCTCCATACTCTTATGGTGTTTCGGGAAATGCAAATCCATAGAATGATTCCTTAAATCTTAGGTATTATGCTAAACTTGTAACTCAAATATCTTCCTTTATGATCTTTATCATAAACTATTTATATTCTTATTACAATGATTTTGCACTTCATCTTGAAAGACTTTGAACTTTTTCAAATGTTTCATACTTCATCCTTATTAAGTAAATATTCATATATTCACTCAAATTTTCGGAGAAAGCATATGAAGTTGAAATCCATCGCTCTTGACTACACATAATAGACTTCGTACAACAATATGTACAACTTCCAATAAGCTAGTCATTCGTTCCCTTTTGGCCTATGAACGAAGTTTTAATTATCTCTAGAAAGGTTTCACAAGCATCATTTGATCAAAATCAAAAGACTCCAAAATTCCATCCACATGGAGTTTCTTCATGTTTTCTTTCCAATATAATTTAAACGGTGATGTCACTTCTGAAGTGATCTTTCAATCAATTTGTCTTTCGACATTTTTAGCACTAGTTTTATGGATGTGATTTCTCCAACGAGATTTGTGAAATCATCCATCTTTTATGGATTACGGAATTTATTTGAACAACCCTTTTGTTCTCATGATACCTGATAAAACAAATCCTGAAGGCAAGCTTTGATGTTTAACGAGCAACACAATAACCCTTTATTTGTTCTCGATGAACATCATCACATATTCTTTTGCTAGTTACTTAGGCCATTGTAGTTCATGAATTGTGTTGTTTTGTATGACGATTCATACCAACAAATTCAGTATCAAATACTTAGGAACCACATTGTTTAATAAGCAAAGAATATAGCCATAACATGTATATCATCTATATACTTAAACTGAACAATTCTAGTCTTTTCTTTTCTGCCATATATTTATGAGATTCTCTTTCAGTATTTCCTTTTCTGTTTGAAAGAATCTATCAACATCAACAGTGGAGTCATACATATGACACATAGTCCAAAGCATGTATAATTAAATACTAATGTCTTTGGACTTGCACTTTGAAGTAGATCACCATCATCAAATGTTTGGTGTGCTTTCAAATTCCATTCTTTAGTAATCTCTTGGTGTGGTAAACACTTTACCTACATCAAATATTCACCCTTATTATGGAATTATCCATGATCAAGCTACTTTTAGCTTATAACGGTGAACTGCGAGTATAATGTTGCTCTCCAAAACCTTTTGGAGGATTAGGACAACTAGTGTCTCCAACCTTTTGCAAATTCTCATCAAATATGAGAACATGACTTTTTCCATATTATACTCTATCATGTTGCAACCAAAACTTCGTTTTAGATATCACAATATCTTCCACACATCATGGTTTCTGAAACAACTCTTTCAGATCCTAGATAACCTTGATATTAGGACAATCCTTTGAATATCAAGAATCATGGAGACAAACATGATACTCATACACTAACACTTGGAATTGTCACTCTTGATTTAATACTAATTATTAAACTTCATGGAGTAACCAGAACTTACTGAAAGTTTGCAATAGGACTTTTAAACTTTAGATTAACACTTCAAAACAATACGATACCAGTTCGTAAAGTAACTAACCAGAATTCTATAGTTCTATCATCTCAATTAAAACTAAGCGCAAGGTGGTAAACGGATGCCAATGACTACAACAACTATGCAAATTTACTTTGATTTAATTTATGATAAATAGTGTTCAACTTTTAATCATATTGCCATTGAACTCCCACTCAAAACAATATCCCTCACATTGTTTTAGTGATCACACGAACCAAATCCACCACATCAAAACCGATCATCACGAGAGTTGATGTAGCTTCAATGGCGAACAATCAACATGTTCATCATATCTACTATATGACTCATGCTTTACCTTTCGGTGATCCGTGTTCCGAGACCATGTCTGTACATGCTAGGCTCGTCAAGATCAACCTTAGCTTCCGCATGAGCAAATCTGGCTTGCTCACGTTGTATACACTCGCAGAATCTAACACACCCGATCATCACGTGGTTCTTCGAAACAACGAGCTTTAGCAACGGTGCTTACTAAGGATGAACACTTTAAAACTTGAAATTGTGTGCTTGAGGGATCATCTTATAATGCTACCGTCGTTAACTAAGCAATACAAGATGCATAAAAGGATTAACATCACATGCAATTCATAATATGTGATATGATATGGCCTTTCTTCTTGTGCTTCCAATCTCCATCTTCAAGCACGCACATGATCTCCATCATCACCGGCATTGCATCAAGGTCAATGACGCCGCTCCATGGTTATCGTCCACCAGCTTCAACTATTATAACTACTTTGAACAGACAAGCGGGTCTTAACAGAATTTAAAGACAACCATATGGCTCCTGCCGATTGCCAACTTACAATAAGGAACATTGCATACATCATATATAATTACAATCATGGCCATATCACATCACACACACCCACCGCAAAACAAAGTTAGACGCCTCTAATTTTCTTTGCATGTTTTACGTGGTTTGGGGCTTTCAATAAGTGTCGTTCTAACTTACGAACAAGAACCACAACATTGATACTAGTATTGTCAATCACCCGTCGTAAATTGAATCTTAACTATGTTGGGAGAAAAAGGCACCCGCAAAGCCACTTATGCAATACAAGTTGCATGTCAAGCGTGGAGCAAGTCTCATGAACGATGTCATGTAAGGTTAGCCCGGGCCGCTTCATCCCATCATCCCGCAAGATGCAAAGTACACAAGAAGCAATCGACAATAAAAGCATCAACGCCCACAATGACCATTGTGTTCTACTCGTGCAACAGATCTACATATAGACACGGCTCTGATACCCTTTGTAGGGGTTCAGTAGCATGGAAAACAAAAAATTCTACCGCATGCAAACAAACAAGCCAAGATCTATCTACTAGATTGTAGCGAGTCGATAGGGAACTCACCTCGAAGATTCCAAAGCGTTTAACGAGTAGATTCTCGTGGGTGATGTAGTCGTACTCTTGCCGATCTCAAGATCGCGTGAAGCGATCCTTCCGGCCATGCGTTCAAGGCGCTTCCATGATCGGTCACACGCGTTAAATTGATGAAGACCTTCCTCTCCTTGTTCCAGCAGTGAGGTTGTAGCACTCTCCTCGCGATTCGGTAGCATGTGGCGTGGTACCGGAAGTAGAGGGGATCTCATGGGCTTCGCCTTAAGCGGAGCCAGTATGGTGGACTATGGGAGAGCCTTGGTGATCTAGGATTTAGACACACCAATTAGAAGGGCTAAACCAGCGGCTAGGGCAATTAGAAGCTCTAACTCGGCTTGGGAGAAATCCTAGGCTGTGGCTAGGGTTTAGGTTTAGAGGGAGGCAACTTGTGTCTGGGAGGGAGCCCTGCCTCCTCTTATAGGTGGAGGGGCGCTGGGAGGAGTCCCTCCCCAACTCGTACCCAAGGTGGGCCAGCGGTGGGAGGAGGAACTCCTCCCCCAAGTCGGTTTCAAACCTCCTTCTCCTCTTTCCCAAATCTAGCCGTTTGACTTTTCAAACTAGTCGTTTGACTTTTCAAACTATGATTTGAATAAACTCTCTATTTGGTACAGCGATGACACCAAGTACATAATGCAATCATACCAACTTGATATAACACATTCATGTACCCTTCCCCTCCGGAGTGCCGGACATTCCGGAACCTTCTAGAACATTCCCGATGAAAACACCGGAATCATTCTACAACCCCGAAACAGGACTTTCCTTATATGAATCTTATTCTCCGGACCATTCCGGATCTCCTCGTGATATCCCGGATCCCATCCGAGACTCCGAACAAAATTCGGTCTCTTACTCATCATTCCATAACTACTCAACAACATCGAATCCTTAAGTGTGTCTCCCTACGGTTCGTGAATTATGCGGACATGATCGAGACACTTCTCCGATCAATAACCAATAGAGGAATCTGGAAATTCATATGGCTCCCACATATTTCTACGATTACTTTGCGATCGAATGAACCACTTACATACGATACCAATTTCCCTTTGTCTCACGATATTTTACTTATCCGAGGTTATGATCGTCGGTATCTCTGCATACCTAGTTCAACCTCGTTACTGATAAGTACTCTTTTCTCGTTCCCGTGGTATGTGATCCCTTGTGAGCCAGTCACATGCTTGCAAGCTAATTGGATGACATTCCACCCAGAGGGCCCAGAGTATATCTATCCGTCATATGGATGGACAAATCCCACTCTTGATCCATGTGTCTCAACCAATACTTTCCGAACACTCAATGCCACCTTTATAGCCACCCTGTTACGGTGTGGTGTTTGATGTCATCAAAGCATCCTTCCGGTAAAGGTGATATGCATGATCTCATGGTCGAAGGAATTAGGTTACTATGTATCAGAAAGCTTATAGCAAATGAACTATATTAAATGACTTGATCTTTATGCTACGCTTAACTATAGGAGTATGTCCATCACATCATTCTCCTAATGATATGACCCTGTTGTTAATAACATCTCTATGTTCATCATCAGGAAACCATGATCATATATTAACCAACAAGCTAGTTTAACAAGAGGCTTTACTAGGGACTCTTTTATGTTTACAAATCACACAAGTATTAATGTTTCCGGTTAATACAATTATAGCATGGTATGTAAACATTTATCATAAGTATGAAGATATGATAATAACCACTTTATTATTGCCTCTTGGGCATATCTCCAACACGCTCCTCCTCCTCCGCCGCCCGCCTCGTCACGCCACGCCACGCCTCGCCACGATGCGCGCGCGCCGCGGTTTGCGGGAATCTCACCGAGCCGAGTTCTTTTTTTGCCATGCATGACTGGTATACAAACGGGTGTGCAGAATTTGAACAGTTCTGCTAATGGGTTTTAAATACGACTCAGTGGAGGTTTAATTCGAACTTAGTGGAGGTTGTTTGGCTTCGGTCGCTGCATGTTCGTTTCCTCTTCCGACGTCGCCTGTTCGCCTGTCTACCCGTGCCTATAAGAGCGGAAGGTCGCTCCTTTCCTCAGGCATCTATCAGAACCATCGCCTCCAAGTTCTAGAGCACTGAGCTGCCAACAGTTCTTCCCCATCCCGTCTTGTGGCGTGCACCGCGATCCGGGAAAGTAGGCCTCCGGAATCCCGCCTCTTCGAGTCCTGTACGGAAGAAGGGCGATAAGGTTTTTGGGGAGCGCTATCGGCGTGACTACTGGCTTCATCACGGACTCCTCCACCGTCGCCGACGACATCTTTCCCAACGACGACTTCTTCCCTGCCATCGAGAACCTCTTACTCGACGACATGGGTGACAACTCCAACTCCGACACACTGTTGTATGTTTTCTTTATTCATCTTGTTCAGCTTATTTCGATCTATCTGCAACTCTCTGCACACTTCCTGTCAGATGACTTGGCTAGTTTATTTTCGATCATTCTAGTCATGTTTTATCTACTGTTTATGTCGCATAAATCACTTGATAAATTGCTCATATTTCCAACATGGAGGAAGTACAACTCTATTGTTTAAAATTCAAATACAGCTGGACATAATAGTCAAATCTCGAGTCCATTGGTATGCAAACATCCCCGATTCAAAATATAGTGGCACCGGGACAAATTCTACAATATGCTTGAACCGAAAGTACAATATATGGGGTAATATTCCTGTGTTATCCTGGATCGCTTGTGCAGTTGTGTCATCAAGAGGGAGGGGAAGCAAATCGTTTTTTTTTTCACTACTCCCGACAGATAAAGAAATGTCTTCTTGGCCACCCCTAGCTAGGTTGTCCGCTCATATGATGCAGTGAAGACGATAATGCAGGATTAACTGTGTTAAAAAAATAAGATAATGCAGGATTAACTGATGTGTTGACAAAAATATGCAACCAGCGATCCGTGTTGGTCCAAAGGGTTCCTCTCAGATAGACGCCGCCTTGTGCAGTCGCTGTTCTGAAGCTGACCGTCGATGGATTAATGGATCAATAACTGGATATGCACTAGGCTGGGCCCGCAACCTTCGTTTCGCCGCCGATCCCTTTCGGCTTGTGGTACATGGATCATGGACATATACCGATCGGGAACCTCTCTGAGTACTACTGTATACGATATCGAGTAATGTTGTGGTCTACTTAACGTTTCTCATAGCGTTCCCACTCGTTAGCCCCCAAGCGAAATACGGACTTTTTGGACGGACGAAACACGTTTTTTCTCTGGAAACACCGATCTTTTCACTCGCGTTTCTAGACCGAGTTCTCAGGTTCAACGAAATTCAGTTAAACTCGACGAAATTTGGGTGAATATAGGCGAATTTCATTAACTAGTGCAAGGACACACATATTACATCGAATTAATAACCAGGAAAAGGCCACCGCCGTCGTGGTCGACGCTGGATGCCGCATCTACAGGCCGAGGCGGGGGTGGTGCCGGCCTGGATGTGCTCCTTGACGCCGGCGAGAGTTCGCCCTGGAACGCTCCACCAACGGCGACGAAAAGCCACATTATGACGCGGCGCCACTACTAGGAAAACGGCTATAGGTAATCCACACATCCGTGATGCACGTGCTAGTGGTGCCCCACGGGTAAAATAGGCGTGGCGCACTGTCCACAGGTGCCCTACACCTAACTATCGTAAATGTGGCGCACATGGAGATGCTGCGCCACGCCTATGTGTGGGCCAGGGCACGGGTGGCCGCCGCACACATACTCGTAGCGCACTTGGTCAAGGTGCACTACAGATGTGAAACTTAGCCGTAGGGCACTCTGACCTCGTCGTCATGGACATGTGTGCTAGAGCAGCTGGGTCAACTTAGCCGTAGGGTACTCTGTCCTAGTGCCCTACGGCTAAGTGGGCCTGCACCAACTCCACCCCCGTCTTTTTAGGCTTTGCAAAAAATAAAAGAAAGTTATAAACACTTCAAAAAATAAAATCATTTCATATGTAGGTAGATAATGTGGTATAGTTTCTAGGAAAATTAACAAACATGAGTTTTCACTTTTTCTACAAAAAAAAGTCATGTCACGGTAAAATGACCATAACTTTTTGATACGATGTCGAAAAAATCGTATAATATACCAAAATGACGAGAACGAGATTTTTCATCCGCTCGCAACCACCTTCGGTCGTTTAGCGATTATTTAGATTTTCAAAATTCGAAAAGAGTAAAAAGTTACGGTCAAAAGACCGTTTTTTCCTGCAAAATAAATAAAGGGCAACTTACCCGTAGCGCACCACCACCTAGTGCGCTACGAGTAAGTTGGGCAGGATTCAAAATTTGAATCCACACCCCGTCTACCTACCCCTTTTCTTTTCCCTCCCCTTCTATCCTTTTCCTCCCATTTACTTTTCCTCCCTTCTCCTTTCCTCCTCCTCCTTCTTCTTCTCCTCCTCCTCCTTCTCCTTCTCCTTCTCATTTTTCTCCTCCTCCTCCTCCTTCTCTTTCTCGTTCTACTTCTCCTTCTCCTCCTCTTCCTTCCTCCTCCTCGCAGTGAAGATGGTGACGGCGGCCTCCTCCTTCCAGTGACGACGACGATGGCGGCCTCCTTCTTCTTCTCCTCCTCCTCCTTGCAGTTCCGACAAAGACGAGGCCTCTCCGACGAGGTGACGACGACGAGGCGACGAGACGACGACGACGACCTGCACCAACGAGCGACGGCACTAACGGCGAGATCTAGATCTTACGCTTTTTTTGAATTTTGAAATTTGTAGCCGTGGCGCACATCACGTAGTGCGCCACGGTTATCATTTCATACGCGTGGCGACCTGGACTACTTTCCATGGCGCACTGGCATGTGCGTCATGCCTATCTCGACACAACCGTGGCGCACCAGGCAGTGCGCGGTGCGCCACGGCTAGGAGATAGCCGTAGCGTGAGGCTCGTGGCGCACTGCTAGTGTGTCAACACCCGGATTTTTCAATCCTAGATGCCTGTTATACCATACATCGCAATCCCAGGATTACCATTTTTGCGAGACATAACAGAATTGGATACCACAGTACTTCATCCATTACAATGATACATAAGTTCTTACACAAATAGGGATCTCATGATCCAGTCCTTAATACAACATCAAGCAGCGGAATACGTAGCAATAACGGTAGCGTAGGCGAAGCTCCATCTTCGGGGTCACAGGCAATGCTGACGATGGGAGATGATCCTAGTTGTCGTAACCTTCCTGGGGTCCATCTTCGAGGTACTCTTCTTCATAGTCTGGCCATGGGAATAGCCAGGAACAAAGCCATGAGTACTCTTTAAGTACTCGCAAACTAATACTAACAAGAAAAGGGGGTTTTTGGATAATAGGACACTAGGCTCTAGGGTTGTTTTGCAAAAAGCCAGGTTTATCTTTACTAAGTTCCGAAGCTAGTCACAATTTTATAACTCCTAAGTGGGATCTTGTAATTCAGGTCACAACTCTGGTGTGGTCAAGTCAAAGTCACAATTCATTTAACAAGTCATTTTAAAAGGTCTGACGGGGGAACAGTATGGCCACTCCAACTGTCCATCCGTCAGGAACAAATCCTGAATTCACCATACTCAGTATGCGGATAATCAATCCTAACCTTTCAATTACACTCCCTAGTATCAGCACCTCTCCTGTGAGTTTGGCCTCCCAACCATGACCACTGTCATCTTGGTGCTGCAGTGGACAATCTTCACAAGGTAGCCTCAGCTCAGACCTTGGCCGTGAGGGAACTAATACTAAGGTATATAAGTTTCCAGTCAAGCCCTACCCAATATTCGGGTATTGTGGTTGTACGATAAAATTAGAATGGTATCGCATCCAGACAACCATCAGTTTTATAAAGGGCTAAGGCTCATGCCTCAACATTTTCATCACCAAAATCATCAAGTGTTTCGAAACACATGTCCAAAACATTTCAATAGAATGATCCATCATTCTAAGGTTTTCATAACCATTTTTCCACCAAGTATTCCCATCTAAAGTTGATCAAGTTTTATGCTTAGCACTAGCATCTACAGGTGGGGGTAGTACTAATGAGGGGTGGTAACTAGTGGAGTTTCACTAAGTCTAACCTTATATCTTAGGCTGATATCAAGGTTTCTAGCTTAGGCCAAATTTTATGCTCTTTATACAACCTTCAGCACAATTGTCTAGTATCTACCAAACTCTTAGGTAGACTCTAAGTAAGCTTTGATAAAGAAATAAAGTAAGAAGCTTGCCATAAAACTAGGATTGGTTTAGCAAGTGGGTATGATCACATATGCTTAAGGCATATAGTATTCATATCACAAGTATGGGTTTGTGGCATCAGTAGGGTATCTTGCAAGTGTTAGCTTGCATGGGTCAACTTGACTAGTAAGGCTTGCATCAATGTCAATATAAGCTTGCATAGTTACTAGCTTGCATTGGTCAACTTGGTTAGTAAAGCTTGCCTTGTGCAGAGCAGTGGTTGAAGTTCTCCTCGGCTTCCTCTTCGTAGTATCCTCCTTCCTCCCCATACCCTTGGTCGGTACTAGCGTCTATGAATAAATACGAGGTACACAATCACCAAACAATACTTAACTACTTGCAATCATCACACACAAGGGTCCTATAGATGATCTAGCATCATCTCTAACATTACAAGGTTAACGCTTGGTTTAAATCTTTTTATTTTAGAAAAGTAATTTCTACTCATTGAGAAACTACTCAAGATTTAATATTCTCCAAACTAAACATGGGATCATGTTGACACATGTCATCACCACATATTGTAGTCCATGGGAATGTGATTTAAAGTGGTGTCACAATTTAATAAGGTTTTACCCTTTTATTTTAATTAATTAAAGTGGCTAGAAATGCTTATGAAGCATTCTTTTATTACTTGAACATTATTTCTGCAAGTAAACCTATATTTTTTTATATATTCTGAAAGGTATGGTTAAATGTGATTTTTGAGAGTTGGAATCAACTCAAAAGCTTTTATGGTTTAAATTTAAAAAATGTTTGAATGCAGAAAAGCTTGTGCCTTGTTATTTTTACTATGGGTGATCTATAGATCCAAATGACTTGAATCCAACGGGCTTGGATTAAGCATTCACAGACCTTTCCAACAAAATTGGTTTCATCCAATTTGGTGCACTGAATCGATCTGGGTTGATTTTTGAAGTTGGGTACAGAAGTGTGTTTGAATTTAAAAAGAAAAGAGTTAATTTGAATTGCTGGGCTGCGTGGGAAATTCTAACGGGCCGGCCTGCTAAGCGCAGTGCTCCCGCGGGCTGCTTAAGTGGGTGTCCCCACTCGTTAGTGACACGGGGCTGGGCGAAGCGGTATGGGGCAATGTGGATCGTTCGATCGAGTTCTAATCCAACGGCTGGGGGTCATCGTCGACGCGAGACAGCTTCGGCGAGAACGAAACCTAGAACGGCCAGTGGGGGTGCTGGGGGCTCACCGGGGTACGGGCGAGGGTCGGCGAGGCGGGCGAACGACGAAGTCGACGACGGCGAACCTCCTGGTACCGGTGGCTTCTCTGCGGCTCAATCGCTGGTTCCTTTCTTCTCCAGGTGGCGGGCTCGGTGAAATTCGGCGATGTGGTGCTCACCTTGCTCGAGAATGGTGTGCACGGTCGGTGGGGAGAGGGAGTGAGATGGTGTGAAGAAATCGTGCGGGGTGGCCTCTATTTATAGTCGGCGAGGGACCGTCAGGCGCAAGGTGAGCTCGTCGGGGCGACGATTCTGATGTGCTAATGGCATGGGCAAGGGTAGGGGCGGTCTGTGTCTCTGGCGATGCTCAACGACATGGTCGCGAGCATGGGCGGTGTGGTTTGGTCTGGAGCAGGCGGTGCTCTGCTTGGCAGCGGCGTCTTCGACGGCGGCGGTGGTTGTATGGCAGGCGGCAAAGCGGGATGTCTGGCGGTGTCTGGGTCGGTGGTGATCGTGTGTGCCTTGGCGAAAGCGGCCTTGATCGTGGATGCTGGTCGAGGTGGCGCTCTGGCGCGCTTCGGCATGGCTGGCGTGGCTTGTGCGTGGTCGAGGCTTGGCAAAGCTTCATGGCTAGGACAGGCAGTTGCGGTGGACGGTGGGCTGCCTCCCAGACATGCTGGCTAGGGTTGCTGCTGCTCCTAGCTTGCTATCCACAATGGGGTGACATGGGGTTGCTCGGCTGTTCACCATTAATGGCAATGGCAAGCTCACGGGGGTGCTAGTGTTGGGTAATCTTTCTAGATGATCTACTGAGGTGTGTGTGAGCTAACTAGGGAACAAGTTAGGCCAGAATCACTGCACACTATAGTATTTGTTGTTTTGTTTGATTTGTGTCTGCAACCTGTTTGATAAAATGGCCGCATGAAATCAAGTTTTGAATTTTGAAATGAATTTTGGTGAGTTTGCTAGATTGGTTCTGGTGAGTCTGCAGATGCTTGGGTTTTGAAAGTTGAGCTTGTTTGAGTGGGTTTTGGAAAAGTGGGATCTTCCCATATGAAGAAGATTCAATTTTGAATTGTCATTTAAACTATGCATTTGAAAGTTTCTGGATGATCACAAAGTGGGCCTTGATACTCTGTTATGAGTACATTCAAGGGGTGCAAATATCCAGAAAAGTTTCTGTTAGCTTCTGAAAGTTTGAGACAGCCAAAGTAGGCATGGGAGTTAAATTTGTCAAAATGACCATTCACTTAATATATTTGTTTTGATTTACTTGTCTTTAGGAAAAGTGTGGGAAATGTTTTAGATGATGTTTATTTCACCTAAGAAACATTTTACAAGCAATCTATCACACAAACAAAGTGGTTTTAAAGAAATTCAAAAACTATGCATACACATATGCATGCCTTCATGGGTTTACTTAGAAAAGTTTTTGTTGACCCTAATCTTGGTGATTAGTGTTTGATAATCTAAGTTTGGTATTTTTGGGATGTCACAAACCTTCCCCCCTTAAACAAAATCTCGTCCCGAGATTTGAAAAAGGACGAAAAGATTACCTAAGATTTGAAGAGATCGAGAAACTCCGTCCTGATGTGATCTTCGCGTTCCCAGGTAGCTTCCTCTTCTGTGTGGTTGCCCCACTGAATCTTTAGAAACTTGATGCTTCGGGTTCTGGTAGTTCGAAAGGCTTCTTCCAATATACGGATGGGTACTTCGGGATAGGTTAGGTCATCATTGATCTCTATGGTCCGGTGATCGATATTCTTGAATACTTCGGTCTTCTCGGGGACTTCGAGACACTTGCGAAGTAACGAGATATGGAACACATTGTTACGGTGACATCTCTTCGGTAGCTCCGTTGATATGATACCTCTCCTCGACGGTTCAAAATTTTGAAAGGTCCGATATATCTGGGGGCTAACTTTCCCTTGAGTTGGAAACGCTGCATTCCCTTCAATGGCGACACTTTCAGATAAACAAAATCTCCTATGTTGAAGGCGAGGTCTCGACGTCTCTTGTCGGCGTAACTCTTCTGTCGGGATTGGGTTGTCTTGAGGTGCTCACGAATCTTGTGAACCTTCTCTTCTGCTTCTCGTAGGATGTCGGGTCCGAAAATCTGACTCTCTCCTACTTCCGACCAGTTCAAAGGGGTGCGGCACTTTCTTCCATACATGAATTCAAATGGGGCCATTTGCAAAATGGCTTGGTAACTATTGTTGTAGGAAAATTCTGCAAGCAAGACGGTCTTCCACTTGGATCCATATTCTAGTACACGCTCTAAGCATATCTTGAGTATTTGGTTTACTCGCTCCGTTTGTCCATCGGTTCGAGGGTGATCTGTGATCTGAAATCTAGGCGGGTTCCTAAACCTTCTTGGACTTTCTTCCAGAATCTCGAGGTAAACTGAGTTCCTCGATCCGATACTATGTTCTTGGGGACTCCGTGCAAACTAACTATTCTAGCGATGTATAACTCCGCTAGCTTCGAACTCTGATAGGTGGTTTTGACGGGCAAGAAAGGGCTACTTTGGACAATCTGTCCACTATGACCCAAATAGAGTCATTTCCCCTACTAGAAGTAGGTACTCCAGTGATAAAGTCCATTCCTACAGAATCCCATTTCCATTCCGGAATTTGCAAAGGTTGCAACAATCCAGCGGGTCTTTGATGTCCTGCCTTGACTCGCTGACATATATCACACTTGGCGATATAGCTTCCGATTTCTCTCTTCATCTTATGCCACCAAAATTGCTCTTTCAAATCTTGATACATCTTAGTTCCTCCGGGATGGATATAATAAAGAGTATCATGAGCCTCCTTCAAGATAACTTCTTTCAACTCAGAATCTGATGGTACACAAAGGCATCCTTTGTACCACAAAACTCCTTCTTTGTCCTCGGTGAATCCGGGTACTTTGCCTGTACCGATATGACGCTTGATTCCGTCGATACTAGCATTTCCTTTCTGCGCCTCTTTAATCTAACTGATCAAAGTGGGCTGAAGTTCTATGCTAGCCAAAAATCCTTCACTTACTAATTCCATTCGAAAATCTTCCATCTCTTTGTGCAAACTTGGTTGCTCCTTTAAAATCATGGAGTTCAAGCGTCAAAGCAATCTGCTAAGGGCATCGGCTACCACATTGGCTTTTCCAGGGTGATAGTGAATGTCCAGGTCGTAATCCTTGATTAGTTCAATCCATCTTCTCTGCCTCATATTCAGCTCCTTCTGAGTGAATATATACTTTAGGCTCTTGTGATCCGAATAAATCTCTAGCGGTTTCCCATCAGGTAATGTCTCCATGTCTTGAGGCTAGAACTACTTTGCGAGTTCGAGGTCATGAGTTGGGTAATTTTGTTCGTGTTGCTTCAATTGTCGCGATAGATAAGATATAACTTTGCCTTCTTGCATTAGCACACATCCGAGACCAATCTTGGATGCGTCACAATACACATCGAAGGGCTTCGTGATATCTGGCATAATCAAGATTGGGGCTGAAATCAATCTCCTCTTGAGTTCTTGAAAGCTCGCTTCACATTTGTCGGTCCATTCAAACTTCTTGTCCTTCTTTAGCAATTGGGTCATGGGTCGGGCGATACTCGAGAATCCTTCTACGAATTTGCGGTAATATCCCGCCAATCCGAGAAAAGCACGAACTTGGGTTTGAGTGGTTGGGGCTTGCCAATCTTCGACATCTTTTACTTTGGCGGGGTCGGCAATTCCTCCGGCTGATACAATGTGACCGAGGAATCCTACCTCCTGTAACCAGAATTCACATTTGCTAAACTTTGCATACAACTGATGCTCTCTAAGGGTTCCAAGAATGGTCCTTAGGTGTAGCTCATGTTCTTCTTCTGATTTGGAATAAATCAGTATGTCATCGATGAAAACAACGACAAACTTATCCAGGAAGTCCATAAAAATCTTATTCATGAGGTTCATGAAATAAGCTGGGGCATTGGTTAATCCAAAAGACATGACTGTATACTCATACAATCCATATCTGGTGGTAAAGGCTGTCTTTGGGATATCCTCTGCACGAATTTTGAGTTGATGATAGCCAGTTCTAAGATCAATCTTAGAAAACACAGGCTCGGTCGGTGATCAAACAAATCTTCTAACTTGGGCAAGGGATACTTGTTCTTGATGGTGACATCATTCAACTTCTGATAATCCGTACACAGACGGTTACCTCCATCCTTCTTGTCCACGAACAAGACAGGTGATCTCAATGGGGACGCACTTGGTTGAATCAATCCGATTTCCAACATGGAATCCAGTTGCTTCTTTAGTTCTTCTAGTTCTGACGGGTTCATACTATAGGGTCTCTGGGCTATGGGTCCTGTTCTGGGGATTAGTTCGATGATAAACTCGATATCCCGATCTGGGGGCATACCGGGCAAAACATCTGGAAATACATCAGGGTATTCGCAGACTATCCGAACTTGGTCAATGGTAGTTTGGGCTATACTCTTGTTACACTTGAATTGGCGAGGTAAGGTTTCAGATATATGCTCGACTGATATTCGGTGATACTTGGTCATGGTGATGGCTTTCTTGGCACAGTCAATCAATCCTTTATGCTTGGACATCCAATCCATTCCTAGTACTACTTCCAAACCTTTAGTTCCGAGTACTATTAGGTTAGCATAAAAATCTATGCCATGGATTCGGATAGGGATGGCTTTGCAAATTTTCCAAGCCTTGGTGGTTGATCTGGGAATTTGTACAATCATCACATGCTTCAATTTGGTTGGTTGAATTTTACTAGTGCAGTCAAATTCTTCGGTGACAAATGAATGTGATGCACCAGAATCAAACAACACTCTTGCAAGTACTGAGTTAACAGAAAACATACCCGGCGACTGGCGCTTCTAAGCTTCTTGACATGCATGAAAAAAGCGGCCATTGCGGTTGAGTGAATTCCACAGGGCAAATCTTCTCCTGGTTGGACACGATCTTCTGCTTTGAGCTGGGACGTTGGCGTTGGGGGCTGTAGCATTCTTCTTGTTGGGGCACTCATTGGAGTAGTGGCCTTTATTTCCACAGTCATAACAGGTCACTTGTGACTTGTCCTTGGCTGCGACAGGCACAACATTGCTTCCAGTCCTCGGGGCAGTGTTGGGGTTGGTGGTAGCATTGTTGGTGTTGAACTTGGGTGAATGCGGGTGAAATTGCTAGAGTTCTAGGGGCGGGGTTGTTGTGATTTCCTCCGGGTCTAGGGTTTCCACGGTTGGGATAGGTCGGACGGGTCATAGAAGTCTGTTGGTTCTTGGGGCAAATCCACGGAGATGGGTTGAGGCGATACTTTGGGGTCGAGGGTTCGGTTGATGCATCATGCGCTTGCAGTTCTCATTGGCCTGGTTGATCTTTCCTTCCATCTGGATGGCTGAATCGACAAGGGCTTCAATATCAACAAAGGGGATATTGACTAACACTGTCTGCATCTCGTCATGCAGACCATTCAGGAATCTTTCTTTCTTCTTGGCTTCGGTGTCTATCTTGTCCGGGGCATACCTAGCTAATGATAAAAATTTGTCACGGTATTCCACTACAGTCATCCTTCCTTGCTTCAATTCTCTGAACTCGTCTCTCATTCTCTTGATCAAACCTGGTGGCACATGGGTTCTGCTAAACTTGACCTTGAATTCCTCCCAGGTCATCATTTGGCCTCCGGTCATTGCACGCACACTGTTCCACCATGCCCTGGCATCTCCGGCTAGATAATGGGTGGCGAACAAGACCTTCTCGTGGGCTTCTACTCCGGCTACTTCTAAGTTATTTTCCATGGTTGGCAGCCAATCATCAGCGTCAAGGGGTTCTTCTGACTTGGTGAAAACGGGTGGGTTGGTATTCTGGAAATTCTTGAGCTTAGATCCGTGGTTGTCCTGATGTCCATGGCCTTGGTTATTGTGGGCTAGCTGGGCTATCTGTTGCAGAGTGGCTAGGTTGGCTTGACGTTCTGCTCTTTCACCAGCGATCGAAGTCAACATTTGCAGGATCTGCAACATCGGGTCCGGGGCTGAACCACTTCCTCCACGTGGCATCTGAAGATTGATATAGATCATGAGAAAAGAGGGAAATTTCTAAGGTTTTGGGTCTTTGAAAAAGTTTTTAGAGTTTGACTCAGGCTTTTCTAGCAACTTGCTTTTTCATTCAATCATAGCACACAGTACAACACACACCACAACAAGGAAAAACAGATGGTTTGAAGAACCATTCTGGAAACTACGATACCGTGGGGCCGACTACTACTCACTACGCTAGTGTTCAGTGCTACTACTGCTCGGAGTTTGTGGCTTCATCATCTTCCGCATCATCGATGAAGGCGAAATCATCCTCATCGGTGAAGAAGTCCATGGCCTGATCCTCCAGAAAATCATCATCATCGCTGAGATAGGAGTAAGGGTCTCCATGAAGATCTTCTCCGGCATTCTCCCTTTCCTCCAACTGCATGTCTCTCTCATGGATGGTCTCTTCCAGAGATAAGATGCGATGGCGAAGACGGGCAATAATGCGCCCCTTCTTATCGAGCTGACAGCGGTGAGACTTGCGATCCTTTGCTAGCATGGCGATGGTCTGATCCTTCGTCTTGATGATGGCAGACTTGTGGTTGCAATAGTCACGGCAGTTGTCCAACTCCTGCTGACGGTCATACATCATGAAGCTAAGGTGGTCCAATTGAGTCTTCAGCTCGGGGTGGTATGGGGCTTCCAGTGGTTGTCCATTTGCATCACGTCTTGGGAAAAACTCAAAGTGAGTACCCTTGATCTGATTGATGCTCTGCCCAGACAGACGGGAAAGAGCTTCCTGCATTCTCTGGCAAGTCCATTGAGCTAGTTGTTTTCCCTCAAGGTAAACTGAATTCCCTCCGCTGTGGGAGGTTCAATCTTTCCTCGGAGACTTGCAACAATTAGCCACTGCAGATCTTCTCCTCCTTGATCATTGAGCTGAGCTCCGAAGAACTCGGGGTGTGGACGCTCCAGAAGTTCCGAAAGCTGATCTAGATCCCTCTCAAAGATAAGGTCTCCTCCATTCCCAAGTTGATAAAACTTGCTGTACTTCACGTCCATCTATAAAAATAGAGGATGAGTAGATTAGCAGAGTGATCAAGTGTGTCAAAATTTTATCTATTTTGCAAGAGTTTTTGAGGAACATGAAGTTTTATGAAAGAATTAAAGAGATAAGAATGAGAATAGGTTTTTGTAAATGTTTGTTTTCTTTGGTCTTTGAAAAAGTTTTTGGTTCAACATCCAATCTAACTAGGGTCTCCTATGGTCAGGATGGCTCTGATACCAACTTGTCAACACCCGTATTTTTCAATCCTAGATGTCTGTTATGCCATACATCGCAATCCCAGGATTACCATTTTTGCGAGACATAACAGAATTGGATACCACAGTACTTCATCCATTACAACGATACATAAGTTCTTACACAAATAGGGATCTCATGATCCAGTCCTTAATACAACATCAAGCAGCGGAATACGTAGCAATAACGATAGCGTAGGCGAAGCTCCATCTTGAGGTCACGGGCAATGCGGCGATGGGAGATGATCCTAGTTGTCGTAACCTTCACAGGGTCCATCTTGAGGTACTCTTCTTCATAGTCGCCATGGGAATAGCAGGGACAAAGCCATGAGTACTCTTTAAGTACTCGCAAACTAATACTAACAAGAAAAGGGGGTTTTTGGATAATAGGACACTAGGCTCTAGGGTTGTTTTGCAAAAAGCCAGGTTTATCTTTACTAAGTTCCGAAGCTAGTCACAATTTTATAACTCCTAAGTGGGATCTTGTAATTCAGGTCACAACTCTGGTGTGGTCAAGTCAAAGTCGCAATTCATTTAACAAGTCATTTTAAAAGGTGCGGGGAACAGTATGGCCACTCCAGCTGTCCATAACATGACGCGGCTATTCGAATAGTTTGACACTCTGCGAGATTGTACACTTTCACCACAACATTCGATACATCCGTTAGGAACAAATCCTGAATTCACCATACTCGATGTCACGGATAATCAATCCTAACCTTTCAATTACACTCCTAGTATCAGCACCTCTCCTGTGAGTTTGGCCTCCCAACCATGACCACTTTGTCATCTTGGGTCTTGCAGTGGACAATCTTCACAAGGTAGCCTCAGCTCAGACCTTGGCCGTGAGGGAACTAATACTAAGGTATATAAGTTTCCAGTCAAGCCCTACCCAATATTCCGGTATTGTGGGTATACGATAAAATTGGAATGGTATCGCATCCAGACAACCATCAGTTTCATAAAGGGCTAAGGCTCATGCCTCAACATTTTCATCACCAAAATCATCAAGTGTTTGGAAACACATGTCCAAAACATTTCAATAGAATGATCCATCATTCCAAGGTTTTCATAACCATTTTT
This sequence comes from Avena insularis, assembly GCA_023614405.1. Taxonomy (NCBI): domain Eukaryota; kingdom Viridiplantae; phylum Streptophyta; class Magnoliopsida; order Poales; family Poaceae; genus Avena; species Avena insularis. The sequence goes on along the minus strand of CM042687.1, from coordinate 233,349,032 downwards.
CCACCAAGTATTCCCATCTAAAGTTGATCAAGTTTTATGCTTAGCACTAGCATCTACAGGTGGGGGTAGTACTAATGAGGGGTGGTAACTAGTGGAGTTTCACTAAGTCTAACCTTATATCTTAGGCTGATATCAAGGTTTCTAGCTTAGGCCAAAATTTATGCTCTTTATGCAACCTTCAGCACAATTGTCTAGTATCTACCAAACTCTTAGGTAGACTCTAAGTAAGCTTTGATAAAGAAATAAAGTAAGAAGCTTGCCATAAAACTAGGATTGGTTTAGCAAGTGGGTATGATCACATATGCTTAAGGCATATAGTATTCATATCACAAGTATGGGTTTGTGGCATCAGTAGGGTATCTTGCAAGTGTTAGCTTGCATGGGTCAACTTGACTAGTAAGGCTTGCATCAATGTCAATATAAGCTTGCATAGTTACTAGCTTGCATTGGTCAACTTGGTTAGTAAAGCTTGCCTTGTGCGAAGCGATGGTTGAAGTTCTCCTCGGCTTCCTCTTCGTAGTATCCTCCTTCCTCCCCGTACCCTTGGTCGGTACTAGCGTCTATGAATAAATACGAGGTACACAATCACCAAACAATACTTAACTACTTGCAATCATCACACACAAGGGTCCTATAGATGATCTAGCATCATCTCTAACATTACAAGGTTAAGGCTTGGTTTAAATCTTTTTATTTTAGAAAAGTAATTTCTACTCATTGAGAAACTACTCAAGATTTAATATTCTCCAAACTAAACATGGGATCATGTTGACACATGTCATCACCACATATTGTAGTCCATGGGAATGTGATTTAAAGTGGTGTCACAATTTAATAAGGTTTTACCCTTTTATTTTAATTAATTAAAGTGGCTAGAAATGCTTATGAAGCATTCTTTTATTACTTGAACATTATTTCTGCAAGTAAACCTATATTTTTTTTATATTCTGAAAGGTATGGTTAAATGTGATTTTTGAGAGTTGGAATCAATTCAAAAGCTTTTATGGTTTAAATTTGAAAAATGTTTGAATGCAGAAAAGCTTCTGCCTTATTATTTTTACTATGGGTGATCTACAGATCCAAATGACTTGAATCCAACGGGCTTGGATTAATCATTCACAGACCTTTCCAACAAAATTGGTTTCATCCAATTTGGTGCACTGAATCGATCTGGGTTGATTTTTGAAGTTGGGTACAGAAGTGTGTTTGAATTTAAAAAGAAAAGAGTTAATTTGAATTCTTTGGGCTGCGGGAAATTCTAACGGGCCGGCCTGCTAAGCGCAGTGCTCCCGCGGGCTGCTTAAGTGGGTGTCCCCACTCGTCAGTGACACGGGGCTGGGCGAAGCGGTATGGGGCAATGTGGATCGTTCGATCGAGTTCTAATCCAACAGCTGGGGGTCATCGTCGACGTGAGACAGCTCCGGCGAGAACGAAACCTAGCACGGCCAGTGGGGGTGCTGGGGGCTCACGAAGTGCAGGCGAGGTCGGCGAGGCGAAAGCGAAGTCGACGGCGAACCTTCTGTACCGGTGGCTTCTCTGGGCGGCTCAATCGCTGGCTCCTTTCTTCTCGAGCGGCGGGCTCGGTGAAATTCGGCGATGTGGTGCTCGCCTTGCTCGAGAATGGTGTGGCACGGTCGGTGGGAGAGGGTGAGATGGTGTGAAGAAATCGTGCGGGGTGGCCTCTATTTATAGTCGGCGAGGGACCGTCGGCGCAGGTGAGCTCGTCGGGGCGGCGTTCTGATGACTAATGGCATGAGCAAGGGTAGGGGACGGTGCTGTGTCTCCTGGCGATGCTCAACGACATGGTCGCGAGGCATGGGGCGGTGTGATTTGGTCTGAAACGGGCGGTGCTCTGCGCGGCAGAGGCGGCGTCTTCGACGGCGGGCGGTGGTTGTATGGCACGGGGCGGCAAACGGGGATGTCTGGCGGTGTCCTGGGTCGGTGGTGATCGTGTGTGCCGCCAGGGCGGCGATGCATGTGGATGCTGGTCGAGGTGGCGCTCTGGCGCCGCCGGCATGGCCTGGCGTGGCTTGTGCGCGTGGTCGAGGCTTGCTTGGCAACGCATGGCTGGGACGAGCGATGGCGGTGGACGGTGGGCTGCCTCCCAGACATGCTGGCTAGGCTTGCTGCTGCTCCTAGCTTGCTGTCCATAATGGGGTGACATGGGGTTGCTCGGTTGTTCACCATTAATGGCAATGGCAAGCTCACGGGGGTGCTAGTGTTGGGCTAATCTTTCTAGATGATCTACTGAGGTGTGTGTGAGCTAACTAGGGAACAAGTTAGGCTAGAATCACTGCACACTATAGTGTTTATTGTTTTGTTTGATTTGTGTCTGCAACCTGTTTGATAAAATGGCCGCATGAAATCAAGTTTTGAATTTTGAAATGAATTTTGGTGAGTTTGCTAGATTGGTTCTGGTGAGTCTGCAGATGCTTGGATTTTGAAAGTTGAGCTTTTCTGAGTGGGTTTCGGAAAAGTGGGATCTTCCCATATGAAGAAGATTCAATTTTGAATTGTCATTTAAACTATGCATTTGAAAGTTTATGGATGATCATAAAGTGCGCCTTGATACTCTGTTATGAGTACATTCAAGGGATACAAAGATCTAGAAAAGTTTCTGTTAGCTTCTGAAAGTTTGAGACAGCCAAAGTAGGCATGGGAGTTAAATTTGTCAAAATGACCATTCACTTAATATATTTGTTTTGATTTACTTGTCTTTAGGAAAAGTGTGGGAAATGTTTTAGATGATGTTTATTTCACCTAAGAAACATTTTACAAGCAATGGATCACACAAACAAAGTGGTTTTAAAGAAATTCAAAAACTATGCATACACATATGCATGCCTTCATGGGTTTACTTAGAAAAGTTTTTGTTGACCCTAATCTTGGTGATTATTGTTTGATAATCTAAGTTTGGTATTTTTGGGATGTTACATACTGCGTCACGGATGGTCTTTTCAGGTGCGCCACGAACATGCGTTTTCCTAGTAGTGGGCGGCGGTGAGCCCGACGGTCCGTCGTGTTGGGCGAGTTCCTCGAGGCGCCTGTTAGCGAATAACTGCCTTCAGAAGACCAGGTTGCCAGGATCCTCGGCGAGATCCGGGTCTTGCATGGCGACGATAGTCGCCTGGATCTCTCCGGCGAGGTTCTCGCCGACCGGCACCGGCAGAATAGGGATCCCGCCGGCGCTAAATTGCCAGGCGAAGGGGAGACGAGTGTCCGACGATGCCGTATAGCCCGCCTCGTGGAGCAGCCGGGCTTCCCACGGCTGCATCGTGCGTCAGCCGAGAAATCTCTTGGCCACGGCTTTTCGGCAGAGTTGAGGAGGAAGAAAGGTGCGAGCGTCCGGAGTTCGCCGGAGTTGGGAGTGGTGTGAGAGACTGTGAAGGAAGACGGCGAGATGTACGCCTTTTATAGGCCGAGTTCGGCGGCGAGGGCTGAAGAGGTGTAGCGGCGAGGGCGGAAAAAGGAAAACGGCGGGAAGAATGACGATGAATCTGCTTCTATCGCTGACAGGCTGGTCCACTCGGCCAATTCCCTGCGTCCGATGTTTCCAAGGCGTATCCGGGATCCTGGGTATGGACTGGATAGTCCAGACCAAAGTTGGCCTAAATCTGAACAAAAAGAAATTTCTAGGTACGTGACTGAACAAATTTTCGACGTTCGAACCTAAATTCTGTATCCGGATTGTCCTGAATAGCCCGAGTGGTGATGCCCTCGGATCGGTTTGGATTCGCATATGCAGAGGAAGAATGCCTAATTATCGGCGCTGCTATACGTACGACAATTTTTGTCCGATATGCGTACGATCCGACGTGGCAGCGAGCCTTCTACGCAGCATGCATGTAGTATGGGTCGCGTTGGGCTGGGGCTTGGATTTGGATCAGTTCAGCTCGTGTCATTACGATAAGCCTTATCCTTATGCTTTGCTCAGACGCACAACTCTAGGCTCTTCCTTATCTCTTTAGCTCTACTACTGATTTCACCATGGCTAGCTCCATGAGGCGCAAATTGCAGCCTCGGCGTAGGCTGGGAGGGCATCTTGATTGGCCGCTTGAATCGTGTTGGCGCATAAGAAGAGGGAGGAGCGCACAAGGAGAGGGACGGTCGCCAGCCGCTGGATCTGTGCAGGAGCTCGGGAGAGACGGCCTGCTGCTCAACATGTAAGCTCGATGCAAGCTCCAAGAGGCACAGATGGATGGCGTTTATCATGTACAGGTACTCCCGATGTAGGATGTAGCATATGGGAAGGGTCTAGTTGGTGTTTCTGCATCAGATTACTTTAGATGCCTTTGCTACAAGATACAGTTTATACTGTAAACTGTAGCAAAATTCCTAAAAGCAGTCAATTCGTTTTCAAATCTGATGAGTACTATGATAATTGAGAGCAAATATGATGCAGTAGTTAGTGACTTGAAAAGCGCAAAAAATGTACTGAGCAAATATAAGACTTCACACCATCTTTCAGTCATACATAGTTCATGCTGAACAATAGCATCTTGAAGGATAAAACTATGGGTTACAATAACCAAAATAAGCAGTTGCATAAAGTAATTATAATCTAGACTGTCCAATCCATTCGTTCATGCTGAACAATAGCGTCTAACTAGCAAATCCATGACATCTGCCTTTCCCTTCAAAGTTCAAAAAATCCAATTAGCCATAGACATAAATTTTATACAATAAATAGTTGATACTAGTGTAGCACCTGGAGAATATCAACGTAAGACTTCAGATGAATTGATGTAGCAGACTCATTTGATTGGAGTTCCTGGAACAAGTACCAATGGTTGAATGCCACATATATTAGTAATTTAGTATTGCACTGTAATATTAAAACTGATCCAAGTAAGTACCTGGAACTCATTTGGAAAGAAACAAGCACCCCCAACCTCATGTCCTTCAGAATTAGTATTATCTTGCACATTTTTTGATTTGCTGCTTCCTTTCTGCTACATTGAGTGCTTACACTTTAGCAACTTATAACAGGAAGAAATAATTTTCCTCAAAAAGACAAATACAAAGAAAATAATTATAAGTTTAGGTACCTTTCTCCCTTTCTGATCACTTGGCACCTTTTTTATACTTGTTGCTACCTTCTGCTTCTTTGCTCTCAGTTTTTTCACCACTTGATCGATTTTGGATTCTCTTCTCTTTGAACGAGGGCGACCTACACTACGAACAGGGATCGGACTGAGTACAACTTTTTTAGTGTTTAACATTGTATCCTCGGGCTTTGAAGTTGGCTCCTGATCCTGGACTTCATGGCTAGCACGGTAAGCATCGATCTTTATTTGTAACTCATTAAGGCCATTCATCACCAATGTATACAATGCATCAGACTCTGCCCCATTTTCTGCCACCTGATGGGAACGTTTGCACAAACTATCATAACGACGCGCAACAGGTGTATTCAACATATCATCATAGGAGCATTTAATAAATGTGTGTTTGCGCTTAAAGTCCTTTCTCCATCGCTGCAATATATACCGAGAAGGTACTTCTGTGATCTCCATGAGAGCAAGAACAGAAAGGATGTGGCTACACAAGATGCCTCGAAACTCAAAAAGCCTACAAAGACACTGCACATTACAGTCTCCTTGGTTGAACAAGACAGTGAACTCCGAAATAAATCTCTTCTCTTTAATCTCGCCATCCTCTCCTTCGAAGAATACCTTGCGGTCCTCTCTGACTCTAAATGTATAAAGTGACCCTTCTTTGTTCAACATAGTTGGATAGCAATATATTTTACCTCTTAATTGCTCTTGAAACTCTTGAAACTTTGAATTGGTATATGTTGCTTGAAATTGCCTCTCAAAGTCATAGTGAGTAATGCATGGAATTACCTCTTGGAACGACTTTGAATCAGCCTTGTTTTCTTTCTCTACCTTGTCTCTTAATGCATTTTCATACTGCTCCACAAATTGCTTCAGAGTTGTTCTAGCATGGACATAGCCATCAAAGAAAGCATTCACACTCTCACTCCTTTGTGTTGAAGACATTCCTGCCCAAAAAGTATCTTTTACATATGCTGGTGCCCATCGATATCTATTATCGTATAATCCATCAAGCCAATCATTGTCCTGAAGATCATATTTGTTGATCATCTTAACCCAAGATTCATCAAAATCAAGTTTGGTCAAGGAATCATACACCACATTTGACAAGGTGTATTTAATATTTTCATACTTCTCATACCCACTAAGCTTTTCGGGAATCTTCTTCATGATATGCCATATACACCATCTATGACGAGCGTGAGGGAAAACTTCTTCAATAGCATTCTGCATTGCTTTGCACTGATGCGTGATTATAGCCTTTGGGTGGTTTGTTTAACATACAACATAACCAAGATTTAAATAACCAAACAAACGTTTCTGTATCTTCATTGGACAAAAGACCACAACCTAATAAAACTGATTCTCCATGATGATTTACGCCAACAAATGGAGCAAACGGCATGCTGTACTTATTTGTTAAGTATGTAGTGTCAAATGTGATGACATCCGAATAAGATTCATATGCAGCTCTGCTTCTTGCATCTGCCCAAAAGACATTTCTCAACCTTCCATCCTCGGCCACATCCATAAGATGAAAAAAATCCGGATCTTTTTTTGCATCTGAAGAAAATACTGATAAACTGCATGTGCATCTCCAGCACCAAGCTTCAATCTTCTTGTCTCTTGCAAATAGTTTCTGCACTCCTTTTCACCAAACTCAAGTTTTTCATAGCCACCAGCTTGAATAACAAGAGAACCAAAATTCTTGGTCATGCGGAGACCTGCTTGATCATTCAATTCTAACCTTCTCTTGGCATCTAAGTCTAGTTTCTTGTGGCATCTCAGAAATCTGGATTTACTTGGACTTGTAGGATGATTGTGGTCAAGCGTAACAGATGTAATGGAAAACTTTTCTCCACGACGACAGAAATTTATCTTACATGGGCATTGCATCCTTGTCGATGGATTCGGCTTAAATAAGTTCTTTGATGAGTACTGAGCCTTCCCTTGTCTGCTACAAGCAAGTGTAAAATACTTAATCTTGTTATCTTCACCATGCCTAGTGGTTCTTCTTATTACACCAAATCCCTTCTTTTTGGCATAACCTTTGTAGAACATCATAGCATCATCCTCATTATCGAACATCATCCCCTTTCTAGGTTCCAACATGTTGATCGGCTCTGCTTGTTGCTCATCCAAAAAATCCTCATTCTCCTCCAAGATGAAATCATCTTGATTATCTCTGAGGAATACTATATTTTGTGAAGCTACTTCATCGGAAGATAAATTTGACTCCATCACCTACATATAATAGCCAACAAAAATAGAGGTTGTTAAGTGAGGCTAGGGATTTCACACTGAACAGAGTCGTCATAGTTTTTTTTACAGGAGCACATTGAAGTGCTACTACTGTCATCTTTGCCATGAATAAGCTACTAAAAAGGAATAGATCTAAACAATGAAAGAAATAGATCTAACATTAGTCCACAGGTTGACAGTGTGAATTACCAACAATCTGCATCATCCAATCTCTGAACTTTCCCATAAAAGAAAAATAGATCTTTTTTCAAAAAGGAGAAAAGAAATAGATCTAAACAATGGAAGATATAAACCAAGAATTGCACATACCTCGTTTTTCTTTCCCTTCTGATTAAACTTCTTTTTATTGGACACAGATCGAAATTCGTTGCAGATTAATCGTGATTGATTTCCAAATCGGCCAAGGAGGGATGGTGATTGGTGAAGAAGATGGACAGTCAAGTTCTGGAGGGAAGAAGAAGAGGCGTGGAAAGGTATGCAGGGAAGAGGTGGAGTCGTGGACAGATTTTGATGGGGTTCGGCAATATTGCGGGTTTGGGCTTGGGCTGGGCTTGGGCATGTGGGGCAGGATTAATTAGCAGATTTGTAACTGGCATGAGTTGGCGGATGTATCGTACAGGAATCGTACGTGAATTGTCGTGTGTGAAGCAATTTTGCCTAATTATTTCGGTTACAAAACTACATGTGAATCTGTGCGCGTAGTTCCCCAAGTCTAATTAACAATACAGAGTTCCGGCTATCGTCGTAGTAGCCGGAGTTGTGTACTCAGGTGGTGGCCGGTGCGCCGCCGTGCACGAACCTCCGCACGACTCGGACGAGCTCGTCCGCCGCGGCGCCCCAGGGCTCGTAGACGAAGAAGCCGTGGCCCTGCCCCTCGAACACCACGAGCTCCACGGGCTTACCCATCGCCCTCAGCCTCGCGACGTAGTCCGCGGTCCGGTCGCGCAGAAGGTCCTGCTCAGCGTCCGCGACGAGCACTGGCGGGAAGGCCACGCCGCCGAGAGGGGCGCTCTCGGGGCCGAACGGGTTCGCCGCCGGGTGGTCCCTCGTCGCCCCCACCGGCAGCGCTAGGCGCCACATCTGGTCGAACAGCGCCAGGCTCATGAGCACGTCGCGAGGGGAGGACGCCTCCGATGCCATCCTCTCCTCCCCGCCGAAGTACGGGCAGAGAAGGACGCAACCGGCGATGCGCACCGGGCCGATATCGAGGCCGCAGCCGGATCCGTACCGGACGGCGACGTGGTGCGCTTGCCGCCAGACGAGTCGCCCCAGACGAACACCCGTTCGAAGTCAGCCGATTCTGCGAGCCACGGGTCGGCGCCGGACATGGCATGGCCGCTTAGCCACGACAGCACGGTCTCTCCGTCGTGCTGCGCCGCGGGGAGGCGGTGCTCTGGGGCGAGGCGGTAGTCCGCGCCTCCGCGGAGAGCACGAGGGCTGGGAGGTCGTGGGCTATCCGCAGGCCCACTTCGTGGAAGCTAGGGTGCTCGAAGCTGCCGATGCAGAAGCCACCGCCGTGGAAGTAGACGACCACCGGATGATTCGTCTTCTCGCTGCCAGCATCGGTGGTCGCCGTCGCCGTAGGCCTGTACATGCGGAGCCGCAGGCCGTGGGTCTCGTCGTAGATGACGTCCATCCACTCGACAGGAAGGTCGCGGCGGACGTCATGCATGCGCAGGAGGATCAGACAGAAATCTTCGCGTGGGCCGTGTTGCCGTGCCGTCGCTGAGGAGCTGCACGACGCCGAGGCAATCCTCGACCACGTGCGGAGCCGAGACAGACGACGCCGGAGAGGAAGAAAACGACGACATATATGGCTTAAATGGACGTCCAGGATAAACCCGGGACGCCCACATATATGTAGACTAGGATTTTCAAAGCGCAGTTTTTCTTCCCATACGAGTGTGTCCCAGGCCTATCCTAAGGTCGGAATAGCTCCAAGATTCGTATCTACAATTTTACATCTAGATCCTAGACATTGCACATCTTCTCACCTTATAGAAACCAAGGTGTACAGGTCCATCTTCCCTTTCCCTCTCTTCCTTATCCTCTTCTTTCTTCTCAAGTACGCTCCTCCATGCCGGCAGGTCTCCTCCACATTGGCGAGGCTGTGACGCTATTGCCAGCCCAACGACGATGAGGGGGTAGGCTACTAGCTTTGGCGCTGCAGCGGGTCGTTGATGTCCACCTCCTTCAGCGTCGGCTCCGCCTCGAAACCAGCGAGCAACGGCGACACTTGTTCGACACAAGGGTGTGGAGGTCCATGACGTCGCCGGCTAGGCCGAGCTCGACGTCGGGCAGGAGGTTGATTAGCGTGGCCAGGTCGTCGTGCAGGTCCAGCAGCTCGACAACCATCTCGTCCGACTGCCTTGATTTTTCTGCTTATTAAATCAAGATTTGCCACGATCTAGATTCACAAATAGACATGTATTAATTTCTGCGGAAATTATTTGGCCTCAGTTTCTTGCTCAGTTTTTTGGATCTTGGGATGGGAACGGTTCATGGATGGGGATGAGATCGAGTTCCAGATTTCTTTGGGCCTGTAAAATGTGTTGTTAATGGATAATGGATTCACTATTCATCTGTTTCCCTTGACCTGTGCGTGGTTTTTGTCCATACTTGATAATTTCGGAACCTAATTCCACTAATTTAGGTGTTCATCATGTACTAATTGATTCATTGAATCTGTACTGGTGTCGCAGTGCATCGTGGGCCGTGCGATATGGTAGGAAGGGACTTTAGCAGCAAGGGGCCTAAGAGTAAAAGTAGATAGAATAGTGGTGTTTTTGTACTGAATATATAATCTGCTGGAGGGTTTTTTTGCATTGTACACATGTAGCTGCACGGATCTTACAGTCTATATGGACGTCCAGGATAAGACTGGGACGCCCACATATATGTAGACTAGGATTTTCGAAGCAAGTGTTATGTGCAAGTAACTACGTACAGTACAAGCGTGGCACCTAAATAGTGCAGCGCGAAGATAAGAGCAACTCTAGCCAATACAGCGCATCGGCGCGATCTGCAAAATTTGTCCTGAAATGTTGTTTTTGGCTTTTTGCTCGAAAATGCCCGACATACATGGTCACAAACCCGCGGTTAGTTCAGGACTCCGTTATCCATCCAAGTACTGGAACTTGACAAAAGATACATCAACCATCTTACGGATACTCAATCTATGATACTCTCTTTGATTCATATTAGTTAACTTAAGTTTGTCTAGTTTTATATGTATTTAATTAAATATCTAGTCTAGATGTACCCGTATCTAGACAAAGTTAACTAAACTAATATAGGTCGAAGGAAGTACCTAAATATCACTTAGTGTTCATCTAGGTCATTGGATCAACTTCACGAGCAAAATCACGTCCAACCACAAACACAAACTAAAGGGCAAGCAGGGGTAGAGCTAAGGGAGGGTTAGCAGCGATCAGAGGCCCCCTAATGTCTTGTCCTCCCCAAGGATTTACATCAGGTAGTAGCAGAGCTAATGGCCTTATGTATATATCTTATTGCTCTTTTAGGCTAAAGCTCATTCTAATCTACACACATCAAAGCACAAAAAAGCAGCAAACCACGGTTGCTCTTTGTTTAGGCAATAAGCAATGATCATGAAAGCCTCTGATTGTACTCCCCACTTGCCTGGACCAATCTCACTGCAAGATACCGCCTGCCGCTGCCCGCTACAATATGTTGCCTGTCGCCGCCAGCTGCTTCCATTCACAAGCTTAGCGGCAGGAGTGATTAGCGGCTTGTCTTGCTCGCCTACCGTCGCAGATAGTCATTGCCAGTTCGGTTGCAGCAAATCTCTGTCTAGTCGAATTGTCGTCAGTTTATTTGTCCAAAGTATATTATACTCCCTCCGTCTAAGGATAGATGTTTTAGATTTTTTAAATTTTGGATGAATCTATATAGTAAATAGTGTCTAGTTTTATTCAAATTTTAACAAATTTAAGACATCTATTTGGACGGAGGGAGTACATGATATACAATATATATGTACTGCTAATTTAATCTAAGTATAACTTCTGTTCCAGTTTAACGATAAGTCACTACCTAATAAGCAGAGAGCAACATATTACTTTTTCATGCAAATTGCATCAATCTTCAATATATCCCAATGCAAAATTTAGAGCAAATCTTTGTTGATAGTAGAGCAATATACTTGGAAAAAACATCCCCATTTTGTTGCCAAAACTTATATAGCTTGCTTATCCATGCAAAGCCGAGACTATTTATATTAATATAAGCCAAAAAATATGAGGTATATCACATTTTGTTTTACACTTGATATCGTCATATACAATACCTCAAGGGCAATAATCATATCTTCGCTCTCCTTGTGCCGAATTCCTGGCTCCGACCTTGAAAGCAAGTGTTGGATTTCAAGTGGCTTTAATGATTAGAGGATGGCCCGGTCTACAAATTTTTTCGCGGTTTACCGCAAATCTCCTCCCGGCGACCACTATATCTACGTGTTCACGGTCTATGTTATGTGTTGATCCAAATTTCACAAAGTATAGGCTAACTTCTGACGAGTGGAGTGAGACCCGTCGCCGGGAGGCTTGGGCCGGCATATGAGAGAACAAGGCATGGCAGAGTTGGTCAAGAGAGAGCTGATTGATGGTTGCAACTTGAGTAAGTTTGAGTTCTGTGAGCACTGACATTTTTGGTAAGCATAAAAGAGTTAAATTTAATGCTTCCGTTCACACCACCAAAGGCATATTAGATTATGTGCATGCTGATGTATGGGGTCCATCTCGTAAGACTTCTATTGGTGGTGCTAATTACATGCTTACTATTATTAATGATTACTTAAGAAAAGTGTGGCCTTATTTTCTGAAGCATAAATCTGATGTTTTTTATGCTTTTAAGAAGTGGAAAGTTATGGTTAAAAAGCAAACTGAGAAGAAGGTAAAGGTACTACGTACTGATAATGGTATGAAATTCTGTTCTAATGAGTTTGAGGAGTTTTGCAGTAACGATGGCATGATCAGGCATCACACCATCCCATATACTCCTCAGTAGAATGGCGTGGCAGAGCGCATGAACATAACCATCATCTCGAGGGCTCATTGTATGTTGTCTAATGCAGGTATGCATAGGCATTTCTGGGCTGAAGCAGCCAACACAGCGTGTTACCTCATCAACAGGTCACCTTCTATTCCACTTGAGAAGAAAACTCCCATTGAGGTATGGTCAGGTTCGCCTGCTGATTATTCACAGTTGAGAGTTTTTGGCTGCACTGCATATGCTCATGTTGATAATGGAAAGTTAGAGCCTAGGGCCTAGGTCCGCTGCAAGTGGATCTTCAAGAAAAAGGAAGGTTTGTCTCCCAAAGATCCTTCAAGGTACAAGGCAAGGTTAGTAGAAAAAGGGTTCAGCCAGATTCTAGGTATTGATTACAATGATGTGTTCTCTCCAGTTGTGAAGCATAGTTCCATTCGTACTTTCTTTAGTATTTATGCGTGATCTTGAGCTTGAGCAGTTAGATGTCAAGACTGCTTTTCTGCATGGAGAGCTTGATGAGGAAATATACATGGACCAACCAGAAGGGTTCATAGTGCCTGCTAAAGAGGATTTTGTGTGCAAATTAAATAAGTCTCTTTATGGCTTAAAGCAATCTCCAAGACAGTGGTATAAAAGGTTTGATTCATTTATGATCTCACATGGTTTTAAGAAGTCTAAATATGATAGTTGTGTTTATATCAAGTTTGTTGATGGGTCACCTATATACTTGCTGCTATATGTTGATGATATGTTAATTGCTTCCAAGGGCATGAAAGAAATCACTACTTTGAAGGCACACCTAAGTAGTGAGTTTGAGATGAAGGATCTTGGTGCTGCTAAGAAGATCTTAGGTATGGAGATTACCCGAGATAGAAAATCTGGTTTGTTATTTTTTAGTCAACAAATTTACATTAATAAAGTTCTTCATTGTTTTAATATGGATGGTGCCAACTTAGTTAGTACTCCTATTGCTCCTCATTTTAAATTGTCAGTTTCTCAATGTCCTACTATTGATGAAGAGTTTGAGTACATGTCAAAGTGCCATATTCTAGTGCTGTTGGTTCCTTGATGTATGCCAGGGTTTGTTCTTGTCTTGATTTATCATATGCTATGAGTTTGATAAGTAGATACATGGATAATCTTGGTAAAGAACATTGGAAGGCTGTTCAGTGGGTTTTCAGGTACCTTCTTGGCACTTCCAATGTTTGTTTGAAGTTTGGCAGGACCGGTGAGGGACTCGTTGGCTATGTGGATTCAGATTTTGCTGCAGATTTGGATAAGAGAAGATCCCTCACAGGTTATGTGTTTAATGTTGGTGGTTGTGCTGTTAGCTGGAAGGCTACATTGCAGGCTGTTGTTGCACAATCTACTACTGAAGATGAATACATGGCTATTGCTGAAGCTTGCAAAGAATCTGTTTGGTTGAAAGGTTTGTTTGCTGAGCTTTGTGGAGATGATTCCTGCATTACTTTGTTTTGTGACAGTCAAAGTGCCATATACCTTACAAAAGATCAGATGTTCCATGAGAGAACTAAGCACATTGATGTCAAGTACCATTTTGTTAGAGACATTGTTGCTCAAGGTAAATTAAAGGTATACAAGATCAGCACTCATGATAATCCTGCTGATATGATGACTAAACATGTTCCTGTTGCTAAGTTTGAGCTTTGCTCGAACTTAGTTGGTTTAACTGATTAGCCCAAGTGGCTATTGGCGCCGAAAGTATTTGCTTTGTTTGTTCAAGGAGATGGTTGTTGTTGATGCTACAAGAAGGAATTTGTCTCAAGGTGGAGTTTGTTATGTGTTGATCCAAATTCTACAAAGTATAGGCCAACTTCTGACGAGTGGAGCGAGGCCCGTCGCCGGGAGGCTTGGGCCGAGTGGAGCGAGGCCCGTCGCCGGGAGGCTTGGGCCGAGTGTAACTATATATAAACCCCTTGTAAGCCGCCGGTTGGAATGAGTTGCACCTGTGAAATCCCCAGCGTTTGTAAACACTTCTTGATATAGTGAAGTTTCGCTGGCTGGCGCCCGTGGTTTTTTCCTCTCTTTGTTGGAGAGGTTTTTCCACGTTAAATCTGTGTCCCCTTGCTGTGCTTTTCGTTTTCGTTCTTCGTTATCTTCTTGTCGCAATTGTAACAGTCTAGATGCGGTAAATCGTATCAATTTTCCCTCATCTGGCACTAGAACTTTAGGCGTCGACAGCTCCGACAGCTCCGACAGCCACTGCATCCAGCGGTCGTTTTTGCATCCCTTTCGCTACCACCTTCTCCTGCCGTAGATCTATCGATGGGCGAGTTATTTCCTGCCAATTCGGCCCCCGGAGGCGATACTGCTCCTTGCCGTGTAGCCGCATTCACTGGCGTACGGTGCCGCGTTTTCCTCACTAGAGCAGCATGCGCACATTTCAGAGGCCGAAACATGCTAATGCGCCCTCTCACACCGCCACACTTCGTCTTCGGCGTGGGTCGGGATGGGTTGGCTCAGGGAGCTCACGGCATCGAAATCGGAAGCTCGGGGCGGTGGCACGAGGTTCCCTCTTGTGCCTCGCCGCCTCACACTACCAAAGCCGCAACCAGTTGTGGCCATAGCCACTGTCGTCGAGCGTGAATGACTCGAGCAAGGAGGAGTACTACGACATGAAGGATCATCGCCCACCAATATAAGTAGAAAGATCTCGCAGAGTCAATGTGTTGCTCCCCACGCAGAGAACTATGGCTTCGTTATCGCCGACTGCGACAGTGACTCCAAGTAGCTTGCCGGCGTCTTCCTCGCCATAGAAGCCCCTGTGAGTTAGTATCCCGGGAGGGTCGGCTAGAGTTAGCTAGACTAATTTTCTAGGCTTTGCCACTTGGAAAATGTCGAATATATGTTATGACATTTGATTTTGACTATGTATGTATATGAACTGCTTGTTGATCTGTGGCGTGAAGCTTTTTTTAAAATGTTCAATATCATTTGCAGTCTTTGTTCTGCCGCAGTGGTTCCAGACCCCCAAACATCTTTCTCCATTTTAAAATTTGAATTTGCGATATCCGCTAGAGTTGTTCTAAGATGTATGGACTATCCACTTAAAGATGCTTCTTATGTGGGAACCGTGTAATCTAGTGGAATACATTGCAAGTGTAAGGAGGATAATTTTACACATGAATATGTACCCGTATGGATAGGTATGCGCATACTGTTTATCTATAAATACTTGTATCCTACTCCAAAAGGGTCTGACCGTAAGGATGGACATACTACTTTCCAAAAGGTGTGCCAATATGTTAAAAAAAGAAGCAAACTCAAGCCTGGACTTGAGAGGGGCGCCCTGGGCCCATTAAGATCCACTTGGTGTTGTGTAAATATAAACTCAGATTAATAAAATTGGAAAAAAAAATCATCTTTTGAGCTACTGGCGAACATTGTTTTGAGTTCGGTGAACATTCTTTTGAACCTCGTGAATATTTTTTGAACATTGTGAATTTTTTTTTGCAAACCTAGTGAGCATTTATTTACTATGAAAGATTTATTTTGACCTATGAACATTTTTTAATCCAAATGAAAATTTATTTCGGACCTCATGGACTATTTTTTACTACGAGCATATTTCTAAAAAATATATACATTTCTTCTTACACATGGATACTTTTTAGAAAAACAAAAGAAAGAAAAAGGAAAAATAGAAATGATAAAAAAAAGAAAACAAAAAGAAACAAGAACAAAAAAGAGAGATAACAACCGTTTAATGGGCCCGCTTTAGCCGTATCCTTTAGGCAGCACAGTTTAGGGTTTAGGATTTTGTTGCTTCTTGGAACATAATGTCACCTGAAAGGCTTCTTAATGGGCTTTCATCTATCGCGGCTCATTAACAGGTAATTCTATCTGTAGATCACAAACAATATATTAGTTTCTATAAATTAATTTTATACTAATAAAGTGTGTATTACAAAAATAAAAAGTTCACATATGTCAAAATAGATGGTCATATGTATATGAATAAATTTCCATATGTATATGTATAAATGTTCATACTTACCTCAATGAATATTCATGAGTTAGAAAGTTATCTCCGTGCCCGGTAAAAAACATTTATATAAGGAATAAGAAGCTTGAAAACTAACACAACTATCCAAAAGAACATTGTACAGAAATCTCGGTGTTGTTATGTCGTGATAGCCTCATCTTTGAAGATATCTTATTGGCATAGCATCACTTGCCATATGGAAATCGACCCTTGCATGGCCTATTGGGTAACACTGCGAAGATTCAACTCCTTAATTGCGAAATTCCAACATGGAAATGTCACTGTACGCTACTATTCGTGCCAAAAATTATGCAGGTAATTAAACAAGATCAGGCAAGTCATTGTCACTACTCTTACTTATACTACTCCCTTCATTTCAGTTTGCCATGTACATATGAGTTGTTTAAAAAAATTGCGCATTGATTTGGTCAACAAAATATGAACTTTTTCCTACAAAAATTATGTCATTGAGAACTTCTTTTGACTATGAATCCAAGGATATACCTTTACTTGGCATATATCTCATATTTGTTTTTTTACAATCATATATCTCATATTTATTGACGTATAATTGATGGTCAATTTTTTAAACTACGTGTGTCGGTTAAACTGAACATGAGAGTAGTTTAAAGTTAATCTTGCCTTTGTTTTTACATGACAAAGTGATAAACACTAGTACTGCACTACGGATAGAGAGACACAAATGTCAACACCTAGAGATTAGAGCAACAAAACGTAAGATGAACTGCAGATGTGAAGACACCGGATGCAAGCTTCCCCCATACCAGTAAGAAGTACTGTAGATTGTTAATGCATGAGTAGAATTGTCGTGACATGAACATTGCTCCCGGATTAGGACGCATGCAGCGAGAAGTCAACGTTATCCGTAAGTATTTTTTTTAACTAGAGACCAAGTGCCTCACTCTGTTAAGTATTAACTGAACATAAGAGAATTTGTTTGATTAGCTAGAGAAAATCAAGTGGAAACCAGATTACACGGGCCACGGACCCCACACACACCTCAGAAACGTTGGCCGCCTGGCTCCAATACGTACCTACCTCTATGGACCCAACCATCCAATCGCCCAGCAGCACCATCGTCGCATAGGTACTCCTTCCGTCCACAAATTTCCGTCCGCAAATAAGTGTACTTCTAGCTTTATACTAAGTTAAATTTTACTATGTTTGACTAATTTTTTAAGATAACGTACCACCATTTATGATACTAAATTGTTACCATTAAATTTATTTTTAAATCTAGTTTCATAATATATCAATTTGATATAATATATGTTCCTATATTTCTTTATAAAATTGGTCAAATTTAGTTATGTTTGACTTAGGCAAAAGCTAGATATACACTTATTTGCGGACGGAGAAAGTAGCTCTCGATGAAGCGACTTCGACTTTATCGAGGAAGACAACAAACATCAGCCGCCGTAGGAGGATGCACCAAATGCAACGCGCTGCCCTGCCAAACAGCGGCAAACGGGTTGAAGGACGAGATAACTTCAACTTAGTTGAAAATTCTAAGGCTTTGTTCGGTTGGTCCTGCCCTGGCCGGGATTTGGACCGAAACCCGGGGGTTAGCCGGGCTTGGGCTGGTCGGGCCAGACCCTGCTGAAAAGCGCGTTCGGTTAACAGCTCGGTTGGAATCTCATCCCGGCCTAAACCACCCTGACGATCCACTCCAACTAAGTGGGTTTTAAAAACTCTAGTCTCGTCCCGTAGAACCATTTCCTGTGTGCTTTTCACGAATTGGTACTTCAGTAAAGAGATAATAGCACCGGGCATACAATAACTTGTGTTACATGTGCAAATTCATACAACAAGTTGCAAACTGTGGTGAACCGGTACACGAACTTGTCCTATGGGTACAAACCGGTACAAAATCGTTCCGGATCTGACACGTCATATTGTTACTTTAACAAAAATAACCTTGCATATTTTTCTACCGCAGATCAGACTTGCTTCTCTTTCCCCAAATCCGTAGGGAGGATGTCATCCTCGCGTGGCGCCACTCGATCTCCACGGCGTCGACCTCCATGTCGTCTGCTTCTGCACCTACGTGTGCCAGATCGCGCTCGCGTGTGCCATGTCCGACCTTGAAGGCCTGGACGTACACCTACGATGGCGGAACTTCCTGTCACCATCATCGTCCGCTGCGATCTAGGACCTGTTCGTCGCCTCCGAGAGCTCGATGTTGGTCTCACACTCTCACAGGCAGCCGCGTCGTCGTGGTACAACTGGTCGATGGTGAACAACAACACGGCTGACGGAGGCGGCAGGGTCTTCTTAACAGACTTCTGCATGGCCGTCGGCTCTGACCTCGCTGATGCAGTTCTTCAGGAGAGAACGTTTGCCTGTCGCCCAGCTCGCCCTCGCCGTATCCGTGCGCCTAGGTGGCGAGGTGAGACTCCTTGACTCCTTGTTGTTGCCCTATGCTGTCCGGCGTGCACTCGAGGGAGATGCAGAGTTGCAGACGACGGCGGCCACAAAGTCCTCGCACCGAGTTGCGAAATGGAAGGAGCAGGTTAGGTAGCGGTGCTCTACGCGCGCGCTGGTGAAGGGCGAGTCCACGGTGCTCTGCTAGGTGGTGCTGCCTCGATGCGGCCGTGCTCGTTGATGCTTGCTCCGATTGTAGGACTAGGTGCGTGCTAGCAGCTAGTGTACCAGCAGCTTGTTGCTCTCGTGACTTTGTTTGTGAACTGATGGATGAAACGCATGCACGGGTATATGATTGAACTGGCAGGGATCGTGTGCGATTGTGCGAGTCGCCGCTCGCTGTCACGACGAAGGCCAAGGGGGGGATAGACGTGGCGACAACGACAACTCGTTCGCCTTCCACTCGTCCTGCGACACAACGGAGCTCGTACTTCGCGACACGGCGATGGCACATATCTCGTCGATGGTGTTTGTAGCGATGGTCAAACACCATCCTGGGGTACTGCATCGGTGGTGCGGCTGATGGCCACGCGAGCGCGAGCTGGCACGCGGAGCAGCAGACGACCGGGAGGTCAACATCGTGGAGTGGCGCTAGATTTGAGAAAAGAGAAGGAGGGTCTCATCTGCGGCAGAAAATATGTAAGGGTGTTTTCACAAAATTAACAATGCAACGTGTGGACGATTTTGTATCGATTTGCACATGTAGGACAAGTTTATGTACGGGCTCACCACAGTTTACAACCTGTTGTGTGAATTTGCACCCGCAATACAAGTTGTTGTATGACCGGTGCTATTACCTCTTCAGTAAAAACAAAAGCGCCATCTCTCTCTCTCTCTCTCTCTCTCTCTCTCTCTCTCTCTCACGGGCGGGGATGAAGGTCGGCGGCTCAGGCGGGACGGCAGGGAAGGAGAGTCCGCGGCTGAGGTGGGAACAGAGGGACGGTGGCTCCAGCAGGGAAGGAGGGACGGCGGCTTCGGCGGGGATGGAGGAACGGTGGCTCCGGCGGGAAAGGAGGGACGATGACGAGGACGGGTTGGATGGTGGCTCTGGCGAGCACGGGGGAAGGACAGGGTGGACGACAGCGAGGACAGAGTGAACGGCGGCAAGGACAAAAGTTTTCCCACCCTCCCAGAGTACCCCACCAGCGCATCTCTATTGTAGTTACCTAGGGAGTAACCAAACAAGTCAACCTTTGAGGGATTATAGGGAGTTTAGGAAAGGGATTAACGGGATCTGGGTGACATGAGGGGATCACCCAAATTCTCGGGTGGTTTATTCCACGAAGGAATTGGTACCACGGAAACCGAACAAGCCCTAAAGGGAAAAAGTTACAAGCCTTGCACTGACATAATCTAGGACTATGGGACTCCATTTTCACGGGGATCTTCTCGGGATCCTCCAACACGAATGGTTGACCAAACCACCAGAAACCGCGGCAAACACAAATCTGGAGCCATGAAGCCATAGAAGTAATAATGGAGAACCGACACGTGACATGAGGGAGTAAACCGCCCACTACCACCACCGTCGTCGCGCTGACCACATGGACATGGCGCTTCACAGCTGCCAAGGAACCATCCAATGTGTTGTGCTTCCTACTACAGAGCTACACGCATCTTGGCATAGCCACGTGCCACCATCGTAGCTTAGAGTAATCACCATGGGAAGGAGTTGCCAGAGTTACCTGGCAGGCAACGAAGTTTATCACGCACTAGCAACATGGTGGTATGCTTTCTTACTTTAGAGACGATACCTAATACCATTGTGTCACACGTTCTGAGTGACAATGCCAAAATTGGTATGCTAATGGAAGATTGTCTTGGTCAGCCCCATATGTGAAGATTACCTTTGTCGGCCCCCTTGTGTGTACTTATACAAACTCCAACTTGGGATTATTAGGGCATGCACAGCGTTGGTCAAACGTGGTGTCTAAGAGGTCTTAGACCTAGGACTAAACGCTGGACTGGTTGTAGCTAAGCTCAGAATTGCTAGACGCGCGTCCAGTACTAGACTCAAGGTCTAAGATAGAGTTGACCCCTACTCTAGCTAGAAAAGGAAGAAATAAGAGCACCTGCTAAGTTGTGGCAAGTAAAATACATTATTTTCTCTAGCTGGTGGAGCCCATCATCGTGGCTAGTACGCTGGAGAAGTTTTGCTATTCTTGGGCATGGGTCTAGTAATTTTGTTAGCTACCCCTCACGATGTACATGCTCTTATAGGATCCAGCACCCCTCCAGCATTGGGGTTTGAACAAAAAGGTGCAATGCAAGCCCTTAAATTTGTAGTTTTCCCAGGCTTTGGAACATTCTTGTTTGCCACAAGCTAGGTTACTTCGGGTCGCTGCGAGGAGCCTATAGGGTCTAGTTGTTTTTTATTACTCGATAATAAAGGCTTAGCAAAAGAGTAAAGTTTGCCGGTTTGTCAAGTCCTACCAAAAAAAATTATCTTTCTACCGTGCAATGTAGATACCGTACGTGATTTCACGGTCTCACTATGTTCCATTCCGTGTCACTACTGGAAAATGGCCCTTCGGTTCGATCTCAACTATGTCACCAGTCCCGGTTTATTACGAATCGGGACTAGTGCTAGCACTAGTCCCGGGCCGTGATGCCTCCAACAGCTAGTAATCGAGATAGCCTATAGTTCCGGGCCAGAATGGACCTCTAGTCCCGGTCTGTAATAGGACCCGGGACTAGAAACCTAGAGCGGGCTTGCTGCTCTTTTCGGGGACTATTAGTCCCGGGTCGTATCACAGCCTCGGACTAGTTATCCCTCCATATAAATACAACTTTGTGTCCACACAGCCCGAGCCATGGTGGCCATTTTACTCAAAGAAGCAAGCCGAATTCATGCCATTTTTTTCTCAAGATTTGTCAAAATTTAGTTTGCAATCCCTAAATCCAAAGTTTTAAAAGGTTATAACTTCATCCTTTCATCTCTTATTGCTACTTTAGCTCAATGCTCTAGAAGTATAGAGATATGGATTTGCATGCATGCTCTAGAAGTAGAGGATTTTGAAATGTGTAACAAATTTTGATTAGGCACATAGTTACTAAAAATTGAAAATGTGTAATTTTAGAGTTTCAGAGCTTAAAATGGAATCAGGTTTTCACTGATAGGACAATAATCAAAAACTCCACATTTATCATGTTAATTGTTTTCTCCAATTCACAAATTGGTGCATGTAAATTTTTCAAAATTCAAAATTAATGCTCTAGAAGCTCTCATTATAACTTGTATTAAATTTATCATGTTGTGTAATGGTTTGTGATATACTTTTACTATAATGCAGATGGTCCGGCAATGTATGTACGGTACTGACCGACGCTCTGGTGAGTTCATTAATGGCGTGCATGAATTCGTTCGTGTTGTTAATGCAAACAACGAAATGGTTTTGTATTCTGTCCATATAGTGGATGTAGGAATCAGAAGGATTACTCTGACTCAAAAACCCTTCAAAGCCACCTGTTGAAGTCCGGCTTCATGCCCGGTTATAATTGTTGGACCAAGCACGGAGAGAGAGAGGGGTTATAATGGAAGACAATGAAGAAGAGGAGGATGATGACAACTATCATGGTTTCCCTGAGTACGGAGATACTTCCATGGGGGATGCTTAGGGGAGGTTAAAGAAGAGACATATGTTGAACCCGCTGATGATCTTGGTCGGACCATTGCCGATGCACAAAGAGACTGTGAAAATGAAAAGGAGAGGGAGAAGTTCAATCACATGTTAGAGAATCACAAAAAGTTGTTGTACCCAAATTACGAAAATGGTATGAAAAAGCTAGACAGCACACTGGAATTGTTGTGATGGAAGGCGGAGTGTGCTATATCTAACTCCTCATTTGAAAAGTTGCTAAAAATGATGAAGAATATGCTTCCAAAAGATAACGTATTGCCCGCCAGTACGTACGAAGCAAATAAGGTTGTCTGCCCTCTAGTTTTAGAGGTTCAGAAGATACATGCATGCCCTAATGGCTGCATCCTCTACCGCGGTGAGGAGTACGAGAATTTGGATGCATGCCCGGTATACACTGCACTTCGGTGTAAGATCAGACGAGATGACCCTGGTGACATTGAGGGCGAGCCCCCCCGGAAGAGGGTTCCTGCCAAGGTGATGTGGTATGGTCCTATAATACCACAGTTGAAACGTTTATTCAGAAACAAAGAGCACGTCAACTTGTTGCGATGGCATAAAGAGGAACGTAAGTCAGACGGGATATTGAGACACCCCGCTGATGGGTCGCAATGGAGAAAAATCGATAGAAAGTACCCGAACTTTGCAGATGACACAAGAAGTTTAAGGTTTGGTCTAAGTACAGATGGCATGAATCCTTTTGGGGAGCTGGGCTCTAGTCACAACACCTGGCCCGTGACTCTATGAATCTATAACCTTCCTCCTTAGTTGTGCATGAAGCGGAAGTTCATTATGATGCCAGTGTTGATCCAAGGTCCGAAGCAACCCGGCAACGACATTGATGTGTACCTAAGACCATTAGTTGAAGAACTTTTAAAGTTGTGGCACGAACCCGGCATACGCGTGTGGGATGAGCACAAGCATGAAGAATTTGACCTCCGAGCGTTGCTTTTTGTAACAATCAATGATTGTCCTGCTCTTAGTAACCTTTCAGAACAGTCAAACAAGGGATATAATGCATGCACGCACTATTTGGATGAGACTGAAAGTATATATCTGGATCATTTTAAGAATAATATGTACAATGGGCATCGTCGATTTCTTTTGGCCAAGCATCCCTTAAGAAAGAAAGGCAAGCATTTCAACGGTTAGGCATGTCACTAGATGAAGTCTAAGGAGCATACTGGTGCTGATATATTTGATATGGTCAAAGATTTGGATCAAATAGTAACCTTTGGAAAGGGTCATGACGGAAAATCTGTTTTGAAGGACGCTGACGGACACACACCCATGTGGAAGAAGAAATCTATATTTTGGGAGCTACCATATTGGAAATTCTTAGAGGTCCGCTCAGCAATCAATGTGATGCATGTGATGAAGAATTTTTGCATGAGCCTGCTAGGATTCTTGGGCATGTATGGGAAGACAAAAGATACACCACAAGAACGAAAGGACCATCAATGTATGAAAGACCCAGATGGCCTGCATCCAGAATGGTTTCAAGGTCATGCCAGCTACGCTCTTACCAAACAAGAGAAGGAAATATTCTTTGAATGCATCGGTAGTATTAAGGTCCTATCTTGCTTTTCGTCGAATATAAAGGGAATAATAAATATGACATAAAAAGTTCCAAAACCTAAAGTCTCGTGACTACCACGTGATTATGACAAAAATGCTTCCGATTGCAATGAGGAGGCTTCTACCGGATAATGTTCAAGTACCCATTGTGAAGCTGTGTGTATTCCTCAATGCAATCTCTCAGAAGATAATCAATCCTGAAGATCCACCATGGTTACAGAATGATGTGGTCCAATGTGTTGTCAGTTTCGAGTTGGTGTTCCCACCATCCTTCTTCAATATTATGATGCACCTACTAGTTCACCTAGTCGAAGAGATTTCCATTCTCGGTCCTATATTTTTACACAATATATTTCCCTTTGAGAGGTTCATTGGAATCTTAAAGAAATATGTTCGTAACCATGCTAGGCCAGAAGGAAGCATCTCCAAGGGCTATGGAACAGAGGAGGTCATTGAGTTTTGTGTTGACTTTATTCCTGACCTTAGGCCGATTGGTCTTCCTCAATCACGGCATGAGGGGACACTGAGTGGAAAGGGTACTCTAGGAAGGAAATCAATAATATTTAGGGACGGACATTCTTACACTGAAGCACATTACACAGTTCTACAAAATTCTATCTTGGCAGCCCCGTATATCGAGGAACACAAGAAAATTTTACGCTCCAACAACCCTGGAAAGCATGACTCTTGGATTATAGATGAACACATGAAGAGTTTTGTAGGTTGGTTGCAACATCTCATAAAAAACAACACTCTTGGAGATCAGCAGTTGATCCCGCAAAAGTGTCAGCTGTAATTGAGTGGGAATCTCCTAAGTCAGTGAAGGAAGTGCGTAGTTTCCTTGGCTTGGCAGGATACTATAGAAGATTCATTGAGAATTTCTCAAAGGTAGCTAAGCCAATGACGGAGTTACATAAGAAAGACAAGAAATTTGATTGGACTGAAGGATGTGAACTTAGTTTCCAAGAGTTGAAGAAGAGACTAGTGACAGCACTAGTCTTATGTCTGCCAGATTTGGAGAAAGATTTCCAAGTATATTGTGATGCATCTCACCAAGGACTAGGTGCAGTTTTGATGCAAGAAGGGAAAGTTGTGGCTTATGCCTCGAGACAACTCAAAACTCATGAAGTGAATTATCCTACTCATGATTTGGAGTTAGCCTCTGTTGTCCATGCACTCAAACCATGGAGACATTATCTTTTGGGAAAGCGCTGCGAAGTGTTCACAGATCACAAAAGCTTGAAATATATCTTCACTTAGAAAGAAATCAACATGAGACAAAGAAGATGGCTAGAACTCATCAAGGACTATGACTTGAGTTTGCAATACCATCCTGGTAAAGCAAATGTTGTAGCGGATGCATTAAGCCGTAAAGCTTATGTGAATGGCCTCACTAAGGGAGAATTGCCATATGATCTGTGTGTCCAATTCAAAGATCTCAGATTGGAGATAGTGCCTAGAGGACATCTCATGTCATTGGATGTTCAACCCACCTTGTTGGACAAAATCAAGGAATCCCAAAAGATGTACAAGGAAATTGAAGAGATTAAGGAAAAAATTAGCAAAGGGAAAGTCAAAGGATTCCATGAAGACGAACAGGGTACTTTATGGTATGGAAAACGTATCTGCATTCCACAAGATCCGGATCTTCGGAAACTGATATTACAAGAAGCACACAACTCACCATATTCCATTCATCCGGGTAATACCAAAATGTACATGGATGTGAAGGAAAGATTTTGGTGGAATAATCTCAAGAAGGACATCACCGAACATATTGCTTTGTGTGATGTATATAGTAGAGTGAAGGCGGAACATCAGAAACCAGCAGGACTGTTACAACCACTACCTATTCCTGATTGGAAGTGGGATAAGATTGGTATGGATTTAATCACTGGACTACCAAGGACTAGATCAGGATATGATTCTATTTGGGCCGTGGTAGATCGCCTAACTAAAGTGGCTCATTTCATACCCGTAAATACAACCTATACAAGTGCTAAGTTAGCCAAGATTTATATGAATAGGATTGTGTGTCTGCATGGAGTACCCAAGATTATTGTGTCTGATAGAGGAACTCAATTCACTTCACATTTTTGGAGGCAGCTACATGAGTCCTTGGGAGCAAGACTAGAATTCAGCATTGCTTTTCATTCCCAGACTGATGGACAGATAGAAAGGACCAGGGACGGAGGGAATGGGGTACGAGTAAGGGCTAAGCCACCCCAATGATTTGATTTTCTTAAGAAATGCTCTACTATTCATGCTCATACTTAGTGACTCTAAGCAATTTTTCCCCCTCCAACATGATTAAGCCCCCTCCAATCCTAATAGCTGGCTCCGTCCCTAGAAAGGACCAACCAGATTTTAGAGGATATGTTGAGGGCATGTGCCCTGGATTATGGTGCTAGTTGGGATGAAAGTCTGCCTTACGCAGAATTCTCTTATAATACAGCTATCAAGCCAATATTGAAATGGCACCGTTTGAATTTCTCTATGGAAGAAAGTGTACTACACCATTGCTATGGAGTGGTGTTGGAGAAAGAAATTTGTTTGGGCCAGAGCTAATCAAGGAAGCTGAAGATAAAGTCAAGTTGGTAAAGGACAGATTGAAGATAGCATAGTCTCGACAGAAGAGCTATGCAGATCCAAAACGTAGAGAAGTCACCTATGAGGTGGGTGATAGAGCTTATCTTAGAGTATCACCACTTCGTGGAGTGAAGAGGTTTGGAGTCAAAGGAAAATTGGCACCAAGGTATGTTGGACCATTCAAGATTCTGAATAGCAAAGGAGAAGTGGCTTATGAGATTGAGTTGCCTGAATCATTGTCTGTAGTTCACAATGTGTTTCACGTGAGTCAGCTGAAGAAATGCCATCCGGAGTTGGAAGAGACTTCTTTGAAGGATACTATACCTTTGGAAGAGGTCCAGTTGGAAAGTGATCTCACTTATGAAGAGAAAACTATCAAGATTCTTGAGACCGCAGAAAGAGTCACTCGTACAAAGACTATCAAATTCTGCAAAGTTCAGTGGAATCATCATTCCGAAGAAGAAGCAACATGGGAAAGAGAAGATGATCTTCGGAAAGACAACCCTCACCTGTTTGCTAGCCAATCCGAATCTCGAGGGCGAGATTCACCTTAAGGGGGTTAGATTTGTAACATCCCAAAAACCATGGTTTATAAAGTTACATATCATTTAGCATCCTTGTGCATTTGGGTTATTTTCAAACAAGATTTCAAACAAGAAGCCATTTGTTTTGCCTAATATTTTATGTAAGAAAGGCAATGACTTTATTTCTACTCTCAAAATATGAGAATACTTTGAATCAATCAGAAAAGTTTAAAAGATGATTTCAAAGCTTGCTCAAAGTTTTCAAAACAAGAATCTAAATTAAAACCATTTATATGCCTATTATAAATATTTAAATAAGGCATGGTTTTATTTTATTTTCATTGGGCCAAAGTGTTTTTGAGTAAACAACATTGTTTTATACACAAATATGTGCATGGATCACTCTACAAAAATCCAGAAGTGGTTTGAATTTAAACTCATTTGAAGATCATTTGAAATTGGATTCAGAAAATCAAAATAGAAAAAGAAAAAGAGAAAAAGGAGAAAAAAATAAACCCAGTGACCTAACTAACCGAACCCACCCGCGGCCCAACAACCAGCCCAGCAAGCCCTCCCGGGAAAACCCCCTCCCCCTCTCTGTTTCTCACCCTCGCACACACCCTCTCCCTCGCTGTCAAGTGGACCCAATGCCAGGTCAGCTCATCGTCCCCAAACCCCGCCCACGACCAGGCCCTTCGCCGTTTCTTCCTCCTTCACTGCCGCGATTTCAACTCGAGCAATTGGCGATGAATGCGTGTGTAATTCCCTCGCCCCTTATGGCTACTTAAACACCTCGCCGCCGCGGTCATTTCCCCCCACACATCACACTCGCTCTGCCACCAGGCTGCCCGTATTTTGAATCGCACTGCCGCTGCCCGACGATCTCCGGTAAGTGATTACGGTGAGCTCCGACCTTCCCTTTTTCTTCTGGTTCAAACGAGCGTGACCCTCGTGTCCTTGTGCACCTTTTGATGCCTCTGGTTTTCCTTCTCGTGACCTAGGTCGTCATCTTTGTCGAGTTCCGTGAACGGCAGAAACACCAGCCAACTCTGGTGAAGGATCTAGGTAAAACCCGAGCGCCCCTTGCCTTCTGCTTGTCCCTGTCATGTTCGTCATGTCCTTGCGCACCTCCTAATACTCCTGGTCTGTGCTAGGGCGATCTAGAACGTCGTCAACGTCTTCGTCCGCGCGAACCCGACGCCGTCCGCAACTCCGATGAGTGCTAGCCACTGCTACAACACGCCCTTGTCCACACCAGCAGCACGTTGAGCTTCCTCATGCTCTTGAGAGTCTGGTAAGCACCACCGCAACCCCCAGCCCCCTCTATATTCGCTGGACCATCGCCGCCAGTAGAGCCGCCGCCGCTGCAGCCACGCGCGCCGCCAGTTCATGGTCAAGCCGCTGTGAGCCGTTAGATCTAGATCCAGCGCGTCAGATTAGATCGCTTAGCGAAAGGGTATGATTAGATCTGAGCCGTGCGATTTACTTTAAATCATGCGGTCCATAGAGCATGATCCGTGCGAAACGGTACCAGCCAATAGAAACACTCCATGTGGCCTATCTTGTCTGTTTAAAATTCCAGAAATGATTTTTAAATGTTTAAACTTGTAAAATTCATAACTTTTATTCTGTTTATCCAAAAAATACAAATAAGATATCGATGGATTCACAAAATTAAATCCTACACATATGTAGGTATGGTTTTGTGTTTTGCATCTGTTAAAATAGAATTTTATGCAGATACATTCGTAGGCTTATTTTGTATATAAAAATTATTTGGAAAATGTTTTTAAAGCCAAATTAAGTTTGTTTAGTGTATGAATGTTTATTTTAGAGTTTAGTACTGTTTACTTGTCTTGTTTAGTTTGATAAAAATCATCACATGGCATTTGCATGCATTCATATATTTTTGCTTGATTATTTGAAATATGAATTTGGTGCTATCATTTTATGTGTAGATTTTGGTGCTAGTGGTGATTGTGATTGTGAGGATTGTTGCTACTCCCCCAACTATCAAGGCAAGTGGTGCTTCATATTTTTGTCCCAATATTTTGACTATGCATTAGTGATATTTTGTATAGGGTTTACATGATATTTTTCTAAGTATCTATATGCTATGCTTGGGAAATCCTAGTAGTTGTAGACTTGTTAGAATATTTCACTAAGTTAAGATACTTGCTATATTGCCATGCTTAGCCTAGCTAGTATCAAACAAGGGTGAAACATATACATGCTATGGAAATTTTGCTAAGTCTTTTGACTTATGTTTTTGCTTAATAAAACAACTAAGTGAATGAATCACCTGGGTGGAATGGTATGTTTCGGTTATGTTGAGTGGTTACACAAGGCCCATATCTATGGACTACCTTGTGTATCACACTTGTGGAAAGCCACCCAGGAACAAAGGTATTTGAGATACTTAGTGTTTAGAAGCTTCTAGTGCAACCACATGGCATATGGGCTTTGCCTTGATCATATAGGTTGCAATAACTTAGCCATTTGGATAGTTGGTGGTAGGGTGATAGGTTGGAACGCATCCATTTGGTCTAAGGGAAGGCTTCTGAAAGGTCTCGTCTTGATGAATGTCAAGTCTTGTGGGAAAGTGCACCAGCTTTCGAGAAGGAAAAATCTAAGTACTTAGTCGTGACCCCGGCAATGGACAATTTGAGCATCAAGACACTGAAGCTATCAAGGATATCCTCATCCCAATTTTCTAAGTTAAAACTTGTGGTTGAACAAGGGTAAAGGTTCACCAATGTCTATTGGTGGTTCCTTGGGAGTTTTTGTCAAACAAAAACTTAGTGTTTTAAACTGATAGGCAAAACTTATTTTGAGCAAAGAAAGCCTAAGCTACACTTAGCCAAATTCATATAGAAGTTAGAAACTATTATTCTACTAAAGTATCACTTGCCAATACTATTCCAATGTATTGACCCATTGTGGCTGTAACTTGTGATGTTGCAGGTTACTCTGATGAAGATTAGGGTTGTGAGTCTACACTCAAAATGTTTGCCTGTGGCACATGACGATGAAGACTTTTATTTATGTTGTTAAGTTAAACTCTTGTACTAGCCTATGGCTATGGAGTTGTAAAAGACTATGTTATCTCTGGAATGACGATATAATAATGACCTTTGTTTCTGTGTACTTCATCTTAAAATGTGGATGCTAGCATTTGATCCAGGGACTAGCATTGCAATCACAGGGACCTTTACCTTTACAAAGGTGGGGTCTTACAATAAGTTGGCAATCTCATGTCCCTTGAGTACGAGGGCCACTCCAAATGCTACTCAACTTTAGTCACTGGTAAGTCCTTGTCATAGTAAGTACATGTGTATCATAGAGAACCGCCAACGGGGTACCCCCTTGCACATGATACAGGAGCTATCCCATAATAAAAATGACAAGTCAAGCAGACAATGAGCATCTCAGCAATCTTCTTATTTACCATGGAAAATTCTGCTTTTTTCTCTCTTTCCTCTTTTCAATATGTCTCTCTTTTTTATAAGAGTAAAGCTTCATAGATTGCTCACTATGGTGATGCTGCAAGTTTCCACCATGATTAGGCATGGCTTAGGCTAGTGGCCCAGGCGTTTCTCTAACACACATACATAACTCCATGTACTTACAAACTCCCATTTTATTTCACACTGACGACATCCGCAAACAAAAGAGCATGATATCAGTTGTGTATAATGTACAACTGCAATGTTGAAAGCGTTCCCCATGACAGCATAGTTCTGCTAATTCCAACGTATAAGTGCAAGCATATACAACATAGATGACACAATGGTTCAAGTTTATTTAGGGGAAAGAAAATTAAAGTGTGCCATCAAGTTTGTGAGAGTTTTAATCACTAAGTTTTCATATAAGAAAATAAATTTTTAATTGGAAGATAGATAAAACAAGAATATACTTGAAATGATGTAACACAC
Organism: Avena insularis; assembly: GCA_023614405.1. Classification (NCBI taxonomy): domain Eukaryota; kingdom Viridiplantae; phylum Streptophyta; class Magnoliopsida; order Poales; family Poaceae; genus Avena; species Avena insularis. Next base: position 233,317,988 of record CM042687.1, on the reverse strand, counting down.
CATGCATATGAATTTATAGTGGACACTTTGGAATAACTTGATTTCTTGGGAGTTGGATGCATGAGTAGAGCTTACTCATACAAGTGGAGGCTAGCAAAAGACTGGGAGCGACCAACTAAGAGAGCAATAATGGCCATAATCATGCAGAGCGATGAAACATTACTAATCAAAGCATAAAGTGGTACCACAAGTCAAAAACTAAATGATCATAGAGGCTAAGGTGACTTGTTCATAGTCTAACATGGTGTGATCATGTGCCAAGTCAACCCAAACAAAGCATCAAAGGAGAATACCACAATACTATGCTTTTGTATGCTAAAACAACACATGATTATTTCATGGCACATTAAGTAATCCTAATTGTTTGGAAAAAGTCATGCTACATCAATAATCACTAAGCATAAGGTCAAAAAACCACCTAGCATGACATGCTAACGTCTAAGTCATAGTCAAAGCAAGCTCCTCTTATACTACTCAAGTAAGAACTTTCTACTGCTTTCCAACATCAATCAACTTATTTGAAACAACACAACAAAAACGGGGATCCAACTAATTTATTCAAGCAAACTAAGCAAACAAAAACCAAAAACTAAAACTAAGACGCTCCAAGAACAACACAACTGTGTATGAAACAATAAAAACGGCGTGTCTAGAAAGACTTGAGATTTTTATTGATGAAGAAGAGGATGCCTTGGAATCCCCAAGCTTTGACGCTTGTACCTTTTGAATATTTCTTGGAGTAACACGGTGTGGAATCCCCAAGCTTGAGCTTTTGTCCATTCTTCATCTCATTACATCATTCTTTCTCTACACCTGCAAATTTTCCTTCATACAAAACTTCACACAATCTTCATTAGCAACATTAGTGTATTTAAAAGATAATAGACCTTTGGGTTTTAGTTTTAAAATATCAAAACTTTCACTAAAGACACAAGCTACTGTAGCAAATCCCTCAAAAAGCTCAATTTCCCAAAAAAAACCCAAAAAGGAATCGATAAGAAGCAGATGCAAATAATGGCAGAAATCTGTCAAAACAGACCAGCAGGTAGAAACCGATTTTTTCTAAGACCTTCTGTTGCTCAAATCAAAAAGTGTTGAACTAAAGAAAGTTATATAACAACCTGTGTGATTTATTCAGACAATTACAGCTCAATCCGACATATAGAGATTTTACAAGAATTTTTATGGTGGAGCACAAAAATCTGTTTCGAGACAGCAACTCCCCAAATCTTACTTCCCTCCCATTAGAGGTTATTCTTGGAACAAAAATCAAACCAAAATGATAAGAGGTTATTACAAGTAATAACTTCCAAGACTCAAGAAAATTATTGGATTATCTCCCAAGAAGTACTTTTCTTTAACGCCTTTAAGTTAGGTTTGATAGTTTGATAAGATGCTCACATAAGAAATATGAATTGAAGTAAAAGAGAGCATCAAGAAGAAAATTCAACACACATTTAAGTCTAACCCTCTTCCTATGCATAGGAATCTTGTGCACAGATAAATTCACAAAGAACAAAGTGACATGCATAGGAAGATAAAACAAGAGTAACTTCAAAACTTTCAGCACATAGAGAGGTGTTTTAGTACCATGAAAAATTCTACAACCATATTTTCCTCTCTCATAATAATTTTCAATAGCCTCATGAATAAACTCAACAATATAACTATCACATAAAGTATGCTTTTCATGATCTACAAACACATAATTTTTATCAAGCTCAAAAATAGTGGGATTAAAACCTTTAAACCCACTTTTAACAATTTTATAACAAGATGACTGATCATTCTCAAGAGGACCATCATCTAGAGCTTTATCATAAACATTTTCTAAGCAAAACTCTTTAGTACCATGTATTTCGAAGTTAGGCACAAATATAGGATTATCATAGATAACAGGAGCATAATTATTATCACAAGTTTTACCCATAGTAGGTATTTCAAAAGAATCCACAGGAACATAACATTCATCCTCCTTTGGTAAGCATGGGGGACAATCAAATAATGTAAGAGATAAAGAGTTACTCTCATTAGAAGTTAGGCATGGGTAGATCCATTCTTCCTCCTTTTGTTCATCACTCTCCTCCTCTTTTTCATCTAATGAGCTTCCAGTCTCAGCAATTTCTTCTTCCATAGGCTCCTGCAAGGCATTGGTCTCTTCCATTTGTGGAAAGCATCTATTAAAATGTTCAAGAATATAGCCATTTTCTTCCTTGTAATTATCAAAGCAAATTTAAGTATATCATAAACCTCATATTCATAAGGTGAATCATCACCATTTTCAAGCAAACTAGCAAGTTCAAATGCACCCTTCCAAGCAATAAATTCTTCAATTTGTTCCACATCATAAAAGTCATAATTTCCTTTAACATAAGAATATTTGGTAACATTATTATTATACTCACATTGAAAGAGGAGGTGTTTATACCTCCTACAGCAATAAGATTTATCAAAGCAATAAGTAACATTATAAGTAGAGCACACGTCTCTAACAATAGTATTCAATTTATCAATTTGTTCCCATGAGTGTTTCCCTTTTGTGACAAGCGGTGTTCCTTATAATAATATTTTTATTCTTCCGTGAACCCACCTTGCCAATAAGAACTAGTTTCAAAGAAACCATCTATTGATAGAAAGCATGACAAAGCAAGGCAACAACAGACCAACAACTATAGTAGGAACTAATTTTTTTTTGTTTTTTTATAAAAGAAAGCAAACCAAACAGAAGTACTTTTTTTGGAGTTTTTGACAAAAATAGGAACAAAACAAGGCAAAAGAAACTAAGCAAAACAAAAACAAAGTAAAGAGAAAGGTTGTGAAGGACTCCCCTTGTGAAGCCGTCCTTAGCCTCCCCGGCAATAGCGCCAGAAATAGCTTGATGATGTGTAGCTCAGATCATTGTAGAGCTTCATTGGGAGACCCCAAGAGGAAGGTATGACGAGCACAGCAGCAAGTTTTCCCGCAGTAAGAAACCAAGGTTATCGAACCAGTAGGAGGAAGGAAATGACTCAAAGGTGTTGCTAGCAACTTGGAAACTTGCACAACACAAACTCAAGACTTTGCCCGAACAAACAGTGAGGTTTTCAATCTCACCGGTTTGCCGAAAACAAAGGACTAACTGTATGGTGTGGAAGGTAATGGTGGTTTGCAGAAAGTAAACAGTAACAGTGGAAGAGGTAACAATGGTAAAGATTGGACCGGGGTCCATAGTTCACTAGAGGTGTTCTCCTTAAGATAAACAACATAACATGCTAGGTAAACAAATTACAGCGGGACAATTGACATGACAGAGCAAGGCATAACAATGCAATACTAGACATTCATGATCCTATGAGATTTGATTGGGCATTACAACAAGATACATAGACCGACATCCAACTGCATCTATGACTAGTAATTCACCTTCAGGTTATCATCCGAACCCCCTCTAGTATTAAGTTGCAAGCAACGGAAAACTGCTTTAAGCAAAGTGTGTAAGGTAAACAATCCACTTATTCCATGAACAAGAGATCATTGTTTTCTCCCTAGTACAAACAACACATCTACAATCTTAGAGATTTCTGTCACTTCCCCTGATTAAATAGAGACATGAACCCACTATCGATCATAAATACTCCCTCTTGGAGTCACTAGCATCTACTTGGCCAAGATAGATAATAGAAACGGAGAGCATGCAAGATCTCAAAACACACAGACATGATAGAATCAATAAGATAGAATCATTAACCAATCTGACATAGTAATCTCAATATCCATCGGATCCCCGCAAACACAACATGCATGATTACAAATAGATGATCTTGATCATGAACGGAGCTCACAAGATCTAAACATGGTAGCACAAAGGAGGAGAAACAACCATCCATCTACTACATGGACCCGTAGTCCAAGGTGGAACTACTCACGCTTCATACCAGAGGCTGACATGGTGATGAAGAAGGCCTTCGGGATGATCTCTCCCCTCCGGCAGGGTGCCGGGAAGAGCTTCAGACCCCCTGATCTAGGGACGATGGTGGCGGTGGATACAAACTGTTTCATGAAAGATTGATCGGGTACTTAGGGTTTAGGTATCGGGGGCTTCTTATAGGCGAAGAGGGAGGTCGAGGGGGTGCCCGAGGCAGCTGAACCCCCTAGGTGCGGGTCAGGCCTGGCCGCGTGGCCCCCTCGAGGCCCTCCTCCGTCTCGTCTTCTGGCTCCGTGTTCCCCACGGTAAAATATTGACTTTGGCTTTTGTCCTGTCCAATTCCGAGAATTTTCATTTTCTGCCTTTTCTAGAACCAAAAAATAGAAGAAAACAGGCAACTAGCACTGTGGAATCTTGTTAATAGGTTAGTTCCAGAAAACATATAAAAATACCTCAAAGTGTAGACAAAGAAAAGCAAAGTAGATACTAAACAAGCATAGAACATCAAAAATTGTAGATACGTTTTGTGGGGGTACCTGCCACTCCGACCTCGGATTCAGGACGCGTGGGGGAGGGGGCTCCCGGATGACGATGCCACTACACCCGCGGACTTCACCATCGCCACCCTTCTTATGGCTCTATGGCGGCTGCGGGTACCGCATGCGAGGATGGTCTCCCCGGTGATGTACCGCATCACGCCGATGATAGTCCGGTTCGCCCACCACAGGCGGCGGCCGACTTCGTTGTGGTTCACCAGGGGAGGGCCTTCACCCTCGTACCTGGCGAGCTCTCTTTCCCGCCGGTTAGCAAAGAAGGCATTCCAGGTGTCATAGTTGTTAGGATCCCACTAGGGATCTATCCGCTGCTCCGGCGTGAGCTCGTCGTAGAAGTGGTTCGTGATGGCCGCCTGGCGTGCGGAACCTTGAGGGACAGAAACCCTCCAAGGCCAAAGATCCAGCCATGGTCGTAGAGCCAGGGCAAGGGTAGCTGGAGGCGCACATCACCTCGGTCTCCTCGAGGGTCAGAATGGCCCAGTAGGCGTTGTCCATTGTTGTGAGATAGGAAGGTGTGGATATGTGAATAGCCATGGTGTGGTCAGCCTAGATATAGAGGGAAAGGGCGGCAAAACTTGGCGGGAAATGGTGGGAAATATCTTTAGTCCTGGTTAGTGACTAAAACCGGGACTAAAAGCTCTAGTAAAAGGGAAAGAGCGGAAAAACTTGGCGGAAAGCGGTGGAAAATGGCGGGAAGTATCTTTAGTCCCGGTTAGTGACTACAATCGGGACTAAAAGCTCTGGTAAAAGGGAAAGAGCGGGAAAACTTTATATTTGATTTGGATTATTATAATAGGAGATATGATTTTCCAAATTTTTATATTTGATTTGAATTAAAAAAGAAAATGTACAAATGGCACAATTTATAAATGATGCAAACAGATTTATGGATATTATATTAAGATTATATATATTTTTCTAATAATAATAGACATATTATTTGGATTATTACAATAGGAGATATGATTTTCCAAAGTTTTATATTTGATTCTAATTAAAAAAAGAAAATTTACAAATGACACAATTTAGAAATGATGCAAACAGATGTATGGATATTATATTAAGATTCTTTATATTTTCTGATAATAATAGACATATTATTTGTTTTATTTGGATTATTACAATAGGAGATATGGTTTTCCAAATTTTTATATTTGATTCGAATTATGAAAAAAGAAAATTTACAAAAAAGACACTAATCCCGGGTCCAGCCATGACCCGGGACTAGTGGGTGCCTGGCGCGCGCGAAAACGAAGCGGCCGAAAAATCCTCTTGGCTAGTCCCGGGTCGTGGCTTTGCCCGGGACTAAAGGAGGGGGGGGTATAAATATGTCGCGACCGTCCTTGGCCCTGCCCACCCAGCACTTGGCGAAATCGATGACGCACGAAGATGAACAGACGAACGACGACAACGTAGGGGAGGTGATGCCCGATTCCCGCGTTGTCGCCCTCGTCTCCGGCCGCCCCGCTGTGCCGCCGTGCGTCGCCTCGCCGTGCGGCCGTCCCGCACCATTGCCGCCTTGCCATGCCGCCTCTCGTCGTTCCGTGCAACACCACCTCTCGTTGTTCCACGCAGCGCCACCTCTCGCCGTGCCACCATCCCGCAACGCCGCCGCCTCGCCGTGCCGCCGCCGTGCTGCCACCCCGCACCGCCGCGTCGCTGTGCCTCCTCGCACCGCCGTCGGAGGTGATTTTATTAGTAGTAATTAGTTAGTAGTTTTTGTAATATTAGTAGTTTTTGTTAGTATTAATATTTGTATAATTTAGTTATGTTTTGTATATTATTAGGATTTGTATAAATGCTATTATTTTGTAATTTTAGTAGTAATTAGTTAATAGTTTTTGTAGTAATTAGTTAGTAGTTTTTGTTAGTAGTATATTATTAATATTATTAGTATATATTATTATAATTATCATATTATTAGGAAATGTTATTTTGTGGTAATATTATATTATTAGGGTTTTGTATAAATGCTATTATTATTTAGTATATTCTTAGAATATTATTAGGAAATGTTAGTAGTATATTATTAGTATATATTATTATAATTATTATATTATTAGGAAATGTTATTTTGGTAATATTATATTATTAGGGTTTTGTATAAATGCTATTATTATTTAGTATATTATTAGTATATTATTAGGAAATGTTAGTATTATATTATTAGTATATATTATTATAATTATTATATTATTAGGAAATGTTTATATAATATATTTTTTCCAACCTGTTTAACTCTCTTTCTGTTATAGTTAAGTCATGGATCATGATCACAGTGGTGAAGATCTTCTTTAGGGCATGATAAGAGGTGAAATTCCTCTTATTACTACCGGTGAAGATATTTTGCTTGAGGAAGAGATTTCCTCATATCTGAATCCATCCAGTGATGAACTAGAGGAAAACCTGATGTACCAAGGGGAAGACCGTACGGACGAAGGGCAAACAAATAACAACAATGGTGGCCCCTCGACAGGATCCTGCGAGGTATATATATAAAGCCTCGTGTTACATCTATGCATTAATTGATCTGGATATATCAATACATATATATATATATTAGTAACTCTCTCTTCTTCTTTTAGCCCACCGGATCAAAGCAATCGACAGCTCGAACGAAACGAAGGCCGAACAGAAAGTTGGATGGTAATCAGAGGTTCAACATCGAAGAAATAGATGATGATGGACAACCGATTGCTCCAGATAAGCACCAGAGGATGTCTACAAATCAATACGGGTGATTGTTAGGGACAACCTGCCGATCACCATTCAAGAATGGAATAAGTCAAAGAAACCCGGTGAAGAATCCAATAGTTATGTCACGGATGATGCAAAAGATGACCGTTGGCAGAAGCTCATAGCACATTTCATACTACCTCCAGAGTATGAAGAATTTGAGGCAGATGGTATTAACCAAGGCCGGGTGGGCTTAAAACAAGAGCGAAAGTCAAGGAGTGGGCTCTAATGAAGATGGCCGAACTGTACCGGAACCACAAGAAAAGTTTATACGCGAAGTATGTCGCAAAAAAGAAAACTCTAGATTTCTTAGGAGCAAACGAAAAGTTGAGAGAACAGTGGCCCAATTTTGTAACATACAAGCAATCTGCTGTAGCAAAGGCAAAGTCGGGAAAGAATGCGTTAAATGCTGCCAAAAAGAAATACCATCATAAAATGGGGACATGTGGCTACAAGAGTGCCGTCCCTAAGTGGGAAACTATGGAGCGGGCCATGAGGGCTAGAGGCATCACTACTGGTACAGATGGATGGCCCGAGAGGTCAAAGCACTGGTGATACGGACACGGGGGATCGTTGGACCCAGAAACAGGGAAGACATTATTTCATGAAAAAATTCTAAACCCTCCGAAGAACTTGTTAAAGCAATGAACGAAGCTCAATTGGGATTGTTCCGGCCCAAGAGAGAACGACGAGCTGACACGCGCCCTCGGGAATCCTGAAAAGGGTGGGCGAACACGAGGCAAAGGCGCCGGTGTTACGTGGAAGAAAGGGTTTTCTCAATACGATGACAGTTACAGAAGCTGTTAGACAAAGAAGGACCGGGAGGCAGACCGGATCTTGAAGGTAGAGCAGGACCTAGCTGAGATGAAGAAGCTCATGCCGGAAATTAGCCAAAGGTCGTCAAATCACCCGCATGCTGATGATCCGGCATTGGATCTTAGCCAGCGGAGAAGCAGCGTGGCTTCCACGGAGGTCCGGACATTTAATATATTATCCTGACTATATATCCTTTTGTACGATATTATATTCTACAGAATGAAGATGCTTGAATGCAAAAGATTTAGAAGATATGACGTTGGGTTCATTGACCCATATATCGTTAATGAATATACGTTAAAGAATCACCCCAAGGACGTGGAGGAAGACCTGTGCAGGTTCTTAACCGAGAATAATTTTATTAAGGAAATACTATTTCCTTACAACTTCAAGTGAGTGTTTTTATATTGTACATATTTTATTTTTGCTCACTCGATGTTAAGTGTAATTGATGAGCTATGCATGTATGCTTATGTAAATGTCCGCAGATTCTGCTGGATCTTGCTAAACATTCAAGTTGATAAGTCCCTAGTTGAAGTCCACGACTCATTAAGTTGGGACCAAGAGAAGTGGATCGATATGAAAGCAATGCTCCATAAGTAATTTCAATCATTATCGCATTATATCGGCCTCTTTCGTTCGTTTCCTGATATCAAGTAACTAATAATTCCTTTGTTCATTTTCTTTGCCGAGCAGGTGTTGGACACGGTTCAGACAAAAAATATCAGGTCCATTCAAAGAGGAGCTAACTTATAAAATGGTGAAGAGTTTACAACAACCACCGGGAACTCATTTATGTGGATACTTCGTATGCGAGTACATTCGCGAGTTGACCGAAAGTTGATTCATATTATATTTACGATTTGCGGGAGAAACTAGAGCCAGAACAGCGCATACAAGCAATTCAAGAGGAGCTGGCGGGATTTCTGAATAAGGAGGTCCTTGATGTACATGGATAACATTATGTGGATGACGCGGAACTCTATATGCCTTAGTGATATCTATGTAGTTGATATGATATATCATCAATGACCATGTAATTTCAAAACATTTCTTCCTTTTGGTATGATTGAATATATGTATGTTTGCAAGGAATCAAATATTAATTTTTTTGAGGGTAAAACAGTAGGGCAAAATACCCCACTGCAATTTTTATATATCATAGAGTGTTACAAAAAATATTTACAAACTCAATCCACCTTAAAAGAGGGATAACATTCTAAGCAGCTATCTCCTGTCTAAATTATTTTCAATCCAATCTTTGAGGCCCTGATAATACTTCTTCTTAATTCTATACAGGACCCATCTTAATTCCTGAGCGACAATAGCTCTCCATTCCTCAAGCGAAGCATGCTTGTTGTTGAAGATTTCATTGTTTCTGCAAATCCAAATGCCCCAAGCTCCAAGTATAATAATTTCTATTGCAAAAGAGACTTTAAGATCTTTTTTAATACTGGCTAAAGCTTCAAAAAGATTTTGATCAGCCACTTGGACATGCGAGATTTCAGCCCAGCAAGCTCTTGCAAAAGGGCAGTTCCAAAATAAATGTAGAATGGTTTCTTCACTGATGCAGCCATGGAACACACATTCATATGATGTCAGAGAAAAACATTTCCTTTTCAGAAGGTTTCTTGTGTTTAGCCTATCAAGCAGTAAGAGCCAGAAGAAGAATTTGTGCTTTTGTTGACAAGAGGATTTCCACAACCAGAAGAAATGTGGCTGTATAGGTTGGCAACCAGATAAAGAATAATAAGCCTTTTGGACCGAAAAATTACTGCCCCAAATGTAACTCCAGTTGTCAGCTTCCCCCTGCCTGCCAGTATTAAGAATTTGTTCAAGACTTTGATATTCCTGGTAAGCTTGCTGTGACAAAATATTAATTATATAGATGCATTAACGTGTACTGTGTATGTAGTAGCGTAGAATAAGTGTACTGAACTATATGTTAAAAATTATAGTAAAACACAAAATGAAAAAGGAATAAAATGACAAAAAAAGGAAACACACAATCTCTGCCGCGGCAGAGAAACACAAAAATTCTCTGCCACGGCAGGAAACCTTATAGTCCCGGGTGGTGTTACGACCCGGGACTAGAGGGTTTCCGCCCCCGCCTCGCTAAAACAACCACGTGGCCGTCTTCTGTCACGGGCCGTAGCGAGCCGGGACTAGAGAGGGGGGTCACTAGTCCCGATTTTGCAATCCCGAGTTTAAAACCGGGATTAGAGTCCGTTACGGTCCGGGACTAAAAGCCTTTTTTCCACCAGTGTGTAGTCTTCGTGCAGGTTTCTAAAACTTGATGAAACATTCCAACACGAATCGCAAAGCACTAAATCGAACAGTAGAAATATGCATGGTATCTACTATGCACGATAGGAACTTGGGACGCTCGAAACACATCACTTCTGGGTTGGGGGTTACAATAATACAAATCATAACACTGAGATGCAAGCACAGATAGACAAGGTATTTTAGCAGCAAGTTGCACACGACAATACGAAAATTTACAAAAGGATGCAGATAACCCGAATCTTGATGCAGTCTTGGAGTCGACCGTCCGCCTGTAGAAAATCCAATTTGTACGAACACGGTGTGCGCCGAATCAAGCGATCTTTGGCTCCACGACGCAGCTGTCGACGACGAACCGGGCTACGAGCTGGATCAGCTCGCCAGTGGTCTCTGACCACGGATCCAGCGTGAAGAACCCGTGCGGCTGGTCTCTGAACTCGATGACCTTCGCAGGCTTGCCCAGCGCCGCCAGCCGCTCCGCGTAATCGACGTTACGGTCACGCAGAATGTCGGTGCCGCCGGTGACGACGAGGACCGGCGGGAACTCCACCGAGCCCAGGCCAGGGCTGTCCGGCCCAAACGGGTTGGCTATAGGGTGGTCTCTGGTGGCGCCCACGGGCAGCGAGAGCCGCCAGAACTGGTCAGTCAAGGCCAGGTTGACGAACGGCGTTTCCTCCAATGGGAACTCCGCCGCCTCCGACTTCGATCGGTCGACGCCGCCAAAGAATGGCATTAGCAGGATGTAGCCTTTGATCGCGACAGGGTCGAGGTCGCCCTCGGCGCGTTTCAGCGTGGCCGAGCCGGCGCGCACGGCATGGTGGTGCGCCATGGTCCCACCCGCCGAGTCGCCGGTGACGAACACGCGACCGAAGTCAGCAGCCTCGGCGAGCCAGCCGTCGGCGGAATTTTCGGACTGATCGCTTAGCCATTTTAGGAAGACTTCGGCGTCGTCGAGAGCGGCGGGGAGGCGGTGCTCCGGGGCGAGGCGGTACCCGGCGGACAGCACAACGGCGCCAATCTCCGTGGCGAGGCGGAGGCAGAAGCTGTGGACGTTGCCCCACGTGCACGAGCCGAGGCAGAAGCCCCCGCCGTGGAAGTGGACGATCACCGGCAGCTTTCGGCCTACTGGCTCGGCGCCGGCCGACGGCTTGTACATGCGGACGCGGAGGTTGTTGGCCTTGTCGTAGACGGCCTCCTTCCACTGCACGTTCGGATGGTCGCGGGGAAAAGTGGCTGGGCTGAACTCCGGGTCCTCCGGCGAACGGACGATGGAGCCGTCGCTGAGTAAACGGAGGAATCCGAAGAGGTCCTCCACAACGTTTGCGTCGCCGGGGACAGCCACGGCGGCCGGCATGTCGTACACGTAGGCGCGGTGCAAAACTTCAGCTGAACAGCTGTGAGAGGAAATGCAGGCAGAGGTAGCTTTGTCGTACTACTACAAGTAGGGAGTAAGGAAGGCAATGTGGGTGATTAGCAAACCTTAAGCACTCTTATATAGCCATCCCATCACAAACAACAATAATACTACTCCAAACATGGATCATTTTTTAAGTGCTCTTGATCCATTCTGCATATAACTACTCAAACGCACGGAAAATGTAAGAGTTGATATAATCCTACTTCAGAGACGGGCAATATCTCATTTGTGACAATTTGAACTATATTAACCGCTAGAGATGGCACTAAGATAATTCAATCACTAGTGGAAACAAGGCCTTGGTTGAGGTCGGAAATGGGTCTACGAACCGGTGTTAAAGGAGGCGCCCTACCAGCGTGGTCCAGAAAGCAAAAAGGAGCACCCTATTAACACCGGTTAAGCCTTCGAGTCATCTTAGTTTCTGGCTTAAACCGGTGTTAAAGGGGGTGTGTCTATATAACACACCGCAGCCCACACCCCTCTCTTTCATTTTTTCACTCTCTTATTTTGGAGCATAGCAAGAGGGTGAGACGTGTGCTAGTTTTTTTTTCTATGCACAAGAGGTGTTCGGTGAAATGCCCAAGAGCTCGAAATAAGTTTTCTCGTTGCTCTTTCCTTCTCGGTCGAGGTCGGCAACTTTATCCTTTCATGTGTCATTGATGTACTATATAAATGGTCATCTTCCTAATAATTTTTTATATACTATATATTAATGCAGATGAACCGACAATGGATGTACGGTGACCGACGCACTTCCGATTATATTACGGGCCTCCAAAATTTCATCCTTGTGGCTAATGCAAACCGTGGTCACAATGGTTTTATGTGCTGTCCGTGTGTTCACTGTCAGAACAAGTAAGACTACTCAAATACCAGAACCATTCACGCCCACCTGCTTCGATCCGGTTTCATGTCCAGCTATAATTGTTGGACCAAGCACAGAGAAAAAGGGGTTGTGATGGAAGACAACAAAGAAGAAGAGGATGATGACAACTATCATAATATGTATCCTGAATACGATGATACTGCAACGGGGGTAGATAATGAAGATCAAGAGGCAGCAGATGGGCCCGCTGATGACGATCTTGGTCGGGCCATTACCGATGCAAAAGAAAGAATGTGAAACTGAAAAGGAGAAGGATAAGCTGGAGCAGATGTTAAAGGATCACAAAACATTGTTGTACCCAACTTGCGAAGATGGCCAAAAAAATCTAGGTACCACACTGGATTTACTGCAATGGAAGGCAGAGAACGGTGTGACTGACAGCGCATTTTCAAAGTTGTTGGTAAAAATGAAGAATCTTCTTCCAAGAAATAATGAGTTGCCCGACAGTACACACCAAGCAAATAAGGTTGTCTGCCCTCTAGGATTAGACGTGCAGAAGATACATGCCTACATTAATGACTGCATCCTCTACCGCGGTGAGAAGTACGAGAATTTGGATGCATGTCCGGTATGCACTACACTACGGTATAAGATCAGACGAGACGATCCTGGCGATGTTGAGGGCGAGGCCCCTAGGAAGAAGGTTCCTGCCAAGGTTATATGGTATGCTCCTATAATACCACAGTTAAAACATCTCTTCAGAAATAAAGAGCATACCAAGTTGTTGCGATGGCATATGGAAGACCGTAAGAAAGACGCGATGATGAGACACCTCGCTGATGGGTCACAGTGGAGAAAAGTCGAGCGAGAGTACCCGAACTTCGCACGTGACGCAAGGAACTTAAGGTTTGGTCTAAGTACATATGACATGAATCCTTTTGGTGAGCAGAGCTGCAGTCACAGCACCTGGCCTGTGACTCAATGTATCTATAACCTTCCTCCTTGGTTGTGCATGAAGAGGAAGTTCATTATGATGCCAGTGCTCATCCAAGGCCCGAGGCAAACTGGCAACGACATTGATGTGTACCTAAGGCCATTAGTTGAAGAACTTTTACAGCTATGGGCTAAACCAGGTGTAGGTATGTGGGATGATCACAAAGGGGAGCCATTTGACCTACGATCGTTGCTTTTCGTAACCATCAATGATTGGCCTGCTCTTAGTAACATTTCAGGACAGACAAACAAGGGATACAATGCATGCACACACTGTTTAGATGAGACTGAAAGTGTATATTTGGATAAATGTAAGAAGGTTATGTACCTAGGGTATCGTCGATTTCTTCCGAACCTGCATCCCGTAAGAAAGAAAGGAAAGCATTTCAAACGTCTGGCAGAACCCCGGAGAAAGCCTGTCCTCCGTACCGGTGAGGAGGTATTTGGTATGGTCAAGGACCTAGAAGTAATCTTTAGAAAAGGTCCTGGCAGTCTATTTATTCCGAATGACGATGCCGGACACGCGCCCATGTGGAAGAATCAATCTATATTTTGGGACCTACCCTATTGGAAAGTCCTAGAGGTTCGCTCTTCAATCCACGTGATGCACGTGACGAAGAATGTTTACGTGAACCTGCTAGGCTTCCTAGGAGAGTATGGGAAGACAAAAGATACACCGGAAGCACGGCAGGACCAACAACATATGAAATACCCTGAAGATCCTATGCATCTTGAGAACGAGAAGGGTAAACGATGCCACTTCACTCCTACCAGCTACGCTCTTACCAAAGCAGAGAAGGAAATCTTTTTTGAATGCCTGAGCAGTATCAAGGTCCCATCTGGCTTCTCGTCGAATATAAAGGGAATAATAAATATGGCAGAGAAAAAATTCCAACACCTGAAGTCTCATGACTGCCACGTGATTATGATGCAATTGCTTCTGATTGCATTGAGGGGGCTTCTACCTGAAAATGTTCGAGTACCCATTGTGAAGCTATGTGCATTCCTCAATGCAATATCTCAGAAGGTAATCGATCCAGAAAGCCTACCAGGTTCTGCACAGATGTGGCCCAATGTCTTGTCAGCTTTGAGTTGGTGTTCCCACCATCATTCTTCAATATTATGACGCATCTCCTGGTTCACCTAGTAGAAGAGATTGCCATTCTCGGTCCTATATTTCTACAAAATATGTTCCCCTTTGAGAGGTACATAGGAGTCTTAAAGAAATATGTTCATAACCGTGCTAGGCCAGAAGGAAGCATCTCCAAGGGCTATGTAACAGAGGAGGTCATTGAGTTTTGTGTTGATTTTATTCCTGACCTTAAGGCGATTGGTGTTTCAGAATCACGGCATGAGGGGAGACTGCGTGGAAAAGGCACCCTAGGATGTAAATCAATGATATGTAGGGACGGTCATTCTCTCAATCAAGCACACTACACGGTTTTACAAAGATCTATCTTGGTTGCCCCGTATATCAATGAACACAAGAATTTTATACGCCTCAAACACCCGGGACAGTCTGATGAATGGATTATAAGTGAACACATGACGAGTTTTGGCGGCTGGCTGCAAAGGCTTTTCACGAATAACACCACTGTTGGAGATCAGCTGTACTTGTTGGCCAGGACACCATCTTCGACTGTATGTACTTTCCAAGGGTACGAGATAAATGGGAATACATTTTACACGATAGACTAAGATAAAAAGAGCACCAACCAAAACAGTGGTGTCTGCTTCGATGCAGTAGAAGACAATGGGCAAAAGACCATGTATTATGGGTTCATAGAGGAGATATGGGAACTTGACTATGAACCTAATTTTAAGGTCCCCTTGGTGCAAATGGGTCAAGCTAACAGGAGGAGGGGTTGACGTAGACAAGAAGTACAGAATGACAACAGTGGATCTCAACAATCTTATGAAGGTAGACAAGAACTTAGACGAACCATTCGTCTTAGCCAATGATGTGGCTCAGGTTTTCTATGTGAAGGACATGTCTACCAAACCGAAAAAAAGCAAACAGATGCATCACACGATGAGACAAAGCGTCACATAGTTCTTTCAGGGAAAAGAAACATCGTGAGAGTGGAGGACAAGACAGACATGTCAGAAGATTATAATAAGTTTGATGAAATTCCGCCCTTCAGAGTGAAGACTGACCCAACCATCCTGTTAAACGGTGCTGATACTCCATGGTTACGGCCGACGCGATCATAAGATTGACTATATGTATTAATTAAGCCATTTTTGTCACACATATGTATCTCAACATGGAAATCAATGTCATATTTCTTCTGTTAACACTATATGTATTAAATGAGCCATTTTTCTTCCCGCCATTTCTTCCCGCCATTTTTCTTCCCGTCATTTTTTCCTGCCGTTTCTTCCCGCCAGTTCTTCCCTCCAGTTATCTTCCTACTATTTCTCAATATATATATGTAGGGTTGGCCTCCATTGTCATTGCACATCTCTAGACTCATATCTGCAACCTCATCACTCTTTCCCATGGCTTCCACTGTACCACTAACCCCCAGGGAGGCGGAGGCGCTTTGCACCTCGAACTACCCCTGCCCCCGGGCTACTGCGTCCCCGTCGGCTGGATGCTGAGCGCCGGAGGCATGCCGGTTACTCCTGTTCCTCTAGGTGTGGAGCGCCGGATGGCCATCACGAACCACTACTACTTCGAGCTCACGCCGGAGCAGCGGAGGAATCCCAGATGGCATCCCGACTATTTCCCGACTTGGGAAGCCTTCTTCGGGGATCGGCGTGAGAGGGCGCTCGCCAGGCACGAGGAGGATGGCCCACCTCCTCCGAACTTCAACGAGGCCGGCTGTCGGCTGTGGTGGCGCGATCGGACTCTCCAGAGCGTCATGGCCTACGACACCGCCGCCGACTCTAACCCCCATCTGCGCTACCCTCAAGTCCAGTCCACGTGTGCTCAGCCTTCAAGGTTCAACTATGGCGACCCCGACGACGACATCGACGATGGCCACGGCGCATTTTACAAAGGATTTAGTATTACAGGTGTAGGCAGGAGCATGACTGAATCACTCCAACATTTCAAAACAAGTTCAGCCGATTGTGACTTAATCTAGATGTATCTTAATTTTTAGTTCTTCTATGTATCTTAATTTTTAGTCGTGATTTATTAGTTGCGTTATGTACTTTAATTCCAGTTCTATCGTAATAAAATTTTCTTCCCTCCCTTTTCCTCCTGCGCATTCTGCCCGCCCTTTCCCATATGTTACTAGTTTGAATAGTTAGAATTTTATTTTTTTAAAACAAAAAATGTTTTAGGATTAATTATTCAAATACAAACAATTTTCATGTTGAAAGTTTTGTCAGATTCCAAAGTGTACAAAAGATGCTAAATTTAAATATCCAAACAATTCAAAAATGTTAATACAAAATAAAATATGATGTTCTCTAATAAAATATGGTTACATTCCTTTTTCAGATACTTAATATTTCTTAAGTTCAAAGTTTTAGGGTTTGACTATTTTAATTTTGTCTTAATTTAATAATCAAAATTTATATGTAAGTGTTTTAATAATTTTGAAAATTTTCATCTATAGTAACTATAAAATGTTTTTATATGAATGGATAGATATTATTTTTATGAAAATTATGATATATTATTCATATTTTTCTGAGTTACAATTAAAAAATATGAATTTTCTTAATTCTATCCTAATTTTTGAATTAAAAAAGCCCCCACCCCTTTAATGTACGAAATAAATGCCCCCCTTTAACACCGGTTTCATCCACGAACCGGTGTTAAAGGAGGGACATTTATTTCGTTTCGCGCGCACCTCCCCTTTAACACCGATTTCAGCTCAAGAATCTACCAACAAAGATGCGAAGATTGCATAAGTGGTACCTTGATTTCTGCAAGACGAGAAAGGAAGAATGGATCACGGCGCATATAAGAGATCAGATTTTTTTTGTGCGGAGATGACGAGACCATCTTCAACATTCAAGACTTGCATTTTCTATTCAATCAGAAGGAATTCGACAAAGCTGTCATCAGCCTTTATTGTACTATTTATGTAATTTCTATCTCATCTCATTCAATTCATTAATTGCATGTATATATATGCTCACCATATATGTATATACTATTATGCAGGAAAGAGGTTATGGAATGCATGAAAGGAGACCCTTTTGATATTGGGTTCGTTGACCCAAATAGAGTTCATGAACAAGTGGTAAAACTCAAACCCGGGCAAACAGAAGATTTCTTGATAACGTCTTTACTGAGACAACAAACCAAAAGGGAAGTACTATTGCCTTACAACTTCTCGTGAGTGTTACCCTCTCTTGTACATATTTTGTTTCAGCTTACTCGATGTTAAGTATAACTGATGATGAGTTATGTGTGCGTAGGTTCCACTTTATTCTGCTAGTCATTCAAGTTGACTCAGGAAAAGTCCTTGTTATGGACTCGTTACGAAAAGACCAAGAGATATGGAAAGACTTTAAAGAGATGTTCCAGAGGTAATTTCAATCATATTATCGAACTAGATCAGAAACTTTTGTGACAAGAAGTAATTAATTACTCCTTTATCCATTTTCTTTGCCGGACAGGGTTTGGAAAAGGTTCACAGGAAGGGACGTGGGTGAATGGTCAGAAGAACTAAAATTTGTAGACCAAAACGTAAGTAATACTAGCTAGCTAGGTCTGCGTATCTCTTTTATTTTGTTTCCAATTCCATTATATCATGCTTTATTGATTATTATTTTGATTGAACTCTCTATTCTCGTAAAGTGCGCGCATCAGGGACCCGGCAATAACTTATGTGGATACTATGTTTACGAGTTCATTCACAACATGATATGTGCGACGGGCCAAACCGCACTAGAACAACTTAGAGTAAGTAAACAAAGTACACAACATTATTTTATTACCATCGGTTGTGTTGAGTTTTATTCTTATATATATATTGACCCCATTCTTCATATATATTTAGATCGAACGGATGTAGGACCAACTCCTACCATTTGACCGCATACGAGCCATTCAAGAGGAACTGGCGGGGTTCATACTTGACGAGGTCATCACGCCGGACAGAGAACTATTTAGATATCCACCAAAATAAACGTGGATGGAGATGTTATATTGTATATATGCTTGAACGTGTTTGTCTTGTACTTGATGCTTTCAACGTGTACGGAGAATACCACAATGACAATGTTTGTGTATAATAATAGTTGCTTAATTATTCATGTAATCGTATGTACCGACGATGTATGTGTATACCTATCCCGATCGATTCCCCCTCACCCCCTTCCCGTCCCCGCCGCGCCGCAGAAATACGCCCAGAACCGCTGTTAGAGGCCTCTACGAACCGGTGTTAGAGGCCTACCTGTGCACTAGTGAATGCGTAACATGTTTTTTTGGGTCCTCTCTAGTTAACTTGGACACATAAAAAATGTTTTACCATAGCATCGTAGTGCATGCATTAATGCATACTCCTTCTGTTCTGGAATAATTGCACTTTTAAGTTTTGTACCCTAAGTATTGTATTGAGCCCCATGGAAGAGTATGTATAGGGGTACATGACTTGAAAGGCAAGACGCCTCTCCTAGAGATAAGATAGGAGAAAGATTACAAATCCCTAAACTACCAAATACGAGTACAGCTGAATATATCTTTAACACTCCGCCGCAGTCATAACGTCGTGAATAATTAGAACATCACAAGCGGTCAGATTGGAGAGAAACCAAAGTAGAACCCAGTAGGCTGACATCCCCTCGCAGTCGCAGCTGGAGTGTCGCCGATGGTGTCGCGGCGTGAATTCGTGGACTATATAGGGAGCTGAATAGGTGCTCAAGTGAGGTGGCATCCCTTTGTGCCGATGTCGAGGTAGTCGAGAGTGTGGGGAAGTGTCGTGGTCGAGGTAGCCGTGCGAGGGGACGCCGTGGTTGATGTCATGGTCGGAGATGTTGGTGCCAAGGTAGCCGCAAATGAAGCCGTGGCACAGGGAAGCAGCATAATGCGTTGATGACAAAGACGGTAACGCCGTCGAGGCAGTCGTCGAGGAGGGTGTCGATGACGAAGACGATCTTGTCAAAGCCGCCATAAGGGAGGTGCCAAACCGAGTTTGTCAAGTCCGTGGACACGACGCAGTGGTGTTGGCAGCACCGAGTATGCATAGAACGGGACCAATATGTTTTCCATGCCATGTCAGAGAGACTAGTAGAGACAGCCTCGAGAATGATTGCGCCGCAGAGCAGCGAAGAGAGAGATGTGCCATTCAAGTTGACGGTTTGTTAGAATAGATGACTAGGTGTATTCGGGACAAGGCATGACGTTGGCGGTGAAGTTGTATTGGACGATGAAAAAGATGTATACAACAGAACCAATGATGAACCGGAGTTGAGATGTTGGATACCTAGTGAGGTGCGCTGGAGTTACTCGAAGTAGGCGAAGAAGAACTCGACGACATGATGGAGCATGTGTAGATGGAGACGACCCATGTCATGGGAGGTGGCGCGGTGATAGCCTAGGACGTCAAAACTCATAAGACAGGGCCCTCCCACGCCGCCCCCGCGAGGCGACGGGGAGGCAACCCTAACTTGCCGCCGCCAGGCCCTCCTCCACCTCGCTCCTCCTCCCTCGCCGCCGCCAGAGGGCACAACCGAGCAAAGCTCGGTAGGTGCCAACGACAGCGGGGCCCCTGCGTCCTCTTGCTCGGTGGGGCGGTCGCGGGTCAGCGCCGCCGGGCCAGGGCGGGGTCCTTTCGTCGGGGGCCGCGGTGAGGCGGAGCACTGGTGCGCCTCCTCGCGACGGGCGGCGGGTGGGCGGTGTCGTGCCGAACTCTGGGCGACGGGGGCCATGGGTGGCGCGTGATGTGGTCGTCCTCCTTTGCAGCGGTGGTGGGGGAGGCGGCGTGGTGTGTGGTGGTGTGGGCTCGGCCGGGGGTAGCTGGTCAGAGGCGGCGGGGTGCTAGACGGGCGTAGGTGGGCAGTGCCCGGCGTTGGAGGGTGGCGGCGGACGCAGATCTGCACGGTGGCGGCTGGGCTACGCGGGCCAGATCTGGGCCAGTGTGGGCCCGATCTGGGCCTGGCGGGCCTAGCTGCGGACACCGTGTACTGATCCCCTACCTGGATGGCTGGGGCACTAGGTCCTCCTAGGAGGGCCTGGATCTGGTGGCGGGCTGGCATACTCTCACTAGGGTTGCGGGGCTCAACGCGCGGGCAACTTGGAGATGCCGTTCCTGCCATGCACGTTGACCTTCTGTCACCGTTCCTTGTGTCCGGCCGACCTCCCGCGCCTATGCCAGTGGCCCCGCCATGCGGATGACTGCCGCCTTGCGGGTTCGAGTGTGGAAGCTAGGGCGGCGGCCCTGGAAGGTGGTCTGCGCAGGCGTCCCTCTGTCAGAGGCGCCTCCGAGAGCGACATGCTGCTCCTTAGACGGATGGTGGTCCGGAAGTCCTGGGTGAGCGCGGTGGTGACAGTGCTGCCATTTGGCGGCAGGGTTCGACGGTGGCAGTTGTTCCCCTGGTGGACGGGTCAGTAGGGGCTAGTGTGGGGTTGGCGTGGACGACGGTCCCCTTGCTGTAGTGCGGCGGTGGGGCTTCACGGGCCCTCGGGGGATCGGCCAGGCCAAGTGAGCCTGATTTGCCCTGCGGCTGTATCCGGTCGGCTACCACCTTCTGGTGGTGGAGGTAGTTCCCTCCCGCGTATTGTTGTCCCGGTAACCCTGCCAAAGCCTGCTCTTTTGTGTCCTACCGGCCTTACTTCGCGGGTCTCGGTGCGACGGCGGTGGCGGCTGCAAGACCGTGGTGGCGTGCACTAGTGGGCGATGAGCTTGGTGGAGCACTATGATTGCGTCCGGGAGTGTGTTTTTTCTGAGGGGTCGGGAGAAATCCTTATCTTCTTGACACCGACGCGGTGACACCTGCGGGCGCCACCGTCCTTCCTGAAGGGCATCGGGTGTACCTCTTCTCCACCTCCCGGTGTGCACCGGGGGAAACCCTAGGACCTGTCCGGGTAGCAGCGTCGTCATCGTCGCTTTCCTTCTTGGAGGTGTTGCGTGGTGTGTGGCGCTTCGTCGTGCTGGGCTTGCGGTGGAACTTAGTTGGAGGGCGCAACGGTTGCGGGTCGTCCTTGTTTTCGTCAAGCTGCTTATCGGCTTTGCTTTCTTTTCTTTTTCTTTTGTGTTTTCTTTTTGTTTTCTCTTGGGCGATGTGCTGTCTGGCCCAGTAGCGGTCTCAACTGGTTGCTATATTTATATAGCTGGGCGTATGCCTGTTTCGAGGATAGCCTAAGACGTCGGTGCATAGGGACGACGAAGTTGACCACATGCAGTGATGCTGAAACTCGAGGGGGTGGCATAGATACAGGACGCCGATTGATGTAGCGGCGTGAGACCCTCAACGACGTACACACCGAAGGCGCGTTGGAAGCTAGTAGAGTGGACCGAGAGTGACAGCGCTGTGGCCCGAAGGGGCGACATAGAGACAACTTGTAGCTCGATTAATCGGTTTAGGCTGATACCATGTAGTATGGCATTGATGTAATGCGTTGGACGTTGTATTCATCTTCGTGGCGACTACATAGAGGTAAAAGAAAACTTCTCCCAGAGATAGAATAGGAGACGAGTTATAATAAATCCTAAACTACCAAATACGATCGAGTATAACAAAATATATCTCTAACAAAGTTTTATAATATTGTATTTCTTTTATGTCATAAAAATATATATCCATCTTTAATTGGTGAAACTTAAAAAATAGTTTAGCTTAGGTCAAAAGCAAAATGGAGACTTACCCATGGAATAAGGTAGAAGCAGTCTGCATGATCATGAGTGATTAAAAGGCCATTTCACGGTGGTTCTTCATGCAGACTCGTCTACAAAAGTTGAGAAACGCAAGCGTTGAGTACTCCCTCCGTTTAGAAAAATAAGATGTTTTAGTTTTGTGAAGGAGATGTATCTAGACACATTTTAGTGTCTAGATTTATTTGAATCTATATACTAAAAGGTGTCTAGATACATCTCACTCACAAACCTAAAACATCAATTCAATTTGGACGTTTTACGTCAAGTTGTGGGTGGAGGGAGAGCAATCCTGAGTGTTCGTCACCCGATTTTGCTTGGACAAAGCTAGGCGAGTAGCAGTATCGATAAGATGCGCGCGGTTCATTTTGAAATGCCCATGGGTCTATCTGCATGAGGTATGCATGTTATTAGCAGCCACGTACCGTGAAAAGTTCGACGAAACCACTCGATCGATCTCACGTAAGAAAAAACCACTTGCTTATAGTATATACATGTACCGACTATATACATTTGTTCGTTTTATAATCAAACCTCCGTACGTGCTGCAAAGACCTGATCATATATAGTCGTATAAGAAAAGCATATAAGACCAATAACGGTGATCAATCGATCATAACACATGCATGGTACCATTTCTCAGTACACGCACGTGTATTATACTGGGAATTTACGCAGAAGGCCGCGTAGAGCTAGCTAGCTAGCGCGCGCGGAGAAGCCGCCATTTTCACGCTACGCTAGGCGTTGGCCAATGGGCCATTGGCCGTGTCCGTGTGCACTTGCAAGTTGCAAATCTTTCCGCGTGGCGTGGTCATCCGATCCTTGTTTGTATCTGCATACATAGTGGAGTAGGAGAGAATGAACCAAAGCCCCTATCACCTTTTTAGCTTCACTTGAGTACAATTGTTAGGCAGACTTTGCGGTGGCTTTGCTTTCTGCTGGTCGGCATTGGCCGAGTCATGTCCTCTAGTCCTATATGCATGTGTCATCCTCCTCCTGCTTTGCGCTGATAGCAACGTTCAGTTGCAAACAAATGGGAACTGGCGAACCCCGTGAGTTAACTCGATCAGTGCCCTCTAGCTTCATCGTGAAAAAAGGCAGCTTGCCATTGTATAGCATATCACCTGTGATTGTGTGTGTGTGTGTGTGTGTTTCACAGATGACTCACTGGCCGGGTTTATCTATCTGACACGTACTTAATTAGTGCTCGATCATGGTGTGTCCTTTTTGTTTTTCCTCGCTTTTCTTCGTAATTGGGTGCTTGTGCTTTCCCGCTGCCTTGTGTCTTTCCCACTTAGACTTATTATTTAGGAGTTTCGATACCTATGAAGATACCCTTAATCTCGTTTGGATAAAGAAGGTTCTACCGACTTAACATGATCAAGATGATTGAAGTAAGAAGTTTCACTGGTGGAAAATGGGTACGTAGTCTCGGTCATAACGGACTCTAGTCCCGGTTTTGGACCCGTGACTGCCAAATCAGGACTAGAGCTCCCCCCTCTAGTCCTGGCTCGCTACGGCCCGGGACTAGCGACGACCACGTGGCAGTTTTTCCGAGGCGGGGGCGGAACCCCTCTAGTCTCGGGTTATAACACCACTCGGGACTATAAGGCTTCCTTCCGCTGCAGAGAATTTGTGTGTTTCTCTGCCGTGTTAGAGATTGTGTGTCTTTTTTTTTGCCATTTCGTTCCTTTTTGCTTTGTGTTTTACTATAATTTCAAACATATATTTTAGTACACTTATTCCACGCTACTACATACACAGTACACATTGATGCATCTATATAATTAATATTCGAACCCTTGCAAGCATACATATATTCAATCATATCAAAAGGAAGAAATGTTTTGAAAGTACATGGTCATTGATGATATATCATATCAACTACATGGAGATCACTAAGGCATATAGAGTTTCGCGTCATCCACATAATGTTCTTCATGTATATCAAGGACCTCCTTCATCAGAAATCCCGCCATCTCCTCTTGAATTGCTCGTACGCGCTGTTCTGGCTCTAGATTCTCCCGCAAACCGTAAATATAATGTGAATCAACTTTCTGCTCACTGGTCAACTCGCAAATGTACTCGCAGACGAAGTATCCACATAAATGAGTTCCCGGTGGCTGCTGTAAACTCTTCACCATTTTATAAGTTAGCTCCTCTTTGAATGGATCTGTATTTTCTGTCTGAACCGTGTCTAACACCTGCTCGGCAAAGAACATGAACAAAAGAGTTATTAGTTACTTTATATCAGGAAATGAACGAAAGAGGCCGATATAATGCGATAATGATTGAAATTACTTATGGAGCATTGCTCTCATGTCGCTCAATTGCTCTTGGTCCCAACTTAATGAGTCGTGGACTTCAACTAGGGACTTGTCAACTTGAATGTTTAGCAAGATCCAGTGAAATATGCGGACGTTTACATAAGCATACATGCATAGCTCATCAATTACACTTAACATCGAGTAAGTAAAAATAAAATGTGTACAAGATAGAAACACTCACTTAAAGTTGTATGGAAATAGTATTTCCTTAACAAAATTATTCTCGGTTAAAAACATGCACAGGTTTTCCTCCACGTCCTTGGGGTGATTCTTTAACGTATATGGGTCAATGAACCCAACGTCATATCTTCTAGCTCTTTTGCATTCAAGCATCTTCATTCTGCAGAATATAATATCGTACAAAAGGATATATAGCCAACATAATATATTAAATGCAATAAACAAGCTGAGCTATAGACTTAATTACAGAAATAAATCACTTACAGACAGTAGCAACCAATGATAGATTTGTCGAGGGCGCGCTGATTGTATAACTAAAACAGTTCGGTCATTTGAACTTGTATCGAGTATGGTTTGAAGTGATGCTCCTTTCTAACGTCCACCGCAAACCAATCTTTCTGGTGCTTTTTTTTTTCTGTTTGCAACAGGTACCATGTGTGCAGATTTCGCATATATGTGGATAGACGCGTGAGCTCCTCATGACTAACTAGAGGCTCTCCTTGGACATACTTCCGTACTATCTAATCCATTGGCGTATCTTCATAGCCTAAATATTGACCAAGAGACATATTTGCTTTGGTAGCAAGTGCTTTGACCTCCGATACAGTGATGCCCATTAGTGCAGCATTAGTCCTGGCTTTGGGGTCCATTATTTGCATGTCCATATCCATTTCGGCTCTGAAAGCCTTGTCAATATCTGAAATCACTTTGAGCGGGGGGACCGATTGAATCTTCTGTTGTCCGAGCTGGACAACTTGCTTCCTGCTTTTTGCACTTGTGCTTTTTTTATGCTTTGCTTGCTTAATAATTTCCCGGTCATAGTCTGATTTCAGATTCATCGATATCTGGGATGGTTGCTCAAGAAAGGAACTAGCCCACTTTTTGGTTTTTTCATCAAATACCGGCTTTGGCTTAGGCTTTTTGGGTGCAAAATACGCCTTAACTTGGGAATCCACATCCACGGAATTTTTCTCATCGGTATTTTCATAAGGTCTCTTTGGAAGAGCCGACGGGATGTCGACTATCTTCGCCGTTTTACCTTTCTTTGATGTGGGGCGCGGGGGAGCGGCGACCTTCCGTTTCTTCGACAAGGTAGTATTGCACAGAGGCGGAGGCGGAGATCGAGTATTTCACGGAGGCGGAGATCGAGTTGATGTACTTCTACTGCAGCGATCGTCATCGGGGTGGGGTGGACTTGGAGGTTGATGATAATCAGGGCGGGGTCGACTTGCGGGTTGACGATAATCGGGGCAAGGTGGAATCGGAGGTTGACGATTATCAGGGTGGGGTGGACTTGGATTCCTCGGAGTCGGTGGCCTTGGCGCCGAGCCTAGAAACTTGATGTACTTCTTCTTCCATAGAATGATGTTGCGCTTGACATCTCCTAGTTTCGTAAGGCCTTCAGGCGTAACGATGTCAATCTCTAGGTCCGCAAAATCCTCCACTATGTCATCCACCGTGACACGAGCATAGCCAGGTGGAACCGGAAGTGAATGGTAGACTGCTCCAGATAGACAAGGTAAAGCAGTGCTGATCGCCACCTTGAAGGACAAGTTGTTCATTGGCTGATGTAGCTCATATTGTGACGTCTCTCTGACATCATCCACGGGGTGGCGAGGAGCCGGTGCATCATCTAGCAGTGCTTAATCATCAGCCTGGACCTCCGTGGAAGCCACGCTGCTTCTCCGCTGGCTAAGATCCAATGCAGGATCATCAGCCTGAGGCTGAGTTGACGACCTTTGGCTAATTTCTTGCATGAGCTTCTGTAACTGTGCCAGGTCCCGCTCTACCTTCAAGATCCGGTCTTCCTCCCGGTCCTTCTTTCTCTGACGGCTTCTGTAACTGTCATCGTACTGGGGAAACCCTTTCTTCCACGTAACACCAATGCCTTTGCCTCGTGTTTGTCCACCCTTTTCAGGATTCTCGGGGGCGCATGTTAGCTCGTCGTTATCTCTCTCGGGATGAAACAATCCCAACTGAGCTTCGTTCATTGCTTTAACAAGTTCTTCGGAGGGTTTTAGAAATTTTCCATGAAATAATGTCTTCCCTGTTTCTGGGTCCAACGATCCCCCGTGCCCGTACCACCAGTGCTTTGACCTCTCGGGCCATCCATCTGTACCAGTAGTGATGCCTCTAGCCCTCATGGCTCGATCCATAGTTTCCCACTTAGGCACGACACTCTTGTAGCCACATGTCCCCATTTTATGATAGTATTTTTTTTTGCAGCATTTAATGCATTCTTTGCCGACTTTGCCTTTGCTACATCAGATTGTTTGTACGTTACAAAATTGGGCTAGTGTTCTCTCAACTTCTTGTTTGGTCCTTTGAAGTTTGGAGTTTTCTTTTTCGCAACATACTTCGCGTATAAACTTTTCTTGTGATTCCGGTACAGTTCGTCCATCTTCATTAGAGCCTACTCCTTGAATTTCGCTCGTCTTTCAAGCTCACCCGGCCTTGGGGTAATACCATCTGTCTCAAATTCTTCATACTCTAGAGGTAGTATGAAATGCGCTATGAGCTTCTGCCAAAGGTCATCTTTGGCATCATCTGTTACAAAACTGTTGGATTCTTCACCTAGTTTTTTTTGACTTATTTCATTCTTGAATGGTGATCGGCAGGTTATCCCTAACAATCACCCTGCATTAATTTGTAAACATCCTCCAGTGCTTATCTGGGGCAATCGGTTGTCCATTATCATCTATTTCTTCGATGGTGAACCTCTGATTACCATCCAACTTTATGTTTGGCCCTTATTTCGTTCGAGCTGTCGATTGTTTCGATCCTGTGGCTAAAAGGAGAGATTGATTAATATATATATATATATTGATATATCCAGATGAATTAATGCATAGAGGTAACACGAGGCTTAATATATATATACCTCGCCGGATCCTGTCGAGGGTCCATCATTTTTTTTGCCCTTCGTCCGTCCGGTCTTCCCTTTGGTACATCAGATTTTCCTCTAGTCCATCACCGGATGGATTCAGATATGATGAAATCTATTTCTCGAGCAAAATATCTTCACCGGTAGTAATAAGAGGAATTTCACCTCTTATCATGCCCTGAAGAAGACCTTCACCACTGCGATCATGATCCATGACTTAACTATAATAGAAAGAGAGTTAAACAGGTTAGAAAAATTTATTATATAAACATTTCCTAATAATATAATAATTATAATAATATATACTAATAATATTAATAATATACTACTAACATTTCCTAATAATATACTAAATAATAATAGCATTTATACAAAACCTACTAACTGTGCTAGGTCCCGCTCTACCTTCAAGATCCGGTCTTCCTCCCGGTCCTTCTTTCTGTGACGGCTTCTGTAACTATCATCATACTGGGGAAACCCTTTCTTCCACGTAACACCGACGCCTTTGCCTCGTGTTCTTCCACCCTTTTCAGGATTCCCGAGGGCGCATGTCAGCTCGTCGTTCTCTCTTTCGGGACGAAACAATCCCAATTGAGCTTCGTTCATTGCTTTAACAAGTTCTTCGGAGGGTTTTAGAATTTTTTCATGAAATAATGTCTTCCCTGTTTCTGGGTCCAACGATCCCCCGTGCCTGTACCACCAGTGCTTTGACCTCTTGGGCCATCCATCTATACCAAGAGTGATGCCTCTAGCCCTCATGTCCCGCTCCATAGTTTCCCACTTAGGCACGACACTCTTGTAGCCACATGTCTCCATTTTATGATAGTATTTCTTTTTTGCAGCATTTAATGCATTCTTTGCCGACTTTGCCTTTGCTACATCAGATTGTTTGCACGTTACAAAATTGGGCTACTGTTCTCTCAACTTCTCGTTTGCTCCTTTAAAGTCTGAAGTTTTCTTTTTCGCGACATACTTCGTGTAAACTTTTCTTGTGATTTCGGTACAGTTCGTCCATCTTCATTAGAGCCCACTCTTTGAATTCGGCTCGTCTTTCAAGCTCACCCGGCCTTGGGGTAATACCATCTGCCTCAAATTCTTCATACTCTAGAGGTAGTATGAAATGCACTATGAGCTTCTTCCAAAGGTCATCTTTGGCATCATCTGTTACAAAACTGTTGGATTCTTCACCTAGTTTCTTTGACTTATTCCATTATTGAATGGTAATCGACAGGTTATCCCTAACAGTCACCCCGTATTGATTTGTAAACATCCTCTAGTGCTTATCTGAGGAAATCGGTTGTCCATTATCATCTATTTCTTCGATGGTGAACCTCTGATTACCATCCAACTTTCTATTTGGCCCTCGTTTCGTTCGAGCTGCGATTGCTTCGATCCGGTGGCTAAAAGAATGAGAGATTGATTAATATATATATTGATATATCCAGTTCAATTAATGCATAGAGGTAACACGAGGCTTAATATATATATACCTCGCCGGATCCTGTCGAGGGTCCATCATTGTTGTTTTTTGTTTGCCCTTCGTCTGTCTGGTCTTCCCCTTGGTACATCAGATTTTTCTCTAGTACATCACCAGATGGATTCAGATATAACGAAATCTCTTTCTCGAGCAAATTCACCGGTAGTAATCAGAGGAATTTCACCTCTTATCATGCCCTGAAGAAGACCTTCACCACTGCGATCCGGATCCATGACTTAACTATAATAGAAAGAGAGTTAAACAGGTTAGAATTTTTTTATTATATAAAAATTTCCTAATAATATAATAACTATAATAATATTTACTAATAATATTAATAATATACTACTAATATTTCCTAATAATATACTAAATAATAATAGCATTTATACAAAACCCTAATAATATAATATTACCACAAAATAATATTTCCTAATAATATAATAATATATACTAACAATATTAAAAATATACTACTAACATTTCCTAACAATAGACTAATAATATATTCAAAATAATGACATTTATACAAAACCCTAATAATAATAAATATTAATAACTAACAAATATACTTTATTAATACTAACAAATATAAACAAAAACATAACTAAATTACCAACTACAAATTACTATATATATAGCTAGAAAAAATTACTACTAATTAATAAATTAAACCACCTCCGGCTTGGGTGCGAGGAGGCACGGCGATGCGCGCGTTTGGTGCAGAGCGGCGGAATGGCGAGGTGGCGATGCACGGAATGGCGAGGCGGCGGGAGTGGTGCGGGCGGCGGCACGGCGCACTGCAGCTCAGCGAGGCGGCGTTGCGGAACGGCGACGCGGCCATAGACGAGGGCGGCGGCGCGGGAATCGGTCGGCGGGCAGCACCTCCCCTGCGTCATCATCTATTCGTCTTCACGCGTCATCTGTTCGTCGTCGTCCAAATCTTGTGAAGTGCTGGGTGGGCGCGCCAGGGCGGGCCCACGGTATATAAAGAGACGCCCCTTTAGTCCCAGGTTAAGCCACGGCCCGGGACTATAGGGTCTATAGTCCTGGGTCGTGGCTTAACCCGGGACTAAAGACCAACCCTCTATTCTTGGGTCCAGCCACGACCCGGGACTAGAGGATTTTTTTGGCCGCTTCGTTTTCGCGCGCGCCCTGGACTAGTGTCTTTTTTGTAAATTTTATTTTTTAATTCAAATCAAATATAAAACTTTAGAAAATTATATCTCCTATTGTAAAAATCCAAATAAAACAAATAATATGTCTATTATTATCAAAAAAATATAAAGAATCTTAATATAATATCCAACATCTGTTCGCATCATTTATAAATTATGTCATTTGTAAATTTTAATTTTTTTTATTCAAATCAAATATAAAACTTTGGAAAATAACATCTCCTATTGTAAAAATCCAAATAAAACAAATAATATGTCTATTATTATCAGAAAAATATAAAGAATCTTAATATAATATCCATACATCTGTTTGCATCATTTATAAATTGTGACATTTGTAAATTTTCATTTTTTATTCAAATCAAATATAAAACTTTGGAAAATCATATCTCCTATTGTTAAAATCCAAATAAAACAAATAATATGTCTATTATTATAAGAAAAATATAGGTAATCTTAATATAATATCCATACATCTATTTGCATCATGTATAAATTGTGTCATTTGTAAATTTTCATTTTTTATTCAAATCAAATATAAAACTTTGAAAAATCATATCTCCTATTGTAAAAATCAAAATAATACAAATAATATGTCTATTATTATATCTCCCGCCGCTTCCCGCCAAGTTTTCCCGCTCTTTCCCTATGACCAGAGCTTTTAGTCCTGGTTGTAGTTACTAACCGGGACTAAAGATATTTATCGCCATTTCCCACCGCTTCCCGCCAAGATTTTCCGTCCCTTCCCTCTGACCAGAGCTTTTAGTCCCGGTTGTAGTCACTAACCGGGACTAAACATATTTACCGCCATTTCCCACCGCTTCCCGCCAAGTTTTCCCGCCCTTTCCCTCTATATCTAGGCCGACCGCGCCATGGTTATCCACACATCCACACCTTCCTCTCTCACAACAATGGACAACACCTACTAGGCCATTCTGACCCACGAGGAGACCGAGGCGCTATGCGCCTCCATCTACCTTGCCCACCGGGCTACCGACCACCCGTCGGCTGGATGCTGAGCGCTGGAGGGGTTCATGTCCCTCCTGTTCCTCAAGGTTTCACACGCCAGGCGGCCATCATGAACCACTTCTATACGAGCTCACGCCAGAGTAGTGGATGGATCCCCAGTGGTATCCCGACAACCATGACACTTGGAATGCCTTCTTTGCTAATCAGCAGGAAAGGGAGCTCTCGAGGTACGAGGGTGATGGCCCTCCCTCGGTGAACCACAACAAAGCCGACCGCCGACTGTGGTGGGTGAACCGGATTATCATCGGCGTGATGCGCTACATCGCTAGGGGAGACTATCCTTGCCTGCGATACCCGCAGCCGCCACAGAGTCATAAGAAGGGTGGTGGTGGTGAATGCTGCGGGTGTAGTGGCGTTGTCATCCGGGAGCCCCCTCCCCAACGCGTCGTGAATCGAAGGCCGGAGTGACAGGTGCACCCACAATATTCCATGGCTGGGCTGAGGATCCAGCCGCGTGCGCCTAGCAACGATGACGATGACGAAGTTGCAGATGAAGATGAAGACGACCCTCAAGCTGTGTGTCAACACCCAGATTTTTAATCCCAGATGCTTATTATGCCATATATCGCAATCCTAGGATTACCATTTTTGCAAGACATAACAGAATTGGATACCACAGTACATCATCCATTACAAACCATACATAAGGTCTTACACAAATAAGGATCTCATGATCCAGTTCTTAATACAACTTCAAGCAGCGGAATACGTAATAATAACGGTAGTGTAGGCGAAGTTCCATCTTCGAGGTCACAGGCAATGCTGACGATGGGAGATGATCCTAGTTGTCGTAACCTTCCTGGGGTCCATCCTCCAGGTACTCCTCTTCATAGTCTGGCCACGGGAATAGCCAGGAACAAAGCCATGAGTACTCTTTAAGTACTCGCAAACTAATACTAACAAGAAAAAGGGTTTTTGGATAATAGGACACTAGGCTTTAGGGTTGTTTTGCAAAGGCCAGATTTATCTCTACTAAGTTTTTAAACAGGAGAGCTAGTCACAATTTTATAACTCCTAGGTGGGAACTTGTATTTCATATCACAACTCTGTTGTGGTCAGGTCAAAGTCTCAATTCATTTCACAAGTCCTTTTGAAAACATCTGACGGGGGAACAGTATGGCCACTCCAACTGTCCATAACCGTGGACACGGCTATTCGAATAGTTTGACACTCTGCAGAGACTGTACACTTTCACCACAACATTCGATACATTCGTCAGGAACAAATCCTGAATTCACCATACTCAGTATGCGGATAATCAATCCTAACCTTTCAATTACACGCCCTAGTATAAGCACCTCTCATGTGAGTTTGGCCTCCCAACCATGACCAACTGTCATCTTGGGTACTGCACAGGTGGACAATCTTCACAAGGTAGCCTCAGCTTAGACTTTGGCCGTGAGGGAACTAATACTAAGGTATATATGTTTCCAGTCAATCCCTACCCAATCTTCAGGTATTGTGGTTGTACGATAAAATTGGAATGGTATCGCATCTAGACAACCATCAGTTTTATAAAGGGCTAAGGCTCATGCCTCAACATTTTCATC
The DNA here is from genome assembly GCA_023614405.1 of Avena insularis. Taxonomy (NCBI): domain Eukaryota; kingdom Viridiplantae; phylum Streptophyta; class Magnoliopsida; order Poales; family Poaceae; genus Avena; species Avena insularis. The sequence goes on along the minus strand of CM042687.1, from coordinate 233,285,051 downwards.
ACGAAAATCATCTGGTGTTCAGAAACATATGTCAAAACATCTCAGTAGAATGATCCATCATTCTAAGGTTTTCATAACCATTTTCACCAAGTATTCCCATCTAAAGTTGATCAAGTTTTATGCTTAGCACTAGCATCTACAAGTGGGGGTGAGTACTAATGAGGGGTGGTGAACAAGTGGTGTTTCAACTAAGTACAACTTTATATCTTAGGATGATATCAAGGTTTCTAACTTTAGGCCAAATTTTATGCTCTTTATGCAACCTTCAAATATATCTTTCTAGAATCTAAAAGTCACTTGAGTAATCTCTAAGGAAGTAGCTTTGATAAGGAAATAAAATAGAAAGCTTGCAAATAAAACTAGGATTGGGTTATCAAGTGGGTATGATCACATATGCTTAAGGCATATAGTAGGCATGGTAGCAAGTAAGGGTTTGCTTGCACAACTGCAAGTATAATCTTGCACATATCAGTATAAGCTTGCTAAATTGCAAGTGTTAGCTTGCCTTGTGCAGACCAGTGGTTGAAGTTCTCCTCGGCTTCTTCTTCGTAGAATCCTCCTTCCTCCTCGTATCATTGGTCGGTACTAGCGTCTATAAATAAATACGATGTACACAATCACCAAACAATACTTAACTACTTGCAATCATAACACAAAAGGGTCCTATAGATGATCTAGCATCATCACTAACATTACCAGATTAAAGCTTGGTTTAATTCCTTTTATTTTTAGAAAAGTAATTTCTACTCATTGAAAAACTACTTAAGATTTAATATTATCCAAACCAAATATGGGATCATGTTGACACATGTCATCACCACATATTTTAGTCCATGGGAATGTGATTTAAAGTGGTGTCACAATTTAATAAGGTTTTACCCTTTTATTTTAATTAAATAATGTGTCTAGAAATGCCTATGTGGCATTCTTTTATTACTTGGTCATTATTTCTGTAAGTAAACCTATATATTTTTATATATTATGAAAGGTATGGTTAAATGTGATTTTTGAGAGTTGGAATCAACTCAAAAGCTATTGTGGTTTAAGTTTGAAAAATGTTTGATTGCAGAAAAGATTCTGCCTTGTTATTTTTACCAAGGATGACCTACAGATCCAAATGATTTGAATCCAACGGGCTTGGCTTCAGCATTTTTAGACCTTTCTAAGAAAATTGGTTTCATTCAATTTGGTGCACTGAGTCGACCTGGGTTGATTTTTGAAACTGGGTATAGAAGTGTGTTTGAAATAAAATGGAAAGGTTTAATTCAAATAACTGGGCTGCGCGGGAAGTGATACTGGGCCGTCTGCTAAGCGCAGCGCTTCCGTGGGCTGTTTAAGTGGCTGTCCTCACGCGTCAGTGAGACAGGGGGTGCGAAATGGTATGTGGCGATGTGGTGCGTTCGATCTGGTTCTAATCCAACGACTGAGGGTGATCGTCGACGTTGGGCAACGCCGGCGAGATAGAAACCTAGCGCGGCCAGTGGGGGTCATTGGGGGCTCACAGGGGTTCAGGCGAGGGTCGGCGAGGCGGGCGAACGACGAAGTCGACAACGGCGAACCTCCTGGTACCGACAGCTTCTCCTGGGCGGCTCCAATCGCTGGCGCCCTTCTTCTCCAGCAGCGGTGGGCTCCGGTGAAATTACGGCGCTGCTGTGCTCGCCTTGCCCCGGGAACAGGGTGGGACGATCAGTGAGGAGAGGGGAGTGAGATGGTGTACTCAATTCGGCTGGTGGTGGCCTCTATTTATAGTCGCAATGACGAGACCGAACGGGATGGGCAGACGACAGTGGCGACATGGCTACGGGCTGCTAGAGGCATGGCCGGCGGTGGCGATTGCTTGGTGGTCTCCTGGCGATGCTCTACGGCTTTAATGCGCACGTAGGGGCGGTGCGGCGTCTTCGACGGCGAGCGGTGGCTGTGCGGCATGGAGCGACGAAGTCGACGACGGCGAACCTCCTGGTACCGACAACTTCTCCTGGGTCGGTGGCGATCATGTATGCATGCGGCGAGGGCGGCGCGCAGTCTGTGGGCTTCGATCGAGCGTGGCGCTCTGGCGCATGCTCGGCACGGTTGCTGGCGAGCTGGGCGCGGTCCGTGCGTGTGGTACAGGGGTTGGCAAGGTTCGAGCGTTGGACAGGGAGTGGCGATGGACGGTGGGATGCCTCCTAGAAAAGGTTGGCACGGCTAAATCTCCTCCTAGCTTGCTGTCTCCACTGGGGTGGCATGGTGAGGTTCGGCTGTTCACCATTGATGTCATTGCCCAGCTTACAGTGAGGCTAGTGCTAGGTTTAACTTGCTAGATGATCTACTAAGATGGTTGTGAGCTAGAGAGGGAACAAGTTAGGCTTCAATCACTGCTCATAATAGTGTTTATAATTTTGATGATTTGTGTCTGCCAAGTGTTTGATGAAATGGCCGCAAGAATTCAAATTTTGAATTTTGAAAAGATTTTTGGTGGGTGTGCTAGGTTGATGCTGGGGAGTCTGCAGATGCTTGGGTTTTGAAAGTTGAGCTTGTTTGAGTGGTTTTTGAAAAAGTGGGATCTTCCCATAGGATAAAGATTCAATTTTGAATTGTCATTTAAACTATGCATTTGCATGTTTCTGGATGATCACAAAGTGGCCTTGATACTTTGTTATAAGTAAAATCAAGGGGTGCAAAGATCCAGAAAAGTTTCTGTTAGGTTCTGAAAGTTTGAGACAGCCAAAGTAGGCATGGGAGTTAAATTGGTCAAAATGACCATTCCCTTAATTTATTTGTTTTGATTTACTTGTATTTAGGAAAAGTGTGGGAAATGTTTAGATGATGTTTATTTCACCTAAGCATCCATTTACAAGCAATGGAACACACAAACAAGGTGGTTCAAAAGAATTCAAAATGAAATGCATACTCACATGCATGCTTCCATAATTTTATTTAGCAAAGTTTTTGTTAACCCTAATTTTGATGATTAGAGTTTGATGATCCATGTTTAGTATTTTTGGGATGTTACACTGTGTACTATAGGGATAGATATGAGCATGACTAAAGGGGGTCTTTAGTCCCGATTCCATAGTCTCGGTTTCTTAATATTAATAAATGAATTTAGTGTTAGTCCCAGTTTGTGGCTGGACCAGGACTAAAGGGGGTCCTTTAGTCTCGATTCCGTAGTCTAATTTTTTAATATAAATAAATATCTTGAGTGTTAGTCCCGGTTTGTGGCTGGATCGCGACTAAAGGGGCCTTTAGTCCTGATTCCGTAGTCTCGATTTTTTAATATTCATAAATGTCTTGAGTGTTAGTCCCATTTTGTGGCTGGACCGGGACTAAAGGGGGCCTTTAGTCCGATTCGTACTACGACTTTCCCAAACTATGAAGATGTTGTCCCGATTCGTACTTACCATGAATATCTGATCTCCAAACACGCGTGGTCACATATTAGAGAGTGCCTCTATGACCAGTTTGTTGGAGATGCCAGAGGACTGGGCTCCGGCGGAATCTCCCTCAAACTGGCCGTAGTGGTGTCCCTACTCTCGCACACCATCTTGCAGCTTGTAACTTTTCTAAATAGATCAATACTCTTGGGAGCTAACTAGTTTCACATATTAGGGAGTGCCTCTATGACCAGTTTGTTGGAGATGCCTGAGGACTGGGCTCCGGTGGCATCTCCCTCAAACTGGCCATAGTGGTGTCCCTACTCTCGCAAACCATCTTGGAGATGCCTGAGGACTCACAAATATGCCTATTTATATTACAAGCAGCACGACATAGTGTCGACACTCACAACATAATATTGACACTCACCCCTATCATTAGTGCTGACCCATCTTTTGTCCCGGTTGGTGTCTCTAACCGGGACTCAAGGTTCATCTTTAGTCCTGGTTGGCGACACTATCTGGGACAAGGTAAAAGCCTCACGACATAATGTCGACACTCAGCCCTATCATTAGTGCTGTCTGGCCTAGCTTGCCACAATCCCTTCAGTTGCGGTACGGTTTCACCGCATAATGTCAAAATGGTGTGTAATCCCTGCCGGCAGTTATAGAATGCTACCGTCCCATTTTTATAAAATACTAGACCACCATACATGAACGATCTTCCAATCGGGATATCTCAAACCTTTCCATCCTTCCCGGGTGAAAAAGACAAATGTCTGCCGAATCGGCAGGAAGTGGGTCCGGTTTGAACTACAGGTACATGATCTAACGCCCGTGATTTTTAAAAAAAAATCATTTTAGACTCACAATATGTTGTTTCTTCAGAGATCCAATGCAAGTTCTAATGAGGCTCGTCCCCTATCTGATTGCACACCGTTTTGACCTTAGTTCGAAACGGGAAAAATTCGAAATGGGCATAAAAAATTCAAAAAGGTCTGAATAATGTAAATCCTTCGCATGGTGTCATATTATGTGACATAGTTGCAAGAAAAAATACCAAACTTGGTATATTGATTATGTCTCGAAAAACCTTCACAAAATGACCTATCATGTTCGAGGTTTCATGGGTTTCGGTCCAAGTGACCGATGTTATGTACAGAATCACGGCATAGTTTTTGATACTGTGCCCATATTGTGCAATCATGTGGATCTTGGGATGTCGAACAATATTGCAGAAGAAAGTTTTCCTTTTTGTCGCACGGAAAAGCCATTTTCTATTTTCCGAGCGCAAAAAAGGGTCATTTTGTGAAGCAGCCACCAAAATGCAGTTACAGAATGCTACCATCCCATTTTTCTAAAATATACCACCTTACATGAACGATCTCCCAACTGGGAGATCTCAAACCTTTCCGTCCTTCCCAGGTGAAAAAGACAAATGTCTGCCGAATCGGTAGAAAGTGGGTCCAGTTTAAACTATAGGTACATGATCTAACGCCCGTGATTTTTTGAAAAAATCATTTTTAGACTCAGAATATGTTTTTTTATGAGATCCAATTCAAGTTTTAACAAGGATCGTCCCCTATCTGATTGCATAAAATGTTTAATACATAAAATGGGCACATGGAGCATCTTCATTCATAAAATGCTACATTATTGCACATCATTTCTTCGCGTGTGTCCCTTTCTGATTGCGTCGTAACCATGGAGCATCTTCATTCATTAACATGATGCTTGGGTCATCCTTCACTGCGAAGGGCAGAATTTCATGAAACTTATCACAATGTTCTCACATGTCCGTCTTATCCTCCACTCCCACGATGTTTCTTTTCCCTGAAAGAACCATGTGGCGCTTTGGCTCATCGTCGAATGTATTCTTTTGCTTATTTTTTCTTTTTTTTAGGTTTGGTAGACATGTCCTTCACATAGAAAACCTGAGCCACATCATTGGCTAGGACGACTGGTTCGTCTAAGTACCCAAGATTGTTGAGATCCACTGATGTCATTCCGTACTTATTGTCTACCTCAACCCCTCCTCCTGTCATCTTGACCCATTTGCACCGAAACAAGGGAACCTTAAAAGTAGGTCCATAGTCAAGTTCCCATATCTCCTCTATGTAACCACAATATGTGGTATTTGACCCATTGTTGTTTGTTGCATCAAAGAGGACACCACTATTTTGGTTGGTGCTCCTTTTATCTTGAGGAATCGTGTAAAATGTATACCCATTTATCTCGTACCCTTGGAAAGTTGATATAGTCGAAGATGGTGACCTAGACAACAAGTATAGCTGATCTCCAAGAGTGTTGTGTTTGATGAGATGTTGCAACCAACCGCCAAAACTCTTCATGTGTTCATCTCTAATCCAAGAGTCATGCTTTCCACGGTTGTTGGAGCGTAAAATTTTCTTGTGTTCCTCGATATACGGGGCTGCCAAGATGGAATTCTATAGAACTGTGTAATGTGCTTCAGAGTAAGAATGCCCGTCCCTACATATTATTGATTTCCTTCCTAGAGTACCCTTTCCACTCAGTCTCCCCTCATGTCGTGATTGAGGAAGACCAATCGGCCTAAGGTCAGGAACAAAGTCAACACAAAACTCAATGACCCCCTATGTTCCATAGTCCTTGGAGATGCTTCCTTCTAGACTAGCACGGTTACAAACATATTTCTTTAAGATTCCCATGAACCTCTCAAAGGGAAACATATTGTGCAGAAATACAGGACCGGGAATGGAAATCTCTTCGACTAGGTGAACTAGTAGGTCCGTCATAATATTGAAGAAGGATGGTGGGAACACCAATTCGAAACTGACAAGACATTGTACCACATCATTCTGTAACCATGGTAGATCATCAGGATTGATTATCTTCTGAGAGATTGCATTGAGGAATGCACATATCTTCACAATGGGTACTCGAACATTATCTGGTAGAAGCCCCCTCAATGCAATCAGAAGCATTTGCATCATAATCACGTGGCAGTCATGAGACTTTAGGTTTTGGAACTTTTTTCTGCCATATTTATTATTCCCTTTATATTCGACGAGAAGCCAGATGGGACCTTAATACTACTCAGGCATTCAAAAAAGATTTCTTTCTCTTGTTTGGTAAGAGCATAGCTGGCATGACCTTGAAACTATTCTGGATGCAGGCCATCTGGGTCTTTCATACATTGATGGTCCTTTCGTGCTTCCGGTATATCTTTTGTCTTCCCATGCATGCCCAAGAAGCCTAGCAGGTTCACACAAAGATTCTTCATCACATGCATCATATCGATTCTAGAGCGGACCTCTAAGAATTTCCAATATGGTAGCTCCCAAAATATAGATTTCTTCTTCCACATGAGTGCGTGTCCGTCAGCGTCCTTCGGAACAGATTTTCTATCACGACCCTTTCCAAAGGTTACTATTTGACCCAAATCTTTGACCATATCAAATATACCAGCACCAGTACGTTCCTTAGGCTTCGTCTGGTGACATGCCTAACCGTTGAAATGCTTGTCTTTATTTTTTAAGGGATTCTTGGCCAAAAGAAATCGATGATGCCAATTGTACACATTCTTTTTACAATGTTTCAAATATATACTTTCAGTCTCATCCAAACAGTGAGTGCATGCATTGTATCCCTTGTTTGACTATCCTGAAAGGTTACTAAAAGCATGCCAATTGTTGATTGTTACGAAAAGCAATGCTCGGAGGTCAAATTCTTCCTGCTTGTGCTCATCCCACATGCGTATGCCGGGTTCATGCCACAACTATAAAATTTCTTCAACTAATGACCTTAGGTACACATCAATGTCGTTGCGGGTTGCTTCAAACCTTGAATCAACACTGGCGTCATAATGAACTTCCGCTTCATGCACAACCAAGGAGGAAGGTTATAGATGCATAGAGTCACAGGCCAGGTGCTGTGACTGGAGCTCTACTCCGTAAAAGGATTCATGCATCTGTACTTAGACCAAACCTTAAACTCCTTGCGTCATCTGCAAAGTCCGGGTATTTTCTATCAATTTTTCTCCATTACGACCCATCAGCGGGGTGTCTCAACATCCCGTCTGACTTACGTTCCTCTTTATGCCATCACAACAACTTTGCGTGCTCTTTGTTTCTGAATAAACGTTTCAACCGTGGTATTATCGGAGCATACCACATCACCTTGGCAGGAACCCTCTTCCGGGGGGCTCGCCCTCAACGTTACCAGGGTCATCTCCTGATCTTATACCAAAGTGTAGTGCATACCGGGCATGCATCCCAATTCTCGTACTCCTCACCATGGTAGAGGATGCAGTCATTAGGGCATGCATGTATCTTCTGAACCTCTAAACTTAGAGGACAGACAACCTTATTTGCTTCATACGTACTGGCGGGCAATACGTTATCTTTTGGAAGCATATTCTTTATTATTTTCAACAACTTTTCAAATGAGGAGTCAGGTGTAGCACACTTTGTCTTCCATCGCAACAATTCCAGTGTGCTGCCTAGCTTTTTCAGACCATTTTCGTAATATGGGTACAATAAATTTGTGTGATTCTCTAACATGTGATTAAACTTCTCCCTATCCTTTTTATTTTCACAGTCTTTTTGTGCATCGGAAATGGTCCGACCAAGATCATCAGCGGGCTCATCATGTATCTCCTTTTCAGCCTCCCCTTCAGCTTCCCCCATGAAAGTATTTCCCTACTCAGGGAAACCATGATAGTTGTCATCATCCTCCTTTTCTTTATTTTCTTCCATTATAACCCCTCTATCCGTGCTTGGTCCAACAATTATAACTGTGCATGAAGCCAGACTTCAACAGGTGGCTGTAAAGGGTTTTTGAGTCAGAGTAATCCTTCTGATTCCTACATCCACTACATGGAGAGAATACAAAACCATTCTGCTTGTTTGCATCAGCAACACAAATGAATTTATGCACGCCATTAATGAACTCGCCAGAGCATCAGTCAGTATCGTACATCCATTCCCGGACCATCTGCATTATAGTAAAAGTATATAAAAACCATTACTCAGCATCAGAAATAGAGATCAGTGACCAGTTTAATACAAGTTATAATGAGAGCTTCTAGAGTATTAATTCTGAATTTTGAAAAGGTTACATGCACCAATTTGTAAATTGGTCTAAACAATTAAAATGATAAATATGGAGTTTTTGATTATTGTTCTATCAGTGAAACCTCATTCCATTCTAAGCTCTGAAACTCTAAAATTACACATTTCAATTTTCAGTAACTATGTGCCTAATTAAAATTTGTTACACATTTCAAAGTCCTCTACTTCTAGAGCATGCATGCAAATCCATATCTCTACTTCTAGAGCATTGAGCTAAAGTAGCAATAAGAGATGAAATGATAAAGTTCTAACATTTTAAAACTTTGGATTTAGGGGTTGCAAACTAAATCTTGAGAAAAAATGGCATAAACTCGACTTGCTTCTTTGAGTAAAATGGCCACCATGGCTCGGGCTATGTAAACACGAAGCTGTATTTATATAGAGGGACAACTAGTCCAGGACCTTGATACGATCCGGAACTAATAGTCTCCGAAAAGAACAGCTGACCCGCTCTAGGTTTCTAGTCCTGGGCCATATTACGGACCGGGACTAGAGGTCTAGTCCAGCCCGGGACTAGAGTCTATCTCAATTACTAGCCGTTGGAGGCGTTATGGCTCGGGCACTAGTCCCTTCGAACAAAAGGGGTGTTTTCCACTTGTTCGCAACTTATCTCTTCCAATGGGAGGTGGTGGCGGCACTCATCCACCAAGTAGGATCAAATAGAGGCACCACTGAAATTGAATGTTTGGTTGGACGAAGGAGTGGAGAGAAACGATATATGTGATCCCACACTTTTCCTCATGCCAACTTGTGATATAGTGCGGAGAAGCAGCCTCGTCCATGTCGTCGTTCTACATGTCTGAACAAGGAAATAGGGAAATCATTTCGTGGGATGACCATGTTAGTGACGGTCGTAGTAAAACATAAAACAAATCCTCTAAAAAAACATAAAAAAAATTGGAGGAGAGGTAGGTCAGCAACCATACTTTGTTGTTCCATGAAAATATGATTGTTAAATTGTACTGAAGTTTTGGGGTTGGTGGGAAATATCATTCTTAGAGAGTAGTTTTGGTTCACTAGATTATCTCACAATCCTCTGAGGTATGTATCACTACTCCTAGTCTTACATACTCATGGTGCTCATATGCTCATCAAATATCTTGCAGAATTTTATAAAAAATAAGGTCAAGACTCTTTTACCCGCAAGAAGTGAGTAAACGGTGTCTCAACAGCGCATGTGTCTCAGAGTTGCGTCATTTTAACTGCAAAATGTGTCACAACTAAGCCATCTCAAAAGGAACTTGGGTCCTCTCACTGAGTATCTTCTCAGTTGTATCATCTCAAGATATAAGTCATGCAATTGCATCGAATCAACTGCAACTTGTGTCTCAATTGTACCGTCTCATCTGCCGCATATATCTCAACTGCACCATTCCGTACCGGAACTGTAACTCGTGTCTCAATTGCAAAACCGTGTTCCAACTGCACCCATTACTTAATTCATTGTGGGCTAAACCTAAACCTGCACTCTCACTGACAAAACACAAAATAAAACTGAAGAAATAAACAACACACTGATACAACCTTCATTCGATGTTCCACATAATTTCAACTTTAAATAAACAGATCAAATAAATCCAGCTTGGTATTTTGACACCTCGAAAGTTCACGAGTGATAGACTCGACTGAAATAGCAGTCACGTGCTTTACAAGATACCAAGAGATTGAGACATACGTAAAGATAACAACGGCTGCTATTGCCTCAAACAAGCGACCACAGAACATAGCACGCGTGACTCCCTTCGACGCTTACTTTCTGCCTGATCTGCAAATCAACAATAATTAAGGGGCTGATGATACTATATACTACCAGTCTGGTCGGATGACATATAAGAAAGGTCAGAGTAATATGGGATAGGTAGAGGTTTCTCTTTCCTGATGACAAATGCCAGATCTTTCAAGAAAGTCCGGATGAACGGATCGGCTGACAGCTACATCTCAAGTAAAATTCAGATAAGTTTTCAGATTATCTTCCAAGAGCTCCGCCTTTTCAGTAACGAAAGCTTATTTGGCACCGTCGACCATTTTTTCAAGCAACTTTTTAAAATATAAGATATTTTAGATTTTTTTTTGCATGATAATACGTGTCTCATTTATATCATAAATGTCATTACAAGCAGCCACGTAGATACCGACCTGACAAAACTGAAAAAACAGTAGAACGCAAGCCTTTGCGCAAAGGACAGCCAGCCAAGAAAGAAAAATACAATCCAGACCGAAAAATCCTCTGAGCTTGATGCCAACGCCCGTCACCTGTCTCTGGCCCCACAACAGCAACCACCAAAGAAAATGACGGATCACCTCCTCACCCGAGCTCGAATCGGCTCCATCGCTGATATGCAGCTTTGCGGACCTCCAAGGTGGCTTACCCAAGGTGAAATCATTGTCATTGAACGAATTAGACCGGGACAGCACCCCGGACACGCCATCGAATTCCAGATCTAGCACCCCCGCACGACCAAGACGTCGGAGGAGAAAACCATACCTACCATCCACGAACCACGAACCCAGCTACTAACACATCTTATATTTTCAAACGGAGGGAAAATGCGTAGGTCAGTATTTTCTAACTAACACACACATTTGATTGATAAGGTGAAATTCTATCATTAAATTACACAGCCAAGACATAAAATTTATATATACATATAGCAAGTAATGGTCAAAAATAAGCTACTACTCCCTCTATCTTAAAATAGATGTCGAATGTTTGTCAAAATTTAGATAAATATATATATTAAATAGTGTCTAAATTCATCTATAATTATACAAATCTATTACATCTATTTTAAGACGAAAAAAGTTTAACAAATAATGTCTAGGCTATTTGTTTAGGAACTAATCAAGAGAGTCTGGCGGCACAAGAACAGTCATCACCGTTGCAACACGACGCCTTAGTGGTGACTCAGTAATGAACTGCCATGTTAGGTCAACCACTCTAAAGCTAGGCGAGAAAAACTATAGAAAATCAGGTCTGCTTCGTTCTTTTTCCTCCGATCCATACTTACTATGTATCGAGTGAGTGCTTAGTCACTAGTGAAAAAAAGTATTCGGTTCGAACCAAATCCTGATATCAGTCTCGCTTTGTTACGAACTGGAACTAGTCTCGATTCATAATGTCTCTAACGGCTATTAATCGGGCTAAACACTAGTTCCGGATCGGAGCAGACCTCTAGTTCCGGTCCGTAATACGGCCGGGGACAAGAGACCTCGAGTCAGCTGCACTGTGCATGGACAACTAGTCCCGGTTCGTATCATAATACAGCTGCTTCATCCATGTTCGAGCCATAGCCATTTTTCCTCCAAGCAAGACGAGTTTATGCTTTTTTTTCAAAATTTATCAAGATTTGGTTACAACCCCTAAATCCAAGGTTTTAAAAGGTTAGAAACTTTATCATTTCGTCTCTTATTTTTTACTTTAGCTCAGTGCGATAGAAATATAGATAGATTTGCATGCTCTAGAAGTAGAGGATTTTTAGTTGTGTAATAAATTTTGATTAGGCACGAAGTTACTAAAAATTGAAATGTGTAATTTTAGAGTTTCAGAGCTCTGAATGGAATGAGGTTTTCACTGCTATAACAATAATAAAAAAATCCATATTTTTCATGTTAATTGTTTTCTCTAATTCAAAAATTGGTTCATGTAAAATTTTCAAAATTTAAATTTAGTGCTCTAGAAGCTCATATTATAACTTGTATTAAATTGGTCACTGATCTCTATTCCTGATGCTGTGTAATAGTTTTTAATATACTTTTATAATAATACAGATGGTCCGGAAATGGATGTACGGTACTAACCGACGCTCTGATGAGTTCATTAAGAGCGTGCATAAATTCATTCGTGTGGCTGATGCAAATAAGCGGAATGGTTTTGTATTCTATCCATGTAATGTATGTAGGAATCATAAGGATTACTCTGACTCAAAAATCCTTCACAGCCACATGTTGAAGTCCGGTTTCATGCGTAGTTATAATTTTTGGACCAAGCACGAAGAGAGAGGGGTTATAATGGAAGATAATAAAGAAGAGAAGGATGATGACAACTATCATGGTTTCCCTAAGTACGGTGATACTTTCATGTGGGGAGCTGAAGGGGAGGCTGAAGAAGAGGCAAATGATGAGCCCACTGATGATCTTGGTCGGACCATTGCCGATGTACGGAGAGACTGTGAAAATAAAAAGGAGAGGGAGAAGTTCAATAAAATATTAGAGGATCACAAAAAGTTATTGTACCTATATTGCAAAAATGGCCTGAAAAAGCTAGGCAACACACTGGAATTGCTGCGATGGAAGATAGAGTGTGCTATACCCGACTCCTCATTTGAGAAGTTGCTGGAAAGGATGAAGAATATGCTTCCAAAGAATAACATTGCCCGCCAGTACATACGAAGAAAATAAGGTTATCTGCCATCTAGGTTTATAGGTTTAGAAGATATATACATGCCCTAACAACTGCATCCTCTACCGCGGTGAGGAGTACGAGAATTTGAATTCATGTCTAGAAAGCACTGCATTGCGGTATAAGATCAGACAAGATGACCCTGGTGATGTTGAGGGCGAGCCCCCTCGGAAGAGGGTTCCTTCCAAGGTGATGTGGTATGCTTCTATAATACCATGATTGAAACGTTTATTCAGAAACAAAGAGTACGCCAAGTTGTTGTGATGGCACAAAGAGGAACGTAAGTCATACGGGATGTTGAGACACCCCGTTGATGGGTCATAGTGGAGAAAAATCGATAAAAATATCCGGACTTTGTAGATGGCGCAACGAGTTTAAGGTTTGGTCCAAGTACAGATGGCATGAATCCTTTTAGGGAGCAGAGCTCTAGTCGCAGCACCTGGCCCGTGGCTCTATGTATCTATAACCTTCTTCCTTGGTTGTGCATAAAGCGGAAGTTCATTATGATGCCAGTGCTGATCCAAGGCTCGAAGCAACCCAACAACGACTTTGATGTATACCTAAGGCCATTAGTTGAAGAACTTTTATAATTGTGGCACGAACCCGACATACGTGTGTGGGATGAGTACAAGAAGGAAGAATTTAACCTTCGAGCGTTGCTTTTCGTAACAATTAAGGCCTGCTCTTAGTAACCTTTGAGGACAGACAAACAAGGGATACGATGCATGCACACACTGTTTAGATGAGACTAAAAGTATATATTTGGGACATTGTAAGAAGAATGTGTACAAGAGGCATTTTCGATTTCTTTTGGCCAAGCATCCCTTAAGAAAGAAAGTCAAGCATTTCAACGGTCAGGCATGTCACCAGACGAAGCCTAAGGAACGTACTGGTGCTGATATATTTGATATGGTCAAAGATTTGGATCAAATAGTAACCTTTGAAAAGGGTCCTGGTGGAAAATCTGTTCCGAAGGACGCTGACGGACACACACCCATGTGGAAGAAGAAATCTATATTTTGGGAGCTACCCTATTGGAAATTTCTAGAGGTCCGCTCTGCAATCGACGTGATGCATGTAACGAAGAATCTTTGCATGAACCTGCTAGGATTTTTGGGCATGTATGGAAAGACAAAAGATACACCGGAAGCACGGAAGGACCAACAACATATAGAGGAACACAAGAAAATTTTACGCTCCAACACCCCTGGAAAGGATGAATCCTAGATTAGAGATGAACACATGAAGACTTTTGGTGGTTGGTTGCAACATCTCATCAAAAACAACACTCTTGGATATCAGCTATACTTATTGTCCAGGTCACGATCTTTGACGATATCGACTTTTCAAGGGTACGAGATAAATGGGTAGACATTTTACACGATCGCCCAAGATAAATAGATCACCAACCAAAATAGCGGTGTCCGCTTTGATGCAACAGACAACAACGGGTCAAAGACCACATATTATGATTACATATAGGAGATATGGGAACTTGACTATGGACCTACTTTTAAGGTCTCCTTGTTTCGATGCAAATGGGTCAAGCTGATAGGAGGAGAGGTTGAGGTAGACAAGAAGTATGGAATGACAACAGTGGATCTCAACAATCTTGGGTACTTAGACGAACCATTCGTCCTTGCCAATGATGTGGCTCAAGTTTTCTATGTGAAGGACATGTCTACCAAACCGAGAAAAAGAAAAAATAAGCAAAATAATACATCAGACGATGAGGCAAAGCGCCACATAGTTATTTCAGGGAAAAGAAACATTGTGGGAGTAGAGAACAAGACAGACATGTCAAAAGATTGTGATAAGTTTCATGAAATTCCACCCTTCGCAGTGAACACCGATCCAACAATCATGTTAATGTATGAAGATGCTCCATGGTTATGGCGCAATCAGAAAGGGACACACGCAAAGAAATGATGTGTAATAATATACTAAACATTTTATGTAACTGTGTTATGAAAACTCAGAAGAAAACATTCATGTAATGTATTGTTCCAGAGCATTCTAAATAGTCCCCGTTCCAAACTATGGTCAAAACGACAGGCATGGAGATGAGCCTCGTTAGAACTTGCATTGGATATCTGAAGAAACATTATATTGTGAGTCTAAAATGATTTTTACAAAAAATCACGAGCGTTAGATCATGTACCTGTAGTTCAAACCGGACCCACTTCCTACCGATTCGCCAGATATTTGTCTTTTTCACCCGGGAAGGATCGAAAGGTTTGATATCTCCTGGTTGGGATATTGTCCATGTAATGTGGTCTCGTATTTTAGAAAAATGGGATGGTAGCATTCTGTAACAGAATTTTGGTGGTTGCTTCACAAAACGCCCCATTTTTTGCTCCTGGAAAATAGAAAATGGCTTTTCCGTGCGACAAAAAGGAAAACTTTCTCCTACAACATTGTTCGCTATCCCAAGATCCACGTGCATGCACAATATGGGTATAATATCACAAACTATGCCGCAATTCTGCACATAACATTGGTCATTTGGACCGAAAGTCATTAAACCTCGAACATGATAGGTCATTTTGTGAAGGTTGTTTCGAGACATAATCAATATAACAAGTTCAGTATTTTTCCTTGCAACTATGTCACATAATATGGCACCATATGAAGGATTTACATTATTCATACCGTTTTTGAATTTCTTATGCCCGTTTCGAATAGTTCCCGTTCCAGACTATGGTAAAAATGGCGGGCATGGAGATAGGGGATGAGACTCGTTAGAACTTGCATTGGATATCTGAAGGAACATGAAATTGTAAGTCTAAAAATGATTTTTTCAAAAAATCACGAGTGTTAGATCATGTACCTGTAGTTCAAACCAGACCCACTTCCTGCCGATTCGGCAGATATTTGTCTTTTTCACCCAGGAAGGACAGAAAGGTTTGAGATCTCCCGGTTGGTAGATCTTCCATGCATGTAATGTGGTCTAGTATTTTATAAATTGGGGTGGTCGTATTCTGTAACATAATTTTGGTGGTTGCTTCACAAAACGCCCTTTTTTGCGCCCGGAAAATGGATTTTTTTTTCCGTGCAACGAAAAGGAAAACTTCCTCCTGCAAAATTGTTCACCATCCCAAGATCCACATTCATGCACAATATCAAAAACTATGCCGCGATTCTCCACATAACATTGGTCATTTGGACCGAAAGCCATGAAACCTCAAACATGATAGGTCATTTTGTGAAGGTTTTTTTGAGACATAATCAATATACCAAGTTTGGTATTTTCTCTTGCAACTATGTCACATAATATGACACCACACGAAGGATTTACATTGTTCGGACCATTTTTGAATTTCTTATGCCCGGGAAATAGAGGGAAATGGCGGGAAAAAATGGCGGGAAATATCTTTAGTCTCGGACTTAAAGAAAAACATGGCGGGAAACAAAGGTAAAGGTCCATCTTTAGTCCCGGTTGGAACCGGGACTTAAGGGGTTGCGGTAGGCTAGGCCGGCTCGAGCATATTAAGTCCCGGATGGTGGCTCCAACCGGGACTAAAGATGAACCTTTAGTCCCGGCTGGAGACAACAACCAGGACAAAACATGAGTGGCGACACTATGCTAGTGAGTGGCGACACTATTTCGGTGAGTGGCAACACTATGCCGGTGGGTGGAGACACTATTTCGGTGAGTGGCGACACTATGCCAGTGAGTGGCGACACTATTTCAGTGGGTGGCAGCACTAATGACAGGGCTAAGTGTTGACATTATGTTGTGAGTGTTGACACTATGTTGTGCTGCTTAATCTATAAATAGGCATCCTTGTGAAGTTATCAACTGCATACAAGATGGTGTGTGAGAGCAGGGACAACACTACGACCATCTTGAGTGAGATGCTAGTGGAGCCTAGTCCGCTGGCATCTCCCTTAAGCTGGACATAGAGGCACTCCCTAATATATGAAATTAGTTAACTCCCACGCGTATTGATCTAGTTAGAGAAGTCACAAACAGCTACCCATGCGCGCCATCCCAAGATATAGATGCATGAACAATATGGGCACAGTATCACAAACCGTGCCGCGATTCTAGCACAAGAATAGAACAACATCTTCATAGTTCAGGAAAGTCGTAGTAGGAAACAATCCATTAGTCCCGGTTTCCTAACCGAGACTATGGAATCGGGACCAAAGGCCTCCCTTTAGTCCCGGTACAGCCAAAAACCGGGACTAACACTAAAGACATTTATTAATATTAAAAAGGGACTATGGAATCGGGACTAAAGGGACCCTTTAGTCATGCTCATATCTAGCCCTATAGTACACAACTTTAGGGTCGTCTTCGTCTTTGTTGTTAGGTGCACGCGGCTAGATCCTCAGCCTAGCCCTGACATATTCCGGGGGCACCTACCACTCTGGCCTCGTATTCATGACGTGTGGGGGAGGGGGCTCTCGGATGATGACGCAAGCTACACCTAGATGACGTGTGGGGGAGGGGGATTTGCGACGGCGGCGGCTGTATGCACTGCATGCAAGGATGATCTCCCTGCGCGATGTAGAGCATCACACTGATGATAGTCTGGTTCGCCCACCACAGGCGGCGGCTGGCTTCGTTGTGGTTCACCGGGGGAGGGATGTCACCCTCGTATCTGGCGAGCTCCCTTTCCCTCCGGTTAGCGAAGAAGACATTCCAGGTGTCGTAGTTGTCGGGATCCCAATGGGGATCCATCCGCTTCTCCGTCGTGAGCTCAAGGTAGAAGTGGTTCGTGATGGCAGCCTAGAGTGCGGAACCTTGAGGCACAGGAGGGACAAAAACCCCCAGCACTCAGTATCTAGTTGGCGAACAGCCGATAGCCCGGCAGGCATGGGTAGCTAGAGGCGCACAGTGCCTCGGTCTCCTCGAGGGTCAAAATTTCCTAGTACATGGTGTCCATTGTTGTGAGAGGGGAAGGGGTGGATGTGTGTGGATGACCATGGCGGTCAGCCTAGATATAGAGGGAAAGGGCAAGAAAACATGGCGGGAAGTAGAGAGAAATGGCGGGAAAGCATGGCGTGTGTCTTTACGGGTCCGAGAATGGCAGGAAATATCTTTAGTCCCAGTTATTCCCTCCAACCGGTACTAAAGGCCCCCGAAATAGTTATTCAAACAGATGTATGAATTTCCAAAATTTTGTAATTGATTTGAATTATAAAAACTAAAAAATAAGCAAATTACAAAAAACCCACTATTTTAGGAAACATAAAATATTTTTGGATTAGTTATTCAAATTCAAACACTTTTCATGTTGAAAGTTTTGTCAAATTCCAAAATATGAATAAATAGTGTATTTGAAAATGGCACAATTGATACATGATGCAAACAGATGTATGAATGATATATTCAGATTCCTTTTATTTTCCTAATAATAGTAGACATATTATTTGTATTATTTGGATTTATACAATAGCAGATATGAATTTCCAAAGTTTTTCTAACTGATTTGAATTATAAAAACTATGAAATATTTTTTTTACAAAAAACCCTCTATTTTAGAAAATAGAAAATATTTTTGGATTAGTTATTCAAATTCAAACACTTTTCATGTTGAAAGTTTTGTCAAATTCAAAAATATGAAAAAATAGTGTATTTGAAAATGGCACAATTGATACATGATGCAAACAAATGTATGAATGATATATTCAGATTCCTTATATTTTTCTGGTAATAATAGACACATTATTTGTATTATTTGGATTTATACAATTGGAGATATGAATTTCCAAAGTTTTTCTAATTGATTTGAATTATAAAAACTATGAAATAATTTTTGTTACAAAAAACCCTCTATTTTAGAAAAAAGAAAATATTTTTGGATTAGTTATTCAAATTCAAACACTTTTCATGTTGAAAGTTTTGTCAAATTCAACAATATGAAAAAAAATAGTGGATTTGAAAATGGCACAAATGATACATGATGCAAACAGATGTATGGATGATATATTTAGATTCCTTATATTTTTAGGATAATAATAAACATATTATTTGTATTATTTGGATTTATACAATAGGAGATATGAATTTCCAAATTTTTCTAATTGAATTGAATTATAAAAACTAGGAAATAAAAAATTACAAAAAAATCTCTAGTCCTGGGTGGGGGATGGACCTAGGACTAGAGGGTGGCTCCACGCGCGAAAACAAAGAGGCCGAAAATAACCTCTAGTCCCGGGTGGGGGCTTAATCCGGGACTAGAGGTGGTCTTTAGTCCCGGATTAAACCACGGTCCGGGACTAAAGGATCTCTAGTCCCGGGTTAATCCACCGCCCGGGACTAAAGGGTCTGTAGTCCCGGGTTGTATCACGACCCAGGACTAGAGGGGGGTGTATAAATTCCGCCCCCATGCCCTGCCCCACACAAAGGAGGCAAATCAACGCGAAGAAGAAGAAGGGCAGGTGCTGCCGAATTTTTCTAATCCCGTGACCTCGCCGCCGTCCTCATATCCATTGGCTCGTTCTCACGATCGTCGCCCCAAACCGTGCCGCCTCGTCGTCGCAACGCGCTTGCCGCCGCCGACCTCGTGATCGCTCCCCGACCCTCGCCGCCTTGTCCTCACACCATAACCTTCGCTCGCCGCCGCCTACGACCTCACCGGCCTTGTCCTTGCACCGCGCCACCCCCGACCGCGCCCGATCAGCCTCCCGATCTTGTTAGTCAATTATTATAAATTTGTTTAGTATTAGTCAATTAGTTAGTAAATATTTGTTTAGTATTAGTCAATATTTGTCAACGTTTGTCAATTAGTTAGTCAATATTAGTCAATTAGTATTAATATTTTAGTATTAGTCAATATTTGATTAGTATTAGTCAATATTTGTTATTAATATTAATGTTTGTAGTAATGTTTAGGGTTTATTATTAATATTTGTTTAGTATTAATGTTTGTAGTAATGTTTAGGATTTAATATTAATATTTAGTATTAATATTTGTTTAGTATTAATATTTAGGGTTTGGTAGTAATATTTGGTAGAAATTTTGTTAGTGTAGAAATATGTTAGTACTAATATTTGTTTGCATAATATTTATTTGCTAGAATGTTTATTCAATTAGATATAGCAATGCACTTATATTGCAATGTACTAAAAAGGGTCACCCTTTTATGTAGATATGAGCAAATAATACCTATTTATGTAGATATCTACATAAATAGGTATTATTTGCTCATATCTACATAAAAATGTGACCTTTTTTAGTACATTGCTAATTTCTTACTATTTTTTTATAACTTGTTTTACCTTTGTTTCTGGAATAGTTAAGTCATGGATGATCGCAATGGTGAAGATCTTCTTCAGGGCATGATAAGAGGTGAAATTCCTCTTATTAATACCGGTGAAGATATCGAGATCGAGCAAGATATATCCTCATATTTGAATCCATCAGGTGATGGATTAGAGAAAAACCTGATGTACGAAGGGCAAGACCAGATGGACAAACAGCAAACAGACAACAATGATGGCCCCTCGACAACATCCAACGAGGTATATATGTATTAAGCCCCGTGTGACCTCTATTCATTAATTGATCTGAATATATATATATTAATCACTCTCTCTTCTTATTTTAGCCCACCAGATCGAAACAATCGACAGCTAGAACGAAACGAGGCCCAAACAGAAAGTTGGATGGTAATCAAAGGTTCACCATCGAGGAAATAGATGATAATGGAGAACCGATTTCTCCAGAAAAGGACCGAAGGATGTTTACAAATCAATGCGGAGTGATTGTTAGGGACAACCTCCCAATTGATGACCCATAAGTATAGGGGATCGCAACAGTCTTCGAGGGTAGTATAACCCAATTTATTGATTCAACACAAGGAGAGCTAAAAAATACTTATAATTCTTAACAACTGAGTTGTCAATTCAGATGCACCTGAAAATAATCTTGCTCATAGTAGTTTATTAGTATCAACAATTTTGTAGTAGCAATAGCAAAGTAACAGTAGCAGTAAAACAAAGACAGTAATAACAATAGTAGCAACCAATAGGATTTGAGCGTGGTAGGCATAGGGATGGATGGACGTTCGTTGCATGGATGAGACTATTCATGTAACTTAAAGATCTAAGGCATTTGGAGATAAATAAGATAAAGCATCCAAGTACTAAATAATCATAGGCATGTGTTCCATATATAGTCATACATGCTCGCGATGAGAACATGCACAACATCTTTTGTCCTGCCAGCCGTTGCAGCGGGGCCTCAAGGGAATCTATTGGCAATTAAGGTACTCCTTCTAATAGAGTACCAGAGCAAAGCATTAACACTCCGTGAACACATGTGATCCTCATATCACAGCCATCCCCTCCAGCTGTCCCAATTTCTGTCACTTTGGGGCCTTTGGTTTTGGACAATGATATGTGTACACAACTTGCAGATAAGATCACAAACAATACTATCATCATGAATCAATAATAAGTTCAGATCTGAGATCATGGCACTCATGCCCTAGTGAAAAGAATTAAGCACAACAAGTTGGAACAAAGTCAAATAACACAAATAGAGATACTAGGCACCATGCCCTAACAATCTTATTCGATTACATGATAGATCTCATCCAATCCCTACCATCCCCATAGCCTACAACGGGGGATTACTAACTCATGGATGGGGGAAACATGGATGGTTGATGGAGAGGCATCGGTGATGATGATGGCGATGATCTCCTCCAATTCCCTATCCCGGCAGGGTGCCAGAATGGAGTTTCTGGTGGTGGCGGCACAATGGAACTCTATCTGAAAAAACGTCGAACCCCCCGTCGTTTTTAGGTCAGAAGGCTTTATGTAGGCGAATAGGGAGGACGAGGGGGTGCCCGAGGTGGCCACACCCCTCCCAGGAGCGGCCTGGGTTAGCCCGCGCAGCCAGGGGGTGTGGGCCCCTCGTGGACCACCTCTGCCTCATCTTATGGCTCCGTGAGTCTTCTGGTAAAATAGGATTTTTGGCATATTTTATGAGATTTTTCCTGAAAGTTGATTTCCTGCACAAAAACTACACCAAAGCAATTCTGCTAAAAACAGCGTCAGTCCGTGTTAATTGTATCCAAATCACACATGTTTAGAGGAGAAACAATAGCAAAAGTGTTTGGGAAAGTATATACGTTTTGGACGTATCAACTCCCCCCAAGCTTAGCTTATTGCTTGTCCTCAAGCAATTCAGTTGAAAACTGAGTGCGATAAAAGAAACTTTCACGAACACATTTGCTTCATGTAATGTATATATTCTCAACATATGATCAGTACTTAGACAATTCATAATAAGGAGTATGCAATTAAGTCTACTCAATAGTCATTGCAAGCAATGAAGAGATTCCAACTCAATAATAATAAGTAGCATGAAACATAAACATGAGAAACATTGCAATGCTCATAAGATGGTATGATAGAGTGGTATCTCGCTTTACTTTGATGGTGGAGCAAAACATGAATGCCAAGGCACCTCTGAAGTTCAAGTGAAGACTAGAAGTAAAGATATCAGAGATACAAGCATCAAAGTTATGAAATAATTAACCAAGTTTTGAGGCAAGCACATTACACTAAGAATGACAACTATGCTCTCAAGAAGGTGCTCATAGAATAAGTGGTGACTCAACAAGGAAGTGAAAAGGTTTTGAAAAGTTTGAAAGGCTTCCAAATGCTGAAAGTATGGTACTCATTAGCTTTGAGCTCTTATTGCCCCTATCATAGGCATCTTTAAATGGTTAAGGTGAAAGTGAGGTCCAGTATGAGTTATATGCTTGACAGACCATAAACTGGAAATCTCATGTCCCTTGAGTACGAGGGCCGCTCCTCATGCTACTCAAATTTAGTTATCGGTAAGTTATTGTCATAGTAAATACATGCGTATCATAGAGAACCGCCAACGGGGTACCCCTTGCCCCATGACACTTGAGCTATCCCATATCAAAATGACAAGGCAAGCAGATAGTGAGCATCTCAGCAATCTTCTTATTTACCATGGAAAAATGGTGCTTTTCTCTCTCTTTCCTCTTTTTAGTGTCTCTCTTTTTTCTTATATAAGAAGAAAACTTCATAGATTGCTCACTATGGTTATGCTGCAAGTTTCCACCATGATTAGGCATGACTTAGGCTAGCGGCCCAGGCGTTTCTCTAACACATATACATTACTCCATGAACTTACAAGCTCACCTTTTATTTCACACCGAAGACATCCGTAAACAAAAGAGCCTGATATCAACTGGGTAATAATTACAGGTGTTGAAAGTGTTCCCCGTGATAGCACGGTTCTGCTAACTCCCAACCTATAATTTGCAAGCATATAACTTTCATGGACAGTCACAATGGTTCAGACTTATTAAGTGTAAGAAATAAAGTGTGTCATCAAGTTCATGAGGGCTTTACTAACTAACTTTCTCATAACAAGCAAACATTTTATTTGAAAGAAAACGAGGCATAATAAATATGCGCTAAATAGCAAATGATTCTAGTAGGTAGATATGGTGGACACTTTTGACAATATTGGTTTTTCGGAGTTGGAAGCACGAGTATAGGTCATATTCAGTGCAAGTGAAGGCTAGCAATAGAAAGGGAGCGACAAACGAGAGAGAAATAACTTTCATAATCATGCTTGCAATAAAACAGAATTAATTATGGCATAAATGTGATACAAGAACTCCGAGGCAAAATAAATCATCGAGGCTTAATTGACTTTGGTTCAGTCATATGCATGCATGATCATGTGCCAAGTCGATTCAAATGAAACAATCAGAGGAGGATACCATAATGTCATACCCAATTATGTATAGAATAATGCAATCAAACATTCATATGACATGCTACAAACTATTAGCAAGCTGGAGCTAATCATAAGAGAGCAAAAACTACTAAGCATCCAATAAATACATACACCTTATATGAATAGACTAAGCATGCTCACAATGCTAAGTATATGTACAAAATTGAAGATAAATAGAGTTCATTACCAGCCTCTTACCACACCTCAAGTTGTCATTAATCATCATTATTGCTCTTCACTTGTGTGGCTTGAATAATAACATGAAACCAAATCCACTGAGGATCACTGAACCCTGCAACGAACTTCACAAAACCTACGAAGAACAACAAATATTTTTGTGTTTTCGACTTTTTAAAGAAAGCACTCAAAGAAAAAGCAAACAAAGCAAAATATTTTTGGATTTTTCTTAAAGCAAACCAAAGCTAAAGAGCAAAGAAACAAACCAAGAGAAATGACAAAAATATTTTTGGTCTTTTTGTGTTTTGGGAAAGCAGAAACAAAAACCAAAAAGAAAGCGAAACATGGATATACAAAGTACCGATGAAACATGATATATAGATGAGTGTGATGTTGATATACCTCCCCCAAGCTTAGGCTTTTGGCCTAAGTGGGGCTCAATAGCGTGGGTAGTAACCCCAAGCTGGTGGATCATCATAGGAATGATCATAATCAGGCCCTCACGAAGAACAAGAAGAAGCGCTCCAATCATAGGAGGGCTGCTGGTATGAAGACTCTCCCATGTTGGAGGGCTGAACTGAATCATCTTTGGCATCCTCTCTGACATTCTCCTCTTGTTGGGAGAGCTCCACCACGTATGTGTCAAGTTCTTCCTCCATGAGTGACCATCCTTGCCTGTTATCAAAGTTAAATAAAGCAGGTGCAGGGAAAGAGACTACTTTCTCAGACCTACCCCCTCTCCAACCACGCTTGACTAAGGTTATTTCTATGGTAGCTCACTCAAAGTAGCCCAAGAAGAAACAAATTTATGCTGAACCATGGAATTGAGATCAAGTCTCTCTATGGGAACTAAAAATCTGAATGATGAGGCTCTAAACATGAAAAGCTAGCAAACGAGATGCAATGAGACCTCCACAAATTCCGCCTTTCTCACGGTTAGTGGGAAGACGGAAAGCTATCAAAGCACCCAAGTTATAAGTTCTATCCCTATTCAAAGCAGCTGAGATAAAAGCTACATCAAATGAAGATAATTTTCTAGCAGTCTTCCTAGCAAGAACACACTTGGCAATCAAATAGGAAAAGTATCTAATGGATGGAAATGATTATTCCAAATTTTACCACTTTCCTTTGAGAAGTCGCAACCTTGGCAAATTTCAGCATACAAATCCATGAGTGGTTTAGGTTTCTCTCTAATCTTCTCGCAAGAACCCCACTGTAGCACTCTGATAGCTGCACAAACATCAAAAAAAGGAAGGTCGACAACTATATTATAAATTTTGTAGTGGACCATGGGATTAGACAAGGTCCAACTAAACCGAAAGTCCTGCACCATAAACATGGTTAGCTTAACATATTGGTAAGGCTTTTCTCCAACAAAATGTTCCAACCCTACATTGGGAATCATAGTTTGGAAAGATCCCCGCAGCTCTCATAAATTCGGGGCATGGATATATGGAAGAGAAAACCTCCTCCTCATGATGGACTCTCATTGGCTTAGGTACCATCAACATGTTGATTCATTTGGTATGCACTCATCTTCTTTTCTAATTTTTTTAGACAAATATCAAACCAAGTGATCTCTAAGTTGATAAATGATGAGGAACTACTATAGAAACTTGCTAGAGGCCTAAACATGCATCAGAATGAAATCTCTAAGCATAGAACAAGCATGCAAGCTCACACAACCAGTTACCTACAGTAGAAAATACTCAAGATACAGTCCACCAATAAAAAATCTAATTGGACAAGCGGAGGAGGCACATACCAGAGAGCAATACCTCCAAAAATCAACATCAAATATGGGCTAAGCAAGGATATCGAAAATAGAGAGCAGGAACAGCAGGAACTCGAGCTTGAGAAAGTTTTCCGGTGTTTTTCGGGAGAGAGAAAGAAGTGGCTGGAAGGAGGCATCTTGGAGGGCCACAGGTGGGCACCACCAAGGCCAGGCGCGCCCTAGGGCTGGCCGCGCCACCAGGGGGTGTGCTGGCCAGGTGGGTCCCAGTGGGTCACTCCAGGTGCACCTCTGCCCCTTTTTTTCATGGAAAAATTTAATATGAATTTTTTGGGATTTTTCGGGAAACTTTATTTTTGGCCATGAAAATTGATTTTCTCACAGAAAAAGATTTTTGAAAGACACAAAAAGCAAACCAAAACTACTGAAGTTCTAATCACTCTAAAAAGCAAGCAACTAGCAAAACTAAGACGAACAAGACGAAGAGCAAAGACTGGAAAGGAGAAAATAAAAGTGAGCAAGTATAACCATGGTGAAAGCATTGTTTTGTTCATTAAAATCCCTTTGTTAACAAGGTTGATCAAGTCTTGTTACCAAAACAATTTTATATGAAATAAAACTTTGAATTTCAAAAAATGATTATGTTACCTC
Organism: Avena insularis; assembly: GCA_023614405.1. NCBI lineage: Eukaryota > Viridiplantae > Streptophyta > Magnoliopsida > Poales > Poaceae > Avena > Avena insularis. The sequence goes on along the minus strand of CM042687.1, from coordinate 233,258,880 downwards.
AATCTTGATAGCAATAGTCCCAATCATAATAGTTTCAAAACTTTCTTGTGGAATGGGACAATATATTTCTCCAACTTTGATGCTCTCTATATTTTCTATTTAATTCATGCCATAGCTCTTATCAATCTTCTTTGGGAAATAGACAATATGCTCTTTGTCATTAATATTAAAAGTTACTTTTCCTTGATTACAATTGATGACAACACCTGCAGTATTAAGAAAAGGTCTCCAAAGAATAATAGACATATTATCATCTTCAGGCTTCTCAATGATGGCGCTGCGTCAACGTGGGAGCGCTTCGTCGGGAAACCCCAAGAGCAAGGTATGATGCAGCACAGCAGCAAGTCTTCCCTTAGTAAGAAACCAAGGTTATCAAACCAGTATGAGGAAGGAAACGTCTCAAAGGTGTTGCAAGCAACGTGAAAACCTGCACAACTCAAACTCAAGACTTTGCCCCAACTAACAGTGAGGTTGTCAATCTCACCGGTTGCTGCAACAAAGGATTAACTGTATGGTGTGGAAGGTGATGGTGGTTTGCAGAAAGTAAACAGTAATAGTGGAAGATGTATCAATGGTAAATATTGGACCGGGGTCCATAGTTCACTAGAGGTGTTCTCCTTAGATAAACAAACATGGCATGCTGGGTAAAAAAATACAGCAGGGCAATTGACAGGACTGAGCAAGGCATAACAATGTAATACTAGACATAAAGATCCTATGAGATTCGATTGGGAAATACAACAAGATACATAGACCGCCATCCAACTGCATCTATGACTAGAAATCCACCTTTGGGTTATCATCCGAACCCCCTCTAGTATTAAGTTGCAAGCAATAGACAACTGCTTTAAGCAAAGTGTGTAAGGTAAACAATCCACTTGTTCCATGAACAAGAGACCGTTGTTTTCTCCCTAGTGGCAAGAGCACATCTACAACCTTAGAGATTTCTGTCACTTCCTTTGATTAAGTAGAGAAATGAACCCACTATCGAGCATAAATACCCCTTCTTGGAGTCACTAGCAACTACTTGGGAAATATAGCTACTAACAACGAAGAGCATGCAAGATCACAAACAACACAGACATGATAGAATCAATAAGACAAAACCATTAATCAATATGACATGGTAATCTCAATATCCATTGGATCCCCGCAAACACAACATGCATGATTACAAATAGATGAGATCTTGATCATCAACGGAGCTTCACAAGATCTAGACATGAAAGAACAAAGAAGGAGATACAACCATCTAGCTACTACATGGACCCGTAGTCCAAGGTGGAACTACTCACGCTTCATACCGGAGGCTGGCATGATGAAGAAGAAGGCCTCTGGGATGATCTCCCCTTCGACATGGTGCTGGGAAGAGCTCCAGATGCCCCCGATCTAGGGACGATGGTGGCGGCAGGTATAGACGGTTTCGTGAAATATTGATTAGGTACTTAGGATTTAGGCATCGGCGGCTTCTTATAGGCGAAGGGGCGAGGCTGGGAGGCGGCCAGGGGGCCCACACCCTTCCCAGGCGCGGCCTAGGGTGGGATGCGCCTGGGGGGGTGCGGCCACCCTGTGGCACCCCTCCGTATCTCCTCTGGACTCCGTGTTCTCCTCGGTGAAATATTACTTTGGCTTTTGTCCCGTCCAATTCCGAGAATATTTCCTTACTAGATTTTCTGGAACCAAAAACAGCAGAAAACAAGCAACTGGCACTGTGGCAACTTGTTAATAGGTTAGTACCAGAAAACATATAAAAATCACCTCAAAGTGTGGACAAAGCAAAGCAAAGTAGACACTAAACAAGCATGGAACATCAAAAATTATAGATACATTTCCGACGTATCAAGCATCCCCAAGCTTAACCCCTGTTCGTCCTCGAGTAGGTAAGTGATAAAAGAATAATTTTTAAGGTGACATGCACCATCAAAACCAAGATCAAACCATTTGAAAGCATTGAAATCTAGGATGAAAGAACTCTAAACATGAGCATGAAAGATGGAGTTCTAACAGTAAGACAGAGTAACTATGCATGCAACATGAAAGGCTACAAACAAAGATCATGAATAACATGCATTGAAAAACGTTTGTTTATTTCACATACAAAAAACATGGCATAGTGGCATACAACTTGTCCCTCATGGAGTAGCAAATAGATGCATAGGACACCTTGAAAGTTCATAAGAGTGACTAGATACAAATAGCACAAGAATAAGTAATATCAACAATATGCATCAATCAATAAGTTTTGGGACAATGCGCATAGAACTAAGAATGGAAAATATGCTCTCTTAACTGGTGCCTAAAGGTAGAAGGTGGAGACTCAATATAATGGTGGAAGAAAGGCCCTTCATAAAGGGAAGAAGGGATTTCAAGTTTCAAAAAGAGCTTCCAGAAATTATGGTACTTGTTAGCTTTCAGCCCTCATTGCCCCTATCATAAGCATCTTGAAGTGATTAATGTTAAAGTGAACAAACTATGGAGTATATGCTTGACAAAGTATAAGTTGGAAATCTCATGTCCCTTGAATATGAGGGACGCACCGCATGATACTCAACTTTAGTCACCTGTAAGTTCTTGTCCTAGTAAGTACATGTGTATCATAGAGAACCTTCAACGGGGCACCCCTTGCACATGGTACAAGAGCTATCCCATAACCAAAATGACAAGGCAAGCAGATAATGAGCATCTCAGTGATCTTTTTATTTGCTATTTTCATAGGTTTTTATTGAGGATGCTTCACAGATTGCTCATTATGGTGATGCTACAAGTTAACACCATGATTAGGCATGGCTTAGGTTAGCGGCCCAAGCGTTTATCTAACACAAAATACATAACTCCATGGACTTATAAGCTCCCTTTTTATTTCACACCGGCGACATCCATAGACAAAAGAGCATGATATTAACTGTGTACAAAGTACAAGTGCAATGTTGAAAATGTTCCCCATGACAGCATGGTTCTGCTAATTCCAACGTATAAGTGCAAGCATATACAACATAGATGCCACAATGATTCAAGTTTATTTGGGGCAAGAAATAAAAGGTGTGCCATCAAGTTCGTGAGAGCTTTAATCACTAAGTTTTCACATAACAAAATATTTTTGAATTTGAAGATAGATGAAAACAAGAATATACTTGGAATGGTGTAACACACCATGCATAGGAATTTATAATTGACACTTTGGAATAACTTGGTTTCTTGGGAGTTGGAAGCATGAGTATAGCTTACTCATACAAGTGGAGGCTAGCAAAAGACTGGGAGCAACCAACTAAGAGAGCAATAATGGCCATAATCATGCAAAGCGACAAAACATTACTAATCAAAGCATAAAGTGGTACTACAAGTCAAGGACAAAATGATCATAGAGGCTATGGTGACTTGTTCATCGTCATAACATGGTGTGAGCATGTGCCAAGTCGACCCAAACAAAGCATCAAAGGAGAATACCACAATACTATGCTTTTGTATGCTAAAACAACGCATGATTCTTTCAAGGAACACTAAGAAATCCCAATTGTTTGGGATAAATCATGCTACAACAATAATCACTAAGCATAAGATCAAAACAACACCTAGCATGTCATGCTAAAGTCACAGTCAAAGCAAGCTCCTCTTGCACTATTCAAGCAAGAACCTTCTACTCCTTTCCAACACCAATCAACTTATTTGAAGCAACACAGCGAGAATGGGGGTCCAAACTACTTTATTAAAGCAAAATAAACAAACTAAGAAAAGAAAACGAAAACTAAGACACTCCAAGAATAACACAATAGTGCATGAAACAATAAAAACGAAGTGTCTAGAAAGACCTCAGATTTTTATTCATGAAGAAGGGGATGCCTTGGGCATCCCCAAGCTTTGACGCTTGTACCTCTTGGATATTTCTTGGGGTGACACCAGGGGTGGCATCCCGAAGCTTGAGCTTTTGTCCATTCTTTATCTCATTATATCATTCTCTCTCTACACCTGAAATGATTTCCTTCATACAAAACTTCACACAATCTTCATTAACAACATTAGTGTATTCAAAATATAATAGACCCTTGGGCTAAGCTTTTGAACAGAAAAACTTTCACTAAAAACCAATGGTAAGGAAATCGGTAATCGTTAACTGCTCGGCTGGCTTGTGAGTAGCGACTAATCGTAATTCGGACGATTAACTGATTTAATCGATCGGTTATTAATCGGTGCAACCTACAAAAATTAGCACCTAAAACATGTATGACTCCTCTTGCACCTCGACCACCAACCCTATTAAAGGCAGCCTCGAGCTCCTGGATTAGATCCACAAGACAACTACGAGGAACTTGTCAACAACGACAAGGAACTAGTTGGTGATGGCGGAAATCGAGCTCCTGGAGGCAGGGATCGAGCGGGAGCTTCGCAAAACCTACTTCATTAAGGAAGGATAGCGGATGAATGGGCGATATGTGTTGATAATTTTGCAACTTTTTTGACCAAGTGCAATAATTAATCGGGAACATACCTAGTAATCGGAGTGTCAAAGCTATTAATCGGGATAAACGATTAACACAAACGATTAGTGATAATCGACACGGTCAGGTCCCTAGTAGAGATTAATCGGCCTATTAATCGCTGATTTGGACGATTTTTTGAACACTGCTAAAAACACAAGATACTGTAGCAATGCCCTCCAAAAGCTTAATTTCCTAAAAAGAACCCAAAAAAGAATCAATAAGAAGCAAATGCAAATAATGACAGAAATCTGTCAAAACAGACCAGCAGGTAGAAACCTATTTTTTCGAAGACATTCTGTTGCTCAAATCAAAAAGTGTTGAACTAACGAAAGTTATCTAACATACTGGGGGATTTACTTGTAAATTGTTAGCTCAATCGGACTTACAGAGATTCCTAAAGAATTTTTATGGTGGATCACAAAAATCTGTTTCGGGACAGAAACTCCCCAAATCTTACTTCCCTCTCATTAGAGGTCATTCTTGGCACAAAAAGCAAAAAAAAGGATAAGGAGAGGTCATTACTGAAGTAATAACTTATAAGACTCAAGAAAACTCTTGGGTTATCTCCCAACAAGTACTTTTCTTTAATGCTTTTAAGTTAGGCATGATAGTTTGAGAAGATGTTCACATAAGAAATATGAATTGAAGCAAAAGAGAGCATCAAGAGGCAAATTCAAAACACATTTAAGTCTAACCCACTTTCTATGCATAGGAATCTTGTAAGAAAATAAATCAAAGAAGCACAAAACAACAAGCATAGGAAAACAAAACAAGTGCAACTTCAAGATTTTCAACATAAAGAGGGGAAACTTAATATTATTGAGATACATAAGACCATGTTTCCCTCTCTCATAATAACTTTCAGTAGTCTCATGAATACACTCAACAATATAAATATCATATAAAGCATGTTTTTCATGATCTACAAACACATAATTTTTATCAAGCTCAAAAATAGTGGGATTAAAACCTTCAAACCCACTTTTAACAATTTTGTAATAAGGTGACTGATCATTCAATATAGGACCATCATCTAGAGCTTTATCATAAACATTTTCTAAGAAAAATATTTAGTACCATGCATTTTGAAGTTAGGCACAAATATAGGATTATCATAGATAACATGAGCATAACTATTATCACAAGTTTTACCCATGGTAGGTATTTCAAAAGAATCCATAGGAACATAACATTCATACTCCTTTGGTAAGCATGGGGGACAATCAAATAATGTAAGAGGTAAATAGTTACTCTCATTAGAAGGTAGGCATGGGTAGATCCATTTTTCCTCCTCTTTCCATCACTCTCCTCCTCTTTTTCACCTAATGAGCTTTCAGTTTCAGGAATTTCTTCTTCAATAGGCTCCTGCAAGGCATTAGTCTCTTCCATTTGTGGAAAGCACCTATTAAAATATTCAAGAATATATCCATTTTCTTCCTTCTAACTATCAAAGAAAAATTTAAGTATCTCATAAAAATCATATTCATAAGGTGCATCATCAGTATTTTCAAGCAAACTGGCAAGTTCAAATGCACCCTTGAAAGCAATGAATTCTTCAATTTGTTCCACATCATAAAAGTCATAATTTCCTTTAACATAAGAAGATATGGTAACATCAGCATTATACTCACATTGAAAAGGTAGGTGTTTAAACCTCCTACAACAACAAGATTTATCAAAGAAATAAGTAATATTATAAGTAGAGCACACCTCTCTAGCAATAGTATTCAACTTATCAATTTGTTCCCATAAGTGTTTCCCTTTTTGTGACAAACAGTGTTCCTTATAATAATACTTTTCTTCTTCCATGAACCCACCTTGCCAATAAGAACTAGTTTCAAAGAAACCATCCATTGATAGAAAGCATGACAAAGCAAGGCAACAATAGACCGGCAACTAGAGAAGGAACTAATTTTTTTGTGTTTTTGATAAGAGAAAGCAAACCAAACTAAACTAATTTTTTGGAGTTTTTGATAAAAAGGGCAAACAAAACCAAGCAAAAGAAACTAAGCAAACTAAAAACAAAGTAAAGAGAAAGGTTATGCAGGACTCCCCTTGTGAAGACGTACTTAGCCTCCTCGGCAACGGCGCCAGAAAATCTTGATGGCGCTGCGTCAACGTGGGAGCGCTTCGTCGGGAAACTCCAAGAGGAAGGTATGATGCAGCACATCAGCAAGTCTTCCCTCAGTAAGAAACCAAGGTTATCGAACCAATAAGAGGAAGGAAGCGTCTCAAAGGTGTTGCAAGAAACGTGGAAACCTGCACAACACAAACTCAAGACTTTGCCCCAACTAACAGTGAGGTTGTCAATCTCACCGGTTGTTGTAACAAAGGATTAACTGTATGGTGTGGAAGGTGATGGTGGTTTGCAGAAAGTAAACGGTAACAGTGGAAGATGTATCAATGTTAAAGATTCGACCGGGGTCCATAGTTCACTAGAGGTGTTCTCCTTAGATAAACAAACATGGCATGCTGGGTAAACAAATTACAGCAGGGCAATTGAAAGGACTGAGCAAGACATAACAATGCAATACTAGACATAAAGATCCTATGAGATTCGATTGGGCAATACAACAAGATACATTGACTGCCATCCAACCGCATCTATGACTAGAATTCCACCTTTGGGTTATCATCCGAACCCCCTCTAGTATTAGGTTGCAAGCAACAGACAACTTCTTTAAGCAAACTGTGTAAAGTAAATAATCCACTTGTTCCATGAACAAGAGACCGTTGTTTTATCCCTAGTGGCAAGAGAACATCTACAACCTTATAGATTTCTGTCACTTCCCTGGATTAAATAGAGGCATGAACCCACTATCAAGCATAAATACCCCCTGTTGGAGTCACTAGCAACTACTTGGCCAAGATAGGTACTAACAACGGAGAGAATGCAAGATCACAAACAACACAGACATGATAGAATAAATAATACAAAACAATTAATCAATCTGACATAGTAATCTCAATATCCATCGGATCCCTGCAAACACAACATGCATGATTACAAATAGATGAGACCTTGATCATGAACGGAGCTCACAAGATCTAGACATGAAAGCACAAAGGAGGAGACACAACGATCTAGCTACTACATGGACCCGTAGTCCAAAGTGGAACTACTAACGCTTCATACTGGAGGCTGGCATGACGAAGAAGAAGGCCTCCGGGATGATCTCCCCTCCGGCAGGGTGCCGGGAAGATCTTCAGATCCCCCAATCTAGGGACGATGGTGGCAGAGGCTACAGACGGTTTAGTGGAAGATTGATAGGGTTCTTAGGGTTTAGGGATCAGGGGCTTCTTATAGGTGAAGAGGCGGGGCTGGGAGGCGGCCAGGGGGCCCACACCCTGCCCAGGGGTTACCTAGGGTGGGCCTGCTCGAGGGGTGGGGGGTGCGGCCGCCCTGTGGCGCCCCTCCGTCTCTCCTCTGTACTCCATGTTCTCCTCGGTGAAATATTTACTTTGAATTTTGTCCCATCCAATTCCGAGAATATTTCCTTACTAGCTTTTCTAGAACCAAAAACAGCAAAAAAAAAGGCAACTGGCACTGTAGCAACTTGTTAATAGGTTAGTACCAGAAAACATATAAAAAGCACCTCAAAGTGTGGACAAAGCAAAGAAAAGTAGATACTAAACAAGCATGGAACATCAAAAAATATAGATACGTTTCCGATGTATCACTCAAGCATGGAACATCAACAATATATTTCTCCAACTTTGATGCCTTCAATATTTTCAATTGAATTCATGCCATAGCTCTTATCAATCTTCTTGGGGAAATAGACAGTATGCGCTTTGTCATTAATATTAAAAGTTACTTTTCCTTGATTACAATTGATGACAACACCTACAGTATTAAGAAAAGGTCTCCCAAGAATAATAGACATATTATCATCTTCAGGCATCTCAAGCACAACAAAATAAGTTAAAACCAAGCAATTATGAGCCACTTTAATAGGAACATCCTCACAGATACCAACAGGAATAGTAGTTGAGTTATCAGCCATTTGCAAAGATATATCAGTTGGTATCAATTTCTGTAGTTGAAGTCTCTTATAGAGAGAAAAAGGCATAACACTAACTCCAGCTCCCAAATCACACAAAGAAGTTCTAACATAATTATTTTTTATAGAGCAAGGAATAGTTGGAATACCTGGATCACCAAGTTTATTTGGAACCTTACCATTGAAGGAATAATTAGCAAGAAAAGTAGAAATTTCCTCATTAGGAATCTTCCTTTTATTAGAGACAATATCATTCATATACTTTTAATAAGAAGGCAACCTAATAGCATCAGTAAAAGGAATTTGCAAAAATAACGGTTTCATCCACTCACAAAACTTGTTATAGTGTTCTTCCTCCTTTCACTTGTGTTTCTTATTAGGAAAAGGCATTGGTTTCTGCACCCAAGGTTCTCTTTCACTACCATGTATATTAGCAATAAAATCTTCCTTAGTGCACCTAGTGTTCTTAGTGTGCTTCTCAGGTTCTTCTTCAATTTCTTCCTTATCAGGAGCATCATTTTTATCATTACCGCTTTCAGTTTCAGCATTAGAGACATATATACTATTAGGATCTACAACAGGTTCAGAGGGTTCCTCAAATGTTTTATGTTTCTTTTTCTTTCTCTTATGAGGACTACCACTATTTTCAACTTGTTGAGAATCCTTGTCAATTCTTTTATGGTGTCCCTCTGGATATAAAAGGATCTTGAGTGGCAACACCACTCCTAGTTCTAATTCTATAAGCATGTTTATCTCTAGAAGCATTAACTAGCATATCTTTTTAAACCTTAGCAAGTTGATCAATTTGGGTTTGAACCATTTGGAAGTGTTTAACAAGCATTTTAACATCACTAGCAGTTCTCTCCACAATATCTTTCAACACATTAATAGCTCTAGAGTTTTCCAATAAATGATTCTGAACTTGTTTATTAAAATTACCTTGTTTAACAATAAAAATGTCAAGTTCCTCTAAACATTGATCAGGAGGTTTACCATAGGGGATGTCACCTTCATCGAAGTGTTGGAGAGAGTGTAACTCAATAGTGGATGAGTGGGAAATTGTCTTACATAATTCTTCTATAGGAGGTAAATTCTTCACATCTTCAGATCTAATACCCTTCTCCATAAGACATTTCTTAGCTTTTTTTCATCACTTCATCATTTAATTCAATCATTCCCCTCTTTTTTGGTATTGGTGTTGGAGTTGGTTCAGGCGCAATTGGTTCAGGTGTAATTGGCTTAGTTGAAGTCCAATCATCATAATTCTTGCTTATTTTAGCCATTAATTCTTCAGCTTATGCAGGAGTTCTTTTCCTGAAAACACAATCAGCAAAACTATCCAGGTATGTCCTAGATTCATCAGTTAGCCATTATAATAGATATCAAGAAGCTCATTTTTAGGTAATGGACATCCATTATGTGCATGAATCAAGGCACATAACCTTGTCCATGACTCTTTAAATATTTGCTGCTACAAGTACTGCAATAACCCTATTGTTGGTGCAGGAACCCAGTCATCAACAAGTCAAACCCTTGTCAATTGGCGCCATCTGTAGGAAATGGGGATGCTGATTGTGCGATCGTGATGGCCCCATCCACCGCGATCTTCGACTCCTCTGCTGTGGAGAACCACCTCCTTTTTGGCACCATCGACTTCACCGTTCACTCGCCTGCAACACTCCAAGATTTCGATTTTGTGGGAGACAAAGTCGATATGATGCTTGGAAGCCTATGCTTCTAGGTAGGGAAGATCGGCACCATCTGACTCCCTGAGCGGGTGGTACCCCCGGCAATTGATATGTCGGAAACGTATCTATATTTTTTAATGTTCCATGCTTGTTTAGTATCTACTTTTCTTTGCTTTGTCCACACTTGGAGGTGCTTTTCATATATTTTTTGGTACTAACCTATTAACAAGTTGCCACAGTGCCAGTTGCCTGTTTTCTGCTAGTAAGGAAATATTCTCGGAATTGGACGGGACAAAATCCAAAGTCAATATTTCACCAAGGAGAACACGGAGTCCAGAGGAGAGATGGAGGGGGCGCAACTGGGCGACCGCACCCCACCCAGGAGCGGGCCCACCCTGGGCCACGCCTGGGTAGCGTGTGGCCCCCCTGGACGCCTCCTAGCCTCCCCTCTTCGCCTATAAGAAGCCCCCGATGCCTAAACCCTAAGAACCCGATCAATATTCCACGAAACCGTCTATAGCCGCCGCCACCATCGTCCCTAGATCAGGGGGATCTGAAGCTCTTCCCAGCACCCTGCCGAAGGGGAGATCATCCCAGAGGCCTTCTTCTTCATCATGCCAGCCCGTGAGTAGTTCCACCTTGGACTATGGGTCCATGTAGTAGCTAGATGGTTGTATCTCCTCCTTGTGCTTTCATGTCTAGATCTTGTGAGGTTCGTTCATGATCAAGATCTCATCTATTTGTAATCATGCATGTTGTGTTTGCGGGGATCCGATGGATATTGAGATTACTATGTCAGATTGATTAATGGTTTTGTCTTATTGATTATATAATGTCTGTGTTGTTTGTGATCTTGCATGCTGTCCGTTGTTAGTAGCTATCTTGGCCAAGTAGTTGCTAGTGAATCCAAGTGGGGGTATTTATGCTCGATAGTGGGTTCATGCCTCTATTTAATCAAGGGAAGTGACAGAAATCTCTAAGGTTGTAGATGTGCTGTTGCCACTAGGGAGAAAACAACAGTCTCTTGTTCATGGAAGAAGTGGACTATTTACCTTACACACTTTGCTTAAAGCAGTTGTCTATTGCTTGCAACTTAATACTGGAGAGGGATCAGATGATAAACCAAAGGTGGACTTCTAGTCATGGATGAAGTTGGATGGCGGTCTATGTATCTTGTTGTATTGCCCAATAGAATCTCATAGGATCTTTATGTCTAGTATTGCATTGTTATGCCTTACTCAGTCCTGTCAATTGCCATGCTGTAATTTGTTTACCCAGCATGCCATGTTTGTTTATCTAAGGAGTACACCTCTAGTGAAATATGGACCGCGGTCCAATCTTTACCATTGATACATCTTCCACTGTTACTATTTACTTGCTGCAAACCATCATCACCTTCCACATCATACAGTTAATCCTTTGTTACAGCAACCGGTGAGATTTACAGCCTCACTGTTAGTTGGGGAAAAGTCTTGAGTTTGTGTTGTGCAGGTTTCCATGTTTCTTGCAACACCTTTGAGACGTTTCCTTCCTCCTACTGGTTCGATAACCTTGGTTTCTTACTGAGGGAAGACTTGCTGCTATGCTGCATCATACCTTGCTCTTGGGGTTTCCCGACGAAGCGCTCCATGTTGACACATCGCCATCAATATTTTCTGGCGCTGTTGCCGGGGAGGCTAAGGACGTCTTCACAAGGGGAGTCCTCCTCAACCTTTCTCTTTACTTTGTTTTTGGTTTACTTAGTTTATTTTGCTTGGTTTTGTTTGCCTCTTTTTATCAAAAACTCCAAAAAAATAGTTATTTGTTTTGCTTTCTCTTATCAAAAACACAAAAAAAATCAGTTCTTGCTCTAGTTGCTAGTATGTCTGGTTTTGGTCCAATCCCAGTGTCACCTATGGAAACTCCTACAACAATGCTAGAAGTGCCCCCTCTGAACTTGAAGTCATGCTCAAAGACTTTATTAGTAAACAAACCACTTTCAACAAGACTGTGGAGGAAAAGCTTTTAAATGTAGAGAAAAATATTTCCTCTTTGTCTGAAGCACAGTCCTCTTTGATTAAAAATGGCTGCTAAACCTGAAACCATGGAAAGTACCTTTGCTGCTACTCATGCCATACATGTTACTATTGATGAAAATGTTAGACTGTTAGCCCAACTTCATGCTAAGTGGGAAAGGGAACCTGAAATTGATAGAAACAATAGTGTGTGCACCATCACCACTAATATGGATACCACTAAACCACAAGAAGTCCCTATTCCTCCTCTAACAATGCCTAAGCCTAATGAGTATACTACTAGTGATGCTAAGTTTGATTTTGATCTTGATGGTTGCAATATTTCTGAAGTGATTTTGTTCCTGCAAAAACTTGCTAGAAGTCTTGATGCTAGTGATATGCATTTTGCTTTCACCAAACACACTACAAATGCTCTTGTTAAGATTAAGGAAGAGATGTTAAAATACAAAGCTTCTATTCCTAGGAAAGTAGAAGATAGTTGGGAACCCATTATTAATATGAAAGTGAATGACTTTGATCTCAAAGCTTCATGTGATCTTGGTTCTAGTGTCTCTATTATGCCTAGGAATATTTATGAAATGCTTGATTTGCCACCTTTGGAAGATTGTTATTTGGATGTCCCACTCAATGATAATGCTAAGAACAAACTCATGGGGAGTGTTAATGATGTTCTCATTATGGTTAACAATGCTTATGTCCCTGTTGATTTCTATGTTTTGTGTTGAATACAATGCTTCTTGTCCTATTACTTTGGGAAGACCTTTTCTTAGAACTGTTGGTGCCATCATTGATATGAAAAAAGGCACCATTAAATATCAATTTCCATTCAAGAAAGGTATTGAACACTTCCCTATGAGGAGAGAGAATTTTCTTTTAGCTCCTCCTTTGAAAGCAAGGTTTGATGTTAATGCTTCTTCATTTGAAAATACTTAATTTCTTGCTTCTTGTGCCTAACTTAAAGGCGTTAAAGAAAAGCACTTGTTGGGAGATAACCCAAGAGTTTCCTTGACTCTTGGAAGTTATTAATTCAGTAATGACCTCTCCTTATCCTTTTTGTTTGCCTTTTGTGCCAAGAATGACCTCTAATGAGAGGGAAGTAAGATTTGGGGAGTTGCTGTCCCGAAATAGATTTCTGTCCTCCACCATAAGAAATCGTGAGGAGTCTCTGTAAGTCGGATTGAGATGAAAATTTACGAATAAATCCACCAGTATGTGAGATAACTTTCGTTAGTAAAACACCTTTTGATTTGAGCAACAGAAGGTCTTCGAAAAAATCGGTTTCTACCTGCTGGTCTATTTTGACAGATTTCTGCCATTATTTCCATTTGCTTCTTATTGATTCCTTTTTGGGTTCTTTTTGGTAAATTGAGCTTTTTGAAGGAGTTGCTACAGTAGCTTGTGTTTTTAGAGAAAGTTTTTCTGTTCTAAAGCTAAACCCAAGGGTCTATTATCTTTTGAATACACTAATGTTGCTAATGAAGATTGTGTGAAGTTTTTATGATGGGAAAATTTTAGGTGTAGAGAGAGAATGATGTAATGAGATGAAGAATGGACAAAATCTAAAGCTTGGGGATGCCACCCTGGTGTCACCCCAAGAAATATCCAATAGGTACAAGCGTCAAAGCTTGGGGATTCCCAAGGCATCCCCTTCTTCATCAATAAAAAGCTCAGGTCTTTCTAGACACTTCGTTTTTATTGTTTCATGCACTGTTGTGTTGTTCTTGGAGCATCTTAGTTTTCGTTTGCTTTTCTTAGTTTTTTTAGTTTGCTTGAATAAAGTAGTTTGGACCCCCGTTCTCGCTGTGTTGTTTCAAATAAGTTGATTGCTGTTGGAAAGGAGTAGAAAATTCTTGCTTGAAAGTGCAAGACGACCTTGCATTGACTGTGACTTAGACTTTTGCATTTCATGCTAGGTGTTGTTTTGACCTTATGCTTATTGATTATTGCTATAGCATGAATTGTTCCAAACAATTGGGATTTCTTAGTGTGCCTTGAAGTAATCATGCATTGTTTTAGCATGCAAAAGCATAGTATTGTGGTATTCTCCTTTGATGTTTTGTTTGGGTTGACTTGGCACATGCTCACACCATGTTATGACTATGAAAAAGTCACCATCGCCTCTATGATCATTTAGTACTTGACTTGTAGTACCACTCTATGCTTTGATTAGTAATGTTTTGTCGCTCTGCATGATTATGGCTATTATTGCTCTCTTAGTTGGTTGCTCCCAGTCTTTTGCTAGCCTCCACTTGTATGAGTAAGCTCTACTCATGCTTCCAACTCCCAAGAAACAAAGTTATTCCAAAGTGTCCACTATCAATTCCTATGCATGGTGTGTTACACCATTCCAAGTATATTCTTGTTTTCAGCTATCTTCCAATTAAAAAGTATTTTGTTATGTGAAAACTTAGTGATTAAAGCTCTCACTAACTTGATGGCACACTTTATATTCCTCGACCCTAATAAAATTGAACCATTGTGTCATCTATGTTGTATATGCTTGCACTTATACGTTGGAATTAGCAGAACCATGTTGTCATGGGTAACGTTTTCAACATTGCACTTGTATTTTGTACACAGTTGATATCATGCTCTTTTGTCTAGATGTCGCCGGTGTGAAATAAAAAGGGAACTTGTAAGTCCATGGAGTTATGTATTTTGTGTTAGAGAAACGCCTGGACCGCTAGCCTAAGCCATGCCTAATCTTGGTGAAAACTTGCAGCATCACCATAATGAGCAATCTGTGAAGCATCCTCAATAAAAACCTATGAAAATAGCAAATAGAAAGATCGTTGAGATGCTCATTGTCTGCTTGCCTTGTCATTTTGGTTCTGGGATAACTCCTGTACCATGTGCAAGGGGTACCTCGTTGGCGGTTCTCTATGATACACATGTACTTACTATGACAAGAACTTATAGGTGACTAAATTTGAGTAGCATGAGGTGCGTCCCTCATATTCAAGGGACATGAGATTGCCAACTTATACTTTGTCAAGAATATACTCCATAGTTTGTTCACTTTAACCTTAATCACTTCAAGATGTTTATGATAGGGGCAATGAGGGCTGAAAGCTAACAAGTACAATAATTTTTGGAAGATCTTTTTGAAACTTGAAATCCCTGCTTCCCTTTATGAATGGCCTTTCTTCCACTATTATATTGAGTCTCCACCTTTTACCTTTAGGCACCAGTTAAGAGAGCATAGTTGCCATTTTTAGTTCTATGTGCATTGTCCCAAAACTTATTGATTGATGCATATTGTTGATATTGCTTATTCTTGTGCAATTTGTATCTAGTCACTCTTATGAACTTTGAAGGTGTCCTATGCATCTATTTGCTAGTCCATGAGGGACAATCTGAATGCCACTATGCCATGTTTTCTGTATGTGAAACAAACAAACTTTTTCAATGCATGTTATTCATGATCTTTGTTTATAGCCTTTCATGTTTCATGCATAGTTACTTTGTCTTATTGTGAGAACTACATCTTTCATGCACATGTTTAGAGTTCTTTGATCCCAGCTTTCAATGCTTGCAAATGGTTTGATCTTGGTTTTGATGGTGCATGTCACCTCAAAAATTATTCTTTTATAACTTACCTACTCGAGGACGAGAAGGAGTTAAGCTTGGGGATGCTTGATACGTCAGAAACGTATCTATAATTTTTGATGTTCCATTCTTGTTTAGTATCTACTTTGCTTTGATTTGTCCACACTTTGAGGTGCTTTTCATATGTTTTATGGTACTAACCTATTAACAAGTTGCCACGGTGCCAGTTGCCTATTTTCTACTGTTTTTGGTTCTAGAAAAGCTACTAAGGAAATATTTCGGAATTGGACGGGACAAAATCCAAAGTCAATATTTCACCGAGGAGAACACGGAGTCCAAAGGAGAGACGGAGGGGCGCAACAGGGCGGCCGCACCCCCCAGGCGTGCGGGCCCACCCTGGGACGCACCTAGGCAGGGTGTGGGCTCCCTGGCCACCTCCTAGCCTCACCTCTTTGCCTATAAGTAGCCCCCGATGCCTAAACCCTAAGAACCCAATCAATATTCCACGAAACCGTCTGTAGCCGCCGCCAACAACGTCCCTAGATTGGGGGGGTCTAAAGCTCATCCCGGCACCCTGCCAAAGGGTAGATCATCCCGGAGTGAAAGGATCGTATGGGCACCTAGAGGGGGGGAGTGAATAGGTGCTACTTCAAATTTTCTTCTTTTCCAAATTAAGGTTTTACAAGAAAGGTAAATTCTCTAGATAATTCAACTAAGGTGAATTTACCTATATGACAAACAAGCACTAGCTAACACAACACTAAGCAAGAACAAGTAAGTAAAGTGCGGTAAATGATAGAAGTAACCAAAGTGGTGGACGCGGAGACACAAGGATTTATTTCCCGTAGTTCCTTACTTTTGAGGGGAAGTATGTCTACGTTTGGAGAGGGGGTGGTTTCAAACCACCAATGCCACGAGAGGCCTCCCTTGTTCTCTGATGAATCTCACCCCAACGGGATCGATCCACCTTCCACTATATCAGCAACCTTCGAGGTGGAAGCTGGCACCTTTAGAACAAGTTCGGGGCACACATCCACAACTTAATTGCAGGCTCCCAAATACAAGAAAGCTGTCAAGACAATAAAATACAAGCTTGTAAGAACCAAATCTAGAACTAGGATTTCCAAAGAAAACACTAGAGCAATGGGGGCCCTCAAATGAATGAGGGGGAAATGAAGATCTCTTTTGGTGAAGTAGTACATCAAGGCCTCCTCCTTCGATTCTCTAAAGATCAAACACTTTGTATGGTGGAGTGAAGAGATCTTGGCAATTTGGTGGCTCAATGTAGTAGTCTTCAATGCAACGAGCTACTTGTCCCAAGGTAGGCGGAGGGGTATTTATAGCCTTCTGAGCAGATCTGATCGTGGAGGATTTATTGCAGTGGTAGTACCGAATTTCCAAGCGGTAGTATCGGAAAACACTGGTACTACCGGCCTGGTACCGGAAGTGCGTTAATCAAAGAACACAGGCCCCAGGCACCAGATGTATCAAATTGTGCTAGTACAGGTAAGTGCATACTGATTACTACGGACACATGCGGTAGTGCCGCATTTTGGTACCGCGGAGGGCAGTGACATTTGCCAAATTGCCAAAAACCCTCTGTCGTGCTTTGGTACCTAGGCGGGCAGTAGCTTTTGGAAACTTGCAAAAAGCTTCTGCCGCGCTAGGTACTAAAATGCGGTACTACCGCTTTTTAGTACCTAGCCTAGAAGAGGCATTTGGTAACTTGCCAAAACCTACTACCACTCTAGGTAGTAAAAAGCGGTACTACCGCTTTTTGGTACCTAGCCTGGCAGACGCCTTTGGCAACTTGCCAAAACCTACTGCCGTGCTAGGTAGTAAAAAGCGGTACTACCGCTTTTTTGGTACCTAGCCTGGCAGAAGGTTTTGGGCGGTTTGTCCAAACACACTGCCAAGCCTATCAGCAAATTCCAGTACACCCGGTACACTGCAAACCCCTTTTTTATACAACCTGTGGTGCACTTGGCAAATAATTAGTCCAATATGTGTGTTGTTATAAACACCAAAATCACTAGGGATAGGAAATGCTCTTTCAATCTCCCCCTTTTTGGTGTTTGATGACAACACACATTTGCATGATAATATTGTGATGACAAACAAGGTTTTGAAAAATAGAGATGGGGCTCCCCCTAGATAAGTAGAATCTAGCCCCCTTCTATTTTACAAGCTACCCGGGAGTGTAAAGTCGCACTTAGAGCACATACCTTTGCATAATATAGTGTGATGAGAAATATTGATAACGAATAGATAATGTCATCACACACCACATAAGATGGATCCATATGAGGAATACCCATACCACACAAATGATGGATCCATATGATAACCACATAGTCTCACCATACATAGCACAATAGTTAGTTCACAAGATTCACACATAATAAGAGGCAATCAAATAAAGTTCACAAGCGAATAAAAATCAATGGCAAGAACGAGCTTGTGAATTTTCCCACGCAAATCCCGCATGCCTAATGTGCAACTTCTCCCCCTTTGGCACCAAGACGCCAAAAAGGGACAAGAGCAACACTAACATCCCGGATATCACTCGTCATCATCATCCCAGGCATCCCAGGCATCATCATGAGTTGGCGGGGCACAGAAGGAGGAGGTGTCATCATCATCCCAGTGGTTGTTCTTGGAGATCCATTGGTCTTCTGGGGTGATGTTATTCTCGGAGCCCTTGGAGACGGTCAAACCTTGAGCCTCCATCAGTTCCTTCTGACGAGCACATGATTTCTTGGCATAGACATGAGCCTCATACATGCGCTTCTGATTGTCAACTTGGAAGCAAAATACTTTATTGAGCGTAGCCTCAATCCTCTTGGCCCAAGATGGTTGAGCAGTCTTGCGGCGTGAGATCACAAAGTCAGCATCCTGGGCATCATCATCATCATCGGACCCCTCCTCAAGTGGGTTCCCATCCTCATCAACAAGTCGACCATCCGCATTGCGAGGTTTTGGATGGGTCTTGATCAATAGATTCTTGTGCCGGTGAGTGACAAGGCGCTGAGAAGTAATGTCACAGGCAATCGATGGGCACTTGCTAAGAATGAGAGCCATGATATAGGGAGCAAAAGGAGGCACCCTCCGAGTGTAGGTGGCACAGACCATCTCATTCCAAATAACATCCATCACATCCATTGGTTGGCCGGAATCACGGTGGTGAAAGGTGGTGATCATGAGATCCACCATGAATGCATGCATCTCATCAACATTTCCAGCTCAGGGGGCAACTGTCTCATGTAATATACGGTGCAAAATGTCATATGTGGGGAGAAGCCCCTTGATCTTCCCAGGAATACCGCGCCCCCGGATGTACAGTGGATCAAGAACATCCTTCTTCATGGGGCGATCATTGTTGTGACACAGAAAGCCAACAGGAGTGTCCTTGCCACGGTCCTCGTACCCAAGGATAGCCGCAAACTTAGCCAAGGTTCCTTGCTTGACAACGCCCTCGGTCATCCAGGTGATAGTCCGAGACTGATCCTTGGAAAAGTGAACGGTGGCATAAAACCGAGTAATGAGCATTGGGTCATAGTTGAACCGGAACTGCATAATGGGAAGCAGGCCAATGTTTGTGCAAATCTCAAGGGCTTCACCAAAGTACTGCAGGTTCTTCTTCACATGATTCATCTCAATCCACTTCTAAGGGACCACAAGCTTTTCATCCTTCATGAGTAGTAGTACCGGGTAGTACCGAGCGGTAGTACCGCACCTGGGAAGTTTCCAGAAAAAGACCTGGAAACTGACCCCTGAGCGGTAGTACCGCTAGTTTTTCACGGTAGTACCGCGAATTTGGACCGGTAGTACCGTAACCACCAGAAAAGAGAGCCAGGTATAAAGTGGAAGGTTCTTGTGCAGAGTAGATGAGTTTTGTCGAGGTATAAGAAAGGCTTGGGTTAAGAGAGTCACACTGATATGGACATATCCACTCTAAAAATGGGGAAAAACATATGAAGAGCCAAACGAGAGTGCATGACCGAAGAACAAACCCTACGCGAGAATGACAAACATGAGTAAGCACCAACCTCTCGAATGAGAGAGGGCGGTGGCCTAGGCCACCATATTTGAGTATACTTGGCTTGGCACCACGAAGATATATCTTGGGTCCATTACCGAAACTCATCTTTTAAGCTCACATATCACAAAATAATATTAAGAGGAATGATTTTGATTGCTTTGGGCATAATGGGGGGAGGGATAGTCCAATCAATTAGGACTGCACTCCCCCTATATCTATGCCTACACCTAAACCAAATACGGGTCAAGTCATAGGTGAGAATGCAAGATAATCAAGTCAAGCTCCTTGAATCTATGATATTTAGTTCATTCCTCAAATAGCAAAACCTTGCTTCATCAAGTGGATTCGTGAAAATGTTGGCAAGTTGTTCTTTGGTTGACACATATGATAGATCAATATCACCTTGAGCAACATGATCTCTAATGAAGTGATGGCGATTCTCAATATGCTTTGTCCTTGTGTGATCCACCGGGTTATAGGCAATCTTGATAGCACTTTCATTGTCACATAGAAGAGGCACTTTGTCACAATGGACACCGTATTCCTTTAAAGTTTGCCTCATCCATAGCAATTGGGTGCAAGCACTAGCAGCTGCCACATACTCGGCTTTGGCGGTGGAGAGAGATATACAATTTTTCTTCTTAGAAGACCAACATACCAAGGACCTACCAAGGAATTGGCAAGCCCCGATGTTGATTTTCTATCATCCTTATCACCTGCCCAATCCGAATCCATGTATCCACAAAGAGCAAATGTTGACCCTCGAGGATACCAAAGACCATAAAATGGGGTATGAACTAAATATCGAAAGATTCTCTTGACCGCCATTAAATGGCTTTCTTTAGGAGCCGCTTGATATCTTGCACACACACCTACACTCAACACAATATCGGGTCTAGATGCACAAAGGTAAAGCAAAGAACCAGTCATGGACCGATATGCCTTTTTATCCACATCTTTACCATTTGGATTTTGTTCTAGATGAGTCTTTGTATCCATGGGAGTAGGAGCTCTATTTAAATCTTGCATATTGAATCTCTTGAGCATATCTTGAGTATACTTGGCTTGTTTGAAGAATGTCCCTCCCCTAACTTGCTTGATCTCAAAACCAAGAAATACTCTCAACTCCCCCATCATAAACATCTAGAACCTACTAGTCATAAGCTTTGAGAATTCATCATTAAAAGCTTTGTTAGATGAGCCAAAGATAATATCATCAACATATATTTGGCATACAAAAATCTCCCCATTGACCTTCTTAGTAAAAAGAGTGGGATCGATTTTCCCAACCTCAAATCCACGGTCAAACAACAACTCTCTAAGGTGCTCATACCACGTGCGTGGGGCTTGTTTGAGCCCATAGAGTGCCTTATCGAGTTTGTAGACATGGTTTGGGAAGTTGGGATCCTCAAATCTCGGGGGTTGCTTTACGTATACCAACTCATTTAATGGACCATTAAGAAATGCACTTTCTACATCCATTTGTTGCAATTTAAAGTTATGATGTGCCGCATAAGCAAGAAGGATACGAATGGACTAAAGGCAAGACACAGGTGCATAAGTCTCTCCATAATCAATGCCTTCAATTTGAGAGAATCCTTGTGCAACCAATCTTGCCTTGTTCCTTACTATAATGCCATGCTCATCTTGCTTGTTCTTGAATATCCACTTCGTGCCTATAACATTGCGGAAATCCTTTGGCTCCTCAACTAACTTCTATACTTTGTTTCTATCAAAGTTGTTGAGCCCTTTGTGCATAGCTTCCAACCAATCTGAATCTTCAAGAGCTTCCCACACTTTCTTTGGTTCAATCATGGAGATGTGTGCTTGGTGCTCACTTAACCTCTTCAATTGTGCTCTTGTGGAAATGCCTTTCCTTAGGTCACCAACCACATTTTGTAGAGAGTGGTCTCTTAATTCCAACATTCTCTCCTTTCTAGCTTCACGACGAGCGTGGATCTCCTCGTTGTTTCTTGGGGAACCCTCTTCATCATTTTGGTCCTCGTCTTGACCATTAACTTGACCTTGATCATCACGGGAATCATTCTCTTCATTAAGAGGCAAAGATTGACCTTGGTCTTGATCAAGCACTCTTCTAGCATCGATTTGAGCTTGTCTCAAGGAAGTTTGTAAGGATCTTCCTTGAACAATTGACTTGGCACCACTTGACATCTTGGAGAATGAATCAAGCTCCTCTTGGCTAGAGTTGTCACTTTGATCAACATGTTGAGGGTCCACATCTTGTCTTTGGCTTGAGTCATTGCCGTCCTCGGTGGATGGAGCTTGTTGATGTTGTGAGGATGAGGGCTCCACTTGAGTGGAGCATAGTTCTTCTCG
Source organism: Avena insularis (assembly GCA_023614405.1). Lineage (NCBI taxonomy): Eukaryota > Viridiplantae > Streptophyta > Magnoliopsida > Poales > Poaceae > Avena > Avena insularis. Next base: position 233,236,770 of record CM042687.1, on the reverse strand, counting down.
ATCCGCCATAAGGGGTTCCTCAACGGGGCGGATATATCCCACACCCATTCTTCCTATGGCATCCTGAGGCATTTCATCATCTGCATCACAAGCATCAACACGCCCCCTTGGGGACCATCATATTCTTCGAAGGTCACACTACAAGATTATATGACGGCTCCGGAGAGCTTATCATAGATTCTATAAGTGTGAGATTCGAGACCATAGCCAATAAAAATATCCTCTAATTCTTTAGACTCGAATTTGGACAAATGAACACCTTTTATGAGATATAAACACTTACAACCGAACACCCGGAAGTAAGATATGTTGGGCTTGTTACCGGTAAGTATTTCATATGGAGTCTTGTTGATTTCTTTGCGGAGGTAGAGCCGGTTTGATGCATGGCAAGCGGTGGAGATGGCTTCGGCCCAAAAGTTGTATGGAGATTTAAACTCCGCCAACTTGGTCCTAGCCATCTCAATAAGAGTCCGGTTCTTCCTCTCGGCCACACCATTTTGTTGAGGGGTAAATGCAGCGGAATATTGGTGTTTTATCCCCTCATCACTAAGGAAATCATTCAAGGTGTAGTTCTTGAACTCGGTGCCATTGTCACTTCTTATGATCAACACAAGAAGATTGTATTGACGTTGAACAATGTTGATACGATGAAGGTCTTTTGGGTCTCACTCTACAACTTGAAGAAATATACCCAGGAGTATCTTGAAAAGTCATCAACAATCACCAAACAATATTTCTTCCCACCAAGACTTGCATGAGATGGAGGACCAAAGAGATCCACATGAAGGAGCTCCAAGATCTTGGTTGACTTGATGCAGTTCTTTGGCTTGTGGGGAGCATCATGCATTTTTCCTAGAACACAAGCCCTGTAAACACGATCTTTGGCAAAGGAAACATTTTCTTTTAGTCCAACAATATGGCCCTCCTTGTGGAGACTTTTCAAAGTTCTCATATTGACATGGGCTAGTCGGCGATGCCATAACCAACCCACATCAGCCTTTCTGAATAAGCACATCGCACTTGTAGTGGTTTGCCCCAAAAAGTCCACCACATACAAGTCATGTTCGACGTACCCAACGAAAGCGACCTTGAGAGACTTGCTCCACATGAGGACCACAATATCATTATCAATAAATACGGCAAAGCCCATGTTTCCAAGAGCATAGACTGAAAGTAAATTATATCCAAGGGTCTCAACAAGCATGACGTTCATGAGTGTAATGTCGTGAGCAACCACTACCTTGCCGAAACCCATTACCTTAGACTTTGATTTGTCGGCATATGTCACGGTGATTTGATCATCATTTGGCTTTAAGTCCTTGACAATAGACGAGATTCCGGTCATATGACTTGTGCAACCACTATCAAGCACCCACTTTGACCCTCTGGAAGCATAAGTCTACAAAATATCAAGCTAATTTTTAGGTACCCATTTTTCAATGGGTCCTCTTTTGCTAGCGATAAGGGTCTTGGGGACCCAAATAGACCAAGCAATATAACCATCATATGGGCCAACATATTGTGCATACACATCACCATAATAATCACGCATAAGAACATAGTGAGGGTTAGCACTTCCCGCAAAGTCATCATGAGACATAGTTCACCACTTGTGGTCTTACTATCCATAATGGTCTTGTTTCTCTCTTGTGCGGGCTTGGCCTTCTTCTTCTTGTTGTTCTTCTTCTTGGCCTTGGGGACAAAGCCAATGCCCCCTTTCTCACCACTAGGCCTTTGCTTACTCAAAAGGTCATCAATGGACTTGTTTCCTTGTGGAAATGTGGCCTTGGCTAGATCCCCCTTCAACCTAGCATTTTCTTGAAGAATAGTTGTACTACTAGAAGGAATGAAATTACTAGGTGAAGGAATATTTTTCAATTGAGTTTGAAGCGTTTCATAGGACTTTGTGAGAGACAAGAGTTCACTTTCCAATGCCTTGTGAGCCTTGTCAAGTGAACTAAAGTCCTCGACAAGTTTTTTATGAACCACACCAAACTCAATCTTGTCCTTTTTAGCCTTTTTATATTTAGCAATAGCATGATCACATTTCTTGATGAGTCTATTAACAATTACATCATTGGACTCATCAAGCCCTTCAAGTTTTAGTTCAAGAGACATTCTAGTCTCTTGTTCTTCTTCTAGAGCATTATTTAGGGCTTCTAGTTCAATCATGTGTTCATGCCCAAGTTTACATCTTACATCTAGAAGCTCTTGTGTGTGGGAAAGTTGATCTAAGATGCTCACAAAATGTGTCTTGGTCTCCCCTTGTAAGTTAGTCACAAACTCATCAAAAGCAATTAATTCCCTTTTTACTTCAAGAGACATCTCATGATCAATTTCATCATTAGCTAAGGGGGTGGAGTGAGATGATGAGGATACCTCCGTTCCTCTTGCCATAAGGCAAGTGACGTTCTTGTTGGGAGCATTCTCATTTGGAGAATCGAAGAGTGAGAATGTTGGAGTAGAAGTAGTGGCTAGAGCAGCCACACCACTTGATGTTTCTTCTTCCTCATCTTCATCATCTTCATTGTCGGAGGAGAATTCTTCATGAGTGATCAAAACAATTTCGCCCGACTTATTGTTGGTGGGATTCTTCTTGACAAAGGGTTTCTTGTAAGGATCTTTGGGAGTTTTCTTCAACACAAGCTTACCCCCATGATCTTCTCTCTTCTCATAGGGGCAACTTGCCACAAAGTGATAGCGGTCACCACAATTGAAGCAGGTTCTCAAGCTAGTGGTATTTTCTCTTTTCCCATTTGGGTTGCTTCTTCGTTGCATTTCCATCTTGGCCTTGGCGGGGTTCTTCCAAAAGTTCTTTGCATAGAAGGCCATATATTGACAATGAGCAATCTTGATATCATCGGGGTGGTCCATGGAGAGGCCTTCATCACTATCATCTTCATCCCCATGTTCCACAACTTTGGCCTTCAAAGCAACATTGACAACATTGCTCATACCAAGGGCACGAGGACGGGCATCTTTGGCATTCTTGGCGGCAACCTTGAATGAGGCAATCTCTTGCATAACTTCATTGGAGGTCATGAGATGGTAATTGTGTCTTCCTTGTAGGCTCTTCAAGTCGGTTGGCTCAAAGGGCATGAGTGCACTCACATATTTCCTTTTTATCCAAGCCTCATCCACATGTGAGGCACCCACATTTCTAAAAGCGGTGGCGGTGCTCTTGAGCCTATGGTACATGTATTCATGATTTTCACCTTCTTTCATGTAGAAGCCTTCGGCTTCATTGCTTAGTGCATCATACTGGTTCCTCCTCATGCTCTCATTCCCAACAAACAACACCGTGAGAGCATCCCAAGCTTCCTTGGCGATGCTGAGGTGCCCAATGTGTGGGTAATCCTTTGTACCCAATCCTTGTTGAATCATGTGCAAAGTGGTGGCATTGAGTTGACTATTGACAACTTCTCTTCTTGTCAAGTTGTTTGGATACCCAACATAGAGTCCTTTTTCTATGATGTTACAAAGTTCAATGCAAGAGCTGCGCACATGAGTTTTCATTAGAGATTGACATTGAGCAAAAGTAGTAGATGCTTCAAGCTTAGGCGGGTCACCTCTATTGTTTACACGAGGGTGAGGGATTGGAGGGTCGGGAGAGTACCATGAATCACGGTGCTCACCTTTCTCACCATCATTTTGTGTGGAGGAATTAGTGTTGTCTTGTTTACCCCCCACTGCCATACCCTCGGGTGATACCTGAGTATTACCCTTGGGTACCATAGATGGAGGATCCTCTTGAGGGGAAGGGGATGATGAGGCATCCTTATATTTAACAAGTTGCTCAAGTAACTTGTGCAATTGTTTGATCTCGTTGCCCAAGGTGGAGCTCAATCTTGTTTCCAAGTTATTGAGATCATCCATGGTCACCGAGTTGATAGAATCACCATCACCTTCCCCTACTTTGCTACACATATACTCTTAGGCGGTAAAGTCCAAATAAAGAGCCGAGGCTCTGATACCAATTGAAAGGATCGTATAGGCACCTAGAGGGGGGGTGAATAGGTGCTACTTCAAATTTTTTTCTTTTTCAAAATATGGTCTGACAAGAAAGGTAAATTCTCTAGATAATGCAACTAAGGTGAATTTACCTATATGACAAACAAGCACTAGCTAACACAACACTAAGCAAGAACAAGTAAGTAAAGTGCAGTAAAGGATAGAAGTAACCAAAGTGGTGGACGCGGAGACACAAGGATTTGTTTCCCCTAGTTCCTTCCTTTTGAGGGGAAGTACGTCTACGTTTGGAGAGGGGGTGGTTTAAAACCACCAACCCCACGAGAGGCCTCCCTTGTTCTCCGATGAATCTCACCCCAACGGGATCGATCCACCTTCCACTATATCGGCAACCTTCGAGGTGGAAGCCGACACCTTTACAACAAGTCCGGGGCACACATCCACAACTTAATTGGAGGCTCCCAAATACAAGCAAGCTATCAAGACAATCAAAGACAAGCTTGTAAGAACCAAATCTAGAACTAGGGTTTCCAAAGAAAACACTAGAGCAATGGGGGCCCTCAAATGAATGAGGGGGAAATGAAGATCTCTTTTGGTGAAGTAGTACATCAAGGCCTCCTTCTTCGATTCTCCAAAGATCAAAGACTTTGGATGATGGAGTGAAGAGATCTTGGCGATTTGGTGGCTCAAAATGGAGGTAGTAGTCTTCAATGCAACGAGCTACTTGTCCCAAGGTAGGTGGAGGGGTATTTATAGCCTTTTGAGCAGATCTGACCGTTGAGGATTTATTGCAGCGGTAGTACCGGATTTCCAAGCGGTAATACCGGAAAACACCGGTACTACCGGCCTGGTACCGGAAGTGTGTTAATCAAAGCACATAGGCCCCAGCCACCAGCGGTATCAAATTGTGGTGCTACCTCAAAGCGGTAGTACCGCCCCTAGGGCACGATACTACCGGACGCATGCGGTAGTGCCGCATTTTGGTACCGCGGAGGGCAGTGACATTTGCCAACTTGCCAAAAACCTTTTGCCGTGCTAGGTACTAAAATGCGGTACTACCACATTTTGGTACCTAGGCGGGCAGTATCTTTTGGCAACTTGCAAAAAGCTTCTGCCGCGCTAGGCACTAAAATGCGGTACTACCACTTTTTAGTACCTAGCCTGGCAGAGGCATTTGGCAACTTGCCAAAACCTACTGCCACGCTAGGTAGTAAAAATCGGTACTAACGCTTTTTGGTACCTAGCCTGGCAGAGGATTTTGGCAACTTGCCAAAACCTACTATCGTGCTAGGTAGTAAAAAGTGGTACTACCGCTTTTTGGTACCTAGCCTAGCAGAAGGTTTTTGGCAGTTTGTCCAAACACACTGCCAAGCATAGTAGCAAATTCCAGTACACCCGGTACACTACAAACCCCTTTTTGATACAACCTATGGTACACTTGGCAAATAATTAGTCCGATATGTGTGTTGTTATAAACACCAAAATCACTAGGGATAGGAAATGCTCTTTCACGGAGGCCTTCTTCTTCATCATGCCAGCCTCTGGTATGAAGCACGAGTAGTTCCACCGTGGACTACGGGTCCATGTAGTAGCTAGATTGTTGTATCTCCTCCTTGTGCTTTCATTTATAGATCTTGTGAGCTCCGTTCATGATCAATATCTCATCTATTTGTAATCATGCATGTTGTGTTTGCGGGGATCTGATGGATATTTAGATTACTATGTCAGATTGATTAATGGTTTTGTCTTATTGATTCTATCATGTCTGTGTTGTTTTTGATCTTCCATGCTCTCCGTTGTTAGTAGCTATCTTGGACAAGTAGTTGCTAGTGACTCCAAGTGGAGGTATTTGTGCTCGATAGTGTTGGGGATATGCTATATGGGTATCCTCATAGCATGTCTCCTATCCGGATAACCCGGGTGGCCCACAGTTGGTAGCATGGCCCATGGACTGCTGGGCGGCCCAGTTAGATGGATCCAGAAGTGAGGCCCATGACGGATAAAGAAAGGCTACGGTGGAGTCACCAGCATACCCGGAGCCTTGGAGTATAAGACACACTAGACTAGTAATAGATAGTGTAGGACTCTGTAATCTGTCCGGCTAGGACTTTTCCCTGTAACCCTAGGACCTGGCGACTATATAAGTCGGGCCTATGGGAGCCTTTAGGGCATCGATTAACATACACCTCGCACAGCGAACCTATCTCTGTAACTCGGCGTATTGCCATTATAGTGATTTATAGCAGGAGTAGGATTCTGCCACTGTTGTGGAATCTGAACCTGGGTAAGCTGTGTTACCTCGTACCCGTCAACCGTCCGCCTTCCCCCATGTCTCTAAACACGCACCGTGAGGACCCCTCCATGGCGTACTCATCGGAAATACCACGACAGTTGGCGCCCACCGTGGGGCAAGATGCGCTTTAGGCTCTTCAGCGGGCGATGACCAAGATCTTCGCAGGAATAGGCAAAACCGTAGCCATCGGTCGTGTTCTCTTCTCCGGCGACGTTCCAATCGTCCCTCCCGACGAGTTCTGGATCCCAGGAAAGGCGAACCCTACGCGATGCTCGATTGTCCCCATCGGAGACATCCACCTCATCATTGGCGAAACCGACTCGGGCACTAGTTCCCTAGGAGTCGGAGGAGCATCAAGAACCGCACGGACCACCTATGGGCAGGATACGTTCGCGGAAGTATCAATGTCGGATCTCTCCTCGGAGTTTGCCGCCAAAGATCGGAAAAATTCAAGGCCCACCCAAACCGCCTCTATGCAGGATATAACGGTGGAAGATTGCTGCAAGTCCCCCGGCTTCATCCGTGCGTCTAGACAGTAGAGATCCAAGTTCGTCGGCGTGGTTACCATCTTCGATCTGGTGCGTTGCGTTCAGAGGGAGGGCGAAAACCCCCGTGATTACCTTGCCAGGTGGCTTCGTATACGAGCCGATCTGGCACACTACCCCAATGATGATGCTATGTATCACTTTGTGGAAGGACTGGACCAGGGAACACTTCTCCAACATTCTCTAAGGCGGCAACAAGCTTCAGGACGCCTCACCTTCGAAAGCATGGTGAACACCGTCAACAGCTACGCGGAGGCAGAGGGAGCAGCTCAGGCGCTCATTGACGGAGCGCCACCGACTCAACCACCACCACCGCCTCCGGCCACCATCGCCGTAGCTGCGCCACCACCTCCAGTCATCATCGCACCTCCACCCCCCGTCATCGAGGAAGCCCCGACACCCTCCGATTCTGTGATTGACGCGCTTTATGCCAACTTCAGTGCAGATTCAGACGAGATAGATTTCAGTCCGGGTGAGCTAGACTCTGCAATGCAGGAGATGGAGGAAGATTACCAGCGTGACGAGCAGGCCAACAACACCGTTGCGTCCCGAGAGGTGTTCATCACCATTGGGACGGCGATGGATGAAGATCAACCCGAGAGAGCTCCGCCTACAACGCTGGACAAGGGGAAGGGACCACTTATTGCTGTCGACAATGATCGCGCAAAATACATGCCCCCTCCGCCTAACCCAGTGAAACAGCCGCAGGAACTTGGCACCGGCCCAAGCAACAACAACACCGCAAACTTGCGCCTCCGGCTTTTACGTTTGCTGCTGCCCAAGTCACTCCAGCTGATAGAGTGATGTACGACAATCTCCTCGTCGAGCCCATGACCGTAGCTCATATTCGCAATGTAGTCCATCTTGACGAGAAGTGCCAGCAGGTGCTAGAGGAAGCACATGCCATTGCGGAGCAAGGCGCAAAGCTAGATCGAGATTTGGCCAACGCGTAGAAGTCAATAGAGAAAGCTAGAGCAATGGAGGTCGAGTACAAGACATTGCTGCAGGAGAAGAAGGCCAAAAAAGCTCCTCCTCGCATAATCAACGATCCTGGTGTACGACGAAACCTAGGATGGGCTGCCTCGAAGCCGGCACAGGCCAAGACATGAAGGGTTCGTAGAATAGAAAACAAAAAATTTCCTACGATGGGAACAACTATGTACCAAGATCTATCTACTAGATACAAGCAACGAGCGGATGTATATCCGTAGAGAACATACCCTTGAAGACCGACAAAGCTTAACGAGTCCAAACTCATGGTTGATAAAGACGATCTCTTACCGATCTCAAGATCGAGAGGAAGTCCTAGCACCGCAAAACTGTAGCGCATCCGTGCTCGCACACACGTACAAGACACCGAGCAACCTCCGCCTCCTCGCTCCAGCGATGCAGCGGAAGCACAACCCTTTCTTGTGTAATAGCCACCGGGAACATGTATCTCTCTAGTCCGAGACCATGGGGGATAAATTCTAGAGGGGGAGAGAGATCCTTCACAAGGAGGTGTGCTTTGAGAGGAGGAGAGGGGGGCACCCAAGGGGCATGGCGCCCAGCCATGGGGGCTGACCTCACCTCTTCCACATTCATGTGGGTGGAGCTCCCACTCAAAATGAAAAGCCTCCACTCCCATAAAAGAGCCTCCACTCAAAAATCCACTCACATGCATTAAATTTCCACCAAATTTAATGCAAGCTCTCATTTAAATAAAACTCTTTTATTTATATATTCATAATTTTTTTAATTACTTTAGTTAGCAAAAATTCACATAAAACCCCTTGCTAGTATTCAATTTCAGATGTAGAACCAGATTCAGCAATTTCAACCGAAACAGTTTTGGTGTCTAGTGAAATAAATTCATGCGCTTGTTATTCTTTCCGGCATGAAACTTTTTCTCCAATTGGATGACAGTGTCCCTTAAGTGTGCCACCCTACGGTTCGCGAATAATGCAGACATGATCGAGACCCTTCTCCGATCAATAATCAGAAGCGGGACCTGGAGATCCATACTGACTCCCACACATTCAATGATGACTTTCCTATGATCGTCAGAACCTTTTATTGTTTCACGATATATTACATGTCTGAGATTCGATCATCCGTATCTCCATACCTATTTTGATCTTGTTACCGACATGCACTCTTTTCTCGTTCCCGTGATATAATATTCTAGTGATCAAATCACTTTCTTGCAAGCTAATCAATGTGATATCACCGAGAGGGCCCAGAGCATATCTATCCGTCATCGGGACGAACAAATTCCACTCTCGATCCATGAGTCTCCACATAACACTTTAGTAGTTTTGAAGCCATCTTTATAATCACCCAGTTACGGTGTGACATTTGATGTCAACAAGAAACTCTTCCGGTGTTAGTGATTGACATGATCTCATGGTCTAAGGATTAGGATCACTTCGTAAGTTGTTATAGCAATATAAACTCAATGACTTTGATCGTAATGCTATACTTCGGATGAATGTTCATCACATCATTACACTAATGTTGTGATCTTGTTATTAACAACATCCAATGTCCATGATCAGGAAACCTTTGATCATCTTGTTAATCAACGAGCTAGTTTATAAGATAGGCATAACTAGGAACTTCGTTTTTGTTTATTAAACACACATGTATTAACGTTTCCGTACTAATACAATTATAGCATGCAAAATAAACATTTATCATAAACAAGGAATACGATAATAACCACTTTATTATTGCCCCTCGGGCATATTCCCTTCAGTCTCCCATTTGCACTAGAGACAATAATCTAGTTTGAAAAGTTTGCGTATTGAACACCTATGGCTTTCTGGTGTTCCATATACGCAATTGCAAGTGGTTAACATAATCTACGGATCTGACACTTTCAGGTCCGTTTGTATTTGCATGTCTTTAAGTCTTCACACATCATTCATTCTCCAATGAGATGGCATTGTATAAATTTGGTCTTTTGGTGAGACCTTTAGTTCCTTTGGGGTTAAACCATGTCGATACTATTGTCGTACAATATATCTTTAGTGTTATCCCATTGCGAACCACACCTTAGTTTGATAACAAACTACTTGAGACAAATTCCCTCCTTTGCTGCTACTATAGCAGTCATATACTTAGCCTTATTGTTGTAGTATTCGTCACAATGTTTTAACTTTGGAATACATCCAAATCCATCATGGAATCTCCTTTCCATTACATTGTGCCACCCATAGTTTAAATTGAGATAAACTTAATTTGTATCTTGTGACAAAACTAGTCTCAGTGTAACGCTTTACAATGAACTATTTGTAATTGTTTGTCACCTCTACAAATATATTCTTAGTTCTTATAAAAGATCATAAGAATATGCTCACTATCGTCCAATGATCATTTTATGATTCATTCTGGTATATGCTCATAACACTTAGAGCATAGGACATATATGGATGTGTACATATCATGGTATGATTCATCAAAACATCCTTGTGATTTCACTCATCAAGTGTCAAAGCACTTGAATCTTGTTTCACTTATCAAGTGTCGATACACTTGAATCTTGATTCAGTTCCTTTCCATGCGACAAGAAACTTTTCTCGTCATTTCTATATTGAACTCCTTCAATATCTCATATATGTACATTTGGCACAACCATATTAGTGTCACAGTATATCCACTATAGACATTCATGCTAAATATTCGGGTTTTGCCTAAGTCTTTCATCGAAATGAAATTCTTAACCTTTGTCAATAAAAGTTACATCATTTCCAATCAACAAGATGTCCTCCACATAATGTATTATAAATATGTCTTAGCGCTCCCACTTAATTTTTTGCAAATGCAAGCATCTTCATCGTCTCCTGATGAAAACTCCTTTTTCATCATGGTGAAGATTCCAACTCCGCGATGCTTACTTCGACCATTGAAGTTTGCATGCCCTTTTAGCATCCTTTGAATTAACAAAACCCTTTGGATCGTGTCATGCACACGTCCTAGGTAACCATTCTTTTAGAAGAATTTTGTTTTATTTATTCATCTACCATATACCAAATTATATGTAGTGGTTGCTACTTTAATCCGTCCAGACTAAATATCGCTATGAAAGATCAAATCTTGTCATAGTCAACTCCTTGAACATTGTCGTAAAATACTTTACCGACATGTCGACTATTTCATAGATGTGAAACATCTATGTCTGTTTCTTTATAGATCCAAATACGACCGATAGGTTTTTACACCTTTACGGAGGGTCTTTCAAGTTCAAAACTTGATTTCTCGTGTATGGAACTATCACGGATTTTATGGCTTCAAGCCATTTGACGGAGTCAGGGCCCATCATCGCTTCTTTGCATGTATTCGGTTCATCATTGTCAAACAATAATGATTTACTCTCAAATATTAGCATTTGATTGTTTAACCGACCTACTTGGTTCAATAGGAACTTAGATCTCCGTGACCACAACCTTTGAGGCACATAAGCCATGAGCATTATGGCTGCCTCCAGAACGATTTCCGGTGCTGCGCAACTCAGCACATTTAGCTAAGGTTCGTTAACCTTATCAAAGTTCTATTGTCCTCCCACTTAACTTTTACAAAAAAATCCTTTTTCAAGAAACTTCATGTTTCAAGAGACAAACCCTTTTGTTCTTGGTGTTATGGAGAAATAACCAATTGTTATTCGAAATAACCTACAAAGACATGCTCATCCGACTTCGGTTGTAAACAACTTATTTATGTTTAGCATACCAAAATTTAAGAAATGACAACTTGGGTTTTACCCCACAACATAACTCATATGGTGTCATTTCAACGGATCAAGATGGAGCTCTTTTCGGTGTAAAAGCGGTAGCCTCTAAAGCTTTAATCTTTTTAAACCATAATGGCAGTTTTATAAATAACACCTTTGATCCAACCATGTAAAACAAGGTTTTATTACAAATCTCAAACACTCCATACGACTATGGTGTTTCGGGAGATGTAAATCTAGGTGTTTTGCTAAACTTGCAACTCAAATAAATCCCTTTATGATAAAAACATAATTTATTTATTTTCTTGTTACACTTGTAACTCAAATAAATCCCTTTATGATAAAATCATAAATCATTTATTTTCTTGTTACAATGATTTTCCACTTCATCTTGAAAGTCTTTGAACCGTTTTCAAATATTTCATACTTCTTTCTCATTAAGTGAATAATCACTTAAATTTCCGGAGAAAGCATATGAAGTTGACATCCATCGCTCACAACTACGCATAATGGACGACATACATCGATATGTATAAATTCCAATATTTTAGTCGATCGTTCTTCTTTAGCCTTTGAACGAAGTTTTAATTATCCCGATGAAAGTCTCACAAGCGTCACTTGATCAAATCAAAGACTCCAAAAATCCATGAATATGGAGATTCTTCATGTTTTCTTTCCAATATAATTTAAACAGCGATGTCACTTTGTAAGTAATCTTTCAATCATTTGTCTTGCGACATTTTAGCATTAGGTTTTATGGATGTGATTTCTCCAACTAGATTTGTAAATCATCCATCTTATATGGAATACAGTAATTATTTGAACAACCTTTGTTCTCATAATACCTGATTTAAATAACAATTATTAAAACAAATCTTAAAGTCAAGCTTTGATGTCAACGAGAAATATAAACAACGGTTTGTTTGTTTTTGATAAACATCATCACATATTCTCTTTCTAGTTAGTTGGGCTACTGTGGTTTATGAATGGCGTCGTTCCGTATGAAATTTCATACCAACCAATTCGGTATCCAATACCCAAGAACCATATTGTTTAACAAGCAAATAATACAACCATAACATGTATATCATCTATATACCTAAATTGGATATTTCCAATCTTTTCTTTTCTGCTAAGTATATTTCATAGATTATTTTAAGGCATTTCCTTTTAGTTTTTAAAAGACTAGGACACATGCCCGTGCGATTGCTATGGTTAAAATAACATTCAATTCATAGTAGAAAAATATATATACTCAAAAATAAATTCACCAAAAATTAAGTGTTTTACTGGACATATTGTAGCCCTCATCTTTACTAGACATATTGTAGCCCTCATCTCAAATACATTTTCAGGGAATCAAGCGTCAGGGTGCCATAACCTTGTCATGTCCACTACATGATCACCCGTGATTTTGCCAAGCAATCTTTCCATCCTCATGGCTAACCATTCCAGCCTTGGCAACCTTGATCATTAGCTACTTCAGCCTTGCTGACCTTACAAAGCAATCTTAGTGTTCTCCGGTGCCTGCCTGCTACTCGATGTACTTCATGGTGCAAGCAGTGTCTCATATTTATCATACTCATTTCAATCAGTGATACATCCGTAGAATTAAGCAGTTCAATCCAAGGTCAACCAATAGAAAAATGATAAGAGCAGAATAAACGCAATCAAAACTGTAAGGCAGTTAGTCATTCAAGTTTTTTACTGTAAAAGATGGTTCTTTTAGTTGTTGCACGCAAAAACCAAAAATGAGCCAAACAAACTCTCTAATTTATTTTGTTCTTAACACAAGAAATTTAGCAGGCTAGAACGGTAGAAATTTATGACCTAAGATTTCAGTTGTTTCTGTGCTCGATTTAAGTAAATAGCTATTGCGGTTGTTCTAGCTCTTTGATTGGACCTTTTGCTTATCTTTTGGAGGATTAAAACTCCGCAATAAAGATGGTTGCACGCGTCAATAGGTGCAGAGGCAAGGGAGCCCCCAACCTACTTACAATTAGTAGTAGGTTGTACCATCAGATAGCTCTTAAAGCCTTAATTAGCTTGTACCTAATAGTGACACGCTTTTTATAATTAGGAAAGCAATGTTTGATAATTACCTTTGTCACATACTGCAGATTTCTGCTCGAATCAGCTTCTTTTGATGTAAAGAAAATCACCACATGGTAACACATGCTGTACCAATTCTACCTCATAGATTGGAGTATAATAGTATGCTAGACTAAATAAAACTGAATGAACGAATGAAATTAAAGAGGATATCTCTACATAAGAAAAGCCAAAAAGATGGGTGTGAAGAAAGTGAACATGGTCCAGTATAAAATGATGCAACGGCGCCGTCTTCACTTTCAGCTGCAGGACATTCCCAATAGAGAAATCCCTCCACCATTTATGATTGTGTCCAAGCAATTGGAGAACTTGCTCACTTTTCCTGCAGACGCGAGCTGTGACAGCACAGATGAATTTGATTTGCCAAATCCAAAGATCCCGTCAAGGGCCTGCTCCGAGGATCCCAGACACCCACCAATCTTAGCACCACACCTACAAACAGAGGCAGAATCATGAGCTAAAAGCCTGGAACTGGCAAAAGTATGTAAGCAGGTAGTTTCTACAGAACTCACCCAAACGTGGTGCTTGTATTGTCCAAGGCGATTTTGCCGTTGCCAGCAGGTATGTAAGCAGGTAGTTGTCTGTCAGGAAGAATCCAGTGAGACGGAGCTTCCGTCTCCATATGTGATGATGTACTGATGCGGCAAGAAGGTGGCAGGGCAGGAGGGGGTCACGCCGTCGTTAGTAGCCACGCAGAACTCCTAGCCGCACGTCACCATGCTGCAGTCCCCAATCTGTAACAATCTATTAGCCGCCACTGTCAGTAATCATTCAAGCCGCCCAAAATCAACGAAGAGAAACTGCAGGGAGTGCGGAAGAGAAGTTTACCGGTCGGCGTAGCACCTGCATGATCTGGTCGACGAGGAATTGCTGGCTGCGTGAGGATCTCCTGAAGGTCGACGAACTGGTCGCCAGAGGGCGGCGGTTCCAGTGGCCGGAGATCTAGGGGTTGGCTTGAACTCGCACCGCCTCGCAAGCTCCCATTCGTACGCCGGCCACGCCGCCGGCAGATAGCAGCGCCTAGACCTAGTTGAGCACCCCCGTCAGGTGGGCAGAGGAGATGGGCCTGGTTTCTATTGATTGTTAGCTCGGGAGTTAAAAAGGGATGAGAAATTGTTTCCGGATACTTTACTTTAGGGAGTTATAACGGAGAAACGGGGATTTATTAGAGTTTACTTTTTCAGTTTCCGGCTATCCCGCTCGGGAGTTAAAGCACCAAGGGAGCGGGATGATTCGTCAAACCACGTAGTGCGGTAGAGCGACGAAGGAAGTGACGAAACGTGCGACGTAGTGCGCTTGGCACAAAACAGAACACCTTCTTTCTTTTTAGATAGTAGAGAATCTATTAACATCAACAGTGGCGCCATATACATGACACATAGTCCAAAGCGTGTATATTCAAATAATAATACCTTTGAACTTGCACTTTCAAAATTCATTCTTTAATGATCTTTTAGTGTAGTAAACACTTTACATACCTCTTCTATTTACCCTTATCATGACGACTTTCATGATCAAGCTAATGTAGCTTATAAAGGAGAATCGTTAGTATAACATTACTTTTCAAAACCCTTTTCAACGATTAGGATGTCTAGCATCTCCAACCTTTGCAAATTCTCATCCAATATGAGAACATATATTATACTCTATCATATTGCAACCAAAAACATTGTTTCAGATATCGTTATATCTGCCACACATGATGGTTTCTGAAACAATTCTTTTAACTCCTAGATAAACTTGATATTAAAATAACCAAGAATCATGGAGGCAAACATGATACTTAAGATACTAACACTGGAATTGTTACTCTCGATTTAATACCAATTATTAAATTTCACGGAGTAAACAGAGTTTGCTGAAAGTTTGCAATATGACTTTAATCTTTAAATTAACATTCAACACAATACGATACCAGTTCGTAAAGTAAATATCCAGAATTCTATCATTCTATTATCTCAATTATAACTAAGCATAAAGTGGTGAACGAATGCCAATAACTATAACAAATTATGCAAATCCACTTTGATTTAATTTATGATAAATTGAGTTCTACTAATACAAATTAGAAATGAACTCCCACTCAAAAACGACATCCCTCGTGTCTTTTTGGTGATTACATGAACCAAATCCACTACACCAAGTCCGATCATCACCCGAGTCGGTGTAGCTTCAAAGGAGAGCATCAAATGGGCATCATATCTAACATATGACTCATGCTTAACCTTTCGGTCCGTGTTCCGAGGCCATGTCTGTACATGCTAGGCTCGCCAAGTAAGAACCTTAGTATCCGCGTGTGTAACTGTCTTACACCTGAGATACGCTCGTGGATTCAAGTAAACCCGATCATCACGTGATGTCTTGAAGCGATGAAACATTGTCGGTGCATACTGAAGGAAGAACACATTTTTATCTTGATATCTAAATGAGGGATCATCTTATTATGCTAATGAAATTCCAAACAAGCAATATAAGATGCAATCAAACATCATATGTTTGTAAGTGAAATAATATGGTTCCCGCATATGATCTCCATCATGTGCACCGTGGTATGATCTCTATCATACCTCTATGTGTAAGGCCAAGGTCTATGGAACCTACACGTAATGTGTCTTGTAAGACTATCATCTCATACTTCTACTTACAACATTACCATATCATAACACTATCCCAGCAACAATCTAAACTAGACGCCTCTAATTTATCCATTGCAAGTTTTACGTGGCTTAGGGCTTTCAAAGATAGAACTGTTCTTACCTACGAACATGAACCACAACGAGGATAACCAAATTGTTGACAACTCGTTGCAAATTAGATATTGACTAAAGTAGGAGAGATAGACACCTGCTAGCCACTTATGCAAAACTAGTTGCATGTCAAGCGTGGAACAGGTCTCATGTGCGAGGACATGTAAAGTTTGTCCGGGCCGCTTCATCCCACTATGCCACCAATATCCAAAGTATAACTAAGAAGCAATAAAATGATCATCATCATCACCCACATACTCATATGTGTACTACCCGTGCAAAGCATCTACGCATAGATCCGGCTCTGATACCACTGAAGGGTTCGCAGCATAGAAAACAAAATTTTTCCTACGATGGGAACAACTATGTACCAAGATCTATCTACTAGATACAAGCAATGGGCGGATGTATATCCGTAGAGAACATACCCTTGAAGAACGACAAAGCTTAACGAGTCCAAACTCGTGGTTGATGTAGACGATCTCTTGCTGATCTCAAGATCGAGAGGAAGTCCTAGCGCCACAAAACAGTAGCGCATCCGTGCTCGCACACACGTACAAGACACCGAGCAACCTTCGCCTCCTTGCTCCAGCGATGCAGCGGAAGCACAACCCTTTCTTGTCGAATAGAAACCGGGAACATGTATCTCGCTAGTCCGAGACCATGGGGGATAAATTCTAGAGGGGGAGAGAGATCCTTCACGAGAAGGTGTTCTTTGTGAGGAGGAGAGGGGGGCACCCAAGGGGCATGGCACCCAGCCATGGGGGCTGACCTCACCTCTTCCACATTCATGTGGGTGGAGCTCCCACTCAAAATGAAAAGCCTCCAGTCCCATAAAAGAGCCTCCACTCAAAAATCCACTCACATGCATTAAATTTCCACCAAATTTAATGCAAGATCTCATTTAAATTAAACTCTTTTATTTATTTATTCATAATTTTCTTAATTACTTTAGTTAAAAAACATTCACATAAAACCCCTTGCTAGTATTCAATTTCACATGTAGAACCAGATTTAGCAATTTCAACCGAAACAGTTTTGGCGTCTAGTGAAGTAAATTCCTGCGCTTGTTATTCTTTCCGGCATGAAACTTTTGCTCCAATTGGATGTCATTCTCCCTTAAGTGTGCCACCCTACGGTTCGCGAATAATGCGGACATGATTGAGACCCTTCTCCGATCATTAATAAGAAGCGGGACCTGGAGATCCATACTGACTCCCACACATTCAATGATGACTTTCCTGTGATAGTCGAAACCTTTTATGCTAGTATCTTAATCCCTTTGTTCCACGATATATTACATGTCCAAGATTCGATCATCAGTATCTCCATACCTAGTTTGATCTCGTTACCGACATGCACTCTTTTCTCGTTCCCGTGATATAACATTCTAGTGATCAAATCACTTGCTTGCAAGCTAATCAATGTGATATCACCGAGAGGGCCCAAAGCATATCTATCCGTCATCGGGATGAACAAATTCCACTCTCTATCTGTAACATCCCAAAAATACTAAGCTTGGATCATCAAATTCTAATCATCAAAATTAGGGTTAACAAAAATTTTCCTAAATAAAATCATGAATGCATGCATATGTGTAGGCATTGATTTTGAATTCTTTTAAAACCACCTTGTTTGTTTGTTTGTTTCATTGCTTGTAAAATGTTTATTAGGTGAAATAAACATCATCTAAAACATTTCCCACACTTTTCCTAAAGACAAGTAAATCAAAACACATATATGAAATGAATGGTCATTTTGGCCAATTTAACTCCCATGCCTACTTTGGCTGTCTCAAACTTTCAGAACCTAACAAAAACTTTTCTGGATCTTTGCACCCCTTGAATGTACTCATAACAAATTATCAAGGCCCACTTTGTGATCATCCAGAAACTTTCAAATGCATAGTTTAGATGACAATTCAAAATTGAATCTTTATCATATGGGAAGATCCCACTTTTTCAAAAACCACTCAAACAAGCTCAACTTTCAAAATCCAAGCATCTGTAGACTCACCAGCACCAATCTAGCAAACCCACCAAAAATATTTTCAAAATTCAAAACTTGAGTTCATGTGGCCATTTCATCAAACAGGTGGCAGACACAAATCAAACAAACATCAAACACTATAGTGTGCAGTAAAATTGGCCTAACTTGTTCCCTAGTTAGCTCACAACCAGCTCAGTAGATCATCTAGAAAGTTTAACTAAGGACTAGCACCCCTGTGAGCTTGCCATTGCCATCAATGGTGAACAGAAAGCACCCTTTGTCACCCCATTGTGGACAGCAGGCTAGAGGAAGGACTAGCCGTGCCAACCTTGTCTGGGAGGCA
Source organism: Avena insularis (assembly GCA_023614405.1). NCBI lineage: Eukaryota > Viridiplantae > Streptophyta > Magnoliopsida > Poales > Poaceae > Avena > Avena insularis. The sequence goes on along the minus strand of CM042687.1, from coordinate 233,218,061 downwards.
GCCCACCGTCCACTACTTGTCCCAGCCGCGAGCGTTGCCAAGCCCTGGACCACACGCACGAACCATGCCAACCTCGCCAGCAACCATGTCGAGCGTGCGCCAGAGCACCACCCTCGACCAGCGCCCACAGACCGCGCGCCGCCCTGACCGCGTGCACACACGATCGCCATCAACCCAGGAGACCACCAGACATCCCCGTTTGCCGCCCCATGCCGCACAGCCACCGCCCGCCGTCAAAGACGCCGCCTACGCCTTGAGCACCGCCCGTTCCAGACCAAACCACACCGCCCCATGCCTCGAGACCATGTCGTTGAGCATCGCCAGGAGACACCGCACCATCCCCTACCCTTGCCCATGCCATTAGCCGCCTGTAACCTCGCCCCCGACGAGCTCACCGTGCGCCCCGACGGTCCCCTCGCTCGACTATAAATAGAGGCCACCCCCGCACGATTTCTTCACACCATCTCACTCCCCTCTCCTCACTGGTCGTGCCACACCGTTCTCAGAGCAAGGCGAGCACCACCCCGCCGGAATTTCACCGGAGCCCGCCGCCTCTGGAGAAGAAGGGATCCAACGATTGGAGCCGCCCCAGGAGAAGCCACCGGTACCAGGAGATTCGCCGTCGTCGACTTCGTCGTTCGCCCGCCTCGCCGACCCTCGCCAGTACCCCGGTGAGCCCCCAGCACCCCTCACTGGCCGCGCTAGGTTTCGTTCTCGCCAGCGTTGTCTCGCGTCGATGATGCCTCCCAGCCGTTAGATTAGAACTAGATCGAACGATCCACATTGCCCCATACCGCTTCGCCCAACCCCGTGTCACTGACGAGTGGGGACACCCACTTAAGCAGCCCGTGGGAGCACTGCGCTTAGCAGGCCGGCCCAGTAACTTTTCCCGCGCAGCCCAGTTATTCAAATTAAAACTTTTTCTATTTCATTTCAAACACACTTCTATACCCAACTTCAAAAATCAACCCAGATCGATTCAGTGAATCAAATTGAATGAAACTAATTTTGTTAGAAAGGCCAGTGAATGCTGAATCCAAGCCCATTGGATTCAATTCATTTGGATCTATAGATCACCCATGGTAAAAATAGCAAGGCAGAAGCTTTTCTGCATTCAAACATTTTTTAAATTTAAACCATAATAGCTTATGAGTTGATTCCAACTCTTAAATATCACATTTAACCATACCTTTCAGAATATATAAAAATATATAGGTTTACTTGCAGAAATAATATTCAAGTAATAAAAGAATGCTACATAGGCATTTCTAGCCACTTTATTTAATTAAAATAAAAGGGTAAAACCTTATTAAATTGTGACACCACTTTAAATCATATTCCCATGGACTAAAATATGTGGTGATGACATGTGTCAACATGATCCCATGTTTGGTTTGGAGAATATTAAATCTTAAGTAGTTTTTCAATGAGTAGAAATTACTTTTCTAAAATAAAAGGAATTAAATCAAGCCTTAACCTTGTAATGTTAGAGATGATGCTAGATCATCCATAGGACCCTTGTGTGTGATGATTGCAAGTAGTTAAGTATTGTTTGGTGATTGTGTACCTCGTATTTATTCATAGACGCTAGTATCGACCAAGGATACGAGGAAGAAGGAGGATACTACGAAGAAGAAGCCGAGGAGAACTTCAACCACTGCTCTGCACAAGGCAAGCTTATACTGATATTGATGCAAGCTGATACTATACCTATGCAAGCCTTACTAATCAAGTTGACCTATGCAAGCTAACACTTGCAAGATACCCTACTGATGCAACAAACCCATACTTGTTCTATGACTACTATATGCCTTAAGCATATGTGATCATACCCAATTGATAAACCAATCCTAGTTTTATGTGCAAGCTCCTTACTTTACAAAGCTTACTTAGATTTTATTTAAGTGACTGGTAGATATTGGAAAGATGCTGAAGGTTGCATAAAGAGCATAAAATTTGGCCTAAGTTAGAAACATTGACATCATCCTGAGACATAAGGTTGTACTTAGTTGAAACTCCACTAGTTGCCACCCCTCATTAGTACTACCCCCACCTGTAGATGCTAGTGCTAAGCATAAAACTTGATCAACTTTAGATGGGAATACTTGGTGGAAAAATGGTTATGAAAACCTTGGAATGATGGACCATTCTATTGAAATGTTTTGGACATGTGTTTCCGAACACCTGATGAGTTTGGTGATGAAAATGTTGAGGCATGAGCCTTAGCCTTTATAAAACTGATGGTTGTCTGGATGCGATACCATTCCAATTTTATCGTACAACCACAATACCCGAATATTGGGTAGGGCTTGACTGGAAACTTATGTACCTTAGTATTAGTTCCCTCACGGCCAAGGTCTAAGCTGAGGCTACCTTGTGAAGATTGTCCACTGCGTACTCCAAGATGACAGTTGGTCATGGTTGGGAGGCCAAACTCACGGAGAGGTTCTTATACTAGGCGTGTAATTGAAAGGTTAGGATTGATTATCCGCATCTGAGTATGGTGAATTCAGGATTTGTTCTGACGGATGTATCGAATGTTGTGGTGAAAGTGTACAATCTCTGCAGTGTCAAACTATTGAATAGCGCGTCATGATTATGGACAGTTGGAGTGGCCATACTGTTCCCCGTCAGACTTTTCAAAATGACCTGTGAAATGAATTGAGACCTTGACTTGACCACAACAGAGTTGTGATATGAAATACAAGTTCCCACTTGAGAGTTATAAAATTGTGACTAGTTGTAGAACTTAGTAGAGATAAATCTGGCTTTTGCAAAACAACCCTAGAGCCTAGTGTCCTATTATCCAAAAACCCCCTTTACCTGTTAGTATTAGTTTGCGAGTACTTAAAGAGTACTCATGGCTTTGTCCCTGGCTATTCCCATGGCCAGACTATGAAGAGGAGTACCTAGAAGATGGACCCCAGGAAGGTTACGACAACTAGGATCATCTCCCATTGCCTGTGACCCCGAAGATGGAGCTTCGCCTACGCTATCGTTATTATTACGTATTTCACTGCTTGATGTTGTATTAAGAACTGGATCATGAGATCCCAATTTGTGTAAGAACTTATGTATCGTTTGTAATGGATGATGTACTATGGTATCCAATTCTGTTATGTCTCGCAAAAATGGTAATCCTGGGATTGCGATGTATGGCATAACAGGCATCTAGGATTGAAAAATCCGGGTGTTGACAAGTTGGTATCAGAGCCATCCTGACCATAGGAGACCCTAGTTAGACTGGACGTTTGAACCAAAAACTAGTTTCAAAACCAAAGAAAACAAATATTTACAAAAACTTATTCTCATTCTTATCTCTTTAATTCTTTCCTAAAAGTTCATGTTCCTCAAAAACTCTTGCAAAATACATAAAATTTTGACACACTTGATCACCCTGCTAATCTACTCATCCTCTATTTTTATAGATGGACGTGAAGTACAGCAAGTTTTACCAACTAGGGAATGGAGGAGACCTTATCTTTGAGAGGGATCTGGATCAGCTTTCGGAACCTCTGGAGCGTCCGCACCCCGAGTTCTTCGGAGCTCATCTCAATGATCAAGGATGAGAAGATCTGCAGTGGCTAATTGTTGCAAGTCTCCGAGGAAAGATTGAACCTCCCACTGCGGAGGGAATTCAGTTTACCTTGAGGGAAAACAACTGGCCCGATGGAGTTGCCAGAGCAATGCAGGAATCTCTTTCCCGTCTGTGTGAGCAGAGCATCAATCAGATCAAGGGTACTCGCTTTGAGTTTTGCCCAAGGCGTGATGCAAATGGACAACCACTGGAAGCCCCATACCACCCCGAGCTGAAGACTCAATTGGACCACCTTAGCTTCATGATGTATGATCGTCAACAGGAGTTGGACAACTGCCGTGACTATTGCAACCACAAGTCTGGCATCATCAAGACGAAGGATCAGACCATAGCCATGATAGCAAAGGATCGCAAGTCTCGCTGCCGTCAGCTCGACAAGAAGGAGCGCATTATTGCCCGTCTTCGCCACCGCATCTCATCTCTGGAGGAGACCATCCACGAGAGAGACATGCAGTTGGAGGAAAGGGAGAATGCCGGAGAGGATCTTTGTGGAGACCCTTACTTCTATCTCAGTGATGACGATGATTTTCTGGAGGATCAGGCCATGGATTTCTTCACCAATGAGGATGATTTCGCCTTCATCGAAGATGATGGAGATGATGAAGCCACAGACTCCGAGGAGTAGTAGCACTGAGCACTAGCGTAGTGAGTAGTAGTCGGTCCCACTGTATCATAGATTCTAGAATGGTTCTTAAAACCATCTGTTTTCCTTCGTGGTGCGTTGTATCGAGTGAATGAATGAATGAAAAGGCAAGTTGCTAGAAAAATCTGAGTCAAACATTTAAAACTTTTCAAAGACCCAAAACCTTAGAAATTTCCCTGTTTTCTCATGATCTATATCAATCTTCAGATGCCACGTGGAGGAAGTGGTTCAGCCCCGTACCCGATGTTGCAGATTCTGCAAATGTTGACTTCTGACCGTGAAGCTGAATGAGCGGAACATCAAGCCAACCTAGCCACTCTGCAACAGATAGCCCAGCTAGCCCACAACAACCAAGGCCACGAAAATCAGGACAACCATGGATCTAAGTTCAAGAATTTCTAGAACACCAACCCACCCGTTTTCACCAAGTCAGAAGAACCCCTAGATGCCGATGATTGGCTGCAAACCATGGAAAATAACTTAGAAGTCACCGGAGTGGAAGCCAACGAGAAAGTCCTGTTCTCCAACCATTATCTAGCCAGAGATGCCAGGGCATGGTGGAACAGTGTTCGTGCAATGACCGGAGGCCAGATGATGACCTGGGAGGAATTCAAGGTCAAGTTTAGCAGAACCCATGTGCCACCAGGTTTGATCAAGAGAATGAGAGACGAGTTCAGAGAGCTGAAGAAAGGAAGGATGACTGTAGTGGAATACCGTGACAAATTTTTGTCATTAGCTAGGTATGCCCCGAACGAGATAAACACCGAAGCCAAGAAGAAAGAAAGATTCCTGAATGGTCTGCATGACGAGATGCAGACGGTGTTAGTCAATATCCCCTTTGCTGATATTGAAGCCCTTGTCGACTCTGCTATCCAGATGGAAGCAAAGATCAACCAAGCCAATGAGAACCGCAAGCGTCGCATGATGCATCAACCAGGAACCCATCAGACCCCAAAGTATCGCCCCAACCCATCTCCAGAATTTGCCCCAAGAACCAACAAACCCCCTATGACCCGTCCGACCTACCCCAACCGTGGAAACCCTATACCCGGAGGAAATCACAACAACCCCGGCAACTCTAGCCATTTCACCCGTGCCCCACCCAAGTTCAACACCAACAATGCTACCGCCAACACCAACACTGCCCCGAGGACTGGAAGCAATGTTTGTGCTGTCGCCAAGGACAAGTCACAAGTGACCTGTTATGACTGTGGAAATAAAGGCCACAATTCCAACGAGTGCCCCAACAAGAAGAATGCTACAGCCCCTAATGCCAATGCCCCAGCTAAGCAGCAGCGTCGTGTCCAGCCAGGAAGAAGATTTGCCCCAGGGAATTCACTAAACCGCAATGGCCGTCTTTTTCTCATGCATGCTGAAGAAAGTCAGGAAGCGCCAGACGTTGTGCTGGGTATGTTTTCTGTTAATTCAGTACTTGCAAGAGTGTTGTTTGACTCTGGTGCATCGAATTCATTTGTCACCAAAGAATTTTCCTGCACTAGTAAAATTCAACCAACCAAACTGAAGCATGTTATGATTGTGCAAATTCCCGGATCAACCACCAAGGCTAGGCAAATTTGCAAAGCCGTCCCTATCCTAATCCATGGCATAGATTTTTATGCTAATCTAATAGTACTCGGAACTAAAGGTTTGGAAGTAGTACTAGGAATGGATTGGATGTCCAAACATAAGGGATTGATTGACTGTGCTAAGAAAGCCATCACTATGACCAATACCGCCGGAATATCAGTCGAGCATATATCTGAAACCTTACCTCACCAATTCAAGTGCAATAAGAGTATAGCCCAACCTACCATTGACCAAGTCCGGATAGTCTATGAATACCCCGATGTATTTGCAGATGTTTTGCTCGGTATGCCCCCAGATCGGGATATCGAGTTTATCATCGAACTAATCCCCGGAACAGGACCCATAGCCCAGAGACCCTATAGTATGAACCCGTCGGAACTAGAAGAACTGAAGAAGCAACTGGATTCCATGTTGGAAATCGGACTGATTCAACCAAGTGCGTCACCATGGAGATCACCTGTCTTATTTGTGGACAAGAAAGATGGAGGTAATCATTTGTGTACGGATTATCGGAAGTTAAACGATGTCACCATCAAGAACAAGTACCCCTTGCCCAAGATAGAAGATTTGTTTGATCAGTTGACCGGTGCCCAGGTGTTTTCTAAGATTGATCTTAGAACTGGCTATCATCAACTCAAAATTCATGTAGAGGATATTCCAAAGACTGCCTTTACCACCAGATATGGATTGTGTGAGTATACAGTCATGTATTTTGGATTAACCAATGCCCCCGCTTATTTCATGAACCTCATGAATAAGATTTTTATGGACTTCCTGGATAAGTTTGTCGTTGTTTTCATCGATGACATTCTAATTTATTCCAAATCAGAAGAAGAACATGAGCTACACCTAAGGACCATTCTTGGAACCCTTAGAGAACATCAGCTGTATGCAAAGTTTAGCAAATGTGAATTCTGGTTATAGGAGGTAGGATTCCTCGGTCACATTGTATCAACAGGAGGAATTGCCGTTGACCCTGCCAAAGTGAAAGATGTAGAAGATTGGCAAGCCCCAACCACTCAAACCAAGTTCGTGCTTTTCTCGGATTGGCGGGATATTACCGCAAATTCGTAGAAGGATTCTCGAGTATCGCCAGACCCATGACCCAATTGCTTAAGAAGGACAAGAAGTTTGAATGGACCGACCAATGTGAAGCGAGTTTTCAAGAACTCAAGAGGAGATTGATTTCAGCCCCAATCTTGATCATGCCGGATATCACGAAGCCCTTCGATGTGTATTGTGACACATCCAAGATTGGTCTCGGATGTGTGTTAATGGAAGAAGGCAAAGTTATATCTTATCTATCTCGACAATTGAAGCAACATGAGCAAAACTACCCAACCCATGACCTCGAACTCACAGCCGTAGTTCTAGCCCTGAAGACATGGAGACATTACCTAATGGGAAACCGTTGTGAGATTTATTCAGATCACAAGAGCCTAAAATATATATTCACTCAGAAGGAGTTGAATATGAGGCAGAGAAGATGGATTGATCTAATCAAAGATTACGATCTGGACATTCACTATCACCCTGGTAAAGCCAACGTGGTAGCTGATGCCCTTAGCAGATTGCCGTGCCGCTTGAACTCCATAATTTTGAAGGAGCAACCAAGTTTGCACAAGGAGATGGAAGATTTTCGAATGGAATTAGTAAGTGAAGAATTTTTGGCTAGCATAGAACTTCATCCCACTTTGATCAGTCAGATTAAAGAGGCGCAGAAGGGAAATGCTAGTATCGACGGAATCAAGCGTCGTATCGGTACAGGCAAAGTACCCGGATTCGCCGAGGACGGAAGGAGTTCTGTGGTACAAAGGACGCCTTTGTGTACCAGCAGATTTTGAGTTGAAAGAAGTTATCCTGAAGGAGGCTCATGATACTCTTTATTCTAGCCTTCCCGGAGGAACTAAGATGTATCAAGATTTGAAAGAGCAATTTTGGTGGCATAAGATGAAGAGAGAAATCGGAAGCTATATCACCAAGTGTGATATATGTCAGCGAGTCAAGGCAGGACATCAAAGACCCGCTGGATTGTTGCAACCTTTGAAAATTCCAGAATGGAAATGGGATTCTATAGGAATGGACTTTATCACTGGACTACCTACTTCTAGTAGGGGAAATGACTCTATTTGGGTCATAGTGGACAGATTGTCCAAAGTCGCCCATTTCTTGCCCGTCAAAACCACCTATCAGAGTTCGAAGCTAGCGGAGTTGTACATCGCTAGAATCGTCAGTTTGCATGGAGTCCCCAAGAACATAGTATCGGATCGAGGAACTCAGTTTACCTCAAGATTCTGGAAGAAAGTCCAAGAAGGTTTAGGAACCCTCCTAGATTTTAGTACCGCGTATCACCCTCAGACCGATGGACAAACGGAGCGAGTAAATCAAATACTCAATGATATGCTTAGATCATGTGTGCTAGAATATGGATCCAAGTGGGAAGACTATCTGCCATTTGCAGAATTTTCATACAACAATAGTTATCAAGCCAGTTAGCAAATGGCCCCCTTTGAATTCATGTACGGAAGAAAGTGTCGCACCCCTTTGAACTGGTCGGAAGTAGGAGAGAGTCAGATTTTCGGACCAGACATCCTCCGAGAAGCAGAAGAGAAGGTTCACAAGATTCGTGAGCACCTCAAGACCGCCCAATCCCGACAGAAGAGTTATGCCGACAAGAGACGTCGAGACCTCGCCTTCAATATAGGAGATTTTGTTTATCTGAAAGTGTCGCCATTGCGGAATGCAGGGTTTCCAACTCAAAGGAAAGTTAGACCCCCGATATATCGGACCTTTCAAAATTCTAAACCGTCGAGGAGAAGTATCGTATCAATTGGAACTACCTGAAGAGATGTCGGCAGTACACAATGTGTTCCATATCTCGTTACTTCGCAAGTGTCTCGAAGTCCCCGAGAAGACCTAAGTGTTCAAGAATATCGACCATCGGACCATAGAGATAAATGATGACCTGACCTATCCCGAAGTACCCATCCGCATTTTGGAAGAAGCTTTTCGAACTACCTGAACCAGAAGCATCAAGTTTCTCAAGATTCAGTGGAGCAACCACACAGAAGAGGAAGCTACCTGGGAGCGCGAAGATCACATCAGGATGGAGTTTCCCGATCTCTTCAAATCCTAGGTAATCTTTTCGTCCTTTTTCAAATCTCGGGACGAGATTTTGTTTAAGGGGGGAAGGTTTGTAACATCCCAAAAATACTAAGCTTGGATCATCAAATTCTAATCATCAAAATTAGGGTTAACAAAAAATTTTCTAAATAAAATCATGAATGCATGCATATGTGTAGGCATTGATTTTGAATTCTTTTAAAACCACCTTGTTTGTTTGTTTAATTGCTTGTAAAATGTTTCTTAGGTGAAATAAACATCATCTAAAACATTTCCCACACTTTTCCTAAAGACAAGTAAATCAAAACACATATATGAAATGAATGGTCATTTTGGCCAATTTAACTCCCATGCCTACTTTGGCTGTCTCAAACTTTCAGAACCTAACAGAAACTTTTCTGGATCTTTGCACCCCTTGAATGTACTCATAACAAATTATCAAGGCCCACTTTGTGATGATACAGAAACTTTCAAATGCATAGTTTAAATGACAATTCAAAATTGAATCTTTATCATATGGGAAGATCCCACTTTTTCAAAAACCACTCAAACAAGCTCAACTTTCAAAATCCAAGCATCTGTAGACTCACCAGCACCAATCTAGCAAACCCACCAAAAATATTTTCAAAATTCAAAACTTGAGTTCATGTGGCCATTTCATCAAACAGGTGGCAGACACAAATCAAACAAACATCAAACACTATAGTGTGCAGTAAAATTGGCCTAACTTGTTCCCTAGTTAGCTCACAACCAGCTCAGTAGATCATCTAGGAAGTTTAACTAAGGACTAGCACCCCTGTGAGCTTGCCATTGCCATCAATGGTGAACAGCCGAGCACCCCTTTGTCACCCCATTGTGGACAGCAGGCTAGAGGAAGGACTAGCCGTGCCAACCTTGTCTGGGAGGCAGCCCACCGTCCACTACTTGTCCCAGCCGCGAGCGTTGCCAAGCCCTGGACCACACGCACGAACCATGCCAACTCTCGTAAGAATGTTGTCGAAGGGTAAGGCGAGCACCACCCTCGACCAGCGCCCACAGACCACGCGCCGCCCTGACCGCATGCACACACGATCGCCATCAACCCAGGAGACCACCAGACATCCCCGTTTGCCGCCCCATGCCGCACAGCCACCGCCCGCCGTCAAAGACGCCGCCTCTGCCGCCCAGAGCACCGCCCATTCCAGACCAAACCACACCCCCCATGCCTCGAGACCATGTCGTTGAGCATCGACAGGAGAAACCGCACCATCCCCTATCCTTGCCCATGCCATTAGCCGCCCGTTACCTCGCCCCCGACGAGCTCACCGTGCGCCCCGACGGTCCCCTCGCTCGACTATAAATAGAGGCCACCCCCGCATGATTTCTTCACACCATCTCACTCCCCTCTCCTCACTGGTCGTGCCACACCATTCTCAGAGCAAGGCGAGCACCACCCTGCCAGAATTTCACCAGAGCCCGCCGCCTCTGGAGAAGAAGGGAGCCAGCGATTGGAGCCGCCCCAGGAGAAGCCACCGGTACCAGGAGATTCGCCGTCGTCGACTTCGTTGTTCGCCCGCCTCGCCGACCCTCGCCAGTACCCCGGTGAGCCCCCAGCACCCCTCACTGGCCGCGCTAGGTTTCGTTCTCGCCGGCGTTGTCTCGCGTCGACGATGACTCCTAGCCGTTAGATTAGAACTAGATCAAACGATCCACGTTGCCCCATACCGCTTCGCCCAACCCCGTGTCACTGACGAGTGGGGACACCCACTTAAGCAGCCCGCGGGAGCACTGCGCTTAGCAGGCCGGCCCAGTAACTTTTCCCGCACAGCCCAGTTATTCAAATTAAAACTTTTTCTATTTCATTTCAAACACACTTCTGTACCCAACTTCAAAAATCAACCCAGATCGATTCGGTGCATCAAATTGAATGAAACTAATTTTGTTAGAAAGGCCTGTGAATGCTGAATCCAAGCCCGTTGGATTCAATTCATTTGGATCTATAGATCACCCATGGTAAAAATAGCAAGGCAGAAGCTTTTATGCATTCAAACATTTTTCAAATTTAAACCATAATAGCTTTTGAGTTGATTCCAACTCTCAAATATCACATTTAACCATACCTTTGAGAATATATAAAAATATATAGGTTTACTTGCAGAAATAATATTCAAGTAATAAAAGAATGCTACATAGGCATTTCTAGCCACTTTATTTAATTAAAATAAAAGGGTAAAACCTTATTAAATTGTGACACCACTTTAAATCATATTCCCATGGACTAAAATATGTGGTGATGACATGTGTCAACATGATCCCATGCTTGGTTTGGAGAATATTAAATCTTAAGTAGTTTTTCAATGAGTAGAAATTACTTTTCTAAATAAAAGGAATTAAATCAAGCCTTAACCTTGTAATGTTAGAGATGATGCTAGATCATCCATAGGACCCTTGTGTGTGATGATTGCAAGTAGTTAAGTATTGTTTGGTGATTGTGTACCTCGTATTTATTCATAGACGCTAGTATCGACCAAGGATACGAGGAGGAAGGAGGATACTACGAAGAAGAAGCCGAGGAGAACTTCAACCACTGCTCTGCACAAGGCAAGCTTATACTGATATTGATGCAAGCTGATACTATACCTATGCAAGCCTTACTACTCAAGTTAACCTATGCAAGCTAACACTTGCAAGATACCCTACTGATGCAACAAACCCATACTTGTTCTATGACTACTATATGCCTTAAGCATATGTGATCATACCCAATTGATAAACCAATCCTAGTTTTATGTGAAAGCTCCTTACTTTATTTCTTTATCAAAGCTTACTTAGAGTTTACTTAAGTGACTGGTAGATATTGGAAAGATGCTGAAGGTTGCATAAAGAGCATAAAATTTGGCCTAAGTTAGAAACATTGACATCAACCTGAGACATAAGGTTGTACTTAGTTGAAACTCCACTAGTTACCAACCCTCATTAGTACTACCCCCACCTGTAGATGCTAGTGCTAAGCATAAAACTTGATCAACTTTAGATGGGAATACTTGGTGGAAAATGGTTATGAAAACCTTGGAATGATGGACTATTCTATTGAAATGTTTTGGACATGTGTTTCCGAACACCTGATGAGTTTGGTGATGAAAATGTTGAGGCATGAGCCTTAGCCCTTTATAAAAATGATGGTTGTCTGGATGCGATACCATTCCAATTTTATCGTACAACCACAATACCCGAATATTGGGTAGGGCTTGACTGGAAACTTATATTACTTAGTATTAGTTCCCTCACGGCCAAGGTCTGAGCTGAGGCTACCTTGTGAAGATTGTCCACCTGTGCAGTACCCAAGATGACAGTGAGTCATGGTTGGGAGGCCAAACTCACAGGAGAGGTGCTTATACTAGGGCGTGTAATTGAAAGGTTAGGATTGATTATCCGCATACTGAGTATGGTGAATTCCGGATTTGTTCCTGACAGATGTATTGAATGTTGTGGTGAAAGTGTACAATCTCTGCAGAGTGTCAAACTATTCGAATAGCCGCATCCGCGGTTATGGACAGTTGGAGTGGCCATACTGTTCCCCCGTCAGACTTTTCAAAATGACCTATGAAATGAATTGAGACCTTGACTTGACCACAGCAGAGTTGTGATATGAAATACAAGTTCCCACTTGGGAGTTATAAAATTGTGACTAGCTGTAGAACTTAGTAGAGATAAATCTAGCTTTTGCAAAACAACCCTAGAGCCTAGTGTCCTGTTATCCAAAAACCCCCTTTACCTGTTAGTATTAGTTTGCGAGTACTTAAAGAGTACTCATGGCTTTGTCCCTGGCTATTCCTATGGCCAGACTATGAAGAGGAGTACCTAGAAGATGGATCCCAGGATGGTTACGACAACTAGGATCATCTTCCATCGTCAGCATTGCCTGTGACCCCGAAGATGGAGCTTCGCCTACGCTACCGTTATTATTACGTATTCCGCTGCTTGATGTTGTATTAAGAACTGGATCATGAGATCCCGATTTGTGTAAGAACTTATGTATCGTTTGTAATGGATGATGTACTATGGTATCCAATTTTGTTATGTCTCGCAAAAATGGTAATCCTGGGATTGCGATGTATGGCATAACAGGCATCTAGGATTGAAAAATCCGGGTGTTGACACTATCCATGAGTCTCAACATAACACTTTAGTAGTTTTGAAGCCCTCTTTATCATCACCTACTTACGGTGTGACATTTGATGTCAACAAGAAACTCTTCCGGTGTTAGTGATTGACATGATCTCATGGTCTAAGGATTAGGATCACTTCGTAAGTTGTTATAGCAATATAAACTCAATGACTTTGATCTTAATGATATACTTCGGATGAATGTTCATCACATCATTACACTAATGTTGTGATCTCGTTATTAACAACATCCAATGTCCATGATCAGGAAACCTTTGATCATCTTGTTAATCAACGAGCTAGTTTATAAATGAGGCATAACTAGGAACTTCCTTTTTGTTTATTAAACACACATGTATTAACGTTTCCGTATTAATACAATTATAGCATGCAAAATAAACATTTATCATAAACAAGGAATACGATAATAACCACTTTATCATTGCCTCTCGGGCATATTCCCTTCAAGCCATAAATTGACAGTGAAGGCAGGCAGGTGATGCGCACCCCTCTCCTCAACCTTGCCTTCACCAAAACCCTTCTAGAGCAGGATAGATCACCCGAAGCGGTGGACCAGGTCTACGACCTAGTGGCCAAGGCGGTAAAACAGTAGGAAAAGGCCACCTCTCAGAGGCTTGAGTCTGACCCAGCGTTGTGCCAGTCTAGCCAGCATAAGCCGCCAAGGGACAGATCTCCGCTTGATGTCGGGTCTCAGATGGGTTCATCAGAACGAATACGGAGGGATGCGCACAATAGGAAGGGTGCTATCCCCATATCCTCCGACAATGGAGGAAAGGCCCAATCTCGTCGCCCATCGCCACCGCCCTGCTCCCCCCGACATCGCGAAGACCCCAAGGCTCACTGTCGTACGAATATGCCTCCGCTAAGGTAGAGCGACATTGTCATCCGCGACAACATGGATCAAACCCTTCATGATGGAGAGCTCAACCAAGGACACAAGAGCAGGCCACGCCATGACCCTCCGTGTCTGACAAGGAACCGCGACAAGCGTGAGGTGTCGCAGGAGGGTAACAACAAGAAGGCTAACCCATCGCCACCTCCGCCTCCATCGCCACCCAACAGCCACCATGGCAGAGGAGGCCCGCATCGTTCACGCAACCCATCCCCTGATGGCAAGAAGAAAAGAAGCCCGGAGGCATACAACGCACGTTCGCGGATAGATAAGATCCACGAGGCCCGGGAAGGACCATACCATGGACCATGTTGCTTTGGTATTGTGATACGGTCTGCAACTTACCCCAAAGGTTTCCGGATTGACAAGACCATCAAGCCCTATGACGGCACCGCCAAGCCAGCCACATGGATGCAGGATTACGGTAACATGGTGGAAAACGCCGGGGGTAGCCCCAACATCGCTGTCAAGTAGCTCCCATTAATGTTGGCGGGCATGACCCCTCAATGGATTGACGACTTGCCGGAGAGATCCATCTGCAATTGGTTGGACATGCAAGAAGCGTTCACCAAGAACTTCGAGGGTACGTATAAGCGTCCCTGCATTGTTAGCGATCTACAATGGTGCGTGCAAGAGAAAGACGAGACATCTCGCGCCTACCTCTCCCACTGGCTGGATATGAAGAATTCCTGCGGAGGAGTGCACGCTCAGACCGCCATGGACGCCTTCATCGATGGGTTGGAAAGGGGCACGCTGCTCCGACATAATCTGAAGCGCTTGCAAGACAATCACCAGCTTGACTTGAACCAGATGATTCAGTTGGCTAGTGAGTTCGGAGCTGCCAACGACGATGCTCGCGGCTCCCTGCCGGCAATGGCCGTTCCAACTCAAGCTCGGAGGAACAACAGCACAAAGCGGAAAACCGCACCAGAAGAAAAGCAAACTCCCGACATGGTCGCTATGACCTTCGCAGGACGAGGTGATGGCGTACAACGTGGCCGAGGATGGGGAGCTGGTCGTGGGCAGCAGCGAGGAAGTGAAACTACCTTGGCAGCGCTCCGCGTTCCCTAAACCTACGAAGAGTACCACGATATGCCGTGCCTCGTACACCTCGATGCCAACGGCAAGGCCACCCACACCAATCGCCACTGCAAGTTCGTCAACAACCTCAAGGAGGACCCGGAGTCCGGCTACAAGCAAATTCGGAAGAACAGACCGCGAGGCAAGGGCAAGGGGAAGAATAAGGAGGAGGAGTCCAAGGATTCAAGTGATATGGACGAGGACATTGATCCCAAGCACGCTGCCATGATCGACGGGAAAGGCAAGAACCCCTTCGAGAAGAAGGCGACAGTTTTCCATACTTTCATTGGCACCCCCATCTTCCGACAACAGAAGACCTCTATGAGGATCCTGATGGCTACTCTACCCCCAGTTCCTCAGTACCTACGCTGGTAAGAGATTCCAATTACTTGGGACAGGAAGGATCACCCAGACCTCATCCCCACGGAGAACCAATACGCCATGGTCATCAACCCCGTGATTAACAGCAATGTGTTCATCAAATGTATGGTCGATAGTGGAAGCAGCATCAACATCATTTACCTGGATACACTGCAGAAGATGAACTTGACGGAGGCAAACCTAAGGCGGACCAACACCATCTTCCACGGCGTAGTTCCTGGTCGGGAGGCTCGGTCCCTTGGGTGCATCACACTTCAGGTCGCCTTTGGTGACATTAACAATTACCGCCAAGAGCGCCAGACCTTTGAGGTGGTCCCCTTCAAGAGCGTGTACCACGTCATATTCGGCCGCGACATATTCCACACCTTCATGGCCAAGCCATGCTTCGTCTACAACAAGCTCAAGATACCCGGACCAAACGATGCCATCACCGTATCCGGAAGCTTTGCAAAGGCTAGGGACTGCGAGATTGGAGAAGCAGCCTACACAGAAGCTGTCCTCTACAGCGAAGAATTCAAGGAGATCCAGAGCAAGGTCGATGCCTCAAAGATGCCCGCGTCAAAGAAACAGATTTCTGACTCCGCCCCAGCATTCAAGGCCGCCATCGAAACCAAGTCGGTGGAACTTGTGGTAGGCGATGCCTCCAAGACCACCGCCATTGGGACGAACCTGGATCCCAAATAGGAAAGCGCACTCGTCGAGTTCCTCTGTGAGAATAGGGACATATTTGCCTGGCAACCTGCCGACATGAAAGGTGTACCTAGGGAACTTGCCGAGCATAGCTTGAACATTGACCCAAATTGCAAACCAGTGAAGCAACCTCTACGACGCTTTGGAGATGAGAAGAGACGCGCCATAGGCAAAGAGATAGCTAGGTTACTTAAGGCTAGTTTTATCCGAATGCGTGGCCAATTCTGTACTTGTACCCAAAAAGGGAACCAAAGAATTAAGAATGTGCGTTGATTACACCAGCTTGAACAAAGCATGTCCCAAAGATCCGTTTGCTTTGCCTCGCATTGACCAAGTCATTGACTTGACGGCTGGCTCAAAACTTTTGTGTTTTCTCGATGCATACTCAGGATACCACCAGATCAAGATGAGGAAGTCAGACCAATTGGCCACTTCGTTCACTACACCCTACGGCACGTTTTGCTATGTCACGATGTCCTTTGGGATGAAAACGCAGGTGCTACGTACCAGCGGACAATGCAGCGTTGCCTACATGATCAAATTGGTCGGAACATTCATGACTACGTGGACGATATAGCGGTGATGTCTAAAAAGTCAAACGACTTAATCTCCGACTTAAAAGAAACCTTTGATAATCTCCGAAAATACAACATGATGCTTAACCCCAAGAAGTGCGTCTTCAGGGTTCCAGCCGGCAAATTGTTGGGCTTTATCATTTCCCAGCGTGGAATCGAGTTCAACCAGAGAAAATCAAGGCCATCTTAAACATAAACCGTCCGACATGCCTAAAGGACATACAACGACTAACTGGTTGTGTTGCAGCAGTTAGTCGGTTCGTCAGCCGACTTGGAGAGAAAGCTCTGCCGTTGTACAAGTTGCTGAAGAAGGCAGAAAAATTCACGTGGACGGACGAAGCAGATGTAGCATTGAAGAAGCTCAAGGAGATTCTTTCCTCAGCGCCTATCCTTGTAGCACCCGAGGCTAGAGAGCCCATGTTAATTTACATGGCGGCCACTAACCGGGTAATCATCGTCGCCGTCGTGGTAGAGCGGAAGGAACTAGTCTATGAGCACGGAGTTCAACGACCAGTTTACTATGTAAGCGAGGTCTTGACAGAGTCCAAGCAGCGTTACCCGCACTACCAAAAGATAGCTTATGATGTATTCCTTGCTTCTCGGAAGCTGAGGCACTATTTCTAGGAGCACCCCATCACAGTAGTGAGCAAGACTCCACTGTCCGACATTATCAACAACATCGATGCTACAGGAAGGGTCGTGAAGTGGGCCATTGAACTTGCCGCCTTCGAGATCACCTACAAGAGACGCGACTCTATCAAGTTACAAGCCTTAATACTGGGTGATGCACTTTGACGGATCAAAGCCGCTCAACGGCTCGGGGGCTGGTGTACTGCTACAGTCATCGCTCAACGGCTCAGGGTCGTGATGCACTTCTGCAGATCCACTTTGAGGCTACGAACAACATGGCGGAGTATGAAGCACTCATTCATGGATTACGCGTAGCCAAGGATATTGGTATCAAGCGCATAGTTTGCTGTGGAGATTCCGACTTGGTTGCCCAGCAGGTGGCTGACACCTGGAATGCGCGGAACCCTATGTTGGCGGCATATCGAGATGAAGTAGACGAGATAGCCAAGTGCTTCTTGGGCTACAAGGTCAAGTATGTACCTAGGGAGCAAAACGAGGCGGCAGATCTGTTGTCTAAGCTTGGATCAGGTCGCAAACGAATTCTGCCTGGAGTTTTCCTAGAGCATCTATGGACACCCTCCGTGAAGGGAGCAGACATCAACAACCCGGATAGAGTTGACTCTTTCATCCACATGGTGGCTAAGGTCCCTCCGGCTTGGACAAAACCGTTCATGGAAATATCTCGAACACAGAACTTTGCCCGACGATGAATTCGAAAGACGACAAATAGTACTACGAGCAAAGGGCTATACCATAATCAATGGACAGCTCTATAAAAGGAGCACTACTGGTGTATACCTTAACTGTGTTTCCCAGCAAGAAGGTTTGAAATCCTACACGAAATCCATCTCGGAGATTGCGGGCATCATGCCGCTCCCTGATCTTTGGTCGCTAAAGCCTTCCGGCAAGGATTCTACTGGCTGACAGCGAAGGCGGACACCGACAAGATGGTTGAGACATGCATGGGATGCCAGTATTATGCCTGATAACCACATGTTCCTGCTGAAGAACTGAGAACAAGACCAATAACTTGGACGTTTGCAGTCTAGGGGCTGGACATGGTGGGTCCGTTACAAACGGCACCATGTGGATTTACGCATCTGCTAGTAGTAGTTGATATATTCACAAAATGGATAGAAGCTAAACCCATTAGAAAGTTCGATGGGGCAACTGCCCTTAGGTTTGTCCGAGATCTAGTGGTGAGATTTGGTCTCCCACATAGCATTATCACTAACAAAGATAGCAACTTGTCACTCGGAGAAGTGGAGGCTTATTGTTGGGACAAAGGCATCCGACTTGACCTTGCATCTGTGGCACACCCACAGTCCAATGGTCAGGTTGAGCGAGCCAATGGATTAATTCTGCAGGTAATCAGGCCACGTCTTGAGGCACCGCTACATAGAGCAGCTGGAGCCTGGGCGGAAGAATTGCCATATGTGTTGTGGAGTTTACGAACTACACCCAACAGATCCACCGGCTACACCCCTTACTTCATGGTATATGGAGCAGAAGCCATCCTACCTTCCAACATACTTCACGATGCACCAAGGGTTGCCGCCTAAGACGAAGATGACGCTAAAGAATCCAGACGCCTAGATGTGGACCTTCTCGAGGAGGAGCGCATTTTGGTATGCCAAAGATCCAACATCTACCAGCAGAAGCTACACAGTTACCATAGTCGCCGCGTCCGGCATCACTCGTTTAAAGAGGGGGATCTGGTGCTCCGACTTAAGCAAAAGAAGTCACACAAATTATGCCCGCCATGGGAAGGACCGTTCGTCATAAGAAAGGCGCTACTCAATGGGTCTTACTACCTCATTGACAGTCGTGAACTGAAGAATAGACCCAACAAGGATCATAAGCGTAAGCGACGTAACCCGGATGATGACTACCCGGAGCTTGATCGTCCATGGAACATAGCACAGCTACGTCCTTTCTACACTTAGCATTTTTTAACTATTGTGTACCTCTTATATGATCAATGAAATAAAGCTCTCTGGTTCACTCATATTTCTGAGTCTTTTACCTCCTTTAGTGTTCATTTTTGGATAGTATAAAACCTTTATGCACAAGCTTTGCAATTGCATTTGTGAAAATTCTGCCTATGGGCGTTAGCTTAAGTTTTCTGGTCTACACGTTCTTTGTTGTTTTTATGTGGATTTTGGAGTAGTGACTTTTGACACTTATTGTTGGCGATTTTCTGCTTAGGTTATTGACGGTGCCATTGGGCATCATCACCTGAGCACATGGTTCCAACAACGAGTCTTCTGACTCACGAAAGGTCAAGCATAAAACCAGAGTAATGGATAAGCCAACACTTTCTTAAAAAATATATACATGCTAGAATTAGTTCTTGAGTAGTAGGAAATAACAACCATTGTTTTCCGCCTTAAGTTGACACATAGTTTTTTTCGCATAAAAATTTACAGAGGAAACAAATATTACAAGTTGTTTTTTTCATTCCTCTGGCGCAGGCGACTTGCATGCAACATCGTCGGCAGTAGGAGAGTCACCTTCTTCGAAGTCGGCAGTATTGAGGGACTCGGAGGAGCTTTGGCTGTTGCCGTCAATGGTTTTCATGGGCGCAAAGACGTTAGGGTCAACCAACTCGGCGACTCTTTGTGTCAAAACCCGCGAGCGACATCAGGATAGCTTCATGATCTATCTTTTGTCCTTCGTCGTCTATGTCGGGGATACCAGAGGTCACCGTGTCGATGTCGGCATCTTCGTAGTGTGCCTTGACCATTGACATCGCCATCCTTGCACCAGCCCGTGCACATGAAGCTTTCCAGCTTGCAATACGCTCGGGGGCTCGGCGCAGGATCTCCGAGAACTTCGCCACAGATTCCACTGCCTTGATGTTAATCTGGAGGGGCTTGGAAATCTCTTTGGTCTACGTGATGGCGGTGTTGGTAAAGTTGTCGGCAAGGACCATGGATTCCTTTGGCGGAGGAGGCGACCAGGTTAAACCCATAGGAGCTGCAAATTTCCGACAAAGAAGCGTATGAGTTCAATAACACTAGAAATTCAGAGTATCTAGATTACAGAAGTCCAAGAAGGAGAATCACTTACAGAAGATGCTGATTTCGGCCTTCCAGAGAGTTTCCACCATGGAGTCCCGTTCTTGTCGGAGGATCTTGTACGCGTCATGATGGCATTGATTTTGATCATCAGCAGCTTTCTTCTGCTCCTTCAAGATCGCGATCTCCTCCTTCAAGTGGTTCATCTCCGTTTTGGCGGACTCCTGTAGGACTTTCATGGAGTCCTCGTGCATCTTCAGTATATCCTTCCTCTCCTGCTTAAGGATCTTGTTTTCACTATCCAGCTGCTAAATATGCTTGGATTGTCCAACAATATGTTTAGCCTTGGAAATGGTTTCTGCAAGTCAGAGAAAGAACAGTACACACTGAGTACTCGGAGAATGTTGGCGCAAGACCAAGTCGGAACGCGAAGAAGAAAGGAAAAAAAGACACTTGCTCTTGGTGATTTGTTCCTTCAAGAAGGCGGTTTTACCCTTTTCAGCTTCCAAGTCAGTGCGCATCTTTTGGTACTTGTCGTTGTCCATGCCCCTCCGAGCATTCTCATTATGTGGAAAAAATAAAGTTAAACGTTGTTTGGTCTACCTAGAGCATCTAGCCGGAAAATTTCCACCTAGAAGCTCGGGGGCTACAGCGAGAGTTTTTTGACTTAGCAATATGCTTAGTCTTTCTTTAAGCATCTAGTTGGAACTAATGCAGTTCTCGATTAGAAGCTTGGGGGCTACAGTATAATTTTTTTAACTCATACATATGCTTAGCTTTTCTTTAAGCATCTAGTCGGAACTAATTCAGTTACAACTAGAAGCTTGGGGGCTTTAGTATTGAAATTTACAAACACTACGTATGCTACTCTTAAAGCATCTAGTCGGAATAATTTATTCAAACTATATGTTTGGGGGATACAGTGAGAAGTTTTCTAGCTTAGTCACTCTTAGAGCATTTAGACGAAAAGTCCTATGGTTTTCCGTCTAAATCCTCGGGGGCTACAGTGGGATACTCATATGAAATGCAAAAGGAAAATAAAACTTACAAGTGCAATGACCTTAAGGTTGGTAGCACTCTCAGCCAGCAACTTGCTCAAGGATACACTGTTTCCTTGCAATATTTCTGCTTGCCGGAGAAGCTCCTCAAGACCGCATGTTGGAGATGTCGGCACCGCACCAGAAACCAGAGAAGTGCTACCCGGCGTAAGTGCCGGATAGACTATCTTCGGCAACTCTATGGTATTCCTGGGGGCAAGGACACCTCCTTCGGCAGATGTACCACCCTCCACCACTGCCTTACCACTACCGATGTCATCCTTAGCCGAAGCTTCAGCCAATTGGTTTGCGGCACTTTCCTGCGTCACCTGTTCGCCGACAACAGCAAGCTCTATGGAGGCGCCTGAGTCCACTTCCATGGCCGAAGGGCCAGATGTTTCTTTGACTTGAGAGCTTGTCGGAGCGGACGTGGGCTGGACGATGGGAGTGACAGGGGCGATGGCGGGAGATGTGTGGGGAGATGCGTCGTGATGTTGCATATCTTCAAACTGGTTGTGGCTTTCTTCTTGAAATGTGCAAAATGTATAAGTACGGGAATAAGACAGAAATCGACAATGCCGGAGAAAAAGAAGCTTACACAAGAGGGGGTGCTTTGGCAAAGGGGATCCCGGTATTATTTCTTTTCTCCACCTCCAGGGCGGCGGTAGTCTTCTTGGAGGCTCCACCCTCCGTCTTCTTCTTCTTGCCTCCATCGGCAGCGTCAGAGGTGGAGCTCTTCCGCTTTCGCGCCAACGGAACATCATCGTCGGACACGACCATGACTTCCTTCATCTTAGGATCATAGATTTGGACAACCATGCTATCTTCCTCTAGATCGCTGAGCTGTTAAGTGAAAAACCACAGTGTTACATGAGATGGTAATGGTTAGACGGAAGAACTGGATTATATGTCATACACGGAAAATAAACAGGTACCTTTGGGCACTTGCTCTCTAAGAACATGTCGTAGGTGATGGTGAAGCCACGCTTCCTATCCTTCACCTTGACGATGTCCTTGAGGTGGAGCTTGACGGAGTCGCTCGAGAAGTTGTCCTCGGAGATGCGGAGGCTATCCCTTCTCTTGTTGGTATACTCATGCATCAGCTTCAAGCGGTGATGTAGAGGCTGGATCTGCCTGACGAAGCATCACATGGCCAGGTCCAATCCGGTCAGACCCGTATCTACGAACCACTCTATCCGCCTTATAGCGCGGGAAGCGTCGATGTCGGAGGGCAGGGAGGCCTGGGATCTCCATGTCGGGGCTTCGGCGGCAGCTCCATCGACGAAGTCCGGGTACGTTACTTCTCGGCCGGCCAGAGGGATATCTGGGCCGTAGAAGTATGTCTGTTGTCAGTTCTTGCAGTACTCATGGCTGACGATGTCGGGGAACCGCCAACCAGGGCGGATCTTAAAACTAATGGTGCCACAATTATTGAGCTCGTCCTTGCCAGCTCCAGCTTCACGCTTGATGGTGAAGAAAAAGATGAAGAGATCTAGCCTAGGCCTAATCCCTAAATAACCCTCTCAAAGCGCTGCGTAGTTGCTAAGCGCTAAGATTCTATTAGGGGAGAGGTTATGAGGCTGTACTCGGTAATGGTTAAGGACAGCAAGGAAAAAGTTGGAGATGGCCAGGGAGACGCCACGTACCAGTTGAGCTTTGAGATACACCTTCTCTCCAACTTGGGGAGAAGGAGTAACCTTGCCGGCCGGTGCCGCTCGCCAGGCGAGCCCCTCCGTCGCGGGGAGGTAGCCCTTGTTGATAAGTTCTTTGATATCGTGGTCCGTAATATCCGAACTGCGCCAGTCGCCCTTGTGGAAGTCGTACTCCTCCTCCAGCAGCTCCAGCGCCGCTGGGTTATGGTCTCCGCCGGTGGCTTCGACCATCATGGACTTGGGAATAACCAATCCCTCTTGAGACACGATGACGGAGCTCGCCGGCTTCGCCTAACGCTTCCATGGAGGGAGAGGAGCTACTGCTAGCCATTTGGAGTTTCTGGTGGTGACTGGGAGAAGTTGGGGAGCTAGGGTTTTTCGCACGTTGCACGGAGAGCTACGATGCAGAGGAGAATGAGGTGAAAAGTAAATTTTGCACCACTGTTACTATTTATAAACTCCGGCATCAAGATTCGTGCAGCATGATCAAACGGTTGCCGCGTAGGCGACGTGTGCGGGGACGTGCGCGGAAATTTTGCCACGTTACCAACCGTCACCGCCAACGGTTCGTATCTCCCGCACGGGAAAAACGGACATGATTGCGTTCTCTACATGTGTGAGTTACAAGGCGTTGCTGACCTATGTCTACGTCGACCTAGCTGTCATAGGCTGATGAACCATCACATCGGAAGATTCCGGCATGGACGGATCCAGTCCGGCTACGGAAGAGTACGATAGAAGATTCAGCTATTCTCCGACTTACAAACTAAAGACGGAGAAAACCTTGCAGGGTTCTTTGGGAGGACTACAAGATATTGCTTGACGATTTTCCGACATCCATTTAGACGGAGCATTCAACGTGAAGAGGCAAGACGACGCAAGATCTCGGTGTTTTTTGGGGGCTACTATTGGGGATATGATATATGGGTATCCTCATAGCATGTCTCCTATCTGGATAACCCGACTGGCCCACAGTTGGTAGCATCGCCCATGGCCTGCTGGGCGTCCTAGTTAGATGGATCCAGAAGGGAGGCCCATGCCAAATAAAGAAAGTCTATGGTGGAGTCATCAGCGTACCTGGAGCCTTGGAGTACAAGACACACTAGACTAGTAATAGATAGTGTAGGACTCTGTAATCTGTCCGGCTTGGACTTTTCCCTGTATCCCTAGGACCTGGCGACTATATAAGTTGGGCCTATGGGAGCCTTTAGGGCATCGATTAACATACACCTCACAGCAAACCTATCTCTATAACTCGGCGTATTGCCATTATAGTGATTTATAGCAGGAGTAGGATTCCACCACCGTTGTGGGATATGAACCTGGGTAAGCTGTGTTACCTCGTACCCGTCAACCGTCCGCCTTCCCCCACATCTCTAAACACACACTGTGAGGACCCCTCCATGGTGTACTCGTCGGCAAGACCACGACAGATAGTGGGTTCATGCCTCTATTTAATCAAGGGAAGTGACAGAAATCTCTAAGGTCGTAGATGTGCTATTGCCACTAGGGAGAAAACAACGGTCTCTTGTTCATGGAACAAGTGGATTTTTTTACCTTACACACTTTGCTTAAAGCAGTTGTCTGTTGCTTGCAACTTAATAGTGGAGGGGGTTCGGATGATAACCCAAAGGTGGACTTCTAGTCATAGATGCAGTTGGATGGCGGTCTATGTATCTTGTTGTATTGCACAATCAAATCTCATAGGATCTTTATGTCTAGTATTGCATTGTTATGCCTTGCTCAGTCCTGTCAATTGCCCTGCTGTAATTTGTTTACCCAGCATGCCATGTTTGCTTATCTAAGGTGAACACCTCTAGTGAACTATGGACCCCGGTCCAATCTTTACCATTGATACATCTTCCACTATTATTGTTTACTTGTTGCAAACCATCATCACCTTCCACACCATACAGTTAATCCTTTGTTATAGCAACTGGTGAGATTGACAACCTCACTGTTAGTTGGGGCAAAGTATTGAGTTTATGTTGTGCAGGTTTCCATGTTGCTTGCAACACTTTTGAGACGTTTCCTTCCTCCTACTGGTTCAATAACATCGGTTTCTTACTGAGGGAAGACTTGCTGTTGTGCTGCATCATACCTTGCTCTTGGGGTTTCCCGACGAAGCACTCCACGTTGACGCAATGCCATTAGCAATCGCACCTGCTTCATGGGTGTGTTAAGTGCACCATCTTTGACGTACGATTCGGATGATGGCAGCAGTTGCAACTCCGACCTCTGCGAACGTCCTACGGAGGAAGGAACCTACGGTTCCGGATCAGAGAGTTGGGGGAGCAACGAACTCCGCCACCGCTACATGTGTGTGGCCATCATCGATGGTAACATTGGCAATGAAGCTGAACCAACGGCTCCCCCTCCCAATCCGCAGGCTACTAACACCGCAAACAGAGTCAACAGTCCACCCCCGCCCAATCCCAATGGGAATGGGCCACATGAAGCCGCCAATGACGGCAACCACAATCGTCAAGAGATCCATCTCAATGACGCTCAATGGGAAAGAGTATGAGAGGCCGTGCGAGGTACCAACCCTTTGCCACTCGACACCTCTCGCGACAATGCTTATGGGCAAGTTGAGAAGCAAAAGGAACTCAAGCAGCACAGGCGAGCAACTGATGAGTCAAGCGCTGGACGATCCGTGCTCTCCTTCTCCGGCGGATCCTCCTGAAAAGGCTATGACAGCCACAACCACCGCTCCCGGCTGGAATGCATGGACCCCGCCGCTCGACGCGAGTCCACCAAGGCACTTGACTTGTGCTTCATGTTGATGGACTCTCAGGGCAACATAATGACCAAAACACCACACGGCGCGGTTATGGCAGGCACGACGTACCTAGCAGCAAATTCGCCACCGGATGGAGATCCCAGGCATGCAATCCATAAATCTACGATTGTAGTCCTCGGGCTCGTGGGATCCGCATTACTTAGAGAAACAACCCCGGAGCAGAAGAAAAAGGCTACGATGAAATTCACGAGGAGTCGTACACCCTCATCCGACGAGGATGAGCATGACCTGTTGTGGCGACACCGCAGCCCATGGCGAAGGAGCTGCAACTATGACGCCCGTGATGAGCTCACACAATGCAAGATCGACAAATCACACGCAAAACATGCATGCTCCAAGGAGTCAGGAGACGAAGAAATGGAGCTATGCGGTGCTAGATGCTTCAGCAGAGCCATACGGCAATCTCGGATGCCCAAGGGCTTCAAGCTCCCGTTGGACAATCCCAAATTCGACGGCTGTAGGAGCCTAAGATTTGACTAGATGACCACATCTCGCCGGTCTAGATGCATGGCAGAAGCAAGAACACAGCCATGCAATGTCTTCAGCTACAGCTAAAGGGAGCGGCCAGGGCCTGGCTCAATAACCTTCCCTCCGGATCAATCTATTGTTGGGAGGAGCTGGTATACAGCTTCATTCGCAACTTCAAGAGCACATGCAAAAGGCCTGCCTCAATCTAAGAGTTGCGCGCTTCTTTCCAATGGTCCAATGAGTTGATCCGCTCCTACGTGTAGCGCTGGTCCGTAATCAAGAACTCTGCCAAGAACATCTCGGAAGATAGGGAAATCGACGCCTTCAACGGCAGCCTAAAGCGCCGCGAACTTGGAGAGGAGCTAGGCCAGATCGAGCCCAAAACCATCGACCACCTGATGGAGATTGCCAACCGCTGGGCGGACGGCGAGGACGCCATAAACCAAACCCGTTCGAATGGCAAAGACGATCTCAGTCGCAAACATGGTCGCCGAGGAAAGCGAAGAGTGCGTGTCTATGACGATCACGAAGAGATTGACATGGTGGATACGCCGAGCGCCGCGACGACAGAAACGAAAGCAGCGGATACCGCAGCGGCAGCTATAGTGATAGCGGTAAACCCGCTCAAGCATGGCAACGCCGCAATCGGGGCGATGAGCCCTTCGCATTCAACAAACTCGGGTCCCTGCACCATCCACTTCTACATTGACAAGAATGATGGCAAGAGGAGGGCCAACCATCTGCTTAAGGATTGTAGGGAGTTCCAAAAGCTCCATGTAGGATACGCCTAAATGCGGCACAAGGCGGTGAATTAGGGGTTCGTCCCTGCCCCAGGAGCCGTCGCTTATGATGCACAACCTCCGCCACCCGGAGCACCGGCGCAGAGCCATACCCACGATCGTTGGAGGCCATGATGATAAAAAAAAGACGTCCATCCAACAGGATACAAAATACGATCACCCGCCAGGTAAACTTGGCCGTTACCTCTCCACCCGCCATTCCTTAGTACTCAGTGGTTCGGAGTCGTGCATCACCTTCGATCGCTCGGATCACCCCCGGCAAATACCTCGCCCAGGCCACTCTACCCTGGTACTCGAGGGTCAGATTGGCAGATTCAAAATGAGTCACTTCTTTATGGACGGCGGCAGCGGCATCAATCTAATCTTCGCCAGCACACACGCAGCTACGCGGATCCCGCTATGCAGCCTAGAAGCATCAGACACGACCTTCCATGGCATCGTCCCAGGGAAAGGACTGTAACCCCTGGGCAAAATATGGCTCGATGTCATTTTAGGCACCCCCAAAAACTTCATGCATGAGCGGATCGAGTTCGAGGTGGTGGACTGGTGCTCACAATACCACTCCATCCTCAGGAGTGTAGCATTCACAAGATTCCTAGCAGTGCTGCACTACACGTATCTTCTGCTGAAAATGCCAGGACCTAACAGTGTCATCATCGTCCCAGGAAGCTTCACAAAGTCCGATAGCTTCGACACATACTTCAATAGAATCTCCTAGTCTTTCGGCATGCAGGAAGAGGTCGCAAGGTTTAAGGAGTCAACAGACAACAGTCTGCCCCTATCACCAAGCAAAATGCTTTCGATATGTCATTCGAATTTATAGTTAACACCAAGGCGGTGCAGGTCCACCGGATGGACCCCACCAAGACGGCCCTGATAGCCAACAACTTGAGTTCCGCATAGGAACTCGTGCTCGTAGAATTCCTCTGTGAGCGCTAGGATTTCTTCGCCTGGTGTCCTGCGGACATGCTAGGATTTCCTAGGGAATTCGCCGAGCATGCACTCTATGTCTATCCGGATGCGAGACCGGTAAAGAAGACGATGTGTCGACTATCAGAGGGCAGAGATGAAGTAATTGGCACCAAAGTCAACAAACTCCTCGATGCTAACTTCATAAGGGACATCAAGGAAACCACTTGCATAGATAAACCCGTGATGGACCCTAAGAAGTACACGAGTATTCTGCGGATGCGTGTGGACTTTATGGCGCTTAACAAGCATTGCCCAAAGGACCACTTCCCTTTACCACGGAACGATGATATCATCGACTCCACCGTGGGATGTGAGCAGTTCTCGTTTCTCGACGCCTACTCAGGCTACCACCAGATTCGACTGAAGGCGGAGGATCAGGAGAAGACGACATTCATCATGCTTTTCGGGGTGTTCTATTACAACACAATGCCTTTCGGGCTCAAGAACGCAGGCATGACCAATCAAAGGTGCATGCAAGCATGCCTTAAGAACCAAATTGGTCGCAACATCCAAGTCTATGTCGACGACATAGGGCGTGTTTGGTAGACCGGGTGAACCCAGATTTTCTCTCCCCCACCTAGCTAAGAGGCCTTTTTGTTTGTTAGCTCGGATCGGGTCATCTCAGCACTGCCCACTTCACCTCGAAAAGGGCTCTTAGCCGGGCTGAGGAGAGAATCTCAAATCAAGCTTCACAACTCTCCTAGGCTGAGTCCATCCCACAAACCACTGTTGTGTTATGGGCCCCTCGCACCTGACCCCCGAGCCCCTCTCCATTTTTTAGCTCATTCCCCCCGAGCCCGACCGTAGAAGGCCGCCCCGATGTCGCCAAACCGCTGGTCGCTCCGATGTGCCCGGCCTAGACCAACTCGATGCCATGAGCAGAGGCAGGTCGTGCCACCGCGCCGCCGTGAGGAGCAGCAGCCGGGGGCGCCGCCCGTAGAGGTAGTAGCAGCCGCTCGCGCCGCCCGCAGAGGCAGCAACAGCAGGTCGTGCCGCCGCGTTGCCGTGAGAAGCAGCATGTCACGCCGCCGCCGACTGTCGCTTAGACCACCTACTAGGGCGCCGCCCCAACGCTCAGCACCCACTGTCGGCGCCCCACTTCTCATCACCGACGACAAATGGTACCCAGCCGACGGTGTGGTGAAGACGGGGACACGATTGCTTTTTTTGTTTCTCTTTAGGGGCCTTTGTATAAAATTTTGGACTGTTCTATAATTTCTTAGTTTTTTAGCCAATCTCACCCCATACAAGCTACCAAACAGAGTATCAGTGCAGCTTTTCTCAACACACCTGGTCTACCAAACACACCACAAATTCTTAGTCCAGTTTGTATGAGGTGAGATATGTTAGGTGGGAGAGTAAATTCGAAGTGGCCCGGTCTACTAAACACACCGATAGTAGTCAAGACCAAGGAAAGCCGAACACTGGTCGACGATCTCCGCAAGACGTTCAATAACCTTGATCGATACAGGATCAAGCTGAACCCGGAAAAGTGAGCCTTCGGCTTCCCATCCAGGCAATTGCTCGGGTACTTCATCTCTGAGAGAGGCATCGAATCCAACCTAAAGAAAATCAAGGCTATACTAGCCATGGAGAAGCCAAAGAACGTTAAAGGAGTTCAGTAACTAGCTGGGCGAATCGCGACACTCAGGTTCATCAGCCGCATGGATGAAAAGGCTCTCCCTTCTACCAATTTCGCCACAAGGCCGACAAATTCGAGTGGATGGCTAAAGCTAATGAGGCATTCGAAGACCTCAAGATCTTACTATCTAGATCCCCCATACTGGTGATGCCAATGGAAAGAGAGCCCATGCTGCTCTATATTGGTGCAACACTTCAAGTTGTTAGCACGACCCTTGTGGTCGAACGACCCGAAGATGGCAAAACCAACGGGGTACAGCGCCCAATATATTACCTCAGCGAGGTACTGATGCCTACAAAGAAAATGTATCCCCATTACGAAAAGCTCGCCTACGTCATATTCATGACAGCGCGTCGACTGCGCCATTACTTCCAAGAGCATCACATCGTGGTCGTCAACAGTGCACGACTATCACACATCCTCAACAACCCCAAAGCTACAAGGCAAGTAGCACTATGGGGCATCGAGCTGTCCCCTCGAAACATTATCTATGAGCGTCGCACCGCCATCAAGTTGCATGTGCTTCCTGACTTCTTTGTCCACTGGATGGAGCTCCAGCTCCCGGATACCCCAGACATGTCCAGCTCTAGACGATGCTCTTCGATGGATCCAAACGCGACGCTGGAGGCGGATCCAGAGTAATCTTGACATCCCCCCAAGGGGACAAGATGAGGTACGCGTTGCGGATGAAGTTCCATGCATCCAACAACGAGGCTAAATACGAGGCGCTGCTCCATGGCATGCAGATGGCCAAAGTCTGTGGAACCACGATTGGTCATCTATGGTGACTCCAACCTCGCTGTCCTGCAGACGATGAACCAGTGTGACGCCATCAACGGCAACATGATCACCTACCGTGACCTTTACAATGCACTCGAAGGAGACTTTGATGGATGCAAACTCCAGCATGTTGGCCGGGAGAGCAACGAAGAGGCTGATAAGCTCGCCAACATGGGCTCCACCTGCGCCACGATACCGCCGGGTGTGTTCCTCGAACAAATCTGCGAATGCTCCATCAAGCGTAAAACTACCAAGGGCACATCCTAAGCAACGGGACACTCGGGGGCTGCGCCACCTGAAAAAACGAAGGCACCCAAAGAACCAGAGACGGACATTGAATTGGTGAGCCTCATGCAGGTCCTATCAATCGAGTAGACATGGACTCAACCATACATCAGGTACCTGCTCAACAAGCAACTTCCTGAAGACCCGATGGATGCCATGCATATCGCTGGCCGATCAAAAACCTTCACTATCATCAACGTCGAGCTGTACAAGTGAAGCATCTCTGGGGGACAGGAAAAACCTCCTCCTCGACATCCACGAAGGCATCTACGTCCACGACGCCGGCAGCCACGCCCTAGTCGCCAAGGCTCTACGAGCTGGCTTCTACTGGCCAACCGCGATACGCGATGCCAAGGACATCGTCAAAAAGTGCAATGCTTTCTAATGGTTTGTAGACAAACCACACACACTAGGCTCAGAGTTACGATCCATCTCGCTAGACTGCCCTTCGCTGAATGGGGAGTCGACATGGTCGGCAAACTGCATAAATCATCACATAGAGGACACGTCTTCCTCCTGGTGGTAGTAGACAAGTTCACAAGGTGGATTGAGGCCATGCTAGTCACTAACCAAACTGGCACCACTACCGTCAAGTTCTTCTAGTCCAGTGTCTACAGGTTCGGGGTGCTTCACAACATCATAACCGAAAATGGCATGAACGTCACGTATGCCTCCGTGGCGCATCCGCAGACCAACGGGCAGGTCGAAAAGGCCAACGGCCTCGTCTGCAACGAAATCAAGAAGCGACTGCTATGCCCACTCGAACGATTGGCGGGAGCATGGCCGGATGAGCTACCCTCCGTCCTTTGGAGTCTATTCACAACGCCAAATAGCACCACTGGCTACACGCCCTTCTTCATGGTGCACGGGGAAGAAGCAATGTTGCCCGCCGAGGTACGCCACAAGGCCCCACGGGTCATTGCATATAGCAAAGTCGAATCAACGGCCAAACTCAAAGATGTCGTCTACACATTGGACGAAGCCCGTGACATCGCTGCAGTCCGTTCGATTGTGTACCAGCAAAGTCTCCGCAACTACCACAGTGCTACGCCCAACGTCCTTCATCGAAGGAGATCTCGTCCTGCGACTCAAGCAGAAAGGGCACCTGAAGCTAGACTCACCCTAGGTAGAATTTTATCTTGCGGCCCGAAAGTTGAAGCGCCAAGGCAACGCGGGGTCCGAATTCGTCGGTATTGGATCAAGATACCCAGAGTTGGCATGCCAAATGCTCAGAGGGTATTTTTCGGCACAAATTCAACAAACCGTTTGAACATGGGAAAATTCGCTAACGCCCGTGAAATTGGGCCCCGCCTGTCACTTTTGACCGTTAAGTCACTACCATCCTGGCTGCCATGTAGACTTGCAGCGCTAGCGCCCTCGTGTTCAAATGGTCTTTTTGACCTGGCCTTCTTGTTCCCCAAAGGGGCGATCTATGGTCACCTCCATTGCGCGGAGCTGGGAGGGAATTCCTTCATCGGCGAGATCCGCCACCCAGCTGGACGTGATTAGTGTCGCCCTCCTCCTCCCAAACCAGAGCTCGACCCATGGCACGGCAGCACCCATGGCATGACACCGGGACGAGATTTCGGTCCCGTTGTCCTCCTCCAAAATCCGAGCTTGCCGTCGCCGTGGTCGCACCTGCACTAGCTAGGGCGCCTTACTCTCCAAACCCCAAGGCCGCATCCACTCTATTCGGCACAATGCCAACTAGGTGAAATTCCATCCAGTTTTCTTCTTGTGATTGTGGTAGAAAACATGTAGCGATATGTTGTTTACTAGACTTTGATTTGAAATTAGTAGCTCCATGATGAAGAAAAACAGAGAACCTAAATGGGATAAGAATGAAGACCATAGTCTGTACTTTGCATTGCATCAACAAGGGCTTGTTGACAAAGCATGTTACCAAGAGAGTGGAGTTCATCAGCCATTGACAAAAAATATGGGAACAAATCCATGAGCGATTGAATGCAAATACTCTAAGAGAAGATAGATCCATGTCATCAATCATCAATAGGTGGATCATTATAGTTATGCGTTCAAATACGTACACATTCATAACAATAACACTATCGGTAGTGTCGCTAGTTGTTTGTATAAACTATTCATTTTATACGATCGTGGCACCTTACTTTCCTAGATAGTGAACTTGAAACTGCAACCCCCACATTAACTTGCCCGTGTAGCAACCCCCCTCATTAACTTGACAAGAACCAAACAGAAGAGAGAGATTGCATGCAGGATGGGAAAGGATCGTTGGCGGTTGGGCTTGCGGTTGCTGTGTGCA
Source organism: Avena insularis (assembly GCA_023614405.1). Taxonomy (NCBI): domain Eukaryota; kingdom Viridiplantae; phylum Streptophyta; class Magnoliopsida; order Poales; family Poaceae; genus Avena; species Avena insularis. The sequence continues at coordinate 233,184,952 of CM042687.1, read as the reverse complement.
TGCGATTGTCTCGTTTCCACACGCTTCCCTTGGAATTCCCAGGCCTTATTTAATAAATGTCTGTCTCTGGAACCGCTTCCTCTGCCATTCGACGGGACTGAGACCACACAAACACCATCATCCATGGCTAGCAACAAGCAGCAGGATTCGTAGTGGGCTGATCTCCTTGAGGGAGTCATGCAGAAGATATGTGACATCTTCCTGTCGACGGACGACTTCGACTACTATGCCGCCTTCCGGGTAGTCTACAACGCCTGGCGCGACTTCACGGAGGAGCGCTTTATACCAGCCAACTAGATTGTTCTAGAGCACCAGTTGTCGATGGAGTATAGGGTAGACGATGCCGCCATCACGTTGCTGAACGTGAGAACCGGCCACCACCTTGAGAAGAAGATTAGTCGGGTTATTCGCAGTTGCTTTCTTGATATTCATCTATATATGTGTGATCCTTTTTTGACCTCCTATACAATATGTTTTTCAACTTTTGTTTCTCCATCTACTTGTTTACCTTGATTGAATCTCTGTCTGTTTAGCTTGACTGAATCTCTGCTTCTCTCTCTCCCTCTCTATGTCTCCGGAAGGTACTTTTACGTCGGTAGCACAACCGACGACCTCCTTATGCTTGGACAGAGGGTGGAGATACCGATCGAGCAGGTGGATTCTGTCGCTGTGACGATGTTCCCGTCGACCTTCGAAACACCATCATTCGGTGGGCGGATGAGGGCATAGAGGAAGGAAGTTGCCCAGTCTTTGGTGAAGGGTGGTACATGCCAAATGACTTCGCAGAACTCCGGAGCATGACTTCTTACGCTGGTGATGTATTTGTCGCAGATAGATACGGGTCTGTCCTCTCGACTATGTCTAGTGATGCTCATGGAGATGTCCAGATGCAGCGCTCCACACGGACCCTGAAGATGCATAACACTATCACACGCCCTGTTTCGGGATGCCGGTACCCGGAGAATCGTTTTTACCTCGTCGAGTCCGACGGGGAGTTGTTATTCGTCGTGAGTTGACCGGTCTATGGCGGCAGGCCTGTTGTTTACCGGGTTGAGACATAGAACCGTGTCCTTCAGCCGGTCAGAGGCATTGGCAGCCGTGCTCTCTTTGTTGTTGACAATCGGTGCATCTGCGTCGATAGCGCCAGGGTACCCACGGTGTAGGCCGACAACATCTACTATCCGGACCTATCCCAGATTAGATCTTACAACTTTGAGGCTCTTGCGTGGGAAGAGGATCCAAGGGTTGTCCATGGGTATGGAGTAGGAGGATTATGGCACAATGACCGTCCTTTCGAACTCGATCGATTGCTGGCAGTGTATTGCATTACCTCCGAGCTTTCTGAGCTGCAGATGGTGCCGCCTTATGGCGAATATGGCACCACCCACTATGATTACTATGATGGTTACCCGTCAGATTAGATTGATGGATAATGTGTGTCGTGGGGATAACCCTCAGGTGAGGAAAGCCATGCTTTAGGTAGGTCGGCTCCAGAAGGTGCAAGCCGCCTAGCCACCAAGCAGGATAACCCTAGCCGTCTGGCTAGTATCGCCCGACTGGGCTTACAGTTTCCCTGGCTGGCCCGTCTAGCCGGGTAGCCAGAAGAACCGGCCGGGTGGCCGCTTCCACCCGGCCAGCCTCAGATGCGATGGAAAGCGTAGAGGGGGAGATGATACTTGCGGGGTACACCTCTGGCTCCTCTCGTCATCAGACAGGCAGGCGCGCCGTCATGACCGGCGCTACCCGACGAATATAAAGTATAGCGATCGTCCGACCGCCAAAGCAGTCCCGTGTGACCGTTAAAGCAAGGGTGACGCTCCAAAGGAAGTCCGGGTGACTGCTAAGGAATTGAATGACTCTAAAGAAGGGCTGACCGGGTCTTGGCCCACCGGCTAGACCCTACAGTCAGCCCTGCCCTGTAAACCCGTATCCAAACACGCTTTTTGGTCCAGGCATGCAATGGCTGTCAACGTTTCAGCTAGCTGAAGCACACGACATCTGCAGCACTCAAGACGATACCAATTACTTGTACATTTGCAGTCTGGGGGATGGACATGGTCGCACCATTCAAGACAGCTCGATCCGGTGTGACGCACTTGCTTGTAGCTATGGACAAGTTCACCAAGTGGATTGAGGCGAAGCCCATAAAGAAGCTGGATGGGGCAATAGTGACCAAGTTCTTCTTGGGCATCATCATACGGTTCGGATACCCACACAGCATCATCACAGACAACGGCACCAATTTCGCCAAAGGAGCCTTCGCTCGCTTCTGTGGAGAAAAGGGCATCCGCCTGGACCTAGTTTCAGTCGCACACCCTCAGTCAAACGGGCAGTGCGAGCGTGCTAATGGCTTGGTCCTAGCTGGAATCAAGCCAAGACTGATCGAGCCACTCGTCAGGTTACCTGGATGTTGGATAGAGGAACTGCCAGCCGTGCTATGGAGCCTGCGCACCACCGCCAACCGCTCAACCGGCTTCACGCCGTTCTTCCTCGTCTACGGGGCAGAGGCCGTCCTTCCCACTGACATCCAGTTCGACGCACCCCGCAAACAGCTCTACACAGAGCAAGAGGCCAAGTAAGCCGGGAGGATAGCGTGGAACTGCTCGAGGAGGCACGCGAGTTGGCCTTGTCTAGATCAGCAATCTATCAGCAGGATTTACACCGCTACCACGTCAGTCGGATCCGGCCCACCTCCTTCCGTGAGGGTGATCTAGTGTCGCGCCTGGTCTAGAGCATGAAGGGAATGCACAAGCTATCCCCGCCTTGGGAGGGGCCATTCATCATCAGCCGAGCGTTGTACAATGACTCATACTACCTTATCGATGCCCAGTAGCTGGTGAAGAACAAGTAAGACTGCTCTGAGGAGGAAACCGAGCGCCCGTGGAATGCGAACCTACACCATCCATTTTACACTTGAGAAATAAGTGTATGTATCTTAATTTCATGTAATAAATGAACAATCTTGGAAACCTTGGCACACCTCCGAGGATTCTGTCCCAGTTTTCGCACTACCTTTGCTTTCAAACCAGCTCCGACAATCTTTACAAAGAGGTTGCTGCCTGGCCCAGACGCCCGTGATTTCTACAGACGGTTGAGTATTGTACGGGGAACCTAGAGCCCACTCTTCGGTTCCGGCTTCAGACCTCAAGCCGGCTGTCTACCCAGCAAGAGCAAAAGCTCGAAGTACCCTTTACAAGAAATTACCCAAGGAGAAGACCAGGGTGCCCAGACGGTCTGACTGCGCCTTCTCGAGCTAAGCCAATAACAACACCCCGAAATATCTTGGGGTACGCCAACCTAGTTACCCCTTCGGTTCTGGATGCAGACCGCAACCAAGCTAGTAGCCGCCAAGGTCAAAACTTGAAAGGCCAATGCTCGCTGAGAAAAGGAATAAGTTAACGGCCTAGTTCGAAAGGGCATCATTTTCATATTTTATCTTAGCCGCGAACGAACACACAAGTAGAGAAACTAACTCAAGTGACGCTATTTCTTGTGCTGCACGAGCCACAACTTCACAGGAAACAAGGTGGCAAAGAGCTTCGACTAGGCTGGCTACTCCAGCCGGCCGAACCTCGGGGACTACACCTAGTGGGCGCACTCCTGCGCACCCATCAGAACAAGCAAGGTGGCAAAGAGCTTCGACCCGGCTGGCTACCCCAGCCGTCCCGAACCTCGGGGACTACACCCAGTGGGCGCGCTCCCGCGCACATTAGAACAAGGAAGGTGGCAAAGAGCTTCGCGGCTGGCTACCCCAGCCGGCCCGAATCTCGGGGACTACACATAGTGGGCGCGCTCCCGTGCACCCACCAGAATAAGCAAAGTGGCAAAGGGCTTCGACCCGGCTGGCTACCCCAGTCGACCGAACCTCGAGGACTACACCCGACGATCGTGCTACCGCGCGCTCGCAGAAAAAATGCAAGGGACAAAAACTTCCAAGAAGAAACGAGACAAATTTAACTCAAGCCAAAAGGGGTGTCAAGCCAATAAGAAGAACACGAAGGTTCCGTGCAGAATTCAAAGGCTTACAACAAAGTTCACCATAGGGCAGGACTGATGCATAGCAAGTTTTCAAGACAAATACTCCTGGCATACCAGTGATCAGGCTTTAGGAGTTGGACTAGCAGAGGCAGCATCGACTACTGGAGGAGGAGTCAGTCTGGCAGGGGGAGCACTGGTGCCATCTGCATGTACCTGGCTAGAGGAAGCAATGTCGGTGGAGCTGGCAGGATCCAGTATCCAGTGGTATGGCACCAGCTCGGAGGGTTCGCGGAATCACGCTCCAGGTCCAGATACGTGCCGATCTTTACTCCACAAGACTTGATCGCCGGAACGCTCTCACGGAGGCTCTCGTAGCTGGTTCCGGCTCTGAATCCACGAGTGAGCACACCCAGATCCGCATCCGGATACTAGGAATTCACAAGGGCCAGGGCCATCTCCACGCTGCCTCGCGCTGCCCACTCCTTATGGATCTCCATCACGTCAATATCACGGGTCCGGGCGAGCGCCAAGCTGGAAATGTCGTGTGGCTCACCCACCTCCATCCATACGTATTGGAAGAAGTCGTTGGCGACATTGCGAACGTCGTCGCTTTCCTCTGCCAAGACCTTCACCAGGTCCCAGGCGGTCAGCTCGCGACCAGCCTCCTCTACCGGCAGCTTTTCAAGATCTTGGTCGGTTGACTCTGGGTAGTGAGCAGCATTCAGTTGAAGGAGTAAGCAGCCAAAGACTGATGGATTAACCAAAGTATAAAAAGGGGCAAGGAAGTGCAAACTTACAGATGACCAACTCGGCGATTGCCTGAAGCTGCTTGGTCAGATCCTGCTCCCGGGACCGGAGAGCCTTGACCGTCTCCTCCCTTTGGGCGGAAGTCGACTCCAAGGTCTTTAGCGCCTCCCCCCGGGTGTCAGCCACCTTCTTGATCCTCTCCACATCAGCCTCCAGTTTGTTTTTGCCCGCGGCCAGTTGGTCGAAATGAACCTGCCGTGCCTTGTTCGACTCCTCCAGACAGGCCACTTGAGCTTTGAGGTGCTCCACCTTCCTCCCCTTATCCAAGATCATGGCTGTAGGAGGATACCCGATGGTCAACAAAAAACGGGAAAAGGAGGCCAACCACCAAGACAGATAAGAGGAAGCAATCTTACGGCCCAAATCCTAAGCATTCTTCACAGATTCTGAAAACATTTTATGCAAAAAGGGGTAAGGAAAAGAGATGAAATCCGGCTACAAAAATCCGGGTGCGGCAAAAGAGAATGGTGAGAGACACCTACATCCATCAAAACAAACAAATTTTTGGCCTCACAAAGGCCCTTTTCCATTTCCTCAACTAGGTGGTGAACCTGGCCGCGTGCGACGGGCGCCGCGCCCAAGAGCTGGCCGAGGATGGCACCTGGCATAAGCATAGCTGGAGTTGGCCTCGAGCCGGTCACCATGACCTCATCTTCATCGACAGCCGCGCCCGAAGGCGCAGCCACCACCAGCTCCCTCCCCACCGAGCCGAAGGCACCCGGCTGACCGCCGCCCACCGCAGCCGCCTGCACTGCCGCAGCCCCCTCCGTCACTTCCGTGATAACGGGCCTAGCAGAACTGGCTAGAGCATCGCTCCAGGCCGGGTTCATGCCAGCCTTAGGACGGAGGAGGGGGTCTCGGGGTCCTGAGCGGCTGCGAAGAGCTGTGCCACCTGTTAAGTTGCGGTCGCTTGGTGCAGCTCTCCCGCGGCCGGAGATCCCGGAGGAGATGTGCAAAGTGAGGGGCTTGGCGCGCAAGAAGACCCTACCTCTTGCCTCACCGCCTGTCGTCGGACGGGCGTGAGGGCTTGAGACCTCCTGTGGCCCTCATTCTTTGGAGGCGCGGAGGGTTAACAGAGCCACCCAGCGACATTGTCTTGCTACAAAGGGAAAAAATAAGAAAGGCTCAGCAGAAAGCAAAGAAAGGAGCCAGGGAGAGCTAGGGAGAATACTCACCCGGTGAAGGACGGCATGGCGGCAGCTGGGCCCGTTCGGCGCGTCCTCTTCTACTCTGCGGCAGCCTTCATGGCGACGGGTGCCGCCCTCTTCCCCCGGGCCTTCACCACGGCCTTCTCCCGGCCGGCCTCGTCCTCGGCTGCATCGATTCCAACAAAAATTTTCAACCACAAGCCCCATGGGCAAAACAAAGGCGAAAGCTGCACCCGGAAATTACCATGGGGATCTGAGGGACCGTCGTCCAGCTGGATGGGAAACACATCGGGCTCCATCTAGGGTACTTCGGCGGCTTTCGGTCCACCAGGAAGGTGGGGAGCGTGAGGTCTCCGATGCCGTCCTCAGCATGCTACTCCGTAAACAACTACTTAAAAAGGGGAGCATAAGGCACCCAAGGAAAAGCTACCAGGGAGAAAGATAAACACAAAAGAAGAAAATAAGGACAACTCACCAGAGACGGCAGGCGGTCATAGTGGTACAGCGGGCAGGAGTACGTCTAGGTCACCTCCACGTGGAACTTGGAGATCATAGAGATCCAGTTTCGTAGGTCCTGGTATGGCATGTCCTTCTGTGACATCCGGGTTGGGTCGTCGATGGTCGACAGGTGGCACATCTTGTGCGGCCGCTTCTACAGCGGAAGCACGCGGCGTGCCATCCACTACAGCGCAATATCCCGAGCGGTGAGCCGCTCCGTCGCCACCATCGCCTCCACCCGGGCGGCCATCTGGTCGATGTCTTCCTAGGGCCCCATCCTGTTCACCGTCCAGGCCTTCTGCGTCGAGGGCACGTTGATGAAGGGCGGCAGGCAGATCCAGTCAACCTCCGTGGCATTGCTCACATAGAAATATAAGTGCTGCCACAGCTTGAAGGTGTCGGGGAGCTTGAACCGCGACATCAACAACGAGGGCCGCGGGTAGACGACGCATCAGCCCGTCTCCGTCAGCGGGCCGTCCTTGATGGTGTTCTGGGCCTTGAAGTGGAAGAACTTGAGAAAGTTTGCCACCTCGGGCCACACCCCAAGGTACTACTCGCAACATGCCGCATGATGCGACAGCTGCGCAATGGCATTGGCGCCAAGGTGGTGGAGTTGGAGGTCGAAGAAGATGAACAGTTGAAGAAGGGGTTGTTAGGGAGGCCGAAGTGCGCGAGGAAGACGACATGCTCCCCTGGCCAGGGGTCAGGCACCCGCTCCCCCTCTACCGTGAGCCGGTGCTTCACCAACAGTGAAGAGGGGATAAACTTCCCCTGCAGGTACTTGTATACGAGGTCGTCGGTCACAAAGGACCCGCACCAACCTCCATGCCGCTCCGGCAACATGTCTGCAGGTGGAGCGGCCGTGGCGGGCGGTGGTTGGCGGCTCTGGTGACTACAAATGGGTGGCGCAAAAGCAAAGTGCAAGGGAGCACAGAGAGACAGGAAAGGAAGAGCTAGAGGAAGACGAAGTGCAAGCATCATTCCCCCCAGGGCTCTATTTATCCCCGTGGGAGGCACCGTCGCCTCCTCAGCTCCAGCATGACACGTGGCCACGATACGTTTCAGTACTGTGACACTATGGCTTCAGATCCTTTGTGCCACCGTGACCTAGTGCAGAAGATCCACAGGCATTACCAGGAGGCGAGGCGTGCGCGCTTGGCCTGAGAAACCGCTGCGGCAAGTGGCACGCACAGTTACCAAAAAACTGGCGCAGCACCGTGGAAGTCAAACTAACACGACGTGCGCTAGAGCTACAGTCGTAGCTGACAAAAGCACTGACCTCATCAAACTAACGCTTCGGCTCCAGCTTCGCCAGACGGTCACTGCCTTCGCTGTTTACACCCAGTGGGTGGCCATCGATTCCGTAGCCGGTTGAACCCAGCCGGAAAGCAAAAGTAAAAAGTTGCAGCCAGATTTCATCAACAAACTATACCAGGAATCAAAGGATCTCGCAAGACCTTTTCCCACGGGCCAAGTCCTTACGCGCTCGGGGACTAGTGTCGGGGGGATAACCCCCGGGTGGAGAAAGCTAGGCTTCAGGTAGGCCAGCTCTAGAAAGTGTAGCAGCCTGGCCACCAAGCAGGACAACCCTAGCCGTCTGGCTAGTATCGCCCGGTTGGGCTTAGAACTTCCCCGGCTGGCCCGTCTAGCCGGGTAGCCAGAAGAACTGGCCGGGTGGCCGCTTCCACCCGGCTAGCCTCGGATTCGATGGAAAGCGCAGAGGGGGAGACGCTACTTGAGGGGTACGCCTCTGGCTCCTCTCGTCATCATACAGGCTGGCACGCCATCATGACAGGCGCTACCCGACGAAGATAAAGTAAAGTGGTCGTCTGACCTCCAAAGCAGTCCCGGGTGACCGCTAAAGAAGTGAATGACGCTAAAGAAGGGCTGACCGGGTCCTTGCCCACTGACTGGACCCTGCAGCCGGCCCTGCCCTGTATACCCATATCCAAATAGTAAACCCTAGAGCCCAAATTGTAATCTACCTCCCCTGACCAGTATATAAGGGCGGGTAGAGCTAGGTTCTAGGTAAGTAACATCCATAGTAGCAAGAGCTTGCCTCTAGTTCTTCCTCTAGCCATCAATAGTTTCTAAGGAAACAACTATAGGAGCACTTGTACTAGGCGTTCGCCCCCCATATAGTTGATTTTGCAGGAGTAGGGGTGTTACCTCGCCGAGAGGGCCCTGGACCTGGGTACGTCGCTATGTTTGCAGATCATCGTGCCCAACCTGTTCTGTGAGCCACCGATTGCATCCTAGTGTCCCTCTTTAGCCATCCCTGATGGCACTACCGTGTTCCACACCACGATAATGTGGGTCTGGTCCTATTGTATTCTCTGTCTGTGAATTATATGCAAGTGCAAGTTGTATGGTGTGCCTGTAATAACACTATCGGCAGTGTTTCTAGATGTTTGTATGAGCTATTCATTTTATATGATCGTGGCACCTTACTTTCCTGGATAGTAAACTTGAAACTGCAATTAACTTGTAGTGGTTGTTATCCCGAGCAAAATTTCTGGTATACACATGACCCTTGTATGTTCTATGCTGCAATTATGCTGTTGTGGGCAGGGAAAGAAAAGCTAGGCTTCACAGAATATTTTGCAGTTAGGCATAACTTAGTCTTACACACATAGTCTTAACTTGTTCTTACACAAATAAGCAAAGCAGTCTTACACAAATAAACGTAAATGAGTCTTGACCAAAGAAGCATTTACTTCGTAGAACTAGGGGGAAACTAAAGATACAGATAAAGATAAATGGTTCATTTGATCTGGCATTTGATCACTAGGTCTCTGGAGCTGGTGGCATCGTTGGAATGAACCAGAGTGCTGCGTTTGGCCGTCTCTCATTCTCTATCAAATTTTACGACCCCACGGATGAGCCAATGGCAGGCCCCCCCCCCCGACGTGGATTCGGCTCCAGGTTGGATCTGGAGTGTCAACATAACAGAAGCGTGAGTGCGCCTCAAACACACAGTCTGCTATCAACACTGGAAGTGCTGGCACCTTAGCAACAACACCAACATGATATCCCTGGACTCCAGCAGCAGCCTCAACAAGTATTTCGGCAGCTTCACCAGCAGCACCATCAGCAAGCATTTCGTCAGCTTCACTAGGAGCAGCATTAGCAAGCATTTTATCAGCTTCACCAGGATCATCAGCAGCTAGTTCTTCATCAATTCCACCACTAGCATCAGCATCATCATCAGGAGTCGGGGCTGCGTGAGCAATTACAGGTTCAACAGCTTCAGGGGCTCCGATGGAGAAAGGGTAGTTAATCCCAAGAAACAGAGACTGTCCCTTCAGATTGTCGACTCTGCTCCAGACCTGTTCTACTGGGTCTTTTGATGGACACACAAACCTCGAGATAACGTGACACTGCAGCGTTGGGTATGAATAAAGTTGAGTCCCCATATGTTCTATTGTATCACCAACGCTGTTTAGTGCTCCCCTGATATGAATCCACATGAGTTTAGCATCCTGGGTGACATCGCCTTTGAGAGGTGCAAGGAACCAGCACCGTGATACAAGATCAACATCTATTACTACATCTTCGATCACCAGAACTGGAATGACGCACAGGGATGTGTGTGTACCTGCGTGTTACCTTCAGTCAGTAAGAAGAATTTTGAATGGGAATTTACATGCTATATGACACCGTGACTCACCCCAGGTGAACGGCTCCCCCACACGCATGTCGCTGCTAGATTCAGTGACCGCGTAAATGCGTTGCGGTGTTTCGTCATACCAGCTGGTGGTGAAGACGACGTCGACATACTTCTCCGAACGCAGATGGTCGTCGCGCAAGACTGTCCATTCATTGTCATGTGGGCATCTAATGAATGTGATTGCCTTGTCGAACTCCGCTAAGAGGTTGTAGTGCCAAGTCTTCCACACTAGGAGAGGCTTCTGTGGGAGTTGTACCTTTAGGAGCTCAAGTTCTGCCATGTTGAACCTGTAAGCCAATTCAGATTTTGGTGGCGACCACCCGTGGTTGAATGCAGTAATGCCGACACCCACTACAGATGGCGGTGTAAGTCTCAACAATCTGTAGACATTTTTTAAAGTCCAAGTACTCCCGTCCTAGGATAAAAGGACCAGCCACTCGCAGTTGCCACCCACCCAGTTCTGCTCATCATACATTTCCGCCTCCTTTGTCTCCTTGGAATTGACCACTACTAATTACGACCACTTATCCAGCAGCATCCGTTTTGCATGAACATTATGCAAAGTTTGTTGTCAGTTGGTAGAATCAGCTAGCATGGATTCCATTGGAAAATACAATTTGACACCTAGGCACTCAGATTAAAGTATTATATACGACCGTCTCCTCAGCTCTCGCCTAAATTGTGCCTGTTTCACTATGAAAATACCCAATATATCAAGTAGGAGCAGAGCTTCCCCTGAACAAACTCCTGACGGTGATCAGAAACAACTAGGGACATAAGTGTTAAATTGTCTAGTTTGTTTATTTTTTTAGAAAACAGAGTATCACCTAGAAGGCATTCCATTGCAAATACAAATTGACACCTCGGCTATCATCTAAATTAAGACTGTATCACTATGAAAATAACAGAATATCAAGCACGAGCAGAGCTTCCTCTATACAGAATAGTCTTAAATGGAATGATTTGTTCAAATTGCGCGTGCACACAACACGTTCGACGGAAGGAACATAGGATTCTGATGAAAATTCAGCACATATGAATCAACAATATGACTGAATCAATAAGCAAGATTATGGAACTTACGTGGCCGCCGTGGTCGTTTATCCATATGCTCGTAACGAGGTAAAGGAGGCATGGGGTGCCGAACGGTTGTTCTTCCATTTCCCGGACCAGCGGGCGGAAGCCAGGGATGCAGCGACTGAGGCGACCAGTGGTGATGATGTCCAACTCCTGGCGACCCTGCACACGTTCGCAGTGCTGAGGTTCGGCCATCCCCAATCCTCGCGGTGGTGGTTTCCATGGTCAGCCACATCGTCGTCATCGTTTGCCTTATGCTTCAGCCTGCTGCTAGCCCAACCCCAGTGTTTACCCATGGCGGCAAATGGAGGCTGGAATCAGGCAGATTAATGGAGGCGGTGTGATCCGGAGGCGGATGGATTCGTGAGGGGTGGAATCAGGGAGGGAAGCAGTATTCGAGTATGGAGTGAGGAACCATCGGTGCCGATCGCGTGAAATATAAGGAGGGGGCGTAATTAGTGAGGGTGGGCACGAAGACCGTCTAAAGCGGGTGCAAAAATTAATCATGAGGGGAAATGTATGGTCCCACCTGTCGGTGAGGGAAGGTTGTCACGCACAAACGTGAGTACGTTTGACTTGGATGGTGCATGGCAGACCTCAATTCCACTACATGCATGTGGCACAAAACTAATTTCATCCAGCAAGAGAGTCGCCGTGTAAAGAGCAACAACTAGCAATGCAACTGCCACATGGAAAAAATAATGATGCATTAGTGTGACAGAAGTTACATCACTACATCCATTGGAGTGTATGTGTGGTCGTGTGGATCATTGTGGTTTGGTAATAACACATGAAATGACTCTGGGGACTCCATGTGTCAAACCATATCCAGAAAGCCCCATGAATGGAACCGACACATGGAATGATGCACTGGTGTGACATAAGCTGCATTCTCTATCAACTTGAGTGTGTGTGGTCATGTGGATCATTGTAGTTTGGTAAAGAACACATGATATGACTCTAGGGACACCATGTATCAAACCATGGCCAGAAATCCTCATAAAGTCCATGGAATGCAATTGCCACATGGAATGATGCACCCGTGTGATAGAAGTTGCATTGCCACATCCACTTGAGTGTGTGTGTGGTCATGTGGATCATTGTGGTTTGGTAAAAAACACGTGCAATGAATCTATGGACTCCATGTGTCAAACTATGGTCATAAATCCCCAGAAAGCCACTCGAATGCAACTGCCACATGGAATGGTGCACCGGTGTGATAGAAGTTGCATCACCACATCCATTGTAGTGTGTGTGGTCGTGTGGATCATTGTGGTTTGAAAATAACATATGCTATTGACTCTAGGGACTCGATGTGTTAAACCATGGTCATAAATCCCCAGAAAGCCATTCTGATGCAGCTGCCACATGGAATGATGCACTAGTGCGACATAAGATGCATCACCACGTACACTTGAGTGTGTGTGGTCATGTGGATAATTGTGGTTTTTTAAAAGCATCTGAAAAGTATAGTTGATCTTCTGTGACCCCATTGTGAGGTAAAAACACACAAGCATGCAACTAGAAGGTTTCAAATTATAGTTTTGGTACTTGCTTCACAAATGAAAGCCCTTTTTGAGGTTGAGGGTGAAATTTTTGAATTTGTCAAACCAAAATGGCTAGATACAATGCTACCATCATTAGGAATGTGGTGATACCCCCTTTGCCAAATTTGAGTCCATTTGAAGAAAGGTAGATGAAAACATGGTACACAATTTGCTCTTTCGAGTAGTCGGACATGATCGTTGACCTAACTACACCCACATTTTAGAGTAGACTACTAGGGGACATTTTTTTCCAAAGTTTGTCATTTTTATTCAATGTATTTGCCACACAGTGAACAAATTTGAAGGTTTCCAAGAGAATTTCTCAATTTATTATGAAATTTACAAGGCTTGGTCAACCCAGGGTTGACCAGAGTCTTTCGAGAGAGTGTGAGAGCATCTGAAAAGTACAAGTGATGTTTTGTCGTCCCAGTGTGATGTACAACCACACAAGCAACTAGAAGGTTACAAATTTTAGTTTTGGTACTTGCTTGACAAATGAAAGCATGTTTTTGAGTTTGAGGGTGAATTTTCAAATTTTGAAACTATAATTGCTAGATAGAATGCTAGCATCATTAGGGACATGGTGATACACCCTTGTGCCAAATTTGAGTCCATTTGAAGAAAGGTAGATGAAAAAATGGTACAGAAGTGTCTGTATCGAGTAGTCGGACATGATCATTGACCGAACTACCCTACATTTGATAGTGGACTGGTAGGGGCATTTTTTCCATGTTTGTCATTTTTCTTGCAAAGTATTTGCCACAAAATGACGAAATTTCAAGATTTCACAAGAATTTGGGAATTTCTAATTTTATTATGAAATTTACAAGGTTTGGTCAAACCAGGGTACAAATGTGATGTACGACCACACAAGCATGCATCTAGAAGGATTCAAATTGTAGTTTATGTACTTGCTTCACAAATTAAATCCTATTTTTGAGTTTGAGGGTGGAATTTTTAATTTTTTCAAAACAACATGGCAAGATATAATGCATGTTATCATCATTATGTACCGTGGCACAAACATAGGTATATAATTAGACAATAAGTCACGATGATTCCCATACATATTAAACATGGTTCGTACACTAATAATTCCATAGGACCAACAAAAGTTCTTGACAAGCTACCAGATATATACAAAAACATAACTGAAATAAGTAAAATTTAATTCACTCCTCATCAAACCACTTGATGCGCTTGCCATCTTTCCTAGGAGACCAACGGCCATCATTCCATCTGTCGCTTATGTTATTGGCCGCCCACCATTGACGATATGGAAGTTTATCCCACCTGGAAGGGTCCTTGGCTTCCCTATCTTCAGCTGCAGCCTCTCTATTTGCGGCTTCAGCTACAGCCTCACTCTTTGCAGTTTCAGCATCATGCTCTGCTATGCTGCATTTCCAACAAAGGGCTCCCCTTTACTTGTCTTCTCTCTTGCAACTAGGGCAAAACACGAGGAAATTTTCAAAGAAATGGATCCGAGCATACAGCTGGTAGGTCACATAAACATCTATGGCTGCATACTTCAGGTTTATATCAGACAACGGCGTCTCCTCCCAAAAATCGTGCCTATCTTCAGGGAAATCTTCCTTCATTATGCTGTACGACGGATCGATGATTCTAGCCGCGAGACTAGCCATTCCATCCCTCTTCCAGCCTCCTTTGATCTTGACAAGATCTTGAATATCGATGCACTTGTGCTCAGGAATTTTCATTCCCACACGAGAAAACTTGATAGAATCAGATCTTTTGTTAACAGTGCAGAAAACAATTCCTTTATGCACAAGGAATTGGCGCAGCGCCGGACACTTCTTGTCAGTCCTAGAAGTATGTAGTTTTTCATCATAAAATGCATGACCAAAAAAATTACAAAATGAGTAACTACAAATGTTGTCCATGCAAGATCATCATCTCTGGATATATTTTTAAGGTACAAAAGTTTAGTAAATGCAAAATCAGGACTCTCAAGTATGGCTTGTCATAATTTTTCTGGTCCTAATAAAATTCAGTAGTTGCAACATGACCAAATGGATAGATTCTATACGAAATAAAATTCACTAGTTGCAAAAATGTGGTACTTGGCAAAATACCCACTATAATAAATTTTGGCACTACGACTATTTAGATAATGCAATACCACATCCTGAATAAAATTTGAAGCTACAAAATTTTAGTAAATCCAAGGTAAACACTCTAAAAGTTATATAGTAATAATTCATTTGATACTAACAGAATTCAGTAAGTGCAATATGAGCATACAAAAAGATTGCAGTACTTGCGAGAACAACATTTGAGCAAAATTTGGGACTAAGACTGTTTGTTAAAGGAAAGATCAAGTGATTAAAATCATACAAGTGACCATTAAAAGTAAGAAAACCCTAAAAGTGGTAAACTAAAGAGATCAGATCTACAAACCAGGAGTAGTGGTAGACGAGGACGTGTTACCTCATTGCCAGTTGAACGATGGCGCTGTCGTTGTCATACACTTCCTCCTCCTTCGTGTACTCGAGGTCCAATCCAACAAACTTGTCCTCGCCTTTCTCAAGCCATTTCTCATACATCCTCAGGACTCGCACAACTGTATCCTCCTGGTTGGTGTAGATGACATGTATCTTTGTATTGCCATGGGAAGTGAAGCTTGTCTCTTGAGTGTAAACTTCCATGACGGCAAGGAGTAAACAGAAAGAAAAACAGATGGGATGTAGAAGATAGAGGACATGAGTAAGAAGAAGGCTTTCAGCGAATCAAGGGAAGGCTGGAACCATCACTGCGATTCAAACGTCGTTGTGGAGAAGCGTGGCGGCGGCAAGGAGAAGGCAGAAAGAACAACAAATGGCATGCAGAAGACAGAGTACAAGAGGAAGAAGAAGAGGGCTTTCTTCGAAATAGGGGATATGCTAGAATCGTTGCTACGATTCAGATGTACTTGTGGAGACGTGTGGCAGTGGCCATTCCATCTTTTGAGTAAACAGATATTTAAACGGAGCCCTCATTAAAAATAATAATAACGAGGATATATGAGTCTTGTGATGTCACGTCAATTCAAGCTATCGGTCGTTTAGTCCTGTCCATTGCGTCACCTATAGCTCATGTGCTCTGCATCACTACTTATCATGTGTCAAATCCTAGCATTCAATTTAATTGCACATACGTAGGTCTCATCCGCGTGGAAGACAAAGAAGGGCGCCATAATTAGTGAGGGTAGGCACGGGGACCGTCTAAAGGAAGTGAAAAAATTAATCTTGAGGGGAATGTAGGGCTCCACCTATCTACGAGTGAATGGACATGCAAACGTGAGTACATTTGACTTGGATCGTGCATGTCGGACCTCGATTCCACTACATTCAAGTGGCATAGAACCAATTTCATCCAGCACTAGCGTCGCCATGTAAGAGCATGTATAATGGGAGGTGATTAGATGAGTGCTTACAAAAATAAACCAACCATTTTTCTAAGCATTGGTGCTTATTTCTATAGAATAGGTGCTTAGTTAGGCATCTATCTACTATAAATAAGCACCGGTGCTAATAGAAAAACTGGTTTATTTTTCTAAGCACCATCCTAAGCACCTTGAATTGTACATGCTCTAAGAGCATCACTAGCAATGCAACTGCCACATGGAAATATGAAATGATGCACAAGTATGACAGAAGCTACATCACCACATCCATTGGAGCATACGTGTGGTCGTGTGGATCATTGTGGTTTGGTAAATAACACATGAAATGACTCTGGGAACTCCATGTGTCAAACCATATCTAGAAAGCCCGAGAAAGCCCCTGGAATGCAACTGCCACATGGAATGATGCACTGGTGTGACAGAAGTTGCATCCCCATATCAACTTGAGTGTGTGTGCTCATGTGGGACATTGTGGTTTGGTAAATAACACATGATATGACGCTAGGAACACCATGTATCAAATTGTGGCCAAAAATCCTCAGAAATCCACTGGAATGCAGCTGGCGCACAGAATGATGCACCGTGTGACAGAAGTTGCATCACCACATCCATTGTAGTGTGTTTGGTCATGTGGATCATTGTGGTTTTGAAAAGAACATATGCAAATGACTCTGGGGACTCCATGTATCAAACCATAGTCATAAATCCCCTGAAATCCCCTACAATGAAACTGCCACATCGAGTGATCCACCAGTGTGAAGAAGTTGCATCACCATTGGAGGGTGTGTGGTCGTGTGCATCAAGGTGGTTTGGAAAATAACACATAGAATGACTATATGTACTCCCATGTGTCAAACCATGGTCAGGAAGCCCCAGAAAGCCCCTGCATTGCCACCGCCACATGGAGTGATGCACCGGTGTGACAGAAGTTGCATCCCCACATCAACTTGAGTGTGTGTGCTCATGTGGATCATTGTGGTTTGGTAAAGAACACCTGATGCGACTCTAGGGACACCATGTGTCAAACCGTGGCCAGAGATACCCTGAAAGCCACTGCAATGCAGGTGCCGCACGGAATGATGCACCGGTGTGACAGAAGTTGCATCACCACATACATTGTAGTGTGTGTGTGGTCGAGTGGATCATTTTGGTTTTGAAAAGAACATATGCAAATGACTCTGGGAACTCATGTGTTAAACCATGTTCATAAGTCCCTAGAAAGCCCCTAAAATGCAGCTGCCACATTGAGTGATGCACCGGTGTGAAGAAGTTGCATCACCATTGTAGGATGTGTGGTCGTGTTCATCAAGGTGGTTTGGAAAATAACACATACAACGACTATATGTATTCCCATGTGTCAAACCATGGTCAGGAATTCCCAGAAAGCCCCTGCATTTCCACTGCCACATGGAGTGATGCACCGGTGTGACAGACGTTGCGTCCCCACATCAACTTGAGTGTGTGTGCTCATGTGTATCATTATGGTTTGGAAAATAACACATGCAATGAATCTATGGACCGCATGTGTCAAACCATGGCCAGAAAGCCCCTGCATTGCCACTGCCACATGGAGTGATGCACCGGTGTGACAGAAGTTTCATCACCACATCCACTTGAGTGTGTGTGTGGTCGCGTGGATCAAGGTGGTTTGCAAAAGAACACATGCAATAACTCTATGGACTCCATGTGTCAAACCATGGCCAGAAATCCCCATGTGTTCTAAAATTTTCTTAAATTTTATGAAAAATAACTATTTTTTGTCGCCATCGAACCGAATGAACCAGTGGTCCGATCTAGCAAACCAGTGAGCCAGTCGCCTCACCGGTTCACTGACTGGTCCGATTTTTAAAACTATGCCAGAATGCGATAGCCAAATGTAGGGTCCCACATGTCATAGAGTGAAGGTCGGAACGCGACTAAGTTTGACTTAGATCGTGCATGGCCAACCTTGATTCCACTGCATGCTAGTGGCACGGAACCAATTTTAGGCAGCGCTAGCATCACCTCGTAGAATCACGGTTTTCCTCTACTTCCACCCCACTACGAACGATCGTTCACCGTTCCACATACTAGGAAGGGCGGTTGCAATCTTGCAATGAGTAGTTTTTGTCTTCTCCGTCTCCTTTCCTCCTCCACGGCCTCATCGTCTTCCTTCTCCACAGCCTCATCGTCTTCCTCCTCCATGGCCCCATCCATTTCCACCTTCATGGCATCAGCCGCTTCCTCCGTGTCCTTTCCCTCTTTCCTGTAGTCATGGACCAGAGGGATGTCCAAAACGACATCATGATAGGGACTACGTACTTCGACATAGAAGTCTAGGGCGGGAAGAAGCTCACTGTCGTCTACACCACCGAACCCGAGACAGTGAAGCACACTATTGCCCAATACAAGAATTGGTTGCCGTTGGAAGAAAGCAGGTTCAGGCTCGTGGGTCTCGACCTCGAGTACAGCCGAGATCGCCGCAGGATTACCGTGCTGCAACTCTCCATGAAGGAACATGTCCTCATTTACCAGCCTTTTTGCGATAAGGGGGTGATGGGAAGAGGTACATGTTGCTATCATTTTGTTCCTGAGCCATTTGTTTCCAAAAGTTCTTGCTACATTATTTGTGTGAATCCATTTTCATGCAGGTGGGGGGAAAGAATTAGGGCGCTCTTTGGTGACTTTCTCGTGAACCACCAGATAACATTTACTAGTGTTGACACCAGGTCTGACACTGGCCTGCTTACCAGCCCGAATGTCCGAATTTTCATCCCAAAGGAGTACAGAGTGGACATCCAGGATATTTACTAGATCCCAGGGACGTGTGGCAGCAGGACTGGGATGGCCAATCTTTCTGCCGATCTCATCGATCCGTGGTACGCTGACATGAAGGACAAACTCCCGAGATGTTGGTGGAGGCGTTTAGGGCACGGTTACTGGGAGGATAAGCTGCTTTCTGAACCTAACCTAAAGTATGCTGCTATTGACGGGTATGTCAGCCACGAGTTGTACCGCAAGATCAAAGTGTTTCGTTCCAGGCAACGCACCCTTGAACCACCACAAAGGCAAGTGGTTTACCGTAGATACCAGGATGGAGAGGAATCTAACAGCTGGGGCAAGCGCCCGAAGACATCCTGGGATCGGTCGCCTTCTCCGCTAATCATTCCAATAGGCTGGGATGTCCAGTTTTAGTGCATGATTGTTGTGTTTGTATGGGGCTTGATATGTATACGAAAACATATTCTTTCACACGTACAATGTGTGATAGCTATGTGTGAGCACTTCTGAACTGTTGTGTATTACCTTTTCGAACTATAATCTGGGTGTGTTTATGACTGTACCTTCATTATAACAACAATTATGTCTGTGCCACTACAGCCAAGCATGATGTGACAAGTTTGCTAGCATCTTATATTATGAATGTGTCCTTAGATTGTGCCCATTTGTGGACAGCGGCATCTGATCTTGTGGATCCCACCATAATATCAGGTAGCTATATTCAGCGGCATCTGATAGCGGCATCTGGCATATATATTTTTAATGGTCAAGCCACGGAAAGTTTGGCCAAACTTTTTGAAAAGTCAAGCCACGGAAAGTAAACCCATACATTGCATGGCAGTTCTGGATGCTGCCGCATGCAAATGGCACCGACAGAATTTGCATAGCGCAGGGCTACAGGGCCGGCAGGCCCTCCATTAAAAGGGGGAGGGGAGGAGGGCTAGGAGATCGCATTTACCATAACTACGGTATTTACCTACCACGAAGCAAATTTGACCGGTCGAGCACCATCGGTTTCAACATCGCAAGGCTACGATTGCGTGGTAGTGCAGGGCAGGAAGGGTGTGCATGCGACTTGGCGATGGCGTGGGGATTGAGAGGGCGGCGACACGAATACCGTGAGAATGCGCCACGGAGTCCACCTGTCCCGTTGCTGCTGTGCAACGGGTGCGCAATGCAGACGTGATGTAACTATGGCTTGACAGAATGTAGAGGTAAATTATTTTGTCATCATCAATATGCTCTGTGGAATTTATTCGTGATCATTATGCAAGCATGATCAAACAAGGATGCAACACACACTCACACAAAGACATTGCGTCCGGTCCAACACACCACATATAGTCTTATGTTCTAGAAACGACATAAACAACTTAAAATTATTAGGTGCCGTAGGAGGCAGCAAGATAACTTCTTGGCCGACTTGGAGCGGCGAATCTGGCCAATCCCGAAGGACAGGGATACATGGTCGTTCCTAACGTACTCCCTCAGAAATTTTCCATACGCAGCGTGCTTATCCTTGGTCGCTGGATTGTGTGAAGCATTGGGGCTTTTACCTATGTCAACTGCATGACTTGAATCATCCTGTAATGTGCAAAAAATGCAAAAGAAATGAGAAAAATAAATTTAATTAGTCTACTTGTTCTCAAAAATCGCACAAACTAGTAATGCATTTACTGGTCATGCATAGATATTCGAACAACCATTTCAAGTTACTTTGAAAACCACATCACAATTTTACAGGTTTATTACGGATGTCTCCATAGCTCGCTCCTAAATATAGAATATGGAGTAATTCAGAACAGACTAAATCTCTCCATGCAGCGGGTTATATGGTGCATCTGATCATGATCGGTATAATACGAAGCACTTGAACAGATTTAGTACTAGTACATCTACAGCCTGATCAGAAAATATGAATAGTAAACTAGAAAGATGGAGAAATAAAAGTACCTCCGGGTACACGAGCGGAACGTGCTCGTCGAAATCCTTGCCCTTAGCGGGGGCTCCAAAGTCTTCTGCACCTGCGAGCAGATAGTCCTCATAAGGTTCAAACTGTACGTCCTCCTTTCCCTAGGATGCATGCACCTCCTCTAGATCTCGGGCGGGAGGCGCCGCATCGCCCGTGGCAGGGGCAGGTAGCCCGGTGGCAACACCCGAAGAGTCGCTTCATAGCGTCAGAAGGGAGAAGGTGGCTGTTCGGCCTCGAGCTATACAGTGAGGTTTGTGGGTTTTTCTATATCAGGGAGAATGGGTTAATGCATGGGAGATAGACGATGCAGAGGAGTAGGTTTTAATTAGGGGCATTATTAAGTCTCGTCCTGGGGCTCTCCGCCTCGAGGCTCAGTTGGGTGCCCTGATAGGGCTTCTGGATGACACATGGACGGTTCGTGCCATGGGCCCCAGCTAGAAGTGAGCTTGCAGGAGCTGTACTATGAGGCCCGGTCCCGTTTGCAGATGGAGCAGTAGTAGGCTTTTCATAGGCGTGACATGACCACTCGACGGATTCTTTAATCTATGCCTCGATCGATTGCTTCTTGTAGAACAGTCAAAAGGAGGGACGCCTAAAAACACTACGGTTAAAGCATGGCTAGCTAGACCCGTGCATTGTCACACTCTAATGTGAAGGGTACGATGCATCGTTTGACCCCCGCTGACACGACATTACAGTGCATCGTACTTGTGCCATGGTGGATGCGTTGCAACCGGTTAGACGAGCGTGTCACCACGTTTCCCCCTCGCTGCACTAGAAAATACACACATTTTTATATTTTTATAGAATAAAAGGAAATGCATAGACACACATATATGAAAATTATACGCCTTTGTACAGTTTCCTTCTAGATTATGGAAGTAAAGTATCGGTGGAAAACTAGTTATTTCGCGTGGATAGAGAGGTCCGTCTCCATAGAAAGATATATATATATATATATATATATATATATATATATATATATATATAGAGAGAGAGAGAGAGAGAGAGAGGAGGGGGGCTATCTTGCCCGTTAGATCATAGAGGATCAATGTTGGGTGGGCACGATCCTTGTGACAACCGTCTCAACCAATCAGGGCGTACCAACCAAAGTGAGGACGAGTTATCACGAGAGGGGGAAACCTGAGTACTACCATTTTCATATCAACCCTAGACACAACACACAAAAACACACACTAGACCTCCCCCTCATTGCCCAGAACATGGATCCACTGCGCGGATTGAGCCCAAACCCGTCACCTAGCTCCCTCTCGGCATTCTAAGAAACTTCTCCAACTAGAGATTCTAGGGTTCCATGAAGAAATCCAGAGTTTCCATTTACCGACTCTGCAAAGGGGGTGCGAGAATTGTGCACGCCATAGGCCCCGAGTAAATTTACACCCATGCTACGTCTTGGCAGACCGCCATCCCCGGGATGTTGGTACTCATCTCATGGATCAAGCATATACTGTATTTTTCCCGAGTTACGCCCCGGTAATTGCGGTTTCTAACTGTAGGTACCCTAGAAATGGCCTTGCATTTTCCGGAATTTTTGTGTGGTACCCCATGGGGTACCTAGGCTAGGCAAGTGCCTATGTTCAAGGTTGCAATGGACCTCACGTGTCGGCGTGTGCCGACGGGTTTGTCGATTTTGCCCACCCCGAACCCCGGTAATGGGAAATTCATCAAAAATAAAAAAAATATGAAACCAGATCAAGTAGGCCTTGTGTGTCACCCACTACCAACATAAAATCATAAAAATACAAACCGAGACTTTTGGCACACGGCGCACCCCCCGAATGGCTATCGAGTAGGAGTTAACATGGCTTTCAAACCTAGACCTCCCCCTCACTGCCCAGAATGTGCATCCACTGCGCGGATTGAGCCCAAACCTGGCACCTAGCTCACTCTCGGCATTCTAAGCAACTTCTCCAACTAGATATTCCAGGGTTCCATGGAGAAATCTAGAGTTTCCATTTACCGACTCCAAAAAACCAGCGATTCTGCAAAGGAGGTGCGAGAATTGAGCGTGCCTTAGGCCCCGAGGCAATTTACACGCATGCTACGTCGTGGCAGACTGCCATCCCCTGGAGGTTGGTACTCATATCATGGTGCAAGCATATTCTGTCTTTTTCCCGAGTTACGCCCCGGTAATTGCGGTTTCTAGCTGTAGGTACCCTAGAAATGGCGTTAGATTTTCTGGAATTTTTTTTGGGGTTCCCCATGGGGTACCTAGGTTGGGAAAGTGCCTAGGTTCAAGGTTGCAATAGACCTCGCGTGCCTGCGCGCGCCGACGGGTTTGCGGATTTTGCCCACCCCCCGAACCCCGGCAATGGGAAATTCATCAAAAATCAAAAAAATATGAAACCAGCTCGAGTATCCCTTTTGTGTCACCAACTAGCAATATAAAATCATAAAAAAGACAAACCGGGACTTTTGGCACACGACGCACCCCCGGATGGCTATTGAGTAGTAGTTAACATGGTTTTCAACCCTAGACCTCCCCCTCACTTCCCAGAACGTGGATCCACTGCGCGGATTAAGCCCAAAAACAGCACCTAGATCCCTCTTGGCATTCTAAGAAACTTCTCCAACTAGAGATTCCAGGGTTACATGGAGAAATCCAGAGTTTCCATTTACCGAATCCAAAAAACCTGCGATTCTACAAATGAGGTGCCAGAATTGAGAGTGCCCTAGGCCCCGAGGCAATTGACACACATGTTATGTCAGGCGGACCGCTATCCCCGGGAGGTTGGTACTCATCTCGTGGTGCAAGCATATACTATATTTTTCCCGAGTTACGCCTCGGTAATTGCGGTTTCTAACTATAGGTACCCTAAAATGGCCCTGGATTTTCGGAAAAAATGTTTTGGGGTGCCCCATGGGGTACCAAGGGTGGGCAACTGCCTAGGTTCAAGGTTGCAATGGACTTCGTGTGCCTGCGCGCGCCGGCAGGTTTGTCGATTTTGTCCATCGCCTGAACCCCGACAATGTGAAATTCATCAAAAATCAAAAGAATATGAAACCGTCTCGAGTATCCCTAGTGTGTCACCCACTACCAACATAAAATTATAAACAAGACAAACTGGGACTTTTGGCACACGTCGCACCTCCCGGATGGCTATTCAGTAGGTGTTAACATGGCTTTCAACCCTAGACCTCCCCCTCACTGCCCAGAATATGGATCCACTACGCAGATTGAGCCCAAACCTGGCACCCAGCTCACTCTCGGCATTCTAAGCAACTTATCCAACTAGAGATTCCAGGGTTCCATGGAGAAATCCAGAGTTTCCATTTACCGACTCCGAAAAACCATCGATTCTGCAAAGGAGGTGCGATAATTGAGCGCGCCCTAGGCCCTGAGGCAATTTACATGCATGCTACGTTGTGGTGGACTGCCATCCCCTGGAGGTTGGTACTCATATCGTGGTGCAAGCATATACTGTCTTTTTCCCGAGTTACGCCTCGGTAATTGCGGTTTTTAGATGTAGGTACCCTAGAAATGGCCGTGGATTTTCTGGATTTTTTTTTGGGGTGCCCCAAGGGGTACCTAGGCTGGGCAAGTGCCTAGGTTCAAGGTTGCAATAGACCTCGCGTGCCTGGGCACGCCGACGGGTTTGCCGATTTTGCCCACCCCCCGAACCAGGCAATGGGAAATTCATCAAAAATCAAACAAATATGAAACCAGCTTGAGTAACCCTTTTGTGTCACCCACTACCAATCTAAAATCATAAAAAAGACAAATTGGGACTTTTGGCACACGACGCACCCCCCGGATGGCTATCGAGTAGTAGTTAACTTGGTTTTCAACCCTATACCTCCCCCTCACTTCCCAGAACATGGATCCACTATGCGGATTAAGCCCAAAAACAGCACCTAGCTCGCTCTTGGCATTCTAAGGAACTTCTCCAACTAGAGATTCCAGGGTTACATGGAGAAATCCAGAGTTTCCATTTACCGAATCCAAAGAACCGGCGATTCTACAAAGGAGGTGCGAGAATTGAGCGTGCCCTAGGCCCCGAGGCAATTTACACGCATCCTATGTTAGGCGGACCGCTATCCCCGGGAGGTTGGTACTCATCTCGTGGTGCAAGCATATACTATATTTTTCCCGAGTTACGCCTCTGTAATTGAGGTTTCTAAATGTAGGTACCCAAAAATTGCCCTGGATTTTCGGAAAAAATGTTTTGGGGTGCCCCATGGGGTACCTAGGGTGGGCAAGTGCCTAGGTTCAAGGGTGCAATGGACCTCGTGTGCCTGCGCGCGCCGGCGGGTTTGTCGATTTTTCCCACCGCCTGAACGCCGGCAATGTGAAATTCATTGAAAATCAAAACAATATGAAACCATCTTGAGTATCCCTTGTGTGTCACCCACTACCAACATAAAATCATAAACAAGACAAACCAGTAATTTTGGCACATGTCGCACCTCCCAGATGGCTATTTAATAGGTGTTAACATGGCTTTCAACCTTAGACCTCACCCTCACTGCCCAGAACATGGATCCACTGCGCGGATTGATCCCAAACCCGGCACATAGCTCCCTCTCGGCATTCTAAGCAACTTATCCAACTAGAGATTACAGGGTTCCATGGAGAAATCTATAATTTCCCGTATCTGAGTCCGAAAAACCGGTGATTCTGCAAAGGAGGTGCGAGAATTGAGGGAGCCCTAGGCCCGAGGCAATTTAGACGCATTCTAAATCGTGGCAAACCACCATCCCCGCGAGGTTGGTACTCATATCGTGGTGCAGGTATATACTGTATTTTTTCCGAGTTATCCCTCGGTAATTCGGTTTCTAACTATAGGTACCCTAGAAATGGACCTGGATTTTCTGGAAAAATGTTTTGGGGTGCCCCATAGTGTACCTAGGCTGGTAAAGTGCCTGGGTTCAAGGTTTCAATGGACCTCGCTACACACGACGGTTTGCCGATTTTGCCCACCTAACCCCTAAGAATGGGAAATTCATAAAAAATGAAAAAAATGAAACCAGCTCGAGTAGCCCTTGTATGTCACCCACTACCAACAAAAAATCATAAACAAGACAAACCGAGACTTTTGGCACACGGCGCACCCCCCGGATGGCTTCCGAGTAGGAGTTAACAAGGCTTTCAACCCTAGACCCCCCCCCTCACTGCCTAGAACATGGATCCACTGCGCAGATTGAGCCCAAAGCCGGCACCTAGCACCCTCTCGGCATTCTAAGGAACTTCTCGAACTAGAGATTCCAGGGTTCCATGGAGAAATCCAGAGTTTCTATTTACCAAGTCCGAAAAACCGGCGATTCTACGAAGGAGGTGCGAGAATTGAGCGTGCCCTAGGCCCCAAAGCAATTTACACGCATTCTACGTCGTGGTGGACCGCCATCCCCGGGAAATGGGTACTCATCTCGTGGTGCAAGAATATACTGTATTTTACCGAGTTACGCCCCGGTAATTGCGGTTTCTAACTATAGGTACCCTACAAATGGCCTTGGATTTTTTGGAAAAAATGTTTTGGTGTTCTCCATGGGGTACCTAGGCTAGGCAAGTGCCTAGGTTCAAGGTTGCAATGGAGCTTGCGTGCCTGCACGTGCCGGCGGGTTTGCCGATTTTGCCACCCCCGAACCCCAGCAATGGGTAATTCATCAAAAATCAAAAAAAATATGAAACCATCTCAAGTAGCCCTTCTGTGTCACCCACTACCAACATAAAATCATAAACAACAAAAAACCGGGACTTTTGGCACAGGGCGCAACCCCCTGATGGCTATCGAGTAGGAGTCAACATGGCTTTCAATCCTAGACCTCCCCCTCACTGCCCAGAACATGGATCCACTACGTGGATTGAGCCCAACCTCTCCACCTAGCTCCCTCTCGGCATTCTAAGCAACTTCTCCAACTAGATATTCTAGGGTTCCATGAAGAAATCCAGAGTTTCCATTTACCGACTTCGAAAAACCGACAATTCGGCAAAGGAGGTGCGAGAATTGAGCACGCCCTAGGACCCGAGACAATTTACACGCATGCTACATCGTGGCGGACCGCCATCCCCAGGAGGTTGGTACTCATCTCGTGGTGCAAGAATATACTATATTTTTCTAGAGTTACGCCCGGGAATTCCAGTTTCTCACTATAGGTACACTAGAAATGGCCCTGGATTTTTTGGAAAAATGTTTTTGGGGTGCCCCATGGTGTACCTAGGCTAGGAAAGTGCCTAGGTTCAAGGTTGAAATGGACCTCGCGTGCCTGCACGCGCCGACGGGTTTGCCGATTTTGCCCACCCCCCGAACCCTGGCAATGGGAAATTCATCAAAAAAATATGAAACTAGCTCGAGTACCCCTTCTCTGTCACCCACTACCAACATAAAATCATAAACAAGACAAACCGGGACTTTTGGCACACGGTTCACTCCATGGATGGCTATCTAGTAGGAGTAAACATGGCTTTCAACCCTAGACCTCCCCCTCACTGCCCAGAACATGGATCCACTGCGCGGATTGAGCTCAAACCCGGCACCTAGCTCCCTCTCGGTATTCTAAGAAACTTCTCCAACTATAGATTCCAGGGTTCCATAGAGAAATCCAGAGTTTCCATTTACCGACTTCGAAAAACTGGTGATTCTGCAAAGGAGGTGCGAGAATTGAGCGCGCCCTAGGCCCTGAGGCAATTCACACGCATGCTACATCGTGGTGGACCGCCATCCCCAGGAGTTTGGTACTCATCTCTTTGTGAAATCATATACTATATTTTCCCGAGTTACGCCCCGGTAATTGCGGTTTCTAACTATAGGTACCCTAGAAATGCCCCTAGATTTTCTGGAAAAAATGTTTTGGGGTGCCCCATGTGGTACCTAGGCTGGGCAAGTGCCTAGGTTCAAGGTTGCAATGGATCTCGCGTGCCGGCGCGCCGACGGGTTTGTCGATTTTGCCCACCCCCTGAACCCTGGCAATGGGAAACTCATCAAAAAAAAAACCAGCTCGAGTAGCCATTGTGTGTCACCCACTACCAACATAAAATCCTAAACAAGACAAACCAAGACTTTTGGCACATGACGCACCCCCCAGATGTCTATTGAGTTAGAGTTAACATGGATTTCAACCCTAGACCTCCCCCTCACTACCCATAACGTGGATCCACTGCGCGGATTGAGCCCAAACCCGACACTTAGCTCCCTCTCGGCATTCTAAGGAATTTCCCCAACTAGAGATTCTAGGGTTCCATGGAGAAATCCAAAGTTTCCCCTATCCGAGTCCGAAAAACCGGCGATTCTACAAAGGAGGTGCGAGAATTGAGCGCACCCTAGTCCCCGAGGACATTTAAACACATGCTACATCGTGGCGGACTGTCATCCCCGGGATGTTGGTACTCATATCATGGTGCAAGCATATACTATATTTTTCCCGAGTTACGTGTCGGTAATTGTAGTTTCTAACTGTAGGTACCCTAGAAATCGCCGTGGATTTTCTGCAAAAAATGTTTTGGGGTACCACATGGGGTACCTAGGCTGGGGAAGTGCCTAGGTTCAAGGTTGCAATGGACCTCACGTGCCTGCACGTGCCTGCGGGTTTGCCGATTTTTCCCACCCCCCGAACCCAGGCAATGGGAAAATAATCAAAAATCAAAAAATATGAAACCAGCTCGAGTACCGTTGTGTGTCACCCACTACCAACATAAAATCATAAACAAGGCAAACCGGGACTTTTGGCACACGACACACCCCTCGGATGGCTATCGAGTAGGAGTTAACATGGCTTTAAACCCTAGACCTCCCCCTCACTGCCCAGAACGTGGATCCACTGCGCCGATTGAGCCCAAAGCCGGCACCTAGCTCCCTCTCGGCATTCTAAGCAACTTCTCCAATTAGAGATTCCAGGGTTCCATGGAGAAATCCTGAGTTTCCCGTTACCGACTCCGAAAAACCGGCGATTCTGGAAAGGAGGTGCGAGAATTGAGCGCGCCCCCTAGGCTCCGAGGCAAATTAGATGCATGCTACATTGTAGCAGACCGCCATCACCGAGAGGTTGGTGCTCATCTCGTGGTGCAGGTGTATACTATATTTTTCCCAAGTTACGCCTTTGTAATTCGGTTTCTAACTATCGATACCCTAGAAATGGCCTTGGATTTTCTGGAAAAAATGTTTTGGCGTGCCCCATGGTGTACCTAACCTGGGCAAGTGCCTAGGTAAAAGGTTGCAATGGACCTCGCGTGCCTGCGCGCGCGCCAACGGGTTTGCCGATTTTGCCCATCCCCCGAACTTCGGCAATGGGAAATTCATCAAAAATCAAAAAAATATGAAACAAGCTCGAGTAGCCCTTGTGTGTCAACCACTACCAACATAAAATCATAAACAAAAAAACCGGGACTTTTGGCACACGGCGCACCCCTAGGATGGCCATCGAGTAGGAGTTAACATGGCTTTCAAACCTAGACCTCCCCCTCACTGCCTAGAACGTGGATCCACTACACAGATTGAGCCCAAACTCGGCACCTAGGTCCCTCTCGGCATCTTTGGAACTTCTCCAACTAGATATTCCAGGGTTCCATGGAGAATCCAGAGTTTCCCGTATTCGAGTCCAAAAAACCGGTGATTCTGCAAAGGAGGTGTGAGAATTGAGCGCGCCCTAGGCCCCCAGGAAATTTACACGCATGCTATGTCGTGGCGGACCGCCTTCCCCGGGAGGTTGGTACTCATATCGTGGTGCAAGCATATACTGTATTTTTCCCGAGTTACGCCCCGGTAATTGCGGTTTCTAATAGTAGGTACCCTAGAAATGGCCCTGGATTTTCTAGAAAAACTATTTTGGGGTGCCCCATGGGGTACCTAGGCTGGGCAAGTACCTAAGTTCAAGGTTGCAATGGACCTCGTGTGCCTGCGCACATCGACGGGTTTGCCGATTTTGCCCACCCCCCGAACCCCAGCAATGGGAAATTCATCAAAAAAAAATGAAACCAGCTCGAGTAGCCCTTGTGTGTCACCCACTACCAACATCAAATCATAAACAAGATAAACCGGGACTTTTGCCACAAGGCGCACCCCTCGGATGGCTATCGAGTAGGAGTTAACATGGCTTTCAACCCTAGACCTCCCCCTCACTGCCCAAAACGTGGATCCACTACACGAATTGAGCCCAAACCCAGCACCTAGATCCCTCTCGGCATTCTAAGAAAATTCTCCAACTAGAGATTCCAGGGTTCCATGGAGAAATCCAGAGTTTCCCGTTACCGACTCTGAAAATCAGGCGATTCTGCAAAGGAGGTGGGAGAATTGAGTGCGCCCTAGGCCCCGAGGCAATTTACACGTATGGTACGTCGTGGCGGACCTCCATCCCCCGGAGGTTGGTAGTCATATCGTGGTGAAAGCATATACTATATTTTTCTCGAGTTACGCCCCGGTAATTCAGTTTCTAACTGTAGGTACCCTAGAAATGGCCCTGGATTTTCTAGAAAAAATGTTTTGGGGTCCCCCAGGGGTACCTAGGCTGGGCAATGGACCTCGCGTGCCTGCGCGCGATGGCGGGTTTGCCGATTTTTCCCACCCCCGATCCCCGGAAAAATCAAAAAACAAGACAAACCGGGACAAACCGGGACATAAAATCATAAACAAGACAAACCGGGACTTTTGGCACACGACGCACCCCCCGGATTGCTATCGATTAGGAGTTAACATGGCTTTCAACCCTAGATCTCCCCCTCACTGCCCAGAACATGGATCCACTACGCGGATTGAGCCCAAACCCGGCACATAGCTCCCTCTCGGCATTCTAAGCAACTTATCCAACTAGAGATTACAGGGTTCCATGGAGAAATCTAGAATTTCCCGTATCTGAGTCCGAAAAACCGGTGATTCTGCAAAGGAGGTGCGAGAATTGAGCGCGCCCTAGGCCCCGAGGCAATTTACACGCATGCTACGTCGCAATTTCATCAAATACCTTCTGGGCACAAATCAGATTAAACAACAAACACTATGGTGAGCAGTGTTGTGCCAACCTTGTCCCCTCCCTAGCTCTCACTACACTCTCAGTAGATCATCTAACTAGTTTAACCAGCTCTAGCTCACTGTAAACTCGACAATGCCATCAATGGTGACCATGGACAAGCCCAATTGCCAACCCCAATGTCGAAATAAAGCTACAAGCCTAACTAGCCTCGCCAACCTTGTCTAGCAGGCACTCCACCGTCCACTGCCACTCCCTGTCCAAGCCCCGAGCGCAGCCAGCCACTGGACCACCCGCCAAGCATGCGCCCAGTATCTCTGCGTGTGAGCGAAGAACGCGCCAGAGCGCCGCGCTTTACACGCTCGCACACACCACGCGCCGCCCTCGCCACTTGCAGACGTGATCACCAGCACCCCAACACCCTGCCAGATAACCTCGTTCGCCAATGCGCGGACCATGCATGCTGTGCGCCATTAAAATTGCAGTCGGACCCGCCCAGAGCACCGCGATGTTCCGACCACCTCACACCTCCCCACGCCTCGCCACCATGCCGTGAATATTCGCCAGGAAGCACAGCACCGCCCCCTATCGTCGCCATGCCAGTAGCACTCTGTGCCGTCGACACCGAGGAGCTCCACCCGCGCCATTCGGTCCCCTTCAGCCACTATAAAAGGAGGCCTCCCCCGCTCGTTTTCTTCACACCAGTTCACTCCACACCTCTCACTGATACCCCCCACTCACTCCCGGAGCAAGGCGAGCACCAGGTGGCCAGAATTTCACAGGAGTTCACCGCTTTAGAGGAGGAGAGGCGCCGTCGATTGGAGCCGCCCCAGGAGAAGCTGCCAGTACCAGGAGAATCGCCGTCATCGACTCCATCGTTCGCGCCCGTCGCCGACCATCACCTAAGCCCCAGTGAGCCTCCCACGTCCCCCGCTGTCCGCGTTAGTGTTCTGTCTCGCCGGCACTGCCCGACGAGGATGATGAACCAGAGCCGTTCAATTAGAGTTAGATCCTACGATCATAATTGCCCCGTACCGCTTCGCCCCTTGTTGTCTCACTGACGAGTGGGGTCGCTCACTTAAACATCCCGCGTAAGCACTATGCCTAGTGGGCCGGCCCAGTTAAACATCCCGTGCAACCCACCAATTCAAATTTAGCTTTATTCATTTAATTTCAAACCCAGTTATGTACCTAGATTCAAAAATCAACCCAGCTCGATTCACTAAATGAAAATGCATGAAACCAAATTTGTTAGAAAGGTACTGGAATGCTTAATGCAAGCCCGTTGGATTCAAACCATATAGATTTGTAGATCACCCATGGTAAAAATAACAAGGCAGAATCTTTTCTGCATTCAAACATTTTTCAAAATTCAACCACAAAAGCTTTTGAGTTGATTCCAACTCTCAAAAATCACATTTAAATATACCTTTCAGAATATATAAAAATATATAGGTTTACTTATAGAGATAATGATCAAGTAATAAAAGAATGCCACATAGGCATTTCTATTCACTTGAATTAAATAAAATAAAAAGGTTAAATCTTATTAAATTGTGACACCACTTTAAATCACATTCCCATGTACTGAAATATGTGGTGATGACATGTGTCAACATGATCCCATGTTTGAGTTGGAGAATATTAAATCTTAAGTAGTTTTTCAATGAGTAGAAATTAATTTTCTCAAGTGAAATAAATGAGACAAGTGATTTAATCCTTCTAATGTTAGTGATGATGCTAGAACATCTAGTGTGCACCTTTGTGTGATGATTAGAAATAGCTAAGTATTGTTTGGTGATTGTGTACCTCGTATTTATTTATAGACGCTAGTACCGACCAAGGATACGAGGAGGAAGGAGGATACTACGAGGAAGAAGGCGAGGAGAACTTCAACCACTACTCTGCGCAAGGCAAGCCTAATACTACTGGTTGAATTAGAAAGCCAATACTAGTAAGCTATTAACTTAGAAAGCTTATACTACTATCTTAGCAAGCAAAACCATGCAAGTTTTACTTGCAAGCATACACCCCTTGATACCCAACCCTAGTTTTACTTGCAAGATTATTAATTTATTTATTATTCAAAGCTTTCTCTTCGTGTTTACTTAGTAACTTGTAGATTCTAGAAAGGTAATTGAAGGTAGCATAAAGAGCATAAAACTTGGCCTAATTTAGGTAATTTTGATGTCATCATGAGGCATGAGATTGAACTTAGATAAGATACACTTGCTTATCACCCTTCATTAGTGTTTATCCCCCACATGTAGATGCTAGTGCTAAGCATAAAACTTGATCAATGTTAGATGGGAATACTTGGTGAAAATGGTTATAAAAACCTTAGAATGATGAGTCCTTCTACTGAAATGTTTTGACATGTGTTTCCGAACACCAGATGATTTTGAGGATGAAAATTTTAAGGCATGAGCCTTAGCCCTTTGTAAAACTGATGGTTGCCAGGATGCGATACCATTTCAATTTTACCGTACAACCACAATACCCAAAAATTGGGTAGGGCTTGACTGGAAATTTATATACCTTAGTATGGGTTCCCTTGCGGCCAAGGTTTGAGCTGACGCGACCTTGTGAAGATTGTACACCTGTGTAGTACCCAAGATGACAGTTGGTCATGGTTGGGAGGACAAACTCATAGGAGAGGTGCCTATACTGGGGCGTGTAATTGAAAGGTTAGGATTGATTATCCGCATACTGAGTATGGTGAATTCAGGATTTGTTCCTGACGGATGTATCGAATGTTGTGGTGAAAGTGTACAATCTCTGCAGAGTGTTAAATTATTCGAATAGCCGCGTCCGCGGTTATGGACAGTTGGAGTGGCCATACTGTTCTATCGTCAGATGTTTTCAAAAAGGACTTCTGAAATGATTTCTGACTTTGACTTGACCACAATAGAGTTGTGAGATGAATTCAAGTTCCCACTTAGGTGTTATAAAACTGTCAACTAGTTTTCTTTGCTTCTAAACTTAGTAGAGGTAAATCTGGCTTTTGCAAAACAACCCTAGAGTTTAGTATATCCCATTCAAGACCACTTCACTTGTTAGTATTAGTTTGCAAGTACTTAAAGAGTACTCATGGCTTTGTCCCTGGCTATTCCCGTGACCAGACTATGAAGAGGAGTATCAGGATGACGGACCGCAGGAAGGTGATGACAACTAGGATCATCTCCCATCATCAGCATTGCCTGTGACCATGAAGATGGAGCTTCGCATATGCTATCGTTATTATTACGTTATTCCGCAGCTTGAATTGTATTAAGAACTGGATCATGAGATCCTTATTTGTGTAAGACCTTATGTAAGGTTTGTAATGGATGACGTACTGTGATATCAAATCTGTTATGTCTCGCAAAAATGGTAATCCTGGGATTGCGATGTATGGTATAACAGGCATCTGGGATTAAATATCCGGGTGTTGACAAGTTGGTATCAGAGCCAGGTTGACCATAGGAGACCCTAGTTCGAATGGACGTTTGAATCAAAAACTTAGTTTCAAAACCAAAGGAAGTGAGTATTTACCAAAAACTTATTCTCATTCTTATCACTTGGATTCTTTCATAAAAATTCATGTTCCTCAAAAATTCTTGCAAACTTACATAAAATTGACACACTTGATCACTCTACTAACTTACTCATCCTATATTCTTATAGATGGGCGTGAAGTACAACAAGTTTTATCAGTTGGGGAATGGAGGAGACCTCATCTTTGAGCGTGACTTGGACCAGCTGGCAGAAATGCTGGAGCGTCCACACCCCGAGTTCTTCGGAGCTCAGCTCAATGAACAGGAGGGAGAAGATTTGAAGTGGCTAATTGTTGCAAGTCTCCGAGGAAAGATTGAACCCCCCACTGTAGAGGGAATTAAGTTCACCTTGAGAGAGAACAACTGGCTCGATGGACTTTCCAGGGCCATGCAGGAAGCTCTTGCCCGTCAGTGTGGGCAGAGTATCAATGGGTACCCCCTTCGAGTTCTACCCAAGGCGTGATGATGTGGGACAACCACTGGAGCCCCATACCACCACGAGCTAAAGACTCAATTGGACCACCTCAGCTTCATGATGTATGACCGTCAGAAGTAATTGGACAATGCCCGCTCCTACGCCAACCACAATTACGCCATCGCCGCCAAGAAGGATCAGACCATCGCCATGCTATTGAAGGATCGCAAGTCTCGTCACCGTCAGCTCGACAAGAAGGAGTGCATCATTGCCCGTCTTCTCCACGGGATCATGGATTTGGAGGAGACTATCCATGAGAGAGATATGCGGTTGGAGGATAGGGATAATGTAGGGGAAGACCTTCGTGGAGACCCCTACTCCTATCTCAGCGATGATGATGACTTTCTGGAGGATCAGGCCATGGACTTCTTCACCGATGAGGATGACTTCGCCTTCATCGATGATGATGATGATGAGGATGATGAGGACACTGACTCCGAGGAGTTGTAGCACTTGAGCACTAGCGTTAGTGAGTTGTATTCGGTCCCACTGTATCGTAGTTTTCCAGAATGGTTCTTAAAACCATATGTTTTCTTTTGTGAGGTGTGTGTTTGTATCTTGT
This sequence comes from Avena insularis, assembly GCA_023614405.1. Lineage (NCBI taxonomy): Eukaryota > Viridiplantae > Streptophyta > Magnoliopsida > Poales > Poaceae > Avena > Avena insularis. The sequence goes on along the minus strand of CM042687.1, from coordinate 233,149,604 downwards.
GCTATAAATGAATGAATGAAGAGAAAGTTGCTAGAAAAATCTGAGTCAAACCTTAAAAACTTTTCAAAACCCTTGAACATTAGAAATTTCCCTCTTTTTCTCATGATCTATCTCCATCTTCAGATGCCTCGCGGAGGAAGCAACTCAGCCCTGGACCCGATGTTGCAACTCTTGCAAATGTTGGCTTCCGACCGCGAAGCCGAAAGAGTCGAACATCAAGCCAACTTAGCCACCCTTCAACAGATAGCTCAGATGGCCAACAAAAATCAAGTCCATGGAAATCAGGACAACCATGGATCTAAGATAAAGAATTTCCAGAACACCAATCCACCTGTTTTCACTAAGTCAGAAGAGCCCCTAGATGCAGATGATTGGTTGCAAACCATGGAGAACAAACTAGAAGTTGCAGGAGTGGAAGCTAACGACAAAGTGTTGTCTGCTACCCACTATCTGGCCGGAGATGCAAGAGCATGGTGGAACAGCATTCACGCAATGACAGGAGGTCAGCTGATGACTTGGGAAGAGTTCAAAGTCAAGTTCAGCAGAACCCATGTGCCAACAAGTTTGATCAAGAGGATGAGAGATGAATTCAGGGAACTGAAGCAAGGAAGGATGATAGTAGTGGAATACCGTGACAAATTCTTGTCATTCGCTAGGTATGCCCCGGATGAGATAGATACTGAAGCCAAGAAGAAGGAGAGATTCCTGAATGGTCTGCACGATGAAATGCATGAAGGGAATATGCCCGAGAGGCAATAATAAAGTGGTTATTATCGTATTCCTTGTTTATGATAAATTTTTATTTTACATGCTATAATTGTATTAATACAGAAATGTTAATACATGTGTGTTTAATAAACAAAAAGGAAGTTCCTAGTTATGCCTCTCTTATAAACTAGCTCGTTAATTAGCAAGATGATCAAGGTTTCCTGATCATGGACATTGGATGTTGTTAATAACGAGGTCACAACATTAGTGTAATGGTGTGATGAACATTCATCCGAAGTATAGCATTACGATCAAACTCATTGAGTTTATATTGCTATAACAACTTACAAAGTGATCCTAATCCTTCATAAGTAAGATGTTTACAACCAAAGTCGGATGAGCATGTCTTTGTAGGTTATTTCGAATAACAATTGGTTATTCCTTCATAACACCAAGGACAAAGGGGTTTGTCGCTTGAAACGTGAAGTTTCTTGAAGAAGGAATTTTTCATAAAAGTTAAGTGGGAGGACAATAGAACTTTGTTAAGGTTAACGAACCTTAGCTATATGTGCTGAGTTGCGCAGTGCCGGAAATTGTTCCGGAGGCAGCCATAATGCTCATGGTTTATGTGCCTCAAAGGTTGTGGTCACGGAGATCTAAGTTCCTATTGAACCAAGTAGGTCGGGTAAACAATCAAATACTATGATTTGAGAGTAAATCATTATTGTTTGACAATGATGAACAGACTATATGCAAAGAAGCAATGATGGGCCCTAACTCCGTCAAATGGCTTGAAGCCATAAAATCCGTGATAGTTCCATACACGAGAAATCAAGTTTCGAACTTGGAAGACCCTCCGGAAAGGTGTAAAAACCTATCAGTCGTATTTGGATCTATAAATATGTTTCACATCTATGAAATAGTCATCATATCGTAAAGTATTTTACGAAAATGTTCAAGGAGTTGACAATGACAAGATTTGATCTTTCATAGCGATATTTAGTCTGGACGGATTAAAGTAGCAACCACTACATATAATTTGGTATATGGTAGAGGAATAAACAAAACAAAGTTCTTCTATTAGAATGGTTACTTAGGACATGTACATGACATGATCCAAAGGGTTTTGTTAATTCAAAGGATGCTAAAAAGGGCATGCAAACTTCAATTGTTGAAGTAAGCATCACGGAGTTGGAATCTTCACCGTTATGAAAAGGAGTTTTCATCAGGAGACGATGAAGATGCTTGCATTTGCAAGAAATTAAGTGGGAGCGCTGAGACATATTTCTAATACATTACGTGGAGGACATCTTGTTGATTTGAAATGATGTATATTTTATTGACAATGGTTAAGAATTTCATTTCGATGAAAGACTTAGGCAAAACCCGAATATTTAGCATGAATGTCTATAGTGGATAGACTGTGACGCTAATATGGTTGTGCCAAACGTACATATATGAGATATTGAAGGAGTTCAATATAGAAACAACAAGAAACGGTTCTTGTCGCATGGAAAATAATTGAATCAAGTTTCAAGTGTATCGACACTTGATAAGTGAAACAACATTCAAGTGCTTTGACACTTGATGAGTGAAATCACGAGAATGTTTTGATCAATCATACCATGATATGTACACATCCAGATATGTCGTATGCTCTAAGTGTTCTGAGCATATACCAGAATGAATCATAAAATGATCATTGGACGATAGTAAGGATATTCTTATGATCTTTTGGAAGAACTAAGAATATATTTGTGTAGAGGTGACAAACAATTACAAATAGTTCATTGTAAAGTGTTACATTGATACTAGTTTTGTCACATGATACAAATTAAGTTTATCTCAATTTAAACTATGAGTGGCACAATGAAATGGAAAGGAGTTTTCATGATGGATTTGGATGTATTCCAAAGTTAAGACATTGTGATGAATACTACAACAAAAGGCTAAGTATATGACTTCTATAGTAGCAGCAAAGGAGGGAATTTGTGTCAAGTAGTTTGTTATCTAACTAAGATGTGGTTCACAACGGGCTAACACGAAAGATATATTGTATGGCAATAGTATCGACATGTTTTAACCCCAAGGAACTAAAGGTCTCACCAAAAGACCAAATTTATACAATGCCATATCATTGGAGAATGAGTGATGCGTGAAGACGCAAAGACATGCAAATACAGACGGACCTGAAAGTGTCAGATCCGTAGATTATGTTAACCACTTGCAGTTGCGTATTTGGAATACCAGAAAGCCATTGGTGTTCAATACACAAAGTTTTCAAACTAGATTATTGTCTCTAGTGCAAGTGGGAAACTGAAGGGAATATGCCCGGGAGGCAATAATAAAGTGGTTATTATCGTATTCCTTATTTATGATAAATGTTTATTTTACATGCTATAATTGTATTAATACAGAAACGTTAATACATGTGTGTTTAATAAACAAAAAGGAAGTTCCTAGTTATGCCTCTCTTATAAACTAGCTCGTTGATTAACAAGATGATAAAGGTTTCCTAATCATGGACATTGTATGTTGTTAATAACGAGGTCACAACATTAGTGTAATGGTGTGATGAACACTCATCCGAAGTATAACATTACGATCAAACTCATTGAGTTTATATTTCTATAACAACTTAAGAAGTGATCCTAATACTTAGACCATGAGATCATGTCAATCACTAACACTGGAAGAGTTTCTTGATAACATCAAACGTCACACCGTAACTGGGTGATTATAAAGATTGATTCAGAACTAATAAAGTGTTATGTTGAGGCCAATGGATCGAGAGTGGAATTTGTTCATCCCGATGACAGATAGATATGCTCTGGGCCCTCTCGGTGATATCACATTGATTAGCTTGCAAGCAAGTGATTTGATCACTAGAATGTTATATCACGGGAACGAGAAAAGAGTGCATGTCGGTAACGAGATCAAACTAGGTATGGAGATACTGATGATCGAATCTCGGACATGTAATATATCATGAAACAAAGGGATTAAGATACTAGCGTAAAAGGTCCCGACGATCACAAGAAAGTCATCGTTGAATGTGTTGGAGTCAGTATGGGTCTCCAGATCCCGCTTCTGATTATTGATCCGAGAGGGGTCTCGATCATGTCCACATTATTCACGAACCGTAGGGTGACACACTTAAGAGACACCGACATCCATTTGGAGCAAAAGTTTCATGCCGAAAAGAATAACAAGCGCAGGAATTTATTTCACTAGATACCGAAACGGGTTTTTGGGTGAAATTGCAGAAAGTGTTTCTGCATGTGAAATGAAATACTAGCAATGGGTTATATGTGAATGTTTGTCATTAAAGTAATTGACAAAATTCTGAATAAATAAAAGAAGTTTTATTTAATGAGAGTTTGCATTAAATTTGGTGTAAATTTAATGGGAATTTGAGTGGGTTTTTGAGTAGAGGGAATTGAAAGGCATTTGAGTGAGTGGAGTGTCCACCCACATGAATGTGGAAGAGGTGGGGGCAGCCCCATGGCTGGGCGCATGGCCCCTTGGGTGCCCCCTCTCCCTACAAAAGTAGCCCCCTCCCTCTCTCTCACTCACACCTCCTCGTGAAGGATCTCTCTCCCTCTCTAGTATTTATCCCCCATGGTCTCGGACTAGCGAGATACATGTTCCCGGTGGCTATTCGGCAAGAAAGCGTTGTGCTTCCGCTGCATCGCTGGAGCGAGGAGGCGGAGGTTGCTCGGTGCCTCGAACGTGTGTGCGAGCACGGATGCGCTGCTGTTTTGCGGCGCTGGGACTTCCTCTCGATCTTGAGATCGGCAAGAGATTGTCTACATCAACCACGAGTTTGGACTCGTTAAGCTTTTTCGGTCTTCAAGGGTATGTTCTCTACGGATATACATCCGCCCGTTGTTTGTATCTAGTAGATAGATCTTGGTACATAGTTGTTCCCATCATAGGAATTTTTTTGTTTTCTATGTTGCGAACCCAACAGTGGTATCAGAGCCGGATCTATGCGTAGATGCTTTGCACGGGTAGTACACATATGAGTATGTGGGCGATGATGATCATTTTATTACTTCTTAGTTGTACTTTGGTTATTGGTGGCATAGTGGGATGAAGCGGCCTGGATAAACTTTACATATCCTTGCACATGAGACCTGTTCCACGCTTGACATGCAACTAGTTTTGCATAAGTGGCTAGCGGGTGTCTGTCTCTCCTACTATAGTCAATATCTAATTTTCAACGAGTTGTCAACAATTTGGTTATCCTCGTTGTGGTTCATGTTCGTAGGTAAGAACGGTTCTATCTTCGAAAGCCCTAAGCCACGTAAAACTTGCAATGGATAAATTAGAGGCGTCTAGTTTAGATTGTTGCTGGGCTAGTGTTATGATATGGTGATGTTGTAAGTAGAAGTATGAGATGATACTCTTACAACACACATAACGTGTAGGTTCCATAGACCTTGGACTTACACATAGAGGTATGATAGTGATCACACCACGGTGCACGTGATGGAGATCATATGCGGGAACCATATCATTTCACTTACAAACATGTGATGTTTGATTGCATATTATATTGCTTGTTTGGCGTTTTATTAGCATAATAAGATGATCCCTCATTTAGATATCAAGATAAGAATGTGTTCTTCCTTAAGTATGCGCCGACAATGTTTCGTCGCTTCAAGACATCACGTGATGATCGGATGTACTTGAATCCATGAGCATATCTCGGGTGTAAGACAGTTACACACGCGAATACTAAGGTTCTTACTTGGCGAGCCTAGCATGTACAGACATGGCCTCGGAACACGGACCGAAAGGTTAAGCATGAGTCATATGTTTTGATATGATGACCATATGGATGCTCCCCTTTGAAGCTACACCGACTCACGTGATGATCGGACTTGGTGTAGTGGATTTGGTTCATGTAATCACCAAAAAGACACGAGGGATGTCGTTTTTGAGTGGGAGTTCATTTCTAATTTGGATTAGTAGAACTCAATTTATCATAAATTAAATCAAAGTGAATTTGCATAATTTGTTGTAGTCATTGGCATTTGTTCACCACCTTATACATAGTTGTAATTGAGATAATAGAACTATAGAATTCTGGATATATACTTTACGAACTGGTATCGTATTGTGTTGAGTGTCAATCTAAAGTTTAAAGTCCTATTGCAAACCTTTAGCAAACTCTATTTAATCCGTGAAATTTAATAGTTGGTATTAAATCGAGAGTAACAATTCCAGTGTTAGTATCTTAAGTATCATGTTTGCCTCCACGATTCTTGATTGTTTTAATATCAAGTTTATCTAGGAGCTGAAAGATTGTTTCAGAAACCATCATGTGTGGCAGATATAACGATATCTGAAACAATGTTTTGGTTGCAATATGATAGAGTATAATATATGTTCTCATATTGGATGAGAATTTACGAAGGTTGGAGATGCTAGACATCCTAATCATCCAAAAGGGTTTTGGAAAGTAATGTTATACTCACGATTCGCCTTTATAAGCTACAGTAGCTTGATCATGAAAGTCATCATGATAAGGATGAATAGAAGATGTATGTAAAGTGTTTACTACACTAAAAGATTACTAAAGAATGAATTTTGAAAGAATACCGATCATTTTGATGATGGTGATCTACTTCAAAGTGCAAGTCCAAAGGTATTATTATTTGAATATACACGCTTTGGACTATGTGTCATGTATATGGAGCCACTTTTGATGTTGATAGATTCTTTTAAAAAGGAAAAGGAAATGCTGAAAGAGAATCTATAAAATATATTTGGCAGAAAAGAAAAGATTGGAAATATCCAATTTAGGTATATGGATGATATACATGTTATGGTTGTATTCTTTGCTTGTTAAACAATGTGGTTCTTGGGTATTGGATACCGAATTGGTTGGTATGAAATTTCATACGAAACGACGCAATTCATAAACCACAATGGCCTAAGTAACTAGCAAGAGAATATGTGATGATGTTCATCGAAAACAAACAAACTGTTGTTTATATTTCTCGTTGACATCAAAGATTGACTTCAAGATTTGTTTTAATAATTGTTATTTAAATCAGGTATTATGAGAACAAAGGTTGTTCAAATAATTACCGTATTCCATATAAGATGGATGATTTGAAAATCTAGTTGGAGAAATCACATCCATAAAACCTAATGCTATAATGTCGCAAGACAAATGATTGAAATATCACTTACGAAGTGACATCACCATTTAAATTATATTGGAAAGAAAACATGAATAAACTCCATTTTATGGAATTTTGGTTTCTTTGATTTGATCAAGTGACGCTTGTGAGACTTTCCTCGGGATAATTAAAACTTCGTTGAAAGGCCAAAGAAGAACAATCGACTAATTTATTGGAATTAATACATATCGATGTATGTAGTCCATTAAGTATAGTCGTAAGCGATGGATTTCAACTTCATATGGTTTCTCCGGAAATTTGAGTGAATGTTCACTTAATGATTAATTGACATTTATGCTAATGTAATAGTACTTGGAACTAAAGGTTTGGAAGTAGTACTAGGATTGGATGTACAAACACTAAGGATTAATTGACTGTTCCAAGAAAGCCATAACCATGACCAGTACAACCGGAATATCAGTCGAGCATGTATCTAAAACCTTGCCCCGTCAATTCAAGCGCAACAAGAGTATAGCCCAACCAACCATTGACCAAGTCCGGATAGTCTGTGAATAACCCGATGTATTTCTAGATGTTTTTCCCGGTATGCCCCCAGATCAGGATATCTAGTTTATCATTGAACTAATCCCTGGAACCGGACCCATAGCCTAGAGACCATATAGTATGAACCCTTCTGAACTAGTAGAACTGAAGAAGCAACTGGATGCTATGCTGGAGATAGGGTTGATCCAACCAAGTGCATCGCCATGGAGATCACCTGTGTTGTTTGTGGACAAGAAAGATGGAGGTAACCATTTGTGTACGGATTATCGACAGTTGAACGATGTCACCATAAAGAACAAGTACCCGTTGCCCAAGATAGAAGACCCGTTTGACCAGTTGACTGGTGCCAAAGTGTTTTATAAGATTGATCTTAGAACTGGCTATCATCAACTCAATATTAGAGTAGAGGATATTCCGAAGACTGCCTTTACCACCCGATATGGATTATATGAGTATATTGTCATGTATTTTGGATTAACCAATGCCCCCGCTTATTTCGTGAACCTCATGAGTAAGATTTTTATGGACTTCCTAGATTAGTTTGTCGTTGTTTTCATTGATGACATTCTGATTTATACCAAATCAGAAGAAGAACATGAGCTACACCTAAGGACCATTCTTGGAACCCTTAGGGAGCATCAGTTGTATGCCAAGCTTAGCAAATGTGAATTCTGATTACAGGAGGTAGGATTCCTCGGACATATCGTATCAGCCGGAGGAATTGCCATTGACCCTGCGAAGGTGAAAGATGTTGAAGATTGGCAAGCCCCAACCACTCAAACCCAAGTTCGTGCATTTCTCGGATTAGCGGGATACTACCGCAAGTTTGTGGAAGGATTCTCGAGTATTGCAAGACCCATGACCCAATTGCTGAAGAAGGATAGGAAGTTTGAATGGACGGAAAAATGTGAAGAGAGTTTTTAGGAACTCAAGAGGAGATTGATTTCAGCCCCAATCTTGATCATGCCGGATATCACGAAGCCCTTTGATGTGTATTGTGACGCTTTCAAGATCGGTCTCGGATGTGTGCTAATGCAAGTAGGCAAAGTTATATCTTACCTATCCCGACAACTGAAGCAGCATGAACAAAATTATCCAACCCATGATCTTGAACTAGCAGCCGTAGTTCTAGCCCTGAAGACATGGAGGCATTATATTATGGGAAATCATTGTGAGATTTATTCGGATCACAAGAGCCTGAAGTATATATTCACTTAGAAGGAGCTCAATATGAGGCAGAGAAGATGGATTGAACTAATCAAGGACTATGATTTGGACATTCACTATCACCTCGGTAAAGCCAATGTAGTAGCAGATGCCCTTAGCAGATTGCCGTGCTGCTTGAACTCCATGTTTTTGAAGGAGCAACCCAGTTTGCACGAAGAGATGGAAGATTTCCGAATGGAATTAGTGAGTGAAGGATTTTTGGCTAGCATAGAACTTCAACCCACTTTGATCTGTCAGATCAAGGAGGCGCAGAAAGGAAATGCTAGTATCGACGGAATCAAACGTCGTACTGGTATAGGCAAAGTACCCGGATTCACCGAAGACGAAGAAGGAGTTATATGGTACAAAGGACGTCTCATTGTACCAGCAGATTTCGAGTTGAAAGAAGTTATCTTGAAAGAGGCCCATGATACTCTTTATTCTATCAACCCCGGAGGAACAAAGATGTATCGGGATTTGAAGGAGCAATTTTGGTGGCATAAGATGAAGAGAGAAATCGGAAGCTATATCGCCAAGTGTGGTATATGTCAGAGATTCAAGGCAGGACATCAAAGACCCGCAGGACTGTTGCAACCATTACAGATTCTGGAATGGAAATGGGATTCCGTTGGAATGGACTTTATCACCGGATTACCTACTTCTAGTAGGGGAAATGACTCTATCTGGGTCATAGTTGACAGATTGTCCAAGGTAGCCCGTTTCTTACCAGTCAAGACCACACACCAAAGTTCGAAGCTCGCAGAGTTGTACATCACCAGAATCATCAGTTTGCACGGAGTCCCCAAGAACATCGTATCAGATCGAGGAACCCAGTTTATCTCGAGATTCTGGAAGAAAGTCCAAGAAGGTTTAGGAACTCATCGATTTCGGACAACAGATCACCCTCGCATCCGATGGACAAACAGAGCGAGTAAATCAAATACTCAAAGATATGTTGAGAGCATGTGTGCTAGAGTATGGATCTAAATGGGAAGACTGTCTGCCGTTCACAGAATTTTCTTACAACAACAGTTATCAAGCTAGTTTGCAAATGGCCCCATTTGAATTCATGTATGGAAGAAACTGTCGCACCCCTTTGAATTGGTTGGAAGTAGGAGAGAGTCAGATTTTCGGACCCGACATCCTACGAGAAGCAGAAGAGAGAGTTCACAAGATTCGTGAGCACCTTAAGACCGCCCATTCAAGACAGAAGAGTTACGCGGACAAGAGACCTCGAGAACTCGCTTTTAATATTGGAGATTTTGTGTATCTCAAAGTGTCGCCTTTGAAGGGAATGCAGCATTTCCAACTTAAAGGAAAGTTAGCCCCTAGATATATCGGACCCTTCAAGATTCTGAATCGTCGAGGAGAAGTATCATATCAATTGGAACTTCTAGAGGAGATGTCAGCAGTGCACAATGTGTTCCATATATCGTTACTTCGCAAATGCCTTGAAGTTCCGGAGAAGACTGAAGTTTTCAAGAACATTGATCACCGGACCATAGAGATCAACGATGACCTGATATATCCCGAAGTACCCATCCGTATTTTGGAGGAAGCTTTCAGAACCACCAGAACCCAAAGCATCAAGTTTCTCAAGATTCAGTGGAGCAACCACACCGAAGAATAAGCTACCTAGGAGCAAGAAGGTCACATCAGGACAGAGTTTCCCGATCTCTTTAAATCCCAGGTAATATTTTTCTTCTTTTTCAAATCTCGGGACGAGATTTTGTTTAAGGAGGGAAGGTTTGTAACATCCCAAAAATATGAAACAATGATCATCAAACTCTAATCACTAAAATTAGGGTTAACAAAAACTTTGATTAATTAAAATCATATGAATGCATGTGTGTATGTGATGATTTGATAAATGCATGAATGGACTTATGTGATTAGCCTAAATAGTAAGGAATGATTCAAAGATGAATATAACACCATCTAAAACATTTCCAAGAAGAAACAAATCAAGAGAAAATCAAAAACAAATCAAATAAAGCAGATGGTCATTTTTGCCAATCTTGCTCACTAGGTCACTTTGAGTGTTTCTAGTGCAAGATTTCAAACAGAAAATATTCCAATTATTTTCACCCCTTGCTAGAACAAGTAAAAGTGAATCAAAGCCCACCTTTCAAACTTGCAGAAACATTTAGCAACCCCATTCAAATTACAATTCAAAATTGAATCTTTATCATATGTGAAGATCACACATTTTCAAAACCCAACCAAACCAGTGCCCCTTGACCAATCCAACTAACCAGATACTCCCTAGTATGTGCCTAGAAAACCCACCAAGTTTGAATCCAAAATTCAAATTTGAATTTCTTTCGGCCATTTCATCAAATACCTTCTGGGCACAAATCAGATTAAACAACAAACACTATGGTGAGCAGTGTTGTGCCAACCTTGTCCCCTCCCTAGCTCTCACTACACTCTCAGTAGATCATCTAACTAGTTTAACCAGCTCTAGCTCACTGTAAACTCGACAATGCCATCAATGGTGACCATGGCCGAGCCCAATTGCCAACCCCAATGTCGAAAGAAAGCTACAAGCCTAAGTAGCCTCGCCAACCTTGTCTAGCAGGCACTCCACCGTCCACTGCCACTCCCTGTCCAAGCCCCGAGCGCGACCAGCCACCCACCGCCAAGCTCCCCAGATTCTGCAGCGAAGCCAAGAACGCGCCAGAGCGCCGCACTCGACACGCTCGCACACACCACGCGCCGCCCTCGCCGCTTGCAGACGTGATCACCAGCACCCCAGCACCCCGCCAGACAACCTCGTTCGCCACCGCGCGGACCATGCATGTTGTGCGCCATTAAAATTGCAGACGGACCCGCCCAGAGCACCGTGATGTTCCGACCACCTCACACCTCCCCACGCCTCGCCACCATGCCGTGAAGATTCGCCAGGAAGCACAGCACCGCCCCCTATCGTCGCCCATGCAAGTAGCACTCTGTGCCGTCGACACCGAGGAGCTCCACCCGCGCCATTCGGTCCCCTTTAGCCACTCTAAAAGGTGGCCTCCCACGCTCGTTTTCTTCAAACCAGTTCACTCCACACCTCTCACTGATACCCCCCACTTACTCCCGGAGCAAGGCGAGCACCAGGTGGCCAGAATTTCACCGGAGTTCACCACTGTAGAGGAGGAGAGGCGGCGTCAATTGGAGCCGCCCCAGGAGAAGCTGCCGGTACCAGGAGAATCGCCATCATCGACTCTGTCATTCGCGCCCGTCGTCGACCATTGCATGAGCCCTGGTGAGCCTCCCATGACCCCCACTGTCCGCGTTCGGGTTCTGTCTCGCCGGCGCTGCCCGACGTGGACGATAGACCAGAGCCATTCGATTAGAGTTAGATCCTAGATCATAATCGCCCCGTACCGCTTCGTCCTCGTTGTCTCACTAACGAGTGGGGTCGCTCACTTAAACATCCCGCATAAGCACTATGCCTAGTGAACCGGCCCAGTTAAACATCTCGCGCAACCCACCAATTCAAATTTAGCTTTATTCATTTAATTTCAAACCCAGTTATGTACCTCGATTCAAAAATCAACCTAGATCCATTCACAATGCATGAAACCAATTTTGTTAGAAAGGTACGGGAATGCTTAATCCAAGCCCGTTGGATTCAAACCATTTAGATTTGTAGATCACCCATGGTAAAAATAACAAGGCAGAAGCTTTTCTGCATTCAAACATTTTTCAAAATTCAACCTCAAAAGCTTTTGAGTTGATTCCAACTCTCAAAAATCACATTTAACTATAACTTTCAGAATATATAAAAATATATAGGTTTACTTACAGAGATAATGATCAAGTAATAAAAGAATGCCACATAGGCATTTCTATTCACTTGAATTAAATAAAATAAAAAGGTTAAATCTTATTAAATTGTGACACCACTTTAAATCACATTCCCATGTACTAAAATATGTGGTGATGACATGTGTCAACATGATCCCATGTTTGAGTTGGAGAATATTAAATCTTAAGTAGTTTTTCAATGAGTAGAAATTACTTTTCTCAAGTGAAATAAATAAGACAAGTGCTTTAATCCTTCTAATGTTAGTGATGATGCTAGATCATCTAGTGTGAACCTTTGTGTGATGATTAATAATAGTTAAGTATTGTTTGGTGATTGTGTACCTCGTATTTATTTATAGACGCTAGTACCGACCAAGGATACGAGGAGGAAGGAGGATACTACGAGGAAGAAGCCGAGGAGAACTTCAACCACTGCTCTGCACAAGCCAAGACTAATACTACTGGTTGAATTAGCAAGCCAATACTAGCAAGCTATTAACTTAGAAAGCTTATACTACTATCTTAGCAAGCTAAACCATGCAAGTTTTACTTGCAAGCATACACCCCTTGATACTCAACCCCAGTTTTACTTGCAAGCTTATTACTTTATTTCTTTATCAAAGCTTTCTCTTAGAATTTACTTAGTAACTTGTAGATTCTAGAAAGGTAATTGAAGGTAGCATAAAGAGCATAAAATTTGGCCTAAGTTAGGTAATTTTGATGTCATCCCGAGGCATGAGATTGAACTTAGATAAGATACACTTTCTTATCACCCTTCACTAGTGTTTATCCCCCACATGTAGATGCTAGTGCTAAGCATAAAACTTGATCAACTTTAGATGGGAATACTCGGTTAAAATGGTTATGAAAACCTTAGAATGATGAGTCATTCTACTGAAATGTTTTGACATGTGTTTCCGAACAACATATGATTTTGAGGATGAAAATGTTAAGGCATGAGCCTTAGCCCTTTGTAAAACTGATGGTTGCCTGGATGCGATACCATTCCAATTTTACCGTACAACCACAATACGAGAAAATTGGGTAGGGCTTGACTAGAAATTTATATACCTTAGTATGGGTTCCCTTGCGGCTAAGGTTTGAGCTGAGGCTACCTTGTGAAGATTGTCCACCTATGTAGTACCCAAGATGATACTTGGTCATGGTTGGGAGGCCAAACTCACTAGAAAGGTGCCTATACTATGGCGTGTAATTGAAAGGTTAGGATTTATTATCCGCATACTGAGTATGGTGAATTCAGGATTTGTTCCTGACGGATGTATCGAATGTTGTGGTGAAAGTGTGCAATCTCAGCCGAGTGTTAATCTATTCGAATAGCCGCGTCCGCGGTTATGGACAGTTTGATGGCTATACTGTTCTATCGTCAGATGTTTTCAAAAATGACTTATTAAATGATTTATGACTTTGACTTGACCACAACAGAGTTATGAGATGAATTCAAGTTCCCACTTAGGTGTTATAAAACTATCAACTAGTTTTCTTTTATTCTGAACTTAGTAGAGGTAAATCTGGCTTTTGCAAAACAACCCTAGAGCTTAGTATATCCTATTCAAGACCACTTCACTTGTTAGTACTAGTTTGCAAGTACTTAAAGAGTACTCATGGCTTTGTCCCTGGCTATTCCCGTGGCCATACTATGAAGAGGAGTATTAGGATGACGGACCGCAGGAAGGTTACGACAACTAGGATCATCTCCCATCGTCAGTATTGCCTGTGACCATGAAGATGGAGCTTCGCCTACGCTATCGTTATTATTACGTTATTCCGCTGCTTGAATTGTATTAAGAACTGGATCATGAGATCTTTATTTGTGTAATACCTTATATATGGTTTGTAATGGATGATGTACTGTGATATCAAATCTGTTATGTCTCCTAAAAATGGTAATCCTGGGATTGCGATGATGGCATAACAAGCATCTGGGATTAAAAATCCGGGTGTTGACAGGTACCCTCGAAATGGCCCTGGATTTTCAAGAAAAAATAATTTGTGGTGCTCCATGGGGTACCTAGGATTGGCAAGTTCCTAGGTTCAAGGTTTCAATGGACCTCGCGTGCCTGCGCGCGCCGGCAGGTTTACCGATTTTTCCCACCCCCCGAACACCAGCAATGGGAAATTCATCAAAAATAAAACAAATATGAAACCAGCTCGAGTAGCCCTTGTGTGTCACCCACTACCAACATAAAATCATAAAAAAGACAAACTGGGACTTTTGGCACACGGCGCACCCCCCGGAATGCTATCAAGTAGGAGTTAACATGGCTTTCAACCCTAGACCTCCCCCTCACTGCCCAGAACATGGATCCACTGCATAGATTGAGCCAAACCTGGCACCTAGCTCCCTCTCGGAATTCTAAGTAACTTCTCCAACTAGAGATTCCAGGGTTCCATGGAGAAATCCAGAGTTTCCCGTATCCGAGTCCAAAAAACCGGCGATTCTGCAAAGGAGGTGCGAAAATTGAGTGCTCCCTAGGCCCCGATGCAATTTACACGCATGCTATGTCGTGGCGGACCGCTATCCCCGGGAGGTCGGTACTCATCTCTTGGTGCAAGCATATACTGTATTTTTCCTGAGTTACGCCATGGTAATTGTGGTTTCTAACTGTAGGTACCCTAGAAATGGCCCTGGATTTTCAATAAAAAATGATTTGTGGTGCCCCATGGGGTACCTAGGCTGGGAAAGTTCATAGGTTCAATGTTGCAATGGACCTCGCGTGCCTACGTGCGCCGGTGGGTTTGCCGATTTTTCCCACCCCCCGAACCCTGGCAATGGGAAATTCATCAAAACCCAAAAAAATATGAAACCAGCTCGAGTACCCTTGTGTGTCACCCACTACCAACATAAAATCATAAACAAGACAAACCGGGACTTTTGGCACACGGCGCACCCCTCGGATTGCTATCGAGTAGGAGTTAACATGGCTTTCATCCCTAGACCTCCCTGATACGCACAATTTGCATCACCTTTCTATATCATAATCTACCTCTATTCATTGATATTTGTCTTATTATGAGGTATTACTTATGTCTTTTCCACTGTTTATGCATGTTGGATGATTCTTGGAGGATGGCTGCCGGAGTCTGGATTCTGATGGAAAAGAGGGTGTTTTGATGCAATTTCACAGAGATCGGAAAAATACCAGAAAAATATTGGAAATTATCATTTTTCTAGAATATTGAGGAAGCCAGAAGGAGGGACGAAGATGGGTCGCAGGGGCCCCACACCCCACTAGGCGCGGGCCCACCCTGGGCCGCACCTAGGGCAGGTGTGGACCATCTGCCTGGCTCCCGACTCCACCCATTCGCCTAACACCAAGAGAGAAAGATCTCTCCGGCAGACAGATTTCTGCCGGGGGAATTCCTTCCCAGATAAGGGAGATCGTCGCCATCAATACCATCGTCAAGCTAGGCTTCATTGGGATCGTCATCATCATCATCATCAACACCATCATCTCCACCAGCATCATCACCACTCCATCCCACTATAACAATTGTGTTGCATATTGCTTTAGTTCTTAGGGGAAACTTTCCCGATGTTAATTACTATTGTAGTTGATGCTTGTGAGTGGAACCATTGGATATTGTTTATGTTCAGATTGTTATACATTATCATATCATCTTTGATCTTGATCCATATGATGTCTTGTGAGTAGTTCATTTAGTTATTGAGGACATGGGAGAAGTCATGTTGTTATTAGTGGATTTGTGTTGAGTTATTATTCAGTGGTTTAGTATTTAAGTTGTGGTGCTATTCTTCTAGTGTTGTCATGTGAACGTCGACTACATGATACTTCACCATTTATGGGCCTAGGGGAATGCATTGTGTATTTGGATACTAATTGTGGGGTTGCCGGAGTGACAGAAACCTGAACCCACGTTAGGACACCTTTGCACAAGGGAGTGTAGGATCTCAGAGTTTAAGGTTGTGGTTAGATTTATATCTTAATTACTTTCCTGTAGTTACGGATGTTTGTAGGGGGTTTAATCACAAGTATGTATTAGTCCAGGTAAGGTCGGTACATTAGCATAGGTTCACCCACACAACACTTACAACACCAAAGAAGAGTACTCAGCTATTTGAAGCGAAAACACTTGACAGAATTCCTGTGTGTCCTAGAGAACATTTGGACCTTATAAGTATTTCCACCGGCTTGTCCTTTGCTAAGAAAGGATTGGGCCACTTGCTCTGTTTGTTCTTTATTACTTGTACTTTGGTTTGTTGCCTTATCAGAAAACCACTAAAAATCCGTTTGCTAAGTATTTGCAGAGAGTTCCTGCTCAATACCACTATTCAGTACCTTCTGCTCCTCGTTGGGATCGACACTCCTATTTATCAAAAGTACTACGATACACCCCCTATACTTGTGGGTCATCAAGACTATTTTCTGGCGCCTTTGCCGGGGAGGTAAGGTAAAAGGTACTCACATCCTCCGGTGTGAGTGCTTGAAGTTATTTCCTTTATATTCTGCAATTTTGTCTTTTTGTTTCTTGTTTTCACTAGTTATTATTAATGGAAAACAACAACAAAATTTGAGAGCTCTATAGCATTTATCTTGACTTAGGGCATGAAGTGTTTCAAGAGAAAATTAAAAAACCTATGGAACTTTCTTTGCATGCTAATAGCAATGTTATTAGTATGAATTATTTGGACACCATTATTGCTAATGCTATGGAAAATTTTAAGCTTGGGAAGCTAGTTTTTATGAAAATGATCTTTTTAGTTCCCCAACTTTATAAGATCGCTATTCTATTGCTTATGATGATACCAAACATCCATCGTATGATGATTACAATGATGAATATGATATTTTTAGTCCACCTACTATTGAGGAGAAAATTAATTATGATTACAATATGCCTCCTATATTTTATGATCATGGTGATGAGAATAATAGTGATAGCTATTTTGTCGAATTTTCTCCCACTACAATCAATAAGTATGACTATGCTTATGTAGAGAGTAATAATCATTTTCTGCATGTGGCTCATGATAAGAATGTTTTATGTGATAGTTATATTGTTAATTTTATTCATGTTGCTACTGAAAGTTATTATGAGAGAGGGAAACATGGTCTTATGTATCTCAATAATGTTAGGTTTCCCCGTTTTATGTTGAAAGCTTTGAAGTTACATTTGTTTTGTCTTCCTATGCTTGTGGATTTTTGTTTCAACAATTTGTGTTCTCATGATACTCCCATGCATAGGAAGTGGGTTAGACTCAAGTGTTTTGGTTATTTGCTTCTTGATGCTCTCTTTCACTTCAAATATATATATCCTATGTGAGCATCTTTGAAAGTTTCAAGCCTAACTTAAAGGCATTAAAGAAAAGTACTTGTTGGGAGATAACCCAAGAGTTTTGTCGAGTGTTGGAAGTTGTTACTTCAGTAATAAACGCTCCTTATCCTTTTTGTTTTGGTTTTTGTGTCAAGTCCAACTACTTTTGTGAAGTAGAGGAGTTGTGAAAAGTGGCTGTCTTGGGACAGATTTTTGTGCTGCATTGAAAAAATTTGTGAGGGAGATCAGTATGTCGGATAGAGCTACATTTTTATGATCTTGTTCTACAACTTGTTACCCAACTTTCATTAGTTCTGCACTTTTTGATTTGAGCAACATAAGGTTTTCGAAAAAATCAATCTTTACCTGCTGGTCTGCTTTGACAGATTTCTGTTATCATTTGCATTTGCCTCTTTTAGAAGCTTTTGTTTTGATAAATTTCAGTTGAAGTGTGAACCTAAAGGTTTGTTGTTTTTCTTACACTAATGTTGCCATTGAAGTTTGTGGAGACCTTGTAGGAAAGGAAATTCCAGGAGAAGAAGAAAAGGAGTCTGCAGAGTTCGTCTTTGAATAGGTAAAAGTGGTGAAAACAGAAGGTTCGTGAAACCCCAATCTTTTTATATTTTTGATGTTTTTAATACATAAGGGAAGTTATGAGACAGAAGCGAAGAGGAAACGGAGTCCGGGGTGGACAAACCCACCCCAGGCGTGGGCCCAGCCTGGCCGCTCCTGAGGGGGGTGTGCCACCTTTGAACTCCGTCTCCGCCTCGTTTCCGTGTCAGAACGTTCCTTATTCTTTGAAACTTCATAATATATAACCCCCCAGGTTCCCCGAGGTTCTTGCATCGTGTTCTCGTCATGTTTTTGTTTCGATCTATTTCTGTTAGGAAATCTTCTCAAGTTTAGAGCATGATGGTCTTCGCCAACGACAAAGGCAAGAAACCCGAGGAAGACGATCCTCACAAAGCCAAGGAGGAGGAGATATTGGTAGGTTATGAAGGAGACATCGAGGAGGACAAGCAACCGGACACCCGTGTTACCGTCGCAAGCATTGGATTGGTGGAAAAACCTATCAACCTTAAGAGGACAGCACGAATGTCTACAGGAGGGAAACCTCCGCGTCATATCCTCTCTCCATGGTCATCTCATACTTGTACTACTCGTTCTAACCATGCAGGGGAGGAACACTCTAAGAAGGAAGAGTGGAGAAAGAATAACAAGGATTGAGATCCTCGTTCCGAATTGATCATGAGCTGCATTGAGCATAATTCGGAATTGATTCGTACTCTAACCTTCGATATTGAGGATTTGAAGAAACTTTGTAAGATCCCTCCTTTACAAAGGAAAGGATCCCTGTGATTGCAATGCTAGTCCCTGGATCAATGCTAGCATCCACAGTTTAAGATGAAATACACAGAAACAAAGGTCATTATTACAAGTCATTCCAGAGACAAACATAGTATTTTACAAACTCCATGGCCACAGGCCTAGTACAAGAGTTTAAATATGTAATAAGATAAATAAGTATTCATCTTCATGTGCCAGAGGCAAGCATGTTGAGTGTAGACTCATAACCCCTAATCACCATCAGAATAACCTGCAACATCACAAGTTACAGCCACAGTGGGTCAATACATTGGAATAGTATTGGCAAGTGATACCTTAGTAGAATATTGGTAGACTAGATACTATATGCATTTTGGCTAAGTGTAGCTTAGGTTTGCTTTGCTCAAAATAGGTTTTCCTATTAGTTGAAAACACTAAGTTTTTCTTTGTCAAAATCTTTCCCAAGGAACCACCAATAAACATTGGGGAACCTGCACCCTTGTTCAACCACAAGTTTTTACTTAGAAATTGGGATGAGAATATTATTGATAGCTTCCATGTCTTGATGCTCAAGTTTTCCAATACCAGGGACATGGCTAAGTACTTAGATTCTTCCATCTGCAGAGGTTGTGCACTTTCCCCATAAGACTTGATTTTCACCAAGACAGGACCTTTTAGAAGCCTTCCCTTAGACCAAATGGACGCGTTCCAACCTATCATCCCACTACCACCAACTGTCCAAATGGCTAAGTTATTGCAACCTATGTGATCCAGGCAGAGCCCATATTGCCAAGTGGCTGCACTAGAAGCTTCTTAACACATGGCATCTCAAATCCCTTTGTTCCTGGGTGGCTTTCCACAAGTGAGATACACAAGGTAAACCATAGAAATGGGCCTTGTGTAACCACTCAACAAAAACCATTCCTTCCATTCCACCCAGGTGTTTCATTCACTTAGTTGTTTTATTAATCAAAACACAAGTCCAAAGACTTAGAAATATTTTCTCATAGCATGAATATATAACCACCCTTGGTTGCTACTAGCTAGGCTAAGCATGGCATTGATAAGACTTAGAAATATTTCTAGCAATTCTACAACTACTAGGATTTCCCAAGTATAGCATATAGATCAAAAATATCCATGCAAGACTAGCAAAATATTTCTAATGCATAGTTGAAAAACATAGGAATAAATCATGAAGCACCACTTTCCTTGGTAGTTTGGAGAGTAGCTACAATCCTCACAATCACAATCACTATTTGCACCAAAATCTACACATAAAATAATGGCACAAAATCACATACACAAATAATACAAGCAAAAATACATGAATGTATGCAATATGCCATGTGATGATTTTCTATACCAAACAAGACAAGTGCACTGTACTGAATCATAAACAAGTACAAAACTTGCCAAATAAACTTTATTTGAACATTAAAACATTTTCCAAATAATTACTATACACAATTTATGCCTACAAATGTTTCTGCAAAAATAACCATTTTAACAGGGGCAAAACATTAAACACAATGCATAAATGGAAAGGATTTTCTCTCCTAATTCCATTGATATAAAATTTGTCAAATTTGGACGTGGGAATCAAAAGTTATGAATTAAACAAGTTTAACCATCTAATTGATCTAATTCAAATTTTTAAAACAAAACACATGCCACGTGGCAGCGTCTGGTTGGTTGGTACCGCTTCGCGCTGGATCGTGCTTGCGAACCGTTAGATCTAACTAAAACTCGCGGCCAAATCTGCTCCTTACCTCTTCGTCACAGATCTAATCTTATACGTTGGATCTAGAACCTACGGCCACAGATCTATCGACCACAGACGGGCGGTGCTAGCGGCGGCAACTGGCGGCGGCGGCTCTGTTAGAGTCAATGCCGACGTTCTAGGTCGCGCGGGAGAGGGAGAAGGGGCTTACTGTGCTCGTCGTGTGCTGCTGATGCTCGAGGTAGGCTTCTTTGGTGAAGGGGCACGCAGAGGTGGTCGCTGGAGCTCGTCGGAGTCGTGCGCGGCGTCGGGTGGTTGCAGACGTCAACGTTGCCAAGGCTCTGCGCCGTCCTTGCACGAATAAAACGCATCGAAGTGCGCAACTCACGTGAGCAAGATGGTTTCAAGGAGAGATCAAGGCGCTCGACAGACCGTGATTTCTCACCGGAGTTGAGGAAAGCGTCGGGCACTTGCGCTGGTTGTCGAATCCGTCGATCTAGGCCACGAGCAGACAAGGAAAATGCATGACATGAGTCGCGTGGTCGAAGGAAGCATGCTATCATGAACGAGATCGAGTGGGGTGGATGGAGCTTACCGGAATCTTCCGCCAGAGTGGCTCGGTACCGCGGCGGTGCGAGCAAAATTGCGGGCAGCCTGGTGGCGCTTATGGCTAGCTTTGTTGGGGGAAATGGTCGCGAGGGGGAGGGGTTTATGTAGCCAGAGCGGGGGCGGAAATCACTCGCCGAATCAATGCAATTAAGCGCGGCATCATTGGGGGAAACGGCAGCGGCGAGGTGGTCGTCGGCGTTGATTGAGGACGAAGGGGTGACATGGGAGTGAGGGCCCACCGTTGGAAGTAGTGGGTACGCTAAAAGGGTAGGAAATGAGGGAGAGGGGAACTACTGTGGGCTTGTGGGCTGTTAGTGGTGCTGGGCCAAAGGGCTGGCGCCAGGTTTTATTTTTTTTCCTTTTGTTTTTCTTTTTCTGTTTGATTTTCTAGAAATGATTTTCAAACCCTAATTCAAACAAGTTTGATTTCAAATCTTCTCTAGATTTTTATACAGTGAACTTTGTACTCAAATGTGTGTCAAACACTTCTATTTACTCAAAAACACTTTGATCAATTGAAAAATAAAATAAAACCATTCCTTTATGGGATATAAATAATAGGCATAAAAATTGGTTTTATATTCATACTTTGTTTTGAAATCTTTTCCCAAGCTTTGGAAAATTCTTAAGTTTGAACTCAAAACATTACTGAAAAAAATAAGTATCTTTCTCTTTAGAAAGTAGCACTAAGGCTAGAGCATATTTACATAAAATAATGAGCAACATATGCTCCTGTTTTTGAAATGGTTTTGAGATGGAAACCTAAATGATCATGGATGCATGGATGATATTCATGAGTTTTGAAACATGATTTTAGGGATGTTACAAATCTAACCCCCTTAAGGTGAATCTCGCCCTCAAGATTCGGGTTGGCTAGCAAATAGGTGAGGGTGGTCTTTCCGAAGATCATCTTCTCTTTCCCATGTTGCTTCTTCTTCGGAATGATGGTTCCATTGAACTTTGCTGAATTTGATAGTCTTAGTCCGAGTAACTCTTTCTGCAGTCTCAAGGATCTTGATAGGTTTCTCCTCATAAGTGAGATCACTTTCCAATTGGACCTCTTCCAAAGGTATAGTATCCTTCAAAGAAGTCTCTTCCATTTCTGGATGGCATTTCTTAGGCTGACTCACATGAAACACATTATGAATAGCTGACAAAGACTCTGGTAATTCAATCTCATAAGCTACTTCTCCTTTACGACTCAGAATCTTGAATGGTCCAACATATCTTGGGGCCAATTTACCTTTAACACCAAATCTCTTTACTCCACGAAGTGGTGACACTCTAAGATAAGCTCTATCACCTACTTCATAGGTGACCTCTCTACGCTTAGGATCTGCGTAGCTTTTCTATCGGGACTGTGCTATCTTTAATTTGTCCTTAACCAGCTTGACTTTCTATTAAGCCTCTTTGATTAGTTCTGGTCCGAACAAACTTCTTTCTCCCACACCATTCCATAGAAATGGGGTGGTACACTTTCTCCCATAGAGAAACTCAAATGGTGCCATCTCAATACTGGCTTGATAGGTGTTATTGTAAGAGAATTATGCGTAAGGTAGACTTTCATCCCAACTGGCTCCATAGTCTAGAGCACATGCCCTCAACATATCTTCAAGAATCTTTTTGGTCCTTTCTGTCTGTCCATCAGTCTGAGGATGAAATGCAGTGCTGAATTCCAACCTCGTTCCCAATGACTCATGTAGTTGCCTCCAAAAATGAGAAGTGAACTGAGTTCCCCTATCAGACACAATTCTACTCATATAGATCTTGGCTAACTTAGCACTTGTGTAAGTTGTCTTCACGGGTAGGAAATGAGCCACTTTAGTTAGGTGATCCACTACTACCCAAATAGAATCATATCCTGACCTGGTCCTTGGCAATTCGGTGATGAAATCCATACCAATCTTGTCCCACTTCCAACCAGGAATAGGTAGTGGTTGTAACAATCCTGCTGGTTTCTGATGTTCCGCTTTCACTCTACTACATACATCACACAAAGCAATATGTTCGGCGATGTCCTTTTTGAGATTATTCCACCAAAATCTTTCCTTCATATCCATGTACATTTTGGTGTTACCCGGATGAATGGAATATGGTGAGTTGTGTGCTTCTTGTAAAATCAGTTTCCGAAGCTCCGGATCTTGTGGAACACATATACGTTTTCCATGCCATAAAGTACCTTATTCGTCTTCATGGAATCCTTTGGCTTTCCCTTTGCCAATCTTTTCCTTAATGTCTTCAATTTCCTTGTCTGTCTTCTAGGCTTCTTTGATCTTGTCCAAAAAAGTGGGTTGAACATCCAAAGACATGAGATGTCCCTCAGGCACAATCTCCAATCTGAGATCTTTGAATTGGGCACACAGATCATCTAGCAATTCTCCCTTAGTAAGGCCATTCACAAAAACTTTACGGCTTAGAGCATCCGCTATAACATTTGCTTTACCGGGGTGGTATTGCAAACTCAAGTCATAGTCCTTTATGAGTTCTAGCCATCTTCTTTGTCTCATGTTAATTTCTTTCTGGGTGAAGATATACTTCAAACTCTTGTGATCTGTGAACACTTCACAACGTTTTCCCAAAAGATAATGTCTCCATGTTTTGAGTGCATGGACAACAAAGGCTAACTCTAAATCATGAGTAGGGTAGTTTACTTCATGAGTTTTGAGTTGTCTCGAGGCATAAGCCACAACTTTCCCTTATTGCATAAGTACTACACCTAATCCATGATGAGATGCATCACAATACACTTGGAAATCTTTCTCCAAATCTGGCAAACACAAGACTGGTGCCGCACTAGTCTCTTCTTCAATTCTTGGAAGCTGAGTTCACATCCTTCAGACCAAGCAAATTTCTTGTCTTTCTTTAGCAATTCTGTCATAGGCTTAGCTACCTTGGAGAAATTCTCAATAAATCTTCTGTAGTATCCTGCCAAGCCAAGGAAACTACGAACCACTTTTACTGACTTGGGAGATTCCCATTCAGTTACAGCTGAAACTTTAGCAGGATCAACTGCTACACCATCTCCTGACACAACGTGTCCAAGAAAACCAACTTCATTTAACCAAAATTCACACTTGCTGAATTTGGCATACTGCTTATGCTCTCTAAGCTTCTCAAGTATCAAACGTAAATGTCCTTCATCCTCTTCTTTGCTCTTGGAGTAGATCAAAATGTCATCGATGAAAACGACAACAAACTTATCAAGAAATTCCATGAACACCTTGTTCATCATGTTCATGAAGTATGCTGGTGCATTGGTCAAACCAAATGGCATCACAGTATACTCATACAATCCATACCTTATGGCGAAAGCTGTCTTAGGTATGTCTTGTTCCCTTATCTTGAGCTGGAAATAACCTGACTGGAGATCAATCTTTGACAACACACAGGATCCTTCTAACTGATCAAACAAGTCATTGATTCTAGGAAAAGGGTATTTGTTCTTGATAGGCACCTCATTGAGTGAACGGTAATCTATGCATAACCTTTGAATTCTATCTTTCTTTTCCACAAACAAAACTGGTGCTCCCCAAGATGAAGAACTTGGTTGGATAAAACCTTTCTGCAACTGTTCTCCAAGTTGCTTCTTGAGTTCTTTCAACTCATCCACTGACATCTTATACGGTCTCTTTGCTATTGGTCCAGATCCTGGTAGCAAATCAATAAGAAACTCCACATCTCTATCCGGTGGCATTCTCGGCAATTCTTCTAGAAACACATCCGAATATTCACTCACAATAGGCACACTGTCCATGCTAACCCCTTAAGAGAATTTAGCTTGCTCCTTTTTGCTTCAAAGTTGGTCTTGAATCTGATCCTTTTGTTTTCTGGAGTTGTGAGTGAGATAGTATGATTGGCACAATCTATCACTCCCTTGTGCTTAGTCATCCAGTCCATTCCCAAAATAACATCCAATCCTTGGGAATTTAGGATTATCAAGTTAACAGGAAACTTATACTTTCCAAACTGTATGACTAGATCATGACATCCTGAATTCACTATCATTTCTCCGCCAGGAGAACTTACTTTTATAGGACACCCAATAGTTTCTACCGGTAGTTCATCTCTTTCAACAAATGCTCTTGATATGAATGAATGAGATGCACCAGTATAAAAGAGAACAAATGCTGGAACAGAATTGAGTTTGAACTTACCAGCAACAGCATCAGGTTCCTCATAGATTTCCTCCACATTGATGTGGTTCACTTGTCCCTTTTGAAAAGGGTTGGGCTTGTTAGGTCTTTCAACTTTCTTTTCTGGGCATTCATTTGCATAATGTCCCATCTTCTTGCACTTGAAACATTCAACCTGACTAAGATCCTTCTTGACAGGCTGGCTTCCACCGCCACTTCCACTTCCATTGTGGTGGCTCTTATATCCACCCTTGTGATTCTTGTACTTATCATTGTCATGACTACGGTGGTGCTTGTTGTCATGATAACGGTTGTGGTTGTGGTGCTTGTTGAACTTCCCATGCTTGTGGGATCCAGAACCCCCACTATCATCATAATGGGAACGCTTGTGAGACGATCCCGAGTTGTGCTTGTCAGAGTGCTTTCTCTTTCTGCTTTCAAATTGTTTCATCTTTCTCTCCAAAATAGCAGCCTTGTCACAAAGAGACTGGTATGTGGGAACATAGGCCACAGCTAACTGCAGGTTCAATTCATCATTCAACCCTTCAAGGAACTTTTCCTTCCTCTTAGCATCAGTGTCAACTTCATCCGGTGCATATCGCGCTAGATTGTTGAACTCCTCAATATATTCAGCCACGCTATGGTGGCGCTGCTTTAAGTTATGGAACTCTTTCTTATTCAAACTCATCACTCCGGATGAGATGTGAGCAGTACGGAAACCATCTTCAAAGATAGCCCATGTCACATCCGCAATGGGAGTGGTGATCTGGAAGTTATCCTACCAAGTGGCTGCTGGTCCTTCCAACAAGTGTGCTGCAAATCTGACTTTCTCTTCATCAGTACAGCCAACGGTTACCAAGTCCTTGTTCACAGAGCGTAGCCAATCATTGGCCACCATAGGATCAGTAGTTCCTGAGAACTTTGCTGGCCTCAGTCTTAAGAACCTGGTAAGCATGTCAAAACCCGGTTTGTTGTTATTATTATTATTATTGTTGTTGTTGTTGTTCTGATTCTGGATGAAAGTAGTCATCATTTGCATCAGCTGAGTCTGAGCTGTCATCATTTGCTGCATCTCAGGGGTGATGTTGTTGTTGGGTTTGGGATTGGCACGTTGAGGAGGCATCTGTGGTTTTCAACAAGGATAAGAATGAGATACCCATAGATGCTAACATGCACAACACATCACATAACAAACCACAATCATGCATCATAGTAGTAAAAGTTCAACAACATAGACAACAGGTTCTGAAAAGTAAAACACACCAATAGCAAGCCATCCACATGTTGGATGGTCATTGCGACTCAATAATCAAAGGCATGATAAATAAAGGTAAATGAGTAGTCATCACTACTCCTCTGCATCAACCTCCTCATCAACAAGTGTAAGACCTGCATTCTCCATAGCGGTATTGTATTCCTCGACATTGGTGGTCAAGGTCTCCACTTTGGCTTTGAGAGCCCTCTTTTGTGCACGAAGCCTCTCAATCACACCTTGCTGATGCTCGAGCTCGAAGTCCTTGGCCTCTAGTTCTGCAGTCATGTCTCGAATCCTCTTGTTCCTATCTTGGACTCGCTTATCTTGACTCTTGAACTTTCTATCCTGACTCTCAAACTTGGCCTCCATTTATTTGACTATCTCATCTTGCTCCGCGAAGAGCTTTTCCTTCGCACGAAGCTGCACCTGGAGTTCTTCATTGCTGAGCATGACGTTGGTCCTATCAGTATCTAGGTGCCTAAGAAGAACCTCTAAGTCCTGGAGGTATAAACGAATCGGCTCTGCCATCTCTCTCGATGTATCCTCAAAGTCAATGGCCTCACCATCCTCATCACGTCTACCAAAGGCATGGAAGTGAGTACCTCTAACCTCTCGAGAGTGTCTCCCTAGCAAACATCCAAGAAAATCCTGCATGACTACCTCTAGGCCTCTCTCCTTGTCATCATGCACGAGCTTGAAGATGATGGCCTCCGTGGCTGGCTCAGTCTGGCATCCTGGCTGATTAACCTTGAAGCCCCAAAGGTCCTTCCTCTCGAACTTGGTGAGGGGAAGCATCATGATGGTAGGAAGTGGGAGATTGAGCAAGCTAGTGAGCTCAATATCTGAGTGCCAAAAGCAGGTTCCTTGAACTCTTCAGCCGTGCTGATAGTAACATTAGGCATCTATTTAATAAGATAGAAAAAAGTTAGAATCACACAACTTAAGATAAATCACAAGACAAGGCATCACATGCATAACTTTGGAAATCAAAACACACAAGCCATGGCATACATGGATCCATTACAAACAACCAAGGTTCAACTTATTTTAAACAACATTTGGGAAATAAAATGATAAGTGTGGTGGTCCAACTAACGAAGTACGTTACAATCCCATCTCACTTGCCAAGTTGGCTAACAGGGCATCCCTAGAGGCAATCTGTTTATCTAGATCACATGACTCCATTGCTAAGTCTATGATGTCCTTCCTTAAACTTTGGTTGGTAGCCTCTAACTCTTGGGTATGCTTCTTTTCTTCCCTAAGGTCATTCTGGGTGTTAAGCATTCTGCACTTGATTCTATCACCAAGTTCTTTGATGGCCTTCCAAGCTGCATCCCTTGCTGAATCAAAGAATGTAGTGTGTACCACTGAATTGGTGACCATGCAGAATCCTGATTCCTTGTGGTTGTCTTCCTTGTTTTTATACAAGTGAAGTTGCACCCACCAGTACTCAACTCCTTCATCCATCACAGGAAAACCTTTGTACACAGCTGCACCATGTATTCCCATGGCAACCATGAGGTCCTTGAGAGCCTTGGGGAATTCTGTCTCACACTCCAAAGTCATAGTCATGAGTGGTCCCTTCCTCACGGCTTCGTTGATGGAGTTCATCTACAAATAGAGATGAGAAAGAAGATTAGAAAAGTTTATGAGAAGAAAAGACAAGTGTGGAAGTTGTTTAATTTTTTTTCCTTAGTGGTTTCCAATCCTAGGGTCATAATCCTACAGGCAACACAGTGCTCTGATACCATCTGTAAGATCCCTCCTTTGTAAAGGAAAGGATCCCTGTGATTGCAATGCTAGTCCCTGGATCAATGCTAGCATCCACAGTTTAAGATGAAGTACATAGAAACAAAGGTCATTATTACAAGTCATTCCAGAGACAAACATAGTCTTTTACAAACTCCATGGACACAGTCCTAGTACAAGAGTTTAAATATGTAATAAGATAAATAAGTCTTCATCTTCATGTGCCACAGGCAAGCATGTTGAGTGTAGACTCATAACCCCTAATCACCATCAGAATAACCTGCAACATCACAAGTTACAACCACAGTGGGTCAATACATTGGAATAGTATTGGCAAGTGATACCTTAGTAGAATATTGGTAGACTAGATACTATATGCATTTTGGCTAAGTGTAGCTTAGGTTTGCTTTGCTCAAAATAGGTTTTCCTATTAGTTGAAAACACTAAGTTTTTCTTTGTCCTTGGGGAACCTTCACCCTTGTTCAACCACAAGTTTTTACTTAGAAACTGGGATGAGGATATTATTGATAGCTTCCATGTCTTGATGCTCAAGTTTTCCAATACCAGGGACATGGCTAAGTACTTAGATTCTTCCATCTGCAGAGGTTGTGCACTTTCCCCACAAGACTTGATTTTCACCAAGACAGGACCTTTCAGAAGCCTTCCCTTAGACCAAATGGACGCGTTCCAACCTATCATCCCACTACCACCAACTGTCCAAATGGCTAAGTTATTGCAACCTATGTGATCCAGGCAGAGCCCATATTGCCAAGTGGCTGCACTAGAAGCTTCTTAACACATGGCATCTCAAATCCCTTTGTTCCTGGGTGGCTTTCCACAAGTGAGATACACAAGGTAAACCATAGAAATGGGCCTTGTGTAACCACTCAACAAAAACCATTCCTTCCATTCCACCCAGGTGTTTCATTCACTTAGTTGTTTTATTAATCAAAACACAAGTCCAAAGACTTAGAAATATTTTCTCATAGCATGAATATATAACCACCCTTGGTTTCTACTAGCTAGGCTAAGCATGGCATTGATAAGACTTAGAAATATTTCTAGCAATTCTACAACTACTAGGATTTCCCAAGTATAGCATATAGATCAAAAATATCCATGCAAGACTAGCAAAATATTTCTAATGCATAGTTGAAAAACATAGGAATAAATCATGAAGCACCACTTGCCTTGGTAGTTTGGAGAGTAGCTACAATCCTCACAATCACAATCACTATTTGCACCAAAATCTACACATAAAATAATGGCACAAAATCACATACACAAATAATACAAGCAAAAATACATGAATGTATGCAATATGCCATGTGATGATTTTCTATACCAAACAAGACAAGTGCACTGTACTGAATCATAAACAAGTACAAAACTTGCCAAATAAACTTTATTTGAACATTAAAACATTTTCCAAATAATTACTATACACAATTTATGCCTACAAATGTTTCTGCAAAAATAACCATTTTAACAGGGGCAAAACATTAAACACAATGCATAAATGGAAATGATTTTCTCTCCTGATTCCATTGATATAAAATTTGTCAAATTTGGACGTGGGAATCAAAAGTTATGAATTAAACAATTTTAACCATCTAATTGATCTAATTCAAATTTTTAAAACAAAACACGTGCCACGCGGCAGCGTCTGGTTGGTTGGTACCGCTTCGCGCTGGATCGTGCTTGCGAACCATTAGATATAACTAAAACGCGCGGCGAGATCTGCTCCTTACCTCTTCGTCACAGATCTAATCTTATACATTGGATCAAGATCCTATGACCACAGATCTATCGACCACAGACGGGCGGCGACTGGCGGCGGCGGCTCTGTCAGAGTCGTTGCCGACGTTCTAAGTCAGGCGGGAGAGGAAGAAGGGGATTACTATGCTCGCTGTGTGCTGCTGATGCTCGACGTAGGCTTCGTTGGTGAAGGGGCACGCAGAGGTGGTCGTTGGAGCTCGTCGGAGTCGTGCGCGGCATCGGGTGGTTGCAGACATCAACATTGCCGAGGCTCTGCGTCGTCCTTGCACGAATAAAACGCATCAGGGGGTGCGCAAAGTCACAGTGAGCAAGATGGTTTCAAGGAGAGATCAAGGGGCGCTCGATTCGTACCGTGATTTCTCACCGGAGTTGAGGAAAGCGTCGCGCACTTGCGGTGGTTGTCGAATCCGTCGATCTAGGCCACGAGCAGACAAGGAAAATGCATGACGTGAGTCGCGTGGTTGAAGGAAGCATGCTAGCATGAACGTGACCGAGTGGGGTGGACGGAGCTTACCGGAATCGTCCGCCGGAGTGGCTCGGTACCGGCATCAGGCGAGCAAAATTATGGTAGCCTGGTGGCGCTTCTGGCTAGCTTTGTTGGGGGAAATGGTCGCGAGGGGGAGGGGTTTATGTAGCTAGAGCGGGGGCGGAAATCACTCGCTGAATCAATGCAATTAAGCGCGGCATCAATGGGGGAAACAGCAGCGGCGAGGTGGTCGTCGGCGTTGATTGAGGATGAAGGGGTGACATGGCAGTGAGGGCCAGTCGTCAGCGAGTGGATACGCGTGGGCGGGGTAGGAAATGAGGGGAGAGGGGGAAACAGCCCGGGTGGTCTTGTGGGCTGTTAGTGGTGCTGGGCCAAAAGGCCGGTGCCAGGTTTTATTTTTTTTCCTTTTGCTTTTATTTTTCTCTTTGATTTTCTAGAAATGATTTTCAAACCCTAATTCAAACAAGTTTGATTTGAAATCTTCTCGAGATTTTTATACAGTGAACTTTGTACTCAAATGTGTGTCAAACACTTCTGTTTACTCAAAAACACTTTGATCAATTGAAAAATAAAATAAAACCATGCCTTTATGGGATATAAATAATAGGCATAAAAATTGGTTTTATATTCATACTTTGTTTTGTAATCTTTTCCCAAGCTTTGGAAAACTCTTAAGTTTGAACTCAAAACATTACTGAAAAAAAATAAGTATCTTTCTCATTAGAAAGTAGCACTAAGGCTAGAGCATATTTACATAAAATAATGAGCAACATATGCTCCTGTTTTTTAAATGGTTTTGAAATGGAACCCTAAATGATCATGGATGCATGGATGATATGCATGAGTTTTGAAACATGATTTTAGGGATGTTACAAACTTATTGAAGATCTTATCAAGAGAACACCACCACCACAGAAGGAGTAATTCGTCATCAGGTTTGGCATCCCCCTGGCTTGTTCCAAGCTTGGGGGAGTTCCGTGGTATCACCACCATTATCTTTTGTCTTTTACCTTTTTAGTGGATTCATATCTGTGGTAGAGAGGTTATCTTATAGTTTGGTTTGCATGTGGACGTATCTCTCCTTTAGTTGATTATCTATGTATCCCTTGGTGTGAGTGCGTTTATTGGAATATTAATGAGAAGTCTCATCTTTTACTTTTTGCACATATTATTTTAGTTTGCAATCTCTATTATATGATGGATCTTGTTGATCAGTACTGGCATCACTTTGGGAGCATCAAGTGGATCTAAATTGGTTTTGGCAAACCGAGTTCTGGTCAGTAGGATTACTTTGAAAGAGAAAAAAAGATAAAAATCTTACATGTATTTTGAATCATTTGTTTTCTTTCTTGTTGTCTCATAAGCTTAGTATTCTTTATTTAAGATCTTTTGTGTCTTTAAGGAAGATTGCATGTTTGGATTTATTACTTGTATGTTTGCTTGTTTCTTTCAACTCTCTTTCTTGCTACCCAGCCTTGCTAGCCAAAAACCTCTTTTGAGAAGGCATACTTCTCATGTTTCCAATCTGTTTAAACAAAAACCTTTGACACTCGTGTCCACCATATCTACCTAGTAGCATTTTTGCTATTCCAAGCAAATTCTCAAGTTTCATCTACCTTTTGAATTAAAAAGTATTTTTTTATGTGAAAACTAGTTAGTAAAGCTCTCACGAACTTGATGACACACGTCATTTTCTTGCCCCTAATATACTTGAACCATTGTGCCATCGAAGTTGTATATGTTTGCATCTATACTTTGGAATTAGCAGAATCGTGTTGTCACGGGGAACGTTTTCAACATTGCACATGTACTTTGTACTCATTTGATATCGTTCTCTTTCAACGGTGTGAAATAAAGAGGGAACTTGTAAGTCCATAGCCTGGGCCGCTAGCCTAAGCCATGCCTAATCATGGTGGAAACTTGCAGCATCACCATAGTGAGCTATCTATGAAGCATCCTCAATAAAAAATTATGCATATAGTAAATAAAAAGATCGCTGAGATGCTCATTGTCTGCTTTCCTTATGATATGCAAATACTTACAATGGCAAGAACTTACCGGTGACCAAAGTTGAGTAGCATGAGGAGTGGCCCTCATATTCAACGGACATGAGATTGCCAACTTATATTCCGTCAAGCATATACTCCATCTTTGTGCACTTTAACCTTAATCATCTCAAGATGCCTATGATAGGGGCAATGAGGGCTCAAAGTGTTGGAGATATGCCCTAGAGGCAATAATAAATGTAGTTATTATTATATCTTTTTGTTTATGATAAATGTTTACATTCATGCTATAATAGTATTAACAAGGAAACATTAATACTTGTGTTATTTGTAAACCTAATTTGAAGTCCCTAGTAAAGCCTCTTTATAATACTAGGTTGTTGGTTAATAAATGATTGTGGTTTCCCTATCATGAACATTGAGATGTTATTAACAGCAAGATCATATCGTTAGGAGAATGATATGATGGACATACTCCTATAGATAAGCGTAGCATAAAGATCAAGTCATTTTAATAGTTCAATTGTTATATGCTTTCTGATACATAGTAACCTAATTCCTTCGACCATGAGATCATGCATATCACCTTCACTGGAAGGATGCTTTGATGACATCAAACACCACACCGTAACTGGGTGGCTATAAAGGTGGCATTGAGTGTTCGGAAAGTATTGGTTGAGACACATGGATCAAGAGTGGGATTTGTCCATCCATATGACGGATAGATATACTCTGGGCCCTCTCGGTGAAATGTCATCCAATTAGCTTGCAAGCATGTGACTGACTCACAAGGGATCACATATCACGGGAACGAGAAAAGAGTACTTATCGATGTGAGGTTGAACTAGGTATGCAGAGATACGCGATCATAACCTCGGATAAGTAAACTATCGTGAGACAAAGGGAAATTGGTATCGTATTTAAATGGTTCATAAGAAAGCAAAGTAATCGTAGAAATAAGTGTGAGACATATCAATTTCCAGATTCATCTATTCGTTATTATACAGATAAGTGTCTAGATCATGTCCGCATAATTCACGAACCGTAGGGAGACACACTTAAGGATTCGACGTTGTTTGAGTAGTTATGGAATGATGAGAAAGAGACCGAATTTTGTTCGGAGTCTTGGATGGGATCCGGGATATCACGAGGAGATCGGGAATGGTCCGGAGAATAAGATTCATATAAGGAAAGTCCTATTTCGGAGTTGGAGAATGGTTCTGGTGTTTTCATCGGGAATGTTCTAGAAAGTTCCGGAATGTCCGGCACTCCGGAGGGGAATGGTACATGAATGTGTCATACCAAGTTGGAATGATTGCATCATGTACTAAGTGTCATCGCTGAACAAAATAAAGGGTTTAATCAAATCCTAGTTTGAAAAGTCAAACGCCAATTTGAAAATTCAAACGGCTGTTTTGGGAAGTGGAGGGGAAGTGGGAAACCGAGTTGGGGAGGAGTTCCTCCTCCACCGCCGGCCCATTAGGGATCCGAGTTGGGGAGGGACTCCCTCCCCTTGGCCGGCGCCTCCCACCTATAAAGGAGGGCAGGCTGCCTCAAACACAAGTTCTCCACCCCAAAACCCTAGCCCGACGCTGCCACCTCCTGTTGCCGCCGCCTAGGGCTCCCCAGCCGCCGACTTGGGCAAGACCCAAGCCCTAGCCGCCGGCCCTAGCACCTCCTCCTTGGTGTGTCTAAACCCTAGATCGCCGAGGAGCTCTCTCATAGTCCACCATACTCGCTCCGGCTTAAGGCGAAGCCCTGCGAGATCTCTCCTCTACTTCCGGTACCACGCCGATGTGCTGCCGGAATCACGAGGAGAGTGCAACAACCTCCGCTGCCTGCTGGAACAAGGGAGAGGAAGGTCTTCGTCGATTACCGAACATGTGACCGCTTGAATGCACAGCCGGAAGGATCGTCTACGATCTTGAGATCGGAAGAATGCGACTACATCACCCACGAGAATCCGCTCTCGTTAAACACTTTGGAATCTCCGAGGGTGAGTTATTCCATCGACTCGTTGCTACAATCTAGTAGATAGATCTTGGCTTGTTTGTTTGTATGCGATAGAAATTTTTTGTTTTCCATGCTACGAAACCCTACAGTGGTATCAGAGCCGTGTCTATATGTAGATCTGTTGCACGAGTAGAACACAATGGTCATTGTGGGCGTTGATGCTTTTATTATCGATTGCTTCTTGTGTACTTTGCATCTTGCGGGATGTTGGGATGAAGCGGCCCGGGCTAACCTTACATGACATCGTTCATGAGACTTGCTCCACGCTTGACATGCAACTTGTATTGCATAAGTGGCTTTGCGGGTGCCTGTTTCTCCCAGCATAGTTAAGATTCAATTTACAACGGGTGATTGACAATACTAGTATCAATGTTGTGGTTCTTGTTCGTAAGTTAGTTCGACACTTATTGAAAGCCCCAAACCACGTAAAACATGCAAAGAAAGTAGAGGCGTCTAACTTTGTTTTGCAGGGGTGTGCTGTGATGTGATATGGCCATGATTGTGATTATATTTGATGTATGCAATGTTCCTTATTGTAAGTTGGCAACCGGCAGGAGCCATATGGTTGTCTTTAATTTTGTTAAGACCCGCGTGTCTATTCAAAGTAGTTGTAATAGTTGAAGCCGGTGGACGACAACCATGGAGAAGCGTCATTGACCTTGATGCAATGCCGGTGATGATGGAGATCATGTTCGTGCTTGAAGATGGAGATCGGAAGCACACAGAAGAAAGGCCATATCATATCACATATTATGAATTGCATGTGATGTTAATCCTTTATGCATCTTGTATTGCTTAGTTAACAACAGTAGCATTATAAGATGATCCCTCATGCACATGATTATCAAGTTCTAAAGTGTTCATCCTTAGTAAGCACCGTTGCTAAAGCTTGTTGTTTCGAAGCACCACGTGATGATCGGGTGTGTTAGATTCCGCAAGTGTATACAACGTGAGCAGGCCAGATTTGCTCATGCGGAAGCTAAAGTTTGATCTTGACGAGCCTAGCATGTACAGACATGGTCTCGGAACACGGATCACCGAAAGGTAAAGCATGAATCATATAGTAGATATGATGAACATGTCGATTGTTCGCCATTGAAACTATATCAACTCTCGTGATGATCGGTGTTGATGTGGTGGATTTGGTTCGTGTGATCACTAAAACAATGTGAGGGATATTGTTTTGAGTGGGAGTTCACCTAGATTAATTCAACTATTAATTAGAACTCAATTTGTCATAAACTTAGTCTAAACTATTGCAAATATGTTGTAGATCAATGGCGGCCCCTACCATCAATTTTAATGCGTTCCTAGAGAAAGAAAAGTTGAAAAACAATGTAATCAACTTCGCGGATTGGTTCCGCAATTTGAGGATTGTCCTCACAGCTGGTAATTTGACCTATGTGCTGGATGCACCGCTGGGTGACCACCTGCAGCTACTGCTACCGATGAAGTAAAGAATGTTTACCTCGCTCGGAAGACTCGACTCCAGATTCAGTGTGCTATCTTGTATGGTTTAGAATCGGAGCTTCAGAAAAGGTTTGAGAATTCATACCCACATGATATTGTCCGTGATCTCAAATTGATCTTTGAGACTCACGCGGCGATTGAGAGCTATGAGGCTTCTGAAAAGTTCTTTAACTGCAAGATGGAAGAGGGCAGCTCCGTCAGTGAGCACGTGCTTAAGATGTGCAGCACGCATAAACAAACTTCAAAGCTTGGGTATAGTGATTCCTAATGCTTTGGGGATTTATCGTGTCCTCAATCACTACCACCAAGTTACAAGAACTTTGTGATGAACTACAATATGCAAAACATGAACAAGCGGTTGCTGAACTGTTTGCTATGTTAAAATCTGAGTGGAGATCAAGAAAGAACCAAGTGTTGTTGGTCAATAAGACCACCAAATTCAAGAAAGGCAAGTCTAAGCAAAGGGACACTTCAAGAAGGGTGGTAAGAAAGTTACCAAGCGAAGAAGACCAAGGCTGGACCTAAGCGTCTTCGAGTGCTTTTCGCAAGGGAGAAGGTCACTGGAAGCGGAATTGCCCAAAGTACTTGGCGGATTTGAAGAACGGCAACATCAAGAAGAAAGGTATATCCGATATACATGTTATTGATATGTATCTCACTAGTACTCGTAGTAGTGCCTGGGTATTTGATACTGGTTCGGTTGCTCATATTTGAACTCAAAACAGGTGCTGCAGAATAAACGGAAGCTAGCGAAGAACAAGGTGACGATGCGCGTGGGAAACGGATCAAAGGTTGATGTGATCGCGGTCGGCACGCTACCCCTTCATCTACCATCGGGATTAGTTTTATACTTAAATAATTGTTATTTGGTGCCTGCGTTAAGTATGAACATAATATCGGGATCTTGTTTATTGCGAGACGGTTACTTGTTTAAGTCCGAGAATAATGGTTGTTCGATTTATATGAGTAATATGTTTTATGCACATGCACCTTTGATAGATGGTCTATTCTTATTGAATCTCGATAGTGGAAATACACATATTAATAACATTGAGGCTAAACGTTTGAAATCGAGCGATAACTCGACCTATATGTGGCACTGTCGTCTTGGTCACATTGGAGTGAAGTGCATGAAGAAACTCCATTCCGATGGACTTCTCGAATCACTTGATTTCGAATCACTTGAAAGATGCGAAGCATGTTTGATGGGTAAAATGACTAAGACTCCATTTTCTGGTATGATGGAGCGAGCTACGGACTTATTGGAAATCATACATACCGATGTGTGTGGTCCAATGAGTGTAGCATCGCGCGGTGGTTATCGTTATGTTCTTACCTTCACGGATGACTTGAGTAGATGTGGGTATATCTATTTCATGAAACATAAGTCCGAAACTTTCGAGAAGTTTAAGGAATTTCAAAGTGAGGTAGAGAATCAACGTAACAAGAAGATCAAATTTCTACGTTCTGATCGTGGAGGTGAATATCTAAGTTACGAGTTTGTCGAGCATTTGAAGAAATGCGGAATACTTTCACAATTGACACCGCCGGGAACACCACCGCGTAATGGTGTGTCTGAATGTCGTAATCGAACTCTCTTAGATATGGTTCGTTCTATGATGTCACTTACAGATTTACCGCTATCATTTTGGGGTTATGCATTAGAAACAGCCGCATTCACTTTAAATAGGGCACCATATAAATCCATTGAAACGACACCGTATGAATTATGGTTTGGGAAGAAACCTAAATTGTCGTTCCTTAAAGTTTGGGGTTGCGAAGCCTATGTAAAGAAGTTACAGCCGGACAAGCTTGAGCCCAAAGCGGAAAAATGCATCTTCATAGGATACCCGAAGGAAGCTATTGGGTATACCTTCTATCATAGATCCGAAGGAAAAATCTTCGTTGCCAAGAATGGATCCTTTCTAGAGAAGGAATTTCTCTCGAAAGAAGTGTCAGGAAGGAAAGTAGAGCTCGATGAGGTTGTCGAACCTTCTCTCGAAATTGCGAGTAGCGCAGCACCGGAAGAAGTTCCTGTGGTGCCTGCACCAATAAGAGAGGAAGCTAATGATGATGATCATGAAACTTTGGTTGTAGTTGCGACAGAGCCTCGCAGGTCAACGAGAACTCGTACCACTCCAGATTGGTATGATCCCGTTATGAGTGTCATGTTGGTGGACAACACCGATGACCCTGCGACATATGAGGAAGCGATGATGAGCCCAGATTCCAATAGATGGCAAGAAGCCATGAAATCCGAGATTGGATCCATGTACGAAAACCAAGTATGGACTTTGGTGGACTTACCGGATGGCCGGAAGGTTGTCGAGAACAAATGGATTTTCAAGAAGAAAACAGATGCTGATGGTAATGTTACTGTCTATAAAGCTCGACTTGTCGCAAAAGGGTTTCGACAAATTCAAGGAGTTGACTACGATGAGACTTTCTCACCTGTAGCGAAGCTAAAGTCTGTGAGGATTATGTTAGCAATCGCTGCATATTATGATTATGAGATATGGCAGATGCATGTCAAAACAGCTTCCTCAATGGAGACATTGATGAAGAGTTGTATATGATGCAACCCAAAGGTTTTGTCGATCCTAAAGATGCTAACAAGGTATGCAAACTTCAAACGGTCCATCTATGGATTGAAGCAAGCATCCCGAAGTTGGAATTAACGTTTTGATAAGGTAATCAAAAGTTTTGGTTATATACAAACTTATGGAGAAGCTTGTATTTACAAGAAAGTGAGTGGGAGCTCTGTAGCATTCTTAATACTATATGTAGATGACATATTGTTGATTGGGAATGATGTAGACCTTCTTAATAGTGTCAAGGAATATTTGAATAATAGTTTTTCAATGAAGGATCTTGGCGAAGCAGCTTACATATTAGGCATAAAGATTTATAGAGATAGATCGAGACGCCTAATATCATTGTCACAAAGTACATATTTGGACAAAGTTATAAAGAGGTTTGGAATGGAAGATAGCAAGAAAGGGTTCTTGCCCATGTTTGCCCAATACGACCTTGAGTAAAACTCAAAGTCCGACAATGGCAGAAGATAGAGAAAGGATGAGTAAGACTCCCTATGCCTCAGCCATAGGATCTCTAATGTATGCCATGCTATGTCCTAGACCTGACATTGCATATGCTGTTAGTTTAACTAGCAGATATCAAAGTGATCCAGGAGTGGATCATTGGACAGCGGTCAAAAACATCCTTAAGTACTTGAGAAGAACTAAGGATATGGTTCTTTCTTATGGAGGTGATGAACAACTCGTTGTTAATGGTTACACTGATGCTAGTTGCAACACCGATCCGGATGATTCTAAATCACAATCTGGATACGTATTTACTTTGAATGGTGCAGCAGTTAGCTGGAGGAGTGCAAAGCAAAGCGTTGTGGCGAGATCTTCAACTGAATCGGAATACATGGCTTCTTCGTAGGCTTCACAAGAAGCGATATGGATGAAAGAGTTCATTACAGAGCTGGCTGTGGTTCCTAGTGCGCTGGACCCAATGTCTATCTACTGTGATAACATGGGCGCCATAGCCAATGCGCAAGAACCAAGGTCACACAAGAAGCTGAAGCACATCAAGATACGTTTTCACGCTTTTTGAGAACATGTCCAAGATGGGGACATAAAGATTTGCAAAGTACACACAGATCTGAATGTGGCGGATCCGTTGACTAAACCTCTCCCGAGGGCAAAACATGACCAGCACCAAACTGCCATGGGTGTTCGGTATATTACCATGTAATCTAGATTAGATGACTCTAGTGCAAGTGGGAGACTGTTGGAGATATGCCCTAGAGGCAATAATAAATGTAGTTATTATTATATCTTTGTGTTTATGATAAATGTTTACATTCATGCTATAATAGTATTAACAAGGAAACATTAATACTTGTGTGATTTGTAAACCTAATTTGAAGTCCCTAGTAAAGCCTCTTTATAATACTAGCTTGTTGGTTAATAAATGATTGTGGTTTCCCTATCATGAACATTGAGATGTTATTAATAGCAAGATCATATCGTTAGGAGAATGATATGATGGACATACTCCTATAGATAAGCGTAGCATAAAGATCAAGTCATTTTAATAGTTCAATTGCTATATGCTTTCTGATACATAGTAACCTAATTCCTTCGACCATGAGATCTGAAGGGTTTCGCGGCATAGTAAATCAAAATTTTATACGGATGCGAACAGAGGGAAAGCCAAGATCTAATCTAGGAGATGCAAACAACGAGAGAGATTGGATTAGATCTTCATACCCTTGAAGATTACCGCTGCAATGAGCGTTAAATCGGAACGTGGGTGATGTAGTCGTACTCGCTTCTCCTCCTCGCGATCCGATCCAATCTAGCACCACAAGTGGCGGTGCCTCCGTGAGATGCACACGTGCATCACCTCGACGTCTCCTCCTTCCTCGGACCAGCAAGTAAGGTGGAGAGACGGATTGTATCTACAACACGACGGCGTGGTGTATATGGTGGAGAATTTCTGTAGCAGGGCTTCGCCTACAAGCAGTCGGGAGGGAGAGAGGAGGGCAGCAGGGCGGCTAGGGTTGGAGGGGAAGGTGTAGGGGGTTGGTGCACCCCATCCCTCTATATATAGAGGGGTGGGCGCAGCTATCCCTCCCAAGCCAAACCGGCCCCAAGGAGGAGGAGAGGGGGGCAAAAACCCCCTTCTAGAAGCTCTATCTCGAGTTTAAAACCCTCTTGGCGGCTGGGCCCTATGGGGCCTTGTGCCCCTAAATGCGGCCAGGCACTCCCTCATAGGCCCATGCCCTCCGGAAGGTGTGGCCACGTTGGTCCCCTTCGGAAGGTTCTAAAAGCTTAGGTACAATACCGATTAACGGAACAATTCAACTCCAAAAACTGCACTGCCTTATATGAATCTTATTCTCTGGAACATTCCGGAACCTCTCGTGATGTCCCTGATCCCATCCGAGACTCCAAAAAACTCATAAACCAATTATCCAATCTATCCTAGCGTCGAGACACGTTAAGTGTGTGACCTGAGTTCGAGAATATGCAGACATGATCTTCTATCAATAATCAACGGGGTTTGGAAACCCATATTGACTCCACATTCATCGATGATCATATCGGATGAACCACGATGCCAGGATTCAATCAATCCCATATATATATTCCCTTCGTCTCGCGATATTTTACTTGCCCGAGATTCGATCGTCGGTACCGTCATACCTAGTTCAATCTCGTTCACAGCAAGTACTTTACTCGTTCCGTAATCCGATATCACTTTGTGATTAACTCCTTAACCACGTGCTTGCAAGCGGTGTTGATATCGATTACCGAGTGGGCCCGAAGTATATCTCTCCGACTTGGGGGGGACAAATCCCATCTCGATACATACAACCCAACAGATACTTTCCGATCACCTGAGAGACACCTTTATGATCACCCTCTCATAGGATGACGTTTGATGACCTCAAAGCTTTCTTCTGATACCAGGGAGTTGTATTATCTCATGGTCTAAGGAATACAATATTTGACATAAGAAAAGCTTCAAAGAGCGAACACGATGACACGATCTAATTGCTTCGCTTAGTTTGGGTCTGTCCATCATATCATTCTCCCAATGATATGATCTCATTATCAATTGACAACTCATGTCTATGGTTAGGAAACCTTAACCATCATTGATCAATGAGCTAGTCCATAGAGGCGTACTAGGGACACGGTGTTGTTCACAAACCACACAAGTATTAAAGTTTCTGCTTAATACAATTCTAGCATGGAATATAAACATTATCATGAACAAGAATTATAATAATAACATCTTTGTTATTGCCTCTAGGGCATAATTCCAACAGTCTCCCACTTGCACTAGATTCAATAATCTAGTTTACATCTGGCAACAATCTCACACCCATGGCACTGAGGTGCTGATAATGTTTTACACGTGGAAGAGGTTTAGTCAATGGATCTGCAACATTCAGATCTGTATGTACTTTGCTGATCTTCAGATCTCCATCTGCTATATAATCTCAGATTATATGAAACTTCTTGATTGATATGCTTGGTCTTTGGATGATATCTTGGTTCCTTAGCGAGTGCTATGGAGCGGTGTTGTCACACAATATCTC
The DNA here is from genome assembly GCA_023614405.1 of Avena insularis. NCBI lineage: Eukaryota > Viridiplantae > Streptophyta > Magnoliopsida > Poales > Poaceae > Avena > Avena insularis. The sequence continues at coordinate 233,107,222 of CM042687.1, read as the reverse complement.
GATGGGTCCAATGCACTTGGAACCACGCCAAGCTCAGTGATGAAGTTTCGATCCAAACTCCTTCACTTGACCTGCGGCAGCCATGTATTCCGCCTCTCTTGTAGATCCCGATCACGCTTTGCTTGTAGCTTCTCCAGCTCACGCTCCTCCATTCAAAATATACACGTATCCTGCGAGATTTAGAATCATCCTTGTCGGTGTCGAAACTAGCATCGACGTAACCTTTCTGACAGTGTTCATCACCCCCATAGACTAAGAACATTTCTTTAGTCCTATTTAGGTACTTTAGGATGTTCTTCACGGATGTCTAGTGTTCCACTCCTGGATCACTTTGATATCTGCTCGTCAAACTAAGAGCATTGGACACATCCGGTCTAGTACACAGCATGGCATACATGATGGAACCTATGGCCGATGCACAAGGCACTTTGCTCATAGCTTCCCTATCATTTACCGTAGCTGGACCTCGAGCCTTGCTCAATATCTTACACGACAACATAGGCCTTTGAACCATTCTTTGCCTTATCCATTCTGAACCTTTTCAGAACTTTGTCTAGGTATGTACTCTGGATTAAAGCTATCAGGCGTCTTTGTCTATCTCTATAGATTTTGATGCCCAATATATAAGCAGTTTCACCTAGGTCTTTCATTGAAAAACACTTGTTCAAATAACTCTTCACATCGTTAAGCATGTTGATGTCATTTCCGATAATCAATATGTCATCCACATATAGTACCAGAAACATCACCGAGCTCCCACTCACTTTCTTGTAGATGCAAGCTTCATAGCAATTTGGAACAAATCCAAAGCTCTTGATCACTTGATCAAAACGAAGGTTCCAACTCCGAGATGCTTGCTTCAGTCCATAAATGGAACGCTGAAGTTTGCATACTCTATCAGCATCCTTAGGATCGACAAAACCTTTGGGTTGCATCATATACAACTCTTCATCAATGTTGCCATTGAGGAAAGCAGTCTTGACATCCATCTGCCATATTTCATAATCATGAAACGCAGCAATTGCTAATAAAATCTGAATGGACTTAAACATCGCTACGGGAGAGAAAGTCTCATCGTAGTCAACACCTTGAACTTGTCGAAAACCTTTCGCAACAAGCCGTGCTTTATAGACGGTAACATTACCATCCGCGTCCGTTTTCTTCTTGAAGATCCATTTGCACTCAACGGCCTTTTGGCGCTAGGAGGGTCCACCAAAGTCCATACTTGGTTTTCGCTCATGGATCCCAATTGGATTTCATGGCTTCTAGCCATTTCTCGAGTCTGGGCTCATCATCGCTTCCTCATAGTTCGTAGGTTCACCGTCTTCTACTAACAAGACAGTCAAGGGGTTGCCGTACCAATCAGGAGGGCACGACCTTGTCGACTGCGACGTTCGATGAGACATCGTCCAAGCTTCATGATCCTTGTCATTAGCTTCCTCTATTGTTGGTGCGGTGACCTTTGGAACAATTTCAGGTGCTGCGCTACTCTCCAACTCAAGAGAAGGTTCAGTAACCTCGTCTAGCTCTACTTTCCTCCCACTCACTTCTTTCGAGAGAAACTCCTTCTCAAGAAAGGAACCGTTCTTTGCGACAAACACTTTGCCTTCGGTTCTGTGATAGAAGGTATACCCTATAGTTTCCTTAGGGTATCCTATGAAGACGCATTTCTCCGCTTTGGGTTCGAGCTTGTCCGGCCTCAACTTCTTGACGTAAGCTTCGCATCCCCAAACTTTAAGAAACGACAACTTAGGTTTAGCACCAAACCACAGTTCATACGGTGTCGTCTCAACGGATTTAGATGGTGCCCTATTTAAAGTGAATGCAGCGGTTTCTAATGCATAAACCCAAAAAGATAACGGCAAATCAGTAAGAGACATCATCGATCGGACCATATCTAATAAGGTTCGATTCCGGCGTTCAGACACACCATTGCGCAGTGGTGTTCCGGGTGGCGTGAGTTGCGAAACAATTCCGCTTGATTTAAGATGCGTGAGAAAATCATAACTCAAATATTCGCCCCCATGATCGGATCATAGAAACTTAATCTTTCTGTTACGATGGTTCTCCACTTCATTCTGAAATTCCTTGAACTTTTCAAATGTTTCAGATTTATGTTTCATTAAATAGATATACCCATACCTACTTAATTCATCGGTAAAAGTGAGAAAATAGCGATATCCACCACGCGTCGAAACACTCATCGGTCCGCATACATCGGTATGTATGATTTCCAACAAGTCCGTTACTCGCTCCATCATACCGGAGAACGGGGTTTTGATCATCTTGCCCATGAGGCATGGTTCGCATGTGTCAAATGATTCAAAATCAAGAGACTCCAAAAGTCCATCAGAATGGAGTTTCTTCATGCGCTTTACACCAATATGACCTAGGCAGCGATTGCCACAAATAAGTAGTATTATCACTATCTACTTTGCATCTCTTAGCTTCAATGTTATGGATGTATGTTTCATCCCTTTCGAGATTTAGAAGAAATAAACCATTCACAAGAGGTGCATGACCATAAAAGATGTTACTCATATAAATAGAACAACCATTATTCTCCGATTTAAATGAATAACCGTCTTGCAATAAACACGATCCAGAAATAATGTTCATGCTCAACCCAGGCACATAATAACATTTATTAAGGTTTAAAACTAATCCCGAAGGTAAAACTAAGGAGAGCGTGCCGACGGCCATCACATCAACTCTTGATCCGTTGCCAACGCGCATCATCACCTCATCCCTCGCAAGCCGCCATCTATTCGGTAGCTCCTGTTTCGAGTTACAAATATTAGCAACTGAACCAGTATCAAATACCCAGGCACTACAATGAGGGCTAGTAAGGAAAACATCAATAACACATATATCAAATATACCTTTGATGGTGCCAGCCTTCTTGTCCGCTAAGTACTTCGGACGATTGCTTCGGTGACCCTTGTCCTTGCAATAGAAGCACTCGATGTCGGCTTAGGACCAGACTTGAGCTTCTTCTCGGCGAGGGCAACGCGTTTGCCGCCTTTCTTGAAGGGATTCTTTGCTCCCTTACCTTTCTTAAAGGAGGGCTTGTTGACCATCAACACATGATTATCCTTCTTGATGTCCACCTCCGCAGCCTTCAGCTTTGCGAAGAGCTCGGTGATCGTATCAGTGGAACCAATCTGATTATGAGTCACTACAAAACTTTTGTAGCTGGGAGGGAGTGATTGCAGAACCCTGTCAATCTTGAGCTCCTCTGGAATCGTGCATTCCAGTTGCTCAAGGCGTTGAGTGTAGCCCGTCATATTAATGGCGTGCTCACTAACGGAACTCCCTTCCTCCATCTTGCAGTTAAAGAACTTCTCAGAGATCTCATATCTCTCAGAACGGGCCTGAGTCTGAAACATGGTTTTCAGCTCTTCGAGAATCTCAAAGGGCACGAGATAGTCTTCAAAACGATTTTGAAATTCCGGTTCCATAGCAAACAACATGGTGCTCTTAATCACACCATAAGCATCTTTGCACGACTGATAGACAGCTTTCTCATCGGTAAGCGATTGCTGCGAGGGGTCACCTAACGCTTTCCCAAGGACATAGTCCTTTTGACCGCCAGAGAGAATGATTCTTAGATTGCGGAACCAATTGGTGAAGTTAGACCCATTGTTCTTAAGCTTTTCTTTCTCAGCAAAAATGTTGAAGTTGAAGTTGGACTTAGCCATGTGATCTACAATATTTGCAAGTACAAATTAGACTATGTTCATGATAACTAGTTCAACTTTTAATCAAATTACTAGATGAACTCCCACTAAATTCAACATCCCTCAAGTTGTTTAGTGAACACGATCCAAATTCACCACACCTAATCCGATCTTCACGAGAAGAGATGTGGTTTCAATGGTGGACAACGAAGTGTCGATCATATCATTCATATGACTCATGCTTAACCTTTCGGTTCATGTGTTCCGAGGCCATGTCTGTACATGCTAGGCTCGTCAAGTTAGACCCAAGTATTTCCGCGTGTGCAAAACTGGCTTGCACCCGTTGTATGTGAGCGTAGAGTCTATAGCACCCAATCATCACGTGATGCTTGGACACGACGAACTTCATAGCGGTGCATACTTGGGGAGAACAGTTTTATCTTGATCTTTAAGTGAGGAATCATCTTATAATGCTACCGTCGCGATCTAAGCATGATAAGATACATAAAAGGATAAACATCACATGCATATAACTTTATGTGACATGGTATAGCCAATCTTCGCGCAATGATCTCCATCTTCTGTGTGCCGGCATGATCTCCATCACTCCACCATGATTGCCTCCACCACGAATAGCAACTACAACTATTGCTAACTACTTAGCGATAAAGTAAAGCTATTACATGGCGTATAAGAAGTTGACTCGCAGGTCATACACAATTATAAAGACAACCATATGGCTCCTGATTTGTGTACTCATCGACATGCAAGTCGTGAAACATTACAAAACATGATCATCGCATACAATATACACATCACATCTTGGGCCATACCATAACACAGAAAACACTCCCTGCAAAAACAAGTTAGACGCCTCTACTTTGTTGTTGCATGTTTTACGTGGCTTATGGGAGTAGATGCTAAGAACGATTCTTACCTAAGGAAAGCCACAATGGTGATATTATGGTTGCCAAACTCCGGTGTAGATCCCATGACAACTATAGTGAGAGAAACTGACATCCATCAGCCGCATGTGTGGAACAAGCCACACGTCAAGTGCGGAGCCGGTCTCGCGAACGACGTCGCGTAAGGTTGGCCTGGACCGCTTCAATCTCACTATCCCGCGTCATAAGAAGAACACAAACAAGAGGCTTGCAACAAAAATCAACGCCCGCAACAACCATGTTGCGTTCTACTCGTGAAACACATCTACGCATAGATCTATCTCTGATACCACTGAAGGGTTTCGCGGCATAGTAAATCAAAATTTTCTACGGATGCGAACAGAGGGAAAGCCAAGATCTAATCTAGGAGATGCAAACAACGAGAGAGATTGGATTAGATCTTCATACCCTTGAAGATTCACACAGTGAACGTTTCGAACGTGGGTGATGTAGTCGTACTCGCTTCTCCTCCTCGCGATCCGATCCGATCTAGCACCACAAGTGGCGGTGCCTCCGTGAGATGCACACATGCAGCACCTCGACGTCTCCTCCTTCCTCGGACCAGCAAGTATGGTGGAGAGACGGATTGGATCTACAACACGACGGTGTGGTGTATATGGTGGAGAATTTCTACAGCAGGGCTTCGCCTACAAGCAGTCGGGAGGGAGAGAGGAGGGCAGCAGGGCGGCTAGGGTTGGAGGGGAAGGTGTAGGGGGTTGGTGTGCCCCCAGCCCTCTATATATAGAGGGGTGGGCGCAGCCCTAGCCCCTCCCCCAAGCCAAACCGGCGGCCCCAAGGAGGAGGAGTGGGGGGCAAGGAACCCCCCCCTTCTAGAAGCTCTATCTCGAGTTTAAAACCCTCTTGGCCGGCTGGGTCCTATGGGGCCTTGTGCCCCTGGCCCAATGCGGCCAGGGAACTCCCTCATAGGCCCATGCCCCCTCCCAGAAGGTGTGGCCACGTTGGTCCCCTTCCGAAAGGTTCTAGAAGCTTCCGGTACAATACCGATTAACCCGGAACAATTCCGAACTCCAAAAAATGCACTGCCTTATATGAATCTTATTCTCCGGACCACTCCGGAACCTCTCGTGATGTCCCGGATCCCATCCGAGACTCCGAACAAAAACTCATAAACCAATTATCCAATCTATCCTAGCGTCGAGACACGTTAAGTGTGTGACCCTGCGGGTTCGAGAATATGCAGACATGATCTTCTATCAATAATCAACAGCGGGGTCTCCCCGCATATTGACTCCCACACATTCATCGATGATCATATCGGATGAACCACGATGCCAGGATTCAATCAATCCCATATATATTCCCTTCGTATCGCGATATTTTACTTGCCCGAGATTCGATCGTCGGTACCGTCATACCTAGTTCAATCTCGTTCACAGCAAGTACTTTACTCGTTCCGTAATCCGATATCACTTTGTGATTAACTTCTTAACCACATGCTTGCAAGCGGTGTTGATATCGATTACCAAGTGGGCCCGAAGTATATCTCTCCGACTTGGGAGGGACAAATCCCATCTCGATACATACAACCCAACAGATACTTTCCGATCACCTGAGAGACACCTTTATGATCACCCTCTCATAGGATGACGTTTGATGACCTCAAAGCTTTCTTCCGATACCAGGGAGTTGTATTATCTCATGGTCTAAGGAATACAATATTTGACATAATAAAAGCTTCGCAAAGACGAACACGATGACACGATCTAATTGCTTCGCTTAGTTTGGGTCTGTCCATCATATCCTTCTCCCAATGATATGATCTCATTATCAATTGACAACTCATGTCTATGGTTAGGAAACCTTAGCCATCATTGATCAATGAGCTAGTCCATAGAGGCGTACTAGGGACACGGTGTTGTTCACAAACCACACAAGTATTAAAGTTTCTGCTTAATACAATTCTAGCATGGAATAGAAACATTATCATGAACAAGAATTATAATAATAACATATTTATTATTGCCTCTAGGGCATAATTCTAACAAGATCATGCATATCACCTTCACCAGAAGGATGCTTTGATGACATCAAACACCACACCGTAACTGGGTGGCTATAAAGGTGGCATTGAGTGTTCGGAAAGTACTGGTTGAGACACATGGATCAAGAGTGGGATTTGTCCATCCATATGACGGATAGATATACTCTGGGCCCTCTCGGTGAAATGTCATCCAATTAGCTTGCAAGCATGTGACTGGCTCACAAGGGATCACATATCACAGGAACGAGAAAAGAGTACTTATCGATGCGAGGTTGAACTAGGTATGCAGAGATACCGACGATCATAACCTTGGATAAGTAAACTATCGTGAGACAAAGGGAAATTGGTATCGTATGTAAGTGGTTCATTCGATCGCAAAGTAATCGTAGAAATATGTGGGAGACATATGAATTTCTAGATTCCTCTATTGGTTATTGTTCGGAGAAGTGTCTCGATCATGTCCGCATAACTCACGAACCGTAGGGAGACACACTTAAGGATTCGAAGTTGTTTGAGTAGTTATGGAATGATGAGAAAGAGACCGAATGTTGTTCGGAGTCTTGGATGGGATCCGGGATATCACGAGGAGATCGGAATGGTCCGGAGAATAAGATTCATATAAGGAAAGTCCTATTTCGGAGTTGGAGAATGGTTTCGGTGTTTTCATCGGGAATGTTCTAGAAGGTTCTGGAATGTCCGGCACTCCGGAGGGGAAGGGTACATGAATGTGTTATACCAAGTTGGAATGATTGCATCATGTACTAAGTGTCATCGCTGAACAAAATAAAGGGTTTAATCAAATCCTAGTTTGAAAAGTCAAACGGCTGTTTTGGGAAGTGGAGGGGAAGTGGGAAACCGAGTTGGGGAGGAGTTCCTCCTCCACCGCCGGCCCACTAGGGATCCAAGTTGGGGAGGGACTCCCTCCCCTTGGATGGCGCCTCCCACCTATAAAGGGAGGGGCAGGGCTGCCCCTCCAAGCACACAAGTTCTCCACCCCAAAACCCTAGCCCAGCGCCGCCACCTCCTGTTGCCGCCGCCTAGGGCTCCCCAGCCGCCGACTTGGGCAAGACCCAATCCCTAGCCGCCGGCCCTAGCACCTCCTCCTTGGTGTGTCTAAACCCTAGATCGCCGAGGAGCTCTCTCATAGTCCACCATACTGCCTCGGCAAAAGCGAAGCCTGCGAGATCTCTCCTCTCCGGTACCACGCCGTTGTGCTGCGAATCGCGAGGAGAGTGCTACAACCTCCGCTGCCTGCTTTGGAACAAGGAGAGGAAGGTCTTCGTCAATCGAGCGACTGTGGTGATCATGAGCGCCAAACGCTTGGCCGGAAGGATCGTCTACGCGATCTTGAGATCGGGAAGAGTACGACTACATCACCCACGAGAATCCGCTCTCGTTAAACACTTTGGAATCTCCGAGGGTGAGTTATTCCATCGACTCGTTGCTACAATCTAGTAGATAGATCTTGGCTTGTTTGTTTGTATGCGATAGAAATTTTTTGTTTTCCATGCTACGAAACCCTACACAAAGATAGTAAGTACCATAATCTTTTGGAAGCTCTTTATGACTTGTAATCCTTGCTACCCTCTATGAAGGGACCTTTCTCCTAGTTACCAGTTTGAGTCAGTAAACCTACTTCCTCTCTATCTCTAGCAAGCATTTGAGTTGTTGTGTTTCAAGCGTTCATATGGTGATTTATTCAATCATGTTCTCTATCTTCCTTGTTTGCACAAAACTCTTATCTATTGAGTATTACTGATGGGGATGTGCCTACCGGGGTATAACCAGCAGGATGTTTCCGACTGGCCCAGAAAACGGCGAGTGGGCCTGCAAGACGGCGACTGAATCGAGGCCCGGTGTGGATCCAAGCGACTGGAAGCTGAAGGCCCAGACGAGTAGATAGGCCCAGTCGGATTAGGTTAAACGAGTACCGAAGCCTTAACTGATTCGGTTGAGATATGTAAACCCTAGGGGAGGTGAGCCTATATAAACCTCCCTGCAGGGCATGTAGAGATACGTTCCATCATACACCCAAGCGACTCGCCGCCTAGCCGCCGAGCTCGCCCATTGTACCACCTTCATAATACAATCTAGAAGGAGTAGGTCTTTACCCTCCGGGGGGCCGAACCTGGGTAAAACCCTGTGTCTCTGCCCTCATCACGCACCGCAGATGGCTGGCCGCCCTTGCCCCTCATTCTACTACTCGCTGCCGATTGCAGCACCTGCCGTGACCATTACCACGACAGTGGCGCCCACCATGGGGCCTGGCCGGTCTGGCCGGTGTTCTGCGGCGAGATCCAATCTGCCCATCAACGAGACGATCGCCACCGGCCGCATGATAGCGATCGACGAGATGCTCCAAATCTTGCCGAGCAGCTACGGCCCGGCGGCGCGACCCGTCACGCACAGCGTGATCCTGCTGATCGGCACGATCAGCCTCTTCGTCGGCCTTACCGACGTCATCGTCTTGGAGGACTCGGCTCGCATCCGCGAGTCGCTGCCACGCGATCGGCTCTCCGAGAGCCAGATCCGCACCATCCATCGCCTCGCCTCCGATTACAACTCGGCCCACAGCAACGTGGCCGAAAACTCAGCGGCCGCAGAAGACGCGGCCCTCAACGACGACGCCGACTCGGCGACCCCGGCGTCACTCGCCGGATCCATCACCGCGGCTTCACCCGCGGGCTCCATCACCCAGGTCTCCAACATGGGAGACTTCGAGGACCCCTCCATCCTTGGGATCTTCGACTTGACTCGGGTCGGAAAATTCCGCCGACCTCCGGCGGGACGGGAATCGCCCGCGACCTACATGGCGACCGGCACCGATCCACCAGAGGATCCTTTCTCCACCCCGATCCCTCCTAATGCCATGGCAACGGAGGTCGAAGAACTCCGCCTGAAGCTGGCGGAGGCAGTGCGCAAGGAGCAAGCCGAGCGCGAAAAATTTCGCCTCGAGCAGGTGACGGCGCAGGAGCTATCGCGCTACCACCAGCAGCGAATCAGGTCGCGCCTGAACCCCACCGTCCAGGGGCGCGCCCTGAACTTCGACGACGAAAATGACCCGGCCCGCGTGGCCGAGCGCGCGATCTGCGAGAATGCGCCACCAGGAGGAAGCGACCGGCCCCCGCCAGGGTCGACGGCGCCCACCTCCACCCGCACACCCCTGGGGACCAGCGGATAGTAGTCTCCTCACGGGGCGAGGCGCAAATGGCCTCCACTATTCTCCACCCGATGGACAACCTCGTGGCGGGCGAGCAGCAGCCGACAACATCACGGCCACGGCGGCGGCGTCCCTACAGATCCGATGCGTCGAGGCCCTGCTCGCAAAGGCCGTCGAGTAGCAAAACGCAGGCGCCGACTCGCAGGGTCGAGTGTACTCGCGTTCTTCGGGAAGCAGATCGGCCTCGAGCGGCCGCCCAATGGCAGCAAACACCCTCAACTGCCCGCCACCAGAGCCGCTGCAGCTCCAACACCGACCCGCGAACGCGGCACTCTCCACCAATGACCCCAGGCCAGCGACCAACCGTGCGCCGCCAGCGTCAACCCATCGACGCCGCACCACATCATCAACAACCAAAGGCTGGCGCGCCGCCAGCCGACGACTGCGACACACCTAACCAATCGCCGCGATGGCGAGCCAATGGGGTCGCTAAGTCGACTTTCCCAAGTGCCGGACCGATGATCCGGCGAGAAGTACCGCCGAACTTCAAGGCGCGAAGAAATAGAAAATCGACCCTCGTATGAACCAGCCGTCTGGCTCGATACATACCTCATGGCAATGGGGATCGCAGGCCACACCGACCTGCTAGCTGCCCGTTACCTCCCCCTGATGATGGAGGGGACGTGCAGGCAGTGGATCAACACCCTCCCCCAGGATAGTATCGACTCCTGGGAGGAGATGCGCGACGCCTTCGTCAGGCACTTCGAGTGCTCCTACACCCGCGCCACCACCATTGAGGACCTGGAGCGATGCGTCCAGGGACCCATGAAGTCGACCATAGCTGGGTCCAGCGGTGGCAAGAACTCTGGTACAACGCGGTCGGCATCCACCCGGACACCGCAATCCATTGCTTCAAGACCTCGTGCCGCTACGAGCCTTTGGTCGCCAAGCTCAAGCGACACTCTCGCACACTCGACAACATACCGGACCTCCTCGAGATCGCCAAACGGTACGCGGAGGAAGACCCAAACCAGGAAACCGACGACGAGTCGGGAGGACAACGCCGCCTGGCGGCAGCGACAATGACGATGGTCCGACCTATGCTACAGCAACACTCGCCTCACCGGCAAGCGCCGCAGTGACGGGCGAGTCAACTTCGTCGCCAACGCCGGGCATGCACAACGCGAGCACAAAAGCTTCCGCCGTGATGGAGGACAACGCCGCGACGGTGGCAACTACAAGGCCAAGCCAAGGTTCGAACCTGCGGCCCTCCTTAACCAACCTTGTGCATTTCATAGTAGGGAAGGCAAACCTGCAACGCACACGACTGCCGACTGCCACACCCTCAGGGAGATTGAGAAGGCACGGTGAGCAAGGGAGGACCCCGACAACAACCCGCCAAACGGCGGAAAGTTCGGCAACGTGGCCGGCTCGCTCCATACCTTCACCGGCTTCAACACGAAGCGCGAGAAGAAGGTCATCACCCGTGCCATCGCCGTCAACGCGGTGGCCCATGTGGACGTTCCCCAGTTCCTCAACTGGCACCTGGAGCCGCCAGGACCACTCGCCGCGCATCGAGTACCCAGGCCGAGTCGCCCTGGTGGTCAAGCCAAAGGTGGGCGACTACTGGCTCCCCAAGACATTGATGGACGGCGGCAGCTCCATCAACATCCTATACCTGGACACCTTCAGGCGGCTGCGGCTCCCGCAGTCGATGATCGAGACAACCCACACCACGTTCCATGGCATCGTCCCCGGTCGGATGGCATACCCGATCGGCAAGGTCACGCTGCCAGTCACCTTCGGCACACCAGCAAACTTCTGCACCGAGCGGATCGTCTTCGAGCTGGTGCTCTTCGACAACCCCTACCACTGCGTCCTGGGGCGCCAGGCGTTCGCCAAGTTCATGGCAGCGCCACACTACGCGTACAACGCGATGAAGCTCCACAGGCGTGCGGCGTCATCACCATCAGCGGCGACCGGACATGGCCGCCGAGTCACGAGGCCAAAGGAGCGAACTTCGCCCGATGTCGTCATCGCCGGCGTAAACCACGCCGACGAGCTCGCCAGAAATGCAGCGGGGATGAACAATGACGACCCCACCATACTCAAGAAGCCCAATTCAGAGGGTGCAAACACCTCAGCCTTCGAGGCAACGACGCACACCCGCACCGTCGAGCTGGTCCCAGGCGACTCCAGCCAGACGGTGACGATCGGGACGGGCATGAGCCCAGCCTAGGAAGGTGCGCTCATCGAGTTCCTCCGTGAGAACAGGGACATCTTCGCATGGAAGCCCTCTGACATGCCTGGTGTCCCTAGGGAGCTCGCTGAGCACAAGCTAAACGCCGACCCCAAAGTGTGACCCGTCAAACAGTCGCTGCGGCCCTTCAATGAAGAGCGTCGCCAAGCCATCGCCGAGGAGGTGCAGCGTCTACTCGCTGCAGGCTTCATCCGGCCAATCAAGTACTCCAAGTGGCTGGCAAACCCAGTCCTGGTCGAGAAGAAGAACGGGACCTGGAGGATGTGTATCGACTACACAAACTTGAACAGCGCCTTCCCAAAGGAGCAGTTCTTCCTCCCACGGATTGACCAAATAATTGATTCCACCGCGGGCTCGGAGTCGCTATGTTTCCTCGACGCCTACTCTGGGTACAACCAGATCAAAATGGTTGTCGAGGACGAGGAGAAGACGGTGTTCATCACGCCATTCGGAGCCTTCTGCTACACCGCCATGACCTTCGGCCTCAAGAACGCCTGGGCGACCTACCAGCGGTGCATGCAGGAGTGCCTCGCGAGCCAAATTGGTTGCAACATCCACGTCTATATCGACGACATGGTCGTAAAGTCCGCTCGCCAGGGTGATCTACTCGCCGACCTGGCGGAAACGTTCGCCAACTTGCGAAAATACAAGATAAAGCTTAACCTAGGCAAATGCACCTTCGGTGTACCAGCAGGACAACTCTTTGGGTCGTCGTCTCAAGCGAGGATCGAGGCAACCCCACCAAGATCGACACGATCGCCCGGCTCGGCAAACCCAGTGCCTACGGCGTCGAAGCTGGCGGGCGGTAGCGGCTCTCGGTCGCTTCATCCCCTGGCGAAAAGCGATGCCCCTATACCGCTGATGCGCAGAACCCCACCTTCGGTGGGACAAGGAGGCGGATGACGCGCCCGCGACCTCAAGAAGGTGCTACTCGCCACCGCTACTCGCCGCCGGCCGACAAAGAACCAATGTTGGTTTACGTCGCGACTTCGGCAGCGTCGTCGGCGCCGTCATGGTCGTCGGCGACGGAGGAAGAAAGGCGCCCGGATGCAGCGACCGGTGTACTACATCAGCGAGGTCCTCACCGAGTCGCGCCAGCGATACCCGCAGTACCAGAAGCTGGTATACACGGTCTTCAGAGCACAGTGGCGCCTGCCACACTACTTCCAGGAGCACCCGATCACGGTCGTCTCCTCAGCACCGTTGCAGGACATCATCCGCAACCGCGAGGCGACCGGGCGGGTTGCCAAGTGGGCCGTCAAGATCGGTGTCCACAACATCAAATACGAGCCACGAAAAGCGATCAAGTCGCAGGTCCTAGCGGACTTCATCGCCGACTGGGAAGAAGCCCAGCAGCCAGAGAAGTTGCCATACCTCCATTACTGGAGCCTACACTTCGACGGCTCCAAGAACGCGGACGGCGCAGGCACAGGGATCGTGCTAACTTCACCGAAGGGCGACAAGCTCCGCTACGTCCTCTGCCTCGACTTCACACCCTGCACCAACAACATGGCCGAGTACGAGGCCTTACTCCACGGCATGCGAGCTGCCAGGGAGATGAACGTCAACCGCCTACGCTGCTACGGAGACTCCGACCTCGTCGCTGGGCAAGTCGCCGGCACCTGCGACGCCGTCTCCCCCACCATGGAGGCGTACCGCCAAGCAGTGGACAAGTTGGGCGGACACTTCGCAGGCTACTCCATCGAGTGGATCGACAGGCGGAAGAACGAGGAGGCCGACCCACTCTCTCGCATCGGGTCGGCTCGACTCGCACCACCCGCCGGCGTCTTCCTCGACACAATCACCAAGCCATCAGTCTCTCCCCCAAGGGAGATCAACATCGGAGTCCCGCTGCAGCCAGAGGCAGCCCTGGTCGCACCCGTCACCGAGCCAGACGACTGGACCAAGCCCTACGTCGCCTACCTGGAGGCCGGCACCTTGCCGGCAGACGAGACGGACGCCCGGATGATCGCACGCCGATGCAAATCCTTCATCATCATCGACGGCGAGCTCCACAAGCGAAGCGTCACCGGCGTGTTCCAACGCTGCGTCCAACCGGCCGAAGGACGCAAGATCCTCCACTACATCCACTCCGGCGACTGTGGCCACCACGTCGGTGCCCGTTCCTTGGTCGCCAAGGCTATGCGTCACGGCTTCTACTGGCCCACCGCACACGCCGACGCTGTCGACATCGTTCAGCGGTGCGCCGGGTGCCAATCGCCAACCCGGGACGCGTGCGAGCTCGATCTGAAGACAATCCCCATCACCTGGCCATTCGCCGTATGGGGCATGGACATGGTAGGCCCCTTCAAAAAGGCTCCCTCCGGCTACACCCACCTCCTGGTCGCGGTCGACAAATTCACAAAGTGGGTGGAGGCCAAGCCAGTCCGGAAATGCAACGGGAAGACCGCCACCAAATTCCTACGCGAGCTCATATATCGCTACGGGTTCCCAAATAGCATCATCACGGACAACGGCACCAACTTCGCCAAAGGAGCCATGGCCGAATTCTGCGAGGAACACCACATCCGGCTCGATCTCGCATCAGTCGCCCACCCGGAATCCAATGGCCAGGCGGAACGGGCCAATCAAAGCATCCTCCACGGCCTGAAGCCGCGACTCCAGGTACCACTCGAGCGCTCCGCCGGGTGCTGGATCGAGGAGCTACCCTCCGTCATCTGGGGCATCCACACCTCGGTTAACAGGTCGACAGGATTCACCCCCTTCTTCATGGTGTACAGCGCCGAGGCAGTCATGCCCACCGACCTTGAGCATGACTCGCCGAGGGTCGTCCACTACACGGAGGCTGCGAATGAACTCGCACGACAGGATGGAGTCGACCAACTCGACGAGGCACGCGACCGAGCTCGCTCCCGCACCGCCATCTACCAACAAGGACTCCGCCGCTACCACAGCCGGCAAGTGAAAACTCGCACCTTTCAAGAAGGTGACCTGGTGTTGCGTCTCATCCAGGACAAGAAGGGCATGCACAAGCTTTCCCCTCCGTGGGAGGGACCATTCGCCATCGGGCGAGTACTAGGCAACGACGCCTACTACCTCATCGACGTCCGCGGGGACAGCGAACTCGACGTCAAGCGACCATGGAATGTAAACCTCCTACGGAAGTTCTACTCCTAGAACCCCACATATGTACTCTCCAGTCGCTATGAAATAAAAAGAATTGGTTACCGCAAATCGTGCCTACTCTCCATGTCTTGTGCCACTCACACTCGTAATAACAGCGTCAAGCTAACCGCAGAAGTCAACCTCTGGCACAGCGATCGACACGGCTAAGTAGTGCGATGCAAGAGCACTGGGTAACCTCAGGTTTTGCATCGTCCACGAACAACACCTACCCGGAGCCCCACTGGAGTTGCCCAGCCCGACTGGCTCTACGAGCCAAGACAACTGCCTTCGCTTCTCACAGCGACCATGATCCTCCGCATCCTCGACATAGCGACTCGAACGGCCAAGTACCACGCTCGGGGACTGACGACCAGTTCAGCACGAGCGGCTCGGGAAAACGCTAAGTATGAGAGCATGCCCAGGACTCGCCATGCGACTGACCCAACGGGCCAGGCAGGAGTGATGCGCTCGAACTAACGCGCCAAGTCCTCACCCACCCTCGAGTCGCGCCTAGAACAACCAAGTACCACGCTCGGGGACTCGGCCACCCGACTTCGTTCGCGCAAGGGAAAACGGTGAAGTACAGAGCACTCAAGGAAGTCGCCTTGTGACTGGCTCTTCGAGTCCGGGCGAGTCGACCACAAAAACAAAACATTCAAAAACCACAAACAAATCACACACAAGGTAAACCCCACAAAAGGGCGGACGCGCTCGGGGACTTGTTTAAACCTCAACCACAAAACACATGACAAATCACAAAACAGACACGATGTCTCATTCAATAGCATGTCGCATTGTCTCAAATTACAAAATATGCCCAAACGGCAGACCTGCTACTAACGCCCCAGGGCAAACTATCCTATTCCGCAGGCTTCGATGATGACTCGCCAGCACCCTTGCGATTGCGGATGAACGGCATGTACGGGTTTGACGGGTACGTCGTCAGCTCACCTGCCATCGCCGCACGGAAAGGCTGCTCGACCTTGAAGTCCCGGTGCTGCGGCTCGGGGTCGTTGGGTGCGACGATCGTCTCCCGGTACGGAAGGAGGTCGCCCATTGCCCAGACACGCTCGGAGTACATCGCGGCACGGTCCGTCAACTTGAGCACCTCGGAGAGCTCCACCGCGCCAGTCGACGACGGGTAACCACTCGTCACGTCGTCGAGGTCGAAGTCCTCCGGGAAGTGAGCAAGCCCAAGGCTAAGCACCGTCGCTGCTCCGCGCCAGAACGCCGATCTCGTCATGAACTCAACGACCAAGGGCGCCTTCTCCAAATACTTCCACACCTCCACAAGGTCGCTAGGAATTACTTCCGTGGGCGATATCTCCTGGAGGTAGGCTCAGATGCATGTCGCTGACAACGTCACCGAGTCGACAAGCGTGGCCACACATTGCCGCGCGTCGAACAAGCTCGCCTCTTCCGTGCTATCAAGGATGCGACTTGCGAATAGAAGATAACAGTGAGTACGTCGGGCATCACAACAGAACACATGTTATTGGCAGGGGCAGATACACTTACCAATCAAGGGGCGGGAGAGATCCGTGATGAAGCATTGAAGCGAAGTATAGTCGTCCTGAAGCCTAGCAACAAGGGTGTCAGACACTTTACGATCCTCTGCGGCAGCGGTAATAGCGGCCTTGGCTCGCCCATCTGCCAAGCTCGCTTCCTCCTTCGCCTCCCTCAGCTCGCGCTCGAAATCGGCGTTCCGCTTCTCAGCCGAGCTCAGTTCCGATTGAGCCACTGCCAACTCACCCGCTGGGACAAGTCCCTGGCGAGCCTCCTCCGCCTTCGCGGCAACTGCCTGAAGCCACTTATTCGCCTCTTGGACGGTGGCCAGTTCCCTCTCCGCGCGGTGTTTCGCTGCCAATCGGTCAGCCGACTCATGTTGCAGACCCTACACACAATTCAAACAGTTAATCAAAGCAACATCCTAAGTGCCCACCCGCTGAAATTCAGCGAGTACGCACTCGGGGACTGGCGATCAAAAAATCCTAAGTGCCCACTCGCTGAAATTCAGCGAGTACGCACTCGGGGACTGGCGATCAAAAAAAATCCTAAGGGCCCACCCGTTGAAATTCAGCGAGCACGCACTCGGGGACTGGAAATCAAAAAATCCTAAGTGCCCACCCGCTGAAATTCAGCGCGTGCGCACTCGGGGACTGGACGCGAAAAATAACAACTAGACACTAAAAGAATCAGACCGTTGCAACACACCGACCTGATCCTCGGGGACTGGACATACCTGGATGGCTGCGCCAAGCATGCCATGAAGTTGTATCGCATCCACGGACGCGAGGAGAGCTGGTGTGTGCCCGCGACGCTTCTCGACCTCTGCATCGGCGACCCCAGGTGCACGGCTCGAGGGCGAAGTTCCACTCGCTGTGGCCGCTTTGGCCATGAAGCGCGGGAACGTCACGATAGAGGCACCGGCACCAAAGGAGGTCGGCTTGGCCGCCCCAGGCGAGGGAGCGCCCTCCTTCGTGGATGCGGCCACCTTTGTTGCGGGTTCAGTCGGCGCGACCGCCGTGTCGTCGGAGATCGTGACGACATCGTCGCCCTTAGCCTTCTTGCCGCCATCCGCAGGGACGACGACTTTGTCTGCCTTCCTCTTACGGGAAGGATCCTCCTCGCTGACAATGGGTGGCACCTTAGCCACGGTCGGGTGGCCTATCTTCTTCGCTCCGGTCCTATAAATCTATCGTGTGAGCAAGATAATTCAAGCTGCTATGAAAGACTAGGGTAGTGTGAGCGAACTCACTTGGCGACTGGAATGAAGCGTAGCCCCGTGCGGATGCCGGCCGGCTTCTCCAGTTCAGGGCCCAGTCAGCGGCTAAGGCCCATCTCCAGGACGTCGCGTGCCCAAGACACGGACGGCTTCTTCGTCGTCGAGGTTGCAACAGGAGCCTCTGGGACGTCTTCAGCAGGAGCTTCCTCGCGAGGTGAAGCCGCCGCAGCCGAAGCGGCCCCTAGCCCAGAGACTGGGGCGAATGGCGGAGGCATCGAGGCCAGTGGCACCTCGATAATGGCCGTGTCCAGCGCGGTTGCTGTCGGCGGCGCCTCGTCCTTGGCCGGGCTGGGGGCGTCGGAGCTGCTCGCCGAGTGCGGTGGCGAGGCCGGTCTCACCGGTTTCATCTTCTTCTTCGGAGGAGCTTTTGCCTCCTTCTCCTCCTTCTTCTTCTTCTTCTTCGACGGAGTAGCCTGGCGACGCGAGGTGGTCTCTAGAAGTTCTTCCTCATCATCATGGCGCTCGAGACTTTTGCTCGCCTCAAGCTCACGCTGACGCTGCCCACGGGTCTTGCGGACCAGTGGGGCGACCTCCTCCTCGGACTTGTCGTCGCCGTTGCTCTCGTCGTTCTCGGTGTCGCCCTTGGCGGGAGGCGATTCGCCCATGTCTTGGACGGACGAGCTCGAGTTCTCGTCATCCGAAGGCGGGAGCCATCCTTCCACCACTTGGAATAGCTGCAATGAACACAAGATGAGATCAGAATAACATGATCGCATAACTGGATGCGAATGATGCAAAGAGACTTACCGTTGGGGCTGGATGCTTCGCGGTGTAGGGGGCGACTCCGGCCTTTGCATCCAGGTACACCGCCTGGGTGATCTTCTTCAGCGCTGAGGTGTAGTCCTCAAGCTTCCACTCGGTGGAGCAGGACTTCGTCGAGTCTTCTCGGCCCGTATATTGATACATATAATGGTCCCGCCGCGCCAGAGGGACGAGCCGCCGCCCGATCTAGCAGTTGTATAAGTTGATCGTCTGGAGGCCCTTCTTCTTCAGACCGCGGATGGTTTGAAGCATTTCGTCCACGACCATCCGCTGGTCGGTGGGAAGCTTGCCGACTTGAAGTCGGTGGCGGTTGATCGGTCGAAATACCGTGGGATCGCCACCTCGCCCTCCGGAGTCGCCTCGGTAACGTAGAACCACGAATTCTTCCATTGGTTCGCCGCCTTGGCGGGTAGCATCAGATCGAAGAAAGAGGCCTTCGATTTAAGTTGGAACTTCAGGCCGCCCGCAGCGAGCATTGGGCCGCCCGCTTCCTCGCGACTGATCCGTCCGTGGAACAGATCTTGCCACAGAGGGAAGTAGGGCTGGCAGCCCAGGTAGCACTCGCAGAACGGCACAAAGATGGCGAGCTGCTCGATGCTGTGCGGACCCAGATCCGACGGCTGGATCCTGTAATAGGCACAGAAGCGCCGAAAGAACAGGGACGTAGGGAATCCCAGCCCCCATTCCAGGTGGCTGTTGAAGTAGATGAATTCTCCCGCGCGCGGGTTCGGAGTCACCTCCCCGGCCGCGGGGATGCGCCACCTGCCGGTGCGCAGGATCCCGGCTTCCTCGAAGGACGCCAGTTGTGCTCTCGTGCACTTAGATCTGCCCCAAGGCTCGGTGGAGGGGGCCATTGGCGGAAGGGTTCGTGGAGGTCGGAAGGTTTCGGTTTGGTTGGATCGCGAGGCGAAGGAAGGCGAAAGTGCGTGCACTCGGAGGAAATGGCGAGAAGGTGGTTCTTTGATCGCCTACCATTCCCCTTATATAGCGGTTGTTACCCGCCAAATCAGGGAGCCGTTACTACGCGGTGATTACGCCAAAAGTTACTGTTGGGCCACGTTTAACGGTCCAACTTCAGTCACTCGGCTCGCCAACCCGATCACTACAACAGTGACTGAGTATTTCGCCGACTCGGTTCGCCGAGAGCTGCGATCAGAATGACTAGTTTCCTCCTTTATACAGGAGCCCGCCGACGATTCGACTGGATGTCTACTCTGCAGCCGTATACTCCATGCCAGCTGACCACCTCATGTCGGCGACGGCCTCGGGGACTACTGATGGGGATGTGCCGACCGGGGTATACCCAGCAGGACGTTTCCGACTGGCCCAGAAACCGGCGAGTGGGCCTGCAAGATGGCGACTGGATCGAGTCCCGGTGTGGATCCAAGAGACTGGAAGCTAAAGGCCCAGGCGAGTAGATAGGCCTAGTCGGATTAGGTTAAACGAGTACTGAAGCTTTAACTGATTCGGTTGAGATATGTAAACCCTAGGGGAGGTGAGCCTATATAAACCTCCCTGCAGGGCGTGTAGAGATACGTTCCATCATACAACCAAGCGACTCGCCGCCTAGCCGCCGAGCTCGCCCATTGTACCACCTTCATAATACAATCTAGGAGGAGTAGGTCTTTACCCTCCGGGGGGCCGAACCTGGGTAAAACCCTGTGTCTCCGCCCTCATCTCGCACCGCAGATGGCTGGCCGCCCTTGCCCCTCGTTCTACTACTCGCTGCCGATTGCAGCATCTGCCGTGACCATTCCCACGACAATTACTTTGAAATCCTTCACTTGTGAAAAACCCTTTTTGAGCAAAGAGTGCTCCTGTTGTAAAACTTCTACAAAAATCTTTTTGAGAAACTATTTGCCAGGTGTTCTCTGACCAAGAACAAGTTTTCCAATTCCAATTCTGATTTATCTTCATGCATCTCTATTGTGACTGTTGTACGTGGTTGCAAGTTAAGTTATATAATGGTGAGTTGCTTTCTTCTATAAGTTGTGTAATGGTAAGTGTGATGCTTCTTGTTCGTATTCTTTTATCGACACTTCACTCCATAAACCTGTGGACATGTTTACTGATCTCAGTTTTCGCTTGGCGACAAGCGAAGGTATAAGCTTTGGGGAGTTAATACGCCCAATTTGCATCACCTTTCTATATCATGATCTACCTCTATTCATTGATATTTGTCTTATTATGAGGTATTACTTATGTCTTTTCCACTGTTTATGCATGTTGGATGATTCATGGAGGATGTACTGCCGGAGTCTGGATTCTGATGGAAAAGAGGGCGTTTTGATGCAATTTCACGAAGATCGGAAAAATACCAGAAACATACAGTAAAATATTATTTTTCCAGAAGATTGAGGAAGCCAGAAGGAGGGACGAAGAAGGGTCGCAGGGGGCCACACCCTCCCTAGGCGTGGGACCACCCTGGTGGCGCCTAGGGCAGCTGTGGCCCACTTGCCCGGCTCCCGACTCCGCCCCTTCGCCTATATCTTCCCTACGAAACCCTAAGGCTCTGGGAGCGACCACAGATAGATTTCCGCCGCCTCTGGGGGCGGAAAACACCGAGAGAGAAAGACCTCTCTGACAGACAGATTTCTGCGAGGGGAATTCCTTCCTGGAGAGGGGAGATCATCGCCATCAACACCATCGTCAAGCTAGGCTTCATCAGGATCATCATCATCATCCACACCATCATCTCCACCAGCACCATCATCACCACTCCGTCCCGTTGTAACAATTGTGTTGGATATTGCTTTAGTTCTTAGGGGAAACTTTCCCGGTGTTAATTACTATTGTAGTTGATGCTTGTGAGTGGAACCATTGGATTATTGTTTATGTTCAGATTGTTATCCATTATCGTATCATCTTTGATCTTGATCCATATGATGTCTTGTGAGTAGTTCGTTTAGTTCTTGAGGAAATGGGAGAAGTCATGTTATTATTAGTGGATTTGTGTTGAGTTATTATTCAATGGTTTAGTATTTAAGTTGTGGTGTTATTCTTCTAGTGGTGTCATGTGAACGTCGATTACATGATACTTAACCATTTATGGGCCTAGGTGAATGCATTGTGTATTTGGATACTAATTGTGGGGTTGCCGGAGTGACAGAAACCTAAACCCCCATTAGGACACCTTTGCACAAGGGAGTGTAGGATCTCAGAGTTTAAGGCTGTTGTTAGATTTATATCTTAATTACTTGCCTGTAGTTACAGATGTTTGCAGGGGGTTTAATCACAAGTATGTGTTAGTCCAGGTAAGGTCGGTACATTAGCACAGGTTCACGCACACAACACTTACAACACCAAAGAAGAGTACTCAGCTATTTGAAGAGAAAGCACTTGACAGAATTCCCGTGTGTCCTCGAGAACGTTTGGTCCTTATAAGTATTTCCACCGGCTTGTCCTTTGCTAAGAAAGGATTGGGCCACTTGCTATGTTTGTTCTTTATTACTTGCACTTTGGTTTGTTGCCTTATCAGAAAACCACTAAAAATCAGTTTGCTAAGTATTTGCAGAGAGTTCCTGCTCCATACCACAGTTCAGCACCTTCTACTCCTTGTTGGGATCGACACTCCTATTTATCAAAAGTACTACGATACACCCCCTATACTTGTGGGTCATCACTCCCCCTCACTGCCCAGAACATGGATCACTGCGCGGATTGAGTCCAAACCCGGCACCTAGCTCCCTCTCGGCATTCTAAGCAACTTCTCCAACTAGAGATTCTAGGGTTCCATGGAGAAATCCAGAGTTTCCCATACCGACTCCGAAAAACCTGCAATTCTGCAAAGGAGGTGCGAGAATTGAGCACTCCCTAGACCCCGAGGCAATTTAGACGCATGCTACATCGTGGCGGACCGCCATCCTCGAGAGGTTGGTACTCATATCGTGGTGCAAGAAAATATTTTATTTTTCCCGAGTTACGCCCCATTAATTGCAGTTTCTAATTGTAGGTACCCTAGAAACGGCCCTGGATTTTCTAAAAAAATGATTTGTGGTGCCCCATGGGGTACCTAGCCTAGGCAAGTGCCTAGGTTCAAGGTTGCAACGGACCTCGCGTGCCTGCGCGCGTCGGTGAGTTTGCCGATTTTGCCCACCCCCAAACCCCGGCAATGGGAAATTCATCAAAAATCAAAAAATTTGAAACCACCCTGAGTAGCCCTTGTGTGTCACCCAATACCAACATAAAATCATAAACAAGATAAACCAGGACTTTTGGCACATGGCACACCCCCTCGGATTGCTATCGAGTAGGAGTTAACATGGCTTTCAACCCTAGACCTCCCCCTCACTGCCCAGAACATGGATCCACTGCGCATTGAGCCCAAACCCGGCACCTAGCTCCTTCTCGGCATTCTAAGCAAGTTATTCAACTAGAGATTCCAGGGTTCCATGGAGAAATCTAGAGTTTCCCGTATCCGAGTCAGAAAAACCGGCGATTCTGCAAAGGAGGTGCGAGAATTAAGCACGCCCTAGGACCCTAGGAAATTTACATGCATGCTATGTCGTGGCGGACCTCCATCCCCGGGAGGTCGGTACTCATCTCGTGGTGCATGCATATAGTTTATTTTTTCCGAGTTACGCCCCGGTAATTGCGGTTTCTAACTATAGGTACCCTAGAAATGTCCCTGGATTTTCTGGAAAAAATGCTTTGGGGTGCCCCATGGGGTACCTAGGCTGTGAAAGTGCCTAGGTTCAAGGTTGCAATGGACCTTGCGTGCCTGCGCGCGCAGCCAGGTTTGCCAATTTTGCCCACCCCCTAACCCCGGCAATGGGAAATTCATCTAAAATCAAAAAAATATGAAACCATCTTGAGTAGCCCTTGTGTCTCATCCACTACCAACATAAAACCATAAACAAGACAAACTAGGACTTTTGGCAGACGGTGCACCCCTGGATGGCTATCGAGTAGGAGTTAACCTGGCTTTCAACCCTAGACCTCCCCCTCACTGCCCAGAACATGGATCCACTGCATGGATTGAGCCAAACCCGACACCTAGCTCCCTCTTGGCATTCTAAGAAACTTCTCCAACTAGATATTCCGGGGTTCCATGGAGAAATCCAGAGTTTCCCGTTACCAACTCTGAAAGACCGGCGATTCTGCAAAGGAGGTGCGAGAATTGAGCACGCCTTATGCCCCGAGGCAATTTACACGCATGCTACATCGTGGCGGACCGCCATCCATGGGAGGTTGGTACTCATATCGTGGTGCATGCATATACTTTATTTTTCCCAAGTTACGCCATGGTAATTGCGGTTTCTAACTGTAGCTACCGTAGAAATGGCCCTGGATTTTCTGGAAAAAATGTTTTGGGTGCCCCATGGGGTACCTAGGCTAGGAAAGTACCTAGGATCAAGTTTGCAATGGACCTCACGTGCCTGTGCGCGGCGGCTGGTTTGCCGATTTTGCCCACCCCTAACCCCGACAATGGGAACTTGATCAAAAATCAAAAAAATATGAAACCAGCTTGAGTACCCTTGTGTATCACCCACTACCAGCATAAAATCATAAAAAAGACAAACCAGGAATTTTGGCACACGGAACACCCCCCGGATTGCTATCGAGTAGGAGTTAACATGGCTTTCAATCCTAGACCTCCCCCTCACTACCCAGAACATGGATCCACTATGCAGATTGAGCCCAAACCGGACACCTAGCTCCCTCTCGGTATTCTAAGCAACTTCTCTAACTAGAAATTCCAGGGTTCCATGGAGAAATCCAGAGTTTCCATATCCGAGTCCAAAAAACTAGCGATTCTACAAAGGAGGTCCGTGAATTGAGTGCGGCCTAGGACCCGAGCCAATTTACACGCATGCTACGTCATGGCGGCATCCATCCCCGAGAGGTTGGTACTCATCTCGTGGTGCAAGCATATACTTTATTTTTCTCGAGTTACGCACCGGTAATTGCAGTTTCTAACTGTAGGTACCCTAGAAATGGCCATGGATTCTCTGGAAAAAAAATTTGGGTGCCCCATGGGGTACCTAGGCTGGGCAAGTGCCTAGGTTCAAGGTTGCAATGGACCTCGCGTTCCTGCGCAAGCCGGCGGGTTTGCCGATTTTTTCCACCCCCGAACCCTGGCAATGGGAAATTTATCAAAAATCAAAAAAATGAAACCAGCTCGAGTAGCCCTTGTATGTCACCCACTACCAACATAAAATCGTAAACAAGACAAACCGGGACTTTTGGCATACGGCGCACCCCTCGGATGGCTATCGAGTAAGAGTTAATATGGCTTTCAACCCTAGTCCTCCCCTCACTGCCCGGAATGTGGATCCACTGCACGGATTGAGCTCAAACCCGACACCTAGGACCCTCTTGTCATTCTAAGCAACTTCTGCAACTAGATATTCCAGGGTTCCATGGAGAAATCTAGAGTTTCCCGTATCCGACTCCGAAATACAGCCGATTCTGCATAGGAGGTGAGAGAATTGAGCGCGCCCTAGGCCCCAAGGAAATTTACATGCATGCTACATCGTGGCGGACCGCCATCCCCGGGAGGTTGGTACTCATCTTGTGGTGCAATCATATACTGTATTTTTCCTGAGTTACGCCCCAGAAATTGCGGTTTCTAACTATAGGTTCCCTAGAAATGGCCCTGGATTTTTTGGAAAAAATGTTTTGGGGTGCCGCATGGGGTACCTAGGATGGGAAAGTGCCTAGGTTCAAGGTTGCAATGGAACACGCGTTCCTGCGCGCACTGACAGGTTTGCCGATTTTGCCGTTCCCCGACGACAGCAACTGACTTGAACCTTAAGGTAGGAAATCATTTGACTAGCGTTTCAATTTATCTTACAAATTCCTGTTGTCGGCTTAACTAACTGCACATCTATTCTCTGATTTCTCGATGATCTTCAAATGTGGGAGCCGTGCAGCAAGGAGTACTCAGATCGCCAGCCCTTGAATCTGGAGGAGATCCTTACGCGCAACATCCCGACAACGCACGGGATCGAGTGCTCCCACCATGGATGCTATCGCCTTTATCCCTACTACGTGCTCCCAAGGCACGAGCTCGCGTGCTGGCACGGCACGTGCGGCTGCAGGGAGCCCGGCTGCAACTACACCAGCCCGCCGGCAAAGCTCGTGGTCCACCTTGCAAGGGATCACCCGATCGAAGTGATTAGGTTCTGCTATGGCTACTCCATTCTTCTCCAAGAGTAGGTGTTGTTCCCTGAGCCGGCACACCACCGACTCATTTTGCAGGGGGCGGCAGCTCTGTTTTTTGTCTTGACCATCACCACTCATGTTCCGGGAACCGTCCCTAGGCCCACCATCACCGTTGGCGTTCCAGGAACCGTCCCTGGGCCCACCTTCATGTCTGCGGTATGCGTCAGGTCGGTCTCGTGCGCATGGCCGATGTACACTGTGAGTACGTGGTCGCACGTCCAACCACCGTCGTCTTATGTAGTGCATGTGAGGCCGTGTCACTGAGCTGCCCGACGCTAGGTGAGATGGAGTTTACGGACCTAAGGTCAGTCCTTTGTGTGCCATCCAAGTACCTTGTCGATGCTGGACCGGCCAAGCAGATCAATTTCTTCATTCACATTGAGAAGACTGATAGGGAGTTGTAGAACTTATGATGTGCTGAAATGTAAGCCGTAATCAATACTAGTCCGGTGTGGAGATCATACTTGTCGGACGAATGTATGTTAGTCGCAGTTCTGTAATACTCCTTGGTGTAATACATGTTGTTATATTTATCTATAAATTTGGTCAAATTGAGAAAGTTTGACTTAAGAAAAAGCTATAAGTACACTTATTTGCGGACGGAGGGAGTATTCCTTAATAATAGTGCATGCTCCACCTACCAGTGTCACGCTTTCTGTGTGCCGCGCACAGAAGACGTTAGATGTGTTCGTGTTATAACAGCCGTTGGATTTTGTTGTTAGGGTTGACGTTCTTTAATTTTCCTCCTTCCCCTCGATGCCCCTGTCCTCACTCCATCCCTTAGCCACTAGAAGGTGGTGCGCCACCCTGCCATCGACCTCTCCTGCCGCCACCCCACTCCTCCACATCCTTCTCGTCATGGCTTCGCGGGGAGACGGCCAGGAAATGTGTGAAGATCACAGAGATGGTGAAAGAGACGTGAGTCGTCTCATACCTTAGATTTTATGGGGATTTATTTATTTTGAGCTAGATCTACTCTGATTACTGATGTACGTCTTGTGTGTTTGGCTGTCACGACTTTGTACGACTCCGATTATCATGGTTTAGCGGAGGGAGAGAGTCCTCCCCGTTGTAAAAAACATGAGCTTGTGGCCGCTAAATTTTTAGCATTCGAGGGACGCAACACAGGCATGAGGGTTTTAGGGTGTGGGCAGGGTGAAGCGTGGCCAACCAAAATTTGTGGCGTTGTCAAATGGGTAGATCCGGAGTGGCCACTGTCTATGCAGAAATTGCTAGATAAACTATGGGAGAAGAATGCTGAGATGAAAGAAGCCTTAGTCAGCGCACTTCTTGAAAGTGTTGAGATGAAGTTAATGGCCCTTGAGGATACACGAACCCATCGCTGTGAAATCCATAGGTTGGAAGCCACGGTTAGCAAAGTCGGGAAGGAGAGGGATGTGGCGATGGCCCCGAAGGCTAAAGAAGAGCAAGACCTGACTGTATCAAGGATTGAACTGCATGAGAAGAAAGTCCATGATGTCACAACTACCAATATGCATAAGTTTATGAGGATCAAGGCAGACAAAGAACTAACCAAGTACAAGCAGGATTCCAAAAAGATGGCGCTGACGATTCAAACCCTGGAGTGGCAGAATGAAGGGCATCGTCCTAAGGTTAGGAAGATAATGGATGTGTGTGAAAACTAGGTTTTTTTAGACTAAGGTCCCTACTATTAATTGTAATAGTATTTGTCGACCAAGTGGTCTGAAGTCTGAACTAGTAGGAGCCCAAGCTGAAGCATGTCCGTGGATTTTCAGTTGAATCCTCGGGACAAAATGTAATAGTATTTGTCGACCAAGTGGTCTAAAGTCTGAACTAGTAGTGTCTGCTCGGAACAAATTGGGCGTCTGTTCCTCTATCTTATGCCTTTCTTTGCTTATTTTGTCTGATGGTGGTAATCTGATTTTGCCGGTTTGTTTAAGCGAAATCTACATGGATTATGCCACATGCAAAGGGCACATACACAATTTCTATTGTGGAAGCACGAGCACCTGTTACTGCGTTGAACACATCTATCCATAATTCCCATTGCAGCCTGCCAAACCCATTACAATAATTGTACTCCCATTAAACAGAACCGAAATTGCAACCAACCTAAACAACATCTAAACCCAGATCACGCCACTGTCATCAGAGTCCTCCTCGATTGGTGACCCCTCCACGCCATTCCTAGCGACATCCAATCCCGCACGTGGCTTGCCCTTCGCCGAGGAGGCTTCAATGGCATTCTGCATTGCTTCGTCGTCATCCTCATCCTTGTCGGAATCAATAATGATGAAGGGGACGGGGGTGGCAACGATCGAGCCCCTTCGCTCCTGGCGGCTCCTGCTCGAGCTCGACGCCGCAGCAGTGCGTCTGCAGATAGGTGGGACCGAGCTTGGAGATGCACTGTAGCCGTTCGGCTCAAGAAACCATGGCCATTTTATACCGCGACGGTAGGATCTAGGGGTGGATCCGCCGTGGCGAGCCTGACCACGAGCGCTGGAGTAGATGGATCTGCCACCACGAGCCATGAAGGCAGATTTTTCTTGATACAGGGTGTATGGGTAGGGTGGAAAACTGTGGGACCAGTCTTGTGACGGCTACTCAGCAAGGCCTCCCAGCGATATGTAGGCGGGCATGAGGCCAAAAAAATTCGGTCAATGAGCACGAAAGGGCCTTTGAACAACGAAGGCACGAGCTTTGGAGGATCCCCACTTGTCAGCCCAAAGTGGATGGTAGGATTATCCTCGAGTTACTGGGTGGGATAAATCAAGCTTCACCGTTCCCCTGCTCTGACATCCAAGACTCCTCCACTGTCCTCTCTTTCCTCTGCCCTCACTCCCCTAGCCCATGGCTCGCGGCTCATGAAGTTTGTCTCGGGCGGAATCAGGGTCGGCTCCATGCCGCCAGGCGGGTGCCCCCATCAGGTACCAGAAGACACCCTACGATTACTACCCCGAGATGTTGTGTTTGTGCGGTGAGAAGATGTCAAGATGGATTTCTTGGACCGACGATAATACTGCAGGAAAAATAGTGCAGGAAAATTCAGCAACTGCAGCATCAGAGCGGTAACCTCGTATGCTACGTGTAGTTGGTAACACGATCCAGGAACCATTATGTAATTTTTTGTTTGTTTGCTTCTATTGTTCGCAGGAAGGGAGGGGACTAGGATGTGACAAGTTTGTGTGGATCGAAAAGCCCCTTATAGGTTTTCAGAAGGAGCTTGTTCAGGATCTTCGTGATGCTGTGTGGGACAAGAAGGAGGAGATTAGTGCGCTGGAGCTAGAGATCCAGGAGCTTTGCCAGATGAAGGGGAGGCAGGAGCAGGGAGGAGGCGTGCAGGCTAAGTTGCCGAAGCAAGCTGGTGAGATAGATGAGCTAAAGATTAGGCGAAAAATGGAAACAATTTCCTCATTATCTGGGTATTATCTTTTTCCTTTGTTGTTTATGTTGCCATGGTGTTTTCCAGTAGCTGAAATAAATTGTTGCTTCGTGGGATTATAGCAGCTTAGAACCTATTTTTAGCTCAGAACATTTTAATAAGTGTAATGCTAAAAACAAGTATTTAATCCGACTAGCGCAACCAGTAAGCGCTTATGTAAATTATGTATGTGCCACTATCATCCATCGAACTAGAGAAGCAATCCCCATCGGCTTCGGTGATGCGACTGTATAGATAGTAGTGGCACATTCACAATTTTGGCTTCAACAAGTGTCTTCAGCCATTACCAAATCTCAAATCGCTATGAGAGCGGGATTACATAGTCACTGAACGGATAAGTACGATAACATGAAATAACTCATATTGTCTTAAGACACCTCTACACGCTTGTTTCGCCCGACAATTCCCACGAACACAACTCAAGAATTTTACACAATACATAGACAGGTTCGACATCAACACATTACTGTGCTTCTTTGGTGCCAGCCTTCTTACCTTTCCTGGGTGTCACTTCTTTGCCTCGGTGTCCTCTGTCTTCTTCATTGCCCGCCTTCCTCCTCTTTTCGAGTGCCATCTTTCTTACCTTCACATACTTTGCATCTCCGGGTCAAGGCAAGTGAGGCCAATCAGCATCATTATCGTGTTCAGCCTCATCACTCCACTCGTTTTGATTTTCTTCCCGCAACAAAATCACCGAGTCTGCAGTCATGTTTCTTACCTTGCGCTTCTTGTCTAAAAACAGGACACGGTTAAGCACCTAATATCTACAAAGTACAACCGATTTTTTTTGTATAGGTACCATCTCATACCTAGGTTTGGGTGCATTAAGAGGACACCCTGCTGCTATATGGCCTATAAGACGGCAAGACTTGCATCGGTTTTTGCCCTTCTTGCTACCACTAAAAGCTGAAGCCGCCCTCTCCAGAAAATTCTTAAACCTCTTCACCTGTGGTCTACCTCCGCCCCTTTTTGTTACTGGATGGCATAGATCAAAACTCGGTTGGACTTGAGGCCACTGAGATGGGTCTGTACACGGCTCGACGGAACCAGCGTACATATCTCTAAACTTTTCCAGAGAGTAGTTAGACAAATATTGATCCAAATGTGGTAAAAGTTATTTTATTCACCAAGCAGACCAATGCGTGGTAGCATGGTTTCCCGGTATGCTGCCACTCTAAGCAGGTGCATTCCCGCCGATGTTCACAAAATCCTTGTGGTCGTTTTTGGACATATCAACCACCTCATAGCGGTTGTTGTTTGACGGGAGAACCCTAAGATAACCAAGCCCTCAGCTTCTCTTATGCAGTTGTTGTACAACAGGCGGTAGCATATCGCCTCTAAGTCTCCGACCAATCTCTCTCCTTATATTTAACAACTTCATGATCATACCTCATATGCCGTCCATCAACATATGTACAGGACGGACTTTTATGTCCTTCACCTATTTATTCAACATTCAGCTAGGTTGTTGTTTATGTAATCAACTTTGATGTCAGGGTTGAACTGACTCCTGTTCCATAGCTCCGAATGATGTGTGGCCAAGTACTAGGGAAGATATGGGGCTTCCGCAAAAAACTTGATAATGAAATATTTGCAGCGCCTAGCTCTATAAGATCTAGCAGCAAACATGTAACCAAATACGCTGCCTGTGTAGTGCCTGTACAGGTTGAGCATCAGGTGGGCATGGAATTCTCTACCTAGCTCGCGGGAACACCCCCTTCATTGCATTCATCAGCCCTTTCCATGCATTTGTGGATATAGCCAATAGATCCATTTGTCCTATTGATCTCCTGAGCTGCCTCATATACCAGACCCAATTTTCCTCTGTATCTGTATCGAACAGCCCGAATGCTAGGAACATCCAGTTATGACCATCCAATGTTGTAGCATATGCTAGGAAGCCTTTCCATTTGCTAGTTAAGACAGTACTGTCTATGCTCAGAAATGGCCTACATCTGTCCTTGAATTCCTGGATGCGAGGTTTAAGCGCCTTGAAAAATCTGTTGAAATAAATTTACCACCTTCCGATTTAGTGTCGATCTCCACAACACTCCCTAGACACGTAACCTATACCTCAGCCATGAAGTTGTACAGCATTCTGAAGCTATTAGTCCAATCCCCATGCAAGATTTTCAGAGCTTTCTCTTTACCTTTCCAAACTGTGTAATACGGTAGGACAATGTTGTACTGAGCAACGAGTTTATTCTGAATATTCTTCACGGTCTCCCTACTGTTATGCTTTAGTATGGACATAGCTTGTAAAGCCACCCACTCCGTATCAGCCATCGAGGATTTTAGCATGCTCCCTGTCGCAGACATGTGGGGAAGGCCCAATTTGTTCACCTGCAAAACAGATTAATTTAAAGCATAAGCGGAGTTGCCAGATAGATCTTGCACATCAACTTTACTTATATTATAGAGTGAAACATGATAAAGTTGAAATGGTTTGCTCCATTCATTGCTAGGATACCCTAATTGCCTTTGACGCGGATAGGGTTCTGGCTGTGATCCTCCACGGACAAGGTATCACCACCTATCCATTCTTCCACTTTAACCTGCAAACGGCCTCATACCTCTGGGCAGTGTTCTTCAGTCTATGAACATCGAACTCCCCCTTGATACAAAAATGCCTGAATGACATCCTGAACCCATGCATGCTGCTGAACTCGGTGCCAACCGAAATTATAGGATCTACATGGTCATGTATCACCTCGTCTACGTCGAGACCCAAGTCATCAAGTGTAATGCCAGCCCCATGATATGTCGGAAACGTATCTATAATTTTTGATGCTCCATGCTTGTTTAGTATCTACTTTTCTTTGCTTTATCTAAATTTTAAGGTGCTTTTTACATGTTTTTTGGTACTAACCTATTAACAAGTTGCCACAGTGCCAGTTGCCTGTTTTCTACTGTTTTTGGTTCCAAAAAAGTTAGTAAAGAAATATTCTCGAAATTGGATGGGACAAACGTCAAAGTCAATTACTTTTCGTGGGGAACAAGAAGTCCAGAGATGAGACGGGGAAGCAGGCCAGGGTAGCCAGACCCCCCCTAGGCGTGTCCAGGGGTGGGCCCGCGCCTGGGAGGGGTGTGGCCCCTCTAGCCACCGCCTCGGCCTCCCCCTTTTCCTATAAGAAGCCCCCGATGCAGAAACCCTAAGCACCCGATCAAATCTCCACGAAACCGTCTGTAGCCACCACCACCATTTGTCACATCCCAAGATTTTCCAAATCTTGTAATGTGAAAAATAAATAAACAAAATAAATTATTGTTGAAAATCAGGGTGAAAAGAAACTTTGTTTCTAAATGGAAACTTAAAAATCCCATCTTGAACAAACTTTGGTTAACATTTGAATCCAACTAAATTCAAATCAAGTGGAATGCATTCCTCATAAAATGCATATGGAAATTTAAACACTTGGAAAATAAATCCAAACCCTAAACCCTAATGGGATAAAATCATTTCCAAGTTATCTCCAAACCTATGGATTTGATCCATATAAAAATTTATCATCAAACATTTCAAAATGATTAAGAATGACAAATGGAAATATTATAAAACCATATAAATTGGTTTCACTTAATTTGGAGCCATAGATAAAATCTTATGAATTTAATAAGATAAGGATATTTAATTTTCCAAAGCTAATAAAGAACCTATCTATAAATCCATACCAAAAGGTGAGCAAATAACCCTAAAGATATTTAAAAGTATAAATAAATATCAAATAAGATTTTACAAATTGGAATCACCAAGTTTGGTTTTATAAATAAAAAGATATAGATTTTATAAGATGAAGAAAGAAATATTAAATAAGGATTATTTAAAGACCAAATTAAATCTTGGCCTAATCCATTAAGCAAATGGAATGAATAGAATCCAAATCCAAATAAAATAAAAGGATAAAGAATTTCCAAAATAAAATAAAATGGCATTAACCATTCTATCCCTATTTTAATAAAGACAAATCTCTAATAAGAATAATTATATAATGCATGAGAAAATAGTATTTTGGAATTTACCCAAGTGGAATAAAAGTTGTTTAATTAACTTAAATAAAATAAATCTTCCAAATAAAATTTAGGGAACTAAAACTATATTTAATTCCATAGGAATTAAAACAAATACCCAATTCAAATGATTTATGAATCATATTAAATACTTTCCAAATAATTCAAGATGAATTATTTGACCCCCTATTAAACAAATAAAAACCTACTGAAAAGATTTGGAAGGTTTAAGAATTTAAATGGTGTTTGAAAATATTATTAAATCTTATTTGAGTAAATACAATGGCCTAATTTAAATAATTAAAAGACCCCAAAAGAATAAAGTTTTATTCCCAAAATTGACTTCAGAATATACTATTAATCAGCATTTGATTCTTCACAAAATTAGGCAAAGATTTGAATTCAAATGAGTGTTTGAATAGATTAAACAAAATCAAAACAGAAAAATAAGGATAGAAAAAGAAAAGCAAAACAGTACAAAAAAATATAAAACAGACCCAACCCATCTGGCAGCCCACTAAGGCCCAGTTAGCCCATCTACCCACCCCGCGAGAAAACGATTCGCACCATCGCCTGCACCCGCTCAGCAACTGATCGATGGACCCTACCCCCACACTCTCTCTCTCGCTGCCAGACGACCCCACCGCCACCTCACCATCGTCTTCACCCGCCGCTGACCGCGCCCCTCTTTCCTCTTCGCTGTTTCTAGCCGTTGAAGCCGGCGTCAATAATCTTTACTGCCTGCATTACTCCACCCCGCGACCATGCTATCTTAAGCGCCAGCATCCCCTCTCCGTTTCCCCCTCAGTCCCCCACCCTAGCGCGCCCCTAGGCTGCTCAATTTCCCCTCTGCACCACCCTCTTCTCCGGCGAGCTCCACCAGCGATTCCGGCAGGCCCTCGCCGCCCCTTGCCTCCTCGACCACGCTCACATGATCCCCACCTCCTGGCGAACCTCCCCGTAGCGCCAGCTTCGTCCCAGGCGCGAACCCTCGATAACGACGCAGCACGACATCGCCACCGTCTGCCTCCGCTCCGACGAACACTACCGGTGAGACCAGACCCCCCTTGCCCTCCTTTTGATGCACACATGTCCGTGACTCGCATACGAAGCTAACCGCATCTTCCGTTTACTCCCTCGTGTTCCGTAGCGTCGCCCTCGACGACGACAGCACGTGCCCGTCGCCAGACACCTCTCCGGCGAGCAATCCCTACAACTCCA
Source organism: Avena insularis (assembly GCA_023614405.1). NCBI lineage: Eukaryota > Viridiplantae > Streptophyta > Magnoliopsida > Poales > Poaceae > Avena > Avena insularis. The sequence continues at coordinate 233,072,683 of CM042687.1, read as the reverse complement.
GCGCGCCCCTCGACAAACAGAAGGCACCTTGAGCTCCCCCACGACACTGCGAACTCGGTGAGCACCTCCCTTCACTCCCTCGATTCCTAGACTCACTAAACCACCGCCACCAGACACGCCACCGCCACCTGCCGCCGCCAGCGCCGCCACTAGTTGGCAAGCGTGCTGTGCGCCGTTGGATTTTGATCAGATGGTCACGATAGAACATTAGCTCGAAGGGGTAAGATCGATCCTGCGCCGCACGATTCACTTTAAATCCTGCGGTCCTCAATGCATGATCTGAACGAACCGGTACCAGCGAATAGCAACTAGCCACGTGGCTCAGACTTCGTTTTAAAAACAGAAACTTTTCTATTAGAGGTTCAATTTTGTAAAATTCATAACTTTCAAACCACACGTCCATATTTTGCAAAATTTATATCAGTGGATTCAGCAACACAATACTTTCTGACCATGCACTTTGTTTAGTAAAATTATTTTGTTAAATGGATTGTTTTGTAGAAACTTGTGTATGCATGTTTAGAATATAAAATTTGTTCTAAAATGATTTTTGAGATAAAACCTTTGGCAAATGGTGTGTTTTGAACCTACTGACCATAGAAATCAATTTGTGGTTTCAAAAACATAATTGGTGAAGCAAAAGAATAAACTTTTGATTTAAACCATTTCTAGTCAAATAAAAATATGGTTTAATTATTAAAAATGGTTTTGGAAGAAAACCTTTGGGAAATGTTTTGTTTTAAACTCTCTGAACCTAAGCACAAGGTTTTATGTTTTGAAAACATATTTTGTGAACCCTATAAAACATTATTGCTTTGCTAAAGGCATTTTCAACCACATAAAATAATGACTTGATTTAAAAATGATTTATGAAGTAAAACCTTTTTGCAAATGATTTTTCCACTTTATAAAATGACCATTAGGTGTTTTCAAATGTTTATGAACCATAAGAAACCACTTTTTAAAATAAAAAAATCTTTTGCATGCTTGCATGCATTGCTTTATTTCTATTATTTTATGTGATGTTTTGCTTGATTGGTAGATTGAAATTGTGCCTTGCTTGATTGAATTGTAGTGTCTTGGAGAGTGTGATTGTTTCAAGGACAAGGAGTGAACTTATACTATCTACCAAAAAGGCAAGTGATGCTTCATACTTTTGTCCCATTATTTTCACTATGCATTAGTGATATTTCTAAGTAGGACTTGCATGGAATTTGGCTACGTGTAAACTATGCCATGGGAAATCCTAGTAGATGAAACCTTAGTAGAATTTCCTCAGTTAAGATTCCTACTACTATCATGCTTAGCTTAGCTAGTAGAAAACAAGGGTGGAATATATATTCATGCTATGAAATATTTCTAAGTCTGTGGACTTGTGTTTTGTTTAATAAAACAACTAAGTGAATGAATCACCTTGGTGGAATGGAAGGAATGGTTTGTGTTGAGTGGTTCACAAGGCCCATTTCTATGGTTTACCGAGTGTATCTCACTTGTGGATGGCCACCCAGGAACAAAGAGATTTGAGATGTCAAATGTTGAGAAGCTTCAAGTGCAGCCACTTGGCATTATGGGCTCTGCCTGGATCATATAGGTTGCAATAACTTAGCCAAATGGACAGTTGGTGGTAGGCGAATGATAGGTTGGAGTGCGTCCATTCTGGTCTAAGGGAAGGCTTCTGAAAGATCTTGTCTTGGTGAAACCAAGTCTTGTGGGGAAAGTGCACCACCTCTGTAGAGTGTAAAATCTAAGTACTTAGCCATGTCCCTGGCAAAGGACAATTTGAGCATCAAGACATGGAAGCTATCAAAAATCTCCTCATCCCAATTTCTAAGTTAAAAACTTGTGGTTGAACAAGGGTTAAAGGATCACCAATTTCTATTGGGAGATGCCTTGAGTGATTTTGTCAAGCAAAAACTTAGTGTTTTCAAATAATAAGGAAAAATCTATTTTGAGCAAAGCAAGCCTAAGCTCCACATAGCCAAATGCATATAGATGATAGTTACCACCATACTACCATAGTATCACTTGCCAATACAATTCAAATGTATTGACCCTTGTGGCTGTAACTTGTTATGTTGCAGGTTTGTTTGATATTAGTGAAGTTTAATGATTAGGATTACAAGTCTACAACCAACATGTCTGCATGTGGCACTTTGAAGATGAAGGACCCCATGCTATTGTTATATTCTGCTGCTTTGTAATGAGATAGCCAAATGTGCTATGTAAGATGTAATAAATTATTTTATTCCGGGTTATAAAGTTGTATTATGACCTTTGTTTCTTGATATTACATCTTAACTATGGATGCTAGCTATTGATCCAGGGACTAGCATTGTAAAAACAGGGATCTCTACCTTATTAAAGGTTGGGAACCTTACAGATGGTATCAGAGCATTGTGTTGCCTGTAGGATTTGTAACCCTAAGATTGGACAAAACCCCATAGAAAAATAGGAGTTGTATTTGTTACAAAACTTATTTACAAACAATCTTGTAAACTCTTTCCTCAACCATTTTGGTTTTGACTCTACATCTCTTCTATTTCAACTTGATGGATAAAGCCTACCCCATAACCAAAGACTTCACCATGTGCAAAGGACTTCATCAACTCTAATGACTTCAACATCTTCAAGTGATTTCAACCTTATTCTCAACAAGGACTTCAACCTTGGATATCACTAAGGACTACAAGTGAGACAAGAAATCTTGCTCAAGACTTGAAGACTAAGGAAACACAACTTGGGAATCATCATCACCTTTGAAGTTTTGTGACCAAGAATTTTCCCAAGGAAACCATGATCTCATTCAAGAAGAATCCACCAAGAAGGATAGAATGATTTCAAGTGAACCATATAGTTGAACCACCATGTTTAGTTTAAATTAAAACACACTAACTTATGTGTTGTAACAAAAATATTTTATTGCCTAAAAATAAGCTTGAAACTTGTTGTTTGAGTGGAATGTTTGTTTGTGATTGGTTGCACATTGCTTGTGTGAATTGTGATGTGTGTGATTAGAATTATTCCCTTAGAAATATTTTGCCTATTCTAATCCAAACCAACCCAAACAGATGACTTCTCCAAGAAACTCCAACATCAAGAATGATGACAACAACAACCAAGAGACCAACATGAGGGAACTCATAGTAACCCAAAACCAGTTGAACCAAGTGACAACTCAATTTATAGCCAACACCAGTAAGGAAGATCCAACCATGCAAAGATTTTTGGAAACCTAAACCCAATTGTTGCATAAGGTGACAGATCAAATGATCAACATGGGAAACAACTCTTCCAAAGGAGGTTGTGACAACAAGGATGACAAAGATGATATTTTAGAAGGAACCCAAGCATGCAATGTTTGTGGAGACAAGGATCACACTTCGAAAGAGCATGAAGATCAATGCCCCAATTGTGAAGAGAAACATCCAGCTAATCAATGCCCCACAACCCAAGCTACTTGTTACTTATGTGAAGGAAATAATCATGTCCCTGTCCAATGCCCCATCTATTCCATAGTTCAACAAAGGAAACAAGGTGGAGTGCAACAACAGTTTGTAAACCCTCATGAAGGAACAACTTCTACCAAGAAGGATGAAGGCAAATTCAAAACTATGCATCATAAGACCAAATCCAAGGTGATCACAAAGTGTTGCTACTCTTGTGAAGAAGAAGGTCATATCTCTAGTAAATGCCCCAAGAAGAGAGAAAGATTTCCCACCTTTGTGGTAAAGTATGAAGAGCATGAACTAGAAGAACTCCTAGCTTTGGAGAGACCCAAAAAGAAGAAGAAGGACATAAGCCAGTTGCAATGTTACAATTGCAAAGAAATGGGACACTATGCCAGTGATTGCCTAGAAAATAAGAAGAAACAAGGAAATAAACAAGAAGAATTGATACCCAAGAAGAAGAAAGATAATAGCCAAGTGATGTGTTTCAAATGCAAAGAGCTAGGCCATTATGCAGACAAGTGTCCAGAGAAGTTTCAACAAGATCCCAAGAAAGCCAAGATGTAATCTAGTTGGAAAATTTTTAAGGGTGGTAGTACCCTAGTTGCTTTGAGCCAACTTGTAACCCCTAGCCTCCCCAAATCTCGGGATGAGATTTATTTTAAGGGTGGTAGCCTGTCACATCCCAAGATTTTCAAAATATTGTAATGTGAAAAATAAATAAACAAAATAAATTATTGTTGAAAATCAGGGTGAAAAGAAACTTTGTTTCTAAATGGAAACTTAAAAATCCCATCTTGAACAAACTTTGGTTAACATTTGAATCCAACTAAATTCAAATCAAGTGGAATGCATTCCTCATAAAATGCATCTGGAAATTTAAACACTTGGAAAATAAATCCAAACCCTAAACCCTAATGGGATAAAATCATTTCCAAGTTATCTCCAAACCTATGGATTTGATCCATATAAAAATTTATCATCAAACATTTCAAAATGATTAAGAATGACAAATGGAAATATTATAAAACCATATAAATTGGTTTCACTTAATTTGGAGCCATAGATAAAATCTTATGAATTTAATAAGATAAGGATATTTAATTTTCCAAAGCTAATAAAGAACCTATCTATAAATCCATACCAAATGGTGAGAAAATAACCCTAAAGTTATTTAAAAGGATAAATAAATCTCAAATAAGATTTTACAAATTGGAATAACCAAGTTTGGTTTTATAAATAAAAAGATATAGATTTTATAAGATGAAGAAAGAAATATTAAATAAGGATTATTTAAAGACCAAATTAAATCTTGGCCTAATCCATTAAGCAAATGGAATGAATAGAATCCAAATCCAAATAAAATAAAAGGATAAAGAATTTCCAAAATAAAATAAAATGGCATTAACCATTCTATCCCTATTTTAATAAAGACAAATCTCTAATAAGAATAATTATATAATGCATGAGAAAATAGTATTTTGGAATTTACCCAAGTGGAATAAAAGTTGTTTAATTAACTTAAATAAAATAAATCTTCCAAATAAAATTTAGGGAATTAAAACTATATTTAATTCCATAGGAATTAAAACAAATACCCAATTCAAATGATTTATGAATCATATTAAATACTTTCCAAATAATTCAAGATGAATTATTTGACCCCCTATTAAACAAATAAAAACCTACTGAAAAGATTTGGAAGGTTTAAGAATTTAAATGGTGTTTGAAAATATTATTAAATCTTATTTGAGTAAATACAATGGCCTAATTTAAATAATTAAAAGACCCCAAAAGAATAAAGTTTTATTCCCAAAATTGACTTCAGAATATACTATTAATCAGCATTTGATTCTTCACAAAATTAGGCAAAGATTTGAATTCAAATGAGTGTTTGAATAGATTAAACAAAATCAAAACAGAAAAATAAGGATAGAAAAAGAAAAGCAAAACAGTACAAAAAAATATAAAACAGACCCAACCCATCTGGCATCCCACTAAGGCCCAGTTAGCCCATCTACCCACCCCGCGAGAAAAACGATTCGCACCATCGCCTGCACCCGCTCAGCAACTGACCGATGGACCCCACCCCCACACTCTCTCTCTCGCTGCCAGACGACCCCACCGCCACCTCACCATCGTCTTCACCCGCCGCTGACCGCGCCCCTCTTTCCTCCTCGCCGTTTCTGGCCGTTGAAGCCGGCGTCAATACTCTTTACTGCCTGCGTTACTCCACCCCGCGACCATGCTATCTTAAGCGCCAGCATCCCCTCTCCGTTTCCCCCTCAGTCCCCCACCCTAGCGCGCCCCCAGGCTGCTCAATTTCCCCCTGCACCGCCCTCTGCTCCGGCGAGCTCCACCAGCGATTCCGGCAGCCCCTCGCTGCCCCTTGCCTCCTCGACCACGCTCACGTGATCCCCACCTCCTGGCGAACCTCCCCGTAGCGCCAGCTCGTCCCCGCGCGCCCTAGAACCTCGACAACGACGCATCACGACATCGCCATCGCCTCCCGATCCGATTTAACACTACCAGTGAGACCAGACCCCCCTTGCCCTCCTTTTGATGCACACATGTCCGTGACTCGCATACAATGCTAACCACATCTTCCGTTTGCTCCCTCGTGTTCCGTAGCGTCGCCCTCAACGACAGCAGTGCGATCCCCGAGACACCTCTTGGCGAGCAATCCTCGCAACTCAGCGCCTCGACAAACAGAAGGCACCTTGAGCTCCCCCACGACACCGCGAACTCGGTGAGAACCTCCCTTCACTCCCTCGCTTCCTAGACTCACTGAACCACCGCCACCAGACACGCCGCCGCCACCTGCCGCCGCCAGCGTCGCCACTAGTTGGCAATCGTGCTATGCGCCGTTGGATTTTGATCAGATGGTCACGATAGAACATTAGCTCGAAGGGGTAAGATCGATCCTGCACCGCACGATTCACTTTAAATCCTGCGGTCCTCAATGCATGATCCGAACGAACTGGTACCAGCGAATAGCAACTAGCCACATGGCTCAGACTTTGTTTTAAAAACAGAAACTTTTCTATTAGAGGTTCAATTTTGTAAAATTCATAACTTTCAAACCACACGTCCAAATTTTGCAAATTTTATATCAATGGATTCAGCAAAACAAGTACTTTCTGACCATATACTTTGTTTAGTAAAATTCTTTTGTTAAATGGATTGTTTTTGTAGAAACTTGTGTATGCATGTTTAGAATATAAAATTTGTTCTAAAATGATTTTTTAGATAAAACCTTTGGCAAATGGTGTGTTTTGAACCTGCTGACCATAGAAATCAATTTGTGGTTTCAAAAACATAATTGGTGAAGCAAAATAATAAACTTTTGATTTAAACCATTTCTAGTCAAATAAAAATATGGTTTAATTATTAAAAATGGTTTTGGAATAAAACCTTTGGGAAATGTTTTGTTTTAAACTCTCTGACCCTAAGCACAAGGTTTTATGTTTTGAAAACATATTTTGTGAACCCTATAAAACATTATTGCTTTGCTAAAGGCATTTTCAACCACATAAAATAATGACTTGATTTAAAAATGGTTTATGAAGTAAAACCTTTTTGCAAATGATTTTGCCACTTTATAAAATGACCATTAGGTGTTTTCAAATGTTTATGAACCATAAGAAACCACTTTTTCAAATAAAACAATCTTTTGCATGCTTGCATGCATTGCTTTGTTTTTATTATTTTATGTGATGTTTTGCTTGATTGGTAGATTGAAATTGTGCCTTGCTTGATTGAATTGTAGTGTCTTGAAGAGTGTGATTGTTGCAAGGACAAGGAGTGAACTTATACTATCTACCAAAAAGGCAAGTGATGCTTCATACTTTTGTCCCATTATTTTCACTATGCATTAGTGATATTTCTAAGTAGGACTTGCATGGAATTTTGCTAAGTGTAAACTATGCCATGGGAAATCCTAGTAGATGAAACCTTAGTAGAATTTCCTAAGTTAAGATTCCTACTACTATCATGCTTAGCTTAGCTAGTAGAAAACAAGGGTGGAATATATATTCATGCTATGAAATATTTCGAAGTCTATGGACTTGTGTTTTGTTTAATAAAACAACTAAGTGAATGAATCACCTGGGTGGAATGGAAGGAATGGTTTGTGTTGAGTGGTTCACAAGGCCCATTTCTATGGTTTACCCTGTGTATCTCACTTGTGGATGGCCACCCAGGAACAAAGATATTTGAGATGTCAAATGTTGAGAAGCTTCAAGTGCAGCCACTTGGCATTATGGGCTCTGCCTGGATCATATAGGTTGCAATAACTTAGCCAAATGGACAGTTGGTGGTAGGGGAATGATAGGTTGGAGCGCGTCCATTCTGGTCTAAGGGAAGGCTTCTGAAAGATCTTGTCTTGGTGAAACCAAGTCTTGTGGGGAAAGTGCACCACCTCTGAAGAGTGTAAAATCTAAGTACTTAGCCATGTCCCTGGCAAAGGACAATATGAGCATCAAGACATGGAAGCTATCAAAAATCTCCTTATCCCAATTTCTAAGTTAAAAACTTGTGGTTGAACAAGGGTTAAAGGATCACCAATTTCTATTGGGAGATGCCCTGGGTGATTTTGTCAAGCAAAAACTTAGTGTTTTCAAATGATAAGGAAAAATCTATTTTGACCAAAGCAAGCCTAAGCTCCACATAGCCAAATGCATATAGATGATAGTTACCACCATACTACCATAGTATCACTTGCCAATACAATTCAAATGTATTGACCCTTGTGGCTGTAACTTGTTATGTTGCAGGTTTGTTGATATTAGTGAAGTTTAATGATTAGGATTACAAGTCTACAACCAACATGTCTGCCTGTGGCACTTTGAAGATGAAGGACCCCATGCTGTTGTTATATTCTGCTGCATTGTAATGAGCTAGCCAAATGAGCTATGTAAGATGTAATAAATTATTTTATTCCTGGTTATAAAGTTGTATTATGACCTTTGTTTCTTGATATTACATCTTAACTGTGGATGCTAGCTATTGATCCAGGGACTAATATTGTAAACACAGGGATCTCTACCTTATTAAAGGTTGGGAACCTTACAGATGGTATCAGAGCATTGTGTTGCCTGTAGGATTTGTTAATAGGTTAGTACCAGAAAACATGTAAAAAGCAACTCAAACTGCTGAAGGAGAGATTATCCCGGAGGTCTTCTCTCCGGTATGATGCGTGAATAGTTCCACCTTGGACTATGGGTCCATGTAGTAGCTAGATGGTTGTATCTCCTCCTTTCTGCTTTCATGTATAGATCTTGTGAGATCCATTCATGATCAAGATCTAATCTATTTGTAATCATGCATGTTGTGTTTGTGGGGATCCGATAGATATTGAGATTATTATGTTGGTTGATTAATGGTTTTGTATTTATGATTCTATCATGTCTGTGTTGTTTGTGATCTTGCATGCTCTCCGTTGTTAGTAGCTATCTTGGACAAGTAGTTGCTAGTGAATCCAAGAGGGAGTATTTATGCTCGATAGTGGGTTCATGCCTCTTGTTTCAAAGGGAAGTGACAGAAATCTCTTCGGTTGTAGATGTGCTGTTGCTACTAGGGAGAAAACAACGGTCTTTTGTTCATGGAACATGTGGACTGTTTACCTTACACACTTTGCTTAAAGCAGTTGTCTGTTGCTTGCAACTTAATACTAGAGGGGGTTCGAATGATAACCTGAAGGTGGACTTGTAGTCATAGATGTAATTGGATGGCGGTCTATGTATATTGTTGGATTTCCCAATCGAATCTCATAGGATCTTTATGACTAGTAATTGCATTGTTATGCCTTGATCAGTTCCTATCAATTGCCCTACTGTAATTTGTTTACCCTTCATGCCATGTTGTTTATCTAAGGAGAGCACCTCTAGTGAACTATGGACCCCGGTCCAATCTTTACCATTGATACATCTTCCACTTTTACTTGTTTACTTGCTGCAAACCGTTACCTTCCACACCATATGTTTAATCCTTTGTTACAGCAAACCAGTGAGCTTGACAACCTCACTGATTCATTGGGGCAAAGTATTGAGTTTGTGTTGTGCAGGTCTCCGTGTTGCTTGCAACGCCTGTGTGACGTTTCCTTCCTCCTTCTGGTTCGATAACCTCGGTATCTACTAAGGGAAAACTTGCTGTTGTGCTGCTTCACACCTTGCTCTTGGGGTTCCCAACAAGACTCCACATCAAGCACCAAGTTCTCTAGCGTCACCAAGGAGTCATCAACAAGTTTCCTGGCGCCGTTGCCAGGGAGGCTAAGGACGTCTTCACAAGGGGAGTCCTCCACTTTCTTTCTCTTTACTTTGTTTTTAGTTTGCTTAGTTTTCTTTGCTTGGTTTTGTTTGGATCTTTTTCAAAAACACAAAAAAATTAGTTCCTACCCTAGTTGCTACCATGTCTGGTTTGGGGCCAATCTCTATTACACCTTTCGAAGAGATCTTTACTTTTAAGCAAAAAAGTGAAGAGAGTTTTAAAGAGTCTTGGTCTAGAATCACTACTTTCCAAAGGGAAAATGAGCCTAAGATGAGTCTTAGCATGGTTATCAATAGTTTCTACCGCGGTATTGCTCTTCGTTATAGATATGCTTTGGATGTTGTGGCTGAAAACAGATATTTTTCAATGTAGTGAGGATAAAGCTTTTGATGCCATAAAGAAGTTGATTGCAATTTATGATACACCTGGCAAGTCTGATTCCTCTTTCACAAATATTTTTGCTAGGTTGAACACTCTTGATACTAGTATTGCTGCTATGAATAGTTTCTATCACACACTTAGGGCTTACCATGATTATGTTCCCATAAATTCTGAGCCTTCAAAGTGGTTTCCCACAATCAAAGTCTCTATAAATACTACACTTTTTGATGCTCGCTGTGATATTATGTCTGAATTTTGTCTCATGCCTGAAGATATTTATGATTCTTTGAATCTTTGGGGGCTTTCTGAAGGAGGAGAAGAAATCTCTCTTACTAATAATTCCACTTTATTGCCCATTGGAATAGCTGAAGGTGTGTTTAAAAAAATCTTAGGGAAAATGGTGTCTATGGACTATCTTGTTATTGAATGTGTAGGCAAAGGATAGATCACACTTGGAAGATCCCTATTGAAACACCTTGGAGAAATAATAGATCTGGGAAAGGGCATTATGCACTTTTCTCGTCCGGTAAGCAATCATATCTTCCCTAAAGAGAAGAAGAAAGGTAAGAAAGGAAAGAACAAGAGAGGTAATGCTTCATTTGAAAATACTTGATTCTTCTTACTTCTTGTGCCTAACTTAAAGGCGTTAAAGAAAAGTACTTGTTGGGAGATAACCCAAGAGTTTCCTTGAGTCTTGGAAGTTATTACTTTTGTAATGACCTCTCCTTATCCTTTTTGTTTACTTTTTGTGCCAAGAATAACCTCTAATGAGAGGGAAGTAAGATTTGGGGAGTTGCTGTCCCGAAATAGATTTCTGTCCTCCACCAAAAATATTCGTGAGGAGTATCTGTTCCTCGAATTGAGCTCAAAATTTACAAATAAATCCCCCAGTATGTTAGCTAACTTTGGTTAGTTCAATACTTTTTTATTTGAGAAACAGAAGACGTTCAAAAAAATTGGTTTCTACCTGCTGGTCTGTTTTGATAGATTTCTGCCATTATTTGCATTTGCTTCTAATTGATTCCTTTTTGGGTTCTTTTTGGGAAATTGAGCTTTTTGAAGGAGTTACTAGAGTAGCTTATGTTTTTAGTGAAAAGCCTTGCTGTTTCAAAGCTTTGCCAGAGGTCTTATATCTTTTGAATACACTAATGTTACTAATGAAGATTGTGTGAAGTTTTGTATGAAAGAAAAAAATTCAGGTGTAGAGAGATAATGATGCAATGAGATGAAGAATGGACAAAATCTCAAGCTTGCGGATGCCACCCCGGTGTCACCCCAAGAAATATCCAAGAGGTACAAGCATCAAAGCTTGGGGATGCCCAAGGCATCCCCTTCTTCATCATTAAAAGCTCAGGTCTGTCTAGACACTTTGTTTTTATTGTTTCATGCATAGTTGTGTTCTTCTTGGAGCGTCTTAGTTTTGTTTTGCTTTGCTTAGGTGGTTTATTTTTATTTAGTAGTTTGGACCCCCGTTCTCGCTGTGTTGTTTTGCAAATAAGTTTCTTAGTGTTGGAAAGGAGTAGTAAGTTCTTGCTTGTAAGTGCAAGAGGAGCTTGCATTGACTGTGACTTAGAATTTAGCATGACATGCTAGATGTTGTTTTGACCTTATTCTTAGTGATTATTGTTGTATAATGTCTTGTTCCAAACAATTCGTATTGCTTAGTGTGCCTTGAAGAAATTATGCGTTGTTTTAGCATGCAAAAGCACAGTATTGTGATATTCTCCTTTGATGCTATGCTTGGGTTGACTTGGCACATGCTCACACCATGTTATGACTATGAACAAGTCACCATAGCCTCTATGATCATTTAGTCCTTGACTTGTAGTACCACTCTATGCTTTGATTAGTAATGCTTTGTTACTCTGCATGATTATGGCCATTATGCTCTCTTAGTTGGTTCCTCCCAGTCTTTTTCTAGCCTCCACTTGTATGAGTAAGTTCTACTCATGCATCCAACTCCCAATAAACCAAGTTTTTCCATAGTGTCCACTATAAAATCCTATGCATGGTGTGTTACACCGTTCCAAGTATATTCTTGTTTTCAGCTATCTTCCAATTAAAAACTATTTTGTTATGTGAAAACTTAGTGATTAAAGCCCTCACAAACTTGATGGCACACTTTATATTATTTGCCCCTAATAAACTTGAACCATTGTGTCATCCATGTTGTATATGCTTGCACTTATACGTTGGAATTAGCAGAACCGTGTTGTCACAGGGAACGCTTTCAACATTGCACTTGTACTTTGTACTCAGTTGATATATCATACTCTTTTGTCTATGGATTTCACCGGTGTGAAATAAAGCGGGAACTTGTAAGACCATGGAGTTTGTATCCTGTGTTAGAGAAACACCGGGGCCGCTAGGCTAAGCCATGCCTAATCATGGAAACTAGCAGCATCACCATAGTGACATCTATGAAGCATTCTACTTATAAAAAAAGAGAGACACATTGAGAAAAGAGGAAAGAGAGAAAAAAACACAATATTCCCATGGTAAATAAGAAGATTGCTGAGATGCTTATTGTCTGCTTGCCTTGTCATTTTGGTTATGGGATAGCTCATGTACTGTAAAGGGAGTGTCCCAACCTTTATTAACATAAGGTGGTGTCCCCTGTGTTTACAATGCTAGTCCCTGGATCAATAGCTAGCATCCACAGTTTAGATGTAATATCAAGAAACAAAGGTCAAAATGTAACTTTATAACCAGGAATAACATAATTTTATTACATCTTTACATAGCTCATTTGGCTATTACAATACATTGCAGCGGAATAACTATAAGCATTGGTCCTTCATCTTCAAAGTGCCACAGGCAGATGTTGGTTGTAGACTTTGTAATCCTAATCAATCAATCTTGACTAAAACAATCAAACCTGCAACATTACAAGTTACAGCCACAAGGGTCAATACATTTGAATTGTATTGGCAAGTTTCACTACTATGTTGAATATATGTGGATCCTACCATTACATGCAATTTGGCTAAGTAGAGTTTTAGGCTTATTTGCATAAAGCAATATTTTAACCTGACTTTTCAAAATGGTCTTTTAAAACTTTGATCAAGTCTTTGAAAATCCCTTGGCGAAACCCAAGTGTTTAAGGTGTTAACAAAATCTCCTTGCACACCTTGGTAACCCCAAGTGTAACAAGTTTTTCAACAAAACCTCTTGAGCTCCTTGGTAACCCCAAGTGCATCAAGCTTTAAGCAAAATCTCTTGAGCACCTTGGTAACCCCAAGTGCATCAAGTTTTAAAAGTTTTCTTTTAGAAATTAGAGTGTCGAGATCTTCCATAGCTTCAGGCCTTAGTTGCTCAGTATTGTCCATAACCGGGGACACGGCTAAGTACTTAGATTTTATTATCTTTTGCAGAAGTTGTACACTTTACCCACATGACACAATCTCATCTTGATGCCACCAGTGGCCGCTGGATAAGTACTCAGCAAGATGGAGTACTGGCAGATTGAGAATGTGACAAAGTCTTTCCGTAGGAGTCCTCCCAATACAAAATGCTAGCTTGTCTACCAGGCACAAATGTAGGGTTGCTCCCTTACACAAATCTAGTTAACCTGAAGATGCCAATGCATGGGACTTCCACTATGTAGTTGACTAAGCCAGAGCCCATTTAGCATGTGGCTGTACACGGAAGCCACTGTACGAGAAACATGTTCAATCTCTAAGTTTCCTGGGTTGTGAAGGACTCCCCTTGTGAAGCCGTCCTTAGCCTCCCCGGCAACGGCGCCAGAAAACAGCTTGATGCGCTCAGATCAATTAGAGCTTCGTTGGGAGACCCCAAGAGGAAGGTATGATGACCACAGCAGCAAGTCTTCCCTCAGAAAGAAACAAAGGTTATCGAACCATTAGGAGGAAGGAAATGACCCAAAGTTGTTCCTAGCAACTTGAAAACCTGCACAACACAAACTCAAGACTTTGCCCCAATGAACAATGAGGTTGTCAATCTCACCGGTTTGCCAAAAATAAAGGATTAACTGTATGGAATGGAAGGTAATGGTGGTTTGCAGAAAGTAAACAGGAACAATGGAAGATGTATCAATGGTAAAGATTGGACCGGGGTCCATAGTTCACTAGAGGTGTTCTCCTTAAGATAAACAAACATGCTGGGTAAACAAATTACAACGGGGTAATTGACAGGACTGGGCAAGGCATAACAATGCAATACTAGACATTCATCATCCTATCAGATTTGATTGGGCAATACAACAAGATACATAGACCGCCATCCAACTTCATGTATGACAAGTAATCCACCTTCAGGTATCATCCGAACCCCCTCTAGTATTAAGTTGCAAGCAACGGATAACTGCTTTAAGCAAAGTGTGTAAGGTAAACAATCCACTTGTTCCATGAACAAGAGACCATTATTTTCCCCCTAGTAGCAACAGCACATCTACAACCTTAGAGATTTCTGTTACTTCCCCAGATTAAATAGAGGCATGAACCCACTATCGAGCATAAATACTCCCTCTAGAAGTCACTAGCATCTACTTGGCGAAGATAGCTACTAGAAACGGAGAGAATGCAAGATCAAAAAAAACACAGACATGATAGAATCAATAATATAGAACCATTAATCGATCTGACATAGTAATCTCAATATCCATCGGATCCCCACAAACAACATGCATGATTACAAACTGATGATCTTGATCATGACCGGAGATCACAAGATCTAAACATGGTAGCACAAGAGAGGAGAGACAACCATCTAACTATTACATGGACCCGTAGTCCAAGGAGGAACTAGTCACGCTTCATACCGGAGGCTGGTATGATGATGAAAAAGGCCTCCGGGATGATCTCCCCTTCGGCAGGGTGGCGTGAAGAACTTCAGATCCCCCCGATCTAGGGACGATGGTGGCGGCGGCTACGGACTGTTTCGTGGAAGATTGATCGGGTACTTAGGATTTTGGTATTGGCGGCTTCTTATAGGCGAAGAGGCGAGGCAGGAGGGCACCCAGGGTGGCCGCAGCCTCGCTTTCAGCGCGCTTGGCCAAAGCTTGCAAGGGTGTGGCCCCCTGGTGGCTCTCCTCCGTCTCATATTCTGGCTCTGTGTTCCCCACGGTAAAATATTGAATTTGGCTTTTGTCCCGTCCAATTCCGAGAATATTGATTTTCTGCTTTTTCTGGAACCAAAAACAGAAGAAAACAGTCAACTAGCACTGTGGCATCTTGTTAATAGGTTGGTCCATAAAACATATAAAAACACCTCAAAGTGTAGACAAAGCAAAGCAAAGTAGATACTAAACAAGCATGGAACATCAAAAATTATAGATACATTTTTGACGTATCAAGCATCCCCAAGCTTAACTCCTGCTCGTCCTAGAGTAGGTAAGTGATAAAAAGAATATTATTTGAGATGACATTCACCATCAAAATCAAGATTAAACCATTTGCAAGCATTTAAAGGTGGGATCAAAGAACTCTAAACCTGAGCATGAAAGATGGAGTTCTGACAATCAGACAAAGTAACTATGAGCAACATGAAAGGTTATAAACAAATATCATGAATAACAATGCATTGAAAGACGTTTGTTTGTTTCACATATATAAAATATAGCATAGTGGCATTCAGCTTGTCCCTCATGGAGTAGCAAATAAATGCATAGGACATCTTCGAAGTTCATAAGAGTGACTAGATTCAAATAGTTCATGATCAAGCAATATCAACAATATGCATCAATCAATAAGTTTTGGGACAATGCACATAGAACTAAGAATGACAACTATGCTCTCTTAAATGGTGCCTAAGGATAGAAGGTGTAGACACAATATAATGGTGGAAAAAATTCCCTTCAATAAAAAGGGAAGCAGGGATTTCAAGTCTCATAAAGAGCTTCCAAAAATTATGGTACTTCTTAGCTTTCAACTCTCATTGCCCCTATCATAAGCATCTTGAAGTGATTAAGGTTAAAGTGAACAAACTATGGAGTATATGCTTGACAAAGTATAAGTTGGCAATCTCATGTCCCTTGAATACGAGGGCCGCTACTCATGCTACTCAAATTTAGTCACATGTAAGTTCTTGTCATAGTAAGTACATGTGTATCATAGTGAACCGCCAACGGGGTACCCCTTGCACATGATACATGAGCTATCCCATAATCAAAATGACAAGGCAAGCAGGCAATAAGCATCTTAGCAATCTTCTTATTTACCATGGGAAAATGGTGCTTTTTGTCACATCCCAAGATTTTAGAAATTGGGACTGGATAAAAAACTGTTTTACATGTCATTCATGATCATTGCATTGCATCTATGCAAAAATTTGCAAGAATTGAATTCGAAAACCCTAACCCTAATAGGTTTTGCAAATACTCCTATGAGGAATAAAAAAGGGTTTTATAAATCCAATATAATTAAACTCTATAAAATGATACAAAAATGATCCTAAATGATCTACTGAATATTATAAAATTTTAGGAACACATTTCAGCTCATTTGGAGTTATAGAGAAAAAGTTATTGAAAAATAGAAATCAGGAAAAAGAAGAAAAAACTAACTTACCTACCTAGCCTACCCAACCCGCGCGGCCCAGTCGGCCCGTCTCTCCTTTCCGCGTGCGTGCAGCAACACGCAACCACTAACCAGCAGCACAGCCCGCTAGCTGCCTTCTAGCATCCACCCCTCTCCTTATTTTTTCCCTCTCTCCCAGTGCCTCTGACGTGTGGGCCCTACCCCGGTCGTCTCCCAGCTCGGAAAGAACTCCCGCTTGAGCACGTCCCGAATGAACTACAGCGGAGTCTGCCCCGATTTGGCAAGATCTCTTTCCCCCTCTCCAAGATTTTCTGTAGATAATTACCCTCGACCCCCTCCTCAGAAACCCTCAAAAATCTCGGCAATTTCGGCCCTAGGCTACCGAAACGGATCTCGACCCGATCTCACCGGAGGGCCGGCGCTGGAGATTTTGAAGTCAAACGAACGGGAGGTTCCGTCGCCTCCCCTCTATACTTTTCCTCCCCACGAGATTCCCATCTCCAGGCACGTCTTCCTGACCTGATGCGGACATCCCTTCTAGTGATACAACTGTTGTACCTACAGCAACACACATACAAGGACCCATCACAAGATCTCGTGCCAAACAACTTAACTATCAGGTACTTTCGTTTCTTGGAACTATTCCTCACATACATGAGAATATGATGCTGCCTAAATCAGATGTATTTCTTACTCTTAGGAATGATGGACCAAGCATGGATGAGAGGGACAAGCATTGGAGCATGGCCATGCATGGAGATGGCAGCAAGCATGTGATGAACCAAGAGAAGGCCACAGATGAAGATTTCAGAACTTTGAGGCCACCATAATAAAGAAAGAAGGCTTGGATGAAATATTCAAGATCAATACTTCACGAATTCGTCCATAGCTTAATATAGTGCTGCGACACCTTTATTTTGGGCCAGGCCCATGTAATTTTCGCAGGATTTTAATTTGCCACTTTTTAGAGTCGGTATTTGAGGGGAAAACGACTTCTAGGGTTGGATTCGGCCACCACTTCCATGGCTTCCCGAAACCCCACCTTTTCGTCCTTAAATACTCCCCATAGCCGTCATCCTAGACTCGGATTTTGTTTAGACATTAAGTTAGCCATCATAGCAACTTCGCCAAGGCTCGAGCGTCGCAGAGGCCTCTTGTACTTCGCACCTATACAGGATCCCACCTTTTCAATAAAGCTTTCCTCTTAATCTGCAATATCTTGATTGCAATATTGGTTCTTACTTGTTCTCGATTTCAGGTAGGAATTAAGACCCTCTGGTCGGTGATCGTGTTCCCGCAGGATCGGTAACCTCCAGGAGATTGGCCTAGCGATTGCATTGGCGCTCGTGCTCGCACGTGTAGTCGGATCATCAAGCCCGAACTCCACAAAATCGATTATCATCATCTCATTGAAAGATCGGACACCTTTGCCCTATCAAGTGGTATCAGATTTCAGGTTGCTCGATGAGATTTTACTGTTTTCGTAGATTAGATCTGTTTTTACCTATAACCCACGAAAAAGCCAAAAACACAGTTAGAGTTTAGATCCATCCCATAACCAATCTACGCCTCGCATTATCTTCTCAGTTTTTGCATTGTTGAATTTGTGTCTACATCATCGCGTCGAGTTGCTGGTCTTAGTGTCTCGTCCCTTAGAGTTTCGAGTTCTGATCATAATAGTCACCGCCACATTCGCCGATCACCGCCACCATATTCCGCCACCATATTCCGCCGCCATATACCCAGCCACCATAAACCCTAATATCACCACCGCTTTCCTACCGCATACAGATCCGATCAGTTTTGTGCATGATGCAGTCCAGTCCGAGTAGAGTTATTGTTTCCTAGTTATTTCTTTTTACTTTCCTTCTTTGTTGTTTCCGTGTTAAGATAAAGTCCGGACGTAAGTCCAGAAGGAGAGCAAAAAAAAATCTGGCTATACTGTTTTTCGACCCCGGGGATCACTTTTCTCCATCGGCCGTTATAGCAATATTTTTTTGGCGTCTGCGCGCTTTCCGGAGCAAAATAAAAAAAAATCGAAAAAAAATTTTTGGGGCTAACCTATTTTTAGACCCCGTAGATCAGTTCTAGACACTCGCCATCATAGTGATTTTCCACCTCTCGGTTCGCTTTTCAGGGTGCCATATCATCATACATTGCTTGTTGTGTCGCGTCGTGACATCGTTGGTGATCTAGGCTCGCGTCTCTAGTACGGTCTAGCCTAGGACCAGCACAGTACCGTCGTTGAGCATTCTTTCAACTTTTGCATTGCTGTTTTTATAATTGCTAACCCCCTTTGCTAAGCCTTCCCAGAGCTCCACAGATATTCTCCACGTGCGGTGTCTCGACTCCTGGTAATCGCTTGGATCAATCTATGGACCCACTGATCCTCGCGGTTGCACATCGCCTTTTCCTGCTGTTTGGTAAGAACTTGTAAGAGCTTCGTATATTGCTTAACGGATTACGCGTGACTTCCACCATCTTTCCGTAGTATATACCTGTGCTTTTTAAAGGACTAACCATGACAGATACTTCGCGGAACCCTGCCACAATGACGAACGAAGAACTACATGCCCACTTCTCCGAGCTCTTGGTCAGTCGCGCTGAAGACGTGGATACACGCCTAGGGGAGTTTGACACCAAGCTCACCAACGCCGTGGACAAGATCGATGGACTTGAGAAATCCTTCAACGCCAAGCTTGACGCTCGGTTCAAGGAGATCTTGAACAGATTGCCTTCCACACATCTGGCGCGACGCGCGATTCGATCCACTGGCTCCTGGTCGGACTGCTGGTTCGTTGATCATTGCCAGACCAAGCGGTACCGCTGTGGCTGACGCACCTCAGACTTCCGCCGCGGCTGCTGCTGCGACATTGGGGACAGACGACGGGTACTACTACGACCCCGACGACGACGATCTGTTTGACGAGGAGGTTGAACAACCTCCACAAGTACCTGTTGGCCGTCCCCGACATTACTACCGCAATGCTCGACCACCGGTACGTGTTGATGGTCATGTTGCAAAGCTTAAATTAAATATTCCATCTTTTGAGGGTAAATATAATCCTAATGCATATCTTACATGGGAGATGGAAGTAGAACAACATTTTGCATGCTTAAAATATCCTGAGAATATGCGTGTTAGTGCTGCTACATGTGAATTTACTAAATTTGCTTCCCTTTGGTGGTCTGAGTATTGTCGTTTAAATCCTACTACTATTCCTAGTACTTGGACTGCTTTAAAAACTGCTATGCATGTTTGTTTTGTACCTCCTACTTATCAACGTGATTTACTAAAGAATCTGACACGTTTAGAGCAAGGGAAAATTTTTGTAGAAGAGTATTATCAGGAATTGCAAACGGGGATGGTTCGGTGTGGTCTTGTTGAATCTAATGAACAAATGCTTGCACGTTTCTTTGGTGGATTAAACAAGGACATTCAACATATATTAGATTATAAGGAATATAATTCTATCACTCATTTGTTTCATCTTGCTTGCAAAGCTGAACGTGAAGTGCAGGATCACCAACCACCATGGAGGAGGACTAATAATTCTGCAGGTCGCACATCCACTTGGACATCCCGACAATCAGCGCCTCCTCGTGATTCGCCACCAGCTACTACCACATCCAAGGCCACCACAAGATTTCCAGCTGCTCCTCCACCATCATCCAATGCTCCTGCTCGTAGTGCATCTTCTATGGATTCCACGGGTAAGACAAAGGATATACAATGCCGCAAGTGCTGGGGTTTTGGTCATATTGAGAGACAGTGCACAACACAACGTGTGATGATGGTGCGGGAGGATGGTCAATACGATTCAGCGAGCGACTTTGATGAAGATACATTAGCCCTTATTTCTGCTCGTGATGGAGACAATTCTGATGCTGATGAAGAGACAGAGGTAATGGGAGCTAAAGCTGCTGATCAATACAAGAGCTTAATTACACAACGTGTGTTGAGTGTGCAATTGAACAAATATGAGAAAGATCAACGCCACAACCTATTCCAAACACGTGGTGTTGTCAAGGAAAGAGCTATACGGATCATCATTGATGGAGGGAGTTGTAATAATCTGGCTAGTGTTGACATGGTAGAGAAGCTTGCGCTTCCAACAAGACAACGCCCATATTCGTATTACATCCAATGGTTTGAGAGTTCTCGCAAGATCAAGGTAACAAGAACGGTACGCGTGCATTTTACTATTGGTACATATTCTGATTTTGTTGATTGTGATGTTGTACCTATGCAAGCTTGTTCTTTGTTACTTGGTAGACCATGGCAATTTGATAGAGAATCTGTTCATAATGGCAAAACTAATCACTATTCTCTTATGCATGATGGAAAGAAAATTGGTCTAAAACCTATGACTCCTGAACAGATTTTAAAAGATGATCTTGCTAGAGCTAGTAGAGCTAAAACTGAGGAGAAAAATAAAAGTGAGAATCAGATTGTTGCTGCAGATTTTATACCACCAAAGAACACTAAATCTGATTCTACACATGCTACTGAAATTCGTTTGAAGAGTCCATGTATGCTTGCAAATAAAATTGATATTGCTGAACTAGATGTAAACAATACTCAATGTTATGCAATTGTCTGCAAAGAGGTTTTGTTTTCATTTGAGGATATGCCTCCTTCTTTGCCACCCGCTATTGCTAACCTTTTGCAGGAATATGAGGACGTCTTTCCCGCTGAGCTGCCACCAGGACTACCTCCTATTAGAGGAATTGAGCACCAAATTGATCTAATTCCTGGTGCCACGTTGCCCAACCGCGCGCCATATAGAACCAATCCAGAGGAGACAAAGGAGATACAACGCCAAATTCAGGCACTACTCAACAGAGATCATATTCGTGAGTCCCTTAGCCCCTGTGCTGTTCCTATTATTTTGGTACCTAAGAAAGATGGTTCTTCGCAAGATGTGTACTGATTGTAGAGCTATCAATAATATTACTATTTGATATCGTCATCCTATTCCACGTTTAGATGACATGCTTGATGAATTGAGTGGCTCTACCATGTTTTGTAAAGTTGATTTGCGTAGTGGTTACCACCAGATTCGTATGAAATTAGGAGATGAATGGAAAACAACATTTAAAACTAAGTTCGGTTTATATGAGTGGTTAGTAATGCCGTTTGGTTTAACTAATGCACCTAGCACTTTCATGAGATTAATGAACGAAGTTTTACGTGCTTTCATTGGACGTTTTGTGGTAGTCTACTTTGATGATATTCTGATTTATAGCAAATCTTTAGAGGATCATTTGGACCATTTACGTGTTGTTTTCAATGCTTTACGTGATGCACGTTTGTTTGGTAACCTTGAGAAGTGCACCTTTTGCACCAATCGAGTTGCTTGGCTATGTTGTTACATCACAGGGTATTGAAGTGGATCCAGCCAAGATTGAAGCTATTGAGAATTGGCCGCAGCCCAAGACGGTCACATTGCAAGCGGAGTTTTCTTGGCCTCGCTGGTTTTATAGGCGCTTTGTCAAAGACTTTGGATCAATTGCCAGCGCTGAATGAGCTTACCAAGAAGGATGTGCCCTTTGTTTGTGGCGATGCACAACAACAGGCCTTCGTCATATTGAAAGATAAGCTAACACATGCTCCCTTACTCCAACTTCCTGATTTTACTAAGACTTTTGAGATTGAATGTGATGATAGTGGAATTGGTTTGGGAGGGGTGTTATTACAAGAGGGAAAACCTGTTTCATATTTTAGTGAGAAATTGAGTGGGGCTAGTCTGAACTATTCTACTTATGATAAAGAATTATATGCGTTGGTTCGGACATTAGAAACTTGGCAACATTATCTATGGCCTAAAGAATTTTTTATTCATTCTGATCATGAATCTTTGAAGCATATTCGTAGTCAAGCTAAGATGAATCGTCGTCATGCCAAGTGGGTTAAATTTATTGAGTCTTTTCCTTATGTTATCAAACACAAAAAGGGTAAAGATAATATTATTGCTGATGCTTTGTCGCGCCGTTATACTTTGTTATCTCAACTTGACTTCAAAATATTTGGATTAGAAACTATTAAGGAACAATATGTGCATGATGCTGAATTTAAAGATGTGTTGCAGAATTGTAGAGATGGTAGAACATGGAACAAGTTCGTCTTCAATGATGGATTTGTGTTCCGTGCTAACAAACTATGCATTCCGGATAGTTTTGTTCGTCTTTTGTTGTTACAGGAGGCGCATGGAGGAAGATTGATGGGACACTTTGGTGTCAAAAAAACGGAGGATGTTCTTGCTGCACACTTCTTTTGGCCACGTATGCGTCGAGATGTTGAGAGATTTGTGGCACACTGCACTACTTGTCAAAAAGCTAAGTCTCGCCTTAATCCACATGGTTTATATATGCCTCTTCCTGTTCCTAGTGTTCCTTGGGAGGATATTTCTATGGACTTTGTTTTGGGATTGCCACGAACACAGAAGGGGAGGGATAGTATTTTTGTTGTTGTGGATCGGTTTTCTAAGATGGCACACTTTATTCCTTGTCATAAAACGGATGATGCTGCGCATATTGCTGATTTGTTCTTTCGTGAAATTGTTCGTTTGCATGGTGTGCCAAATACTATTGTCTCTGATCATGATACTAAATTTCTTAGCCACTTTTGGAGATGTTTATGGGCTAAGTTGGGGACTAAATTGTTGTTTAGTACTACATGCCATCCCCAAACTGATGGTCAAACTGAAGTAGTAAATAGAACTTTGTCTACTATGTTGCGGGCTGTTTTAAAGAAGAACTTAAAATTGTGGGAAGAGTGTTTACCTCATATAGAATTTTCTTATAATCGTTCGCTGCATTCTACCACAAAGATGTGCCCATTTGAGATTGTGTATGGTTTTGTTCCTCGTGCACCTATTGATTTATTGCATTTACCCTCTTCGGTGCAACATAATTTGGATGCTACACAATGCGCTGAAATGATATTAAACTTGCATAAGACTACTAAAGATAACATTGAACACATGAATGCTAAGTATAAACTTGCTAGGGATAAAGGGAGAAAGCATGTTGTGTTTGATGTTGGTGATCTTGTTTGGTTACATTTGCGTAAAGATCGTTTTCCTGATTTACGCAAGTCTAAGTTAATGTCGCATCCTGCTGGTCCCTTTAAGGTGTTAGAGAAAATAAAGATAATGCATATAAACTTGAGTTGCCTGCAGACTTTGGTACGGTTAGTCCTACATTTAACATTGCAGATTTGAAGCCTTACTTTGGTGAGGAAGATGAGATTGCGAGGCGACTTCAATTCAAGAAGGGGAGCATGATGTGGACATCCCTTCTATTGATACAACCGTTGTACCTACAGCAACACACATACAAGGACCCATCACAAGATCTCGTGCCAAACAACTTAACTATCAGGTACTTTCGTTTCTTGGAACTATTCCTCACATACATGAGAATATGATGCTGCCTAAATCAGATGTATTTCTTACTCTTAGGAATGATGGACCAAGCATGGATGAGAGGGACAAGCATTGGAGCATGGCCATGCATGTAGATGGCAGCAAGCATGTGATGAACCAAGAGAAGGCCACGGATGAAGATTTCAGAACTTTGAGGCCACCATAATAAAGAAAGAAGGCTTGGACGAAATATTCAAGATCAATACTTCACGAATTCGTCCATAGCTTAATATGGTGCTGCGACACCTGTATTTTGGGCCAGGCCCATGTAATTTTCGCAGGATTTTAATTAGCCACCTTTTAGAGTGCGTATTTGAGGGGAAAAGGACTTCTAGGGTTGGATTCGGCCACCACTTCCAAGGCTGGCCGAAACCCCACATTTTCGTCCTTAGATACTCCCCATAGCTGTCACCCTAGACTCGGATTTTGTTTAGACATTAAGTTAGCCATCATAGCAACTTCGCCAAGGCTCGAGCGTCGCAGAGGCCTCTTGTACTTCGCACCTATACAGGATCCCACCTTTTCAATAAAGCTTTCCTCTTAATCCGCAATATCTTGATTGCAATATTGGTTCTTACTTGTTCTCGACTTCAGGTAGGAATTAAGACCCTCGCTGGTCAGGCCGATCGTGTTCCCGCAGGATCGGTAACCTCTAGGTGATTGGCCTAGCGATTGCATTGGCGCTCGTGCTCGCACGTGTAGTCGGATCGTCAAGCCCGAACTCCACCAAATCGATTATCATCATCTCATCGAAAGATCGGACACCTTTGCCCTATCATGACCCCTTTTTACTCTCGCAGGCACACCACAACAATCCCATGAGCTCGCCGGAGTTCTGCCACCGTTCTCCATATCCGTTCGCAAGACACCGTCGACAGAGAAAACAGGAGTCACCGGCGAGCACACAAACAACATTCCTTCTTTGCGCCGCATCTCTTCCACATAACCACCATCGCAGGAGACCACTGTAGCGCTGCCGATGGCCACCTCTGGAGCCTGCGCCACCGCCCGTCACCGTGCTTGACCATCGTCGTGACCTCCCCATCCCAGGAAGGATTCGTTCCCAGCCATCGGATCTGCAATCTACGCGCGAGATTAGAATACAGTACGAAGCGGTATCATCCAACTACATTACGCCGCGTGTCCTGCTCCGTCAGCAACAGGTTAGCAGCCCAGTCAACATCAGTCAATTTGATTTTAATATTAAAAGTAGAAGAAAATTGTGAGATCTTGTAAAATTCATATAAAATCGAATATATGTCCAAAAATTATAAATAATATATGGTTGGATTCACAAAATTGTGTAGAATATTAATATGCTATTATATCTGACTTGTATTGTATAGTTTTAACGTAATTATTTAATTAGTTTAATGTACACTTTAGACTAAATAAATCATAGTAAATTATCTATAGATCCTAAAAATACAAATAAGGTGTCTATGGATTCGTAATTTCATATAAAACATTAATATACTGTTAGATACAACTTTTGCAGTATAGAGTTACTACAGTAATTTAAATAGTTTTAGTGGCCTTTTATAGTATAAAAATCATAGTAAATAATTTATAGATCGTAAAATTATGAATAATATATTCCTGAAATCACAATCTCGTGTAGATTACAGATATGGTTTTAGTTCTAATTTTAGACCATGCAAACTATTTAAGTGAATTAATCTCTACTAAAGAGTAACTAAATCATATAAAAAGATCTATAACTTCGATTAAGGTGAATCCAATTGCTGTTCGTACTAAAATCCCCTATCAAGTACACCCCAGAACCAAATTTAATACGACAACTAGAGAAGAAGTTTTGACAGAACTATTAAAAGCTCTATATTGGCAATCAAGATTTAATAACAAATACCCTATTGCATCAAATGATCTTCTGCATGCATCATATATTCTAATATTGTTTAGAGAACTAAATACAACCATAGTGACATATTAAATCATCATGCATGCATTTGTTCATCATTGATTTGTTGTATTGTGCATAATTGCATTGTTTTAAATGGTGTGTTTGTTGTGCACTTGTTTTGATCGATAGATTGCGAGGAGTGCAACGTTTGTGATTGTGACGAGTGCAATCTTCATTATTGTGAGGATTATCTGAACAACTACATCTACAATAAAGGCAAGTAGAGTTATCATAAATGTCCTACTATTTTTCCTATGCATGTAGAATGATTTTTAGTAGTGATGCATGTGTAGGTGTTTTTACTACTATGCTATGCTATGACACCCAGGCAAGATTGCCATATCTCCATAACTTGATTTCCTTTGAGCCATCATATTGTACTTGCTAAGCCATAATTATTAGATACATAACGGGAATTCATGTTTGGTTATGTTATGGAAAGTTATGTTTTTCTCTAATGAAAACAATTGGAAATTAATGAATCTCTGGGTGTGATGGATTGATGTTTTTGGATGGTTTATTGCAGAAAGCACACCTAGACTTCAGAGATTGGACAGGTTTCTTGTGTAGTAGCTTCCAGTACAGCCGCATGTCATTCTTTGTCTTAACTAAGTAGGTTGTGGGAACCTGACCCGACGTGACTAGCAGACGTAGGGGATGTAGGTTGGTATGGGTCCATCCTGAGGGCTTAGGGTTCTGCTTCTGAAAAGTTTTGTCCTGGTTTTCTCCCTATCATTTCACAAAATGAGTGTAATGGTAAGAGCGAGTTAACTGGGTCGTGCGGGTAAAGTGTACAACCCCTGCAGGGTGTCTAAACTAAGTACTTAGCCGTGTCCCCGGTTATGGACAACTATGAGCAACTGGGCCTGGAACTGTTTGGAAGATCTCACTCCTCCCAATTTTCTAATTACTAAAACTTGATGGGTGAACATGGGTTTAGGAGCATACAAAAGCTGAACTGTCTTGTTTCTACATGGGTTTAAGCTGGTATGTCCTTAGAAGATTGTTTTTGAAGAAAGAAATGTATTTTGAAAGTAGGGAAAAGTTATATTGCTTTTATGCTAATGATCCTGAACTCCACCTAGCCAAATATACATGTAGTTGCTAGATCTTTTGTACTCATTAGTTCTACTTTCCAATACATTCAAAGTATTGACCATTCGTGGCTGCAACCTTTTATTTTGTAGGTTGTTCCATTTCTGAGTGATCGTTTATAGGTCGCGAGACTCCACTCAACGATTGTTCGCTTGTGGGACATTTGAAGAATGGAAATCTACCTTGTTATTGTTTCCACTGTGTACTTGTGTAATATAATGTAAATTTTGGATCATATTTGTGGTATCAATTTTGTACTGTGTGTGCCAGTGAACCGATCCAGGGATTAGAACTATACACATGAACTCAGCCTTATCAGGCGAGGGTGTTACATTTTTTCTCTCTTTCCTCTTTTCAAGATGTCTCTTTTTTTATACAAAGAAATCTTCATAGATTGCTCAATATGGTGATGCTACAAGTTTCCACCATGATTAAGCATGGCTTAGGCTAGCGGCCCAGGCGTTTCTCTAACACACATACATAACTCCATGGACTTACAAGCTCCCATTTTATTTCACACCGACGACATCCATAAAGAAAAGAGCATGATATCAACTGAGTACAATATACAAGTGCAATGTTGAAAGCGTTCCCCATGACAACATGGTTCTGCTAATTCCAACGTATAAGTGCAAGCATAGACAACATAGATGACACAATGGTTCATGTTTATTTAGGGGTAAGAAAAATAAAGTGTGCCATCAAGTTTGTGAGAGCTTTAATCACTAAGTTTTCACATAATAAAATAACTTTTTAATTGGAAGATAGATAAAACAAGAATATACTTGGAATGGTGTAACACACCATGTATAGGAATTAGTAGTAGGGCACTTTGGAATAACTTGGTTTATTGGGAGTTGGATGCATGAGTAGAGCTTACTCATACAAGTGGAGGCTAGCAAAAGACTGGGAGCAACCAACTAAGAGAGCAATAATGGCCATAATCATGAAGAGCGACAAAACATTACTAATCAAAGCATAAAGTGGTACCACAAGTCAAAAACTAAATGATCATAGAGGCTATGGTGACTTGTTCATAGTGATAACATGGTGTGAGCCTGTGCCAAGTCAACCCAAACAAAGCATCAAAGGAGAATACCACAATACTATGATTTTGTATGCTAAAACAACACATGATTCCTTCAAGGCACATTAAGCAATCCTAATTGTTTGGAACAAGTGTGCTACAGCAATAATCACTAAGCATAAGTTCAAAACAACATCTAGCATGACATGATAAAGTCTAAGTCACAGTCAAAGAAAGCTCCTCTTGTACTACTCAAGCAAGAACTTTTTACTCCTCTCCAACACCAATCAACTTATTTGCAACAACACAGCGAGAACGGGGGTCCAAACTACTTTATTCAAGCAAACTAAGCAAACAAAAATGAAAACTAAGACGCTCCAAGAACAACACAACTTGTGCATGAAACAATAAAAACGAAGTGTCTAGAAAAACCTGAGCTTTTTATTGATGAAGAAGGGGATGACTTGGGCATCCCAAGCTTTGATGCTTGTACCTCTTCAATATTTCTTGGGGTGACATAGGGTGGCATCCCAAAGCTTGAGCTTTGGTCCATTCTTCATCTCATTACATCATTCTTCCTCTACACCTGAAAATTTTCCTTCATACAAAACTTCACAAAATCTTCATTAGCAACATTAGTGTATTCAAAAGATAATAGACCTTGGGGTTTTAGTTTTAAAATATCAAAACTTTCTGTATCAAATCCCTCAAAAATCTCAATTTCCCAAAAAGAACCCAAAAAGGAATCAATAAGAAGCAAATGCAAATAATGGCAGAAATCTGTTAAAATAGACCAGCAGGTAGAAACCGATTTTTTCGAAGACCTTATGTTACTCGAATCAAAAGGTGTTAAACTAAAGAAAGTTAACTAACAACCTGGGGGATTTATTCATATAATTACAGCTCAATCTGACTTACAGATATTTTACACGAATTTTTATGGTGGAGCACAAAAATCTGTTTCGGGGCAGCAACTCCCCAAATCTTACTTCCCTCTCATTAGAGGTTATTCTTGGCACAAAAAGAAAATAAAAAAAGGATAAGGAGAGGTCATCACTGAATTAATAACTTCCAAGACTCAAGAAAACTATTGGGTTATCTCCCAAGAAGTACTTCTCTTTAACGCCTTTAAGTTAAGCACAAGAAGCAAGAATCAAGTATTTTCAAATGAAGAAGCATTAACATCAAACCTTGCTTTCAAAGGAGGAGCAAAAAGCAACTTCTCTATCCTCATCGGGAAGTGTTCAATACCTTTCTTGAATGGAAATTGATATTTAATGGTGCCTTCTTTCATAACAATGATGGCACCAACAGTTTTAAGAAAAGGTCTTCCCAAAGTAATAGGACAATAAGCATTGTATTTAACATCCAAAACATAGAAATCAATAGGGACATAACAATTGTTAACCATAATGAGAATATCATTAACACTTCCCATGAGTTTCTTTTTAGCATTATCATTAAGTGGGACATCCAAATAGCAATCTTCTAAAGGTGGCAAATCAAGCATTTCATAAATCTTTCTAGGCATAATAGAGACACTAGAACCAAGGTCACATGAAGCTTTGAGATCAAAGTCATTCACTTGCATATTAATGATGGGTTCCCAACTATCTTCTACTTTCCTAGGAATAGAGGCTTTGTGTTTCAACCTTTCTTCATTAATTTTAATGAGACCATCTGTAATATGTTTGGTGAAAGCCACATTAATATCACTAGCATCAGGACTTCTATCATACTTTTGTAGGAACATAATCACTTCAGAAATATTGCAACCATCAAGATCAAAATAAAACTTAGGATCACTAGTAGTAGACTCATTGGGTTTAGGCATTGTGGTAGGAGGAATGGGTACTTCTTGTGGTTTGGTGGCATCCATATTGGTGGTGGTAGTAGTGCACACACTATTATTTCTAGCAAGTTCATCTTCTCTTTCCCACTTAGCATATAGTTGGGCTAACAGTCTAACATTTTCATCAATAGTAACTTGTATAGCATGAGTAGCAGCAAAGGTACTTTCCAAAGTTTCAGGTTTAGCAGCCATTTTATTAATCAAAGAGGATTGTGCTTCATACAAAGATGAAATATTTGTCTGAACATTCAAAAGCTTTTCCTCCATAGTTTTGTTGAAGGTCGTTTGTTTACTAAAAAAGTCTTTAAGCATGACTTCAAGTTTAGAGGGAGAACTTATAGTATTGTTGTAGGAGTTTCCATAGGTATTGTCAGTATTAGGAGGATATGGCCTATAATTGTTGTTACTTCCAAAATTATTCCTATAGGCATTGTTGTTGAAATTTGTTGTTTCTAATGAAGTTCACATCAACTTGCTCTTCTTGAGAAACCAAAGAGGCTAAGGGAACATTATTTGGATCAATATGAGCTTTTCCATTAACAAGCATAGCTATGATAACATCAATCTTATCACTCAAAGAGGAGGTTTCTTCAAAAGAATTTACCTTCTTACCATGTGGAGCTCTCTCAGTGTGCCATTCAGAATAGTTGACCATCATATTATCAAGGAGCTTTGTTGCAGCACCCGAGGTAATGGTCATAAAGGTACCTCCAGCAGCTGAATCCAACAGGTTTCTTGAAGAGAAGTTTAAACCTGCATAAAAAGTCTGAATAATCATCCAATCAGTCAGTCCATGAGTGGGATAATTCTTAACCAAAGATTTCATTCTTTCCCAAGCCTGAGCAACATGTTCATTATCAAGTTGTTTAAATTTCATTATTTCACTTCTCATAGATATAGTCTTAGAAGGAGGATAGTATTTCCAATAAAATCATCTTTGCACTTAATCCAAGAATCAATACTATTTCTAGCAAGGATAACAACCATTCTTTAACTTTTCCTCTCAAGGAGAAAGGAAACAACTTGAACTTTTTTCACCATAAAACAGTAGGAGAGGCTCCTACTACATATTTTCATTAAAAAGCCAATTAATATTTACATGATGAAGGTGTGTGAAAACACCAGAAAGAAAATATTTACAACTGATTTAGTCTATCTATAAACCAAGCTATAGTTTGCTCCAGGTTTTGGCTAACCCTGAACCTAAGAAGACTAAGATCTGACTTAACTCTGATCCTCCGGGACTCCTTTGAATGGCTGATACTGTTTAAAATCAATTTGTTCCTTTCTTTCCAAATACCCCAGGCAGCAATAGCAAAAACCTCACAATAGCTTATGTTGAAAATTAGCCTTTTCTTGGTCTAATCTGTCAAACCTATCAGTGTTATTGCTTCAGACAAAGTTCAATTCTTCCCAACAAGAAGTAGTGAAAGGGCAGTGAAAGAATAAATGATCAATAGTCTCCTCTGCCCCAGTAGTGCATAAAGGGCATGTAAAACCTTGTCCAACATTGACGTGTCTTCTTCTGAGCATGTTTCTGGTATTCAATTCGTCAGACAATAAAAACATAGGAAAACCTTGACTTTAGGCCATAATTTGGATTTCCAAATCCACAAGAAAGGCTCTGGTGTTTGGACAAGACGAAAACAAAAGTTGTAGTACTTTGTTGCGGTGTAGTTAGTGCCCCATTTATACTGCCATCTGTCATTCTCCTCATTCAGATAGACTACAGAAGTTATAGACTGTAACTCCTGAAACTCATCTAAGGCTTCCATAGAAAGGGGAAGAATAAAAACCTCTTGCATATTGAAATCATTGTAATAAGATGAAATCGAAATATCTGAATCTATAGCAAAATAATAAAGCCTTGGAAACTTTTCTTTGAGTATCAGACTATTCCATTCATCTTTCCAGAAAAGTGCAATACTTCCTTGTCCAACAGTACATGAAGTAATGCCCCTAAAAATGGGTAACAGTTTCATAACAGATTTCCACCAAAAAGATCCACTATAATTAGCTGCATGAGGGACCAAGTTTTGATAGTAAGAACACCAAACCAGTAGTACCAATAATTAGCTGCATGAATAAACAACTTGAACTTAATAATATCTCTATCTACATCCTTATATTTTTTGCATCTCACAAAGTTCAACAAAGTTATTGAGGTGGGCAGAAGCATCATCAAAACTAGACTACTAGGAAAATGGCTATAGGTAATCAGCACATTCGTGGCTCACATGGTTGAAGTGCCCCACGGCTAAAACAGGCGTGGCTCACCTATAGGCAGTGCCCTACTAGTAACTAGAACAACTGTGGCGCACATGACCATAGTGCACCACAGATATGTGTGGGCCAGGGCCCTGTTGGCAGCACGCCAAACATCCATAGCGCACATAGGGTAGGTGCGCTACGGTTGTTAGTGTCAACCGTGGCGCACATGGAGGGGGTGCGCTACGCCTAAGCGCATGCCCCTCTCTGCTGTGAAACGACCAGACACATCCGTGGTGCACTATGGCATGTGCGCCACGGATGTATAAACTTAGTAGTAGGACACCTTGCCCTAGTGCCCTACGCCTAACTATCCTGCACCAACTCCACACCCCCCCCCCCGGTGGATCGCCTTTTTAGGCTTTGCAAAAGATAAAAGAAAATGATAAACACTTCAAAAAATTAAATCCTTTCATATTTAGATAGGTAATGTGGTATAGCTTCTAGTAAAATTAACAAAAATGAGTTTCGACTTTATTTGCAAAAAAAGTCATGCCACGGTAAAAAGGCCGTAACTTTTGCATACGATATCGAAAAAAATCGTATAATATACCAAAATGACGAGAACGAGATTTTGCATCTTCTCGCAACCACCTCCGGTCGTTTAGAGATTTTTTAGATTACAAAATTCAAAAAGAGTAAAAAGTTACGGTCAAAAGACTGTTTTTTCCTGCAGAAAAAAAAATAGAGGGCGACTTACCCGTAGCGCACCACCACCTAGTGCGCCACGGATAAGCTTGGGCGGGGTTCAAATTTCCAATCCTCACCCCACCCACCTACCCCTTTTCTTTTCCCTCCCCTTCTCTCCTTTTCCTTTTCCTCCCTTCTTATTTCCTTCTCCTTCTCCTCCTTCTCCTTCTCTTTCTCTTTCTCCTTCTCCTTCTCCTCCTCTTCCTCCTCCTTGCAGTGAAGATGGTGACGACGACCTCCTCCTTGCAGTTTCGACGACGAGACGGCGGGCTCCTTCTTCTCCTCCTCTTCCTCCTCCTCCTTGTAGTTCCGACGACGATGAGGCCTCCTCTTCTTCTTCTCTTCCTCCTCTTCTTCTCCTCCTCTTCCTCCTCTTCTTCTTCTCCTCTTCCTCTTCTTCTCCTCCTCTTCCTCCTATTCTCCTCCTCCTCCTTGCAGTTCCGACGACGACGACGAGGTGACGAGGCGGCAACCAGCGACCTGCACCGATGGCATCGACGAGATCCAGATCTGCTGCTTTCTTTGAATTTTGAAATTTATATCTGTTGCGCACAACACCTAGTGCACCACGGTTATCGTTTCATACGCGTGGCGCACCTGGACTACTTTTCGTGGCGCACTGGCATGTGCGCCACGCCTATCTCGACACAACCGTGGCGCGCAGTAGTCTTGCCACGGCTGAGATAAGCCGTGTTGAGCCGTGGCGCACTGCTAGTGCGCCACGGATGGCCTTTTCAGGTGTGCCACGAACAGGCGTTTTCCTAGTAGTGCTAGCACCCAAAAATTGCTCTTTCATCACAAGATTCAAGAAAGGAGGCTTAATTTCATAAAAGGTAGCATTAGGATCAGGTAGAGCAATAGGTGTACTCAGGAAATCATTGTTGTTTGTGCTAGTGAATTCACACAACTTGGTGTTCTCAGCAGAGTTTATTTTGGCAAAAGTGGAGCAAGCCAACAACAGAAGTAACTAGAGTAGGAACTATTTTTTGTGTTTTTTGATAAGAGAAAGCAAACCACACGAAACTATTTTTTGGAGTTTTTGATAAAAAGAGGCAAACAAAACCAATCAAAATAAACTAAGCAAAACAAAAACAAAGTAAAGAGAAAGGTTCTGAAGGACTCCCCTTGTGAATCCGTCCTTAGCCTCCCCGGCAACGGCGCCAACAAACAGCTTGATGCGCTCAGATCAATGTAGACCTTCGTTGTGAGACCCCAAGAGGAAGGTATGATGAGCACAACAGCAAGTCTTCACTCAGAATGAAACCAAGGTTATCGAATGGGTAGGAGGAAGGAAACGACCCAAAGTTGTTGCTAGCAACTTGGAAACCTGCACAACACAAACTCAAGACTTTGCTCCAACGAACAGTGAGGTTGTCAATCTCACTGGTTTGCTAAAAACAAAGGATTAATTGTATGGTGTGGAAGGTAATGGTGGTTTGAAAAAAGTAAACAGGAACAGTGGAAGATGTATCAATGGTAAAGATTGGACCGGGGTCCATAGTTCACTAGAGGTGCTCTCCTTAAGATAAACAAACATGGCATGTTGGGTAAACAAATTACAGCGGGGCAATTGACAGGACAGAGCAAGGCATAACAATGCAATACTAGACATTCATCATCCTATGAGATTTGATTGGGCAATACAACAAGATACATATACCGCCATCCAACTGCATCTATGACTAGTAATCCACCTTCAGGTTATCATCCGAACCCCATCCAGTATTAAGTTGCAAGCAACGGATAACTGCTTTAAGCAAAGTGTGTAAGGTAAACAATCCACTTGTTCATGAACAAGAGACCGTTGTTTTCCCCTGGTAGCAACAACACATCTACAACCATAGAGATTTCTGTCACTTCCCTAGATTAAATAGAGGCATGGACCTACTATCGAGCATAAATACTTCCTCTAGCAGTCACTAGCATCTACTTGGCCAAGATAGCTACTAGAAACGGAGAGCATGCCAGATCACAAACAACACAGACATGATATAATTAATAAGATAGAACCATTAATCAATCTGACATAGTAATCTCAATATTCAACGGATCCTCATAAACACAACATGCATGATTACAAACAAATGATCTTGATCATGAACGAGCTCACAAGATCTAAACATGGTAGCACAAGAGAGGAGAGAAAACCATCTAGCTACTACATGGACTCGTAGTCTAAGGTGAAACTACACGCTTCATACCGAAGGCTGGCATGATGATGAAGAAGGCCTCCGGGATGATCTTCCCTCCGGCAGGGTGCTAGGAAGAACTTCAGATCCCCCCCCCCCCGATCTAGGGACGATGGTGGCAGCTACAGACTGTTTCGTGGAAGATTTATCAGGTACTTAGGATTTTTATATCGGGGGCTTTTTATAGGCGAAGAGGCGAGGCAGGGTGCACCTAGGGTGGCCGCACCCCCCAGGCACGGGCCAGGCCTGGCCAGGGGGTGTGGCCCCCTGGTGGCTCTTCTCCATCTCGTATTCTGGCTCCGTGTTACCCACGGTAAAATATTGACTTTGGCTTTTGTCCTATTCAATTCGGAGAATATTGATTTTCTGCCTTTTTTGAAACCAAACGCAGAAGAAAACGGGAGACTGGCACTATGGTATCTTGTTAATAAGTTAGTCTGAAAAATATATAAAAACACCTCAAAGTGTAGACAAAGCAAAAAATTAGATAGTAAACAAGCATGGAACATAAAAAATTATAGATACATTTTCAACGTATCAAGCGTCTCCACGCTTCAATCGAGAAGTGCATCGCCGACACCAAGGCCCATGCCGAGAAGAGGGAGGAGAAGGCCGACGAGAGGTGGGCGCAGCTACTTCAGAACCAAAACCGCAAGCTCAACCTCCTTAAGGCGAACTACGCCGCCAAGAAGAGGAACGCGGATCTCCAGTTACTCATGGACGACGAAGACACCTCGGTGATGAGCACGTCGGTCAAGGCCTGGTACATGGCGCGTCGCAACGCCATTCTCCAGGAGGACAACGCCGCCAGCACGCCAAGCTCTGCGCCGACTGCTTTCGCCCCCACGGCTACGTCGAGCTCTGCTTCCACCTCCTTCAACCAGTCGTCCCGCAACTTCGCCGATGCACCCATCCCCGTCGCACCGGACACGCCGGAGGACGCCCTCCCCTCGACGACTGATCGCCGTACCGTTTAACTAATTCTGTAATAAATTTGTCACCGAACCTGTTGGGCGTACTTCTATCAACACCTTGGGCCAGAGATTTCGTCGGCGGGAATAAAATATTTAAATATTTCACGTTTTTACTTCGCCTGAAAACTCGGCCTGAGAACGCGAGTGATAAACTCAGCGTTTCCAGGCCAAAAGTTACGTCCATCCGACGCTATTTTGATCCAGATTTTGTCCTAAAACGTCCAATCGAGTGGAGATGTTCTTATTAAATGAAAATGACAAAAAAAAATTCTTGTTTGAAACAAAGTACCTGACGAGTAGCATGTAGTATCGATACGATATATACGTGCAGTCCATTTAGAAATGTGTATGGCTCTATCTGCATGAGATACGTATGTGTATTAGCAGCCACGGTGAAAAGTTCCACTCGATCTCTCACGTAAGAAAACCATTGTGACGTGTATATACAAGTACCGATTACATGCATTATAATCAAATCTCCGTGCTGCAAAGAACTCGAACACTCGTAATTGACGGAGAGGTCGGCGCGCGGAAGAAGCCGCCATTTTCACTACTAAACGCACACGCTAGGCGTTGGCCAATGGCCTGTGTGCTCTCGCAGCTTGCAAATCTTTCCGTGGTCATCCGATCCTTGGATTTATCTGCGCATACATGTGGAGTAGGACTATAGGAGTGAAACCAACCCTCGGTCCTATCATCTTTTTTCCTTTGTCTGGGTAGTACTTATTAGGAATAGACAAGTTATATTCCTCTGGGACCAAAGACCACAATATATATAGTACAGGTATAGGGAAAATATGCAGAAAGCCCCCTAACATATGGGGAAAATACAATATACAGATATATACATCTAATACCCCCCTCAAACTCATGGTGGATCCACAACACTGAGTTTGGAGAGTAAGAAATCATGCTGTGCTCTGGTCTGTGCCTTCGTGAAGAAATCTGCCAACTATAATCTGAAGGCACATACTGAAACGCAACAACCTGAGCCTGCACCTGAGCACGTGTATAGAAAGCATCAACACCAATATGCTTGGTAAGCTCATGCTTGACCGGACTGGGTGTGGTAATATAGACCCTAAAATCCGTAAGTAACCACCGTAACCAGGTCACCTCAGCAGTCAACAAGGCCATATCACGCAACTCAGCCTCAACACGCGAACGGGAAACCACTGTCTGTTTCTTCGTCTTCCAAGCAATGAGCGAACCACCAAGAAACACACAGTAAGCAGAAAGTGAACGGCGATCCGAAGGATCACTCGCCCACGTAGCGTCCGAATAGCACTGGAGCTGGAGGGAGCTGGAACGAGGAAAGAAAAGGCGACGAGTGATCGTACCACGAAGATAACGAAGAACACGGAGAAGATGACTATAGTGAACAGTGGTAGGAGCAAAAACAAACTGACTCAGAATATGAACAGGATAAGAGATGTCAGGACGAGTGACAGCAAGATAAACAAGACTCCCAACAAGATGACGATAACGCGTCGGATCAGAAAGAGGATCACCATCAGTAAGTTGAAGCTTAACATTAAGCTCCATAGGGGTCTCAACAGTGCGCTCATCCCCAAGAGCAGCACGAGCAAGAAGATCCTGAATATACTTTTCCTGAGAGATGTAAAAGCCATCAGAAGTGGGTAGAATCGGCGGCGGCATAGGGGACCGCAGCTGAGTCGAGGGAGCAGACGGCAAAGGAGCACC
Organism: Avena insularis; assembly: GCA_023614405.1. NCBI lineage: Eukaryota > Viridiplantae > Streptophyta > Magnoliopsida > Poales > Poaceae > Avena > Avena insularis. The sequence continues at coordinate 233,034,939 of CM042687.1, read as the reverse complement.
ACGAGTAGCAAACACAGACGGAACTGCAAGAAGACCAGCACTACGGAGACGGGTCTCCTCAAGCCGAAGCTCAGACAACACCTCAGAGAGCGGAACACGACCACGAGCATTCAGCTGAGCACGCCGGGGCTCAAACTCCTGGCGGAGCCGAGACAGAAACTCATAGATGCGGTGAAACTCCAAATCCGAGCGCACAATCTGGCAGCACGAGCATGTGCCACAAACAGCAGTACGGAGAGAATCAAGCTGACGCCAGATAGCAGCACTCTGAGTATAGAACTCATCAATAGTGGAATCACCCTGCTGAAGAGCATGCTCCTGGCGAACCACAGACAGGTAAAGAGCATCCCCAGACGGCTGATAGCGCTGACGAAGATGTGCCCACTGAGCAGCAACAGTAGGGAGACTCATGAACTCGGCAGCATACTGGGGCAGAACACTGGAGGTGAGAACAGCAGCAGCACGAGCATCCTCATCGACCCACTGAGTGTAGGCAGTCAGAGCGTGGCGATAGGTCTCGAGATCAGCAGAGTACTGTTTGAACTTCAGGTCATAAGCAGCAACAACACTATCATCGGCACTCTGAGCAGCATCCTTGGCCTCCTGAGAAGCATCAGCACCGAGAACAATCGGCGTCGGCGGAAGAGGAGCCACAGGAGCAGGGGGCACGGCGGACAGGAGACCTCGCCGGAGAGCACACCCCAAAGACGGAGACCGCGCATGTGAACGCGCATGAAGGCAGCGAAATCAGGATAATTTGCGCCATCGAAGATCACCGGGCAGCGAGGAATCGCCACATAGCCCGATGCAGAAGACATATCTCTCTCTCTCTCTTTTTTTTTAACTCTCAGATCCAAACGGGGACGGTCAAAAAAAAAAAACAACTGTCAGATCCGACGAAAACCAGCTGGGCGCGACCCAGGCGGGCGTCAGGCAGGCGGTGACGCGGGCGGGCGCGCACGCATCAGCGAAACGGCGGGTGCATGCAAGAAGTGGAGATGCCCAATAGAAGCTGGTGGGGCCGATTGGCAATGGGAGGGGCGGGTGGATTAACTGGTATAAAACAGCAGGAGCGCAGCGATTGTATGTGTGTAGGTGCAGTGTAGGTGCAACGATTGCACGTACACGATTGCAGGACGGTACGGCGTGGAGGCAGCGGTTGATGCAGCGATCCCGTGTGGATACTGGCCGTGTGGCCCGTGTTGGTTCCTTCTGGTGCAGCCGCGTGCATCCACGTGAAGGCTCGAGAGATCGATGCAGGTGCAGCCACGTGAAGTCTCCAGGCGGGAGTTCCAGAGATCGATCCAGACGGAGGAGAGCAGGCGTATGTCGCCTGAGAAGATCCGATCTGACAGACAGAACGGGAATTCCACGTATACGGTCAGAACGGGAACCGGCGAAGGGCCGGGCGATCTGACGGCGGCGGTGGTCACAAGCAGAGGACCGGTGAGCACGGAAACCCTAAAACCGGCTCTGATACCATGTTAGGAATAGACAAGTTATATTTTTCTGGAGGCCAAAGGCCACAATATATATAGTACAGGTACAGGGCCAATATGCAGGAAGCCCCCTAACATATGGGGAAATACAATATACAGATATATACATCTAACAATACTCTTTTGGTCTAGAAATATCTGATATGGGTTTGTTTAGATTTAGATATATCTATACATTAAAATATGTCTAAATATATTTAAATCTAGACAAATTCAAATCGGTTATTTCTAAATGAATGGAGTACAATTGTTAGGCAAACTTTAAGGTGGCTTTCTAGCCGGCATCGTGTCCTACATGTGTCGTCATCATGCTTTGCGTTGATAGCAACGATCAGTTGCAAACAAATGGGAACTGGCGAACCCCGTGAGGTAACTCGATCAGTGTCCTAGCTTGATCATCAAAAAAGGCAGCTTGGCATTGTATAGCATATCATCTGTGATTATATGTGTATGTGTTTGCAGATGACTAACTGGCCGGTTTTAACGTGGCGGATCATGTTGTGCCGTGTTCAAAATTCTGTAGCCATGCATTTCAGAATCTTGGACGCAGTTATCTTTGACAGTTTTTTTTATCACACCAGTATGAGCGCGGCAAGCAAGACTGTGCCTCAACATCTATAAGCGCCAGTGCCGAGCTCTATGTTATAGTAAAAGAAGGTTCACCAATTCAACACGGTCAGATCAAGAGGATTTAACTAAGAAGAGTTCACAAATTATCTCTTAAAGTGTGGTGGCACCGAGCTGCCAAGTAGAAACAAATAGAGGCACCGCTAAAATGGAATTTTGGTTCAGCAACCGAGTAGAGAGAGAGACGACGCACACTTCTCATGCTAGTGCGTGATGAGTGACGGAGATTAGTAGGGTCATGTATTTCTTTTGGAAATAGACGTTTTATTATTTAACAGTAAATTTATATCCGGTCTCTGTATAGTTAGCATGCACATAGCTGATCAACTATACAACTCGAGTCCAAAAGCAAAAAGTACCATAATTATAAATAATAGTAACAAAAGCAAAGTCCTCCAAACGCGCTAAGACTGATCTATACGTAAAGCACGCTGTAATCCATGTCGGGAGAAGATATCTCTCGCCGTGTCCTTCAACCACATACAGCCATCCGCAAACAATTCGTGGAACTCCATATGTTGAAGACTAGTCCATAACCGAAGGATAGCCGTGGCTCGATAGATAACCTGCAAGCAAAAAGATACAATGTTATTAAAAATCTTGTCATTTCTACATAGCCAAAGCGGCCAAATAATGGCAATCGCTCACATCCTAAATAAAGTCTCATATTTATCATCAATCTCATTCAGCCAGTTACCAAAAACATTGACTACCGAATGTGTAGCAGATAGACTAGAGGCTATTTAGATGATTGACCATATACCACGAGCAAATTTAGAATAGAAGAATAAATGGCGTATTGTCTTATTATGGTGACAAAAAACGCATTGTATACTTCCATGCCAATTCCTTCTAACAAGATTATCTTTTGTGAGAATAACTCATACAGAGATACCAAGCGAAAATCTTCATTTTAAGGGGTATTTTTAACTTCCAAAGTTTACTATTATCATCGACTGGAATATCAGGTTAGATCAAAGCTCTGTACATAGAATCAACATAAAATTTAATTACCACTCTGTCTCAGACAACTGTATCATGGATAATCTTAGTAAGATTGTTCCAAGACACCAGTCTAGGGCCAATGAGACTTCTTTTGAAAGACATAGTAGGGAGATTATTTTCTATTACTGTGTAAAGTGTATCCCCTTTGTGCCTAACGATCGAGTATAGAGTCGTATATTGTTCACGGAGAGTAGTTTGGCCAAACCATTTATCTTCCCAGAACCTAATCTATGATCCATCTTTAATAATGAAAGCACCAAACTAGAAGAAGTGTTTTTTTGATGTCATAAGTCCAGCCGAGAAGTGTGAATTACCAGGTTTCTAAACCACTTGATACACAGCTTTTGAGCCAACATACTTTCTTCATAGAATGGTTTGCCAAACTCCTTGTTCTATAAGAAGTTTGAAAAGCCATTTACCCAGCAGTGCGGTGTTTCTGACTTGCAAATCATGTATGCCCAGTCCACCATATTCCTTGGGTCGGCAAACCACATTCCATCTACCCAGTCCATATTTCTTTTTCTCACTATCCCCTTGCCAAAAGAATATTGAGCGGAAATAATCCACTTTTATCAAGACACCTTTTGGTAACTGAAAAAATGAGATCATATATAGTACCATGTTGGTGAGTACTGAATTAATGAGTATAAGTCTTCCACCAAGAGATAGCAATTTTGCCTTTCCAGCTATTAAGATATTTCTGAAGTATTTCCTCAACGAGTTTCCATTCAGCAATCGTGAGACGCCGATAATGGTTCAGTATTCCCAGATAATTGATTGGAAATTGCCCCTAGCCATAGCCGAAAAGTTCGGCATATAGGTGGACATCGTTTTTAGCCTAGCCAAAACAATACAAATCACTCTTATGAAAGTTAATTTTCAATTAAGAGAGTTTCTTAAATGCTGATAATATTAATTTTAGATTCTTAGTTTTCTCTAGGTCATGCTCCATAAATAAGATTGTATCATCGGCATATTAAAGAATAGAGATTCTACCATCAACCAGATGTGGAACTAATACTTCAATTTGGCCATCAGCTTTGGCTCTCTCAATAAGGATAGTCAACATATCAACCACTATGTTAAATAGTATAGACGATAATGGATCCTCTTGCCTCAGCCCTTTCTTGGTCTGGAAGTATTTGCCAGTGTCATCATTCACATTTATGGCAACACTTCGTTCAGACACAAAATACTGGATGAGAGCACACCACTCCTCCGAAAAGCCTTTCATATAAAGTGTTTGCTGAAAAAAAAACCAATTAACTTTACCATAGGCCTTCTCAAAGTCAATCTTGAACAACACCTCATTTAATTTTTTTGAGTGTAATTCATGGATATTTTCATGCAGGATTACTACCCATCGAGGATATTTCTCCCTTGCATGAAAGTAGTTTGAGAAGGGCGTACAACATGATCAGCTACTAAGTTTAGTCTAATCGTAGCAACTTTTATAAATAATTAAAACTATCGTTAAGAAGACATATTGGACGTTAAGAAAGCAGTTTAAGAAGGGCGTACAACATGATTGGCAGTAGGGCCATGCATGTCGTGCTACACAATAGAACATGAAAATGGGGAAAAATTGTCGGACAGGTGTTTGAGGTTTTGTGAACTGGCGTAAAACAAAACTACGACAAAAATGATTCAGAGCATAAACCATGTTAGTGACATTCATAGTAAAACATAAAACAAATTAGATAAGGAGTTTCTGGGTCAGCAATAATACTTTTGTTGTTCGATGGTAAATAAATATGAATGTAAAATTGTACTACCGAAGTTTGTGGTTGATAGCAAATATCATTCTTAGAGAATACTTCTGGTTCACTAGATTATGTGAGAATCAATCTCCTCGGAGGCATGTATCATTATTCCTATTCTTAATTACTCATGGTGCTCTTATGCTCATAATACACTGCAGAATTATAAGAATAATAAGGGAACTATTCAGCAAATCGTTTACCTATAAGAAGTGAGTAGACGGTGTCTCAATGGTGTGTATTGCGGTTGCGTCATTTTAACTGCAAACTATGTCACAACTACACCATCTCAAATGCAACTTGTGTCCCAACATCATCTTCTTAGTTGCATCATCTCAAGATACAAGTAGTGCAGTTGCATCTAATCGACTGCAACCGTGTCTCAACTACACCATTTCAACTGCAATTTGTGTCTCAACTGCACCGTCCCAACTACAGCAAATCCCAACTGCACCATTCCCTATCGGAACTGTAACTCGTGTGTCAATTGGAACTTGTGTTCCAACTGCACCGATTACTTAATTCATTGTGGGCTAAGATCATCTCTAGTCGGGGCCCCAAAGTCCTGTAAAGGGCTATCGGGGAGTGCCGACGCTAAAAATCACGTTCAACTGGCCCCCAATTCTTTTTTTCATGCCGACGAGGCCTCCTTTATTATCCGGTGCTCCTAGCCCGAACCCAACCCACAGGGGGCTAGCGGGGGCGCCAGATGGAGCCGGAAACGACGCGGATCAGCCCTGTCGGCGACACGCACACGCAAACGCACCATTCTACACCCTGATGACTACCACCCCTCACCGCTATCGGCCGTTCAGTCCGCTAGAAATACCTGCGCGGCCACCGGAAATACTTCCCACGGTTTCCCGAGCCGCCTCCCCGCCCGCATCGCCACCACCGTTCTGCCTCCTGATAGCTCCAAGCCCGCCACACAACCGCCCTACCCACTAGGTGTTCGATCTTTTGCCAAAGGTATGGATTCGGATGAGAAAGAGATGCTCGCCCCTCTAATGGAAGATGAAGTGGCCGTTGCTACTAGCGCCAAAGACACCGTCGGCGAGGACGATCATCTCATGATCGTCACTTCCCTCCTGGGCATGATCGCCGGCACCGATGAGGAGCCATCTGCTAGGGGTTCGAGGCCTGGGCGATGCAAGAGCAAGCTAAGGTGTAGGATGGAAGGCTATTGCATGCTCTACAGCGGCTACTTTGCTGATGACCCATTGCATGACGACATCATATTTTGGCTCCATTTTAGAATGTGTCGGAAGCTTTTTCTGAAGATTGTCGAGCAATTAGGAGAGTTTGACGACTAGTTCAAGATGAAGAGAGATGGTGTCAGCGCGCTTGGTTTTTCCACAATTTAAAAATGCATAGTTGCTTTCTGGATGCTTGCATATGGAATTTCTGGAGACACACAATTTAAATGTGTTCGTCAAGCTTGTTGAAGGCACACCTCTTGCAGTGGATTTTGAGATCAATGGCCACCACTACGACAAACATTACTATCTAGTAGATGGTATATATCCTAGATGGTCGATATTTGTGAAGACAATCTCAAATCCTATGACTGGAGAAAAGAAAGCTTAGTTTGTGACACAACAGGAGACTTGGAGGAAGGATGTGGAGAGGGAATTCAGTGTGCTCCAAGCTCAATTCTCCATTGGCATGTACCCTGCCCTTACCTGGTCGAAAGATTAGATGTGGGAGGTCGTGACTGCTAGTGTGATCTTGCACAATATGATCATTGAGAGCGAGCGGAAGACTTGAGTGTTTGACACTGAACTATATTATTGCCAAGGTCCTTTTACAAATGTTTATCACCAAGTGTCACCTGTGTTTGCTTCTTTTCTCTCCAGGAGATAAGAAGTTCCAGACATAAATACTCGTAATCAACTGCAAGATGATCTGTTGGAGCATTTGTGGAGGCTCAAAGGAGCCACCTAATTTTTTATTTGTTTACTATATTGAATTTGTTGAATTGTTTATTTAGTTTCATGAACTTGTAATAAATTTGTATGCTGAATTATTTATTTGCTATATTGAACTTGTTGATTTTTTTTTGAAATGGGGATAACTCTAGCCACTGCATCCTAGGATGCACACAACCCTTTATTGCGAATTTTATGTATCAAGTTATTATAGCTCACGGGTCAAATACTCACTGAAAAAACACAAAATAAAAACTAAAGATGCATCCGATGTTCCACATAATTTATATACAAATAAACAGAGCAAATACATCCAGCTTGGTATTTTGACAACGCGAAAGTTAACGAGTGATAAGCTTGACTGAAATAGCACAATAAAATTGAAGTCATGTTTTTTTTCAACCCATTTATTTCAAGAGTGCGAGAATTACAAAATAAACAAACCTGAGGCCAAAGCCGTGCGATAGTAACTTCACCATACTACCACTAACCCTATAAAAAAGACTACAACAAAGAGAAAAATACACGACTTCTAGACACAGCCTTCAAGAAGGAAAAGCTGCACACACGCCGATAGTGACGAGTCCAATCAACGGTCGAGCTCAGGATTTTCATCCCTGAAGACGAGCTTCAGGACACCATCTTCATCAAGGACACGACGCGAGCATACGTCCACAATGCCATCAATGTTTCCACCGAGGTGTGTAGACTGGATGAAGAAGCTTATACCATCATCACCTATCCGGCAACGACAACTTGTTGACCAGATACCGCTGGAGAAGAGACTGAAAGCGAGACTTCCCATACCGCCACGCCTCCAGCACTGTCGCACCGCCTTCGCCTTCGATCGACCAAACATGCATGACTTGACGCCCCAGAGGAGATGCATCGTAAAAATTGAAGGCGGGAGAGTAGAGAAAGTTTGAGACATATCGTAAAAATTAAAGTAAAGATATCCAAAGATTGAGACATATCGTAAAGATAGCAACGGCTGCTATTACCTCAAACAAGCAACCACACAGAACGCGGCACACATGACTCCCTTCGATGCTTACTTTCTGCCTGATCTGCAAATCAACAATTATTCAAGGGCTGATACTATATAGCAGTCTGGTCAGCTGACAGTAAAAGAAAGGTCAGAGTAATCTCGGATAGGTAGAGGTCTCTCTTTCCTGACGACAAATGCCAAATCTTTCAGGAAAATCTGGATGAACAGACCGGCTGATAGCTACAACTCAAGTAAAAAATCAGATACGTTTTCGGATTACGCTGCTAAAAGACTTCCGCCTTTCACTAACAAAAGCTTATTTGTCACTGTCAACAATATTTTTCTAGCAACTTAAAGAAAAACTGTATCTTGTGAACATAATACACTATCTTATGGTCATAGATACATGACTTTCCAAATGTGTAGGTCATTCTTTTTTAGCATTCATTACTAGTGTGATGAATTTTTTTATTGAATAGGTGAAAATAGTTTCATCGAATTACCCAACCAACTGATAGAATTTAGATATACGCGTACAAAATTGTACTACCTCCGTTTACTGATGTAAGACCTAACTTTATTTGGAAATGAATGTATCTAAACATGTCTTATTGTTTAACTTCATCCATTTTAGTACAAATCTAACCTATATTGAAATATCTAGAAGGTCTTACATTAATGAACGGAAGGATCGGAGTACAAAAAATACATATAATTATGTTCATAAATAATACTAAAACTACATATAGATATGATTAACGCTATTCCATCCATCCTAAAATAAATTAAGTTTTTGGTTTGTCTTAAGTCAAACTTCTCTAAGTTTGTCTGGGTTTGAAGAAAAATATGCTAATATCTACAAGTCAAATATATATAGTAAGAAATATATTTTATAGTGAATCCAATGAAACAAAATTGATATTGTATATGTTGACATTTTTTGTATAACCTTGGTTAAACTTAAAGCTGTTCAGCTTAATATAAACCTAGAACTTCAATTATTTTTTGACGAAAATTATCTATTTACGAACCGACCAAGAGAGTGCTGGCACAAGATCATCACCGTTGCAACAAGAGACGCCTTTGTGGTGACTCTGCGATGAACTGCCACGTTATGTCAACCACTCCAAAGCTAGCCAAGACAAACAATAGACACGCAATGCAGCAGGTTGGGTTTGTATACTTTGTAATATGAAAGGTTGGGACAGCGCCAGTGGCTCCAGTCCACCGGAATGACGAGGGAAGAGGAAGACGTGGCAACGATTGACAGACATGGAGGGTGGAAAGAAACGTCATGAACTTATCCAAGAGGGTTTTCATACCGTTCAAAAAAAAAGAGGGTTTCCATATGACGGATCGTGGGTTGATCACGAAATCGATGGGAAAAAGGCATCTTAATTTCATGATGAAAATGAATGATGGATGGAGTAACGGACACTGGCAAGAGGAGATATATCCAACCCAGCACCTTTTTTTTTCAAAATCGCAAAAGCTTTGCGTATCAACAGGCACTTATTAGTGATGGGAGCATAGTTTCTTTGTCTAGGTAAAGATAGGCTTACAAAAAGATGATAAGCCATTGAAAAAAAAAGATTTTTATTGTGGAACAAAAAGAGTACGTACAAAAGATAGCGCCCAACGCTCATCAGTTCGCTAAGAACTGATTATTCCACGCTCTGTCTGGAGCGATCATTCGCTTTTGGGATGGAGCAATCGTGACATGAGTGATTTTTATTTCAGGGTAATAGGGATCTCTATTCAATCAATAAGTTCAATGGGATACAAGTAATTGGTGTACTAACCAGATATGACGACCAGCTGCCAAAGACACAGCATTTTTTACTAATGGAATGTGCATTACCGTTCGCCTTCCTAGCTATTTTCTTGAGAAAACGACACCTCCTGGAAAAGAGTGCTCCCCGAAACTCTATCTCCTTCAGCACCCATGACATAGCGACATGGATCTTTATTTTTCAGACTGCTAATCACTCACCTCCATGAAGTCAAAAACATCTCAAAGTTTATGAAGGCACTGAAGGACTCGACGGCTAGTGAGAACCCTTCATCGCATGCTACCGCTTCCTAACTAGCCGGGTCCGTTAAGCCCTGATAGACGGTCCCGATGATCCGATGTACCTGCCCGTAATCATCCCGGCAGACTGCAGATACTGCACCACGATCGATCACCGTGTCGAGATACACCGGTAGAAAATAGGTCTTTTGTTGTTCGGGCCATTAGTCTTGATTGTGGCTGAGGCCGGGACTAATGGCTTGTCCCAAACGGTCCGAACCACCCTAAACCATAGGTCCCGACCTGTTAGACACCATTAGTCTCGGTTTGAGAGTGGTCTGATCCTATATATATGGCATAATTCCTTTCCTTCTCTCAACTGTTTTTTTCTGGTGGGAGAGGTGGCGGGTTTGTGCAAAAGTTTTTCTTATTTATATGCACTAGAGGTGTTTGGCGAAATGCCCGTTAAAGCGATGCGACTTTAGGTCACACAAGACAGACATGATATGAGGTGCTCGAGCCACACTTAAGTTTTATCATCTTTGTTTCGAACTGTGCTAAAAGGTTAGCAACTATTTTCTCGTTTAGAACATGCGATACTAATTTTAGCATCGTGATTGCGTTTGATATATATTTGTATGATACAGATGAGCCATCCATGGATGTACGGTGACCGACGCTCTGCCGCTTTCAGAGAAGGCGTGCGTTCTTTTTGTCTTGTGGCCGTGGAGAACAAGCGGCGGGATGATTTTATTTGTTGTCCATGTGTTGATTGTAGGAATAAGAAGGCTCACACTTCCGCAAGAGTCATTCAGAGCCACCTGCTTTGGTCTGGTTTTATGTCCGGCTATAATGTTTAGACCAAGCATGGAGAAAGAGGGGTTGCGATGGAAGACGACGATGAAAAAGAGAACGCTGATGATAACTACCGATCTATGTTCTCGAAATACGCTGATACCGCAATGGAAGACAATGAAGAAGAAGAGGGTGAATAACGGAACCAGATGAGCCCGTTGATGATCTTGGTCGGGTCATTTATGATGCAAAGCGAGACTGCGACACAGAAAAGGAGAGGTTGCAGTTCAAGCAGATGTTACATGACCACAACAAATTGTTATATCCAACTTGTGAAGATGGTCAGAAGAAGCTGGGTAGCACACTGGAATTGCTGAAGTGGAAGGCAGAGATCGGCATGACTGACTCGGGATTTGAGAAGTTGCTGGTACTCATGAAGAAGTTGCTTCCAAGAAATAACAAATTGTCCGCCAATACATACGAAGCAAAGAAGCTCGTATGCCCTCTAGGATTAGATGTGAAGAAGATACATGCGTGCCCTAATGACTGCATCCTCTACCATGGTGAGAAGTACGAGAATATGGATAAATGCCATGTATGCACTACATTGCTGTATAAGATCGGAAAAGATGACCCTGATGATGTTGATGGCAAGCTACACAGGAAGAGGGTTCCTGCTAAGGTGATGTGGTATGCTCCTATAGTACCATGGTTGAAACGTTTGTTCAGAAACAAAGAGCATGCCAAGTTGTTGCGATGACACATGGAAGAACATAAGAAAGACATGATGTTGAGGCATCCCACTGATGGTCGACAGTGGAGAAAAATTGAGAGAGACTTCCCAGACTTTGCTGGTCACACAAGGAACTTATGGTTTGGTGTAAGTACAGATGACATGAATCCTTTTAGGGAGCAGAGCTGCAGTCACAGCACCTGGCCCGTAACTCTATGTATCTATAACCTTCCTCCTTGGTTATGCATGAAGCGGAAGTTCATTATGATACCAGTGCTCATCCAAGGCCCGAAGCAACCCGACAAGGACATTGATGTCTACCTAAGACCATTAGTCGATGAACTTTTACAGTTGTGGGCCGAACCAGGTATACGTTTTTGGGATGAGCACTGACAGGAGCCATTCGACCTACAAGCGTTGCTATTCGTAACCATCAATGATTGGTCTGCTCTTAGTAACATCTTAGGACAGACGAACAAGGGACACAATGCATACATAAACTGTTTAGATGAGATCGAAAGTATATATCTAGATAAATCTAGGAAAAATGTGTACCCGTACAATCGTTGTTTTCTTCCGCCTAGACATCCCTTAAGGAAAAAAGGCAAGCATTTCGATGGTGAGACAGACCAACGGAAGAAGCCTGACCCACGTACTAGTGCTGACGTATTTGGTATGGTCAAGAATTTAAATATAATATTTAGAAAGGGTACTGGAGGACAACCTGTTCTGAAATACGCTGACGGACACACACCCATGTGGAAGAAGAAATCTATATTTTGGGAGCTACCCTATTGGAAAGTCCATAAGGTCCGATCTACAATCGACATGATGCACTTAACGAAGAATCTTTGCGTGAATATTCTAGGCTTTCTAGGCTTGTATGTGAAGTCAAAAGATACATCGGAAGCACAGGAGGACGCATCGTCATAAAGGACGAGACTGCAAGCATCCAGGGCAGTTTTAAGGGCCTACCAGCTACGCTCTTACCAAGGAAGAGAAGGAAATCTTTTTTGATGTCCTTTTCAGTATCAAGGTCCCGTCTGGCTTCTCGTCTAACATAAAGGGAATAGTAAATATGAAAGACAAAAAATTCCAAAACTTAAAGTCCCATAACTGTCACGTGGTTATGACGCAATTGCTTCCGATTGCATTGAGGGGGATTCTACCAGAAAATGTTTGACTGGCTATTGTGAAGGTATGTGCATTCCTCAATGCAATTTCTCAGAAGGTAATCGATCCAAAAAGTCTAACAGAGTTATAGATTGATGTGGTCCAATGTTTGGTCAGCTTCGAGTTTTTGTACCCTCCATCTTTCTTCAATATTATGACGCACCTCCTATTTCACCTAGTCGAAGATATTAGAATTCTCGGTCCTATGTTTCTACACAATATGTTCCCCTTCGAGAGGTTCATGGGAGTCTTAAAGAAATATGTTCATAACCGTGCTAGGACAGAAGGAAGCATCTCCATGAGCTATTGAACAGAGAAGTTCATTGAGTTTTGTGTTGACTTTCTTCCTGACCTTAAGATGATTGGTGTTCCTACATCTCGGTATGAGGGGAGGCTGACTGGAAAAGGCACACTTGGAAGGAAAGAAATGGTATGTATGGACGGGGATTCTTTCAGTAAAGCATACTACACAGTTCTACGCAATTCCACCTTGGTGGCTCCGTATATCGAGAAACACAAGATTATTCTATGCTAGGAAAACCCGGGGAAGCCCGACTCCTGGATTAAAGTGGAACACGAGGCCACTTTCGGCAGTTGGTTATAGACACATCTCATGAATAACAGCACTGTTGGAGATCATATGTACTTGTTGGCACCGTTACCATCTTCGACTATATGTACTTTTCAAGGGTATGAAATAAATAGTAATACATTTTATATGATCGCCCAAGATAAAAAGAGCACCAACCAAAACAGTGGTGTCCGCTTTGATGCAACAGATGACAATGGATAGAAGGACACATATTATGGGTACATAGAGGAGATATGGGAACTTGAGTATGGACCTACTTTTAAAGTCCCTTTGTTTCGGTGCAAATGGGTCAAGATGACAGGAGGCAGGGTACATGTAGACGAAAAGTATGGCGTGAAAACAGTGGATCTCAACAATCTTGCGTACATGGACGAACCATTCGTCCTAGCCAACGATGTGTCTCAGGTTTTCTATGTGACGGACATGTCTACGAAACCGAGAAAAAGAAATCAGCAAAAGAATATATCGTCCGATGAGCCAAATACATCGTCCAAGAAACTGGTCATAGAGGCACTCCCTAATATATGAAATTAGTTAGCTCCTGGGTGTATTGATCTATTTAGATAAGTTACAAGCTGCAAGATGGTGTGCGAGATCAGGGACACCACTACGGCCATTTTGAGGGAGATGCCACTGGAGCCCAGTCCTCCGGCATCTCCAACAAACTGGTCATAGAGGCACTCCCTAATATGTGTCCACACGCGTTTGGAGATCAGATCTTAATGGTAAGTATGAATCGGGACAACATCTTCATAGTTCGGGAAAGTCGTTCTACGAATCGGGACTAAAGTCCCCCTTTAATCCCGGTCCAGCCACAAAATAGGACTAACACACTCAAGATGGTTTGCGAACAACACTATGCAGTCCTGGTCCAGCCACAAACCGGGACTAACACTCAATACATTTATTAATATTAAAAAACGAGACTACGGAATCGGGACTAAGGACCCCCTTTAGTCATGATCATATCTAGCCCTATAGTACTCAGCTTCAGGGTCGTCTTCGTCTTCGTCATCATCGTGGTCGTTGCTAGGCGTACGCGGCTGGATCCTCAGCCCAGCCATGGCATATTGGGGTCACCTGCCACTCCGGCCTCGAATTCACGACGCGTGGGGGAGGGGGCTCTCGGATGACGACGCCGCTACACCCGCGACCTTCACCACCGCCACCCTTCTTATGGCTCTGTGGCGGCTGCAGATACCACGGGCGAGGATGGTCTTCCCCGGCTATGTAACGCATCACACTGATGATAGTCCTGTTTGCCCACCACAAGAGGCGGCCGGCTTCGTTGTAGTTCACCGGTGGAGGGCCATCACCCTCATACCAGCGAACTCCCTTTCCTGCCGGTTAGCAAAGAAGGCATTCCAGGTGTCATAGTTGTCGGGATCCCACTAGGGATCCATCCACTGTTCCGGCGTGAGCTCATGGTAGAAGTGGTTCGTGATGTCCGCCTAGCGTGCGGAACCTTGAAGGACAGGAACCCCTCCAGCGCTCAGCATCCAGCCAGCGGGCGACCGGTAGCCCGGCAGGCAAGGGTAGCTGGAGGCACACAACGTGTCGGTCTCCTCGAGGGTCATAATGGCCCAGTACGCGTTGTCCATTGTTGTGAGAGAGGAAGGTGTGGATGTGTTCATAACCATGGCGTGGTCGGCCTATATATAGATGGAAAGGGCGAAAAAACATGGCGGGAAGCAATGAGAAATGGCGGGAAATATCTTTAATCCCGGTTAGTGGCTACAACCAGGACTAAAAGCTCGATTCAGAGGGAAAGGGCGGAAAAACTTGGCGGGAAGCGGTGGGAAATGGCTAGAAATATCTTTAGTCCCTGTTAGTGGATACAATCGGGACTAAACCTTATTCAGAAAATGTATTTGGGTTACTTATTTAAATTTAAGCACTTTTCATTTTGAAAGTTCAGTGAGATTCAAAAATATGCAAAATATAATTAATGCATTTTTAAATTGATAATGGAAAAATGGTTAATATTGGACTAGTTAAAATAATTATTTTATAAAACAGAACATGGATTTAGATTACTTATTCAAATTTGAGCACTTTTCATTTTAAAAGTTTAGTGAGATTCAAAAATATGCAAAATATAATAGTTAATGCATTTTTACATTGATAATGGCAAAATGGTTAATAATTTGACTATTTAAAATAATTATTTTATAAAACAGAAAATGGATTTGGATTACTTATTTAAATTCAAGCACTTTTCATGTTGAAAGTTTTCTCAAATTCATAATTAAGCAAAAAATGTATAATTAAAATGTTTTAAACAATATATTCAATTTTTTTTAAAAGAGCGCTGCGCGCACTGGTTTTGGCCTAGCGCGCGCAAATTTGGGCCTTTAGTCCTGCCCAGATAACCAATCGGGACTAAAGGGTCTGGCCTAGCGCGCAGCCGAAAGCCCCCCCTAGTCCCGGTGCGTGACACGAGCCGGGACTAGAAACCATAGTTTAAAAAACCGGACCGGTGATCGAACCAGTGAGGCTATCGGTTTAGGTTTTTACTGGTCAGACCGCCGGTTCACTGGTTCATTGTCTGGTTTTTTAACTATAAAATTATATATATTTACTAAAAAATACTGCAATAAATAGATAAATATACATGAAAAATATGATAATGTCATGGTATGTCTAGACTTAGAATCTGCTTCACTAATAAGATGTAAATGCTCTCGGTTTACAATGCCATAACGAATTCATTGTGTAGGTCTGAGTCAGCTGACTGATACAAGAATACGTCTAATCTGTTACGTAAATAAACATCAAAAACCACGACCATAGTTCAACGAGTGCAACAATTATTTAAGCTTTTAGAGTAACTACAAAAACGATCTGATTTTTTATATGAACAGGATGCATCAGTAGATGGGATGGTTAACAGCACGTAAGGCAACTGCGCAGGTGCAAGGTTCGGATAAGGGAATTAATTTTTCCAACGTTTGAGAGTTGAGCCGGTCAGACCGATGGCCGTTTTAATGACGAAAATCAGGGGTTTGACCGCGGTTTAGACGGTTTAATCCGGTTCACTTGCCTGTCCGGTCCACTGCGCTTAAGGAACCGCCGGGGCCTCCGGTTCTGGTTTTTTCCGGTTGAACTGGCGGTTCGGTCCGGTTTTTAAAACTATGCCAAAGACCCTATTTTAGTCCCGGCTGGTGCCACACACCAGGACTAGTGGGGGGGGGGGGGGTATAAAAGGGCCTCCCCCCCAGTGTGTTCCATGCACCGGGAGATTTGGAGGCCAAACGACGAACACATGCCGCCAGGCTGCCTCTCCGACGAGCCGCGCCGACGCCTCTCTCCGCGTCGGCCTGCCGCCAACACCGAGCCCGCCGCGCCCACGCCACCTCGGCCGTACCCCCACGCGCAAATCTCTCCTCCATCGGCACACCTCCGGTGCCACTGCCTACTGGCGGCGGTACGATTTAGTGTATATATAGTTTAGGATTTTTTTTATAGTGTAGGATTGTGTTTACTATTTTTGTTAGTGTAGGATTGTGTTTAGGATTTTTGTTAGTGTAGGATTGTGTTTACTATTTTTGTTAGTGTTTAGGATTAGTGTATAGTGTAGGATTTTGTTAGTGTAGGATTGTGTTTAGGATTTTTTTAGTGTAGGATTTTTTATATAATGTAGGATTATTATATAGTGTAGGAATATAGTGTAGGATTATTATATAGGATTATGATATAGTGTAGGATTTTTTATATAGTGTAGGATTATTTTTTATATAGTATAGGATTATTATTTTTAGGATATGAGATATATTATAATATTGTAAGTTTTTAATGTAATATAATAGTGTAATATAGTATTTTTATATAGTGTAACCGGAGTTAGGGTTAGGGTTAGGGTGTTGGTGCTCGGTGGTGACTAGAGTTAGGGTTAGGGAGGTGGTTCTCGCGGGAAGCCGTAGTCGCTCGCCTCTCCTGCGGCCACCATCACCGGCACCGGCCACCGCCACCGCACATCTGGCTTTAGGGTTTAGGGTTTATTTGTTATGTTGAAATAAATAGTGTGTGCATTTTGCAGGAACTATGGATCCACCTAGTCTAATTCGTAGAGACCAAGATTCATAACACTTTCTCGAGGATATGATTCATGATGTCGATCCATCCGGTGAGGGATCTCCCTCGAGGTATCTGAACTCATCCGGTGAGGAAGAGGAGATCAACCAACGAGAGGAAGAATCCGACAACTCTAATGATGGAGAATCCCATGGACGCGTAACAAAGACCGACAAGGTATATATATATATATGATGTCTGATGATCACTAGATGTACGGGAGTAGCTATATGTACCGAGTTGTATATATATTATATTGACGGATATTTCTTCTCTTAGGCCTCCACATCGAGAAAAAAACCAAGTGCGGCCCAGCCAAAAAGTTGGATGCCCATACTATTTTTGAAATTATAGAGGTCTCGGCACAAGGCGAACCATTGGAACCGAAAAAAGAAAAACAAGCATTTATACAACAATGCGGAGTTGTTGCTAGAGATCGCGTCCCGGTCATTGTTCGAGAGTGGAATAAGCCCAAAGAGGCGGAATGGAGCAATGATCTGTATATCGACGATTGGTACAAAGAGGAACTTTTTAATGACCTCATGGCACATTTCAAGCTGCTAGAATGTGAGACTGATGACGAGACGGCTACATTGAGGAAGGCAGTCAAGCAGTTTGCTCTAAAGAAGATGGCCGAACTATTCAAGAACTGGAAGAAATCATTATGGCTACATTATCAGAAGGACAAGAAAACTCCAAAATTCGAAGGCTATCTAGCAAAGCAGCAGCCTTACTGGGATTCATTTGTGGAGTATAGGAAGTCAGGAGTTGCTACGGAAAAGTCAAAAAAAACAAGATAAATGTTGCGAAGAAGAAATATCACCATAACATGGGGCCAGGGGCTACGCGGCTGCCATGCCTAAGTGGGATGCAAAAGATAAAGAGATTAATGATAAAGGGATCATTCTAGAACCAGTTCGCGAAGAATGGGATTTGAGGGCAAGAAATTGGTTCCTTGGGCATGGGAGTAAGTATGACGAACTTACAGGGGACCTTGTTTACAGTGACGGGATAAAGGTATCCAGGAGTGCATGGCTAAAAGTGGTGCAAGATATTAAAGATGGGATAAAAAAGTTTCATCCCGATAGAGAGAAAGACGTGCTGACCTTGGTCCTCGGGAATCCCAAACACGAAGGATGAGTCTGAGGCCTTGACTCTAGTTTCACGTGGGAGACTGGGTTTCCTAAGGACCAAGGTACTTATAGAAGCCGAGCAAGAGCAAAGAAGAGACGGGAGGAGGAGGAGGGAGACAAGTTCAACCAGCTGCTAGCAAGACTTGACAAGCAGCAGCAGTAGATCGACGAACTTAGAGGAGTAGCGCGCTTGCAAGATCCTCCACTCGATATTACCGCCAACCCATCTCTGCGGAGAAGAAGCATGGCTGAATCGGCGGTCCCGTCTGACGATGCACTCTATACAGATGGCGGTCCCGGCTACCCCGTGGATGGAATTAAGGAGAAGATATCTTGTGAGCTCCATCATAAGTTGAAGAACATATCTATGAAGGTGGCGGTCAGAACTGCTTTACCTTGTCCGCCTGACGCACATTGGCATGGCCGTGAGATTCCACCTGGCTATGCTAAAGTCGGGGTGGATCAAATTGTAAAGGAGTGAGAGTCAATGGAGCTTGACATCCCTGGACCTAAAGGTGAGAGCACACTCGGAGAAGTACTGGGTGGTATCATTTTATGGGGCAAGAACAACATCAAGTTTCCAGGATCAACCCCAAGGCCAACACCGCCTCCGAGTCATCGCAGGTCTCCTTCACCTCCATCACCTCCAAGAAGCCCACCCCATAATGACTATGACCACCACATCGCGAGTCCATCTTGACCTCCGCCACAGGTTCAGCAGTCTTCGCCTCCCGCTAAGGACAATAAGCGGAAGCGTGCTTTGTTAGTGAGTACTAAAAGACGCGGCAGCCCAAAACGGAAAATATCGCCCCTCCCAATAGTGCCTCATAAGAATCTTCCCATCAGACCTTACGATCATACTGATGCGGAAACTGCAGCGATAGCAAAGGCCGAAGTGACGGTGCATTTTGAGAAGAAGAAACCCGAGCCTGCTCCGATATACACCGAGAAGCAAAAGGCATATGCAATTGATTTTCTGAACACAAAATCACAATATGAGTTGCACCATAAGCCAGATGACTATCTACGCACCCTTTAAAAAGAAGTGATGAAGAGCAAATCAAGCAAATCAAGTGCAAGCGGTAAAAAATCAGCAAGTACAGGTGCAAGCAGGAAGAAAACAGCAATCAGTAAAAAATCAAACGTTCCCCTTCTCGGACAACAGGCCAAACAAACGATTGCACCCCTCAAGGTGTTTTTAGAAAACATTCCCCTTATCGCACAATAGCCACTAGATATGAAAGCAGCTACGGAGTTGGCGGCCAGTATGGAAATTAGTATTGATGAACTGTTAGGCCCCCAACTCGACCTTCTACACAAGGCTGGTGTAGTCTGTAGATATGTCGAAGGTGAGGATTTGGTCAGCAAAGAGAGACTGAGAGAACTGCCAACACAAATGCATAATCTCCATCAATGGTACTCGGTGGTCATAAAGCAGGGAATAATAATGATCGTAGCCAAAGTCCCATGTGAGTACTACTTCAGACCCGAAGAGGTTCATATTGAGTTTCTAGAACTTTTCTAGTTATACCATCTCGACGCCCTGAACAAATTCTTCCTCAGCTGCTATTGTCTGTAAGTTGTTGAATTCATTGTCTACATGTTCAGTTTTTTAGTTGTTCAGTTCAGTACATGTAATTATCCTTATTATATCCTTTTGTACATTATTATTATGCAGAATGAAGATCCTAAAATGTAAAATAAGAAGAATATATAATGTTGGGTTCATTGACCTAGATAAAGTGCATATAACCACGCTAACGGAAAACTCCGAGGAGACGGAGGAAAAAATTCTAAGGTTTCTAATGGAGCAAAATTTCTCTAACCACATACTGTTTCCTTACAATTTCAGGTGAGGATCTTACTCTGTTATACACATTCACTTTTGATTACTCAATGTTAAGTGTAATTGATGAGTTACTGATGTATATATAAATGTTTGCAGTACATGTAATTATCCTTATTATATCCTTTCACTAGGTTCTGCTAGACATTCAACTTGATAAGGGAAGTGTTAATGTCATGGACCCATTAAAGAGAAACCTGAAAGATTCCCGCAGCATGCAGGACATGCTCTAAAAGTAAGTTTCGCGCTATATCGATCTCTTTTGTTGATTTCCTGAGATATCGGGTAATGAATAACTCATTCATTCATTTTCTTCGCCGGGCAGTGTTTGGATCCGGTTCAAGCGCGAGGTTACGGGTGTATTTAGTGAGAAGCTGACGTTTAAGGTGGTCTCGGTAAGTAGCACGTGATATGTCTGCGCATCTCTTTACTTCTAATTTTAATACAATAATGATGCTAGATTATTATATTGATTAAATTCTATTCTCGTAAAGTGCACAAGGCAGCCACAGGGGTCGAATCTATGTGGATTCTACGTTTGCGAGTTCATTCGCATGTTTACCACCGATCACAATGATTATAAAGTCGACGTAAGCAATGCATTCAGACCATCATTTTATTATCATCACTTTTTGTTATCATGATTGATATTCATATTGATCTCCTTTTTCTTATATATAGTTCGAGAGAATGCAGGATCAAATACTACCACAGCAACGCGTACTAGCAATTGCGGAGGAGCTAGCGGGGTTTATTTTCAAAGAGATCGTAGATGATGGCGGAGAATTTAGTGCGAATAGGCGTTTCTGATCTCCATGTAATCGAACAGACGGGCTCTAGTCCCGATAATTGTGATCTCCATGTAACTATCAAAATTGTATATATCTTTATGCTCGATATCGTAATACAAGTTATCTTATATATGCACGAACGTGTACGATATGTGGTGGCGTAGAAATATTTAAAAACTATGTTAAAATGAAAAATAAATAAATAAAACAATACAAAATAAATATGCTCTGCTGCGGCAGAGAAATGACACAAAATCCTGCCGCGGCAGAGAACCGCTAGTGTGAGGGAATGCCCTGCAACGGCAAAGAAAATACGCAAAATGTTGCCGTGGCAGATACCCACTAGTCTCGGTCCTTAACACTAATCGAGACTAGTGGGGGTACACCACGAGCGTGCCACGAAGACCACATGGACATCCATTAGTCCCGGCTGGTTACTGGACCAGGACTAATGGGTGGGTCTTTAGTCCCGTTTGGCTAGTCCCAGTTCTAAAACCGGGATTAGAGGCACTTGCGGCCTGGGACTGTAAGCCCTGTCTCCACTAGTGATAAACCTCCATCAACTTGGATCTTGGAACTAGTGTACTAGAGATCGACTAGAGGAGACCACCACTTCTCCCTCGTCCTGCTAGACACAGTGGCTAGCAAAAATGAGCCACGAACACATGCCACCCCTCTATCTCCTCGATCGAGATATTTATTGACAAAACACATAGTCGAAACTGGGATCTAAAACTCGTGATCGTGGATGGCTTTTTGGCGCGCCACCAAATAGCCCACATCCTCACTCGGACTGATTTGACGTTTCAAGCCAAAAGATCCAAATGTGTTCATCATCGGTTTGGTTTGAGATCAGATGTTCGATGAGATCTTCATCAGTTTGGTATGAGATCAGATGTGAACAAACACTGGTATCAGCCATATTACGCCTCATACGTACATCAACCGTTGGTAGAGACATGCGAGCAAGCCTACAAACAAAGACACGAACCTTACATGAGACTTTGACGTGCCACGGGTTGGTCCAGGATTTTTGTTCCGCCTTTGTGTGTGATCCACTTGGTTGGTTTACAATCCAGTCATCTCGGGCGTGTTTGCTTGTCCATAGAAACCTTTCTCGTATCTGGCCGGAAGAAATAAGCCCGTTTGTTTTACTGAGTCGTATCCGGATTTTTCATAGCACGGGTTTTAAAACAGCTTAAAAGTTGACCCTTGAAAACGCCAAAATTGGTCATTTCCATGGGAACATCCATGGCGATACAAGGAGCGGCACGCCGGTGCACACGCGAATAAGACTCTCCCCTATTGCTAACCGCACCTTCTTATCTCTCCACTTGTCGTCTGCGGTTTGTCTAGCGCCAGCAGATCAAAGAACACCGCTAGGTCCAAAGATGGTGGTAGATCGACAAGGACCGTTGCGCTTTCTTTTGTCGCCGGGCATCTGCGTCTTCTTCCTCGGCACATCCCGTGCTCCATCAATGACGGTAAGACTTCAAACCTACCTCTTTCTGTTCTAGCACCATAGATGTGTAGTTTAGAGCGCAGTTTTGTATGTAGCATTGACATGCATGCTAGATTTGTATAGGTTTGGTGTAGTTTTAGGTGTATTTGTTTTATTTTCTTCATTTCTGGTCTTGTGCTATCATTGTTTCGTCTATAATTAGAATATCTACATCTGCATTGTTTTGATTTATGGTCTGAACTCTCCTGATTTAGGAAGATTCTAGGTTTAGAATTTCTGTGTGGCAAACATTGGGGATTTTGCTACTATTCATGTTAGGGTTCTAGGCCGATGAGTAATTCACATTCTGTATCCAAGATCCCGATGGGTTGCACCAAAGCATGCCCATTATGTTTGAACTTGGACACACAATGCCTAATGTAAGGTTCCCAACCTTTACTAAGGTAGAGATCCCTGTGTTTACAATGCTAGTCCCTGGATCAATAGCTAGCATCCACAGTTAAGATGTAATATCAAGAAACAAAGGTCATAATACAACTTTATAACCAGGAATAAAATAACTTATTACATCTTACATAGCTCATTTGGCCATCTCATTACAATGCAGCAGAATATAACAATAGCATGGGGTCCTTCATCTTCAAAGTGCCACAGACAGACATGTTGGTTGTAGACTTGTAATCCTAATCATTAAACTTCACTAATTATCAAACAAACCTGCAGCATAACAAGTTACAGCCACAAAGGTCAATACATTTGAATTGTATTGGCAAGTGATACTATGGTAATATTGTGGAGTCTATCATCTACATGCATTTGGCTAAGTGGAGCTTAGGCTTGCATTGCTCAAAATAGATTTTTCCTTATCATTTGAAAACACTAAGTTTTTACTTGGCAAAAATCACCCAAGGCATCTCCCAATAGAAATTGGTGATCCTTCAACCCTTGTTCAACCACAAGTTTTTAACTTAGAAATTGGGATGAGGAGATTCTTGATAGCTTCCATGTCTTGATGCTCAAATTGTCCTTTACCAGGGACATGGCTAAGTACTTAGATTTTACACTCTGCAGAGGTGGTGCACTTTCCCCACAAGACTTGGTTTCACCAAGACAAGATATTTCAGAAGCCTTCCCTTAGACCAGAATGGACGCGCTCCAACCTATCAAACCCCTACCACCAACTGTCCATTTGGCTAAGTTATTGCAACCTATATGATCCAGGCAGAGCCCATAATGCCAAGTGGCTGCACTTGAAGCTTCTCAACATTTGACATCTCAAATCTCTTTGTTCCTGGGTGGCCATCCACAAGTGAGATACACAAAGTAAACCATATAAATGGGCCTTGTGAACCACTCAACACAAACCATTCCTTCCATTCCACCCAGGTGATTCATTCACTTAGTTGTTTTATTAAACAAAACATAAGTCCTTGACTTAGAAATATTCCATAGTATGAATATATATTCCACCCTTGTTTTCTACTAGCTAAGCTAAGCATGATAGTAGTAGGAATCTTAACTTAGGAAATTCTACTAAGGATACATCTACTAGGATTTCCCATGGCATAGTTTATACTTAGCAAAATTCCATGCAAGCCCTACTTAGAAATATCACTAATGCATAGAGAAAATAATGGGACAAAAGTATGAAGCATCACTTGCCTTTTTGGTAGAGAATATAATTTCACTCCTTGTCTTTGCCATGATCACACTCTTCAAGTTCCACTACAATTCAATCAAGCAAGCAATATTTCAATCTACCATTCAAGGAAAACATCACATAAAATGATAGAAACAAAACCATGCATGCAAGCATGCTAAAGATTGTTTTATTTGGAGAAGTGGTTTATAATAGGTTATAAACATTTGAAAACACCTAATGATCATTTTATAAAGTGGCAAAATCATTTGCAAAAGATTTCACTTCATAAACCATCTTTAAACCACGTCATTATTTTATGTGGTTGAAAATGTCTTTCGCAAAGTAATAGTTTTATAGGGTTCACCAAATACATTTTCAAATCATAAAACTTAGTGTTTGGGGTCACAGAGTTTAAATCAAAACATTTCCCAAAGGTTTTCCTCCAAAAGCATTTTTAATAAATAAACATTATTTTTATTTGACTAGAAATGGTTTAAACCAAAAGTTTATTCTTTTGCTTCACCAAATATGTTTTTGAAACCACAAATTGATTTCTATGGTCGGTAGGTTCAAAACAAACCATTTTCCAAAGATTTCATCTCAAAATTCTTTTTAGAACAAATTTTATATTCTAAACATGCATACACAAGTTTCTGCAAAAACAATCAATTTAACAGAAGCAATTTACTAAACAAAGTGCATGGTCAGAAAGTACTTGTCTTGATGATTCCATTGATATAAAATTTGCAAAATTTGGACGTGTGGTTTGAAAGTAATGAATTTTTCAAATTGAAACATCTAATAGGAAAGTTTCTGTCTAATTAATCAAACGCCGCCGTGGCGTGATTTCTTGGTCGATACCGTTTCGCTCGGATCAACCTCTCTGGTGCGTTGGATCTAAACAGATCGTGCGGCTCTGATCCAAAGATACCTCTTCGCTTAGCTTCTTTCGCGTGCGTTGGATCTACATCCTATGGCTGTCGATCAACAACCAGCAAATGGCGGCGCTGGCGGCGGCAGGTGGCGGCGCTGGCTCTGGCTACGGCGTTGCTGCGATTATAGGAAGCAAGAGAGGAAGGAAAAACGGCTCACCAGGTTCGCGTGGTGTCGTTGATGCTCGTCGTGCTCGCGAGAAGGCAAGGGGCGCACGAGGATGATCTGAATCGCTCACCGGAGTTCTTGCTGCCGTCGGGTGCGCACGGTCGTGGTCGAAGACGAGCGCCTGGGATGCAAGCAAGTGAGGAAAGGTATCAGGAGGATGCGCACGATCTCGGGGGTTGTAGAGGTACTCACCAGAACACGAGGGGCGCACGGGTTTGGCGTCAGTAGCTCGCCGGAGTGGATGCGGTCGTTGGTGGCGAGACGGTGTTGTCCTTGCCGACGATTCAGAGCGCGCGCGAACTAGCTAGGGATGCTGGTAGATGCGTACGGGGATGGGGAGCAGGCTAGTGAAGTCTAGGAGTGGCGATGGAGTCTGGCGTCGCCGGAATTTGTCGAGGAGGCTCGTCGGAGCAGTGGGGGTGCGTGGAGAAATTCATCCAGCCTGGGGGCTCCTGGGAGTCGTCGACTGAGGGGAAAGAGGGAGAAGAGGGAGGCGTTTAAGGGAGCATGGTCACGGCGAGGTTTAAGCGAGCTGTTTGAGCGAATTAAACCGCGGCATCAATGGCAGGAAACGGCCGGCGCGGTCGTCGCGGGGTGAGGAAGAAGCTTGCGTGGCGGTGGGGTCTGGCGTCAGCGAGAGAGGAAGAGGAAGAGTGGGGTCGACATGTCAGTGACTGCGCGGGTCTGTTTCTGTTGTGAAACGTTTTCCGCATGTAAGAAGGGGGTGGGTTGATGCTGGGCTGGACAGGGCCTGCTGGGCCTGGTCTGGCTGGTTCCATTTTTTTATACTGAAACCTTTTTCTTTTTCTATTTCTAATTTCTGTTTTGGTTTTGTTTAATTAATTCAAACACTCATTTGAATTCAAACCTTTTCCAAATTTTGTGAATAATCAAACACTGTTTATTACCACATTCTGATGTCAAATTTAGAATAAAACTTTTATTCCTTTAGTGCCTTTTTAATTATTTAAAGTAGGTCCTTGTATTAATTCATTCAAGATTTAATAATGTTTTTAATTTCCATTTGAATTCTAAATCCTTCCAAAACCTTTCAGTAAGTTTTATTTACTTAATAGGGTGTCAAAATATTCACCTAGAATTAATTGGAATTTTTTTAATATGATTCATAAATCATTTGAATTGGGTATTTGTTTTAAATTCCAATGGAATTAAATATAGTTTTAATTCCCTAAATTTTATTTGGAAGATTTATTTTATTTTAATTAAACAACTTTTATTCCACTTGGGTAAATTCCAAAATACTATTTTCTCATGAATTATATAATTATTCTTATTAGAGATTTGTCTTTATTAAAATAGGGATAGAATGGTTAATGCCATTTTATTTTATTTGGAAAATTCTTTATCCATTATTTTATTTGGATTTGGATTATATTCATTCCATTTGCTTATGGATTAGGCCAAGATTTATTTGGTCTTTCAAATATTCTTTATTTAATATTTTTTATAAAATCCATATCTTTTTATTTAAAGATCAAATCTTGGTGATTCCAATTTGTAAAATCTTATTTGATATTTATTTATCCTTTTAAATATCTTTAGGATTAGTTGCTTACCATTTTGTATGGATTTAAGATAAGTGCTTTATTAGCTTTGGAAATTACTTTTCCTTATCTTATTAAATTCATAAGATTTTATTTATGGCTCCAAATTAAGTGAAACCAATTTATATGGTCTTATAACATTTCTATTTGTCTTTCTTGATCATTTGTGAATGTTTGTTGACAAATTTTTATATGGGTCAAATCCATAGGCTTGGGGATAACTTGGAAATGATTTTATTCCATTAGGGTTTAGGGTTTTGATTTATTTTCCAAGTGTTTAAATTTCCAGATGCATTTATGAAGAATGCATTCCACTTGATTTGAATTTAGTTGGATTCAAATGTTAACCAAAGTTTATTCAAGATGGGATTTTAAGTTTTCTTTTAGAAACAAAAGTTTCTTTTCACCCTAAATTTCAACAATTATTTATTTTGTTTATTTATTTTTCACATTACAAGATTTAGAAAATCTTGGGATGTGACACCTAATATGAGGCACACTTTGTAACACCCTCAAATTAGCCCTATGCAGATTTCAGTGACTCTCGTCAAACCCGCATAGAAACGATTCGATGATGCCCACCAAGCACTAATGTGCCGGTGAAAATGAAGTAATATCATTACACAATTGTCCACGATGAAACCTACAAGAACATAAAAATTACTTCATCGGTCAAGAATACAAATATACATTACAAAGATCCAAATCACATTAAAAGCGATGCAACATTCGAGTACGGATAAGATGCAAATTAGACTAAGAGTACTGAAGAATAACCAATGGAGTCCATCACCCTTCTCAGGCCAAGTTGGAAGGGTAACCTTGATAACATCGACAATCACATACCTGTAAAAGCAAAGGGGTTCCGAGAAAGGACAAGGGAAAAAGGGAGTAGTCAGTACCGAGGTGAGTACATGGCGAGTCTTAGAATTCGGCGGCTCTCCCCTACAAAGCTATGGTAGGCTCACTAGTACAAACACATTACTTAGAGACGTCAATTTCCCAAAGGCCTCAGACGGTTTCTCGTTCTATCTCAAGCGCATAGCTTCTAAGAGCACACCACTTGAGCCGGTTTTTCTTTATGGCTCTAAGATACGCGACCTTAGGCGGTGCAAAAAGGAAAACGCCTCTAACATGTACGTGGAGGAAGGAAATGTCACACATGTGTTGCAAGCAACGTGGAGACCTGCACAACACAAACTTAAGACTTTGCCCCAACGAATCAGTGAGGTTGTCAAGCTCACCGGTTTGCTGTAACAAAGGATTAAACGTATGGTGTGGAAGGTAATGATTTGCAACAAGTAAACAAGTAATAGTGGAAGATGTATCAATGGTAAAGATTGGACCGGGGTCCATAGTTCACTAGAGGTGCTCTCCTTAGATAAACAACATGGCATGAAGGGTAAACAAATTACAGCGGGGCAATTGACAGGAAGTGAGCAAGGCATAACAATTAAATTACTAGCCAGAAAGATCCTATGAGGTTGATTGGGCAATACAACCCACTATCGGTCATGTTGCATTGTTATGCCTTTCTCAGTTCCTGTCAATTGCCCTACTGTAATTTATTTACCCATCATGCCATGTTGTTTATCTAAGGAGAGCACCTCTAGTGAACTATGGACCCTAGTCCAATCTTTACCATTGATACATCTTCCACTATTACTTGTTTACTTGCTGCAAACCATTACGTTCCACACCATACGTTTAATCCTTTGTTACAGAAAACCGGTGAGCTTGACAACCTCACTGATTCGTTGGAACAAAGTCTTGAGTTTGTGTTGTGCAGGTCTCCACGTTGCTTGCAACACCGTTGAGACGTTTCCTTCCTCCTTTAGGTTCGATAACCTCAGTCTCTACTGAGGGAAAACTTGCTGCTGTGCTCATCACACCTTGCTCTTGGGGTTCCAACGAAGTGTCCCACGTCAACACTGGGTGCACGCATCAATCGACTGTGCCAAGAAAGCCATAACCATGACTAGTACAAACCTTGCACCGTCAATTCAAGTGCAACAAGAGTCTATCCCAACAAACCATTTACCAAGTCAGAGTAGTCTGTGAATACCCCGATATATTTCCAGATGTTTTGCCCAGTATGCCCCCAGATCGGGATATCGAGTTTATCATTGAACTAATCCCTAGAACTGGACCCATATCCCAGAGAATGTATAGTATGAATCCATCCAAATTAGTGGAGCTGAAGAAGCAATTTTATGCTATGCTGGAGATAGGATTGATTCAACCAAGTGCATTGCCATGGAGATCACCTGTCTTGTTTGTGGATAAGAAAGATGGAGGAAATCGTTTGTGTATGGATTATCAGAAGTTGAATGATGTCACCATCAATAACAAGTACCCACTGACAAAGATAGAAGATTTGTTTGACCATTTGACCGGTGCTAAAGTGTTTTCTAAGATAGATCTTAGAACTGGTTATCATCAACTCAAGATTCGCGCAGAGGATATTCCAAAGACTTCCTTTACCACCAGATATGGACTGTATGAGTACACTGTCATGTATTTTGGATTAACCAATGCCCCCGCTTATTTCATGAATCTCATGAATAAGATTTTTATGGACTTCTTGGATAAGTTTGTCGTTGTTTTCATCGATGACATTCTGATCTATTCCAAATCAGAAGAAGAACATGAGCTACACCTGAGGACCATCCTTGGAACCCTTAGGGAGCATCAGTTGTATGCCAAGTTTAGCAAATGTGAATTCGGGTTACAAGAAGTAGGATTCCTCAGACATATCGTGTCGGCCAGAGGAATTGCTGTTAACCCTGCAAAGGTTAAGGATGTTGAAGAATGGCAAGCCCCAACCACTCAAACCCAAGTTCGTGCATTTCTCGGATTAGAGGGATATTGCCGCAAGATCTTAGAAGGATTCTCGAGTATCATAAGACCCATGACCCAATTGTTGAAGAAAGATAAGAAGTTTGAATGGATGGACAAATGTGAAGCAAGTTTTCAAGAACTCAAGAAGAGATTAATCTCAGCCCCAATCTTGATTATGCCGGATATCACGAAGCCTTTTGATGTGTATTGTGCCACATCCAAGATCGGTCTCAAATGTGTGCTTATGCAAGAAGGCAAAGTCATATCATATCTATCCCGACAACTGAAGCAACATGAGCAGAATTACCCTACCCATGACCTTGAACTAGCAGCCGTAGTTTTAGCCTTGAAGACCTGGCGGCATTACCTTATGGGAAACCGTTGTGAAATTTATTCGGATCACAAGAGCCTGAAATATATTTTCACTCAGAAGGAGCTGAATATGAGGCAAAGGAGATGGATAGAGTTAATCAAGGACTATGATCTGGACATCCATTATCACCCCAGTAAAGCCAATGTGGTAGGAGATGCCCTTAGCAGATTGTCGTGTCGCTTGATCTCAATGATTCTGAAGGAGCAACCAAGTTTGCACAAGGAGTTGGAATATTTTAGAATGGATCTAGTAAGTGAAGGATTTTTTTCTAGCATATAACTTCAACCCACTTTGATCAGTCAGATCAAGGAGGTGCAGAAAGGAAATGCTAGTATCGACGGAGTCAAACATCATATTATTACAGGGAAAGTACCCGGATTCACCGAAGATGAAGAAGGAGTTCTGTGGTACAAAGGACGTATCTGTGTGCCAGTAGATTCACAATTGAAACAATCTATTTTG
This sequence comes from Avena insularis, assembly GCA_023614405.1. Taxonomy (NCBI): domain Eukaryota; kingdom Viridiplantae; phylum Streptophyta; class Magnoliopsida; order Poales; family Poaceae; genus Avena; species Avena insularis. Next base: position 233,004,538 of record CM042687.1, on the reverse strand, counting down.
AAAGAATCCCATGATACTCTTTATTCTATCCACCCCGGAGGAACGAAGATGTATCAGGATTTGAAAGAGCAATTTTGGTGGGATAAGATGAAGAGAGAAATCGGAAGCTACATAGCCAAGTGTGATATTTGTCAGAGAGTCAAGGCGGGACATCAGAGACCCGCGGGACTGTTGCAACCATTGCAGATTCCGGAATGGAAATGGGATTCTGTTGGAATGGATTTTATCACCGGTTTTCCTACATCTAGTAGGGGAAATGACTCTATTTGGGTCATAGTAGATAGACTGTCCAAAGTCGCACATTTCTTACCTGTCAAGACCACCTATCAAAGTTCGAAGCTAGTAGAGTTATACATTGCTAGAATTTTCAGTTTGCATGGAGTCCCCAAGAACATCGTGTCGGATCGAGGAACTTAGTTTACTTCGATATTTTGGAAGAAAGTCCAAGAAGGATTAGGAACAAGACTAGATTTCAGCACAACTTATCACCCTTAGACTGATGGACAAACGGAGTGAGTAAATCAAATACTCGAAGATATGCTGAGAGCTTATGTGTTAGAATATGGATATAAATGGGAAGACTGTCTGCCTTTTGTAGAATTTTCATACAACAACAGTTATCAAGCTAGTTTGCAAATGGCCCCATTTGAATTCATGCATGGAAGGAAGTGTCGTACCCCTTTGAACTGGTCTGAAGTAGGAGAGGGTCAGATTTTCAGACCCGACATTCTACGAGAAGCAGAAGAGAAAGTTCACAAGATCCGTGAGCACCTCAAGACCGCCCAATCCAGACAGAAGAGTTATGCCAACAAGAGACGTCGAGACCTGGCCTTCAATATTGGATATTTTGTGTATCTCAAAGTGTCTCCTTTGAAAGGAATGCAACGTTTCCAGCTCAAAGGAAAGTTAGCCCCCAGATATATCGGACCCTTGAAGATTTTGAATCATCGAGGAGAAGTATCGTATCAACTGGAACTGCCCGAGGAGATGTCAACCATGCATAATGTGTTTCACATCTCGTTACTTCGCAAATGCCTAGAAGTCCCGGAGAAGACCGAAGTTTTCAAGAATATTGATCACCGAACCATAGAGATCAACGATGACCTGACATATCCTGAAGTACCAATCCGTATTTTGGAAGAAGCTTTCAGAACCACCAGGACCTAGAGTATCAAGTTTCTCAAGATCCAGTGGAGTAACCATACTGAAGAAGAAGCTACCTGGGAGCGAGAAGACTACATTAGGACGGAGTTTCCAGATCTCTTTAAATCCTAGTTTTCTCTTTTTCTCAAATCTAGGGACGAGATTTTGTTTATGGAGGGAAGGTTTGTAACATACCAAAAATATTAATCAAGGTTATCAATTCCAATCACCCAAATTTAGGGTTAACAAAAACTTTTGTGAATTAACATCCATATGAATGCATGTGTGTATGTGATGAATACATGAATGCTTGAATGGACTTGTGTGATTGTTGTGAATAGCAAGGGTTGGTTTAAAGATGAAAACAACATCATTTAAGTCATTTCCAAGAAGAATCAAATCATTAGAAATTCAAAAACAAACAAACTAAGCAAATGGCCATTTTTGCCAATCTTGCTCACTAGACCACTTTGAGTGTTTCTAGTCCAAGATTTCAAACAGAAACAAATCCATTTCTTTTCACCCCTTTCTAGACCAAGTGAAAGTGAACCCAAGCCCACCTTCCAAACCCACATAAACATTTGGCAACCCTATTCAAATGACAATTGAAAATTGAATCTAGTTCTTATTGTAAGATCACCATTTCTCAAAACCCCACCAAACCAGTGCACCTTCACAAATCCAATCAACCAGAGACTACCTAGTATGTGACTAGTAAACTCACCAAGTTTCATCCAAAAATTTAAATATGAATTTCTTGTGGCCATTTCATCAAATACTTGGAGACAGAAACCAAATTTGGCCAAACTTCACTGTTTTGAGCAGTAATTTGGCTAAACCTTATTCACCATTGATCACCCTTGTCTCCCCCAATGCCAACCAGTGCATTGAACCAACCTAGCCCCTAGCCAATGCACCATTCCGTGCCAACCCAAGAGCACCCTTGCCAGCCGACCATGGCTAGCTAGCAGGAGCAAGCGCCACGCCTAGCCACCATGTCCAGACAGCACGCCACCCTCCAACGCCACCCCCTGTCTAGCCCTCAAGCCCTGCCAAGCCGTGGACCACCGAGAACGCACGAGCCCATTTCTCTGCAACCATGCCGAGAGCGCGCCAGAGCGCCACGCTCGACACGCTCGCACAGACCGCGCCCCGCCTTCGCCGCCCGTGCATGTGATCACCACCATCCCAGGAACCTCCCAGACATTCCTGTTCGCCGTCGCGCGACCGTTGCCACTGTGCGTCATCAAAACCGTCGTCGGTGCCGTTTAGAGCACCGACGTGTTCCGACCGAACTGCACCTCCCCTTGCCGTGCCATCAAGTCGTTGAGCACGCCAGGAGACCGCGCGCCGTCCCCTACCATCAGCCATGCCCATAGCTCGTTGTAACGCCGACCCCGACGAGCTCTGCCCGAACCCTTCGGTTCCCTCGTTGTAGTATAAATAGAGGCCTTCCCCATTCATTTTATTCACACCATCTCACTCGCCACCTCTCATTGATCGTGCCCCTTCTTCCGGATCAAGGCGAGTGCAGCATCGCCGGAATTTCGCTGGAGCCTCCCGCTGCTGGAGGAGAAGGGCACCGTTGATTGGAGCCACCACAGGAGGAGCTGCCAGTACCAGGAGAACCATCATCGTCGACTTTGTCGTTCGCCCCCATTGCTGACCATCGCCTGAGCCCCGGTGAGCCGCCACAGACCCCCACTGGCCGCGCTAGGGTTCGAGCCCGTCGTGTTCTGTTCGACGAGGATGATGGCCGTGAGCCACTGATCCTAGATCTAATCCTACGGTCGTAGTTAGCCCTGTACCACTGACGCGTGGGGACAACCACTTAACCCACGCGCACGCGTGCTGTGCGCAGTGGGCCGGCCCAGTTAGAATTCCCGCGTGACCCAGTTTGTTTGAATTTATATTTATCCATTTAGTTTCAAACCCAGTTCTGGCAGTAGATTTAAAATTCAATTCAGAGAGATTCACTAAACCAAATTGCATGAAACTAATTTTGTTACAAAGGTATAGAAATTCTTAATCCAAGCCCGTTGGATTCAAACCATTTGGAATTATAGATTACCTATAGTGAAAATAAGAAGGCAGAGACTTTTCTGCATTCAAACATTTTTCAAAATTCAACTATAAAAGCTTTTGAGTTGATTCCAACTCTCAAAAATCACATTTGATAAGACCTTTTTGAATATATAAAAATATCTAGGTTTACTTGCAGTAATAATTGACAAGCAATAAAAGAATGCCCCATAGGAATTTTTAGCCACTTTAGTTAATTAAAATAAAAGGTTAAACCTTATTAAATTGTGACACCACTTTAAGTCACATTACCAAGTACTGAAATATGTGGTGATGACATGTGTCAACATGATCCCATATTTTAGTTGGAGAATATTACATCTTAAGTTGCTTTTCAATGAGTAGAAATTACTTTTCTAAAATAAAATAAATAGGGCTATTGCCTTAAACCTTGTGATGATTGTGATGATGCTAGATCATCTAGCGTAAACCCTCGTGTGCTAAATAGAAGTAGTTAATTATTATTTGGTGATTGTGTACTTTGTATTTATTTATAGATGCTAGTACCGACCAAGGATATGAAGAGGAAGGAGACTACTACGAGGAACAAGCCAAGGAGAACTTCAACCACTACACTGCACAAGGCAAGCTACCACTTGCATGTTACCTATGCAAGCCTCGCAATACAAGTTAACTTTGTAAGCTAACACTTGCAAGATAACTATGCCAAATAAATGCCTTAGGCATATGTGATTATACCACCCTAATATACCAAATCCCAATTTTACTTGCAAGCTTTATTAGTCTATTTCTTTATCAAAATTCTTTGTTTACTTTGTGACTTGTGAAGTTTTGGAAAGATATTAGAGGTAGCATAAAGAGCATAAAACTTGACCTAAGTTAGGTAGAGTTTGATGTCATCCTCGGGCATGAGATTATATTTAGATAAGTCACACTTGATTATCACCCTCATTAGTGTTTACTGCCAACTTTAGTGGCTAGTGCTAAGCATAAAACTTGATCACTTTAGATGGGAATACTTGGTGAAAATGGTTATGAAAACCTTAGAATGATGAGTCATTATAATGAGATGTTTTGACATGTGTTAGTAAACACAAGGTGAATTTGATGATGAAAATGTTGATGCATGAGCCTTAGCCCTTTATAAAACTGATGGTTGTGTCTAGATGCGATACCATTCCAATTTGACCGTACAACCACAAGACCCAAATTTTGGTAGGGCTTGACTGGAAGTTTATACACCTTAGTATGGGTTCCCTTGCGGCCAAGGTTTGAGCTGAGGCTACTGTAACATCCCAGCATTTTAGGAACTAACAAAGGGTAGTTAGGAATTTGTGCATATGCATGCATTCATCTGCAAAATTGTGGGTAAATTTTTTTCCAAATAAAAACTTAAAGGGATCAAAGTTTCTTTCACTCTCTAGGTATAGGAATAGCTTTGGAGAGTGATCGTTATAATTTTGACATGACCTTTATCAAACAATGTGTTTTGGGGGGAATTTGAATTCAAATTTGAAATATGAGTTCATATTTTTTTAAACTTAGAATTAAGATCTAATAATAATATTTAAATCAAGAAATAATAAATTATAAACAGAAACTCTAAATAAGACTTGTAATCAAATAAATGATTGTTTATTCCATCAATAAGTTATAAAACAGTAATATATTAAGATAGTAAAGAATTCTTACAACAGTGAAATTACAAAAGGAGGAATATTTATATATTGAGAATTATTACAATATTCCTTACAAAAGAATAAAATAAACATTACAAGGTTTACATCTGTCTAAAGGAAATCTACACTACTCTTGAATCTTCAAATCTTGTACCTGCAAAACAAAGAACAAAACTAAAAGAAAAAATAAGGGTTAAGTTATTAATGTTTACTCTCAGTAGAGAACAGTGAGATGCACTGTTCCATTTTACATCATTGAGTAAATCTTTAGGGGCAAGTTTCACCAATATGAAAGAATTAAATCTTTCATAATAAATAATCCACAAGTCAAATGATTCCAATCAATAAGAGGGGCAAGTTTCACCAGGCAGATAAATGGTAACTAGATAAAAAGGTAGAACAATTCCTAGAGCATATCCACAAGAGTGCACCAGGCACACAAGCAGCTCACAGAACTAAATGCATGGATGTGATGTCAACACAGCCACAGCTGCCTACACAAGAAAAAGATCTCAACATAGCCATGGGCAAGCACAAGTGCACCATTTCTTTGCTCATACCACATCAGAACCAGCAGCTTAGCCATAGCCAAGCCAATCAAACCAGCCAAACCAAAGCACCACCAAAGATCAACCAAACATCACCAGATGGTGACATAAGGAGGGGGAAGAATCAGGTGGACAGCAAGGCCAAGCCACATGAGCTAGGAGGAGCAGGCTAGATCAAGGCCAAGCAAAGGAACTCAGGGAAACAAGAACAACATCAGAGGTGAAGGACAGGATCCAATCAGCAACATCAACATCACCACCAAACACAACAATCATCAGTTTTGTGGTGAGTGTCATAAAACCATCACATGATCTATTCATATTATCTAGACAGAAGCATGTGTTGTTTTATGAAACAATCTCTCAATAATCACCCTGGTGAGGTGAATCTATCCTAGAGATTTTGAGTATAAATATCAGAAATCAAACCTAGCTAAAAACACCAATTTCTCAGACCAGCCTCATAGAGTTTGGTGTTAACACATGCAACTTAAATAATCCATCACTTGTTCTTACCAGATTAGGGCACATCTCCCAGAGGGAGTAGCACCTCTAATATTATAAGCTACAAACAAACCATTTACTTAACCAACTAGGACATAGATCCTAGAGCCTCAGACCAGCATCATAGGCCTGATCAAACAATAAGCTTTCCAACTTATTTATAAGCATCTATCATATTCCAAAAATGACCATAAGTAAAGTCAGCAACAAGATCTACTTATGTACCATTCTAATAAGGTTTCATAAGCACTGATCATATCACTAAGACAAGCAAATAGTCCAATCTTCACAAATCAACTATCAAATCAATTCCCTGAGACCAGACTCAGAGATCATATCATATTTATCTGTTCATGTTCAAAGAATCATTTGATTCTATTGAATAAAATTCAGACTAAGCATAAATAGGCAAGCCAACCAACACTAAGACAATGAATCATCACTGACAGGGTTACTGTCAGTATCAAGATACTAACAACAGATGAACACACTAAGCCACCATAGTATCAACCAGAGGCAATACTACGAAACCCTAGCATCTGATCCAGTATTAGCCTCAGACCAACAACATCACCACATAATCAAAGGATGACCATAAGCACTGAAGTGCAGAGCACACAAATTCTCACTAAGCATCATGACCAGACCATAGGATCATCTTACAAGCACCAAAGATGAACCCTAGTAGCAACACAAGCACATAACTAAGATTGGCCACTAGATACACACGGAGGGACTGGAGGTAACAAGATAAACTAAAATCCACAAAGGCACAACTGTAAGACCCCACCTTTATAAAGGTAAAGGTCCCTGTGAATGCAATGCTAGTCCCTGGATCAACTGCTAGCATCGACAGTTTAATATGAAGTACACAGATACAAAGGTCTTTATTACATCATCATTCCAGAGATAAACATAGTCTTTTACAACTCCACAGCCAAAGGCTAGTACAAGAGTTCATAGCATAAGTAAATAAAGTAAAGTCTTCATCTTCATGTGCCACAGGCAAGCATGTTGAGTGTAGACTCATAACCCTAATCCTCATCAGAGTAACCTGCAACATCATAAGTTGTAGCCATAGTGGGTCAATACATTGGAATAGTATTGTCAAGTGATACTATAGTAGAATAGTAGTTTCTAACTTCTATATGCTTTTGGATAAGTGTAGCTTAGGCTTGCTTTGCTCAAAATAGGTTTTCCTATCAGTTGAAATCACTAGTTTTTGTTTGTCAAAACTCCCAAGGAACCAACAATAATCATTTGTGAACCTTCACCCTTGTTGAACCACAAGTTTTTAACTTAGAAATTGGGATGAGGAGATCTTTGATAGCTTAAATGTCTTGATGCTCAAATTGTCCGTTGCCGGGGACACGGCTAAGTACTTAGATTTTTCCTTCTCGAGAGGTGGTGCACTTTCCCCACAAGACTCAACATGCATCAAGACGAGATCTTTCAGAAGCCTTCCCTTAGACCAAATGGACGCGCTCCAACCTATCACCCCTACCACCTTATGTCCATATGGCTAAGTTGTTGCAACCTATATGATCCAGGCAGAGCCCATATTGCCATGTGGCTGCACTAGAAGCTTCTTAACATTTGGCATCTCAAATCTCTTTGTTCTTGGGTGGCTTTCCACAAATGAGATACACCAGGTATTTCCCCTGGGGTAACCACTCAACATAAATGTTTCCTTCCATTCCACCCAGGTGATTCATTCACATAGTTGTTTTATTAAGCAAAAACATAAGTCAAAAGACATAGTAAAATTTCCATATCATGTGTGTATAGTCCACCCTTATTTACTACTATCTAGGCTAAGCATGATATCAACAAGTATCTTAACTTAGATAATATTTCTACCAATTCTACAACTACTAGGGTTTCCCATAGCATAGCATAAAGATACTTAGCAAAATTTTCATGCAAGCCCTATACAAAATATCACTAGTGCATAGTCAAAATAATGGGACAAATATATGAAGAACCACTTGCCTTGGTAGTTGGGGGAGTAGCAACAATCCTCACAATCACAATCACCACTAGCACCAAAATCTACACATAAAATGATAGCATCAAATTTACATTCAAAATAATCAAGCAAAAATATATAAATTGATGCAAATGCCATGTCATGAATTTTCTTAAACTAAACAAGACAATTAAATAGTACTAAACACAAAACTAAACATTTATAGAATGAATAAACTTAATTTGTCCTTAAAAACATTTTCTAAACAATTTATATACTCAAAATAAGCCTATAATTGTCTCTGCATAAAATTCCATTTTTACAGAAGCAATGTACAAAACTAATCCTATATAATTTTAGGATTTATTTTTGTGAATCCATTGATATATTATTTGCATATTTTGGATAAACAGATCAAAATTTATGAATTTTACATGTTAATTCATCTAATAGATTCAAATCTAGATTTTGAAACAAAAACCTAGACACGCGGCGCCATCTGATTGGCCCATACCGCTTCGTGCGGATCACACATGCGAGCCGCTAGATCTAAGTGAGATCCTGCGGTACATATCTGCCCGTACCCTTTCGCCTAAACTTCTAATCATAGCCACTTGATCTAAATCTACCGGATCTAAACGCACTGGCCACAGATGGGCGGCGCAAATGGCGAGCGCGGCGGCGGCGCGTCTGGAAATGGTGCTCCAGCGAGACCAGGGGGTGAGAGATGGGGTACAGGTGCTATACTGAGTCGCCGTGATGTCGTGGAGGCAGTGGTGGTCGTGGACAAGGGAGGGGCGCACAGGTCTGGCCAGAATTTCTCGTCGGAGATGTTCCTGGCGTCGGGTGCTAGAAGTCGTCGACAGAGGTGAGCCTACAGAGAGGCAGTGAACAAACAAAAAACATTAGCGTGTGTGCGCGGGGACAGTGGACCCGGCAAAGCAAACCAGAGGCGAGGGGGTGTTCAAACCTCGCCGTAATCGATCGTCGGATCTTGTCGGGACAGCGGCGGTGCGAGAAGAAATGCGCGGAGCCTGGCGGCGCTCATAGGTGGTTGAGTGGGGGGAAATGCAGCGGGAGAGAGGGGGTTAAGTAGCAGGTCGAGGGGGAGGAAATCACGCTTGTAATCAATCGATTTGATTCGAATTTAATCGGAGGAAACGACCGCGGTGAAGTTGGTCGCCGCGTGTTGATTGAGGACGAAAGGCTGAGGTGGCAGTGGGGGCCATCTGTCAGCGAGGGGGTGCGGCCGTGCGTGGTAAGAAAACAGAGGGGGAGAGGGAAAACCCGGGTGGGCTGCTGTAACTACCTCGGTGAATTACGCTCCTAGTGCAAGCCTGGATGATCAGAAATGGTTGAAATAGTACGGTGGGGCCCAAATGCCACTCACAGGTAGACCTTTCGGCCGTCCCAACCATTTCCAAACACCGGGACAAGAACGGGTGGCGTAATCGGCAGGCGAAGGGATCAACTACATGCACAAATGAGTATGTATGCAAGCCACCATACAATAGTACATCAGAGCCATTCCATCTAAAAAGAAAGGAAATATAGCAACGCCATACGACAAGATCCAAATATCCTAGATAGATATAATAGTTTAGGATATCTCCTCATACATCAATCAACAGAGTATCAAGCGGAAGCGGAAGACAAAATCCGAGTACGGATAAGAAGCAAATCGGCATAAGATGCCCCATAAATAAGCACATCCATACAGATCTCACGGATCCCCGTTCGGAATCTCTACACGAATGATCGTTGCCCACATCGTCAATCTCTTCCACCCAAAGATCCATCTTGAGTGTACCTGTTCATCTGAACCATTAATTTATCTTGTGAGACCCTAGGGTTACTCAGCAAGTGTTTATGCCTCTAAAGGGTACACAACCTGGGTTGACGCAATTGCAGCAAAAGGTAAACCCTAGCAACTCTATAGATACTGCTAACCATCCGCCTAACCAGAGATAGCGGATGTCCGTGAATTAGTAACAGTTATATGACAGTTATAATGGTAATCTTACAGATCCATCCTCCTCCTCGCCACCGGCGAGGAAGCGGACGAACAACCCCCATCCGCTGGCGGTTTTATTATTCATTCCATGAGTGTTGCACTATTTACTAGTCAGGTACCTAGTCTAGTCAAGTTAAAAGCGGTACTTTAGTTATTCTTGTCTATGATCGAAATCGTGCTCCAAGTCGTCCATAACCATGACACGGCTTTGAAAGTTTTATCCTAGGGTGCACAAATAGCAACACACACTCGATATGCCTCGGAAAAAACAAATCAAAACCCAACGATCCACGACAAAGCGATCACAGGATTGAAATATTTGAGGCCACCCATTGAGCTACCCACAAAGTTAGCTGACTCAAACGGCCTCAAGGTTTTGCTAGTGGCTGTGAATGACTGGGAACCCAAAATGTGACTGGCTTGTCGACACCGAAAACACTCCGCTTTCCTAACAGTGCTCAGTGTCCTCGCACAATTTTAAATAAAGCAGTAAGGCATGGCATAAGTACAGGATAGTAAATAAAACCTCAAACTAGTTTGTGGACCCAAGAAATAAGAATGAATCAAGCTCTGGCTCAGGGGGGTTCATAAGCCTCCCGGATGTGGATAGCGTGAATATTCAAGGAACAGGAATCAAGTACTCGGGGTCCTACGGGACACAAGTGAGCATAAAAAAACCAAATGTATATTGCTCACCGATGCCACTTTCATTAGTTATCCCATTACTACTCAGGTTAAGTTGTTTAGGTACCTCGTTATCCATCAGACACTCACATACCCTACACATGCTGTTCTACGACTCGCATGGCTCAAACAACTCCTGTAGTAATGGCTCATGGGATGGAGGAACAAGCTTCGGTGGGGTTTAAAAGTAAAGGCTATGCAATACTTGGGATTCAATTTAATGCACTCGCGACTCAAATGATGCAAGAATAAGATAGAGGCAATAGGTACTATATGTATGCAAGCATGTGGTAGTGCTTGCCTGGCAGCTCAGTTGAAGCAAGGGATGGATCTGGGTAGTGCTCCTGGGTATCTTGATATATCCCCTGCTCAGCGTCTATTCGAAGAAGAACCAAACAAACAAGGGCCAACATAAATAAAGTGCACAAGCATATGAATTAAATGCGACAAGCAAACAATCATGCCATGATGAATGATGCACAATTTTGCATGGCATTAATGTAGCATGGCATGGTGAGGTGTGAGATACAAGATTAAATCATTTTATTGAGTTTTGCCCCCATTTTATTCTCAAATTAGGTGCTGTACACAATATATTTATATGATGCATGCTTCAAATCAAACCATGGAATGCATAAACAGAAAGGTCTCGTTGAGCTAATCATTTTAGACATATTATTTATTAAATTTGGAGTTATAAAACAAAAGTTATTAATTATTTAAGTCAAAGGGGCATTTTATTGTAATTTAAAGCAACTTGAATTTTTAAGTGTTCAAAATATATTTTGGATCAAAGATTTGTATTCCTCATATTTTTCTGATCTCAAAACATATATTATTTATTTAAATTGGGTTTATATTTTAAAAGATATTTAAAAACAGAATTAAATTTGAATTTGAATTAATTAGAAAAAGATTTGAATTTAAAACAGATTTGCAGAATTACTTTTGTTACTCAGGTTTAGCCAGACACAGACGCTGATGGGTGGGCCGCTCTGCTGACTGGGGCTTCACAGTATGAAAACTTTTTCCACCATGGCTGACCTAACCACCGTCGATGTGGTGGGGACCGCACAGTGGGGCCCTGTGGCGTCAGAGACGCCACGTGGGCGATCGGTAGCCTTGAAGGGGATCGGTCTATGGCGGTCAAGATCTTCCGGGGTTGTTTTAGAAAAACCAGGCTGGTTGCTGGTGGGCCCCTAGGAAGCGAGTTGAGGCGGGAAATCTGCGGGGTAAACGCAAACGGCCATCGCCTTCGCTGTGACAGAGAGGCCATGCGTGGCAGATCCGCCGTCTTCCGGCGACGAGGGCGCCGCCGTTGCTGGACGAAACTCGACGCGGTAATAGCGAAGATGACGAAACTCCGGGCTACAGCTTTCGTTTAAGGAGGTGCGTCAACGGAGGTCTACTGAGCCGAGCGAGGCGAGCAGGCGAAGCAGCTGCTCTTGGGCCTTGCGCTGACGCGCCTGTGAGCGCTTCGACGGCAGGGCGATGGCGCAGCGAGAGGGAAGGAGAGGATGTCCAGGGAGGCTGTGGGCTCACTGCGACCCTCAGTGCGTGGTGCTCGGGGTGGCGTAGATCAGCGAGGAGGCAAGGCGAGGCGTCTGGTGCTCACGGCACGCAGCGTGGCCAGGGCTTCTCAGGTCCAGGTTCAGTACGCTCCAGGCAAGAAGAGGAAGCAGAGGGCACCCTGGTACTCCTGGTACGGCTTGGCTCGCTCCAGCACGTCTAGAGGGATAAGTGGCCGAGGCTAGGGTTTTTGGGGCATGGTGGCGCGCTGGCCATGGCCTAGGGAGGAAGAAGGAGAATGGGCGCCTCCTGGATGCGATCTGGGTGGTTAGGTGAGGTGAGGGTAGATGAGGGAGGAGGAGAGAGCACATGGGGGGGGTTTTCCACCTTTTTGCCAAAGCAAGAGGGGGCTCGGGTAGGGTAGGTTTCTCCTCTCTTTCCTTGTTCTTTAGCTAGAGAAGGGAAGAGGGAGGACCAGGGGAGGAGGGGTAGGTAGATGGGCTCGGGTTGGCTAGGTCTAGAGAGAAAAGGGGGAGGGCCGAGAGAGAGCGTGGAGGTAGGGTGTGGTTTAGAGGGGGTAGATCATGGGGTGGTCTCGGTTAAGTTAGAGGGTAGCTAGGGTTTAGGGGAAAGAAAGAGAGGGGGTATGGTGCTAGGGGTAGGTGATTAGTGTGGTAGGGTTTAGGGTTAGAGTTAGATGGGGGTATGGTAGATTAGGGTTTGCTATGGACAATGTCAAGCCAAGATCAACCAATGATCAGACAAAAACAAGACAAGAAAAAGAGAGGGATGTGATGATAGGGTCTAAGCTAGATTAACTTAGATCAAGCCAAAAGAAAGGATAGAGATAGAGATGATCCACTCAGAAGTCAAATAAAAACCAAATGACAAGCTAAAGGGGTACTTGCATGGCCCATGCAAAATATTTATTGCCATGTGGGTTCTCTTGAAAACAATATTATCCCATGGCATTATTATTATGCATTCCCAAAATTGGAATAAAGCCAAGCAAAAGAATTAAAAGAATGCCCCAAGTGGAATAGATGGAGATGATCATATTTGATTAAAATTGGGACTTGCTAGTGTGTATATTCCACTAGCTGCTTACTAGTCCCAAAAATATTCCCACATGAGCATAAATCCATAGTAATCCATACGGAAGCTAGGAAAAAGGGTTCCTCTCACAAGGCATGCAAAGGTGGCCATGTGGCTCTCATAAACCAATATTGTGAAAACAACATGATGCTAAGATGAGAGCATGTGGAAAAAGAATTGGATCCATCCCAACCCACATGAGCTAGAAGTAAAACCAATAAATGCCAAGCTCATATTTAGTTGGATGGTGGAATTATAAGGTGGTGAAAGAAAGGTGGTGGAGTTAATAAAAGATATGCCCCCAACTCAACTTGGGCATTACACAATATATCAAGAACCAAATACAATATCAAGAGGCAAATACAATTAGTAATGCATATGAGATAAGAACCAAATCAAAAAGGGTTTTATATGATGCTCAAATGCAAGGAGGCATGATGACATGAGCATGATATAATGATGATGCAACAATTATATATTTGAAGTAGCATCTATATAGACTAGGCTAGTAGCATTGCAATTGTTAGACAATTGGGATGCTACAACTCTCCCCCACTAAACAAGAATCTCGCCCCGAGATTCCTAGGAAAAAGAAAAACAACCCCAGGAGAGGCGGGTGTTCGGAACGAAGGTGACCCTCACGTTCCCAAGATGGTGAAGAACGGAATGGTGCGACCACTACACCTTGCAAAACTTGCTAGACTTGTTGCGAGTCTCGCGTTTTGCTTGAGAAACAACGGGTTAGAAGAGTTGAAGGATTGTTGTGAGACAAGAAGGATAGGATGGACATAGCTCCGGTTTTCTCAAGAAACATGCTAAAAGAGAAAGATCCACTGGTGAAAGAAAGGGACAAGATGATGTATCCTGGAGAAAGAAATGACACACCATTAAGATTAAAGATTTGCCGATACTAGAGAGGATGAACCTTTGTCTCGCCGGAAGAAAAGAGCTAGATTGGAGAGGTTTTGAACCACTATGACAATAGCATCGTATGTCCTCTCGGATTGAGAAATGAAGTTCGGAAACAATATTGCCTTCAAACAATAGAGTCCCTTGATATCAACAGAAAAATTTAGTTAGACACCGTCGGATTAGATTCTTGTTGCACCGGTACGAACCAAAGGATCACGCAATTGAGGTGCGCAGATATAACTTCCAGAGACGGATGTGAAGCCAGATCATGGTGGAATCCTGAGAAGCAAAGAATATAGAGGATCTGGAGTTTATTGTAGAGATACTTATTGCTTTCTTTAGCCTTGAGGCTAACGCAATAGATTTGCGGCTGATGGCTTCAACCATAATTGGCTTTACCACAGAAAAAGAATTGATGAAACAAAGAGGGAGATAGTTTCCTTTCATATTGTTTGGGGATGTAGAGCATCGGTAGAAAGACGAGGACAGAAAAGAGTTTGCGTTTGTTTCCATCAGATAATTGAAGATTTTACTCCATGTAGAAAGGGCGAGATCACCAACAAGAGATTATTGATTACTTTCTTCGAGAGAGCACTCCGGAAAAACAAGGACGGAAGTAAATATATCAAGGGATAAAGGACACTTCTAACTTTCGTGGAATGAGTTAAATCACATTAATTCACCAATTCAATGTACAAGAGCGAATGATAAGAGTAGTGGTATGGTAGCTACTCCATCCCGCACTCAAAGCATTACTCCGCACATGAATAAGGAAACCATGCAACCCAACTACGAAGCAATGAAGGTATTGACAAGGATAACTAATGGAACTCTGTTAGAAAACAAGGATAGATGCAAACGATTCGCCGGATTCATAGATAGATAAAGATGATGATGTTGTCGTCATGTCGAAAGTACCAAGCCACCGGAAAGATATGAAGGAAGATCACGGAGACAACTGCAAGATTCCACAGCTACAGAAAAGATAACACCAACTTGAACAGAAGGAAAACAAGATCTGGAAGGTCTTCATGGCCTCCGGTGGATTGAGCACAGATGATAGAGCGAGAGGGTTTCAAAAGATCACTTGACGAGACTGAGGTGAAAGAACTCCATGTTCTTCTTGAAAAGATTGAGAGAGACTTAGCGGTGTTGAGGAAAACTTTAGCGGAACGACGATGATAACTTGCCAACAAGGAACAACTCCGGATTTGATTGAAGATGTAAGATGGAATTAACAATGGACTTGCTAATTCCAGAATTGAAGCGATCTAGTTAGTAGAAGGACGTGGCCGAGATAGGTGACTTCAAAAAGTCAGAGTTCTCACTTTGAGACTTTGCACACAGGCAGTGCTCACGAAGCTTGAGAGAAAGGGACACAGATGATCTTCCATGTCCTTCCATTGATATCGAATAGGCAAGCATATTAACAACATATACCACCATGGATTAACAGGATATTCCCAGAATACCAAGTTCAAACAGCGAGAGAAACGAACAAATGCTTGAACCCTTCCTGAGCTCAACGCTCTTAGAAAGATCAATGTTAAGAGCACGGGTTCATTTGGAAGAAGTTGCACTGGCAGAATAGATTATTTGGTCCTTCGGAAGAAAAGAGATGTCACCTGGTTCACATAGTCGATTGGATCGCCGGTTACAAAGATAAAGAGATCTTGGATAAAGGAACGATGACATAGCTTTGCTTATGGTATGAGCTATCAGAGACGAAAAAGATGTGCAGATATGGAGTTGATAAAGATGTGCAGCATGATAAACAGATGATAGACCGCCGTAGTGCCTTGAGAAACTCCGGGTTGCCAAAGATGCTTGAATTTGCATAGATATGATCACGGTGTACTCAAAATCACAGGAGATAACCGTATCCTCCAGATGGTGACGGTTTATAGCATTTTTCCATATTACACTCACGATGAGTGTCATATAGCTATGCCGAGAACTAATTTACAATCACCAGCATCGGATCGACACATGTTATGTAATTAGCCCAAGAGAATTGAAGATGAAGTGAAAACTCCAGGATTAAGCGCCGGTGTCAAAAGAAGGAGTTAGCATGGACATGCTGATAAAAGGAAGATAGATAATGTTTCACACACGACTGAAAAGGAGTGTGGAAACACAAATGTATCAAAGAAAAATTTTCCGCATTTTTCGGCATTAAAATACCAATAGATGCGCAAAATCACTTAGCAGATAGAGATTAGCAACAGATGCTTGCACAGAATGTGGATCTGCTAGAAAGAAGAACACCCTTAAGAAGATGGCACCGGTCAACAAGGAGTCAGATAGATCGCGCCGGTTTTCAAAAGCCTGTCAATATGGAATGTACCAACAGTTGATAACCAAAGGCAGATAACAAGAACAACTTGGATGCAACAGATAGACAAGGAATTACACACACACACACACTCAGATTCACAACCTATGGTACTACGGAAACCCAGAACACGTGAATCCTAGTTTGAACTTAAGAAGAGGATTGAAAACGTTACACTTCCTTACTAGAAAAAGGGTGGTGGGTGGGTAAGAAGAAAAGTGGAAGCAGTCCTACTCTCGCGTTTGTTTTTCCCTAGCATACATAACTACCAAAAATATTTGCTAGACAGACAACGACCATTTGGCTGAGACCCTGAAGGTCGGGATGGCTCTGATACCAATTGTAACTACCTCGGTGAATTACGCTCCTAGTACAAGCCTGGATGATCAGAAATGGCTGAAATAGTACGGTGGGGCCCAAATGCCACTCACAGGTAGACCTTTCGGCCGTCCCAACCATTTCCAAACATCGGGACAAGAACGGGCGGCGTAATCGGCAGGCGAAGGGATCAACTACATACACAAATGAGTATGTATGCAAGCCACCATACAATAGTACATCAGAGCCATTCCATCTAAAAAGAAAGGAAATATAGCAACGCCATACGGCAAGATCCAAATATCCTAGATAGATATAATAGTTTAGGATATCTCCTCATACATCAATCAACAGAGTATCAAGCGGAAGCGGAAGACAAAATCGAGCGGATAAGAAGCAAATCGGCATAAGATGCCCCATAAATAAGCACATCCCGCCCACAGATCTCACGGATCCCGTTCGGAATCTCTACACGAATGATCGTTGCCCACATCGTCTCTCTTCCACCCAGTATCCATCTTGCGAGTGTACCGTTCATCCGAACCAATAATTTATCGTGTGAGACCCTAGGGTACTCAGCAAGTCTTTATGCCTCTAAAGGGACACAACCTAGGGTGACGAATTGCAGCAAAAGGTAAACCCTAGCAATTCTATAGATACTGCTAACCATCGGCCTAACCAGAGATGAGCGGATGTCCGTGAATTAGTAACAACAGTTATGACAGCTTATAATGGTAATCTTACAGATCCATCCTCCTCCTCGCTTACAAGCGAGGAAGCGGACTTAACAACCCCCATCCGTTGGCAGTTTTATTATTCATTCCATGAGTGTTGCACTATTTACTAGTCAGGTACCTAGTCTAGTCAAGTTAAAAGCGGTACTTTAGTTATTCTTGTCTATGATCGAGAAACTGTGCTCCAAGTCGTCCATAACCGCGGACACGGCTTTCAGAAAGTTTTACCCTGCAGGGGTGCACAAATAGCAACACACACTCGATATGCCTCGGAAGAAACAAATCAAAACCCAACGAGGCAGTCACGACAAAGCGATCACAGGATTCAGAAATATTTCAGGGGGCCACCCCATTGAGCTACCATAGCAAGTTAGCTGACTCGAAATGGCCTCAAGGTTTGCGCCATGGCTGGAGAATTTGGGAACCCGAAAATGTGACTGGGCTTGTCGACACCGCGAAAACACTCCGCTTTCCTAAACAGTACAGTGTGCTCCTCGCACAATTTTAAATAAAGCAGTAAGGCATGGCATAAGTACATGATAGTAAATAAAACCTCAAACTAGTTTGTGGCCCCAAGAAATAAGAATGAATCAAGCTCTGGCTCAGGGGGTTCATAAGCCTCCCGGATGTGGATAGCGTGAATATTCAAGGAACAGGAATCAAGTACTCGGGGTCCTACGGGACACAAGTGAGCATAAAAACCAAATAACAGATATTGCTCACCGATGCCACTTTCATTAGTTATCCCATTACTACTCAGGTTAAGTTGTTTAGGTACCTCGTTATCCATCAGACACTCACATACCCTACACATGCTGTTCTACGACTCGCATGGCTCAAACAACTCTTGTAGTAATGGCTCATGGGATGGAGGAACAAGCTTCGGTGGGGTTTAAAAGTAAAGGCTATGCAATACTTGGGATTCAATTTAATGCAATCGCGACTCAAATGATGCAAGAATAAGATAGAGGCAATAGGTACTATATGTATGCAAGCATGTGGTAGTGCTTGCCTGGCAGCTCAGTTGAAGCAAGGGATGGATCTGGGTAGTGCTCCTGGGTATCTTGATATATCCCCTGCTCAGCGTCTATTCGAAGAAGAACCAAACAAACAAGGGCCAACATAAATAAAGTGCACAAGCATATGAATTAAATGCGACAATCAAACAATCATGCCATGATGAATGACGCACAATTTTGCATGGCATTAATGTAGCATGGCATGGTGAGGTGTGAGATACAAGATTAAATCATTTTATTGAGTTTTGGCCCCATTTTATTCTCAAATTAGTTGCTGTACACAATATATTTATATGATGCATGCTTCAAATCAAACCATGGAATGCATAAACAGAAAGGTCTCGTCGAGCTAATCATTTTAGACATATTATTTATTAAATTTGGAGTTATAAAACAAAAATTATTAAGTATTTAAGTCAAAGGGGCATTTTATTGTAATTTAAAGCAACTTGAATTTTTAAGTGTTCAAAATATATTTTGGATGAAAGATTTGTATTCCTCATATTTTTCTGATCTCAAAACATATATTATTTATTTAAATTGGGTTTATATTTTAAAAGATATTTAAAAACAGAATTAAATTTGAATTTGAATTAATTAGAAAAAGATTTGAATTTAAAACAGATTTGCAGAATTACTTTTGTTACTCAGGTTTAGCCAGACACAGACGCTGACGGGTGGGCCGCTCTGCTAACTGGGGCTTCACAGCGCAGAAAACTTTTTCCACCGCGGCCTGACCTAACCACCGTCGATGACAGGTGGGGACACGGCAGTAGCAGCCTGTGGCGCGTCCGTGAAGCCGCCGTGAAAGCGATCGAGCGGAAGGGGATCGGTCTATGGCGGTCAAGATCTTCCGGGGTTGTTTTAGAAAAACCAACGGGCTGGCTGACTGGTGGGCCCCTAGGGAGCGCAGGTTGAGGCGGGAAATACTGCAGGGGGTAAACCGCAAAACGGCCATCGCTGCTGCTGATCACTGACAGAAAGAGGCCATGCGGCGGCGGATCCGGCCGTCTTCCGGCGACGAAGGCGACGCCGTCGCTGGACGAAACACGACGCGGTAAAAACGAAAGATGACGAGGAAACTCCGACTGACTTTCGTTTAAGGAGGTGCGTCAACGGAGGTCTATGAGCCAGGGCGAAAGAAGGCGGAAGCGCTGCTGCTGCGGGCCTTGACAGCGCGTATGGCAAGCCTTCGGCAGGGGAGGCGGCGATGCACGGCGAGGAAGGAGAGGATGTCCAGGCTGTGGGCTCCTGCGACCCTCAGTCTGCAGCAGGCTCGGGTGGCATAGATCGGCGAGGAGGCGGGCGTCTGGTGCTCAGGCACGGCGTGGCGGGCTTCCGAGGTCCAGCGGTATCAAGTTCAGAAAACGCGTAGGGCACCTGGTACTCTGCACGGCTTGGCTCGCTCCAGCACGTCTAGAGGGAGAAGTGGCCGAGGCTAGGGTTTTTGGGGCATGGTGGCGCACTGGCCATGGCCTAGGGAGGAAGAAGGAGAAGGGTGGGGATCTGGGCGCCTCCTGGATGCGATCTGGGTGGTTAGGTGAGGTGAGGGTAGATGAGGGAGGAGGAGAGAGCACATGGGGGGGTTTTCCACCTTTTTGCCAAAGCAAGAGGGGGCTCGGGTAGGGTAGGTTTCTCCTCTCTTTCCTTGTTCTTTAGCTAGAGAAGGGAAGAGGGAGGACCAGGGGAGGAGGGGTAGGTAGATGGGCTCGGGTTGGCTAGGTCTAGAGAGAAAAGGGGGAGGGCCGAGAGATAGGGTAGAGGTAGGGTGTGGTTTAGAGGGGGTAGATCATGGGGTGGTCTCGGTTAAGTTAGAGGGTAGCTAGGGTTTAGGGGAAAGAAAGAGAGTCGGTATGGTGCTAGGGGTAGGTGATTAGTGTGGTAGGGTTTAGGGTTAGAGTTAGATGGGGGTATGGTAGATTAGGGTTTGCTATGGACAAGGTCAAGCCAAGATCAACCAATGATCAGACAAAAACAAGACAAGAAAAAGAGAGGGATGTGATGATAGGGTCTAAGCTAGATTAACTTAGATCAAGCCAAAAGAAAGGATAGAGATAGAGATGATCCACTCAGAAGTCAAATAAAAACCAAATGACAAGCTAAAGGGGTACTTGCATGGCCCATGCAAAATATTTATTGCCATGTGGGTTCTCTTGAAAACAATATTATCCCATGGCATTATTATTATGCATTCCCAAAATTGGAATAAAGCCAAGCAAAAGAATTAAAAGAATGCCCCAAGTGGAATAGATGGAGATGATCATATTTGATTAAAATTGGGACTTGCTAGTGTGTATATTCCACTAGCTGCTTACTAGTCCCAAAAATATTCCCACATGAGCATAAGTCCATAGTAATCCATACGGAAGCTAGGAAAAAGGGTTCCTATCACAAGGCATGCAAAGGTGGCCATGTGGCTCTCATAAACCAATATTGTGAAAACAACATGATGCTAAGATGAGAGCATGTGGAAAAAGAATTGGATCCATCCCAACCCACATGAGCTAGAAGTAAAACCAATAAATGCCAAGCTCATATTTAGTTGGATGGTGGAATTATAAGGTGGTGAAAGAAAGGTGGTGGAGTTAATAAAAGATATGCCCCCAACTCAACTTGGGCATTACACAATATATCAAGAACCAAATACAATATCAAGAGGCAAATACAATTAGTAATGCATATGAGATAAGAACCAAATCAAAAAGGGTTTTATATGATGCTCAAATGCAAGGAGGCATGATGTCATGAGCATGATATAATGATGATGCAACAATTATATATTTGAAGTAGCATCTATATAGACTAGGCTAGTAGCATTGCAATTGTTAGACAATTGGGATGCTACAGCTGATGGGCTGCTAGTTGGGCCGCGCCAGTTGGCTGGTCTGATCTCTTTTTTTTCCTCAAAGCATTTTTCTTTTTCTGTTTTGATTTTCCAAATGAGATTTCAAAGCTCAATCAATTATGTTTGAATTCAAATTTTCACTAGCTTTTTGTACTGTGATCCTAGTGTCAAAAAGTGTGTCCAATGCAACAAAGCATTCAAAAACTATTTTGAGGTTATAAAATAAAATAAAAACCAAGCCCCATATGTATATAATAAAAGGGGTATAAATATGGTTTTATTTAGAGTTTTGTTTTGAAAAAATTTGTGCAAGATCAAAATACTAGGATGATATGAATGCAATGACATGACTTTGCATTTGTTGAAATTTGGGATGTTACAACAACTCACCCGGGGTCCTCACTGATGAATTGAAGAGGAAGCAGAAGGGCCGACATGCTCGTGGCGACACGGGGAGCACCTAGAGGGCGCTGCAACCCGCACCAGCCACGACGACAGCCATAGCAGCACATGAACACCGCAAACCACCACAGGGGGGGTCAACAGCGATAGTAGAAGCACCATCCCCAAACCCTAGGGTTCAGGAATGGAGCTAGCATGACCACAGGAGAGCTCAAAAGTCAAATCGAGGCAGAGGAGATGAACCAGCGTAGTCGACAACCTCGCCCTGCAATGACATGAGGATATGAGGACGAGAGAGGGAGACAGAGGGAGTGGGATCAGAGGGCCAGGACCTCTTCGGGGAGCCTTTTGGTCATGGTCACTTGGGCCAAAACAGCCCAATAAGCCCAATAAAGCCAACCCAAAAACTTAAAAGACGTTTTAATCATTAAGAAAAGACCAAATTACCCCTAAACTTAAATAAACTCTAGAAAACAAAATAAAAAATCTAAAAATTATAAATAAAATATTTTTGGATTCATAATAATCCAATCTATCTAAATAAATTTTTATACATATAATTTTATAAAATTAAAGAAAGAAGATAAAAATAAATAAAAAATCACTTTTATTATCTATTAATATTGTAGTATTTTAGAAAAATACTAAATAAATGTTTAATATCATAAAAAGAAGTTCTTTTAGTTAAATGATAATCCTTAAAAGAATTATAAAATAAATACAAATAAAATAAAAAATATAATATTCAATAAATATTAATAATCCTTTACTACTTAAAGGATTTTTTTGTAACTAAAATAATGGGAGCACACACAAAAATAAATAATGCATTACATTACTTTGCATAATCATTTTGTCTCTTTAAATATTGGCCTAGTGCAAGCATCCGACTTCACTACCTTGAAATAACAAGGCAAGTTCATCACTTGCTTATGTCCTTTGAAGAGTCTTTATCAAAGTATTTGCAAATTGTGTGTTATCATCTATGCTCTAGAGAAAGAAAATAGTATTTTCTCAAACAAATAAATCTTTGGTATCATCCTAAGTGATGATATAATAGAGCAATATAACTAAGGTGTTTATTTGCAACAATGATGATCAATTTGGGACTTAATAACCCATGACTTCAGTGATTCTAGCGCCGTATATCACGCGTTAACCATGAGATTTAGAATGGTACGGAGAAGTCAGTTGTATCTTCTTCCTCTCGCATGTAGCCGGATGTGCAGGTCGTGGCTGTTATCATTCGTAGCATGCATATTAATTGGTAATTCGCAGAGGATATGTAGCATATGGGTGGGAACCCTCAACGTCCCACGATAGTTCTGGCATCTAATGGCCTGTACACACAATTGCCGTAATTCAATGGGTGGGCATGGTGTACACCAAGGAGGAATGCGGGGTCGCGAAGGGGGCTGTCATTGGCTTGGATCATCTACTGGGCCACACACCATAGGAAGTGTGGACGGGAAAGATTTGCCCGGTTGTGTGTCAAGGATTTGATCTCTCATGGGTAAAGTGACACACCTCTGCAGAGTGTAAGAATTATAACTTGTTACTCCCTATTACGGGAAGGAGCTACGAACGCGGAAGGAAAGGAACTCCATGAAAGTTCTGGTTAACCTTTGAAGGCTGATTGTCATAGATTTTCATAATAAAATCAATCTTTGAAGAAAGATTTACAAAAACTGCATAGTGCCAAGGACTTATAGTCCAAGGTGGTAGATAGAGCATCAAACTTCCCACCTTGCATATATTGAACCTGCTGGGTAATGATGTTACTCACCCTTTCCTTTGATCCCTTGCTTAGACTCTGAAGACCCTGAAGGTACTCCTATTTATGCTGCAGAATGCCAAGAAGATGTGTTCTACGAGGAGCCTGACCTATCAGGAGGTGTTGAAGGAGTCAATTACGAAATCCGCTATGGAGTAGATGGAAACGAGTCAACCTAGTTGCTCTATTTTATAGTAACCGACGGAGCCGAGCAGCATGCACCATATAGAATAAGCTGCTGAGCTCAACTCTTAGTTGGAATTGTTCATTTTAAATTCCACTGAAACTCTTTATAATTTGGTTTCTAAGTTGAATCTTCTCGAAGTCTTGAACTTCTGGTATTGTAATAATAATAATGTGTGTATGTTTGTAATATGTGCCCACAATGTTTCTGTTGTACCACTCTGAGGGATGTGATATTTATGGAATGGTGTTCTGTGGATGTCATGTCAACGACTATAGTGTACTACACATGTAGTGGTATGCTGGGTCACCGCAGTTGGTATCAGAGAAAATTGCTTTGACCTTAGGTTGGAAACCTAGTAAAGGGTATTACCTATAGGAGTGTATAGCAACAATAAAGAATTATCTAAAAAAATATAATGAGTATTCGAATGAGAATATTCCGTTATATGTTTTAGTGCGATAATTCTTTGTTATGATGCAATATATTATTGGTTACTAATAAAAATATTTTTCACATACAGAGTTATGGCACCAAAGTTTCCAAAATAGACTTTGGTAAGGAAAGAGGAGACTCTCGATGATTACCAAGGATCATTCACGAACCAGCTTCGACAACTCTTAACGATTTTTAGTTATCCAACTAAAATTCCGGTGAATAGCATAACCTATTATGATGGTCGAATGTTATCTATGTATCGTGTGAGTATTCAACTCCTAGAGGAGCTTGGATTATATCATGATCTACCTATAGGTGAAGGTAGGAGTCACTTAGCAGCATATCATGTTGCTGCTGTGGAGGTGATAGCCAATATCCGGGAGCATAAAGCCAAGGAGTTAGTAGGTAGCACATTTTCTGTGATTCCTCATGATTCTATAGACTCGGATCCTATCCGGATCATCTTACTTTGCTCAAGAAGCATCCTAAGTTAGCTTCCAAGTTTATGGATCGATATCAAACACTTGTTTCGTCTTTTTATAAGACACATCAAGTTATTGTTGAAGATAAAAATGACATGTTAGAGGATCTAACTGATCCGTAAATAAGGAAGTGGTTAGCATTCCAGTTGGAGAAGGAAGCAAGTAGTAGTACAAATCTAATCTTTAAGGATATACCTATAGATTCTGAATCTTTTACACCATATCCTTATTCACCGAGGCCTAAACCTATATATGATCCTACTTTAGATATGAGGTATGTAGTACCATAGGGTTCAGAGGAAGGTTCTGATTCAGAAATTCCTATTGAGAATTATGATGGTTGGAGAATGGGATCATTTGAAGGATCCCAAGGAAACCAGATGTCCATAGATGGTTCTGACAAAAATGTTGGACAATCTACTCGGATGGATGCAAGAATTAATCCTAGTAACAATAGTAGAAATACCATATTTATGGATGATTAGGATGAAGAAGAAGATCCTGAGGAGAGAGTGTTTGAACCATAAACATCTTCTCAAAACCCAGAGAATATACATTATCCGGTGTTTAACTATCTTATCCAACAGAGCACCTGGGGAGCAACAGAATCCGCGTATTATGTTGACAACTCAAGGTATGAAACTCAGGAGATGCAGGTGGGTGATAATGTTGAACATGTTTCTGAATACTTTTCAGCTGAGCTAGAGGGAGTCAATGCGCTCAGATTGAGTAATGACTCAAGTCCTGTACTTGATACGTCCAAAACGTATCTTCTTTCTCGAACACTTTGCTACTGTTTTTCCTCCATACTTGTGTGATTTGGATACAACTAAAATGGACTGACGTTGTTTTCAGCAGAATTACCTTGGTGTCTTGTTTTTGTGAAGAAAATGAACTATCAGGAAAAATCCTGGAAAATATGCCAAGAATTATATTTCACCAGAAGATCCACGGATCCAGAAGGGGAAACAGAGGGGAAGCATGGGGGGCCAGACCCACCCTAGGCGCGGGCCAACTAACCTCGCCCCTGGGGGAGGTTTGGCCACCCCAGGCAGTTTCTCGGTCTCCCTCCGCGTCTATTAGTTGCCTTCTGACCTAAAAATAGGGGGGTTCGATAGTTTTCTAGAAAGAGTTCCACTCCGCCGCCGCCACCAGAAATCAAATTTGAATCCAGAAACTCCGTTCTGGCACCCTGCCGAGACGGGGAATTTGGAGAGGATCATCGCCATCGTCATCACCAACGCATCTCCATCAACCACCGATGGTAGGGATTGGATGAGTTTCAT
This sequence comes from Avena insularis, assembly GCA_023614405.1. NCBI lineage: Eukaryota > Viridiplantae > Streptophyta > Magnoliopsida > Poales > Poaceae > Avena > Avena insularis. The sequence goes on along the minus strand of CM042687.1, from coordinate 232,978,621 downwards.
CATGTAATCAAATAAAATCTGTTAGGGGCATAATGCCTAGTATCTCTATTAGTGCTATTTGACTTTGTTGCAACTTGTTGTGCTTAATGCTTGTCACTAGGGCCCGAGTGCCATGATCTCAGATCTGAACTTATTATTGAATCATTATGATAGTATTGTTATGATCTTATCTACAAGTTGTGTACACATATCATTGTCCGGATCCAAATGCCCCAAAGTGACAATAATTGGGACAACCGGAGGGGATGGCTGTGGTGTGAGGATCACATGTGTTCACGGAGTGTTAATGCTTTGCTCTGGTGCTCTATTAAAAGGAGCACCTTAATTGCCAGTAGTTCCCTAGAGGCCCCGCTGCCACGGGCTGGCTGGACAGAAGATGTTGTTCAAGTTCTCATTGCGAACACATATGACTATATTTGGAGCACATGCCTAGTATTATTTAGTACTTGGATTCTTATTATTATTTATCTGCAATGCCCTAGTTCTTTTAAGTTACATGTTTTGACTCGTCCATGCAACGCCCGTCCATCCATCCCTATGCCTACCGCACTCGAATCCTACTGTTACCGTTACTGTTACTATTGCTACTGTTCCACTATTGCTGTTACTGCTGCTGTTGCTACTACAAACTGTTACTACTGATAAACTTCTGTGAGCAAGAACTATTTCTAGGTGCAGCTGAATTGACAACTCAGTTGTTAAGGCTTGCAAGTATTCTTTGTCTCCCCTTCTGTCGAATTAATAAATTGGGTAATAGTACCCGCGAAGACTGTTGCGATCCCCTACACTTGTGGGTCATCAAGACTATTTGCTGGCGCCGTTGCCGGGGAGCATAGCTTTATTTGTAAGTTCTCTTGGATCTATTATTGTTCACTGCTACTCCTTTCATCATGGGGAAGTCTCGTGATGGAAAGTTCCCTATTTTACCATCCACTACAAGAAGAGGTACAGTCCTAAACACCTTTGTTGCTCTTGATTCACCGTCTGTTATAAGTAAGCTTATTACACCACCACCACATACACATGCTACATACACTACTACTACTGCTGAATCTGAAACTGCTTTTGATGCTCATGATGTTACTTCTACTGTGCTGGATGCGAGTGGTTCACTAGGTCCTTTTGTAGATGCTACTATGGCTAGTCTAGGAAATACCGAAACTCCTAGTGAAGACACTATTACACCAGTTAGCTCACCTAAATCTAGTGAGAGTTTTGATATTAATGATGGTTACATAGAGATCACTGATGAATTTATTGAAGAGTGCCGAAATACACATGGTGCTAGTGCTATTAGGAGTCTCCTTGCTAGACGTACTATTATACCCAAGAAGTCTTATGATCCTAAGTTTGCCACCTCTCCCATAGATATTAAAGATAAAGATTATGATTTCTCTCTTGATTTGGCTTATTTAGATATTGTTGAGAAAGAACCTTTTTGTGGTACTAAAAATGAGAGTGTTGTGGCTCATATGAATGAGATTTCTACTATGGGTGCTTTGTTCTCTGATGATTTTAAAATGCGCAAGTACTTTGTTGCTAAGACCTTCCCTTTTTCACTAAAAGGAGAAGCTAGGGCTTGGTTTAATAGATTACCTCCTGGTTCCATTGATAGCCCTGATTGCTTGATTGCTTCTTTCTTCCATAAATATTTTCCTCCCAGTGCTAGACATGCTGCTTTGCAGAGACTTTTTGATTTTAAACAGGAAGAAGAAGAGAAATTGCCTGAGTCATGGAAAAGATTCTATTCCCTGATTCACGCATATCCTGGATGTCCATTACCTAAGAATGGGTTGCTTGATATTTATTATAATGGACTAACTGATGATTCTAGGACCTACCTAGATAGCTTTGCTGATTGTGTTTTCAGGAAAAGGACTCCTACAAATGCTGAAGAATTAATGAACAAGATAAGCAAGAATTATGATGATTGGACTTCAAATGAGCTGAATACACCTGAGCCTATTACTCCTGAACTAGTTACTCCTGAACCAGATGTACCTGAACCAGTTCCAGCACCAAAAACAAAGAAGAGGGGAGTTATTGCATTAAATGATGAAGTGATGAAGGAAGCTAAAAAGTGTCTAAAGGAGAAAAGTATTAGAGCTAAAGATGTGAAGAATCTACCTCCTATAGAAGAATTATGTAAGCCAATTCCCCACTCATCTAGTATTGAGGGACACTCTCTCCAATTTAATGAAGGTGATATTCCTTATGGTAAGCCTCCTTATCAATGCTTAGAGGAACTTGACACATTTATTGTTAAACAAGGTAATTTTAATAAACATGTTCAGAATCATTTATTGGAAAACTCTAGAGCTATTCATGAGTTGAAATATATTGTAGAAAGAACTTCCAATGATATTAAAATTCTTTGTAAACACTTTCAAATGGTTCAAACTCAGCTTGATCAACTTGCTAAACATTCTTATGGAATTAGACTTCAAAGGATGTGTCAGTTAATGCTTCAGGAAATAAACATTCTTATGGAATTAGAACTAGGAGTGGTGCAGCTAATCAAGATCATTTATATCCTGAAGGACACCCTAAAAGAATAGAGCAGGATTCCCAACAAGTAGAAGATAGTGGTAGTCCTCGTAAGAGGAAGAAAAAGAAACATAAGAAAGTTGAGGAACCACTTGAACCTGCTATAGATCCTAATAGTATATCTGTCTCTGATGCTGAAAGTGAGAGTGGTAATATTGATGAGTCTCCTGATAAGGAGGAAGTTGAGGAAGAACCTGAGAAACACACTAAGAACACTAGGTACACAAAGGAAGATTTTATTGCTAATAAACATGGTAAAGAGAGAGAACCTTGGGCGCAGAAACCTATGCCTTTTCCAGGTATGAAACACAAGTCAAAGGAGGAAGAACACTACAACAAGTTTTGTGAGTGGATGAAGCCTTTATTTCTGCAAATTCCTTTGACTGATGCTATTAAATTGCCTCCCTATTCAAAGGATATGAAGGATATTGTCTCTAATAAAAAGAAGATTCCTAATGAGGAAATTTCTACTTTGCTTGCTAATTACTCCTTCAATGGTAAGGTTCCAAAGAAACTTGGTGATCCAGGTATACCAACTATTCCTTGCTCCATTAAGAATAATTATGTTAGAACTGCTTTATGTGATTTGGGAGCTAGAGTTAATGTTATGCCTTTTTCTCTCTATAAGAGACTCCGGCTAGAAAAGTTGATACCAACTGATATATCTTTGAAAATGGCTGATAAGTCAACTACTATTCCTATTGGTATATGTGAGGATGTTCCTGTTCAAGTTGCTCATAATTGCATGGTTCTAACTGATTATGTTGTGCTTGAAATGCCTGAAGATGATAATATGTCTATTATTCTTGGGAGTCCTTTTCTTAATACTGCAGGTGCTGTCATCAATTGCAATCAAGGAAAAGTAACTTTCAATATTAATGACAAAGAGAATAAACACTGTCTATTTCGCCAAGAAGGTTGTCAGAAGCTATTGCCTGAATTCTATTGAAAATATTGAAGGCATCAAGGTTGGAGAAATATATTGTCCCATTCCACAAGAAAATTTTGAAACTATTTTGATTGGGACCATTGCTATCAAGTATGAGGTAACATAATCACCTTGTGGAATACAAAGTGTTGTTTCATTTAAAATTGTTTTGGTAACAAGACTTGATCAACCTTGTTAACAAAAGGATTTTAATGAACAAAATAATGTTTCCACTATGGTTATACTTGCTTTCTTTTTCCTTTCTCCTTCCTAGTCTTTGCTTTAGCTTTAGTTTTGTTAGTTGTTTGCTTGTTTGAGTTTCTTAGAGATCATGTAGTTTGTCTTTTGGTTTGCTTTTGTTTCTTCTAAAAAAACTGTTTCTGCGAGAAAATCAATTTTCATACCCTGAAAATTGGCCAAAAATAAAGTTTCCCGAAAAATCCCAGAAAATTCAAAATAAAATTTTCCTCAAAAAAGGGGCAGAGAGGTACCAGGGGGCACGCTAGGCCCCACACCCGCGGTAGGAACGGGCCCCCACTAGTGGCGCCTAGGGGGGTCTGGCCTACCTGGGCCCCTCCAGGCTGCCTCCGCAAAGACACCTTCTTTATCTCTCCCGAAAAACACCGAAAAACTTCCTCAAGCTCGAGTTCTTGCTTTTCTTTCTCGCGATTTTTGATATCCTTGTTAAGCCCATCTCAAGTGCTGATTTTTGGAGGGATTGCTCCTTGGTATGTGCCTCCTCCACTTGTCCAATTAGATTTGTGATTGGTAGATTGTATCTTGAGTATTTTTCTACTGGAGGTGACAAGTTGTTTGATCTTACATGCTTGATCTATGCTTAGAAACTTTGTTTTGATGCCTGTGTAGTCATCTAGCAAGTTCCTATAGTAGTTGCTCATCATTTATCAACTTAGAAATCACTTGGTTTGATGGTTGTCTAAAAATTTCAGCAAAGAAGATGAGTGCTTATTCACTGAATCAATATGACTTGATGGTGCATGAGCCAATGAAGGTTCATCATGAGGAGGCAGTTTTTCCTTCCATATATCCATGCCATGAATTTATGAGAGCTGCGGGGATTCTCCAAGATTTTCAAACTTTGGTTACAAGTGCAGGGTTGGAGCACTTTGTTGAAGGTGAACCAATCCAATATGTTAAGCTAACCATGGATTTTGTGCAGGACTTCCGGTTCACTTGGTCTACCTCTAATCCCATGGTCCATTACAAAATATATAATATGCCTGTCAACCTGCCTTTTGCTGATTTTTGTGAAGCAATTAAAGTACCCCAGTGGGGATCTTGTGAGAAGATCAAGGAGAGGCCCAAGTCACTTGTTGATTTGTATGCTGAGATTTTCCAAGGTTTCGACTTCTCAAAGGAAAGTGGTAAAATTCGGAACATCCACCTCCCAGCTATTAGATACTTTGCCTATTTCATTACCAAGTGTGTTCTTGCTAGAAAGACTACTAGAAAGTTGTCTTCTTTTGATCTAGCTTTTATTGCAGATGCTGTGGGTAGGAATAGTTCCTATAGTTTGGGTGCTTTGATAGCTCACCGTCTCACCACCAACCGTGAGAAGGGTGGAATTTGTGGAGGTCTCATTGCTTCTAGGTTGCTAGCTTTCCATGGTTTAGAGCCTCACTTTTTAGATTTTCAGTTTTCCATAGAGAGGCTTGATATTGAATCCATGATTCAACATGGTTTTGTTTCTTTGGGGGCTAATGTGATAAGTTTGCCATATGAACTATCTTTTGTCCAGCAAGGTCGGAGAAAAGGTAGGAATGAGAAAATAGTTTATTTGCCTGCACCTGTTTTGTTTAACTTTGATAACAGGCAAGGATGGTCACTTATGGAGGAGGAGGTTGACACATATGTTGGGGAACTCTCCCAGCAAAAAGAGAATGCTGAAGAGGATGCCGAAGACAATTTGGTTCAGCCCTCCAACTTGGGAGAGTCTTCATACCAGCAACCCTCATTTGATTGGGGCACGTCTTCTTCTTCATCACAGGTGCCTGACTATGATCATTCCTATGATGACCCACCAGCATGGGGTTACTATACGCGCTATTGAGCCCACTTAGGCAAAAATCCTAAGCTTGGGGGGAGTATACCGACATCAAACTCATCTATATATCATGTTCGATCGGTTCTTTGTATATCCATCGTTTCGCTTTGTTTTTGGTTTTTGTTGCTTCTTTCTTAAAACCCAAAAATACCAAAAATATTTCCCTTGTTTCTCTTGGTTTGTTTATTTGTTTCTTTGCTTTCGTTTGTCCAAAAATAAAAATCCAAAAATATTTTGCTTTGTTTGGTTTGCTTTGTTTTTGTTTGGTTTTTCTTTGTTTGCTTGTTTCTAAAAAAATCGAAAACACCAAAAATATTTGTTCTTCTTCTTTGGTTTTGTGAGTTCTTCGCAGGGTTCAGCCGTCCTCAGTGGATATTGGTTTTCATGTTAATTATTCAAGTCACACAAGTGAAGGGCAATAATGAATATTAAGACAACTCAAGGTGTGGTAAGAGGCTGGTAACGAACTCTAATTGTTTCATTTTTGTACATATACTCATAATTGTGAGCATGCTTAGCCTATTTGTGTAAGGTGTATGTCATTATGGATGCTTAGTAGTTCTTGCTTGTCTATGATTATCTCCATCTTGCTAATAGTTTGTAGCATGTCATATGAATGTTTGCTTGTATTGTTTTATTCATACTTTGGTATGATACTGTGGTATCCTCCTCTGACCGTTCATATGAATCGACTTGGCACATGCTCATGCATGCATATGACTAATCAATAGTCAGTAAGCCTCGATGATTTATTTTTCCTCAGAGTTCTTGTATCACTTTCATGCCATAGTTAGTCCTGTTTTGTTGCAAACATGATTATGATAGCTATTGCTCTCTTGTTTGTCGCTCCCTCTCTATTGCTAGCCTTCACTTGCACTGAGTACGTGCTCTACCTGTGTTTCCAACTCCCCAAAACCAATATTGCCAGCTGTGTCCACCATATCTACCTATTAGCATCATTTGCTATTTCAGTGCATATTTTATATGTGTCGTGTTTTCTTCCAAAATAAAATGTTTGTTTGTTTTGAGAAAGTTAGTTAGTAAAGCTCTCACGAACTTGATGGCACACTTTATTCCTTGCGCTTAATAATCTTGAACAATTGTGACTAGTCCATGAAAGTTATATGCTTGCTTATTATATACTGGGAGTCAGCAGAACCGTGCTATCACGGGGAATGCTTTCAACACCTGTTGGATATCTCATCTAGTTGATACTTTTCTCTTTTGTTTACGGATGTCGATGATGTGAAATAAAAGGGGAAGTTCTTAGTTCATGGAGTTTATACATTGTGTTAGAGAAACGCCTGGGCCGCTAGCCTAAGCCATGCTTAATCATGGTGGAAACTTGCAGCATCACTAAATGAGCATCTATGAAGCGTCCTCAATAAAAAGCTACGCATATGGTAAATAAAAAGATTGTTGAGATGCTCATTGTCTGCTTGCCTTGTCATTTTGGTTATGGGAAAGCTCTTGTACCATGTGCAAGGGGTACCCCGTTGGCGGTTCTCGATGATATGTATGTATTTACAATGACAAGAACTTTCAGGTGACCAAAGTTGAGTAGCATGCGGAGTGGCCCTCGTACTCAGGGGACTTGGTATTTCCAGTCTATGGTCTGTCAAGCATATAATTCAGAGTGGACCTCACTTTCACCTTAACCAAATGAAGATGCCTATGATAGCGACAATGAGAGCTCAAAGCTAATGAGTACCTTCCTTTCAGCATTAGGAAGCCTTTCAAACCTTCACAAAACCGGTTTCACAATTTTGTTGAGTCACCACTTATTCTATGAGAGCATAGTTGTCATTCTTGTGTTTGTTCCAAAACTTGGTTAATTATGTCATGACTTTGATGCTTGTATCTCTGATATCTTTATCTCTAGTCTTCATGTGAACTTCAGAGGTGCCTCAACATTTATATTGTGCTCTTCATGTGACCTTATTATGAGCATTGCAATGTTGCTTATGTTTATGTTTCATGCTACTTATTATTATTGAGTTGGTTTCTCTTCATAGCTTGCAATGACTATTGAGTAGACTTAGTTGCATACTCTTTATTATGAATTGTCTAAGCATCTACTCCTGTGATGAGAATATTTACATCATATGAAGCAAAGCGTTCGTGAAAGTTCTTTTATCACACTCAGTTTTCAACTGAATTGCTTGAGGACAAGCAATAAGCTAAGCTTGGGGGAGTTCATACGTCCAAAACGTATCTACTTTCTTGAACACTTTGCTATTGTTTTTCCTCTATACTTGTGTGATTTGGATACAACTAACATAGACTGATGCTGTTTTCAGCAGAATTACCTTGGTGTCTTGTTTTTGTGCAGAAAATGAACTATCAGGAAAAATCCTGGAAATTATGCCAAAAATTATATTTCATCAGAAGATCCACGAAGCCAGAAGTGGAAACGGAGGTGAGGCCTGGGGGGCCAGACCCACCCCAGTCGCGGGCCCACTAACCCCGCGCCTGGGGGAGGTTTGGCCCCCCAAGCAGCTTTTCGGTCTCCCTCCGCGTCTACAAGTTGCCTTCTGACCTAAAAACAAGGGGGGGGGGGTTCGATAGTTTTCTAGAAAGAGTTCCGCTCCGCCGCCGCCACCAGAAACCAAGATTCGGATCCAGAAACTCCGTTCTGGCACCCTGCCGGGACGGGGAATTTGGAGAGGACCATCGCCATCGTCATCACCAATGCATCTCCATTAACCACCAATGTTTCCCTCATCCATGAGTGAGTAATTCCCCGCTGCAGGCTTGGGGATGGTAGGGATTGGATGAGTTCTATCATGTAATCGAATAAGATCTGTTAGGGGCATAGTGCCTAGTATCTCTATTAGTGCTATTTGACTTTGTTGCAACTTGTTGTGCTTAATGCTTGTCACTAGGGCCCGAGTGCCATGATCTCAGATGTGAACTTAGTATTGAATCATTATGATAGTATTGTTTATGATCTTATCTGCAAGTTGTGTACACATATCATTGTCCGGATCCAAAGGCCACAAAGTGACAATAATTGGGACAACCGGAGGGGATGGCTGTGGTGTGAGGATCACATCTGTTCACAGAGTGTTAATTCTTTGCTATGGTGCTCTATTAAAAGGAGCACCTTAATTTCCAGTAGTTCCCTAGAGGCCCCGCTGCCACGGGCTGGCTGGACAGAAGATGTTGTGCAAGTTCTCATTGCGAGCACGTGTGCCTATATTTGGAGCACATGCCTAGGATTGTTTAGTACTCGGATGCTTATTATTATTTATCTGCAATGCCCTAGTTCTTTGAAGTTACATGTTTAGACTCGTCCATGCAACACCCATCCATCCATCCCTATGCCTACCGCACTCGAATCCTACTGTTACTATTGCTACTGTTCCACTATTGCTGTTACTGCTGCTGTTGCTACTACAAGCTGTTACTACTGATAAACTTCTATGAGCAAGAACTATTTCTAGGTGCATCTGAACTAACAACTCAGTTGTTAAGGCTTGCAAGTATTCTTTGTATCCCCTTGTGTCGAATCAATAAATTGGGTAATACTACCTGCGAAGACTGTTGCGATCCCCTACACTTGTGGGTCATCAATACTTCAGATACTGAGTATATTCCTTCTGGAAGGCCATTTGTACCAAAAACTGTGCGACGAACGTTATGTCATAACGGTTGGACATCAGGCATGTATGATGAGCGTAGTAGTTACTAGAAGCAGGCGGCTTATTAGAAAGTATCGGGTACCACGTATTGTAATACAAGAAAATGATGTAGTTAGATAAATAAGGTAGTGTTGTTAAGTTGTGATTGTACCTATATGGTACATGTTGTAATGGCTTTGTATTATTAAGATGTTGTAGTGTATAATATGTGAAATGCATATTTCGATTTTATTTGGATTTTGATTTCCATTGTGTGACTATTTTTGTGTGTAAAGTTGAGCTAAGAACACATGTGCATGATGTAATTATGAGTAATCGCTTTATGTTGCAGGACTAGGGGGTCATGGAATCGGGTGTAGAAAATGAATCGGAACAGCAGCGCATGGAACGTGAAGCCAAGGAGAAGGCAGATGACGATATGGCAAATCAGGGAACCTTACCACCACCAATGAGGCCATTAATGGAGCAGAACTTTATGCAGTAGATGCAAATGATGCAAGAAAACCAAAATAAGTTCATGGAAGAGTTGTTGGGACGAGCTGTGAATCAGAGAGTACCTGAAGGTGGAGGAGTGAGTCTTTCTGACTTCTAGAATGCAAGGCCGTTAACTTTTGCATCAGCCCCTGAACCAATGGATGCAGAAGATTGGCTAGCAGATACAAAAAGAAAGCTGAAGACTATAAGTTATAATGATGAGGAAAACTGAGGTATGCAACTCATCTTCTGACAGGACCTGCAGCATCATGGTGGGAAAATCAGTTAGCCATGCAACAGCCAGGAAGAGAGTATACTTGGGTAGAGTTCAAGCAAAGGTTCCGTGAATATCATGTTCCAGGAAGTGTTATGGAGTTGAATCATAGAGAATTTGAGGAGCTTCAGTAGGGATTTACTAGTGTTATGAAGTATATTCGGGAGTTTAGCCAACTGTCTCGTTATGCTGAGGAAGAAGTCAATAGTGAAGAAAAGAGGAAGAAGCGTTTCCTGCGAGGGTTAAATCCATTTGTGAGGATGCAGTTAAGGTTGGCTAATAAGCAAACTTATCAGCAGTTGCTGGATGCAACTATCACTTTCAAAGATGACTACAAGAATCTCCAAGAGTATAGGAGGAAGAGAGCCAAGAAGGAAACAAAGAGGATTCAAGCAAGTAAACCTAAACCCAATATGGAGTTCAAACCTCGGAACAAAGCCTACAGCAACAATAACAATAACAAGGGCAATGGTGGAAATCAGTCCAATCCCAGTAGGAATGTTATCTGTAACATTTGTGGAATTCCAGGGAATTTCCAGAGAGAATGCAAAAAGCCAGTAGTTATCTGTTATGGTTGTGGCCAAAAGGGTCATATCAAGCCCAACTGTTCGAGCAAACCACCAGGTGGTTGTCCTACCAAGGGTGGAGGACAAGCCATTGGAGGGAATGGACAGCCCAATCGAGGAGGAAATAATGTCAAAAACAACAATGGAAATAGGAACAGAACCATAGGGAAGCTGAATTGTGCAACCTTGGAGGAGGTGGATAACTCCGAGCATGCCGTAATAGGTACGCTCAACATCCTTACCAATCCCGGAAAAGTTCTATTTAATACTGGTGCAACTACTTCATTCATTTCTGAAGAATTCTGTGATAAATTCGGGATTAGAAGGGCAACGTTAGAAAACCCTATGACCGTAGTTACGGTGGGGGAAATGTGATTGTATGCCACATTAAACAAGATCAGGTTACTCGATCTGTGGTTGTACATACTTTGTGGACCGTTATGTGATTCCTTTGAAGGGAATTGCAGTAGTGCTGGGTATCGACTGGATGACTGAACATGGGCTCAGATTAATTGTGAGGATAAAACTGTCTCAATCAAAACCCCAAGTGGAGAAAGGATAGTTTACCAAGCAGATAAGCATAGTCATATTGTAGTGGATCTTCAGTTGAACTCAATGAAGGATGTCAAGTTGGAAGATATTCCTGTAGTAAATGAGTTTCAAGATGTTTTTCCAGCAGAGCTACCAGGAATGCCACCAGATCGGGAAATACAGTTCACTATTGATCTAATTCCAGGTAAATACCAATAGCTCAAGCACCATACAAGATGGGTCCAAAAGAATTAAAATAATTGAAGAGAAAATTGATGAGTTAGCCAGAAAAGGATTCATTCAGGAAAGTGTATCCCCATGGGGAACACCAGTGATCTTTGCGGATAAGAGGGATGGTGGAAGAAGGATATGTGGGGACTACAGAAATCTAAACAATGTTACCATAAAGAATAAGTATCCTTTACCATGAATTCAAGATCTGTTTGATCAAGTGAAAGGAGCTGGAGTATTTTCAAAGATCGATCTAAGATATTGATACCATCAAACAAAAATCAAACCAGAAGATGTTCCAAAGACAACATTTGTCTCAAGGTATGGACATCATGAGTATCTTGTCATACCATTTGGTTTGACCAATGCGCCAGCAATATTCATGAACCTGATGAACAAAATCTTCATGCCATATTTGGACAAATTTGTCATAGTCTTCATTGATAATATTTTGATATATTCCAAGGATAAGGAAGAGCATGCTGATCATTTGAGAATAGCATTGCAGACCCTAAGAGAACATAAGCTTTATGCTCAGTTCAGTAAATCTGAATTCTGGTTAGATGAGGTAGAATTCCTCGGTCATGTGATCAGTAAAGATGGAATCGCTGTAAATCCATCCAAAGTTCAATCAGTATTAGAATGGACTGCACCAACCAATGTGAAACAAATTCGAGGTTTCTTGGGAATGGTTGGTTATTATCGAAGGTTCATTGAAGGTTTCTCCAAAATAGCTGGATCAATGACCAAATTGTTAAGGAAGAATACACCATTCATCTAGGATAAAATGTGTGAAGCAAGTTTTCAGGAGTTAAAGACCAGGTTAACTACTGCTCCAATCCTAGCAGTTCCAGAAACATGGAAAGACTTTACAGTATACTGTGATGCATCTAAAGAAGGTTTGGGTTGTGTGTTAATGCAAGATCGGAAAGTGATTGCTTATGGATCAAGATAACTGAAACCACATGAAGTCAATTATCCAACTCATGATTTGGAGTTAGCAGGAGTAGTCTTTGCTCTGATGGGATGGAGGTATTTTCTTTATGGAGCCAGATGTGAGTTATACACTGACCACAAAAGTCTCAAATATTTCTTCACCCAAAAGGAATTGAATATGAGACAAAAGCGTTGGTTGGAACTAATCAAAGATTATGATTTAACAATCAACTATACCCCGGGAAAAGCAAATGTTGTAGCAGATCCTTTAAGTCGTAAAAGTGAAGATATTCAGCCTAGTAACCGGGAGTTACCAAAAGAGTTACATATGTACTTGGAAAGATTAGAGCTTCAATTTATTAGAACAAAGACTCTTGGAGGATTAGCTACTATGCAGGTAGTTGCAGAGCATGATAGTGATCTTAAGCACAAAATTTTTAGACATCAAGCATAAGATCCTTTCATTGCTGAAGAAATTCGGAGGATATCTCGAGGGCAAACATCAGTTTTTCGCCTAGGATATTATGAGTCTTTATGGTTCCAAGATAATTTGTGTTCCAGATGTGACTGAGATTCGTGAAGTAATTCTTCGAGAGGCACATGAGACACCACATTCCATTCATCCAAGACGTACTAAGATGTACATGGACCTGAAAGAATTATTCTGGTGGAATAATATGAAAAGAGACATTGCAAATATGTATCAGAATGCCATACTTGACAAAGGGTGAAGGCTGAACATCAAAGTCCAGCAGGACCATTGCAACCGTTGGAAATTCCCGAATGGAAATGGGAGGAAATTGGTATGGATTTCATCATAGGATTGCCCATGACACCTAAACGGAAGGATATGATATGGGTGATTGTTGATAGACTCACTAAAAGTGCACATTTTATTCTGTTAAATCAGAAGGATAATGCCGAGAAATTAGTGGAAGTTTACATCCAGGAGATAGTAAGTAAGCACGGAGTGCCTAGGAGGATCATAACTGATAGGGGATCAGTGTTCACTTCAGCATTTTGGAAGCAACTACATGAAGCACGTGGTTCAAAGTTAGATTTTAGCACAACTTGTCATCCAGAGACAGGGGGCCAAACGGAAAAAACTAATCAAATACTGGAAGACATGCTAAGGGCCTGTGCATTAGATTTTGGAGGTTCGTGGGAAGATCATCTACCATTGGCAGAATTTTCCTACAATAACAACTATTAGAGTGGTCTGAAGGCAGCTCCATATCAAGTAGCGTATGGAAGGAAATGTAGATCACCAATATGTTGGTATGAGCCTGGAAGCAGCAAAGAATTTGTGCCGTACTATATCAAAGAAAGACAAGATATCATTGATATAATCAAGGATAGATTGAAAATACCTCAAAGTAGGCAGAAAAGTTATGCTGATCAAAGTCGAAGATCATGGCATCCTGAAGTAGGAGACATGGTATATCTCAAAGTAAGTCCAATGAAAGGAGTTAAAAGGTTCCGATTTAAAGCAAACTTGAGTCGAAGATATATAGGACCATTCAAAATACAAAGTCAGAAATGGACCATAGCTTATGCTTTAGAGTTTCCCTCAAGATTGGCTCAAGTTCATAATATTTTCCATGTGTCACAACTTCAGAAATGTCTTAAAATTCCTGATGATGCAATCACACATCAAGAGATAGAATTACAAGCAGACCTGACCTATGTTGAGAAACCCTGTAAAATTTTGGAAGAAAACTAGAAAAGGTTGAGGAATAAGGCAACCAAGTATTGCAAGGTATAGTGGGAACATCATCCCGAGAGAGAAGCCACATGGGAGAAATAAGATGATTTAAGAAAAGCCTATCCAGAACTGTTCAGGTACACTTCAGCAAACTTAGGGATGAAGTTTAATTTAAGGGGGGAAGTCTGTAACATCCCAGCATTTTAGGAACTAACGAAGGGTAGATTTAGAAATTTGTGCATATGCATGCATTCATCTGCAAAATTGTGGGTAAATGTTTCGCCAAATAAAAACTTAAAGGGATCAAATTTTCTTTCACTCTGTAGGTATAGGAATAGCTTTGGAGAGTGGTCGTTATAAATTTTGACATGACCTTTATGAAACAATGTCTTTTGGGGAGAATTTGAATTCAAATTTGAAATATGAGTTCATACTTTTTAAAAAACTTAGAAATAAGATCTAATAATAATATTTAAATCAAGAAATAATAAATAATAAACAAAAACTCTAAATAAGACTTGTAATCAAATAAATGATTGTTTATTCCATCAATAAGTTATAAAACAGTAATATATTAAGGCAATAAAGATTTCTTACAATAGTGAAATTACAAAAGGAGGAATATTTACATATTGAGAATTATTACAATATTCCTTACAAAAGAATAAAATAAACATTACAAGGTTTACATCTGTCTAAAGGAAATCTACACTACTCTTGAATCTTCAGATTTTGTACCTACAAAACAAAGAACAAACTAAAAGAAAAAAAAATAAGGGTTAAGTTATTAATTTTTACTCTCAGTAGAGAACAATGAGATGCACTATTCCATTTTACATCATTGAGTAAATCTTTAGGGGCAAGTTTCACCAATATAAAAGAATTAAATCTTTCATAATAAATAAGCCACAAGTCAAATGATTCCAATCAATAAGAGGGGCATGTTTCACCTGGTAGATAAATGGTAACCAGATAAAAAGGTAGAACAATTCCCTAAGGATATCCACAAGAGTACAGCAGGCACACAAGCAGCTGGCACAACTAAATGCATGGATGTGCTGTCAACACAGCCACAGCTGCCTACACAAGCAAAAGATCTCAACACAACCGTGGGAAAGCACAAGTGCACCATTTTTTTGCTCATACCACATCAGAACCAGCAGCTTAGCCATAGCCAAGCCAATCAAACCAACCAAACCAAAGCACCACCAAAGATCAACCAAACATCACCAGATGGTGACATAAGGAGGGGAAAGAATCAGGTGGACATCAAGGCCAAGCCAAAGGAGCTAGGAGGAGCAGGATAGATCAAGGCCAAGCACAGGAACTCAGGGAAACAAGAACAGCATCAGAGGTGAAGGACAGGAGCCAATCAGCAACATCAACATCACCACCAAACACAACAATCATTAGTTTTGTGGTGAGTGTCATAAAACCATCACATGATCTATTCATATTATCTAGACAGAAGCATGTGTTTTTTTATGAAACAATCTCTCAATAATCACCCTGGTGAGGTGAATCTATCCTAGAGATTCTGAGTATAAATATCAGAAATCAAACCTAGCCAAAAACACCAATTTCTCAGACCAGCCTCACAGAGTTTGGTGTTAACACATGCAACTTAAATAATCCATCACTTGTTCTTACCAGATCAGGGCACATCTCCCAGAGGGAGTAGCACCTCTGATCTTATAAGCTACAAATAAACCATTTACTTAACCAACTAGGACATAGATCCTAGAGCCTCAGACCAGCATCATAGGCCTGATCAAACAATAAGCTTTCCAACTTATTTATAAGCATCTATCAGATTCCAAAAATGACCATAAGTAAAGTCAGCAACAAGATCTACTTATGTACCATTCTAAGAAGGTTTCATAAGCACTGATCTTATCACTAAGACAACCAAATAGTCCAATCTTCACAAATCAACTATCAAATCATTTCCCTGAGACCAGACTCAGAGATCATATCATATTTTCTGTTCATGTTCAAAGAATCATTTGATTCTATTGAATAAAATTCAGACAAAGCATAAACAGTCAAGCCAACCAACACTAAGACATTGAATCATCACTGACAGGGTTACTGTCAGTATCAAGATACTGACAACAGATGAACACACTAAGCTACCATAGTATCAACTAGAGGCAATACTATGAAACCCTAGCATCTGATCCAGTATTAGCCTCATACCAACAACAACACCACATAATCAAAGGATGACTACAAGCACTAAAGTGCAGAGCACACAAATTCTCACTAAGCATCATGACCAGACCATAGGATCATCTTACAAGCACCAAAGATAAACCCTAGTAGC
This sequence comes from Avena insularis, assembly GCA_023614405.1. Classification (NCBI taxonomy): domain Eukaryota; kingdom Viridiplantae; phylum Streptophyta; class Magnoliopsida; order Poales; family Poaceae; genus Avena; species Avena insularis. The sequence goes on along the minus strand of CM042687.1, from coordinate 232,962,394 downwards.
AACACAAGCACATAACTAAGATTGGCCACTAGATACACAAAGAGGGACTCGAGGTAACAAGATGAACAAGAATCCATAGAGGCACAACTCACCCGGGGTCCTCGCTGATGAATTGAAGAGGAAGCAGAAGGGCCGACATGCTCGTGGCGGCACGGGGAGCACCCAGAGGGTGCTGGAACCCGCACCAGCCACGGCGGCAGCCATAGCAACACACGAACACCGCACACCACCACGGAGGGGGGGGAGGGGTCAGCAGCGGCAGTAGCAGCACCATCCCCAAACCCTAGGGTTCAGGAACGGAGCTAGCATGGCCACAGGAGAGCTCCAAAGTCAAATCGAGGCGGAGGAGATGAACCAGCATAGTCGACAACCTCGCCCTGCACCACAGCAGTGGGCTGGGGAGCCATGGCGAGCATCGCTCGTGGCGCCCCCACTGTGGTCGAGGGGGAGAGGAGATGAGGACGACAGAGGGAGACAGAGGGAGTGGGTTGAGAGGGCCAGGACCTCTTCAGGGAGCGTTTTGGTGATGGCCACTTGGGCCAAAATGGCCTAATAAGCCCAATAAAGCCAGCCCAAAAACTTAAAAGAAGTTTTAATCATTAAGAAAAGTCCAAAATACCCCTAAACTTAAATAAATTCTAGAAAATAAAATATAAAATCTGAAAATTATAAATAAAATATTTTGGGATTCATAATAATCCAATCTATCTAAATAAATTAAGAAATAAATTTTTATACATATAATTTTTCATCAAAATTTTTATAATATATATTCCTTATGGAATTTTATAAAAGTAAAGAAAGAAGATAAAAATAAATATAAAATCACTTTTATTATCTATTAATATTGTAGTATTTTATAAAAATACTAAATAAATGTTTAGTATCATAAAAATAAGTTATTTTAGTTAAATGATAATCCTTAAAAGAATTATAAAATAAAAATATATTGTTCAATAAATATTAATAATCCTTTACTACTTAAAGGAATTTTTCTGTAACTAAAATAATGGGTAGAACACACAAAAATAAATAATGCACTACATTACTTTGCATAATTATTTTGCCTCTTTAAATATTGTCCTTACCGGGCAATAATGATGTTTTGTAGACATAGAAGCTCAAGGTCCAGTGCAAGCATCCGACTTCACTGCCTTGCAATAACAAGGGAAGGTCATCACTTTCTCATGTCCTTTGGAGAGTCTTTATCAAAGTATTTGCAAATTGTGTGTTATCATCTATGTTCTAGAGAAAGAAAATAGTATTTTCTCATACAAATAAATCTTTGGTATCATCCTAAGTGATGATATAATGGAGCAATAGAACTTAGGTGTCTATTTGCAACAATGATGATCAATTTGGGACTTAATAACCCATGACATCAGTGATTATAGCACCGTATATCACACGTTAACTATGATATTTGGAATGGGACGAAGAATTCAGCTGTATCTTCTTCCTCTCGCATGTAGCCGGATGTGCAGGTCGTGGCTGTTATCACTCGTAGCATGCATATTAATTGGTAATTCGCAGAGGATATGCAGCATATGGGTGGGAACCCTCATTGTCCCATGATAGTTCTGGCATTTAACAGTCTATACAAACCATTGCCGTAATTCATTAGGTGGGCATGGTGTAAACCAAGGAGGCATGCGGGGTCGCGAAGGGGGCTGTGATTGACTTGGGTCATCTACTGGGCCCCACACCATAGGAAGTGTGGACGGGAAAGATTAGACCGGTTGTGCTTCAAGGATTTGATCTCTCATGGGTAAAGTGATGCACCTCTGTAGAGTGTAAGAATTGAAACTTGTTACTCCCTGTTCCGGGAAGGAGCTACGAACGCGGCAGGAAAGGAACTCCATGAAAGTTCTGGTCAACTTATGAAGGCTGATGGTCATAGATTTTCATAATAAAATCAATCTTTGAAGAAAGATTTACAAAAACTGCATAGTGCCAAGGACTTATAGTCCAAGGTGGTAGATAGAGCATCAAACTTCCCACCTTGCATATAATGAACCTGCTGGGTAACGCTGTTACTCACCCTTTCCTTTGATCCCTTACTTAGACTCGAAGGTACTCCTATTTATGCAGCATAAAGAATAATGCCGAGAAGATGTGTTCTACGAGGAGCCTGACCTGTCAGGAGGTGGAGTGGAACACGAAATCTGCTATGGAGTAGATGGCAACGAGTCAAACTAGTTGCTCTAGTTTATAGTAACCGACAGATCCGAGCAGCATGCACCATATAGAATAAGCTTCTGAGCTCAACTGTTAGTTGGAGTTGTTGCTTTTAAATTCCGCTGAAACTCTTTATAATTTGGTTTGTAAGTTGAATCTTCTCGAAGTCTTGAACTTATGGTATTGTAATAATAATAATTTGTGTATGTTTGTAATATGGACCCGCAATGTTTCTGTTGTACCACTCTGAGGGATGTGATATTTATGGGCGTGTTACTGGATGTCATGTAGCGACTATAGTGTACTACACATGCGATGGTATCTTTGGGTCACCATGATTGGTATCAGAGCAAATTTCTTGGACCTTAGGTTGGAAACCTAGTAAAGGGTATTACCTGTAGGAGTGTATAGCAATGATAAAGAATTATATAAAAAAATATAATGAGTATTTGAATGAAAATATTCCGTTATATGTTTTAGTGCGATAATTCTTTGTTATGATGCAATATATTATTGATTACTAATAAAAATATTTTTTACATACAGAGTTATGGTACCAAAGTTTCCAAAACAGACTTTGGTAAGGAAAGAGGAGACTCTCGATGATTACCAAGGATCATTCACGGACCAGCTTCGGCAACTCTTAAAGATTTTTAGTTGTCCAACTACAATTCCGATGAATACCATAACCTATTATGATGGTCGAATGTTATCTAAGTATCATGTGAGTATTCAACTCCCAGAGGAGCTTGGATTATATCACGATCTACCTATAGGTGAAGGTAGGAGTCACTTAGCAGCATATCATGTTGATGTTGTGGAGGCGATAGCCAATATCTGGGAGCATAAAACCAAGGAGTTACTAGGTAGCACATTTCTATGATTCCTCATGATTCTATAGACTCGGAGCCTGTACCGGATCATCTTGCTTTGGTTAAGAAACATCCTAAGTTAGCTTCCAAGTTTATGGATCGATATCGAGCACTTGTTTCGTCTTTTTATAAGACACATCAAGTTATTTTTGAAGATAAAAATGACATGTTAGAGGATCTAACTGGTCTGGAAAGAAGGAAGCGGTTAGCATTCCAGTTGGATAAGGAAGCAAGTAGTAGTACAAAACCAATCTTTAAGGATATACCTATAGATCCTGAATCTTTTACACCATATCCTTATTCATCGAGGCCTGAACCTATATATGATCCTACTTTAGATATGAGGTATGCAGTACCACAGGGTTCAGAGAAAGGTTCTGATTCAGAACTTCCTATTGAGAATTCTGATGGTTGGAGAAAGAGATCATTTGAAGCGTCCCAAGGAAACCAGATGTCCATAGATGGTTCTGACAGAAATGTTGGACAATCCAGTTGGATGGGTGCAAGAATTAATCCTAGTAATAGTAGTAGAAATACCATATTTATGGATGATCAGGATGAAGAAGAAGATCCTGAGGAGAGAGTGTTTGAATCATCAACATATTCTCAAAGCACAGAGAATATACATTATCCGGTGTTTAACTATCTTACCCAACAGAGAACCTGGGGAGCAGCAGAATCTGCGTATTCTGTTGACAACTCAATGTATGAAACTCAGGAGATGCAGGTGGTTAATGTTGAACATGTTTCTGAAGACTTTTCAGCTGAGCTAGAGGGAGTCAATGCGCTCAGATTGAGTAATGACTCAAGTCCTGATACTTCAGATACTGAGTATATTCCTTCTGGAAGGCCATTTGTACCAAAAACTGTGCGACGAACGTTACGTCATCACGGTTGGACATCAGGCATGTAAGATGAGCGTAGTAGTTACTAGAAGCAAGCGAATTATTAGAAAGTATCGGGTACCACATATTGCAATCCAAGAAAATGATGTAGTTAGATAAATAAGGTAGTGTTGTTAAGGTGTGATTGTACCTATATGGTACATGTTGTAATGACTTCGTATTATTAAGATGTTGTAGTGTATAATATGTGAAATGCATATTTGGATTTTGATTTCCATTGTGTGACTAGTTCTGTGCGTAAAGTTGAGCTCAGAACACATGTGCATGACATCAGTGATTCTAGCGTCATATATCATGCGTTAACCATGAGATTGGGAATGGGACGGAGAAGTCAGCTGTATCTTCTTCCTCTCGCATGTAGCCGAATGTGCAGGTCGTGGCTGTTATCACTCGTAGTGTGCATATTAATTGGTAATTCACAGAGGATATGCAGCATATGGGTGGGAACCCTCATCATCACACGATAGTTATGGCATCTAACTGTCTGTACAAACCATTGCCATAATTCAATGGGTGGGCATGGTGTACACCAAGGAGGCATGCGTGGTCGCGAAGGGGGCAGTGATTGGCTTGGATCATCTACTGGGCCCCACACCATAGGAAGTGTGGACGGGAAAGATTCGCCCGGTTGTGCATCAAGGATTTGATCTCTCATGGGTAAAGTGATGCACGTCTGTAGAGTGTAAGAATTGTAACTTGTTACTCCCTGTTCTGGGAAGGAGCTACGAATGCGGCAGGAAAGGAACTCTATGAAAGTTCTGGTCAACATGTGAAGGCTTATGGTCTTAGATTTTCATAATAAATCAATCTTTGAAGAAAGACTTACAAAAACTGCATAGTGCCAAGGACTTATAGTCAAGGTGGTAGATAGAGCATCAAACTTCCCACCTTGCATATAATGAACCAACTGGGTAACGCTGTTACTCACCCTTTCCTTTGATCCCTTGCTTAGACTCTGAAGACCCCGAAGGTACTCCTATGTATGCAGCAGAATGCCAAGAAGATGTGTTCTACGAGGAGCCTGACCTATCAGGAGGTGTTGAAGGAGTGGATTATGAAATCCGCTATGGAGTAGATGGCAACGAGTCAACCTAGTTTCTCTAGTTTATAGTAACTGACGGAGCCGAGTAGCATGCACCATATAGAATAAGCTGCTGAGCTCAACTCTTAGTTGGAGTTGTTACTTTTAAATTTTGCTGAAACTCTTTATAATTTGGTTTGTAAGTTGAATCTTCTTGAAGTCTTGAACTTCTGGTATTGTAATAATAATGTGTGTATAGTTGTAATATGGACCTGAAATGTTTTTATTGTACCACTCTGAGGGATGTGATATTTACGTAACGGTTTTCTATGGATGTCATATCAATGACTATAGTGTACTATACATGAAATGGTATGCTGGGTCACCGCAGCTACCTCGTGATGATTAACCACATGTGCAGTTCCCAAGATGATAGATGGTCATGGTTGGGAGGGAAAACTCATACGAGAGGTGCCTATACTAGGGCGTGTAATTGAAAAGTTAGGATTGATTATCTGCATACTGAGTATGGGGAATTCAGGATTGTTCCTGATGGATGTATCAAATATTGTGGTGAAAGTGTACCACCTCTGTAGAGTGTCAAACTATTCGAATAGCCGTGTCCGCGGTTATGGACAGTTGGAGTGGCCATACTGTTCCGTCGTCAGATGTTTTCAAAATGACTTGTGAAATGAATCATGACTTTGACTTGACCACAACAGGGTTGTGAAAGTGAAAGCTAAGTTCCCACTTAGGTGTTATAAAACCTTAAACTAGCTTTCTTTACTTCTGAACTCAGCTAGAGTTTAGTATTCCTACTTGAACCACTTTACCTGTTAGTGATAGTTTGCGAGTACTTAAAGAGTACTCATGGCTTTGTCCCTGGCTATTCCCGTGGCCAGACTATGAGGAGGACTATTAGGATGATGGACCTCAGGAAGTCTATGACAACTAGGATCATCTCCCATCGTCAGCATTGCCTGTGACCATGAAGATGGAGCATCGCCCATGCTACCGTTATTATATTATTCCGCTACGTTGATTGTATTAAGACTGGATCATGAGATCCTTTATTTTTAAGACATTTATTATGGTTTGTAATGGATGATGAACTAGGGTACCAATCTGTTATGTCTCGCAAAAATGGTAATCCTGGGATTGTGATGTATGGCGTAACAGGCATCTGGGATTAAAAATCCGGGTGTTGACAACACCAATCTAAAATAAAGTCTACATGAACTTCTTTCAGATACATGTCATTTCCAAAAGGCTCTGCTTATCAAAACTAGTGTTTCCCTTGTGTTGAGGCCCTGATGCAATAACACATACAAATTTCAATACGGTGGAATATTACTATGTCTAAAGTATAAACACATACAAATTTAAAACAGATGACTAGAACTTTGATGTTCTTTGATACCTCTAAACTCAAGCCTCTTAGTGGGCTCTTCTGATGACTGGAATTCAAAACTTCCAGAGCTAATGGCAACACTGTCATCGCTAAAGACCACTATTGTAAGATCACTACCGGTTCCCATCTGTTAAATAGATACATGCATTGAGCATTTTAATACAATCAAATATAATAATGAATTAGACTGAAAACAGAAACACAGTTCTTGTTATCGTACATTAATAAAAAGCATACATGGCCAAAGTATTTGAAATTTTTCGAATAAAAAAGATGCAAGCAGACTAGTGAAGTGACAATTAAATCCATATTGCTAGAAGGGCAACGAACAATGAGGAATTAATAAAAATTTTGCAGATTTTGATATGTATACAAGGGGAAAAGAGGTGGGACAGATAGAGGTAGGTTGGGGGAGGCTCTCCTGATGCCACCGTCGTGTATCTACAGCTCGAAAACCCTAAACCCTAAATTCGACACGAAAAATGGCAAATTCCATGACAAAATTCCTAAATCAAAGCTCTACATTAGGGTTTTGGGGGTTTGGTTTTCATGCATACCTACCTGGATGAAAAAGGGGTCCTTGGAGGCAAGGGAGAGAGTCCGCGCCGCAGGGGACAAGAGGCGGTGGGGAGGAGAGGCAGGGTACCGAAGGCGGCAATGGTGGAGGGCGCCGGCAGCGGCGACGGTGGATGGTGGGGGTCAAGTACAAACAGTGGCGGTTCCTCATCTTCTTCCTCTTCTTCGTCATCTTCTTCCTCTTCGCCAACATTGTTAAGATAGATGATAGTTATCCTCGGTCTGTCTCCTTGCAAGGAAAAGCACACCAACTAACCATCTCCGATGAGATGGTTGTCAGCAATGAATCGACGCCACCCTTCACCTTGCAATCGAGTCCTAGATGGCCCTTTTGCACTTCAACTGTGCATGTTCGCCCAGAAGCTCATAATTTCACCTTATCTCCTGTGAGGTCATTGAAATGTGCCCTTGCATTGCATGGGAAAGTCTGTGCACCAAAAGCACATATTAAATTAATGATTTTAATATGCTGACAAGTATGAGATGAACTTAAATTGTACGAGTGTCAAAGAATATACCACTGATTATTGAAAAAACCAGGTACAATATGAACACTAAATTGTGAGTCAGTTGACAAGATTCTTTCCTTACAGTGAGTCTTGCAAAGATGGCATGTTGCCATATATCTTGTCGCGGGGGAGGGGGTCAGCGTTGTTGATGCGGGCATCGTCGAGCCAGTCAACGTTGATGCGTGGCAGCGGCCTTGTTCCAGACTTAGGGGCGGCAGGAGGGGGAGTGCTGGATTTGGAAGAGAGGAAGTCAGCCTATGGGGGATTTCTCGATATTAAATGGAAGGAGGATTCTGTAGGAGGTGGCCCATAAAATAACCGTCTCTACCTTAACAATATATTCGGGTACTCCACATATATCTGCACCCTCCGGATTTTGGTGATCCTAATATTTGAGAATTATTGAGAACAAAAATACAAAGAAAACACTACTAGGAAAACGCCTATTCGTGGCGCACCTGAAAAGGCCATCCGTGGCGCACTAGCAGTGCGCCACTAGCCTCGCGCTACGGCTATCTCCTAGCCGTGGGACACTGCCTGGTGTGCCACGGTTGTGTCGAGATAGACATGACACACATGCCAGTGCGCCACGGAAGGTAGTCTAGGTGCGCCACGCGTATGAAATGATAACCGTGGCGCACTATGTGATGTGCGCCACGGATAAAATTTTGAAAATTCAAAAAAAGCGGCAGATCTGGATCTCGCCGTCAGTGTCGTCGCTCGTCGGTGCAGGTTGTCGTAGTCGCCTCGTCGTCGTCACCTCGTCGGAGAGGCCTCGTCGTCGGAACTTCAAGGAGGAGGAGGAGAAGAAGATGAGGAAGAGGAGGAGTAGAAGAAGGAGCCCGCCATCATCGTCGTCACTGGAAGGAGGAGGCCGCCGTCACCATCTTCACTTCAAGGAGGAGGAAGGAAGAGGAGGAGAAGGAGAAGTAGAAGGAGAAAGAGAAAGATGAGGAGGAGGAGGAAAATGAGAAGGAGAAGGAGAAGGAGGAGGAGGAGAAGAAGAAGGAGGAAAAGAAAAGGGAGGAAAAGGAAAAGGAGAGAAGGGGAGGGAAAAGAAAAGGGGTAGGTGGGCGGGGTGGGATTCAAATTTTGAATCCTTCCCAACTTACTCGTAGCGCACTAGGTGGTGGTGCGCTACGGGTAAGTTGCCCTTTATTTTTTTTCTGCAAGAAAAAACGGTCTTTTGACCATAAATTTTTACTCTTTTCGAATTTTAAAAATCTAAATAATCGCTAAATGAACAGAGTAATAGTTGCGAGCGGATGCGAAATCTCGTTCTCGTCATTTTGGTATATTATACGATTTTTTTCGATATCGTATGCAAACGTTATGGCCATTTTACCGTGGCATGACTTTTTTTACAGAAAAAGTGGAAACTCATGTTTGTTAATTTTCCTAGAAACTATACCACATTACCTGCCTACATATGAAATGATTTTATTTTTTAAAGTGTTTATCATTTTCTTTTATTTTTGCAAAGACTAAAAAGGCGATCCAAAGGGGGGGTGGTGGAGTTGGTGTAGGCCACTTAGCCGTAGGGCACTAGGACAGAGTGCCCTACGGGTAAGTTGACCCAGCTGCTCTAGCACACATGCCCGTAGCGCACTAGGTCAGAGTGTCCTACGACTAAGTTTCACATCCGTAGCGCATCTTGACCAAGTGCGCTACGTGTATGTGTGCTGCGGTCACCTGTGCCATGGCCCACACATAGGCGTGGCGCACCACCCCCATGTGCGCCACACTTACAGCAGTTAGGCGTAGGGCATCTGTGGGTAGTGCACCGCGCCTATTTTACCCATAGGACACCACTAGCACGTGCACCACGGATGTGTGGATTACCTATAGCCGTTTTCCTAGTAGTGAAAGTGGTTATACATGTGTACTAGTGTTAAATTAAGTCCTAAGACTGAATTAGGTTCATGCATTGAAGAAAATATATGGTGTAGTACAAACCTTGGATCTTATCTAGAAAGGTATGACAACTCCTAGTGTTCATGCCCTTGCTTCATAGCAATAAGGTGAAAGTGTCTAGAAATCGAATAAGTCCAATGTTGAATCATGTTGTGAGATCATTTGCTTACTCAAATATGAACTTATCATCAATTTAACATTTTTTCACCAATTTAAGCTTGTTTGCATGAATTATGTGTAGTCATAACTCTGGATATATTTAGACACTCCAGATTTTAAAAATCCTAAAACTTGCAAATTATATTCAGGACGAAAAGGTAAGAGAGGTGAATATATTACAAACATAGTTGTTCACAACATCGAATACATCAAACAAAGTTGTTCACAACATCGAATAATTCATACATAGTTCCTATGCTAAACAAAATAATGATGAAGGGTCTTTCTTGGAGGGTTCAGCGAATTTAATCACGAACAAGCCAATGCAGTGTTCCCTCATTTCCCCCATCATAGAAAGAAGTGAACCACCTTCAAGTTGGTTCATGTTACAGAAGAGGTTCCAACCATTGGATAAAATTATCTGGTTCAATCTGCCATGCAAGATAGTTTACTGGCCATTAACTGTGTCGTCCATGACATAACCATGGAACAAAGATGTACTCTTTGGGATATTGTAACCAAGGGCAAAGCTTGATGGCATGACCTAAAATGATAAAATAATTAAAACACATAAGTAAAATTCAAACCATGTCCTTATTAGGTACAATAACTCACAAAGGTGTTGTTAGCTAGATTAAGTTCACTGAGACTTGTAACATAGTATTGAAGGGAATATGCTCGAGAGGCAATAATAAAGTGGTTATTATCGTATTTTATATTTATGATAAATGTTTATTTTACATGCTATAATCTTTAGAATTTCTCCAGGTCCCGCTGCTGATTATTGATCGGAGAGGGATCTCGACCATGTCTACATTATTCGCGAACCGTAGGGTGACACACTTAAGGGATACCGCCACCATTTGGATCAAATAATATTCCAGAGAAAGAAAAAGGAAAGCGCAGGAATTTATTTCACTAGACACCAAAATTGTTTCGGTTGAAATTTCTGAAACTGGTTCTGCATGTGAAATTGAATACTAGCAAGGGGTTTTATGTGAATGTTTGTTAATTAAAGTAATTAACAAAAATATGAATAAATAAATAAAAGAGTTTTATTTAAATGAGAGCTTGCATTAAATTTGGTGGAATGAGTGGATTTTTTAGTGGAGGCTCTTTTATGGGAGTGGAGGCTTTTCATTTTGAGTGGGAGCTCCACCCACATGAATGTGGAAGAGGTGGGGGCAGCCACCATGGCTGGGTTCCATGCCCCTTGGGGTGCCCCCTCTCCCTATAAAAGGCCCCCCTCTCCTCCTCTCAAACTACACCTCCTCGCGAAGGATCTCTCTCCCCCCTTTAGAATTTCCCCATGGTCTCGGATCAGCGAGATACATGTTCCCGGTGGCTTTTTCTGGAAGGATTTGTTGCTTCCGCTGCTTCGCTGGAGCGAGGGCGTGGAGGTTGTCGGGGTACGCAGATGTGTGTGCGATCACGGATGCACCACTGCTTTGCGGTGCTGGACTTGATGGTGCTGGACCGGCTGGACCATATGGACTTCATCACGATCTTGAAATTGGCAAGTGTTCGACTACATCATCCACGAGTACAACCTCGTTAACACTATTCGGTCTTCGAGGGTATGTATTCCATGGATGTATATCCACCCGTTGTTTGTATCTAGTAGATAGATCTTGGTACTTAGATGTTCCCATCGTAGGAATTTTTTTGTTTTCTATGCTGCGAACCCTAAATGCAACTAGTTTTGTATAAGTGGCTAGCGGGTGTCTGTCTCTCCTACTATAGTTAATATCTAATTTACATTGAGTTGTCAACAATTTGGTTTTCCTCGTTGTGGTTCATGTTCGTAGGTAATAACGGTTCTATCTTCGAAAGCCCTAAGCCACGTAAAACTTGCAATGGATAAATTAGAGGCGTCTAGTTTAGATTGTTGCTGGGCTAGTGTCATCATATGGTGATGTTGTAAGTAAAAGTATACATTGATACTCTTACAACACAAATAACGTCTAAGTTCCATATACCTTGGCCTTACACATAGAGGTATGATAGCGATCATACCATGATGCACATGATGGAGATCAAGTGCAAGAACCATATCATTTCACTTATTAACATGTGATATTTGTTGCATATTATATTTCTTGTTTGGCGTTTTATTAGCATAATAAGATGATCTCTCATTTAGATATCAAGATAAAAATGTGTTCTTCCTTAAGTATGCATCGATTATGTTTCGTCGCTCCAAGACATCACGTGATGATCTGGTGTCCTTGGATCCACGATCATATTTTGGGTGTAAGACAGTTACACACGCGAATACTAAGGTTCTTACTTGGTGAGCCTAGCATGTACAGACATGGCCTCGAAACACGGACCAAAAGGTTAAGCATGAGTCATATGGAAGATATGATGCCCATTTGATGCTCGCCTTTAAAGTTACACCGACTCACGTGATGATCGGACTTGGTGTAGTGGATTTGGTTCATGTGATCACCAAAAGACACGAGGGATGTTGTTTTTGAGTGGGAGTTCATTTCTAATTTGGATTATAAGAACTCAATTTATCATAAATTAAATCAAAGTGAATTTGCATAATTTGTTGTAGTCATTGGCATTCGTTCACCACTTTATGTTTAGTTGTAATTGAGATAATAGAACTATAGAATTATGGATATTTACTTTACGAACTGGTATTGTATTGTGTTGAGTGTCAATCTAAAGTTTAAATTCCTATTACAAACTTTCAAAAAACTCTATTTACTCTATGAAATTTAATAATTGGTATTAAATCGAGAGTAACAATTCCAGTGTTAGTATCTTAAGTATCATGTTTGCCTCCATGATTCTTGATTGTTTTAATATCAAGTTTATCTAGGAGCTGAAAGAATGGTTTTAGAAACCATCATGTGTGGCATATATAACGATCTCTGAAACAATGTTTGGTTGAAATATGATAGAATATAATATATGTTCTCATATTGGATGAGAATTTGCAAAGGTTGGAGATGCTCGACATCCTAATCATCCAAAAGGGTTTTGGAAAGTAATGTTATATTCACGATTCGCCTTTATAAGCTACATTAGCTTGATCATGAAAGTCATCATGATAAGGGTGAATAGAAGATGTATGTAAAGTGTTTACTACACTAAAAGATTACTAAAGAATGGATTTTGAAAGAATGCCGATCATTTAATGATGGTGATCTACTTCAAAGTGCAAGTCCAAAGGTATTAGTATTTCAATATACATGCTTTGGACTATGTGTCATGTATATGGCGCCATAGTTGATGTTGATAGATTCTTTTAAAAAGGAAAAGGAAATGCTGAAAGAGAATCTATAAAATATATTTGGCAGAAAAGAAAAGACTGGAAATATCCAGTTTAGGTATATAGATGATATACATGTTATGGTTGTATTATTTGCTTGTTAAACAATGTGGTTCTTGGGTATTGGATACCGAATTGGTTGCTATGAAATTCATACAGAACGACACAATTCATGAACTATGATGGCCTAAGTAACTAGCAAGAGAATATGTGATGATGTTCATCAAAAACAAACAAACTGTTGTTTGTATTTCTCATTGACATCAAAGCTTGCCTTCAAGATTTGTTTTAATAATAGTTATTTAAATCAGGTATTATGAGAACAAAGATTGTTCAAATAATTATGGTATTCCATATAACATGGATGATTTACAAATCTAGTTGGAGAAATCACATCCATAAAAACTAATGCTAAAATGTCGCAAGACAAATGATTGAAAGATCACTTATGAAGTGACATCGCCGTTTAAATTATATTGGAAAGAAAACATGAAGAAACTCCATATTGATGGATTTTTGGAGTCTTTGATTTGATCAAGTGATGCTTGTGATACTTTCCTTGGGATAATTAAAACTTCGTTCAAAGGCCAAAGAAGAACGGACAAATAAAATATTAGAATTTATACATATCGATGTATGTAGTCCATTATGTATAGTCGTAAGCGATGGATTTCAACTTCATATGCTTTCTCCGGAAATTTGAGTGAATGTTCACTTAATGATAAAGAAGTATGAAATATTTGAAAATGTTCAAAGAATTTCAATATGAAGTGGAAAATCATTGTAACAAGAAAATAAATGATTTACGATTTGATCATAAAGGGATTTATTTGAGTTGCAAGTGTAACAAGAAAATAAATGATTTATGATTTCATCATAAAAGGATTTATTTGAGTTGCAAGTTTAGCAAATCACCTAGATTTACATCTCCTGAAACACCATAGGAATATGGAGAGTTTGAGATTTGTAATGAAACCTTGTTTGACATGGTTAGATCAAAGGTGTTATTTATAAAACTGTCACTATGTTTTAAAAGATTAAAAGCTTTAGAGACTATCGCTTTTACACTGAAAAGAGCTCCATCTTGATCCATTGAAATGACACAATGTAAGTTATGGTTTGGGGTAAAACCCAAGTTGTCCTTTCTTAAATTTTGGTATACTAAGCATAAGTAAGATGTTTACAACCAAAGTCGGATGAGCATGTCTTTGTAGGTTATTTCGAATAACCATTGGGTATTCCTCCATAATACCGAGGACAAAAGGGTTTGTCGCTTGAAACGTGAAGTTTCTTGAAAAAGAAATTTTCACAAAAGGTTAAGTGGGAGGACAATAGAAATTTGATAAGGTTAACGAACCTTAGCTATATGTGCTGAGTTGCGCAACGCCGGAAATCGTTCCAGAGGCAGTCATAATGCTCATAGCTCACGTGCCTCAAAGGTTGTGGTCACGGAGGTCTAAGTTCCTATTGAACCAAGTAGGTTAGATAAATAATCAAATAGTGATATTTGAGAATAAATCATTATTGTTTGACAATGATGAATCGACTACATGCAAAGAAGCGATGATGGGCCCTGACTCCCTCAAATGGCTTGAAGCCATAAACCCCATGATAGTCCCATACATGAGAAATCAAGTTTCGAACTTGGAAGACCCTCTGAATGGGGTAAAAACCTATCGGTCGTATTTAGATCTATAAAGAAACGGACATGGATGTTTCACATCTATGAAATAGTCAACATGTCGTAAATTATTTTATGACAATGTTTAAGGAGTTGACTATGACAAGATTTGATCTTTCATAGTGATATTTAGGCTGGATGGATTAAAGTAGCAACCACTACATATAATTTGGTATATGGTAGATGAATAAACAAAACAAATTTCTTCTAATAGAATGGTTACCTAGGACGTGCATGACACGATCCAAAGGGTTTTGTTAATTTAAAGGATGCTAAAAGGGCATGCAAACTTCAATGGTTGAAGTAAGCATCGCGGAGTTGGAATCTTCACCATGATGAAACTGTCAAAGAAGTTTAATTTCATCAGGAGATGATGAAGATGCTTGCATTTGCAAGAAATTAAGTGGGAGCACTGTGACATATTTCTAATACGTTATGTGGAGGACATCTTGCTGATTGGAAATGATGTATCTTTTATTGACAAAGGTTAAGAATTTCATTTCGATGAAAGACTTAGGAAAAACCCGAATATTTAGCATGAATGTCTACATGGATAGACTGTGACGCTAATATGGTTATGCCAAACGTACATATATGAGATATTGAAGGATTTTAAAATAGGAACGACAAGAAAAGGTTCTTGTCGCATGGAATGAATTGAATAAAGATTCAAGTGTATCGACACTTGATAAGTAAAACAATATTCAAGTGCTTTGACACTTGATGAGTGAAATCACAAGAATGTTTTGATCAATCATACCATGATATGTACACATCCAGATATGTCCTATGCTCTAAGTGTTATGAGCATATACTAGAATGAATCATAAAATGATCATTGGACGATAGTAAGGATATTCTTATAATCTTTTGGAAGAATTAAGAATATATTATATTTATATAAGTTACAAATAGTTCATTGTAAAGCGTTACATTGATACTAGTTTTGTCACAAGATACAAATTAAGTTTATCTCAATTTAAACTATGGGTGGTACAATGTAATGGAAAGGACCATGATGGATTTGGATGAATTCCAAATTTAATACATTGTGACGGATACTACAACAAAAAGGCTAAGTATATGGCTACTACAGTAGCAGCAAAGGAGGGCATTTGTGTCAGGTAGTTTGTTATCAAACTAAGGTGTGGTTCGCAACGGGCTAACACTAAAGATATATTGTACGATAATAGTATCGACGTGATTTAACCCCAAGGAACTAAAGGTCTCACCAAAATACCAAATTTATACAATGCCATCTCATTGGAGAATGAGTGATGCGTGGAGACGCAAAGACATGCAAATACACGTGGACCTGAAAGTGTCAGATCCATAGATTATGTTAACCACTTGCAATTGCGTATATGGAACACCAGAAATCCATAGGTGTTCAATATGCAAAGTTACTAAACTAGATTATTGTCTCTAGTGAAAGTGGGAGACTGAAGGGAATATGCCTGAGAGGCAATAATAAATTGGTTATTATCATATTACTTATTTATGATAAATGTTTATTTTACATGCTATAATTGTATTAATACGGAAAAGTTAATACATGTGTGTTTAATAAACAAAAATAAAGTTCCTAGTTATGCCTATCTTATAAACTAGCTCATTGATTAACCAGATGATCAAAGGTTTCCTGATCATGGACATTGGATGTTGTTAATAACGAGGTCACAACATTATTGGAATGGTGTGATGAACATTCATCTGAAGTATAGCATTACAATCAAGGTCATTGTGTTTATATTGCTATAACATCATACGAAGTAATCTTAGTCCTTAGACCATGAGATCATGTCAATCACTAACACCGGAAGAGTATCTTGATAACACCAAACGTCACACCGTAACAGGGTGACTATAAAGATGGGTTTAGTTCTACGAAGGAGTTATGTTGAGGCTCATGGATCATGAGTGGAATTTGTCCATCCCGATGACGGATACATATACTCTAGGCCCTCTCGGTGATATCACATTAGTTAGCTTGCAAGAAAGTGATTTGATCACTAGAATGTTATATCGCGGGAACAAGCAAAGAGTACATGTCGGTAACGAGATCAAACTAGGTATAGAGATACCGATGATCGAATCTTCGACATGTAATATATCGCGAGACAAAGGGATTGAGTTACATGTGTATAAGGTTCACACGATCACATAATTCATCGTTGAATATGTGGGAGTCAGTACGGATCTCCAGGTCCTACGGCTGATTATTGATCGGAGAGGGGTCTCATGTCTATATTATTCGCGAACTGTAGGGTGACACACTTAAGGGATACCGACACCATTAGAATCAAATAATATTCCAGAGAAAGAAAAAGTAAAGCGCAGAAATTTATTTTACTAGACACCGAAACTATTTCAGTTGAAATTGCTGAAACTGGTTCTACATGTGAAATTGAATACTAGCAAGGATTTTATGTGAATGTTTGTTAATTAAAGTAATTAACAAAATTCTGAATAAATAAATAAAAGAGTTTTATTTAAATGAGAGCTTGCATTAAATTTGGTGGAATGAGTGGATTTTTTAGTGGAGGCTCTTTTATGGGAGTGGAAGCTTTTCATTTTGAGTGGGAGCTCCACCCACATGAATGTGGAAGAGGTGGGGCTAGCCACCATGGTTGGACACCATTCCCCTTGGGGTGCCCCTCTCCCTATAAAAGGCCCCCCTCTCATCCTCTCAATGTAAACCTCCTCGCGAAGGATCTCTCTCCCCCCTTTAGAATTTCCCCATGGTCTCGGATCAGCGAGATACATGTTCATGGTGGCTTTTTCTGAAAGGATTTGTTGCTTCCGCTGCTTCGCTGGAGTGAGGGAGTGGAGGTTGTCGGGGTACCCGGATATGTGTGCGATCACGGATGCACCACTGCTTTGTGATGCTAGACTTGATGGTGTTGGACCGGCTGGACCAGATGGACTTCATCACGATCTTGAGATCGGCAAGCGTTCGACTACATCATCCACGAGTACAACCTCGTTAATGCTATTTGATCTTCGAGGGTATGTATTCCATGGATGTATATCCACCCGGTGCTTATATCTAGTAGATAGATCTTGGTACTTAGTTGTTCCCATCGTAGGAAATTTTTTGTTTTGTATGCTGCGAATCCTACAAGTATTGCATATCAGCGAGATGGAAAAAATCATCCTTATCAGCCGATATATTTTGCTTACGTCCTTTAGCATCTCAAAAGTAATGTAATACATGTATTCCACAATAATGACATACATATGTGTGAAAACACTCATGTAGAAAACACCTCTAATGATGGGATCCACAAATGGCACCCTAAATCATGTAAAATTCAATTACAATTAAAAGGAGAAATAATATAGGGATCCACAAATGGCAATACTAAAATACATACATTTGAGAGAGAAAATACACATACCATAAATAGTCTGGTATCGTTTGATGTCACCATTTGGGGCATGCACTTCCATACTAAACATAGACTGATCATCTCCTTCCTCTTCATCTTCTTCATCATCATCATCATCATCACCTTTTGTGATTAAGCTAATGGTCACAACATCATGGATAGAGACATTGTGTGTCCTAAAAAAAGATAACCAGAATGTCCCTCTTATGGATGTAGCTTCTTTCCTTTTCTGCAGAAAAAGCTCAAATCAACGCCCTCCAGCCAAAGCTGGTAACCACTTATCCGCATATTGGTTGAGTTTTCCTTAAAGTGACAAGGAACAGTCTGAGAAAAAACCAAATAAATATAATAGTACTCCTCCATCCCGGTTTAAAGGGGATACGTGTATACCTAGATTGCTTATTTGTCCAGTAAAATATAAATTATTTAATACAAATGTTATATCATTAGAAAGTATAACATTTAAATTTTCTAATAATATAATTTTTATGTTAAATAATTAATATTTTGTTGATCAAATTAACAATCTAGATATACGCATATGCCCTTTAAACCAATATAGCGGGAGTAGGAAGAATTTACTTCTAAGTAAGAAAGTAGTACTCCTAAAATAATCAAAAAACTACTAATCAAATATATATAACAGTAGAAAAAACAAAAATGTATTTGTCATGTGTGGCCTATTAGAGAGATGCATATATGGCAGAAACAGACCATACCATTGATTGATGTTTCTAATTTCTCAAACCAAAATATTTTCACTTATTCCTAAACTATTTAAATTGTCTTTGTAACATATACATGGTACAATTACATTCCAGTAGGAAAATTTAATACTAACCAAATAAATATGATGATGTTGGATCATATATATAATAGTATATAACAGTAGGAAAATTCACTGCAACCTATATAAAAAACATAAATGCATGTACTCATGTGTGGCTATTCAAATCCAAACAGAGATGCATATATGGCACAAACAGAAAACAATTGATTGATGTTTCTTTAACAAATTCTGAAGGAAACAGAGATGTATATATGGTATATCACTCCTAAAATCTGAAGAAATTTTTTCAAAATATGACAATCGATGTTTCTAATTTCTCAAACAACAAAAACTCAAATTCCTAGCTACCAAGCACCGGAACAATAATATTAGTTCACACATAGGCATGTTAATTAATTGATAGTGAATGAGTTTGTAGAAAAATTTAGGATAAAATTACTGAACATAGCTTCCCAAAAGGTAGGCTGGTTCAGGATGATGGTGAAGGACTCTGAATTTCTATTGGTACAGCCATAATTATGCCTTGGTTGGCTGCATACACGACAAATTTCTATACATGTAGCTTGGCTATGCACGCTAAAAAATAAAAGATCAAAAAAAGATTCAGAACAAACTGAAAACTCCATTTGTATAGAACAGAGTGGGGAAAAACATAGCAAGAAAATCGCATTTGTATAGATTTAAAGAAGCATCTAAACAATCCACACAACTTCAGATCTATGTATAAACAAGCGCCTACGTATTGTTAGACTAAATCTAGTGAAAGAAATCAAATAGAAACATGTCACATCCCAAGATTTTCCAAATCTTGTAATGTGAAAAATAAATAAACAAAATAATTTTTTGTTGAAAATCAGGGTGAAAAGAAACTTTTGTTTCTAAAAGGAAACTTGAAATCCCATCTTGAACAAACTTTGGTAAAAGTTTGAACTCAACAAAAATCCAAATCAAGGGAAATGCATTCCTCAATGAATGTATCTGGAAATTTAAACACTAAACCCTAATAAAAATCATCTCCAGAGTATCTCCAAATCCATGGATTTGATCCATACCAAATTTGATCAACAAATAATCACAAAGGATCAAGAAAGACCTTAGAGATTGGTTTCACTTAGTTTGGAACCATAGACAAAAACCTTATGAATATATTAAGATAAGGAAATTGAATTTCCAAAGCCAATAAAGCCCTTACCAAAGCCCATACCAATTGGTGATCAGTAATCCTAAAAGGATTTATAATGATAAACATTTATCAAAGGAAAATAAATTGTTTTGGAAACACTGTTTTAGATCTTTTAATAAAAGACTTTGGATTTCAAATGGAAATTTTATTAAATAAATCAAAACCCTATTTTATTAAATAAAGATCCATTTTATTTAATTATTTAATGGATCCTAAATTAAATAAAAATAATATTTCATTTTGAGATTTGGATTATGTTGCCAAACAGAACCAAAATTCAAAGTGAAGTTGAGTGATTGTTTGAATTGATTTGAGTGTTGTTTGATTGTTTGAATAATTGTTTGAAATTGAAAACAGAAAAAGAATTAGAAAAATAAAAAGAGAGCAGACAGAAAAAAAATAGGAAAAGGCAGACCCAGCCCAACAGCAGCCCAGTACCAGCCCAGCCTTTTCACTGCCCGAAGAAGACTTTTCGTACCAAATAACAGACCCACTGAGTCAATGACAGCCGGACCCACTTCTCCCTCTCCCTCACTCGCTGACGAGACGACCCCACCTCTCTCTCCCACATCCCGAACCGTTTTTCTTCACCGTCAAACAAACCCGCTAAGAGACTGGCAAGTGGACCCCCTTCTCTCTCCCTTTCCCACTGACCAGAGGACCCCACTGCCACCTCCTTCTTCTTCCCCGCGCGACGACCACGCCCTCTCCCCCACTGCCGTTTCTGCCGTTGATCTCTCGCGCTTAATTCACCTTAACACCGAGCCTTTACCTCGCCTTGATCACGCAGATGGAAACGCCAGGGCATCCTCTATAAATCCCCTCTAACGCCTCGCGCTGACACGCTTTAGACTGCCCCAATTTCGAGCTCAAGCTCCACTGCTCCGACGATGTTCCGGTGACAATTCCGACGAAACCCCACTGCCCCTTGCCTCATTGACCACGCACCCCTACTCCACACTCCCTGGCGCTTCTGCCCGTGCCTTCCATTCATCCGCGGGAGCACCGTAACCCGACTCCAACAAGCCCGAGCAGCGCCATTGCCCGCTTCCAATCGGGCGACATCTCCCCGGTAAACCTGACCTCCCCTCTCATCCTCGTTGACCCGATGATGATCTACAAGCTCATACGAACCTAACGACACCTTCCGTTTGACCTAGGGCGCCCCCAATCCTCGCCATCGTCAAGCACAGAGCGCCGCCGTGTCTGCTTCTTCTCCGGTGACTCTTCTGGTAAGCACAAGACCACCCCGAGCCCTCTCGATCACGCACACACCTCTGTCGTGTCTTGGCGCATCTGACCGTGCTTTTCCTTTGCCTTGAGGTGATCCACAGCAACGCCAACGACGACAACCCGAGAGCACCGCCGCCCGCAGCAACTCCGGCGAGAGATTTCCAACCCGTCTGTGCGCCCCCTGCCTCCCCATCAGCACGTTGAGCTTCCCCAAGCGTCTGCGAACTCGGTGAGCCTCCCCTTTTCCTCTCTCTCTTCCTGTATCGCCGGCACCGTCATCGACCGACGACTCCGCCGCCGTTAGCCACCGCAGCGCCGCTCGTCTGTGGTCGAGCACCCCACAACCGTTCGATCTGGATCGTACGCATTAGATAGAATCACTTAAACGCGAATGGGTACGCTCTCTGCACCGCTCGATCTAACTAGATCCAACGCCCCACAGCCACGATCCCAGCGAACCGGTACCGACGAATTAGATTAAGACACGTGTCTCTGCTAGATGGATTTAAAACAGAATTGATCTAATTGATGTTCAATTTTGTAAATTCCATAACTTTGGATCCACACGTCCAAATTTTACAAATTTGATGTCGTTGGAATCAGCAAGACAAGCTCTAGCCAAACCTGCCCTTAGTTTAGCAAATAGTATTTGTTAGCTTGTTTGATTTTGCAGATTCTTTTGTGTGCTTGCTAACATTAGAAAAATCATTTAAAAATGATATTTAGGTTAAAACCTTTGCAATTTAGTTTGTTGTGACCTTACTGACCCTAGGAACCAACCCATAGTTTGGAAAGTGATTTTGGAAATGAATAGGATGGATTAATTAGTTTAGTCCATTTCTAGCTAACTAAAACTATTTGTTTTGTTTATGAAAATGCTTTCATAAAGAAAACTTTGGAGAAAATGTTTTGAACCAAACCTACTGACCCAAACACCAAGTTTTGCAATAGCAACTCATTTGGTGAAACCTATAGGTTAATACCCTAGTAGAAATGTTTCTACACCACATAGAATGACACTTTGTTTTGCAAATGGTTTTATAGTGAAACCTTTTGCAAATGACTTAGCCACTTCACAAAATGACCAATAGGTGTGCCCAAATGTCTATGACCCATTAGGAACCCCTTTTTCAAACAAATCAAAGCTTGGCATGCTTGCATGCATTACTTGAACTTTGCCACTTTGGTAAATGACCAATTTGGATCTTACAAAGTTTAGGAATCTAATAGAGACCCTCTTTGCAAATGACTTTGCCATTTTGGTAAATGACCAATTTGGAACTTACAAAATTAGAAGCCTAGTGAAGACCATCCTTACAATAGAACCAACCTTTGCATGCTTATGCATGACTTAGATCCCATTACTTTGTGTGTGAAAAATTGTTTGTTTGACTTTGTTATTTTATGTGTGTAGTTTTGCTTGATTGGTAGATTAAGTTTGTGCCTTGCTTGATTGAATTGTAGTGACTTGAAGAGTGTGAGTGTTGCAAGGACAAGGAGTGAACCTATACCCTCTACCAAAAAGGCAAGTGATATCTTCATGAATATTCCATACCTATATTTTATACTTGCATTAGATATATATTTTGTTAGGACTTGCATGCTACTTTTGTCAATTGATGTTGGGAAATCCTATTTAGAATAGAATGCTAGAATTGCTAGGAAAATTCCCTAAAGATAAGTTGCCATGCCATGCTTAGCCTAGCTACTAGAAAACAAGGGTGGTTTATATATTCACACTATGGAAAAATATTCTAAGTCTAAGGACTTGTTTTTATTTAACAAAACAACTAAGTTAATGAATCACCTGGGTGGAATGGAAAGAATGGGATATGTTGAGTGGTTACACAAGGCCAGGGGTACTGGTGAACCTTGTGTATCTCACTTGTGGATGGCCACCCAGGAACAAAGAGATTTGAGTTGTCAAATGTTGAGAAGCTTCAAGTGCAACCACTTGGTAATATGGGCTCTGCCATGATCTTAGGATGCTGGAACTTAGTCTTTTGGACAGTGGGTGGTAGATGGGTTGATAGGTTGGAGCGCGTCCATTTGACTAAGGAAAGGCTACTGAAGGATCATGTCTTGGGAAACCAAGGCTAGTGGGGAAAGTGCACCACCTCTGCAGAGTATAAAACCTAAGTACTTAGCCATGTCCCTGGTAAAGGACAATTTGAGCATCAAGACATGGAAACTTCAAGAATCTCATCACTCCAATTTCTGAATAAAACTTGTGGGTGAACAAGGGTTAAAGGATCTTCAGTCTTTGATTGGTAGATGCCCTGAGTGGATCTTCAGTCTTTGATTGGTAGATACCTTGGGATAGTCTTTGCCAAACAAAAACTTAGTATTTTCAAAAAGTTAAGGAAAAATCTATTTTGAGCAATGCAAGCCTAAGCTCCACCAGCCAAATGCATATAGTATTATAGTCCACTTAAAATATACTAAGGTATCACTTGCCAATACTATTCCAAAGTATTGACCCTCTGTGGCTGTAACTTATGATGTTGCAGGTTACTCTGATGATGAATAGGAGTCATGAGTCTACACTCAACATGCTTGCCTATGGCACATGAAGATGAAGACTTATGTTTATTTACTTATTCCATAAACTCTTGTATTAGGCCTTTGGCCATGAGTTGTAAAAGACTATGTGTTATCTCTGGAATGACTGTAATAAACGACCTTTGTATCTGTGTACTTCATCTTAAACTGTGGATGCTAGCATTGATCCAGGGACTAGCATTGCAATCACAGGGATCTTTTCCTTTAATAAGGAGGGATCTTACAAAACAAGAGAGTAGAGATGAAGGAGAAATTGCAGGCGGGAGTACCTCCATACTCTGCTTCTAGAACTGACCATTGAGTACGTGCACAAATTCAGTTTTCCCCAAGTGTAGATCAAGGAGGCAGCACAAAACCCTAATAGCTTTCCCTAACCACTCTTAGATACAGCTCTTATTATCATCCTTATGAGGTGCACTCGCAGGGGCTACACGTGATCGGGTGCCATAACTGCACGTGTTAGCCAACGAAATGGAGGTGGTTTTTAATAATAACCGGCTCACACCAAATGGAGGTGGATTTTAATAATAACCGACTGACCGCTACAAGTATTAGAGACGATTGATTTTTTTGACCGTCTTAGGTAATATACTGAGGTGTTCGTGTTTATTATTCGACTCCAAGGGGGTCATTTTTTGAGTCTTCTACTGTAAACAGCCACTTTGAAGACCAGTAGAGGCATTCGTCTTGTAACAACCGACTGAGGATGACAAAAAGAGACGGGTTTTTTCTTACTTGGGGAAAACCGTCTGAGAACACTGTCTCTAAATAATGAGTTTGTACTAGTGGCTTAGCGTCGGAAAACCATGCACTATACAATCTATAGAGACATGATACAACTGTCGGCTATTATGGAGGGGTAAGAAAGACCTGTCCAAAACTAGCCTGATACGAACACAAAAAAATCCATCCTCAGATTTTCCTCTTGAAACCCAAAGCGGAAGTCCTTCTGAGGAAACTCACACAATTGGTAGTTTTATGAAGTTATTCTATTGTAGTTTCCCAAACTTACTAGTCAAGTTAGATTCAAGTCAAATTTATAGTACTACTTTAGTGTAAGTTGTCTATGATCGAGAAATTATACTCCAAGCCGTCCATAACCGCGGACATGGCTTTTCGAAAGAATTTAACCCTGCAATGGTGCACCAAAGTATCCACACGCACTTTCATCCAACGTTTGTTAGATCAGTTAACATACATCCATCGGTATGTTAGTGGAGCTTCACACACAACATTTTACAAAACCAAAGAAGGCACAAGGGGGCCACCCAGCTAAGCTACCCATGACGAATTCGGCGCCGAGCTCCACTACATACCCATAGGTTTCCTACAACTCTTATGGTAAGTGTGAACGGACCGACCATGGGTAAATAGCGGAGCGTTATGTAGTAAAGTGCATTCTCATTCTCTAATATAAATAACATTCTATTTTTGAAAATGAATCGTGCAATGGTAAAATAAAACCAATGTTGTGGCCTCCACTATAGTACTTTGAATTCAAGTAATAAGCTGATAGGGTGTCCACACACACACCTCACATGTGCTTAGCGCGCTCAGTCTTAGAATAGGTATCAAGAACTCGAGTCCTAGGGCGACACAAGTAACTCCAAAAGGTGGTCCCTATTAATTCCTTATCTCGTTAACTATCACTAGATTCAATCACCACAACTACTTATTATGTCAAGGTGAAGCATGATTATCTCCAACATAAAGAATCTGACAACCTTCCAATTAATAAAGAAATCGACAAACCGAACCAACACCTGAGAAAGCAACTACGACTCGCAAGTCCAAATATCTACCAAACAACGGTTAATAGGAGATGACCAAATCAATATAGGCTGCATAGAATATAAATAGTACTAAAACTAAAACATCGCAACACGGGTAGCAATAGAGAGTAGTAAAGCCATAAAACGAAAATAGGTAGAAGGGGTGGATACTTGCCTAGGAAACATTGCCGGATATACATCATCTTAAAAACTGGTCAAAGTTCACATCATCTTAGCATCCTATTAGAGAAGAAGCAAAGCACTAAAAAAACACCAAATACAACATTTAATACTATGACCGAAGATCCGACATGATTATGATATGATGCATAGCATGGCAAGTTAATGATGCAAAATATTTTGAAAATATGTCATTTGCATAGCACATTGATGATACAACATTAGTGAGGCATTATCAACAAGAAAATAATTATTTTCCAATTTTATTCATCATATTTTCCTAGAACAAATAGTTTTGGTTATTCATGTTCTACATGATTCATGATACAATTTATGACATGGATAGCATATTTGGATTCATGTCATTTTTTGATCGATTTAGACATATTATTTGTCAAATTTCGAGTTTGAAATCAAAAGATATGAATTGTTGCAATTTATATTGAAAATGGAAAATTTGTTAATAGTTGGACTATTTAGGATAATTATTTTTGAATTCATAAAATTTATTTGAATTTTTATATAATTTTAAACACTTTTCATATTTAAAATTTTTACAACTTTGAATTTGTTTGAAAGTTAGGTTTAAATAGATTTGAAATTGAATTATTTGATTTAATTCTAGGGACTTAAATTTAATACAAGGGGCTATAGGTAATTAATAGAACACCTAGAGGGACCCCAGGTTCATCTTAGAAAACTCATAGGGTTTTACAAAAAAGCTTCATAAGAAACGGACTTGGTTAAGTAATTATGTAAATTCAGGGGGGGTTTATGCAAAATCACAAGTTCTGGATCTAGAAGGTTTTTATTGCCGATATTTAGTTAGCCCGAGCTGCTGACACGTGGGGACTCAATGCTGAGGTAGAGACACGCGGGCGCTGACATGGAGGACATGCTAGCGAAGCTTGCACAAATATGTCAACTCGTCATAGCTCGCATTGACTACAACGGATGACGATAGCGAGCGGTGGAGGACTCAATGCGCAACCGATTTAGGGTCACTAGAGGATGCGGCTGGTTGCACTGGTTCGGGTGTACGTAGCCACACTTTCTGAAGGTCGTTGGACAAGCACCAACATTGGGGTCATGCGGCAGCACAACGCGGGTCGGCGGCAATCGAGATATCCGGGAAGCAAGAGAGCACAAGGAGGGGGCTAGGAGATGCGCTAGGTCACCTCGATGCTAAAGGGTGACTTGGAGAAGATGCGGAGGACAGAAGTAGAAGGATTCCTTGTTGGAGAGCTTGCAGCCAAAAACGAAGACGAGGGTGACGCGCTCGATTCCGAGGGCGCGTGTTAGGAAATTTGTTGTTAATTTTTGTCCTTGCACAATGGAACTGCAGTTGTGTGCTATTGCAGTAGACGATAGGACAGCTCCTCCAACCACCTTTACTCCCCTGTATTTAGTGGAAGATATAGGGATATTGTTCTTCTTGGAAAACTGAAACTCCATAAATGTATTGGTACTACCTATATCAGCCAAAGCAATAGCTGATATTTTGCCGATGGCTAACAATAGAGAAATCATAGAATCATTAGGACAGCCATTATGGGTAGTAGATGATATATTCATTAATTTCTCTTTTGGTGCTTCCGTAGGATTATCAAGAGCACTAGCTATGTCAGGAATTAGCAAGAGTTGCTAGATTTCCTCCAAAGGTAATTCTTCATCGTCATTTCCTTGCATTTCGATGGCATTGAGGGATTTTTGCATTTGTTGGCATTTGTGTCCTATTGACCATAGTTTAGGAAAATACCAACATTCCTTTGGTTCTCTTGCTCTTTCCCCAATCTCTATTACTTGTATCTCTTGGAGGAAGAGGTTTGGGAGGGGGAAATTTCTAGTAGCTGGGAGTTGTAATGTGGGTTTCTTTGTAGTAGAGAGGTAAGCCTTTTCATATTGCCTTGCATACCAATAGGCAGATAATAGAGTGGTTGGTTTCTAGCATTGGACAGTGTGTTTAATCCCTTATTCCAGACCACTGATAAATCCATCTACAAAGAAGTCCTAGGGCAACTAAGGTCTGTCTCTCTTCATTAGTGGCATCCAGTTTTCATAGACATCAATGTATGAGTTTACAGATGTCTGTTGTTTGAGTTGCTCTAGTTGGTACACGAGATCTAAGGCCACATTATCTCGGAACCTATCAATGAGTACTTGGCTTAATTGACTCCATGTTATTGTGTGTAAGTTTAGACCAGAGATGTTTAGCCATGTCTTGGCTTGTCCCCTCATGTGGGCAATTCCTCAGTTGAACCTGTTGTCATTGGTAACGTTGACCAATTTGAATATATCATCAGATTCTAGTAGCCAAGCCCTAGGGCCTTCTCTAGTGAAAATGGGAAGCTCAACATGAGGAGTCCTTAAGTGGATCTCTAAGTTGTTTTTGTGGTGCTAATCAGGTACCTATGTTATTTCCCACCGATTTCTCTATTGTTGGTTATTTGTGCCAGAGTTCTGATGTTGATTTGCCCCATTGGTTCATTGGTTGTGGTGGACATTGTTGCCAGGATACATTAGTTTCACTATACCATTATTGCCAGAGAACTACTGTTGAATATTGCCAGAGTTATGATGATGTTGGATGTATCCAGTAGTAGACTGGGGTTGGTGGTGTTCATTGCATTGGTATCCTTGGGCCTGGTATTGATTTGGTGCTTGTTGGTAACAATACTTTGGGGGAATGGAATTGTTGTTTTGCTTGGAAAATGGGGGATGGTAGTATTGGGAATAGCTTGGGATTTAGGAGAAGTGATTTTGGTGGAATGGTTGGTTTCTTGAATTATTTGGGTACTGTGGAGAGTGTGGCTGGTACAAGTTTGGGTTGGTGTGCTGATAAAAGTGTTCGGAGTTTTTTGGGTGGGAACTTTGTTGCTAGATTGTCACTAAGGCTCCTCACGAGGGTTATGGACTCAGGGTTTTGTGGAAAAGAGAGCGCTGGTAATTCCGTTGGCTGATGAGACAAACAAGGAAGTCGATGTAGTCTGATTATGGGGAAACATGATTATAAAGTCGCCGATTTGCTATATGTGTTCTAGAGCTTGGCGGATTGATGATTGCAGGAAAACTAAGGTGCCCTATACGTCGGGTCGTCCAAGCCTATATGAGAGGCTGGTCCTGGAGCTGTATACGGATAAGTTACAAGTTATGATTACAATACTAACTTTATGTTGGTTTATACTTTTTTCTTGACTACCAAGATAGGTTTTTATCCATCGGATGATCCTTGGACTTATTTGCGCTTCATGGACCATAGGCCTTTATAGGCCCAGGGTAACTAATCACGAGGACCCGATAAGTAATATCCATGTTAGTAGCCCCGTGAGACTCCATCTGAATCATAGATTCGGGTTGAGTCTTAAAGACATTGTCAGCTTTAAGCCGTAGTTTCCTGTAAGCAGATAGTTTCATATATTCATATTTTTATCGTCATGGGGATTTGGTATAACGATCCTGATGCATCCGATGGATCGGAAATCAATTAATTTCTCTTGGGCAAAAACATCGTGAACCTACATCAAATTCGAGTCCCCGGGCTCGAACTCGGTATTTGCTAGCGTAATACAGTTCGGGCCATGGAGATTTTGTCGAATACTAAATTCCAGTGTTTTATTTTGGGTACCCAATGCATTCGTCCGGATTTTTTTATCGTATCATAGGTACGAATTAGATATTAGCATATTCATCTGTGTCCAATTACCAGGCCTCCCAGGACGGATCCTGGGGTCTTATCTTCATGTCGTAGACACCACATTTAGACATGTTATCGCGGCAGATGCAGTCTGAGATTTTTATCGACTGCCTTGTTTGGATGTTGGAATTGCTGAAGTTTTTAGCCTCTTTTGATTTTTTATCAGGTGTGATATAAATGCTCCCGATGGGAGTAACCGTATGAGGATACAGTTGTGTAATGCTCATAGGTTTTTAGGTTTGTCAACTTTGTTGGAAGATTTTTCTATCGGATGCACGACCAGCGCTTCTGATGGGATTAGCCCCCAAGTCTATTCTAGAATGCTTAGTTATTCGTCATATTTTTTCACTTTTGTGTCCACTCCGTAAGATATTTTTTCTATCGGGAGCGCCACAAGCATTCTCGATAGGAGTAGTCCCAGAGGTTATGCTTTGGTGCTTGTACCGGAGCATAGGCTCAGAGCATTGTCTTCATCTGAGGAGGTGCTCAACTCAGGCCTTGATTTCTTCAATCCATGAAATGTATCGGGTGCGCGGACAACACTCTTGACGGGAGTAGCCCCCGAGGCTATGTTCAGGTGTGTACACTAGAGCATAGGATCTAAGTCAATCATCGAAAATTATATACCATTGATTTCTTGTTGTATTCACACATGACGTCAGTGCTGATGAAGATGATGTGCCTCTGTTCCGTGAAACAAGACGCGATGGGATGTTTCAGTAGTGGTCTCGTGCTGTAGAAGTGATGACACGTGGGTGGCGCGTCAACGCTGATTTTTGACCGCATGAACCCCCTTTATGCGCGAAAATTGAGGCGCCGTGAGGATTTCCTCCATGTTTACCATGGTAATTATTGCCCATGATTTTATCTCCTCTACAATGCTCGCCACGTGTATCCATCCTCTCAATCTTGACGTTTCACCGCCCGGATTTAACGGTTGATACTCTCGCTTCCTTTCTTTATAAGCTGAGGACGAGATTTTTAACTGCCCACTTTTCCCCTCCATAGCACACTTCATCTTCTTCCTCATGCCACTCTTTCACTCCTTTTCTCTTTTCTTACTATTCCTTCCGCCCGCTCTTTGTGCTTCTCCCTAAGAGTTTTCATGGGCAACTACTGGAGGTTCCTCCACCCCTGATGCTATGGCGAATAAGACAAGGGTTGTCTGGTGGGAACCTTCCAAGTGCACTATGCAGGAGCTGCGCGAAGCGCACACGTTCTGTCTATTGGAGGAGGACTCCTACATGGTTCCCGATGACGAGGGCATTCCCACTCTCAAGCTGGATGGCGTGTAATGTTCATCTCCTTCCTCTACCATGGCCTTTCTCTTCTAGCCCATGAATTCCTTCGTGGCCTCCTTTTTGTTTATGGTGTGCAGCTCTACCAGCTCACGCTAAATTCCTTTCTTCACATCACTTGCTTAATTATGCTTTGTGAATGTTTTCTCGGGATTCATCCCCACTAGGGCCTATGGAAAACTTCTATTATGTCTGTTGTAATGCCACCAAAACCATCGTTCATGACATGGGAGGCACAATAATCTCTACCCGCTCCAAGGTTGACTTCTTTGACTTCAAAATCATGGATTCTATCCAAGGTTGGAAGACAATGTGGTTTTATATCAAGGACCGGCAGGTTGAAGCTCAAAACTTCGGGTTAGCACCCTTCGACCCAAAGAAAACCTGTCGGAGACTTAGCTCATGGGACCAGTGCCCTACTGCTGAAGAAATGACTGAATTCCAACCACTACTAAAGCGTTGAGAAGCTGCACACTAAAATTGGACGCGGACTGTCAGGTTTGCAAGTCTTGACACATTTTCTTTGGGTCTGCATCCAAGCCCTGTCGGAGTCATGATACTGGGGTGCCACGATCCTATGAGCGGTGGGCCCACCACTTGAGCAGTGACGCCCTCGGGATATCATGACGCTTTAGAAGTCAACACCAGGGGATAGACCCTCGAATGCTCCGACCTTGGTCTGACTCAGCCTCAGGAGGATGTCCTATAGAGAGGCTCCTGGCATGACACTTCGGTTCACCCCGGGCCTCGGATACCCTAGAGCGCACCACTGGGCACGCTCGTAATCTCACAGTGAAAGCGGATAGGACAACACTACCTGACAAGTGGTATCGGGCTTTGAGGCCCACTGGGACAGCCTGGGTAAAGAGGAGTTGGTCCGGCCCCATTGGTACAAAAGCAGGGCAGACGACATCAACACAAGCAGCTTTCTCCTTTGCCATTTGGGTGCAAGGAGGGGGAGCATGCGACACATGCAGCAACAAGCGACGTAGATAGAGTTAGCTTTATGAAGGGACGGAGAAGCCCCTCCAAGCAGAACTTTACCTAAAGTAGTCTTGTATACCAGGACTTTGAGGGGTGGCAGTGTGGTTACCCTTCCCACCTATGATTTGGGGGAAGAGGTACGACGCCTCTATATAAGGAGGCCTTCTGCTACCTTACAAAGGGTCGATCCCTATGATCTAAAATCCTAGAGACTCATCCACCATTGTATCCTCGCAAATAACGTGAGCAATACAACAAAGCAGGAGTACGTGCTTTACCTCCTCACGAGGATCCCAAACCTGGGTAAAAAAACCGTGTCCACTCTTTGTCGTGCTCTTCTCTACTGTCGTTGCCGTCGTTGAGAAGCTTAGAATGCGTGTTCAGCTCCCTCATGAACTCAGGGCTCGTCGGGCCCCTTGTTCCTTCATGGGACACTTTCTCCAACATTTGGCGCACCAGGTAGGGGGCTGAGGCGTACTTCCAAGATCTTCATCAAACTCATCGGCATTCCGGCTTGCAACGAGACTCGGTCCAAGCACGCCCTCCGTTGCATGGTGAGCAAGGCTCAGATGGAGCCCGTTCCATGGCACACCAATACGGAGCAGACTCCATAGACGGAGGATGAGAAAATATCCTCCATCCGCCCAACAAAGAAGATCCATCTTTCCTCATGCGGCAACACGTCACTCTCCCGCACAGCGTCTCCTCGTGGCCAGATTGACCAGTGGAACACCCTCTGATCGGCCCTATGCAAGTTTTAGCGATTTCCGCCAAACCCACATAGAAACGATCCAAAGATGCCCACTAGGCACTTCCGTGCGGGTGGAAAATGAAGTAATATCATTACACAATAGTCCACAATGGAACCCATAGAACAAATATATACAACAACGACTCCATGAGTCAAGAATAAAGATATATAATACAAGATCCAAATCACCTTTAAAATGATACATTGTCCAGGTACGGACAAGATGCAAATTGGGCTAAGAGCCCTGAAGAATAACCAATGGCGTCTATAACCATACCCAGGCCAGGCCGGAAGGGTAACCCTACTAACAACGTCAATCTCAAACCTGCTAAACAAAAGGGGTGCCAGCAAAGGGCAAAGGAAAAAGAGAGCGGTCAGTACTGAGGCTAGTACACGTCGAGTCTTCGAATTCGGCGGTCCTCGCCTTCATAGGTATGGTGGACTGAAGCGGCAACGCATCATGCACTAAACAACCTATAGAGACTCGATACAGCTGTCGGCTATCAGAGAGGGATAAGAAGGACCTATAAGGAACAAAGCTAATACTAGCAGCAAACATATCCATCCTGGTATTTCTCACTCGAGACCAAACGAGGAAGTGCTACCGAGGAAGCTCACACAGTTGGCAGTTTTATTTATTCTTTCCATGGTGGTTATCCAACTTACTATACATATCAGATACAAGTGATATGATAACAGTAAACTTTAGTTATAGTTGTCTATGATCGAGAACTGTGCTCCAAGTCATCCATAACCACAGACACGACTTTTCGAAAAGATAAAACTCTGCAAGGGTGCACCAAAGTTTCCACACGCAGCTACACCCTTGTTGTCAGATCAGGTAGGTACAAGGTCACAAAACATACACTCAAAGGTATGTCGACGGGGTTTCAGACACGACGTTCTCCAGACCCAAAGCAAGTACATGGGTGTCAACACTCGGATTTTTAATCCCAGATGCCTGTCATGCCATACATCGCAATCCCAGGATTACCATTTTTGCGAGACATAACAGAATTGAATACCATAGTACATCATCCATTACAAACCATACATAAGGTCTTACACACATAAGGATCTCATGATCCAGTTCTTAATACAAATCAAGCAGCGGAAATACGTAATGATAAAGGTAGCGTAGGAGAAGCTCCATCTTCGGGGTCATAGGCAATGCTGATGATGGGAGATGATCCTAGTTGTCGTAACCTTCCTGGGGTGCATCATCCTGGTACTCCTCTTCATAGTCTGGCCATGGGAATAGCCAGGGACAAAGCCATGAGTCCTTTTTAAGTACTCGCAAACTAATACTAACAAGTGAAGGGGGTTTTTGTAATAGGACACTAAGCTCTATGGTTGTTTTGCAAAAAGCCAGATTTACCTCTACTAAGTTCAGAAGCAAGAAAAGCTAGTTGAATTTTTATAACACCTAAGTGGGAACTTGTATCTCATGCCACAACTCTGTTGTGGTCAAGTCAAGTCCTCAATTTATTTCACAAGTCATTTCGAAAACATCTGACGGGGGAACAGTATGGCCACTCCAACCGTCCATAATAGTTTGACACTCTGCAGAGATTGTACACTTTCACCACAACATTCGATACATCCGTCAGGAACAAATCCTGAATTTCACCATACTCAGTATGCGGATAATCAATCCTAACCTTTCAATTACATGCCCTAGTATAGGCACCTCTCCTGTGAGTTTGGCCTCCCAACCATGACCAACTGTCATCTTGGGTACTGCACAGGTGGACAATCTTCACAGGGTAGCCTCAGCTCAGACCTTGGCCGCGAGGGAACCCATACTAAAGTATATAAGTTTCCAGTCAAGCCCTACCTAGTTTTCGGGTATTGTGGTTGTACGGTAAAATTGGAATGGTATGGCATCCAGACAACCATCAGTTTTATAAAGGGCTAAGGCTCATGCCTCAACATTTTCATCATCAAAATCATCTGGTGTTCGGAAACACATGTCAAAACATATCGGTAGAATGACTCATCATTCTAAGGTTTTCATAACCATTTTCCACCAAGTAATCTCATCTAAAGTTGATCAAGTTTTATGCTTAGCACTAGCATCTACAAGTGGGGTGTGTACTAATGAGGGGTGGTAAACAAGTGGGGATTATCTAAGTTTAATCTCATGCCTTAGGATGACATCAAGGTTATCTAGCTTAGGTCAAATTTAATGCTCTTTATGCAACCTTAAATTATCCTCCTAAAATCTACAAGTCACTTAAATAAACTCTAAGAAATAGCTTTGATAAAGAAATAAATAAGAAGGCTTGCAAGTAAAACTAGGATTGGATTATCCAGTGAGTATAATCACATATGCTTAAGGCATATAGTTGGCATGGTAACAAGCAAGTATTAGCTTGCATAGGTCAACTTGCTTAGTAAGGCTTGCACAAGTATCAGTATAAGCTTGCTAAGTTAATAGCTTGCAAGTATTGGCTTGCCTTGTGCAGAGCAGTGGTTGAAGTTCTCCTTGGCTTCTTCTTCGTAGTATCCTCCTTCCTTCTCGTATCCTTGGTCGGTACTAGCGTCTATGAATAAATACGAGGTACACAATAACCAAACAATACTTAACTACTTTCAATCATCACAAAAAAGGGTTCTATAGATGATCTAGCATCATCACTAACATTACAAGATTAAAGCATTTGTCTTATTTTTTTTATTTTTTTAGAAAAGTAATTTCTACTCATTGAAAAACTACTTAAGATTTAATATTCTCCAACTCAAACATGGGATCATGTTGACAGATGTCATCAGCACATATTTCAGTACATGAGAATGTGATTTAAAGTGGTGTCACAATTTAATAAGGTTTAACCTTTTATTTTAAATAATAAGTGACTAGAAATGCCTATGTGGCATTCTCTTATTACTTGGACATTATTTCTATAAGTAAACCCATATGTTTTTATATATTATTAAAGATATGATCAAATGTGATTTTTGAGAGTTGGAATCAACTCAAAAGCTATTATGGTTAAAATTTGGAAAATGTTTGAATGCAGAAAAGCTTCAGCCTTGTTATTTTTACCAAGGTTGATCTACAAATCCAAATGATTTGAATCCAACGGGCTTGGATTAAGCACTTCAAAATATTTCTAACAAAATTGGTTTCATGCAATTTGGTTCACTGAATCGAGCTGGGTTGATTTTTGAAACTAGGTACAGAACTGAGTTTGAGTGAAAATAGAAAACTCTAAATTCAAACGAGTGGGCTACGCGGGAAGGTTTAATGGGTCGGCCCAGTGTCACTCCGCAGCACGGGGCGCAACAAATAGGGGGGTCTACTAGTGAGTGGATCTTTAAACGCGAAGCGGTACGAGGCGATGTGGTGCGTTAGATTAGAATGAAGATCGACGGCTGACGGTCGTCGTCGACGATGAACAGGTCACCGGCGAGCTCAAACCCTAGCGGCTCAGTGGGGGTGCATAGGGGGCATACTGGGGCTCCAGTGATGATGGCGAGGCGGGCAAACCACGAAGTCGACGACGGCGAACTCAGGGGTGGTTGCGGCAGCTCCAGGGGTGGACGAAATCAACGGCTCCTCTTCTCCTCTGCAGCGGCGAGCTCCGGCCAAATTCCGGCGATGTGCTGCTCACCTTGCTCCGGCTAAGGGGTGGAATGATCAGTGAGGTGAGGGGAGTGAGATGGTGTGATGAAATCAAGCGGGGGTGGCCTCCTTTTATAGGCTCGACGACGAGACCGAGAGGGATGGGCAGGCGACAGTGGCGACACGGTTACGGGCGGCTAGAGGCATGGCCGAGGTTGGCGATCGATGTGCAGTCTCCTGGCGATGCTCTAGGGTTTAAATGCGCGTGTAGGGGTTGGTGAAAATGGTCGGGAACACGCGGTGCTCTACAAGGCAGAGGAGGTGAACTCCATGGCGAGCGGTGGCTACGGGGTACGGGCGGTGAAATGAACATGTCTAGTGGTCTCCTGGGACGGTGGGGTGCACGCTGGCGGGCGGCAAGGGCTCGAGGTGGTCGGGTTGCGTGGGAACGGCGCGTGATCTGCGGTGCGCGTCGGCATGGTCGACAGCGGCACGAGCGTGGCATTCCTGGCGGTTCTGGTCGTTGTCTTCGAGCTAGGGCTGGTCGAGAGGGGGCGGTGAGGCATGGGCTACCTCCCAAACAAGGTTGGCACGGCTAGTTCTTCTCCTAGCTTGTTGTCCACACTGGGGTGACATGGGTGCTCTCGGCCTATTCACCATTGATGACATTGGCAAGCTTACATTGGTGATAGAGCTTAGTTAAGGTTGCTACATGATCTACTAAGGCTAGTGTAACCAGAGAGGGAACAAGGTTGGCTCAAAACACTGCTCAAAATAGTGTTTGTGATTTTGTTGATTTCAATCTGCAACCTGGTTGATGAAATGGCCGCATGAACTTCAGTTTTGAATTTTGAGAAGATTTTTGGTGGGTGTGCTAGGCATGTGTTGAGGATTCTGTGGATTCTTGGGTTTTGAAAATTGAGCTTGTTTGAGTGGTTTTTGAAATAGTGGGATCTTCCCATATGAAATAGATTCAATTTTCAACTGTCTTTTAAACTAAGCATTTAAATGTTTTTGGATGATCACAAAGTGGGCCTTGGTACCTTATTATTAGTACTATCAAGGGGTGCAAATATCCAAACATGTTTCTGTTAAGTTCTGAAAGTTAGAGATAGCCAAAGTAGGCATGGGAGTTAATTTGTTTGTCTTTGGGAAAAGTGTGGGGATTGTTTAGATGATGTTTATTTCACCTAAGAATCATTTTACAAGAAAAGAAACACAGAACCAAGGCAATTCAAAACAATCCAAATTTTAATACACACACATATGCATGCTTTCATATTTTTAATTGGAAAAGTTTTTTGTTAACCCTAATTTTGATGATTAGAGTTTGATGATTCAAGTTTAATATTTTTGGGATGTTACAAACCTTCCCCCCTTAAACAAAATCTCGTCCCGATATTTGAAAAAGGACGAAAAAGATTACCTAGGATTTGAAGAGATCGGGAAACTCCGTCCAGATGTGATCTTCGCGCTCCCAGGTAGCTTCCTCTTCTGTGTGGTTGCTCCACTGAATCTTGAGAAACTTGATACTTCGGGTTCTGGTAGTTCTGAAAGCTTCTTCCAAAATACGGATGGGTACTTCGGGATAGGTCAGGTCATTGTTGGTCTCTATGGTTTGGTGATCGATATTCTTGAACACTTCCGTCTTCTCCGGAACTTCCAGGAACTTGCGAAGTAATGAGATATGGAACACATTGTGCACGGTCGACATCTCTTCAGGTAGTTCCAATTGATACGACACTTCTCCTCGATGGTTTAGAATCTTGAAGGGTTCGATATATCTGGGGGCTAACTTTCCTTTCAGTTGGAAACGCTGCATTCATTTCAATGGCGACAATTTCAGAACACAAAATCTCCTATGTTGAAGGCGAGGTCTCGACGTCTCTTGTCGGCGTAACTCTTCTGTCTGGACTGGGCTGTCTTGAGGTGCTCACGAATCTTGTGAACCTTCTCTTCTGCTTCTCGTAGGACGCCGGGTCCGAAAATCTGACTCCTACTTCCGACCAGTTCAAAGGGGTGCGGCACTTCCTTCCATACATGAATTCAAATGGGGACATTTGCAAACTAGCTTGATAACTATTGTTGTATGAAAATTCTGCAAACGGCAGACAGTCTTCCCATTTAGATCCATACTCTAACACACAGGCTCTCAACATGTCTTCGAGTATTTGATTTACTCGCTCCGTTTGTCCATCGGTCTGAGGGTGATACGCGGTGCTGAAATCGAGGCGGCTTCCTAAACCTTCTTGGACTTTCTTCTAGAATCTCGAGGTAAACTGAGTTCCTCTATCAGATACGATGTTCTTGGGGACTCCATGCAAACTGACGATTCTAGCGATGTATAACTCCGCTAGCTTCGAACTCTGATATGTGGTCTTGACTGGTAAGAAATGGGCGACTTTGGACAACCTATCCACTATGACCTAGATAGAGTCATTTCCCCTACTAGAAGTAGGCAATCCGGTGATAAAGTCCATTCCAACGGAATGCCATTTCCATTCCAGAATCTGCAATGGTTGCAACAATCCAGCGGGTCTTAGATGTCCTGCCTTGACTCGCTGACATATATCACACTTGGCGATATAGCTTCCGATTTCTCTCTTCATCTTATGCCACCAAAATTGTTCTTTCAAATCTTGATACATCTTAGTTCCTCCGGGGTGGATAGAATAAAGAGTATCATGAGCTTCCTTCAGAATAACTTCTTTCAACTCAGAATCTTGTGGTACACAAAGGGGTCCTTTGTACCACAGAACTCCTGCTTCGTCTTCAGTGAATCCGGGTACTTTGCCTATACCGATACGACGCTTGATTCCGTCGATACTAGCATTTCCTTTCTGCGCCTCTTTGATCTGGCTGATCAAAGTCGGTTGAAGTTCTATGCTAGCCAAAAATCCTTCACTTAATAATTCCATTCAAAAATCTTCCATCTCTTTGTGCAAGCTTGGTTGCTCCTTCAAAATCATGGAGTTCAAGCGGCACGGCAATATGCTAAGGGCATCTGCTACCACATTGGCTTTACCAGGGTGATAGTGAATGTCCAGGTCATAATCCTTCATTAGCTCAATCCATCTTCTCTGTCTCCTTTTTAGCTCCTTCTGAGTGAATATATACATTAGACTCTTGTGATCCGAATAGATCTCACAACGGTTGCCCATCAAGTAATTCCTCAATGTCTTCAGGGCTAGAACTACGACTGCGAGTTCGAGGTCATGGGTTGGGTAATTCTGCTCATGTCATTTCAGTTATCGGGATATATAAGATATAACTTTGCCTTCTTTCATTAGCACACATCCGAGACCGATCTTGGATTCATCACAATACACGTCGAAGGGCTTTGTGATATCCGGCATGATTAAGATTGGGGCTGAAATCAATCTTCTCTTGAGTTCTTGAAAACTTGCTTCACATTTGTCCGTCCATTCAAACTTCTTGTTCTTCTTCAGCAATTGGGTCATGGGTCTGGCGATACTCGAGAATCCTTCTACAAACTTGTGGTAGTATCCCGCCAATCCGAGAAATGCACGAACTTGGGTTTGATTGGTTGGGGCTTGCCAACCTTCTACATCTTTCACTTTTGCAGGGTCAACGGCAATTCCTCCGGCTGATAAAATGTGGCCGAGGAATCCTACCTCCTGTAACCAGAATTCACATTTGCTAAACTTGGCATACAACTGATGCTCTCTAAGGGTTCCAAGAATGGTCCTTAGGTGTAGCTCATGTTCTTCTTCTGATTTGGAATAAATCAGAATGTCGTCGATGAAAACAACAACAAACTTATCCAGGAAGTCCATAAAAATATTATTCATGAGATTCATGAAATAAGCAGGAGCGTTGGTTAATCCAAAAGACATGACCGTATACTCGTATAATCCATAAAGGCAGTCTTGGGGATATCCTCTGCGCGAATCTTGAGTTGATGATAGCCAGTTCTAAGATCAATATTAGAAAACACTTTGGCACCGGTCAACTGATCAAACAAATCCTCTATCATGGGCAATGGGTACTTGTTCTTGATGGTGACATCATTCAACTTCTGGTAATCCGTACACAAACGGTTTCCTCCATCCTTATTGTCCACGAACAAGACAGGTGATCTCCATGGCGACGCACTTGGTTGAATCAATCCAATTTCCAACATGGCATCTAGTTCTTCTAGTTCCGACGGGTTCATAATATAGGGTCTCTGAGCTATGGGTCATGTTCCGTGGATTAGTTCAATGATAAACTCGATATCCTGATCTTGGGGCATACCGGGCAAAACATCTGGAAATACATCGGGGTATTCACAGACTATTCGGACTTGGTCAATGGTAGGTTGGGCTATACTCTTGTTGCACTTGAATTGGCGAGGTAAGGTTTCAGGTATATGCTCGACTGATATTCCAGCGGTACTGGTCATGGTTATGGCTTTCTTGGCACAGTCAATCAATCCTTTATGTTTGGACATCCAATCCATTCCTAGTACTACTTCCAAACCTTTAGTTCCGAGTACTATCAGATTAGCATAAAAATCTATGCCATGGATTCGGATAGGGACGACTTTTCAAATTTGGCTAGCTTTGGTGGTGGAACCGGGGATTTGAACAATCATAACCTGCTTTAGTTTGGTTGGTTGAATCTTACTAGTGCATGCAAATTCTTCGGTGACAAATGAGTGCGATGCACCAGAATCAACCAACACTCTAGCAAGTACTGAATTAACAAAAAACATACCTAGCACGACGTCTGGCGCTTCCTGGGCTTCTTCAGCATGCATGAGAAAAAGACGGCTATTGCGGTTGAGCGGATTCCCTAGGGCAAACCATCTTCCAGGCTGAACACGACGCTGCTGCTGAGCTAGGGAATTGGCATTGGGGGCTGCGGCATTCTTCTTGGGGCACTCATTGGAGTAGTGACCCTTATTTCCTCAGTCATAGCAAGTCACTTGCGACTTGTCCTTTGCTGCAACAGGCACAGCATTGCTTCCAGTCCTCGGGGCAGTGTTGGTGTTGGTGGTAGCATTGTTGTTGTTGAACTTGGGTTGTGCACGATTGAAATTGCCAGGGTTGCTGGGGTTGGGTTTCCATGGTTGGGATAGGTCGGACGGTTCATCGGGGGTCTGTTGGTTCTTGGGGCAAATCCTGGAGATGGGTTAGGGCGATACTTTGGGGTCTGATGGGTTCCTGGCTGATGCATCATGCGACGCTTGCGGTTCTCATTGGCTTGGTTGATCTTTCCTTCCATCTGGATGGCAGAGTCGACAAGGGCTTCAATATCAGCAAAGGGGATATTGACTAACACAGTCTGCATCTCATCGTGCAGACCATTCAAGAATCTCTCTTTCTTCTTGGCTTCGGTGTCGATCTCATCCGGGGCATACCTAGCTAATGACAAAAATTTGTCACGGTATTCCACTACGGTCATCCTTCCTTTCTTCAGTTCTCTGAACTCATCTCTCATTCTCTTGATCAAACCCGGTGGCACATGGGTTCTGCTGAACTTGACCTTGAATTCTTCCCAGGTCATCATATGTCCTCTGGTCATTGCACAAACACTGTTCCACCATGCTCTTGCATCTCGGGCCAGATAATGGGTGGCGAACAGAACATTCTCATTAGCTTCCACTCCGGCGACTTCCAGATTATTCTCCATGGTTTGCAGCCAATCGTCGGTGTCTAAGGGCTCTTCCGATTTAGTGAAAACAGGTGGGTTGGTGTTCTGGAAATTTTTGAGCTTAGATCCGGTTGTCCTGATTTCCTTGGACTTGATTGTTGTGGGCTAGCTGAGCTATCTGCTGAAGGGTGGCTAGGTTGGCTTGACGTTCGGCTCTTTCAGCTTCACGATTAGAAACCAACATTTGCAGGATCTACAACATCGGGTCCAAGGATGAACCACTTCCTCCGTGTGGCATCTGAAGATTGAGATAGATCATGAGAAAAGAGGGAAATTTCTAAGGTTCCCAGACTTTGAAAAGTTTTTAAAGTTTGACTCAGATTTTTCTAGCAACTTGCTTTTCATTCATTCATTCATAGCACACGATACAACACACACCACAACAAAGGTAAACATATGGTTTTAAGAACCATTCTGGAAACTACGATACAGTGGGACCGAATACAACTCACTATGCTAGTTCTGAAGTGCTACTACTCCTCGGAGTCGGTGTAGTCGTCATCCTCATCATCATCGTCGTCATTGATGAAGGCGAAATCCTCCTCATCGGTGAAGACGTCCATGGCCTGATCCTCTAGAAAATAATCATCATCGCTGAGATAGGAGTAGGGGTCTCCACGAAGGTCTTCTCCGGCATTCTCCTTTCTTCCAACTGCATGTCTCTCTCGTGGATGGTCTCCTCCAAATCCGAGATATGGTGGCAAAGACGGGCAATGATGCGCTCCTTCTTGTCGAGCTAACGGCGACGAGACTTGCGATCCTTTGCTAGCATGGCGATGGTCTGATCCTTTGTCTTGATGATGGCGTACTTGTGGTTGGAGTAGTCACAGCAACTGTCCAATTCCTGCTGACGATTGTACATCATGAAGCTAAGGTGGTCCAATTGGGTCTTCAGCTCATGGTGGTATGGGGCTTCTAGTGGCTGTCCCATAGCATCACGCCGTGGACAAAACTCAAAGAGGGTACCCTTAATCTGGTTGATACTCTGCCTCCACAGACGGGAAGAGCTTCCTGCATGGCCCTGGCAAGTCCATCTAGCCAGTTGTTCTCTCTTAAGGTGAACTGAATTCCCTCGGCAGTGGGAGGTTCAATCTTTCCTCAGAGACTTGCAACAATTAGCCACTGCAGATCATCTCCTCCTTGTTTATTGAGCTGAGCTCCGAAGAACTCGGGATGCGGACGCTCTAGAAGTTCTGAAAGCTGGTCCATATCCCTCTCAAAGATAAGGTCTCCTCCATTCCCCAACTGATAAAACTTGTTGTACTTCACGTCCATCTATAAGAATATAGGATGAGTAAGTTAGTAGAGTGATCAAGTGTGTCAAATTTTATGTATTTTGCAAGAGTTTTTGAGGAACATGATTTTTTATGAAAGAATCAAGGTGATAAGAATGGGAATAAGT
The DNA here is from genome assembly GCA_023614405.1 of Avena insularis. Lineage (NCBI taxonomy): Eukaryota > Viridiplantae > Streptophyta > Magnoliopsida > Poales > Poaceae > Avena > Avena insularis. The sequence goes on along the minus strand of CM042687.1, from coordinate 232,919,415 downwards.
TTTTATAAATGTTTGCTTCCTTTGGTTTTGAAACTAAGTTTTTATTCAAACGTCCAGTCTAACTAGGGTCTCCTATGGTCAGTATGGCTCTGATACCAACTTGTCAACACCCGGATTTTTAATCCCAAATGCCTGTTATGCCATACATCGCAATCCAGGATTACCATTTTTGCGAGACATAACAGAATTGGATACCACAGTACATCATCCATTACAAACCATACATAAGGTCTTACACACATAAGGATCTCATGATCCAGTTCTTAATACAAATCAAGAAGCGTAAATACATAATGATAAAGGTAGCATAGGCGAAGCTCCATCTTCGGGGTCATAGGCAATGCTGACGATGGGAGATGATCCTAGTTGCCGTAACCTTCCCGGGGTCCATCATCCTGGTACTCCTCTTCATAGTCTGGCCACGGGAATAGCCAGGGACAAAGCCATGAGTCCTTTTTAAGTACTCGCAAACTAATACTAACAAGTGAAGGGGGTTTTTGTAATAGGACACTAAGCTCTATGGTTGTTTTGCAAAAAGCCAGATTTACCTCTACTAAGTTCAGAAGCAAGAAAAGCTAGTTGAATTTTTATAACACCTAAGTGGGAACTTGTATCTCATGCCACAACTCTGTTGTGGTCAAGTCAAGTCCTCAATTTATTTCACAAGTCATTTCGAAAACATCTGACGGGGGAACAGTATGGCCACTCCAACCGTCCATAATCGCGGACGCGGCTATTCGAATAGTTTGACACTCTGCAGAGATTGTACACTTTCACCACAACATTCGATACATCCGTCAGGAACAAATCCTGAATTTCACCATACTCAGTATGCGGATAATCAATCCTAACCTTTCAATTACACGCCCTAGTATAAGCACCTCTCCTGTGAGTTTGGCCTCCCAACCATGACCAACTGTCATCTTGGGTACTGCACAGGTGGACAATCTTCACAGGGTAGCCTCAGCTCAGACCTTGGCCGCGAGGGAACCCATACTAAAGTATATAAGTTTCCAGTCAAGCCCTACCTAGTTTTCGGGTATTGTGGTTGTACGGTAAAATTGGAATGGTATGGCATCCAGACAACCATCAGTTTTATAAAGGGCTAAGGCTCATGCCTCAACATTTTCATCATCAAAATCATCTGGTGTTCGGAAACACATGTCAAAACATCTCAGTAGAATGATCCATCATTCCAAGGTTTTCATAACCATTTTTCCACCAAGTATTCCCATCTAAACTTGATCAATTTTTACGCTAAGAAATAGCTTTGATAAAGAAATAAATAAGAAGGCTTGCAAGTAAAACTAGGATTGGATTATCCAGTGAGTATAATCACATATGCTTAAGGCATATAGTTGGCATGGTAACAAGCAAGTATTAGCTTGCATAGGTCAACTTGCTTAGTAAGGCTTGCACAAGTATCATTATAAGCTTGCTAAGTTAATAGCTTGCAAGTATTGGCTTGCCTTGTGCAGAGCAGTGGTTGAAGTTCTCCTTGGCTTCTTCTTCGTAGTATCCTCCTTCCTTCTCGTATCCTTGGTCGGTACTAGCGTCTATGAATAAATACGAGGTAGACAATAACCAAACAATACTTAACTACTTTCAATCATCACAAAAAAGGGTTCTATAGATGATCTAGAATCATCACTAACATTACAAGATTAAAGCATTTGTCTTATTTTTTTTATTTTTTTAGAAAAGTAATTTCTACTCATTGAAAAACTACTTAAGATTTAATATTCTCCAACTCAAACATGGGATCATGTTGACAGATGTCATCAGCACATATTTCAGTACATGAGAATGTGATTTAAAGTGGTGTCACAATTTAATAAGGTTTAACCTTTTATTTTAAATAATAAGTGACTAGAAATGCCTATGTGGCATTCTCTTATTACTTGGACATTATTTCTATAAGTAAACCCATATGTTTTTATATATTCTTAAAGATATGATCAAATGTGATTTTTGAGAGTTGGAATCAACTCAAAAGCTATTATGGTTAAAATTTGAAAAATGTTTGAATGCAGAAAAGCTTCAGCCTTGTTATTTTTACCAAGGTTGATCTACAAATCCAAATGATTTGAATCCAACGGGCTTGGATTAAGCACTTCAAAATCTTTCTAACAAAATTGGTTTCATGCAATTTGGTTCACTGAATCGAGCTGGGTTGATTTTTGAAACTAGGTACAGAACTGAGTTTGAGTGAAAATAGAAAAATCTAAATTCAAACGAGTGGGCTGCGCGGGAAGGTTTAATGGGTCGGCCCAGTGTCACTCCGCAGCACGGGGCGCAACTAATAGGGGGGGTCTACTAGTGAGTGGATCTTTAAACGCGAAGCGGTACGAGGCGATGTGGTGCGTTAGATTAGAATGAAGATCGACGGCTGACGGTCGTCGTCGACGATGAACAGGTCACCGGCGAGCTCGAACCCTAGCGGCTCAGTGGGGGTGCATAGGGGGCATACTGGGGCTCCAGTGATGATGGCGAGGCGGGCAAACCACGAAGTCGACGACGGCGAACTCAGGGGTGGTTGCGGCAGCTCCAGGGGTGGACGAAATCAACGGCTCCTCTTATCCTCTGCAGTGGCGAGCTCCGGCCAAATTCCGGCGATGTGCTGCTCACCTTGCATCTACAAGTGTGGTGAGTACTAATGAGGGGTGAGTAAACAAGTGGGGATTATCTAAGTTCAGTCTCATGCCTTAGGATGACATCAAGATTATCTAGATTAGGCCAAATTTAATGGTCTTTATGCAACCTTCAATTATCCTCCTAAAATCTACAAGTCACTTAAATAAACTCTAAGAAATAGCTTTGATAAAGAAAAAAGCAGAAGGCTTACAAGTAAAACTAGGATTGGATTATCTAGTGAGTATAATCACATATGCTTAAGGCATATAGTTGGCATGGTAACAAGCAAGTATTAGCTTGCATAGGTCAACTTGCTTAGTAAGGCTTGCATAAGTATCAGTATAAGCTTGCTAAGTTAATAGCTTGCAAGTATTGGCTTGCCTTGTGCAGAGCAGTGGTTGAAGTTCTCCTCGGCTTCTTCTTCGTAGTATCCTCCTGGTATCCTTGGTTGGTACTAGCGTCTATGAATAAATACGAGGTACACAATCACCAAACAATACTTAACTACTTTCAATCATCACAAAAAAGGGTTCTATAGATGATCTAGCATCATCACTAACATTACAAGATTAAAGCATTTTGTCTTACTTATTTTAGTTTTTTAGAAAAGTAATTTCTACTCATTGAAAAACTACTTAAGATTTAATATTCTCCAACTCAAACATGGGATCATGTTGACACATGTCATCACCACATATTTCAGTACATGAGAATATGCTTTAAAGTGGTGTCACAATTTAATAAGGTTTAACCTTTTATTTTAAATAAAATAAGTGACTACTAAGTAAACCCACATGTTTTTATATATTCTGAAAGGTATGATCAAATGTGATTTTTGAGAGTTGGAATCAACTCAAAAGCTATTATGGTTAAAATTTGAAAAATGTTAGAATCCACAAAAGCTTCCGCCTTGTTATTTTTACCAAGGTTGATCTACAGATCCAAATGATTTGAATCCAATGGGCTTGGATTAAACACTTCAAAAATTTTCTAACAAAATTGGTTTCATGTAATTTTGTTCACTGAATCGAGCTAGGTTGATTTTTGAAACTAGGTACAGAACTGGGTTTGAGTGAAAATAGAAAAATCTAAATTCAAACAAGTGGGCTGCGCGGGAAGGTTTAGTGGGCCGGCCCAGTGACACTCCGCAGCGCGGGGCGCAACTAACAGGGGGGTCTACTGGTCAGTGGCTCTTTAAACGCGAAGCGGTACGGGGCGATGTGGTGTGTTGGATTAGAATGAAGATCGACGGCTGAGGGTCGTCGTCGACGATGAATAGGTCACCGGCGAGCTCGAACCCTAGCGGCTCAGTGGGGGTGCATAGGGGGCATACCGGGGCTCTAGTGACGACGGCGAGGTGGGCAAACGACGAAGTTGACGACGGCAAACTCAGGGGTGGTCACGGCAGCTCCGGGGGTGGACGAAATCAACGGCTCCTCTTCTCCTCTGCAGCGGCGTGCTCCGGCCAAATTCCGACGATGCGCTGTTCGCCTTGCTCCGGCTAAGGGGTGGAATGATCAGTGAGGTGAGGGGAGTGAGATGGTGTGATAAAATCAGCGGCGGTGGCCTCCTTTTATAGGCTCGATGGCGAGACCGAGAGGGATGGGCAGGCGACACGGCTACGGGCGGCTAGAGGCATGGCCGAGGTTGGCGATCGACGGGCGGTCTCCTGGCGATGCTCTAGGGTTTAAATGCGCGTGTAGGGGAGGTGGCAAATGATCGGGAACATGCGGTGCTCTGCAAGGCAAAGGCGGCAAACTCCGCGGCGAGCAGTGGCTACGGGGTACGGGCGGTGAAATGAACATGTCTGGTGGTCTCCTGGGATGGTGGGGTGCATGATGGCGGGCGACGAGGGTTTGAGGTGGTCGGGTTGCGTGGGAACGGCGCGTGCTCTACGGTGCACGTCGGCATGGTCGACAGCAGCACGGGCGCGGCATTCCTGGAGGTTCTGGTCATTGTCTTCGAGCTAGGGCTGGTGGAGAGGGGGCGGTGAGGCATGGGCTACCTCCCAGACAAGGTTGGCACGGCTAGTTCTTCTCCTAGCTTGCTATCCACATTAGGGTGACATGGGTGCTCTCGGCCTGTTCATCATTGATGACATTGGCAAGCTTACAGTGGTGCTAGAGCTTAGTTAAGGTTGCTAGAAGATCTACCAAGGCTAGTGTAACTAGAGAGGGAAAAAGTTTGGCTCAAAACACTGCTCAAAATAGTGTTTGTGATTTTGTTGATTTGAATCTGCAACCTGTTTGATGAAATGGCCGCATGAACTTTAGTTTTGAATTTTGAGAATGTTTTTGGTGGGTGTTCTAGGCATGTGTTGAGGATTCTGTGGATGCTTGGGTTTTGAAAATTGAGCTTGTTTGAGTGGTTTTTGAAATAGTGGGATCTTCCCATATGAAAAAGATTCAATTTTTAACTGTCTTTTAAACTAAGCATTTAAATGTTTTTAAATGATCACAAAGTGGGCATTGGTACCTTATTATGAGTACTATCAAGGGGTGCAAAGATCCAAACATGTTTCTGTTAAGTTCTAAAAGTTATAGATAGCCAAAGTAGGTATGGGAGTTAATTTGGCCAAAGTGACCATTCACTTAATTTGTTTGTTTTGATTTGTTTGTCTTTGGGAAAAGTGTGGGGATTGTTTAGATGATGTTTATTTCACCTAAGAATCATTTTACAAGCAAATAAACATAGAACCAAGGCAATTCAAAAGAATCCAAATTTTAATACACAAACATATGCATGCTTTCATATTTTTAACCCTAATTTTAATCCAAGTTTTTTGTTAACCCTAATTTTGATGATTGGAGTTTGATGATTCAAGTTTAATATTTTTGGGATATTACAATGGGGACCACCCCACTAAGCTACCCGCAAAAAAGTCTGCCATCTTCAATATGGACCCAGGGTGTGTGGCGACGGTTGTAAACGACTGGAAACCCAAAAGTGTGACTAGGCTTGTCGATACAGCGAAAACGGGGCATGGGGTTCCTAAACAGTACATGCACTCCACGCACAATAGTAAATAAAGCGGCATAAGTACATGATAGTAATAAAGCCCCAAACTAGTTTGTGGCCCCCAGTACAGTCTTTGAAATCAGGTACTAAACCGATGGGGGTGCCCACACACCCCACCTGTGGTTAGCGCGCTCGATCTCGGAACATGTGTCAAGAACTAGGGGTCCTACGGGACACAAGTGGGCGGTTAAAAACTAAATATTGTCTATTACCCACCGGTGCCTCTGTATTATTTACCTACTTTCAATATTAGTTATTAAACGGTAATTAGAGCCATGATCATCTCCACCATTAAGCATGTGCCAACCACCTAACAACGATGGAATATCAATGGCGCGAAGCAACACTTGCGCAAGCAACTATGACTTGCAAGGCCGACTATCTACCAAACGGCATGTAATAGGAGGTGTCCATGGCAATGTAAGGGTTGTAGGGAAATATAAAGGGGTACGGAATCTATAGCATCGCAACACAGATAGCAATAGATCAACAAGAGGAAGTAAAGACTAGAAATGTAAAATAGGTAGAAAGAGTGAGAATGCTCACCTGGAAACACTGCCGAAGGTTAATCCGAATATCAGGTCGACACTCGCATCAACTCATCGGCCTAATCCGTGAAGAAGCAAAGCATTAGAGAAAACACCGGATGCACTATTTAATACTACGACAGAAGATCGGGCATGATTTATCTATGCTGTATGACATGGCAAATGTGCGATGCAATTAGGCAGTATTAAGCGGAACCGGGGTCCCGAAAATTACTTATATGGTTTATGTTATTTAGATACCCCGCAATTTAGATGTTGTCTTAATAAGGCAAAATATGGCATCGGTTCGCTACACAAATTTAAATGGAGCCAATATTAGACTAGAAAATCCCGCATATGGTCTCCATATTTAATTATATGGTGAATCAACATAATTCCCCCAAACCACACACATATGTATGCAAGCATGACAATTGATATGCAACAATTCATATAGATATCAATTTATAAAATAGGGCTCGGACAGAGGTCACACATCAAGGTATGAAGATCTTGGGGGTTCGGGGTTCGGGCTCAAACTCCAAGGACGACCTTCGGTTTCCATGTTGGCACACCTAGGGTTTTCGGCAATCTTGGTTCGGGGATCGGCCTTGGCGGTGTCGATCTTCGGATCCTCGCCTCTTTAGTCTTGTGGACGAGAAGGCCTTGACATACTATGGTACACACGGGCGAGCGGAGACCTTGTCAGGGTCTTGATCTATGGCAGCACATCCTCATCGTACAACATCACCAGCACACCATATAGACGCATAGCCTCTTCACTTCATCGACATCGGGTTAACAGGTACAACACCACTCCACTCCCCTCTTAATCTCTAGAAGCACACCCAAGGAAACAAAATGGCACAGGTCCTTCTGAAGATGTACGAGGGTTCCTCCTGCTGACCAAACAGCAACAACACGGGCGACGGGAGCCAACGGTGGAGGGCGTCTGGACACGCGCATGCGGGATAGGGCCTAGGTCTAGGCTGGACAACGCATCAGGGAGGTGGTCGCAGGGGACGACGGCACCAACACGTGGGGTCTGGGACGGTGAGCGACATAGAGAGGATTGAGGGCGGGCTCAACAGGCGGCCGTAGAGAGGAGCGACGGCCTCAGGGACCGCGCATGCCACGTCAGGGGACGACGGAGACGGTGGAAGGTGTAAGGGGTGCTGGGCGGAGAAGACCGCAGAGGCGCAGGGGATCTGAGAGGGGCGCCTCATGGAGGAAGCTCGCTGGGCAGGGGCCGGTGAGGGGAAGCAGAGGGGGTGGAGCCGGGCATGGAGGAGGCTGGCGGCACTGGGGAGGCGCGCAAGCGAGCGATTGGTGGCGGGGAGAGATCGACAGGGGCGGGTGATACGTCAGAAATGTATCTATAATTTTTTATGTTCCATGCTTGTTTAGTATCTACTTTGCTTTGCTTTGTACATACTTTGAGGTGTTGTTCATATGTTTTCTGGTACTAACCTAATAACAAGTTGCCACAGTGCCAGTTGCCTATTTTCTGCTGTTTTTTGTTCCAAAAAAGCTAGTAAGGAAATATTCTCGGAATTGTACGGGACAAAAGTCAAAGTCAATATTTCACCGAGGAGAACAAAGAGTCCAGAGGAGTGACGGAGGGGCGCCACAGGGTGGCTGCACCCCCCAGGCGTGGCCTAGGGTGGGCCCACGCCTAGGCAGGGTGTGGCCCCCCTGGCCGCCTCCCAGCCTCGCCTCTTCACCTATAAAAATCCCCCGATGCCTAAACCCTAAGAACCCGATCAATATTCCACGAAACGTCTATAGCCGCCACCACCATCGTCCCTAGATCGGGGGGATCTGAAGCTCTTCCCGAAACCCTTCCGGAGGGGAGATCATCCCGGAGGTTTTCTTCTTCATCATGCCAGCCTCTAGTATGAAGCGTGAGTAGTTCCACCTTGGACTACGGGTCCATGTAGTAGCTAGATGGTTGTATCTCCTCCTTGTGCTTTCATGTCTAGATCTTGTGAACTCCGTTCATGATCAAGATCTCATCTATTTGTAATCATGCATGTTGTGTTTGCAGGGATCCTATGGATATTGAGATTACTATGTCAGATTGATTAATGGTTTTGTCTTATTGATTCTATCATGTCTGTGTTGTTTGTGATCTTGCATGCTCTCCATTGTTAGTAGCTATCTTGTCAAAGTAGTTGCTAGTGACTCCAAGAGAGGGTATTTATGCTCGATAGTGGGTTCATACCTCTATTTAATCAAGGGAAGTGATAGAAATATCTAAGGTTGTAGATGTGTTGTTGCCACTAGGGAGAAACAATGGTGTCTTGTTCATGGAACAAGTGGATTGTTTACCTTAGACACTTTTATTAAAGCAGTTATCTGTTGCTTGCAACTTAATACTAGAGGGGGTTCGGATGATAACCCAAAGGTGGACTTCTAGTCATAGATACAGTTGGATGGCGGTCTATGTATCTTGTTGTATTGCCCAATCAAATCTCATAGGATCTTTATGTCTAGTATTGCATTGTTATGCCTTGCTCAGTCCTGTCAATTGCCCTGCTGTAATTTGTTTCCCCAGCATGCCATGTTTGTTTATCTTAGGAGAACACCTCTAGTGAACTATGGACCCCGTTCCAATATTTACCATTGATACATCTTCCAATGTTACTGTTTACTTGCTACAAACCATCATCATCTTCCACACCATACAATTAATCATTTGTTATAGCAAATGGTGAGATTGAAAACCTCACTGTTAGTTGGGGCAAAGTATTGAGTTTGTGTTGTGCAGGTTTCCACGTTGCTTGCAATACCTTTGAGACGTTTCCTTTCTCCTACTGGTTCGATAACCTCGGTTTCTTACTGAGGGAAACTTGCCGCTGTGCTGCATCATACCTTGCTCTTGGAATTTCCCGACGAAGCGTCAACACGCATCAATACTTTCTGGTGCCGTTGCCGGGGAGGCTAAGGACGTCTTCACAAGGGGATTCCTCCTCAACCTTTCTCTTTACTTTGTTTTTGGTTTGCTTAGTTTATTTTTCTTGGTTTTGTTTGCCTCTTTTTATCAAAAACTCCAAAAAAATAGTTTAGTTTGGTTTGCTTTCTCTTATCAAAAACACAAAAAAATTAGTTCCTACTCTAGTTGCCACCTTTCTCTAGCTTACCATGTTGTTCCCCAAGTTCACCCTAAAGGACCTTTCAATAGGTAGTGGCTCTATAATTGGGAAATAAAATATTGAAGAATTTTTTAATCATGTTAGCAAGCATGACGATATTGAGGATAGATCTATAGCAGAACTTGCTCCTAATTATGAAATTGTTGTAGCTTATTTAGTTCATATGTTGGAGGCTAGGTTTGTTTGCCTTAACCCCATGATGCAAATTTTGTTCCTAAAACTAAAATAAGAAAAGAATGCTGAAAAGAGAGAATTTATTCTTGAAACTTTACTAAAAAAATTCCATTATGTTGCTAAGGAAGCCAAAAAGGTCTTTGAGCGTTTTAATATGCTAGGCTCATGTGTAGATGTTGTGGATACTTCAGATCAAACCAAACCTAGAGAGGAATTTAAGATACCCAAACCCTTTAAGCTTGTTGGAATGCATGAAGCCTTTGAAAAAAAATTGATTGGATTCTTCCTGAAAATCCTTTTGATGAAAATAGTAAACCAAAGAGAGATCAGAAGGGATACTCCAAAACTGATTTGGATGAGATACCTTTCATAGTGGAACTTTGCAAGTATTTATGTTAATGCTTCTTCATTTGAAAATACTTGATTTTTTGCTTCTTGTGCCTAACTTAAAGGCGTTAAAGAAAAATACTTGTTGGGAGATAACCCAAGAGTTTTCTTGAGTCTTGGAAGTTATTACTTCAGTAATGAACTCTCTTTATCCTTTTTTTGCTTTTTGTGCCAAGAATGACCTCTAAATGAGAGGGAACTAAGATTTGGGGAGTTGATGTCCCGAAACAGATTTCTGTCCTCCGCCATAAAAATTCGTGAGGAGTCTCTGTAAGTCAGTTTGATTTGAACATTTACGAATAAATCCCCTAGTATGTTAGCTAACTTTCGTTAGTTGAACACTTTTTGATTTGAGCAACAGAAGGTCTTCGAAAAAATCGGTTTCTACCTGCTGGTCTATTTTGACAGATTACTGCCATTATTTGCATTTGCTTCTTATTGATTCCTTTTTGGGATCTTTTTGGGAAATTGAGCTTTTTGAAGGAGTTTCTATAGTAGATTGTGTTTTTAGTGCAAGTTTTGTTGTTTGAAAGATAAACCCAAGCGTCTATTATATTTTGAATACACTAATGTTGCTAATGAAGATTGTGTGAAGTTTTGTATGAAGGAAAATTTCAGGTGTAGAGAGAGAATGATGTAATGAGATAAAGAAGGGAGGTACAAGCGTCAAATTTTCGGGATGCCCAAGGCATCCCCTTCTTCATCAATAAAAAGCTCAGGTCTTTCTAGACACTTTTTTTATTGTTTCATGCACTTTTGTATTGTTCTTGAAACGTCTTAGTTTTCGTTTGCTTTGCTTAGTTTGTTTAGTTTGCTTGAATAAAGTAGTTTGGACCCCCGTTCTCACTGTGTTGTTTCAAATAAGTTGATTGGTGTTGGAAAGGAGTAGAAAGTTCTTGCTTGAAAGTGCAAGAGGAGCTTGCATTGACTGTGACTTAGACTTTAGCATGTCATGCAAGGTGTTGTTTTGACCTTATTCTTAGTGACTATTGCTGTAGCATGACTTGTTCCAAACAATTGGGATTGCTTAGTGTGCCTTGAAGGAATCATGCGTTGTTTTAGCATGCAAAAGCATAGTATTGTGGTATTATCCTTTGATGCTTTGTTTGGGTTTACTTGGCACATGCTCACACCATGTTATGACTATGAACAAGTAACCGTAGCCTTTATGATAATTTAGTCCTTGACTTGTAGTACCAATCTATGCTTTCATTAGTAATGTTTTGTCGCTCTGCATGATTATGGCCATTATTGCTCTCTTAGTTGGTTGCTCCTAGTCTTTTGCTAGCCTCCACTTGTATTAGTAAGCTCTACTCATGCTTCCAACTCATAAGAAACCAAGTTATTCCAAAGTGTCCACTATAAATTCCTATACATGGTGTGTTACACCATTCCAAGTATATTCTTGTTTTCATCTATCTTCCAATTAAAAAATATTTTGTTATGTGAAAACTTAGTGATTAAAGCTCTCACGAACTTGATGGCACACTTAATATTCCTTGCCCCTAATAAACTTGAACCATTGTGTCATCTATGTTGTATATGCTTGCACTTATACGTTGGAATTAGTAGAACCATATTATCATGGGTAACGTTTTCAACATTGCACTTGTACTTTGTACACAGTTAATATCATGCTCTTTGGTCTATGGATATCGTCGGTGTGAAAAAAAAGGGAGCTTGTAAGTCCATGAAGTTATGTATTTTGTGTTAGAGAAACGCTTGGGCCGCTAGCCTAAGCCATGCCTAATCATTGTGGAAACTTGCAGCATCACCATAATTAGCAATCTATGAAGCATCCTCAATAAAAACCTATGCAAATAGCAAATAAAAAGATCACTGAGATTCTCATTGCCTGCTTGCCTTGTCATTTTGGTTATGGGATAGCTCCTGTACCATGTGCAAGGGGCACCCGTTGGCGGTTCTCTATGATACACATGTACTTACTATGACAAGAACTTATAGGTGACCAAAGTTGAGTAGAATGAGGTGTGGTCCTCGTATTCAAGGGACATGAGATTGCCAACTTATACTTTGTCAAGCATATACTCCATAGTTTGTTTACTTTAACCTTAATCACTTCAAGATGCTTATGATAGGGGCAATGAGGGCTGAAAGCTAAAAAATACCATAATTTTTGGAAGCTCTTTTTGAGACTTGAAATCCCTGCTTCCCTTTATGAAGGGCCTTTCTTCCACTATTATATTGAGTCTCCACATTCTACCTTTAGACACCAGTTAAGAGAGTATAGTTGCCATTCTTAGTTCTATGTGCAGTGTCCCAAAACTTATTGATTGATGCATATTGTTGATATTACTTGTTCTTGTGCTATTTGTATCTAGTCACTCTTATGAACTTTTAAGGTGTCATATGCATCTATTTGCCACTCTATGAGGGACAAGCTGAATGCCACTATGCCATGTTTTCTGTATGTGAAACAAACAAACGTTTTCAATGCATGTTATTCATGATCTTTGTTTGTAGCATTTCACGTTGCATGCATAGTTACTTTGTTTTATTGTTAGAACTCCATCTTTTATGCACATGTTTAGAGTTCTTTGATCCTAACTTTCAATGATTGCAAATGGTTTGATCTTCATTTTGATGGTGAATGTCACCTAAAAAATTATTCTTTTATCAGTTACCTACTCGAGGACGAGCAGGAGTTAAGCTTGGGGATGCTTGATACATCAGAAACGTATCTATAATTTTTGATGTTCCATGCTTGTTTAGTATCTACTTTGCTTTGCTTTGTCCACACTTTGAGGTGCTTTTCATATGTTATTTGGTACTAACCTATTAACAAGTTCCCACAGTGCCAGTTGCCTGTTGCCTGCTGTTTTTTGGTACTAACCTATTAACAAGTTCCCACAGTGCCAGTTGCCTGTTTCCTGCTGTTTTTTGGTTCCCGAAAAGCTAGTAAGGAAATATTCTCGGAATTGGACGGGACAAAATCGAAAGTCAATATTTCACCGAGGAGAACACGCAGTCCAGAGGAGAGACGGAGGGGCGCCACAGGGCGGCTGCTCCCCCCAAGGAGCGACCTAGGGTGGGCCCACACCTAGGCAGGGTGTGGGCCCCCTGGCCGCCTCCCAGCCTCTCCTCTTCGCCTATAAAAATCCCCCGATGCCTAAACCCTAAGCACCCGATCAATATTCCACGAAACCGTCTATAGTCGCCGCTACCATCATTGTTAGTTGGTGGGCAAAGTCTTGAGTTTGTGTTGTTCAGGTTTCCACGTTGCTTGCAACATCTTTGAGACATTTCTTTCCTCCTACTGGTTTGATAACCTCGTTTTCTTACTGAGGGAAAACTTGCTGATGTGCTGCATCATACCTTGCTCTTGGGGTTTCCCGACGAAGCGTCAACACGCATCAGCGAGTGATCGCGAGGTGGGTTCCTGGCGGGGGCCAGAGGTGGTGCTTGGGGATGGGTCCCATGCAGGGTGGGTGACGAGCGAGCGGGGAGAGAGATCGAGGCACGAGGATTGCGGGAGGAGTGGAGCGCGTGAGCGAGAGAGAGAGGCACGGGGACGAGGTGGGGCCCGACTCGCCTATGGATCGGGACGGGGCATGCTTGTTATGGATATACCAAATAGGTATACCTACGGCATAGTCTCATACCGGGAAATCCAGGTGGCCCATAGCTGGTCGTTAGGCCTATGACATAGTCGGGCGACCCAATTGCTGATAGACAAGACGGATGTCCAGCAGGGATGAAGGAAGGCGACGTGCCACCGTCTTAGATGGAAGCCGGAGCCTTGGAGGACACGAAGACTAGTTAGTGTTAGTCTAGGACTGTAACCGTATCCGACTGAGACTCTCCATGTAACCCTAGATCCTGGCGCTATTATAAGCCAGCCTACGGGAGCCTTTAGGGCACAAGATTAGACAGACAAGTGCATAGCACTACTCGCACACAGCAAACCCCACAATCCCTGTAACTCGGCGTATTGTCATTATAGTGATTTATAGCAGGAGTAGGATCTCGCCACCTTCGTGGGATCTGAATCTGGGTAAACTGTGTCAGGCCGTCCCGGACGCTCTCCGCCTTACCCCACGTCTTTAAACTCTCTGTTAGGATACTCCTATGGCATACGTGTCGACAATACCATGACAGTTGGCGCCCACCGTGGGGCAAGAGGCGCTTATAGCATGGATCCGGGCGGGATCCCTCTCCGTCTTCGAAGACGGACAAAATCGCATCTTCATCGGCACTCCGACTTCGTCATAGCTCTTGAGAGTATGAGGATGATTTATCGTCTCTCCTCTCGAGCGTGTGGCCAAGTCGGCGGTGTCACGGAAATCTTCATCAAAATCTTCTTCAATCTTGTTGGAGTATGGAGAAATTCCGATTATGCGCTCGCGGATTAACATCTACATTATGCTCAAGCGTATGGCATATTGGATCATAATTGTCGTTGATCGTCCAGAAAAATTGCTATACACAGCTTTTTCGTGACTAGCTAATTGGATGATTCCGCTTCTGATCAGTATTCATCACATCGTCTAAAATTAATTCAAGGCGACAATTCGATCACGTGCATCGCCAAGTCCAGAAAAAAACAAGCCGTGAACAACTAGTATTACTCCTCGTGTATAGATGCAATTGATAATCTGCCAATCCTTACATGGATTTTTGTGGCATGAGTGCTAATTGCTCGCGTGATCACATGAGTTTGATTACTACACGGCAATTTTTCCTGATGAAAACGCATGCATGTGGCAGACTTTGCCTTCCCGCAACAACCTCGCGACGGACAGCGCTTGCGGCCAGGTTCTTCATAACCGCGGGTTTTTTTCCCGACTTCACTGTGGTTGGATTCACCGTGTTTGGATCTGTCTTCGTCATGTCCGGCTTCATTTTCGGTTGCGGCTCTAACATTTCTTTGTCGTCACGGAATATGCTTTGACGCTGCGGTCTCATTGCGTGCAGTATCCGTCATCGCCGCAACAAACACCGACTTCGCTCAAACAGCTAATTCCTTATTTATTCCTTAGTAATATTTTAATTGTTTATGATCATCTGATTAAGATTGGTTCACTTATATCCTGAGTCTTTTACCGCTTTTGTTTTTTATCATATATTTTCCATGATTTGTTTTGCCCTCGTGAGTATAAATTTTTTATTGGCTTGCTATTTTAAGGTCCCAGTATCATGTAAAAAACCCGCCTTCGGACGTTATCTTAAATTTTCAGGATACACGTTTTTTGTTGTTTTTATATGGATTCCGGAGGTGGATTCCGGAGTAGTGACTTCTCGGCACTTAAAGCCGACGGTTTGGTCTTGGGTTCTAGACAGTGCCATTAGGCATCATCACCTAAGGACATAGTTCTGTGCTACGAGTCTTCCATCTCACGAAAGGTGAAGCATATAAACCAGAATAATGGATAAGCCAGCACTTGTTTAATTTTTTTTACATAAACTGTTCAAATTAGTTGAGTTTTTTTCCTCCTAAACGGTTTTATATGTTCAACTGCTGCATTGTTTCAACATTAAAGCATTTGTTCAAAGGCCGTGTTTGTTCCGCCTTACATTTGTTCGTTAGAGACTATTAAAGGGACAATTTAATACATTTATATTTTTATATTTCAGGTACATAATGCTTGGACATTGCCGTGTTCCTTGGAATAAGATGTTTTAATTTGGATTTTAACTAGGCTTGACACTCGGGGGTTGCAATCACAGTTGTCGATCAAGACTTGATCCACCTTTGAGGAAGTCTACTCGACGCTTGGGGGCTTGACATCTCTAACTTAGTTGCTTTGTTCCTCTTTGAGCATCAAGTCGGAACAATCCTCGGGGGCTACATTATGTTGATCTCCAAGATACGATGTAGTTCTCTTTGAGCATCAAGCCGAAAAATTCAAGTGAATTCCACCTTGACACTCGGGGGATACACCGATATTGGATTTTTGTGAAGTTCTCCTTAGAGCATCAAGCCGAAGTAATTCCGACTTGATGCTCGGGGGCTACACTATTTACATTTTTGCTAAAGCTACTCTGAGAGCACCAAGACGATTTTCTTTCGAAACTCTGACTTGGCGCTCGGGGGCTAAAATCATTTGATATACAATTATGCATGTTCTTTTGAGCATCAAGCCGTCCTCGATGAAGCCGACTCAATGCTCGGGGACTACATATGGTTATGTCAACAAAACATTCCAGACGGTGAAGAATCCGGCTAAGCGAAACCCCGGGGCTTGACATCAACTCTGCCTTCATGGAAGTTTCCTGGGTTACATGGCTCGATCGCCTGAACGTCTATGACTTGAGAGGCTCTAAGACCTTAATTCAGCAAGCTCTTATGTCTATGACTTTGCTGGCTCTTAGTCGGCAATTTCGCAGCCTTTACGACCGTGGCCTGGTAGCTGTGATTTTTTCCGGCTTACATACCATCCCGCATGAATGATGATATTGAAGACGTTCCTAGAGCTCGGAAAAATCACTAACAATTCGTTAGAGAATTATCCGCCTTGGATTCGTTCGCAGAAGCATACAAGCAATTATCTGGCTAGGCTTAGTCGGATGGGAATATTTTATGGGAGCTCTCCAAGATTCTTCGCGAAGCACGCCTACAAATTCAAGACGACGTGATACTTATGTTCAAAGCTAGACGGAGGAACGCAGGATCTTGAAGAACTCCGGGGGCTACTATTGTGGATATACCAAATAGGTATACCTTCCGCATAGTCTCATACCGGCAAGCCCGGGTGGCCCACAGTTGGTAATTAGGCCTATGGCATAGCCGGGCGGCCCGGTTGCTGATAGACAAGACAGAGGTCCAACAGGGATGAAGGAAGGCGACGTGCCACCTCCTTAGATGGAAGCCAGATCCTTGGAGGACACGAAGACTAGTTAGTGTTAGTCTAGGACTCTGTTACTGTATCCGGCTGGGACTCTCCATGTAACCCTAGGTCCTAGTGCTCTTATAAGACGGCCTATGGGAGCCTTTAGGGAACAAGATTAGACAGACAAGTGCATAGCACTAGTCGCACACAGCAAACCCCACAATCCCTGTAAATCGGCGTATTGCTATTATAGTGATTTATAGCAGGAGTAGCATTTCGCCACCGTCGTGGGATCTAAACCTGGGTAAGCTGTGTTACCTCGTACCCACCAACCTTCAGCCTTACCCCACGTCTCTAAACACGCTCTATGAGGATCCCTCCATGGCGTACACGTCGGAAATACCATGACAACGCTCGCATGGGGGTCAGGTCGGGTCAGGGGTAGGAGGCTGGTCCGTGCGGTTGCTGTGGGTCGGACTGGGGTGGTTGTGATCGGGGCAGCATGCGGCGTGGGGGTGTTGGGTGTACGGGGAAGCTGGGTGAACGTGCGGGTGCTTGTGACGCTAGCGGTGGCACAAGGGAGTGGTGGCATGTGGTGTTGGGTAGTAGGTAGGGTTAGGGTTTGGTCTAGGGGTAGGTTTGAATTAGGTTTTAGTTTAGGTGGCCGGGTGGTAGGTAGTCTGGCCTAGTTGGGCCTCTGGCTAGACTGTCTCCCCGGTCAAAAATAGTTTTATTATTTTATTTAGTTTTAAATATAGTAAAATAATTTAGGCAAACAAAAGATCCGGGTGGATCGAGGGTTTTACATTTGAAATAGAGAGGGGGATATTTTAGAAAACAAAACAGGCTTTTAGCAAAATACTTTTAGGAAAACAGATGCATGTTAATGTCATGATGATGCACGTAGATAAGACATGTGATTTTTTATTAGTGGTTTTATCCGGGGTGGTACAACCAGCCCACGCCAAAAGCAGCCAAGTGTATGGTGCATGAGTTGTTGAACCACCCGTCGGCCGAGCCTGGCCAGGAGAAGTGGTGTGAGCGCCTAGCGGAGCTCCTTGACATCGCCACCCTCGCTCGGGTGGTATAGGGGGACTTAGGACGAGGACAAGGCGTCGGGGGCTGGGCGCTCATTCTAGTCCCAACACCCTGATGGTGCCCCCAAGCTGGGCGACTCCGCTCCACCACCAGGAAATGGCTGCCAGATCATATCGCCTCCCAGGGTCACCGCGGCCCACACGGGCAGGAAGACTACATCGTCGAGGGATCTCCACTGCGGGTCAGCAGAATCGCATAGCCCTCGCAAAGGGGAAAGAGGTGCAATGAAACGGTTATCGCGCCTTCACCCGGGAGCTCCGCTGCATGGTGTGGTCGCACAAGTTCCTCCCAGAGATACCATCACACTATGATGGAACTGCCACCCATGCAAGTTCTTACATCTCTACACCACAGGCATTGAAGCTACGGGTGGCAATGACTACATCATGGAAAACTGGTTCCCCCTAAGCCTGAAGGACACGACTCATACCTGGCTGATGAACCTTCCTGAGGAATCCATCGGCTCGTGGTCGTCCCTCTGCTCCCTCTTCATCGCCAACTTCAAGGGGACTTACGAGGGCCCACTCACCTACTACGATCTACGCCAGGTATGCCAGTGGCCTAGAGAGACCATCTTAAAGTTCCTGTAGAGTTTTAGCCAAGTCTGCAACAAGATACCCAAGATCCTAGACTCCAACATCATCACTGCTTACTCTAAGGGAGTCAATGACGTTAGGATGAGGGAAAATATCGACATACGGGGTGAAAAAGTCACCACGACAGCTGAGATTTTCATCATGGGGGAGAAGTGCGCCAGGAATAAGGTAGGCCGTATGTTTGGCCTCGCCGACACGGAGACCACCCCCAAGTCCTCAAGCTCCTCCAAGAGAAAGAGCAAGGATCCTAACCAGAAGCCCGCCGCCGTCCTCGCCGCTGAGCCTGAGCAGAAAAGTCCTCGTCAGGGAGATGACAAAGGAGAGCGAGAAGACTGCTTGTACTTTTTCTTTCACAAGAAGCATGGGCATCCCACCGATGACTGCTACGAGCTCAAGAGTCTTCGCGACCAGCGCATCATCTAGAGGAAGGGGAGACAGGGAGGCAAACAGGGAAACGGACGCGGCGGCGATCAAGGAGGGGGCACTGGAACAACAACCACAGTGGCCAAGGCACCCATCATACGGGTCACTAGGCCAACTCCATGCAGCAACACCACCACGCCCCGAAGAAAGGCCAAGCTGAGGAGAACATCGGGGGCTACCAGGATTCAAAGGGTTCCATAGCTTTCATCCTTGGCGGCTCCCAGTCCACAACATCCAATAGGCACTTCAGGCAGCTTACCCGCGAAGTCGCCACTGCCCGTCCTGGAACTCCGTCCCCAAATCTCAAGTGGTCACGATGCGCCATCACCTTCAATGCCAACGACCACCCCGCTTATACCAGGGCTGTGGGATCTCTACCCATGATCTTCACCCCCACCATCAACAACATTGCAGTCGCCCATACGCTCATCGATGGTGGTGCTGGCCTGAACATGATCACCACAGAGACGTTCGCCATTCTGCAGGTGTCGTATGACCGGCTGATGCCAACCATGCAGTTCTTCGGAATGATCAACAGTACCACCATACCCATTGGGCAGGTGCACCTCTCCGTCATGTTTGGGTCTTGCACAACTACCAAACCGAGCTCATCGACTTCGACATGGCGCACATCGGTCTCCCCTACAATGTCATCCCGGGCTACCCCACTCTGGCCAAGTACATGGCGACCACCCACCATGCTTACAACATCATCAAGATGCCAGGAGGTAATGGCGAGGTCATCACCGTCCGCTGCAATCAAAGAGAGTGTAAGACCCCACCTTTTAAAGGTAAAGGCCCCTGTGATTGCAATGCTAGTCCATGGATCAAATGCTAGCATCCACAGTTTAAGATGAAGTACACATACACTACTAGGAAACTAGCTATAGATAGACATACCTTCTGTGGCGCATGGTCCTGATCATGCGCCACAAAAGTTATCCAGTGACGCATCCGGAGAAATGCGCCACAAAACCAACAAACTTCTGTGGTGCATCTTCCAGAGCCATGCGCCACAGAAGTTTGGTGGGACCCACACCAGCCGTTGGACCATGAATATTCTGTGGCGCATTACTACGTATGTGCCACAGAAGTTTGGTAGGACCCACAGCAGGAGGGGTCTGACCGTGCTCTGACCAAACTTCTGTGGCGCATACAAGGAGATGCGCCACAGAAGTTTATATCTTCTATGGCGCATATCTCAATATGCGCCACAGAACAATTATGTGGGCCCCACTCTCTAGACACCTATGTACAAGCTTCTGTGGCACATTGTTGCGTATGCGCCACAGAAGAACAAACTTCGTATGCATGTGATGCGCCATGTAATGTTTCGTGCTTCTCAGATTATTTGTTTCCTAGTACACACATTTTCCTCTTGTGCTTTTCCCAACTAAACAAGTACCAGTGGAATAGGTAGAATATACTAGACAATCTAGTAGATAGACATGTGCAGTGGCATACATCGTTGCAAAATGCACATGCGCATAGCCTTGAACAACAAAACAACAATGCCATACATCATTGCAAATACACAAACTACAACATTGCAAATCCCTTCAAAGAGCTCGTGGGGGCGATGGCGGTGGAAGATGCCAAACCTCCCTGTTCACGCACGCCTGCAGCCTGCGGACGTGGTCCTCCATGGACACACTGGGGTCGAGCACCGGCCGCCACCCGATTGGTTCCGCCATGCGCGCCCTCTCCTCCGGAGACGCGAGCACGGCGTACAACCTCATGGCCTTGTTGTAGAGGGACTCGTGCCGCAGTCTGGCCTCCTCCTCGATTAGGTTGACCTCTGAATCCCGCAGCGGCTGACTTCGAGCACTGCCCCTCGACCTCGCCCCTCCACTTTGAGTAGGCTGCAGGGAACGCGAGCGGGCTGTGCTCTCTAGTGAGTCTTCCGACGAGTTGTGGGAAGAAGACATGAGGGCAGGTATGTTGCTTTGGACAGGGAGTGTGGCATATATATAGAGGGGTGTCATTAAAGAGCTCTATCTGCCACCTTTATTTGGTGCAGATTTGTGCCCTTAGTGTTCTGTGGCGCATGGGTCAGATATGCGCCACAGAAGTTTAACCTTCTATGGCGCATAACCACCCTATGCGCCACAGAACACTGAGTGTCGGGCCCACAGTGTCTGGCCACTGGACAAGGTTCTGTGGCGCATTCGTTGGCCATGCGCCACAGAAGATTGAGTCAGGGGCCCACTGCACCCTATGGACAAGGTTTTGTGGCGCATGCAGCCTGTATGCGCCACAGAAGATTGAACTTCTGTGGCGCATACGGCCTGTATGCGCCACAGAATCCTTCGACCAGATCTGCACAAAGGTGGCAGCTTTGCTTCCTCCTCTCTCCCACCATCCATTTCACATCCTTCTTCCCCTCCTCCCAGCTCGGCTTCCTCCTCTCTCCCACCCCATTGTGTCTATACTTTTCTACATTTTGTTGTATTTAAACCTACTATAGTTGATAGATTGGCTAGGGAAAGCCTTTGTCCAACTAGTTGATCTAAAACACATCTACTTTTCTCCTCCACATCTCTATTTGTGTACTATTATCTCTCTATAGATCTATTGATCCACACTCTCTCACATCGCGCTCTCGACTCGGTATTCTATCTACCCGGTGAGTAATTGGCCATGAATATGCATGTTTTGTAGGTGTAAAGCTTGTCGCACGGGCGGTGTGTATATGCGATGCATGCATGGCGCGAAGATGATGTTTGTGCATGAATCTTGTGTGGTGCATGAATGCTTGCATGGGAAGAATATTCTTGTTTTTGCTTGTCTCTGTCCCAGTGTGGTGCATGGATGTTTGCCCAGGATGACGTCGTACCAGCCCGCGAGGATGGCTTGCCCAGGATACATATAGCCGGTGAAGCGATACTAACTCTGGAGCTGCTTCGCCTTGCTGGTGGACATATGCTCGCTTTGAGTGATAGTATCAAGACACTAAAGGGAATTCTTCTTAAAGAAAAAGATCCAAATTACCCGGTTTTCACTGTCAAGGTGCCATTGGACGTGGACTTCGTCCATGAAGCCCCCGCGGACGTGTTCTTCATATCGTACGAGGACGTCTTCAAGCTGTTTCTCTCGAAACGGCTAGACTATAACATGGTACGCCTATTCGCGCTCAATCTGGCGATGAAGACCAAGAGAGAGCAGGCCCCCTACATTGCGATAGTGGATCCCTACTACATGCGTGATAGCCAGTTGAGGGAAGGATCTGAGACGCGTGCCAAGGCGACGGCATATCTCGAGAAGTTCATGGTGGACCACAAGAGGACGAACACGCTTCTTTTGCCTTTATTTCCCGAGTAAGTACACACACCCCCTAGCATTGTTAACTTAGGCTTTCTTATAGCTTTCTTCCTTTGCCCTTTTCCAACATCCCGTTTCAATCCTGTTGTGCACAGACAAATACTGCACACTCATCGTTATTTTCACAAAGTACTCGATAGCATCATATTTCGACTCGGCGAGTAAGAAGAAGAAGAAGGACTACACCAGAATAAGGGGTGTTTTGAATGAGGCTCTCGAGGGCTACGCTAAAAAGGGATGCCCCTTCATCAACAAGGGGGAATGTATCAAGGATGACAAGCACGTGTTCAAGCATGTCGAGTTCCCCTGCGTCAAGGAGCTGGCTACTGGCGGCGCCAAGGAGGCCTTCTACGCCATGCATCACCTTAAAGGGTTTGTCCGAGATTGCCAGAACCTAACTCTGCCATCTAGTTTCCGAGCATGGGCCGAAATTTTGGCGCGAAGGGACGATGATGATATTATAGAAGACTTCCATCGCATCCAGGTTAAGTTGTCGGAAATCATCGTGGAAAATGTCAACACGAGGGGAGGGGTCCTAAAACACAACAGAGGGTGGACTAAGAGGGAGATTGAAAATATTCTTCGTCAACAGGGTGACAACAGGACATGGATGACGAAGGATGGCTATCTACCATTCCCGAAGCCGAGCGTTAGCAGTTCTCAACATTGATCGATGTGTGCGCCTAGAATTATCATAGATGTCTGTGTGTAGTGTTGTGTCACAAACTATATACTTCAGTGGTCGTATGTTGTAAACTTCACTATTGTGGTTGTTGTTGTGGAAGTTCTATGATTATGATCGATGTGCTATCTTCTATGTTTACTGATCTTTTGCTTTAGTTTATGTGAATATATATGCATTTGAACCAATTTAGTTCTTTCTGTTGCATGATTTACTAATATGCCTTATCTATAGAGATGACGAAGTGGTACGTGGTGTACAAGGGTTAGGTTCCAGGAGTCTACGATGAGTGGGAGGACTGTCAGAAACAGGTGAACAAGTTTAGTGGCAACAGCTACAAAGGATACGCGACTCAAGAGGAGGCGGTAGCGAAGTGGAGGAACCACCTATGGAAGGAGAACCGGATGAACATATTGCTAGTGCTCTTGCTCTTGCTCACCGTCGTCATAGTTGTATTATGTTTGATTCTAGTGTAGGCGATGAACACTTCATTTGTAATGTGATGAGATGGTGAACTTTGTAACAAGCACTTGTAACAAACCACTTTATTTGAATTGTATTGTAATGTGATGATCACTTGTCTATCTCGTTCAGGCTCTGAGTAGTGTGATGGCACTATATTCATGTTTGTATTATATTTGTTTTCATATACTAAGTCAAATATACTGTTTCTGTATAATACCTGTATAATACTGTATATTTGGACAAGTTTCAATTTTTTGTAATACCTGATATTCAAACCAGTGGCGCATCGTTGTAACCTTCTGTGGCGCATCGTTGTAACCTTCTGTGGCGCATAGTGTTTCAGTGGCGCATTGTGCATAATGCGCCACTGAACAGAGTCCTGTGGCGCATTTTGGCGCCACAGAAGTATCATGACTTCTGTGGCGCATTTCGGAATGCGCCACAGAAGTTTTCATCAGTGGCGACGTAACAGTGGCATCCTAGCCATGTGCCGCAGAAGGCCAATATGGATACGCCACTGATGAAGGATTTCCTATTAGTGAGATACAAAGGTCATTATTACATCGTCATTCCAGAGATAACATAGTCTTTACAACAAAATAGCCAAAGCCTATACATGGAGTTCAAAACATAAAGTAAATAACTATAAGTCTTCATCTTCATGTGCCACAGACAAGCATGTTGAGTGTAGACTCACAACCCTAATATCAATCAGAGTAACCTGCAACATCATAAGTTACAACCATAGTGGGTCAATACATTTGGAATTGTATTGACAAGTGATACCATAGTAGAATAGTAGTATCTAACATCTATATGAATTTGGCTAAGTGTATCTTAGGCTTGCTTTGCTCAAAATAGGGTTTTCCTTATTAGTTGACATTGGTGAACCTTTTCCCTTGTTCAACCACAAGTTTTTAACTTAGAAATTGGGATGAGGAGATCCTTGATAGCTTCAATTTCTTTGATGCTCAAATTGTCCGTTGCCGGGGACAAGCCTAAGTACTTAGGTTTTACCCTCTCAAGAGGTGGTGCACTGTCCCCACAAGACTCGACATGCATCGAGACGGGTCCTTTCAGAAGCATGCCCTTAGACCACGATGGACGCATTCCATCCTATCACCCTACCACCAACTGCCCTTATGGCTAAGTTCTTGCGACCTATGTGGTCAAGGCTGAGCTCATATGCCATGTGGTTGCACTAGAAGCTTCTCAACACTAAACATCTCAAATCCCTTTGTTCCTGGGTGTCTTTACACAAGTGTGATACACAAGGTAAACCATAGACACGGGCCTTGTGTAACCACTCAACATAAACCATCATACCAATCCACCCAGGTGATTCATTCATATAGTTGTCTTATTAATCATAACACAAGCCATAGACTTAGCAAAAAATTCCATAGCATGAATAATCCACCCTTGTTTGCTACTAGATAGGCTAAGCATGATAACATAATAAGTTTTTTAACTTATAGGAACTAAGACTACAACTACTAGGATTTCCCAAGGCATAGCATATATACTTAGCAAAAATTTCATGCAAGTCCTATTCAAAATATCACTAATGCATAGTCAAAATAATAGGAAAAAATATATGAAGCACCACTTGCCTTGATAATTGGGGGAGTAGAAACAGTCCTCACAATCACAATCACCACTATCACCAAAATCTACACAAAAAAATAATAGCACCAAATTCACATTCAAATATTCAAACAAAAATATATGAATGCATGCAAATGCAATTAAATGATTTCTCTATACTAAGAAAGTCAAACCAAATAGTACTGAATAGAAATTAGTCTATCTCAAGTCTAAAAAAACTCAAATTTGCCTCAAAATAATTTTATAAACATTTTATAAAGCCAAAATAAGCATATACTTGGTTCTGTAAATAATCCTATTTTCTAGAAGCAAAATATAAATTCAAGCTGATAGTAATGTAAGGCTCAATTTTCTGAATCCATTGATATATTATTTGCAAAATTTGGCCAAACAGAACTAAAGATATGAATTTTACAAGTTTAAACAATTAATAGATTCAAAACAGATTTTAAATGTAAACTACAGACTCGTGGGAGCGCCTGATTGGTCGATACCGCTTTGCGCGGATCGTTCTTTTGCGCCGTTGGATCAAGTCAGATCCAACGCGCCAGATCGAAACGTACCCCTTCGCTAACGATCTAATCAAAACCACTAGGTCTAAATCCTACGGCTCTGAAGCATGCGACCATATGCGGGCGGCGCTGATGGATACTGGCGGTGGCGGCGTTACTGCTGGTGATGCTCCGGCGATTCCAGAGGGGATAGGGGTAGTGCAGTGGCTTACCAGCGTCGCACGGATGCGAGGATGCTCAAGGTGTCGCTGTCTTGGGCGGGGGGGGAGCGTGCTGTAGTGGCCGTGAAAGCTCGTTGGAGACCTCACTGGCGACGGGCACGGGTTGGTGGAGACGACGACGACGTTCTAGGTCACCCTAGGACAAACGAACAGCATTAGTGCGTGCACAAGGACAAGGCGCACAAGTTGGTTTGAATCAGAGGCCAAGGGGCGTGCGAACCTGGACGAAATTACTCGTCGGAGTTGCGGACGGCGTCGGGTGCTCGCAGTGCTTGACGGAGGCGATGACCTAGGGGATTATAGGATGAACCAGTGGTGTCAGAAGAAGCGCAAAGACCATAGAAACAATATCGTATGAACAAGGAACAGGGGGGCTCGAGGCTCACCGTAATGTCTCACCGGAGTTCGTCAGGCAGCGGAGGTTCAAGCTCGAATACAGGCAGCCTGGGGGCGTTCTGGTGATGGGGGTTGAGGGGAAATGGCCGCGGCGGTGTGGTGTTTAAGTAGCCAGAGTAGGGGCGGCAATCGCGTGGCGAATCAATGGCAATTAACGGATTTCAATCCGGTAGTGAAGGGGAGGAAACGGCAGCGGCGACGTCGTCTGCACGTGTGGTTTGGGGGAGACGATGACGACGTGGCGCATGGCCCAGTGTTAGCGGGTGCGGGGTAGGGTTTGCGCGGGTGAGAGAGAGGGGGGAAGGGTGAACCCCGGGTGGGCTTTTGGGCTAGTTCTGGTGCTGGGCAGAATAGGGGGCACCCTGTTTTATTTTTTTGTTTGTCCTTTTCTTTTTCTGTTTTGATTTTCAAGAATGAATTTGGAACCTTTTTCAAACTTGTTTGAATTAAATCTTTTCTGGATTTTTGTACTATGAACCTTGCACTCAATAGTGTGACAAACACAACTGTGCACTAAAAAACACCTTGGCCTTTTGAAAAATAAAAATAAAACCATGCCTCTTATGAATAATAAAATGGGCATAAATATGGTTTTATTTAGTTTCAAACTTTGACATTTTTTGTGAAAGCTCTAGATGCTATGATGAAATGAATGCAATGTATGCTTTTACAAATCATGAAATTTGGGATGTTACAAATCTAACCCCTTAAGATGAATCTTGCCCTCGAGATTCGAATTGGCTTTCCAGAGGTCATCTTACTTTTCCCAAGTTGCTTCTTCTTTGGTATGATGATTCCAAAGTACTTTGCAGAATTTGATAGTCTTAGTACGAGTAACTCTTTCTACAGTCTCAAGAATTTTGATAGGTTTCTCCTCATTAGTAAGGTCACTTTCCAACTGAACCTCTTCCAAAGATATAGTGTCCGTCAATGAGGGTTTCTTCCATTTCCGGGTGACACTTCTTCAACTGACTCACATGAAACACATTGCGAACTGCTGACAGTGATTTAGCCAATTCAATCTCATAAGCCACTTCTCCTTTGCGGCTCAAAAACTTGAATGGTCCAACATATCTTGGTGCCAATTTTCTTTTGACTCCAAATCTCTTCACACCACGAAGTGGTGAGACTCTAAGATAAGCTCTATCACCTACCTCATAGGTGACTTCTCTATGTTTTGGATCTGCGTAGCTCTTTTGTCGGGACTGGTCTATCTTCAATATGTCATTTGCCAATTTGACTTTCTCTTCAGCTTCCTTGATCAATTCTGATCTGAACAAATTTTTTTCTCCTACACCACTCCATAGCAATGGCGTAGTACACTTCCTTCCATAAATAAATTCAAACGGTGCCATCTCAATGCTAGCTTGATAGCTGTTATTGTAAGAGAATTCTGCGTAAGGCAGACTTTCATCCAAACTAGCACCATAGTCTAGGGCACATTCCCTCAACATATCCTCCAAAATCTGATTGGTCCTTTCTGTCTATCCATCAGTCTGGGGGTGAAAAGTTGTGCTGAACTCTAACCTTGGTCCCAATGATTCATGCAATTGTCGCCAAAAATGCGAAGTGAACTGAGTTCCTCTATCAGACACAATACTCTTAGGTACTCCATGTAGACATACAATCATGTTCATATATATTTTAGCTAATTTAGCACTTTTATAGGTAGTCTTCACGGGTATGAAATGAGCCACTTTAGTTAGGCGATCTACAACAACCCAAATTGAATCATATACGGATCTAGTCCTTGGCAGTCCGGTGATAAAATCCATACCAATCTTATCTCACTTCCAATCAGGAATAGGTAGTGGTTGCAATAACCCTGCCGGTTTCTGATGTTCCGCTTTCACTCGACTACACACATCACATAATGCAATACGTTCTGCAATATCCTTCTTGAGATTGTTCCACCAAAATCTTTCTTTCACATCCATGTACATTTTGGTGTTACCCAGATGAATAGAATATGGTGAATTGTGTGCTTCTTGCATAATCAATTTCCAAAGTTCTGGATCTTGCGGAATGTAGATACGCTTTCCATACCATAAATTACCTTGTTCATCTTCGTGGAATCCTTTAACCTTCGCTTTTTTAATCTTTCCTTTAATCTCCTCTATTTCCTTGTCCAACTTTTGGGCTTCTTTGATCTTGTCCAACAATGTTGGTTGAACATCCAATGACATGAGGTATCCTTTGGGCACTATCTCCAATCTGAGATCTTTGAATTGGGCACATAGATCATCTGGAAATTCTTCCTTAGTAAGTCCATTCACATAGGCCTTATGGCTTAAAGCATCTGCTACAACATTTGCTTTACCGAGATGGTATTTTAAACTCAAGTCATAGTCCTTAATGAGCTCTAGCCACCTTCTTTGTCTCATATTGAGTTCCTTCTGAGTGAAGATATATTTCAAACTTTTGTGATCCATGGACACTTCACATCGTTTTCCCAAAAGATAATGTCTCCATGTTTTGTAAGATCCCTCCTTTGTAAAGGAAAGGATCCCTGTGATTGCAATGCTAGTCCCTGGATCAATGCTAGCGTCCACAGTTTAAGATGAAGTACACAGAAACAAAGGTTATTGTTACATATCATTCCAGAGACAAACATAGTCTTTTACAACTCCATGGCCACAGGCCTAATACAAGAGTTCAAATATATAATAAGATAAATAAGTCTTCATCTTCATGTGCCACATGCAAGCATGTTGAGTGTAGACTCATGACTCCTAATCATCAACAGAATATCCTGCAACATCACAAGTTACAGCCACAGTGGGTCAATACATTGGAATAGTATTGGCAAGTGATACCTTAGTAGAATATTGGTGGACTATATACTATATGCATTTTGGCTAAGTGTAGCTTAGGCTTGCTTTGCTCAAAATAGGTTTTGCCTATCAGTTGAAAACACTAAGTTTTTCTTTGATAAACTTTTCCCAAGGAACCACCAATAGACATTGGGGTCCTTCACCCTTGTTCAAGCACAAATTTTACTTAGAAATTGGGATGGGGAGATTCTTGATAGCTTCCATGTCTTGATGCTCAAGTTGTCCAATACCAGGGACATGGCTAAGTACTTAGATTCTTCCATCTGCAGAGGCTGTGCACTTTCCCCACAAGACTTGATTTTCACCAAGACAGGACCTTTCAGAAGCCTTCCCTTAGACCAAATGGACGCGTTCCAACCTATCATCCCACTACCACCAACTGTCCAAATGGCTAAGTTATTGCAACCTATGTGATCCAGGCAGAGCCCATATTGCCAAGTGGCTGCACTAGAAGCTTCTTAACATTTGGCCTCTCAAATCCCTTTGTTCCTGGGTGGCTTTCCACAAGTGAGATACACAAGGTAAACTATAGAAATGGGCCTTGTGTAACCACTCAACATAAACCATTCCTTCCATTCCACCCAGGTGTTTCATTCACTTAGTTGTTTTATTAAGCAAAACACAAGTCCAAAGACTTAGAAATATTTTATCATAGCATGAATATTTTACTACCCTTGGTTGCTACTATCTAGGCTAAGCATGGCATAGATAAACATCTTAACTTAGAAATTTCTAGCATTTCTACAACTACTAGGATTTCCCAAGCATAGCATATGAAGACCAAAATTTATCCATGCAAGTCTAGCAAAAACATTTCTAATGCATATTTGAAAAACATAGGAATAAAATCATGAAGCACCACTTGCCTTGGTAGTTTGGAGAGTAGCTACAATCCTCACAATCACAATCACTATTTGCACCAAAATCTACACATAAAATGATAGCACCAAATCACATACAAAATAAATACAAGCAAAAATATATGGATGCATGCAATATGATATGTGATGATTTTCTATACTCAACAATACAAGTGCACAGTACTGGTTCATAAACAAGTTCAAAACTTGCCAAACAACCTTTATTTGAATATTAAAACATTTCTCAAATAAATAATATACACAAATTAGGCCTACACATGTTTCTGTAAAAATAACCATTTTAACAGAAAAAAACATTAAACACATTGCATAAATGGAAAGGATTTTCTCTCCTGATTCCATTGATATAAAATTTGTCAAATTTGAACGTGGGAATCACAAGTTATGATTAAACAAGTTTAAACATCTAATAGATTCAAATCAGAAATTTAAAACGAGGAACATGCCACGCGGCGCTATCTTACTGTCTGGTACCGTTTCGCGCTGGATCGCGTCTGCGAGCCGTTGGATCTAACTAAAACGCGCGGCTCAGATCTAAACTTACACCTTCGACTACAATCTATCGCATCCACTGGATCTAAATCTAACGGCCCTAATCATCTAACCATCAAGTGGCAGCGCTAGCGGCGGCGATAGGCGGCGGCGCTCTTTGTCAGCAGCGGAGCCGGCGAACTAGGTCGCCCGGGGAGGTGGGAGGATGCTCACCAGATTCGCCGCGACGAGGAGATGCTCAACGCGTGCTCGGTTGGTGAAGGGGCGTGCTGCAGTGGCCATGGGAGCTCGTCGGAGTAGAGGACAACGTTGGGCTTGGGAGGACGGCGACGTTGGCGACATTCTGATCTGCCCTAACACAAACAGAGGGCATCAGCGGGTGCGCATCGATCAGGCGAACAGGATAGTGTCAAAGGGAAGGCACGGGGCGGTCGATTCTCACCGAATTTTCTTGCCGGAGTTGGAGACGGCATCGGGAACTTGCGGTGCTCGTTGGAGTCGATAACCTGGGGTAGTATAGGACGAACTAAAGATGTCAGAAGGAGCGCAAGAAGGTTGCGAAGCAGTTCACGTGAACCAGAGAGGAAGGCGCGCACGGAGCTCACTGGGATTGGTCGCCGGAGGTCGTCGGTACTACGGCGATGCGAGGGAAAATACTGGCAGCCTGGTGGCGCTCCTGGCTAGCTTGGTTGGGGGAAATGGTTGCAAGGGGAAGGGGTTTAAGTATCCAGAGCAGGGGCGATAATATCGCACACATTCATCGCCAATTAAAGGATTTCAATTCGCGGCAGAGACGGGGAAGAAACGGGCGGCGACGTGTTCCTCGCGCGGGATTTGGGGAAGACGATGACGACGTGGCGATGGGGCCACTTATCAGTGAGCGCGGGGTCGAGTGGGTGCGCGTGAGAGAGAGAGGGAAAAACCCCGGGTGGGATTAGTGGGCTGGTTTCTCTGTTGGGCCAAATGGCTGGCGCTGGCCTTTTCCTATTTCTTTATTCCTTTTCTATTTCTGTTTGCATTTTCAGAAATCATTTTCAAATGATTTCAAAAGCTATTTGAGTTCAAACCTTTTCAGGATTTTTGTAGAGTGCAACATTCATATTTCTGGGCATAAAAACATGTGGTCGCTCTGTACAAGCTTGGTGCTTTTGATCAAATCAAATAAACAGTGACTTTGCACTTGGTTTGATTAAGTTTTGAAATTGGTTTCAAAATCCATATTTGTTTTGTAAAATTTTGGTTTATGCTCTCGCAATCAAGCAAAACAATCTGAGAGTAACAAGGTTTGATTCATGAACAACAATCTCTCAATGGAGAGTAGCACTTGATTTAATGCTGATCACATAAAATAATGATCTCATATGCTCCTATTTTTGAATTGAATTTTGAAATGAACTCTACATGATCATGGATGCATGGATGATATGCATTAGTTTTGAAACATGATTTTAGGGATGTTACAAATCTAACCCCCTTAAGGTGAATCTCCCCCTCGAGATTCGGATTGGCTAGCAAATAGGTGAGGCTGGTCTTTCCGAAGATCATCTTATCTTTCCCATGTTGCTTCTTCTTCGGAATGATGGTTCCACTGAACTTTGCAGAATTTGATAGTCTTAGTCCGAGTAACTCTTTCTGCAGTATCAAGAATTTTGATAGGTTTCTCTTCATAAGTGAGATCACTTTCTAATTGGACCTCTTCCAAAGGTATGGTATCCTTCAAAGAAGTCTCTTCCATTTCTGGATGGCATTTCTTAAGCTGACTCACATGGAACACATTATGAACAGCTGACAGAGATTCTGGCAATTCAATCTCATAAGCCACTTCTCCTTTACCACATAGAATCTTGAACGGTCCAACATATCTTGGGGACAACTTTCCTTTGACTCCAAACCTCTTCACTCCATGAAGTGGTGACACTCTAAGATAAGATCTATCACCCACTTCATAGGTGACTTCTCTACGCTTAGGATCTGCATAGCTCTTTTGTCGGGACTGTGCTATCTTCAACCTGTCCTTTACCAGCTTGACTTTCTCTTCGGCCTCCTTGATGAGTTCTGGTCTGAACAAACTTCTTTCTCCCACACCATTCCATAGCAATGGGGTGGTACACTTTCTCCCATGGAGAAACTCAAATGGTGCCATCTCAATACTGGCCTGATAGTTGTTATTGTAAGAGAATTCTGCATAAGGCAGACTTTCATCCCAACTGGCTCCATAGTCTAGAGCACATGCTCTCAACATATCTTCAAGAATCTTATTAGTCCTTTCTGTCTGTCCATCAGTTTGAGGATGAAATGCAGTGCTGAATTCCAACCTCGTTCCCAATGACTCATGTAATTGCCTCCAAAAATGAGAAGTGAATTGAGTTCCTCTATCTGACACAATACTTTTGGGTACACCATGTAGACATACAATTCTGTTCATATAGATCTTGGCTAACTTAGCACTTGTATAAGTTGTCTTCACGGGTATAAAATGAGCCACTTTAGTTAGGCGATCCACTACTACCCAAATAGAATCATATCCTAACCTGGTTCTTGGTAATCCGGTAATGAAATCCATACAAATCTTGTCCCACTTCCAATCAGGAATACGTAGTGGTTGTAACAATCCTGCTGGTTTCTGATGTTCCGCATTCACTCTACTACATACATCACACAAAGCAATATGTTCGGCGATGTCCTTCTTGAGATTATTCCACCAAAATATTTCCTTCATATCCATGTACATTTTGGTGTTACCCGGATGAATGGAATACGGTGAGTTTTGTTCTTCTTGTAAAATCAGTTTCCGAAGCTCCGGATCTTGTGGAACACAGATACGTTTTCCATGCCATAAAGTACCATGTTCGTCTTCATGGAATCCTTTGGCTTTTCCCTTGCCAATCTTTTCCTTAATCTCTTCAATTTCCTTATCAGTCTTCTGGGCTTCTTTGATCTTGTCCAACAAAGTGGGTTGAACATCCAAAGACATGAGATGTCCTTCAGGCACAATCTCCAATCTGAGATCTCTAAATTGGGCACACAGATCATCTGGCAATTCTCCCTTAGTAAGGCCTTTCACAAAAATCTTACGGCTTAGAGCATCCGCTACAACATTTGCTTTACCGGGGTGGTACTGCAAACTTAAGTCATAGTCCTTGATGAGTTCTAGCCATCTTCTTTGTCTCATGTTAATTTCCTTCTGGGTGAAGATATACTTCAAACACTTGTGATCTGTGAACACTTCACATCGCTTTCCCAGAAGATAATATCTCCATGTTTTGAGTGCATGGACAATAGAGGCTAACTCTAAATCATGAGTAGGGTAGTTCACTTCATGAGTTTTGAGTTGTCTCGAGGCATAAGCCATAACTTTCCCTTCTTTCATAAGTACTGCACCTAATCCATGATGAGATGCATCGCAATACACTTGGAAACCCTTCTCCAAATCTGGCAGACATAAGACTGGTGTTGTCACTAGTCTCTTCTTCAATTCTTGAAAGTTGAGTTCACAACCTTCTGACCAAGCAAATTTCTTGTCTTTCTTTAGAAATTCTGTCATAGGCTTAGCTACCTAAGAGAAATTCTCAATGAACCTTCTGTAGTAACCTGCTAAGCCAAGGAAACTATGAACCTCTTTCACTGACTTGGGAGATTCCCATTCAGTTACAGCTGAAACTTTAGCAGGATCAACTGCTACACCATCTCCTGACACAACGTGTCCAAGAAAACCAACTTCATTCAACCAAAATTCACACTTGCTGAATTTGGCATACAGTTTATGCTCTCTAAGCTTCTCAACTATCAAACGTAGATGTCCCTCATGCTCATCTTTGCTCTTGGAGTAGATTAAAATTTCATCGATGAAAACAACAACAAACTTATCAAGGAATTCCATGAACACCTTGTTCATCATGTTCATGAAGTATGCTGGTGCATTGGTCAAACCAAATGGCATCACGGTATTACTCATACAATCCATACCTTGTGGTGAAAGCTGTCTTGGGTATGTCTTGTTCCCTTATCTTAAGCTGAAAATAACCTGACCGGAGATCAATCTTTGAGAACACACAAGCTCCTTCTAACTGATCAAACAAGTCATTGATTCTAGGCAAAGGGTATTTGTTCTTGATAGTCACCTCATTGAGTGAACGGTAATCTATGCATAACCTTTGACTTCTATCTTTATTTTCCACAAACAAAATTGGTGCTCCCCAAGATGAAGAACTTGGTTGGATAAATCCTTTTTGCAACTGTTCACCAAGTTGCTTCTTGAGTTCTTTCAACTCATCAACTGACATCTTGTACGGTCTCTTTGCTATTGGTCCAGATCCTGGTAGCACGTCAATAAGAAACTCCACCTCTCTATCTGGTGGCATTCCCGGCAATTCTTCCCGAAACACATTCGGATATTCACTCACAATTGGCACACTGTCTATGCTAACCCCCTTAAGAGAATTTAGCTTACTCCTTTTTGCTTCAAAGTTGGTCTTGAATCTGATCCTTTTGTTTTCTGGAGTTGTGAGTGAGACAGTATGGTTTGCACAATCTATCACTCCCTTGTGCTTAGTCATCCAGTCCATTCCCAAAATAACATCCAATCCTTGGGAATTTAGGATTATCAGGTTAATAGGAAACTTATACTTCCCAAACTCTATGACTAGATCATGACATCCCGAATTTACTATCATTTCTCCGCCAAGAGAACTTACTTTTATAGGACACCCAATAGTTTCTACCGGTAGTTCATTTCTTTCAACAAATGTTCTTCATATGAATGAATGAGATGCACCGGTATCAAAGAGAACAAATGCTGGAACATAATTGAGTTTGAACTTACCAGCAACAGCATCAGGCTCCTCACAAATTTCCTCCACATTGATGTGGTTCACTTGTCCCTTTTGAAAAGGGTTGGGCTTGTTGGGTCCTTCAACTTTATTTTCTAGGCATTCATTTGCATAATGCCCCATCTTCTTGCACTTGAAACACTCAACCTGACTAAGATCCTTCTTGACATGCTGGCTTCCACTGCCACTTCCACTGTGGTGGCTCTTATATCCACCTTTGTGATTCTTGTACTTGTCATTGTCATGACTACGGTGACTCTTGTTGTCATGATGACGGTTGTGGTTGTGGTGCTTGTTGAATTTCCCATGCTTGTGGGATCCGGAACTCCCACTATCATCATAATGGGAACGCTTGTGAGACGATCCCGAGCCGTGCTTGTCAGAGTGCTTCCTCTTCCTGCTTTCCACTTGTTTCATTTTGCTCTCCAAAATAGCAGCCTTGTCACAAAGAGACTGGTATGTGGGAACATAGGCCACAGCTAACTGCAGGTTTAGCTCATCATTCAACCCTTCAAGGAACTTTTCCTTCCTCTTAGCATCAGTGTCAACTTCATCCGGTGCATATCGCACCAGATTGTTGAACTCCTCAATATATTCAGCCACGCTGCGGTGGCGCTGCTTCAGGTTATGGAACTCTTTCTTTTTCAAACTCATCACTCCGGATGAGATGTAAGCAGTACAGAAACCATCTTCGAAGATAGCCCATGTCACATCCTCAATGGGAGTGGTGATTTGGAAGTTGTCCCACCAAGTAGCTGCCGGTCCTTCCAACAAGTGAGCTGCAAATCTGACTTTCTCTTCATCAGTACAGCCAACTGTTACCAGGTCCTTTTTCACGGAACATAGCCAATCGTTGGCCACCATAGGATCAGTAGTTCCTGAGAACTTTGCTGACCTTAGTCTCAAGAATCTGGTGAGCATGTCAAAACCCGGTGGGTTGTTGTTGTTATTGTTGTTCTGATTCTGGATGAACGTAGTCATCATCTGCATCAACTGAGTCTGAGCTGTCATCATTTGCTGCATCTCAGGGGTGATGTTGTTGTTGTTGGGGTTGGGATTGGCACGTCGGGAGGCATCTGTGGTTTGTTCAATAGAGTTAAGAATGAGATACCCTTACATGCTAACATGCACAATACATCACATAAACAATCACCAAACATGCATCATAATATTAAAAGTTCAACAACGTAGACAA
Organism: Avena insularis; assembly: GCA_023614405.1. NCBI lineage: Eukaryota > Viridiplantae > Streptophyta > Magnoliopsida > Poales > Poaceae > Avena > Avena insularis. Next base: position 232,883,176 of record CM042687.1, on the reverse strand, counting down.
CAAGTTTGCAAAGTAAACACACCAATAGCAATCCATCCACATGTTGGATGGTCATTGCGACTCAATAATCAAAGACACGATAAATAAGGTAAATGAGTAATCACTACTCCTCGGCATCAACCTCCTCCTCAACAAATGTAAGACCTGCATTCTCCATAGCGGTCTTGTATTCCTCGACATTGGTGGTCAAGGTCTCTACTTTGGCTTTGAGAGCCCTCTTCTGTGAACAAAGCCTCTCAATCACAGTCTGCTGATGCTCGAGCTCGAAGTCCTTGGCCTCCAGTTCTGCAGTCATGTCTCGAATCCTCTTATTCCTATCTTGGACTCGCTTCTCTTGACTCTTGAACTTTCTGTCCTGACTCTCGAACTTGGCCTCCATCTCCTTGACTATCTCATCTTGCTCCGCAAAGAGCTTGTCCTTCTCACGAAGCTGCACCTGGAGTTCGTCATTGCTGAGCATGATGTTGGTCCTATCGGTGTCCACGTGCCTAAGAAGAACCTCTAAGTCCTGGAGGTATAGACGAATCGGCTCTGCTGTCTCCCTCGAAGTGTCCTCCAAGTCGATGGCCTCACCATCCTCATCACGTCTACCGAAGGCGTGGAAGTGAGTACCTCTAACCTATCGAGAGTGTCTCCCTAACAGACGTCCAATCAAGTCCTGCATGACTACATCTAGGCCTCTCTCCTTATCATCATGCATGAGCTTGAAGATGATTGCCTCCGTGGTAGGCTCAGTCTGGCGTCCGGGCTGATTGACCTTGAAGCCCCAAAGGTCTTTCCTCTCAAACTTGGTGAGGGGAAGCACCATGATGGTAGGAAGAGGGAGATTGAGCAAACTAGTGAGCTCAATAATACGAGGGCCAAAACGAGTTCCCTGGAAATCTTCAGCCGTGCTGATAGTAACATTAGGCATCTATTTATAAGATAGAAAAAGTTAGAGTCAACACAATGAATAATTTTACAAGACAGAGCATCACAAGCATAACATTAACAAACACACAAGTCATAGCATTCATGGATACATTACAAACAACCAAGGTTCATCTTATTTTAAACAACATTTGGAAAATAAAATGATAAGTGTGGTGGTCCAACTAATGTGGTACATTATAATCCCATCTCACTTGCCAAGTTGGCTAACAGGGCATCCCTAGAGGCAATCTGTTTATCTTGGTCACATGAATCCATTGCTAAGTCTATGATGTCTTTCCTTAAACTTTGGTTGGTAGCCTCTAGCTCTTGGGTATGCTTCTTTTCTTCCCTAAGGTCATTCTGGGTGTTAAGCATTCTGCACTTCATTCTATCACCAAGTTCTTTGATGGCCCTCCAAGATGCATCCCTTGCTGAATCAAAGAATGTAGTGTGCATCATTGTGTTGGTGACCATGCAGAATCCTGAGTCCTTGTGGTTGTCTTCCTTGTTTTTATACAAGTGAGGTTATACAAGAGACAAACATAGTCTTTTACAACTCCATGGCCACAGGCTTAATACAAGAGTTCAAATATATAATAAGATAAATAAGTCTTCATCTTCATGTGCCACAGGCAAGCATGTTGAGTGTAGACTCATGACTCCTAATCATCATCAGAATATCCTGCAACATCACAAGTTACATCCACAGTGGGTCAATACATTGGAATAGTATTGGCAAGTGATACCTTAGTAGAATATTGGTGGACTATATACTATATGCATTTTGGCTAAGTGTAGCTTAGGCTTGCTTTGCTCAAAATAGGTTTTGCCTATCAGTTGAAAACACTAAGTTTTTCTTTGATAAACTTTTTCCAAGGAACCACCAATAGACATTGGGGTCCTTCACCCTTGTTCAACCACAAGTTTTACTTACAAATTGGGGTGAGGAGATTCTTGATAGCTTCCATGTCTTGATGCTCAAGTTGTCCAATACCAGGGACATGGCTAAGTACTTAGATTCTTCCATCTGCAGAGGCTGTGCACTTTCCCCACAAGACTTGATTTTCACCAAGACAGGACCTTTCAGAAGCCTTCCCTTAGACCAAATGGACGCGTTCCAACCTATCATCCCACTACCACCAACTGTCCAAATGGCTAAGTTATTGCAACCTATGTGATCCAGGCAGAGCCCATATTGCCAAGTGGCTGCATTAGAAGCTTCTTAACATTTGGCCTCTCAAATCCCTTTGTTCCTGGGTGGCTTTCCACAACTGAGATACACAAGGTAAACCATAGAAATGGGCCTTGTGTAACCACTCAACATAAACCATTCCTTCCATTCCACCCAGGTGTTTCATTCACTTAGTTGTTTTATTAAGCAAAACACAAGTCCAAAGACTTAGAAATATTTTATCATAGCATGAATATTTTACCACCCTTGGTTGCTACTAGCTAGGCTAAGCATGGCATAGATAAACATCTTAACTTAGAAATTTCTAGCATTTCTACAACTACTAGGATTTCCCAAGCATAGCATATAAAGACCAAAATTTATCAATACATGTCTAGCAAAAATATTTCTAATGCACATAGGAATAAAATCATGAAGCACCACTTGACTTGGTAGTTTGGAGAGTAGCTACAATCCTCACAATCACAATCACTATTTGCACCAAAATCTACACATAAAATGATAGCACCAAATCACATACAAAATAAATACAAGCAAAAATATATGGATGCATGGAATATGATATGTGATGATTTTCTATACTCAACAAGACAAGTGCACAGTACTGGTTCATAAACAAGTTCAAAACTTGCCAAACAACCTTTATTTGAATATTAAAACATTTCTCAAATAATTAATATACACAAATTAGGACTACACATGTTTCTGTAAAAATAACCATTTTAACAGAAACAAAACATTAAACACATTGCATAAATGGAAAGGATTTTCTCTCCTGATTCCATTGATATAAAATTTGTCAAATTTGAACATGGGAATCAAAAGTTATGATTAAAACAAGTTTAAACATCTAATAGATTCAAATCAGAAATTTAAAACGAGGAACATGCCACGCGGCGCTATCTTACTGGCTGGTACCATTTCGCGCTGGATCGCGTCTGCGAGCCGTTGGATCTAACTAAAACGCGCGGCTCAGATCTAAACTTACCCCTTCGACTACGATCTATCGCATCCACTGGATCTAAATCTAACGGCCCTAGTCATCTGACCATCAAGTGGCGGCGCTAGCGGCGGCGACAGGCGGCGGTGGTCTCTGTCAGCGGCGGAGCTGGCAAACTAGGTCGCCCAGGGAGGTGGGAGGATGCTCACCAGATTCGCCGCGACGAGGAGATGCTCAACGCGTGCTCGGTTGGTGAAGGGGCGTGCTGCAGTGGCCGTGGGAGCTCGTCGGAGTAGAGGACAGCGTCGGGCTTGGGTGGACGGTGACGCTGGCGACGTTCTGAGCCGCCCTAACACAAACGGAGGGCATCATCGGGTGCGCATCGATCAGGCGAACATGATAGTGTCAAAGGGAAGGCATAGGGTGGTCGATTCTCACCGAATTTTCTTGCCGGAGTTGGAGACGGCGTCGGGAACTTGCGGTGCTCGTTGGAGTCGACGACACAGGCAGACGAACTAAAGATGTCATAAGGAGCGCAAGAAGGTTGCGAAGCAGTTCGCGTGAACCAGAGAGGAAGGCGCGCACGGAGCTCACCGGGATTGGTCGCCAGAGGTCGTCGGTACTACGGCGATGCGAGGGCAAATACTGGCAGCCTGGTGGCGCTCCTAGCTAGCTTGGTTGGGGGAAATGGTCGCGAGGGGAAGGGGTTTAAGTAGCCAAAGCAGGGGCGAGAATCTCGCACGCATTCATCGCCAATTAAAGGATTTCAATTCGCGGCAGAAGCGGGGAAGAAACGGGCGGCGACGTGTTCCTCGCGCGGGATTTGGGGAAGACGATGACGACGTGGCGATGGGGCCACTGATCAGTGTGTGCGGGGTCGAGTGGGTGCGCGTGAGAGAGAGAGGTAAAAACCCCGGGTGGGCTTAGTGGGCTGGTTTCTCTGTTGGGCCAAATGGCTGGCGCTGGCCTTTCCATATTTCTTTATTCCTTTTCTATTTCTGTTTGCATTTTCAAAAATCATTTTCAAATGATTTCAAAAGCTATTTGAGTTCAAACCTTTTTAGGATTTTTGTAGAGTGCAACATTCATATTTCTGGGTATAAAAACATGTGGTCTCCCTGTACAAGCTTGGTGCTTTTGATCAAAGCAAATAAACAGTGACTTTGCACTTGGTTTGATCAAGTTTTGAATTTGGTTTCAAAATCCATATTTGTTTTGTAAAATTTTGGTTTATGCTCTAGCAATCAAGCAAAACAATATGAGAGTAACAAGGTTTGATTCATGAACATTTGATTTAATGCTGATCACATAAAATAATGAGCTCATATGCTCCTATTTTTGAATTGATTGTTGAAATGAACTCTACATGATCATGGATGCATGGATGATATGCATGAGTTTTGAAACATGATTTTAGGGATGTTACATGTTTTGAGTGCATGGACAACAGAGGCTAACTCTAAATCATGAGTAGGATAATTTACTTCATGATTTTTGAGTTGTCTCAAGGCCTAAGCCACAACTTTCCCTTCTTACATCAAAACTCCACCTAATCCTTGGTGAGATGCATCACAATAGACTTGGAAATCCTTCTCCAAATTTGGCAGTCATAAGACTGGTGCTGATACAAGTCTCTTCTTCAATTCTTGGAAACTGATTTCACGTCTTTCAGTCCACTCAAACTTCTTTTCTTTCTTGAGTAACTCCGTCATTGGCTTAGCTACCTTTGAGAAATTTTCAATGAATCTTCTATAGTATCCTTCCAAGCCTAGGAAACTACGAACTTCCTTAACTAACTTGGGAGATTCCCATTCAGTTACAGCTAACACCTTTGCGGGATCGATAGCTATACCATTTCCTGACACAATGTGTCCAAGAAATCCAACTTTATTCAACAAGAATTCACACTTACTGAACTTGGCATACAACTTGTGCTCCCTGAGCTTCTCAAGTATCAAACACAAGTGTTCTTCGCGCTCTTCTTTACTCTTGGAATAAATCAAAATGTCGTCGATGAATATGACAACAAACTTGTCAAGAAAATCCATGAATACCTTTTTCATCATATTCATGAAATAAGCCAATGCATTTGTCAATTCTAATGGCATCACGGTATACTCATACAAACCATACCTAGTGGTAAAAGCAGTCTTAGGTATGTCTTGCTCTCTAATCTTTAGCTGAAAGTAGCCTGATCGGAGATCAATCTTTGAGAACACACGGGCTCCTTCTAGCTGATCAAATAGATCATTGATTCTAGGCAAAGGGTACTTGTTGTTTATAGTCACATCATTGAGTGAACAATAATCTATGCATAAACTTTGACTTCTATCCTTCTTCTCAACAAACAGAACTGGTGCACCCCAAGACGAAGAACTTGGTTAGATAAATCCTTTCTCCAACTGTTCTCCAAGTTGTTTCTTGAGTTCTTTCAACTCATCAACTGGCATCTTGTAGGGTCTCTTTGCTATTGGTCCAGATCCTAGCAGTAAGTCAATCAGAAACTCCACATCTCTATCTGGTGGCATTCCTGGTAATTCCTCCGGAAATACATCCAGATATTCCTTCACAACTGGTACACCGTCTATGATAACCCCCTTAAGAGAATTTAGCTTACTCCCTTTATATTCAAAGTTGGACTTGAACCTAATCCGTTTCTTATCCGGGGTTGTGAGTGTAATAGTACGATTGGCACAATCTATTACTCCTTCATACTTAGTCATCCAATCCATGCCCAAAATTACATCCAATCCTTGGGAATCTAGGATTATCAAACTAACTGGAAACTTATACTTTCCAAATTCTATCACTAGATCATGACATCCAAAATTCACTATCATCTCTCCACCAGGAGAGCTTACTTTAATAGGACACCCAATGGTTTCAGTTGGTAGTCCATTTTTATCAACAAATGATCTTGATATGAATGAATGCGATGCGCTAGTATAAAAAAGAACAAGTGTTGGAAAAGAATTAAGCATGAACTTACCAGCCACAGCATCAGATTCCTCATAGATTTCTTCCACATTGATGTGGTTCACTTGTCCCTTCTGGAAAGGGTTGGGCTTGTTGGCTCCATCAGCCTTCTTTTCTAGGCACTCATTTGCATAGTGCCTAGTTTTCTTGCACTTGAAGCACTCAACCTGACTGATGTCCCTTTTTGCAGGATGACTTACATTGCCATTCCCACTGTGGTGGCTTTTGTGTCCACTCTTGTGGTTCTTATATCTATCATTGTCATGGTTGCGGTGGTGCTTGTTGTCATGGTGACGGTTACTGTTGTGGTGGCTGTTATACTTCCCATGCTTGTGGGACCCAGAACCTCCACTATCATCACCATGGGAACGCTTGTGAGATGATCCCGAGTTGTGCTTGTCAAAGTGATGCTTCCTCTTCATGTTCTCAACTTGCTTCATCTTGCTTTCCAAGATGGTGGCCTTGTCACACAGTGATTGATACGTTGGGACATAGGCAACAGATAGTTGCAGGTTCATCTCATCATTTAGTCTCTCGAGGAATTTCTCCTTCCTCTTGACATCCGTATCAACCTCATCCGGTGCATAACACGCCAGATTGTTGAACTCCTCAATGTATTCAGCCACACTGCGGTGACATTGTTTCAGATTGTGGAACTCCTTCTTCTTCAAGTTCATCACCCTTGATGAGATATGGGAGGTGCGAAGACCATCTTCAAATATGGCCCAAGTCAGATCTTCAAGGGGGGTGGTGATCTAGAAGTTATCCCACCATGTTGCTGCTGGTCCTTCAAGAAGATGTGCTGCGAATCTGACCTTTTCCTCATCGGTGCAGCCAACAGTGACCAAGTCTTTGTTCAGAGAGCATAACTAGTCATTGGCTACCATTGGATCAGTGGTTCCGGAGAACTTTGCTGGTCTCAACCTCAAAAACCTTGTAAGCATGTCAAAGGCTGGTGGGTTGTTTTGATTGTTGTTGTTGTTGTTGTTCTGGTTCTGATTTTGATTTGCCATGAACTGGGTCATCATCGGCATCAGTTGAGTTTGAGCTATCATCAGCTGCTGCATCTCGAGATTGTTGGTATTGTTGTTTTGGTTAGGATTGGCACGACGGGGAGGCATCTGTGGTTTCAATAAGGATAAGTAATGAGATATAGCCCATAGATGCTAACATGCACAATACATCACAAAGCAACAATCACCATAAAACAAAACTCAAGATAAACATAGGGTTTAAACAACGTGAACAACAAGTTTTTGAAAAGTAAACACACTAGCAAAGCCATCCACATGTTGAGTAGTCATCGGTGCAGCCAACAATCATTGCGACTCGATAAATAAATGGATGATAGAATAATAGATAATTGAGTAGTCAACACTACTCCTCCATGTCGACCTCCTCGTCCACCAGAGTAAGTCCAGCTGTCTCCATGGCTGTCTTGAACTCCTCTATACTGGTGGTTAAGGCCTCAATCATCGCACGAAGGATTCTCTTCTGCGAGCGCATGTAAGGTTCCCAACCTTTAATAAGGTAGAGTCCCCTGTGTTTACAATGCTAGTCCCTAGATCAATAGCTAGCATCCACAGTTAAGATGTAATATCAAGAAACAAAGGTCATAATACAACTTTATAACCAGGAATAAAATAATTTATTACATCTTTCATAGCTCATTTGGATATTACATTACATTGCAGCAGAATATCTATAAGCATGGGGTCCTTCATCTTCAAAGTGCCACAGGCAGACATGTTGGTTGTAGACTTTGTAATCCTAAACAACACACTTCACTAAATCAATCAAACCTGCAACATAACAAGTTACAGCCACAAGGGTCAATACATTTGAATTGTATTGGAAAGTGATACTATGGTAATATTGTGGAGTCTATCATCTATATGCATTTGGCTAAGTGGAGCTTAGGCTTGCTTTGCTCAAAATAGATTTTCCTTATCATTTGAAAACACTAAGTTTTTGCTTGACAAAATCACCCAAGGCATCTACCAATCAAAGATTGAAGATCCTTTAACCCTTGTCCAACCACAAGTTTTTAACTTAGAAATTTGGATGATGAGATTCTTGATAGCTTCCATGTCTTGATGCTCAAATTGTCCTTTACCAGGGACATGGCTAAGTACTTAGATTTTACACTCTAGAGAGGTGGTGCACTTTCCCCACAAGACTTGGTTTCCCAAGACAAGATCTTTCAGAAGCCTTCCCTTAGACCAGAATGGACGCGTTCCAACCTATCAAACCCCTACCACCAACTGTCCATTTGGCTAAGTTATTGCAACCTATATGATCCAGGCAGAGCCCATAATGCCAAGTGGCTGCACTTGAAGCTTCTCATTTAGTAGGGAAGGGGCGGCAGGGTACGGCCGGAATCGAGAGGGAAGCTCGTCGGAGACAGCGGCCATTGAGGCTAAAATTTGGGCAGCCTAGTGGCTCCGGTCGAGTGGGATCTGAGGGGAAGAGAAGAGGAGAGCGTGGCGATTAATACTGCAGGGTCACGGTGAGGACTAAGTGCGGCATTTAGGAGAATTGATCGCGAGAATTCAACGGCAGTAAATGGCCAGGGCGTGGTCTTCGCGGGTGGAAACGACGAACAGTTCTGTGGGTTCGGTTGGTCAACGAGAGAAAGAGAGTGTGTGGGGGTGGGGTCCGTCGGTCAGTCGCTGAGTGGGTGAGTTTCTGAGTGCGAAGCGTTTTCTCGCGGGGGAGAGAGGGACTGGGTTGGACTGGGCCAGGTGGGCTAGTTGGGCTGGGTCGGCTTGGTTCTCTTTTTTTTTGTTTGTTTTTCTCTTTTTCCATTTCTTCAAATCTGTTTTGATTTTGTTTAATTGATTCAAACACCTATTTTAATTCAAACTTTTTCCAAAATTTGAGTAGGTTCAAATACTGATTAGTATCACAATCTGATGTCAATTTTTGGAATTTACTTTATTCCTTTTTGGGTCTTTTGAATTATTAAAGTAGGTCCTTGTATTAAATCAAATAGGTTTTAATAATTTTTCAAACACCATTTAAAATCTTTTAAACCTTCCAAAATCTTTTCAGTAGGTTTTGTTTACTAAAAAGTGTGTCAAATAATTCATCTTGAATTATTTGGAAAAGTTTTTAATAAGATTTATTAATCATTTAAAATTGGATTTGTCTTTATTCCAATAGGATTTGGTTTAAGGCATTTTATTTTATTTTGGCAATTATTTATCCAATACTTTTATTTGGATTGGGATTATAATTCATTCCATTTGTTTAAAGATTTGTCCAAGATTTGGTTTGATCTTTAATATTCTTTATTTAATAAATCTTTCTTTTCTTATAAAATCCATATCTTTTTATTTAGAGATCCAAACTTGGTGATTCCAATTTGTGAAGTCTTATTTAATATTTGTTTATCCTTTTAAATCCCTTTAGGATTATTTTCTCACCACTTGGTATGGATTTAGATAAGGGCTTTAATAGCTTTGGGAATTTAATTTCTTATCTTATTAAATTCATAAGATTTTATCTATGGTTCCAAATTAAGTGAAACCAATTTCTATGGTCTTGTATTATTTCTATTTGTCTTTCTTGATCATTTGTGTATGTTTGTTGATCAATTTTTCATATGGATCAAATCCATAGGCTTGGGGATAACTTGGAAATGATTTTTATTCCATTAGGGTTTTAGGATTTGGATTTATTTCCAAGTGTTTAAATTTCCAGATACATTCATTGAGGAATGCATTTCCCTTGATTTGGATTTTGTTGAATTCAAACTTTATCCAAAGTTTGTTCAAGATGGGATTTTAAGTTTCCTTTTAGAAACAAAAGTTTCTTTTCACCCTGATTTTCAGCAAAAAATTATTTTGTTTATTTATTTTTCACATTACAAGATTTGGAAAATCTTGGGATGTGACAGGCTACCACCCTTAAAATAAATCTCGTCCCGAGATTTGTGGAGGCTAGGGTTACAAGTTGGCTCAAAGCATCTTAGGGTACTACCACCCTTAAAAATTTCCAACTAGATTACATCTTGGCTTGCTTGTGGTCTTGATGTAACTTTTCTGGACAGAGGTTTGCATAGTGGCCTAGCTCCTTGCATTTGAAACATGTGATAAGGTTGAGGTCTTGAGGTGGCTTCTCTAGACAATATGATGCATAATGTCCTAACTTTTTGCAGTGGTTGCACTTCACTTGGCTAATATCCTTTCTCATCTTGGGTTTCACTAGCTTTTGTTTGTCTTCTTGGCTCTTCTTCTTTTCTGGACATTCACTGGCATAGTATCCCATCTCTTTGCAATTGTAACATTGCAACTGGCTTTTGTCCTTCTTCTTCTTTTTGGGTCTCTCCAAAGATAGGAGTTCTTCTAGTTCATGCTCTTCATATCTCACCTCAAAGGTGGGAAATCTTTCTCTCTTCTTGGGGCAGTTACTAGAGATATGACCTTCTTCTTCACAAGAGTAGTAACACTTTGTGGTCACTTTGGATTTGGCCTTATGTGGCATGGTTCTGACTTTGCCTTCATCCAACTTGGTAGAAGTTGTTCCCTTATGGAGTTTTCCAAACATTTGATGCATTCCATCTTGCTTCATTTGTTGAACTATAGGATAGATGGGGCATTGAATAGGGGCATGATCATTTCCTTCACATAGGAAACAAGTTACTTGAGATGTGGGGCATTGATTAGTTGGATGTTTCTTTTCACAATTAGGGCATTGATCTTCATGCTCCTTGGATGTATGATCCTTGTCTCCACAAATATTGCATGCTTGGGTTCCTTCTAGAATAACATCTTTGTCATTCTTGTTGTCATTAGCTCCTTGGGAAAAGTTTTCTCCCATGTTGATCATTTGAGTAGTCAATCCTTGCAACAATTGGGATTGAAGTTTCAAAATCCTTTGTATGGCTAGGTCTAGTCCATTGTTGTTGGTTAAAAGCTGAGTTGTCACTTGGCTCAACTAGTTTTGGGTTGCTATAAGTTCACTCATGTTGTCCTCTTGGTTGTTGTTGGTGTCATCAACCCTGATGTTGGAGTCTCTTGGAGTAATCATCTGTTTGGGTTGGATTGGGATTAGAATAAGCAAAATATTTCTAAGGAAATAATTCTAATCACACACATCACAATTCACACAAGCAATGTGCAAGCAATCACAAACAAACATTCCACTCAAACAACAAGTTTCAAGCATATTTTTAGGCAACCAAAAATATTTTTGTTACACCACATAAGTTGGTGGGTTTGTCTTAAACTAAATATGGTGGTCCATCTATATGGTTCACTTGTGATCTTTCCATCCTTCTTAGTTGATTCCTCTTGAACAAGATGTTTGTATCCTTAGAGAATTTCTTGCATCTTGATCTCAAACATCAAGGTGATGATGGTTCCTTCTAAGTTGTGTTTCCTTAGTCTTCAAGTCTTGAGTAACATTTCTTGTCTCACTTGTAGTCCTTAGTGATATCCAAGATTGAAGTCCTTGGTGAAAATGTTGAAGATGTTGAAGTCATTAGAGTTGAAGATGTTGAAGTCATTAGAGTTGAATATGTTGAGGTCATTAGAGTTGATGAAGTCCTTTGCACATGGTGAAGTCTTTGGACAAGGGAAGGGCTTTGTCCATCAAGTTTGAAATAGAAGAGATGTAGAATCAAAACCAAAATGGTTGAGGAAAGAGTTTACAAGATTGTTTGTAAATAAGTTTTGGAACAAATACAACTCCTATTTTTCTAAGGGGTTTTGTCCAATCCTAGGTTTACAAATCCTACATGAAACACAATGCTCTGATACCATCTGTAAGGTTCCCAACCTTTAATAAGGTAGAGTCCCCTGTGTTTACAATGCTAGTCCCTGGATCAATAGCTAGCATCCACAGTTAAGATGTAATATCAAGAAACAAAGGTCATAATACAACTTTCATAGCTCATTTGGCTATTACATAGCATTGCAGCAGAATATCTATAAGCATGGGGTCCTTCATCTTCAAAGTGCCACAGGCAGACATGTTGGTTGTAGACTTTGTAATCCTAAACAACACACTTCACTAAATCAATCAAACCTGCAACATAACAAGTTACAGCCACAAGGGTCAATACATTTGAATTGTATTGGCAAGTGATACTATGGTAATATTTTGGAGTCTATCATCTATATTCATTTGGCTAAGTGGAGCTTAGGCTTGCTTTGCTCAAAATAGATTTTCTTATCATTTGAAAACAATAAGTTTTTGCTTGACAAAATCACCCAAGGCATCTACCAATCAAAGATTGAAGATCCTTTAACCCTTGTTCAAGCACAAGTTTGTAACTTAGAAATTTGGATGATGAGATTCTTGATAGCTTCCATGTCTTGATGCTCAAATTGTCCTTTACCAGGGACATGGCTAAGTACTTAGATTTTACACTCTATAGAGGTGGTGCACTTTCCCCACAAGACTTGGTTTCCCAAGACAAGATCTTTCAGAAGCCTTCCCTTAGACCAGAATGGACGCGTTCCAACCTATCAAACCCCTACCACCAACTGTCCATTTGGCTAAGTTATTGCAACCTATAAGATTTATTAATCATTTAAAATTGGATTTGTCTTTATTCCAATAGGATTTGGTTTAAGGCATTTTATTTTATTTTGGCAATTATTTATCCAATAATTTTATTTGGATTGGGATTATAATTCATTCCATTTGTTTAAAGATTTGTCCAAGATTTTGTTTGATCTTTAATATTCTTTATTTAATAAATCTTTCTTTTCTTATAAAATCCATATCTTTTTATTTAGAGATCCAAACTTGGTGATTCCAATTTGTGAAGTCTTATTTAATATTTGTTTATCCTTTTAAATCCCTTTAGGATTATTTTCTCACCACTTGGTATGGATTTAGATAAGGGCTTTAATAGCTTTGGGAATTCAATTTCTTATCTTATTAAATTCATAAGATTTTATCTATGGTTCCAAATTAAGTGAAACCAATTTCTATGGTCTTCTATTATTTCTATTTGTCTTTCTTGATCATTTGTGTATGTTTGTTGATCAATTTTTCATATGGATCAAATCCATAGGCTTGGGGATAACTTGGAAATATTTTTTATTCCATTAGGGTTTTAGGATTTGGATTTATTTCCAAGTGTTTAAATTTCCAGATACATTCATTGAGGAATTCATTTCCCTTGATTTGGATTTTGTTGAATTCAAACTTTATCCAAAGTTTGTTCAAGATGGGATTTTAAGTTTCCTTTTAGAAACAAAAGTTTCTTTTCACCCTGATTTTTAGCAAAAATTTATTTTGTTTATTTATTTTTCACATTACAAGATTTGGAAAATCTTGGGATGTGACAGCGCAACCTCTCTATCACTCCCCGCTGATTCTCTAGCTCAAGATCCTTCATCTATATCTCGGTCTTCATGTCCTTGATCTTCTTGTTTCTGTCCTGCACTCTCTTCTCCCGATTCTTGAAATTCTTATCCTGGCTCTCCAATTTGGCCTCCGTCTCCTTGACGATCTCGTCTTGCTCCACGAAGAGCTTGTCCTTCTCCCTCACCTGAACCTAAAGCTCGTCATTGTTAAGCATGACATTGGTCCTATCTATGTTGAGGTGTCTAGCGAGGCTCTCTAGGTCCTGGAGATATAGATGCACAGGCTCAATCGTCTCTCTATTAGCATCATCATACACTACAGCCTCACCCTGCTCGTCACGTCTCCCGAATGGGTGGAAGTAGAGGCCCCAGAGCTTAGTGGAGTGTCGTCCGCAGAGGCGTCCAAGTATCTCCTGCATGACTACGTCAAGCCCCTTCTCCTTGTCATCATGCATAAGCTTGAAGGTAATCTCCTCAGTGAGTGGCTTCGTCTGGCGTCCAGGCTGCGAGACTCTAAATCCCCAAAGATCCTTCCTCTCGAACATGGTGAGATGAAGTGCCTTAATACTAGGGAGTGGGAGATTGAGTACACTAGTGATCTCCACGAGACGAGAACCGAAACGAGTTCCCTTGAACTCTTCGGAAGTGCTGATAACAAGGCTAGGCATCTATTGCATAAGATAGAGAAAAATTAGAAACAATACAAGTAGAGAGAAAAACACAAGATAGTGAAACAAAAGTCAAAAGCATACATTCAACAATAAAAACATACAAGTCATGGCATACAAAATTCTACCACAAGCACTAAGGTTCAAACATAACTTAGACAAAAACTTGCCATACCACATAGGTTGGTATGATCAAATTATTAACGCGAGAAAACTACAAGTGTGGTGGTCCAACTGTCGGAGTACATCACATTTCTCACTCATATGCTAAGTCTATGATATCTTACCTTAGACGTTTTATGGCGGTATCTAAGTCTTGGGTATACTTTTTATCCTCACTAAGGTCATTTTGAGTGTTGAGCATTCTACACTTGAGTCTTTCACCAATCTCCTTCATAGCATTCCAAGATGCATTTCTTTCAGAGTCAAAGAATGACGTATACATTTCTGAGTTGGTGACCATGCAGAATCCCGACTCTCTTTGGTTGTCTCCCTTATTTTTGTACAAGTAGAGTTGCACCCACCAATATTATTCTCCTTCATCCATCACTAGAAAACCTTTGTACATAGCCTCACCATGTATCCCCAAGCTAACAATGTGGTTTTTGAGTGCTTTGGGAAATTCTGTCTCACATTCTAAGGTCATAGTCATGAGTGGTCCCTTCTTGACGGCTTCGTTGATGGTGGCCATCTACAAATATAGATGAGAAAGAATATTAGAAGAGGTTTACGAGAACAAAAAGACAAGTGTGGAATTTGCAAAGAGTTGCATCTTTTTCCTAGTGGCTTCGTTACTCTAATCCAACTTAGGGTCATAATCCTACAGGCTACACAGTGCTCTGATACCATATGTAAGACCCCACCTTTTAAAGGTAAAGGCCCCTGTGATTGCAATGCTAGTCCTTGGATCAAATTCTAGCATCCACAGTTTAAGATGAAGTACATATATACGAAGGTCATTATTACATCGTCATTCTAGAGGTAACATAGTCTTTACAACTCAATAGTCAAAGGCTAATAAATAGAGTTCAAAACGTAAAGTAAATAACTATAAGTCTTCATCTTCATGTGCCATAGGCAAGCATGTTGAGTATAGACTCACAACCCTAATCTCTATCAGAGTAACCTGCAACATCATAAGTTACAGCCAGAGTGGGTCAATACATTTGGAATTGTATTGGCAAGTGATACCATAGTAGAATAGTAGTATCTAACATTTATATGAATTTGGCTAAGTGTAGCTTAGTCTGGCTTTGATCAAAATAAGGTTTTCCTTATTAGTTGAAAAACTCTAAGTTTTTGTTTGTCAAAAACACCCAAGGAACCACCAATGGACATTGGTGAACCTTTTCCCTTGTTCAACCACAAGTTTTTAACTTAGAAATTGGGATGAGGAGATCCTTGATAGCTTCAATGTCTTTGATGCTCAAATTTTCCGTTGCCAGGGACATGGCTAAGTACTTAGGTTTTACCCTCTCGAAAGGTGGTGAACTTTCCCCACAAGACTCGACATGCATCGAGATGAGACCTTTCAAAAGCATTCCCTTAGACCACCATGGATGCATTACATCCTATCACCCTACCACCAACTGTTCATCTGGCTAAGTTCTTGCAACCTATGTGGTCAAGGCAGAGCCCATATGCCATGTGGTTGCACTAGAAGCTTCTCAACACTTAGCATCTGAAATCCCTTTGTTCCTGGGTGGCTTTCCACAAGTGTGATACACAAGGTAAACCATATACATGGGCCTTGTGTAACCACTCAACATAAACTATCATACCAATACACCTAGGTGATTCATTCATATAGTTGTTTTATTAATCAAAACACAAGTCATAGATTTAGCAAAAAATTCCATAGCATGAATAATCCACCCTTGTTTTCTACTATCTAGGCTAAGAATGATAACATAAGAAGTTTCTTAACTTAGAGGAAATTCTACTAAGACTACAACTACTAGGATTTCCCAAGGCATAGCATATATATACTTAGCAAAAATTCCATGCAAGTCCTATTCAAAATATCACTAATGCATAGTCAGAATAATAAGACAAAATATATGAAGCACCACTTGCCTTGATAATTGGGGGAGTAGCAAAAGTCTTCACAATCACAATCACCACTATCACCAAAATATACAAAAACAAATAGCACCAAATTCACATTCATATATTCAAACAAAAATATATATGAATGCATGAAAATGAAATGAAATTATTTTTCTATACTAAGCAAGTCAAACCAAACATTACTGAAGAGAAAGTAGTCTATCTAAACTTTAAACAAACTCAAATTTGCCTCAAAACAATTTTATAAAGCCAAAATAAGCATAAACTTGGTTCTATAAATAATACTATTTTTCCAGAGGCAAAATATAAATTCAAGCCAACAGTAATGTAGGTCTCAATTTTCTGAATCCATTGATATATTATTTGCAAAATTTGTCCAAACAGAACTAGAGATATGAATTTTACAAGTTTAAACAATTAATAGATTCAAAACAGATTTTAAATCTAAACTACAGACTTGTGGCAGCGCCTTATTGGTCGATACCACTTCGTGCGGATCGTGCTTCCACGCTGTTGGATCAAGTCAGATCCAACGTGCCAGATGAAAACGTACCCCTTCGCTAACAATCTAATCTAAACCGCCAGATCTAAATCCTATGGCTCTGAAGCATGCGACCATACGCGGGCGGCGCTGATGGCTACTGGCGGCGGAGCTACTGCCGGTGATGCTCCGGTGATTCCATAGGAGGCTAGGGGTAGTGCAGTGGCTTAATAGCATCACACGGATGCAAGGATGCTCAACATGTTGCTGGCTTGGGCGGGGGCGTGTTGTAGTGGCCGTGAAAGCTCGTCGGAGACCTTACTGGCAACGGGCACATGTTGGTGGACACGATGACGGCGTTCTAGGTCACCCTAGGACAAACGAACAGCATCAGTGTGTTCACAAGGACAAGGAGCACAAGTTGGTTTGAATCAGAGGCCAAGGGGCGTGCGAACCTAGACGGAATTACTCGTCGGAGTTGCGGACGGCGTCGGGTGCTCGCGGTGCTTGATGGAGGTGGCGATCTAGGGGGTTATAGGATGAACCAGTGGTGTTATAAGAAGCGCAAAGACCATAGAAACAATCTCATATGAACGAGGAATAGGGGGCGCTCGAGGCTCACCGTAATGTCTCACCGGAGTTCATCGGGCAGCGGCGGTTCGAGCTCGAATACAGGCAGCCAGGGGGCATTCTAGTGATGGGGGTTGAGGGGAAATGGCCGCGGCAGTGTGGTGTTTAAGTAGCCCGAGCAGGCGCAGCAATCGCGCGACGAATCAATGGCAATTAACGGTTTTCAATCTGGCAGTGAAGGGGAGGAAACGGCAACGGCGACGTTGTTTGTGTGAGGTTTGGGGAGACGATGTGATGTGGCGCAGGCCGGTCGTGAGTGCGAGGTAGTGTTTTGGGTGAGAGAGAGAGAGGGGAAGGGTGAAACCCGGGTGGGATTTTGGGCTGGTTCTGGTGATGGGCCGAATAGGGGGCGCCTTGTTTTATTTTTTTCTTTGTCCTTTTCTTTTTCTGTTTTGATTTTCAGGAATGAATTTGAAACCTTTTTCAAACTTGTTTGAATTCAAATGTTTTCTGGATTTTTGTAGTGTGAACCTTGCACTCAATAGTGTGACAAACATAACTGTGCACTCAAAAACACCTTGGACTTTTGAAAAATAAAAATAAAACCATGCCTCTTATGAATAATAAAATAGGCATAAATATGGTTTTATTTAGTTTCAACTTTGAAATTTTTTGTGCAAGCTCTAGATGCTATGATGATATGAATGTGATGTCTACGCACTTCTATTCTTGTAGACAGTTGTTGGGCCTCCAAGTGTAGAGGTTTGTAGAATAGCAGCAAGTTTCCCTTAAGTGGATCACCCAAGGTTTATCGAACTCAGGGAGGAAGTGGTCAAAGGTATCCCTCTCAAGAAACCCTGAAATCAAGATAAAAGAAGTCTCTTGTGTCCCCAACACACCCAATACACTTGTCAGGTGTATATGTGCACTAGTTCGGTGAAGAGATAGTGAAATACAAGTGGTAATGAGGCCATAAAATAGCTTCTGACTTGTTGTTGACGTGGGGTAACGTGTGTGAGTAAATTAAAGACTAAAGTAAGCAAACATGCAACAGATCTAGTTGTAAACGGTGTTTCAATGTTTAGAAACAAGGCCTAGGGATCATACTTTCACTAGAGAACACTCTCTCATATAAATATCTTCTCTTAATGATACTACCCTGACTACTCTCCGGTTGGACACTCTAATCCATGGTAGGGCTATAATAGCACTCCTCAAAGTCCGCCTTCCCCATCTAGATAACCCCACACTGTCACCTTGAGCGCTAGATGGTTCCAACAAACACCACAATTTCATAAAGGCATCCAACTCCAAATATAACTCATAACAAATATATATGTAGCCTAGCTTAAGTGCCACACACGGCGTGCATGTTGTCACTTTCACACACATGGGGAAAAGCATAGATCTATTAAAGCACGATGAATATTTATGTAGACTCAAGCCTAAGTGCCACCATGGCGTGCATGCTGTCACTTTCACACACATGGGGAGGGCAGAGATCTATTGAAGCACTTGAATAACAGAGTAGATCTACTTGATTACAAAGCTCATGACCACAACAAGATCATGCATAGAGAGAGAGATGAACACATAACTCGAGGAAGAACTACTCCCTCCTTATCATAGGAATCGGCAACAGTGATGGAGATGGTGGTGGAGATCAATGGAGATGGCTCCGGGGGCACTTCCCTGTCCCGACAGGGTGCCGGAACAGAGACTTTATGTCCCCTGAATCTCCCCTTCGGTGGCGGCGGCGCTGCGGAACTTTTTCTGGAAGTATGATGGATGATTTAGGGTTTTGTCCCTGGGGGCTTCTTATAGGCGAAGGAGGCAAGGTCGGTGGAGGGCCAGGGGCCCACACCCCCTGTAGGCGCCACCAGGACTTGCCCGCGCTTGGGGGTGTGGCCACCCTGGTGCCCTACTCCGTCTCTGCTTCGCGGTTCCGTGTTTGTCTGAGAAAAATAACAACTTTGGCTTTGGTCCCGTCCAATTAGAAGAATATTGATTTTCTGCCTTTTTGGAACCAAAAACAGAAGAAAACAGGCAACTAGCACTGTGGCATCTTGTTAATAGGTTAGTACCAGAAAGTGTATAAAAATACCTCAAAATGTAGACAAAACATAACAAAGTAGATACTAAACAAGCATGGAACATCAAAAATTATAGATACGTTTCCGATGTATCAAGCATCCCCAAGCTTAACTCCTGCTCGTCCTTGAGTAGGTAAGTGATAAAAATAATAATTTTTGAGGTGACATGCACCATCACAATCTTGATCAAAACATTTGCAAGCATTGAAAGCTGGGATCAAAGAACTCTAAACATGTGCATGAAAGATGGAGTTTTAACAATAAGACAAAGTAACTATGCATGCAACATGAAAGGCTACAAACAAAGTGAAGGGAATATGCCCGAGAGGCAATAATAAAGTGGTTATTATCATATTCCTTGTTTATGATAAATGTTTATTTTACATGCTATAATTGTATTAATACGAAAACGTTAATACATGTGTTTTTAATAAACAAAAAGAAGTTCCTAGTTATTCCTCTCTTATAAACTAGCTCGTTGATTAACAAGATGATCAAAGGTTTCTTGATCATGGACATTGGATGTTGTTAATAACAAGGTCACAACATTATTGTAATGGTGTGATGAACATTCATCCGAAGTATAGCATTACGATCAAAGTCATTGAGTTTATATTGCTATAACAACTTAGGAAGTGATCCTAATCCTTAGACCATGAGATCATGTCAATCGCTAACACCGGAAGAGTTTCTTGATAACATCAAATGTCACACCGTAACTGGGTGATTATAAAGATGGGTTCAGAACTACTAAAGTGTTATGTTGAGGCCCATGTATCGAGAATGGAATTTGTTCATCCCGATGACGGATAGATATGCTCTGGGCCCTCTCGGTCATATCACATTGATTAGCTTGCAAGCAAGTGATTTGATCACTAGAATGTTATATCATGGGAACGAGAAAAGAGTGCATATCAGTAACGAGATCAAACTAGGTATGGAGATACTGATGATCGAATCTCGGACATGTAATATATCGCGAAACAAAAGGATTAAGATACTAGCGTAAAAGGTTCCGACGATCACAAGAAAGTCATCGTTGAATGTGTGGGAGTCAGTATGGGTCTCCAGATCCTGCTTCTGATTATTGATCGGAGAAGGGTCTCGATCATGTCCGCATTATTCGCGAACCGTAGGGTGGCACACTTAAGAGACACCGACATCCATTTGGAGCAAAAGTTTCATGCCGAAAGAATAACAAGCGCAGAAATTTATTTCACTAGATACCAAAACGGGGTTTTCGGGTGAAATTGCAGAAAGTGTTTTTGCATGTGAAATGAAATACTAGCAAGGGGTTATATGAGAATGTTTGTCATTAAATTAATTGACAAAATTCTGAATAAATAAAAGGAGTTTTATTTAATGAGAGTTTGCATTAAATTTGGTGGAAATTTAATGGGAATTTGAGTGGGTTTTTGAGTGGAGGGAATTGAAAGGCATTTGAGTGAGTGGAGTGTCCACCCACATGAATGTGGAAGAGGTGGGGGCAGCCCCATGGCTGGGCGCCATGCCCCTTGGGTGCCCCCCTCTCCCCTATAAAAGGACTCCCTCTCATCCTCTCAAAGCGAGATACATGTTCCCGGTGGCTATTCGGCAAGAAAAAGTTGTGCTTCCGCTGCATCGCTGGAGCGAGGAGGTGGAGGTTGCTCGGTGTCTTATACGTGTGTGCGAGCACGGATGCGCTGCTGTTTTGCGGCGCTAGGACTTTCTCTCGATCTTGAGATCGGCAAGAGATCGTCTATATCAACAACGAGTTTGGACTCATTAATCTCTGTCGGTCTTCAAGGGTACGTTCTCTACGGATGTATATCCGCCCGTTGCTTGTATCTAGTAGATAGATCTTGGTACATAGTTGTTCCCATCGTAGGAAATTTTTTGTTTTATATGCTGCGAACCTTATAGTGGTATCAGAGCCGGATCAATGCGTAGATGCTTTGCACGGGTAGTACACATATGAGTATGTGGGCGATGATGATCATTTTATTACTTCTTAGTTTTACTTTGTATATTGGTGGCATAGTGGGATGAAGCGGCCCGGACAAACTTTACATGTCCTCGCACATGAGACCTGTTCCACGCTTGACCTGTTCCACCCAAAGTGTAAAACATCCATTTACATTCAAAATCATTTTGAGTTTGAAATTAAATATAAAACCATGCCCTTAGTTAAATATTCATAATAGGCATATCTATGGTTTTTAAATTTGAATTGTTTCTGGAAGCTTTTGTGTGGGTTTGTATTTACTTTCCAATCCATACTGATCAAATCCTAAACATATTTAGGAAGTAAAATATAAACCTTGCCTCACTTGAATAAGTAATAGGCATAAATATGGTTTCTTATGTTTGAAAATCATTTGAAAAAGTTCAAATGCTTATGAATGCATGAATGCTATGCAAGCTTTACAAATCATGATTTTTGGGATGTTACAAATCTAACACCCTTAAGGTGAACCTCTCCCTCGAGATTCGGATTGGCTAGCAAATAGGTGAGGGTGGTCTTTCCGAAGATCATCTTCTCTTTCCCATGTTGCTTCTTCCTCGGAATGGTGGTTCCACTGAACTTTGCAGAATTTGATAGTCTTTGTCCGTGTAACTCTTTCTGCAGTCCCAAGAATCTTGATAGGCTTCTCTTCATAAGTGAGATCACTTTCCAATTGGACCTCTTCCAAGGGTATAGTATCCTTCAAAGAAGTCTCTTCCATCTCCGGATGGCATTTATTTAACTGACTCGCATGAAACACATTGTGAACGGCAAACAATGATTCAGGCAATTCAATTTCATATGCTACCTCTCCCTTACGGCTCAGAATCTTGAATGGTCCAACATATCTTGGTGCCAATTTTCCTTTGACTCCAAACCTCTTCACTCCACAAAGTGGTGATACTCTAAGATAAGCTCTATCACCCACCTCATAGGTGACTTCTCTATGCTTTGGATCTGCATAGCTCTTTTGTCGGGACTGTGCTATCTTCAATCTGTCCCTTACCAACTTGACTTTCTCTTCAGCTTTCTTGATTAGTTCTGGCCCGAACAAGTTTATTTCTCCAACACCACTCCATAGCAATGGTTGTAAGATCCCTCCCTTTATAAAGGTAAGGATCCCTGTGATTGCAATGCTAGTCCCTGGATCAATGCTAGCATCCACAGTTTAAGATGAAGTACACAGAAACTGTTGGAGATATACCCTAGAGGCAATAATAAAAGTAGTTATTATTATATCTTTGTGTTTATGATAAATGTTTACATTCATGCTATAATAGTATTAACAAGGAAACATTAATACTTGTGTGATTTGTAAACTTAATTTGAAGTCCCTAGTAAAGCCTCTATATAATACTAGCTTGTTGGTTAATAGATGATTGTGGTTTCCCTATCATGAACATTGAGATGTTATTAACAACAAGATCATATCGTTAGGAGAATGATATGATGGACATACTCCTATAGATAAGCGTAGCATAAAGATCAAGTCATTTTAATAGTTCAATTGCTATATGCTTTCTGATACATAGTAATCTAATTCCTTCGACCATGAGATCATGCATATCACCTTTACCGGATGGATGCTTTGATGACATCAAACACCACACCGTGGCGGGTGGCTATAAAGGTGGCATTGAGTGTTCGGAAAGTGTTGGTTGAAACACATGGATCAAGAGTGGGATTTGTCCATCCATATGACGGATAGATATACTCTGGGCCCTCTCGGTGAAATGTCATCCAATTAGCTTGCAAGCATGTGGTGGCTCACAAGGGATCACATATCACGAGCGAGAAAAGAGTACTTATCGATAACGAGGTTGAACTAGGAATGCGAGATACCAAGCGATCATAAGCTCGGATAAGTAAACTTTCATGAGACAAAGGGAAATTGATATTGTATGTAAGTGGTTCATTCGATGTAAAGTAATCGTTGAAATATGTAGAGCCATATGAATTTCCAGATTCCTCTATTGGTTATTGTTCGGAGAAGTGTCTCGATCATGTCCGCATAATTCATGAACCGTAGGGAGACACACTTAAGGATTCGACGTTGTTTGAGTAGTTATGGAATGATGAGAAAGAGACCGAATGTTGTTCGGAGTCCCGGATGGGATCCGGGATATCACGAGGAGATCCGGAATGGTCCGGAGAATAAGATTCATATAAGGAAAGTCCCGTTTCGGAGTTGGGGAATGGTTCCGGTGTTTTCATCGGGAATGTTCTAGAATGTTCCGGAATGTCCGGCACTCCGGAGGGGAAGGGTACATGAATGTGTTGTATCAAGTTGGTATGATTGCATCATGTACTAAGTGTCATCGCTGTTCCAAATAAAGGATTAATTCAAATCCTAGTTTGAAAAGTCAAATAGCTAAATTGAAAAGTCAAACGGCTAAATTTGGAAAGAGGAAAAGAGGAGGAAGGGGAAACCGAGTTGGGGAGGGAGTCCCTCCTCCCCAAGCCGGCGCACCACCCAAGCCGAGTTGGGGAGGGACTCCTCTCCCTCCCCTTGGCCGGCCCCTCCACCTATATAAGGAGGGGCAGGGCTCCCTCCTAGAGACACACAAGTTCCCTGCCCCAAACCCTAGCTTGGCGCCACCACCTCCTGCAGCTGCCGCCGCCTCCTAGGGTTGCCCTAGCCGCCGACTTGGGCTGCCCCAAGCCCTAGCCGCCGGCTCTAGCACCTCCTCCTTGGTGTGTCTAAAACCTAGATCGCCGAGGAGCTCTCTCATAATCCACCATACTCGCTCCGGCTTAAGGCGAAGCCCTGCGAGATCTCCCCTCTACTTCCGGTACCACGCCGTTGTGCTGCCGGAATCGCGAGGAGAGTGCTACAACCTCCGCTGCCTGCTGGAACAAGGGAGAGGAAGGTCTTCGTCGAGTACCGAACGTGTGACCGACTGCGGGAGCGCTGCCGGAACGCAGCGCCGGAAGGATCGTCTACGCGATCTTGAGATCGGGAAGAGTACGACTACATCACCCACGAGAATCCGCTCTCGTTAAACACTTTGGAATCTTCGAGGGTGAGTTATTCCATCGACTCGTTGCTACAATCTAGTAGATAGATCTTGGCTTGTTTGTTTGTATGCGGTAGAATTTTTTTGTTTTCCATGCTACGAAACCCTACAGTGGTATCAGAGCCGTGTCTATATGTAGATCTGTTGCACGAGTAGAACACAATGGTCATTGTGGGCGTTGATGCTTTTTATTGTCGATTGCTTCTTGTGTACTTTGCATCTTGCGGGATGTTGGGATGAAGCGGCCCGGGCTAACCTTACATGACATCGTTCATGAGACTTGCTCCACGCTTGACATGCAACTTGTATTGCATAAGTGGCTTTGCGGGTGCCTGTTTCTCCTAGCATAGTTAAGATCCAATTTACAACGGGTGATTAACAATACTAGTATCAATGTTGTGGTTCTTGTTCGTAAGTTAGAACGACACTTATTGAAAGCCCCAAACCACGTAAAACATGCAAAGAAAGTATAGGCGTCTAACTTTGTTTTGCAGGGGTGTGCTGTGATGTGATATGGCCATGATTGTGATTATATTTGATGTATGCAATGTTCCTTATTGTAAGTTGGCAACCGGCAGGAGCCATATGGTTGTCTTTAATTTATGTTAAGACCCGCGTGTCTATTCAAAGTAGTTGTAATAGTTGAAGCCGGTGGACGACAACCATGGAGAAGCGTCATTGACCTTGATGCAATGTCGGTGATGATGGAGATCATGTTCGTGCTAGAAGATGGAGATCGGAAGCACAAAGAAGAAAGGCCATATCATATCACATATTATGAATTGCATGTGATGTTAATCCTTTATGCATCTTGTATTGCTTAGTAGACGACGGTAGCATTATAAGATGATCCCTCATGCACATGAATTTCAAGTTATAAAGTGCACCGTTGCTAAAGCTTGTTGTTTCGAAGCACCACGTGATGATCGGGTGTGTTAGATTCCGCAAGTGTATACAACGTGAGCAAGCCAGATTTGCTCATGCGGAAACTAAGGTTTGATCTTGACGAGCCTAGCATGTACAGACATGGTCTTGGAACACGGATCACCGAAAGGTAAAGCATGAATCATATAGTAGATATGATGAACATGTTGATTGTTCGCCATTGAAACTATATCAACTCTCGTGATGATCGGTGTTGATGTGGTGGATTTGGTTCGTGTGATCACTAAAACAATGTGAGGGATATTGTTTTGAGTGGGAGTTCACCTAGATTAATTCTAATATTAATTTGAACTCAATTTGTCATAAACTTAGTCTAAACTATTGCAAATATGTTGTAGATCAATGGCAGCCCCTACCATCAATTTTAATGCGTTCCTAGAGAAAGAAAAGTTGAAAAACAATGGAAGCAACTTCGCGGATTGGTTCCGCAATTTGAGGATTGTCCTCACAGCTGGTAATTTGACCTATGTGCTAAATGCACCGCTGGGTGACCACTGCGGTGATGCTTCCGATGAAGTAAAGAATGTTTACCTCACTCGGAAGACTCGGTACTCCACAGTTCGATGTGCTATCTTGTATGGTTTAGAATCGAAGCTTGAAAGGTTTGAGAATTCAGACCCATATGATATTGTCGAGGATCTCAAATTGATCTTTGAGACTCATGCGGCAATTGAAAGCTATGAGGCTTGAAAGTTCTTTAACTGCAAGATGGAAGAGGCGGCTCGTCGTGAGCATGTGCTTAAGATGTCTAGGCACGCAAACAAACTTCAAAGCTTGGGTATTGTGATTCCCAATACTTTGGGGATTTACCGTGTCCTCCAATCACTACCACCAAGTTACAAGAACTTTGTGATGAACTACAACATGCAAAACATGAACAAGACGTTGTCAGAACTCTTTGCCATGTTGAAGTCTGCAGAAGTGGAGATCAAGAAAGAGCACCGAGTGTTGTTGGTCAATACGACCACCAAATTTAAGAAAGGCAAGTCTAAGCAGAAGGGACACTTCAAGAAGGGTGGTAAGAAAGTTACCACGCCGACGAAGAAGACCAAGGCTGGACCTAAGCACGATCTTGAGTGCTTTTCTGCAAGGGAGAAGGTCCTTTGGGCGGAATTTCCCAAAGTACTTGGCGGATTTGAAGAACGGGAACATCAAGAAGAAAGGTATATCTGATATACATGTTATTGATGTGTATCTCACTAGTACTCGTAGTAGTGCCTGGGTATTTGATACTGGTTCGGTTGCTCATATTTGTAACTCGAAACAGGTGCTACAGAATAAACGGAAGCTAGCGAAGAACAAGGTGACGATGCGCGTTGGAAACGGATCAAAGGTTGATGTGATCGCGGTCGGCACGCTACCCCTTCATCTACCATCGGGATTAGTTCTATACTTAAATAATTGTTATTTGGTGCCTGCGTTAAGCATGAACATTATATCGGGATCTTGTTTATTGCGAGACGGTTACTTGTTTAAGTCCGAGAATAATGGTTGTTCGATTTATATGAGTAATATGTTTTATGCACATGCACCTTTGATAGATGGTCTATTCTTATTGAATCTCGATAGTGGAAATACACATATTAATAACATTGAGGCTAAACGTTTGAAATCGAGCGATAACTCGACCTATATGTGGCACTGTCGTCTTGGTCACATTGGAGTGAAGCGTATGAAGGAACTCCATTCCGATGGACTTCTTGAATCACTTGATTTTGAATCACTTGAAAGATGCGAAGCATGTCTGATGGGTAAAATGACTAAGACTCCATTTTCTGGTATGATGGAGCGAGCTACGGACTTGTTGGAAATCATACATACCGATGTGTGTGGTCCAATGAGTGTAGCATCATGTGATGGTTATCGTTATGTTCTTACCGTCACGGATGACTTGAGTAGATATGGGTATATCTATTTCATGAAACATAAGTCCGAAACTTTCGAGAAGTTTAAGGAATTTCAAAGTGAGGTAGAGAATCAACATAACAAGAAGATTAAATTTCTACGTTACGATCGTGGAGGTGAATATCTAAGTTCTGAGTTTGGCGAGCATTTGAAGAAATGCGGAATACTTTCATGATTGACACCGCCAGAACACCACAGCGTAATGGTGTGTCCGAACGTAATCGAACTCTCTTAGATATGGTTTGTTCTATGATGTCACTTACAGATTTACCGCTATCATTTTGGGGTTATGCATTAGAAACAGCGCATTCACTTTAAATAGGGCACCATCTAAATCCGTTGAAACGACACCGTATGAATTATGGTTTGGGAAGAAACCTAGATTGTCGTTCCTTAAAGTTTGGGGTAAGCCTATGTAAAGAAGTTACAGCGGACAAGCTTGAACCCAAAGCGGAAAATGCGTCTTCATAGGATACCGAAGGAAACTATTGGTATACCTTCTATCATAGATCCGAGGGCAAAATCTTCGTTAAGAATGGATCCTTTCTAGAAGAATTTCTCTCGAAAGAAGTGGTGGAAGGAAAGTAGAACTCGGCGAGGTTGTCGAACCTTCTCTCGAAATTGCGAGTAGCGCAGCACGGAAGAAGTTCTGTGGTGCTGCACCAATAAGAGAGGAAGCTAATGATGATGATCATGAAACTTGGTTGAAGTTGCTCTGAGCCTCATGGTCAGCGAGAACTCGTACCACTCCAGATTGGTATGATCCGTTATGAGTGTCATGTTGGTGGACAACACCGATGACCTGAGACATATGAGGAAGCAATGATGAGCCCAGATTCCAATAAATGGCAAGAAGCCATGAAATCCGAGATTGGATCCATGTATGAAAACCAAGTATGGACTTTGGTGGACTTAGGATGGTAGGAAGGCTGTCGAGAACAAATGGATCTTCAAGAAGAAAGCAGATCTTGATGGTAATGTTATCTATAAAGCTCGACTTGTCGCAAAAGGGTTTCGACAAATTCAAGGAGTTGACTACGATGAGACTTTCTCACCGATGGCGAAGCTAAAGTCTGTGAGGATTATGTTAGCAATCGCTGCATATTACGATTATGAGATATGGCGGATGGATGTCAAAACAGCATTCCTCAATGGAGACATTGATGAAGAGTTGTATATGATGCAACCCAAAGGTTTTGTCGATCCTAAAGATGCTAACAAGGTATGCAAACTTCAACGGTCCATCTATGGATTGAAGCAAGCATCCGAAGTTGGAATCAACGTTTTGATAAGGTGATCAAAAGTTTTGGTTTTATACAAACTTATGGAGAAGCTTGTATTTACAAGAAAGTGAGTGGGAGCTGTAGCATTCTTAATACTATATGTGGATGACATATTATTGATTGGGAATGATGTAGACCTTCTTAATATTGTCAAGGAATATTTGAATAAAAGTTTTTCAATGAAGGATCTTGGCGAAGCGACTTACATATTAGGCATAAAGATTTATAGAGATAGATCGAAGCGCCAAATATCATTGTCACAGTACATATTTGGACAAAGTTCTAAAGAGGTTTGGAATGGAAGATAGCAAGAAAGGGTTCTTGCCCATGTTTTATCGACCTTGAGTAAAACTCAAAGTCCGACATCGGCAGAAGATAGAGAAAGGATGAGTAAGACTCCTATGCCTCAGCCATAGGATCTCTAATGTATGCCATGCTATGTACTAGACCCGACATTGCATATCTTTATTAGTTTAACTAGCAGATATCAAAGTGATCCAGGAGTGGATCATTGGACAGTGATCAAAACATCCTTAAGTACTTGAGAAGAACTAAGGATATGGTTCTTTCTTATGGAGGTGATGAACAGCTCGTTGTTAATGGTTACACGATGCTAGTTGGAACCGATCCGGATGATTCTAAATCACAATCTGGACACGTATTTATATTGAATGGTGCGTGATTAGCTGGAGGTGCAAAGCAAAGCGTTGTGGCGAGATCTTCAACTGAATCAGAATACATGGCTGCCGGAGGCTTCACAAGCGATATGGATGAAAGAGTTCATTACTGAGCTGGGTGTGGTTGCTAGTCGCTGGACCCAATGTCTATCTCTTGTGATAACATGGGCGCCATAGCCAATGCGCAGAACCAAGGTCACACAAGAAGCTGAACCATATCAAGCTACGTTTTCACGCTATTCGAGAACATATCCAAGATGGGGATATAAAGATTTGCAAAGTACACAGATCTGAATGTGGCGGATCCGTTGACTAAACCTCTCCGAGGCAAAACATGACCAGCACCAAACTGCCATGGGTGTTCGGTATATTACCATGTAATCTAGATTAGATGACTCTAGTGCAAGTGGGAGACTGTTGGAGATATGCCCTAGAGGCAATAATAAAAGTAGTTTTTATTATATCTTTGTGTTTATGATAAATGTTTACATTCATGCTATAATAGTATTAACAAGGAAACATTAATACTTGTGTGATTTGTAAACTTAATTTGAAGTCCCTAGTAAAGCCTCTATATAATACTAGCTTGTTGGTTAATAGATGATTGTGGTTTCCCTATCATGAACATTGAGATGTTATTAACAACAAGATCATATCGTTAGGAGAATGATATGATGGACATACTCCTATAGATAAGCGTAGCATAAAGATCAAGTCATTTTAATAGTTCAATTGCTATATGCTTTCTGATACATAGTAATCTAATTCCTTCGACCATGAGATCATGCATATCACCTTTACCGGATGGATGCTTTGATGACATCAAACACCACACCGTGGCGGGTGGCTATAAAGGTGGCATTGAGTGTTAGGAAAGTGTTGGTTGAAACACATGGATCAAGAGTGGGATTTGTCCATCCATATGACGGATAGATATACTCTGGGCCCTCTCGGTGAAATGTCATCCAATTAGCTTGCAAGCATGTGGTAGCTCTGAGGATCACATATCACGGGAACGAGAAAAGAGTACTTATCGGTAACGAGGTTGAACTAGGAATGCAGAGATACCGACGATCATAAGCTCGGATAAGTAAACTTTCATGAGACAAAGGGAAATTGATATTGTATGTAAGTGGTTCATTCGATCGCAAAGTAATCGTTGAAATATGTAGAACCATATGAATTTCCAGATTCCTCTATTGGTTATTGTTAGGAAGTGTCTCGATCATGTCCGCATAATTCATGAACCGTAGGGAGACACATAAGGATTGACGTTGTTTGAGTAGTTATGGAATGATGAGAAAGAGACCGAATGTTGTTGAGTCCGGATGGGATCCGGGATATCACGAGGAGATCCGGAATGGTCCGGAGAATAAGATTCATATAAGGAAAGTCCCGTTTGAGTTGGGGAATGGTTAGGTGTTTCATCGGGAATGTTCTAGAATGTTAGGAATGTCCGGCACTCGGAGGAAGGGTACATGAATGTGTTGTATCAAGTTGGTATGATTGCATCATGTACTAAGTGCCATCGCTGTTCCAAATAAAGGATTAATTCAAATCCTAGTTTGAAAAGTCAAATAGCTAAATTGAAAAGTCAAACGGCTAAATTTGGAAAGAGGAAAAGAGGAGGAAGGTCCTCCCCAAGCCGGCGCACCACCCAAGCCGAGTTGGGGAGGGACTCCTCTCCCTCCCCTTGGCCGGCCGGCCCCTCCACCTATATAAGGAGGGGCAGGGCTCCCTCCTAGAGACACACAAGTTCCCTGCCCCAAACCCTAGCTTGGCGCCACCACCTCCTGCAGCTGCCGCCTCCTCCTAGGGTTGCCCTAGCCGCCGACTTGGGCTGCCCCAAGCCCTAGCCGCCGGCTCTAGCACCTCCTCCTTGGTGTGTCTAAAACCTAGATCGCCGAGGAG
The DNA here is from genome assembly GCA_023614405.1 of Avena insularis. Lineage (NCBI taxonomy): Eukaryota > Viridiplantae > Streptophyta > Magnoliopsida > Poales > Poaceae > Avena > Avena insularis. The sequence continues at coordinate 232,852,227 of CM042687.1, read as the reverse complement.
CTCTCTCATAATCCACCATACTCGCTCTGGCTTAAGGCGAAGCCCTGCGAGATCTCCCCTCTACTTCCGGTACCACGCCGTTGTGCTGCCAGAATCGCGAGGAGAGTGCTACAACCTCCGCTGCCTGCTGGAACAAGGAGAGGAAGGTCTTCGTCGAGTACCAACGTGTGACCCATGGGAGCGCCTCGAACGCAGCATGGCCGGAAGGATCGTCAACGCGATCTTGAGATCGGGAAAATCGACTACATCACCCACGAGAATCCGCTCTCGTTAAACACTTTGGAATCTTCGAGGGTGAGTTATTCCATCGACTCGTTGCTACAATCTAGTAGATAGATCTTGGCTTGTTTGTTTGTATCACGGTAGAAAATTTTGTTTTCCATGCTCGAAACCCTACGGTGGTATCGAGCCGTGTCTATATGTAGATCTGTTGCGAGTAGAACACAATGGTCATTGTGGGCGTTGATGCTTTTATTGTCGATTGCTTCTTGTGTACTTTGCATCTTGCGGGATGTTGGGATGAAGCGGCCCGGGCTAACCTTACATGACATCATTCATGAGACTTGCTCCACGCTTGACATGCAACTTGTATTGCATAAGTGGCTTTATGGTGCCTGTTTCTCCTAGCATAGTTAAGATCCAATTTACAGCGGGTGATTAACAATACTAGTATCAATGTTGTGGTTCTTGTTCGTAAGTTAGAGCGACACTTATTGAAAGCCCCAAACCACGTAAAACATGCAAAGAAAGTAGGCGTCTAACTTTGTTTTGCGGTGTCTTGTGATGTGATATGGCCATGATTGTGATTATATTTGATGTATGCAATGTTCCTTATTGTAAGTTGGCAACGGCGAGAACCATATGGTTGTCTTTAATTTATGTTAAGACCAGCGTGTCTATTCAAAGTAGTTGTAATAGTTGAAGCGGTGGGCGACAACCATGGAGAAGCGTCATTGACCTTGATGCAATGTCGGTGATGATGGAGATCATGTTCGTGCTAGAAGATGGAGATCGGAAGCACAAAGAAGAAAGGCCATATCATATCACATATTATGAATTGCATGTGATGTTAATCCTTTATGCATCTTGTATTGCTTAGTAGACGACGGTAGCATTATAAGATGATCCCTCATGCACATGAATTTCAAGTTATAAAGTGCACCGTTGCTAAAGCTTGTTGTTTCGAAGCACCACGTGATGATCGGGTGTGTTAGATTCCGCAAGTGTATACAACGTGAGCAAGCCAGATTTGCTCATGCGGAAACTAAGGTTTGATCTTGACGAGCCTAGCATGTACAGACATGGTCTTGGAACACGGATCACTGAAAGGTAAAGCATGAATCATATAGTAGATATGATGAACATGTTGATTGTTCGCCATTGAAACTATATCAACTCTCGTGATGATCGGTGTTGATGTGGTGGATTTGGTTCGTGTGATCACTAAAACAATGTGAGGGATATTGTTTTGAGTGGGAGTTCACCTAGATTAATTCTAATATTAATTTGAACTCAATTTGTCATAAACTTAGTCTAAACTATTGCAAATATGTTGTAGATCAATGGCAGCCCCTACCATCAATTTTAATGCGTTCCTAGAGAAAGAAAAGTTGAAAAACAATGGAAGCAACTTCGCGGATTGGTTCCGCAATTTGAGGATTGTCCTCACAGCTGGTAATTTGACCTATGTGCTAAATGCACCGCTGGGTGACCCACCTGCAGCTGATGCTTCCAATGAAGTAAAGAATGTTTACCTCACTCGGAAGACTCAGTACTCCACAGTTCAGTGTGCTATCTTGTATGGTTTAGAATCGAAGCTTCAGGAAAGGTTTGAGAATTCAGACCCATATGATATTGTCGAGGATCTCAAATTGATCTTTGAGACTCATGCGGCAATTGAAAGCTACGAGGCTTCTGAAAAGTTCTTTAACTGCAAGATGGAAGAGGGCGGCTCCGTCAGCGAGCATGTGCTTAAGATGTCTAGGCACGCAAACAAACTTCAAAGCTTGGGTATTGTGATTCCCAATACTTTGGGGATTTACCGTGTCCTCCAATCACTACCACCAAGTTACAAGAACTTTGTGATGAACTACAACATGCAAAACATGAACAAGACGTTGTCAGAACTCTTTGCCATGTTGAAGTCTGCAGAAGTGGAGATCAAGAAAGAGCACCGAGTGTTGTTGGTCAATACGACCACCAAATTTAAGAAAGGCAAGTCTAAGCAGAAGGGACACTTCAAGAAGGGTGGTAAGAAAGTTACCACGCCGACGAAGAAGACCAAGGCTGGACCTAAGCACGATCTTGAGTGCTTTTCTTTGCAAGGGAGAAGGTCACTGGAAGCGGAATTGCCCAAAGTACTTGGCGGATTTGAAGAATGGGAACATCAAGAAGAAAGGTATATCTGATATACATGTTATTGATGTGTATCTCACTAGTACTCATAGTAGTGCCTGGGTATTTGATACTGGTTCGGTTGCTCATATTTGTAACTCGAAACAGGTGCTGTAGAATAAACGGAAGCTAGCGAAGAACAAGGTGATGATGCGCGTTGGAAACGGATCAAAGGTTGATGTGATCGCGGTCGGCACGCTACCCCTTCATCTACCATCGGGATTAGTTTTATACTTAAATAATTGTTATTTGGTGTCTGCGTTAAGCATGAACATTATATCGGGATCTTGTTTATTGCGAGACGGTTACTTGTTTAAGTCCGAGAATAATGGTTGTTCGATTTATATGAGTAATATGTTTTATGCACATGCACCTTTGATAGATGGTCTATTCTTATTGAATCTCGATAGTGGAAATACACATATTAATAACATTGAGGCTAAACGTTTGAAATCGAGCGATAACTCGACCTATATGTAACCTTGTCGTCTTGGTCACATTGGAGTGAAGCGTATGAAGAAACTCCATTCCGATGGACTTCTTGAATCACTTGATTTGAATCACTTGAAAGATCTGAAGCATGTCGATGGGTAAAATGACTAAGACTCCATTTTATGGTATGATGGAGCGAGCTACAGACTTATTGGAAATCATACATACCGATGTGTGTGGTCCAATGAGTGTAGCATCGCGCGGTGGTTATCGTTATGTTCTTACCTTCACGGATGACTTGAGTAGATATGGGTATATCTATTTCATGAAACATAAGTCCGAAACTTTCGAGAAGTTTAAGGAATTTCAAAGTGAGGTAGAGAATCAACGTAACAAGAAGATTAAATTTCTATGTTCTGATCGTGGAGGTGAATATCTAAGTTATGAGTTTGGCGAGCATTTGAAGAAATGCGGAATACTTTCACAATTGACACCGCCGGGAACACCACAGCGTAATGGTGTGTCCGAACGTCGTAATCGAACTCTCTTAGATATGGTTCGTTCTATGATGTCACTTACAGATTTACCGCTATCATTTTGGGGTTATGCATTAGAAACAGCCGCATTCACTTTAAATAGGGCACCATCTAAATCCGTTGAAACGACACCGTATGAATTATGGTTTGGGAAGAAACCTAGATTGTCGTTCCTTAAAGTTTGGGGGTGCGAAGCCTATGTAAAGAAGTTACAGCCGGACAAGCTTGAACCCAAAGCGGAAAAATGCGTCTTCATAGGATACCCGAAGGAAACTATTGGTATACCTTCTATCATAGATCCGAAGGCAAAATCTTCGTTGCCAAGAATGGATCCTTTCTAGAGAAGGAATTTCTCTCGAAAGAAGTGACTGGAAGGAAAGTAGAACTCGACGAGGTTGTCGAACCTTCTCTCGAAATTGCGAGTAGCGCAGCACCGGAAGAAGTTCCTGTGGTGCCTGCACCAATAAGAGAGGAAGCTAATGATGATGATCATGAAACTTCGGTTGAAGTTGCTACAGAGCCTCGCAGGTCAACGAGAACTCGTACCACTCCAGTTAGTATGATCCGTTATGAGTGTCATGTTGGTGGACAACACCGATGACCCTGAGACATATGAGGAAGCAATGATGAGCCCAGATTCCAATAAATGGCAAGAAGCCATGAAATCCGAGATTGGATCCATGTATGAAAACCAAGTATGGACTTTGGTGGACTTACCGGATGGCCGGAAGGCTGTCGAGAACAAATGGATCTTCAAGAAGAAAACAGATGCTGATGGTAATGTTACATCTATAAAGCTCGACTTGTCGTAAAGGGTTTCGACAAATTCAAGGAGTTGACTACGATGAGACTTTCTCACCGATGTGAGCTAAAGTCTGTGAGGATTATGTTAGCAATCGCTGCATATTACGATTATGAGATATGGCAGATGGATGTCAAAACAGCATTCCTCAATGGAGACATTGATGAAGAGTTGTATATGATGCAACCCAAAGGTTTTGTCGATCCTAAAGATGCTAACAAGGTATGCAAACTTCAACGGTCCATCTATGGATTGAAGCAAGCATCCCGAAGTTGGAATCAACATTTTGATAAGGTGATCAAAAGTTTTGGTTTTATACAAACTTATGGAGAAGCTTGTATTTACAAGAAAGTGAGTGGGAGCTCTGTAGCATTCTTAATACTATATGTGGATGACATATTATTGATTGGGAATGATGTAGACCTTCTTAATATTGTCAAGGAATATTTGAATAAAAGTTTTTCAATGAAGGATCTTGGCGAAGCAGCTTACATATTAGGCATAAAGATTTATAGAGATAGATCGAAACGCCAAATATCATTGTCACAGAGTACATATTTGGACAAAGTTCTAAAGAGGTTTGGAATGGAAGATAGCAAGAAAGGGTTCTTGCCCATGTTTCAATATCGACCTTGAGTAAAACTCAAAGTCCGACATCGGCGGAAGATAGAGAAAGGATGAGTAAGACTCCTATGCCTCAGCCATAGGATCTCTAATGTATGCCATGCTATGTACTAGACCCGACATTGCATATCTCGTTAGTTTAACTAGCAGATATCAAAGTGATCGAGTGGATCATTGGACAATGATCAAAAACATCCTTAAGTACTTGAGAAGAACTAAGGATATGGTTCTTTCTTATGGAGGTGATGAACAGCTCGTTGTTAATGGTTACACCGATGCTAGTTGGAACACTGATCCGGATGATTCTAAATCACAATCTGGACACGTATTTATATTGAATGGTGCAGCAGTTAGCTGGAGGAGTGCAAAGCAAAGCGTTGTGGCGAGATCTTCAACTGAATCAGAATACATGGCTGCTTCGGAGGCTTCACAAGAAGCGATATGGATGAAAGAGTTCATTACAGAGCTGGGTGTGGTTGCTAGTGCGCTGGACCCAATGTCTATCTACTGTGATAACATGGGCGCCATAGCCAATGCGCAAGAACCAAGGTCACACAAGAAGCTGAACCATATCAAGCTACGTTTTCACGCTATTCGAGAACATATCCAAGATGGGGATATAAAGATTTGCAAAGTACACACAGATCTGAATGTGGCGGATCCGTTGACTAAACCTCTCCCGAGGGCAAAACATGACCAGCACCAAACTGCCATGGGTGTTCGGTATATTACCATGTAATCTAGATTAGATGACTCTAGTGCAAGTGGGAGACTGTTGGAGATATGCCCTAGAGGCAATAATAAAAGTAGTTTTTATTATATCTTTGTGTTTATGATAAATGTTTACATTCATGCTATAATAGTATTAACAAGGAAACATTAATACTTGTGTGATTTGTAAACTTAATTTGAAGTCCCTAGTAAAGCCTCTATATAATACTAGCTTGTTGGTTAATAGATGATTGTGGTTTCCCTATCATGAACATTGAGATGTTATTAACAACAAGATCATATCGTTAGGAGAATGATATGATGGACATACTCCTATAGATAAGCGTAGCATAAAGATCAAGTCATTTTAATAGTTCAATTGCTATATGCTTTCTGATACATAGTAATCTAATTCCTTCGACCATGAGATCATGCATATCACCTTTACCGGATGGATGCTTTGATGACATCAAACACCACACCGTAACTGGGTGGCTATAAAGGTGGCATTGAGTGTTCGGAAAGTGTTGGTTGAAACACTTGGATCAAGAGTGGGATTTGTCCATCCATATGACGGATAGATATACTCTGGGCCCTCTCGGTGAAATGTCATCCAATTAGCTTGCAATCATGTGACTGGCTCACAAGGGATCACATATCACGGGAACAAGAAAAGAGTACTTATCGGTAACGAGGTTGAACTAGGTATGCAGAGATACCGACGATCATAACCTCGGATAACTAAACTATCGTGAGACAAAGGGAAATTGATATCGTATGTAAGTGGTTCATTCGATCACAAAGTAATCGTTGAAATATGTGGGAGCCATATGAATTTCCAGATTCCTCTATTGGTTATTGTTAGAAGTGTCTCGATCATGTCGCATAATTCACGAACCGTAGGAGACACATAAGGATTGACGTTGTTTGAGTAGTTATGGAATGATGAGAAAGAGACCGAATGTTGTTGAGTCGGATGGGATCCGGGATATCACGAGGAGATCCGGAATGGTCCGGAGAATAAGATTCATATAAGGAAAGTCCCGTTTGGAGTTGGGGAATGGTTCCTGTTTTCATCGGAATGTTCTAGAATGTTCGGAATGTCGGCACTCGGAGGAAGGGTACATGAATGTGTTGTATCAAGTTGGTATGATTGCATCATGTACTAAGTGTCATCGCTGTTCCACATAAAGGATTAATTCAAATCCTAGTTTGAAAAGTCAAATAGCTAAATTGAAAAGTCAAACGGCTAAATTTGGAAAGAGGAAAAGAGGAGGAAGGAAACCGAGTTGGGGAGGAGTCCCTCCTCCCAAGCCGGCGCACCACCCAAGCCGAGTTGGGGAGGACTCCTCTCCCTCCCTTGGCCGGCCCCTCCACCTATATAAGGAGGGCAGGGCTCCCTCCTAGAGACACACAAGTTCCCTGCCCAAACCCTAGCTTGGCGCCACCACCTCCTGTAGCTGCCGCCGCCTCCTAGGGTTGCCCTAGCCGCCGACTTGGGCTGCCCCAAGCCCTAGCCGCCGGCTCTAGCACCTCCTCCTTGGTGTGTCTAAAACCTAGATCGCCAAGGAGCTCTCTCATAATCCACCATACTCGCTCCGGCTTAAGGCGAAGCCCTGCGAGATCTCCCCTCTACTTCCGGTACCACGTTGTCTTTGCCGGAATCATGAGAGAGTGCTACAACCTCCGCTGCTGCTGGAACAAGGAGAGGAAGTTCTTCGTCGAGTACGTAACGTGTGACCATTGGAGCGCTGCTTAACGCAGCGCCTTGGAAGGATCGCTCACGCGATCTTGAGATCGGGAAGAGTACGACTACATCACCCACGAGAATCCGCTCTTGTTAAACACTTTGGAATCTTCGAGGGTGAGTTATTCCATCGACTCGTTGCTACAATCTAGTAGATAGATCTTGGCTTGTTTGTTTGTATGCGGTAGAATTTTTTTGTTTTCCATGCTACGAAGCCCTACAGAAACAAAGGTCATTATTACATATCATTCCAGAGACAAACATAGTCTTTTACAAACTCCATGGCCACAGGCCTAATACAAGAGTTCAAATATATATAATAAGATAAAGAAGTCTTCATATTCATGTGCCACAGGCAAGCATGTTGAGTGTAGACTCATAACCCCTAATCACCATCAGAATAACCTGCAACATCACAAGTTACAGCCATAGTGGGTCAATACATTGGAATAGTATTGGCAAGTGATACCTTAGAAGAATATTAGTAGTCTAGATACTATATGCATTTTGCCTAAGTGTAGCTTAGGCTTTCTTTGCTCAAAATAGGTTTTGCCTATTAGTTCAAAACACTAAGTTTTGTTTGATAAAACTTTCCCACTACCACCAACTGTCCAAATGGCCAAGTTATTGCAACGTATATGATCCAGGCAGAGCCCATAATGCCATGTGGCTGCACTAGAAGCTTCTTAACATTTGGCATCTCAAATCCCTTTGTTCCTGGGTGGCTTTCCACAAGTGAGATACACAAGGTAAACCATAGAAATGGGCCTTGTGTAACCACTCAACACAAACCATTCTTTCCATTCCACCTAGGTGTTTTATTCACTTAGTTGTTTTATTAAGCAAAAACACAAGTACAAAGACTTAGAAATATTTTCTCATAGCATGAATATATAACCTCCTTGGTTGCTACTAGCTAGGCTAAGCATGGTATTGATAAGAATCTCAACTTAGAAATTTCTAGCAATTCTACAGCTACTAGGATTTCCCAAGCATAGCATATAGATCAAAATATTCATGCAAGTCCTATACAAAATATTTCTAGTGCATAGTTGAGAAAACATAGGAATAAAATCATGAAGCGCCACTTGCCTTGGTAGTTTGGGGAGTAGCAACAATCCTCACAATCACAATCACTATTTGCACCAAAATCTACACATAAAATAATGGTACCAAATCACGTACAAAATATATACAAACAAAAATATATATGAATGCATGCAAAATGCCATGTGATGAATTCCTACACCAAACAAGACAAGTATACAGTACTGAATCATTAACAAGTTCAAAACATGCCAAATAAACTTTATTTGAACAACAAAACATTTTTCAAATAATTACTATATACAAAATATGCCTACAAATGTTTCTATAAAAACAAAAAAAATTACAGAGGCAAATCATTAAACACATTGCATAAATGGAAAGGATTTTCTCTCCTGATTCCAAAGATATAAAATTTGTAAAATTTGGACGTGTGGTTTGAAAGTTATGAATTTTGCAATTTTACAAATCCAATAGATCAAATTTTGTTTTTAAAAACCAGAGTATGGCGATGTGTCGTGTTTCTATTCGCCCATACCATTTCGCATGGATCGACTGACGTGAACCGCACAATCTAAATGAATCGCATGGCCAGATTTGTCCCGTACCCCTTCGCTAAGTGATTCTATCAGATTCGTTGGATCTAGATCTAACGGTCCTGGACCATGCGACCAAAGTTCGGCGGTGCTAGCGACGGTGGCGCGACGGCGGCGCTCTGTCAGCGATGCTCCGGCAAATACAGAGAGGGCTGGGGTGTGTGGCGTGGCTTACCAGATTCGCATGAACACGAGGAAGCTCAACATGGTCTTTGCTTGGACAGGGGCACACTGGCACGGCCGGAAATCCTCGTTGGAGTTTGCTTTCGCGTCGGGTGCTCACTCCCGGAGATGGAGGCGATGTTCTACGGCGCAATAAGATTCACGAAAAGCATTAGTATATGCACAGAGGCCAGGCGAACATGGTCGTGTGAACTAGGGATCAAGGGGCGGTCTGTTCTTACCGTGATTGCTTGTCGGAGTTGGACGGTGCTTCGATTGTTTGCGGCCTTCGACGGAGACGACGACCTGGGGCGATATAGAGTAAACATAATGTGTGAGAATATGCGCACGGGCAAGACAGGCAAGCTCGTATTGACGAGAGGTGGAGGGGAGCACGGGGTTCACCGGAATAGGTCACCGGAGTGCGTCAGGCAGCGGAGTTGCAGCTCGAATTGCCGACAGCCTGGTGGCAGAGTGGAGGTGCTGTGTGAGGGGAAAGGCTCGCGGTGCAGAGGGGTTTAAGTAGGCAGGGGGCTCGACAGGAAATGCCTACAGATTCAATGGCAATTACGCCGCGTGATTAACGCCAGCAACAGCCAGCGGCGACATGTTCTTCGCGAGATTTTGGGGAAGACAACGGTGACGTGGACGGGGCCCAGTAGTCAGTGAGGGGGGGGTGGGTTCTGCGCGGGTGATAAAACAGAGGGAAAGGGAGAACCCGGGTGGGATGTTTCGTTTGCTGGGCTGGAATGGTGGCGCCAGGCCCAGTTGGGTTTTCCATTTTTTTCTTTTTCCAGAATGAATTTCAGGATTCGTTTTGAAACAATTCAAAAGCATTTGAAATCCAAACCTTTTCTGGATTTTTGTAAAGTATAAACTTCATAATATTGGACATAAAACATTGCTGTCTCATTGGACTTGCTTGGTTTTATTGGAAAAATCAAAATGAACAGTGCCTTAGCACTTGGTTTGAATAGGATTTGAAAATGGTTGAAAACTATATTTGTTTTGTGAAATTTGGTCCAAACTCTAACATTCAATCAAACCAACATGAGAGCAAACAAAGCTTGGTTTAAAACAATTATACTCTCATTTGAGAGGGGCATTAGATCAATGCTTGCTCACATAAAATAATAGCACTCAGTGCTTCTGTTTCTTGAAATGAGTTTGAAATTGTCCCCTAAATGATATGCATGCATGAATGATATGCAATCTTTGAAAACAAGATTTTAGGGATGTTACAAATCTAACCCCCTTAAGGTGAATCTCGCCCTCTAGATTCGGGTTGGCTAGCAAATAGGTGAGGGTGGTCTTTCCGAAGATCATCTTCTCTTTCCCATGTTGCTTCTTCTTCGGAGTGATGGTTCCATTGAACTTTGTAGAATTTGATAGTCTTAGTCCGAGTAACTCTTTCTACAGTCTCAGGAATCTTGATAGGTTTTTCCTCATAAGTGAGGTCACTCTCTAATTGGACCTCTTCCAAAGGTATAGTATCCTTCAAAGAAGTCTCTTCCATCTCTGGATGGCATTTCTTAAGCTGACTCACATGAAACACTTTGTGAACGGCAGACAATGATTCTGGCAATTCAATCTCATAAGCTACTTCTCCATTACGACTCAGGATCTTGAATGGTCCAACATATCTTGGGGCCAATATTCCTTTGACTCCAAATCTCTTCACTCCAAGGAGTGGTGACACTCTAAGATAAGCTCTATCACCTACCTCATAGGTGACTTCTCTACGCTTAGGATCCGCGTAGCTCTTTTGTCGGGATTGTGCTATCTTCAATCTGTCCTTAACTAGTTTGACTTTCTCTTCAGCCTCTTTGATCAGTTCTGGTCCGAACAGATTTCTTTCTCCCACACCATTCCATAGCAATAGGGTGGTACACTTTCTCCCATAGAGAAATTCAAATGGTGCCATCTCAATACTGGCTTGATAGCTGTTATTGTAAGAGAATTCTGCGTAAGGCGGACTTTCATCCCAACTAGCTCCATAATCTAAAGCACATGCTCTCAACATATCTTCAAGTATCTGGTTGGTCCTTTCTGTTTGTCCATCAGTCTGAGGATGAAAAGCAGTGCTGAATTCCAACCTTGTTCCCAATGACTCATGTAGCTGCCTCCAAAAATGAGAAGTGAATTGAGTTCCCCTATCAGACACAATACTCTTGGGTACTCCATGTAGACATACAATTCTAATCATATAGATCTTGGCTAACTTAGCACTTGTATAGGTTGTCTTCACGGGTATGAAATGAGCCACTTTAGTTAAGCGATCCACTACTACCCAAATAGAATCATATCCTGACCTGGTCCTTGGCAATCCGGTGATGAAATCCATGCCAATCTTGTCCCACTTCCAATCAGGAATAGGTAGTGGTTGTAACAACCATGATGGCTTCTGATGTTCCGCTTTCACTCTACTACATACATCACACAAAGCGATATGTTCGGCGATGTCCTTTTTGAGATTATTCCACCAAAATCTTTCCTTCAAATCCATGTACATTTTGGTGTTACCCGAATGAATGGAATATATTGAGTTATGTGCTTCTTGTAATATCAGTTTCCGAAGCTCCGGATCTTGTGGAACACAGATACGTTTTCCATACCATAAAGTACCTTGTTCGTCTTCATGGAATCCTTTGGCTTTTCCCTTGCCAATATTTTCCTTGATATCTTCAATTTCCTTGTCTGTCTTTTGGGCTTCCTTGATTTTGTCCAACAAAGTGGGTTGAACATCCAAAGACATGAGATGTCCTTCACGCACAATCTCTAATCTGAGATCTCTAAATTGGGCACATAGATCATCTGGCAATTCTCCCTTAGTAAGGCCATTTACAAAAACCTTACGGCTTAGAGCATCTGCTACAACATTTGCTTTACCGGGGTGGTAATGCAAACTCAAGTCATAGTCCTTGATGAGTTCTAGCCATGTTCTTTGTCTCATGTTGATTTCTTTCTGGGTGAAGATATACTTCAAACTTTTGTGATCGGTGAACACTTCACATCGCTTTCCCAAAAGATAATGTCTCCATGTTTTGAGTGCATGGACAACAGAGGCTAACTCTAAATCATGAGTTGGGTAATTTACTTCATGAGTTTTGAGTTGTCTCGAAGCATAAGCCACAACTTTCCCTTCTTGCATTAGTACTACACCTAATCCATGATGAGATGCATCACAATACACATGGAAATCTTTCTCCAAATCTGGAAGACACAAGACTGGTGCTGCCACTAGTCTCTTCTTCAATTCTTGGAAACTAAGTTCACATCCTTCAGACCAAGCAAATTTCTTGTCTTTCTTTAGCAATTCTGTCATAGGCTTAGCTACCTTGGAGAAATTCTCAATAAATCTTCTGTAGTATCCTGCCAAGCCAAGGAAACTGTGAACTTCTTTTACTGACTTAGGAGATTCCCATTCAGTTACAGCTGACACTTTAGCAGGATCAACTGCTACACCATATCCTGACACAATGTGTCCAAGAAATCCAGCTTCATTTAACCAAAATTCACACTTGCTGAATTTGGCATACAACTTATGCTCCCTAAGCTTCTCAAGTATCAAACGCAAATGACTTTCATGCTCTTCTTTGCTCTTTGAGTAGATCAAAATGTCATCGATAAAAACGACGACAAACTTGTCAAGGAATTCCATGAACACCTTGTTCATCATATTCATAAAGTATGTTGGTGCATTGGTCAAACCAAATGGCATCACAGTATACTTGTACAATCCATACCTAGTGGTGAAAGCTGTCTTAGGTATGTCTTGTTCCCTTATCTTAAGCTGAAAATAACCTGATCGGAGATCAATATTTGAGAACACACAGGCTCCTTCTAACTGATCAAACAAGTCATTGATTCTAGGCAAAGGGTACTTTTTCTTTATAGTCACCTCATTGAGTGAACGGTAATCTATGCATAACCTTTGACTTCTATCTTTCTTTTCCACAAACAAAACCGGTGCTCCCCAAGATGAAGAACTTGTTTGGATAAATCCTTTCTGCAACTGTTCTCCAAGTTGTTTCTTGAGTTCTTTCAATTCACCAACTGACATCTTGTACAGTCTCTTTGCTATTGGTCCAGATCCTGGTAGCAAGTCAATAAGAAACTCCACATCTCTATATGGTGGCATTCCCGCAATTCTTCTGGAAACACATCTGGATATTCACTCACAATAGGCACACTGTCTATGCTAACCCCCTTAAGAGAATTTAGCTTACTCCCTTTTGATTCAAAGTTAGATTTGAATCTTATCCGCTTCTTTTCCGGGGTTGTGAGTGCGACAGTATGATTGGCACAATCTAGTACTCCTTCATAATTGGTCATCCAATCCATTCCCAAAAGTACATCCAGTCCTTGGGAATCTAGGATTATCAGACTCGCTGGAAATTTATGCTTTCCAAACTCTATCACTAGATCCCGGCATCCAAGACTTACTATCATATATCCACCGGGAGAACTTACTTTTATTGGACACCCAATATTTTTAGTTGGAAACCCATTTTTATCAACAAATTCTTTTGATATTAATGAATGTGATGCACCAGTATAAAAAAGAACAAGTGCCGAAATAGAATTGAGTTTGAACTTACCAGCAACAGCATCAGGTTCCTGATAGATTTCCTCCACATTGATGTGATTCACTTGTCCCTTTTGGAAAGGGTTGGGCTTGTTGGGTCCTTCAACTTTCTTTTTTGGGCATTCATTTGCATAATGCCCCATCTTATTGCACTTGAAACATTCAACCTGACTAAGATCTTTCTTAACAGGCTGGCTTCCACTTCCACTTCCATTGTGGTGGCTCTTATATCCACTCTTGTGATTCTTGTACTTGTCATTGTCATGACTACGATGATGCTTGTTGTCATGATGACAGTTGTGGTTGTGGTGGTTGTTGTACTTTCCATGATTGTGGGATCCAGAATTCCCACTATCATCATAATGGGAACACTTGTGAGACGATCCCGAGCTGTGCTTATCAGAGTTGTGCTTTCTCTTCCTGCTTTCAACATGTTTCATCTTGCTCTCCAAGATGGAAGCCTTGTCACAAAGAGACTGGTAAGTCGGGACATAAGCCACAGATAGCTGCAGGTTTAGTTCATCGTTCAGTCCTTCGAGGAACTTCTCTTTCCTCTTAGCATCAGTGCCAACCTCATCTGATGCATAACGCGCCAGATTGTTGAACTCCTCAATATACTCAGCCACGCTGCGGTGGCGCTGCTTCAAGTTATGAAATTCCTTCTTCTTCAAACTCATCACTCCGGATGAGATGTGAGTAGTACAGAAACCATCTTCAAAGATAGCCCATGTCACATCCGCAATGGGAGTGGTGATCTGGAAGTTATCCCACCATGTAGCTGCGAGTCCTTCCAACAAGTGTGCTGCGAATCTGACTTTCTCTTCATCAGTACAGCCCACGGTTACCAAGCCCTTGTTCACAGAGCGTAGCCAATCATTGGCCACCATGGGATCAGTAGTTCCTGAGAACTTTGCTGGCCTCAGTTTTCAGAATCTGGTAAGCATGTCAAAACCCAGTGGATTGTTCTGATTGTTGTTGTTATTATTATTGTTGTTGTTCTGATATGAACGTGGTCATCATGTGCATCAGCTGCATCTGAGCTGTCATCATCTGCTGCATCTCAGGGGTGATATTGTTGTTGGTGTTGGGATTGGCACGTCGGGGAGGCATCTGTGGTTTTCAATAAGGATAAGAATGAGATACCCATATATGCTAACATGCACAATACATCACATAACAATCACCAAACATGCATCATAATAAGTTCAACAACATAGACAACAAGTTTTGAAAAGTAAACACACAAATAGCAAGCCATCCACATGTTGGATGGTCATTGCGACTCAATAAACAAAAGCATGGTAAATAAAAGGTAAATGAATGGTCATCACTGCTCCTCTGCATCAACCTCCTCATCAACAAGTGTAAGACCTGCATTCTCCATAGCGGTCTTGTATTACTCGACATTGGTGGTCAAGGCCTCTACTTTGGCTTTGAGAGCCCTCTTCTGTGAACGAAGTCTCTCAATCACACCTTGCTGATGCTGAGCTCGAAGTCCTTGGCCTCTAGTTCTGCAGTCATGTCTCGAATCCTCTTGTTCCTATCTTGGACTCTCTTCTCTTGACTCTTGAACTTTCTATCTTGACTCTCAAACTTGGCCTCCATTTCCTTGACTATCTCATCTTGCTCCGCGAAGAGCTTGTCCTTCTCACGAAGCTGCACCTGGAGTTCATCGTTGCTAAGCATGACGTTGGTCCTATCAGTATCTAGGTGCCTAAGAAGAACCTCTAAGTCCTGGAGGTACAGACGAATCGGCTCTGCCGTCTCTCTAGAAGTATCCTCAAACTCAATAGCCTCACCATCCTCATCACGTCTTCCGAGGGCGTGGAAGTGAGTACCTCTAACCTCCCGAGAGTGTCTCCCTAATAAGCGTCCAAGCAAATCCTGCATGACTACCTCTAGGCCTCTCTCCTTGTCATCATGCATAAGCTTGAAGGTGATGGCCTCCATGGCTGGCTCAGTCTGGCGTCCTGGCTGAGTAACCTTGAAGCCCCAAAGGTCCTTCCTCTCAAACTTGGTGAGGGGAAGCATCATGATGGTAGTAAGTGGGAGATTAAGCACACTAGTGAGCTCAATAAGACGGGTGCCAAAACGAGTTCCCTTGAACTCTTCAGCCGTGCTGATAGTAATATTAGGCATCTATTTATAAGATAGAAAAAGTTAGAATCAACATACATAGAGATGAATCACAAGACAAGGCATCACATGCATATCTTTGACAATCAAAACACTCAAGTCTTGGCATACATAAATCCACTACAAGCATCCAAGGTTCAACTTATTTTAAACAACATTTTTGGAAAATATAAAGATAAATGTGGTGGTCCAACTAGCGAAGTATGTTACAATCCCATCTCACTTGCCAAGTTGGCTAACAAGGCATCCCTAGAAGCAATCTGTCGATCCTGATCACAGGACTCCATTGCTAAGTCTATAATGTCTTCTCTTAAACGTTGGTTGGTAGCCTCTAACTCTTGGGTATGCTTCTTTTCTTCCCTAAGGTCATTCTGGTGTTGATCATTCTGCACTTGATTCTATCACCAAGCTCCTTGATGGCCTTCCAAGCTGCATCCCTTGCTGAATCAAAGAATGTAGTGTGCATCACTGAGTTGGTGACCATGTAGAATCCTGGTTCCTTGTGGTTGTATTCCTTGTTTTTATACAAGTGAAGTTGCACCCACCAGTATTCAACTCCTTCATCCATCACGGGAAAACCTTTGTACACAGCTGCACCATGTATTCCTATGGCAACCATGAGGTCCTTGAGAGCTTTGGGGAATTCTGTCTCACATTCCAAAGTCATAGTCATGAGTGGTCCCTTCCTCATGGCTTCATTGATGGAGTTCATCTACAAATAGAGATGAGAAAGAAGATTAGAAAAGTTTACGAGAAGAAAAGACAAGTGTGGAAGTTATTGAAAATTTTCCTTAGTGGTTTCCAATCCTAGGGTCATAATCCTACAGGCAACACAGTACTCAGATACCATCTGTAAGATCCCTCCCTTTATAAAGGTAAGGATCCCTGTGATTGCAATGCTAGTCCCTTGATCAATGCTAGCATCCATAGTTTAAGATGAAGTACACAGAAACAAAGGTCATTATTACATATCATTCTAGAGACAAACATAGTCTTTTACAAACACCATGGCCACAGGCCTAATACAAGAGTTCAAATATATATAATAAGATAAATAAGTCTTCATCTTCATGTGCCACAGGCAAGCATGTTGAGTGTAGACTCATAACCCCTAATCACCATCAGAATAACCTGCAACATCACAAGTTATAGCCACAGTGGTCAATACATTGGAATAGTATTGGCAAGTGATACCTTAGTAGAATATTAGTAGTCTACATACTATATGCATTTTGGCTAAGTGTAGCTTAGGCTTGCTTTGCTCAAAATAGGTTTTGCCTATTAGTTGAAAACACTAATTTTTCTTTGATAAAACTTTCCCAAGGAAACACCAATAGAAATTGGTGAACCTTCACCCTTGTTCAACCACAAGTTTTTACTTAGAAATTGGGATGGGGAGATTCTTGATAGCTTCCATGTCTTGATGCTCAAGTTGTCCTATACCAGGGACATGGCTAAGTACTTAGATTCTTCCATCTGCAGAGGTTGTGCACTTTCCCCACAAGACTTGATTTTCACCAAGACATGACCTTTCAGAATCCTTCCATTAGACCAAATGGACGCGCTCCAAACCTATCATCCCACTACCACCAACTGTCCAAATGGCTAAGTTATTGCAACCTATATGATCCAGGCAGAGCCCATAATGCCATGTGGCTGCACTAGAAGCTTCTTAACATTTGGCATCTCAAATCCCTTTGTTCCTGGGTGGCTTTCCACAAGTGAGATACACAAGGTAAACCATAGAAATGGGCCTTGTGTAACCACTCAACACAAACCATTCTTTCCATTCCACCCAGGTGTTTTATTCACTTAGTTGTTTTATTAAGCAAAAACACAAGTAGAAAGACTTAGAAATATTTTCTCATAGCATGAATATATAACCTCCCTTGGTTGCTACTAGCTAGGCTAAGCATGGTATTGATAAGCATCTCAACTTAGAAATTTCTAGCAATTCTACAACTACTAGGATTTCCCAAGCATAGCATATAGATCAAAATATTCATGCAAGTCCTATACAAAATATTTCTAGTGCATAGTTGAGAAAACATAGGAATAAAATCATGAAGCACCACTTGCCTTGGTAGTTAGGGTCGTAGCAACAATCCTCACAATCACAATCACTATTTCCACCAAAATCTACACATAAAATAATGGCACCAAATCACATATACAAACAAAAATATATATGAATGCATGCAAAATGCCATGTGATGAATTCCTACACCAAACAAGACAAGTATATAGTACTGAATCATAAACAAGTTCAAAACATGCCAAATAAACTTTATTTGAACAACAAAACATTTTTCAAATAATTACTATACACAAAATATGCCTACAAATGATTCTGTAAAAACAACCACATTTACAAAGGCAAATCATTAAACACATTGCATAAATGGAAAGGATTTTCTCTCCTGATTCCAAAGATACAAAATTTGTAAAATTTGGACGTGTGGTTTGAAAGTTATGAATTTTGCAAGTTTACAAATCCAATAGATCAAATTGTGTTTTTAAAAACCAGAGTCTGGCCACGTGTCGTGTTTATATTCGCCCATACCGTTTCGCGTGGATCGACTGACGTGAACCGCACGATCTAAATGAATCGCACGGCCAGATCTGTCACGTACCCCTTCGCTAAGTGATTCTATCAGATTCGTTGGATCTAGATCTAACGGTCCTGGACCATGCGACCAAAGTTCGGCGGCGCTGGCGACGGTGGCGCGACAATGGGCTTCGTCGACGCTCCAGCCGAATCTGAAGAGGGCTGGGGTGTGTGGTGTGGCTTACCAGATTCGCACGAACACAAGGAAGCTCAACGTGGTCTTTGCTTGGACAGGGGCGCACTGGCATGGCCAGAAATCCTCGTCAGAGTTTGCTTTCGCGTCGGGTGCTCACTGCCGGAGATGGAGGCGACGTTCTACGGCGCAATAAGATGCACGAAAAGCATTAGGAGATGCACAGAGGCCAAGCGAAGACGGTCGTGTGAACTAGGGATCAAGGGGCGGTCTGTTCTTACCGTGATTGCTCGTCGGAGTTGGATGGCGCTTCGGTTGTTTGCGGCCTTCGACGGAGACGACGACCTGGGGCGATATAGAGTAAACAGAATGTGTTAGAAGATGCGCACGGGCAAGACGGGCAAGCTCGTATGGACGAGAGGTGGAGGGGAGCACGGGGTTCACTGGAATAGGTTGCCGGAGTGCGTTGGGCAGCGGAGTTGCAGCTCGAATTGCCGGCAGCCTGGTGGCGGAGTGGAGGTGCTGTGTGAGGGGAAAGGCTCGCGGTGCAAAGGGGTTTAAGTAGGCAGGGGGCTCGACAAGAAACGCCTACAGATTCAATGGCAATTACGTCGCGTGATCAACGCCAGCAACGGCCAGCGGCGACGTGTTCTTCGCGAGATTTTGGGGAAGATGACGGTGACGTGGACGGGGCCCAGTAGTCTGTGAGGGGGGGGGGGTGGGTTCTGCGCGGGTGAGAAAACAGAGGGAAAGGGAGAACCCGGGTGGGCTGTTTCGTTTGCTAGGCTGGAATGGTGGCGCCAGGCCCAGTTGGGTTTTCCAATTTTTTTTTCTTTTTCCAGAATGAATTTCAGGATTCATTTTCAAACAATTCAAAAGCATTTGAAATCCAAACCTTTTCTGGATTTTTTTTAAATATAAACTTCATAATATTAGACATAAAACCTTGCTGTCTCATTGGACTTACTTGGTCTTATTAGAAAAATCAAAATAAACAGTGCCTTAGCACTTGGTTTGAATAGGTTTTGAAAATGGTTTAAAACTATATTTGTTTTGTGAAATTTGGTCCAAACTCTAACATTCAATCAAACCAACATGAGAGCAAACAAAGCTTGGTTTAAAACAATTATATTCTCATTTAAGAGGGGCATTAGATCAATGCTTGCTCACATAAAATAATAGCACTCAGTGCTTCTGTTTTCTTGAAATGAGTTTGAAATTGTCCCCTAAATGATATGCAATCTTTGAAAACAAGATTTTAGGGATGTTACAATGGTGTAGTACACTTTCTCCCATAGAGAAATTCAAACGGTGCCATCTCGATACTAGCTTGATAGCTGTTGTTGTAAGCGAAATTCTGCGTAAGGCATGCTTTCATCCCAACTAGCACCATAATCTAGGGCACATGCCCTCAACATATCCTCTAAAATCTGGTTGGTCCTTTTTGTCTGTCCATCAGTCTAGGGATGAAAAGTAGTGCTGAATTCCAATCTCATTCCCAATGACTCATGCAGTTGCCTCCAAAAATGGGAAGTGAATTGAGTTCTCCTATCATACACAATACTCTTGGGTACTCCATGCAGACACACAATCCTATTCATATAAATCTTGGCTAACTTAGCACTTGTATAGGTTGTCTTCACGGGTATGAAATGAGCCACTTTAGTTAGGCGATCTACTACGACCCAAATGGAATCATATCCCGATCTAGTCCTTGGCAGTCCAGTGATGAAATCCATGCCAATCTTATCCCACTTCCAATCAGGAATAGGTAGTGGTTGTAACAATCCTGATGGTTTCTAATGTTCTGCTTTCACTCTACTACATACATCACACAAAGCAATATGTTCGGCGATGTCCTTCTTGAGATTATTCCACCAAAATCTTTCCTTCACATCCACGTACATTTTGGTGTTACCCGGATGAATGGAATATGGTGAGTTGTGTGCTTCCGGTAGAATCAGTTTCTGAAGCTCCGGATCTTGTAGAATGCAGATACGTTTTCCATACCATAAAGTACCCTGTTTGTCTTCATGGAATCCTTTGGCTTTCGCTTTGCTAATCTTTTCCTTAATCTCTTCAATTTCCTTGTCTATCTTTTGGGCTCCCGTAATTTTGTCCAACAGTGTGGGTTGAACATCCAATGACATGAGATGTCCTTCAGGCACTATCTCCAATCTGAGATCTTTGAATTGGGCACACAGATCATCTCGCAATTCTCCCTTAGTAAGGCCATTCACATAAACTTTGCAGCTTAATGCATCTGCTACAACATTTGCTTTATCGGGGTGGTATTACAAACTCAAGTCATAGTCCTTGATGAGTTCTAGCCATCTTCTTTGTCTCATGTTGATTTCTTTCTGAGTGAAGATATACTTCAAACTTTTGTGATCCGTGAACACTTCGCAACACTTTCCCAAAAGATAATGTCTCCATGTTTTGAGTGTATGGACAACAGAGGCTAACTCCAAATCATGAGTAGGATAATTCACTTCATGAGTTTTGAGTTGTCTCGAGGGATACGCCACAACTTTCCCTTCTTGCATCAAAACTGCACCTAAACCTTGGTGAGATGCATCACAATAAACTTGGAAATCCTTCTCCAAATCTGGCAGACATAAGACTGGTGCTGTCACTAGTCTCTTCTTCAACTCTTGGAAACTGAGTTCACATCCTTCAGTCCAATCAAATTTCTTGTCTTTCTTAAGTAACTCCGTCAGTGGCTTAGCTACCTTTGAGAAATTCTCAATGAATCTTCTATAGTATCCTGCCAAGCATAGGAAACTACGAACTTCTTTCACTGACCTAGGATATTCCCAATTTAGTTACAGCTGACAGTTTGGAATCCAACCTCATTCAGCCAAAATTCACACTTGCTGAATTTGGCATACAACTTATGCTCCCTAAGTTTCTCAAGTATCAATCGCAAATGTTCTTCATGCTCTTCATTGCTCTTGGAATAGATCAAAATGTCATCAATGAAAATGACAACGAATTTGTCAAGAAATTCCATGAACACCTTGTTCATCATATTCATGAAGTAGGCTGGTGCATTTTTCAAACCAAATGGCATCACGGTGTACTCATACAATCCATACCTAGTAGTGAAAGCAGTCTTTGGTATGTCTTGTTCCCTTATCTTTAGCTGAAAGTAGCCTGATCAGTGATCAATCTTTGAGAACACACGGGCTCCTTCTAACGGATCAAACAAGTCATTGATTCTGGGCAAAGGATACTTGTTCTTGATAGTCACCTCATTGAGTGACCGGTAATCTATGCATAACCTTTGGCTTCTATCTTTCTTTTCCACAAACAAAACTGGTGCTCCCCAAGATGAAGAACTTGGTTGGATAAATCCTTTTTGCAACTGTTCACCAAGTTGCTTCTGGAGTTCTTTCAACTCATCAACTGACATCTTGTAAGGTCTCTTTGCTATTGGTCCTGATCCTGGCAGCAAGTCAATCAGAAACTCTACATCTCTATCTGGTGGCATTCCCGGCAATTCTTCCGGAAACACATTCGGATATTCCCTCACAATTAGCACACTGTCTATGCTAACCCCCTTAAGAGAATTTAACTTACCCCCTTTCGATTCAAAGTTAGACTTGAATCTAATCATTTTATTATCCGGGGTTGTGAGTGTGACAGTACGATTGGCACAATCTAGTACTCCCTTGTACTTAGTCATCCAATCCATTCCCAAAATGACATCTAATCCTTGGGAATATAGGATTATCAAATTGACGGGAAACTTGTACCTCCCAAATTCTATCACTAGATCGTGACATCCCGAGTTCACTATCATTTGTCCACCAGGAGAACTTACTTTTATAGGACACCCAATAGTTTCAAATGGAAGTCCATTTCTATCAACAAATTCACTTGATATGAATGAATGCGATGCGCCAGTATCAAAAAGAACAAGTGCTGGAACAGAATTGAGTTTGAACTTACCAGCCACAACATCAGATTCTTCATAGATTTCTTCCACATTAATGTGGTTCACTTGTCCCTTTTGGAAGGGGTTGGGCTTGTTGGCACCATCAACTTTCTTTTCTGGGAACTCATTAGCATAGTGCCCCGTCTTCTAACACTTGAAGAATTCAACCTGACTGAGATCTTTCTTGACAGGCTGACTTCCACTACCACTTCCACCTCCACTGTGGTGGCTCTTGTGGTTCTTATACTTGTCATTATCATGACTGCGGTGATGCTTGTTGTCATGATGTAGCTTGTGGATATGGTGGTTGTTGTACTTTCCATGTTTGTTGTATCCAGAACTCCCACTATCATCATGATGGGAACGCTTGTGAGACGATCCCGAGCTGTGCTTATCAAAGCTATGTTTGCTTTTCTTGCTCTCAACCTGTTTCATCTTGTTCTCCAAGATGGTAGCCTTGTCACAAAGTGATTGGTAGGTTGGGACATAGGCATTAGACAACTGTAGATTCAATTCATCATTCAGTCCTTCGAGGAATTTCTCCTTCCTCTTGGCATCTGTATCAACTTCATCCGGTGTATAACGCGCCAGATTGTTGAATTCCTCAATGTACTCAGCCACACTGCGGTGACGCTGTTTCAGGTTGTGGAACTGCTTCTTCTTCAAATTCATCACTCCGGATGAGATGTGAGCTATACGGAATTCTTCCTCAAAGATAGCCCAAGTCACATCCTAAATGGGAGTGGTGATCTGAAAGTTGTCCCACCAGGTTGTTGCTGACCCTTCTAGCAGATGTGCTGCGAACCTGACCTTCTCTTCGTCGGTGCAGCCTACAGTTACTAAGTCCTTGTTCACTGAACGTAACCAGTCATTGGCTACCATTGGACCAGTGGTTCCCGAGAACTTTGCAGGCCTCAGTCTTAGAAATCTGGTGAGCATGTCAAATCCTGGCGGATTATTCTGGTTGTTGTTGTTGTTGTTGTTGTTGTTATTCTTGTTGTTGTTATTCTGGTTCTGGTTCTGCATGAATGTTTTCATCATCTGCATCAGTTGAGCTTGTGCTGTCATCAACTACTGCATCTCGGGAGTGACATTGTTGTTGTTGTTTTGGTTGGGGTTGGCATGTCGAGGAGGCATCTGTGGTTTTAATAAGGATAAGAATGAGATACCCATAGATGCTTAACATGCACAAAACATCACATAGAACAATCACAATAACCAAGCATCAAAATAACATAGAGTTTGAATGACATAAACAACAAGTTTTGGAAAATGCAAACACACGATAGCAAGCCACCCACATGTTGGATGGTCATTACGACTCAATAATCAAAGTACGGTAGATGAAAGATAA
This sequence comes from Avena insularis, assembly GCA_023614405.1. Lineage (NCBI taxonomy): Eukaryota > Viridiplantae > Streptophyta > Magnoliopsida > Poales > Poaceae > Avena > Avena insularis. The sequence goes on along the minus strand of CM042687.1, from coordinate 232,828,417 downwards.
TCGAGTAGTCTACACTACTCCTCCGCATCAATCTCCACATCAACGAGGGTAAGACCTACATTCTCCATGGCGGTCTTGTACTCATCAACACTAGCAGTCAAGGCCTCAATCTTAGCCCTAAGAGCCCTCTTCTGTGAGCGAAGTCTCTCGATCACTCCCTACTGGTGCTCAAGCTCGAAGTCCTTGGCCTCTAACTCTTCCTTCATCTCTCGGATCTTCTTGTTCCTGTCTTGGACTCTTTTCTCCTGGCTCTTGAACTTCTTTTCCTAGCTTTCAAACTTGGCCTCCATTTCCTTGACAATCTCGTCTTGATCCACGAAGAGCTTGTCCTTCTCTCGAAGCTAAACCTGGAGCTCGTCATTGCTATCCATGACGTTGGTCCTATCAGTATCAAGGTTTCTAATAAGATCCTCTAGGTCCTGAAGGTACAGATGAATCGGCTCCATCGTCTCTCTAGGAGCATCCTCATACTCTATAGCCTCACCCTCCTCGTTGCGTCTCCCGAAGGGGTGAAAGTAAAGACCTCCAAGCTCGGTGGAGTGCCTCCCTACTAGGCGCCCAAGTAACTCCTCCATGAATACATCTAAGACTTTCTCCTTGTCGTCATGCATTAGCTTGAAAGTGATAGCCTCCATGGGTGGCTCTCCTAGCGCCCCAGTGTGACTCAAGCTATAGGTCCTTCCTCTCAAACTTGGTGAGCTGAAGTGTCATGATGCTAGGAAGTGGAAGGTTGAGCACACTAGTGAGCTCAATGAGACGAGTACCAAAACGAGTTCCCTTGAACTCCTCGTCCGTGTTGATAACAACATTAGGCATCTATTTTTATAAGATAGAGAAAAGTTAGAATCAACACAAGTAGAGAAAAAATCACAAGAAAAAATACATCACAAGCATATATTTTAGCAACAAACTCACAAGTCATGGCATACACAAATCCATTACAACATCAAAGGTTCAACATGACTTAGACAAATTTTTGGTAGTAAAAACGATAAGTGTGGTGGTCCAACTAACGAAGTACGTTACAACTCTCACTCACTAGACAAAATAGCTATCAGGGTATCCTTAGTGGCCATCTGTCTATCTTGTTCACAAGACTCCCATATTAAGTCTATGATGTCTCCCCTTAGTTGTTGGTTGGTAGTCTCTAATTCTTGGGTATGCTTCTTTTCTTCTCTAAGGTCACTTTGGGTGTTGAGCATTCTGCACTTGAGTCTATCACCAAGCTCCTTGATGGCATTCCAAGCTGCATTTCTTGCAGAGTCAAAGAATGTTGTGTGCAATCCAGAGTTGGTGACCATGCGAAATCCTGACTCCTTGTGGTTGTCTTCCTTGTTTTTCTACAAGTGAAGTTTCACCCACCAATACTCTTCTCCTTCATCCATCACAGGGAATCCATTGTACACAGCTGCACCGTGTATCCCCATGGTAACCATAAGGTTCTTGAGTGCCTTTGGAAATTCAGTCTCACACTCCAAGGTCATGGTCATGAGTGGTCCCTTCCTCACGGCTTCTTTGATGGAGTTCATCTACAAATAGAGATGAGAAAGAAGATTAGAAAAGTTTACAAGAAGAAAAGACAAGTGTGGAAATTTTTCAAAGTGTTGAAATTTTTCCTTAGTGGTTTCTTAGTATAATCCAATCCTAGGGTCATAATCCTACATGCAACACAGTGCTCTGATACCATCTGTAAGACCCCACCCTTATAAAGGTAAAGGTCCCTATGATTGTAATGCTAGTCCCTGGATCAATTGCTAGCATCCACAGTTTAAGATGAAGTACACAAAAACAAAGGTCATTATTACATCGTCATTCGAGAGATAACATAATCTTTTACAACTCCATAGCCATAGGGTAGTACAAGAGTTTAGCTTAACAATATAAATAAAAGTCTTCATCTTCATGTGCCACAAGCAAGCATGTTGAGTGTAGACTCATAACCCTAATCCTCATTAGAGTAACCTACAATATCATAAGTTACAGCCACAGTGGGTCAATATATTGGAATAGTATTGGCAAGTGATACCTTAGTAGAATAATAGTATCTAGCTTCTACATGAATTTGCCTAAGTGTAGCTTAGGCTTGCTTTTCTCAAAATAGGTTTTACCTATTAGTTGAAAACACTAGGTTTTTTTGTTTGGCAAAAACTCCCAAGGAACCACCAATAGACATTGGTGAACCTTTACCCTTGTTCAACCACAATTTTTTAACTTATAAATTGGGATGAGGAGATTCTTGATAGCTTCCATGTCTTGAATGCTCAAACTGTCCTTTTCCGCGGACACGGCTAAGTACTTAGATTCTTCCTTCTGCAGAGGTGGTGCACTTTCCCCACAAGACTCGACATGCATCGAGACAAGACCTTTTAGAAGCCTTCCCTTAGACCAAAATGGACGCGTTCCAAACCTATCACCCCCTACCACCAACTGTCCATTTGTCTAAGTTATTGCAACCTATATGATCCAGGCAGAGCCCATAATGCCATGTGGCTGCACTAGAAGCTTCTTAACAAATGGCATCTCAAAATCCCTTTGTTCCTAGGTGGCTTTCCACAAGTGTGATACACAAGGTAGACCATAGATATGGGCCTTGTGTAACCACTCAACATAACTCAAACAACCATTCCACCAAGGTGTTTCATTCACTTAGTTGTTTTATTAAGCAAAAACACAAGTCAAAGACTTAGCAATATTTTTCCATAGCATATATATAATCCACCCTTGGTTGCTTCTAGCTAGGCTAAGCATGGCAATAGCAAGGATATTAATTTATAGAAAATTCTAACAATTCTACAACTACTAGGATTTCCCAAGCATAGCATATAGATACTTAGCAAAAATTATCATGCAAGCCCTATACAAAATATCACTAGTGCATAGTCAAAATATTAGGACAAAAATATGAAGCACCACTTGCCTAGGTATTTGGGGGAGTAACAACAATCCTCACAGTCACAATCACCACTAGCACCAAAATCTATACATAAAATGATATCACCAAATTCATATTTCAAATAATCAAACAAAAATATATGTATGCATGCAAATGCCATGTGATGATTTTTCTAAACCAACCAAGACAAATAAAACAGTACTGGACAGTAAACTAAACATTTATACACCAAATAAACTTTATTTGGCCTTTAAAACATTTTCTAAATAATTTTTATACACAAAATAGGCCTACAAATGTCTCTGCATAAAATTCTATTTTAACAGAAACAAACTACAAAACTAATCCTACAAATGTGTAGGGTTTATTTTTGTGATTCCATTGATATCTTATTTGCATTTTTTTGGATAAACAGAACAAAAGTTATTGAATTTACAAGTTTATATAACTAATAGATTCAAATCTAAATTTTAAAACAGAAAACCTAACATGCGACGCAATCTGATTGGACTGTACCGGTTCGCTCTGGATCACGCGTCTGCACCATTGGATCTAACTTAATCTAACGCACCAGATCGAAACTTACCCCTTCATGTCAGATCTAATCTACACCGCTAGATCTAATCCTAAGGTCCAGATCTGCACATACCCCTTCGCGGGTTGATCTAATCGCATCGCATCCGCTGGATCCAGATCCAGCAGACCACGTAGACCACGTTGCTCTGGCCATTAGCGGGCGGCGCAAATGGCTACAGCGACGGCTGCATGTCTGCCTGTGATCTTCCGGCGAGACGAGAGGGCAAGGGCGAGGGTGCTGGTTCTTACCGAGGTCGCGCAGACACGACGAAGCTCAACATGCAGCTGGACGGGGTCGGGGCGCACGGACACGGCGGGGATTCCTCGTCGGAGTTGTGGGTGGCTTCGGGCTCATTCAGAGGTGGTCGTTCACGATGGTACAAAGCACGAGAAAAGGAACCAGAAGCAGGGTTAGATGCACACGGTCACACTGAGTGCACGCGTAGCATTCAGAGAGACAGAGGGGGGATAGGTTTACCGTGATCCTTCGCAGGAGTGGTTCGGGACAGCGGCGGTGCGAGCTCGATTATGGACAGCCTAGCGGCGCTCTGTGGTTGTTGAGTGAGGGGAAAAGAGCAGAGTGGGGGGGGGGTTTAAGTAGCCGGGGCGAGAGGAGGAATTACACCTGCAGTAACTCGTAATCAAGCGCGAGATCGTCGGGAAGAAATGGCCACGGCGGAGCTAGTCGCGGGCGTGATTTGGGGACGAAGGTGACGGGGCATGTGGGCCAAGTCACAAGGAGAGGGGTGCTCAAGGGTGAGAAATAGAGAGGGAGGGGTTTCCTGGGCTTGTCAGCCGTGGGTTGGGTTAGTTAGCTGGTCAGGTTTATTTTTTTTCTCTTTTTCTCCTTTTCTTTTTCTGATTTGATTTTATGGTTTGAATTTGAATGAGTGTTTCAAATCTTTTTCAATTTGAATTTCTTCCAGAATTTTTTTCTGTATTTCTTGTGTCCTAGGATGTGTAAAACATCCATTTACATTCAAAATCATATTGAGTTTGAAATTAAATATAAAACCATGCCCTTAGTTAAATATTCATAATAGGCATATATATGGTTTTTAAATTTGAATTGTTTCTGGAAACTTTTGTGTGGGTTTGTATTTACTTTCCAATCAATACTGATCAAATCCTAAACATATTTAGGAAGTAAAATATAAACCTTTCCTCACTTGAATAAGTAATAGGCATAAATATGGTTTCTTATGTTTGAAAATCATTTGAAAAAGATCAAATGCTTATGAATGCATGAATGCTATGCAAGCTTTACAAATTATGATTTTTGGGATGTTACAAAAGCCCTAAGCCACAAAAAAACTTGTAATGGATAAATTAGAGGAGTCTAGTTTAGATTTTTGCTGGGCTAGTGTTATGATATGGTGATGTTGTAAGTAGAAGTATGAGATGATACTCTTACAACACACATAACGTGTAAGTTCCATAGACCTTTGCGTTACACATAGAGGTATGATAGTGATCATACCAAGGTGTACATGATGGAGATCATATGCGGGAACCATATCATTTCACTTACAAACATGTGATGTTTGATTGCATCTTATATTGCTTGTTTGGCGTTTTATTAGCATAATAAGGTGATCCCTCATTTAGATATCAAGATAAAAATTTGTTCTCCCTTAAGTATGCACCGATTATGTTTAAACTGAACATAGAACTTAAGCATATTGAAGTGATTAAGTTTAAAGTGAACAAATGTCACATCCCAAAATTTTCCAAATTTTGAAATGTGAAAAATAAATAAACAAAATAAATAACTGTTGAAATTTAGGGTGAGAAGAAACTTTTTGATTCCAATTGGAAACATCAAAACCGATTTTGATCAAATAGAATCCTAAAGGGATTTAAAAAGATAAATAAATAATAAAGTTATAATAGTTGGAATCACCATGTTTGGATCTTTTAATAAAAAGATATGGTTTTCATAAACAAAGTAGAAATAATAAATAAGGACTATTTTAAAGAACCAAAATAAATCTTGGCCAAGCAAATATTTCTATTTGATAAAATAGAGTATAGGGTTATTTAAATAAAATAATAAGGATTTATTGATATCCAATTTTATTTAAGTAAAGGCTTTTTCCATTTTAAATAAACACTAAAACTTGTTAAAGTATTTTAAATAAAATTCCATGTGTTTTGTTTTTCAAATAAAACCTACTGAAAAGGTTTTGGGTAATTTTTAGATTTCAAATAGAGTTTTAAAAATAAATTAAATCCTATTTGAAATAAAGACTAAGGTCTATTTATTTAATTATTAATAGATCCTAAAAGAATAAAAGAATTATTTTATTTTGGTCTTTGGAATATGTTGTTAAAAATAATTTAATTGTACCTAAAGTTTGGTGGTGGTTTGAATTCAAATGGAGTTTGAATTATTCGAGTGAAAATCAAAACAGAAAATTCAAAACAGAAAAAGAAAAGCAATCAGTATAAAAAATAGAAACAAACCCAACCCACTAAACCTACCCAGCCCAGCAAAGCATCTGGCCCAGCAAGAGCCCACCCGGCAACCCTCATCCAAATCGTTTTCTCACGCGCAGCCTCACCCGCGAAGTCACTGACGCTGTGACCCCACTCCCTCTCCCCCTCTCTCGCAGACAACACGGTCCCACGCTGTCCGTCGTCGTTTCCACCCATGCCGGCCGTTTCCCCTCGCTCAACGACGTTCTGCCGCGAATCAATTCGCGTAAATACGCGTTGATGGCTGATTTAATCCTCGCCATGACCACACATACATAAACGCCTCGCCCTTCTCTTCCATTCCCCCCAAGCAGCATCTCCTCTCTGCCACCGGGCTGCTCCAATTTCGAGCTCGAACACCACTGCTCCGACGAGCTTCTCCAACCAATTCCAGCGAACCGCAACCGCCCCTTGCCTTCCACTACACTCGAGCTCGTTTCATCTCCGGCGCATTCTGCGCTAACCGCTGACCGCGCTTCGCCCACAACGCCGAACCTCGACGATATAGCGCCACCGCCGTCTGTTCCTCTCCGGCGACCTCTTCCCTGTAAGCTCTGTCCTCTCCTGTCTCTATGGATGATGCTCCCGCACTCGCCGTACCCTTGCGCGTCTAACCCCACTGTTTGCTTGCTCTCTCGTACTCCATAGCGACGCCACCGACGAGACCCATGCGTGTCCGACAGCGGCAAGAACTCCGGTGAGAGATTCCCATCGTCCCCGTGTGCCCCCTGCCCAACGACGAGCACCTTGAGCATCAGAGAGTCACTGTGATCACTGTAAGCACCTTCACTACCTCCCTCGCTTCCTGAATCATCGCCAACACCACCGCCAGAGCCGCGCCGCCGCCAGCCACCGTCGAGCGCCGCCAGTTCCTGGTCGAGCTGCTGTGAACCATAGGATTTAGATCCGAGCATTGCGATAGATTCATTAATCGAAGGGGTATCGTGTGCTCTATGCCGCACGGTCTTATTTAGATCCAATGATCCATAGAGCGCAATCCGCACGAATCGGTTTGCGCCAGTAAGAATAAGACACGTGTCCAGAGACTGATTTAAAAACAGAAAATTTAACTATTAGATTTGCAAACTTATAAAATTCATAACTTTAATTATACACGTCCAAATTTTGCAAATTTTATATCAATGGAATCAGCAGAACAAGTACTTTGCAACCATGCACTTTGTTTAATGTTTTGCTTCTGGAAAATTGGTTGAAATTGCAGAAACTTGTGTAGGCATAATTTGAATATAAAAATTGTTCTAGATATATTTTTAAGATGAAATCTTTGCTAATTGGTTTGTTTTGAACCTACTGACCATAGGAACCAACTTATGGATTTCAAAATGTATTTTGTGGAGTTAAGGGATAAATATTTGAATTAGCACATTTCTAGTCAAATAAAATATTGTTTATGGTTTAGAAAGGATTTTTGAGTAAAGCCTTTGGGAAATGATTTGATTCAAACCTTCTGACCCTAAACACCAAGTTTAGTGAATTAAGAACTTATTTGATGAACCCTATAAAGTTATTACTTTGTTAAAAGATATTTTCAACAACATAAAATATCACCTTAGCATAATATTTGGTTTATGAGATAAAACCTTTTTCAAATGGTTTTACCACTTTAGTAAATGACCACTTTGAACTTTAAAATGTTTAGAGCCTAATAGAAACCACTTTTCTAAATAAAACCATCTTTTGCATGCTTGCATGCATTGCCTTGTTTCTATTATTTTATGTGTGATAAATTGTTTGAATGCTAGTTGAATATGTGTTTGATTGATTGAATTGTAGTGAAGTTAGAAGAGTGTGATATATGAAAGATCAAGAAGTGAACCAACATTCTCTACTAAAAATGCAAGTGACACTATCATCCATGTCCTACTATTTTCATTACACTTAGTGGATTTTCGTAACATGCATGATAAGGACTACTATATTTTATGCTATGCTAAATCCTATTAGGATATCCTTACATCCTCCTTAGTGAAAACATTATAGTTGTAGTATGCTTAGCCCTGCTATATATTTGGGATGGGATACATGATATGATTATTTGAAGTGTTGGAAAGATAAATGTTTTATATAATAAAACAAGTACTCAATGAACCACCTGGGTGGAAAAGGATACTCAAGGTTGGACAAGGTGGCAACAAGAGGAACCATGTTTATATGCCTATCTTTTTGTGTGTGCACTAGAAGAAAACCACCCGGGGACTTAGAGATTGAACATGTTTCTCGTACAGTGGCTTCCGTGTGCAGCCACATGTTAAATGGGCTCTGGCTTAGTCAACTACATAGTGGAAGACCCATGCATTGGCATCTTCAGGTTAACTAGAATTGTGTATGGGAAATATATCCCTACATTGGTGCCTGGTTGACAAGCTAGCATTGTGTATTGGGAGGACTTCTATGGAAACACTTTGTCACATTCTCGATCTGCCAGTACTCCATTTTGGTGAGTACTTATCCAGCGGCCACTGGTGGCAACAAGACGAGATTGTGTCATGTGGGTAAAGTGTACAACTTCTACAGAAGATCAAAAATTCTAAGTACTTAGCCGTGTCCCCGGTTATGGACAATTCTAACCAACTAAGGCCTGAAGCTATGGAAGATCTCGACATTCCAATTTCTCAAAGTAAAACTTGATGGTGACAGCAAGGGATTAGAAGCACTTGGAGTTTTCCAAGGAGTTTAGAAAGATTTGACAAAAGATCAAAACTATTTTGAAAAGATAGGATATAACTATATTGCTTTCTGCAAAAGATCCTAAACCCTACTTAGCCAAATATGCATGTAGTGATAGGATCCACTTATTTCTACATAGTAGTGAAACTTGCCAATAAAATTCAAATGTATTGACCCTTGTGGCTAAAACTTATTATGTTGCAGGTTTGTTTGATGTTAGTGAAGTGTGTTGAATAGGATTACAAGTCTACAACCAACATGATTGCCTGTGGCACTTTGAAGATGAAGGACTCCATGCTATATAGATATTCTGCTACATTGTAATGTGATAGCCAAATGAGCTATGTAAGATGTAATGAATTATTTTATTCCTGGTTATAAAGTTGGATTATGACCTTTGTTTCTTGATATTACATCTTAACTGTGGATGCTAGCTATTGATCTAGGGACTAGCATTGTAAACACAGGGATCTCTACCTTATTAAAGGTTGGCAACCTTACAACAAACTATGGAGTATATGCTTGACAAAGTATAAGTTGGCAATCTCAAGTCCCTTGAATACGAGGGCCACACCTCATGCAACTCAACTTCAGTCACCTGTAAGTTCTTGTCATAGTAAGTACATGCGTATCATAGAGAACCGCCAACGGGGTACCCCTTGCACATGGTACAGGATCAATCCCATCACCAAAATGACAAGGCAAGCAGACAATGAGCATCTCAGTGATCTTTTTATTTACTATGTGCATAGATTTTTATTGAGGATGCTTCATAGATAGCTCATTATGGTGATGCTACAAGTTTTCGCCATGATTAGGCATGGCTTAGGCTAGCGGCCCAGGCGTTTCTCTAACACAAAATACATAACTCCATGGACTTACAAGCTCCCTCTTTATTACACACCGGTGACATCCATAGACAAAAGAGCATGATATCAATTGTGTACAAAGTACAAGTGCAATGTTGAAAACATTCCCCATGACAACATGGTTCTGCTAATTCCAACGTATAAGTGCAAACATATACAAAAGAGATGACATAATGGTTCAAGTTTATTAGGGTCAAAGAATATAAAGTGTGCCATCAAGTTTGTGAGGGATTTAATCACTAAGTTTTCACATAACAAAATACTTTTTAATTGGAAGATAGCTGAAAACAAGAATATACTTGGAATGGTGTAACACACCATGCACAGGAATTTATAGTGGACACTTTGGAATAACTTGGTTTATTGGGAGTTGGATGCATGAGTAGAGCTTACTCAGTATAAGTGGAGGCTAGCAAAAGACTGGGAGCAACCAACTAGGAGAGCAATAATGGCCATAATCATGCAGAGCGACAAAACATTAATAATCAAAGCATAAATTGGTACTACAAGTCAAGTACTAAATGATAATAGAGGCTATGGTGACTTGTTCATAGTCATAACATGGTGTGAGCATGTGCCAAGTCAACCCAAACAAAGCATCAAATGATAATACCACAATATTATGCTTTTGTATGCTAAAACAACACATGATTCTTTCAAGGCACATTTAGCAATCCTAATTGTTTGGAACAAGTCATGCTATAGCAATAATCACTAAGCATAAGCTCAAAGCAACATCTAACATGACATGATAAAGTCTAAGTCACAGTCAAAGCAAGCTCCCTTTTGTACCACTTAAGCATGAAACTTCCTACTCTCTTCCCAACACCAATCGACTTATTTGAAACAAATCACAAAGATAATAATCAATAAAGACCAGTGAGCTTGTCTCACAAATCCACAAATAAGAACTAAAAAGTTCTAAGCTGAAATCACAAGAAAACTAAAGCTAAACGCAGTGCTAGCAAAAGTGAACAGTCACAGAACAATAAGAATGAAAACTAGAGTGTTCTAGGCAACGAAAACAAAGTGTGTATCTCTCCAAAATAAGTCTGTTGTGATCCAACCAACTTATTCAAGAAATATAAGAAAACTAAACGAAAACTAAGACGCTCCAAGAACAACACAATAGTGCATGAAACAATGAAAACGAAGTGTCTAGAAAGACCTGAGATTTTTATTGATGAAGGGGATGCCTTGGGAAAGCCCAAGCTTTGACGCTTGTACCTCTTGAATGTTTATTGGGGTGACACAGGGTGACATCCCCAAGATTGAGATTTTTTGTCCATTCTTCATCTCATTACATCATTCTTTCTATACACCTGGAAATTTTCCTTCATACAAAACTTCACACAATCTTCATTACCAACATTAGTGTATTCAAAAGATAATAGACATTTGGGCCTAGCTTTGGAACAGAATTTTTTTTCAATAAAAACACATGCTACTGTAACAACTCCTTCAAAAAGCTCAATTTCCCAAAAAGAACCCAAAAAGGAATCAATAAGAAGCAAATGCAAATAATGGCAGAAATCTGTCAAAACAGACCAGCAGGTAGAAACCGATTTTTTCAAAGACCTTCTGTTGCTCAAATGAAAAAGTGTTGAACTAACAAAACTTAGATAACATACTGGGGGATTTATTCAGAAAATATCAGCCTAATCAGACATATATATATTCCTCACAAAGTTTTACGGTGGAGCACAAAAATCTGTTTCAGGACAGCAACTCCCCAAATCTTACTTCCCTCTCATTAGAGGTCATTCTTGGCACAAAAAGCAAACAAAAAGGATAAGTAGAGGTCATTACTGAAGTAATAAATTATAATACTCAATAAAACTCTTGGGTTATCTCCCAACAAGTACTTTTCTTTAACGCCTTTAAGTTAGGCTTGATAGTTTGAGAAGATGCTCACATAAGAAATATGAATTGAAGCAAAATAGAGCATCAACAAGAAAATTCCAAACACATTTAAGTCTAACCCACTTCCTATGCATAGGAATCTTATAAAGAAACAAGTCATGAAAGTACAAAGCAACAAGCATAGGAAAGCAAAACAAGTGCAACTTCAAAAATTTCAACATAAAGAGGGGAAACTTAATATTATTGAGATGCATAAAACCATGTTTCCCTCTCTCATAATAAATTTTTGTAGCATCATGAATAAAATTAACAATATAACTATCACATAGAACATTTTTATCATGAGCCACATCCATATAATCATTACTCTCCACATAAGCGTAGTCATTCTTATTAATTGTAGTGGGAGCAAATTCAACAAAATATCTATCATTAATATTCTCATCTCCATTATCATAAAATATAGGAGGCATATTGTAATCATAATTAATTTTCTCCTCAATAGTAGGTGGACTGAAAATATCATATTCATCATTGTAATCATCATATATTGGAGGTTTGGTATCATCATAAGCAATAGAATAGCTATCTTCCAAAGTTGGGGAACTAAAAAGATCATTTTCATCAAAACTAGCTTCCCCAAGCTTAGACTTTTCCATATCATTAGAAACAATGGTGTTTAAACAATTCATACTAATAACATTGCTATTAGCATGCAAATAAAGTTCCATAGGTTTTTTAATTTTCTCTTCAAACACTTCATGTCCTAACTCAAGATAAATACTATAAAGCTCTCTAATTTTGTTGTTGTTTTCCATTAAGACTAACTAGTGAAAACAAGAAACAAAAAGACAGAATTGCAGAATCTAAAGGAAATGATGCGCAAGAATGCTAGAGCAAGTAAAGGATGCAGTCAGATGTGAAGATCATGGTGAGTACACGCGTGTGGAAGAGAGGGAGAGGAGCGGTCGGAATTTACCGCGGATGCTCGTCGGAGAAATGGCAGACTACGGCGGCGCTCAGACGTGGAAGAATCGGATGTTTTGGGGCGCGCGCGGCTAAGCGGGCGATACTGGGAGATGCGCAAGAGGTTGCTGGTCAAGCTCATGCAAGTCAGGGGGTAAGGCGGTGGCTGGGCTCGCCGGAATCGGCCGGGAATCATGTCGGAGGAAGTAGCATTGCTGCAGAAAATTGGAGCACCCCTAGGGCTCCGGTGGAATGTGGACTGAGGGGAAAGGGAGAGGGGAGAGGGGCGTTTAAGCGGGTACGATTGCAGGGAGTAATCGCTGCAGCATCAATGTGAATTGATCAACTTAATCAATGGCAAAAATGGCGAGGCACGGTCGTCGCGGGGTAGACGATGATGACACGGCAGGTGGGGTCCAGCGGTCAGCGAAGATAGGAGGTGCGCGTGGGGCCTTCTGTTCAGTGACCGTGCGGGTGAGAACGTGAGTGAGAAAAACATTTCGGGGGAGAGGGGAAGGAGTGGGCTACGCTGCTGGGCTTTAGTTGGGCTAGATGGGTTGGGTTGCTTTGTTTCTTTTTTTATTCAGAACTTTTTCTTTTTCCTTTTCTATTTTGATTTTTTTCAATTAATTTAAACACCATTTGAAATCAATTTTTTTTTCAAACCTTCTTCAAACTTTTCAGTAGTTTTCTATACTGTTTTAAATGGGTTTTAAAGTCCATTTTAAGATAAATAATTTTATTCCCTCATGGTTTATTTATTTATTTAAATAGACACTTGTCATTATTTAAATAGGATTTTAAATATTTTCAAACTTCTATTTGAATTCTAAATTTTACCAAACCTTTTTCAGTAGGTTTTATTTAAAAATAATTCACTTTGAATTATTATTTAAAATACTTTAATATGTTTTAATGTTCATTTAAATTGGGAATTGTATTTATTTAAATAAAATTGGATATTAATAAGTCCTTATGGTTTTATTTAAATAATCCTTTACTCTTTTTATTAAACAAAAATCTTTCATTTCATTTGTTTGGCCAAGATTTAATTTGGATTTTTTTTAAATAGTCCTTATTTATTTATTTCTTCCTTGCTCATAAAATCCATATCTTTTTAATTAAAGATCAAAAATGGTAATTCCAACTTGTATAATTTTATTTAATATTTGTTTATCCTTTTAAATCCCTTTTCATTCAAAGTTTGTTCAAGATGGGTCTTTGATATTTCCATTTGGAATCAAAAAGTTTCTTTTCACCCTAAATTTCAACAACTATTTATTTTGTTTGTTTATTTTTTCACATTTCAAAATTTGGAAAATTTTGGGATGTGACAACTGAACATGTGAAGAAGAAGTTACTCTCCATATACTTGAAAGGGAGAGCTGAGGCATGGTATAAGTTACTAAAGAATGGACAATCCATGGAATGGAAGGAGATGGCATCTCTCTTTAACTCTAAATTTTATACTACCAGTGAAATCCAAAAGGATAGAAGTCTTATATATAACTTTTGGCCTCTTGATTGAGGAAGTACAGCTCAAGCTTGGGGGAGATTGAAGCTTGTAATGCTTAAATGTCCTATTAATGAACTCCCTAACAATATTATTCTCAATAACTTTTATGCTAGGCTTTTTCTTCATCATAAAGGTTTATTAGATGCTTCGTGTGCTAGATCATTCACAAGTATGAAGGAAGAAGCTAAATGGGATCTTTTAGATCGTATTCAAGATAATACCGAGGCTTGGGAGAATGACAAAGGAAGAAAGTCAGGTATAAACTATGATTATGAGTGTATTAAATATTTTATGGGAACTAATAACTTCCGTGATATTAGCAATAAGTCTGGCCTTGATCCTCAAGTTCTTGAGGAATGTTTTAATGCTTTTGCCTCTTATATTGAGATTCCCAAGAAAGAGTGGGACAAGTACCATGCTCCTTATATAGACATTGTTACCCACGTTCCTGCCACTATAGAGGTTTGTACTATTGATCCTATTTTTCCTGAACCTTATGTTGAGAAGATCCCTTTTCCCTCCAAGGTAAGCGGAGCACTCTATTTTGGCTAATGTGGTTAGTAAAAGCGCAAAGAAAACCGTAGGTTCCGATGAGCTTATTGATATCGAGCATGTGGTAGCTATTGTGAAAGATCTTGTTACTAGAAATATAGAGGATGAGTATATTGTCTTCTTTGAAGACGCTTCTAATATTATCTCTCATCCTAGTAAGGCTAGAAAAGCTAGTGTTCCTATGCTCTCTGTTAAAATTGGTGATCATTGCTACTATGGTTTATGTGATATAGGTGCTAGTTCTAGTGCTATTCCTTATGAGCTTTACAGGGAAATTATGCATGAGATTGGTCCTTGTGATCTTGAAGACATTGATGTGGTTATTCACCTTGCTAATAGAGAGCAAGTTTTCCCCATTGGTATTGTAAGAGATGTGGAGGTCCGTTGTGGTAAGGTTAAATATCCTACTGATTTTCTAGTACTTGGTAAAGAAGCTAGTAAAACCTATCATATCATCTTTGGTAGACCCTTCCTTAATACTTGTGGGGCCATCATAGATTGTAGGAAGGAAAAAGTTTTGACTAAGTTTGCTGGAGAATCTTATGAGTTAAATTTTTCCAAATTTTCCAAAACCCCTTATGAAAATGAATTACCTGATGAGGATTTCAAGGTTGAACAACTATCTGCTATTTCTCTTGCTCTTAACAATGCTTTGCAGTAGTTCATGGAAGATCATGAAATTGATGCCTTTATGAAAGAAATAAATGAGATTGATGAGGTTTTCCTTCGTCAGCCTAAGTTACTTAAGCATAATTTACCTATAGAAGATTTGGGTACCACACTACTGTAGGGTTCGCAGCATAGAAAACAAAAAAATTCCTATGATGGAAACATCTAAGTACCAAGATCTATCTACTAGATATAAGCAGCGGGTGGATATACATCCATAGAATACATACCCTCGAAGACCGAATAGTGTTAACGAGGTTGTACTCGTGGATGATGTAGAGAACACTTGCCAATCTCAAGATCGTGATGAAGTCCATCTGGTCCAGCCGGTCCAGCACCATCAAGTCCAGCACCGCAAAGCAGTGGTGCATCCGTGATCGCACACACATCCAGGTACCCCGACAACCTCCGCGCCCTTGCTCCAGTGAAGCAGCGGAAGCAACAAATACTTACAGAAAAAGCCACCGGGAACATGTATCTCGTTGATCTGAGACCATGGGGAAATTCTAAAGGGGGGAGAGAGATCCTTCGCGAGGAGGTGTGAGTGACAAGTGTGAGGAGGGGGTCCTTTTATAGGGGAGGGGGAATCCCAAGGGGGCATGGCCGCCGGACAAGGAGGGTGCCCCCACCTCTCCCTCATTCATGTGGTGGAAGCTCCACTCACAATTCCACTCACATGCATTAATTTTCCACCAAAATTAATGCAAGCTCTCAATTAAATAAAACTATTTTATTTATTTATTCAGAATTTTGTTAATTACTTTAATTAACAAACATTCACATAAAACCCCTTGCTAGTATTCCATTTCACATGCACAACCAGTTTCAGCAATTTCAACCGAAACAGTTTCGGTGTCTAGTGAAATAAATTCCTGCGCTTTCCTTTTTCTTTCTCTGGCATATTATTTGCTCCAAATGGTGTCGGTATCCCTTAAGTGTGTCACCCTATGGTTCACGAATAATGTAGACATGATCGAGACCCCTCTCCGATCAATAATCAGTAGCGGGACCTAGAGATTCGTACTGACTCCCACATATTCAACGATGACTTCTGTGATCGTGTGAACCTTATATGCATGTAACTCAATCCCTTTGTCTCGCAATATATTACATGTTCGAGATTTGATCATCGGTATCCCCATACATAGTTTAATCTCGTTACCGACATGTACACTTTTCTTGTTTCCATGATATAACATTCTAGTGATCAAATCACTTGCTTGTAAGCTAATTAATGTGATATCACCGAGATGGCCCAGAGTATATATCTCCGTCATCGGGATGGACAAATTCCACTTTTGATCCATGAGCCTCAACATAACACCTTCATAGCACTGAACCCATCATTATAGTCACCCTTTTATGGTGTGACGTTTGATGTTATCAAGATACTCTTCTGGTGTTAGTGATTGACATGATCTCATGGCCTAAGGACTAATATTACTTCGTATGATGTTATAGCAATATAAACACAATGACCTTGATCGTAATTCGATACTTCGGATGAATGTTCATCACATCATTCCAATAATGCTGTGACCTCGTTATTAACAACATCCAATGTCCATGATCAGGAAACCTTTGATCATCTTGTTAATCAACGAGCTAGTTTATAAGAGAGGCATAACTAGGAACTTCCTTTTTGTTTATTAAACACACATGTACTAACGTTTCTGTATTAATACAATTATAGCATGCAAAATAAACATTTATCATAAATAAGGAATATGATAATAACCACTTTATCATTGCCTCTTGGGCATATTCCCTTCAGTCTCCCACTTGCACTAGAGACAATAATCTAGTTTAGAAACTTTGCGTATTGAACACCTATGGCTTTCTGGTGTTCCATATACGCAATTGAAAGTGGTTAACATAATATACGGATCTAACGCTTCAGGTCCATGTGTATTTGCATGTCTTTGCGTCTTCACGCATCACTCATTCTCCAATGATATGGCATTGTATAAATTTGGTATTTTGGTGAGACCTTTAGTTCCTTGGGGTTAAATCATGTCAATACGATTGTCATATAATATATCTTTAGTGTTAGCCCGTTGTGAACCACACCTTAGTTTTATAATAAACTACTTGACACAAATGCCCTCTTTTGCTGCTACTATAGCAGTCATATACTTAGCCTTTTGTTGCAGTATCCGTCACAATGTCTTAACTTTGGACTTCATCCAAATCCGTCATGGAATCTCCTTTCATTTCATTGTGCCACCCATAGTTTCAATTGAGATAATCTTAATTTGTTTCTTGTGACAAAACTAGTATCAATGTAACGCTTTACAATGAACTATTTGTAATTGTTTGTCACCTCTACACAAATATATTCTTAGTTCTTCCAAAAGATCATAAGAATATTCTCACTATCGTCCAATGATTATTTTATGATTCATTCTGGTATATGCTCATAACATTTAGATCATAGGACATATCTGGATGTGTACATATCATGGTATGATTGATCAAAACATTCTTGTGATTTCACTCATCAAGTGTCAAAGCACTTGAATCTTGTTTCACTTATCAAGTGTCGATACACTTGAATCTTGATTCAATTCCTTTCCACGCGACAAGAACCGTTTCTTGTCATTTATACGTTGAACTCCTTCAATATCTCATATATGTACGTTTGGCACAACTATATTAGCATCACAGTCTATCCACTATAGACATTCATGCTAAATATTCGGGTTTTGCCTAAGTCTTTCATCGAAATGAAATTCTTAACCTTTGTCAATAAAAGATACATCATTTACAATCAACAAGATGTCCTCCACATATGTATTAGAAATATGTCTTAGCGCTCCCACTTAATTTCTTGCAAATGCAAGAATCTTCATCGTCTCTAGATGAAAAACTCCTTTTTCATCACGGTGAAGATTCCAACTCCATGATGCTTACTTCAACCATTGAAT
This sequence comes from Avena insularis, assembly GCA_023614405.1. Taxonomy (NCBI): domain Eukaryota; kingdom Viridiplantae; phylum Streptophyta; class Magnoliopsida; order Poales; family Poaceae; genus Avena; species Avena insularis. The sequence continues at coordinate 232,810,420 of CM042687.1, read as the reverse complement.
TTTGCATGCCCCTTTTAGCATCCTTTGAATTAACAAAACTGTGTCATGTACACGTCCTAGGTAACCATTCTATTAGATGAATTTGTTTTTTATTCATCTACCATATACCAAATTATATGTAGTGGTTGCTACTTTAATCCGTCTAGACTAAATATCGCTATGAAAGATCAAATCTTGTCATAGTCAACTCCTTGAACATTGTCGTAAAAACTTTACCGACATGTCGACTATTTCATAGATGTGAAACATCCATGTCTGTTTCTTTATAAATCCAAATACGACCGATAGGTTTTTACACCTTTCCGAAGGGTCTTCCAAGTTCAAAAAACTTGATTTATCATATATGGAACTATCACGGATTTCATGGCTTAAAGACATTTGACGGAGTCAGGGCCCATCATCGCTTCTTTGCATGTAGTCGGTTCATCATTGTCAAACAATAATGATTTACTCTCAAATCTCAGCATTTGAATGTTTATCCGACCTACTTGGTTCAATAGGAACTTAGATCTCCGTGACCACAAGCTTTGAGGCACATAAGCTATGAGCATTATGGCTGCCTCCGAAACAATTCGCGGCACTGCGCAACTCAGCGCATTTAGCTAAGGTTCATTAACCTTATCAAAGTTCTATTGTCCTCCCACTTAACTTTTATGAAAAATTCCTTCTTCAAGAAACTTCACTTTTCAAGCGACAAACCCTTTTGTCCTTGGTGTTATGGAGGAACAACCAATTGTTATTCGAAATAACCTACAAAGACATGCTCCTACGACTTTGGTCGTAAACATCTTACGTATGCTTAGCATACCAAAATTTAAGAAAGGACAACTTGGGTTTTACCCCAAACCATAACTCATATGGTGTCATTTCAACGGATCAAGATGGAGGTATTTTCAGTGTAAAAGCGATAGTCTCTAAAGCTTTAATCTTTTAAAACATAATGGAAGTTTTAAACAGTGATGTCACTTCGTAAGTGATCTTTCAATCATTTGTATTGCGACAATTTAGCATTAGTTTTTGTGGATGTGATTTCTCCAACTAGATTTGTAAATCATCCATCTTATATGGAATACGGTAATTATTTGAACAACCTTTGTTCTCATAATACCTGATTTAAATAACAATTATTAAAACAAATCTTGAAGTTAAGCTTTGATGTCAACGAGAAATACAAACAACGGTTTGTTTGTTTTCGATGAACATCATCACATATTCTCCTACTAGTTACTTAGGCCATTGTGGTTTATGAATTGCGTCGTTCTGTATGAAATTTCATACCAACCAATTTGGTATCCAATATCCAAGAACCACATTGTTTAACAAGCAAAGAATACAGCCATAACATGTATATCATCTATATACCTAAATTAGATATTTCCAATCTTTTCTTTTCTGCCAAATATATTTTATAGATTCTATTTCAGCATTTCCTTTTTCCTTTTAAAAGAATCTATCAACATCAAAAGTGGCGCCAGATACATTACACATAGTCCAAAGCGTGTATATTCAAATAATAATACCTTTGGACTTGCACTTTGAAGTAGATCACCATCATCAAAATGATCGGCATTCTTTCAAAATCCATTCTTTAGTAATCTTTTAATGTAGTAAACACTTTACATACATCTTCTATTCATCTTAAACATGACGACTTTCATGATCAAGCTACTGTAGCTTATAAAGGCGAATCGTGAGTATAACATTACTTTCCAAAACCCTTTTGGATGATTCGGATGTCTAGCATCTCCAACCTTTGCAAATTCTCATCCAATATGAGAACATATATTATACTCTATCATATTGCAACCAAAACATTGTTTTAGATATCGTTATATCTGCCATACATGATGGTTTCTGAAACAATTCTTTCAGCTCCTAGATAAACTTGATATTAAAACAATCAAGAATCATGGAGGCAAACATGATGCTTAAGATACTAACACTGGAATTGTTACTCTTGATTTAATACTAATTATTAAACTTCACGGAGTAAACAGAGTTTGCTGAAAGTTTGCAATAGGACTTTAAACTTTGATTGACACTCAACACAATACGATACCAGTTTGTAAAGTAAATATCCAGAATGCTATAGTTCTATTACCTCAATTACAACTAAGCATAAGGTGGTGAATGAATGCCAATGACTACAACAAATTATGCAAATTCACTTTGATTTAATTTATGATAAATTGAGTTCTACTAATCCCAATTAGAAATGAACTCCCACTCAAAAACGACATCCCTCGTGCCTTTTTGGTGATTACATGAACCAAATCCACTACACCAAGTCCGATCATCACGTGAGTCGGTGTAACTTCAAAGGCGAGCATCCATATGGTCATCATATCAAAACATATGACTCATGCTTAACCTTTCGGTCTGTGTTCCTAGGCCATGTCTATACATTCTAGGCTTGCCAAGTAAGAACCTTAGTATTCCCGTGTGTAACTGTCTTACACCCGAGATATGCTCATGGATTCAAGTACACCCGATCATCACGTGATGTCTTGAAGCGACGAAACATTGTCGGTGCATAATTAAGGAAGAACACATTTTTATATTGATATCTAAAATGAGGGATGATCTTATTATGCTAATAAAATGCCAAACAAGCAATATAAGATGCAATAAACATCTCATGTTAATAAGTGAAATGATATGGTTCTTGCATATGATCTCCATCATGTGCATCGTGGTATGATCTCTATCATACCTCTATGTGTAAGGCCAAGGTCTATGGAACCTACACGTTATGTGTGTTGTAAGAGTATCATCTTATACTTCTACTTACAACATCACCATATCATGACACTAGCCCAACAACAATCTAAACTAGACGCCTCTAATTTATCCATTGCAAGTTTTACGTGGCTTAGGGCTTTCGAAGATACAACCGTTCTTACCTACGAACATGAACCACAACGAGGATAACCAAATTGTTGACAACTCGTTGCAAATTAGATATTGACTATAGTAGGAGAGACAGACACCCGCTAGCCACTTATGCAAAACTAGTTGCATGTCAAGCGTGGAACAGGTCTCATGTGCGAGGACATGTAAAGATTGTCCAGGCCGCTTCATCCCACTATGCCACCAATATCCAAAGTACAACTAAGAAGAAATAAAATGATCATCATTGCCCACATACTCATATGTGTACTACCCGTGCAAAGCATCTACGCATAGATCCGGCTCTGATACCACTGTAGGGTTCGCAGCATAGAAAACAAAAAATTTCCTACGATGGGAACATCTAAGTACCAAGATCTATCTACTAGATACAAGCAATGGATGGATATACATACATAGAATACATACCCTCGAAGACCAAATAGTGTTAACGAGGTTGTACTTTCGGATGATGTAGACGAACGCTTGTCGATCTCAAGATCGTGATGATGTCCATCTGGTCCAGCCGGTCCAGCACCATCAAGTGCAGCACCGTAAAGCAGTGGTGCATCCGTGATCACACACACATCCGGGTACCCCAAAAACCTCCGCACCCTCGCTCCAGCGAAGAAGCGGAAGAAACAAATCCTTCCAGAAAAAGCCACCAGGAACATGTATCTCGCTGATCCGAGACCATGGGGAAATTCTAAAGGGGGGAGAGAGATCCTTCGCGAGGAGGTGTGAGTGACAAGTGAGAGGAGGGGGTCCTTTTATAGGGGAGGGTGGAAGCCCAAGGGGTCATGGCCGCCGGCCAAGGAGGGTGCCCCCACCTCTCCCTCATTCATGTGGTGGAAGCTCCACTCACATAAAAACATCTCCACTCACAATTCCACTCACATGGATTGATTTTCCACCAAAATTAATGCAAGCTCTCAATTAAATAAAACTATTTTATTTATTTATTCAGAATTTTGTTAATTACTTTAATTAACAAACATTCACATAAAACCCCTTTCTAGTATTCCATTTCACATGCAGAACCAGTTTTAGCAATTTCAACCGAAACAGTTTCGGTGTCTAGTGAAATAAATTCCTACGCTTTCCTTTTTATTTCTTTGGCATATTATTTGATACAAATGGTGTCGGTATCCCTTAAGTGTGTCACCCTATGGTTTGCGAATAATGTAGACATGATCGAGACCCCTCTCCGATCAATAATCAGCAGTGGGACCTAGAGATCCGTACTGACTCCCACATATTCAACGATGACTTCTGTGATCGTGTGAACCTTATACACATGTAACTCAATCCCTTTGTCTCGCGATATATTACATGTCCGATATTTGATCATCGGTATCCCCATACCTAGTTTGATCTCGTTACCGACATGTACTCTTTTCTCGTTTTCGTGATATAACATTCTAGTGATCAAATCACTTGCTTGCAAGCTAATTAATGTGATATCACCGAGAGGGCCCAGAGTATATCTCTCTGTCATCGGGATGGACAAATTCCACTCTTGATCCATGAGCCTCAACATAACACCTTCGTAGCACTGAACCCATCTTTATAGTCACCCTGTTATGGTGTGACGTTTGATGTTATCAAGATACTCTTTCGGTGCTAGTGATTGACATGATCTCATGGTCTAAGGACTAAGATTACTCTGTATGATATTATAGCAATATAAATACAATGACCTTGATCATAATGCTATACTTCGGATGAATGTTCATCACATCATTCCAATAATTTTGTGACCTCGTTATTAACAACATCCAATGTCCATGATCAGGAAACCTTTGATCATCTTGTTAACCAATGAGCTAGTTTATAAGAGAGGCATAACTAGGAACTTCCTTTTTGTTTATTAAACACACATGTATTAATGTTTCCTTATTAATACAATTTATAGCATGCAAAATAAACATTTATCATAAATAAGGAATACGATAATAACCACTTTATTATTGCCTCTCGGGCATATTCCCTTCAACGACCACCCAAAGGGGATCCTGTTTTTGAATTAAAACCTTTACCTGATGATCTTAAATATGTTTATCTTGATTATAAGAAGATATATCATGTTATTATTAGTTCTAAACTTTCAGGGAAGGAAGAAGAAAGGCTATTGGAGGTATTGAAGAAGCACCGAGGATCTATGGGTTATACTCTTGATGATTTAAAAGGAATTTCTCCCACTATATGTCAGCATGCTATTAATATTGAGCCTAATGCAAAACCAGTTGTTGAGCACCAGCATCGTCTAAATCCTAAAATGAAGGAAGTGGTAAGAAATGAGGTATTAAAACTCCTTGATGGTGGTATTATTTATCCTATTGCTGATAGTCAATGGGTTAGCCCTGTTCATTGTGTTCCCAAGAAAGGGGGAATTACTGTTGTGCCTAATGAGGATAATGAGCTTATACCCCAGAGAGTAGTGGTTGGGTATAAAATGTGCATTGATTTTAGGAATATTAATAAAGTTACTAAGAAAGATCATTATCCTTTTCCCTTTATTGATCAAATGCTTGAGAGGCTGTCCAAAAAGACTCATTTTAGCTTTCTTGATGGTTATTCTGGGTTTTCTCAAATCGCTGTGAAAGCACATGACCAGGAGAAAACCACTTTCACTTATCCTTATGGTACTTATGCTTATAGGCGTATGCCTTTTGGTTTATGTAATGCTCCTGCTACTTTTCAGAGATGTATGTCTTCTATCTCTCATGGTTTTTGTGAAGAAATTGTGGAGGTTTTCATGGATGATTTTTTCGTCTATGGAACTTCTTTTGATAACTATTTGCACAACCTTGATAAAGTTTTGCAGAGATATGAAGAAACCAACCTTGTTCTTAACTGGGAGAAATGTCATTTCATGGTTAATGAAGGAATTGTTCTTGGACATAAGATCTCTGAAAGAGGTATTGAAGTTGACAGAGCCAAAATTGAAGCAATTGAGAAGATGCCTTGTCCTAGGGATATCAAAGGTATTCGTAGTATCCTTGGTCATGCTGGTTTCTATAGGAGATTTGTTAAAGATTTCTCCAAAATTTCAAAGCCCCTTACTATTCTTCTTCAAAAAGATGTACGTTTTGTTTTTTATGATGATTGTAAGGAATCTTTTGAAACTTTGAACAAAGCTTTAACAACTGCTCCTATAGTCCAACCACCTGATTGGAGTTTACCTTTTGAAATCATGTGTGATGCTAGTGACTTTGCTGTGGGTGTTCTCCTTGGACAACATGTTGACAAGAAGCTGAATGTTATTCATTATGGTAGCAAGACTCTAGATGGTGCTCAAAAGAATTATGCTACTACTGAAAAAGAGTTCTTAGCTGTAATCTTTGCTTGTGATAAGTTTAGAACTTATATTGTTGATTCTAAGGTTACTATTCATACTGACCATGCAGCTATTAAGTACCTTATGACAAAGAAGGACGCTAAGCCTAGGCTTATAAGGTGGGTGTTGCTTTTGCAAGAGTTTGATCTACATATCATGGATAGGAAAGATGTTGATAATCCTGTTGCTGATAATTTATCTCATTTGGAAAACATTTCTTTCGACCCTTTGCCTGTTAATGATAATTTTCCAAATGAGCAGTTAGCTGCAATAAGGGTAAGTCCACATGAGAATCCTTGGTATGCTGATTATGCTAACTTTATTGTTTCCAAGTATTTGCCTCCAACCTTTACAGCCCAACAAAGAAGGAAATTCTTCTATGATCTAAGGCATTACTTTTGGGATGACCCACACCTATATAAGGAAGGAGTAGATGGAATTATGAGAAGATGTGTTCTAGAATTTAAACAACAAGAGATATTGAGAAAATGTCATGGAAGTGCTTATGGAGGACATCATGCTGGGGATAGGACTACACAGAAGGTTTTACAATCTGGATTTTATTGGCCTACTCTTTTTAAAGATGCAAGGAAGTAATCTAGATGAGTGGAGAGGGGAAGCTTATGAAAATGCTAGGCTCTTTAAGGAAAAAGTAAAAAGATGGCATGATAGGAGAATTCTCAAAAGGGAGTTCCATGTTGGTGAGAAAGTTCTTTTGTATAGGTCTCGTCTCAGATTTTTTGCAGGGAAATTACTCTCCAAATGGGAGGGACCTTTTGTTATCAAGGAAGTGTACCGTTCAGGTGCCATCAAAATGTCTTCTCTAAAGGATGACGCAAAACATGTGGTTAATGGTCAAGGACTAAAACATTATATTTCTGGAGATTCTTACAATGAAGAAGTGGATGTCATTCAAATGGTGACTCTAGAAAAATTTATCAAGAACCAAACACCAGAAACTTCAGAGTTCGTCTTTGAATAGGTAAAAGTGGTGAAAACAGAAGGTTCGTGAAACTCCAATATTTTTATATTTTTGATGTTTTTAATACATAAGGGAAGTTACGAGACGAAACTGAAGAGGAAACGGAGCTCGGGGTGGACAAACCCACCCCAGGAGCGGGCCCAGCCTAGCTGCGCCTGAGGGGGGTGTTCCACCCTCAGACTCCGTCTCCGCTTCGTTTCCCTGTCAAAACTTTCCTTATGCATTGAAACTTCGTAATATATAACCCCCCGGATCCCCCGAGGTTCGTGCATCGTGTTCTCGCCGTGTTTTCGTTTCAATCTGTTTTTGTCAGGAATTCTTCTCAAGTTTAGAGCACCATGGCCTCCGCCAATGACAAAGGCAAGAAGCCCATGGAGATAGAGTTGGAAGAACACCACCACCGAAGGAGTGATTCTTCATCAGGTTTGGCATCCCCTTGGCTTGTTCCAAGCTTGGGGGAGTGCCGTGGTATCACCACCATTATCTTTCATATTTTACCTTTTTAGTGGATTCATATCTGTGGTAGAGAGGTTATCTTATAGTTTGGTTTGCATGTGGAAGTATCTCTCCTTTAGTTGATTACCTATGTATCCCTTGGTGTGAGTGCCTTTATTTGATTATTAATGAGAAGTCTCATCTTTTAGTTTTTGCACTTCTTATATTTAGTTTGCAATCTCTATTATATGATGGATCTTGTTGTTCAGTATTGGCACCACTTTGGGATCATCAAGTGGATCTAAATTGGTTTTGGCAAACCAAGTTCTGGTGAGTGGCATTAATTTGAAAGAAAAAGAAATAAAGAAAGAAAAAAGCTTACAGGTATTTGGTATCATTTGTTTTCTTTCTTGTTGGCTCATAAGCTTAGTATTATTTATTTAAGATTATTTTGTGTCTTCAAGGAAGATTGCATATTTGGCTTTATTACTTGTATGTTTGCTTGTTTATTTCAACTCTCTTGCATGCGACCCAGCCTTGCTAGCCAAAAACCTGTTTTGAGAAGGCATACTTATCGTGTTCCCAAAATCCTTTAAACTCAAAACTTTTGCCACTTGTGTCCACCATATCAACCTAATAGCTATTGCTATTCTTAGCAAATTCTCAAGATTCATCTACCTTTCGAATTAAAAAGTATATTTGTTATGTGAAAACTAGTTAGTAAATCTCTCACGAACTTGATGGCACACTTTATTTACTTGCCCTGATAAACTTGAACCATTATGGACATCGAAGTTGTATATGCTTGCATCTATACGTTGGGATTAACAGAACCGTGCTGTCACGGGGAACGTTTTCAACATTGCACTTGTACCTTGTCGTATATAGTTGATATCGTGCTCTTTTGTCTATGGATGTCAACGGTGTGAAATAAAGAGGGGACTTGTAAGTCCATGGAGTTTGTATTCTGTGTTAGAGAAACGCCTGGGCCACTAGCCTAAGCCATGGTTAATCATGGTGGAAACTTGCAGCATCACCTTAGTGAGTCATCTATGAAGCATCCTCAATAAAAAGCTATAAGCATAGCAAATAAAAAGATTGCTGAGATGCTCATTGTCTACTTGCCTTGTCATTTTGGTTATGGGAAAGCTCCTATACCATGTGCAAGGGGTACCCCGTTGGCAGTTCTTAATGATATGCAAATACTTACAATGACAAGAACTTACCTGGACCCAAAGTTGAGTATGCATGAGGAGTGGCCCTCATATTAGACGGACATGAGATTGCCAACTTATATTTCGTCAAGCATATAATCCATCTTTGTTTGCTTTAACCTTAATCATCTAAAGATGCTTATGATAGGGGCAATGAGGGCTTGAAGCTAGTAAGTACCATAATATTTTGGAAGCTCTTTATGACTTGTAGTCCCTGCTACCCTCTAAGAAGGGACCTTTCTACAAGTTACCAGTTGAGTTAGTAAACCTACTTCCTCTCTATCTCCAGCAAGCTTTTGAGTTATTGTGTTTCAAGCATTCATATGGTGATTTATTAAATCATGTTCTTTATCTTCCTTGTTTGCACAAAACTCTTATCTATTGAGTATTACTTTGAAAGCCTTCACTTGTGAAAAACCTTTTTTAGCAAACAGTGCTTCTGTTTTGAAACTTCTGCAAAAAGCTTTTGTGAAACTGTTTGCCAGGTGTTCTCTGACCAAGAACAAGTTTGCCAATTCCAATTATGATTTATCTTTATGAATCTCTATTGTGATTGATGTACTTGGTTGCAAGCTAAGTTATATAATGGTGAGTTGCTTTCTTCTATGAGTTGTGCAATGGTAAGTGTGATGCATCTTGTTCGTATTCTTTTATCGACACTTCACTCCATAAACCTATGGACATGTTTACTGAGCTCAGTATTTGCTTGGGGACAAGCGAAATCTAATCTTGGGGGAGTTGATACGCCCAATTTGCATCACCATCCTATATCATAATTTACCTCTATTCATTGATATTTGTCTTGTTATGAGGTATTACTTATGTCTTTTCATCTGTTTATGCATGTTGGATGATCCCTGGAGGATGGATTGTCGGAGTCTGGATTCTGATGGAAAAGACGGCATTTCGTTGCAATTTCGCGAGGATCAGAAAAATACCAGAAAAATATGGAAACATATTATTTTACGGAAGACGAAGGAAGCCAGAAGAAGGAGCGAAGGGGTCCTCAGGGGGCCCACACCCCCTAGGCGTGGGCTCACCTGACCCCGCGCCTAGGGTGGGTTTGGCCCACCTGCTCGGCCTCCGACTCCGCCCCTTCGCCTATATCTTCCCTACGGAACCCTAACACCAGGGGGCGACCACAGATAGACTTCCACCGCCTCTGGGAGGCGAAAAACACCGAGAGAGAAAGATCTCTCTGGTAGGTAGATTTCTGCCAAGGAAATTCCTTCCCGGAGAGGGGAGACCATTGCCATCAACACCATCATCAAGCTAGGCTTCATCAGGATCATCATCATCCACACCAACATCTCCACCAGCACCATCATCACCACTCCGTCTTGCTGTAACAATTGTGTTGGATATTGCTTTAGTTTATGAGGGGAAACTTTCCCGGTGTTAATTACTATTGTAGATGATGCTTTTGAGTGGAACCATTGGATTATTGTTTATGATCAGATTGTTATCCATTACCATATCATCTTTGATCTTGATCCATATGATGTCTTGTAAGTAGTTCGTTTAGTTCTTGAGGACATGGGAGAAGTCATGTTGTTAGTAGTGAATCTGTGATGAGTTATTATTCAATGGTTTAGTATTTAAGTTGTGGTTCTATTCTTCTAGTGGTGTCATGTGAACATCGACTACATGATACTTCACCATTTATGGGCCTAGGGGAATGCATTATGTATTTGGCTACTAATCGCGGGGTTGCCGGTGTGACAGAAACCTGAACCCCCGTTAGGACACCTTTGCACAAGGGAGTGTAGGATCTCAGAGTTTAAGGCTATGGTTAGATTTATATCTTAATTACTTTCCTATAGTTACGGATGTTTGCAGGGGGTTTAATCACAAGTATGTATTAGTCCTAGGAAGGGAACTATGTTAGCACAGGTTCACCCACACAACACTTACAAACACCAAAGAAGAGTACTCAGCTATTTGCAGCGAAAGCACTTGACAGAATTCCCATGTGTCCTCGAGAACGTTTGGTCCTTATAAGTATTTCCACCGACTTGTCCTTTACTAAGAAAGGATTGGGCCACTTGCTCTGTTTGTTCGTTACTTCTGTTACTTGCTCTTTGTTTTGTTGCCTTGTCAGAAAACCACTAAAAATCTGTTTGCTAAGTATTCACAGGGATTTCCTGCTCCATACCATTGTTCAGCACATTTTGCTCCTTGTTGGGATCGACACTCCTATTTATCGAAAGTACTGCGATACACCCCCTATACTTGTGGGTTATCAGAGGCAAGGTCGGTGGAGGGCCAGGGGGCCCACACCCCCTGTAGGTGCCACTAGGGCTTGCCCGCGCCTGGGGGGGTGCGGCCACCCTGGTGCCCTCCTCCGTCTCTGCTTCGTGGTTCCATGTTGGTCCGGGAAAATAATGACTTTGGCTTTTGTCCTGTCCAATTCCGAGAATATTGATTTTCTGCCTTTTTGGAACCAAAAACAGAAGAAAACAGGCAACTAGCACTGTGGAATCTTGTTAATAGGTTAGTACCAGAAAGTGTATAAAAATACCTCAAAGTGTATACAAAACATAGCAAGGTAGATACTAAACACGCATGGAACATAAAAAATTATAGATACGTTTCCGACGTATCAGAATGCAATGCATGCTTTTACAAATCATGAAATTTGGGATGTTAAAGAGAGGCTCTGTGCTCCTTCAAGCATGCCTAAAAGACCGAGTCCACTGCCTACCCAAAGGATGTGGATGCGCTTGACTACATCGGGGGTACCACAAGGAAGGAGCAAATGATAGCCAAAGAGAACGCCATGACAAATAGGGGCGAAGATAGAAAAAAATCCTATCGGGTCACCTCAAGAGCAATGGGTCCTTCTCTACAAATGAACAATGTTTATCTCTAATTTAGTGAAGTATTTGATAATTTTCATTGGGGTCAGATGACCCCAATGCTAACATGCTAGCTCCTCCCCTGATGGCAAAGAGGGCAGTTGCCACCCTATATCCATCTCAGGAGGGCCAGGCCGCGCCCGGCACCCGCAACCACGGGAAGGCTTCAGGACCACCCCCAGCTTTCCCTCATGAGAGCTGGAGAAGCTCACGAGTGCGGAACTAACCCAGGGTTTTCCCGACTTCCCTGTGAACTACACCCAATGTGCGTACAACATCAACCTCCTCCTCGATGGTGACTAAAGGCCACCAGCCTAGGAGCAGAACCAGGAGTCACGAAGGTGGACAAACCTCCCCGAGCGACACGTTTGGCTGCCCAACTTTTTGAAGGTGACTGAAACTCTCATCCTCTGCAGCCTTCTCTTATGTAAGTCCCCGTGAAGATCACAGCGACATTGTAATAAGCTTGAACCTCTCTAGAGATCTTTTGGATCTTGCTCTCCGTGCCAATTATGCTATTTGTTTTCCTCTCGGAAAAATATTTTTCAAAGTAGTGCATGACAAGAGATCCTCAATATATGCCACGCAAGCGGGGGGCTAGGCATGGTTTCCATCGTCGGGTCACTGATACGTTGGAAACGTATCTATAATTTTTGATGCTCCATGCTTGTTTAGTATCTACTTCGCTTTACTTGTCCACGCTTTGAGGTGCTTTTTACATGTTTTCTGGTACTAACCTATTAACAAGTTGCAACAGTGCCAGATGCCTGTTTTCTGCTGTTTTTAGTTTTAGAAAAGTTAGTAAAGAAATATTCTCGGAATTGGACGGGACGAAGGACAAAGTCAATAACTTTCCATGGGGAACAAGAAGTCCAGAGGGGAGCCCAGAAGGCCATCCAGGGGGGAAGACCCACCCTAGGCGTAGGTGGGCCCTACCCCATGCCTGTCTAGGGTTTGAGCACCCTTGCTGCCTCCCGGTCTCGCCCCTTCACCTATAAGAAGCCCCCGATATAGAAACCTTGAGTACCCGATTAGAAATCCACGAAACCGTCTGTAGCCGCCGCCACCATCGTCCCTAGATCGGGGGGATCTGAAGTTCTTCCCGGCACCCTGCCGAAGGGGAGATCATACCGAAGGTCTTCTCTCCGGTATGATTCGTGAGTAGTTCCACCTTGGACTATTGGTCTATGTAGTAGCTAGATGGTTGTATCTCCTCCTTTGTGCTTTCATGTATAGATCTTGTGAGCTCCGTTCATGATCAAGATCTAATCTATTTGTAATCATGCATGTTGTGTTTATGGGATCCATGGATATTGAGATTATTATGTTGGTTTGATTAATGGTTTTATCTTTATGATTCTATCATGTCTGTGTTTTTTGTGATCTTGCATGCTCTCCGTTGCTAGTGGTTATCTTGGCCAAGTAGTTGCTAGTGACTCCAAGAGGGAGTATTTATGCTCGATAGTGGGTTCATGCCTCTAGTTTCCAAGGGAAGTGACAGAAATATCTTCGGTTGTAGATGTGCTGTTGCTACTAGGGAGAAAACAACGGTCTCTTGTTCATGGAACATGTGGACTATTTACCTTACACACTTTGCTTAAAGCAGTTGTGTGTTGCTTGCAACTTAATACTGGAAGGGGTTCGGATGATAACCTGAAGGTGGACTTCTAGTCATAGATGCAGTTGGATGACGGTCTATGTATAATGTTGTATTGCCCAATCAACCTCATAGGATCTTTCCGGCTAGTAATTGCATTGTTATGCCTTGCTTAGTTCCTGTCAATTGCCCCGCTGTAATTTGTTTACCCTTCATGCCATGTTGTTTATCTAAGGAGAGCACCTCTAGTGAACTATGGACCCCGGTCCAATCTTTACCATTGATACATCTTTCACTGTTACTTGTTTACTCGCTGGAAACCATTACCTTCCACACCATACGTTTAATCCTTTGTTACAGCAAACCGGTGAGCTTGACAACCTCACTGATTCGTTGGGGCAAAGTCTTGAGTTTGAGTTCTGCGGGTCTCCGCGTTGCTTGCAACACCTGTGTGACGTTTCCTTCCTCCTTCTGGTTTGATAACCTCGGTCTCTACTGAGGGAAGACTTGCTGCTTGCTGCTTCACACCTTGCTCTTGGGGTTCCCAACAGGCTCCACATCAACAGGCGCCATCAACAAGTTTTCTGGCAACATTGCCAGGGAACGAAGAAGAAGAAACTCCCACGTCAACCTTGCGGCAGCCAACACAAGTTTTCTGGCACCGTTGCTGGGGAGGCTAAGGACGTCTTCACTAGGGGAGTCCTTCACTTCCTTTCTCTTTACTTTGTTTTTAGTTTGCTTAGTTTCTTTTGCTTGGTTTTGTTTGCCTCTTTTCAAAAACACAAAAAAGTTAGTTCCTGCTCTAGTTGCTGGTCTGTTATTGCCTTGCATGGTCATGCTTTCTATCAATGGATGGTTTCTTTGAAACTAGTTCTTATTGGCAAGGTGGGTTCATGGAAGAACAAAGGTATTATTATAAGGAACACCGTTTGTCACAAAAAGGGAAACACTTATGGGAACAAATTGATAAGTTGAATACTATTGCTAGAGACTTGTGCTCTACTTATAATGTTACTTATTACTTTGATAAATCTTGTTGCTGTAGGGGGTATAAACACATGCCTTTTCAATGTGAGTATAATGATAATGTTACCATATCTTCTTATGTTAGAGCAAATTATGACATTTATGATGTGGAACAAATTGAAGAATTTATTGCTTTCAAGGGTGCATTTGAACTTGCTAGTTTTCTTGAAAATACTGATGATGCACATTATGAATGTGAGGTTTATGAGATACTTAAATTTTGCTGTGAGAATTACAACGAAGCAGATGGCTATATTCTTAAATATTTTAATATATGCTTTCGACACATGGAAGAAACTAATGCTTTACAGGAGCCTACGGAAGAAGAAATTGCTGAAACTGGAAGCTCATTAGATGAAAAAGAGGAGGAGAGTGATGAACAAAGGGAGGAAGAATGGATCTACCCATGCCTACCTTCTAATGAGAGTAACTCTTTACCTCTTACATTATTTGATTATCCCCCATGCTTACAAAGGAGGACGAATGTTATGTTCCTGTGGATCCTTTTGAAATATCTACTTCGGTTAAAATCTATGAAGGTTTTAATCCCACTATTTTTGAGCTTGATAGAAATTACATGTTTGTAGATCATGAAAAGCATGATTTATGTGATAGCTATATTATTGAGTTTATTCATGATGCTACTGAAAATTATTACGAGAGAGGAAAGTATGTTTGTAGAGTTTTTCATGGTACTAAAACACCTCTCTATGTGCTAAAAGTTTTGAAGTTACTCTTATTTTATCTTCCTATGCTTGTCACTTTGTTCTTTGTGAATTTATTTGTGTACAAGATTCTGATGCATAGGAAGTGGGTTAGACTGAAATGTGTTTTGAATTTGCTTCTCGATGCTCTCTTTGACTTCAATTCATATTTGGTATGTGAGCATCTTCTCAAACTATCATGCCTAACTTAAAGACGTTAAAGAAAAGTACTTGTTGGGAGATAACCCAAGAGTTTCCTTGAGTCTTGTAAGTTATTACTTATGTAATGACCTCTCCTTATCCTTTTTGTTTGCTATTTGTACCAAGAATGACCTCTAATGAGAGAAAATTAAGATTTGAGGAGTTGCTGTCCCGAAACAGATTTTTATCCTCCACCAAAAAAATTTGTGAGGAGGATCAGTAACTCGGATTGAGCTCATAATTTACGAATAAATCCCCCAGTATGTTGGATAACTTTAGTTAGTTGAACACTTTTTTATTTGAGCAACAGAAGATGTTCGAAAAAATTTGTTTCTACCTGCTGGTCTGTTTTGACAGATTTCTGCCATTATTTGCATTTGCTTCTTATTGATTCCTTTTTGAGCTCTCTTCAGGTAAATTGAGTTTATTTGAAGGGGTTACTACAGTAGACTGTGTTTTTAGTGAAAAGCCTTGTTGTTCAAAGCTTTTACAGTGGTCTAATATCTTTTGAATAAGCTAATGTTGCTAATGAAGATTGTGTGAAGTTTTGTATGAAGGAAAAATTTCAGGTGTAGAGAGAGAATAATGCAATGAGATGAAGAATGGACAAAAGATCAACCTTGGGGATTCCACCATGGTGTCACCCCAAGAAATATCCAAGAAGTACAAGCGTCAAAGCTTGGGGATGCCCAAGGCATCCCCTTCTTTATCAATAAAAAGTTCAGGTCTGTCTAGACACTTTGTTTTTATTGTTTTATGCATAGTTGTGTTGTTCTTAGAGAGTCTTAGTTTTCGTTTGCTTTGCTTAGTTTGTTTAGTTTGCTTTAGTAGTTTGGATCCCCGTTCTCGCTGTGGTGTTTTGCAAATAAGTTTGCTTGGTGTTTGGAAAGGAGTAGTAAGTTCTTGCTTGAAGTGCAAGAGGAGCTTGCATTGACTGTGACTTAGACTTTAGCATGCCATGCTAGGTGTTGTTTTAGCATTATGCTTAGTGATTATTGCTGTAGCATGTCTTGTTCCAAACAATTGGGATTGCTTAGTGTTCCTTGAAGAAATTATGCATTGTTTTAGCATGCAAAAGCATAATATTGTGGTATTCTACTTTGATGTTTTGCTTGGGTTGATGTCACATCCCAAGATTTTCCAAATCTTGTAATGTGAAAAATAAATAAACAAAATAAAAGATTGTTGAATTTTAGGGTGAAAAGAAACTTTTGTTTTTTAAATGGAAATTAAAATCCCATCTTGAACAAACTTTAATTAAAGTTTGAAATTCAACAAAATCCAAATCAAGTGAAATGCATTCCTCAATGAATGTATCTTGAAATTTAAACACTTGGAAAATAAATCCAAACCCTAAACTCTAATGGAATAAAGTCATTTCCAATTTGTCTCCAAGCCTATGGATTTGATCCATATAAAAATTTGTCAACAAACATTTACAATGATCAATATTGACAAATAGAAATGTTATTAAAACCATAAAAATTGGTTTCACTTAATTTGGAACCATAGATAAAATCTTATGAATATAATAAGATAAGGAAATTAAATTTCCAAAGCTAATAAAGAAATTATCTATAAATCCATATGAAATGGTGAGTAAATAATCCTAAAGACATTTAAAAGGATAAATAAACATTAAATAAAATTTTACAAATTGGAGTCACCAAGTTTGGATCTATAAATAAAAAGATATGGATTTTATAAGATGGAGAAAGAAATATTAAATAAGGATTATTTAAAGACCAAATTAAATCTTGTTCTAATCCATTAAGCAAATGGAATGAATAGAATCCAAATCCAAATAAAATAAAAGGATAAAGAATTTCCAAAATAAAATAAAATGGCATTAACCATTCTATCCCTATTTTAATAAAGACAAATCTCTAATAAGAATAATTATATAATTCATGAGAAAATAGTATTTTGGAATTTACCCAAGTGGAATAAAAGTTGTTTAATTAAAATAAAATAAATCTTCCAAATAAAATTTAGGGAATTAAAACTATATTTAATTCCATTGGAATTTAAAACAAATACCCAATTCAAATGATTTATGAATCATATTAAAAAAATTCCAATTAATTCTAGGTGAATATTTTGACACCCTATTAAGTAAATAAAACTTACTGAAAGGTTTTGGAAGGATTTAGAATTCAAATGGAAATTAAAAACATTATTAAATCTTGAATGAGGACCTACTTTAAATAATTAAAAAGGCACTAAAGGAATAAAAGTTTTATTCTAAATTTGACATCAGAATGTGGTAATAATCAGTGTTTGATTATTCACAAAATTTGGCAAAGGTTTGAATTCAAATGAGTGTTTGAATTGTTTAATCAAAATCAAAACAGAATTAAAGAAATGAAAAAGGAAAAACATTCAGAACAAAAAAATGAAACGGAGCAGCCCAGCCCACTAAGCCCACTCACAGCCCACCTCTTCCTCTCTCCCCCGAAATGTTTTCTCACCGCGGAAAGAACCCGCTCTGTCGCTGACGACCAGGCCCCACCTCCTCCTCTCTCTCACTCGCTGTCAAACAGGACCCACAACCCCACCTGTCAGCTTTCTCTCCTACCCCGCGATGACCCCTTCTTCCCCCAACTCCGCTGCCATTGCTGCACTGATTCCTCGGCTTAAATCCGCCTTAATGCTGCGTTTATTCCTCGTCGTGACCAGGCTGTATTAATCGCCAGGCTCTCCTCTTTCTTTTCCCCCGAGCACCATCTTCTCTCTGCCTCTAGGCTGCGCAAATTGTGAGCTGAAGCCTCTCTGCCTCCGACACTCTTCGGCGGCAATTCCGACTAGTAGCCCTCGCCCCTCGCCCCCTCGACCATGCTCACTTGCTTCCCACCTCCTGGCGAATCTCCCCGTCGCGCCAGCTCGTCCCCGCGCGCCCCAGAACCTCGACAACGACGACCACTGCACATCGCCACCGTCTGCCTCCGCTCCGACGAGCACTACCGGTGAGACCAGACCCCCCCTTGCCCTCCTTTTGATGCACACATGTCCGTGACTCGCGTACGAAGATAACCGCATCTTCCGTTTGTTCCCTCGTGCTCCGTAGCGTCGCCCTCGATGACGATTGACCGCACCCGACGCTAGGCATCCCTCCGACGAGCAATTGCGATCAACCCCGAGTGCCCCCTGATCTCCCACGGCCACCTCGAGCTTCAGAACATCGTGGCGAACCCAGTAAGCCTCACCATCCTCTCCCTAGCTTCCTACATAGCCGGTGACACCGCTGTCAGACCGTGCCGCCGCCAGCCACCGTCGCTCGCGCCGCCAGATCCTGGCAAGCGCCTTGTAGCCGTAGGATCCATTTTGACTGGCTAGGATTAGATCTAGGCGAAGAGGTAAGTTTGAACCAGAGCCGAACAATTTCACTTAGATCTAACGCTCTAGAGAGGTCGATCCACGCGAACCGTTATTGACCAATAGAAACACTCCACGTGGCCTGTGTTTGTTTTAAAAACCAGAAACTTTCCTATTAGATGTTCCAATTTGAAAAATTCATAACTTTCAAACCACACGTCCAAATTTTGCAAATTTTATATCAATGGAATCAGAAAGACAAGTACTTTCTGACCATGCAATTTGTTTGGTAAATTGCTTCTGTTAAATTGTTTGTTTTTGCAGAAACTTGTGTATGCATGTTTAGAATATAAAATTTGTTCTAAAATGATTTTTGAGTCAAAACCTTTGGCAAATGCTTTGTTTTGAACCTACTGATCATAGGAATCAATTGTTGGTTTCAAAAATGTATTTGGTGAAGCAAAAGAATAAACTCTTGATTTAAACCATTTCTAGTCAAATAAAAGTATTGTTTATTTATTAAAAATGCTTTTGGGAGAAAATCTTTGGGAAATGTTTTGGAATAAACTCTTTGACCCCAAGCACCAAGTTTTATGATTTAAAAATGTATTTGGTGAACCACATAAAATTGTTGTTTTGCTAAAGGCATTTTCAGCCACATAAAATATTGATTTTGTTCAAAAATGGGTTAAAGGTAAAATCTTTTGCAAATAGTTTTGCCACTTTAAAAAATGACCAATAAGTGTTTTATAATGTTTATAACCTATTATAAACCACTTCTGTAAATAAAACAAAGTTTGGCATGCTTGCATGCATTGTTTTGTTTCTATTATTTTATGTGATGTTGCTTGAATGGTAGATTGAAATTGTGCCTTGCTTGATTTAATTGTAGTGATTTGAAGAGTGTTATCATTGCAATATCAAGGAGTGAACCTATATTATCTACCAAAAAGGCAAGTGATGCTTCATACTTTTCTCCCATTATTTTCACTATGCATTAGTGATATTTCTAAGTAGGACTTGCATGGAATTTTTGCTAAGTATAAACTATGCCATGGGAAATCCTAGTAGATGAAACCTTAGTAGAAATTTCCTAAGTTAAGATTCCTACTACTATCATGCTTATCTTAGCTAGTAGAAAACAAGGGTGGAATATATATTCATACTATGGTATATTTCTAAGTCACGGACTTGTGTTTTGTTTAATAAAACAACTAAGTGAATGAATCACCTGGGTGGAATGGAAGGAATGGTTTGTGTTGAGTGGTTCACAAGGCCCATTTCTATAGTTTACCTTGTGTATCTCACTTGTGGATGGCCACACAAGAGCAAAGAGATTTGAGATGTCAAATGTTGAGAAGCTTCAAGTGAAGCCACTTGGCATTATGGGCTCTGCCTGGATCATATAGGTTGCAATAACTTAGCCAAATGGACAGTTGGTGGTAGGGGATTGATAGGTTGGAGCGCGTCCATTCTGGTCTAAGGGAAGGCTTCTGAAAGATCTTGTCTTGGGAAACCAAGTCTTGTGGGGAAAGTGCACCACCTCTGTAGAGTGTCAAATCTAAGTACTTAGCCATGTCCCTGGCAAAGGACAATTTGAGCATCAAGACATGGAAGCTATCAAGAATCTCCTCATCCCAATTTCTAAGTTAAAAACTTGTGGTTAAACAAGGGTTGAAGAATCACCAATTTCTATTGGGAGATGCCTTGGGTGATTTTGTCAAACAAAATCTTAGTGTTTTCAGATGATAAGGAAAATCTATTTTGAGAAAATCAAGCCTAAGCTCCACCTAGCCAAAAGCATATAGATGATAGACTCCACCATACTACCATAGTATCACTTGCCAATACAATTCAAATGTATTGACCCTTGTGGCTGTAACTTATTATGTTGCAGGTTTGTTTGATGTTAGTGAAGTTTATTGATTAGGATTACAAGTCTACAACCAACATGTCTGCCCGTGGCACTTTGAAGATGAAGGACCCCATGCTATTGTTATATTCTGCTGCATTGTAATGAGATAGCCAAATGAGCTATGTAAGATGTAATAAATTATGTTATTCCTGGTTATAAAGTTGTATTATGACCTTTGTTTCTTGGTATTACATCTTAACTGTGGATGCTAGCTATTGATCCAGGGATTAGCATTGTAAACACAGGGATCTCTACCTTATTAAAGGTTGGGAACCTTACAGATGGTATCAGAGCATTGTGTTGCCTGTAGAATTTGTAAACCTAGGATTGGACAAAACCCCTTAGAAAATAGGATTTGTATTTGTTCCAAAACTTATTTACAAACAATATTGTAAACTCTTTCCTCAACCATTTTGGTTTTGACTCTACATATCTTCTATTTCAATTTGATGGATAAAGCCTACCCCATGGCCAAAGACTTCACCATGTGCAAAGGACTTCATCAACTCTAATGACTTCAACATCTTCAAGTGATTTCAACCTTATTCTCAACAAGGACTTCAACGTTGGATATCACTAAGGACTATAAGTGAGACAAGAAATATTGCTCAAGACTTGAAGGCTAAGGAAACACAACTTGGGAATCATCATCACCTTTGAATTTGTGACCAAGAAATTTTCCCAAGGATACAAATATCTTGTTTAAGAAGAATCCACCAAGAAGGATAGAATGATATCAAGTGAACCATATAGATGGACCACCATATTTAGTTTAAGTTAAACCCACCCACTTATGTGGTGTAACAAAAATATTTTTGGTTGCCTAAAAATATGCTTGAAACTTGTTGTTTGAGTGGAATGCTTGTTGTGATTGCTTGCACTTTGCTTGTGTGAATTGTGATGTGTGTGATTAGAATTGATTCCTTAGAAATCTTTTGCCCATTCTAATCCCAACCCAACCCAAACAGATGACTACTCCAGGAAACTCCAACATCAAGGACGGTGACAACAACAACCAAGAGATTAACATGAGAGAACAACTACTAGCAAACCAAACCCAGTTGAACCAAGTGACAACTCAGTTTTTAGCCAACAACAATGGATTAGACCCAACCATGCAAAAGTTTTTGAAAATCCATCCAAATTGTTGCAAGGGATGGCCACTCAAATGATCAACATGGGAGACAACTCTTCCCAAGGAGTTTATGATAACAATGATGCCAAGGATGATATTTTAGAAGGAACTCAAGCTTGCAATATTTGTGGAGACAAGGATCACACTTCCAAAGAGCATGAAGATCAATGCCCCAATTGTGAAGAGAAACATCCAATTAATCAATGCCCCACATCTCGAGCTACTTGTTACCTATGTGAAGGAAATAATCATGTCCCTATCCAATGCCCCATCTATTCCATAGTTCAACAAAGGAAACAAGGTGGAGTGCAACAACTGATTGCAGATTACCATGAGAGAGCCAAGTCTACCAAGAAGGATGAAGACAAAGGAAAATCTTAGCTTGCACCTCCATGCAATATGACTCAATTTAAAGGACCAAAGAGGAGACATATGTATTATCCAAGGAAAAGGTAAAGGAGACCAGGAACTTTTCCTACCTTTGAGATAAAATATGAAGAACATGAACTAGAAGCACTCCTAGCTTTGGAGAAGCCCAAGAAAAAAAAGTATAAGGAGATTAGCCAAGTGGTGCAACAACTTCAAAGAGTTAGGCCATTATGTATCAACTTGTCCACAGAAGATACGTGAAGAACTCAATCTTATCACATGTTACAACTGTGGTAACCAAGGACATTATGCAAGAAATTGTCCAGAAAAGATGAAGCACAAGATAAAGCCTATGAAGGATCTCAGCCTAGTCACATGTTTCAAGTGTGGAAACAAAGGACACTATGCAGATGTTTGCCCAGAGAGATTTCAACAAGATCCCAAGCAAGTCAAGAAGTAATCTAGTTGGAAAATTTTTAAGGGTGGTAGTACCCTAGTTGCTTTGAGCCAACTTGTAACCCCTAGCCTCCCCAAATCTCGGGACGAGATTATTTTAAGGGTGGTAGCCTGTCACATCCCAAGATTTACCAAATCTTGGGATGTGAAAAATAAATAAACAAAAGAAAAGATTGTTGAATTTTAGGGTGAAAAGAAACTTTTGTTTTTTAGATGGAAATTAAAATCCCATCTTGAACAAACTTTAATTAAAGTTTGAAATTCAACAAAATCCAAATCAAGAGAAATGCATTCCTCAATGAATGTATCTTGAAATTTAAAAACTTGGAAAATAAATCCAAACCCTAAACCCTAATGGAATAAATTCATTTCCAAGTTGTCTCCAAGCCTATGGATTTGATCCATATAAAAATTTATCAACAAACATTTACAATGATCAAGATTGACAAATAAAAATGTTATTAAAACCATATAAATTGGTTTCACTTAATTTGGAACCATAGATAAAATCTTCTGAATATAATAAGATAAGGAAATTAAATTTCCAAAGCTAATAAAGAACTTATCTATAAATCAATTCCAAATGGTGAGTAAATAATCCTAAAGACATTTAAAAGGATAAATAAACATTAAATAAAATTTTACAAATTGGAGTCACCAAGTTTGGATCTATAAATAAATAGATATGGATTTTATAAGATGAAGAAAGAAATATTAAATAAGGATTATTTAAAGACCAAATTAAATCTTGGCCTAATCCATTAAGCAAATGGAATGAATAGAATCCAAATCCAAATAAAATAAAAGGATAAAGAATTTCCAAAATAAAATAAAATGGCATTAACCATTCTATCCCTATTTTAATAAAGACAAATATCTAATAAGAATAATTATATAATTCATGAGAAAATAGTATTTTGGAATTTACCCAAGTGGAATAAAAGTTGTTTAATTAAAATAAAATAAATCTTCCAAATAAAATTTAGGGAATTAAAACTATATTTAATTCCATTGGAATTTAAAACAAATACCCAATTCAAATGATTTATGAATCATATTAAAAAAATTCCAATTAATTCTAGGTGAATATTTTGACACCCTATTAAGTAAATAAAACTTACTGAAAGGTTTTGGAAGGATTTAGAATTCAAATGGAAATTAAAAACATTATTAAATCTTGAATGAATTAATACAAGGACCTACTTTAAATAATTAAAAAGGCACTAAAGGAATAAAAGTTTTATTCTAAATTTGACATCAAAATGTGGTAATAATCAGTGTTTGATTATTCACAAAATTTGGCAAAGGTTTGAATTCAAATGAGTGTTTGAATTGTTTAATCAAAATCAAAACAGAATTAAAGAAATGAAAAAGGAAAAACATTCAGAACAAAAAAAATGAAACGGAGCAGCCCAGCCCACTAAGCCCACTCACAACCCACCTCTCCCTCTCTCCCCCGAAACGTTTTCTCACCGCAGAAAGAACCCACTCTGTCGCTGACGACCAGGCCCCACCTCCTCCTCTCTCTCACTCGCTGTCAAACAGGAACCACAGCCCCACCTGTCAGCTTTCTCTCCTACCCCGTGACGACCCCTTGTTCCCCCAACTCCGCTGTCGTTGCTGCACTGATTCCTCGGCTTAAATCCGCCTTAATGTCGCGTTTATTCCTCGTCGTGACCATGCTGTATTAATCACCAGGCTCTCCTCTCTCTTTTCCCCTGAGCACCATCTTCTCTCTGCCTCTAGGCTGCGCAAATTGCGAGCTCAAGCCTCTATGCCTCCGACGCTCTCCGGTGGCAATTCCGACCAGTCGTCATCGCCCCTCGCCCCCTCAACCACGCTCACTTGCTTCCCACCTCCTGGCGAATCTCCCTGTTGCACCATCTCGTCCCCGCGCGCCCCAGAACCTCGACAACGACGACCACTGCACATCGCCACCGTCTGCCTCCGCTCCGACGAGCACTACCGGTGAGACCAGACCCCCCTTGCCCTCCTTTTGATGAACACATGTCCGTGACTCGCGTACGAAGCTAACCGCATCTTTCGTTTGTTCCCTCGTGCTCCGTAGCGTCGCCCTAAACGACGACTGACCGCACCCGATGCCAGGCATCCCTCCGACGAGCAATTGCGGTCAACCCCGAGCGCCCCGTGATCTCCCACGGCCACCTCGAGCTTCAGAACATCGCAGCGAACCCAGTAAGCCTCACCATCCTCTCCCTAGCTTCCTACATCGTCGGCGACATCGCTGTCAGACCGCGCCGCCGCCAGCCACCGTTGCTCGCGCCGCTAGTTCCTGGCAAGCGCCTTGTAGCCCTAGGATCCATTTGGACTGGCTAGGATTAGATCTAGGCGAAGAGGTAAGTTTGAACCAGACCCGAACGATTTCACTTAGATCTAACGCTCCAGAGAGGTCGATCCACGCGAACTGTTATTGACCAATAGAAACACTCCACGTGGCATGTGTTTGTTTTAAAAACCAGAAACTTTCCTATTAGATGTTCCAATTTGAAAAATTCATAACTTTCAAACCACATGTCCAAATTTTGCAAATTTTATATCAATGGAATCAGCAAGACAAGTACTTTCTGACCATGCACTTTGTTTAGTAAATTGCTTCTGTTAAATTGATTGTTTTTGTAGAAACTTGTGTATGCATGTTTAGAATATAAAATTTGTTCTAAAATAATTTTTGAGTTAAAACCTTTGGAAAATGGTTTGTTTTGAACCTACTGATCATAGGAATCAATTTGTGGTTTCAAAAATGTATTTGGTGAAGCAAAAGAATAAACTCTTGATTTAAACCATTTCTAGTCAAATAAAAGTATTGTTTATTTATTAAAAATGCTTTTGGGAGAAAATATTCGGGAAATGTTTTGGAATAAACTCTTTGACCCCAAGCACCAAGTTTTATGATTTAAAAATGTATTTGGTGAACCACATAAAATTGTTGTTTTGCTAAAGGCATTTTCAGCCACATAAAATATTGATTTTGTTCAAAAATGGGTTAAAGGTAAAATCTTTTGCAAATAGTTTTGCCACTTTATAAAATGATCAATATGTGTTTTATAATGTTTATAACCTATTATAAACCACTTTTGTAAATAAAACAAAGTTTGGCATGCTTGCATGCATTGTTTTGTTTCTATTATTTTATGTGATGTTGCTTGAATGGTAGATTGAAATTGTGTCGTGCTTGATTGAATTGTAGTGATTTGAAGAGTGTGATCATTGCAAGATCAAGGAGTGAACCTATATTCTCTACCAAAAAGGAAAGTGATGCTTCATACTTTTGTCCCATTATTTTCACTATGCATTAGTGATATTTCTAAGTAGCACTTGCATGGAATTTTTTCGAGGTATAAACTATGCCATGGGAAATCCTAGTAGATGAAACCTTAGTAGAAATTTCCTAAGTTAAGATTCCTACTACTATCATGCTTATCTTAGCTAGTAGAAAACAAGGGTGGAATATATATTCATACTATGGTATATTTCTAAGTCAAGGACTTGTGTTTTGTTTAATAAAACAACTAAGTGAATGAATCACCTGGGTGGAATGGAAGGAATGGTTTGTGTTGAGTGGTTCACAAGGCCCATTTCTATGGTTTACCTTGTGTATCTCACTTGTGGATGGCCACCAAGGAACAAAGAGATTTGAGATGTCAAATGTTGAGAAGCTTCAAGTGCAGCCACTTGGCATTATGGGCTCTGCCTGGATCATATAGGTTGCAATAACTTAGCCAAATGGACAGTTGGTGTTAGGGGATTGATAGGTTGGAGCGCGTCCATTCTGGACTAAGGGAAGGCTTCTGAAAGATCTTGTCTTGGGAAACCAAGTCTTGTGGGGAAAGTGCACCACCTCTGCAGAGTGTAAAATCTAAGTACTTAGCCATGTCCCTGGCAAAGGACAATTTGAGCATCAAGACATGGAAGCTATCAAGAATCTCCTCATCCCAATTTCTAAGTTAAAAACTTGTGGTTGAACAAGGGTTTAAGGATCACCAATTTCTATTGGGAGATGCCTTGGGTGATTTTGTCAAACAAAATCTTAGTGTTTTCAAATGATAAGGAAAATCTATTTTTAGCAAAGCAAGCCTAAGCTCCACCTAGCCAAAAGCATATAGATGATAGACTCCACCATACTACCATAGTATCACTTGCCAATACAATTCAAATGTATTGACCCTTGTGGTTGTAACTTATTATGTTGCAGGTTTGTTTGATGTTAGTGAAGTTTATTGATTAGGATTACAAGTCTACAACCAACATGTCTGCCTGTGGCACTTTGAAGATGAAGGACCCCATGCTATTGTTATATTCTGCTGCATTGTAATGAGATAGCCAAATGAGCTATGTAAGATGTAATAAATTATGTTATTCCTGGTTATAAAGTTGTATTATGACCTTTGTTTCTTGGTATTACATCTTAACTGTGGATGCTTGCTATTGATCCAGGGACTAGCATTGTAAACACAGGGATCTCTACCTTATTAAAGGTTGGGAACCTTACAGTTGACTTGGCACATGCTCACACCATGTTATGACTATGACAAGTCACCATTAGCCTCTATGATCATTTAGTCCTTGACTTGTAGTACCACTCTTTGCTTTGATTAGTTTGCTTTGTTGCATTGCATAATTTTGGCCATTATTGCTCTCTTAGTTGGTTGCTCCCAGTCTTTTTCTAGCCTCCACTTGTATGAGTAAGTTCTACTCATGCTTCCAACTCCCAAGAAACCAAGTTATTCCAAAGTGTCCACTATAAAATCCTATGCATGATGTGTTACACCATTCCAAGTATATTCTTGTTTTCATCTATGTTCCAATTAAAAACTATTTTGTTATGTGATAACTTAGTGATTAAATCCCTCACGAACTTGATGGCACACTTTATTATTTGCCCCTACTAAACTTGAACCATTGTGACAACTTTGTTGTATATGCTTGCACTTATAAGTTGGAATTAGTAGAACCGTGCTATCACGGGGAACGTTTTCAACATTGCACTTGTACCTTGTTATACTCAGTTGATATCATGTTCTTTTGTGTATGGATGTCACCGGTGTGAAATAAAGAGGGAACTTGTAAGTCCATAGAGTTTGTATCCTATGGTAGAGAAACGCCCGGGCCGCTAGCCTGAGCCATGCCTAAACATGGTGGAAACTTGCAGCATCACCATAGTGACATCTATGAAGCATTCTTCTTATAAAAAAAGAGACACATTGAGAAAAGAGGAAAGAGAGAAAAAAGCACCATATTCCCATTGTACATAAGAAGAATTGCTGAGATGCTCATTGTCTACGTGCCTTGTCATTTTGGTTATGGGAAAGCTCATGTACCATGTGCAAGGGGTACCCCGTTGGCGGTTCTCAATGATATGCAACTACTTACAGTGACAAGAACTTACCTGGACCCAAAGTTGAGTATGCATGAGGTGTGGCCCTCGTATTCAAGGGGCATGAGATTGCCAACTTATACTTCGTCAAGCATATACTCTAGCTTTGCCACTTTAACCTTAACCACTTCAAGATGCTTATGATAGGGGCAATGAGGGCTGAAAGCTAACTAGTACCATAATTTTTGGAAGCTCTTTTTGAAACTTATAATCCATGCTTCCTTTACAAAAAGGCGTTTCTTCCACCATTATTTGAGTCTCCACTTTCTACCTTTAAGCACCATTAAGAGAGCATAGTTGTCATTCTGTGTGCAGTGTTCCAAAGCTTATTAATCGATGCATATTGTGTTATTACTTGTTCATGTGCTATCTGTTTCTAGTCACCCTTGTGAACTTTGCAGGTGTCCTATGCATTATATTGCTACTCTATGAGGGACAAGCTGATTGCCACTATGCTATGTTTTCTGCATGTGAAACAAACAAACGTTTTTCAATGCATAGTATTCATGATCTTTGTGTGTAGCTTGCCATGTTGCATGCATAATTACTATGTCCTATTGTTAGAACTCTATCTTTCATGCACATGTTTAGAGTTCTTTGATCCCGGCTTTCAATGCTTGCAAATGGTTGGATCTTTATTGTGAGGGTGCATGTCACCTCAAAAATTATTCTTTTATCACTTACCTACTCGAGGACGAGCAGGAGTTAATCTTGGGGAAGCTGATACGTTGGAAACGTATATATAATTTTTGATGCTCCATGCTTGTTTAGTATCTACTTTTCTTTACTTGTCCACACTTTGAGGTTCTTTTTACATGTTTTCTGGTACTAACCTATTAACAAGTTGCAACAGTGTCAGATGCCTGTTTTCTGCTGTTTTTGGTTACATAAAAGTTAGTAAAGAAATATTGTCGGAATTGGACGGGACGAAGGACAAAGTCAATAACTTTCTGTGGGGAACAAGAAGTCCAGAGGGGAGCCCAGAAGGCCATCCAGGGGGGCCAGACCCGCCCTAGGCGCGGGTGGGCCCAGCCCCGAGCCTGGCTAGGTTTTGGGCACCCTGGCCGCCTCCCGGTCTCTCCCCTTCGCCTATAATAAGCCCCTGATACAGAAACCCTGAGTACCCGATCAAAAATCCACGAAACCTTCTATAGCCGCCGCCACCATCGTCCCTAGCTCGGGGGGTCTGAAATTATTCCCGGCACCCTGCCGGAGGGGAGATCGTCCCGGAGGCCTTCTCTCCGGTATGATTCGTGAGTAGTTCCACCTTGGACTATGGGTCCATGTAGTAGCTAGATGGTTGTATCTCCTCCTTTGTGCTTTCATGTATAGATCTTGTGAGCTCCGTTCATGACCAAGATCTAATCTATTTGTAATCATGCATGTTGTGTTTGCGGGGATCCAATGGATATTGAGATTGTTAGGTTGGTTTTCTTAATGGTTTTATCTTTATGATTCTATCATGTCTGTGTTGTTTGTGATCTTGCATGCTCTCTGTTGCTAGTGCTTATATTGGCCAAGTAGTTGGTAGTGACTCCAAGAGGGAGTATTTATGCTCGATAGTGGGTTCATGCCTCTAGTTTCCAAGGGAAGTGACCGAAATCTCTTCGGTTGTAGATGTGTTGTTTCTACTAGGGAGAAAACAACAGTCTCTTGTTCATGGAACATGTGTACTGTTTACCTTACACACTTTGCTTAAAGCAGTTGTCTGTTGCTTGCAACTTAATACTGGAGGGGGTTCGGATGATAACCTGAAGGTGGACTTCTAGTCATAGATGCAGTTGGATGACGATCTATGTATAATTTTGTATTGTTATGCCTTGCTAGTAATTGCATTGTTATGCCTTGCTCAGTTCCTATCAATTGCCCCGCTGTAATTTGTTTACCCTTCATGCCATGTTGTTTATCTAAGGAGAGCACCTCTAGTGAACTATGGACCCCGGTCCAATCTCTACCATTGATACATCTTCCACTGTTACTTGTTTACTCGCTGCAAACCATTACCTTCCACACCATACGTTTAATCCTTTGTTATAGCAAACCGGTGAGCTTGACAACCTCACTGATTCGTTGGGGCAAAGTCTTGAGTTTGTGTTGTGTAGGTCTCCGCATTGCTTGCAACACCTGTGTGACATTTCCTTCCTCCTTCTGGTGTGATAACCTCGGTCTCTACTGAGGGAAGACTTGCTGCTTGCTACTTCACACCTTGCTCTTGGGGTTCCCAACAGGCTCCACATCAACAGGCGCCATCAGTCACACCCCGTCAACATCAGGGCCTAAAGTTTCAATCTCTGAACTTATGGACTAGCTCCCGCGATAAGTCACCTGACCCACGGTTCCTGTTGCTTGAGACCCTCGCACGACACATGTATGGAATATCAATGGTGCATTTTTTCCCTATGACTTTCTCCTCGAGAGGCTTAGAGGGAGGATCATGAGGGAATCCCCCTCTAACGGCCAAATTTCTTGCTAGAACTACAATCTTCTCCTAGAGGGACCAATAGGATAAGCATTTTCCCTAAGATTTTCTCCTCATGAGGCTTACGGGGCGGATCATGAGGGAATCCCCCTCTAGCAGCCAAATTTTTTGGGACCTTTGGTCTCCTCCTCGAGGGACCAACAGGCTAAGCATTTTCCCTACGGCTCTCTCCTTGAGAATATTACGGGGCGGCTCGTGAGGGAATCCCCCTCCAGCGGCCAAATTTCTTGCTAGACCTACGGTCTCCTCCTTGAGGGGCCAACGGGCTATGAATTTGCCCCATGTTTTTCTCCTCAAGAGGCTTACGGGGTGGCTCATGAGGGAATCCCGCTAGCATCCTAAACCCTAATTGCACTAGCGTACTTCTTTTCCTTATAGGATCTATGTGGCAAACGTCTACCCATAGTTCCCTCCTCAGAAGGCGACTGGCAGAATCACTTCGTGTCAGCGAGTAAGCGTTTGCACAGGGCCAATAGATTGTAACATCCCTAAAATCATGTTTTCAAAGATTTGCATATCATCCATGCATTCATGATCATTTAGGGTTCATTTTCAAAGTCAATACAAAAACAGAAGCATTTGATGCTTATTATTTTATGTAAGCAAGGCAATGGCCATATTGCTACCTTCTAATAGGAAAAATACTTATTTTAATCAGTAAGGATTTGAGCTTTATCTTGAGTGTTGTTCCTAAGGTTTGGTCAAGGTTTTCAAAAACAAATTATGATTTATAAACAATTCATATACTAATTATAAACATTTAAATAAGGCATGGTTTAAATGTCTTTTTCAAACCCAATTTGAATTTGAGTGTGAACAGATGGGTTACACACCCCCAGGATGCAAGATTCAATAAACAAATGTTTGGAGAAAGTTTCATTTGAAACAGATTTGATTTGAGCATTTGAATTCAAACCAGAAATTCAATCAGAAAAAGAAAAAGAGAAAGGGAGAAAAAAATAAAGCAAACTAACTAATCTAGCCCAACCCAGCCCACTCAGCCCATTTAGCTCAGCTGCTTCTCCTCGCAGAAAAAAGTTTCGCACCGAAGGGTTAACCCGCATAGTCGCTGACGACTGGCCCCCACTTCGTAACTCTCTCTCTCTCACTGAACACCAGGCCCCACTCGCCAGTCATCGTCTCCACCCCGCGACTCCTCCCCCCAAATCACACCGGCTATTTCCAGTGATTAAAACTCGCATCAATTCGATTGATTGCACGAGTAATTCTCTCCCCCAACCTTGCGTACTTAATCGCCTGCGTCCTCCCCTTCGTTTCCCCAGTCGCCACCCTCTCTCTGCCCCTAGGCTGCTCGGAATCGACCCCGAACCACCCACTAATCTGACGAGCTTCAGCTCAAATTCCCGCCAACCACCGTCGCCCCTTGCCCTCGTGACACCGCGAGTGAGTTCCCCATATCCCTCTGCACCTGTCAGTATCACCCACTCGCCCGCGCACGCTCCCATTCGTCGGTAACCTCAACGTCAAGCAAGCACCGCCGTCTGTCTCAACTCCGGTGACGTCTCCTGGTAGTTCCCGACCTCCCCCGTCTCTCTTTTTGTTGCTCACGTAATTGCCAGACTAGTGCACATCTAACACACCGCTTGTTTCACTCTGGCATGATCTACAACGCCGGCAACGACGACGAATAGCCGTGCCCGACGACAGACTCCACTCCGACAAGGAATTTCCACCGTGTCCATGCGCCCCTTGACAAGCCACTGCCACGTTGAGCTCCAGCATGCCTCTGCGATTCTGGTAAGCCCCTCCACTGACCCCAGCCCCCTCTGTAGCCGCCGTGCGCCGCTAGTTAGTGGTCGTTTGATCAGCGGCCGTTAGATCTGGATCCGTCGGGTACGATAGAATCACTTACGCGAAGGGGTATGCCAGATCTATGTTGCACTATCATCTTTAAATCCAATGGCCCTCATTGATCGATCCACCCGAACCGGTACGGGCCAATCAGAACACGCCGCGTGGCCTGATTTTAGATTTAAAACAGAAATTTGATCTATTAGTGATTCAAACTTGTAAAATTCATAACTTTTGATCCACACGTTCAAATTTTACAAATTTTATTTCTTTGGATTCAGGAGAAAGAATGCTATCTTTTTATGCAATGTGTCTAATGTTTTGCCTCTGTAAAATTGATTATTTTTGCAGAGACACTTATAGGCTTAATTTGAGTATAGAAATTATTTGAAAAATGTTTTAAAGATCAAATAAAGTTTTTTTTGAGTATCTTGGTCTTGTTTTTATTCAGTATTGTATACTTGTATTTTTTGGTGTAGAAAAATCATCACATGGCATTTGCATACATTCATATATTTTTGTTTGTATATTTTGTTATGTGATTTTGGTGCCATTATTTTATGTGTAGATTTTGGTGCTAATAGTGATTCTGGTTGTGAAGGTTGTTGCTACTCCCCAAACTACCAAGGCAAGTGGTTCTTCATGTTTTTATCCCTATATGTTCACCTATGCATTAGAAATATTTTGTATAGGACTTGCATGAATATTTTGCTAAGTATCTATATGCTATGCTTGGGAAATCCTAGTAGTTGTAGAATTGTTAGAATTTCCTCTAAGTTAAGATTCTTACTATTGCCATGCTTAGCCTAGCTAGTAGCAATCAAGGGTGGATTATAAATTCATGTTATGTGAAATATTTCTAAGTCATTGACTTGTGTTTTTGCTTAATAAAACAACTAAGTGAATGAAACACCTGGGTGGAATGGAAAGAATGGTTTGTGTTGAGTGGTTACACAAGGCCCATTTCTATGGTTTACCTTGTTTATCTCACTCGTGGAAAGCCACCCAGGAACAAAGGGATTTGAGATGCCAAATGTTAAGAAGCTTCTAGTGCAGCCACACGACATTATGGGCTCTGCCTGGATCACATAGGTTGCAATAACTTAGCCATTTGGACAGTTGGTGGTAGTGGGATGATAGGTTTGGAGCACGTCCATTTGGTCTAAGGGAAGGCTTCTGAAAGGTCCTGTCTTGGCGAAAATCAAGTCTTGTGGGGAAAGTGCACAACCTCTGCAGATGGAAGAATCTAAGTACTTAGCCATGTCCCTGGTATTGGACAACTTGAGCATCAAGACATGGAAGCTATCAAGAATCTCCTCATCCCAATTTTCTAAAGTTAAAACTTGTGGTTCAACAAGGGTGAAGGTTCACCAATTTCTATTGGTGGTTCCTTCGGAAAAGTTTTGTCAAAGAAAAACTTAGTGATTTCAACTGATAGGTAAAACCTATTTTGAGCAAAGCAAGCCTAAGCTACACTTAGCCAAATTCATGTAGTATCTAGATGCTAATATTCTACTAAGGTATCACTTGCCAATACTATTCCAATATATTGACCCACTGTGGCTGTAACTTGTGATGTTGCAGGTTACTCTGATGATGATTAGGGGTTATGAGTCTACACTCAACATGCTTGCTTGTGGCACATGAAGATGAAGACTTATTTATATTATTCTATATTTGAACTCTTGTATTAGGCCTATGGCCATGGAGTTGTAATAGACTATGTTTGTCTCTGGAATGATATGTAATAATGACCTTTGTATCTGTGTACTTCATCTTAAACTGTGGATGCTAGCATTGATCCAGGAACTAGCATTGCAATCACAGGGATCTTTACCTTTATAAAGGTGGGATCTTACAGATGGTATCAGAGCACTGTGTTGCCTATAGGATTATGACCCTAGGATTGGTTTAGAAACCACTAAGGAAAAAATTTCAACAATTTCCACACTTGTCTTTTTCTTCTCGTAAACTTTTCTAATTCTTCTTTCTCATCTCTATTTGTAGATGAACTCCATCAACGAAGTTGTAAGGAGGGGACCACTCATGACCATGACCCTAGAGTGTGAGACTGAATTTCCAAAGGCCCTCAAGAACCTTATGGTTACCATGGGGATACATGGTGCAGCTGTGTACAAAGGTTTCCCTGTGATGGATGATGGAGAAGAATATTGGTGGGTGCAACTTCACTTGTATAAAAACAAGGAAGACAACCACAAAGAATCAGGATTCTGCATGGTCACCAACTCATTGATGCACACCATATTCTTTGATTCTGCAAGGGATGTAGCTTGGAAGGCCATCAAAGAGCTTGGGGATAGACTCAAGTGCAGAATGCTCAACACCCAAAATGACCTTAGGGAAGAAAAGAAGCATACCCAAGAGTTGGAAACTACCAACCAACAACTAAGGGAAGACATCATAGACTTGATTTGGGAATCTTGTGAACAAGATAGGCAGATGGCTACTAAGGATGCTTTGATAGCCATTTTGTCTAGTGAGTGAGAGTTGTAACATACTTCGTAGTTGGACCACCACACTTATCATTTTATTTCCAAATTTTTGTCTAAGTTATGTTGAACCTTGGATGCTTGTAATGGATTTATGTACACCAAGACTTGTGTGTTTGTTTGCCAATGATATGCTTGTGATACTTTGTCTTGTGTATTTCTATTGATGTTGTTTCTAACTTTTCTCGATCTTATAAAATAGATGCCTAATGTTACTATCAGCACGGCTGAAGATTTCAAGGGAACTCGTTTTGGCACTCGTCTTATTGAGCTCACTAGTGTGCTCAATCTTCCGCTTCATGGCATCATGATGCTTCCCCTCACCAAGTTTGAGAGGAAGGACCTTTGGGGCTTCAAGGTTACTCAGCCAGGACGCCAGACTGAGCCAGCCACGGAGGCTATCACCTTCAAGCTCATGCATGACGACAAGGAGAGAGGCCTAGAGGTAGTCATGCAGGATTTACTTGGGCGTTTGTTAAGGAGACACTCTCGGGAGATTAGAGGTACTCACTTCCACGCCTTCGGTAGACTTGACGAGGATGGTGAGGCTATTGAGTTCGAGGATACTGCTAGAGAGACAGTAGAGCCGATTTGTCTGTACCTTCAGGACTTAGAGGTTCTTCTTAGGCACCTAGATACGGATAGGACCAACGTCATTCTTAGCAATGACGAGCTCCAGGTGCAGCTTCGTGAGAAGGACAATCTCTTCGCAGAGCAAGACGAGATAGTCAAGGAAATGGAGGCCAAGTTTGAGAGTCAGGATAGGAAGTTCAAGAGTCAAGAGAAAAGAGTCCAAGACAGGAACAAGAGGATTCGAGAGATGACTGCAGAACTAGAGGCCAAGGACTTCGAGCTCGAGCATCAGCAGGGTGTGATTGAGAGACTTCGTTCACAGAAGAGGGCTCTCAAAGCCAAGGTAGAGGCCTTGACTACCAATGTCGAGGAATACAAGCCCGCTATGGAGAATGCAGGTCTTACACTTGTTGATGAGGAGGTTGATGCAGAGGAGTAGTGATGACTAC
Source organism: Avena insularis (assembly GCA_023614405.1). Lineage (NCBI taxonomy): Eukaryota > Viridiplantae > Streptophyta > Magnoliopsida > Poales > Poaceae > Avena > Avena insularis. Next base: position 232,774,766 of record CM042687.1, on the reverse strand, counting down.
TCATTTATTTATCATTTACCATGCTTATGATTATTGAGTCGCAATGACCATCCAACATGTGGATGGATTGCTATTGGTGTGTTTCTATTTTCAAAACTTGCTGTCTATGTTGTTGAAATTTTGTTATTTTGATGCTTGTTTGGTGATTGTCTATGTGATGTATTGTGCATGTTAAGCATCTATGGGTACCTCATTCTTATCCTTATTGAAAACCACAGATGCCTCCCCGACGTTCCAACCCCAACCCGAACAACAACAATGTCACCCCGAGATGCAGCAGCTGATGACAGCACATGCACAGCTGATGCAGATGATGACCACCTTTATGCAGAATCAGAATAACAACAACAACTATAACAACAACAACAATCAGAACAATCCACCATGTTTTGACATGCTCACCAGATTCCTAAGACTGAGGCCTGCAAAGTTCTCAGGAACTACTGATCCCATGGTGGCCAATGATTGGCTACACTCAGTGAACAAGGCTTTGGTAACTGTCGGCTGCACCGATGAGGAGAAAGTCAGATTTGCAGCACACTTGTTGGAAGGACCAGCAGCTACTTGGTGGGATAACTTCCAGATCACCACTCCCATTGAGGATGTGACATGGGCTATCTTTGAAGATGGTTTTCGTACAGCTCACATCTCATCCGGAGTGATGAGCTTGAAGAAGAAGGAATTTCACAATCTGAAGTAGCGCCGCCGCAGCGTGGCTGAATATATTGAGGAGTTCAACAATCTGGCGCGTTATGCACCGGATGAAGTTGATAATGATGCCAAGAGGAAAGAGAAGTTCCTCGAAGGACTGAACAATGAACTGAATCTGCAGTTATCTGTGGCCTATGTCCCCACCTACCAATCCCTTTGTGACAAGGCTGCCATCTTGGAAAGCAAGATGAAACAGGTTGAAAGCAGGAAGAGGAAGCACAATTCTGACAAGCACAGCTCGGGATCGTCTCACAAGCATTCCCATTATGATGATGGTGGGAATTCTGGATCCCACAAGCATGGGTAGTACAACAGCCACCACAACCACAACCGTCATCATGACAACAAGCATCATCGTAGTCATGACAATGACAAGTACAAGAATCACAAGGGTGGGTACAAGAGCCACCACAATGGAAGTGGAAGTGGTAGTGGAAGCCAGCCTGTCCAGAAGGATCTCAGTCAGGTTGAATGCTTCAACTGCAAGAAGATGGGGCATTATGCAAATGAGTGCCCTGAAAAGAAAGTTGAAGGACCCAACAAACCCAACCCTTTCCAGAAAGGACAAGTGAACCACATCAATGTGGAAGAAATCTATGAGGAGTCCGATGCTGTGGCTGGTAAGTTCAAACTCAATTCTATTCCAGCACTTGTTCTTTTTTATACTGGTGCATCACATTCATTCATATCAAAAGCATTTGTTGATAGAAATGGGTTTCCAACTAAAAACATTGGGAGTCCAATAAAAGTAAGTTCTCTCGGTAGAGATATGATAGTAAGTCTTGGATGCCGTGATCTAGTGATAGAGTTTGGAAAGCATAAGTTTCTAGTAAGTCTGATAATCCTAGATTCCCAAGGACTGGATGTAATTTTGGGAATGGACTGGATGACCAAGTATGAAGGAGTACTAGATTGTGCTAATTGAACTGTCGCACTCACAACCCCGGAAAGGAAACGGATAAGATTCAAGTCTAACTTTGAATCAAAATTGAGTAAGCTAAATTCTCTAAAGGGGGTTAGCATAGACAGTGTGCCAATTGTGAGTGAATATCCGGATGTGTTTCCGGAAGAATTGTCGGGTATGCCACCAGATAGAGATGTGGAATTTCTGATTGACTTGCTGCCAGGAACATGACCAATAGCAAAGAGACCTTACAAGATGTCAGTTGATGAGTTGAAAGAACTCAAGAAACAACTTGGAGAACAGTTACAAAAAGGATTTATTCAACCAAGTTCTTCATCTTGGGGAGCACCAGTCTTGTTTGTGGAAAAGAAAGATAGAAGTCAGAGGTGATGCATATATTACCGTTCGCTCAGTGAGGTGACTATGAAGAACAAATACCCTTTGCCTAGAATCAATGACTTGTTTGATCAGTTAGAAGGAACCTGTGTGTTCTCAAAGATTGATCTCTGATCAGGTTATTTCCAGCTCAAGATAAGAGAACAAGACATACCTAAGACAGCTTTCACCACTAGGTATGGATTGTATGAGTACACCGTGATGCCATTTGGTTTGACCAATGCACCAGCTTACTTCATGAATATGATGAACAAGGTGTTCATGGAGTTCCTTGACAAGTTTGTTGTCGTTTTCATCGATGACATTTTGATCTACTCCAAGAGCAAAGAAGAGCATGAAGGACATTTGCGTTTGATACTTGATAATCTTAGAGAGCATAAGCTGTATGCCAAATTCAGCAAGTGTGAATTTTGGTTAAATGAAGTTGGATTTCTTGGACATGTTGTGTTAGGAGATGGTGTAGCAATTGATCCCGCTAAAGTGTTAGCTGTAACTGAATGGGAATCTCCTAAGTCAGTAAAATAGGTTCGTAGTTTCCTTGGCTTGGCAGTATACTACAGAAGATTTATTGAGAATTTCTCCAAGGTAGCTAAGCCAATGACAGAGTTGCTAAAGAAAGACAAGAAATTTGCTTGGTCTAAAGGGTGTGAACTCAGTTTCCAAGAATTAAAGAAGAGGCTAGTGACAGCACCAGTCTTATGTCTGCCAGATTTGGAGAAGGATTTCCAAGTGTATTGTGATGCATCCCATCATGGATTAGGAGCAGTTCTAATGCAAGAAGGGAAAGTTGTGGCTTATGCCTCGAGACAACTCAAAACACATGAAGTGAATTACCCTACTCATGATTTAGAGTTAGCCTCTGTTGTCCATGCACTCAAAACATGGAGACATTATCTTTTGGGAAAGCGATGTGAAGTGTTCACAGATCACAAAAGTTTGAAGTATATATTCACTCAGAAAGAAGTATATCTTCACTCAGAAAGAAATCAACATGAGACAAAGAAGATGGCTAGAACTCATCAAGGACTATGAATTGAGTTTGTAATACCAACCCAGTAAAGCAAACGTTGTAGCGGATGCTCTAAGCCGTAAGGTATTTGTGAATGGCCTTACTAAGGGAGAGTTGCCAAATGATTTGTGTCACATCCCAAAATTTTCCAAATCTTGTAATGTGAAAAATAAATAAACAAAATAAAATATTGTTGAATTTTTAGGGTGAAAAGAAACTTTGTTTCTAAATGGAAACTTAAAATTCCATCTTGAACAAACTTTAGAGTTTGAATCCAACAAAATCCAAATCAAGAGAAATGCATTCCTCAATGAATGTATCTAGAAATTTAAACACTTGGAAAATAAATTCAAAACCCTAAAACCCTAATGGAAGAAAATCATTTCCAAGTTATCCCCAAGCATATGGATTTGATCCATATAAAAATTGGTCAAACAAACATTTCAGAATGACAAATAGAAATATTATAAGACTATATAAATTGGTTTCACTTAATTTGGAGCCATAAATAAAATCTTATGAATTTAATAAAATAAGGAAAAGTAATTTCCAAAGCTAATAAATCCCTTATCTAAAATCCTTACCAAATGGTGAGAAAATAATCCTAAATATATTTAAAAGGATAAATAAATATTAAATAAGATTTTACAAATTGGAATCACCAAGTTTGGGTCTAAAAACTAAAAAGATATGGATTTTATAAGATGAAGAACGAAATATTAAATAAAGAATATTTAAAGACCAAATTAAATCTTGGCAAAAGACCATAAGAAAATGGAATGATTATAATCCAAATTCAAATAAAATAAAAGGATAAAGAATTTCCAAAATAAAATAAAATGGCATTAACCATTCTATCCCTATTTTAATAAAGACAAATCTCTAATAAGAATAAGTATTTAATTCATGAGAAAATGATATTTGGAATTTACCCAAATGGAATAAAAGTTGTTTAATTCAAATTAAATAGGATCAAAGAAATCTTCCAAATAAAATTTAGGAAATTAAAAATATATTTCATTCCATTGGAATTAAAACAAATACCCAATTCAAATGATTAATGAATCATATCAAATACTTTCCAAATAATTCAAGATGAATTATTTGACACCCTAATAATCAAATAAAACTTACTGAAAGGATTTGGAAGGATTTAGAAATTTAAATGGTGTTTGAAAATATTATTAAAGCTTATTTGATTTAAAACAAGGGTCTAATTAAATAAAAGACCCCAAAAAGAATAAAATTTTATTTCAAAATTGACTTCAGATTATATTACTAATCAATATTTAAATCTACACAAAATTTGGTTGAGGTTTGAATTCAAATGGTTGATTGAATTGATTAAATAAAAATCAAAACAGAATATTAGAAAAGGAAAAAGAAAAACAATCAGAACAAAAAAAGGTAAAAGGTGCATTTAGCCAGCTAGCCCACACAGCAAGCCCATCTATCCACCCCACCCGCAGCGAAATGTTTTCACTCAAGTTTTGACCCGCAGCGTCGCTGACAGATGGACCGCACCCCCACACTCTCTCTCTCGCTGCCAAGTGACCCCACTCTTCCCAGTCATCGTCTTCACCTACCCCGCTGACCACGCCCCCTCTCGCCGGTCGTTGCTGCCAAATTAATGCCAGCGTAATACACAGTAACGCCGCGATTAATCGGCCCCTCGATCACGCGTACTAAAGCGCCTGCCTCCCCTTTCCCTTTCCCCTCCGTCGCCTCACCCTTGCACGCCCCCAGGCTGCCCAATTTCTCTCTACACCGCCACTGTCTTCGACAAGCTCCGGTGACAATTCCGGCCAAGCCCTGCCGCCCCTCGCCTCCTCGTGCACCCGAGCGTGACCCCCAGACCCTGCCGCTTCTCTCTGCACCCTCAACTAGTCCGCGCGTGACCCGGAACATGGGCAACCACCTCAACTGAACATCGCTGGTGTCTGCCTCCGCTCTGTCAACCTTTCCCGGTGAGTGTGACCGCCCTTCTTCCTCTCGATGATGCACGCATGATCGCCAACCTCGTGCGCAGCTAATGTCGTTCTTACTTTGTCTTTTTGTGCTCCGTAGCGTCGCCCTCGTGACGGTGACGAACCAGCGCCCGTGAACTCCGGCGAGAATTCGGCGACATTAAATGCGCCTTGCCTCCCCGCGAGTACCCTGAGCTTCACCTCGATCCCTCTATTCTGGTGAGCATCTCCTTCTTCTCCCTTGCTTCCTATTTCGCCAGCTCCGCCGCTAGCCAAGCGTCGCCGCCGCGCGCTGCCGCTGAGCGCCACCAGAGTATGGTCAGATTGTCTCCAGCCGTTAGATGCAGATCGTAGGGATATGATAGATGACTTAACTGAACCGTTACAGATAGATCTGTGCGGCTCGATCCAACTTAGATCTAACGCCTCACAACGACCGATCCGCGCAAAATGGTACGCACCAATAAGAAAGCGACGCGTGGCCAGTGTGTTGAATTAAAACATAATTTGATCTATTGAATTAGTAAACTTGCAAAATTCATAACTTTCAAACCACACGTCCAAATTTTGCAAATTTTATATCAATAGATTCAGCAAAACAAGTACTTTCTGACCATGAGCTTTGTTTAGTAAAATGCTTCTGTTAAATTGATTGTTTTTGCAGAAACTTGTGTATGCATGTTTAGAATATAAAAATTGTTCTAAAATGATTTTTGAGATGAAACCTTTGGAAAATGAATTAATTTGAACCTACTGACCTTAGGAATCAATTGGTGGTTTCAAAAATGTATTTGGTGAAGCAAAAGAATAAACTCTTGATTTAAACCATTTCTAGTCAAATAAAAATAATGTTTATTTATTAAAAATGCTTTTGGGAGAAAATCTTTGGGAAATGTTTTGGAATAAACTCTCTGACCCAAACACCAAGTTTTATGATTTGAAAATGTATATGGTAAACCCTATAGAGATTATTACTTTGCTAAAAGCATTTTCAACCACATGAAATAATGATTTGGTTTAAAAATGGTTTAGAGATAGAATCTTTTGCAAATGGATTTGCCACTTTATAAAATGACCAATAATTGTTTTATAATGTTTATAAACTATTATAAACCACTTTTGTAAATAAAACAAAGTTTGGCATGCTTGCATGCATTGTTTTGTTTCTATCATTTTATGTGATGAATTGCTTGAATGATAGATTGAAATATTGTTGCTTGATTGAATTGTAGTTATTTGAAGAGTGTGATCATTGCAAAGGAAAGGAGTGAACTTATACTCTCTACCAAAAAGGCAAGTGATGCTTCATACTTTTGTCCCATTATTTTCACTATGCATTAGTGATATTTCTAAGTAGGACTTGCATGGAATTTTTGCTAAGTATAAACTATGCCTTGGGAAATCCTAGTAGATGAAACCTTAGTAGAATTTCCTAAGTTAAGATTCCTACTACTATCATGCTTAGCTTAGCTAGTAGAAAACAAGGGTGGAATATATATTCATGCTATGAAAAAATTCTAAGTCTGAGGACTTGTGTTTTGTTTAATAAAACAACTAAGTGAATGAATCACCTGGGTGGAATGGAAGGAATGGTTTGTGTTGAGTGGTTCACAAGGCCCATTTGTATGGTTTACCTTGTGTATCTCACTTGTGGATGGCCACCCAGGAACAAAGAGATTTGAGATGTCAAATGTTGAGAAGCTTCAAGTCCAGCCACTTGGCATTATGGGCTCTGCCTGGATCATATAGGTTGCAATAACTTAGCCAAATGGAAAGTTGGTGGTAGGGGATGATAGGTTGGAACGCGTCCATTCTGGTCTAAGGGAAGGCTTCTGAAAGATCTTGTCTTGGTGAAACCAAGTCTTGTGGGGAAAGTGCACCACCTCTGCAGAGTGTAAAAATCTAAGTACTTAGCCATGTCCCTGGCAAAGGACAATTTGAGCATCAAGACATGGAAGAAATCAAGAATCTCATCATCCCAATTTCTAAGTTAAAATCTTGTGGTTGAAGAAGGGTTGAAGGATCACCAATTTCTATTAGGAGATGCCTTGGGAAAGATTTTGTCAAATGATAAGGAAAATATATTTTGAGCAATGCAAGCCTAAGCTCCACTTAGCCAAATGCATATAGATGATAGACTCCACTATACTACCATAGTATCACTTGCCAATACAATTCAAATGTATTGACCCTTGTGGCTGTAACTTGTTATGTTGCAGGTTTGATTGATATTAGTGAAGTTTATTGATTAGGATTACAAGTCTACAACCAACATGTCTGCCTGTGGCACTTTGAAGATGAAGGACCCCATGCTTTATAGATATTCTGCTGCAATGTAATGTGATAGCCAAATGAGATATGTAAGATGTAATAAATTATTTTATTCCTGGTTATAAAGTTGTATTATGACCTTTGTTTCTTGATATTACATCTTAACTCTGGATGCTAGCTATTGATCCAGGGACTAGCATTTTAAACACAGGGATCTCTACCTTATTAAAGGTTGGGAACCTTACAATATGTGTGCCCAATTTAGAGACCTTAGATTGGAGATTGTGCCTGAGGGACATCTCATGTCATTGGATGTTCAACCCACTTTGTTGGACAAAATCAAAGAAGCCCAAAAGACAGACAAGGAAATTGAAGATATTAAGGAAAAGATTGGCAAAGGAAAAGCCAAAGGATTCCATGAAGATGAACATGGTACTTTATGGTATGGAAAACGTATCTACGTTCCGCAAGACCCGGAGCTTCGGAAACTGATTTTATAGGAAGCACACAACTCACCATATTCCATTCATCCGGGTAACACCAAAATGTACATGGATATGAAAGAAAGATTTTTGTGGAATAATCTCAAGAAAGACATCGCCAAACATATTGCTTTGTGTGATGTATGTAGTAGAGTGAAAGCGGAACATCAGAAACCAGCAGGATTGCTACAACCACTACCTATTCCTGATTGGAAGTGGGACAAGATTGGCATGGATTTCATCACCGGATTGCCAAGGACCAGGTCAGGATATGATTCTATTTGGGTAGTAGTGGATCGCCTCACTAAAGTGGCTCATTTCATACCTGTGAAGACAACCTATACAAGTGCTAAGTTAGCCAAGATCTATATGAGTAGGATTGTATGTCTTCATGGAGTACCCAAGAGTATTGTGTCTGATAGGGGAACTCAATTCACTTCTCATTTTTGGAGGCAACTACATGAGTCATTGGGAACGAGGTTGGAATTCAGCACTGCTTTTCATCCTCAGACTGATGGACAAACAGAAAGGACCAACCAGATTCTTGAAGATATGTTGAGGGCATGTGCCCTAGACTATGGAGCCAGTTGGGATGAAAGTCTGCCTTACGCAGAATTCTCTTACAATAACAGCTATCAAGCCAGTATTGAGATGGCACCATTTGAGTTTCTCTATGGGAGAAAATGTGCCACCCCATTACTATGGAATGGTGTGGGAGAAAGAAATTTGTTCGGACCAGAACTAATCAAAGAGGCTGAAGAGAAAGTCAAGCTAGTTAAGGATAGATTGAAGATAGCAAAGTCCCGACATAAGAGCTACGCAGATCCTAAGCGTAGAGAACTCACCTATGACGTGGGTGATAGAGCTTACCTTAGAGTGTCACACTTCATGGAGTGAAGAGATTTGGAGTCAAAGGAAAATTGGCCCCAAGATATGTTGGACCATTCAAGATTCTTAGTCATAAAGGAGAAGTAGCTTATGAGATTGAATTGCCAGAATCATTTTCTGCCATTCACAATGTGTTTCATGTGAGTCAACTAAAGAAATGCCATCCAGAGATGGAAGAGACTTCTTTGAAGGATACTATACCTTTGGAGGTGGTTCAATTGGAAAGTGATCTCACTTATGAGGAAAAACCTATCAAGATTCTTGAGACTGCAGAAAGAGTTACTCGGACTAAGACTATCAAATTCTGCAAAGTTCAATGGAACCATCATTCCGAAGAAGAAGTAACATGAGAAAGAGAAGATGATCTTTGGAAAGACCACCCTCACCTATTTGCTAGCCAATCTGAATCTCGAGGGCGAGATTCACCTTAAGGGGGTTAGATTTGTAACATCCCTAAAATCATGTTTTCAAAACTTTGCATATCATCCATGCATTCATGATCATTTAGGGTTCATTTTCAAAGTCATTACAAAAACAGAAGCATCTGATGCTTATTATTTTATGTAAGCAAGGCAATGGCCATACTGCTACCTTTTAAAAGGAAAAATACTTATTTTAATCAGTAAGGATTTGAGATTTAGCTTGAGTGTTGTTCCTAAGGTTTGGTCAAGGTTTTCAAAAACAAATTATGATTTATAAACCATTCATATACTAATTATAAACATTTAAATAAGGCATGGTTTAAATTTCTTTTTCAAACCCAATTTGAATTTGAGTGTGAACAGATGGGTTACACACCCCAGGATGCAAGATTCAATAAACAAATGTTTGGACAAAGTTTCATTTGAAACAGATTTGATTTGAGCACAAACCAGAAATTCAATCAGAAAAAGAAAAAGAGAAAGGGAGAAAAAAAATGCAAACTAACTAATCTAGCCCAACCCAGCCCACTCAGCTCATTTCGCCTAGGAGCTTATCCCCGCAGAAAAATGTTTCGCACCGAAGGGTTAACCCGCGTAGTCGCTGACGACTGGCCCCCACTCCGTAACTCTCTCTCTCACTGAACACCAGGCCCCACTCGCTAGTCATCGTCTCCACCCCGCGACTCCTTCTCCCCCCAAATCACGCCGACTGTTTCCGGTGATTAAACCTCGCATCAATTCGATTGATTGTGCGAGTAATTCTCTCCCTCGACCTTTCGTACTTAATCGCCTGCGTCCTCCCCTTCTTTTCCCCAGTCGCCACCCTCTCTCTGCCCCTAGGTTGCTCGGAATCGACCCCGAACCACCCACTGCTCCGACGAGCTTCAACTCAAATTCCGGACAACCACCATCGCCCCTTGCCCTCCTGACACCGTGAGTGAGTTCCCCATATCCCTCTACACCTGTCAGTATCACCCACTCACCCGTGCGCGCTCCCATTCATCGGCAACCTCAACGTCAAGCAAGCACCGTCGTGTGTCTCAACTTCGGTGACGTCTCCTGATAGTTCCCGACCGCCCCCATCTCTCTTTTTGTTGCTCACGTAATTGCCAGACTAGTGCACATCTAACACACCGCATGTTTCACTCTGGCATGATCTACAACGCCGGCAACGATGATGAACAGCCGTGCCCGAAGACAGACTCCACTCCGACGAGGAATTTCCACCGTGTTCGTGCACCCCTTGACAAGCCACTGCCACGTTGAGCTCCAGCACGCCTCTGCGAGTCTGGTAAGACCCTCCACTGACCCCATCCCCCTCTGTAGCCGCCGCGACGCCGTAGACCGAGCGCGCCGCCGCTCACCGTTGCCGTGCGCCGCAAGTTAGTGGTCGTTTGATCATCGGTCGTTATATCTGGATCCGTCGGGTACGATAAAATAATTTTACGCGAAGGGGTAGGCCAGATCTGTGCCACACGATCTTCTTTAAATCCTATGGCTCTCATTGATCGATCCACCCGAACCGGTACGGGCCAATCAGAACACGCCGCGTGTCCTGAGTTTAGATTTAAAACAGAAATTTCATCTATTAGTGATTCAAACTTGTAAAATTTATAACTTTTGATCCACACGTTCAAATTTTACAAATTTTATATGTTTGGATTCAGGATAAATAATGTTATCTGTTTATGCAACATGTTTCATGTTTTGCCTCTGTAAAATTGATTATTTTTGTAGAGACACTTATAGGCTTAATTTGAGTATAGAAATTATTTGAAAAATGTTTTAAAGATCAAATAAAGTTTGTTTTTGAGTATCTTGGTCTTGTTTTTGATTCAGTACTGTATACTTGTCTTGTTTGGTGTAGAAAAATCATCACATGGCATTTGCATACATTCATATATTTTTGTTTGTATATTTTGTTATGTGATTTTGGTGCCATTATTTTATGTGTAGATTTTGGTGCTAATAGTGATTGTGGTTGTGAAGATTGTTGCTACTCCCCAAACTACCAAGGAAAGTGGTGCTTCATGTTTTTATCCGTATAATTTCACCTATGCATTAGAAATATTTTGTATAGGACTTGCATGAATATTTTGCTAAGTATCTATATGCTATGCTTGGGAAATCCTAGTAGTTGTAGAATTGTTAGAATTTCCTCTAAGTTAAGATGCTTACTATTGCCATGCTTAGCCTAGATAGTAGCAACCAAGGGTGGATTATATATTCATGCTATGTGAAATATTTCTAAGTCATTGACTTGTGTTTTTGCTTAATAAAACAACTAAGTGAATGAAACACCTGGGTGGAATGGAAAGAATGGTTTGTGTTGAGTGGTTACACAAGGCCCATTTCTATGGATTACCTTGTGTATCTCACTTGTGGAAAGCCACCCAGGAACAAAGGGATTTGAGATGCCAAATGTTAAGAAGCTTCTACTGCAGCCACACGGCATTATGGGCTCTGCCTGGATCAAATAGGTTGCAATAACTTAGCCATTTGGACAGTTGGTGGTAGTGGGATGATATGTTTGGAGCGCGTCCATTTGTTCTAAGGGAAGGCTTCTGACAGGTCCTGTCTTGGTGAAAATCAAGTCTTGTGGGGAAAGTGCACAACCTCTGCAGATGGAAGAATCTAAGTACTTAGCCATGTCTCTGGTATTGGACAACTTGAGCATCAAGACATGGAAGCTATCAAGAATCTCCTCATCCCAATTTTCTAAAGTTAAAACTTGTGGTTGAACAAGGGTGAAGGTTCACCAATTTCTATTGGTGGTTCCTTGGGAAAAGTTTTGTCAAAGAAAAACTTAGTGATTTCAACTGATAGGTAAAACCTATTTTGAGCAAAGCAAGCCTAAGCTACACTTATCTAAATTCATGTAGTATCTAGATGCTAATATTCTACTAAGGTATCACTTGCCAATACTATTCCAATGTATTTACCCACTGTGGGTGTAACTTGTGATGTTGCAGGTTACTCTGATAATGATTAGGGGTTATGAGTCTACACTCAACATGCTTGCCTTTGCCACATGAAGATGAAGACTTATTTATATTATTCTATATTTGAACTCTTGTATTAGGCATGTGGCCATGCAGTTGTAATAGGCTATGTTTGTCTATGGAATGATATGTAATGATGACCTTTGTATCTGTGTACTTCATCTTAAACTGTGGATGCAAGCATTGATCCAGGGACTAGCATTGCAATCACAGGGATCTTTACCTTTATAAAGGTGGGATCTTACATAGATCCACCCTCTGAAAGACCCGCCTAGGGAAAAGGCTTATGAGGGTAGTGCCTCTCAATAGCCAAGACCTGAACACACATGTATATCCCCCTCCAGGCTCCAGAGCGAACAAGGTGGCCCAACCTCATGGGCACCTTCAACATGGGGGCTGGCGACATGTCCCTAGGGCTCGCAGGAGGCTTCTCACCGCGCCTATTACCAGAAACCCTCTTTAAACCAGGGAGCCTCCTCAGCAAAAGCACATGAGCCCCATGGTCTCCTCCATGAGGGACTCACAGGGTCGTTCTTGAGGACCACCGTACATCGGGAGAACCCTACACGTGTTGTGCCTTCAGATTTCCTCCCGAGGAAGCCATCAGTTCTAATATGTCCCCTACGACCCTCTCCATGAGAGAGTCTATAGGAAGGGACGCGTAAGGCCTATGGTCGTCTCCTTCAGAGGCTCACATGAGGATGCAGGTCCTCCACAAGAATGGCGTGTGATAGCCCACGAGCGAATTATACGCGATGAGCCCCGTGAAGCGCATCTCTTGGGTAAATCAAGCAAGCAGTGCTCGCAGGTTGCCCCGGCCATCTCTGGGTACGACCTCACTCGGGGGCTGGCACCTCAGCAAAACATACAGAAAGGAAGGAAACCAGCACTAGAGCCTGCTTAAAGAGGTTCATCACAGTCAAGCTTACAAGTAAAAAGGCTAACAAGCACTACGGTGTCCTACCTACACTAGCAAAGGGCATGTGGACCCTCCGGCGCTGTGGAGGCCACGACAAAGGCCCTGCTCAGACCTACCTAAGGTGGCGCGGGTAGTCAACACGGCTCATCTATGGATCAAACACCGACATCATAAAGTCGTCTCTAGGATATAGCGGATTCGTAGCACCAAGCCACGCTTGATGTGGTGGTCATGGATGAAGCGTTCCCAGCTGACGGCGAGGTACATCTCCCTCGGCACGTGGATCTCAATGTACGCATTCTAGCTATCACTGCTTTCAGAGCGTTTCAGTCACATGCCTCCGAGAATGTCGCCTTAGGTCCCAAGGGAAAAGCACGGGGGAAACCTCACCCTCGAGGACCAGTCCACGTACCCAAGGACGAGGACAAAGTCGACGACCCGCTCCACCTCAGGATCGTCTTCAATCTTGATCACAACATCTAAAGGAGGGAGAGGGGGTAGCAACGCTGGCTCCGGGCATCCACCTCTTCCTCCTCCACGGCCCCCATGATGGACTCTGCGGCTCCCACGAGGATGCCCATGTCCGCACGTCACCGACACCTCTTACCCTGGAGCCATTGCGCCCGGGAAGAGGAGGCGCCATCTTGGCGAGCACCGCGACCGATGCGCCTTTCGTGGATGCTCCCACATGGTTGTACGTGCATGTGCTTCACAGGCGGAGCCTCCTCCACCTCCAACACCACCGACTTGACCTTCTCAGAGGCAAAAGGTCACTGATGACTGCAAGTGCACAAATCAATTGTAACTAGTTTCTAAGTAAAGATATCGAACCCACAGAGAGCTATTGGTAAAGGTCTTTATGCCCCTCGTCACTATCTACCAAAGGATACTTGTAAGTTGCCTTTGATATCAAGTAAAGAGTGTTTGAAAGGTTTTTGGTTGTGTGCAGAAAAGTAAATAGAACAATTTAAAAGAAAACAATTAACAAGATTGTGTGAAAGCGTGGTTGAACCCAATAGGGCTAAAACATTCTTGGGGATGTAGGATACACCTCTAGCATGGTATTATCATTATTAATAATTTACGATAACATAATTCTTGTGTCATGGAATGTGTGGAGGGAGCTACATAATAAGATGTTCACTACAAGGCTCGTAGGAATCCACTTTATTGAGCTAAGAGTGAGGTCACCTCTAAATAACCACTGTGATGTCTGAGAGCAGTCACCCATATAGACCACCGCAATTAAGGGTTTCCCCATGCATATCGTAATTAGCTTAGGGAGTCCCTCTTTATTCCTCCTTTGACCACGTAGTTCACGAGTCGGTGCCAATCTGTCACAGGGCCATTCCGGGTATGATCCCAAAGCACGTCCAAAGGATTTATCCCTCCCTTTAGTCCCAATGGAAAATGGTATGTGGTCGACTTCACATACCATCTAAAGAGAGAGATTAAACACAAATCATAAATCAATCATAGACTAGCAAGTCATATGGACACAAGAATAGATCATCTTTATTGCAAATCCATAATAGTGCTAGGATTTCTCCATCTCCCCAAGAACAAAGGAACTACTCACACATGGAGTAAATCAACAACATCATCATAATCAAATGGATGAATGAAAGTACTAAAATAGATCTAATGCAAACCATAATTGAATCTGGAATTACAACAAGATCTAATGGATGGAAGATGGGGGTAATGGTGGTGATGTAGAAGCAGCGATTGATGATGAAGGGGATGATGCGTTGTCCTCCAATGATCCATGAATCAGTAGGTATTTTACCCCAGCCAAGTTACTCCTTCAGATCCCTCTCAGATGTGGTTTTTCGTGGTTTCTAGTGGTTGTGAATGCAGATCTTTCTGCCGTCTTTGCCAGGAGAAAGCATTTGATGAGGCGAACCCGGTGGCACCTGGTACGGGCAGGCTTCACCCATACCACTAGTCGTTATCAGCACTGGTTTCTTCCCCTAGTTTTGTATTCTCCCAGGTACGAAGGTAAATCCATAAAATGACTTTTATCACTTAAAAATATCATATTATGGTATAAAATGATAGCTCTAATTGATATGTTCATATATAAGACTTAATTATTCGGAATCCTGTTGAAATAAAGACAAAAGGTGTGCCCAAATGCATTGAAATAAAAAGATCACTACTCTATTTATGCAAAAAAAAGTAAATATGCTTCAATTTTGGACTTGTCAACTCCCCCAAGCTATTCTCTTGCTTGTCCTCGATCAAGATGGTGGCTTATGGACAAGATCATCATGTTCACGAGACATGTGTCATTACAATAAATGAGGTAGAAATTGAAACAGGAATACAAAATCGGATGTACGGAGACATCGAGGGTATTACCACACCCTTACACATTACATGACCTAGAGGCTTCCACACCTTCTCTAGTATCATTGAATTTATAATAAGCTTCTAGTGATTTAACATATCATATAATCATTGAGTTTAGGGGTATCGAGCACTTAGTTTAGTAATGAAGATTCATGATCATTCTTGTTTTCTTCTACACTTGACTCTTTTGATAGTTGTTCTCTCTTTTCGCTTCTTTCATATATTGTCTATATATATATTTGTTATTCTTTTCTTCTTTTATCTCTTTTTCAGTACAAATATTTGATCATGCTCACTACTTTGATGGCTACAAAGAAAACTCTTAATTATAATATGCTACCAAAATTCTTCTTCTCATAACCTAATCAATACTTTTATTGGCGTGGAAGTATCTAAAATCATGACAGGTGTACAAGTATCATAACACTCAGCCTAGTTCAATCATCTAATACAATAATCATGAATCATAGCACAACTTAAAATATCATAAAGTCTTGCAACTAAATGGATATAAATCTTCTCTTGAACAAAGGGAACTCGAAGTTGATGCAACTAATGCAAACCATGGAATTAAAGAATATCATGCGTGCAGGAAAGTAAACATGCTGAAAACTGTAAGATAGATTACAAGGTTTTCACAAATCCCCCAAGCTTGGAATCAAACCGGGTGGATCAAATAATTCCTTGCATTTTCTTACTCCTTCTTCAGAGTGAAGAAATCATCACTCCCTCTTCATCGTCCGCCTTGAGACTACAGTCATGAGCAATACACGCAAATCAGGTGGACATGTCCATGACCCCGGCATGCAACTTGGTGATAATCTTGCTTAGAGTCTTCATGTCATCAGCCATATCCATGATAATTTTGCTTAGGAGTTGCACTCTACCGTCAATGTCATCGACCTTTATTTCTAGGTCTTTACCCACCGTCCAGTAAGAGTCAACTCCTTCCCCAATAGTTTCAACACAAGCTTTAGAGATCTTTTCAAGGGTTTTAATCTTTTCTCGAACCTCATCACTTTTCTCCCCTTTGCGAGAAGAGGGTCTGGGAGGAGATTTAAGAGAATATCCATGCAGATTGTACCTATAGGGGTTTATTGGAGATTCTTCCTTGGTTTTCCTTTGTTCCACGTGCCTGAGCATCTCCAACTTCTGCAGAAACATGCCTTGCTAGTTGGGGAGTGGAACGACTTGCGAGGGCTCACAGAACAAGGAAGATGAAGTGTCTCCTTTGGATCCCTTCCTCTTGGCTTGTGCTTCAGAGGTGCCCTCCTTCTTGGTCCAGATTTGCTTGATATGAAAAGGATGCATAGCCTTCAAACGATCAAGTGAGATATGAGATTTTATTGTAAGGTGGAAGGAAGATGGCTCTAGATCTGAGATTAAACAATGAAAGTCAAAATAATAAAGAAAAAGAAAGAGGTAAATTAATAAAATAAAAATCATAGAGAAAAAATTTGGAGTTTCTGGAATTGAGTGCAGGCGGGCCCGTCATTACCATCGCCCGCATCGGGTAACTTACATACTCTAGTTTTTTGACACAAATAATAGAACCTTTGGAAAAGAATGAGAACAGTATCGATAACGACCTGTGGTACAAGCGCGCTCGCCCGTACTTCTTAGTCGTACCAAAATGCAGAAAAAAAATTGTCGGAGGGACCAGACCTGATAACGGCCAGTGGTATGGGTGCACACACACGTACGGCCTATCCATACCAGGTCAAAATACACCCTAGCAAATTAAAAAAAATACAAGAGGAGAAAAGAACGAGGCGAGACATGCTAGAAAGGTTTCAAACCAGCAAAAATCCATAAGCTTGAGATTTTGTTACCTCGCTTCATTAAATTTCTCTACAGAAATCAAGGAGACTACCTCAGTGGTGTTGACCTCTCCAACTCTATAACGCTTCAATGCTACCCATTGACGATCCAGGATGAAGAAGAAGGTATAGTATTTTTCAACCTTACCGCTCCCGAAGTATATGCCTCCTCGACTTTATAGGGTCCTTCCCATCTAGATTTCAATTTTCCTGCAAAAATCTTAAGCCTAGAGTTGTAGAGAAAAACCTTGTCCCCCGATTTAAATTCCTTGCCTTCTACTTTTTTATCGTTCCATTTCTTCACTTTTTATTTAAATATCCTAGCATTTTCATAGGCCTCATTCCTGAGTTCATCCAAAGCATGAATATCTAAGAGTTGTTTCTCCCCATCAGTTTTAAAATCAAATTTCATAGTTTTAATACCCCATCGAGCCTTATGCTCAAGTTCTAATAGAAGGTAACAAGTTTTACCGTAAACCATTTTGTATGGTGTCATTACCATAGGATTCTTTAAAGCCATACGATACGCCCACAGTGCATCGTTAAGCTTCAAAGCCCAATCCTTTCTTGGACTATTCACCGTTTTTTGAAGTATGAACATGAACACCCGTTTAGACAATTCCACCCGTCCACTGGTTTGAGGGTGGTAAGGTGAGTCTACTCAATGGTCCACTCCATACTTTTGAAGTATATTGTTAAAAGTACCCTTCATAAAATGAGTTCCGCCATCAGTAATAAAAAACCGGGGCACTCCAAACCTGGGTAAGATGACATCCTTGATCATCTTAATGGAAGTGGCTGCATCTACATGAGAAGTAGGTATAACTTCCACCCATTTAGTAACATAGTCTACAACAACGAGAATATGAGTATAACCATTAGAGGGGAAAAATGGTCCCATAAAGTCCATTTCCCATACATCAAATGGATCTATTACTAAATTATATATCATATTCATTTCCTGTCTTTTACTAATATTACTCATACGTTGGAAAGTATCACAATTCCTAACATATTCATGGGAGTCTTTAACTAATGTAGGACAATAAAAACCTGATTGCAAGACCTTAGCTGCAGTGCGATTACCGGCATGATATCCTCCATAAGGACTATCATGACAAGCTTTAAGAATGGCATTTACCTCGTGATTGGATATACATTTCCTGACTATCCCATCTAGACCATGCATATATACGTAAGGATCATCCCAATAGTAATGTTTTAGTTCATTAAAGAATTTCTTTTTTTGATTGTAATCCATTCCTTTTCGTAAAAACTTGTCTACAAGGAAATTAGCATAATCTGCAAACCAAGGATCAAGAGGTTCTATAACTGCAAGATATTCCTCTAGAAAAGATTCATTAATAGGGACGGGATCCTCCATAATTCCTTCCATTCGTGACAAATGGTCAGCAAAAGGATTATCCTTTCCTCTCCTATCAACTATTTTCAAGTCATATTCTTGTAGAAGCAATACCCATTTAATTAATCGGGGCTTAGCATATTTCTTAGCTAGAAGGCGTCTTAAAGCTTGATGATCAGTATGAACTATTACTTTTGAGTTGATAATGTAGTGTGTAAATTTATCATAGGCGAAAACAACAGCTAAAAATTCTTCATCGGTTGTTGCATAGTTCTTTTGATCTTCATTAAAAACACGACTTGCATACTGGATGACATTAAGATCCAATCCATCTCTTTGTCCTAAAACAGCTCTAATAGCATAGTCACTAGAATCACACATATTTTCAAATGGTTCATCCCTATTTGGTGGTTGAATGGCTGGTGCAAAAATTAGTGCTTTCTTTAACTATTCAAAAGAATCATTGCAATCTCTATCAAAGGCAAAAAAGGGTGTCTTTATCTAATAGAGAAGTTAAAGGGGCAGCTAATTTAGCGAAATCTTTAATAAAGTGTCTATAAAAACCAGCATGCCCAAGAAAATTCTTTACCCCATTTATATCTTGCGGAATTGGAAGTTTTCCTAAGGTGATCAAGTTTGATTTATCAATCTCAATATTCTTTTCAGAGACCTTATGACCAAAAACTATACCTTCCCTTACCATGAAGCAGCAACGCTCCCAATTGAGGACCATCTTTGTTTGTCTGCATCGCTTCAAAACTATGTTAAGATTATAAATACATTGCTCAAAACTAGTCCCATAAATGACAAAATTGTCCATAAGAACTTCCATGGAACTCTCCACAAAACTGTCGAATATTTTCAAAACACACTCTTGAAAAGTAGCAACCGCATTACACAAACCGAAAGGAATTAATCGGTCAGCATAGGTTCCATAGGGGCAGGTAAATGTGGTTTTTTCTTGATCTTCGGGCTGAATAGCTATTTGAGAATATCCAGAATATCCATCAAGAAAACAGAAATAAGAGTTAGTGGACATCCTTTCCATAATATCATTAATGTGAGGCAGTTGCTTGTGAATTTTTATGGTTTATTTGTCTAACTTTCTGAAGTCAATACACATCCTATAACCTGCTATTGTTCTAGTCAGGATTAATTCATTCTTATCATTATTAATTATGGTTATACATCCTTCCCTAGGTATGACGTGAGTTGGACTCACCCACTCACCCAGCATACGTATAACTTCCTTTCTTACTACATCTTTCATTTTAGGATTCAATCTCCTTTGATTTTCAAAAAACGGGTTAGAATCTTCAATGATGGATATCTTGTGAGTCATTATGGAAGGGTATATGCCTTTTATGTCATTATGAGTGTATCCAAAATCATCACGCTATTTGACAAGTACCTCTAATAATTTTGTGTTTTCCTCAGGTGAGAGCTTATCAACTAAAATGACCGGGCACTTACCTTCCTTATCTAAGAATTCATACCTTAGGTTCGTAGGAAGAGGCTTCAAGACGAGAGGTTGTGGATCCTCATCCCCTTTTCTTTCAAGTTCTTCAGATTCATACCGGAGGCGAGTTTCAACCTCTGGTGCAATGTTCAGGATCTCATCCAAATCTTCTTTTCTAGAGTTGTTTGGAAGAGAATCATTGCTTGTCAAACTTCTCTCCAACTTAGATTGTGGGGTGCAAAAATAGATTGCTGCCAATTCTTCAATAGTCTTTTCCCCTTTGATTTCTACTTTCTTTTCATTAGGAAATTTTGTGAATTGGTTAGTTTATTTCTATAACTTCTTCACCAACCTGCAAAGATAGAGCCTGTTTCATGTTGTTAATATCAATGTTCATAGAGTCATAAAAACGGCTACCAAAAATAACTAGGGAGGAGAAGTTCAAGGGGTATTTTAATAATATGAAAATCAACAGGGTACACAAAAGCTCCCATAGAAACACAAATATTGTGAAGTATCCCGTAAGTAGGATGCATAGTTCGATTAGAAAGCATAAAGGTAACTTATGATGGTGTAAATCATTCCTCTGTAGGTGGTGTCAATCATTCCCAATCTTTTGGAATCTGTAGATAATGGGCATCAGATTTAATAATTTGAACAATCATGCGATGGTCAATATTAAACTTCCCAAGCAGTTTCTCTACCTTTCCTGGAGCTAGAAATATTTTTAAGCAATTGAAATCTATGGGATTTTCTTTATTAAACTCAAACTCGCAATAAGCTTTCTCTATTCTATTCACCGTGTTTAACAAATTCCATGCTCTATCAACACTAAATTTGGTGAAATACCCATTGGTAAGGGAGTCGTGCTCATTTCTATTATCATCATTCAAACCTGCGTATAAGGTGTGTATCACCAACCAATGTGGGAACTTATGATGGGGGCAGCGGTCAAGCAGGCCACAAAACCTTGTGTATCCTTCATGCAAGGTTTCTTCAGGTTTTCCATTAAAATTCATGATCATACGTCTTGCTTCAAGAGTTTTTGTCCCGGGAAAGAAATCATCTAAAAACAAAGAGGCTAGGCTCTCCCAGGAATTAGTAATCTTTGCAGAACTTTGAATGTACCAAGAATGGGCTTCATCAATAAGGGTTTGAACAAAAATAACAAATATAATCTTATCCTCGATTTGTATATTAAGCTGGAAAGTCCCACAAATATCTTTTGAAGAACCCTACATGCTCATACGGATTCTCTATACCTGACATGGGTATGCCCTACGGGTACTTGACATTGGCCTACCCGGTCTAGCCTAGTGATGGTCCACACGAAGACTTGCTGCTAACGCAAATCCCAAGGAGACTATGGATGGCCCAAGCCCGGGGGAAGTTCAAAACTCCTTGGAGAACACGGCCAAGCTATAGATAGAATTTTAAAGGGTGAAACCCTAACTTATAACCGACTCAACCTACCCGAGACCTGGCCTCCTCATATAAAGGCCAGGAGGGCACGAGGAGGAGCTCCCAACTCATACACACACCTCACGCCAGATTGCATCTGCGCGCCCCTTGTAACCTTCGGTTCCGCCATCAATCAAGAACAGACAATTAGGAGTAGGGTTTTCCCACTAGGGGCCTGAACCTGGGTAAACATCGTGTCCCCTTGCTGCGTATTTGTTAACCGTCTCGCGATATCCAGCATCCCCATCTCCTCCAAACCCAAGTCCATAACAATGGGCATTGACGAGTCGAACAGTCGTCAATTGGTGCCGTCTGTGGGAACTAGCGGCACTGATCCTACGATCGTGATGGTTCCATCCACGACCGTCTTCGATTCATCCGCGATGGAGAACCAGCTCTTCTTCGGCGCCATCGACTTCACCGTCCACTCGCTGACAACTCGCCACAACTTCGACTCCCTAGGCGACTGATACATCGTAAACATATATATAATTTTTTATGCTCCATGCTTGTTTTATATCAACTTTCTTATGTTTTGTCTACACTTTGAGGTATTTTCATACATTTTCTGGAACTAACCTATTGACAAGATGCCGTAGTGCCAGTTGCCTGTTTTCTGCTGTTTTTGGTTTCAGAAAAGCTAGTAAGGAAATATTCTCGAAATTGGACGGGACAAAAGCCAAAGTCAATATTTTACTAGAAGGAACACATAGTCCATAGGGGAGACGAAGTGGGGCCACGAGGAGGCCACACCATGTGGTGGCGCGGCCACGGGTGGCGCCACTAGGTGGTGTGGGCCCCTCGGGCTCCCACTGTAAGATCCCTCCTTTGTAAAGGAAAAGGATCCCTGTGATTGCAATGCTAGTCCCTGGATCATTGCTAGCATCCACAGTTTAAGATGAAGTACACAGATACGAAGGTCATTTATTACATTCATTCCAGAGATAAAACATAGTCTTTTACAACTCAGGGCCATAGGCCTAATACAAGAGTTTTGGAATAAGTAAATAAACATAAGTCTTCATCTTCATGTGCCACAGGCAAGCATGTTGAGTGTAGACTCATGACACCTAATCATCATCGTAGTAACCTGCAACATCACAAGTTACAGCCACAGTGGGTCAATACTTTGGAATAGTATTGGCAAGTGATACCTTAGTAAATTTTAAGTGGACTATATTACTATATGCTTTTTGGATAAGTGTAGTTTGGCTTGCTTTGCTCAAAATAGGTTTTTCCTATTAGTTGAAATCACTAAGTTTTTCTTTGTCAAAAACTTTCCCAAGAAACCATCAAAAGACATTGAGGTCCTTCACCCTTGTTCACCCTCAAATTTTACTTAGAAGTTGGAGTGATGAGATTCTTGATAGCTTCCATGTCTTGATGCTCAAGTTGTCCATTGCCATGGACTTGGCTAAGTACTTAGATTTTCCATCTGCAGAGGTTGTGCACTTTCCCCACTAGACTTGGTTTCCCAAGACAGGACCTTTCAGAAGCCTTCCCTTAGTCAAATGGACGCGTTCCAACCTATCATTCCCACTACCGCCAACTGTCCAAATGACTAAGTTCTAGCAACCTATGTGATCAAGGCAGAGCCCATATTGCCAAGTGGTTGCACTATAAGCTTCTCAACACTTGGCCTCTAAAATCCCTCTGTGCCTGGGTGGCATACCACAAGTGAGATACACAAGGTAAACCATGTCCATGGGCCTTGTGTAACCACCCAACCAAAAACCACCATTCAAGTCCCATTCCACCCAGGAGGTTCATTGACTTAGTTGTTTTATTAAGAAAAACATAAGTCCAAAGACTTAGAAATATTTTCATCATAGCATGTATATACTTTACCAACCCTTGTTTACTACTAGCTAGGTTAAGCATGGCATAGTAACTTAACTTAGGAAATTTCCTAGCAATTCTACAACTACTTAGGATTTCCCAACATAGCATTTGGCAAAAAGTAACATGCAAGACTTAGCAAAATATTTCTAATGCTTGTACAAAATATAGGGATGGAATTATTCTTGAATTACCACTTGCCTTGGTAGTGGGGAGAGTAGCACTCTTCACAATCACAGTCACTAGCAAAATCTACACAAAAATGGTAGCACAAAAATTACACACAATTCATATACAAACATAAACATATATGCATGCAATGCAAAAAAATGCGAAGTGATGATTTTTAAAATTCCACCAAGCAAGTGCATGATACAAAAACATAACCAAGTCAAAAACTTGCTAACTAAACTTATTTAGCACTAAAACAATTTACTAAACAAATTTTATACTCAAAATAGTCCTAAACAAGTTTCTGCATAAAAAGTCATTTTAACAGAAACTTTTCACTAAACACATTGCATAAACAGAAAGGTCTTGTCTCCCTGATTCCAACGATATAAAATTTGTAAAAATCTAACGTGGAAATCAAAAGTTATAGCCATTTCAAAATTGGATCGAAATCTGTTTTCAAATTCTGTTTTAATTCAAACCCTAGACACGCGTCGCGCTCTGATTCGTCGGTTACGCTTCGCGTGGATCGACCAGCGTGGACCGTCAGATCTAACTAAACGTGCACGGCTCATATTGTCACTTACCCCTTCGATGCAGATCTAATCTGGAGCGCCGGATCTAGATCCTACGGTTGCTGAGCGTGTGACCAAGGACGGGCGGTGCAAATGGTTGCTGGCGGCAGCGGCGCTACTGGCGGCGATGGTCCGATGAATACAGGAAGGGCTGGGGTGTGTGGCATGGCTTACCAGACTCGCACGGTCACGAGGAATCTCAACGTGGTCTTTGCTTGGACAGGGGCGCACGGCGAGCTCTGGCCGGAGTCGCTCGCACGGCGTTGGGAGGTTGCGACGATGTGGTTGCCGAGGTTTCGCCGCCGCCTAGCACACACGGAGGGATTAGGAGACGCGCAAGATGAAGGCGAAAAACCTAGTATGCAAAAGGGGGCAAGGGGCGCTCGGGACTTACCACAATTGGTCGCCGGCGTTGGGCGGCGGCTCAGCCGGTTGCGGGCTTGAACGGGATCGTGTCTGGTCACGAGCAGGCATGCGACTAGTGTCAGAAGATGCACGAGATCATGCTGAGCATCATCGTTTGAACCAGAGAGAGGGGGGGCGGTCGAGGCTCACCGGAATCGGTCGCCGGAGGTCGTCGGTGCTGCGGGGTCTCGAGGTCAAATGCGCGCAGCCTGGTGGCGGAGTGAGCGAGGAGAGTGGGGGGAAATGACCACGGCGGCGAGGGGTTTAAGTAGGCTGAAGCGGGGCGAGGATCATGCGCTGAATCAATGGAAATTAGAAGTTTAATCGTGGGCGTCCGCGACAATGTAGAAATCGGGGAGGACGACGTGGAGAGGGCCCGCTCGTCAGCGAAATAAGTAGAGGGGGAGTGGGGTCTGGGTGTCAGCGACTCGTTGGGTGTGTCTGCGCGTGCGAGAGAGAGGGAGGTGGCCCGGGTGGGCTAGTTGGGCCGTGTCTGCTGCTGGGCTAGATTAGGAACGCCTGGCCTTTTTCTTTTCTTTTACCCTTTTCTTTTTCTGTTTTGATTTTCAGAAATGGTTTTCAAATGATTTCAAGACCCATTTGAATTCAAATAAATTTGAGATTTTTGCAGTGTGCAATAGTCTCAAATATAGGCCTAAACCATGTGGTTACTTTTCAAAGGCTTGGTCACTTTTTGGAGAAACAAAATAACAGGAGCTTTGCATTTGATTTGCAAATGTTTGAAAAATGGTTTTTGAACTATTTCCATTTTGTAAAACTTGGTTCAAATTTCCACACTCAATCCATTCAACAAAGGAGACAAACAATCTAGGTTTAAAACATTCAAACTCTTAAATGGGAATGGCCATTTGATTTAAGTTTGCTCACATAAAATAATAGCACTATGTGCTTCTGTTTTTCTGAAAATGAGTTTGAAATTGATCTCAATTTTACATGCATGCATGAATGATATGTAATCTTTGAAATCATGATTTTAGGGATGTTACAAATCTAACCCCCTTAAGGTGAATCTCGCCCTCGAGATTCGGATTGGCTAGCAAATAGGTGGGGGTGGTCTTTCCGAAGATCATCTTCCCTTTCCCATGTTGCTTCCTCTTCGGAATGATGATTCCACTGCACTTTGCAAAACTTGGTAGTCTTTGTCCTTGTGACTCTTTCTGCAGTCTCAAGAATTTTGATAGGTTTCTCTTCATAAGTGAGATCACTTTCTAGTTGAACCTCCTCCAAAGGTATAGTATCCTTCAAAGAAGTTTCTTCCATTTCTGGGTGACATTTCTTAAGCTGACTCACATGAAACACATTATGGATCTTGACAAAGATTCTGGCAGTTCAATTTCATAAGCAACTTCTCCTTTGCGACTCAGAATCTTGAATGGCCCAACATATCTTGGTGCCAACTTTCCTTTGACTCCGAATCTTTTCACTCCACGGAGTGGTGATACTCTAAGATAGGTTCTATCACCAACTTCGTAGGTGACTTCTCTACGTTTAGGATCTGCGTAACTTTTCTGTCGGGACTGTGCTATCTTTAACCTGTCCTTAACCAATTTGACCTTCTCTTCGGCTTCTTTGATAAGATCTGGCCCGAATAAACTTCTTTCTCCCACACCATTCCGTAACAATGGGGTGGTACACTTTCTTCCGTAGAGAAACTCAAACGGTGCCATCTCAATGCTGGCTTGATAGCTGTTGTTATAAGAAAATTCTGCGTAAGGCAGACTTTCATCCCAACTTGCTCCATAGTCTAGGGCACATGCCCTCAAGATGTCTTCCAGAATTTGATTAGTCCTTTCTGTTTGTCCATCGGTTTGAGGATGAAAAGCAGTGCTAAATTCCAACCTCGTTCCCAATGACTCATGTAGCTGTCTCCAAAAATGGGAAGTGAATTGAGTTCCCCTATCAGACACAATACTCTTGGGCACACCATGTAGACATACAATTCTACTCATGTAGATTTTGGCTAACTTGGCACTTGTATAAGTTGTCTTTACGGGGATGAAATGAGCCACTTTAGTTAGGCGATCCACTACTACCCATATGGAATCATATACTGATCTGGTCCTTGGTAACCCGGTAATGAAATCCATACCAATCTTGTCCCACTTCCAATCAGGAATAGGTAGTGGTTGAAGCAAACCTGCTAGTTTCTGATGCTCCGCTTTTACTCTACTACACACATCACACAAAGCAATATGTTCGGCGATGTCCCTCTTGAGATTGTTCCACCAAAATCTTTCTTTCATGTCCATGTACATTTTGGTGTTACCCGGGTGGATAGAATACGGTGAGTTGTGTGCTTCCTGCAATATCAGTTTCCGCAACCCCGGATCTTGTGGAACACAGATACGTTTCCCATGCCATAAGGTACCCTGTTCGTCTTCATGAAATTTTTTAGCTTTCCCTTGGCCAATCTTTTCCTTAATCTCTTCAATTTCCTTATCAGTCTTTTGAGCTTCTAGTATCTTGCCCAACAAAGTGGGTTGAACATCCAAAGACATGAGATGTCCTTCAGGCACAATCTCCAATCTGAGTTCTTTGAATTGGGTACACAAATCATCTGGCAATTCTCCTTTGGTAAGGCCATTTACAAATACCTTACGACTTAGAGCATCTGCTACAACATTTGCTTTACCGGGGTGGTATTGCAAACTTAAGTCATAATCCTTGATAAGCTCTAACCATCTTCTTTGCCTCATATTAATTTCCTTCTGGGTGAAGATATACTTCAAACTTTTGTGATCTGTGAACCCTTCACAACGCTTTCCCAAAAGGTAATGTCTCCATGTTTTGAGTGCATGGACGACAGAGGCTAACTCTAAATCATGAGTAGGATAGTTCACCTCATGAGTTTTGAGTTGTCTCGAGGCATAGGCCACAACTTTACCGTCTTGCATAAGTACAGCACCCAAACCTTGATGAGATGCATCACAATACACTTGGAAATCTTTTTCCAAATCAAGTAGATATAGAACTGGTGCTGTCACAAGTCTCTTTTTCAACTCCTGAAAGCTGACTTCACAACCTTCAGACCAAGCAAACTTCTTGTCTTTCTTTAACAATTCAATCATTGGCTTAGCAACCTTCGAGAAATTTTCAATGAACCTTCTGTAGTAACCTGCTAAGCCAAGGAAACTACGAACTTCTTTCACGTTCTTGGGGGATTCCCATTCCATCACAGCTGAAACCTTAGCAGGATCAACTGCTACACCATCCTTTGTCATAACATGACCAAGAAAGCCAACTTCTTCTAACCAGAACTCACATTTGCTGAATTTGGCATATAGTTTATGCTCTCTTAACTTCTCAAGTATCAAGTGCAAATGTTCCTCATGTTCTTCCTTGCTCTTGGAGTAGACTAGGATGTCATCGATGAAAACGACAACAAACTTGTCGAGGAATTCCATGAACACTTTGTTCATCATATTCATGAAGTATGCTGGAGCATTTGTCAAGCCAAAAGGCATTACGGTATACTCATACAATCCATACCTTGTGGTGAATGCTGTTTTAGGTATGTCTTGCTCTCTTATCTTGAGTTGAAAATAGCCTGACCGGAGATCGATCTTTGAGAACACACAGTCTCCTTCTAGCTGATCAAACAAGTCATTGATTCTTGGCAAAGGATATTTGTTCTTGATAGTTACCTCATTGAGTGAACGGTAATCTATGCATAACCTTTGGCTCCTATCCTTCTTCTCCACAAACAAAACTGGGGCTCCCCAAGATGAAGAACTTGGTTGAATAAATCCCTTCTGCAACTATTCTCCTAGTTGCTTCTTGAGCTCTTTTAGTTCATCAACTGACATTTTATATGGTCTCTTTGCTATTGGTCCAGACCCTGGTACCAAATCTATCAGAAATTCCACATCTCTATCTGGCGGCATTCCTGGCAATTCTTCCGGAAATACATCCGGATACTCACACACAATTGGCACACTGTCCATGCTAACCCCCTTAAGAGAATTAAGCGTACTCCTTTTTGCTTCAAAACTGGTCTTGAATCTGATCCTTTAATTTCTGGAGTCGTGAGTGAGACAGTATGGTTGGCACAATCTATCACTCCTTTGTACTTAGTCATCCAGTCCATTCCCAGAATGACATCCAATCCTTGGGAGTTTAGTATTATCAAGTTAACGGGAAACTTATACTTCCCAAATTCTATGACTAGATCATGGCATCCCGAATTCACTATCATTTCTCCACCAGGAGAACTTACTTTTATAGGACACCCAATAGTTTCTACCGGTAGTTCATTTCTTTCAACAAATGCTCTTGATATGAATGAATGAGATGCACCAGTATCAAAGAGTACAAATGCTGGAATAGAATTGAGTCTGAACTTACCAGCAACAGTGTCAGGTTCCTCATAGACCTCCTCCACACTGATGTGGTTCACCTGTCCTTTCTAAAAAGGATTGGGCTTGACAGGTCCTTCAACTTTCTTTTCGGGGCACTCATTTGCATAGTGTCCCATCTTCTTGCATTTGAAGCACTCAACCTGACTGATGTCTCTCTTAGCAGGCTGACTTCCACTCCCACTACCATTTCCACTGTGGTGGCTCTTATGTCCACTCTTGTGGTTCTTGTATTTGTCATTGTCATGACTGCGATGATGCTTGTTGTCATGACGGTTGTGGTTGTGGTGCTTGTTGAATTTCCCATGCTTGCGGGATCCTGAGCTTCCACTGTCATCATAGTGAGATCGTTTGTGAGACGATCCCAAGCTGTGCTTGTCGGAGTGTTTCCTCTTTCTACTCTCGACTTGTTTCATTTTGTTCTCCAATATAGCAGCCTTGTCACAGAGCGACAGATAAGTGGGAACATATGCCACAGCCAGCTGCAGATTCAGCTCATCATTCAAGCCTTCCAGAAATTTTTCCTTTCTTTTGGCATCTGTGTCAACTTCATCCGGTGCATAACGCGCCAGATTGTT
Organism: Avena insularis; assembly: GCA_023614405.1. Classification (NCBI taxonomy): domain Eukaryota; kingdom Viridiplantae; phylum Streptophyta; class Magnoliopsida; order Poales; family Poaceae; genus Avena; species Avena insularis. Next base: position 232,745,393 of record CM042687.1, on the reverse strand, counting down.
GAACTCTTCAATGTATTCAGCCACGCTGCGGTGGCGCTGCTTCAGATTGTGGAACTCTTTCTTTTTCAGGCTCATTATTCTTGACGAGATATGAGCAGTGCGAAAGCCATCCTCAAAGATAGCCCAAGTCACCTCGAGTGGTGATTTGGAAGTTGTCCCACCAAGTGGCGGCTGGCCCTTCCAGCAGATGTGCTGCGAATCTGACCTTTTCAGCGTCCGTGCAGCCCACGGTCACTAAGTCCTTGTTTACAGAACGTAGCCAATCGTTGGCCACCATGGGATCAGTCGTCCCCGAAAACTTAGCTGGCCTCAATCTCAGAAATCTGGTAAGCATATCAAAGCCCGGAGGGTTGTTGTTGTTGTTATTGTTGTTGTTCTTGGGGTTGTTGTTGTTGTTGTTATTATTCTGGTTCTGGATGAATGTTGTCATCATCTGCATAAGCTGTGTTTGAGCAGTCATCATTTGCTGCATTTCTGGAGTGATGTTGTTGTTGTTGGGGTTGGGGTTTGCGCGACGGGGAGTCATCTATGGTTTGTTCAAATAGAGATAAGAATGAGATACCCATAGATGTTTTTATGCACATTACATCACATAAGCAAACACATAGCATGCAACACATAGATAAAGGTTCAACAACAAAATAACAAGTTCACAAGGTAAAACACACAAGTGGCAAGCCATCCACATGTCGGATGGTCCAATAACAAGTTCACAAATAACAAGTACGATAATAAAAGATAAACGAGTAGTCAAGTCTACTCATCAGCATCAATCTCCTCCTCGACAAAGGTAAGACCTGCATTCTCCATCGCGGTCTTGTTCTCCTCAATAGTAGTGTTCAAGGACTCAATCTTGGCCTTGAGAGCCCTCTTCTAGGAACGAAGCCTCTATCACCGCTCTGCTGCTCTAGCTCGAAGTCCTTGGACTGCAGTTCTTCAGTCATGTCCCGGATCTTCTTGTTCCTATCCTGGACACGCTTCTCCTGACTCTTGAACTTCCTGTCCTGGGTCTCGAACTTCGCCTCCATTTCCTTGACTATCTCGTCCTGCTGCGTGAAGAGCTTGTCCTTCTCGCGAAGCTGCACCTGGAGCTCGTCATTACTAAGCATGACATTGGTCCTGTCCGTGTCCATGTGCCTAATGAGAGACTCTAAGTCCTGGAGATACAGACGTATCGGCTCTGCTGCGTCCCTCGAGTCGTCCTCGAAGTCGATGGACTCTCCATCCTCATCACGTCTTCCGAAGACGTGGAAGTGGGTGCCTCTAACCTGTCGGGAGTGCCGGCCTAGCAGACGTCCTATCAGGTCCTGCATAACTACCTCCATGCCTCTCTCCACATCGCATAAGCTTGAAGACGATGGCCTGTAGTAGGCCTGGCTCAAGCGTCCGGGCTGGTTCACCTTGAAGCCCCAGAGGTCCTTCCTCTCGAACTTGGTGAGTGGATGCACCATGATGGTGGGAAGAGGGAGATTGAGCAAAGTGGTAAGCTCAACGATACGAGGACCAAAGCGGGTAACCTAGAACTCCTCAAAAGTGCTGATGGTAATAGGCATCTATTTATAAGATAGAAAAGTTAGAACAACACAATTTAAGATAAAACAAAGACAAACATCTCATACGTATCCTTGGAACACAAAATCACACAAGTCATGCATACATGAATCCATTACATCAACCAAGGTCCAAACTTATTTAAGGTATCATTTTGGAAAATAAGGTGATAGGTGGTGGTCCAACTAACGGCATGTTTACAATCCTATCTCACTGGATCTGTTGGCTAGCACAATGTTCCTAGAGGCAATCAGCCTATCTTGCTCACATGATTCCATCACTAAGTCTATAATATCTCCTCTTAAGGTTTGGTTGGTGGCTTCCAACTCTTGGGTATGTTCCTTCTCTTTCTCTAAGTCTTTTTGGAGGTTGAGCATTCTGCACTTGACTCTAGCACTAAGTTCTTTGATAGTCCTCCAAGCTGCTTCTCTTGCTGACTCAAAGAATGTGGTGTGCACCACAGTGTTGGTGTACATGCAGAATCCTTTTTCTTTGTGGTTGTCTTCCTTGTTTTTGTACAAGTGAAGTTGCACCCACCAGTACTCAACTCCTTCATCCATCACTGGAAAGCCTTTGTACACAGTTGCACCATGTATTTCCATTGCCACCATGAGGTCCTTGAGAATTTTGGGAAACTCAGTCTCACACTCCAAGGCCATGGTCATGAGTGGTCCTTTCTTTACGGCTTCGTTGATGGAGTTCATCTACAAATAGAGATGAGAAGAGAAGATTAGAAAAGTTTACGAGAAGAATAGACAAGTGTAGAAGTAGTTGAAATTTTTTCCTTAGTGGTTTCCAATCCTAGGGTCATAATCCTACAGGCAATACAGTGCTCTGATACCATCTGTAAGATCCCTCCTTTGTAAAGGAAAAGGATCCCTGTAATTGCAATGCTAGTCCCTGGATCATTGCTAGCATCCACAGTTTAAGATGAAGTACACAGATACAAAGGTCATTTATTACATTCATTCCAGAGATAAAACATAGTCTTTTACAACTCAGGGCCACAGGCCTAATACAAGAGTTTTGGAATAAGTAAATAAACATAAGTCTTCATCTTCATGTGCCGCAGGCAAGCATGTTGAGTGTAGACTCATGACACCTAATCATCATCGGAGTAACCTGCAACATCACAAGTTACAGCCACAGTGGGTCAATACTTTGGAATAGTATTGGCAAGTGATACCTTAGTAAATTTTAAGTGGACTATATTACTATATGCTTTTTGGCTAAGTGTAGTTTGGCTTGCTTTGCTCAAAATAGGTTTTTCCTATTAGTTGAAATCACTAAGTTTTTCTTTGTCAAAAACTTTCCCAAGAAACCATCAATAGACATTGAGGTCCTTCACCCTTGTTCACCCTCAAATTTTACTTAGAAGTTGGAGTGATGAGATTCTTGATAGCTTCCATGTCTTGATGCTCAAGTTGTCCATTGCCATGGACTTGGCTAAGTACTTAGATTTTCCATCTGCAGAGGTTGTGCACTTTCCCCACTAGACTTGGTTTCCCAAGACAGGACCTTTTAGAAGCCTTCCCTTAGTCAAATGGACGCGTTCCAACCTATCATTCCCACTACCACCAACTGTCCAAATGACTAAGTTCTAGCAACCTATGTGATCAAGGCAGAGCCCATATTGCCAAGTGGTTGCACTATAAGCTTCTCAACACTTGGCCTCTAAAATCCCTTTGTGCTTGGGTGGCATACCACAAGTGAGATACACAAGGTAAACCATGTCCATGGGCCTTGTGTAACCACCCAACCAAAAACCACCATTCAAGTCCCATTCCACCCAGGAGGTTCATTGACTTAGTTGTTTTATTAAGAAAAACATAAGTCCAAAGACTTAGAAATATTTTTATCATAGCATGTATATACTTTACCAACCCTTGTTTACTACTAGCTAGGCTAAGCATGGCATAGTAACTTAACTTAGGAAATTTCCTAGCAATTCTACAACTACTTAGGATTTCCCAACATAGCATTTGGCAAAAAGTAACATGCAAGACTTAGCAAAATATTTCTAATGCTTGTACAAAATATAGGGATGGAATTATTCATAAAGTACCACTTGCCTTGGTAGTGGGTAGAGTAGCACTCTTCACAATCACAGTCACTAGCAAAATCTACACAAAAATGGTAGCACAAAAATTACACACAATTCATATACAAACATAAACATATATGCATGCAATGCAAAAAAAAAATGCTAAGTGATGATTTTTAAAATTCCACCAAGCAAGTGCATGATACAGAAACATAACCAAGTCAAAAACTTGCTAACTAAATGTAAGGTCCCCAACCTTTAATAAGATTGAGCCCCCTGTGTTTACAATGCTAGTCCCTGGATCAATAGCTAGCATCCACAGTTCAGATGTAATATCAAGAAACAAAGGTCATAATACAACTTTATAACCAGGAAGAACTTAATTTTTATTACTTCAAACATAGCTCATATGGCTATTACATTACATTGCAGCGGAATATCTATAGTCATGGGTCCTTCATCTTCAAAGTGCCACAGGCAGATGTTGGTTGTAGACTTTGTAATCCTAATCAATCAAGCTTCACTAAAATCAATCAAACCTGCAACATTACAAGTTACAGCCACAAGGGTCAATACATTTGAATTGTATTGGCAAGTGATACTTTGGTAGTATAGTGGAGTCTATCATCTATATGCATTTGGCTAAGTGGAGTTGAGGCTTGCATTGCTCAAAATAGATTTTTCCCTAACATTTTGAAAATTCTAAGTTTTTGTTTTGGCAAAAACAACACAAGACATCTACCAATCAAAGACTGAAGATCCTCTCAAGGCATCTACCAATCAAAGATTGAAGATTGCTTGGCAAAAACAATTTTCCTCAATCAATGATTTCAAGATCCTTGTACCAAGCCATCTCTCCATCAAAGATTGAAGAATTTCACACAACCCTTGTTCACCCACAAATTTTATTTAGAAATTGGAGTGATGAGATTCTTGATTGCTTCCATGTCTTGATGCTCAAATTGTCCTTTACCAGGGACATGGCTAAGTACTTAGATTTTACACTCTGCAGAGGTGGTGCACTTTACCCACAAGACTTGGTTTCCCAAGACAAAATCTTTCAGAAGCTTTCCCTTAGTCAAATGGACGCGTTCCAACCTATCAATCACTACCACCCACTGTCCATGTGGCTAAGTTCTTGCAACCTATATGATCATGGCAGAGCCCATATTGCCAAGTGGTTGCACTTGAAGCTTCTCAACATTTGACATCTCAAATCTCTTTGTTTCCTGGGTGGCCATCCACAAGTGAGATACACAAGCCAAGTCCATGGCCTTGTGAACCACTCAACACAAACCATTCCTTCCATTTCCACCCAGGTGATTCATTAACTTAGTTGTTTTATTAACAAAACACAAGTCCATAGACTTAGAAATTTTCATAGCATGAATATATATATCCCACCCAGGTTTTCTATTAGCTAGGCTAAGCTTGGTAGTAATAGGATTTCTAACTTAGGAAAATCCTTCTAAGGATTCATTCTACTAGTTTTCTTATAGTAAGGTCTATACTTAGCAAAATAAAAACCATGCAAGTTTTACCTGGCAAAAGCACTAATGCATAGTGAAAATAATGGGATAATGATATGAAGCACCACTTGCCTTTTTGGTAGAGGATATAGGTTCACTCCTTGATCTTGCTAGTCTCACACTTCACTACAAGTCAATCAAGCAAACACAAACTCAATTCACATTCCAAACCAAAGTCAAACAAACAATTTCTCACACACAAAGTAATGGGATCTAAGTCATGCATAAGCATGCAAAGGTTGTTTCTATTGTAAGGATGGTCTTCACTATGCTTCTAACTTTGTAAGTTCCAATTTGGTCATTTACCAAAATGGCAAAGTCATTTGCAAAGAGGGTCTTTATTAGATTCCTAAACTTTGTAAGATCCAAAATGGTCATTTACCAAAGTGGCAAAGTTAAAGTAATGCATGCAAGCATACCAAGCTTTGTTTTGTTTGAAAAAGTGGTTCCTAGTGGGTCATAGACATTTGGGCACACCTATTGGTCATTTTCTAAAGTGGCTAAGTCATTTGCAAAAGGTTTCACTATAAAACCATTTCAAACAAGGCACCTATTTGGTCATTTTATGTGGTGAAGAAATATTTTTCCTAAGGCCTTAACCTATAGGGTTCACCAAATGAGTTGCTATTGCAAAACTTGGTGTTTGGGTCAGTAGTTTTGGTCCAAAACATTTTCTCAAAGTTTTCTTTATGAAAGCATTTTCATAAACAAAACAATGGTTTTTTTTAATTAGCTAGAAATGGACTATACCAATTAATCCATTCTATTCTTTTCCAAAATCATTTTCCAAACTATGGGTTGGTTCCTAGGGTCAGTAAGGTCACAACAAACCAATTTGCAAAGGTTTTAACCCTAAAAACATTTTTAAACAATTTTTCTAATCTAAACAAGCAGTCAAAAGTTTCTGCTTAAATAACCCATCTAACAAATACTATTTGCTAAACTAATGGCAGGGTTGGTTAGGGCTTGTCTTGCTGATTCCAACGACATCAAATTTGTAATTTTTGGACGTATGGATCCAAAGATACAAGGGTTTGAAGTTTGCAAAAGTTTCTGTTTTCAAATCTGTTTTTAAACAGACTAGGTGACACGCGGCGTGATCTTACTGGTCGATACCGGTTCGGCCGGATCGAGTGCCGCGGTGCGTTAGATCTAAATTAGATCGTGCGGCTTAGGTAGCGTACCTCTTCGGCGTTAAGTGAACTAATCGTGTCCGATGGATCTGCATCTAACGGTCGCTGCTTACTTGACCTAAAAGGAGCGGCGCTGCGGCGGCTGCTGGCGGCGGAGCGATCGGTCGTCGACGGAGGCGACGCTACAGGGGGTGAGGAAGAAGGAGGAGTTGCTCACCGGGCTCAGGGGATCACGGCGAAGCTCGGGGAGGTGTTGGTCGGGCGAGGGGCGCTTGGGTTCTGCGGCAATTCCTCACCGGAGTTCGTGGCGGCGTCGGGAGCTCCTGCTTGACAACGGGGATGGGGCTGCTGTCCACCAGAGGGCAAGAAACCGATCTGGTTAGATGCGCAAGGACACAGCGAATGTGTGTGCGTGAATGAGAAGGCGTGGGACGGTCAGATACTACCTGTGGTCTTCGCCGGAGATGAAGCAGACGGTGGCGACGGTGGTCGTTGTCGAAGGCGAGGTTACAGGGTACCCGCGGTCGAGTTTGATGCACTAGCAGATGCGCCTGAGAGTGGGGAAGCTGTGAGCTTGGTCGGGGAGGAGAGGGGCGGTGAGGGGCTGCCGGAATTGGCTTGGGAAGTCATCGGAGGGGCGGCGGTACAGAGGAAATTGGCGACAGCCTAGTGGCCGAGAGGAAGAGTGGTCTGGGGGAAATGACAGAGGAGAGGGAGGCTTTTAAGGGAGCATGGTCGCGACGAGGAATTAACGCGGCGTTACTGAGAATTGAACGCGGCATTCAAAGGCAGCAACGGCAGCGTCGTCTGGGGGAGACAGGGTCGCGCGGGGAAGAAGAAGGAGGTGGCGGTGGGGTCCTCTGGTCAGTGGGAAAAGGAGAGGGAACGGGGTCCACTTGTCAGCTGCTTAGTGGGTTCCTTTCGCGGTGCAGAAAAACGGTTCGGGGGAAATAAGAGGAGGTGGGGTCTGTTGTCAGTGAGTGAGGGAGAGGGAGAAGTGGGTCCTGGTTGTCATTGACTTAGTGGGTCTATTTCTGAGTGAGAAAAGGATGCTGCGGGTAAGGGGAGCTGGGCTGGAAAGGCTTAGTGGGCTGGGCCTTTGCACTAATTTTTTTCTGTCTGCCTTATTTTCTTTTTCTAAAACTATTTTCTGTTTGGAATTTCAAACAACAATTCAAACATTCAAACAAACACTCAACTTTGTACTTTGAATTTGGTTCAGTTTTTCAACATATTCCAAATCTCAAAATAAAATAGTATTTTTATTTATTTTAGGATCCATTTAATAATTAAATAAAATGGATCTTTAGTTATTAGGGTTTGATTTATTTAATAAAATTTCCATTTGAAATCCAATTATTTTCAAAACCAAACCAGAAGGTTTTATTTGAAAAATAAAAGAATACTTGGAAACTTATTTAAATAAATAAATAAGTTTTGGTGTTTAATTAAAATGGGAAAGCCTTTACTTAAATAAAATTGGATATTTAAATCCTTATTATTTTATTTAAATAATCCTTTACTCATTTTAATCAAAGCAAAACCTTTTAATAAAAGATTTCAAAGTAGTAATAAAATACTTGGTGTTCATTTAAAATGGGAAAAGCATTTACTTAAATAAAATTGGATATTTAAATCCTTACTATTTTATTTAAATAAACTTTTACTCATTTTATCAAAACAAAATATTTTATTACAAAAGTTTGGCCAAAATTAATTTGGCTCACCTTTTCATTTGAAAACAAAGTCTTTTATTAAAAGATCTAAATAGTATTTCCAAAACAATTTATTTTTCCTTTATTAAATGTTTATCTTTTTAATCCCTTTAGGATTATAATTGTTCACCAATTGGTATGGCTTTTGGTAAGGCCTTTATTGGCTTTGGAAATTTCAATTTCCTTATCTTATTATATTCATAAGATTTTGTCTATGGTTCCAACTAAGTGAAACCAATCCCTAAGTTCTTTCTTGATCCTTTGTGATTATTGGATAGTCAAATTTGGTATGGATCATATCCATAGATTTGAAGATACTTTGGAAAATGATTTCCTTCCATTAGGGCTTAGGGATTTGGATTTATTTTCCATGTGTTCAAATTTCCAGATAGATTCATTGAGGAATGCATTTCCCTTGATTTGGATTTTTGTTGAATTCAAACTTTAGACAAAGTTTGTTCAAGATGGGATTTCAGTTTCTTTTTAGAAACAAAAGTTTCTTTTCTCCCTGATTTTCAACAAAGATTTATTTTGTTTAATTTAATTTTCACATTACAAGATTTGGAAAATCTTGGGATGTGACACTAAACTTATTTAGCACTAAAACAATTTACTAAACAAATTTTATACTCAAAATAGTCCTAAACAAGTTTCTGCATAAAAAGTCATTTTAACAGAAACTTTTCACTAAACACATTGCATAAACATAAAGGGCTTGTCTCCCTGATTCCAACGATATAAAATTTGTAAAAATCTAACATGGAAATCAAAAGTTATAGCCATTTCAAAATTGGATCTAAATCTGTTTTCAAATTCTGTTTTAATTCAAACCCTAGACACGCGTCGCACTCTGATTCGTCGGTACCGCTTCGCGTGGATCGACCAGCGTGGACCGTCAGATCTAACTAAACGCGCATGGCTCAGATTGTCACTTACCCCTTCGATGCAGATCTAATCTGGAGCGCCGGATCTAGATCCTACGGTTGTTGAGCGTGTGACCAAGGACGGGCGACGCAAATGGTTGCTGGCGACGGCGGCGCTACTGGCGGCGATGGTCCGGAGAATACAGGAAGGGCTGGGGTGTGTGGCATGGCTTACCATACTCGCACGGTCACGAGGAAGCTCAACGTGGTCTTTGCTTGGACAAGGGCGCACGGCAGGGGCTGCTGGAGCTCGTCGGAGTCGCGCACGGCGTTGGGAGGTTGCAGACGATGTGGTTGCCGAGGTTTCGCGTCGCCCTAGAACACACCAGAGGGATTAGGAGACGGGCAAGATGAAGGCGATCAACCTAGTATGCAAGAGGGCGCAAGGGGCGCTCGGGACTTACCACAATTGGTCGCCGGAGTTGGGCGGCGGCTCAGTCGGTTCCGGGATTGAACGGGGATGGTGTCCTGGGTCACGAGCAGGCATGCGACTAGTGTTAGAAGATGCACGAGATCATGCTGAGCATCATCGTTTGAACCAGAGAGTGGGGGGGCGGTCGAGGCTCACCGGAATCGGTCGCCGGAGGACGTCGGTGCTGCGGGGTCTCGAGGTCAAATGCGCGCAGCCTGGTGGCGGAGTGAGCGAGGAGAGTGGGGGGAAATGACCGCGGCGGCGAGGGGTTTAAGTAGGCTGAAGCGGGGCGAGGATCATGTGCTGAATCAATGGAAATTAGGCGAGTTTGGCGCCACAAAGACGGTGGTAACGGGCGGAGCGCGTCTGCCCAGGGAGAACTGAGGACGCTGACGTGGAGAGGGCCCGCTCGTCAGCGAAATAAGTAGAGGGGGAGTGGGGTCTGGGTGTCAGCGACTCGTTGGGTGTGTCCACGCATGCGAGAGAGAGGGAGGTGACCCGGGTGGGCTAGTTGGGCCGTGTCTGCTGCTGGGCTAGATTAGGAACGCCTGGCCTTTTTCTTTTCTTTTACCCTTTTCTTTTTCTGTTTTTGATTTTCAGAAATGGTTTTCAAATGATTTCAAGACCCATTTGAATTCAAATAAATTTGAGATTTTTGCAGTGTGCAATAGTCTCAAATATAGGCCTAAACCATGTGGTTACTTTGCAAAGGCTTGGTCACTTTTTGGAGAAACAAAATAACAGGAGCTTTGCATTTGATTTGCAAATGTTTGAAAAATGGTTTTTGAAATATTTCCATTTTGTAAAACTTGGTTCAAATTTCCACACTCAATCCATTCAACAAAGGAGACAAACAATCTAGGTTTAAAACATTCAAACTCTCAAATGGGGATGGCCATTTGATTTAAGTTTGCTCACATAAAATAATAGCACTATGTGCTTCTGTTTTTCTGAAAATGAGTTTGAAATTGATCTCAATTTTATATGCATGCATGAATGATATGTAATCTTTGAAATCATGATTTTAGGGATGTTACACCCACCGATCTTGCCCTTCCGCCTATATAAAGCCCTTGATGCAGAAACCCTAGATCATCCAGCCTTAGTCCACGAAAAGTTTCGTAGTGTTGCCGCCACCAAAGAGGAGATTCGGGGGACAGAAGTCTCTGTTTCGGCACCCTGCCGGGACAGGGAATTGCACCTAGAGCCATTTCCATCAATCTTCACCGCCATCTCCATTGTCGTTGCTGACTCCCATGATGAGGGAGTAATTCTACCTCGATGCTAAGGGCTCTACTGATAGCTATGTGTGCATCTCTCTCTCTATGTGTGATCTTATTGTGATCATAAGCTTTGTAATCAAGTAGATCTACTCTGCTACTCAAGTGATTTAATAAATCTCTTATTTTCCCCACGTGTGTGAAGTTGACAGTGCGAACACCATCTAGCTAAAGATTATAGAAATACTTATCATGAGTATAATTTGAGTTGGATGTATCTATGAAATTGTGGTGTTTGTTGGAACCATCTAGCGCTCAAAGTGATAGGGTTGGGGTTACCTAGATGGGGAATGCAAACTTTAAGGAGAGCTTTTGTAGCCCTACCATGGATTGGATTTATCCAACCGGAGAGTAGTTTAGAGTAGCATTATGAAGAGAAGATATTATATGTTTATATGAGAGTGTCCACTAGTGAAAGTATGATCCCTGGGCCTTGTTTCTAAGCATTGAAACACCGTTTATAACCAGTCCTGTTACATGTTTGCTTGCTGCCACTTTTAATTCAGATTGCAATTAACACTTATAATCATCCATATTACTTGTATTTCACTATCTCTTTGCCGAACTAGTGAACCTATACATCTCACAAGTGTATTGGGTGTGTTGGGGACACAAGAGACTTCTTGTATCTTGATTGCAGGGTTTCTTGAGAGGGATACCTTTGACCACTTCCTCCCTGAGTTTGATTAACCTTGGGTAATCAACTTAAGGGAAACTTGCTGCTGTTCGACAAACCTCTGCACTTGGAGGCCCAATAACCGTCTACAAGAACAGAAGCCTGCGTAGACATCAAGCTATTTTCTAGAACCGTTGCCAAGGAGGTAAGGTAAAAGGTACTCACATCCTCTGGATACTAAGCTATCTTCTAGTACTGTTGCTGGTGTGTGAGTGATCGAAGTTATTTCCTTTAGATTCTGCAATTATATATTTTTGTTTCTTGTTTTTATTTTCACTATTTAGGCTTAATGGAAAACAACAAAAAAAATTAGAGATCTTTATAGTATTTATCTTGAGTTAGGACATGAAGTGTTTGAAGAGAAAATTAAAAAACCTATGGAACTTTATTTGCATGCTAATAGCAATGTTATTAGTATGAACTGTTTGCACACCATTATTGATAATGCTATGGAAAAGTCTAAGCTTGGGGAAGCTAGTTTTTATTAAAATGCTCTTTTTAGTTCCCGAGCTTTAGAGGAGAAAATTTGTTATGATGATACTATACCTACAATATATGATGATTACAATGATGAATATGATATTTTCAGTCCACCTGCTTTAGAGGAGAAAATTAATTATGATAACAATATGCCTCCTATATTTGATGATTATGGTGATGAGAATACTAATGATAGATATTTTGTTGAATTTGCTCCCACTATAATTAATAAGAATGACTATGGTTATGTGGAGAGCAATAATTATTATATGCATGTGGCTCATGATAAGAATGTTTTATGTGATAGTTATATTGTTAATTTTATTCATGATGCTACTGAAAGTTATTATGTGAGAGGGAAACATGGTTTTATGTATCTCAACAATATTAAGTTTCCCCTCTTTATGTTGAAAATTTTGAAGTTGCACTCGTTTTGCTTTCCTATGCTTGTTTCTTTGTTCTTTAATGACTTGTTTATTTACAAGATTATTTTTCATAGGATGTGCGTTAGACTTAAATTTGTTTTATATTTGCTTCTTGATGCTCTCTTTTACTTCAATTCATATTTCTTATGTGAGCATCATTGAAATTATCATGCCTATCTTAATGGCTATAAAGAAAGAGCTTTTGGGAGACAACCCATTATATTTTTGCTTTCAGTAAGTTTTTCTTTTGTTGAGTCTTGGAAGTGGTTGCCTCTGTAATAAATTCTTCTTATCCTTTTTGTGTGGGTTTGTGCCAAGAATAACCTCTAATGAGAGAGAAGTAAGATTTGGGAAAGTTGCTGTCCCAGAACAGATTTTTGTGCTTCACTGTAAAAATTCGTGAAAAATTCCAGTATGTCGGATTGAGCTGTAATTTTCTGAGATTATTCCTCAGGTAATTATCTAACTTCATATAGTTCATCACTTTTGTATTTGAGCAACCGAATGTCTTCTCAAAAATCGGTTTTTACCAGCTGGTCTGTTTTGACAGATTTCTGCCATTATTTGCATCTGCCTCTTAATCGGTTTCTTTTTGAGTTCTCTTTGATCACTTGAGCTTTTATAAGTAACTGATACAGTAGCTTGTGTTTAATTGAAATTTTTACTTTTGTTGAAACAAAACCCAAAGGCCTATTATCTTGAATACACTAATGTTGCTAATGAAGATTGTGTGAAGTTTTGTATGAAGGAAATTTTCAAGTGTAGGGGAAGAATGATGTGATGAGATGAAGAATGGACAAAATCTCAAGCTTGGGAATTCCATCGTGTCACCCCAAGAAATATTCAAGAGGTACAAGCGCCAAAGCTTAGGGATTCCCAAGGCATCCCCTTCTTCATCAACAAAATTCGCAGGTCTTCTTTCATGATACTACATTTTTATTGCTTCATGCACTATGTGTTGTTCTTGGAGAGTATTTGTTTTTATTTTTAGTTTTATTTTTATTTGTTTTCTACAATAATTTGGTTGGATTACAGCACACTTCTTTTGGAGAGAGACACGCTCTGTTTTCATTGTTTAGAACACTCTACTTTTCACTCTTATTGTTCTGTGAGTGTTCTCCTTCGCTAGCACCGTGTTTAGCTTTAGTTTTCTTATGCTTTGTGCTTAGAACTTTTTAGTTCTTCTTTGTAAATTTTTGAGACAAGATCACTGGTCTTTATTTATTATTATCTTCGTGAGTTGTTTCAAATAAGTCGATTGGTGCTGGAAAAGAGTAGGAAGTTTCATGCTTATAGTGGTACAGAAGGAAGCTTGTTTTGATTGTGGCTTAGACTTTATCATGTCATATTAGATGTTGCTTTGACCATGTTCTTAGTGATTATTGTTGTAGCATGACTTGTTCCAAACAATTGAGATTGCTTAATGTGCCTTGAAAGAATCATGCATAGTTTTAGCATACAAAAGCATAATATTGTGGTATTCTCCTTTGATGCTTTATTTGGGTTAACTTGGCACATGCTTACACCATGTTATGACTATGAACCAGTCACCTTAGCCTCTATGATCATTTAGTTTTTGACTTGTGATATCACTTTATGCTTTGATTAATAATGTTTTGTCATTTTGCATGATTATGGCCATTATTGCTCTCTTAGTTGGTCACTCCCACTCTTTTGCTAGCCTCCACTTGTACTGAGTATGAGCTCTACTCGTGCATCCAACTCCCAAGAAACCAAGTTGTTCCAAAGAGTCCACTATAAATTCCTATGCATGGTGTGTTACACCATTCCAAGTATATTCATGTTTTTCTATATCTTCCAAATAAAACTTGTTATGTGAAAATTAGTGATTAAAGATCTCACATACTTGATGGCACACTTTATTTCTTGCACTTAATAAACTTGAACCATTGTGCCCATCTATGTTTCTTATATGCTTGCAGTTTATAAGTTGTGAATTAGTAGAACCATGCTGTCATGGGGAACGCTTTCAACATTGCACTTATTCTATTCAGTTGATATAATGTTCTTTTGTTTATGGATCCCGACGGTGTGAAATAAAAGCGGAACTTGTAAGCTCATGGAGTTTGTATATGTGTTAGAGAAACGCCTAGGCAGCTAGCCTAAGCCATGCCTAATCATGGTGGAAACTTACAGCGTAACCATAATGAGCATTCTATGAAGCATCCTCAATAAAAACCTATGCAAATAGAAAATATAAAGATTGTTGAGATGATGTAACATCCCAGCATTAGAGCTTAGAAATAAGATAAACCCACATGTGTGCATTGCATTCATGCATAGAAAATCCGAATATTTTTTGCGCTTTTGAACAAAACTTGTCAAAGTGATTGAAGCTTCTCTTAACTTGATGGAATTGAAGTAGACAAAGTTGATTGTGATAAGTTTCAATATGACCTTTAGTAAAACATTATTTTGGGTAAACATTATTTGATCTAAGGGTACATCAAATGTAATAAAATTAAACCATAATACATTACATAATGATTATTATCTGATCCTTAAGAAATCATATCATAGTATTCATTAGTACAACTCATGAATACCAAGTTAAGAAAATAAATCAAGTAACAAGAATATAATAACTAAATCTTGACATATCTTATCCTCATATATTTATACCATGAGTTTCATGGTAATACTTAATCTTAACCCATTAGTTGTATTGAGTAGGAGGAAATCAAGTCAAGACCATTCACCATATATCTTTCTTTCCATAACAATCCTTATTATCTCTATTGAATCTTATCCTAATATCTATTGTTCATCAATGTTGAGTAATCAACTATTGATCTATCAAGTATTAACCTATCAATTCTTGATCTATTAACCCCTGTCCTTATCATAGTATTCACTTAAGTCCTTTATAGAAAGTAGCAAGAAGAGGCAAGTGGTAATTCTAGTTATAGATATCATCTATAGGATGGGAGTGATTTAAGGGAGTTAAATCAATGTGATAATGGTGGAGTTAACTCTCTCCTGAATGGATAGAAGAGTTATTTGGAATATATATTTATATGGGATAAAGAAAATTGCAAGGATGAATTCTAAAGATAGTTACCAAGGAGTAATTCTATTTGGATCAAGTAGGCATAGTCAATGAACAATATATCTTAGTCAGATGGAAATATTAGGGAGATAATTATAATACAACTTTAGTGTTGTACAGATGAAATCTTGATTAGCCAACTGGACACCTAAGCCATCAATGATCAATGGATTGTAATAATCATGTTCAAGTCACTAAGAGTGAATGATTATATCATATGTAAGTTACATTGGTGGATATAACATGATTAAACCATAGTATAGATATGTTATCTTAGGTTAGTCATGATAAGTCATAATGAATAGTGAGAAGTTGGTGTATGAGTTACTAAGGCAAGTAAAAGATAAGATAGTATGATCAAGCTAATGCTAGAACAACCTTGAGATATATAAGTAGTATATTCCTCTTAGAGAATACTAAGCACTTGAGGAAAGTAAAATTTTATATATGCATCTACTAGAGTAATAATAGTGATGAGTGGTAAAGGAAGAGTATGAATGAAGTTAAAAGTAACCACTTGTTGGATGGGAGGTTATCATTAGTAGAGTAGTTTAATATGACCAAGTGTTGATATAAGAAGATTAATTAGAGCTTCAATGACAAGCTTCTGAGAATTATAAGTGAGATTACAAAATAAGTGTGAAGTAAGAGAGTGTAACATACCAAAAATCATGTTTCAAAACTCATGCATATCATCCATTCATCCATGATCATTTAGGGTTTCATTTCAAAACCATTTCAAAAGCAGGAGCATCTGATGCTTATTATTTTATGTGAGCAACTATTAATCTAATGCCACTCTCATTCGAAGAGTTATTGTTTTAAAACCAAGCCTTGCTTGCTCCCTTGTTATTTTGTTTGATTGGTGGAGTTTGGTGAAATTTTTACAAAACAAGCATGATTCAGAACCCATTTCCAAAACTTATTCAAATCATGTGCTATAGCACTGTTTACCTTGTTCAATCAAAAGAACCAAGCCAATGCAGAGAGACCACATGGTTTTGTGCACAATTATATGAAGGTTGCACTTTACAAAAACAAGAAAAGATTTGAATTCAAATGGCTTTGGTTTTATTTGATTTTGATTCCTGAAAATCAACCCAGAAAAAGAAAAAGAAGTTTAAAACCCAGCTGGGCCTGGCGCCACCATTCCAGCCCAACTAGTGAAGCAGCCCACCCGGGATTTCCTCCTCTCCCATGTTTCTCACCCGCGCGAACACACCCCTCTCACTGACGCCCCGGACCCACTTGCCCCGTCAGCTTCGTCCCCAAACCTCGCCCACGACTGAGCCTCCGTCGTTTCCTCCCCCACGTCACTATCGTTGATTGCGCGAGTAAATGTCGTTGATTCGCTGAGTAACTCCACGCCCAGCTCCGGCTACTTAAACCTCTCCCCCTCATGGCCATTTCTCCCAACAAAGCCAGCCAGAAGCGCCTCCAGGCTGCCAGTATTTGCTCTTACACCGCCACAGACAGAACCCACTCCGGCGAGGTATTCCGGTAAGCCTAGTGCTCGCGCCTACTCCTCGTTCACCCTGCAGTGATCTATGATCTTTGCGCACCTCCTGATCCTTTTTTTTCGTCCTCTTGTGATCCAGAGCGTCGACTTCAACGAGTACCGTGGGCATCTGACGCCGTCTCCAACTCCGGCGAGCGATTAAGGTAAAAGCCGACCGCCCCGCGCCTTCTACTTGACCCTGTCAGGTTCGCCTAAGTGTTGTGCACTCGCTGATACCCTTGGTTTGTACTAGGGTGGCCAGTAGCGCCGCCTTTGTCACCGTCCGTGCAAACCCGACGCTACCTCCAACTCCGACGAGCCCCAGCAGCCTCTGCAGCACACCCCCGCCCACACCAGCAACACCTTGAGCTTCGTCGTGATTCCGCGAGTTCGGTAAGCCACTGCTCGACCCTTAGACCCCTCTAGAATCACCGGTGCGTCGCCGGCAGAAGCGCCTCCACTTCTTGGTCAAAGCGTCAGCCACCGTTAGATCTGTATCGTAGGGCGTAGATTAGAATGGGAGGGAACCGTTTTCTTTAGATCTGGCGCGTTGGATCTAACTTGATCCGACGGTGCGGAAGCATGATCCTGAGTGAAGCGGTACCAGCCAATTAGAAGTTGCCACGTGGCACAGGTTTCGTTTTAAAATTTGGAATTATATCTATTAGTTGTTTGATTTTGTTTTAATCATAACTTTTGAATGCCACGTCCAAATTTGATAAATTTTATATCAATGGAATCATGAGAGAAAGCCCTTTCCATTTATGCAATGTGTTTAAAGTTTTGTTTCTGTTAAAATGGTTTTATTTATAGAAACATGTGTAGACCTATTTTGTGCATATTAATTATTGGGGAAATGATTTAGTGTTCAAATAAAGATTGTTTGGAAAGTTATGAACTTGTTTGTGATTCAGTACTGTGCACTTGTCTTGTTGAGTATAGAAAATCATCACATATCATATTGCATGCATCCATTTTTTTTGCATGTATATATTTTGTTTGTGATTTGATGTTATCATTTTATGTGTAGATTTTGGTGCAAATAGTGATTGTGATTGTGAGGATTGTAGCTACTCTCCAAACTACCAAGGCAAGTGGTACTTCATGATTTTATTCCTATATTTTTCAAATATGCATTAGAAATATTTTGCTAGACTTGCATGGATAAATTTTGGTCTTTATATGCTATGCTTGTGAAATCCTAGTACTTGTAGAATTGCTAGAAACTTCTAAGTTAAGATGTTTATCTATGCCATGCTTAGACTAGCTAATAGCAACCAAGGGTGGTTATATATTCATGCTATGAGCAAATATTTCTAAGTCTTTGGACTTGTGTTTTGCTTAATAAAACAACTAAGTGAATGAAACACCTGGGTGGAAAGGAAGGAATGGTTTATGTTGAGTGGTTACACAAGGCCCATTTCTATGGTTTACCTTGTGTATCTCACTTGTGGAAAGCCACCCAGCAATAAAGGGATTTGAGAGGCCAAATGTTAAGAAGCTTCTAGTGCAGCCACTTGGCAATATGGGCTCTGCCTGGATCATATAGGTTGCAATAGCTTAGCCATTTGGACAGTTGGTGGTAGTGGGATGATAGGTTGGAACGCGTCCATTTGGTCTAAAGGAAGGCTTCTGAAAGGTCCTGTCTTGGTGAAAATCATGTCTTGTGGGGAAAGTGCACAACCTCTATAGATGGAAGAATCTAAGTACTTAGCCATGTCCCTGGTATTGGACAATTTGAGCATCAAGACATGGAAGCTATCAAGAATCTCCTCATCCTAATTTCTAAGTAAAATTTGTGGTTGAACAAGGGTGAAGGACCCCAATGTCTATTGGTGGTTCCTTGGGAAAAGTTTTCACAAAGAAAAACTTAGTGTTTTTAACTGATAGGCAAAACCTATTTTGAGCAAAGCAAGCCTAAGCTACACTTAGCCAAAATGCATATAGTATTTAGTCCACCAATATTCTACTAAGGTATCACTTGCCAATACTATTTCAATGTATTGACCCACTGTGGCTGTAACTTGTGATGTTGCAGGATATTCTGATGATGATTAGGAGTCATGAGTCTACACTCAACATGATTGCCTGTGGCACATGAAGATGAAGACTTATTTATCTTATTATATAATTGAACTCTTGTATTAGGCCTGTGGCCATGGAGTTGTAAAAGACTATGTTTGTCTCTGGAATGATATGTAATAATGACCTTTGTTTCTGTGTACTTCATCTTAAACTGTGGATGCTAGCATTGATCCAGGGACTAGCATTGCAATCACAGGGATCCTTTCCTTTACAAAGGAGCAATCTTATAGAGAGTAATCATCCAAGTGGAATTAAATTCACTAGAATACCCTAAATATGAGAATTATCTCTATAAGGAAATCATGTAGAGCTTTAGTGTCAAGCTCATTGGATTTACAAATGGATTTAATAGGAGAAATTATTAATAATAATATTCTTGTAAAGTAAAGCTCATCATGTTAACACATGATGATGGATATGAAGAAGAAGTATATCTAGGAAAGGAATTCCTTAAGTAGAAGTCAAGAATTGAGAAGTATGGAAGATAAGAATTCTTGGTAAACACTAAACCTAAATCTGTAACCAAACATAATATCCATATCATATGTTTGATAAACCATCTTATTTCCATAATGGCTTATAATAATATTTTCCTATAGCAAATCACTTAAGCATATCCTGGTCACTTCCAAACAAAAAAATCACATGTGTTCATAAACCATAATTATCAAATCTTTCTCATAAATTAGCCTAAAGAACAAGCCCACTATTTTAGTTTAGATGGTGATATCATTCATGATCACAAACATAAAGACAATATATTTTAACCATTAATCTTTATTTATGTCAATAAAAATATAAGTATATTAAATTATCTAAAACTTATGGGAAATGCTTATAATTCAAAACCTTAGTTACATCTCAGTTATAATTATTCATATATGTAATGCCATAAGCAAGGCAATTGTGCCGCCGTCGCCGCCTCAGTACCCTAGCACCCTCAGATTCATCGCTCGCCTGTCTTAGTGACCTTCCCGCGTGATCCTGAATTGCGCCGCCGTGCAAGGTCGTCGTCGACTAAGCTATGATGACCATAAATCAGCGGCGCCACCACTAGCTTGCTTGCCTCGTTGTTCTGGTTCGAACCAGCACACGCACGCCCACTCCCATACCCTCTATCACCAACCTCGCCATCGTCTGCCATGCCATCGGCGAGGTGACGTCGTAGTGATGTCATTGGTCGCCACGACGATGTATTGACCAGTCCAACCATTTGACTAGTCCATGCCTAGGTGGCAGCTGACGTGGTAGTGACCCCACTGGTTAATGACTTAGGGAAGTCTGGTTTCAGTATAAAAAATTAGTGTCTATTTACTAAATAGATAAAACATTATAAGTTCAAATATAAATATTTCTAAAAATTTAATAAAATGATTAAATCTTGTTAAATCAATAACTTTTGTTTTATAGTTCAGAAAAATATGTTTAATATATGAAAATGTTTAGAAAAATAAAATCTACAAATTATATTTATTATCAAACATTATTATGTTAACTATTTAAATAAATATTATTTAATAAAGATTTAATAATACTTTGATAATTCATAATAAAATAATGGTAAATGCCAAAATAATAAATAATATACCAAATTTCTTAGAAAAATAAGAACTATAACTTAATACCATAATCATGTATTATTATTTCATTTAATTAAATATCTATTATTTATTAAGTGTTTATAAAATAATAAATCTTATAAAAATCATATCTTATTATTTATAAATCATAAAAATAAATGTAATATACCAAAATGATCACAAAAATAATATTTACATGTTAAAAATATAACATTCCACTTTTGAAGTAAATAAAAACTTAATACCCTAATAACTTGAATTTAAATCTGATTTCCTTAATTGATAACTCATATAAGGGTAAATAAAATTTGCTAATATATTTCTAAAATTAGCCAATTGAGGTCTAATGAATAGTATTAGTCTTAAATATTGATATTATGAAGTGAAAATGGCTCAACACATTTTAAATATAATCTTATTGAATTATCATTCAACCATAAGTTTAGATTATTTTCAAAATATCCTTATCAAATATAAAATCTTCAACAATAATCTGTGACTAGATAAAACCTTTTCCCTTACTTCAATCACAAATTTATAAACATACCAAAACACTGTAGTGAATTCATAAGTAGTTAAGTAATATTATTTCCTTGTTTACAAACCATCACCACTCATTTATAAAAAGATAAATGATTCTATTCCCTTATAATATTAAGAAACCACTACTTAAATAGAAGTAGTACCACTCTTAAGTAACTTTAAGGAAACATTATGAAGTAAACAAATTACAAATATCATAAGCTTTACACCTTAAGTCCATCTATGTCCTTAAGGTTAAACTTTAGTCTACAAGACTATAAACACAATGTTAAAGGCTTTATTATGTGTTTTCAAATTTACTTTGGTATGTTTCAATTAAGACCTAATGCACCTCAAGACCAAACTAACCGAGTAAACACCAGATGACAATTAATTATAATCATATTACTTCATATACTACTTGTATATTTTAGATTGTTAATACTTAAAGTTTAAATACTTTTGTTTAGTTAAGTAAACTTTTCGTCAAAAGTTATTCTTTTATGATACACTAAAAGTAATTCTTAAGCATTACAAAATAAATATACTCAAGTAACAACCTTTATATAAGGAGTCTTTACATACCATTCCAAACTTGAATGTTCTACTTTTGTATGTACTTTATTATACATGCATGTTGTTTCACACACACTCACAAGTCTTAATAAGAAGCACAAGTGTGAAACTTATCTATAAGAGCAACACATTACAAAGAAACCATTTCTAGTATCCAAACCTTAGATCAACGCTTATTCTAGGGATAACAATTTACCAAATTACATTACATCACTTATGCATAATAGCATTCTTCTTTAAACATTAGTCCTTATCGGACCAATGATGCTGATTTCAGATATTGGATCTTATATTGTCTCGAAGACCATGAGTGCGTAATATTGCAATCACAAAAGGCGAGTTAACACTTTCTCATGTCCTTTGATTATTTTCTGTAAAGTATTTTCTAAATCCAGTGTTGTCATCACCTGCATTTCAAAAAGGTCAGAAAATACTATTTTCATAATAAATTGATTATAGGTTATTTACCATGAGGTAATAACCTAATATGAAAGTTTCGGTGGTAAAGGAACAAATTATCTAGGACTTAACAACCAATGTCGCCAGTGATTCTTGTGCCGTATATCACGCTTTAACCATGAGATTTGGAATGGGATGGAGAAGTCAGTTGTATCCTTTTCCTTTTGCATGTAGGAAAGACGACCTTAACATGATGTTGTGATTCCTTGTGCGGATACAACATATGGGTGGGAACCCTTATGCCCCACGATTTTTGTTTCTAGATTATCTTGTAGGGTTCGCAGCATAGAAAACAAAAAAATTCCTACGATGTGAACTACGTACCAAGATCTATCTATTACATACAAACAACGGGCGGATGTATATCCGTAGAGAACATACCCTTGAAGACCTAAAAAGCTTAACGAGTTCAACTCGTGGTTGATGTAGACGATCTCTTGCCGATCTCAAGATCGAGAGGAAGTCCTAGCGCCGCAAATCAGCAGCGCATCCGTGATCGCACACACGTTCGAGGCACCGAGCAACCTCCGCCTCCTCGCTCCAGCGATGCAGCGGAAGCACAACTCTTTCTTGCCGAATAGCCACCGAGAACATGTATATCGCTAGTCCGAGACCATGGGGGATAAATTCTAGAGGGGGAGAGAGATCCTTCACGAGGAGGTGTGAGAGACAAGTGAGAGGAGGGGCTCCTTTTATAGGAAGAGGGGGGAAACCAAGGGGGTGGCCACCGGCCATGGGGGCTGCCCCCTCCCCTCCTTCATTCATGTGGGTGGACACTCCACTCACAAAATGGCCCTTCAATTTTCTCCACTCAAAAATCCACTCAAATTCCCATTAAATTTCCACCAAATTTAATGCAAACTCTCATTAAATAAAACTCTTTTATTTTATTCAGAATTTTGTCAATTACTTTAATGACAAACATTCACAAATAACCCCTTGCTAGAATTCTATTTCACATGCATAACCACTTTATGCAATTTCACCCGAAAACCTGTTTCGGTATCTAGTGAAAAAAATTCCTGCGCTTGTTCATTCTTTCGGCATGAAACTTTTGCTCCAATTGTATGTCGGTGTATCTTAAGTGTGTCACCCTACGGTTCGTGAATAATGCGGACATGATTGAGACCCCTCTCGGATCAATAATCAGAAGCGGGATCTGGAGACCCATACTGACTCCCACACATTCAACGATGACTTTCTTGTGATCGTCGGAACCTTTTACGCTAGTATCTTAATCCCTTTGTTTCACGATATATTACATGTCCGAGATTCGATCATCGGTATCTCCATACCTAGTTTGATCTCACATCGATATGCACTCTTTTCGCTCCTTGATATAACATTCTAGTGATCAAATCACTTGCTTACAAGCTAATCAATGTGATATCACCGAGAGGGCCCAGAGGATATCTATCCGTCATCGGGATGAATAAATTCCACTCTCGATCCATGAGCCTCAACATAACACTTTGTTAGTTCTGAATCCATCTTTATAATCACCCTGTTACGGTGTGACGTTTGATGTTATCAAGAAACTCTTCCGGTGTTAGTGATTGACATGATCTCATGGTCTAAGGATTAGGATCACTTCGTAAGTTGTTATAGCAATATAAACTCAATGACTTTAATCGTAATGCTATACTTCGGATGAATGTTCATCACACCATTACACTAATGTTGTGATCCCGTTATTAACAACATCCAATGTCCATGATCAGGAAACCTTGATCATCTTGTTAATCAACAAGCTAGTTTATGAGAGAGGCATAACTAGGAACTTTCTGTTTGTTTATTAAACACACATGTATTAATGTTTCCGTATTAATACAATTATAGCATGCAAAATAAACATCTATCATATACTTGGAATACACATAATAAACACTTTATTATTGCCTCTCAGGGCATATTCCCTTCAGTCTCCCACTTGCACTAGAGACAATAATCTAGTTACATAGTGATAAATCTAACACCCATTGAGTTATGGTGTTGATCATGTTTTTCTCTAGGGAGAGTTTTAGTCAACGGATCTGCTACATTGAGATCCGTATGTACTTTACAAATCTTTATATCTCCATCCTTGACATGCTCGCGGATGGAGTGAAACCGGCGCTTAATATGCTTGGAATGCTTGTGAGACCTTGGCTCTTTGGCATTAGCAATGGCACCATTGTTGTCACAATAGATCACCATTGGGTCCAACGCGTTTGCAACCACTCCTAGTTCAGATATGAACTCCTTCATCCAAACTGCTTCCTGAGCCGGTTCTGAAGCGGCAACATATTCGGCCTCCGTTGTTGATCCCGCTACCACAGGTTGTTTGGAGCTCCTCCAACTAACCGTTCCGCCATTCATGAGAAATACGTATCCGGATTGAGACTTAGAGTCATCCGGATCGGTGTCAAAGCTAGCGTCAACATAACACTTAGCGACGAGCTCTTCTTCACCTCCGTATACAAGAAACATATCCTTAGTTCTTCGTAAGTACTTAAGGATATTCTTGACCGCTATCCAGTGTTCCGAACCTGGATCCGATTGGTACCTACTAGTCAAACTAATATCATGTGCCACATCCGGTCTTGTACATAGCATGGTGTACATTATAGAGCCTATGGCTGAAGCATAGGGGACTTTGTCCATTATCTCTCTTTCTTCCGCTGAAGCCGGACTTTGAGTCTTACTCAATGTCTTGCCTTGCAACATAGGTAAGAACCCCTTCTTACTTCCGTCCATTTTAAACTTCTTTAAAATCTTATCAAGGTATGTACTTTGCGATAGCCCTATTAGGCACCTTGATCTATCTCTATAGATCTTTATGCCTAATATGTATGACGCTTCACCTAGGTCCTTCATTGAAAATTTGCTGTTTAGATAACTTTTAACACTGTTTAAAAGATCTATATAATTTTCAATCAATAATATGTCATCCACATATAATATCAGAAATGCCACATTGCTCCCACTCACTTTCTTGTAAATACAAGCTTCTCCATAAGTTTGGACAAATCCAAACTCTTTGATCACCTCATCAAAGCGGAGATTCCAACTTCGTGATGCTTGATTCAATCCATAGATGGATCGCTAAAGCTTGCACACCTTGTTAGCATCCTTAGGATCGACAAAACCCTTTGGTTGTATCATATACAACTCTTCTTCAATATTACCATTGAGAAACGCGGTTTTGGCATCCATCTGCCATATCTCATAATCGAAATATGCAGCAATTGCTAACATAATCCTAACTGACTTTAGCATCACTACGGGAGAGAAGGTCTCATCGTAGTCAACACCTTGAATTTGTCGAAACCCCTTTGCGACAAGTCGAGCTTTATAGACGGTCACATTACCATCAGCATCAGTTTTCCTTTTGAAAATCCATTTGTTCTCCACGGCCTTTCGGTCGTGAGGTAATTCCACCAAGTTCCAAACTTGATTTTCATACATGGATTCCATCTCAGATTTCATGGCTTCTAGCCATTTGTTGGAATTCGGGCTCATCATCGCTTCTTCATACGTCGCAGGGTCATCATTTTCATCAACCATCAAATTCATTACAGGATTTCCGTACAGCTCGGGAGCTGCACGCGTCCTACTTGACCTGCGAGGTTCGGTAGTACTCTCTTTCGGATTTTCATGATCATTATCATTAGTTCCCTCTTCAACAGGTGGAGCCAACTCCGGAACAACTTCCGGTGCTGCGCTACTCGCCATACTTTGAAGAGAAGGTTCAATAACCTCTTCGAGTTCTACCTTTCGACTACACCTTTCGCGAGAAACTCTTTATCTAGAAAGGATCCATTCTTGGCAACAAAAACCTTGCCCTCGGATCTGTGATAGAAGGAATACCCAATAGTTTCCTTAGGGTATCCTATGAAGACGCATTTTTCCGCTTTGGGTTCGAGTTTATCCGGTTGAAGTTTCTTCACATAAACATCGCATCCCCAAACTTTAAGAAATGACAGCTTAGGTTTGTTTCCGAACCACAATTCATACGGTGTCTTTTCAACGGATTTAGATGGTGCCCGATTTAAAGTGAATGCAGCAGTTTCTAGTACATAACCCCAAAATGACAACGGCAAGTCCGTCAGAGACATCATAGATCGAACCATATCTAATAAAGTATGATTACGACGTTCCGACACACCATTTCGTTGTGGTGTTCCGGCAGGAGTGAGTTGTGAAACAATTCCACACTCTTTCATGTGAGTGCTAAACTCGTAACTTAGATACTCACCTCCACGGTCGGACCATAGAAATTTGATCTTTCTATTACGATGATTTTCCACTTCATTCTGAAATTCCTTGAACTTTTCAAAGGTTTCAGACTGGTGTTTAATCAAGTAGATATAACCATATCTACTCAAATCATCTGTGAAAGTAACAAAATAACGATATCCACCTCACGCCGACACACTCATTGGACCACATACATCAGAATGTATGATTTCCAATAAATCTGTCGCCCGTTCCATTGAACCGGAAAACGGCGTTCTAGTCATCTTGCCCATAAGGCATGGCTCACATGTATCAAATGATTCAAAATCAAGTGATTCCAAAAGTCCATCCGAATGGAGCTTCTTCATGCGTTTAACGCCAATATGACCTAGACGGCAGTGCCACATATATGCAGATATATCATCATTAAGTTTAATCCTTTTAGCATCAACATTATGAATATGTGTAACATTATCATCGAGATCTAATAGAAATAAACCATTCATCATCGATGCATGACCATAAAAGATTTCATTCATATAAATGGAACAACCATTGTTCTCGGATTTAAATGAATAACCACTTCGCATCAAACATGATCCAGATACAATATTCATGCTCAGTGCAGGCACCAGATAACAATTATTCAAGTTTATAACTAATCCCGACGGCAAATGGAGAGGCAGCATTCCGACGGTGATCACATCAACGCTTGACCCATTGCCGACACGCATCTTGACCTCACCCCTTGCTAGCGGTAGCTTGTTCCACAGCCCCTGATTCGAGTTACAAATATTAGCAACTAAACCGGTATCAAATACCCAGGTGCTACTACGAGCACTAGTCAAGTACACATCAATAACATGTATATCATATATACCTTTGTTTGCCTTGCCGGCCTTCTTGTCTGCCAAATACTTGGGGCGCTTATGCCCAAAGGGCCCCTTACAATAGTAGCACTCGGTATCAGACTTAGGTCCAACTCAGGGTTTCTTTTCAGGCACGGCAACAGGCTTGCCGCCCTTACTTCCCTTCCGTTTTACCTTCTTGTTTTTCTTGAAACCAGTGTTCCTATTGATCATCAGCACTTGATGTTCCTTTTTGATCTCCACTTCTGCAGTTTTAAGCATTGATAGAAGCTCGGGGAGAGACTTCTTCATGCCTTGCATATTATAGTTCATCACAAATCTCTAATAGCTAGGTGGCAGAGACTGCAGTACACGATGGATGCCTAAGTCAATGGGAATCGTTATTCCCAAGGACACAAGCTTATCGGTGTAACCCGACATCTTGAGTACATGCTCAATAACGGAGTTGTGCTCTTCCATCATGCAGCTAAAGAACTTTTCTGAAGCGTTGTAGCTCTCTACAGCAGCATGTGTGTCGAAAATCATTTTCAACTCACCCATTGTATCAAATGCATTGCCGTTTCCGAAATGCTTTCGAAGTTCCGGCTCTAGCCCATACAATATGCCGCAATGAACTAAGGTGTGGTGCTCCTGATGAGTCTGATAGACATTCTTCTCCTCATCAGGGGCATCCTCTAAAGGTGGGGGGCCTAGTGGCGCTTCTAGCACGTATTGCTTTTGTGCAGCAGAGAGGAGAATCCTCAAATTCATGGCCCATTCGGTAAAGTTGCTACCGTTCGTTGCTAGTTTCTCTTTCTCCATGAACACATTGAAATAAAAAGCAGGTGGTGCCATCTACAACAGAATTTGTAAAGTTTAGACTAAGTGTATGATAGATTGAGTTCAACTAATCCATATTACGAATGAACTCCCACTCAAAAACGACATCCCTCGTGCCTTCTTGGTGATTACATCAACCAAATCCACTATACCAAGTCCGATCATCACGTGAGTCGGTATAGCTTCAAAGGCGAGCATCAAATGGGCATCATATCAACTATATGACTCATGCTTAACCTTTCGGTCCGTGTTCCGAGGCCATGTCTGTACATGCTAGGATCGCCAAGTTAGAACCTTAGTATTCGCGTGTGTAACTGTTTTACACCCGAAATATGGTCGTGGATCCAAGAACACCCGATTATCACGTGATGTCTTGGAGCGACGAAACATAATCGGTGCATACTAAAGGAAGAACACATTCTTATCTTGATATTTAAATGAGGGATCATCTTATTATGCTAACAAAGCGCTAAACAAGCAATATAAGATGCTATCAAACATCACATGTTTATTAGTGAAATGTTATGGTTCCCGCAGATGATCTCTATCATGTGCATCGTGGTATGATCACTATCATACCTATATGTGTAAATCCAAGGTCTATGGAGTTTACACGCTATGTGTGTTGTAAGAGTATCATCTCATACTTCTACTTACAACACTACCATATCATAACACTAGCCCAGCAACAATCTAAACTAGATGCCTCTAATTTAACCATTGCAAGTTTTACGTGGCTTAGGGCTTTCGAGATAGAACCGTTCTTACCTACGAACATGAACCACAACGAGGATAACCAAACTGTTGACAATTCGTTGCAAAATAGATATTGACTATAGTAGGAGAGACAGACACCAGCTAGCCACTTATGCAAACTAGTTGCATGTCAAGCGTGGAACAGGTCTCATGTGCGAGGACATGTAAAGTTTGTCCGGGCCGCTTCATCCCACTATGCCACCAATATCCAAAATTACAATAAAGGAGAAACAACATGATCATCATCGCCCACATACTCATATGTGTACTACCCGTGTAAAGCATCTACGCATAGATCCGGCTCTGATACCACTGTAGGGTTCGCAACATAGAAAACAAAAATTTTCCTACGATGTGAACTACGTAACAAGATCTATCTATTAGATACAAACAATGGGCGGATATATATCCGTAGAGAACATACCCTTGAAGACCAACAAAGCTTAACGAGTTCAACTCGTGGTTGATGTAGACGATCTCTTGCCGATCTCAAGATCGAGAGGAAGTCCTAGCGCTGCAAATCAGCAGCGCATCCGTGCTCGCACACACATTCGAGGCACCGAGCAACCTCCGCCTCCTCGCTCCAGAGATGCAGCGGAAGCACAACTCTTTCTTGCCGAATAGCCACCGGGAACATGTATCTCGCTAGTCCGAGACCATGGGGGATAAATTCTAGAGGGGGAGAGAGATCATTCACGAGGAGGTGTGAGAGACAAGTGAGAGGAGGGGCTCCTTTTATAGGAGGAGGGGGCACCCAAGGGGTGGTCACGCCATGGGGATGCCCCATCCCCTCCTTCATTCATGTGGGTGGACACTCCACTCACAAAATGGCCCTTCAATTTTCTCCACTCAAAAATCCACTCAAATTCCCATTAAATTTCCACCAAATTTAATGCAAAATCTCATTAAATAAAACTCTTTTATTTTATTCAGAATTTTTTTAATTACTTTAATGAAAAACATTCACAAATAACCCCTTGCTAGAATTCTATTTCACATGCATAACCACTTTATGCAATTTCACCCGAAAACCTGTTTCGGTATCTAGTGAAATAAATTCCTGCGCTTGTTCATTCTTTCGGCATGAAACTTTTGCTCCAATTGTATGTCGGTGTATCTTAAGTGTGTCACCCTATGGTTCGTGAATAATGCGGACATGATCGAGACCCCTATCGGATCAATAATCAGAAGCGGGATCTGGAGACCCATACTGACTCCCACACATTCAACAATGACTTTCTTGTGATCGTCGGAACCTTTTACGCTAGTATCTTAATTCCTTTGTTTCACGATATATTACATGTCCGAGATTCGATCATCGGTATCTCCATACCTAGTTTGATCTCGTTACTGATATGCACTCTTTTCTCGTTCCTATGATATAACATTCTAGTGATCAAATCACTTGCTTGCAAGCTAATCAATGTGATATCACCGAGAGGGCCCAGAGGATATCTACCCGTCATCGGGATGAATAAATTCCACTCTCGATCCATGAGCCTCAACATAACACTTTGTTAGTTCTGAATCCATCTTTATAATCACCCTGTTACGGTGTGACGTTTGATGTTATCAAGAAACTCTTCCGGTGTTAGTGATTGACATGATCTCATGGTCTAAGGATTAGGATCACTTCGTAAGTTGTTATAGCAATATAAACTCAATGACTTTGACCGTAATGCTATACTTCGGATGAATGTTCATCACACCATTATACTAATGTTGTGATCCCGTTATTAACGACATCCAATGTCCATGATCAGGAAACCTTGATCATCTTGTTAATCAACGAGCTAGTTTATGAGAGAGGCATAACTAGGAACTTTCTGTTTGTTTATTAAACACACATGTATTAATGTTTCCGTACTAATACAATTATAGCATGCAAAATAAACATCTATCATATACTTGGAATACACATAATAAACACTTTATTGCCTCTCAGGGCATATTCCCTTCATATCTATGAGTGGTTGCCGGAGGTATAGCCGGACCTATATGGTAATTTCCAGGGGCATCACCAGCTCATAGAGTCTTTGGGAACTCATCAGGGTTTTAGCCTTTCCGAAAGGGGGCTTAACGGAGGTGAGCCGGCCCCGAAGGATCGTTCAGACATGTGGGGTCGCGGAGAGGGCAGTGATTCGCTTGGATCTTAGTCTAGGCCTCATACTAAGGAAGTGTGAACGAGTTCGCGGCCCGGATGTGCAACAAAGCTAAGATCTCTCATGGGTAAAGTAACGCACCTCTGTAGAGTGTAAGAACAGTAACTTGTTACTCCCTATTCTAGGAAGGATCTACGAACGCGGCGGGAAAGGAACTAAATGAAAATTCTCGTACACTCGTAAAGGCTGATGGACATAGCTTTTCAGAATAAAAGCAACCTTTGAAGAATTTTTGACGAAAACTACATTACCTATGACCTATGGTATGTGGCTATAGATATAGTGCATCAAACACTTCTTTCTAGTGAACTTGTTGAGTACGATCGTACTCAATGTATCTTCTTAACCCTTGCTAGATTCTAAAGCCAATATAGACGACATCTACATTAACTTATGATCAAGGGGATTTTCATCAACAGCTCAAGCTCTTCACTGAAGTCAAGGAAGTCAACATATATATCAATTAAAGTGAATACAAAGTTACTGATTAGATAGGATTATAATCTCTAGCCATAGAACCTACTTCTGTAGAGTATTGCAATAGCAGCAATGCAAGTCAAATAGTTATATGCTAATCTTATTAGCATAATAGTTATGAGTTGATTATTTCTAGTTCTTCTTTTTAAGAAGTTTCTTTCTCTCTCTTTAACCTAGAATGTTCTCTGGATCTTATGTAAAGAGTCGAGTTGAAACCTATAGTCATGTCTTGGACCTGCTATGTTTCTGTTGTACCACTCCGAGGGATGTAATACTAGTGAACAGTGTTTCATTGGTGTTATGTCAATGACTATAGTGTACTACATCATGCAGTGGTATGCTAGGTCACCGCAGATGCTCATTGTCTGTTTCCTTGTCATTTTGATATGGGATAGCTCTTGTGTCATGGGGGCATGGAGTACCCTGTTGGCGGTTCTCTATGATACACATATAGTTACAATGACAAGAACTTGCTTGTGACCAAAGTTGAGTAGCATGAGGTTCATTACTCGTAAGCAAGGGGCATGAGATTTTCAACTTATAACTTGTCAAGCATATACTCATATTTGTGTCACTTTAACCTTAATCACTTCAATATGCCAATGATAGGGGCAATGAGAGCTGAAAGCTAATAAGTACCATAATTTTTGAAAGATCTTTATGAAACTTGAAATCTCTGCTTCCCTCTATGAAGGGACTTTCTTTTTACTTTTATGTTGAACCTCCATCTTCTATCTTTATGCACCAATTAAGCGAGCATAGTTGTCATTTTGAGTTCAATGTGCATTTTCCCAAAACTTATTGATTGATTCATAATTTTGGTATTGCTTGTTTTTAAATTATTTGTATCTAGTCACCCTTATGAACTTTGAAGGTGTCCTATGCATTTATGTTTTGCTATTCCATGAAGGACAAGCTGAATACCACTCTTGCTATGTTTTCTATATGTGGAACAAACAAATGTCTTTCAATGCATTGTTATTCATGATCTTTTGTTTGTACCTTTGCATGTTGCAACATAGTTGCTAAGTCTTATTTTAGAACTACATCTTGCATGCCCATGCTTAGAGTACTTTGATCACATCTATCAATGCTTTACGAATATTTTGATCAAGATTGTGATGGTGCATGCCACCTCAAAAATTATTCTTTTTTATCACTCACCTACTTGAGGACGAGCAGGAGTTAAGCTTGGGTATGCTTGATATGTGGTAAACGTATCTATAATTTTTGATGCTACATGCTTGTTTTATATCAACTTTATTATGTTTTATCTACACTTTGAGGTATTTTCATACATTTTCCGGAACTAACCTATTGACAAGATGCCGTAGTGCCAGTTGCTTGTTTTTTGCTATTTTTGGTTTCAGAAAAGCTAATAAAGAAATATTCTCGGAATTGGACGGGACAAAATACAAAGTCAATATTTTACCAGAAGGAACACGGAGTCCGGAGGGGAGACAAAGTGGGGCCACGAGGCATCCACACCATGTGGTGGCACAGCCAGGGATGGCGCCACCAGGTGGTGTGGGACCCTTGGGCACCCACCGACCTTGATCTTCTGCCTATATAAAGCCCTCGATGCAGAAACCCTAGATCATCCAACCTCAGTCCATGAAATGTTCCGCAGTGCTGCTGCCACCAAAGAGGATATTCGTGGGACAGAAGTCTCTGTTCTCGCACCCTACACGGACGGGGAATTTCCCTCAGAGCCATCTGTCAACACCCAGATTTTTAATCCAGATGTCTGTTATGCCGTACATCGCAATCCCAGGATTACCATTTTTGCAAGACATAACAAATTGGTATCATAGTTCATCATCCATTACAAAGCATAAAGGTCTTACAAATAGATGATCTCATGATCAAGTCTGATTACAATCAAAGCAGCGGAAAAATAATAGTAGGGGTAGCATGGTCGAGGCTCCATCTTCAAGGTCATAGGCAATGCTGACGATGGGAGATGATCCTAGTTATCGTAAGTGTCCTACTGTCCATCCTCCTCGTAGTCTCCTTCATAGTCTGGCTATGGGAATAGCCAGGGACAAAGCCATGAGTACTTTTAAGTACTCGCAAACTTTAACTAAAGCAGTAAGGCCATTCTAATAGGAATCTTAAGCTCTAGGTTTGTTTGCCACAAGCCAATTTTATTTCAACCAGTATCTAGTAATAAAACCTAACTTTAGTTGTCTAAGTTACTTAGGTTGGACACTAGCTTCAACTCCACAACTTGTGGGGTCAAGTCAAAGTCATCATTCAAGTCACGGGTCATTTTAGAAAACATCTGACTATAGAACAGTATGGCCATCCAACTGTCCATAGACGCGAACGCGGTTATTCGAATAGTTTGACACTCTTCAGAGGTGGTACACTTTCACTACAACATTCGATACATCCGTCAGGAACAATCCTAAATCATCATACTTGGTATGCGGATAATCAATCCTAACCTTTCAATTACACACCCTAGTATAGGCACCTCCCCTATGAGTTTGGCCTCCCAACCATGACCATTTGTCATCTTGGGCACTGCATAGATGGACAGTCACATTCACAAGGTAGCCTCAGCTCACCTTGTTCCGCGAGGGAACCCATACTAAGACATATAAACTTCCAGTCAAGCCCTATCCAAATTCGGGTATTGTGGTTGTACGGTAAACGTTAGAATGGTATCGCATCCGAATCCAACCACCAGTTTTTATCCAAGTCAATTCACATACTTCCTACACCATCATCTTCAAGTCATTGTGTCCATAAAACATGTCAATGGAATGACTCATCATTCCAAGGTTTTCATAATCATTTGTTCCCATCTAGGGATCAAGTTTAATTTAGCACTAGCATCTATCAAGGTGGGGGTGTCACTATTTGAGGGGTATCAACTAGTATTTCTATCTACATCAAGTTCCAAGCTCTTGAAGACACTTTCTTAATCTTCCACAGATCACTAAGTAATTACTATTTGAACAACTTTGTGAAAAATAAAGCTTGCAAGTAAAACTGGGAATTGGTATAACAAAGGTATGCATAATAAGGCTTGCATGGTATAGCATACTTAGTATAGCTTGTTTGCTTAGATAGAATAGCTTGCCTTGAGTGGTAAGGTGGTCAAAGTTCTCGTCTTGGTTTTCGTAGAATTCTTCCTCGTCGTAGCTTGGATTGATACTAGCGTCTATAAATAAATACGAGGTACACAATCACCAAACAATACTTAACTACTTCTATTTATCACGCAAGGGTCACACAAGATGATCTCGCATCATTTCTATCATTACAAGACAAAGGGTGGTAACATTTGATTTATCTTATTTTTTGAAAAGTAATTTCTACTCATTGAAAAATTACTTAAGTTTATTACTCTCCAAATTAAAAATATGGGATCATATTAACACATGTCATCATCACATATTCTAATACTTGAGAATGTGATTTAAACTGGTTGGCCTATAAATTTTAACACTATTATTTAATAATATTCAAGTGTCTAAAAATGACTAGAAAGTCATTCTTTTAGTTCTGGTCCAGGACTACTGTATGTAAGTATGTAGATTTTTACATATTCAGAAAGTTCTTGTCAAATGTGATTTTTGAGAGTTGGAATCAACTCAAAATCACTTATGGTTGATTTTAGAAAAACTTTTGAAATTGCAAAAGCTACTGCATTGTTATTTTTACTAAGGGTGATCCATAGTTTCAAACTGTTTGAATCCAATGGGAATGATTAGAGATTTTCATCTACTTTCAAACAAAATTGGATTCATTCAATTTGGTGTAGTGAATCTCTCTAAATTGATTTTTAAAGTTCACTACAGAATAGGATTTTCAAATAAAAGATAAAACTAAGTTTGAACTCACGGGCTGTGCGCGGGAACGCTAATGGGCTGGCGCAACTATGCAACGCACGCGCAGCAGGCTGATCCGGGGTTGGTCCTACCTGTTAGTGGCTAATCTAACGCGAAGCAGTATCGGAGAATCTAAGACTTACGATTAGAGCACGATCAACGGCTGAGCGTCGTCGTCTCCATCGCAGGACACGCGCGAGTCAGAACCCTAGCGCTACGGCGGGGGTCGTCAAAGGCTTACCAGGGCTCCATCTAGGTGCGACGATGGGGGCGAATGAACGAGTCGACGATGGCGGTTTGAACAGTGGTCGCGGCAGCTCCTAGGGTGGCTCCTAGCTTCGGCTCCTTCCTTCCTCTGCTCTATTTATATAACAGTGCTCGCCTTGCTCTAGAGTTGGGTAAGAGAGGTTCCTGGGTGAGATAGTAGTGGAATGGTGTGTGTTTTTGGGTCGGGGAGGGGCTCTATTTATATAGCAGCGAAGCGGGCATAGAGGCATGGCTCGAGCTCGCTGGCGACACAGTTACAGTGAGCTATAGGCATGGCCAAGGGCATTGGTCGAGGTGGTGCTTCAGGGCGAACTTCATACGCATAGTGGCACGTCAAGGAGCGATCTAAATCGTTATAAATCATCCATGCCTTGCGGCTGTACCGGAGGTATTCGTCATGGCGTACGGTGGTCACGGCGATCGCGCGATCAAACGATCATGTCTGAGCGTTTGCTGGAGTCATGGCGGACGTAGTTTTCCAAGGTGAGGGCGCGGCACGGCGTGTATGTGCAGGATTGCTCGGTGCTCTAGCACGGCGACCGGCATGGTTTGGTGTTAAATGGGCATGGCTATGCTGGCGTTTCCTAGATCTATCTTTGGTCGGGGCGTGCACAGGTAGAGGCGGTGAGGTCAGGGCTACCTCCTAGAAATCGTGGGAGAGGGCAGCGCGGTCTGTGGCAAGGTGAGCTCGGGTATCACTTTGCACGGGTCAAACAGCGAGTGAGATGCGCTCAATTGCACAGGCTAGTACTGGGTGAGTTAAGTGCACGACATGTGAGCTCGGTGAGATCACAATGGTGAGCAAAGCATTGATCAAAACAGTAGATAGTTGGTAGAGTTGTACTGTGATCACCAAGTGTTCGATCAAATGGCCGCAAGAACTAAATCATCATCAAATTTAGTGATTTTTGGTGGGTGTTATGATACTAATCTTGGTAGTCTCTGGGTGCAATGGTTTGCTAAGTGGTGATGGTTTGAGTGGTTTTCCAAAAATGGTTATCTTGATACATAAGATAGATTCAAATTTGAATTGCCTCACAAAAGAGTTTGAAAATGTTTCTGCAGAGTTGGAAAGCTCCATTGGGTTCAGTGTCACTAGGTTTAGCAAGGGGAGAAAAGAAATGGAAAAGTTTCTGTTTCAGATTAGTTGCTAGAGATGCTCAAAGTGAGCTAGTGGTTAACTTGGGCAGAAATGACCATTAGGTCTTAGGCTTCTTATTTTCATTTTCTTTTGCTTTGATCTGGTTTGATAGTGACCTAGATGATATTGTTTTGATCTTTAAACCATTTCTCATCATTTACAACAATCATACATGGCATTGCAAGCATTCATACACACAAGCATTAAGATTTGAATTTAATTAATAAAAGCTTTTGTTAACCCTAATCATGATTAATTCGGGAATGATCTTCATTAATATTTTTGGGGTGTTACAAACCTTCCCCCCTTAAAGAGAATCTCGTCCCGAGATTCAGAAAAAATCTAGGAACTAAAGAGATTGGGAAACTCCGTCCTCATGTAATCCTCGCGCTCCCAAGTGGCTTCTTCTTAAGTATGGTTGCTCCATTGGATCTTGAGAAACTTGATACTTCTGGTCCGGGTGGTCCGAAAAGCTTCTTCCAAAATACGGATAGGTACTTCTCGATAGGTAAAGTACGGGTTGATATCCACATCTCGGTGATCGATGTTCTTGAAAACTTCCGTCGTTTCTGGCACTTCTAAACACTTTCGAAGTAACAAGACATGAAACACATCATGCATGGCTGACATCTCTTCCGGCAGTTCTATCTGTAAGATACCTCTCCTCGGCAACTTAGAATCTTGAAGGGTCCAATGTATCTAGGTGCAAGCTTTCCTTTGAGTTGGAAACACTGCATTCCTTTCAAGGGTGATACTTTGAGATAAACAAAGTCTCCTACATTGAAGGCTAGATCTCGATGTCTTTTTTCGGCATAACACTTTTGTTTGGACTGGGCGGTCTTGAGGTGCTCACGGATCTTGTGAACCTTCTCTTCGGATTCTCGTAGGATGTCTGATCCGAAGAACTGACTCTCTCCTACTTGCGACCAATTCAGTGGGGTACGACACTTCCTTCCATACATAAATTCAAAGGGGGCCATTTGCAAACTGGCTTGATAACTGTTGTTGTATGAGAATTCTGCGAAAGGCAGGCAGTCCTCCCATTTAGATCCATATTCCAACACACAAGCTCTTAGCATATCTTTGAGTATCTGGTTTACTCTCTCCATTTGTCCATCGGTCTGTGGGTGGTAGGTTGTGCCGAAGTTTAGTTTTTTTCCTAATCCTTCTTGGACTTTCTTCCAAAATCTTGAGGTAAACTGGGTTCCTTGATCTGACACAATGTTCTTGGGTATTCCATGCAAACTGACTATCCTAACAATGTAAAATTTTGCTAGCTTCAAGCTCTGATAAGTGGTCTTGACAGGTAAGAAATGAGCTACCTTGGAAAGTCTATCCACTATGACCCAAATAGAATCATTTCCCCTACTAGATATAGGCAAACCGGTGATGAAATCCATTCCAACTGAATCCCATTTCTATTCTGGGATCTGCAAAGGTTGCAAAAGTCCCGTGGGTCGTTGGTGTTCCGCCTTGACTCTCTGACAGATATCACATTTGGCTATATAGCTTCCGACTTCTCGCTTCATCTTATGCCACCAAAATTGCTCCTTCAAGTCCGGATACATCTTGGTTCCTCCCGGGTGGATGGATTAAAGATTATCATGAACTTCTTGCAAAATAGCTTGTTTCAAATCTGAATCTGTTGGCACACAGATTCGTCCTTTATACCACAGAACTCCTTCTTCATCTTCCGTGAATCCGGGTACCTTCCTTATACCGATACGACGCTTAATTCCGTCAATACTGGCATTTTCTTTTTGAGCTTCCTTTATCTGATCTACCAAGGTGGGTTGAAGTTCGATACTAGCTAGGAATCCTTCGCTAACTAGCTCCATTCTGAAATCTTCCAACTCCTTATGCAAACTTGGTTGCTCTTTCAGAATCATGGTGTTTAACCTACACGGCAGTCTACTAAGAGCATCTGCTACCATGTTGGCCTTGCTGGGGTGATAGTGAATGTCAAGGTCATAATCCTTGGTTAACTCTATCCATCTCATTTGCCTCATATTCAACTCCTTCTGTGGTATAAAGGACGTTTCCTATGCTCTAAGTGTTGTGAGCAGATACCAGGCTGATCCTGGAGAAATCCACTGGACAGCAGCTAAAAATATCCTAAAGTACTTGAGAAGGACTAAGGATATGTTTTTGGTTTATGGTGGTGAAGATGAACTCAGTGTAAAGGGTTACACAGATGCGAGTTATCTTACCGACTCTGATGATTCTCGTTCGCAATCCGGATACGTGTTTATTATAAACGGAGGTGCTGTGAGCTAGAAGAGTTCCAAGCAAGAGTCTGTGTCTGCATCTACAACAGAGGCTGAGTATATTGCCGCCTCAGAGGCAGCAAAGGAAGCTGTTTGGATGAGGAATTTCCTCATGGATCTTGGTGTGGTTCAGGGCTCGTCCAATCCGTTGGACGTGTATTGTGACAACAATGGTGCTATTACACAAGCCAAGGAACCTAGACAACACCAGAAGAACAAGCACATACTCATGCGGTACCACTTGATTCGCCAGTTTGTGGATCAGGGTGATATCAAGTTATGCAAGGTACACACGGATGCAAATATTGCGGATCCGTTGACAAATCCATTACCACAGCCGAAGCATGAGGCGCACCTGAGAGCCATGGGCATTAGATGCTTAGACATGTGATGTCGGGAGATTGACTCTAGTGCAAGTGGGAGACTATTGGGAATATGCTCTAGAGGCAATCATGTATGATGATATTTCCCATTGTATTCATAAAGATATTAAGTAGTCCTTGTATAAACATTTTATGTGTATCATTGAATATGTGATTCGGTTGTGGAACTATGCATTCATGTTGTTTGTACTAAATATCCTTGGTCATTGAGGTTGTGCTGGACACACAACTTAGACCAATGTGAAAGTTGGCTTGATGACTCGGTTCCACTTGTCATGGTCATGGAGATGCTATTCCAACTTACACAGATTCGGCTAAAGAGTTTAGCGAGTCGGATTGACCCATATTGAGGTACAACAAACAAGTTGTCATTTGTATATCTCAATCAATGTAATCCTTAGACCTGAGGTTATTGCATAGTCCGAGTTGAGGATCACCGACTTAGGTTCTGTCAAACGTTGATCCGTGAATCGTGCTTATAAAGGCGAGTTCGGTCGTTGAGAATCAAGCTGCGTGATGTGAATAACCAAGATAGGATTTTGCCCCTCCACTCGGAGAGATATTCTTTGGGCCCTCTCGTGAGATATGATTCGAAAAGCATGGCCATGCACGACTCGGTTAAGTGTTAACCGAGGCGATCGACTAAGAGTTAGTCGGGTGAATCACTTATCTTGGATCGAGAAGAGAGTCGGACTATTTAAGGGATGACAAATATTCTCCTATAGTCTGAAAAGGTATATCGTGAGGCAAAAGGGACTCGGACGTAAGTCGCATCGGAAAGGCAAGTCGTCATGACTCGTTGGTACTTGGGAGTCGGCACGTTCTGCTAGGAGCCGCTACCGACTGATCGATTGAGAGTCAGACTCAAATCGTGTCCAAGTAGCCATGAGCCTGCGGGGTCACACACTTAAGAGCGGGAGCAAGTTCGGATTGGATCTGAACTAGAAATCTAGTTCGGTTGGACCCAAGCCTGATTTGGACTGAGTCAGTGAGTCGGACTCACAGGGACTAATATTATATGGGCTTTAGTGAATGGGCCGCGCGAGCAGAGCCCACGTTCACTCCCTATATATAGTGGAGCACCGCAACCTAGAAGGGTTAATCGTTGTTCGGTTAGGTCATTCCATGTGTTGGAAACCCTAGCTCCACAACAGTCCTGCCGCCGTAACGAATCTAGCAGTTCGCCGCGGGCGCTCCTCCTTGCATGTGTGGATACCAGCAGAGGTGTTGTACGATCAGCACCAGGACGATCGGATCGCAAAGGACCGCACTGCATCAACTGACGCGCTTCATCTGTAATCCGCAACTGCGCGTCTAGTGGTAAACCTCGTGGCTTTCTACCTCAGCTGGATCTTGGGATCACCACGTTAGAGATTTTTTTTTGTTTTATCTCCGCGTGGCCCAACAGGATGCATCACAATACACATCAAAGGGCTTGGTGATATCCGACATGATCAAAATTGGGGATGAAATCAATCTCTTCTTGAGTTCTTGGAAACTCGCTTCACATTTGTACGTCCATTCAAACTTCTGGTCTTTCTTGAGTAAATGAGTCATCGGCCTAGTGATGCTTGAAAATCCCTCAACAAACTTGCGATAATGTCCCGCTAATCCAAGAAATGCACGAACTTCTGTTTGAGTGGTTGGGGCTCTCCATTCTTCAACATCCTTAATCTTGGCAGGGTCTACGACAACTCCTCTGGCTAACAAGATATGTCCTAGGAATCCTACTTCCTTTAACCAAAATTCACATTTGCTGAACTTGGCATATAATTGATGCTCTCTCAAGGTTCCAAGGATGGTTCTTAGGTGATGTTCATGTTCTTCTTCTGATTTGGAGTAGATTAGAATGTCATCAATGAAAACAACGAAAAAATTATCCAAAAATTTCATGATAATCTTATTCATGAGATTCATGAAATAAGCAGGGGCATTGGTTAATACAAAAGACATGACCTTGTACTCATACAATCCATATGGGTAGTGAAAGCAGTCTTTGGAATATCTGTTGCATGAATTTTTAGTTGATGATAAGCAGTTCTAAGATCAATCTTAGAGAATACTCTAGCACCGGTCAACTGGTCAAACAAGTCTTCTATCTTTGGCAGCGGGTACTTGTTTTTGATGGTGACATCATTCAACTTCCGATAATCCGTACATAAACGGGTGGCACCATCTTTCTTATCCACAAACAGAACATGTGATCTCCATGGCGATGCACTTGGTTGAATCAGATCTTTGCTAATCATGTCATCCAGTTGCTTCTTGAGCTCCACTAACTCAGATGGGTTCATACTATAGGGTCTCTAAGCTATGGGTCCA
Source organism: Avena insularis (assembly GCA_023614405.1). Taxonomy (NCBI): domain Eukaryota; kingdom Viridiplantae; phylum Streptophyta; class Magnoliopsida; order Poales; family Poaceae; genus Avena; species Avena insularis. The sequence goes on along the minus strand of CM042687.1, from coordinate 232,703,912 downwards.
GTTCCAGGGATTAGTTCAATGATAAACTCGATATCCCGATTTGGGGGCATACCGGGTAATTCATTTGGGAACACATCGGGCTATTCACAGACTACTCTGACTTGGTCTAGGGTTGGTTGGGCTAAGCTCTTGTTGCACTTAAATTGACGGGGCAATGTCTCAGACACATGCTCAACTAATACTCTGGTGCTACTGGTCATGGTTATGGCTTTCTTAGCACAATTTATAAGTCCTTGATGTTTCGACATCCAATCCATTCCTAGTACTACTTCCAAACCTTTTGTTCCGAGTACTATTAGATTGGCATAGAAATATATTCCATGAATTCTGATAGGTACGGCCTTGCAAATTTTTCTAGCTTTAGTAGTTGAACCAGGTATTTGAACTATCATAACATGCCTCAAATTTGTTGGTTGAATCTTACTAGTGCATGCAAATTCTTCTGTAACAAATGAGTGTGATGCTCCGGAATCAAACAACACTCTTGCAAGTACGGAATTAACAGAAAACATACCCAGCATGACATCTGGCGCTTCTTGGGCTTCTTCAGCATTCATGTGGAACAGACGGCCAGCACGGTTGTTCGGGTTGCCTGGGGCAGGTGTAGTGACATTGGGTGCTGCAACAATATTCTTGGGGCACTCATTGGAATAGTGACCCATCACTCCACATGCAAATCAGGTGATTATTGACTTGTCCTTTCCGGCAACAAGTACGGCATTACTTCCAGTCCTTGGGGCAGTATTGTTATTGGGATTGGTGGCCCTTGGCGGTGCACAGTTGAAGTTATTGGGGTTGCCATGGTTGTAGTGCTTGTTGCCTTCGGGCCTTGGATTTCCTCTGCTACGGTTGGGAAAGTTCGGGCGTGACATGGGTGGCCTAGTGTTCCTTGGTGCAAATCCAGCAGAAGAACTGGGGCGATACTTTGGGGTATGGTGGGGTCCAGGGTGGTGCATCAACGACGCTTACGGTTTTCAGTAGCTTGGTTAATCTTTCCTTCCATCTGTATTGCTGAATCAACTAAAGCTTCTAGATCAGAAAACGGGATATTGACTAACATTGTTTGCATCTCATCATGCAGACCATTCAGAAATCTCTTCTTCTTGGCTTCAGTACCAATCTCATCAGGGCATACCTAGACAGAGACAGAAATCTGTCATGGTACTCTACCACAGTTATCCTTCTCTGCTTCAACTCCTTGAATTCATCCCTCATCCGCAGAATCAAACTTGGTGGCACATGGGTTCGGCTGAACTTGAGTTTGAATTCATCCCAAGTCATCATCTGTCCTCCATTCATGGTACGAGTGCTATTCCACCATGCTCTTGTAGAACCATCCAGATAGTGGGTGGCGAACAGTACTTTCCCTGCCTCCTCTACTCCGGCTACTTCCAAGTTGTTCTCCATAGTCTGCAGCCAGTCATCGGCATCTAAGGGCTCTTCTGATTTGCTAAAGATAAGGGGATTGGTGTTCTAGAAGTTCTTAAGTTTGGATCCAAGATGATCCTGATTTCTAGGGCCTTGGTTGTCATGCGCCAGTTGGGCGATCTGTTGAAGAGTGGCTAGATTGGCTTGACGCTCGGTCCTACTGGCTTCTCGGTCGGCTACTAACATTTGCAAGATTTCGACCATCGGGTCTTGAGATGAGCTGCTCCCTCCACGAGGCATCTGAAGATTGAGATAGATCATGACAACAAGAGGGAAATTTTTCTAAGGTTTATGGGTTTGGTTTAAAAGCTTTTAAACTTTTGAGTAAGGCTAAGGTTTGAAAGCCAACAACTCATTCTCATTCATTCCAAGCACACAGTACAAACAACACATTCCATCACAACACAACAAGAAACAGATGGTTTTAAGAACCATTCTAGCAAGCTACGATACAGTGGGACCGGATACAACTCACACTATGACAGTGCTCAAGTGCTACTACTCATCAGAACCGATGGCTTCTTCATCATCAATGAAGTCGTGGTCCTCATCATCAGTATGGAACTCCTGGTCCATGTCCTTAGAGTAGTCATCATCACTGAGATACGAGTAGGGATCTCCACGGATATATTCCCCTTTGTTCTCCCTCTCCTCAAGCTACATGTCCCGCTCATGGATGGTCTCCTCCAAATATGACACCTTGTGACGAAGGCTGGCAATGATGCGATCCTTCTTGTCACGCAGATGGCAAAGTGCTTGCGCTCCTTCAAGAGGATGGCGAATGTCTGGTCCTTCTTGGCGGTAGCAAGTTGCTTCTCGTTGGCGTCAGCAGAGCGTTTTCCAGCTCCTTTTGAGTGTCATGAAGCATGAATGCAAGATGGTCCACATGTTGCTTCAACTCAGGGTGGCCTGGCAGATCCAGGGGTTGTCCATTGGAGTCACTTCTGGCATAGTGAGTGAAGCGGGTGCCGACGATCTTGTTGATATTCTGACCACATAGTCCGGCAAGTGCTTCCTGCATTGCTCTGGCCAGTCCATCGATCCAGTTGTTCTCTCTGATCGTGAAATGGATCTTCTCCGAGGTAGGTGGCTCCATCTTTCCATGCAGGTCTGCAACTATCAGCCATTGCATCTCCCCTCCACGGTGATCATGGAGTTGAGCTCCATAGAACTTCGGATGTGGGTGCTCCAGAAATTCCGCAAGCTAACTCAGGTCGTTCCTAAAGATGAGATTACCTCTGTTGCCTAGCTGATAAAACTTGCTGTAGGCATAGTCCATCCATAAGCAATTTGAGAGGAGTAAGTTAGAGAAGTGATCAACTTAGCCAAATTTTAGGTAAAGTTGCAAAGATTTTAAGGAACATATGACTCTCTTTTGGAAAGAATTTCAGGGATAAGAGTGAGCATAGATTTTCAACGATACTCACTTTCTTGGTTTTCGAAACTAAGTTTTTCTGAAGTCCATGCTAACTAGGGTCTCCTATGGTTAGGATGGCTCTGATACCAACTTGTCAACACCCGGATTTTTAATCCCAGATGCCTGTTATGTCATACGTCGCAATCCTAGGATTACCATTTTTGCGAGACATCATAGATTCGTATCATAGTTCATCATCCATTACAAACCATAAAGGTCTTACAAATAGTTGATCTCATGATCAAGTCTTATTACAATCAAAGTAGCGGAATAATAATAGTAGGGGTAGCATGGTCGAGGCTCCATCTTTAGGGTCACAGGCAATGCTGACGATGGAAGATGTAACACCCCGGTTCTGAAAAGACCGTGGCTTCTATGTGACATGCCAATCCCTGGATCGGTTCATTGGCCCACAATAGAATAAGATGAATAACATAGCAAAATATTCGTGTATCATAAATAACGAAGATCCAGAGTACCATTATTACAATAAAAGCTTAGCCCAAAGCTAGCTCAAATTATTCAGGTAGCAACATAAATAAAGTAAATCCTCCATTCTTCAAATTGCCCACAAGTGAACAAGTGCCGAGTGGAGTACCGTGGCCTATATCGATTACTCAGAATCGGAATAACCTGCAACATGAAACGTAGCAGCCCCGAAGGGTCAATACATGGAATGTATGGCAAGTAGAGCTAGTAATGGAGACAATAGTGCTAACATCTACATGTATATTTGGCAAGTGGAGCTGTGTCTGGCTTGCATTTGCAAATACATTTGTCCTACTTTCATAAACAGTTTTGATTTTCTTTGAAAAGATCCCAATTAAGTTAACCCAACAACATTAAAACAATTATGAAATTTGAATGAACGAGAAACATGTCATGGAATCAATATCAAGCAACTTAGTTGTCCATAACCGGGGAAACGGCTAATCGATTAGATTATACATCCTGCAGGGGTTAGTACACTTTACCCATGCGACTTGGCCAGCCCAACTCGTACCATCACTCTCATTTTGGGTGATGATAGGGAGAAGTCCAAGAAGAGACCGTTCGGGAAGTAGCACCTCAATCCCGACGCGCACCGGTCCAACCTACCAAAATTCTACATCTCTGGATACGCGGGTTCGAGTTACCACAACCTACTAAGTCCAACCAACCACCCATTCCATTATTGGCACATGGTTGTACACGTAAGCTACACAATAAAGAAGCCAATCAATTTCTCTCGATACCTGGGTGCCTTTCCGCAATGAAACCACCAAAAATTATCAATACCATCACACCCAGGGAATTCATTGATTAAGTTGTTTTAGTTTTCACAAACCAATACTTTTAGAAACAAGTCTCAATGATGTAACCCAGCCCTCGTTCATCATAGCATGGCTAAGCACATCTACCAACGGTGGTTCATCTACAAGGAAAGCCCTACCACATAATAGGACATAGCATAGCGATAGTATCATCCTACACATGCATCTACAAAATACACGACAATGCATTGAAAATAGTAGGACGATATCATGAACAAAGTAGCATCTACTTGCCTTGGTTGTAACGGTCGTAAGAACAATCCACACACGAGCAAGCGTTGCACTCGTCACAATCTACATGATACAATTGCAATCATAAACAAACAATCCACAAGCATATGCAACAAAGATGATGCATGAAGGTATGCAAGGCAAGTGAATTGGTGCTACAGCTGCACCACATAATCCTATTCAATAATACTACTGATTGCATGTATGGAAAATAGTTTTAGCGCAAGGAAAACTATTACGCAAAAAGTAATGCTCAAAACTAGAGCTAGAACTCAAATAATTCACTACCAGTAGTATATTGTTTGTAAAATATTGGGAAAAATCTACCGCAGGGGCATCGCTGATTAGAAACAATACCAACTGGAATCACTCACAAAGGAATTATAAAACTCCCGGAGTAATTAAAACACTGCAGAAAGCCACTAGACAGTTTCTGCAGAATTTTTCACTGTAAGCCTATCTTTTTAATTCACTATGAGATTCCCCTCGTTCCACTGAATCCAGGGACATATCATACGCGATTTTTGGAGCTACGGATCTTTTTCTACGAATTTAATACTCCAAAAAGGCCACTAACTAGTTTGATTAAACTGTACTAAACCTTGCTGCAAAAGCCTGAACCAAAGGTACAACGAGATTCTACACGACTCACTGAATCTACATATATTTTATTTGCAATTTTTGGCCAAGCGATTTAATTTCTACACAATTTACAAGATTCTACCGAAATCTGTCAGCTAAAACGATTAACGAAATTAACCAGGTCAACGCGTCTGCTGACTGGGCGTTGACTGGGCGTCTGACTAGTCAACGCCTGGGTCTGACCAGTCAACGGCTGATCTGAAATCTAACGGTGGCTGCAGGCTTACCGGGATCGAACGACGAAACGGACGGCGGCGAGTCCCGGACGGTGCGGCGATCGATTCCGGCGACGGTGTTACCTGCGCGAGAGGGGAAACGATCAGCGCGTGGTTCGAGATCGTCAACGCGGCGCGCAAGACGGCGCGTGCGGCACGGCACGGACGAACGGGCGCGGCGCAAGGCGCGCGTGCGTGGGTAGGTGCGCTGGCGGGCGCGCACTGTGCGGCGGCGCGCGTATGCGGCAGGTGTGGCGGCGCGGCGCAGCAGTAGCGAGGCTGCTGGCGTTCGGCAGCAGCGGCTGCGCGCGGATGGCGAGGCAGCGAGGCGGCGGGGCAGCGCGGGCGTGCTGCGAGGCGGGAGCGGCGCGGGGGCGCGCGGGTGCGGGGCTCGGCGCGCTGGCGGCGGAAGGCGGCTCGGTGGCGCGGGGCGCGCTGGCGGCGGGGTGGCGCGGCAGCGGGAGGCGGTTACCTGGGGGTGGCGGCGATGGCGGGTGGCGCGGGCGGCGACCGCGGGAAGAGAGCGACGGCGGCGGGGTCTTGGCGGCCGGCGGCGGCGGCGAGGCCCAGGGGCGGCGCGAGGAGGCGGGCGGCGGTGGAAGGCGCGGGGGCGCTGGAGGCAATCAAGTGCGGGCGATCCGAGGTGGGAGGGGAGGCGGGCTCGGGTGGGGGGGGTTTGTGGGGGCCCAGCACTGAAATCTAGGATGATTCGGCGCGGAGTTAGTTACGGACTCGGAAATCGGTCCGGAAATTCGGACCGTTTTCCGTCTTTTTAAACAAACGGACGTAACTTCTCCGTACGAGCTCCGAATCGAGCGATTCTTGCTCCTACAGTTTTGTAAAGTCGAGGGGAACAATCTAGGGTCAAGGTTCGGGCAAAACCACTAGGCTACAAGGATGGACAACGCTAGTCCTACTAAAGCCTCTCGTAGGAGCCTCGTAGCAAAATAGAATAGGGATTTGAAAATAGCGTTTCGCCGATTCTTTCAATCGACGGTTTTGAATAGAAAGGCATGATGCAATGCTATGAATGATATGCAAGACCAAATCTAAAATTTGGGATGTGACAAGACTAACCCCCTTAAGATGGATCTCGTCCCCGAGATTCGGCGCGGGTAGCAAATATGTGTGGGTAGTCCTCTCGGATGTCATCCTCACGCTCCCAAGTGGCTTCCTCTTCGGTGTGGTGGCTCCACTGTACCTTGCAAAACCTGATCGTCTTGGTACGGGTAGTTCTCTCCGCTGTCTCCAGAATCTTGACCGGTTTCTCCTCATAGGTTAAGTCGTTCTCAAGCTGGACCTCCTCTAGCGGTACAGTGTCTCTCAACGGCGTATCTACCATCTCCGGATGGCACTTCTTCAACTGGGATACGTGGAACACATTGTGAACAGCGGACATGGCTTCTGGCAACTCCAACTGATAAGCAACCTCTCCTTTGTGTGATAAGACTCGATACGGTCCAATAAACCGAGGTGCCAGCTTACCCTTAATTCCAAATCTCTTGATTCCACGAAGTGGCGATACTCTGAGGTATGCTCTATCACCTATCTCGTACACCACTTCCTTGCGCTTGGCGTCAGCGTAGCTCTTCTGCCTTGATTGTGCTACCTTCAGCCTGTCTCTAATCAAGGCGACCTTCTCCTCGGCGTCCTTGATCAAATCAGGTCCAAACAACTGACGTTCTCCTACTCCATCCCATAGCAATGGAGTCCGGCACCGTTTCCCATATAGCACATCGAACGGTGACGTCTTGATGCTGGTTTGATAGCTATTGTTGTAGGAAAACTCAGCATATGGTAAATTCTCATCCCAACTAGAGCCATGAGCCAAAGCGCAAGCTCTCAGCATGTCCTCCAAAATCTGATTCACCCTCTCGGTCTGTCCATCATTCTGCGGGTGAAATGCTATGCTAAACTCCAATATAGTACCAAGTGACTCGTGCAACTGGCGCCAGAAGTGTGAGGTAAATTGGGTGCCTCTATCAGATACGATACTCTTGGGAACTCCGTGTAGGCACACAATCTTGTCCATGTAAATCTTGGCCAACTTGGCACTCGTATAGGTCGTCTTCACCGGTATAAAGTGGGCTACCTTGGTTAAATGGTCGACCACTACCCAAATAGAGTCATATCCTGACCTGGTCCTGGGCAATCCTGTGATAAAGTCCATTCCCACTCTATCCCACTTCCAATCCGGCACGGGCAATGGCTGTAGCAGTCCTGCTGGCTTTTGGTGTTCTGCCTTCACTCGGCTACATACATCACATAGGGCAATATGCTTGGCGATATCTCCCTTCATGTTGTTCCACCAAAATCTGCTCTTCAAATCCATATACATCTTTGTGTTGCCCGGATGTATGGAGTATGGCGAGTTATGTGCCTCCTGCAGAATTCAACTCCCTTATCTCCGGGTCGCTGGGCACACACAAACGATATCCATACCACAAGGTACCATGCTCATCCTCACGAATATCCTTTTCCCGATTCTCCTTCATCTTTTCCTTTATCTCCTCTATTTCCTTGTCTCCTACCTGAGCCTTTACGATTCTATCCTGTAGCGTTGGTTGGACTTCCATTGTTGCCAAGTATCCTTCAGATACTACCTCCAGTCTAAGGTCCTTGAATTGCTTGCACAAATCCTCAGGCAATTCACCAATTGTCAATCCATTGGCGTAAACCTTCCGGCTCAGAGCATCTGATACTACATTGGCATTTCCTGGGTGGTATTGCAGATTCATATCATAATCCTTGATAAGCTCCAACCATCTCCTTTGCCTCATGTTCAGTTCCTTCTGCGTGAATATGTACTTCAGGCTCTTGTGGTCGGTGTACACATCACAGTGTTTTCCCATTAAGTAATGCCTCCATACCTTGAGCGCATGAACCACTGACGCTAACTCCAAGTAGTGTGTGGGGTAATTCCGCTCATGGTGTTTGAGTTGTCGCGAGGCATATGACACTACTCTCCCATCTTGCATCAGCACACTCCCAAGTCCCTGTCGAGAAGCATCACAGTACACTTGGAAATCCTTCTGAAGATCTGGTAAACATAGAACAGGCGCAGTCACTAGTCGATGCTTTAGTTCCTGAAAGCTGGCCTCACATACGTCTGACCATTCAAACTTCCTCTCCTTCTTCAGAAGTTCAGTCATCGGCTTAGCAATCTTGGAAAAGTTTTCAATGAACCTCCTGTAATATCCAAAGAAGTCCCAAAAGCTTCAATCTCTCCGCATTCTTGGGTGCTTCCCCACTCATCGCAATCACTTTGCTTGGATCAACAGCGACTCCTTCTCCTGACACTACGTGTCCAAGAAACCCAACGGTGTTAAGCCGGAATTCACACTTGCTGAATTTGGCATACAGCTGGTGTTCTCTCAGCTTCTCCATAATCAGTCGCAGATGCTTCTCATGCTCGACATCATCCTTGGAATATATCAGTATGTCATCAATAAACACCACCACGAACTTGTCCAAGTATTCCATAAATACCTTGTTCATCATGGTCATGAAATATGCCGGGGCATTCGTTAGTCCAAAAGACATAACCGTATACTCATATAAACCATACCTAGTGGTGAAGGCGGTTTTTGGTACGTCCTCCTCCCGGATCTTCAATTGAAAATAGCCTGATCGCAGATCAATCTTGCTGAACACCTTTGCTCCTTCTAGTTGATCAAACAAATCATTTATGTTCGACAGAGGGTACTTATTCTTGATGGTTACTTCATTCAGCGAGCGGTAGTCCACCACTAATCTCTTGGTGCTGTCTTTCTTCTCCACAAACAGAACAGGTGCACCCCACGACGACGAACTAGGCTGAATGAAGCCCTTGTCCAACTGCTCTTTCAGTTGCTTCTTTAATTCCCTCAGCTCATCCACATCCATCTTATATGGTCTCTTTGCTATAGGTCCTGTTCCCGGCATCAGGTCGATAAGAAACTCTACTTCCCTGTCAGGTGGCATTCCTGCAGCTCTTCCGGAAACACGTCGGGGTAATCCCTAATCACTGGCACAGTATCCATGCTAACCCCTTAAGAGAATTCAACTTACACCTTCCTGGTCGTACAGCTGACTTGAATCTAATCCTCTTACCATCCGGGGTTTTGAGTGAAACAGCTCGCTGTGCGCAATCTATGTGTCCCCCATGAATAGACATCCAATCCATACCCAAAATAACGTCTAATCCCTGTGAATCCAACACTACCAAATATGCACTGAAGTTGTGTGTCCCAATCCTCACAGTTAAATCGCGGCATCCCGCACTAGCTATCATATCTCCTCCAGGTTAACTCACTCTAAAAGACCTTTTCATAGACTCAGTAGGTAACTTATACTTATCCACAAATGCCCTTGATATGAATGAATGCGATGCACCAGTATCGAAAAGTATAAGTGCAGGGTAAGTGTTGATTGGAAACTTACCAATCACAAGGTCAGGCTCATCGGGAATCTCCTCCACATTCATGTGGTTCACTGTGGCCTTCTCGTTGTTGGTTGGCTTCAGTCCCTTCCTCTCCGGACAGTTGTCAGCATAGTGTCCCTTCTGTTTACACTTGAAGCATGTCACCTCACTCAGATCCTTCTTCATAAAGCTGCGATCACGGTTGCGGTCATGTCCACCATGTCCTCCAGAGTGGTGAGAGTGTCCTCCCTTGTGGCTGTGGTGGCTGCTCCTATGGTTGTCATGACGATGCCCATCGCCTCCTGAGTGGTGGCGGTCATGGCTCCCATGGTCACTCCCTCCATGCTTGGAGTATCCATCATATGAAGTGTGAGACTTGTGATGTGAACCAGAGTGGTGATTGTTACTCTTTCTCTTGCGGCTTTCCACCTGCTTGTGCTTCCCTTCCAAGATTCTGGCCTTGTCCATAAGCTCCTGGAAAGTGGGGCAATAAACCACCGAGGCTGCACGTAAAGCTCATCCGAGGCCATCCAAATCTCTCCCTCCTTTTGCATCGGTGTCAACATCCTCAGGTGCATAACGGGACAGGTTGTTGAACTCCTCAATGTACTTTCGCCACTTGCGATTGGTTTGGCGCAAGTTGCGGAACTCCTTCCTCTTTAGGCTCAGAACTCCTGAAGACACGTGGTTGGTCCTGAAACCTTCCTCAAACATTGCCCAAGTCACGGTATCCAGCGGGTGGGTGATCCGAAATGTGTCCCACCAAGAAGCGGCTGGTCCCTCCAGTAAGTGAGCGGCAAACCTCACCTTCACAGCATCAGTGCATCCAACTGTTACCAGATCCTTGTTGACTGAACGCAACCAGTCGAGAGCAACCATTGGTTCTGTTGCAGTAGAAAACTTAGCTGGCCTTAACCTCAGAAATCTGGTGAGAGCATCTCCTTGAGGCTGATTGTTTCCATTGTTGTTGTTCTGATTTGCCATGAACTGAGTTATCACTTGGGTCAGCTGTGCCTGAGCTGCCATGAGTTGCTCCAACACAGTGGGTTGACGGCGGGGAGGCATCTGCGGTTCAGCACAGGTAAGTTTAGAAAGAATCAACTACGACAATTGGATTCTACCCATGCATATGATCAATCAACAACAAACAATAGCAGACAATCACCAGCAAGCAACACATCAACAAACAAGTGATCCAGCAACATCCCAGGGGTTATCCTAGCAGTATATACCTACTGAAATAGTTTTACAAGAGTTGGCAATGGTTAACTAAACAGTTGATCAACTAAACAACAAAAACAGCAATCTGCCAAAACAGTCCAGCAGCGTTCGCGAATTTTTCTACCTGACTTAAACTCGTCAGAAAATTTAGCTGCTTTTTGCACATATAGTACAGAGAGTTTCGCATCAGCCCATTTTTTTCAGATTTTTCCGAGTTACCAGAAAAATATGAAAAATCGTACAATACTGCTGTATCAGCAGAAAACTGCAGCGAAAATAACACAGATAGTAACCAAAATTGCCATAACTCTTTCACAAAATTCGCACAAATAATTCCTGGGATATTGGAGTACACAAATAAGCAACTAATCACTCTTAAACTAACATGAACTAAGCTTCACAACGATCGAGACTAATCCTAACGAATTTACCTAACGAGGACTAATTGGTGGACTTCTATCTACTCCTTGAAGAGGTTGCGGTAGGTCCTTGCTGTCATGCGTTGACGCTTCGGCTCGCGGTACAACCATGGCGGCGGGGTGTACACTTCTCCTGAATCATCACTTGAGATCTCAAACTCCACCCCTTCTGGATCCTCCTCTTCTTCTTCACTCTCAGCTGCAACTGCAACAGCTTCATCTCCTCCACCATCATCGTCTCCATCATCAGCATCCTCGTCCTCATCATCATCATCATCGTTCCCACTGTCATCATCATCCCCATTGTTTCCATCATCTCCATTGTCATCATCAGAGGGTGGATTCAGCCATGCTTGGAGAGCGGAAATCTGGGCTGTCATAGCTTCAATAGTTTGATCCCTTTCCTGGACGGTCCCCTGCAACTGTTGTATGTTCTGGGTGTTCTCCTGCACAGTACCATGAAGATGAGATATGGTTGCATCTCTGGCTATCAGGGCATTCTCCATAACTCCCACAGCTTCATGCAGGGTGTCAATCTCCTGTCCTTGGACCACCATACCATTGCTAGCAAAATCTGCAATCTCCTTTATCATCCTCACCTTCTCAGCTAGAGCTCCATTCTTCCTTTCCATGTCCTCTATGTGCCTCCGACGGGGTGGCATGTTGTTCCTGTCACCCGGGGTAACCACAATGTGCCCATCTTCATCACGCCTCCCATAGTCACGGTAGGGTGAATCTACTGGCAGTAGGTGTCGGACTTGATGGCACTAGCGAGACAGGGCTTCATGTATGGCCAAGTTGATTCCAAGTCCCCAGTTGCAGTATGTCTTGGTGTAGATCAGGTGCACTGGGTTTGGCAAGGCGGCATCTCTGAATATGAAGGTAGTGATCTCCCATGCATCCTCTCCATATCCATAGGTGTACAACCTTCTTCCCTTGAACATGGGCAGTGGCAATCCCAATGACTGCGAGAGCTGAGCTAACTGCCTTGCAAAGGGCCTTGGTGACTCCATGGTTGCATACTCAGTCCTGACTTCTCCCATCTATCAAGTAAAAGAGGAAAGTGTGAGAATAGCATATGGTAAGAATTTACGAGAGTGAAAGGCATAAGATGAAAGACAGACTTAATATATGCTCAAATAGTTCTATGGCTTCCTAATCCAATCCTAGGTCGCGATCCTACAGTCGACACACGGGCTCTGATACCATCCTGTAACACCCCGGTTCTGAAAAGACCGTGGCTTCTATGTGACATGCCAATCCCTGGATCGGTTCATTGGCCCACAATAGAATAAGATGAATAACATAGCAAAATATCCGTGTATCATAAATAACGAAGATCCAGAGTTCCATTATTACAATAAAAGCTTAGCCCAAAGCTAGCTCAAATTATTCAGGTAGCAACATAAATAAAGTAAATCCTCCATTCTTCAAATTGCCCACAAGTGAACAAGTGCCGAGTGGAGTACCGTGGCCTATATCGATTACTCAGAATCGGAATAACCTACAACATGAAACGTAGCAGCCCCGAAGGGTCAATACATGGAATGTATGGCAAGTAGAGCTAGTAATGGAGACAATAGTACTAACATCTACATGCATATTTGGCAAGTGGAGCTGTGTCTGGCTTGCATTTGCAAATACATTTGTCCTACTTTCATAAACAGTTTTGATTTTCTTTGAAAAGATCCCAATTGAGTTAACCCAACAACATTAAAACAATTATGAAATTTGAATGAGCGAGAAACATGTCATGGAATCAATATCAAGCAACTCAGTTGTCCATAACCGGGGACACGGCTAATCGATTAGATTATACACCCTGCAGGGGTTAGTACACTTTACCCATGCGACTTGGCCAGCCCAACTCATACCATCACTCCAATTTGGGTGATGATAGGGAGAAGTCCAAGAAGAGACCGTTCGGGAAGTAGCACCTCAATCCCGACACGCACCGGTCCAACCTACCAAAATTCTACATCTCTGGATACGCGGGTTCGAGTTATCACAACCTACTAAGTCCAACCAACCTCCCATTCCATTATTGGCACATGGTTGTACACGTAAGCTACACAATAAAGAAGCCAATCAATTTCTCTCGATACCTGGGTGCCTTTCCGCAATAAAACCACCAAAAATTATCAATACCATCACACCCAGGGAATTCATTGATTAAGTTGTTTTAGTTTTCACAAACCAATACTTTTAGAAACAAGTCTCAATGATGTAACCCAGCCCTCGTTCATCATAGCATGGCTAAGCACATCTACCAACGGTGGTTCATCTACAAGGAAAGCCCTACCACATAATAGGACATAGCATAGCGATAGTATCATCCTACACATGCATCTACAAAATACACGACAATGCATTGAAAATAGTAGGACGATATCATGAACAAAGTAGTATCTACTTGCCTTGGTTGTAGCGGTCGGAAGAACAATCCACACACGAGCAAGCGTTGCACTCGTCACAATCTACACGATACAATTGCAATCATAAACAAATAATCCACAAGTATATGCAACAAAGATGATGCATGAAGGTATGCAAGGCAAGTGAATTGGTGCTACAACTGCACCACATAATCCTATTCAATAATACTACTGATTGCATGCATGGAAAATAGTTTTAGCGCAAGGAAAACTATTACGCAAAAAGTAATGCTCAAAACTAGAGCTAGAACTCAAATAATTCACTACCGGTAGTATACTGTTTATAAAATCTTGGAAAAAATCTACCACAGGGGCATCGCTGATTAGAAACAGTACCAACTGGAATCACTCAAAAAGGAATTATAAAACTCCCGGAGTAATTAAAACACTGCAGAAAGCCACTAGACAGTTTCTGCAGAAGTTTCCACTGTAAGCCTATCTTTTTAATTCACGATGAGATTTCCCTCGTTCCACTGAATCCAGGGACATATCATACGCGATTTTTGGAGCTACGGATCTTTTTCTACGAATTTAATACTCCAAAAAGGCCACTAACTAGTTTGATTAAACTGTACTAAACCTTGCTGCAAAAGCCTGAACCAAAGGTACAGCGAGATTCTACACGACTCACTGAATCTACACATATTTTATTTGCAATTTTTGGCCAAGCGGTTTAATTTCTACACAATTTACAAGATTCTACCGAAATCTGTCAGCTAAAATGATTAACGAAATTAACCAATCAACTGTGTCTGTTGACTGGTCAACGCGTCTGCTGACTGGGCGCTGACTGGGCGTCTGACTAGTCAACGCCTGGGTCTGACTAGTCAACGGCTGATCTGATCCGCTGATCTGAGATCTAACGGTGGCTGCAGGCTTACCGGGAACGAACGGCGAAACGGACGGCGGCGAGTTCCGGACGGCGCGGCGATCGATTCCGGCGACGGTGTTACCTGCGCGGATGGAAACGGTCAGCGCGTGGTTCGAGATCGTCAACGCGGCGCAAGACGGCGCGTGCGGCACGGCACGGACGAACGGGCGCGGCGCAAGGCGCGCGTGCGCAGTAGGTGCGAAGCGCGCGTGGGCGCGTCGTGCGTGCGCGTGCGTCTGCAGCGTGTCTTGTGGCGTTTCGGCAGCAGCGGCTCCACGCGGATGGCGAGGCAGCGAGGCGGCAGGGCAGCGCGGGCGTGCTGCGAGGCGGTGGCGAAGCGCGCGGCGGCTGGCGCGGGCGGCGGCTGGCGGCGTGCGGCTCGGTGGCGGCAGCGCGCGGGCGGCGGCAGGCGCGCAGCGGAGGCGGTGGTGGCGATGGCGGGTGGCGCGGGCGGCGACCGCGGGAAGAGAGCGACGGCGGCGGTCTTATGCGGCGGGCGAGGCCGGCGGCGGCGGCGGGCACGCGTCCCGAGGAGGCAGTGATCGCGGGTGGAAGGCGGCGCGCGGGGAGGCGATCGAGGCGGGGTGTTGGGCGCGGGATCCGAGGTGGGAGGCGGCGGCTCGGGCCAGGTGGGGTCCTTTTGTGGGGCCCCACGCGGAAATCTAGGCTGATTCGGCGCGGAGTTAGTTACGGACTCGGAAATCGGTCCGGAAATTCGGACCGTTTTCCGTCTTTTTAAACAAACGGACGTAACTTCTCCGTACGAGCTCCGAATCGAGCGATTCTTGCTCCTACGTTTTTGTAAAGTCGAGGGGAACAATCTAGGGTCAAGGTTCAGGCGAAACCACTAGGCTACAAGGGTGGACAACGCTAGTCCTACTAAAGCCTCTCGTAGGAGCCTCGTAGCAAAATAGAATAGGGATTTGAAAATAGCGTTTCGCCGATTCTTTCAATCAACGGTTTTGAATGGAAAGGGATGATGCAATGCTATGAATGATATGCAAGACCAAATCTAAAATTTGGGATGTGACAGAAGATGATCCTAGTTATCGTAAGTGTCATGCTGTCCATCCTCCTCGTAGTCTCCTTCATAATATGGCCATGGGACTAGCCAGGGACAAAGCCATGAGTACTTTGAAGTACTCGCAAACTTTCACTAAAGAAGTAAGGCAATTGTAATAGGAATCTTAAGCTCTAGGTTTGTTTGCCACAAGCCAATTTTATTTCAACCAGTATCTAGTAGTAGAATCTAACTTTAGTTGTCTAAGTTACTTAGGTGGGAACCTAGCTTCATCTCCACAACTTGTAGGGTCAAGTCAAAGTCATCATTCAAGTCACGGGTCATTTTGGAAAACATCTGACAAATAGTATGGCCATCCAACTGTCCATAACCGTGGACGCGGCTATTCGAATAGTTTGACATTCTGTAGAGATCATACACTTTCACCACAACATTTGATACATCCATCAGGAACAATCCTGAATCATCATACTTGGTATGTGGATAATCAATCCTAACCTTTCAATTACACACCCTAGTATAGGCACCTCCCCTATGAGTTTGGCCTCTCAACCATGACCATCTATCATCTTGGGCACTACATAGGTGGGAAGTCACATTCAAAAGGTAGTCTCAGCTCACCTCGTTCCACGAGGGAACCCATACTAAGACATATAAACTTCTAGTCAAGCCCTACCCAAATTCGGGTATTGTGGTTGTATGGTAAATGTTGGAATGGTATCGCATCCGAATCCAACCATCCGTTTTTATCAAAGTCAAGTCACATACTTCCTTCACCATCATCTTCAAGTCATTGTGTCCATAACACATATCAAAACATTTCGATGGAATGACTCATCATTCCAAGGTTTTCATAATCATTTGTTCCCATCTAGGGATCAAGTTTAATTTAGCACTAGCATCTATCAAGGTGGGGGTGTCACTATTTGAGGGGTATCAACTAGAATTTCTTCCTACATCAAGTTCCAAGCTCTTGATGACACTTTCTTAATATTCCACAGATCACCAATTAATTACTACTTGAACAACTTTGCAAAAATTAAAGCTTGCAAGTAAAACTTGGATTTGGTATACACAAAAGGGGTATCACAAAGGTATGCATCATAAGGCTTGCATGGTCTAGCATGCTTAGTATAGCTTTCTTGCTTAGATAGAATAGCTTGCCTTGAGTGGTAAGGTGGTCAAAGTTCTCATCTTCGTTTTCATAGAATTCTTCCTTGTCGTAGCCAGGATTGATACTAGAGTCTATAAATAAATACGAGGTACACAATCACCAAACAATACTTAACTACTTCTATTTATCACACAAGGGTCACACTAGATGATCTAGCATCATCTCTATCATTACAAGACAAAGGGTGGTAACTTTTGGTTTATCTTATTTTTAGAAAAGTAATTTCTACTCATTTGAAAAGTTACTTAAGATTTAATATTCTCCAAATTAAAAATATAGGATCATATTGACACATGTCATCACCACATATTATAATACTTGAGAATGTGATTTAAAGTGGTGGGCCTAATTTGTAAAGTTTAACACTATTATTTAATAATATTCAAGTGGCTAAAAATGACTAGAAAGTCCTTCTTTTAGTTTTGGTCAAGGACTACTGTATGTAAGTATGTAGATTTTTTACATATTCAGAAATGTCTTGTCAAATGTGATTTTTGAAAGTTGGAATCAACTCAAAATCACTTATGGTTGATTTTATAAAAATGTTTGAAGTTGCAAAATCTAATGTCTTGTTACTTTTACCAAGGGTGATACATAGTTTCAAACTGTTTTAATCCAACTTGAGTGATTAGAGATTTTCATTTACTTTCAAACAAAATTGGATTCATTCAATTTGGTGCAGTAAATATCTCTGAATTGATTTTAAAGTTCACTACAGAATAGGATTTTCAAATAAAAGATAAAACTAAGTTTGAACTGACGGGTTGTGCACGGGAACACTAATGGGCTGGCCCAACTACACAACACGTGCATAGCGGGCTGCTCTAGGGTTGGTCCTACCTGTCAGTGGCTCATCTAACGCGAAGAGGTATCGGTGAATCTAAGCCTTACGATTAGAGCGCGATCAACGGTTGAGCGTCGTCGTCTCCGTCGCAGGGCACACGTGAGTCAAAACCCTAGCTCTATGGCGGGGGTCGTCGCGGGCTTACCAAGGCTCCAGCTAGGTGCGGTGATGGGGGCGACCAAACGAGTCGATGACGGCGGTTCGAACGGTGGTCGCGGCAGCTTCTGGGGTGTCTCCTATGTAAGACCCCACCCTTATAAAGGTAAAGGTCCCTGTTATTGCAATGCTAGTCCCTGGATCAATTGCTAGCATCCGCAGTTTAAGATGAAGTACACAGAAAAAAAGGTCATTATTACATCGTCATTCCAAAGATAACATAGTCTTTTACAACTCCATAGCCATAGGCTAGTACAAGAGTTTAGCTCAAGAATATAAATAAAACTCTTCATCTTCATGTGCGACAGGAAAGCATGTTGAGTGTAGACTCATAACCCTAATCCTCGTCAGAGTAACTTGCAACATCACAAGTTACAGCCACAGTTATTCAATACATTGGAATAGTATTGGCAAGTGATACCTTAGTAGAATAATAGTATCTAGCTTCTACATGAATTTGGCTAAGTGTAGCTTACGCTTGCTTTGCTCAAAATAGGTTTTACCTATTAGTTGAAAACACTAGGTTTTTTTGTTTAGCAAAAACTCCCAAGGAACCACCAATAGACATTGCTAAACCTTTACCCTTGTTCAACCACAAGTTTTTAACTTAGAAATTGGGATGAGGAGATTCTTGATAGCTTCCATGTCTTGAATGCTCAAACTGTCCTTTTCCGGGGACACGGCTAAGTACTTAGATTCTTCCTTCTGCAGAGGTGGTGCACTTTCCCCACAAGACTCGACATGCATCGAGACAAGACCTTTCAGAAGCCTTCCCTTAGACCAAAATGGACGTGTTCCAAACCTATCACCCCTACCACCAACTGTCCATTTGGCTAAGTTATTGCAACCTATATGATCTAGGCAGAGCCCATAATGCCATGTGGCTGCACTAGAAGCTTCTTAACATATGGCATCTCACATCCCTTTGTTCCTGGGTGGTTTTCCACAAGTGTGATACACAAGGTAGACCATAGATATGGGCCTTGTGTAACCACTCAACATAACCCAAACAACCATTCCACCCAGGTGTTTCATTCACTTAGTTGTTTTATTAAGCAAAAACACAAGTCAAAGACTTAGCAATATTTTTCCATTATATAATCCACCCTTGGTTGCTGCTAGCTAGGCTAAGCATGGAAATAACAAGTATCTTAACTTAGAGAAAATTCTAACAATTCTATAACTACTAGGATTTCCCAAGAATAGCATATAGATACTTAGCAAAAATTATCATGCAAGCCCTATACAAAATATCACTAGTGCATAGTCAAAATATTAAGAAAAAAATATGAAGCACCACTCGCCTTCGTAGTTGGGGGAGTAACAACACTCGTCACAGTCACAATCACCACTAGCACCAAAATCTACACATAAAATGATAGCACCAAATTCATATTTCAAATAATCAAAAAAAATATATGTATGCATTCAAATGCCATGTGATGATTTTTCTAAACCAACCAAGACAAATAAAACAGTACTGGATAATAAACTAAACATTTATACACCAAATAAACTTTATTTGGCCTTTAAAACATTTTCCAAATAATTTTTATACACAAAATAGGCCTACAAATGTATCTGCATAAAATTCTATTTTAACATAAACAAAATATAAAACTAATCCTACATGTGTGTAGGATTTATTTTTGTGATTCCATTGATATCTTATTTGCATATTTTGGATAAACAGAACAAAAGTTATTGAATTTACAAGTTTATATAACTAATAGATTCAAATCTAAATTTTAAAATAGAAAACCTGACACGCAGCGCAATCTGATTGGCCTGTACCGGTACGCTTTGGATCACGCGTCTGCACCGTTGGATCTAACTTAATCTAATGCACCAGATCGAAACTTACCCCTTTGCGTCAGATCTAATCCTAAGGTCCAGATCTGCGCATA
This sequence comes from Avena insularis, assembly GCA_023614405.1. Lineage (NCBI taxonomy): Eukaryota > Viridiplantae > Streptophyta > Magnoliopsida > Poales > Poaceae > Avena > Avena insularis. The sequence continues at coordinate 232,684,216 of CM042687.1, read as the reverse complement.
CCCCTTCGCGGGCTGATCTAATCGCATCCGCTGGATCCAGACCAGCGGACCACGTTGCTCTGACCAAAGGGCTACAGCGGTGGCTGCGCGTCGACCGGTGATCTTCGGGCGAGACCAAAGGGCAAGGGTGAGGGTGCTAGTTCTTACCGAGGTCGCGGAGACACGGCGAAGCTCAACGTGTAGCTGGAAGGGGTCAGGGCGCACGGACACGGCGGGGATTCCTCATCGGAGTTGCGGGTGGCTTTGGGCTCGTTCAGAGGTGGTCGTTGGCGAAGCTACAAAGCACGAGAAAAGGAACCAAAAGCAGGGTTAGATGCAAACGGTCACAGTGAGTTCACGCATAGCATTCAGAGAGACAGAGGGGGGCTAGGTTTACCGTGATCCTTCGTCGGAGTGGTTCGGGATAGCGGTGGTGCGAGTTCGATTATGGACAACCTAGCATTGCTCTGTGGTTGGTGAGTGAGGGGAAAATAGCAGAGTGGGGAGGGGTTTAAGTAGACGGGGCGAGAGGAGGAATTACACCAGCAGTAACTCGTAATCAAGCGCGAGATCGTCGGGAAGAAACGGCCGCGGCGGAGCTGGTCGCGGGCGTGATTTGGGGATGAAGGTGATGGGGCATGTGGGGCCAAGTCGTCAGTGAGAGGGGGGTGCTCGCGCGGGTGAGAAACAGAGAGGGGTAGGGGGTTTCCCGGGTGGGCTTGTTGGGCTGGCTTGCTGGGCCGCGGGTGGGTTGGGTTAGTTAGCTGGTTAGGTTTATTTTTTCTCTTTTTCTCCTTTTCTTTTTCTGATTTGATTTTCTGGTTTGAATTTGAATGAGTGTTTCAAATCTGTTTCAATTTGAATTTCTTCTAGAATTTTGTTTTGTATTTCTTGTGTCCTAGGATGTGTAAAACATCCATTTACATTCAAAATCATTTTGAGTTTGAAATTAAATATAAAACCATGCCCTTAGTTAAATATTCATAATAGGCATATCTATGGTTTTTAAATTTGAATTGTTTCTGGAAATTTTTGTGTGGGTTTGTATTTACTTTCCAATCAATACTGATCAAATCCTAAACATATTTACAAAGTAAAATATAAACCTTGCCTCACTTGAATAAGTAATAGGCATAAATATGGTTTCTTATGTTTGAAAATCATTTGAAAAAGATCAAATGCTTATGAATGCATGAATGCTATGCATGCTTTACAAATTATGATTTTTGGGATGTTGCAAATCTAACCCCCTTAAGGTGAATCTCGCCCTCGAGATTTGGACTGGCTAGCAAATAGGTGAGGGTGGTCTTTCTGAAGATCATCTTCTCTTTCCCATGTTGCTTGTTCCTCGGAATGGTGGTTCCACTGGACTTTGTAGAATTTGATAGTCTTTGTCCGTGTAACTCTTTCTGCAGTCTCAAGAATCTTGATAGGCTTCTCTTCATAAGTGAGATCACTTTCCAATTGGACCGCTTCCAAGGGTATAGTATCCTTCAAAGAAGTCTCTTCCATTTCCGGATGGCATTTCTTTAACTGACTCACATGAAACACATTTTGAATGGCAGACAATGATTCAAGCAATTTAATTTCATATGCTACCTCTCCCTTACAGCTCAGAATCTTGAATGGTGCAACATATCTTGGTGCCAATTTTCCTTTGACTCCAAACCTCTTCACTCCACGAAGTGGTGATACTCTAAGATAAGCTCTATCACCCACCTCATAGGTGACTTCTCTACGCTTTGGATCTGCGTAGCTCTTTTGTCGGGACTGTGCTATCTTCAATCTATCCCTTACCAACTTGACTTTCTCTTCAGCTTCCTTGATTAGTTCTGGCCCGAACAAGTTTCTTTCTCCAACACTACTCCATAGCAATGGTGTAGTACACTTTCTCTGATGGAGAAATTCAAACGGTACCATCTCGATACTAGCTTGATAGCTGTTGTTGTAAGAGAATTCTGCGTAAGGCAGACTTTCATCCCAACTAGCACCATAATCTAGGGCACATGCCCTCAACATATCCTCTAAAATCTGGTTGGTCCTTTCTGTCTGTCCATCATTCTGGGGATGAAAAGCAGTGCTGAATTCCAATCTCGTTCCCAATGACTCATGCAGTTGCCTCCAAAAATGGGAAGTGAATTGAGTTCCCCTATCAGACACAATAATCTTGGGTACTCCATGCAGACACACAATCCTATTCATATAAATCTTGGCTAACTTAGCACTTGTATAGTTTGTCTTCACGGGTATGAAATGAGCCACTTTAGTTAGGCGATGTACTACGACCCAAATGGAATCATATCCCGATCTAGTCCTTGGTAGTCCAGTGATGAAATCCATGCCAATCTTATCCCACTTCCAATCAGGAATAGGTAGTGGTTGTAACGATCCTGCTGGTTTCTGATATTCTGCTTTTACTCTACTACATACATCACACAAAGAAATATGTTCGGCGATGTCCTTCTTGAGATTATTCCACCAAAATATTTCCTTCACATCCATGTACATTTTGGTGTTACCCGGATGAGTGGAATATGGTGAGTTGTGTGCTTCCTGTAGAATCAGTTTCCGAAGCTCCGGATCTTGCGGAATGCAGATATGTTTTCCATACCATAAAGTACCATGTTCTTCTTCATGGAATCCTTTGGCTTTCCCTTTGCTAATATTTTCCTTAATCTCTTCAATTTCCTTGTCTATCTTTTGGGCTCCCTTGATTTTGTCCAACAATGTGGGTTGAACATCCAATGACATGAGATGTCCTTTAGGCACTATCTGCAATATGAGATCTTTGAATTGGGCACACAGATCATCTGGCAATTCTCCCTTAGTAAGGCCATTCACATAAACTTTGAGGCTTAATGCATCTGCTACAACATTTGCTTTACCAGGGTGGTATTGCAAACTCAAGTCATAGTCCTTGATGAGTTCTAGCCATCTTCTTTGTCTCATGTTGATTTCTTTCTGAGTGAAGATATACTTCAAACTTTTGTGATCCGTGAACACTTCGCAACGCTTTCCCAAAATATAATGTCTCCATGTTTTGAGTTCGTGGACAACAGGGGCTAACTCCAAATCATGAGTAGGATAATTCACTTCATGAGTTTTGAGTTGTCTCGAGGCATACGCCAAAACTTTCCCTTCTTGCATCAAAACTGCACCTAAACCTTGGTGAGATGCATCACAATAAACTTGGAAATCCTTCTCCAAATCAAGTACATATAAGACTGTGTCGTCACTAGTCTCTTCTTCAACTCTTGGAAACTGAGTTCACATCCTTCAGTCCAATCAAATTTCTTGTCTTTCTTAAGTAACTCCGTCATTGTCTTAGCTACCTTTGAGAAATTCTCAATGAATCTTCTATAGTATCCTGCCAAGCCAAGTAAACTACGAACTTCTTTCACTGACTTAGGAGATTCCCATTCAGTTACAGCTGACACTTTTGCGGGATCAACTGCTACACCATCTCCTGACACAATGTGTCCAAGAAATCCAACCTGATTCAGCCAAAATTCACACTTGCTGAATTTGGCATACAGCTTATGCTCCCTAAGTTTCTCAAGTATCAATCGCAAATATTCTTCATGCTCTTCATTGCTCTTGGAATAGATCAAAATGTCATCAATGAAAATGATAACGAATTTGTCAAGAAATTCCATGAACACCTTGTTCATCATATTCATGAAGTAGGCTGGTGCATTTGTCAAACCAAATGGCATCACGGTGTACTCATACAATCCATACCTAGTAGTGAAAGCAGTCTTTGGTATGTCTTGTTCCCTTATCTTTAGCTGAAAGTAGCATGACCGGAGATCAATCTATGAGAACACACGCGCTCCTTCTAACTGATCAAACAAGTCATTGATTCTGGGAAAAGGATACTTGTTCTTGATAGTCACCTCATTGAGTGATCGGTAATCTATGCATAACCTTTGACTTCTATCTTTATTTTCAACAAAAAAGACTGGTGCTCCCCAAGATGAAGAACTTGGTTGAATAAATCCTTTCTGCAACTGTTCCCCAAGTTGTTTCTTGAGTTCTTTCAACTCATCAACTAACATCTTGTAAGGTCTCTTTGCTATTGGTCCTGATCCTAGTAGCAAGTCAATCAGAAACTCTACGTCTCTATCTGGTGGCATTCCCGGCAATTCTTTCTGGCAATACATCCGGATATTCCCTCACAATTATCACACTGTCTATTCTAACCCCCTTAAGAGAATTTAACTTACTCCCTTTCGATTCAAAGTTAGACTTGAATCTAATCCTTTTATTATCCGGGGTTGTGAGTGTAACAGTACAATTGGCACAATCTAGTACTCTCTTGTACTTAGTCATCCAATCCATTCCCAAAATGACATCCAATCCTTGGGAATCTAGGATTATCAAATTGATGGGAAACTTGTACCTCCCAAATTCTATCACTAGATCGTGACATCCCGAGTTCACTATCATTTGTCCACCAGGAGAACTTACTTTTATAGGACACCCAATAGTTTCAACTGGAAGTCCATTTCTATCAACAAATGCTCTTGATATGAATGAATGCGATGCGCCAGTATCAAAAAGAACAAGTGCTGGAACAGAATTGAGTTTGAACTTACCAGCATTAGATTCTTCATAGATTTCTTCCACATTATTGTGGTTCACTTGTCCCTTTTGGAAGGGGTTGGGCTTGTTGGCACCATCAACTTTCTTTTCTGGGTACTCATTAGCAAATCTCCCAATCTTCTTACACTAGCATTCAACCTGACTGAGATCTTTCTTGACAGGCTGACTTCCACTACCACTTCCACCTCCACTATGGTGGCTCTTGTGTCCACTCTTGTGGTTCTTATACTTGTGATTATCATGACTGCGGTGATGCTTGTTGTCATAATGTCGGTTGTAGTTGTGGTGGTTGTTGTACTTTCCATGTTTGTGGGATCCAGAACTCCAACTATCATCATGATGGGAACGCTTGTGAGACGATCCCGAGTTGTGCTTATCAGAGCTATGTTTCCTTTTCCTGCTCTCAACATGTTTCATCTTGTTCTCCAAGATGGTAGCCTTGTCACAAAGTGATTGGTTGGTTGGGACATAGGCAACTGACAACTGCAGATTCAATTCATCATTCAGTCCTTCGAGGAATTTCTCCTTCCTCTTGGCATCTGTATCAACTTCATCCGGTGCATAACGCACCAGATTATTGAATTCCTCAATGTACTCAGCCACACTGTGGTGACGCTGTTTCAGGTTGTGGAACTCCTTCTTCTTCAAATTCATCACTCCGGATGAGATGTGAGATGTACAAAATCCGTCCTCAAAGATAGCCCAAGTCACATCCTCAATGATAGTGGTGATCTGAAAGTTGTCCCACCAGGTTGTTGCTGGCCCTTCTAGCAGATGTGATGCGAACCTAACCTTCTCTTCGTCGATGCAGCCTACAGTTACTAAGTCCTTGTTCACTGAATGTAACCAGTCATTGGCTACCATTGGATCAGTGGTTCCCGAGAACTTTGCAGGCCTTAGTCTTAGAAATCTGGTGAGCATGTCAAATCCTGGCAGATTATTCTGGTTGTTGTTGTTATTATTGTTGTTATTCTGGTTCTGGTTCTGCATGAATGTTGTCATCATATGCATCAGTTGAGCTTGTGCTGTCATCAACTGCTTCATCTCAGGAGTGACATTGTTGTTGTTGTTTTGGTTGGGGTTGGCACGTCGACGAGGCATCTGTGGTTTTAATAAGGATAAGAATGAGATACCCATAGATTCTTAGCATGCACAAAACATCACATAGAACAATCACAATAACCAAGCATCAAAATAACATAGAGTTTGAACGACATAAACAACAAGTTTTGGAAAATGCAAAAACACCATAGCAAGCCACCCACATGTTGGATGGTCATTGCGACTCAATAATCAAAGTACGGTAGATGAAAGATAATCGAGTAGTCTACACTACTCCTCCGCATCAATCTCCACATCAACGAGGGTAAGACCTGCATTCTCCATGGCGGTCTTGTACTCATCAACACTAGCAGTCAAGGCCTCAATCTTAGCCCTAAGAGTCCTCTTCTGTGAGCGAAGTCTCTTGATCACTCCCTGCTGGTGCTCAAGCTCGAATTCCTTGGCCTCTAACTCTTCCTTCATCTCCCGGATCTTCTTGTTCCTTTCTTGGACTCTTTTCTCCTGGCTCTTGAACTTCTTGTCCTGGCTTTCAAACTTGGCCTCCATTTCCTTGACAGTATTGCTCCGCGAAGAGCTTGTCCTTCTCTCGAAGTTGAACCTGGAGCTCGTCATTGCTAAGCATGACGTTGGTCCTATCAGTATCAAGGTTTCTAATAAGACCCTCTAGGTCCTGAAGGTACAGACGAATCGGCTCCATCATCTCTCTAGCAGCATCCTCATACTCTATAGCTTCACCCTCCTCGTTGCGTCTCCCGAAGGGGTGAAAGTAAAGACCTCTAAGCTCGGTGGAGTGCCTCCCTACTAGGCGCCCAATTAACTCCTGCATGACTACATCTAAGCCTTTCTCCTTGTCGTCATGCATCAGCTTGAAAGTGATAGCCTCCGTGGTTGGCTCTGTCTGGCGTCCCGGCTGTGTGACTCTGAAGCCCCATAGGTCCTTCCTCTCAAACTTGGTGAGCTGAAGTGTCATGATGCTAGGAAGTGGAAGGTTGAGCACACTAGTGAGCTCAATGAGACGAGTACCAAAACGAGTTCCCTTGAACTCCTCGGCCGTGTTGATAACAACATTAGGCATCTATTTTTATAAGATAGAGAAAATTTAGAATCAACACAAGTAGAGAAAAAATCACAAGACAAAATACATCACAAGCACATCTTTTAGCAACAAACGCACAAGTCATGGCATACACAAATCCATTACAACATCAAAGGTTCAACATGACTTAGACAAATTTTTGGTAGTAAAAACGATAAGTGTGGTGGTCCAACTAACGAAGTATGTTACAACTCTCACTCACTAGACAAAATAGCTATCAGGGCATCCTTAGTGGCCATCTGTCTATCTTGTTCACAAGACTCCCATATTAAGTCTATGATGTCTCCCCTTAGTTGTTGGTTGGTAGTATCTAATTCTTAGGTATGCTTCTTTTCTTCTCTAAGGTCACTTTGGGTGTTGAGCATTCTGCACTTGAGTCTATCACCAAGCTCCTTGATGGCATTCCAAGCTGCATTTCTTGTAGAGTCAAAGAATGTTTTGCGCATTTCAGAGTTGGTGACCATGCAAAATCCTGACTCCTTGTGGTTGTCTTCCTTGTTTTTGTACAAGTGAAGTTGCACCCACCATTACTCTTCTCCTTCATCCATCACAGGGAATCCCTTGTACACAGCTGCACCGTGTATCCCCATGGTAACCACAAGGTTCTTGAGTGCCTTGGGAAATTCAGTCTCACACTCCAATGTCATGGTCATGAGTGGTCCCTTCCTCACGGCTTCGTTGATGGAGTTCATCTACAAATAGAAATGAGAAAGAAGATTAGAAAAGTTTACGAGAAGAAAAGACAAGTGTGAAATTTTTCAAAGTGTTGAAATTTTTCCTTAGTGGTTTCTGATACCATCTGTAAGACCCCACCCTTATACAGGTAAAGGTCCCTGTGATTGCAATGCTAGTCCCTGGATAAATTGCTAGCATCCACAGTTTAAGATGAAGTACACATAAACAAAGGTCATTATTACATCGTCATTCTAGAGATAACATAGTCTTTTACAACTCCATAGCCATAGGCTAGTACAAGATTTTAGCTTATCAATATAAATAAAAGTCTTCATCTTCATGTGCCACAGGCAAGAATGTTGAGTGTAGTCTCATAACCCTAATCCTCATCAGAGTAACCTGCAACATCACAAGTTACAGCCACAGTGGGTCAATATATTGGAATAGTATTGGCAAGTGATACCTTAGTAGAATAATAGTATCTAGCTTCTACATGAATTTGGCTAACTGTATCTTAGGCTTGCTTTGCTCAAAATAGGTTTTACCTATTAGTTGAAAACACTAGGTTTTTTTGTTTGTCAAAAACTCCCAAGGAACCACCGATAGACATTGGTGAACCTTTACCCTTGTTCAACCACAAGTTTTTAAATTAGAAATTGGGATGAGAAGATTATTGATAGCTTCCATGTCTTGAATGCTCAAACTGTCCTTTTCCGGGGACACGGCTAAGTACTTAGATTCTTCCTTCTGCAGAGGTGGTGCACTTTCCCCACAAGACTCGACATGCATCGAGACAAGACCTTTCAAAAGCCTTCCCTTAGACCAAAATGGACGTGTTCCAAACCTATCACCCCTACCACCAACTGTCCATTTGGCTAAGTTATTGCAACCTATATGATCTAGGCAGAGCCCATAATGCCATGTGGCTGCACTAGAAGCTTCTTAACATATGGCATCTCACATCCCTTTGTTCCTGGGTGGTTTTCCACAAGTGTGATACACAAGGTAGACCATAGATATGGGCCTTGTGTAACCACTCAACATAACCCAAACAACCATTCCACCCAGGTGTTTCATTCACTTAGTTGTTTTATTAAGCAAAAACACAAGTCAAAGACTTAGCAATATTTTTCCATAGAATATATATAATCCACCCTTGGTTGCGGCTAGCTAGGCTAAGCATGGCAATAGCAAGTATCTTAACTTAGAGAAAATTCTAAAAATTCTACAACTACTTGGATTTCCCAAGCATAGCATATAGATACTTAGCAAAATTTATCATGCAAGACCTATACAAAATATCACTAGTGCATATTTAAAATATTAGGAAAAAAATATGAAGCACCACTTGCCATGTAGTTTGGGGAGTAACAACAATCCTCACAGTCACAATCACCACTAGCACCAAAATCTACACATAAAATGATAGAACCAAATTCATATTTCAAATAATCAAACAAAAATATATGTTTGCATGCAAATTCCATGTGATGATTTTTCTAAACCAACCAAGACAGATAAAACAGTACTGGACAATAAACTATACATTTATACACCAAATAAACTTTATTTGGCCTTTACAACATTTTCCAAATAATTTTTATACACAAAATAGGCCTACAAATGTCTATACATAAAATTCTATTTTAACAGAAACAAAATACAAAACTAATCCTGCATATGTGTAGGATTTATTTTTGTGATTCCATTGATATCTTATTTGCATTTTTTGGATAAATAGAACAAAAGTTATTGAATTTACAAGTTTATATAACTAATAGATTCAAATCTAAATTTTAAAACAGAAAACCTGACACGCGTGCAATCTGATTGGCCCATACCGGTTTGCTCTGGATCACGCGTCTGCACCGTTGGATCTAACTTAATCTAACACATCAGATCGAAACTTACCCCTTCGTGTCAGATCAAATATACACCACTAGATCTAATCCTAAGGTCCAGATTTGCGCATACCCCTTCACGGGTTGATCTAATCGCATTCTTGGATCTAACTTAATCTAATGCACCAGATCGAAACTTACCCCTTCGCGTCAGATCTAATATATACCACTAGATCTAATCCTAAGGTCCAGATCTGCGCATACCCCTTCGCGGGTTGATCTAATCGCATTTGATGGATCCAGATCTAGCGGACCATGTTGCTCTGACCATCAGCGGGCGGCACAAATGGCGACAGCGGTGGCTGCGTGTCTGCCGGTGATCTTCCGACGAGACCAGAGGGAAAGGGCGAGGGTGCTGGTTCTTACCTAGGTCGTGGAGACACGGCGAAGCTCAACGTGCAGCGGGACAGGGTCGGGGCGCACGGACACGGTGGGGATTACTCGTCGGAGTTGTGGGTGGCTTCGGGCTTGTTAAGAGGTGGTCGTTGGCAACGCTACAAAGCATGAGAAAAGGAACCAGAAGAAGGGTTAGATGCACACGGTCACGGTGAGTGCACGCGTAGTATTCATAGAGACAGAGGGGGGCTAGGTTTACCGTGATCCTTCACCGGAGTGGTTCGGGACAGCGGCAGCGCGAGCTCGATTGTGGATAGCCTAGCTGCGCTCCGTGGTTGGTGAGTGAGGGGAAAAGAGCGGAGTGGGAAAGGGTTTATGTAGCCGGGACAAGAGGAGGAATTACACCTACAGTAACTCGTAATCAAGTGTGAGATCGTCGGGAAGAAACGGCCGCAGCGGAGCTGGTCGCGGGAGTGATTTGGGGACGAAGGTGATGGGGCATGTGGGGCCAAGTCCTCAGTGAGAGGGGGGGTGCTCGCGCGGGTGAGAAACATAGAGGGGGAGGGGGTTTCCCGGGTGGGCTTGTTGGGCTGGCTTGCTGTTCCGCGGGTGGGTTGGGTTAGTTAGCTGGTTAGGTTTATTTTTTTCTCTTTTTCTCCTTTTCTTTTTTATTTGATTTTACGGTTTGAATTTGAGTGAGTGTTTCAAATCTGTTTCAATTTGAATTTCTTCTAGAATTTTGTTCTGTATTTCTCGTGTCCTAGGATGTGTAAAACATACATTTACATTCAAAATCATTTTGAGTTTGAAATTAAATATATAACCATGCCCTTAGTTAAATATTCATAATAGGCATATCTATGGTTTTTAAATTTGAATTGTTTCTAGAAACTTTTGTGTGGGTTTGTATTTACTTTCCAATCAATACTGATCAAATCCTAAACATATTTAGGAAGTAAAATATAAACCTTGCCTCACTTGAATAAGTAATAGGCATAAATATGGTTTCTTATGTTTGAAAATCATTTGAAAAAGATCAAATTCTTATGAATGCATGAATGCTATGCAAGCTTTACAAATTATGATTTTTGGGATGTTACATCCTAGCTTCGGCTCCTTCCTTCCTCTGCAATGGCCATCTCCGGTGAAATTCAAGCGCGGTGGTAGTCGCCTTGCTCCAGGGTTGGGTCAGAGAGGTTCCTAGGTGAGAGAGGAGTGGAATGGTGTGCGTTTTGGGGTCGGGAAGGGATATATTTATACAGCGGCGAAGGGGGCACGGCGGCATGGCTCGGGCTCGTTGGTGACGCAGTTACAGTGAGCTATAGGCATGGCCAAGGGCATAGGTCGACGCGGTGTTTCAGGGTGAACGTCATACGCATAGTGGCATGGCACGGCGCGGTCTAAATCGTTCTAAATCATCCATGCCCTGCAGCTGTACCGGCGGCATTCGTCACGGCATACGGTGGTCATGGCGGTTGCGCGTTCAAACGATCATGTCTGGACGCTTGCTGGAGTCATGGCGGACGTAGTGGCGCAAGTTGAGGGCGAGGAGCGGCGTGTATGCGCATGATTCCTCGGTGCTCTGGCATGGCGACCGACATGGTTCGGTGTTAAATGGGCACGACTATGTCGGCGTTTCCTCGATCTGTCTTTGGTCGGGGCATGCACAGGCAGAGGCGATGAGGTTAGGGCTACCTCCTAGACATCGTGGGAGAGGGCATCATGGTTTGTGGCATCGTGTCCATGTCGGGGTGGCAAGGTGAGCTCGGGTACCACTTTGCACAGGTCAAACAGCGAGTGAGATGAGCTCAATTGCACAAGCTAGTACAGGGTGAGTTAAGTGCATGACGTGTGAGCTCGGTGAGGTCACAATGGTGAGCAAAGCATTGATCAAAACAGTAGATAGTTGGTAGAGTTGTACTATGATCACCAAGTGTTCAATCAAATGGCCGCAAGAACTAAATCATCATCAAATTCAGTGATTTTTGGTGGGTGTTCTGATACTAATATTGGTAGTCTCGGGGTGCAATGGTTTGCTAAGTGGTGATGGTTTGTGTGGTTTTCCAAAAATGGCTATCTTGATACATAAGATAGATTCAAATTTGAATTGCCTCTCAAAAGAGTTTGAAAATATTTCTGCAAAGTTGGAAAGCACCATTGGGTTCATTGTCACTAGGTCTAGCAAGGGGAGAAAAGAAATGGAAAATTTTCTATTTGAGATTATGTAACAACCGTAGTTTTACTAGATAGACATTAGGGTTTCTATGTGTATTCATGAGCATCATTATCTTAAAATGCATGCAAGAAAGAAAATAATCACAAAACCCTAAACCCTATTTTTTCCCTTCCTCTTTGAAACCTTTCAAATGGTTTTGAAATAATTTGAAAACCCCAAAACCTATGGAGCCCAAATGGATTATAATGGCCCTCTAGTATTTTAAATGTTCACAAAAGTTTTTGTATTCTTGGAATATTCAACATAGTTTTCAAATAGATTTACGAAAGATAGAAAAGAAAACATAAATAGAAAAATAATTTGCAAATAAAAAACAGTCTCCCTTTCTCTCTGGGCCGCAGCCCAGCAACCTCCCTCTCCTCTCTTCCCTTTTCCGCAGCCCATCTTGGCCTGTTCACAGCCCATCACCGGCCCATACCAGTTCGACCTCCTCTGTTCTTTGTCGTCTTCGACGACGAAGCCAAGCAGCTCTGTGGCAGCGCCGCCATCGTCGATCTCCACCGCTTCGTTGACGCCATCCGTTGAGCTCTTGTAGATGGATAAGAATGCCGCGTCGTGACAGCCTTCTCCTTCCCCAGCCCTATCCCCTCCGTGCAACCTTTCTCTATCTCTCTCGCCCTCTGCAGCGTGCTGAAACCCTAGCCTCTCCCGCCATCTCGCGCCACCGTTCCTGACCACCCCTCGTCCATCTAACAGCGTCTAGAGCTCCGTCTAGGTCCCCTGCTTCGTGTAGGGTTCGCAGCATAGAAAACAAAAATTTTCCTACGATGGGAACTAAGTACCAAGATCTATCTACTAGATACAAACAACGGGCGGATGTATATCCGTAGAGAACATACCCTTGAAGACCGACAAATCTTAACGAGTCCAAACTCGTGGTTGATGTAGACGATCTCTTGCCGATCTCAAGATCGAGAGGAAGTCCTAGCGCCGCAAAACAGCAGCGCATCCGTGCTCGCACACATGTTCGAGGCACCGAGCAACCTCCACCTCCTCGCTCCAGCGATGCAGTGGAAGCACAATTCTTTCTTGCCGAAAAGAACATGTATCTCGCTAGTCCGAGACCATGGGGGATAAATACTAGAGGGGGAGAGAGATCCTTCACGAGGAGGTGTTCTTTGAGAGGAGGAGAGGGGGGCCTTTTATAGGGGAGAGGGGGGCACCCAAGGGGCATGGCGCCCAGCCATGGGGGCTGCCCCCACCTCTTCCACATTCATGTGGGTGGAGCTCCCACTCAAAATGAAAAGCCTCCACTCCCATTAGAAAGCCTCCACTCAAAAATCCACTCACATGCATTAAATTTCCACCAAATTTAATGCAAGCTCTCATTTAAATAAAACTCTTTTATTTATTTATTCAGAATTTTGTTAATTACTTTAATTAAGAAACATTCACATAAAACCCCTTGCTAGTATTCCATTTCACATGCAGAACCAGTTTCAGCAATTTCAACCGAAACAGTTTCGATGTCTAGTGAAATAAATTCCTACGCTTTCCTTTTCTTTTCGGCATGAAACTTTTGCTCCAAATGGATGTCGGTGTCTCTTAAGTGTGTCACCCTACGGTTCGCGAATAATGCGGACATGATCGAGACCCCTCTCGGATCAATAATCGAAGCGGATCCGGAGACCCATCGGCTCCCACACATTCAACGATGACTTTCTTGTGATCGTTGGAACCTTTTATGCTAGTATCTTAATCCCTTTGTTTCACGATATATTATATGTCCAAGATTCGATCATCGGTATCTCCATACCTAGTTTGATCTCACATCGGCATGCACTCTTTTCTCGTTCATGATATAACATTCTAGTGATCAAATCACTTGCTTGCAAGCTAACCAATGTGATATCACCAGAGGGCCGAGTATATCTATCCGTCATCGGGGTGAACAAATTCCACTCTCGATCCATGGGCCTCAACATAACACTTTATTAGTTCTGAATCCATCTTTATAATCACCCTGTTATGGTGTGACGTTTGATGTTATCAAGAAACTCTTCCGGTGTTAGTGATTGACATGATCTCATGGTCTAAGGATTAGGATCACTTCGTAAGTTGTTATAGCAATATAAACTCAATGACTTTGATCGTAATGCTATACTTCGGATGAATGTTCATCACACCATTACACTAATGTTGTGATCCCGTTATTAACAACATCCAATGTCCATGATCAGGAAACCTTGATCATCTTGTTAATCAACGAGCCAGTTTATAAGAGAGGCATAACTAGGAACTTCCTTTTTGTTTATTAAACACACATGTATTAACGTTTCCGTATTAATACAATTATAGCATGTAAAATAAACATTTATCATAAACAAGGAATACGATAATAACCACTTTATTATTGCCTCTCGGGCATATTCCCTTTAGTCTCCCACTTGCACTAGAGACAATAATCTAGTTTGAGAACTTTGCGTATTGAACACTTATGGCTTTCCGGTGTTCCATATACGCAATTGCAAGTGGTTAACATAATCTACGGATCTGACGCTTCAGGTCCGTGTGTATTTGCATGTCTTTGCATCTTCACGCATCACTCATTCTCCAATGAGACAACATTGTATAAATTTGGTCTTTCGGTGAGACCTTTAGTTCCTTGGGGTTAAATCATGTCGATACTATTGTCATACAATATATCTTTAGTGTTAGCCCGTTGCGAACCACACCTTAGTTTGATAACAAACTACTTGACACAAATTCCCTCCTTTGCTGCTACTATAGCAGTCATATACTTATCCTTTTGTTGTAGTATCCGTCACAATGTCTTAACTTTGGAATTCATCCAAATCCATCATGGAATCTCCTTTCCATTACATTGTGCCACCCATAGTTTAAATTGAGATAAACTTAATTTGTATCTTGTGACAAAACTAGTATCAATGTAACGCTTTACAATGAACTATTTGTAATTGTTTGTCACCTCTACACAAATATATTCTTAGTTCTTCCAAAAGATCATAAGAATATTCTCACTATCGTCCAATGATCATTTTATGATTCATTCTGGTATATGCTCATAACACTTAGAGCATAGGACATATCTGGATGTGTACATATCATGGTATGATTGATCAAAACATTCTCGTTATTTCACTCATCAAGTGTCAAAGCACTTGAATCTTGTTTCACTTATCAAGTGTCGATACACTTGAATCTTGATTCAATTCCTTTCCATGCGACAAGAACCGTTTCTTGTTGTTTCTATATTGAACTCCTTCAATATCTCATATATGGACGTTTGGCATAACCATATTAGCGTCACGGTCTATCTACTATAGACTTTCATGCTAATTATTCGGGTTTTGACTAAGTCTTTCATCAAAATGAAATCCTTAACCTTTGTCAATAAAAGATACATCATTTCTAATCAACAAGATGTCCTTCACATAATGTATTAGAAATATGTCTCAGCACTCCCACTTAATTTATTGCAAAGGCAAGCATCTTCATCGTCTCGAGATGAAAAACTCATTTTTCATCATGGTGAAGATTCCAACTCCGCGATGCTTACTTCAACCATTGAAGTTTGCATGCCCTTTTAGCATCCTTTGAATTTAACAAAACCCTTTGGACCATGTCATGTACACGTCCTAGGTAACCATTCTATTAGAAGAACTTTGTTTTGTTTATTCATCTACCATATACCAAATTATATGTAGTGGTTGCTACTTTAATCCGTTCAGACTAAATATCGCTATGAAAGATCAAATCTTGTCATAGTCAACTTTTTGAACATTGTCGTAAAATACTTTACGACATGTTGACTATTTCATAGATGTGAAACATCCATGTCTGTTTCTTTATAGATCCAAATACGACCGATAGTTTTTTACACCTTTCCGGAGGGTCTTCCAAGTTCAAAACTTGATTTCTCGTGTATGGAACTATCATGGATTTTATGGCTTCAAGCCATTTGACGGAGTCAGGGCCCATCATCGCTTCTTTGCATATAGTCGGTTCATCATTGTCAAACAATAATGATTTACTCTCAAATCTTAGTATTTGATTGTTTATCCGACCGACTTTTGTTCAATAAGAACTTAGATCTCTGTGACCACAACCTTTGAGGCACATAAGCTATGAGCATTATGGCAGCCTCCGGAACCATTTCCGGCGCTGTGCAACTCAGCACATTTAGCTAAGGTTCGTTAACCTTATCAAAGTTCTATTGTCCTCCCACTTAACATTTATGAAAAATTCCTTCTTCAAGAAACTTCACGTTTCAAGCGACAAACCCTTTTGTCCTTGGTGTTATGGAGGAACAACCAATTGTTATTCGAAATAACCTACAAAGACATGCTCATCCGACTTCGGTTGTAAACATCTTACTTATGTTTAGCATACCAAAATTTAAGAAATGACAACTTGGGTTTTACCCCAAACCATAACTTCCATGGTGTCATTTCAACGGATCAATATGGAGCTCTTTTTAGTGTAAAAGCGGTAGTCTCTAAAGCTTTAATCTTTTAAAACATAATGGCAGTTTTATAAATAACACCTTTGATCCAACCATGTCAAACAAGGTTTCATTACAAATCTCAAACACTCCATACTCCTATGGTGTTTCGGGAGATGTAAATCTAGGTGTTTTGCTAAACTTGCAACTCAAATAAATCCCTTTATGATAAAATCATAATTCATTTATTTTCTTGTTACACTTGTAACTCAAATAAACCCCTTACGATAAAATCATAAACCATTTATTTTCTTGTCACAATGATTTTCACTTCATCTTGAAATTCTTTGAATGTTTTCAAATATTTCACACTTCTTTCTCATTAAGTGAAGATTCACTCAAATTTCCGGAGAAAGCATATGAAGTTGAAACCCATTGCTTATGACTACACATAATGGACTACATACATCGATATGTATAAATTCCAATAATTTAGTCATTCGTTCTTCTTTGGCCTTTGAACGAATATGGAGATTCTCACAAGCGTCACTTGATCAAATCAAAGACTCCAAAAATCCATGAATATGGAGATTCTTCATGTTTTCTTTCCAATATAATTTAAACAGCAATGTCACTTCGTAAGTGATATTTCAATCATTTGTCTTGAGACATTTTAGCATTAGGTTTTATGGATGTGATTTCTCCAACTACATTTGTAAACCATCCATTTTATATGGAATACGGTAATTATTTGAACAACCTTTGTTCTCATAATACCTGATTTAAATAACAATTATTAAATCAAATCTTGAAGTCAAGCTTTGATGTCAACGAGAAATACTAACAACGGTTTGTTTGTTTTCGATGAACATCATCACATATTCTCTTGCTAGTTACTTAGGACATTGTGGTTCATGAATTGCGTTGTTCCGTATGAAATTTCATACCAACCAATTAAGTATCCAATACCCAAGAACCACATTGTTTAACAAGCAAAGAATACAACCATAACATGTATATCATCTATATACCTAAATTGGATATTTCCAATCTTTTCTTTTCTGCCAAATATATTTTATAGATTCTCTTTCAGCATTTCCTTTTCCTTTTTAAAAGTATCTATCAACATCAAAAGTGGTGCCATATACATGACACATAGTCCAAAGCGTGTATATTCAAATAATAATACCTTTGGACTTGCACTTTGAAGTAGATCACCATCATCAAAATGATCGGTATTCTTTTAAAATCCATTCTTTAGTAATTTTTTAGTGTAGTAAACACTTTACATACATCTTCTATTCATCCTTATCATGACGTATTTCATGATCAAGCTACTGTAGCTTATAAAGGCGAATCATGAGTATAACATTACTTTCCAAAACCCTTTTGGATGATTAGGATGTCTAGCATCTCCAACCTTCGTAAATTCTCATCCAATATGAGAACATATATTATACTCTATCATATTGCAACCAAAACATTGTTTTAGATATCGTTATATCTGTCACACATGATGGTTTCTGAAATAATTCTTTCAGCTCCTAGATAATCTTGATATTTAAATCAAGAATCATGGAGGCAAATATGATACTTAAGATACTAACACTGGGATTGTTACTCTTGATTTAATACCAATTATTAAATCTCACGGAGTAAATAAGGTTTGCTGAAAGTTTGCAATAGGACTTTAAACTTTAGATTGACACTCAACTTAATATGATACCAGTTCGTAAAGTATATATCCAGAATTCTATAGTTCTATTATCTCAATTACAACTATGCATAAGGTGGTGAACGAATGCCAATGACTACAACAAATTATGCAAATTCACTTTGATTTAACTTATGATAAATTGAGTTCTAATAATCCAAATTAGAAATGAACTCCCACTCAAAAACGACATCCCTCGTGTCTTTTTGGTGATTACATGAACCAAATCCACTACACCAAGTCTGATCATCACGTGAGTCGGTGTAGCTTCAAAGGAGAGCATCCATATGGTCATCATATCAAAAACATATGACTCATGCTTAACCTTTCGGTCCGTGTTCCGAGGCCATGTCTGTACATGCTAGGCTCGCCAAGTAAGAACCTTAGTATTCGCGTGTGTAACTGTCTTACACCCGAGATATGTTCGTGGATTCAAGTACACCCGATCATCACGTGATGTCTTGAAGCGACGAAACATTGTCGGTGCATACTTAAGGAAGAACACATTCTTATCTTGATATCTAAATGAGGGATCATCTTATTATGCTAATAAAACGCCAAACAAGCAATGTAAGAGGCAATCAAACATCACATGTTAATAAGTGAAATGATATGGTTCCCGCATATGATCTCCATCATGTGCACCGTGGTATGATCTCTATCATACCTTTATGTGTAAGGCCAAGATCTATGGAACTTACACGCTATGTGTGTTTTAAGAGTATCATCTCATACTTCTACTTACAATATCACCATATCATAACACTAGCCCAGCAACAATCTAAACTAGACGCCTCTAATTTATCCATTGCAAGTTTTACGTGGCTTAGGGCTTTCGAAGATAGAACCGTTCTTACCTATGAACATGAACCACAATGAGGATAACCAAATTGTTGACAACTCGTTGAAAATTAGATATTGACTATAGTAGGAGAGACAGACACCCGCTAGCCTCTTATGCAAAACTAGTTGCATGTCAAGCGTGGAACAGGTCTCATGTGCGAGGACATGTAAAGTTTGTTCGGGCCGCTTCATCCCACTATGCCACCAATATCCAAAGTACAACTAAGAAGCAATAAAATGATCATCATCGCCAACATACTCATATGTGTACTACCCGTGCAAAGTATCTACGCATAGATCCGGCTCTGATACCACTGTAGGGTTCGCAACATAGAAAACAAAAAAATTCCTACGATGGGAACTAAGTACCAAGATCTATCTACTAGATACAAACAACGGGCGGATGTATATCCGTAGAGAACATACCCTTGAAGACCGACAAAGCTTAACGAGTCCAAACTCATGGTTGATGCAGACGATCTCTTGCCGATCTCAATATCGAGAGGAAGTCCTAGCGCCGCAAAACAGCAGCGCATCCGTGCTCGCACACACGTTCGAGGAACCGAGCAACCTCCAACTCCTCGCTCTAGCGATGCAGCGGAAGCACAACTCTTTCTTGCCGAAAATCCACCAGGAACATGTATCTCGCTAGTCCGAGACCATGGGGGATAAATACTAGAGGGGGAGAGAGATCCTTCACGAGGAGGTGTTCTTTGATAGGAGGAGAGGGGGGCCTTTTATAGGGGAGAGGGGGGCACCCAAGGGGCATGGCGCCCAGCCATGGGGGCTGCCCCCACCTCTTCCACATTCATGTGGGTGGAGCTCCCACTCAAAATGAAAAGCCTCCACTCCCATTAAAAAGCCTCCACTAAAAAATCCACTCACATGCATTAAATTTCCACCAAATTTAATGCAAGCTCTCATTTAAATAAAAATCTTTTATTTATTTATTCAGAATTTTGTTAATTACTTTAATTAAGAAACATTCACATAAAACCCTTGCTAGTATTCCATTTCACATGCAGAACCAGTTTCAGCAATTTCAGCAAAAGCTTTTTGGTGTCTAGTGAAATAAATTCCTACGCTTTCCTTTTCTTTTCGGCATGAAACTTTTGCTCCAAATGGATGTCGGTGTCTCTTAAGTGTGTAACCCTACGGTTCGCGAATAATGCGGACATGATCGAGACCCCTCTCGGATCAAAAATCAAGCGGATCCGAGACCCATCGACTCCCACACATTCAACGATGACTTTCTTGTGATCGTCGGAACCTTTTACGCTAGTATCTTAATCCCTTTGTTTCATGATATATTACATGTCCGAGATTCGATCATCGGTATCTCCATAACTAGTTTGATCTCGTTACTGACATGCACTCTTTTCTCGTTCCCGTGATATAACATTCTAGTGATCAAATCACTTGCTTGCAAGCTAACCAATGTGATATCACCGAGAGGGCCCAGAGTATATCTATCCGTCATCGGGATGAACAAATTCCACTCTCAATCCATGGGCCTCAACATAACACTTTATTAGTTCTGAATCCATCTTTATAATCATCCTGTTACAGTGTGACGTTTGATGTTATCAAGAAACTCTTCCGGTGTTAGTGATTGACATGATCTCATGGTCTAAGGATTAGGATCACTTCGTAAGTTGTTATAGCAATATAAACTCAATGACTTGGATCGTAATGCTATACTTCGGATGAATGTTCATCACACCATTACACTAATGTTGTGATCCCGTTATTAACAACATCCAATGTCTATGAGCAGGAAACCTTGATCATCTTGTTAATCAACGAGCTAGTTTATAAGAGAGGCATAACTAGGAACTTCCTTTTTGTTTATTAAACACACATGTATTAACGTTTCCGTATTAATACAATTATAGCATGTAAAATAAACATTTATCATAAACAAGGAATACGATAATAACCACTTTATTATTGCCTCTCGGGCATATTCCCTTCACTTCGACCCGTCAAAGGAATCGAGCCAGGGTGCTCGCAATCGTCGCCCGCGACGTCGTCTTCCCGAGCCCGATGAGCTCCCTCATCGCCCTTGTCGTCGCTCCGGACCTCCCCTTCACGACCGTGAGCACCAGGGTGAGCTACTGGTTCTCCCAAGCCCCTCCGCTCGCTCCCTCTCGTTTTGTGCCATTCTCGCCTCGCTGCCCTACAAGCGTCGCCGCTTGAGCTCGTCGTCGGTCGTGCTCCGTTCACCTTAGATTTGCGGTGCCGCCTCTTTTAGGTTCGCCCGGATGCGCTGCATCAAACACGCCTAGCCCCTTCACAACACCGCCGCTGGTGACCACCCGATGGTGGCCATCACCACAACGTCAGGGTGACGCGTCCCATGGACTCTTTGACCGCTGACCGCCAGCGTGGCTGCTGATGTGGCCTAGGGCCCAGCAGTTAGTCGCAGTGTCTAGGTTCTGCCTAGGTGAAAAACAGCCCCACCCCTGTGCTGATGTCATAATGACGCAGTAAATGTTTTAAATGGTTTAAATAATTTCAGAAAATGAATATAAACTTGTAAATTCAATAAGTAATTATTTATAAGTCAGAACAATATGTATAGTATATCAAAATGTTCGGAAAAATGAGCTCTTCCTAACTAAGCTATAATCATGCATTTATAAATAACTTCAAATGCAAGTTAATTAGAAGAACTAAATGTGCCCCTCTCATATGAATCCGGAGTTTCCCCGAGTTAGGGTTTTCACCCCTCAGAACCCCGATTAAATTGTCGAGCATGCCTTAGGGTTACATTTTATTCAAATTAACTGGTCATATCATCATCCTTGCTTGAGTATTGCATTGATTCCATCTGTTGATTGTTTCTCTTTCTTTCCAAAGTGTTTGGTTCTTCTTCGGTAGAATACGATATCGAGATCAAGCTTGAAGACTGAGATCAACACCATCGAAGCTCAAAGACCAATACTTGATTAACTATAACCAAGTCAAGTACCAGGTGTCCGAACCTCTGATTTCTGGATATCAACTGGCAAAGGCAAGCGTAGCCCCACACATGATATAATCCTATGTTTTCAAAGTATTTCAATTCTTGCCATGTGCATACGATTCCAAAGTATTTTATCGATAGACAGAGTAATACTATCTGATGCATGTTTCCCTTGTAGCCTATATTCCCTGATCCACTCCTCCTAGCATAACTAGGTTTTGGCTTATGGAATCACTAGAGCTGTTATATTGGTTGTGATAAGCCATGCTTAGTTGTTACCACTGGTCCATCCGGTTGATGAATCAGAGCTGCGAATGAACTTAGTTTGACAGGATGACGTGGTATGGTCAAAGATGAAAGTTAAACATGCTAAGGCTTGTATGGGAGGCCACGGTGGGTTGTGGTTTTTGCAGTCCCATACTTACCACTACTAGGACCTGAGTTTTTGCCTATGGACCAAGATGAGCGTACAACCACACGGGAGGCCTAGAAACCCCCTTGACCAACTAACTTGCCGAGTAGATTCCATGAGTCACATAGTTCGGGCATTCCATTCGACATACGCATTCTGGCTCTTCTCGAAGGAGGTGAAGGAGGTGCATTCATACAGATAGGTAAGCATGGTAGGGAATAAGATATGATCAGCATCCGTAATCTTGAACCCTGTTCACATCATTAGGGACCGACTTCGAGGCTCGACCTGTTACGGCGGCATCTCCCTAGTGCGTGACTCATGGTCTCGGCAAAAGCAAGGTAAAGGTCGTGTCTAACCACCCTTTGTCGGCCTTCCAAGGAAGAGGGCTATTACTAGTGGCATTAAGAGAAGGTTAGTACGTGTGGGTAAAGTTGTACACCCCTGCTGGGTTAATATTTTCAAAAAGCTGTGTCCACGGTTATGGACGAACTTGGCAACCAGATTCTAAGATCATAGAGAACTTGAACCTAATCATAAAACTTGGTAGATCAATGTGTTCTTAAAGATGCTTCCTCAGGGATAGAGGGGGTTATCCTAAATAGGTTTAGCTGATGATGATTCGGTGGTATATTAAGAGATGATCAATGCTAGAGATACCGCTCTCTTATCCCCTTTTAAAATATTCTGATTAATCGAGATTCTTCTCCCTCTTGTCTTACAAACAAAGATGGCTTTATGCAAAATAACTCCACCAGCCATAAGTCATGTGAAGTACACCATGTACTCACCCTTGCTTCGTTGATACATTTGCAACAGAGTAAGTGTTACCATAGAAGATGAGTTCTTTATGGCATCGACATCGATGAGTAGCTTGGGGTTCCCGGTCGGCAGCCTGGAATCTGAGGATTAGATGCCATCGTTATGCTTCAGGCCTCTTAGGCCATTTGTTAAGTTTGTTATAATTAATAGCATAATTTGCCTTCCGTTGTTTGATGTTTGTGGTTAGTGACCTCTACTTGTAATATTTTCATTCTTCGCTCAGTTATGAGCTTGCTGTAATGATTTTTGTGTCGTAGGGTCACTGTTGTGTTATCAATTCTCCCTCTTTACGCTTTTGAGATTTAGGTTAGGCTTATATCAGACAGAGGTCTGGAATTTGTCTAGCCCTAATCCCGGGGGTGTCACAGATTAGTTGCTAGAGATGCTCAAAGTGAGCTAGTGGTTAACCTGGGCATAAATGACCATTCGGTCTTAGGCTTCTTATTTTCATTTTTGTTTGTTTTGATCTGGTTTGATAGTGACCTAGATGATATGTTTTTGATCTTTAAACCATTTCTCATCATTTACAATAATCATACATGGCATTGCAAGCATTCATACACACAAGCGTTAAGATTTGAATTTAATTAATTAAAGCTTTTGTTAACCCTAATCTTGATTAATTAGGGACTGATCTTCATTAATATTTTTGGGGTGTTACACCATCTCCATCAATCTCCACCGCCATCTCCATCGATGTTGCTGACTCCCTTGATGAGGAGGGAGTATTTCTCCCTTGAGGCTAAGGGCTCTACCGGTAGCTATCTGTTCATCTCTCTCTATGCGTGATCTTATTGTGATCCTGAGATTTGTAATCAAGTAGATCTACTCTGCTACTCAAGTGCTTTAATAAATCTCTACTTTTCCCCACGTGTGTGAAGTTGATAGTGTGCACACCGTGTGGCACTTAGGCTAAAGATTACAGAAATACTTATCATGAGTATAATTTGAGTTGGATGTATCTTTGATACTATTAGAGAAAGGCTTATGGATAGATTTATTATCTGTGGAGCATTTTTTTGAATATGCTCCACTGACAATTATCAGTGGCGCATTGCAAAATATGCTCCACAGATATTTTGTTTAACCAATGGTGCATATCAAAAATAATGTGCCACTGCCAATGTGGGCCCGGCAGCCCGGAGTACTGTGGACCAAATGTCAATGGCACATATGGACATATGCGCCAATGATATATGCTCATCAATGGCTCATATGGCATATGCGCCATTGATTTTATCCTCACGAATGGCGCATTTTGGACAACATGCGCCATTGATAATTATGTGGTCCCCACCTGGACCCCACCGCTCGAAAAGGTTGCAGGAATATCAATGGCTCATTTTATAGATGTGCCACTGATACTCTTTTACTAATGGTGCATGGTTTAGTAAATGCACCACTGATATTTATTGGGGCCCACCAGCTGAAAATGTGGCAGGCTTATTAGTGGTGCAAATAGAGGAATATGCGCCATTGGTAAGTTTGCCCTGACCTATATCTTGATAGCCTCCCCCCACCATACAATTCTTCTCCACCCACCACCCCAAACTAGATCTATTGCTCATCCTCCTCCTCCCCACCACCTCAATTTTTCCATTCTTTCCTGCATTCTTGGTTATTGAACCTACCTTGCTTCATAGTTTTGTG
Source organism: Avena insularis (assembly GCA_023614405.1). Lineage (NCBI taxonomy): Eukaryota > Viridiplantae > Streptophyta > Magnoliopsida > Poales > Poaceae > Avena > Avena insularis. The sequence continues at coordinate 232,659,512 of CM042687.1, read as the reverse complement.
AGGGGAAGCCTCTCCAAGTTGTAGATCTATTAAACCAACTAGTTTTCCTCCTCCAACATCCATCTTGTTCTCGAACAACCACACTATCTCGTCGTGGACTTGGCTCGGTAACGATTCTACTAGGTGAGTTGTTGGAGGACATGCATGTGGATGTTTTTTGTGGAGGGTGGACGTCGGTGCGGTGTGTATGTGTGTGCAGGCTTATGTATGCGAGAGGGATGATGTTTGCATGATCTACGTGAAGCTAGCTTGTGTGGTGCATGAATGTTTGCAGGTGACGAAGAAGCAAGCATGTTGCTTGCTCTGGCGTGGTGCATGGATGTTTTCCAAAATGTTAATTAATTTACGTTTCGGCAAATTTTTGCACTATCCATATGTCCCAGTTTTAGGAGAGGTCATGCCAAATTTTTCTGGCGACCATGCATGCATGTGTGTGTGCATGATGGTGTGGTGGTTCTAAGATACTCTCTCTTTTTGCTCTATACCACGCAGGCAACCATGGTTAGACACATGAGCAAAGGTCGAGCGGCTAGATATAAGAAACGAGCGGTGGCCGACATGATTCTGAAAAAGAGGACCTACATAAGATGTCCATGTCGAACATGCAATCTCAGGAGCTTGGTTGACCCTGATACCGGAGACCTGGAGAATCACCTGCTCACACATGGTTTCATGCGCGGCTATGATTCTGAAGATGACGAGGATGTCAACGTTCCTGAAGAGGAGGGAGGGCATGATGATCATCTTGAAGGAGATGCCGATGGTGGACATGATCATGATCATGAAGGAGATGTCGGCGGTGACGGACATGATGATCAACACGAAGGAGATGATGGCGGTGACAGACATGATGATCATCACGAAGGAGGTGCCAGTGGAGAAGACGCGGACACATAGACGACGCGGCTAACCTCGGCCTTGCAGGACCCTCATGTTCAAGAACTGCTTCTTAGGGAAAAGGGAAACACCAAAGCTGCTACAGTGGAGAAAGCCAAGATGGTGAAGATGGATATAGACGGGAAAACTCCATTGTATCCTGGGTGCCGGCCCGAGGATACCCGCTTGAACGTAACACTCAAGGCTCTGGAGATGAAGGCGGAAAGCAAATGGACCAACGTAAGCTTCAACAAAAACATGAGATTCTGGAAAGAACGTCTACACAAGGGGAACACGTGTCCAACTAGTATTGAGGAGGCCAAGAAAATTGTGTGTCCTCTTGACCTACCATACGTTAAGTACCACGCCTGCATTAATGATTGCGCACTTTATCCGGACGAATACAAGGATAGAACCACATGTCTGGTGTGTGGGCAAGGACGATACAAGAGAGGGAACAAGAAAGTTCCTCGAAAAGTGGTATGGTACTTTCCTATCACTCCCCGCCTGCAGTGGTATTTCATGGACCCTAAGGAAGCAAAGCTCATGCAATGGCATGCGGAAAGGAAGAATCCGGCCGAAGATGATCCGCATAAGGGCAAGATCCTCACACACCCTTCGGACGCTAGCCAGTGGAACACACTAGACATTAACTTTCCAAACTTCAGGGGCGATCCAAGAAACGTCAGGCTTGGTATGAGAACCGTTGGACTCAATCCGTTTGGCAACTAGAGTAGCACACATAGCACCTGGCCCGTGTTTGTATGGCCGTACAACCTCCCTCCCTGGCTGTGCACCAAGCAGAGATACGTACACATGTATATTCTGATTCAGGGGCCGAAACAACCAGGTATCGACATGCATCTCTATCTCGGGCTACTGGAAGAAGAGTTAGCCATGATGTGGGAGACGCCAACCCGTACATGGGACGCATACACAGGAGATTATTTCCCTATGCGAGCCGCGTTGCTCACGATGATGCAGGACTATTCAGGTTACGCATACGTGTCTGCCCAGGTGAACCACGGACACAAAGCATGTGTCAAGTGCATGGATAAGACCCTGCATCTCCAGCTACCAAGGGATCCCGGGTCATCGAAGACCGTGTTCCAACGGACTCGAATGTGGCTTCCAAAGGATCACATGTGGAGACGTAGGGATCTGTTCGATGGAAAAGTAGAGCTCGAAAAAGCCCCATGTCCGAGGAGCGGGGAAGTAATCCAAGATATGTTGGACAACTAGGAAGAGTGCCCTTTGTCGGGAAAGAAGCGTCCGAGGACGAATCCGCTGCATGTTGTGTGGAAAGCTAGGTCTGTTTTCTGGGACCTCTCGTACTGGAAATACCTCCACACTCCCCATAGCCCTGATGTCATGCACATCACGAAGAACGTGTGCGAGAGTCTACTTTCCACTATCATCAATATGCCAGATAGGAGCAAAGACGGGCCAAAAGCAAGGAACGACCTGATGGAACTTGGCATCAAGGAAGAACTTCATGAGATGCCGCCTGATGATGATGATGATGATGTGATGGCTAAATATACTCAAGGTCACCGCAAAAGGGTTAAGAGGGGAATTGCAGTGTTTCCCGCTGCCTGCTTCACTCTAAGTGAGCAGGAGCTTGAGCAGTTTTTCATCTGCCTCCTAGGAGTCAAAGTTTCTTATGGTTACTTGGGGAACATAGGCAGATATTTGGACAAAGCGAAGAAGAGGTTCAGTGGGATGAAGTCTCACGACTGTCACGTGCTGATGACGCAGATACTTCCCATTGCGATCCGAGGGATAATGGACGAGCACGTCCGTGAGATGCTGTTTGGCCTCTTCAATTTCTTCGATGTCATATCGAGGAAGTCGATTGGCTTGAAGCAGCTTGACACACTACAAGATGATATTGTCGTGATACTATGCGAGCTCGAGACTTACTTCCCGCCCGCATTCTTTGACATCATGGTCCATCTACTCGTCCATGTCGTGGATGACATCATTCATCTCAGGTCGACATTCCTACACAACATGATGCTGTTTGAAAGGCCGAACGGTGTTATCAAAGGATTCATACGCAACAGGTGCCGTCCAGATGGAAGCATTGCCAAGGGCTTTCTAACCTACAAGTGTGTCTCTTTCTGCCAGAATTATCTACGCACTGACCCAGACGACGAGGATGATGACCCTGTTGGTCTACCCAAAAGAACGCACCTTGGAAGGCTCGCTGGATATGGCCACCGCGAGGGCTTTCGCACCATGCATGTCAGTGTCAAGGGTCGACGCGCTGACTTTGGCAGGGCGCACCAAGTCGTGCTACAACACATCGAATTGGTCGACCCTTGGGTGGAAGAGCACAAAACCTTAATAGAGCAGAAGTTCATTGACCTTGGCTGGCCGAGGAAGAAGGGAGACGTAACAAGAGAGCACAACTCCGGCTTCACGGCTTGGTTCAAGAATAAGATTCACGACAATCCCCCCGCAGACCCACATACGCCTTCTACGGAGGATGAAAAACTCATTTTCGCCTTGTCAAATGGCCCGGGGCACAACATGAGGACATATCAGGCATACAACATCAACGGGTACATATTCTACACCGAGAAAAGGGACATGAGTAGCGAATATAAGAACTTAGGAGTAATAATGCTATCCTATGCCAATGATGAAGCCACCATCAAGGAATGATTCTTCGGAAGGATCGAGGAGATCTGGGAGCTCGACTACGCCAGAGAGAAGGTGTCGATGTTCCGTGTCAGATGGGCCAAGAGCTTCCAAAAATAGGGTCGGTATTTCACCACCATGGTTATACCCAATGCCTCCGCGAAGAACGCCTCCGCAAAAAATGAGCCATGGGTACTCGCGAGCCAAGTTGACCAATGTTTCCTCATCATTGACCCGTCAAAGCCAAGCCGTGTTGTCGTGAGAAGGGGCAAGAGGAGCATCATCGGAATGGACGGACACGCCATTGAGCAAGACTTAGAAAGAATAGCGATCTGAAGATCGAAGAGGAATTCGACAAGTACTTCGACAAGTTGACTGCTACAAGAAAAAGGAAGACCACCCTACCTACTAAAGGTTGTCCCTTCACGAGAAGAAACCTTAACCTTCCCGGGCTAAAGTATTCAACCACGAGGAAGAAGAGAAAGAAGATTGCAAAGAGACGCTATCTCGGAATCAAGATCATGCACACATGACATGCCATTTTTGTTCAAATATTCGTGTGTATGGATATTGAAGTTCATGTGACATGATTGATGTACTTGTTCTAAATAAATTAATAATTGCATATGTACTTGCAAATGGATGTCCTTGTTTTAAATAGATTTGTGAATGTTAAACTTAATTACTATTTGTTAGAAACTATACTAGATATTAAAAAAATAATGTTAAACTTAATTACTTACACAAGTATTTAGGAAAATATTTTGTAAAATATTAAAAAAATTGGAAAAAAATGTGAGAGAAGCCAGGAATCGAACCTGGCTCCTCTCCCAGCAACGTCATATGCGCACAGCGAGTTACCACTATGGTAGGCGTGTGTAGCTGATACAGATAGGGCGTCGTCCTTTTTGGCTAAGTGAAAAATACCAATGGAGCATATCAGGAAATATGCGCCATGGATGTTTTACACTTAGCCAAAAAAATAGTCGGCATCTCTCCCTTGCTCACAAACCCTAGCATTATTCCCCTTTCGTCTCTAGTGCCACGCCACCGATGAGGAGGGATAAGGAAGCGCCGCGCCACCGATGACAAGGAGGGAGAAGGTAGTGACATGCCACCTACGAGGAAGGAGAAGGCAGTAGCGCGCGCGCCACCGACGAGGAGGAGAAGGGCAGGACCGCATGTGCCACCGACGAGGACCACGCTCACCGCGGTCACCGTCGCCGCCTCCCTCAATTCCTCTCCGTCAAGCCACCGTTAAGCTCGTCGTCAAGCTTCTCTCGGTGAGCCCTCTCTTTCCCCTCTCTCCCTCTGGTCAAGCTTTGGTCAAGCTTCTCTCGGTGAACCCTGCATCTTCAGAGTAGCCTGTTTAGACAGTTCGTCAGGGTTGGTTTGTCAGGGTCGAAGATGACTAGTGATGGAGGATCGCTCACGGTGGAGGAGGACTAGGACCGGATTGCTATTATCTTTTAGTCCTAGGGTTCTTTTTGCAAGGCATTATATTTGATCTACATTACTTGCAAGGGTGCAAGTGTGATCTTGGGCCTTGCTGTAATTTCCCACCCTCCTGTTGTTTGGTTTTTCTGAATGCAGCCCCGGGTCCTTGTGACCCTTTTATCGTTCAAAATAAAAACATCACACAGTACATTAGATATACGAAATATATGGTGTCCATTTATTTCATGAGATCACAATGATGTTGTGCATCCTTAAGCAACAGTGGTAAGGCAATGGTGTTGTGCATCCTTAAGCAGCAATGGTGTTGTACATTAGTAGTGTAAGTCATGCTTAACTGATGCTAGCTAGCTAGCATTAGTAGCATTAGTACTCTATCACTAGCATTAGTTAAGCATATCATTAGCATTAGTACTCCATCACTGACAGCACCCAGAGTAGCAGATCACTGATAGTACCCGTGGAAGTAATCATACATGAAGAACATGATCATAAATCTGACTGACTTAACTGATGCTAAGGATATTAGCTAGTGGCTTACATTCATGTATATTAGCTAGTGGGATTACATTCATGTATATTAGCTAGTGTGTTGTAGAAATAAGAATCTAAAAACAGAATTTGAATAAAACCAGGACTTGTAATTTTGGCTAAGGATCTCTGACCAAATAGTGTCATGTGAATAAAACCAGGAATTTTGGTGCTACTATTGTGATGTGTTGTGCTGGTGCTACTTGTACTGGTGCTTGCTGCTTGCTTGCTGTGCTGGTGCTACTGCTGCTACTGCTTATTGTGCTGGTGCTACTGCTACTACTGCTTGCTGTGCTGGTGCTGCTTGTACTGCTACTGCTTGCTGTGTTGGTGCTACTGTGGTGTAAAATGTTTGCAGGGAATTCATTTTAGTTGCCCGTTTCTCCCGAAGTGTTGATCCACTTCCGTTTTGGTTGAGAAATGGGCACTCCTAGGTCAAAAAACAGCAAAGGTCATGCCAATTTTTCAGTCGACTCTAGCTTGTACTAATTAAATTGTTGCATTTTTTCTATGAAGTGCAAACATGTCGAGCAGAGACAAAGACGTCGGGGCTAGACCTTCTCAGCCCATGAGCATTGAAGAACAAGCAAAAAGAGCCAACCTCAAGTTTTGGCGGTTTGGCAATGACTTAAGCGGGTCCGACAAGGAGGCCGAAGCTGCGGAAGATGAAGTTGACAAGGAGGCCCAAGCTGCGAACCATGAAGATGACGAGGAGTCTGAATATGAGGAGGAGGCCGAAGATGGCGACAACGACGGAAGCAGTAATGGTGACGAGGAGGCCGAAGCAAGTAATGGCGATGAACGCATGGACCGCGATGGTGCCTCCCCGCCTACTAGGAAGAAGAATAAGGCGGAAAGGCAGGAGCAGACGCGATCGAAACTCGGCACCAACTGCGAAGAGTTCACCCTTGTGAAACCGGGTGTCCAACCCTTGGAGCCTGCGAAGCTTGCCGCTGGGTACAACATACAAATCGGTTGCATCGTGCGGGAGAGCATGAGCATCAACCAGAAGGACATAAGAAAGAACAACCGGTTACAGGATCTCCTCAGTAGGAAGCTTCACAAACGGTACAAGTTCCCAGATCAGTACGATAACCTAAAAAATCAAAGGGAACAAGGTAAACAAGTTAGCCCTAACGAGGATGAGCACCGCCTTGAGAAGCTGGAAAAGCCGAGTGAAGAGGAGGATTAACGAGGGTAAAATTTGGGAGGAGATAAAGAAGGACTGCACTTCTCCGATAGGTCAGGAAACGACCGAGTGAGGGAGGAGTATGCAGGAGCTAAAAATAGGTAACCAATGTTGCGGAAGCGGTGGTTACCGCGGAAAAAAGGACGTTTGGGCAAAGGAGGACGTCGATTATGCCCGTCTAGGGAAAGATAACCCATGGCACAAATTCATGGACGAGCAGGTGATGCAGTTTGTCCACGCCCGCTACTATATCCACCCTAAACTCAAGGAATTCGTTACCGACGACGATGATGTGAGGAAGTTTCAGAAAAGGCTGGTAAGGAATTTATCGTGGAGTCGATCTGCGTTTCTAATTAAGTAATGAAGCCAAATTTCTAAATGGTATCACTATCCTTCTCTTCAGAGATCCGAACAAAAGTCTTCTGCGTCAAGTGCGAGCTCGTCGCAGGGGTCGACGGTGGACCCGCGATGGGACACACCCTTCAACAGGGCGACAAACTTGTTCAAGGGGAGGTCCAAGTCCGTGCCGCCGACTTCATTTGGCCGTGTATCCGGCTATGGTACATACGAAAAGGTTGGTGACTTCAGGAAAGAGGACCCAAAGGCGAAGAAAGAGAGGAAGGCCGCGGCGGCGGCAAGTGAAAAACGCGAGGTTGAAGTCCTCCGGGAGAAGATGCAACATATACCGAGGCTGATCGACCAGAAAGTGCAAGAGAAGATCCGTGAGATGTTTCCCAATGAGCTATGGGAGGGGATCGCTGCTTGGAATGCGGCAGGTCGACGAGGGCCGCTAGTGGTGCCCGGCCTCTCCGGCAGCAACTCGATCCAGCACGTGTCGCTGGTTGTGGTGACGCCCGAGTCCACCAACATCGAGACGTACCCGGTCGTTCCGGTGCTCCCTCCTGCTGGCGCCAACATCAACGCGTAGTCGAAGGTCGCTCTGGTGACACCTCCCGCCGGTGCCAACATCAACGCGCAGCCGGAGGTCACTATGGTGACACCTCCTGCCGGCGCCAACACCAAAGTGCAGCCGGAGGTCATTCTGGTGACACTTCCCACCGGCGCCAACACCGAGCCGCAGGTCACACCAATGCCCCTCCCGCCAAAACTAAGGCGCAACCAACGGTGCTTCGTAAGGCTTCTCAGCGGGAGGATCATACCGGTGTCTCGACATTAGCCACGCTCAACGCCATCTCCAAGGTAATGACGCCGGCCAACACATGCATGCATGTTGATCACGTTTCATCTCCTTTGCTTTTGATGACGAGCTAGCGCCATCTCATGATGGTTGTTCTTCCACAGGACACTCCTTGCACGCTCTTGCATTACGTGGACGGTGATCTGAAGGATGTTGGAAAGGGCACAATTATTCAACCAAATAGCCACATGTTGCACCACAAGTCGATGAAGGATGACGTGTTCAAGGTTCGGCTGGCTCGGGTGTTGTCGGGGTGCGAAGACATGGACCCCCCCAGCCAACCTTGAGGCGCCGATGATCATAAGACCCGGATTCGGCTTGTGAAGGAACAACAAGTAACTCAGTGGCCACATGTACCCTTGCCGCGGCGGCCACAACAACCAGTCGCTGCCACCACCTCTCGTCACCAGCAATTGTTTGCCGCCGCTGCACCACCACCGCCCATGTCCGCACTGCCGCCTCCACATGGCAAGGCCACCGCTGCGCCGCCACCGCCCAAGGATGCACCTGGGGACAACATTAACGATGATGATGATAACCCAGATATGTGGATCAACACTAGCGCCACCAACTCTTTGTTCATGCCAAACATGGATGAGCCCTATCGTGTTCGCGATGACCCAAATGCTCGTACCAGAACATGCACGCGTCTTGACTTCCATGGTACCCTAGAGGAGACGCCTCTCGATGTTGGTGCCGCTAATTCTTATAAACACACCCAGGGAATCATTTTCAGCCCCACCACACTCCATAAGACGGCGGATGAGCAGTTGGCTGCTAATGTCGAGACGAAGGAGCCCCGTAAGAGAATCAAGAAGAATAAGCAGTCTTTGAGCCAGCCGTGTCCGAAGAGGCCCCGGGCTCATGACAACCCGTTAACACAGCCCCCTGAGGGCACCTTGACCAGGGTTCACATAGCTGGTCAATCGATTCTGAGTGAGGAGCTGATCAAACATGCAAGTGGCACGATGTCTAACCTGCATTAAGGTATTCTGTATCTAGAGGAGTGCTTTCTTAAAGAAGCAAATCCATCGTACCCTCTTTTCACCGCCAATGTTCCAACGGGCATGGGCTTCGTCGATAATGCCCCCGCAGATATCTTCTTCATATCGCATGAGGACATCTTCAAGATTTTCCACGACAAATGGCTGGATTGTAACTTGGTCCGCCTATATGCGCTCCATGGGGCGATGAAGGTCAACAGAGAGAAGACCCTGGTGTCGCGATAGTGGACCCCTACTTCATGTGTGATAGCCAGTTGTTGGATCCAGTGACCCAGGCCAGCGCAAAGAACTACCTCCAAAATTTCATGGTAGACAACAAGAGTTCAAAAGAGCTTATTTTGCCTTTCTATCCTGAGTAAGTTCACACACTCACTCATCACCTTATCTTGTCCTTTCTTAGTTTTGGTTGCTCTTTTTCCATCATTGTTTCATTTCAATTGTTTTGCGTAGAGATATATCCTGCACACTGATCCTCATTCACCTGAGTTATTCACTAGCCACGTACTTGGACTCGGGGAGCGAGATAAAGAAGAAAAACTATGCCAACATAAGGAGTCTTCTAGATGATGCTCTCGAGGTATACGCCAAAAAGGGAGGCGAATTCAAGAAGGGGGCAGAAAATTTCAGGGATGGCAGACACATGTTCAAACACGTAATGCATTTCGCCTGCATCAAGCAGCCGGCTAACAGTGTCAAGGAGGCCTGCTACGCCCTCCATCACCTGCAGGCGATCGCCCGGGATGCACACATCATTATGTTGCCATCTAGTCTTCGAGCATGGGCCGAAGCTGAGGCAAGAATGGACGATGATGAACTTAAGGACGACTTCTTACGCATCCAGACTCAGATAGCGACCATCATGCAAGAAGATGTCATCACAAGGGGGCTTATCTTGCAAAAGAGCGCTCAGTAAGTGCGAGATCGAAGAATGCCTCGTGGCGCAGGGTGACCATAGGACATGGACAACGAAAGATGACTACAAACCGTTCTTGGCGCCATGTAAAACAAAGTATTCATGATGTAGTGTTCCTATAGCTAGCTAGCGCTCAGCCGGTTTGTATATCTCCTATGTGTGTGTCTCATGAACTTTAGCTTTCCTTAGCTTATCGAAACCGTCATTTTTGGACTTAATAGCTTGCCTTATTACCATATGTATGAAACTTATTACCATATGTATGAAACTTAATAGCTTGCCTTAGCTCGAATCCTTCTTTTTTGTGGAGATGCATGTGAACCTTTTAATTCTTTCTATTGCATTATATAGTACTTATATGCCTTGTGTATAGAGATGTCGTGCTATGTGGTGTTCATAGGGAGGGTCCCAGGAGTCTACGACGAGTAGGAGGATTGTCACAAGCAAGTGAACAAGTTCAGTGGCAACAGATACAAAGGGTACCCGCCGAGAGAGCAGGCGGAAGCTAGGTGGAGGAACCACCTCCTTGGAGAGCGGATGAAGACCATGATGATCGTGCTCCCCATCTTACTCATCATCGCCATTGCGGTTGTACTCTACTTAGTCCTTTAGTAGTTTAGGACTTGGCTAATGATGATGATCAACTTGTTGTAATGTGTAATGCATGAGATGATGAGATCAACTTGTTGTAATGTGTAATGTATGAGATGATGAGATCAACTTGTTCTAGACTTGTATAATATTCGGGCACTTGTCACTATGTCGGGTTCTAATTGATGTGATGATTTATAATTCTATTTGTACTATTATCTCGGTTTCTATACTGCTGTGTACTTGTATGAATACCTGTATATGTACCTGTATAAATACCTATATATGTACCTGTATAAATACATGAGAGACCTGTATTCTGTATACATGTAAGAACCATCAGTGGCGCATCATATATACATCCAGTGGCGCATATAACATCAGTGGCATACCTGAATATGCTGTTGGGGATATACTTTCCGGGTATACCCACAGGACTCGCTGACCAGGGTGGACCACCAACGGGTTAGAGCTTTGCTTCACGGGCGGCCCAGCCAGAGAAAGAGGAGGAGCCAGTTCCGGCTACGACAAGGCCCACAAGAGTTACCGACTTAGGCCTATAGTATTACTTGTAGTCCAAGCTGTACATAGTTACCGACTCTGTAACGTAACCGGATAGGTCTCTCCTGTAACCCTAGGCCCCGGTGACTATATAAACTGGCCCTATGGGAGCCTTTAGGACACAACTCAATACACACAACCACAACCAACTCGCACAGGTGAACCTCTCTTGTAATCCGCTGTAACATCTGGCTTACAGTGATATATTACTGGGTTTCTAGAAGGAGTAGGATCCGATCACCACAATCGGATCTGAACCTGGGTAAACTTGTGATCACCACTCCTAGAACATCCGACGTCTCACACCCCATCCTTCCAACACCACTAGGACCCCCTATGGAATACTTGTCGACAATACGACAATAGTTGGTGCCCACTGTGGGGCAGGTGACCTTTGGAGCATCGTTCCAGGTGGAATCTGCGCGTGTAGGAATCGGAAAAACAATTTCCATGGGTCGCATGGTCTACGCTAGTGATGTCCCTCTCGTCCTTCTCGACGAGACCTGGATTCTATCTTCGAAACCCGTGAGGACCTAAACGATCATGTCCATCGGCGAGATCGATATCTATCTCGGTTTCGCTAAACACGCCCAACCCACCCTTGAGGTGATGACCATGGCGAAAGAAAAATCCGGATATACTTTGTCTGCAGAGGTAGAAGAGTTCAAGGTCCCGGAGAAAATCGAACCCACCCAGCCCACTCCTGTAGTGGAAGAAGAGGTGGAAGAAAAAACCGGATCTGATCTCCCTGATGAGATTGGATACACTGATGAGGAATATATCCGCTACGGCTCCGTCATACCGGACGTCGTAGCAGAAAAACTACCCTTGAAGCACAGAATAAAGGAGATGATGAAGCGACCCTACATCAATTACAAAGCAATCGCCGACATCACGGAGAACTTTGAGATGGAGGAGGCGAAAACCTAGCCGCGCCACTACTTCAAGAACATGAACAAGAATAAGCACTGTTTCGTGTACCACATAAGCACTGGATCCGAATCTGTCGATGTTGGAGCTGGTAGCGATTCGGTCCTAGATGCAATCGAAGAAAATGCCGACTCACCTGGCTCCCCTCAGGAGTCAATCACGTCGCAGGAACTTCAAGACTTCGACAAAGAGATGGAGGAGTATGAACAAGAGCACATCTCCAAGAAAACGCAAGGTGAGCCGAAAAATCCCCCTAGTCCATATGATAGCATGGATGAAAGCTACACCTCGCAGGATGATATGGACACTGGAGATTCCTCCGAGGTCCACAAGCCAACCATGACGGAAAGTACTGATGGAAGTTTATCCCCCGGTACCGGACCAAAAGCCGTCTTTGCCACTGGTACGCACGTTAAAACTACTGGGCAGTCAAAGAAGAAGAAGAACAAGAATCCGACACCGGCAGAGCCAGACGTCAAGGAAACCAACAAAGAAAAAGTTGATGAAGAGATTGAGATGGATAATCAGGACGGAGATCCGATTAATACCACCCCGATCGACCCTCCTATGGATGGACACATTGTCACCAAGGGTGCACATGAAATTTACGGAGATGCTCTCACGATTCCAATCCCAACGCCTTCGGATCTTACACCGGAGGCGCTGGAGAAAAGGGCTGAGGACCTGGAAAAACACCGCTTGTTTCTACTTGAAGAGGTTGCGCGCCTCGTCGAGATGAGGTAGCAGTTAGACAATGATCCTACCAAATATCAGTCAGATTTCAAGCGACATCCAAACAAGACAAGGGGAGGTCCGTTTCTTGCTAACAAGAATCTGGATATCCACAAAGATCTATTTGGCGGAAAATATGGAGAGAAGATCTGAGTCTACAACACGCCGTTAGAAAACTCTGCTACAGCTCGAGCCATCCTTGCCAATAATCTGTCTCTGCAGCAGGTCCAGCAGTGTGTTGCGTTGTTGGACAAAGGATTAAAGAAGCAGAAAACGGCTACGTCATTTAGTGGCAAGCTTCCCTCAAAGTCCAAATTTGGCCACACTGGCGCTAACCAAAGCGCTGACGTAAGGCTTCGCAGGGATACGACTCAGCGCTATCATCCCTGTGGAGAAGAAGAGAATTCAAGAACTGGCTCAAACGGCCAATCTCGCAGGCCGACACGTGACTGGGCAAGAGTTATTCCGGCTGCGTCCGAAGACGCCATACGGGGGAATGGTTCCTCATCAGGACCATCATCGGAAAAACAACCGCTATAGAGAAGACCCGAAAACACATTGCCAGCGAGAGGAGCAAGATCGGCTAAGGATGCCACCACCGAGCCATCCGGCTGGCAACGCCGGACAAAGAGACGATCTGGATCATCCTGAATCAAGTAGGGACGATGCCCGAAGAAACAGGCATCGGAGTTAGCATAATGAGGCTCCACCGCCACCACCAAGAAACCCAGCCGGAAATAATCCACCAGGGCCACCATCGCCTCCTAGCAGCGACCATGAAGGATCCAGACGCAGCCATGGAAGCCGTAGGGGTGGAGGCGGCAATGGTGAGAGGAGAAGCAGAAATCCAACTCCACCGCGCAGAAGCCGTGAGCCTCCAAGGAGCAGATCTCTCTTGCCAAACAATTCTCACCATCGCATTGAATCAAACAGAGAAGCGCGGCGGTACGAGGAAGAGGACGTGTATGTGGGACCCCAGTGCTTTGGACCACGCATACGTCATACCAAATTTCTGGTTGACTTTGATATTGCCAAACACATTCAGCCCTACGACGGCCAGTCGGCCCGAATACAGCTCCGTGGATTTCTTCTAGGCCTCGCAGACGCTAAAGGAGGAAACTGCCTGGTTGCAGTCTGATATTTCCCGCTCATGCTGAGGAAGATGGCTCGATCATGGGTCAATGAAGTGCTAGAGAATTCAATTCACAATTGGTATGATATGCAAAGTGCATTCTTTTCAAACTTTCAGGGAACATATAGGAGGCCCTGCACAGTCAGAGACTTGCAGCGTTGTACACAAAGACTCGGAGAAACCTGTCGGGATTACCTCGGACGCTGGATTGACACGAAGAACTCCTGCGAAGGAGTAAATGAGCAAACTGCGATAGAAGCTTTTATTGTAGGACTTCAAGTCGGACTTTTACGTCACAGACTGAAGCGTGAACATGTCACATATTTGGGAGAAATGATAGAGACGGCAAGCAAATATGCTAACGTCGATGATGATTCAGAAGTGCTGCTAAATATTCTGGCCAATCCTAATGTGGCCAAACAGCCAAAACAAACTTAGAAGCGCAAGAACACCTCAGACGAAAATCCGGCTCCGGATAACGCATTTGTCAACGCACCGTTCGGATCTGGAGGATGAGGAGGGCGCGAAAGTGGCTGGGGTAGAGGCCATGGAACTTCTCGAATCCAGGGTAGAGGAGAACAGCAACCCGGAAGAACCTATACCTAGGCCGACATTGCCAATAATCCCTGTATCCACCACTTGGATAGTAACGGAGGATCTACCCACAAAAATGCCGAGTGTCCTTTCAATAAAGACGAATCCGCTGGCTACAGAGCCAAGTGACGAAAAGGAAAGAAAAATTCAAAGAAGAAAGGAGCCCAAGGAAGATTCCGACATGGAAGAAGCGGAAGTCGCTGCAGAGCCCAAGTCAGATGGAAAGAAAACTTTTCCGACTAAGAAAGACGCATACGTCTGCTTCCTTGGATCCCAACCTGCTAAGGATAAAAAGGCAGTTCTTCGTGAGCTCAATGCCACGGTTCTGGCTGTCCCATAGTTCCTGGACTGGTCAGAGGTAACCATCACCTTTGATCATTCAGATCACCCGAGGAAAACACATCGTCGGGGAAAGTACCCTCTGGTCGTCAATCCTCTTATTGATGGCTATGAGTTCTCTAAAACACTCATGGATGATGGAAGCAGCATCAACATCCTCTACATCGAGACGCTCCACCGCATGAAGCTACACGAAAGCCAGTTGAGTTATAGCAGTGTAACTTTCCATGACATTGTACCAGGGAGACAGGCGGATTCTATGGTTGAGATTACACTGGACGTTAAATTCGTAACCCGAGACAATTACTAGACCGAGACACTCTCTTTTGAGGTGGTATCGTTCGAAAGTGCTTACCACGCCATCTTTGGACGTCTGGATTACTGGGCGTTCATGGCTCATCCCTGTTACATCTACAACATGATTAAACTTCTAGGTCCGAAGGGCGTAATCACCGTATGGGGAAATCCGAGAAAGGCACGAGAGTGTGATGAAGGATATGCTGCCTTTGCCGAAGCTGTGCTCACGCCCAGGAGTACCAGGAGATCAAGAAGACCATTAATCTGTCCGAGATGCCCGCTACGAAGAACGAGGTGGTGAAGCCAAGTTTGCAGTTTAAGGCATCCGAAGTGATGAAGAAAACATCGCTGAAGGAAGATGATCCCTCCAAGACAATGAACATAGGGGTAGGCTTAGGCCACGCATAGGAAAGCGTGCTCGTCGACTTCCTCAAAGCTAACAGTGATATCTTCGCATTGCAGCCTTCTAACATGACTGGAGTACCTAGGGAACTTGCGGAGCACTCTCTTAATGTGTACCTTGACACTAAACCCGTCAAACAGTCCTTAGGACGGTTTGGTGATGAAAAGCGCAAAGCAATAGCCAAGGAATTAGCCCGCCTAGAATTAGCGGATTTTATAACAGAGGTCATCCACACAGATTGGGTGGAAAATCCTATACTCGTCCCTAAAAAGGACACCATTGATTTAAGTATGTGTGTTGATTACACCGCTTTGAACAATGCATGCCCAAAAGATCTGTTTCATTTGCCAAGAATCGATCAAGTTATCGACTCAACAGCAGGGTCAGAACTACTCTGTTTTCTCGACACATATTCTGGATATCACCAAATACCGATGAAAAAGTCAGATCAAATTAAGACGTCTTTCGTCACTCCTTTTGAAACCTTCTTCTACAAAACTATGCCTTTTAGCTTAAAGAACACAGGAGCAACATATCAACGTACTATGCAACATTGTCTCAACGACCAAATCGGACGCAACGTCCATGTATACGTAGATGACATAGTAGTTATGTCCAAGAAGAAGGAAACTTAAATTTACGACTTGGATGAAACGTTTGCTAGTCTACGGAAATTTAATATGATGCTAAATCCGAAGAAGTGTTTCTTTGGAATTCCAGCCGGAAAATTGTTAGGTTTCATCGTCTCTGAACGAGGCATAGAGGTGAACCGAGACAAAATCAAAGCTATCCTAAACATTACCAGGCCGACTCGCCTGAAGTACGTACAACGTCTCACTGGTTGCATTGCAGCGGTGAGTCGGTTCTTCAGCCGGCTCGGTAAAGAGCCACACCTTTGTACAAACTCTTGAAGAAAACCGACAAATTTGTCTGGACTCAGGAGGCCGAAACTGCCCTGCAAAGTTTGAAAGATCTACTTTCAAACCCACCAGTTCTCGCAGCGCCAGAACCTCGGGAACCTATGTTACTCTACATTGCGGCGACCAACAAGGTCATAAGTGTGGTAATAGTAGTCGAGCGCGAGGAATAAGGCCACGAGCATAAGGTGCAGCGGCTAACTTATTATCTGAGTAAGGTCCTAACAGAATCAAAACAACTGTATCCACATCACCAAAAGCTAGCCTATGGAGTGTTCTTTGCATCCAGAAAGCTACGCCACTATTATTTTCAAGAGCACGACATCATAGTGGTGAGCACCGCTCCCCTAAGAGATATAATCAATAACCGCGACACCACATGACGTGTCACAAAGTGGGGAATAGAGCTTGCAGCTTTCGACATTGAATACAAACCATGTACAGCAATCAAGTCCCAAATTCTTGCCAACTTTGTTGTTGATTGGACAGAAACGGCAGAAAATACAGGCCCTCCAGACTCGGAATTTTGGACCCTTCACTTCGATGGATCAAAAGCACAAGGAGGCTCGGGGGCTGGCGTGGTGGTCAAATCGCCCCAAGGAGATAAGCTGTTCTATTTGTTGCAAATACACTTCACGGCAACCAATAATATTGCCG
Organism: Avena insularis; assembly: GCA_023614405.1. NCBI lineage: Eukaryota > Viridiplantae > Streptophyta > Magnoliopsida > Poales > Poaceae > Avena > Avena insularis. The sequence goes on along the minus strand of CM042687.1, from coordinate 232,642,547 downwards.
AGTATGAATCAATGCTACATGGAATACGCATGGCCAAAAACATTGTCATATCAAGACTCATGTGTTACGGAGACTCGGATTTAGTTGCTCAGCAAGTATCCGACATCTGCATCGCAAACAAGCACATGGAAGCATACAAAGCTGTCGTGGATGAACTATCCAAATTTTTCGAGGGGTTTTAGGTTCAACACATCCCTCGAGTAGAAAATGAGGAAGTAGATGCTCTATCAAGGATAGGCTCTGCGTGGAAACAAGTACCGGATGGAGCTTGCCTAGAGCATTTAAGAGTCCCATCCATAGTTGAAGTTGATGAGGACTATCTGTAACACCCCAGTTTTAGTTAAATATTATTTGGGGTTTGTTTGTGCATCATGAGCATCATCTTCTTAAATTGTGCATGCAAAGAAAATAATCAAAGCCTCAAACCCTAATATCCCCCTCTTTATAATTATTTCAAATAGTTTGAAAATGGTCAAAAAGTTGTGAAGCCCAAAATGTTACAAGGGCTCACATTATTTTAAATATTTTACAAAATCTAATGCATTTTTGAAGTGCCCAAAATAGTTTTGTATATGAAAATACAAAAGGGAAATGAAAAACAGAAATTGAAAAAGGTTTTGAGAAAACAAAAGCAGCAGCAGAGCTACCCAGGCCGCAGCCCAGCTCCCGCTCACCCTCTACCTGCTGCCAAGTGTGCAAGCCAGCAGCCTTCCTCGCAAGCCCTGCCGCGGCCCAGGAGCAGCCCACCCGAGACCGTACATGATCGTTGCCTTCCTGGAGTCGTTGTCGACCTCCCGATTAGCCGAAGCAGCTCGCTGTCGGCACGTCGCCATCCGCCCCACGTGGATATCCTCGCCGCCACTCCGGAGATGGATAAGGACCAGCCGTGCACATCTCCCTCCCATCCCTATCCTCTCACTCTCCCCCGCGCCCTCTCTCTCTCTCGTTCCCCTTCGAGGCCAAACCCTAGCCGCTCCTCGCCGATGAATCGCCATCGTTGTCGTGCTCACCTTGCCCAACCAAGGCCACCACGAGCTCCGCCTTGCCGTTACGGTCCTCCTTGCCAACGCAATCGAGCCCGGGCGCTGGCAATCAACTGCATCGCCCGCTTCTTCCCCATCACCGACATGCTTCGCCGCTCGCCTCGCCGTCACGCTGGTCTTCGCCTCGCCTCGCTGTCTCCATCAACCGCTCTGGGGTGAGATACTGGTGTTCAAACACCCCTTCGTTCTCCCCATCTCTGTCTGTATCACGCCCGCATCGAGCGTCGCCGTGCGCCACCGCAGAGCTTCGCCATAGCTACTATTCCGGTGACCTTTTTCGTGCGGCACCGCCTCTATATTGTTTGCGTCGCTGCGCTGCTTCGAACACGCCTAGCCCCGTCGCGCCGCGCGGCCTCCTCCGCCGTCGCCGGTGACCACCCGACGGTGGCCACCGAGCTGATATCATCGTGGCGTCAGCCTGACGTGGCCCTAGACCTGTTGACCGCTGACCGCCAGCTTGGACACTGAGGTGGCCTTTGGCCCTTTGTTAACTGCAGTGGCTAGCCAAGTCCCTGGTGTAAAAAGGTTTTAAGTCATGTGCTGACGTCAGCCTTGCGCAGTAATCAATTTAAATGGTTTTAAATAAATTCCAGAAATGGTTTAAATCTTGTAAATTCAATAACTTATTATTTATAAGTCAGAAAATACAAATAATATATCAAAATGTTCAGAAAAATGATAACTACCTATCTAAGCTATAATCATGCATTGTTCAACAACTTTCATGACAAGTTTAATTAGAACAACATAGTAACCCCTCATAGGTGATTCCAGAGTTTCCCTGATTTAGGGTTTTCACCCCTTAGAACCCTGATTAATTTGTCGAGCATGCCTTAGGGTAACATTTTAGTACAATTTAACTTGTCATATCATCATCCTTACTTGAGAATTGCATCTATGCCATGTGTTGATTGTTTCCCTCTCTTTTCGGTGTTTGGTTCTTCCCGGTAGAATACGATATCGAGATCGAGATCGAAGACCAAGATCAAGACCATCAAAGATCGAAGACCGACGAACAATACTTGACCAACTATAACCAATTCAAGTACCAGAGGTGTAACATCCCAAAAATATGAAACGATGATCATCAAACTCTAATCACTAAAATTAGGGTTAACAAAAACTTTGATTAATTAAAACCATGTGAATGCATGTGTGTATGTGATGATTTTATAAATGCATGAATGGACTTGTGTGATTAACCTAAATAGCAAGAAATGGTTTAAAGATGAAAATAACATCATATAAAACATTTCCAAGCAGAAACAAACAAAGAGAAATCAAAATCAAATCAAATAAAGCAAATGGTCATTTTTGCCAATCTTGCTCACTAGGTCACTTTGAGTGTTCCTAGTCCAAGATTTCAAACAGAAACTTTTCCAATTCTTTTCACCCCTTGCTAGACCAAGTAAAATTGAATCAAAGCCCACCTTTCAAACTTGCAGAAACCATTGGCAACCTCATTCAAATCACAATTCAAAATTGAATCTTTATCATATGTGAAGATCACACCTTTTCAAAACCCAACCAAACCAGTGCCCCTTGACCAATCCAACTAACTAGATACTCCCTAGTATGTTCCTAGCAAACCCACCAAGTTTGAATCCAAAATTCAAATTTGAATCTCTTTCGGCCATTTCATCAAACACCTTGTTTGCAGCAAACAAACAAACCACAAACACTATAGTGAGCAGTGATTTTGGCCAACCTTGTTCCCTCTCTAGCTCTCACTACACTCTCAGTAGATGAACTAGCCTAATTAACAACCCTTAGCACCACTGTGATATTTTCATAGACATTAATGGTGACCATGTCGAGCCCCTTTGCCAGCCCCAATGTGGACAGCAAGCTACACGCCTCTCTAGCCTCACCAAACTTGTCTCCCAGACCGCCCATCGCCACCTTTGCCCTGTCCCATCCCAGCCCGCAGCCCAGCCCGAGACCACACTGCTCGCGCGCTTAGTGCGCCACACTCGACCAGCGCCCACAGACCGCGTGTCGCCCTTGCCGCTTGCAGATGTGATCACCAACACCCTAACACCCCGCCAGGCATGCTCGTTGCCATCACGCGGACCATGCATGTTGTGTGCCATTAAAATCGCCATCGGACCCGACCAGTGCGTCGATGTGTTCCGACCGATCAGCACCGCCCCACGCCTCGCCACCATGCCGTTGAGCTTCGCATGGGAGCACAGCACCGCCCCCTATCGTCGCCCTTGCCATTAGCCCTTTATGCCGTCGACCACGACGAGCTCAGCCCACAACCTTCGGTCCCCTCGTCGCACTATAAAAGGAGGCCTCCCCCGCTTGTTTTCTTCACACCAGTTCACTTCCCACCTCTCACTGATACCCCCCACTCACTCCCGGGGCAAGGCGAGCACCAGGTGGCCTGAATTTCACCGGAGTTCGCCGCTGTAGAGGAGGAGAGGCGCCTTCGATTGGAGCCGCCCCAGGAGAAGCTGCCGGTACCACGAGGATCGCCGTCGTCGACTTCGTCGTTTGCCCCAGTCGTCGACCCTCACCGGAGCCCCGGTGAGCCTCCCACGACCCCCACCGGCCGCACTAGGGTTCGTTCTTGTTGCATCCTGTTTAGGCCTGTACGATGAACTCGAGTCGTTTTATTAGAATTAGATCCCACGGTCCACATCGCCCCATATAGCTTTGCCACTCGTTGTCTCACTGGCGAGTGGGGTCGCTCACTTAACAAGCCTGCGTACACGCTGTGTGTAGTGGGCTAGCCTAGTTAAACGTCCCGCGCGATCCAATAATTCAAATTTAGTTTATTCATTTTATTTCAAACCCAGTTCTGTACCTAGATTCAAAAATCAACCCAGCTCGATTCACTGAACCTAAATACATGAAACCAATTTTGTTAAAAGGTACTGGAATGCTTAATCCAAGCCCGTTGGATTCAAACCATTTAGATTTGTAGATCACCCATGGTAAAAATTACAAGGCAGAACCTTTTCTGCATTCAAACATTTTTCAAAATTCAAGCATAACAGCTTTTTAGATGATTCCAACTCTCAAAAATCACATTTAACCATACCTTTCAGAATATAAAAATATATAGGTTTACTTAAATAAATAGTGTCCAAGTAATAAAAGAATGCCACATAGGCATTTCTATTCACTTTAATTAAATAAAATAAAAAGGTTAACCTTATTAAATTGTGACACCACTTTAAATCACATTCCCATGTACTGAAATATGTGGTGATGACATGTGTCAACATGATCCCATGTTTGAGTTGGAGAATATTAAATCTTAAGTAGTTTTTCAATGAGTAGAAATTACTTTTCTAAAAATAAAATAAATAAGACAACTGCTTTAATCTTGTAATGTTAGTGATGATGTTAGATCATCTAGTATGAACCTTTGTGTGATGATTATAAATAGTTAAGTATTGATTGGTGATTGTGTACCTCGTATTTATTTATAGACGCTAGTACCAACCAAGGATACGAGGAGGAAGGATGATACTACGAGGAAGAAGCCGAGGAGAACTTCAACCACTGCTCTGCACAAGGCAAGCCTATACTTGCAACCTTGCAAGCTAACACTTGCAAGATACCCTACTTATGGAAGCTACTACTTGCTTGTTATTAGGCCAACTATATGCCTTAAGCATATGTGATTATACCCACTTGTCACACCATCCTAGTTTTACTTGCAAGCTTATTACTCTGTCTTTATCAAGCTTTCTCTTAGAGTTTACTTAGTGACTTATAGATTCTAGGAAGATAATTGATGGTAGCATAAAGAGCATAAAATTTGGCCTAAGATAGATAATCCTGATGTTATCCTAAGGAATGAGATTGAACCTAGATAATCCCCACTTGTTTACCACCCCTCATTAGTCTTTACCCCCACTTATAGATGCTAGTGCTAAGCATAAAACTTGATCAACTTTAGATGGGAATAGTTGGTGAAAATGGTTATGGAAACCATAGAATGATGAGTCGTTCTACTGAAATGTTTTGACATGTGTTTCCGAATACCAGATGATTTTGATGATGAAAATGTCAAGGCATGATCCTTAGCCCTTTATAAAACTGATGGTTGTCTAGATGCGATACCATTCCAATTTTACCGTACAACCACAATACCCGAGAATTGGGTAGGGCTTGACTGGAAATTTATATACCTTAGTATGGGTTCTCTTGCGGCCAAGGTCTGAGCTGAGGCTACCTTGTGAAGATTGTCCACCTGTGCAGTACCCAAGATGACAGTTGGTCATGGTTGGGAGGCCAAACTCACAGGAGAGGTGCCTATTCTAGGGCGTGTAACTGAAAGGTTAGGATTGATTATCCGCATACTGAGTATGGTAAATTCAGGATTGTTCCTGACGGATGTATCGAATGTTGTGGTGAAAGTGTAAAATCTATGCAGAGCGTCAAACTATTCGAATAGCCGTGTCCGCGGTTATGGATAGCTGGAGTGGCCATACTGTTCTATCGTCAGATGTTTTCAAAATGACTTGTGAAATGATTCATGACTTGACTTGACCAGAACTGAGTTGTGATATGAAATTCAAATTCCCACTTAGGTGTTATAAAATTGTCAACTAGCTTTGTTTGCTTTTAAACTTGGTAGAGTAAATCTGGCCTTTTGCAAAACAACCCTAGAGCTTAGTATCCTACTACAACCCCCCCCTTAACTTGTTAGTATTAGTTTGCGAGTACTTAAAGAGTACTCATGGCTTTGTCACTGGCTATTCCCGTGTCCAGACTATGAAGAGGAGTATTAGGATGACGGACCGCAGGAAGGTTACGACAACTAGGATCATCTCCCATCGTCAGCGTTGCCTGTGACCCCGAAGATGGAGCTTCGCCCATGCAATCGTTATCTTTACGTTATTGCGCTATTTGAATTGTACTAAGAACTGGATCATGAGATCCTTATTTGTGTAAAACCTTATGTATGGTTTGTAATGGATGATGTACTGTGATATCAAATCTGTTATGTATCACAAAAATGGTAATCCTAGGATTGTGATGTATGGAATAACAGGCATCTAGGATTAAAAATCCGGGTGTTGACAAGATGTCCGAAGATCTGCTTATCGGTTATCAACTGGTAAAGGTAAGCATAGCCCCACCATAATACAATCATATGTTTACGAAAGTATTTCAATTCCTGCCATGATGAAGACGATTCTATTATGGTCTTTTATCGATAAATAGAGTATCCTATCTATTGAATACTCCCTTTGAGCTTATATTACCTGATCCACTCCTCCTAGCATAACTAGGTTTGGCTTGTGTGCACTGCTAGAGCTTATATCTGTGTCTGCTTAGCCATGCATAGCTATCAGCGCTGGTTCATCTAGATGATGTATCAGATATAGAGAATCTAGTATGATAGGAGAACGTGATGAGATGAGATCAGTGATATGAGATTAAACATGCTAAGGCTTGTATGGGAGGACACAGTGGGATGTGGTTTTTCTAGTCCGATGCTCGCCACCACTAGGAACCGAGTTCTTGCCTTTGGAACCGAGACGAGCGTATAGCCACACGGGCTTGGGAACCCCACGCCTGATTAACTTGCCTAGTAGATTCCATGAGTCACATAGTTCGGCGTTCCATTCGACATATGCATAGAAAACCTTTTGAAAGATTTGGCGGGTGAAGGTGCATTCATAACAGGTAGGGAAGCGTGGACCGGGTTGCTTGGGGTCGATGGAGCCCCTGGTAAACCAACCTCGCCTCACATCTTTAAGTACCGGCTTCGGTATTTGACACGTTATGGCAGAACCATACTTATTGCGTGACTCATGGTCTCGGCGAAAGCAAGGTAAAGGTCGTGGCTAACCACCCTCTGTCAGCCTTCCAAGGAAGAGGGATAATAGCTTGGCATTAAGAGTCGGTGTAGAGGTCCCAACCTTAAATAAGGCAGAGATCCCTGTGTTTACAATGCTAGTCCCTGGATCAATAGCTAGCATCCACAGTTAAGATGTAATATCAAGAAACAAAGGTCATAATACAACTTTATAACCAGGAATAAAATAATTCATTACATCTTACATAGCTCATTTGGCTATCTCATTACAATGCAGCAGAATATAACAATAGCATGGGGTCCTTCATCTTCAAAGTGCCACGGGCAAACATGTTGGTTGTAGACTTGCAATCCTATTTCAACACACTTCACTATTATCAAACAAACCTGCAACATAACAAGTTACAGCCACAAGGGTCAATACATTTGAATTGTATTGGCAAGTGATACTATGGTAGTATAGTGGAGTCTATCATCTATATGCATTTGGCTAAGTGGACCTTAGGCTTGCTTTGCTCAAAATAGATTTTCCTTATCATTTGAAAACACTAAGTTTTTGTTTGTCAAAAATCACCCAAGGCATCTCCCAATAGAAATTGGTGATCCTTCAACCCTTGTTCAACCAAAAGTTTTTATTTAGAAATTGGGATGAGGAGATTCTTGATAGCTTCCATGTCTTGATGCTCAAATTGTCCTTTACCAGGGACATGGCTAAGTACTTAGATTTTTCACTCTACAGAGGTGGTGCACTTTCCCCACAAGACTTGGTTTCACCAAGAAAAGATCTGTCAGAAGCCTTCCCTTAGACCAGAATGGACGCGTTCCAACCTATCAAACCCCTACCACCAACTGTCCATTTGGCTAAGTTATTGCAACCTATATGATCTAGGCAGATCCCATAATGCCAAGTGGCTGCACTTGAAGCTTCTCAACATTTGACATCTCAAATCTCTTTGTTCCTGGTTGGCCATCCACAAGCGAGATACACAAGGTAAACCATAGAAATGGTCCTTGTGAACCACTCAACACAAACCATTCCTTCCATTCCACCCAGGTGATTCATTCACTTAGTTGTTTTATTAAACAAAACACAAGTCCCTGACTTAGAAATATTCCATAGCATGAATATAATCCACCCTTGTTTTCTACTAGCTAAGCTAAGCATGATAGTAGTAGGAATATTAACTTAGGAAATTTCTACTAAGGTTTCATCTACTAGGATTTCCCATGGCATAGTTTATACTTAGCAAAATTCCATGCAAGTCCTACTTAGAAATATCACTAGTGCATAGTGAAAATAATGGGACAAAAGTATGAAGCATCACTTGCCTTTTTGGTAGAGAATATAAGTTCACTGCTTGCTCTTGCAATATTCACACTCTTCAAATCACTACAATTCAATCAAGCAAGGTACAATTTCAATCTACCATTCAAGCAAACATCACATAAAATATTAAAAACAAAGCAATGCATGCAAGCATGCCAAAGATTGTTTTATTTGGAAAAGTGGTTTATAATAGGTTATAAACATTTTAAAACACCTATTGGTCATTTTATAAAGTGGCAAAACCATTTGCAAAATATTTTATCTATAAACCATTTTTAAACCAAATCAATATTTTATGTGGTTGAAAATGCCTTTAACAAAGTAACAATCTTTATAAGGTTCACCAAATATGTTTTCAAATCATAAAAATTTGTGTTTAGGGTCAGCGAGTTTAAATCAAAACATTTCCCAAAGGTTTTCCTCCAAAATGCATTTTTAACACATAAACATTATTTTTATTTGGCTAGAAATGTTTTAAATCAAAGATTTATTCTTGTGCTTTACCAAATATAATTTTGAAACCACAAATTGATTTCTATGGTCAGTAGGTTCAAAACAAACCATTTTCCAAAGATTTTATCCCCAAAATAATTTTAGAAATAATTTTATACTCAAAATATGCCTACATAAGTTTCTGCAAAAACAACCATTTTTTAGAAGCAATTCACTAAACAAAGGGCATGGTTGGATAGGGATTGTCTTGCTGATTACATTGATATAAAATTTGCAAAATTTGGATGTGTGGTTTGAAAGTTATGCAATTTACAAATTTGATCATCTAATAGATCAAATTCTGTTTTTAAAACAAACCCTGGGCCACGTGGACTATTCTGATTCGTCGAAAACGGTTCGTGCAGATTGAGCGATGCGGGCCGTAGGATATAAAGTGGATCGTGCGGCACAGAGCACTACTTACCCCTTCGGTTAAGGTTCTATCGCAGCGCTTGGATCTGGATCCTACGGTGCACAGCACCCTAGCCACTAACTAGCGGCGCTAGCGGCGACGACTGGCGGCAGCGTGCTCTGGCAATGGCGTAACGGCGAGAACAGGAAGCGAGAGGAGTAGGGGAGAAGCTCACCGAGTTCGCCGTGGTGTGGGGATTAGTCAGAGGGGATGGGTGGTCAGGAGTTACCAGGGGGTCTCGCCAGAGAGGTAGCAGACAACGGCGGCGTGCATAGGTCTTCCTTGCCGACGCTCTGGGGCAAGCGCGAATGAACGGGAAGCACAGGGAGATGCGCCAGAGGCTGGGGATCATTCTCGCGAAGTCTGGGAGGCAAGGCGGTGGCTAGGTTCGCCGGAATCGGCCGGAAACATCGTCGGAGACAGAGGTAGTATCAGCTCCAATTGGAACGCCCTGGAGTCAGAGAGGGAGGGGCGAGTGAGGGAAAATGGGGATGAGTCATGGGCGTTTAAGGGGGCGTGGTCACAGCAAGGAGTAACCGCGGTGTTAAGGCGAATTAAGCCCACGAATTTACAGCAGAAAACGGCGAGGAGGGAAGGAAGAAGAGGTCGCGGCGGGTGGAGACGAGAACTGACAGGCGGGGTGTCGTTGTCAGCGAGATTGAGAAAGAGGAGGTGGGGTCCATTGTCATTCGCTGTGCGGGTCATTTCCCTGGTACGAATCGTTTTCCTGCGGGAGAAAGGGAGTGGGCCGGTGCTGGGCTAGACTAGGTCAGCTAGGCTGGTTTGGCCTTGTTCATTTTTTTTGTTCTGTTTCTTTTTCTTTTTCCATTTCTAATATTTTTTTTTGATTTTTTTTAATTATTTCAAACATTCATTTGAAATCAAACTTTTGCCAAACTTTGTGAATAATCAAGCACTATTTATTAACACATTCTGAAATCAAAATTAGAATAATTCTTTTATTCTTTTAGGATCTATTAATAATTAAATAAATAGACATTAGTCTTTATTTCAAGTAGAATTTAATTTATTTTAAAACTCTATTTGAAATATAAATAATACAAAAAAACCTTTTCAGCAGGTTTTATTTGAAAAACAAAACACTTGGAATTTTTATTTAAAATATTTTAATAAGTTTTTAATGTTTATTTAAAAAGGAAAAGCCTTTGCTTAAATAAAATTAGATGTTAATAAATCTTTATTATTTTATTTAAATAATCCTTTACTCTTTTTAGCAAATAGAAATCTTTTATTTCATTTCCTTGGCCAAGATTTAATTTGTCTCTTTAAAATAGTCCTTATTTATATTTCTACCTTTGCTTTTGAAAACCATATCCTTTTATTTAAAGATCCAAAAATAGTGATTCCAACTATTATAACTTTATTTATTATTTTTTTATCTTTTTAAATCTCTTTAGGATTTTATTTGATCAAAATAGGTTTTGATGGTTCCAATTGGAATGAAAAAGTTTCTTCTCACCCTAAATTTTAACAATTATTTATTTTGTTTATTTATTTTTCACATTACAAGATTTGGAAAATCTTGGGATGTGACAGTCGGTTGGTACGTGTGGGTAAAGTTGTACACCCCTACAGGGTTAAATCTTTTCGAAAAGCAGTGTTCACGATTATGAACGCTTGGTGACCAGATTCTAAGATCATAGAGAACTATAACCTAATTATAAAACTTGGCAGATCAACGTGTTCTTAAGGATGCTTCCTCATGGGTACGAGGGGGTGATCCTAGTTGGTAGAGGATGATGATTTGGTGGATATCAAAAGATGATGATCAATATTTCGGAGATGTCTCTCTCTTATCCCCTTTTAAAATATTCTGAATAGACGAGCTTCTTCTCTCTCTTGTTTTATAAACAAAAGTGGCTTCATGCAAAACAACTCCACCAGCCATAAGTCTTGTGGAGTACACCCTGTACTCACCCTTGCTTTGTTGATACTTTTGGCAGAGTAAGTGTTCCCCTGAATACGAGTTCCATACTACATCGACATCGACGAGTAGCTTGGGGTTCCCGGCCGGCAGCCTGGAATCTATGGGCTGGGACGTCATCGTTATGCTTCAGGCCTCTTAGGCCATTTGTTAAGTTTGCTATACTTAATAGCATAATTTTCCTTTCGCTTTTTGATGTTTGTGGTCAGTGACCTCTGCTTGTAATAATTTGGTTCTTTGCTCAGTTATGAGCTTGCTGTAATAAATTTTGTGTCGTAGGGTCACTACCTTGTTACCGATTCTTCACTGGATATCCTTGAGCTCAAGGTTAAGCTTATGTCAGACGGAGGTCTGGGATTTGATTAGCCCTGATCCCGGGGGTGTCACACTATTCGACGAAATCCGACTCACCTTTAATAGCAGTTCTGGCTGTAATTCCCAGCTGGACAAAACCCTATCTGGATTTCTTGATAGACGAAAAACTACCCTAAGACGAAGTCTTGAGCCGGCAGATTGTCTGATGAGCGAAAGCCTACACTATAATAAATGGTGAGCTCTATAAACAAAGTGTTTTTGGTGTGTTTTAGCGATGTATTTCTTCGGAAGAAGGAGTGGAAATCTTAAGAGAAATCCATGAAGGCGAGTGTGGTCATCATGCTGCAGCCAGATCCTTAGTGGCAAAAGCTTTTAGACATGGATTATTTTGGCTTACAGCTAAGGCAGATGCCGATAAACTGGTCAAAACGTGCAGAGGATGCCAAAAGTACGCTCATCGGGCACATGTTTCGGCTGAACAGCTGCGAACAATCCCTATTACATGGCTGTTTGCGGTCTGGGAGCTTGATATGGTAGGGCCGTTTCGCAAGGCAAAATGTGGATTTACTCACATACTAGTGATGGTGGATAAATTTACAAAATGGATTGAGGCTAAACCTGTAACAAGTTGCGATGGAGCCACAGCCAGAAAGTTTGTCGAGGACGTAATCATCAGATTTCGGATATCCGCACAGTATAATTACTGAAAATGGGAGCAACTTTTCCATGGGTGAACTTGCCGAATTCTGCGAAGAACAAGAGATCTGACTCGATATTGCATCAGTCGCACATCCACAAGCTAATGGACAAGTCGAAAGAACTAATGACCTTATTATACAAGGAATCCAACCTCACCTCGAGGCACCGTTTCATCGAGCCGCGGGGGCTTGGGCGGAAGAATTACGTCTTTGATATGGACCTTACGTACAACTCCTAACAGATCAACCGGCTATACTCCTTTCTTCTTGGTCTATGGTGCAGAAGCAGTTCTTCCAAGTGATCTGATTCATCAAGCTCCATGAGTCAAAGCATATATCAAAGAAGATGCAGAAGTTTCTCAACAAGATGATCTCGATATAATCAAAGAAGTACGCGTCGTTGCTGAGTAGAGATCTATGGCCTATCAGCAGAAGTTGCGCAAGTATCATAGTCAGAGAGTGCAAAACCGTTCTTTTAGAAAAGGCGATTTGGTTCTCCGACTTGTGCAAAAGAGAAAGCACAAACTTTCCCCAATTTGGAAAGGACCTTTTATGGTTAGCAGAGTTCTACATAACGGGTCATATTGTTTAACTGACATGAGACCAGTCAAGGAAAGACCTGATACTCGAAAGAGAAAGAGAGCTGGTGGCAACACAGACCCGGATGAAATAGGCCGTCCATGGAATATTGCACAGCTACATCCCTTCTATTCTTAGTTATATTTCCTTGTAATCATATATGTACATGTTCAAAGTGAAATAAAGTGTTGGTTTCCTCATATTTTATCTTTGAGAAGTTTTTGCCATCTTATTTCCAAAAGAGCATGTAATTTTTTCAAAAATCCTAGAATGCTTGAAAGTACTTTATGATCATGTTCGTTGTGGTTACGATTTTTGATTATCTAAAAAGTGTTACCCTAGGGAAAAAAAAATTAATTTATTGTCGATACATAGGTTTTTTATCTGATTGCTTAAATGCATGCATTTTCCGAGTAATGAGTTGTTGGTACTAGAAGCCGGCTTTGTTTCCCAGTTTAAACTGTTTTAGCAATTGCGCTCCGTTGCTCGGTAAAGTTTCCGAGCTAAAGGTTGGCCGACCCATGAAAGGGACGAGGCAGAGAGCTAGATAAATCTACAAGTATAGGCATAAAAAACACAAAGTGCTTCAGAAATTTTCAAGCACATGCATAAAAAATATACAAGCAAAACTGCTATGATAGTAAAAGCATCAGTTTTTACAAGACCGACACAAAATAAAACATTGTTTTCATCATTATATCACCACGAGTTCAGAATAATGCATAAATATCATCTATGCTACAGGATCAGGCGGTGGTGATGAAGCAGGTGGAGCACTGGAGTCAACAGCATTGTCCCCCTCAATCTCAGACTCGGAAGCATTGCTGGCTTCTGTCTCTTGGGGCGAGGGAGGCACGGTGACGGATTCGAAGAATGACGTCGTATAGTTGGTCATCTCCGCCACACGACAAGCATAACCTGCACAAGACTCTTGGATGGCCTTGATGTCTTGCGGGTTACCCTCATCATCCTCCTCGGCAATGCCCTTGGTGACGTGCCTGATTTCCATCTCGATGTGGTGGCTCATCACCATGGTCAGAGCTGTCTGAGAAGCAGTCCGAGCGTAGGTGATCTTCTAGTCTTCGATAAGCTTCGAAATCTCCTTGACCTTGTCCCTCACCTCATGCACTCACATTGCATGCAGGTCAGAAAGATTGACAGACTCGCCAGCCTCTTCTAGAGTTTGGCGGAAGTCGTACAAGATATCTCCGACTATCTTAATGAGCTCGAGGCGAGGTTCGGAGGTAGGATAGTAGGAAATATTCAGGGGGGCTGGGAAAGAACCAAAAAGTTAAAATTCGGCTGAAAAGAAAGTCGAAAAATCAACAACAAAAGAAACGATTCGTAAATCTTACCTAGCACAGAGTGATTACATTGAGCATGCTCCTTGCGGAGGCTGTCGTGGTATTGCCGACGAGTATGCCATGGAGGGGTCCTCACAGTACGTGTTTAGAGACGTGGGGTAAGGCGGATGGTTGACTGGTACGAGGTAACACAGCTTACCCAGGTTTAGATCCCACAACGGTGGCGGAATCCTACTCCTGCTATAAATCACTATAATGGAAATACGCCGAGTTACAGAGATTAGGTTCGCTGTGCGAGGTTATGTGAAGTTGTATAAGATTGCCATGCCCTAAAGGCTCCCATAGGCCCGACTTATATAGTCGTCAGATCCTAGGGTTACAGGGAAAAGTCCTAGCCGGACAGGTTACAGAGTTCTACACCGTCTATTACTAGTCTTGTGTATCTTGCACTCCAAAGATCCGGGTACGCTGGTGACTCCACCGTAGCCTTCCTTTATCCGACATGGCCTCCCTTCTGGATCCACCTAACTGGGCCGCCCAGCAGGCCATAGGCCATGCTACCGACTATGGGCCACCCGGGTTAGCCGGACAAGAGACATGCTATGAGGATACCCATATAGCATATCCCCAATAGTAGCCCCCGGAGAACTCCGATATTTTGCGCCGTCTTGCCTCTTCTCGTGGAATGCTCCTTCTAGATGGATGTCGGCAAATCGTCGAGCAATATCTTGTAGTCCTCCCAAAGAACCCTGCAAGGTTTTCTCTGTCTTCTATGAGTAAGTCGGAGAAATGCTGAATCTTCCATCGTACGCTCCCGTTGTCGGATTAAATTCGTCCATGCCAGAATCTTCGATGGGACGGCTCATCTACCATGTCAGTTATGACGATGTAGGCTATAGGTCAGCGACGCCTCGTAACTCACACATGCAGAGAACGTAATCATATCCGCTTTTCCGCTGAAGCGTCTGAACCGTTGGCGGCGACGGTTGGAGACGTGGCGAAATTACCGCGCACGTTCACGAACATGTCGTCTACGCGGCAACCGTCCGATTAGCTGCACGAATCTTGATGCAGAGTAAGATAAATAGCGGCCATGGGACACTTGCCACTTTTTCACCTCATTCTCTCGCGTCATCGTCTTCTTCCTCCAGCCGCGCGCCTCCTTGAGCTCTCTGCGAAAACCTCGAGAAACCCTAGCCTCTTGCATGCACCAGTCGCGTTCTTTCCTTCCTCCATGGCTAGCAGCAGCTCATCCCCGTCAATGGCAGCGTCGAGCGAAGCCGCGGCGAAGCCGGCGAGCTCCATCGTCGTGCCCCCAGAGGGCCTGGTCATCCCCGCATCGGCGATGATAGAAACCACCGGCGGCGACCATAACTTGGCGGTGCTGGAGCCCCTGGAAGAGGAGCCTGACTCGCACAAAGGCGACTGGCGCGGCTCGGACATCACCGGCCGCGACCTCCAAGAGATGGTCGCTGAGGGTTATCTCCCTGCGACGGAGGGGCTCGCCTGGCGGGCGGCGCCGGCCGGCGAGGTGACCCCCTCTCCCCAAGCCGGAGAGAAAGTACACCTCAAGGCGCAATTGGTACGCGGCCTTTCTCTGCCCATCTCCCACTTCTTCCTGTCCGTCTTGAATCACTTCAAGGTCCAACCCCACAACCTCTCCCCCAATAGTATCCTAGTGCATAGCAACTTCACGGCACTTTGTGAGGGTTACCTAGGGATTAGGCCTAGGTTAGATTTGTTTGTGTACTTCTTCACCGTCAAACGTGAAGCCGGACACAGCAAGGAGGAGCTTAGAAACTGCGGCACCATAAGCTTCAAGATCCGTCCTGGCCGGCGGTTCCCCAACATCGTCGGCCACGAATCATGCAAAAATTGGCAGCGGACGTACTTTGACGGCCCCGACAGTTCTTTGGCGGGCCGAGAAGTAACGTATCCGGACTTCGTGGATGGAGCCGCCGCTGAAGTCCCCACATGGCGGTCCCATGCCTCCCTTCCCTCCGATCTCAACGCTTCTCGCACAATAAGGCGGATATATTGGTTTGTAGAGACGGGTCTGACCGGCTTGGACCTAGCCATGTGCTGGTTCATCAGGCGGATCCAAGCTCTGCAGCACCGTACGAAGCTTATGCACGAGTACCCCGCGACCGAAGGGATACCCTCCGGATCTCCAAGGACAACTTCTCGAGCGACTCCGTCAAGTTCCGCCTCAAGGACATCGTCAAGGTGAAGGAGAAGAAGCGCGGCTTCACCCTCACCTACGACATGTTCGTAGAGGGAAAGTGCCCAAAGGTAGGTGTTTATTTTCCGTGTATGACATTGCTCCAGTTTTTCCGTCTTGCTAATACCATCTTGTCTAACACAATGATTTCTCACTTAACAGCTTAGCGATCTAGAGGAGGGCAATCTGGCCGCCCAAATCTACGATCCCAAGATGAAGGAAGTCACGGTCGTGTCCGACGGTGATGCCCTGTTGGCGCGAAAGCATAGGAGCTCCACCTATGATGCTGCCGACGGAGGCAAGAAGAAGAAGAAGACGGAGGGTGGAGCCTCCAAAAAGAGTATTGCCACCCTGGAGGCGGAAAAGAAGAAAGCCACCGGGATGTTTGCCAAAGCGCCCCCCCTAGTGTAAGCTTCTTATTCTCCGACATTGTCTCATTTATTTGTCTTATTCCTGTACTTATGCATTTTGCACGTTTCAGGAAGAAAGCCACAACCAGCCTCAAGAAGTCCTCCAAGACTCTTGGGGCTTCTAGAAATATCAAAGATATGCTGCATCGCGACTCTTCCCCTGCCATCGCCCCTGCTACTCCTGCCGTTAAGCCCTCCTCCGCTCCGACAAGATCCCAAGCCCAGGAGGCACCAGGCCCTTCCGCCATGGAAGTGGATTCTGGCGCCTCTACCGAACTCGCAATTGTCGGCGAGCAGGCGACGCAGGAGAGCGCTGCTCTTCAAATGGCTGAAGCTCCGGCTAAGGATGCCATGGTAGCAGCAAGGCGGTGGTGGGTGCTGGTACCTCTGCCGAAGGCGGTGTACCACAACTTTTCAGATGGTCATCAAACTCATGGCTCATGTACTCGCCTCCTCGGTCCGACCGAAGAAACTTTATTTTCTTGCCGAGTTGATTTTGTGCTTCATTCTGGAATTCTTTGAACTTTTCAAAGGCTTCCGACTTATGTTTCATCAAGTAGATATATCCATACCTACTCAAATCATCAGTGAAGGTAATGAAGTACTCATAACCACCCCTGGCTGTCGTGCTCATTGGTCCACATACATCACTATGTACTAGTCCCGACAAGTCGGACGCCCTTTCGCAACTCTTTGCAAAAGGTGTCTTGGTCATTTTGCTGAGTAGGCAAGACTCACATGTCTCGAACGACTCCAAGTCGAACGAAGTTAGGAGTCCATCATCATGGAGCTTCTTCATGTGTTTCCAACTTATATGACCAAGCCGATAGTGCCAAAAGTAAGTCATATTCAGATCATTTGGTTTCAACCTTTTAACATTTATGTTATAAACCGACTCACCATCAAGATTCAAAATAAATAACCCGTCCTAGATAGGTGCAAAGCCATGAAACATATCATTCAAATACAAAGAACAACCATTATTCTTGATATTCGACTCATAGCCTTGCCTCATCAAACATGAAGCAGAAATAATGTTTCGACTGAGCACTGGAACATAATAACAATTATTTAGTTCCATAATGAATCCGGAAGGTAAATGAAGTTGCATCGTGCCGACTTCCAACGCAGCAACTCTTGCTTTGTTGCCGACTCGAATATCAACCTCGCCTCTTGCTACGCTCCTAGTTCTTACCAGTCCCTGCAACGAGTTGTAGATGTGAATAACTGATCCGGTATCATATACCCAAGAACTATTAGGTGCATCAGCAAGATATATGTATATAACATTGCAAACAAGTGTACCTGAGTCGGAAGTCATACCTCCACTCTTGGCTTTATCGGCCAAGTACTTGCTGCAGTTCCTCTTCCAGTGGCCATCCGCCTTGCAGTAGAAGCAAGTGGATCCGGCTGAAGGAGATGGCTTAGTCCCTGAGGAAGCGCTTGGGACCGGGTCCGGAGCCTGCTTTCCTCCTGACTTAGCCTTCTTCTTAGTCCAAGAACTCTTCTTGAACTTAGCCTTATTCTGCACCATCAACACTTGACTGGTGCCCTTCTTGAGATCCGCCTCTGCCTGCTTGAGCATCCCATGCAATTCAGTGAGCTTCTTATCCATACCATGCATGTGGTAGTTCGAAATGAACTGCCCATATGCACTAGGAAGAGAGTTCAGAATTATATCCGTAGCGAACTCTTCGCTAATGGGGTAGCCAAGCCTCTCCAGAGACTGCACGTAACCAACCATTTTGATCACATGCGGAATCAGTGGATCACCATCCTTAAGCTTGCAACTCAGCAATGCCTGAGAGACTTGATACCTCTCAGTCTTCGCCTGAGCCTGGAACATACTTTTGAGGCTTTCGATCATATCGTAGGCCTCAACATGCTCGAACTGCTTTTGCAAGTCCGGTTCCATGTGAGCAAGCATAAGACAGCTAATATCCGTGGACTCATCCTTAGCCCGACGGTAGGCATTGGTGGCTGCGACAGTCGCATTCTCATTCGGCTCATCTAGAATTGGGTTGTCTAGGACATGGTCCTTCTTTTCTTGTTTGAGAACAATTTTCAGATTTCGATACCAGTTGGTAAAATTAGTGTCGTTCAGTTTATCTTTCTCAAGAATGGTTCTCAACGCAAAACCGGATATCTGAGAGTGACTGCTACTTGGTGCCATGATCTACAACAGAAAATATGCAAAACACTTAAGACATGTATTCATAAAAGAGCAATCATATTAAACAATTTAATATTTTATGCTCCCACTAGAACCAACACCCCTCTGATGGTTGCTTAGTGATTCAGGATCCTAAATAAGCAAGTCGGCTAGTGAGCTTTAGCATCACCGCTAGCCGCCAAGTGATCTAGGTAGACAACTCCTTGTCAATCGCATCTCATGCGACTCCTGTTGGATGGGTGGCATCACATGCCCCGGCTCCCATCCGACTTTTCCCCGAGTCCCACAACCGTTGTGATAGACCCGTCTAGCTTACCGAGTGTTTCTGCAGTAAGAGTCCGACTCGAACCCACCTAGTCGAAAAGAATTGGCAGCACATCAATTTTATGAGCCCACTACCAAAAATGTCCGACTTGTGATGGTGCAAACACTGGCGGGAAAACCGACTAGACCTTCTTTGAGGGATTTAAATTTTACCAACTATCTAATAGAGGTAAAACAGAGACATAACAATAACACAAAATAAAGCCATTATAATGTGAAATGGTATGGCTCTCTTCATGGCGATCTCCATCTCCACAAAGCCTGTAATCCGACCCGTGCCAACTCTTGTCATTTTCCGTCTTACTCCATGTCGCCGACATGTACAATGCCTTGCATGCCTTCCGGGTTCTCCAAACAGCTACACTAGCTTAGTAAAGTAAATTACATAGAGAATCCGACACGCAGGTCGTTATACAATAAAATGACAGCACCTAGGCTCCAGCCGGCTGACAAAAACCGTGATTCACAGATCACGTACGGATTACACACATACATCACATGCACATGAACCATACCATTCACAACTTCCTGCAAAAACAAGTTATGCATAGATACAATATCTACCGGCGTTGTGAAACCCGCAACGACATCTAAGGCGCTTCTGACAGTATGGCTGGCGGTCCATGGTGGCGTGGCCGACGATTTTCAGCGTAGATCTCATCTACGATCTGGACATGGATTCCGACCATCGTTCCGATTCGATCAAACTCCTTGATCTTCGATCACCGCTTCTGGATTTACGTGTCATAGTCTACCCCGATGGTGGAAGCCGACCGGTAGGGTTATGTCGTTCCACGACATTAGCACTATGATCACGGAAATCAGATCTACCATTCCCCGAGTACAGTTGATCCAATCAACTTCGTACAAAACCGATCTATCTCATAGATCGACCACCAAACAGCATATAGATCTCATCTACATCCTACCGCATATCACATATGTGAGATCTCGAGCCTAAAACCAGAAGCTATCGCTCTGATTCCACTGTAGGGCCACGCAGAGATAAAACAAAAACTTTTCCTCTAACGTGGTGATCCCAAGATCTAGCTAAGGTAGAAGGCCACGACGTTTACCACTAGACGCGCAGTTGCGGATTACTGATGAAGCGCGTCAGTTGATGCAGTGCAGTCCTCACGATCCGATCGTCCTGGTGCTGATCGCACAACACCTCTGCTGGTATCCACACGTACAAGGAGGAGCACCGGCGGCAAACTGCTAGGTTCATAACGACGGCTGGACTGCTGTGGAGCTAGGGTTTCCAACACATGGAATGACCTAACCGAACAACGATTATCCTTTTTGGGTTAAGGTGCTCCACTATATATAGGGAGTGAACATGGGCTCCGCTCGCGCGACCCATTCACTAAAGCCCATATAACACTAGTCACCGTGAGTCCAACTCACTAACTCAGTCCTAATCAGGTTAAGGTCCAACCCAACCAGATTACATGTTCAGATCCAATCCGAACTTGCTCCCGCTCTTAAGTGTGTGACCCCGCAAGCTCATGGCTACTTGGACACGATTGGAGTCCGACTCACAATCGATCTGTCGGTAGCGGCTCCTAGCAGAACGTGCCGACTCCCAAGTACCAAAGAGTCATGACGACTTGCCTTTCCAATGTGACTTACGTCCGAGTCCCTTTTTCCTCACGATATACCTTGTCAGACTATAGGCGAATATATGTCATCCCTTAAATAGTCCAACTCTCTTCTCGATCCGAGATAAGTGATTCACCCGACTAACTCTTAGTCGATCGCCTCGGTTAACACTTAACCGAGTCGTGCATGGCCATGCTTTCCGAATCATATATCACGAGAGGGCCCAGAGAATATCTCTCCGAGTGGAGGGGCAAAATCCCATCTTGGTTATTCACATCACGCAGCTTGATTCTCGATGAGACCAACCCCGCCTTTATAAGCCGATTCACGGATCAGCGTTTGACAGAACCTAAGTCGGTGATCCTCAACTCGGACTATGCAACAACCTCAAGTATAAGGATTACATTGATTGAGATATACAAATGACAGCTAGTTCGTTGTACCTCAATATGGGTCAATCCGACTCGGTAAACTCTTTAGCCGAGTCTGTGTAAGTTGGAATAGCATCTCCATGCCCATGACAAGTGGAACCGAGTCATCAAGCCAACTTTCACATTGTTCTAAGTTGTGTGTCCAGCACAACCTCAATGACCAAGGATATTTAGTACAAACAACATGAATGCATAGTTCCACAACCGAATCACATATTCAATGATACACATCAGATGTTTATACAAGGACTAATATCTTTATGAATACAATGGGAAATATCATCATACATGATTGCCTCTAGGGCATATTCCCAACAGGCGGCGCCTCTGCTCCCCAGAAACCCTTAGAACTGCCGAAGATTATCTTCCCGGTGCTTACGTCGGGTGGCACAACTATGGTTCCTGGAGGAGTGCCGTCATCTCCGACATGCGGTCTTGAGGAGCTACTCCGTCAAGCAGACATCTTGTGAAGTAACAGCGTTTCCTTTGGCAAGCTGCTGGCCGAGAGTGCTACAAACCTCAAGATCATCGCACTTATAAGTTTTACTTTACCTTTTAGATTTCATATAAGTATCCGACTGTATCCCCCGAGGATGTAGACGGAAAACCATTGGTTTTGCATCTATATGCTCTAAGAGTGACTAAGTTAGAAAAACTCTCACTGTAGCCCCCAAGCATTTAGATGGAATGAATTATTCCGACTAGATGCTTTAAGAGTAGCATACGCAGTGTTCATAATTTTAAGTGTTGTAGCCCTCAAGCCTCTAGTTGTAACTGAATTAGTTCCGACTAGATACTTAAAGAAAAGCTAAGCATTTTCCGAGTTAAAACTTTATACTGTAGCCCCCAAGCTTCTAGTTGAGAACTGAACTAGCTCCGACTAGATGCTTAAAGAAAAGCTAAGCATATTGCTAAGTCAAAAAACTCTCGCTGTAGACCCCGAGCACCTAGATGAAAAATCTTCGACTAGGGGCTCCAAGTAGACTGAACAACGACTTGACTTTGTATTTGTTTCCACATAACGAGAATGCTCGGAGGGGCATGGCCAATGATAAGTACCTGAAGATGCGCGCGGACCTTGAAGCTGAAAAGGGTAAAACCGCCATCTTGAAGGAATAGATCATCAAAAACAAGAGTCTGTTTTCTTTTTGCGCATTTCCGTATTACTTTTGTGCCTTCCTTCTTCGAGTACTCACGGTGTACTTTGTTTTCTCCGACTTGCAGAGCATGTAGCCAAGGCCAAGGATATTGTCCAGCAGTCCAAGCACACCCAGCAGCTGGACAGCGAGAACAAGATACTTAAGAAGGATAGGGAAGGAATGCTGAAGATGCACGAGGATTCCATGAAAGCCCTGCAGGACTCCACCTCCTCTGAGATCAATCTCTTGAAGGAGGAGCTTGTGATCCTAAAGGATCAGAAGCAAGCTGCCGATGAGCAAAACCTTCGCCATAGCGAGGCGTTTAAGCTCCTCCAACAAGAGAAAGAATCCTTGGCGGACGTCGTCTGGCAGGCTAAGGCTAGCATCTTTAGTAAGTATCCTCCGCCTTGTGGCTCTGTAGTCTGGGTACTTAGAATTTTTGAACTCATGCAATCATTGTCGGAATTTTTCAGCGCCCCTGGGTTTAACCCGCTCGCCTCCTTCGGACAAGGAATGCATGATTCTTGCCGGCAACTTCATCAACACCGCCATCACCCAGGCCAAGGAGATCGCCACGCCCCTGCAGATTTACATCAAGGCCTCCGACTCCGTGGTGAAGTACTCAGAGATTCTGCGCCGAGCCCCCGAGCGTGTCGCAAGCTGGAAAGCTTCATGTGCACGGGCTGGCGCAAGGATGGCGTTGTCTATGGTGAAAGCACACTATGAAGGTGCCGACATCGACACGGTGACATCTGGTATCCCCGACGTGGATGATGACGGCAAGGAGATTGATGACGAAGCCATCTTGTCATCACTCGTGGGCTATGACACCAGGGTTCCCGAGTTGGTGGACGTCGACGTCTTCGTGCCCAGGAACTTTCTTGACAACGCCGACCCTGAATCCTCCGAGTCTCCTCACAGTGGCGACGCTGAGGGTGAATCTCCGGCTGGTGATGATGCGGCCTCCAAGTCCCCTGCACCCAAGGAGTGAAAAACACTTTGTAATTCTTGTTTTACCTCTGGAGTGTGCATTGAAAAAACTTGGTGATGTAATCTTAAGGCGGAAAACAGTGGTTGTCGTATCCTGCTACTTAAGAATTAATGCCCAGTATGTATATATTTTTTAAGCAAGTGCTGGCTTATCCATTACTCTGGATTTTATGCTTGACTTTTCATGAGTCGAAAGACTCGTTGTCGGAACCATGCGCTTAGGTGATGATGCCCAATGGCACCGTCAATAACCTTAGCACAAAATCGCCGACAATAAGTGCCAAAAGTCACTACTCTAGAATCCACATAAAAACAACAAAGAACGTGTAGACCAGAAAACTTAAGCTAACGCCCGTAGGCGGAATTTTCACAAGTGCAATCGCAAAGCTTGTGCATAAAGGTTTATATGATCCAAAAATGAACACTAAAGGAGGTAAAAGACTCAGCAAAATGAGTGAACCAAAGAGCTTTATTTCATTGATCATATAAGAGGTACACGATTAGATAAAAAATGCTAAGTGTAGAAAGGGCGTAGTTGTGCTATGTTCCATGGCCTATCAAGCTCCGGGTAGTCATCATCCGGGTCACATCGCTTATGCTTATGATCCTCATTGGGCCTATCCTTGAGTTCACGATTGTCGACAAGGTAGTAAGACCCATTGAGCAGCGCCTTGCTTATGATGAACGGTCCTTCCCATGGAGGGGATAATTTGTGTGACTTCTTCTGCTTAAGTCGGAGCACCAAATCCTCCTCTTTAAACGAGCGATGCTGGACGCGGCGACTATGGTAGCTGCATAGCTTCTGCTGGTAGATGGCGGATCTTTGGCATGCCAAAACGCGCTCCTCCTCGAGAAGGTCCACATCTAGGCGTCTGGATTCTTCAGCATCATCTTCATCGTAGGCGGCAACTCTTGGTGCATCGTGGAGGATGTCGGAAGGTAGGATGGCTTCTTCTCCATATACCATTAAATAGGGGGTGTAGCCGGTGGATCTGTTGGGTGTAGTTCGTAAACTCCATAGCACAGATGGCAATTCTTCCACCCAGGCTCCAGCTGCTCTATGTAGCGGTGCCTCAAGACGTGGCTTGATTCCCTGCAGAATTAATCCATTGGCTCGCTCAAATTGACCATTGGATTGTGGGTGTGCCACAGATGCAAGGTCAAGTCGGATGCCTTTGTCCCAGCAATAGGCCTCCACTTCTCCGAGTGACAAGTTGCTTCCATTGTCGGTGATGATTCTATGTGGGAGACCAAATCTCACCACTAGATCCCGGACAAATCTAAGGGCAGTTGCCCCATCAAGCTTTCTAATGGGTTTAGCTTATATCCATTTGGTGAATTTGTCAACTGCTACAAGCAGATGCATAAACCCACATGGTTCCGTTTGCAACGGCCCCACCATGTCTAGCCCCCAGACTGAAAACGGCCAAGTTATTGGTATTGTTTGCAATTCTTCAGTAGGAACATGTGGTTGCCGGGCATAATACTGGCATCCTGTGCATGTTTCAACCAACTTGTCGGCGTCCGCCTTCGCGGTCAGCCAGTAGAATCCTTGCCGGAAGGCTTTCGCGACCAATGATCGAGGAGCGGCGTGATGCCCGCAATGATGGATTTCGCGTAGGATTTCCATACCTTCTAGCTGGGAAACACACTTTAGGTATACACCAGTAGTGCTCCTTTTGTAGAGTTGCCCATTGATTATGGTCTAACCCTTTGCTCGCCGTACTATTTGTCGTCTTTCGACCTTGTCGTCGGGCAAAGTTCCGTTTTTGAGATATTCCATGAACGGTTTAGTCCAAGCCGGAGGGATCTTTGTCACCATGTTGATGAAAGAATCAGCTCTATCCGGGTTGTCGATGTCGGCGCCCTTCACGGATGGTGTGTGTAGATGCTCTAGGAAAACTCCTGGCGGAATTTGCTTGCGCCCTGGTCCAAATTTAGACAATAGATCAGCCGCCTCGTTTTGCTCCCTAGGTACATACTTGACTTCATAGCCCAAGAATCTCTTGGCTATCTCGTCCACTTCGTCTCGATATGCCGCCATCATAGGGTTCTGCGCATTCCAGGTGCCAGCCACCTGCTGGGCAACCAAGTCGGAATCTCCACAGCAAACTATGCGCTTGATGCCAATATCCTTGGCTACATGCAGTCCGTGAATGAGTACTTCATACTCCGCCATGTTGTTTGTAGCCTCGAAGTGGATCTGCAGAACGTAGTGTAGCTTGTCTCCTTTTGGTGATTGCAGCAATACACCAGCCCCCGAGCCGTTGAGCAGCTTTGATCCGTCAAAGTGCATCACCCAGTACTCTGGTTCCGGCAACAGAGTGGCATCCGACATTTCCGTCCAATCTGCAATAAAATCCGCCAAGGCTTGTGACTTGATAGCGTCACGTCTTTTGTAGGTGATCTCGAAGGCGGCAAGTTCAATGCCCCACTTCGTGACCCTTCCTGTAGTGTCGCTATTGTTGATAATTTCGGACAGTGGAGTCTTTCTCACTACTGT
Organism: Avena insularis; assembly: GCA_023614405.1. Taxonomy (NCBI): domain Eukaryota; kingdom Viridiplantae; phylum Streptophyta; class Magnoliopsida; order Poales; family Poaceae; genus Avena; species Avena insularis. The sequence continues at coordinate 232,616,854 of CM042687.1, read as the reverse complement.
GATTGGGTGCTCCTGAAAGTAATGCCTCAACTACCGAGAAGCAAGGAATACTCCATAAGCTATCTTTTGGTAGTGCGGGTAACGCTGCTTGGACTTTGTCAAGACCTCGCTTACATAGTAAACTGGTCGTTAAACTCTGTGCTCATAGCCTGGTTCCTTTCGCTCTACCACGACGACGATGCTGATAACCCGGTTGGTTGCCGCCATGTAAATTAATAGGGTTCTCCAGGCTCGGGTGCTGCAAGGATGGGCGCTGAGGAAAGAATCTCCTTGAGCTTCTTCAATGATGCATCTTCTTCGTCCGTCCATGTGAATTTGTCCGCCTTCTTGACAACTTGTATGCAGGCAGCCTTCTCTCCAAGTCGGCTGATGAACCGACTAACTGCTGCAACACAACCTGTTAGTCGTTGGATGTCCTTTAGGCATGTCGAACGGTTTATGTTTAAGATGGCCTTGATTTTCTCCAGGTTGACCTCGATTTCGCGCTGGGAAACGATGAAGGCCAATAGTTTGCCGGTTGGAACCCCGAAGACGCACTTCTTGGGGTTGAGCATCATGTTGTATTTCCAGAGATTATCAAAGGTTTCTTTTAAGTCGGAGATTAAGTCATTTCACTTTTTAGACATCACCGCGATATCGTCCACATAGGCGTGAACGTTCCGACCAATTTGATCGTGAAGGCAATGTTGCATTGTCTGCTGGTAAGTAGCACCTGCGTTTTTCAGACCAAAGGGCATCATGACAAAGCAAAACATGTCGTAAGGGGTAGTGAACGAAGTGGCCGATTGGTCCGACTTCCTCATCTTGATCTGGTGGTATCCTGAGTATGCATCAAGAAAACACAAAAGTTCCGAGCCAGCCGTCGAGTCAATGACTTGGTCAATGCAAGGCAAAGCAAACAGATCTTTGGGACATGCTTTGTTCAAGCCGGTGTAATCAACGCACATTCTTAATTCATTGGTTCCCTTTTTGGGGACAAGTAGAGGATTGGCACCCATCGGGTGTGAAGGACTTCTCGGATAAACTCGGCCTTAAGTAACCTAGCTATCTCTTTGCCAATGGCGCGTCTCTTCTCATCTCCGAAGCGTCGTAGAGGTTGTTTCACTAGTTTACATTTTGGATCTATGTTTAAGCTGTGCTCGGCAAGTTCCCTAGGTACACCTTTCATGTCGCAGGTTGCCAGGCAAAGATGTCCCTATTCTCACGGAGGAACTCGACGAGCGCGCTTTCCTATTTGGGATCCAGGTTCGTCCCAATGGCGGTGACCTTGGAGGCATCGCCTACCACAAGTTCCACCGGCTTGGTCTCGATGGCGGCCTTAAATGCAGGAGCGGAGTCGGAGATCTGCTTCTTCGACGCGGGCATCTCTGAGTCATTGACCTTGCTCTGGATCTCCTTGAATTCTTCGCTGTAGAGGACAGCTTCTGCAACAACTGCTTCATTGATCTTGCAGTCCCTTGCCTTGGTAAAGCTTCCGGATACGGTGATGACACCGTTTGGTCCGGGTATCTTGAGTTTGTTGTAGACGAAGCATGGCTTGGCCATGAACGTGTGGAATATGTCGCGGCCAAATATGACGTGGTACACGCTCTTGAAGGGGACCACCTCAAAGGTCATGCTCTCTTGGCGGTAATTATTAACATCGCCAAAGGCCACCTGAAGTGTAATGCACCCAAGGGACCGAGCCTCCGGTCCAGGAACTACGCCATGGAACACGATGTTGGTCCGCCTTAGGTTTGCCTCCGCAAGTTCATCTTCTGCAGTGTATCCAGGTACATGATGTTGATGCTGCTTCCACTATCCACCATGCACTTGGTGAACTCCACGCCGTCAATCAATGGGTTGATGACCATGGCGTACTGGTTCTCTCTGGGCACAAGGTCTGGGTGGTCCGTCCTGTCCCAAGTGATTGGAACTTCCGACCAGCGCAGGTATTGGGGAACTGGGGGGAGAGTAGCCATCAGGATCCTTAGAGAGGTCTTCTGTTGTCGGACGGTGGGGGTGCCAAGGAAAGTGTGGTAGACTGGGGCCTTCTTTGCGAAGGGGTTCTTGCCCTTGTCGTCGCTCTTGGCGGAATGCTTGGGGTCAACGTCCTGGTCCATGTCACTTGAATCCTTGGATTCCTCCTCCTTCTTCTTCCCCTTGCCCTTGCCTCGCGGTCTGTTCTTTCGACTTTGCTTGTAGCCGGACTCCGGGTCTTCCTTGAGGTCGTTGACGAACTTGCAGTGTCGATTGGTATGGGTGGCCTTGCCATTGGCGTCGAGGTGTACGAGGCACGGCATATCGCGGTACTCTTCATAGGTTTGGGGAACGCGGAGCGGCGCCGAGTTGGTTTCACTTCTTCGCTGCTGCCCACGGCCCGCTCCCCTTCCTCGGCCACGTTGTCCGCCTTCACCTCGTCCTGCAAAAGTCATGGCGACCATGTCGGTAGATTGCTTTTCTTCTGGAGCGGTTTTCCGTTTTGTACTGCTGTTCCTCCTAGCTTGAGTTGGAACGGCCGTTGCCGGCAAAGAGCCACGAGCATCGTCGTTGGCAGCTGCGAACTCACTAACTAACTGAATCATTTGATTCAAGTCAAGCTGATGATTGTCCTGCAAGCGCTTCAGCTTATGTCGGAGCAACGTGCCCCTTTCCAACCCATCGATGAAGGCGGCCATGGCGGTCTGGGCGTGCCCTCCTGCGCAGGAATTCTTCATATCCAACCAGCGGGAGAGGTATGCGTGAGATGTCTCGTCTTTCTCTTGCACGCACTGCTGTAGATCGCCCACCGTGCAGGGACGCTTGTATGTACCCTCAAAGTTTTTGGTGAACGCTTCTTGCATGTCCAACCAGTTGTAGATGGATTTCTCCGGCAAGTCGTCGATCCATTGAAGGGTCGTGCCCACCAACATTAATGGGAGGTACTTGACGGCGACGTTGGGGTTGCCTCCGGCAATCTCCACCACGTTGCCGTAGTCCTGCAACCATGTGGCAGGCTTGGCGGTGCCGTCATAGGGCTTGATGGTCTTGTCTATCCGGAAACCTTTGGGGTAAGTTGCGGTCTGTATTGCAGGTCCAAAGCAACGTGGTCCCAGGTATGGTCCTTCCCGGGCCTCGTGGATCTTATCGATCCGCGAACGTGCATCGTATGGCTCCGGGTTCTTCTTATTTTTATCAACAGGGGATGGGCTGCGCGAACGACACGGGCCTCCTCCGCCATGGTGACTGCTTGGCGGCGACAGAGGCGGAGGTGGCAGTGGGTTAGCCTTCTTGCTGTTACCCTTCTGCGACGCCTCACGCCTGTCGCGGTTGTTTGTTGGACGCGGAGGATCATGGCGCGACCTACTCTTATGTCCTTCGTTGTGCTTCCCGTCATGACGGGTCTGCTCCGTGTTGTCGCGGATGACGATGCCACACTGCTTTGGTGGGGGCATATCCGTACGATGGTGAGCCTTGTAGTCTTCCTGACGTCGAGGGGATTGGGGCGGTGGCAATGGGCGGCGAGGTTGGGCTCTTTCTCCGTGGTCAGAGGATATGGGGATAGCATCCTTCCTGTTGCGCGCATCCCTCCGTCTTCGTTCTGATGAACCCGTCCGTGATCCGACATCCTGAGGAGATCTGTCCCTTGGCGGTTTGTACTGGCTAGATCGGCAGAGCGCTGGGTCAGACTCAAGCCTCTGAGAGGTGGCCTTTTCCTACTGCTTTACCGCCTTGGCCACTAGGTCATAGACCTGTTCCACTGCCTCAGGCGATCTATCCTGCTCCAGAAGGGTCTTGGCGACGGCGAGGTTAAGGAGTGGGGTGGGCATCACCTGCTTGCCTTCACTGTCAATGTATGGCTTTGCCTGTGTCGGCTTCGAGGGAGCCCATCCTAGGTTGCGCAGCACACCAGGATCGTTAATGACGCGAGCTGGAGCCTTCTTAGCCTTCTGCTGTTGGAGCAGAGTCTTGTACTCGGCCTCCATTGCTCTAGCCTTTTCTATGGACTTCTGCGTGTTGACCAGATCTCGATCTAGCTTAGCGCCTTGCTCCGCGATGGCTTGCGCCTCCTCCAGTAGCTGCTGGCGCTTCTCGTCAAGCTGAGTCACGTTCCGGATATGATCAACAGTTAGTGGCTCAACGAGGAGATTGCCGTACATCACTCTATCAGCTGGAGTAACGTGGGCTGCTGCCGACGTAGATGCTGGAGGCGGCAAGTTTGCGGTGTTGTTGTTGCTCAGACCGGTGCCAAGTTCCTGCGGCTGCTGCACTGGTTTAGGCGGAGGAGGCATGACTCTTGCGCGATTATCGTCAGCAGCAATAAGTGGCTCCTTCCCCTTATCCAGCGCCGTAGGCGGAGCTTGCCCGGGTTGGTCTTCATCCATCGTTGTCCCAATGGTGACGAACACCCCTCGAGACATGACGGTGTTATTAGCTTGCTCGTCGCGCGAGTACTCCTCCTCCATCTCCTGCATGGCGGAGTCTAGCTCTTCTGGACTGAAGTCTATCTCCTCTGAATCTGCACTGAAATCAGCATAAAGCGCGTCAATGACAGAGTCGGAGGGTGCCAGGACTTCCTCGATGACGGGCGGTGGAGGTGCAACGGCCTCGACGATGACTCGAGGTGGTGGCGCTGCTGCGACGATGGCGGCCGGAGGCGGTGGTGGTGGCTGAATCAGAGGTGCTCTGTCAATGAGCGCAAGCGCTGTCTGAGCTGCCGCTTCAGCCTCCGCGTAGTTGTTGACGGTCTTCACCATGCCTTCGAAGGTGAGGCGTCCTGACGCCTGTTGCCATCTTAGAGAGTGTCGGAGAAGCGTGCCATGGTCCAGTCCTTCCACAAAGTGATAGATGGCATCATCATTGGGGTAATTGGCCAGGTCGGCCCGTATACAGATCCACCTGGCGAGGTAGTCGTGGGGGTTTTCGCCCTCTCTCTGAATGCAGCGCGCCAGATCGAAGATGGTAACCACGCCGACGAACTTGGATCTCTGATGTCCAGACGCACGGGCGAAGCCGGCGGATTTGCAGTGATCTTCCACCTTTATATCCTGCACAGGGGCGGTTTGGGTGGGTCTTGAATTTTTCCGATCTTTGCCGGCAAACTCCGAAGAGAAATCCAACATCGATCCTTCCGCGAACGTATCCTGCCCATAGGCGGTTCTTGCGGGTCTTGAATTTTTCCGATCTTTGCCGGCAAACTTCGAGGAGAGATCCGACATCGATCCTTCCGCGAACATATCCTGCCTGTAGGCGGTCCGTGCGGGTCTTGATGCTCCTCCGACTCCTAGGGAACTAGTGCCCGAGTCGGTTTCGCCGATGAAGAGGTGGATGTCTCTGATAGGAACGATCGAACACCGCGTTGGGTTCGTCTTTGCCAGGATCCAGAACTCGTCGGGAGGGACGATCGGAACGTTGCCGGAGAAGAGAACACGACCGATGGCTACTGTTTCACCGATTCCCACGAAGATCTTGGTCCTCGCCCGCTGAAGAGCCTGAAGCGCCTCTTGCCCCACGGTGGGCGCCAACTATTGTGGTATTGCCGACGAGTACGCCATGGAGGGGTCCTCATAGTGCGTGTTTAGAGACGTGGGGTAAGGCGGACGGTTGACGGGTACGAGGTAACACAGCTTACCTAGGTTCAGATCCCACAATGGTGACGGAATCCTACTCCTGCTATAAATCACTATAATGGCAATACGCCGAGTTACAGAGATTAGGTTCGCTGTGCGAGGTTATGTGAAGTTGTATAAGATTGTCGTGCCCTAAAGGCTCCCATAGGCCTGACTTATATAGTCATCAGATCCTAGGGTTACAGGGAAAAGTCCTAGCCGGACAGGTTACAGAGTTCTACACCGTCTATTACTAGTCTTGTGTATCTTGCACTCCAAGGCTCCGGGTACGCTGGTGACTCCACCATAGCCTTCCTTTATCCAACATGGGCCTCCCTTCTGGATCCACGTAACTGGGCCGCCCAACAGGCCATAGGCCATGCTACCGACTATGGGCCACCTGGGTTAGCCGGACAAGAGGCATGCTATGAGGATACCCATATAGCATATCCCCAACAGAGGCTGCTTACTTCACTGGCTGTGGCCTAGGCAAGATCCCTCTGAATATCGAAGTCCTTCTTGAGATCAGCTAGTTCTTTATCTCGGAGGGCTAGGAGCTTCTCGAGCCTCGCGGTCTCGTGATTGCTTGACTCTAGGACTGCAGCTACGGATTTCTCTGATTCCAAAGTTAGCTTCTCAAGCTTGTCCCGGAGTTAAGCATTCTCTATCTCCAAGAGCTTGAAGTTTTCGGCTTGCTCCACCATCGTGCTGGACTGACACAACAGTTCTGCAAAGGAAAAATATCAGTCGGACAAAACAAAGTTTGACTATGACAAAAAAGATAATTGACAAAGAAGATGTCGGAAAAGTTTACCTTCTGCTTCATCTTTCTCAACTTTCAACTTTGAATTATCAAAGCGGAAAGCCTTGATTTCTTTGCGCTTATTACTAATATTCTTGAGCAATTCCTGGTTGGAAGATGCAATTTTCTGTAAGTATAGAGATGGAATACCGTCAGATGGCTACTAAGACTCGAGCTACAAATGTAACTAAGTAAAATTACAGCATGAGCCTTGTGGTCTACACTACATCGTTCTTCTGCAACCTAAAAGCATCAACTCAGATCCAACGATGTTTATCCGACTTTATGCTTGGGGGCTAGAGGATATGATAAAAAATGCAAATAATAATCGGAAACTTACAATGTGTTCCAGGTGCATCTTTTCAAATCCGAGCTTGGTGCTGTGAAACACCTTCTCGGTAAGGGTGAGGGAAGGAACATCCGTCCCTAGAAGTTCGCTAGATGCGACTTTAGCGTCCCGGACCAAAATTTGATCCAGGAGGCTAACCAGCTTGACGTCCTCCTCCTCTTGGCTAGCTGCCTGTAGAGTCAAGGTTTGCTTCTCAAGACTGGATTGAGACATTCTGAGGATCTCGTCCTTCTCTTTGCTCTTTAGGCCAGAGACAGCGGAGCCGGCCTTTTATCCGTTGTTCCTGTAGATATTACCATTTGATCATTACCCTTGATGGGTTCACCCTTGTTAGTTGTCTGGTCATCAACGGTGACCAGGGCTTTCAAGATTTTGCCAGCATCAGGGGAGGCAGAAGCTCCCTATGCTGATGCAGTACTGGATGGAGTCGATGGCGGCACAACAGGGGAGATAACAAGCTATTGCTGACGCATCTCCTTGCCCGGCTTGCTATCCGGCTTGGTCTTGCTCTTCAACGCTGATTTAGCTCTAGAACACGAAAATCCTATATATCACGTGTGCTCTGGAAAAATATAAAGGTACAAGAGTACTGAAAACAAAAGATAGGGTGCTTACTTTTTAACCAAAGCCAGCACTTGGCTACCAGTAGCAACAACAACTTCTTTCGCCTTATGCTTCTTGGAGGCAGGGGCGGCAACTTCTTGCACATCATCATCCTCCGTCGCATCCGGATCGTCTGAAGCATAGCCCTCTAGTGGATCTAGCTCAGACTCAGAGAGTTTATCGAGCTGACAAATTCGAAAAGAATCGATGAAAATAGTCGGAGAAAGAACAGAAAAGAACGATGAAATGCAAAAGCAGAGTCGAAATATTTACCAGAATCAGAGGACGGTTGGTCGTATACATCTTCATGGAAACTTCCGGAACTTTTTGTTCCACTCTTTCCTTGATCAAATATTGCATGAGGGTCTTGTAGTTCTTTGCCACAATCCGGCTCGAACTGACCCGCATCTTGTCGCTCGTGATCTGGTGCATGAGGCGATCTCCATGGTGCTGGAGAGGCTGAATCCGGCGCTCCAGCCAGCAGTGGATCAAGTCAGATCCACGGAGACCCTCATGCTTCATCAAATACTCAATCCGCCTCTTAGCAAGGATCAAGATATCCGACAGCTCCAGCGCCTCCGTGTCCCATGAATTCTGGTGGGGAGCGGCACCGTCGACAAACGCCGGAAGACCTTCCGCCTTTCTAGGAACCGGAATATCCTTGTGATAAAATAAAGTTCCGGCCCAACGTTTGATGGACTCACTAGCATTAATCCTAGGATAGGCTCGGTTTCTCCAAAGGACTAAGCTAAGAGTGTCGGTGATATAAGGCACACCGGCACTAATGGAATTCTTCCGAGTACCATAGTAGTACCGGAAAAGGGTGAGACTTGGCCTAATTCCTAGAAACCCCTCGCACAAAGTTGCATGAGTACTAAGCTCAAGCAGGGAGTTGGGGGGAAGATTATGGAGTTACACACCGTAGTAGTTGAGGACCTCGACGAGGAAGTTTGACGTTGGCAAGCTGAGGCCACGGTCGACGTGTGTGCCGAACAGCACGCTCTCGCCGTCGAGCGGGGCGGGAACGACGTGCCCTGAGGCGCTCCACCACGCACTGGCGATGATGAATCCTTCGTCCTCCATGACTTGGAGTTCCGCGTTGTCCATGGCACTGGGGATCCAGAGGCCCTGCATATTCCTCTCTTCCACCGCTGATGAACCCTCCGTCGCCACTGAGGTCGTGGAAGATGCCAGAGATCTTGGAGGAAAAAGGACTGGTGGGGGAAAGAGAGATTTTTTTTCTCACGGTGCATAGATGGGAACTGGTGCGGAGCGCTCGAGGAGTATGAGGAGCCAATGAATAAATCGATGGAGAGGTGAATCTGAGAGAAAGGGTTTTCTCCCCTCTTTTATTTATCTCTACGTCAAGATTCGTGCGAGAACAAGCGGGATTAGTGTCATGCATATAGGAGAGGGGGAGTTAGCTTCCTTGCGACCCTTCCGCCCCCTCGATTTTTGTGCAGGCATTGAAACAGCGTTCTGTTCCGTAATGAACGGACCCACCAACGGTCGTGCTGATGGAAATCCTGTCAGTGACAGGACCTGGTCTGAAAAGTTGTCAGTCCGCACGCCGCTGAAACATCCGACTTATGTTTCAAACCAAGCAGAGAAAAGACTAAGGTCAGAGCAAAATATATCTGACTCGATTGACTCGGAATCCTACATTACTGAACGAATTTTTCAGGAACCCTTCAAGATTCTCAAGACGAAGAAACCATCAAGCTAGACGATTTATCCAACTTTGGATCTTGGAGACTTCCGGGGGCTACTAATGGGGATATACTTTCCGGGTATACCCACAGGACTCGCTGACCAGGGTGGCCCACCAACGGGTTAGATCTTTGCTTCACGGGCGGCCCAGTCAGAGAAAGAGGAGGAGCCAGCTCTGGCTACAACAAGGCCTAGAAGAGTTACCGACTTAGGCATGTAATATTACTTGTAGTCCAAGTTGTACATAGTTACCGACTCTATAACGTAGCCGGATAGGTCTCTCCTGTAACCCTAGGCCCCGGTGACTATATAAACCGGCCCTATGGGAGCCTTTAGGACACAAATCAATACACACAACCACAACCAACTCGCCCAGGTGAAACTCTCTTGTAATCCGCTATAACATCCGGCTTACGCCAATATATTACTGGGTTGCTAGAAGGAGCGGTGAGCACAAGACTTCTTGTATCTTGATTGTAGGGTTGCTTGAGAGGGATACCTTTGACCACTTACTCCCTGAGTTTGAGAAACCTTGGGTAATCCACTTAAGGGAAACTTGTTGCTTTTCTACAAACCTTTGCACTTGGAGGCCCAACAATTGTCTATAAGAATAGAAGCGTGCGTAGCCATCAGCGACAGAGTCAAACTGATGTTCAGGAGTTTCTGCTTCCAGGTGGGACAGATTGGCACCCTCTGCCTCCTCGGGTGAATACTGCCTCTGGCAGTCGCACCCGCTCCATGGGTACCGCCAATCGGTATGCTTCGCACATCGTTGCTGACAAGCGATTCGGACGACAGCAACAGCTTCAACTCCGACCTCTACAACCCTCCTACGAAGGAAGGAACCTTCCGGATCTGAAAGATGTGGGAGCAACTATCTCCCACATTGCTACATGTGCGCGGCCATCCATGATGGCAACGTCGATGATGGCGCTGATCCACCGAATCCCCCTCCCAACTTGCAAGCTGGGAAAGGAGGAAACAGACCACCCCCGCCCAATCCCAACGGTAACAGGGCACCTAACAACACTGAGGGTATCAACCACATTCGTCACAAGATCAACCTCAACAACGACGAGTGGGCGAGGGTGCGTGAAGTTGTGTGACGTACCAATCCTCTGTCAATCGACACCCCCCGCGACATGCTGATGGGATACCACTGGCTCCTCATCGAGGAGCACAATCCAAAAATCAAGCAGCAACACGAGCTCGAGCAGTGCAAGCGAGCGGCTGACGAGTCAAGCATGCGGCGAGCTATGCTCTCCTCCGCCAGTGGCTCTTCCTCGAAAGGCTACGATGGCCACAAGTATCACTCCCACATGGAGCGCATGGATCCCTCTGCACGACGCGAGGCCACCAAGGCACTTGACATGTCCTTCATGACGATGGACTCGCAGGCAAATATCATGCCCAAAATTCCACAGGCCGCGGTCATGGCGGCCACCACCTACTTGGCATCAAACCCGCCACCGGCGGGGGATCCACGGTACGCAATCCACAAATCTGCAATTGCATGTCTCGGACTTGTCAGAGCCGCGTTGCATGACGAGACGGCCCTGGAGCCAAAGAAAAGGTTGCGGTAAAGTTCACCCAAAGCCGCACACCCTCATCCGACGAGGAAGAGCATGATCTGCCACGGTGTCGCCGCAACTACGACGCTCGTAGCGAGCTTATGTAGCGCAAGATTGACAAGTCACGCGCCAAACATGTGTGATCCATGGAGTCCGAGGATGAGGACACGGAGCTATGCGGTGCCCGTTGCTTCAGCGGGGCCGTACAGTAGTCGCGGATGCCTAAGGGCTTCAAGCTTCCCTTAGACAACTTGAAGTTCGACGGTGTGTAGGAGCCAAAGATCTGGCTCGACGACCATCTGTCGTCAGTCAAACTCTATGGCGGGAGTAAAAACATAGCCATGCAATGCCTTTAGCTGTAGCTGACAGGCACGGCCAGATCCTGGCTCAACAGCCTCCCCTCCGGATCCATCCGTAGTTGGGAAGAGCTGGCATACTGCTTCGTCCGCAATTTCGAGGGCACCAGCAAGAGGTCGGCTTCAATCGAGAAGCTACGCGCCTGTTGGCTGTTGCCAATGGTCCAACGAGTCCATCCGCTCGTACATACATCATTGGTCTATCATCAAGAACTCCGCCGAGAACATATCGGAGGAAAGGGCAATCGAAGCCTTCAACGGTGGCATAAGGTGCCGTGAATTCAGAGCTCGGGTGCGTCAAGCCCAAAACCATCAATCACTTGATGTACATCGCCAATTGCTGGGCCGATGGAAAGGATGCCGTCAACCGAACATGTTCAGATGACGAGGACGACTTCGGCCGTAGGCGCGATCGCCGCAGGAAAAGAAGAACGCCTTTCTACGACGAGCGCGAAGAGGTCGATATGGTCGTGGCTGGCTACACTGATCACCGCGAGGATGGAAACCGCAACAACGGATATCGCAGCAGCAACTACTGCGATGGAGGGAGACCAACATAAATGCGGAAGCGCCACAACCACGATAACAAGCCACCCGCACTCTACAAACTGTCGGTTCCCCACACCATCCACTTCTACATCAACAAGCAGGATGGCAGAAGGAAGGCCAGCCACATGCTCAAGGACTACAGGGAGTTCAAGAAACTCCATGAGGAGATCCACCTCCGTCACCCAGATGTGTCGCCAAGCGGTAAAACCCAAGGTTTGCCCCTGCCCCAGAAGTTGTCGCACATGGAGATCCACCTCCGCCACCTAAAGCACCCGCATAGCCTGTGGCTATGCTGGCCCAGAATAACAGAAAAAATACATACCCGCCACCGCTGGGGGCTATGATGATACAAAAGGGGTGCCCAACCAACAGGGTGCAGAAGACGATCACCTGTCAAGTCAACTTGGTTGTCACATCTCGTCCAGCCATACCTGAGTACCTCAGTGGCTCAGAATCGTGCATCACATTCGATCGTTCGGATCACCCACGCTAGATACCTCACCCGGGTCATTCTGCCCTGGTGCTCGAGGCCCAGATTGGGGGATTTGAGATGAGTTGCGTCTTCATGGACGGCGGCAGCGGCATCAACCTGATGTTCGCCAGAACACTCGCGGCTATGAGGATCCCACTCTGCAGCCTAGAGGCGTCAGACACGATGTTCCACAACATCGTCCCAGGGAAGGGAATATACTCCCTGGGCAAAATATGGCTCGATGTCATCTTCGGCAACCCCAGCAACTTCAGGCGCGAGCTACTCGAGTTCGAGGTGGTGGACTAGCCCTCACAGTACCACGCCATCCTGGGGCGAGTGGCATTCGCAAGATTCCTGGTGGTGCCACATTATGTGTACCTTCTATTGAAGATGCCAGGGCCCAACGGTGTCATCACCGTCCTAGGAAGCTTCACCAAGTCAGACAGCTGGGACAGAGACTTCAACAGAATATCCCAGTCATTCGACATGCAGGAGGAGCTCGCAAGGCTAAAGGAGGTAAGAGATAACAGCCTGCCCCCAGTAACTAGGCAAAACGCACCCGACATGTCGTTCCGACTCCACAGTCAACACCAAAAAGGTGCAAGTCCACCCAACGGACCCCTCCAAGACGGCTTTGATCGCCAACGACCTGAGTCCCGCATACACTACTAGGAAAATGGCCTTTAGTGGCGCACCTGGAAACATCATCCGTGGCGCACTAGCGATGCGCCAGACTTCTTTCTGACTATCTCTCAGCCGTGGCGCACTGCCTAGTGCGCCACGATTGTGTAGAGACAGGCGTAGCGCACTTGCTAGTGCGCCACAGATGTTTGGGCAGGTGCGCTACCCCTGGGATCTTCTGTGGCGCACTACCTAGTGCGCCACTAAGCTTCCATAGTGCGCTTTAGGTGTAGTGCGCCACAGAAGGTAGACCATGTGCGCCACAGATGTATTTTTTGTTTTTTTAAATTTCCGAGCCAGATTATATGCAATACAGATTATATACAATATTACAGTAGATATACACACACAGATACAAGATATACAATTATATATATAAATACTCAATATGAAAAACAAGATTGAAACAAATACATATAGATAAGTCTCATACATGAATACATAGTCTAAGTTACATTGTTTCGATCATGTTACAAAGTAGTAGTTGGTGACATGCGAATACATGTGTCGATCGAACAAGTTAGAGCTCGGAAGCTCGCCTAGATATCTAAAATAGCTAGCTAGACACACACGCGGGATAAATAACCAAAGAAGATAAGCATGATCACCGCCACGACGAAGGTGTAGGTCTTCATCCGGTTCTTTGTCCTAACTCCCGCTAGATAGCGCGTGTATCTAGCTTCCGCCTCCGCCATAGTGTTGTACCCTTTGTAGCTATTGCCGCTGAAATGGTGCACCTGTCTCCGGCAGTCTTCCCAATCATCGTAGACTCCGGGAACCCGTCCCTTGTACACGACGTACCACGTCATCTATAAGTTGACAATAATAATTAACCGATTATTGAAAAAAAACATATATAATTAAAGTCGCATATGAAGATACACTTATAGAAAGTACTCCTAAATCAAAAAGACCAAACTCAGAAAGCATGCCTCATATATAACTATAGGTTGTTCGACACAGGAATATGCTACGATGGAACTGTTCGCCAAGTAGGATACACAACACCTGGACCTGTGCATAGCACAAGGTGAACAATCCCATCGCAGCACATTCACATATAGTGTGCCACGACATTTCAATCATCGGCATTATTCTCGAAAAAGACCAAAGTAACTCAAAAAGCATGCCTCATATATATACATAGGTCGTTGGACACAGGAATATGCTACGATGGAACCGTTCGCCAAGTAGGATGCACAACACCTGGAACTGTGCATAGCACAAGGCGAACAATCCCATCATAGCACATTCACATATATAGTGTGCCACGACATTTCAATCATCGGCACTATTCTTGAAGAATACCAAAGTAGCTCGAAAAGAATGCCTCATATATAACTAGCTAGGTCGTTGGACACAGGAATATGCTACGATGGAACCGTACGCCAAGTAGGATGCACAACACCTGGACTTGTGCATAGCACAAGGCGTACAATCCCATCGTAGCACATTCACATATATAGTGTGCCACGACATTTCAATCATCGGCATTATTCTCGAAAAAGACCAAAGTAGCTCGAAAAGAATGCCTTATATATAACTAGCTAGGTCGTTGATTATTAGAATATGCTACGATGGAACCGTTCGCCAAGTAGGATGCACAACACCTGGACTTGTGCATATCACAAGGCTCACAATCCCATCATAGCACATTCACATATACATTGTGCCACGACATTTCAATCATCGGCATTATTCTCGAAAAAGACAAAAATAACTCGAAAAGAATGCCTCATATATATACATAGGTCATTGGACAAAGGAATATGCTACGATGGAACGGTGAGCCAAGTAGGATGGACAAGACCTGGACTTGTGCATATCACAAGGCTCACAGTCCCATCATAGCACATTCACATATATAGTGTGCCACGACATTTCAATCATCGGCATTATTCTCGAAAAAAGAGTAAGGAAAAAAAGAAGGACCAAATTGAGCAAAGGACCAAGGAGTAAGCAAAAACACCAAGCATTGATTTATATATAATAATAATAAGCAAAATAAGTAAGCGATGATTCATAAACCTAATAAGATAAGTACAGTTGTCCACACACACACACACAAAGGTCATCTATAGTTTGTAACTACAACTAGGCCAACATCAAGCCTTCTGGCTCGGCTTAGGGAACGGGAGGACGCCCTGTCTCGTCATGAACTTCCTATAGTCACCCTGCATCTCTAGGCGATCTTCTATGTCACGGTTATTCGGGATATTTCCTCCGTAGAAGATCCCCCCCGAAGTCATGACATCACGAAATATGATTGCCCCAAACTGCTGCTGGATGCGATACATCTCTTGTCTAATATCCGAATCATTGATCTTGGCCTTTGCTTCGGCCCACTGTTTGAGATGATCTGGCAGTGTAGAATTTTGCTGGTCAAGTAGGAACACCCTCATGTGATGGAGTGCGTAGTAGGCTTCCTTCTTACTGTTTTCCGGCTGCTTCACGCAGGGGAACTCCGTTACGTGGTTGAAGACGTGCCTACCGAACTTGACCTTCGTACACACGAAGGTGGTGCCTTCCGTCGAGGCAAAGCTAGTGAGAGCATCATCCAGAACTTCCTTGATCTTGTCGTAGTTTTTCTTCTTTTCTAGACTCCCCGAGTCAAAATACGTGGCGTGGGAATGCTTCGGCGATAAGGATATGAGCATGCAGTGTTCATCTCTGCGCAAAAAATTCAAATGGAATGTGTTGGAAAAAGAATGATGATGATCTAATAAAGCCAATCGATGGTGGCGAGTGAATAACGACTTACTCGGGAAAGTAAGGCACGAGAATGTATTCCTTTGTCTTGTTCGCCACGAGGATTCTTCTTAGGTACGAGGCCACATACGTCGTTCGGCGGGGGAACCCAAGCAGCCGTCACGCATGTAGTAGGGGTCCACTATAGCGATGCTCGGTGTGTTCTCTCTCATGATCTGCATGGCCAGGCTGAGAGAAAACAGACGGACCATGGTATAGTGCAGTGGGTATAGGTGGAACATATTGAAGATGTCGTCGAACCGCAGGAAGAACAGATCCGCAGGGGCATTGTCGACGAAGCCCAAGCATGGTGGCACCTTAACCACGAATACCGGGTGCGAGGGATCTTTCTCTGATAGAAGGCGTCTCTCTATCGTTAGCATGCCGTCATGCACACTCTGCAGTTCCGAACTGGTGAGCTTCCACAAATTCTTAGGTATCATGGGCTCACCCTCCACATGAATCCTCCACATAATTCCCTCGGGTCTTGGTGGCCCGTCCCGAAACCTGATCGGATTCGCAGTTGTTGACGCCACCAGCTGGCTCGAGCTACTAGATTTTCTTTTCCTAGCCTTTTTTCCTTTTGGAGAGCGGGCAGGCACCGCAATCTGAGCACCGGCCGCCCTATGTAGTGTGTCAGGGCTTAGAATAAATGGCCGGTTGGTTGTATCAGCTGGCTCTGTAAAGGCGCAAGCTGGAGGCGTCTCCTGAGAACCAAACAAACGCTTGGTGATAGTGGCTTTCTCTGTGGGGCCATCAGCTAGGTCTTCTTCGTTGCCAAACTGAGTGCTGAAGAAGTGATCATTCCAGTCTTCGTCGTCCTCGGCCGGATCCTGCGCCATGTGCATATCATCAACATGATGATCCGAACCACCGCGTGGAGGTGACGGCGAGGGCGGTAAGGGGGCCTTGCCACCGCTTGTCGCTGGCACGACAGGCGGTGCTGTTGTCTGTGGCGTGATGGCCCCCGCCGTCCCCAAACGGATCATGCTCTTTGGCCATAGCAAGAATAAGCCGAAGCAAGTTCTGAGGACGGCTCTTCTTCATCCGCCTCGGGGTTGAATGGGAGGTTCTGTGTCATCGCAGCCCTTAGCACCGACTAATTTTAACCCTGCACGCTATCCGCATCGGCTTTGAGTGAACGGCGCTGCAAGGGTTGAACGATGGTACCCTTGGCAACATCCCTCAGCTCGTTGTTCACGTAGCATAAGAGAGTGCAAGGAACATCCGTCTGCGGAAAACATGTACGGTGTCGTCAGAGCGAGATGCCATAAGAGTAATAGATGGCATGAAAGGCGGTAATTAAAGCATTTTGTTTACCGTGATGGCGTCGAGATCGGCTAATGTCGACGCACCACATATGGCGACGGGCGTGCAAGAGACGGGAGGGCTGCTTGATGGCGTGGTGCTGGCCGCCGGTGTATTCTCCCTACCGACGGGTGCTTGGAGCTCCGGTGCCGCCGCGACGATGGCAGGGGGGCACCAACATGTACTCCGGCGCCGCGGTGATGGCAGGGGGAGTCACCAACACTTGCGGCGCCGGCGGTGCTGGCGTGAGTCACGAACACGTAGTTCGCCTGATTCGTCGGCGCCGCGTTGTTCGAGTGGCTGCTGACCATGCTTGGAATCGGTCACGGCCCTACTCGACCACCCGCACTCCAGTTCGCTATTGACTCCACCAAGGTAGTCAGGAAGGACGTGAGGGTGATTGCCAGGTTGTCTTGGACGATCTGTGGGATCCGTGCCACTTGTGCCTTAAGTTCTTGAACCTCGCGGTTTTCCTCCTCGCTCCTTCCCGACGGCGCCACATGCGTCCTCGGCGGTGGACCAAAATGATCCACCCAATTCTTACCCCCGAGGCGGCAGACGGCCAGCGGCGGCAACTTCTTCGTAACCGGCTCTATTTTCTTGGCCCGGTTTATCGCCCTGTTAAAAGGGTTATCCCACCGGGTGGCCGCCGTCGACCCCTGGGATGAGGAACCCTGGGACGAGGAACCCTGGGATCCATGACTAGCAACAATTTCCTCCTCCTGCAGAAGAAGTAACCGTGAATCATTTAGACCATCGATTAGATTGCAATCGAGTTGATCCGAGGTAATTAGATTATACTTACCACAATTTCCTCGAATTCCTTCACCGCAGGATCCGCGGTGAGTTGTTTGGTTTTTGGGTCCACATGGTAACGGGCCCTGATGAAGTTTCGAACCTGCCCGGGTTCGAATTTAGCAAAGGGGTTTTCTATCCCCTTGGATCTATACTCTTCGTCCTCCTTATTCCATTTGGCCTCCGCGGTTCTGTATCCACCTGATTCGAGATGGTGATGACCAATATTCATCGCCTACAACACCTTCCCCGATTACTATTGGCCAGGGCTCTTTCGGATTCACACCTCTCCTTGAACTCCCGGAACTGATCTTCGGTGATCTGCGGGTCAATCTTCTGGATCTCCTCGAGACTTTTGCCTTCTTTATAGATCTTCTTCTTTAACCGGTTCTCCATTTGGCTGGCGGTGCTCATCTTTGTGAGGGCGGATTTGTTTACTTCGCTCCCATGATAATTTGTGTTCTGATACTTAGCGGGGAACTTGTATCTTGCGTGCAGCTTCTCGAAGAGGAGTGTGCGCAAGTGGCCATTATCTTTATGCCGGAGATTCTCGGTGTTGATCGAGATGGTTGTCCGGGTGATCGCCGCCACATGCCCACCGTACCCTTTGACGACAAGGTCGGGCTCCAAAGGAACCCCTGATGGGCTCACTTCGGTAATTTCCTCCCTGACCGTGCCGACCGTGTTCGGGCGCCGGTCCTTCGGCTTCTTATTCTTCTTAGGAGGGTTGCTACCACTCCCTGTGCCCTCGCCGCCATCAGTGGTTTCATCATTCGCCGTTCCTTCGGCTTCTTCCTCCGCGTCTTCCATCTTATCATCCTCGCTCTCCGAAGGATGGTATTCTTCATCGTCTTCTAGCCGCTGGGCCGCCTCCCAGAATGTCAATTGTTTATTCGGAGGTCTGAGTTCTCCTTCAGCGCTGATGCGCTTAGAACATCCAGCCTCGTTGTTGTCACACATCTTTGCACTAATAAAAAACAAATAATTGGTTAAATGCACGGAAAAATCCGGCATGACCTTTGCTTATTTTCTTAAACTAGGAGTGCCCGATTTCTGCCGAAACGGAAGTTAATCAACATTTTGGCAAAAATCGGGACTCATTTCATACAAGAACCTGCATATATATGGCCAGCATAGCTAGCACACAATAAATGGCCATCATAGCCAGACATTCAGACAAGAACATAAATAAACACCCTAACCAGCATGGCCAGCATTGCACCCACAGACTCACAGCTAGCACCCACATATGGTCGACCACACACAGTAATCCATCCAGCCAAAATATAGATGAAATAGAAACAAGAGAGGCATTTGGTCAACACAAACAACAATAATCCAGTAGGAACAAGGTATCTAAGCAGCTTAACAGAACACTCCACTAATAGTCCACTAATAGTCACCTTAAACTATATTATTATTTAGACCTGTTTGAAGTTTTGGTACTGCTATGATGTGGCTGGTTCTGCTTCTAGGAGTTGATCTGTCATAGTTGAAAGTTAGTTGCTTTTTTGTGATTCAACGGACACAGTGCTTACTGCCTCCAAAAGATAAATTCCGTTGCCTTATTGATGCATGTGCTGGTTATCGAAGTATGGAAAATGTTGCAATTCCTTGTGTCAATAAGAAAGAATATTGGAACCAGAGCAGTTCCTGGTTGCTTTAACTTGAGGCTCGACAATGCTCACTGGATGTACCTTGTATGCTTGACACTGGTACAATATTGCTGTTGTATAATCTATGCTATGTACTTGGCTCTAAAGAATATCCAGGAGCATTTGGTCTCCATTTTATTTTGCTCTATTATATTTTCTCTTCACCTGGGCATATCTATATCATTTCTAGCTAGCTATCTACACAAAATGAACTAGCTAGCTGCTTGGTGCTGGCTAGTTGTATATACTAAGGTTGTACAGACAATAACCCAGACAATAATGCCAAGCCATATGGATCTTCACTAGTCAGACCAAGTAAGAGGAAATGGAACCAAGGAATATGCCACAGTTTCAAAACACTTGTAGAAACACCACCAAGTAGATAAATGGCAGAAGAGGGTCGAGTGAATATTTGCACACCTAGCTTGCATAGACTTTGAAGGCCAGTGATGTGCTCTTGGTAATTTAACTGAACATGACTCTGTAGCCACTGGGTAAATGGATTTACAGATCCATCAGAGAATGCACTAAAAGTCACCTGAATTTTGTCACTAACAAAGGAAAACAACCACTGAATATCAAATTCCCTCGCACTTGTGCATGCGCCAATGACAAGAGAGAAGTAAGAGCAGTAATGAGTCTGATAACTCAAACCATGAAAAACCAAACTGGTACATCCCAGCAATTGCTGCTCATTCACGTTCTGCCATCCAAAAATAGGGCCAAACAACTAAGCAAAACCCACTGCACTGCTTGCCACAGACCATCTGAACAAGAACTCCTCTGAACCCTAACCTCTAATCCTCTAAACCCTAACCTAATCCTCTGAACCCTAACCTCGAGCAGCAGCGGCGGTTACCTCTAAGATGGAATGGATGCAGAGAGAGGCGAGAGAGGGAGAGAGGGGAGGGGCGAGGCTCACCTCTAAGATGAGGACGACGGCGGGCTCCTCCATGGCCTCCTCCTCCTCGAGCAGCAGCGGCCTCCTCCTCCTCGAGCGACGGGCGCGCGGGATCCTCCTCCTCGAGCGCACGGCCTCCTCCTCGAGCACACAACCTCCTCCTCGAGCGCACAGGCAAGGTGGCCTCCTCCTCCTCCTGGCGTGGCTGGATGCGGCGGCGTGAGATCTTGAGATGGCGTGGCGTGCGGATGCGTGTCGGAGGACGATGGGGATGGGATATGCGGCTAAGGACGATGGAGTTGTTGACTAGTCATACTTAGGCGTGGCGCACCACAGGCAAGTGCGCTACGGATAACCGTGAGCGCACTTGCCTGTGGTGCGCCACGCCTAAGTGGGTACGACTACTTAGATAAGAGGGTCACCCCTTTGCTAACACTAGCACCGCCTTACCCTTGGTTCCGCATCTGGTCTATTCTAAACTGTTAGCACCCAGGTTTGAATGCTGGTGCCCACATTTTTATTTTTATTTTAAAATACTTTAAATGTTCCAAAAATGCCCAAAAGTGGTGATATATGCTACAAAAGTTTTGTTTTGTTTTAAAATACTTTTATATATTCCAAAAATGCCCAAAAGTGATAATATATGTCATAAAAGTGGTACAAATTACATATGCTTCAAATATGTCATAATAATTTGTCCATAAATATTACAATATTTTTCGACCACGCGTTTTACAATTTTTTTGAGCTAGCATTTTACAATCTTTTTCCCTTCTTTGTCGCGGTTGAATAATTTAGCCCGGACTTTAATGTTTCTTCTTTCGAACGGGCTACCTTTTTGGGTAGGGTTGTCCTTTTCTTCTTGTGATGTATGTTGCTGCATCGTAGTCGTCGTCATCTTCAATCTTTGGATCGCCGTCTTGGTCAAGTCTTGCTCGTTGGACTCCATCCATTCGATGATGTTTCTTTTCCTCTCCTCACGACAACACGGCTAGGCTTTGTCGGGTCGGTAATGAAAAACATTGGTCCACTTTGGTAGCGATACCCACGGTTCATTTTTCACCACGTTTGCCGTGGCCTTGGATTTGGCTGCTCGGTATAACCATGGTTGTGAAATACCGGTCTTCTCTTTCGACGCTCTTTGCCCATCCGACACGGAACATCGACACCTTTTCTCCATGAGTCGAGCTCCCGGATCTCCTCGATTCTTCCGTAGAATCTTTCCTTCACGTTGTCATCGGTGTAGAATTCGGCGTTACGCTGAGTTCGATAATCACACTTGTTGTCCTTTTCCTCCATGTAGAATGTGTAGCCGTTGATATCATACGATAGGTCACCAGGTTTTGCATCGGTCCCTGCGACAAGGTGAATATGATCTTTCCGTGTCGGAAGAATGCGAGCGGGGATTATCAAGGGCGTCCGCCTAAACCAACGCGTGAAATCTGAGTTGTGCTCTTTGATTATTTCTCCTGCGTCCTCTGTATGCCCCGGTCCTTGTACTTCTTCTC
Source organism: Avena insularis (assembly GCA_023614405.1). Lineage (NCBI taxonomy): Eukaryota > Viridiplantae > Streptophyta > Magnoliopsida > Poales > Poaceae > Avena > Avena insularis. The sequence continues at coordinate 232,595,279 of CM042687.1, read as the reverse complement.
GATTAATCTTTGTGCTTACATCAAGGATCGACCAGTTCTAAATGCTGTAGCGCAACGAGGTTTGCTCGATCAAAGTCTGCGCGTCGAAAATCGAAGTCTGCATGCAGTATGCGACGACCCTCTCGGTGACCAGATCCGTCGAGCTTGCCAAGGTGTCTGTTGACGGGAAGACCGACAGGGTTCTCGATGTCTAGATAATTCATGCAGAAAGAGATGCACTCTTCGGCCAGAAAGCCCTTGGCTATGCTTCCATCTGGACGGGACCTGTTGCGAACGTATCCTTTGATGTGTCCGTTCATCCTTTCGAACGCCATCATGCTGCGGAGGAACATCGGCCCGAGTTGTACGATGTCCTCCATGACATGGACCAGCAGATGCACCATAATGTCGAAGAATGCGGGTGGGAAGTAGACCTCAAGCTCACATAGTATCACCACGATCTCCTCCTGTAGCCTTCCGAGCTGATTCACGCCAATCGACTTCCTAGAGATGACGTCGAAAAACTTGCATAGGCCAAATAACGTTTCACGGACGTGCTCGTCCATTATCCCTCTTAGTGCGACCGGAAGTACCTGCGTCATTAGCACGGCACAGTCGTGAGACTTCATGCCATTGAACCTCTTCGCCTCGTCTAGGTATCGCTTATCTTGCCCGCGTGGCCGTGAAATTTGACTCCTAGAAGGCACTTGAAAAACTGTTTGATCTCATCCTGGCTTAGAGTGAAGCAAGAAGGAGGGCAGTAATATTCGTTCTTCTTGAACTTTTTACCCTTCCGACGACCTTGTGTCGTCTCCGACTCATGATCATCGTCATCTTCCTGATCATCAGGAGTAGTGCGTCCTCCGTGAAGCTCCTTCCGGATACCCAAGCATATCAGGTCGTGCCTTGCTTTCGGACCATCTTTCGTCCTATCTGGCATGTTGATTATGGTGGCGACCAGACTCTCGCACACGTTTTTCGTGATATGCATGATGTCGAGGCTATGAGGCGTGCGGAGAAACTTCCAGTATGGCAACTCCCAGAAAACAGACCTTGTTTTCCATACCTTCATCAGCGGCTTGTCTTGTTGCTGCCTCTTTCGCTTCTTTCCAGGCTTAGGACAATCTTTCCAGTTTTTCAGCAACTCTTCCACTTCTTCGCTGCTCCTACGCTCTGGGATTCCTCGGGTCTCTGATTTTCCATCGAACAGGTCTCCACGTTTTCTCCATGGATCATTCTTGCCGAGCCACCTCCGGTGCGCCATGAACATGGTTTTCGATGACCCTGGATCTTTCTCTAGTTGGAGATAGCTTGTGTTATCCATGCACCTAACGCATGCGCAGAATCCTTGGATAACCTGCCCCGAGATATACCCGTAACCTGGATAGTCTTGCACCGTAGTGACCAACGCGGCTCTCATAGTGAAATAATCTTGTGCGACGGGTCATAAGTATTGGCTCCAGATTCCCATAACGTGGCTAGCTCCTCTTTCAATAGCCCGAGATACAGATTGATGTCGGTACCAGGTTGTTTCGGCCCTTGAATTAGCATACTCATTTGTATGTACTTCTTCTTCATGCACAACCATGGAGGTAGGTTGTACATCCATACAAACACGGGCCAAGTGTTGTGCGTGCTGCTCTGGCTACCGAACGGATTGAGTCCATCGGTGCTCGCACCAAGCCTGATGTTCCTCGAATCTCCACCGAATTCTGGGAATTCGAGGTCCAATGCTTTCCACTGGCTAGCATCTGAAGGGTGCGTCAGCAGCTCATCCTTTTCGGGGTCATCATCATCTCCTGGCTTCTTCCTTTCTGCATGCCATCGCATGAGCTTCGCTTCCTTAGGGTCCACGAAATAGCGCTGCAGACGAGGAGTGATAGGAAAGTACCATACCACTTTTCGAGGTGCTTTCTTCCCTTTCTTGTATCGACTCACGCTGCACACCGGACATGTGGTTTTCTCCGCGTCCTCGCCCCGATAAATGATGCAATCGTTGATGCATACGTGATATCTAACGTGCGGTAGATCGAGAGGACAGACGATTTTCTTGGCATCCTCGATACTAGTTGGACATGTGTTCCCCTCCGGGAGACAATCGTGCCAGAATGCCATCATATCGTCGAAGCTTGCATCGCTCAATTTGTGCTTTGCCTTCATCTCCATAGCCTTGAGCGTTACATTCAACCGGGTATCATCGGGCCGGCATCCTTCATACAATGGAGTAACCGCGTCTTTCTCAAGTTGCCAGCGCTTTCTCTCTAGCGGCAGCCTGGCGTTACTAAATCGCTGAGAAGTAGCTCTTGCACATAAGGGTCCCGCACCCAGCCTGACGTTGTTCCATCGTCGTCTGCTCCTCCGGCATCTAGATCATCATCATCCCGGTCTGCTTCCGCACCTTCACCATCTCCAGGAGACTCTTCATCATCTCGCCCGTTCTCGCCGTGATGATGATCGTAAATCGCCATGTTGGCCACCTTAACCGTCTCCATCATCGTCGCCATCGCTATCCAACGAGTGTATCCATCCATGAAACCATGGCGGAGCGAGTGCGCAGATTCTGGAATCTGGTCGATCACCGATTGAGTTTGCATCTTCGCACGGACATCTTATATCATCTTGTTATTTCGTATCATGTCGGCCGTCGCACATTTTAAAAATCTAGCCACAATGCCTTCGCTCATTATGCGGACCATTTTTGCTCGCGGTGTACACGGTACAATTTTGAAGTCTATTAGAACCACATAATGAATGCATGCATGCAATGGTCGATAGAAAATTTTGGCATGACCTATCCTAAAATTAGGACCTTTGCGAAATGACAAAGTCTTGCCAAAATGGAAATGAATCAACATTTTGGCAAAACAAATGGCAACTTGTTCACATACAAACACAAGAGAGAGAGAGACCGATCCATACACACATGAACATATCATTATCCTCTCCATACACACATGCATGCATGAGCATCATCGATACTCTCCATATACACACACATATGACCATCCTCTCCACATACACACATCATGATGAGCATCGATCATCTACATACATATGAGCACATCATCCATATACACATGAACACATCCTTACATGGACAACTTACCGAGATGAGAGACCAATCGCGAGAAAGATGGAAAGGAGAGGTGCGCACGTCGACCGGAGAAGGAGATGAGAGACCGGAGACCTCCTCTATTACTTATGTAACATCCAAAGCAAGTTTTACATGCTAAAAATGGTGAATGGGTGGAGAAATTGAGGTGGGAAGGAGAAGATCCCGACTAGATCTAAGGAGGAAGAAGAAGGGGAAAGTGAAGTGTGGGGTGGTGGGATGTGGTCACACATGTGCACATAAAGAGCTGTCCTAAAAAAATCGACACATCTGGCGCTGCAGCCCGGCGCCAGGGAGTACAAACATCTGTGGCGCACCATGCCATGTGCGCCAGATGCGCTTCCCCTGTGGCGCACTAGGGCCACAGATGTTTGTGGCCGTTTCACAGCAGAGGGGGGCGTGCGCTTAGGCGTAGCGCACCCCCCCATGTGCGCCACAGATGACACTAACAACCGTGGCGCACATGACTATAGTGCGCTACAGATGTTTGGCGTGCGGCCAACAGGGCCCTGGCCCACACACATCTGTGGCGCACTACTGTCATGTGCGCCACGGTTGTTCTAGTTACTAGTAGGGCACTGCCCACAGGTGAGCCACGCCTGTTTTAGCCATGGGGCACTTCAACCATGTGAGCCACGGATGTGCTGATTACCTATAGCCGTTTTCCTAGTAGTGATAGGAACTCGCGCTCATTGAATTCCTCCATGAGCGCTGGGAAATCTTCGACTGGTGTCATGCGGACATGCAAGGAGTTCCCAGGGAATTTGCTAAGCACGCACTCAATGTGTTTCTAGATGCAAAACCGGTGAAGCAGTCGATGCATTGGCTTTCCGAGAAAAGAGCTAAAGCGATCGGCATCAAAGTCAATAGACTCCTTAATGCCAACTTCATAAGGGAGATAAAGTAAAGCACCTGGGTAGCTAAGCCCGTGTTGGTCCCTAAGAAGGGCACGGACATCCTGCGGATGTGTGTGGACTTGACGTCGCTTAACAAGCATTGTCCTAAGGACCACTTCCCTGTACCACGGATCGATCAAATCATCGATTCCACTGCAGGATGCGAGAGACTCTCCTTCCTCGATGCCTATTCAGGCTACAATCAAATTCAACTGAAGGTCGAAGATCAAGAGAAGACGGCGTTCATCACGCTGTTTGGGCTGTTCTAATACAACACGATGCCCTTCGGGTTGAATAACGCGGGCGCCACCTACCAAAGGTGCATGCAGGCATGCTTGAAGAGCCAGATCGGTCGCAACGTCTAGGTCTATGTCGACGACATATTAATCAAGCCCAAGGAGGCCAGAACATTGATTGACGACCTCCACGAGACGTTCAATAACCTTGATCGCTACAAGATCAAGCTAAACCCGGACAAGTGCGGCTTTGGCGTCCCGTCTGGACAGCTACTCGGGTACTTCATATCTCAACGAGGCATCGAGGCTAACCCGAAGAAAATCAGGGCTATACAAGCCATGGAGAATCCAAAGAACGTCAAAGGAGTCCAGCATCTAGCTGGGCGAATCGCATCGCTCAGCAGATTCATCAGCCGCATGGGCAAAAAGTCTCTCCCATTCTACCAGCTCTTGCGCAAGGCCGAGAAGTTCGAGTGGACGGCCGAGGCCGATGAGGCATTCGAAGACCTCAAGCGCTTACTCTCCACATATCCAGTACTGTCTATGCCAAAGGAGAGGGAGCCCATGCTGCTATACATCGCGGCCATGCACCAGGTGGTCAGCACTGCCCTCGTGGTCAAACGACCCGAAGACGACAAAACCCACGGGGTACAATGCCCAGTCTATTACCTCAGCGAGGTACTGACGCCAACAAGGCAAAGGTATCCCCACTACCAAAAGCTCGCCTACGGTGTATTCTTGACGGCGCATTGATTGTGCCACTACTTCCACAAACATCATATTGTGGTCGTCAACGATGCACCACTGTTAAACATCGTGAACAACCCTGAAGGTACAGGGTGAGTAGCCTTATGGGGCATAGAGCTATCCCCTCGGGACATCATCTATGAGCATTGCATCACCATCAATCTCAGGTACTCCCCAACTTATTCGTTCACTGGATGGAGCTCCAGCTACCGGACACTCCGGACATGTCCTAGTCCTGGACAATGCACTTCGACGGCTCCAAACACGAGGCTGAAATAGGAGCCGGAGTGATCTTGACGTCCCCTCAAGGGGATAAGATGAGATATGTACTGCGGATGAAGTTCCACGCATCCAACAATGAGGCTGAGTACGAGGCGCTCCTACATGGCATGCAGATGGCAAAAGTGTGTGGCGCCACGCGCCTTGTCATCTACGGTGACTCCAACCTCGTCGTCCAGCATACAACGAACGAGTGCGACACTCATAGCGCCAACATGATCGCATATCGTGCGCTCTACAACTCACTCGAAGGAAACGTTGACGGTTGTGAACTCTGGCACATTAGCAGAGAAAGCAATGAGGAGGATGACAAGCTCGCCAACATAGGCTCCACCTACGCCCCAGTGCCACCGGCTGTGTTCCTCGAGAAAACATGAACTCAACCATACGTCAAGTACTTGCCATCAAGCAAAAATTCCCGAAGGACACAACCGAAGCCGCGGGACACTCGGGGGCTGCACCACCCGAGAAAGCTGAAGGACCCGAAGAGCTAGACATAGAGGTCGAACTAGTGAGCCTCATGCAGGTCCTGGTAGTCGAGCAAACATGAACTCAACCATACGTCAAGTACCTGGTGAGCAAGTAACTGCCTATGGATCCGACGGACGCCCGGCACATCGCTCGCTGATCAAAAGCCTTCACCATCATCAATGGCGAGTTGTACAAGTGAAGCATCTCGGGTGTGCTAAAGCGATGCATCACTAATAGTGACGGGAAGAGCATCCTACTCGACATCCATGAAGGTATCTGTGGCCACCACGCATGCAGCCGCTCCCTCGTCGCCAAGGCTCTATGAGCTGGCTTCTACTGGCCAACTACGATGCGTGATGCCAAGGACATCGTCCAGAGGTGAAACACCTGTCAAAGGTACGTAGACAAGCCGCACGCGCCACGTTCAGAGCTGTGGCCCATACCATTGGCCTAGCCCTTCGCCTTGTGGGGGCTGGACATGGTCGGCAAGCTACATAATTCCTCACCCGGAGGGCATGTCTTCCTCCTCGTGGCAGTCGACAAATTCACGAAGTGGATAGAGGCCATTCCCCTCACTAACCAAATCGGTGCTTCCACCGTCAAATTCTATCGATCCATTGTCTATGGGTTGAGGGTTCCTCATAGCATCATAACCGAAAACGGCTCGAACTTCACCTCGAAGGAGTTCCGTGACTTCTGCGCAGAGCTCGGAATCAACCTCAGATACGCCTTCGTGGTGCATCCGTAGACCAATGGTCAGGTCGAAAAGGCCAACAGCCTCGTCTGCAACGGCATCAAGAAGCGGCTGCTATGACCACTTGAAAGGCTGGTGGGAGCCTCGGCGGAGGAGCTACCCTCCGTCCTATGGAGCCTTCGCACAACGCCAAATAGCTCTACCGGCTACACGCCTTTCTTAATGGTGCACGGAGCTGAAGCAATGCTGCCCGCTGAGGTACACTACAAGGCCCCACGGGTTGTTGCCTACAGCGAAGCTGAATCATTGGCTGCACTCGAAGACACGGTCGACACACAGAATGAAGCTCGCGACATCGCCGCAGCCCGTTCGACAGTGTACCAACAGAGTCTTCGCAACTACCACAGTCCACGGCTGCGCCCAAGGTCCTTCGTCGAAGGAGACCTCATCGTGTGACTCAAGCAGAAAGGGCACCTGAAGCTCGAATCACCCTGGGAAGGGCCTTACGTGGTTACTGAAGTAATCCCAGGTGGCGCCTACCTCCTAAAGGACGTCGAGTCCGGAGTCGAATACTCCAACCCATGGAATATCGCACAACTGCGACGCTTCTACCCTAGTTATTTTTTGTAGCACCCCGGGTAAAACCACTACTAGAAAATGTCTATTGTTTTATTTTTGCATCATCATCATACACATTCTTTGTAGGGTTCGCATCATAGAAAACAAAAATTTCCTACGATGGGAACTATGTACCAAGATCTATATACTAGATACAAATAACGGGCGGATGTATATCCATAGAGAACATACCCTTGAAGACCGACAAAGCTTAACGAGTTAAACTCGTGGTTGATGTAGACGATCTCTTGCCGATCTCAAGATCGAGAGGAAGTCCTAGCGCCGCAAATCAGCAGCACATCCGTTCTCGCACACACGTCTGAGGCACCGAGCAATCTCTGCCTCCTTGCTCTAGCGATGCAGCGGAAGCACAACTCTTTCTTGCCGAATAGCCACCGGGAACATTTATCTCTCTAGTCCGAGACCATGGGGGATAAATTCTAGAGGGGGAGAGAGATCCTTCACGAGGAGGTGTGAGTGAGAAGTGAGGAGGGGGGTGCCTTTTATAGGAGGAGGGGGGCACCCAAGGGGGTGGCCGCCGGCCATGGGGGCTTCCCCCTCCCCTCCTTTATTCATGTGGGTGGACACTCCACTCACAAAAATTCTTTCAATTCCCTCCACACAAAATCCCACTCAAAATTGCTATTAAATTTCCACCAAATTTAATGCAAACTCTCATTTAATAAAACTCCTTTTATTTATTCAGATTTTTGTCAATTACTTTAATGACAAACATTCACATATAACCCCTTTCTAGAATTCTATTTCACATGCAAAAACACTTTCTGCAATTTCACCCGAAAACCTGTTTTGGTATCTAGTGAAATAAATTACTGCGCTTGTTATTCTTTCCGGCATGAAACCTTTGCTCCAATTGGATGTTCGTGTCTCTTAAGTGTGTCACCCTACAGTTCATGAATAATGCGGACATGATCGAGACCCCTCTCAGATCAATAATCAGAAGCGGGATCTGGAGACCATACTGACTCCCACACATTCAACGATGACTTTCTTGTGATAGTTGGAACCTTTTATGCTAGTATCTTAATCTCTTTGTTTCATGATATATTACATGTCCGAGATTCGATCATCGGTATCTCCATACCTAGTTTGATCTCGTTACTGACATGCACTCTTTTCTCGTTCCCGTGATATAACATTCTAGTGATCAAATCACTTGCTTGCAAGCTAACCAATGTGATATCACCGAGAGGGCCCAGAGTATATCTATCCGTCATCGGGATGAACAAATTCCACTCTCAATCCATGGGCCTCAACATAACACCTTATTTGTTCTGAACCCATCTTTATAATCACCTTGTTACGGTGTGACGTTTGATGTTATCAAGAAACTCTTCCGGTGTTAGTGATTGACATGATCTCATGGTCTAAGGATTAGGTTTACTTCGTAAGTTGTTATAGAAATATAAACTCAATGACTTTGATCGTAATGCTATACTTCGGATGAATTTTCATCACACCATTACACTAATATTGTGATCCCATTATTAACAACATCCAATGTCCATGATCAGGAAACCTTGATCATCTTGTTAATCAACGAGCTAGTTCATGAGAGAGGCATAAATAGGAACTTTCTGTTTGTTTATTAAACACACATGTATTAATGTTTCCGTATTAATACAATTATATCATGCAAAATAAACATCTATCATATACTTGGAAAATACATAATAAACACTTTATTATTGCCTCTCAGGTCATATTCCCTTCAGTCTCCCACTTGCACTAGAGACAATAATCTAGTTACATAGTGATGAATCTAACACCCATGGAGTTCTGGTGTTGATCATGTTTTGCTCTAGGGAGAGTTTTAGTCAACGGATCTGCTACATTGAGATCTGTGTGTACTTTACAAATCTTTATATCTCCATCCTTGGCATGCTCGCGGATGGAGTGAAACCGACGCTTAATATGCTTGGAATTCTTGTGAGACCTTGGTTCTTTGGCATTGGCAATGGCACCATTGTTGTCACAATAGATCAGCATTGGGTCCAACGCGCTTGCAACCACACCTAGTTCGGACATGAACTCCTTCATCCAAACCGCTTCCTGAGCCACTTCCGAAGCAGCAACATATTCGGTCTCCGTTGTTGATCCCGCCACCACAGGTTGTTTGGAGCTCCTCCAACTAACTGCTCTGCCATTCATGAGAAATACATATCTAAATTGAGACTTAGACTCATCCGGATCGGTGTCAAAGCTTGCGTCAACATAACACTCACCTCTGTATACAAGAAACATATCCTTAGTTCTTCGCAAGTACTTAAGGATATTCTTGACCGCTATCCAGTGTTTCGAACCTGGATCCGATTGGTACCTACTAGTCAAACTAATAGCATGTGCCACATCCGGTCTTGTACATAGCATGGCGTACATTATAGAGCCTATGGCTGAAGCATAGGGGACTTTGTCCATTATCTCTCTTTGTTCCGCCGTAGCCGGAGTTTGAGTCTTACTCAATGTCTTGCCTTGCAACATAGGTAAGAACCCCTTCTTACTTCTGTCCATTTTAAACTTCTTTAAAATCTTATCAAGGTATGTACTTTGCGATAGCCCTATTAGGTGCCTAGATCTATCTCTATAGATCTTTATGCCTAATATGTATGACGCTTCACCTAGGTCCTTCATTGAAAATTTGTTGTTTAGATAACTTTTAACACTGTTTAAAAGATCTATATCATTTCCGATCAATAAGATGTCATCCACATATAATATCAGAAATGCCACATTTCTCCCATTCACTTTCTTGTAAATACAAGCTTCTCCATAAGTTTGGACAAATCCAAACTCTTTGATCACCTCATCAAAGCGGAGATTCCAACTTCGTGATGCTTGCTTCAACCCATAGATGGATCGCTGAAGCTTGCACACCTTGTTAGCATCCTTAGGATCGACAAAACCCTTTGGTTGTATCATATACAACTCTTCTTCAATAGTACCATTGAGAAACGTGGTTTTGACATCCATCTGCCATATCTCATAATCGAAATATGCAACAATTAATAACATAATCCTAACTAACTTTAGCATCGGTACGGGAAAGAATGTCTCATCATAGTCAACTCCTTGAATTTGTCGAAACCCCTTTGCGACAAGTCGAGCTTTATAGACGGTCACATTACCATCAGCATTAGTTTTCCTTTTGAAAATCCATTTATTCTCCACAGCCTTTCGGTCATGAGGTAATTCCACCAAGTTCCAAACTTGATTTTCATACATGGATTTCATGGCTTCTAACCATTTGTTGGAATCCGGGCTCATCATTGCTTCTTCATACGTCGCAGGGTCATCAATTTCATCAACCATGAAATTCATAACAGGGTTTCCATACAACTCGGGAGCTGCACGCGTCCTGCTAGACCTGCGAGGTTCGGTAGTACTCTCTTTTGGATTTTCATGATCATTATCATTAGTTCCCTCTTCAACTGGTGAAGCCAACTCCGGAACAACTTCCGGCACTGTGCTACTCGCCATACTTTGAAGAGAAGGTTCAATAACCTCTTCGAGTTCTACCTTCCGACTACTCACACCTTTCACGAGAAACTCTTTCTCTAGAAAGGATCCATTCTTGGCAACAAAAACCTTGCCCTCGGATCTGTGATAGAAGGAATACCCAATTGTTTCCTTAGGGTATCCTATCAAGACGCATTTTTCTGCTTTGGGTTCGAGTTTATCCAGTTGAAGTTTCTTCACATAAACATTGCATCCCCAAACTTTAAGAAATGACAGCTTAGGTTTGTTTCCAAACCACAATTCATACGGTGTCTTTTCAACGGATTTAGATGGCGCCCGATTTAAAGTGAATGCAGTAGTTTCTAGTGCATAACCCCAAAATGACAACGGCAAGTCCGTCAGAGACATCATAGATCGAGCCATATCCAATAAAGTACGATTACGACGTTCCGACACACCATTTCGCTGTGGTGTTCCGGCAGGTGTGAGTTGTGAAACAATTCCACATTCTTTCATGTGAGTGCTAAACTCATAACTTAGATACTCACCTCCATGGTCGGACCGTAGAAATTTGATCTTTATATTACGATGATTTTCCACTTCATTCTCAAATTCCTTGAACTTTTCAAAGGTTTCAGACTTGTGTTTCATCAAGTAGATATAACCGTATCTACTCAAATCATCCGTGAAAGTAACAAAATAATGATATACACCTCGCACCGACACACTCATTGGACCACATACATCAGAATGTATGATTTCCAATAAATCTGTCGCCCGTTCCATTGAACCAGAAAACGGCGTTCTAGTCATCTTGCCCATAAGGCATGGCTCACATGTATCAAATGATTCAAAATGAAGTGATTCCAAAAGTCCATCCGAATGGAGCTTCTTCATGCGTTTAACGCCAATATGACCTAGATGGCAGTGCCACATATATGCGGATATATCATCATTAAGTTTAATCCTTTTAGCATCAACATTGTGAATATGTGTAACACTATTATCGAGATCCAAAAGAAATAAACCATTCATCATCGGTGCATGACCATAAAAGATTTCATTCATATAAATAGAACAACCATTGTTCTCGGATTTAAATGAATAACCACTTCGCATCAAACACGATCCAGATACAATGTTCATGCTCAGTGCTGGCACCTGATAACAATTATTCAAGTTTATTACTAATCCCGATGGCAAGTGGAGAGGCAGCGTTCCGACGGCGATCACATAAATGCTTGATCCATTGCCGACACGCATCTTGACCCCACCCCTTGCTACCGGTCGCTTGTTCCGCAGCCCCTGATTTGAGTTACAAATATTAGCAACTGAACCGGTATAAAATACCGAGGTGTTACTGCGAGCACTAGTCAAGTACACATCAATAACATGTATATCATATATACCTTTGTTTGCCTTGCTGGCCTTCTTGTCTGCCAAATACTTGGGACAGTTGCGCTTCCAGTGGCCAGTCCCCTTACAATAGTAGCACTCGGTATCAGACTTAGGGCCAACTCAGGGTTTCTTTTCAGGCACGGCAACCGGCTTGCCGCCCTTACTTCTCTTCCGTTTTCCCTTCTTGTATTTCTTGAAACCAGTGTTCTTATTGATCATCAACACTTGATGTTCCTTCTTGATTTCCACTTCTGCAGTTTTAAGCATTTACAGAAGCTCAAGGAGAGACTTCTTCATGCCTTGCATATTATAGTTCATCACAAATCTCTTATAGCTAGGTGGCAGAGACTGCAGAACATGATGGATGCCTAAGTCAATGGGAATCGATATTCCCAAGGACACAAGCTTATCGGCGTAACCCGACATCTTGAGTACATGCTCACTAACGGAGTTGTGCTCTTCCATCATGCAGCTAAAGAACTTTTCTGAAGCATTGTAGCTCTCTACAGCAGCATGTGTGTCGAAAATCATTTTCAACTCACCCATTGTATCAAATGCATTGCCGTTTTCAAAACGCTTTTGAAGTTCTGGCTCTAGCCCATACAATATGCTGCAATGAACCAAGTTGTGGTCCTCCTGACGAGTCTGATAGACATTCTTCTCCTTGTCAGGGGCATCATCAAAAGGTGGGGGCCTAGCGGCGCTTCTAGCACATATTGCTTTTGTGTAGCAAAGAGGAGAATCCTCAAATTCATGGCCCATTCGGTAAAGTTGCTACCGTTCGTTGCAAGTTTCTCTTTCTCCATGAACACATTGAAATTAAAAGTAGGTGTTGCCATCTACAACATAATTTGTAAAGTTTAGACTAATTTTATGATAGATTGAGTTCAACTAATCCACATTACGAATGAACTCCCACTGAAAAACGACATCCCTCGTGTCTTTTTGGTGATTACATGAACCAAATCCACTACACCAAGTCCGATCATCACGTGAGTCGGTGTAGCTTCAAAGGAGAGCATCAAATGGGCATCATATCTACTATATGACTCATGCTTAACCTTTCGGTCCGTATTCCGAGGCCATGTCTGTACATGCTAGGCTCGCCAAGTAAGAACCTTAGTATTCGTGTGTGTAATTGTCTTACACCCGAAATATGGTCGTGGATCCAAGAACACCCGGTCATCACGTGATGTCTCGGAGCGACGAAAACATAATTGGTTCATACTAAAGGAAGAACACATCCTTATCTTGATATTTAAATTAGGGATCATCTTTTTATGCTAATAAAGCGCTAAAAAAGCAATATAAGATGCTATCAAACATCACATGTTTATTAGTGAAATGATATGGTTCCCGCATATGATCTCTATCATGTGCACCGTGGTATGATCACTATCATACCTTTATGTGTAAGGCCAAGGTCTATGGAACTTACACATTATGTGTGTTGTAAGAGTATAATCTCATACTTCTACTCACAACATCACCATATCATAACACTAGCCCAGCAACAATCTAAACTAGACGCCTCTAATTTATCCATTGCAAGTTTTACGTGGCTTAGGGATTTCGAAGATAGAACCGTTCTTACCTACGAACATGAACCACAACGAGGATAACCAAATTGTTGACAACTTGTTGCAAAATAGATATTGACTATAGTAGGAGAGATAGACACCCGCTAGCCACTTATTCAAACTAGTTGCATGTCAAGCGTGGAACAGGTTTCATGTGCGAGGACATGTAAAGTTTGTCCGGGCCGCTTCATCCCACTATGCCACCAATATCCAAAATTACAACTAAGTAGCAATAACATGATCATCATCGCCCACATACTTATATGTGTACTACCCGTGTAAAGCATCTACACCTAAACCTGGCTCTGATACCACTGTAGGGCTCGCAGCATAGAAAACAAAAAATTTCCTACGATGGGAACTGTGTACCAAGATCTATATACTAGATACAAACAATGGGCAGATGTATATCCGTAGAGAACATACCCTTGAAGACCGACAAAGCTTAACGAGTTAAACTCGTGGTTGATGTAGACGATCTCTTGCCGATCTCAAGATCAAGAGGAAGTCCTAGCGCCGCAAATCAGCAGCGCATCCATGATCACACACACGTCCGAGGCAACGAGCAACCTCCACCTCCTCGCTCCAGCGATGCAGCAGAAGCACAACTCTTTCTTGCCTAATAGCCACCGGGAACATGTATTTCGCTAGTTCGAGACCATGGGGGATAAATTCTAGAGGGGGAGAGAGATCCTTCACGAGGAGGTGTGAGTGAGAAGTGAGGAGGGGGGTGCCTTTTATAGGAGGAGGAGGGAGGCACCCAAGGGGGTGGCCTCCGGCCATGGGGGCTGCCCCCTCCCCTCCTTCATTCATGTGGGTGGACACTCCACTCACAAAAATTCTTTCAATTCCCTCCACTCAAAATCCCACTCAAAATTGCTATTAAATTTCCACCAAATTTAATGCAAACTCTCACTAAATAAAACTCCTTTTATTTATTCAGAATTTTGTCAATTACTTTAATGACAAACATTCACATATAACCCCTTGCTAGAATTCTATTTCACATGCAAAAACACTTTCTGCAATTTCACCCGAAAACCTGTTTCAGTATCTAGTGAAATAAATTCCTGCGCTTGTTATTCTTTCCGGCATGAAACCTTTGCTCCAATTGGATGTCGGTGTCTCTTAAGTGTGTCACCCTACAGTTCATGAATAATGCGGACATGATCGAGACCCCTCTCAGATCAATAATCAGAAGCGGGATCTGGAGACCATACTGACTCCCACACATTCAACGATGACTTTCTTGTGATAGTCGGAACCTTTTATTCTAGTATCTTAATCTCTTTGTTTCATGATATATTACATGTCCGAGATTCGATCATCGGTATCTCCATACCTAGTTTGATCTCGTTACTGACATGCACTCTTTTCTTGTTCCCGTGATATAACATTCTAGTGATCAAATCACTTGCTTGCAAGCTAACCAATGTGATATCACCGAGAGGGCCCAGAGTATATCTATCCGTCATCGGGATGAACAAATTCCACTCTCGATCCATGGGCCTCAACATAACACCTTATTAGTTCTGAACCCATCTTTATAATCACCCTGTTACGGTGTGACGTTTGATGTTATCAAGAAACTCCTCCGGTGTTAGTGATTGACATGATCTCATGGTCGAAGGATTAGGAATACTTTGTAAGTTGATATAGCAATATAAACTCAATGAATTTCATCGTAATGCTATACTTCGGATGAATGTTCATCACACCATTACAATAATGTTGTGATCCCATTATTAACAACATCCAATGTCCATGATCAGGAAACCTTGATCATCTTGTTAATCAACGAGCTAGTTTATGACAGAGGCATAACTAGGAACTTTTTGTTTGTTTATTAAACACACATGTATTAATGTTACTGTAGTAATACAATTATAGCATGCAAAATAAACATTTATCATCTACTTGGAATATACATAATAAACACTTTATTATTGCCTCTCCAGGCATATTCCCTTCATTCTTTCCATAAAATTATTTTCACTAAAACTCTGTTGTTTTCTACATTGTATCTCGTCTTTTGTTCAAATCATACCTCTTTCTATTTTAATCGTGAAAAGCTATTTACGAAATGATTTCTAAATAAATAAAAGAAAACATAAACTGTTTAAAAAAATAAATATAAAACTTAGTCTAAACCGGCCAGGCCCAGCCGGCTGAAACCCTAAGCTAACCATAACTGGAACCAACCCCACCCCTCACACGCCGCCGCCACCCCACTCTCCACACCACACACGCATGCACTCCTCCTGTATCCAAACCCACCGAACTACACCAACCAGACCCGGCCTCACATTGCGAGCATGCCCACCCTGCATCGCTCGGCAGCGCCACGTGCATGCTACCCTTGATCTCCACCTGCCCATCGCCCTACAGACCCCACTCCACCAACGCACCGCGCCCTGAATAGGTTGTCAAGTGGGATCCCACCAAAATACCACTTCTAATTCATTAGTCAAAATCTAATGTAAAATTTTTCTCAAAATTTGAACTAGATTTTGACAAATAAATTAGAAGTGGGATTTTGGTGGGATCCCACTTGACACCCTAGCCCCGAACCCGGTCCCACCTTCCTCGCTCCCTCTCGTGAACCCTTCCTCCCGAGCACGACTGTCCCGCCGTCGCCTCCTCCTTTGCTTCCCCCACCGCCAGAAAACTAGGCCGCCACCAAGCTCGTCACTACGCCCTCGCCTCTCTCGCATGCGGGCAACCGTCGCCTCCCTCTACGCCCCGCGTCGCTGCGCCCGGCAGTGCCCCTCACCCCCAATCAAGCTGCCCAGAGCAGCGCTGCCTCCTGCGAGCTTCCTCTCTGCCGCCGCCAGCACCACCTCGTCCCGGCCATCCTCTCTCTGGCCGTCGAGCATCACGCTGCTCTGCTGGCTGCCTTCACCTCCCCTTTCTGCCAAACCCCTGTCCACCGTCAGCGGCCACGAACCAGCCACTCGCACGTAGGAAGGCATTAGCCTCCTCTTTGCTCCGACCCTACCTCGAACGCCACAAGTCCTGCCGCGGTCGGCCTTTCCCCCGAGAGCGTGCCTATCTGCATGGTGCTTGTTCTCGTGTCCAGCTCTATGTGTTTTTTCCTATGGTCCTAGTGATGTTGATCTATGTGGTGTGGAATTGAGACATGCTAGTGCAGATGCCTTCTCCGGTTGGTCTTGCTCGATGCCAAGTGTTGCCAAGATCTTCATGCCGACAAGAACGAACCCTAGCACCCTCTTCTTCCTCTTTCGACCCAAAGATGCTTTCAAACCCAAGATCCCCGAACGGCAAGACCAAGCTCTTCGCCAAGTTTGTCCTAAACACGAAGGAGATGTGCCCAGAAGTGTGGCACCCCGAGACAACTACCGGCAAGATCTTTGTGAAGCTGCCATCCGGTTGGCCGAGGGATTGACCGAAGATTGAGGCCGTGTCAAGTACGGCATCGACATTGAAGTCGGGGAACCCATAAGGTCTCCTTCAAGGAACGCCAAGGCCCCTTCCCAGAATCCGAAGATGGATCCGATGGCCGAGACCCCATCGATCCCGAACCCCGAACCAAGATCGTCGAGACCCTCATGTGTGAACCTCTTTCGAGACCCCTATATTTTTATAATATATGAATATACTTACTGCATATAATCATTCATACTCGCATACAAATTGTGGGCGTTTGAGGATATTTTGTCGACTCACCTTATAATTATATATGGAGACTATATGCAGGCTTTTCTAGTCTTATATTTATAACATCCCAAAAATACTAAGCTTGGATCATCAAACTCTAATCATCAAATTTGGGGTTAACAAAAACTTTTTTAATTAAAATTATGAATGCATGCATATGTGTATGCATTGATTTTGAAATTCTTTTAAAACCACCATGTTTGTTTGTTTCTTTGCTTGTAAAATGTTTCTTAGGTGAAATAAACATCATCTAAAAAATTTCCCACACTTTTCATAAAGACAAGTAAATCAAAACACATATATGAAATGAATGGTCATTTTGACCAATTTAACTCCCATGCCTACTTTGGCTGTCTCAAACTTTCAAAACCTAACAGAAACTTTTCTGGATCTTTGCACCCCTTGAATGTACTCATAACAAAGTATCAAGGCCCACTTTGTGATCATCCAGAAACTTTTAAATGCATAGTTTAAATGATAATTCAAAATTGAATCTTTATCATATGGGAAGATCCCACTTTTTTAAAAACCACTCAAACAAGCTCAACTTTCAAAACCCAAGCATCTGCAGACTCACCAGCACCAATCTAGCAAACCCACCAAAAATCTTTTCAAAATTCAAAACTTGATTTCATGCGGCCAATTCATCAAACAGGTTGCAGACACAAATCAAACAAACATCAAACACTATTGTGAGCAGTGATTCTTGCCTAACTTGTTCCCCATTTAGCTCACAACCAGCTCAGTAGATCATCTAACAAGATTAACTAAGAACTAGCACCACTGTGAGCTTGCCATTGCCATCAATGGTGAACAGCCGAGCACACCCTTGCCACCCCATAGTCGACAGCAAGCTAGGAGCAGCAGCAAGCCTAGCCAGCATGTTTGGGAGGCAGCCTACCGTCCACCGCCACTCCCTATCCACTGCTTGAGCCTTGCCAAATCCTGGACCACGCGCACGAACCGCGCCCAGACCGCCACCCTCGACCAGCACCCATGCATCACGCCGCGTGCATACACAATCCCACCGACCAGAGACCGCTATACATCCCCGTCACGCCTGGACGATAGCCACCACTCGGCCAAAGACGCCGCCACGAGAGCATCGCCCATTCTCGTGAGCAAGGAGAGCACCACCTGCCGGGAATTTCACCGAGCCCGCCTCTGGAGAAGAAGGAGCCATCGATTCGTCCATCCCAGAGCTGCCGCGACCACCCCGAGTTCGGTAAATGCCGTCACTTCGTGCTCGCCCGCCTCGTCGACCTCGCCTGCACCTGCTGAGCCCCCAGCACCCCAATCGGCGCTAGGTTTCGTTCTCGCCGGTGTTGTCTCGCGTCGATGATGACTCCCGGCCGTTGGATTAGAATCAGATCGAACGACCCACGTTGCCCCATACCGCTTCGCCCAGCCCCGTGTCACTGATGAGTGGGGACACCCACTTAAGCAGCCCGCGAGAGCACTGCGCTTAGCAGGCCGGCCCGTTAACTTTTCCCGCGCAGCCCAGTGATTTGAATTAAACTTTTTCCATTTTAATTCAAACTCACTTATGTACCCAACTTCAAAGTTCAATCTAGATCGATTCAGTGCACCAATTTGAATGAAACCAATTTTGTTGGAAAGGTCTGTGAATGCTGAATCCAAGCCCATTGGATTGAAGTCATTTGGATCTGTAGATCATCCTTAGTAAAAATAACAAGGCAGAAGCTTTTCTGCATTCAAACATTTTTCAAATTTAAACCATAATAGCTTTTGAGTTGATTCCAACTCTCAAAAATCACATTTAACCATACCTTTCAGAATATATAAAAATATATAGGTTTACTTGCAGAAATAATGTTCAAGTAATAAAAGAATGCTACATAGGCATTTCTAGCCACTTTAATTAATTAGAATCAAAGGGTAAAACCTTATTAAATTGTGACACCACTTTAAATCACATTACCATGGACTACAATATGTGGTGATGACATGTGTCAACATGATCCCATGATTGGTTTGGAGAATATTAAATCTTAAGTAGTTTTTTAATGAGTAGAAATTACTTTTCTAAAAATAAAAGGAATTAAATCAAGCCTTAACCTTGTAATGTTAGAGATGATGCTAGATCATCTATAGGACCCTTGTGTGTGATGATTGCAAGTAGTTAAGTATTGTTTAGTGATTGTGTACCTCGTATTTATTCATAGACGCTAGTACCGACCAAGGATACGAGGAGGAAGGAGGATACTACGAAGAAGAAGCCGAGGAGAACTTCAACCACTGCTCTGCCCAAGGCAAGCCTTACTAATCGAGTTGACCTATGCAAGCTAACACTTGCAATTTAGCAAGCTTATACTGATTTTGTGCAAGCAAATACTTGCTTGTTACTATGCCTACTATATGCCTTAAGCATATGTGATCATACCCACTTGATAAACCAATCCTAGTTTTATTTGCAAGCTTCTTACTTTATTTCTTTATCAAAGCTTTAACTTAGAGTTGACTTAAGTGACTTGTAGATACTAGAAAGATTCTGAAGGTTGCATAAAGAGCATAAAATTTGGCCTAAGTTAGAAACCTTGATATCATCCTAAGATATAAGGTTGTACTTAGTTGAAACTCCACTAGTTTACCACCCCTCATTAGTACTACCCCCACCTGTAGATGCTAGTGCGAAGCATAAAACTTGATCAACTTTGGATGGGTTTACTTGGTGGAAAAATGGTTATGAAAACCTTGGAATGATGGATCATTCTATTGAAATGTTTTGGACATGTGTTTCCGAACACTTGATGATTTTGGTGATGAAAATGTTGAGGCATGAGCCTTATCCCTTTTTAAAACTGATGGTTGTGTGGATGCGATACCATTCCAATTTTATCGTACAACCACAATACCCGAATATTGGGTAGGGCTTGACTGGAAGCTTATATACCTTAGTATTAGTTCCCTCACGGCCAAGGTCTAAGCTGAGGCTACCTTGTGAAGATTGTCCACCTGCAATACTCCAAGATGACATTGGTCATGGTTGGGAGGCCAAACTCACGGAGAGGTGCTTATACTAGGGCGTGTAATTGAAAGGTTAGGATTGATTATCCATACCGAGTATGATGAATTCAGGATTTGTTCACGGATGTATCGAATGTTGTGGTGAAAGTGTACAATCTCCGCAGAGTGTCAAACTATTGAATAGTCAGCGTCATGATTATGGACAGTTGGAGTGGCCATACTGTTCCCCTGTCAGACTTTTCAAAATGACTTGTGAAATGAATTGAGACTTTGACTTGACCACAACAGAGTTGTGACCTGAGTTACAAGATCCCACCTAGGAGTTATAAAATTGTGACTAGCTTCGGAACTTAGTAGAGATAAATCTGGCTCTTGCAAAACAACCCTAGAGCCTAGTGTCCTATTATCCAAAAACCCCTTTACCTGTTAGTATTAGCTTGCGAGTACTTAAAGAGTACTCATGGCTTTGTCCCTGGCTATTCCCATGGCCAGACTATGAAGAGGAGTACCTGGAGGATGGACCCCAGGGAGGTTATGACAACTAGGATCATCTCCCATCGTCAGCATTGCCTGTGACCCCGAAGATGGAGCTTCGCCTACGCGACCGTTATTATTACGTATTCCGCTGCTTGAAGTTGTATTAAGAACTGGATCATGAGATCCCTATTTGTGTAAGAACTTATGTATCGTTTGTAATGGATGGTGTGCTATGGTAGACAATTCTGTTATGTCTCGCAAAAATGGTAATCCTGGGATTGCGATGTATGGCATAACAGGCATCTAGGATTGAAAAATCCGGGTGTTGACAATATTGGTCCATTTAAATTTGTGTAGCGAACCGATGATATATTTTTTCCTTGTTAATAGAACATTAATTTGTGGGGTATCAAGACAACATAAACCACCTCATTAATTGTCGGGACCCTGGTTCCGCTTAATATTGCCTAATTGCATCGCATCTTTGTCATGTCATGCATCATACATGCATTATACCCGATCTTCTGTCGTAGTATTAAATAGTGCATCCGGTGTTTCTTCTAGTGTTTTGCTTCTTTGCGGACTAGGCCGATGAGTTGATGCGAGTGTCGACCCGATCTTCGGATGAACCTTCGGCAATGTTTTTAGGCGAGCATTCTCCCCCTTTCCACCTATTTTACATTTATAGTCTTTACTTCCTCATGTTGATCTATTGCTATCTATGTTGCGATGCTTTAGATTTTGTACCCCTTTGTATATCCTTGTAGCCTTTATATTTCCTTGGACACATCCTATTGCATGTTGTTTGGATAGACAGTTGGCCTTGTGAGTCGTAGTCACTTGCTCAGGTGTTTCTTTGCATCGTCGATGTTCCACTGATGTTGGGGGGTGGCATATTCATAAAGGTTGAGATGATCGTGGTTTTAATTATAGTTGATTAATTGAATATTAAAATGAATATAACTAATGAAGAGGCACCGTTGGGTAATAGTTGAGATTTGGTTGTTAACCGCCCACTTGTGTCCACCTAGGACCCGAGTTCTTGACACCCGTTCCAAGACTGAGCATGCTAACCACATGTGGGGTGTATACCCCTATCGTCTTAGTACCTGATTTCAAAGTAATGAACTGGGGGCCACAAACTAGTTTTAAGTTTTCATGCCACATTATGCCATGTATTCCATGTTATGCCATGTCTATTACATGTTGCTTGATGAGCGTTTATTACTATTGGAGATATGCCCAAGAGGCAATACTAAAGAGGTTATTATAATATCTTCATGCTTAAGATAAATATTTACATATCATGCTATAATTGTATTAACCGGAAACATTAATACTTGTGTGATTTGTAAACATAAAAGAGTCCCTAGTAAAGCCTCTTGTTAAACTAGCTTGTTGGTTAATATATGATCATGGTTTCCTAATCATGAACATTGAGATGTTATTAACAACAAGATCATATCATTAGGAAAATGGTGTGATGGACATACTCCTATAGATAAGCGTAGCATAAAGATCAAGTCATTTCAATAGTTTGTTTGCTATAAGCTTTTTGATACATAGTAACCTAATTCCTTCGACCATAAGATCATGCTAATCACCATCACTAGAAGGATGCTTTGATGATATCAAACACCACACCATAACTGGGTGGCTATAAAGGTGGCATTGAGTGTTCGGAAAGTATGTGTTGAGGCACATGGATCAAGAGTGGGATGTGTCCATCCATATGACGGATAGATATACTCTGGGCCCTCTCGGTGGAATGTCATCCAATTAGCTTGCAAGCATGTGACTGGCTCACAAGGGATCACATATCACAGGAACGAGAAAAGAGTACTTATCGGTAACGAGGTTGAACTAGGTATGCAGAGATACTGTAACATCCCTAAAATCATGTTTCAAAACTCATGCATATCATCCATGCATCCATGATCATTTAGGGTTCCATTTCAAAACCATTTCAAAAACAGGAGCATCTAATGATCATTATTTTATATGAGCAACTATTAAACTAATGCCACTCTCAATTGAAGAGTTTATTTGTTTTAAACCAAGCCTTGCTTGCTCCCTTGTTACTTTGTTTGATTGTTGGAGTTTGGTGAAAATTTACAAAACAAATATGATTTAAAAACCATTTCCAAAACTTATTCAAATCAAGTGCTATAGCACTGTTTATTTTGTTCAATCAAAGGGACCAAGATAGTACAGAGAGACCACATGGTTTTATGCCCAAAAATATGAAGGATACACTCTACAAAAATCCAGAAAATATTTGAATTCGAATTGTTTTGAATTTGTTTGAATTAGATTTCTGGAAAATCAATCAGAAAAATAAAAAGATAAGAGAAGTGGAAAAAGGCCAGCGCTATCGTTTGAGCCCAATAGCAGAACCAGCCCACTAGCCAGCCCACCGGGGATTTCCCTCTCTCCATGTTTTTTCACCGCGCCCGCACTACCTAAACAGTCACTGACGAGTGGACCCTCTCCATCTCGACTCCTTCCCCAAATCCCGCGCACAGACGCTGTCGCCGCCCGTTTCTTCCCCCGCCTCTGCCGCGATTTTAATCCACTTAATTGGCGATGAATGCGTGCGTGATCTCCGCCCCTGCTCCGGCTATAAGATCGCCTCCTCTCTCCGCTCGTTTCCCCTCACTCACCAACCACAGAGCGCCGCTAGGCTGTCCACAATCGAGCTCGTGCCGCCGCTGTTCCGAACCACTCCGGCGAGCCATCACAGTGAGATCTGACCACCCCCCTGTCTCTGGTTCAAACAAATGTGACCAACATGTCCTTGCACGTTCCCTGATGCATTTTGTTTGCTTTCTCGTGGCCCAAGTTGCCGTCACCGTTCGTGCCCGCAAACATCAGAACCGTCGCTCGACTCCGACGAGCGATTGAGGTAAAACCCGACCGCCCCTCGACTTCTCCTTGGTCCAGTAGTGTTCGCCAGCCTGCACTTCGATACAACTGGGTTCATGCTAGGGTGATCCAGGCGTTGCCAACGTCTTTCACGAGCACCCGACCGCGGCGCCGCTCAACGAGAGCTCCCATGGCCATACAGCTTGCCCCTGCCCCCACCGCAACAACCCTCTGAGATTCTCGCAACCGACCTTGGCGCCGGTAAGCATCATCACTGTCCCTAGCCCTCTCTAGATTTGCCGATCCATCGCCGGCAGAGCCGTCGCCGCCGTTTGGGCCATTTGTGCCGCCGAGTTGTGGTCAGAGAGATTTGATCCACTGGATCTAGATCCAGTGGTTGACATTAGAAGCTAGGCAAAGAGGTACGGGAAGATCTGAGCCGCGCGCTTTAGTTAGATCTGACGGTGCGTGAGTGTGATCCGCGCGAATCGGTATAGTCTAATCAGATGCGGCCGCGTGGCATGTTCTTCGTTTTAAAATTTTGAATTAGATCAATTAGTTGGTTAAACTTGTTTAATTCATAACTTTTGATTCCCACGTCCAAATTTGACAAATTTTATATCAATGGAATCAGGAGAGAAAATCCTTTCCATTTATGCAATGTGTTTAATGTTTTGCCCCTGTTAAAATGGTTGATTTTGCAGAAACATTTGTAGGCATAAAATGTGTATAGTAATTATTTGGAAAATGTTTTAATGTTCAAATAAAGTTTATTTGACAAGTTTTGTACTTGTTTATGATTCAGTACAGTGCAGTTGTCTTGTTTAGTGTAGAAAATCATCACATGGCATATTGCATACATTCATGTTTTTTGCTTGTATTATTTGTGTATGTGATTTTGTGCCATTATTTTATGTGTAGATTTTGGTGCAAATAGTGATTGTGATTGTTTGGATTGTAGCTACTCCAAACTACCAAGGAAAGTGGTACTTCATGATTTTATTCCTATGTTTTTCAACTATGCATTAGAAATATTTTGCTAGACTTGCACGAATATTTTGGTCTATATGCTGTGCTTGGGAAATCCTAGTAGTTGTAGAATTGCTAGAAATTTCTAAGTTAAGATGCTTATCTATGCCATGATTAGCCTAGCTAGTAGCAAACAAGGATGGTTATATATTCATGCTATGATAAAATATTTCTAAGTCTTTGGACTTGTGTTTTGTTTAATAAAACAACTAAGTGAATGAAACACCTGGGTGGAATGGAAGGAATGGTTTATGTTGAGTGGTTACACAAGGCCCATTTCTATGGTTTACCTTGTGTAGCTCACTTGTGGAAAGCCACCCAGGAACAAAGGGATTTGAGATGCCATATGTTAAGAAGCTTCTAGTGCAGCCACTTGGCAATATGGGCTCTGCCTGGATCATATAGGTTGCAATAACTTAGCCATTTGGACAGTTGGTGGTAGTGGGATGATAGGTTGGAGCGCGTCCATTTGGTCTAAGGGAAGGCTTCTGAAAGGTCCTGTCTTGGTGAAAATCAAGTCTTGTGGGGAAAGTGCACAACCTCTGCAGATGGAAGAATCTAAGTACTTAGCCATGTCCCTGGTATTGGACAACTTAAGCATCAAGACATGGAAGCTATCAAGAATCTCCTCATCCCAATTTCTAAGTAAAAATTTGTGGTTTAACAAAGGTGAAGATTCCCCAATGTCTATTGTTGGTTCCTTGGGAAAGATTTTTGACAAAGAAAAACTTAGTGTTTTCAACTAATAAGTAAAACCTATTTTGAGCAAAGCAAACCTAAGCCACACTTGGGTTATTCTGATGGTGATTAGGGGTTATGAGTCTACACTCAACATGCTTGCCTGTGGCACATGAGGATGAAGACTTATTTATTTTATTACATAATTTAAACTCTTGTACTAGGCCTATGGGCATGGAGTTGTAAAATACTATGTTTGTCTCTGGAATGACTTGTAATAATGACCTTTGTTTCTATGTACTTCATCTTAAACTATGGATGCTAGCATTGTAATCACAGGGATCCTTTCCTTTACAAAGGAGGGATCTTACAGATGGTATCAGAGCATTGTGTTGCCTGTAGGATTATGACCCTAGGATTGGAAACCACTAAGGAAAAAAAATTAAACAACTTCCACACTTGTCTTTTCTTCTCGTAAACTTTTCTAATCTTCTTTCTCATCTCTATTTGTAGATGAACTCCATCAACGAATCCGTAAGGAAGGGACCACTCATGACTATGACTTTGGAATGTGAGACAGAATTTCCCAAGGCTCTCAAGGACCTCATGGTTGCCATGGGAATACATGGTGCAGCTGTGTGCAAAGGTTTTCCTGTGATGGATGAAGGAGTTGAGTACTGGTGGGTGCAACTTCACTTGTATAAAAACAAGGAAGACAACCACAAGGAATCAGGATTCTGCATGGTCACCAATTCAGTGATGCACACTACATTCTTTGATTCAGCAAGGGATGCAGCTTGGAAGGCCATCAAAGAACTTGGTGATAGAATCAAGTGCAGAATGATTAACACCCAGAATGACATTAGGGAAGAAAAGAAGCATACCCAAGAGTTAGAGGCTACCAACCAAAGTTTAAGGAAAGACATCATAGACTAAGCAATGGAGTCATGTGATCTAGATAAATAGATTGCCTCTAGGGATGCCCTGTTAGCCAACTTGGCAAGTGAGATAGGATTGTAATGTACTTCGTTAGTTGGACCACCACACTTATCATTTTATTTTCCAAATGTTGTTTAAAATACGTTGAACCTTGCTTGTTGGTATTGTATCCATGTATGCCATGACTTGTGTGTTTTGATTTCCAAAGTTATGCATGTGATGCCTTGTCTTGTGATTTATCCTAAGTTGTGTGATTCTAACTTTTTCTATCTTATTAAATAGATGCCTAATGTTACTATCAGCACGGCTGAAGAGTTCAAGGGAACTCGTTTCAGCACTCGTATTATTGAGCTCACTAGTCTGCTCAATCTCCCACTTCCTTCCATCATGATGCTTCCCCTCACCAAGTTCGTGTAGAAGGAGTGTCCCAACCTTTATTTAATATAAGGTGGAGTCCCCTGTGTTTACAATGCTAGTCCCTGGATCAATAGCTAGCATCCACAGTTAAGATGTAATATCAAGAAACAAAGGTCATAACATAACTTTATAACCAGGAATAACATAACTTTATTACATCTTACATAGCTCATTTGGCTATTACATTACATTGCAGCGGAATAACTATAATCATGGGGTCCTTCATCTTCAAAGTGCCACAGGCAGACATGTTAGTTGTAGACTTTGTAATCCTAATCAATCAATCAATCTTCTCTAAAACAATCAAACCTGCAACATTACAAGTTATAGCCACAAGGGTCAATACATTTGAATTGTATTGGCAAGTTTCACTACTACATTGATTATAAGTGGATCCTATCATTACATGCATATTTGGCTAAGTAGGGTTTTAGGCTCTTTTGCAGAAAGCAAAATTTATCTTATCTTTTCAAATGGTTTTATTTCCTTTGCCAAATCTCTTTTTCAAAATCCCTTGAACTCCTTGGTAAATTCCCAAGTGTTCAAGTCCTTGTCAAAAATCCCTTGAGCTCCTTGGTAACCCCAAGTGCATCAAGTTTTATCAAAATCTCTTGAGCTCCTTGGTAACCCCAAGTGCATCAAGTTTTGTCAAAATCTCTTGAGCTCCTTGGTACCCCCAAGTGCATCAAGTCTTAAAAGTTTTCTTTTAGAAATTAGAATGTCGAGATTTCCCATAGCTTCAAACTTTAGTTGCTCAGTATTGTCCATAACAGGGGACACGGCTAAGTACTTAGATTTTTATTATCTTCTGCAGAAGTAGTACACTTTACCCACATGTCACAATCCCATCTTGTTGCCACCAGTGGCCACTGGTTTAGCACTCACCAAGATGGAGTACTAGCAGATTGAGAATGTGACGAAGTCTTTCCAGAGGGTCCTCCCATACACCATTGCTAGCTTGTCTTCAGTACCCATGTAGGATTCCAGGTCCTCATGTCCAGTAAACTGAAGACAATGCATGGGTCTTCCCAATGTAGTTGACTAAGCCAGAGCCATAAATAGCATGTGATTGCACACGAAAGCCACAATTGGAGAACCATGTTCAATCTCTAAGTTTCCTGGGTGGTTTTCTTTGGAGCACAACACAAAGAGATTGCCATAGACATGGTTCCTTTTGTTGCCACCTTCTCCAAAACTCAAAGTCCTTGTCCACCCAGGTGGTTCATTGAGTCCTTGTTTTATTATATAAAATCACAAGTCCTTTTCTCAACTTCATAAAATCTCAACATGTGTCTCTTTTAAAAATATAGCATGGCTAAGCATGTAACAACTACATTGTTTTCACTAAGGAATGTATAGGGTATCCTATTAGGATTTAGCATAGCATAAGTATAGAAATTCTTTTTATGCATGTTTCAAAATCCACTAAGTATAATGAAAATAGTAGGACTTTAGATGATAGTGTCACTTGCCTTTCTTTTGGTAGGGAATGTTGGTTCACTCCTTGATCTTGCTAGTCTCACACTTTTCTAACTTCACTACAATCAATCAAGCAAACACAATATCAACTAGCATTCCAAACCAATAATCAATCAACAATTCACACACATAAAACAATGGGATCTAGGTCATGCATGTAAGCATGCAGGAGATAGGTTTATTTGCAAAGATGGTCTCCACTAGGTTTCTAAACTTTGTATGGTTCAAGATGGTCATTTTCCAAAGTGGCAAAGTCATTTGCAAAAGGGTTTTGTCCATAAACCATTTTTAAGTCCAATCATTATTTTATGTGGTGGAAAATATTTTTATCAAAGCAACAACATTAAGTTGTTCACTAAATAAGTTGTTGTTTCTCAAAACTTGGTGTTTATGGTCAGTAGGTTTGGTCCAAAACACTTTCCTAAAGTTTTTACTCCAAAAACATTTTCATAACAAAACCATTATTTTTACTTGGCTAGAAATGGGCTAAATTAATTAATCCATCCTAAACTTCACCAAATTCATTTTCAAAACCATGGGTTGGTTCCTAGGGTCAGTAGGTTTACCACAAACCAATTTGCAAAGATTTTATCCTTGAAAACATTTTTGAATAATTTTTCTAACCTAAACAAGCATACAAATGTTTCTGCAAAAACAAACATTTCAACAGAAACTTTTTACTAAACAAATTGCATGGTTGGCTAGGGCTTGTTTCACTGATTCCAATGATATAAAATTTGTAATTTTTGGACGTGTGGATAAAAAGTTATAGGGTTTTCAAATCTGCATCTCAATCTGATTTCAAATCTGTTTAAATCTAATACTGGCCACGCGTCATGTTCCTATTGGGCGGTACCGGTTCGTCCGGATCACGTGCTGCAGGCCGTTGGATTTAAAGTGAATCGTGCGGCACAGGATCGATCTTACCCCTTCGATAAGCCAATCAATCGCGTGCCTCGGATCTGGATCGGACGGCTGCTAATGCCTTGCCAAGAACTGGCGGCGCGACGACGGTGGCGCGCGGCGGCGGTGCTCTGGCTACAGCGTAACGGCGAGAACAGGAAGCGAGAGGAGTAGGGAAGATGCTCACCAGAATCGCCGTGGAATTCTGGTGCGCAACGTGGTCGTAGGAGAGCAGGGGGTGCACGGGGGCGACGGTGATTGCTCGTCGGAGGAGCTTCCGGCGTCGGGTGGTTCTGGAGGTCATCGAGGGCGAGGATGGAGGGCACCCTAGGACAAATGGGAGGCACCGTTAGGTTCGCAAAGGCATGGTGATCATTATCGTGTCCACGGGGAAGAGAGGGGTGGTCAGGTTTACCGGGGGACGTCGCCGCAGTTGGAGCAGACGGCGGCGCTGGCTCGGGGAAGACGTTGCCGAGTTTGTAGAGCTCGCGCGGGTGAGCTGGCGATGCGGAAAGGTCCGCCAGGCGATGGGGATCACAGCTGCATGCTCTAGGAGGCAAGGGGTGGCGTGGAGCTGCCGGAATCGGCACCGGACCTCGTCGGAGCATAGGGTGGTGTTGAGCAAAATTCGGCAGCCTGGGGGCATGTCGAGGTGGGGCGACAGAGGGGAACCAGAGAGGAGAGGGAGACGATTTGTCGTGCGTGGTCGCAGCGAGGTTAAGGCGCGGCATTGAAGCGAATTCAATCGCGGCGTTAGTGGCAGGAAACGGCCGGCGTGGTCGTCGCGGGGTGAAGACGACGCTGAGCTGGCGGTGGGGTCTGCTCGTCAGCGAAAGAAAGAGGGGGAAAGGTGGGGTCCGGCTGTCCGCGGCTGCGTGGGTTGTTTCGCGAGTGAGGAAAACGTTTCGGGGGCGAGGGGGAAATGGGCTGCTGGGCCTAGTGGGCTGCTGGGTTGGGTCGACCATATTCATATATTTTTTCTGTCTGAATCTTTTTCTTTTTCCAAATTCAATTTCTGTTTTGAAATCTCAAACAACATTCATACATTCAAATCACATTCAAACTTTCAACACACCTTGCAATTGAATTTGGTTCTGTTTAACAACATAAACCAATTACCAAAATAATATTTTTATTTTAGAGTCCATTTATAATTAAATTAAATGGACACTAGTTAATAAATCAAATGGGTTTTAATTTATTTAAAAACTCCATTTGAAATCTAAATATTTTTCAAAACCAAAACAGTAGGTTTTATTTGAAAATAAAGATATTTGGAAAACTTGTTTAAAATAAAATAACGTTTATTTTAGGGTCCAATAATAATTAAATATAATGGACCTTGGTTATTAAATCAAATAGGTTTTGTTTTATTTAAAATCTTTATTTGAAATCTAAATAAAACCAAAATACTTCAGTAGGTTTTATTTGAGAATATAAAAGACTTAGAAAACTTATTTAAAATAAATAAATGAGTTTTAGTGTTTATTAAAAATGGGAAAAGCCTTTACTTAAATAAAATTGGATATTAAATCCTTATTATTTTATTTAAATAAACCTTTACTATTTTTATCAAAACAAAATGTTTTATTTCAAAAGCTTGGACAAGGTTTAATTTGGCTCTATAAAATAATCCTTATTTATAAAACTTCTATTTCATTTGAAAACCAAATCCTTTTATTTAAAAGATCCAAAATAGTAATTCCAAAATATTTTATTTTCCATTATCAAATGTTTATCTTTTTAAACCCCTTTAGGATTTTATCTTTATCAAATTAGGTTTGAAGGTTTTTCAAATAAATTCAAAAAGTTTCTTCTCACCCTGAAAATCAACAAAGTTTTATTTTATTCATTTATTTTTCACATTACAAGATTTGAAAAATCTTGGGACGTGACAGGGTACCACCCTTAAAATAAATCTCGTCCCGAGATTTGGGAAAGCTAGGGTTACAAGTAGTCTCAAAACAACTAGGGTACTACCACCCTTAAATTATTCAAACAAAGTTACATATTGGCCTTCTTGGAATCCTGGGGAAACTTCTCTGGGAAAACATCTGCTCAGGTCCTTTGTTCCCACACTTGACTCATGGGCCAAGGTTGAGTTTCTCCATAGGCTTGTTCAACTTGTTCTTCATCTTTTCTGGACAATTGCTTGTGTAATGCCCTGGGTTCTTGCAATTGAAACAGTTGATGTCTTTGAGTTCTTTACGTGGCTCTTGTGGACAAGTTGCCACATAATGGCCTAGCTCTTTGCAGTTGTTGCACATCACTTGGCCAATCTCTTTATTCTTCTGGTTCTCTGGGCATTCACTGGAATAGTGTCCCATTTCCTTACATTTATGACATTGCACATGGCTTTTGTCCTTCTTTCGCTTCTTGGGCTTCTCCAAAGCTAGGAGTGCATCTAGTTCATGTTGTTCATATGTTATCTGGTAGGTAGGAATGTCTACATGTTTCTTGGACCTTTTATTGCTCTTTAGAAAATTCACATTCCTCTTATTTGATCCCTTGAATTGGGTTGTTTTGTTTGGTATAAGTGGACCTTTTCCTTTGTCATCAACCTTCTTGGTAGACTTGGATCCTTCTTGATGGTTTGCAATCATTTGTTGCACTCCACCTTGTTTCCTTTGTTCAACAATGGAATAGATGGGGCATTGGATAGGAACATGGTTGTTCCCTTCACAAAGATAACAAGTAGCTTGAGAGGTGGGACATTGGCCAACAGGATGTTTCTCTTCACAGTTGGGGCATTGATCTCCATGCTCCTTGGAAGTATGATCCTTGTCTCCACAAATAATGCAATCTGGGGCTCCATCTAGAATAACATTTCTGTCATCCTTGTTGTCACAAACTCTTTTGGAATAGCTCTCTTCCATTTTGATCATTTGATCAGTCACTTTGAGCATCAGTTGGCCTTGAGTTTCCAAAAATCCTTGTAGTGTTGGATCTTCACTGGTGTTGGCTATGAATTGAGCTGTCACTTGGTTCAACTGGTGTTGAGTTGCTATGAGCTCTTTCATGCTGTCCTCTTGGTTGGTGTTGGTGTCATCAACCTTGATGTTGGAGTCTCTTGGAGTAGTCATCTGTTTGGGTTGAATGGAGATTAGAACAGGCAAAAGATTTCCTAAGGAAATAATTCTAATCACACATATTACAATTCACACAAGCAAGGTACAATCAATCACAAACAACTTTTCACTCAAACAACAAAGTTCAAGCACATACTTAGGCAACAAAATATTTTTGTTACACCCCATAAGTTGGTGTGTTTGACTTATCTAAAATATGGTGGTCCATCCATATGGTTTACTTGTGATCTTTCCATCATTCTTGGTTGATTTTTCTTACATGAGATCATGGTTCCTTGGGAAAACTCCTTGGTCACAAAGCTTCAAGTGATGTGGGCTCCTTCTAACTTTTGCATTCCCTCAGTCTCTAAATCTTGAGCAAGATTTCCTTGTCTCACTTGTAGTCCTTAGTGATATCCAAGTTGGAAGTCCTTGGTGAACATGCTGAAGATGTTGAAGTCATTAGAGTTGAAGATGTTGAAGTCATTAGAATCTAGAGTTGATGAAGTCCTTTGCACATGGTGGAATCCTTGGCCATGGGGTAGGTTTTTCCATCAAGTTGAAAATAGATGAGATGTAGAATCAAAATCAAAGTGGTTGAGGAAAGAGTTTACAAGTGTTTTGTAAATAAGTTTTTGGAACAAGTACAACTCCTATTTTTCTAAGGGTTTTTGTCCAATCCTAGGGTTTACAAATCCTACAGGCAACACAATGCTCTGATACCATCTGTAGAGGGAGTGTCCCAACCTTTATTTAATATAAGGTGGAGTCCCCTGTGTTTACAATGCTAGTCCCAGGATCAATAGCTAGCATCCACAGTTAAGATGTAATATCAAGAAACAAAGGTCATAACATAACTTTATAACCAGGAATAACATAACTTTATTACATCTTACATAGCTCATTTGGCTATTACATTACATTGCAGCGGAATAACTATAATCATGGGGTCCTTCATCTTCAAAGTGCCACAGGCAGACATGTTGGTTGTAGGCTTTGTAATCCTAATCAATCAATCAATCTTCTCTAAAACAATCAAACCTGCAACATTACAAGTTACAGCCACAAGGGTCAATACATTTGAATTGTATTAGCAAGTTTCACTACTACGTTGATTATAAGTGGATCCTATCATTACATGCATATTTGGCTAAGTAGGGTTTTAGGCTCTTTTGCAGAAAGCAAAATTTATCTTATCTTTTCAAATGGTTTTATTTCCTTTGCCAAATCTCTTTTTCAAAATCCCTTGAACTGCTTGGTAAATTCCCAAGTGTTCAAGTCCTTGTCAAAAATCCCTTGAGCTCCTTGGTAACCCCAAGTGAATCAAGTTTTATCAAAATCTCTTGAGCTCCTTGGTAACCCCAAGTGCATCAAGTTTTGTCAAAATCTCTTGAGCTCCTTGGTACCCCCAAGTGCATCAAGTCTTAAGAGTTTTCTTTTAGAAATTAGAATGTCGAGATTTCCCATAGCTTCAAACTTTAGTTGCTCAGTATTGTCCATAACCGGGGACACGGCTAAGTACTTAGATTTTTATTATCTTCTGCAGAAGTAGTACACTTTACCCACATGTCACAATCCCATCTTGTTGCCACCAGTGGCCACTGGTTTAGCACTCACCAAGATGGAGTACTGGCAGATTGAGAATGTGACGAAGTCTTTCCAGAGGGTCCTCCCATACACCATTGCTAGCTTGTCTTCAGTACCCATGTAGGATTCCAGGTCCTCATGTCCAGTAAACTGAAGACAATGCATGGGTCTTCCCAATGTAGTTGACTAAGCCAGAGCCATAAATAGCACGTGGCTGCACACGAAAGCCACAATTAGAGAAACATGTTCAATCTCTAAGTTTCCTGGGTGGTTTTCTTTGGAGAACAACACAAAGAGATTGCCATAGACATGGTTCCTTTTGTTGCCACCTTCTCTAAAACTCAAAGTCCTTGTCCACCCAGGTGGTTCATTGAGTCCTTGTTTTATTATATAAAATCACAAGTCCTTTTCTCAACTTCATAAAATCTCAACATGTGTCTCTTTTAAAAATATAGCATGGCTAAGCATGTAACAACTACATTGTTTTCACTAAGGAATGTATAGGGTATCCTATTAGGATTTAGCATAGCATAAGTATAGAAATTCTTTTTATGCATGTTTCAAAATCCACTAAGTATAATGAAAATAGTAGGACTTTAGATGATAGTGTCACTTGCCTTTCTTTTGGTAGGGAATGTTGGCTCACTCCTTGATCTTGCTAGTCTCACACTTTTCTAACTTCACTACAATCAATCAAGCAAACACAATATCAACTAGCATTCCAAACCAATAATCAATCAACAATTCACACACATAAAACAATGGGATCTAGGTCATGCATGTAAGCATGCAGGAGATAGGTTTATTTGCAAAGATGGTCTCCACTAGGTTTCTAAACTTTGTATGGTTCAAGATGGTCATTTTCCAAAGTGGCAAAGTCATTTGCAAAAGGGTTTTGTCCATAAACCATTTTTAAGTCCAATCATTATATTATGTGGTGGAAAATATTTTTATCAAAGCAACAACCTTAAGTTGTTCACTAAATAAGTTGTTGTTTCTCAAAACTTGGTGTTTATGGTCAGTAGGTTTGGTCCAAAACACTTTCCTAAAGTTTTTACTCCAAAAACATTTTCATAACAAAACCATTATTTTTATTTGGCTAGAAATGGGCTAAATTAATTAATCCATCCTAAACTTCACCAAATTCATTTTCAAAACCATGGGTTGGTTCCTAGGGTCAGTAGGTTTACCACAAACCAATTTGCAAAGATTTTATCCTTGAAAACATTTTTGAATAATTTTTCTAACCTAAACAAGCATACAAATGTTTCTGCAAAAACAAACATTTCAACAGAAACTTTTTACTAAACAAATTGCATGGTTGGCTAGGGCTTGTTTCACTGATTCCAATGATATAAAATTTGTAATTTTTGGACGTGTGGATCAAAAGTTATAGGGTTTTCAAATCTGCATCTCAATCTGATTTCAAATCTGTTTTTAAATCTAATACTGGCCACGCGTCATGTTCCTATTGGGCGGTACCGGTTCGTCCGGATCACGTGTTGCAGGCCGTTGGATTTAAAGTGAATCGTGCGGCACAGGATCGATCTTACCCCTTCGATAAGTCAATCAATCGCGTGCCTCGGATCTGGATCGGACGGCTGCTAATGCCTTGCCAAGAACTGGCGGCGCGACGACGGTGGCGCGCGGCGGCGGTGCTCTGGCTACGGCGTAACGGCGAGAACAGGAAGCGAGAGGAGTAGGGAAGATGCTCACCAGAATCGTCGTGGAATGCTGGTGCTCAACGTGGTCGTAGGAGAGCAGGGGGTGCACGGGGGCGACGGTGATTGCTCGTCAGAGGAGCTTCCGGCGTCGGGTGGTTCTGGAGGTCGTCGAGGGCGAGGATGGAGGGCACCCTAGGACAAACGGGAGGCACCGTTAGGTTCGCAAAGGCATGGCGATCATTATCGTGTCCACGGGGAAGAGAGGGGTGGTCAGGTTTACCAGGGGACGTCGCCGCAGTTGGAGCAGACGGCGGCGCTGGCTCTGGGAAGACGTTGCCGAGTTTGTAGAGCTTGCGCGGGTGAGCTGGCGATGCGGAAAGGTCCTCCTGGCGATGGGGATCACAGCTGCATGCTCTAGGAGGCAAGGGGTGGCGTGGAGCTGCCGGAATCGGCACCGGACCTCGTCGGAGCAGAGGGTGGTGTTGAGCAAAATTCGGCAGCCTGGGGGCGTGTCGAGGTGGGGCACAGAGGGGAACCAAAGAGGAGAGGGAGACGATTTATCGTGCGTGGTCGCAGCGAGGTTAAGGCGCGGCATTGAAGCGAATTCAATCGCGGCGTTAGTGGCAGGAAACGGCCGGCGTGGTCGTCGCGGGGTGAAGAAGACGCTGAGCTGGCAGTGGGGTCTGCTCGTCAGCGAAAGAAAGAGGGGGAAAGGTGGGGTCCGGCTGTCTGCGACTGCGTGGGTTGTTTCGCGAGTGAGGAAAGCGTTTCGGGGGTGAGGGGGAAATGGGCTGCTGGGCCTAGTGGGCTGCTGGGTTGGGTCGACCAGATTCATATTTTTTTTTTCTATCTGAATCTTTTTCTTTTTCCAAATTCAATTTCTGTTTTGAAATCTCAAACAACATTCATACATTCAAATCACATTCAAACTTTCAACACACCTTGCAATTGAATTTGGTTCTGTTTAACAACATAAACCAATTACCAAAATAATATTTTTATTTTAGAGTCCATTTATAATTAAATTAAATGGACACTAGTTAATAAATCAAATGGGTTTTAATTTATTTAAAAACTCCATTTGAAATCTAAATATTTTTCAAAACCAAAACAGTAGGTTTTATTTGAAAATAAAGATATTTGGAAAACTTGTTTAAAATAAAATAACGTTTATTTTAGGGTCCAATAATAATTAAATATAATGGACCTTGGTTATTAAATCAAATAGGTTTTGTTTTATTTAAAATCTTTATTTGAAATCTAAATAAAACCAAAATACTTCAGTAGATTTTATTTGAGAATATAAAAGACTTAGAAAACTTATTTAAAATAAATAAATGAGTTTTAGTGTTTATTAAAAATGGGAAAAGCCTTTACTTAAATAAAATTGGATATTAAATCCTTATTATTTTATTTAAATAAACCTTTACTATTTTTATCAAAACAAAATGTTTTATTTCAAAAGCTTGGCCAAGGTTTAATTTGGCTCTATAAAATAATCCTTATTTATAAAACTTCTATTTCATTTGAAAACCAAATCCTTTTATTTAAAAGATCCAAAATAGTAATTCCAAAATATTTTATTTTCCTTTATTAAATGTTTATCTTTTTAAACCCCTTTAGGATTTTATCTTTATCAAATTAGGTTTGAAGGTTTTTCAAATAAATTCAAAAAGTTTCTTCTCACCCTGAAAATCAACAAAGTTTTATTTTATTCATTTATTTTTCACATTACAAGATTTGGAAAATCTTGGGATGTGACAGTTCGAGAGGAAGGACCTTTGGGGCTTCAAGGTTAATCAGCCAGGACGCTAGACTTAGCTAGCCACGGAGGCCATTATCTTCAAGCTCATGCATGATGACAATAAGAGAGGCCTAGAGGTAGTCATGCAGGATTTGCTTGGACGTTTGCTAGGGAGACACTCTCGAGAGGTTAGAGGTACTCACTTCCACGCCTTTGGTAGACGTGATGAGGATGGTGAGGCCATTGACTTCGAGGATACTTCGAGAGAGACGGCAGAGCCGATTCGTCTATACCTCCAGGACTTAGAGGTTCTTCTTAGGCACCTAGATACTGATAGGACCAATGTCATGCTCAGCAATGACGAACTCCAGGTGCAGCTTCGTGAGAAGGACAAGCTCTTCGCGGAGCAAGATGAGATAGTTAAGGAGATGGAGGCCAAGTTTGAGAGTCAGGATAGAAAGTTCAAGAGTCAAGAGAAGCGAGTCCAAGATAGGAACAAGAGGATTCGAGACATGACTGCAGAACTAGAGGCCAAGGACTTCGAGCTCGAGCATCAACAAGGTGTGATTGAGAGGCTTCATGCATAGAAGAGGGATCTCAAAGCCAAAGTAGAGACCTTGACCACCAATGTCGAGGAATACAAGACCGCGATGGAGAATGCAGGTCCTACATTTGTTGATGAGGAGGTTGATGCAGAGGAGTAGTGATGACTACTCATTTACCTTTATTTATCATGTCTTTGATTATTGAGTCGCAATGACCATCCAACATGTGGATGGCTTGCTATTGGTGTGTTTACTTTTCAGAACTTGTTGTTTATGTTGTTGAACTTTTACTACTATGATGCATGATTGTGGATTGTTATGTGATGTTATGTGCATGTTAGCATATATGGGTATCTCATTCTTATCCTTGTTGAAAACCAAAGATGCCTCCCCGATGTGCCAATCCCAACCCCAACAACAATAACATAACCCCTGAGATGCAGCAAATGATGACAGCTCAGACTCAGCTGATGCAAATGATGACTACTTTCATCCAGAATCAGAACAACAACAACAACAACAACAACAATAATAATAATAATAATAATAATAACAACAACAATCAGAACAACCCACCGGGTTTTGACATGCTTACCAGGTTCTTAAGACTAAGGCCAGCAAAGTTCTCAGGAACTACTGATCCTATGGTGGCCAATGATTGGCTACGCTCTGTGAATAAGGACTTGGTAACTGTTGGCTGTACTGATGAAGAGAAGGTCAGATTTGCAGCACACTTGTTGGAAGGACCAGCAGCCACTTGGTGGGATAACTTCTAGATCACCACTGCCATTACGGATGTGACATGGGCTATCTTTGAAGATGGTTTCCGTACCTCTCACATCTCATCCGGAGTGATGAGTTTGAAGAAGAAAGAGTTCCATAACTTGAAGCAGCGCCACCGCAGCGTGGCTGAATATATTGAGGAGTTCAACAATCTGGCACGATATGCACCGGATGAAGTTGACACTCATGCTAAGATAAAGGAAAAGTTCCTTGAAGGGTTGAATGATGAATTGAACCTGCAGTTAGTTGTGGCCTATGTTCCCACATACCAGTCTCTTTGTGACAAGGCTGCTATTTTGGAGAGCAAAATGAAACAAGTTGAAAGCAGGAAGAGGAAGCACTCTGATAAGCACAGCTCGGGATCGTCTCACAAGCGTTCCCATTATGATGATGGGAGTTGGATCCCACAAGCATGGGAAGTTCAACAAGCACCACAACCACAACCGTTATCATGACAACAAGCACCACCGTAGTCATGACAACGATAAGTACAAGAATCACAAGGGTGGATATAAGAGCCACCACAGTGGAAGTGGAAGTGGCAGTGGAAGCCAGCCTGTCAAGAAGGATCTTAGTCAGGTTGAATGTTTCAAGTGCAAGAAGATGGGCATTATGCAAATGAATGCCCAGAAAAGAAAGTTGAAGGACCCAATAAGCCCAACCCTTTTCAAAAGGGACAAGTGAACAACATCAATGTGGAGGAAATCTATGAGGAACCTGATGCTGTCGTTGGTAAGTTCAAACTCAATTCTATTCCAACACTTGTTCTTTTTGATACTGGAGCATCGCATTCATTCATATCAAAAGAATTTGTTGATAGAGATGGGTTTCCAACGGAAAAAATTGGGTGTCCAATAAAAGTAAGTTCTCCTGGGGGAGACATGATAGTAAGTCTTGGATGCCGGGATCTAGTGATAGAGTTTGGAAAACATAAGTTTCCAGTGAGTCTGATAATCCTAGATTCCCAAGGACTGGATGTAATTTTGGGAATGGATTGGATGACCAAGTATGAACGAGTACTAGATTGTTCCAATCGTACTGTTGCACTCACAACCCCGGAAAAGAAACGGATTAGATTCAAGTCTAACTTTGAATCAAAAGGATGTAAGCTAAATTCTCTTAAGGGGGTTAGCATAGACAGTGTGCCAATTGTGAGTGAATATCCAGATGTGTTTCCGAAAGAATTCCCGGGAATGCCACCAGATAGAGATGTGGAGTTTCTTATTGATTTGCTACCAGGATCTAGACCAATAGCAAAGAGACCGTACAAGATGTCAGTG
This sequence comes from Avena insularis, assembly GCA_023614405.1. Classification (NCBI taxonomy): domain Eukaryota; kingdom Viridiplantae; phylum Streptophyta; class Magnoliopsida; order Poales; family Poaceae; genus Avena; species Avena insularis. The sequence goes on along the minus strand of CM042687.1, from coordinate 232,555,668 downwards.
GATGAGTTGAAAGAACTCAAGAAGCAACTTGGAGAACAGTTGCAGAAAGGTTTTATCCAACCAAGTTCTTCATCTTGGGGAGCACCAGTTTTGTTTGTGGAAAAGAAGGATAGAAGTCAAAGGTTATGCATAGATTACCGTTCACTCAATGAGGTGACTATCAAGAACAAATATCCTTTGCCTAGAATCAATGACTTGTTTGATCAGTTAGAAGGAGCCTGTGTGTTCTCAAAGATTGATCTCTGGTTAGGTTATTTCCAGCTCAAGATAAGGGAACAAGACATACCTAAGACAGCTTTCACCACAAGGTATGGATTGTATGAGTATACCGTGATGCCATTTGGTTTGACCAATGCACCAGCATACTTCATGAACATGATGAACAAGGTGTTCATGGAATTTCTTGATAAGTTTGTTGACATTTTCATCGATGACATTTTGATCTACTCCAAGAGAAAAGAAGAGCATGAAGGACATTTACGTTTGATACTTGAGAAGCTTAGAGAGCATAAGCTGTATGCCAAATTCAGCAAGTGTGAATTTTGGTTAAATGAAGTTGGTTTTCTTGGACACGTTGTGTCAGGAGATGGTGTAGCAGTTGATCCTACTAAATTTCAGCATTAACTGAATGGGAAACTCCCAAGTCAGTGAAAGAGGTTCATAGTTTCCTTGGCTTGGCAGGATACTACAGAAGATTTATTGAGAATTTCTCCAAAGTAGCTAAGCCTATGTCTGAATTGCTAAAGAAAGACAAGAAATTTGCTTGGTCTGAAGGTTGTGAACTCAGCTTTCAAGAATTGAAGAAGGGACTAGTGACAGCACCAGTCTTATGTTTGCCATATTTGTAGAAAGATTTCCAAGTGTATTGTGATGCATCTCATCATGGATTAGGTGCAGTACTTATGCAAGAAGGGAAAGTTGTGGCTTATGCCTCGAGACAACTCAAAACTCATGAAGTAAACTACCCTACTCATGATTACTCATGATTTAGAGTTAGCATCTGTTGTCCATGCACTCAAAACATGGAGACATTACCTTTTGGGAAAACGTTGTGAAGTGTTCACAGATCACAAGAGTTTGAAGTATATCTTCACCCAGAAAGAAATTAACATAAGACAAAGAAGATGGCTAGAACTCATCAAGGACTATGACTTGAGTTTGCAATACCACCCCGGTAAAGCTAATGTGGTAGCGGATGCTCTAAGCCGTAAAGTTTTTGTGAATGGCCTTACTAAGGGAGAATTGCCAGATGATCTGTGTGCCCAATTCAGAGATCTCAGATTGGAGATTGTGCCCGAGGGACATCTCATGTCTTTGGATGTTCAACCCACTTTGTTGGACAAGATCAAAGAAGCCCAGAGACAAGGAAATTGAAGAGATTAAGGAAAAGATTGGCAAAGGGAAAGCCAAAGGATTCCATGAAAACGAACAGGGTACTTTATGGCATGGAAAACGTATTTGTGTTCCACAAGATCCGGAGCTTCGGAAACTGATTTTACAAGAAGCACACAACTCACCATATTCTATTCATCCGGGTAACACCAAAATGTACATGGATATGAAAGAAATATTTTGGTGGAATAATCTCAAGAAGGACATCGCCGGACATATTGCTTTGTGTGATGTATGTAGTAGAGTGAAAGTGGAGCACCAGAAACCAGCAGGATTGTTACAACCACTACCTATTCCTGATTGGAAGTGGGACAAGATTGGTATGGATTTCATCACCGGATTGCCAAGGACCCAGTCAGGATATGATTCTATTTGGGTAGTAGTGGATCGCTTAACTAAAGTGGCTCATTTCATACCTGTGAAGACAACTTACACAAGTGCTAAGTTAGCCAAGATCTATATGAGTAGAATTATATGTCTACATGGAGTACCCAAGAGTATTGTGTCTGATAGGGGCACTCAGTTCAATTCTCATTTTTGGAGGCAATTACATGAGTCATTGGGAACGAGGTTGGAATTCAGCACTGCATTTCATCCTCAGATTGATGGACAGACAGAAAGGACCAATTAGATTCTTGAAGATATGTTGAGGGCATGTGCTATAGACTATGGAGCCAATTGGGATGAAAGTCTACCTTACGCAGAATTCTCTTACAATAACAGCTATCAAGCCAGTATTGAGATGGCACCATTTGAGTTTCTCTATGGGAGAAAATGTGCCACCCCATTACTATTAAACTACTGCCACTCTCAATTGAAGAGTTTATTTGTTTTAAACCAAGCCTTGCTTGCTCTCTTGTTACTTTGTTTGATTGTTGGAGTTTGGTGAAAATTTACAAAACAAATATGATTTAAAAACCATTTCCAAAACTTATTCAAATCAAGTGATATAGCACTGTTTATTTTGTTCAATCAAAGGGACCAAGCTAGTACAGAGAGACCACATGGTTTTATGCCCAAAAATATGAAGGATACACTCTAAAAAAATCTAGAAAAGATTTCAATTCGAATTATTTGAATTTGTTTGAATTAGATTTCTAGAAAATCAATCAGAAAAAGAAAAAGATAAGAGAAATGGAAAAAGGCCGGCGCTAGCGTTTGAGCCCAATAGCAGAAGCAGCCCACTAGCCAGCCCACCCAGGATTTCCCTCTCTCCCTGTTTTTCTCACCGCACCAAGACTACCTAAGCGATCATTGTGGTGGACCCTCTCCACGTCGACTCCTTCTTCCCCAAATCCCGCGCACAGACGCCATCGCCGCCCGTTTCTTCCCCCGCCTCTGCCGTGATTTTAATCCACTTAATTGGCAATGAATGCGTGCGTGATCTCCGCCCCTGCTCCGGCTATAAGATCCCCTCCTCTCTCCGCTCGTTTCCCCTCACTCACCAACCACAGAGCGCCGCTAGGCTGTCCATAATCGAGCTCGCTCCGCCGCTGTTCCGAACCACTCCGGCGAGCCATCACGGTGAGCTCCGACCGCCCCCCTGTCTCTGGTTCAAACAAACATGACCAACATGTCCTTGCGCGTTCCTTGATGCCTTTTGTTTGCTTTCTCGTGGCCCAGGTTGCCGTCACCGTTCGTGCCCGCAAACATCAGAACCGTCACTCGACTCCGACGAGCGATTGAGGTAAAACCCTACCGCCCCTCGACTTCTCCTTGGTCCAGTAGTGTTTGCCGTAGCCTTGCGCACCCCCTGATACAACTAGTTCATGCTAGGGTGATCCAGAGCATCGCCAACGTCTTTGTCACCGAGCACCCGAAGCTGCGCTCAACTCCGACGAGCTCCCACGGACACTAAAGCTTGCCCCTGTCCACGCCAACAACCTCTAGAGCTTCCTCGCAACCTTGCGACGCCGGTAAGCATCATCACTGTCCCCAGCCCTCGCTAGATTCGCCGATCCATCGTCGGCAGAGCCGTCGCCGCCGTTTGGGCCATTTGCACCGCCGAGTTGTGGTCAGAGAGATTTGATCCACTAGATCTAGATCCAGTGGTTGAGATTAGAAGCTAGGTGAAGAGGTACAGGCAGATCTGAGCCGCGCATTTTAGTTAGATCTGACGGTGCGTGAGTGTGATCCACGTGAATCGGTATAGTCCAATCAGATGCGGCCGCGTGGCATGTTCTTCGTTTTAAAATTTTGAATTAGATCAATTAGTTGGTTAAACTTGTTTAATTCATAACTTTTGATTCCCACGTCCAAATTTGACAAATTTTATATCAATGGAATCAGGAGAGAAAATCCTTTCCATTTATGAAATGTGTTTAATGTTTTTCCCTTGTTAAAATGGTTGTTTTTGCAGAAACATTTGTAGGCATAAAATGTGTATAGTAATTATTTGGAAAATGTTTTAATGTTCAAATAAAGTTTATTTGACAAGTTTTGTACTTGTTTATGATTCAGTACAGTGCACTTGTCTTGTTTGGTGTAGAAAATCATCACATGGCATATTGCATACATTCATGTATTTTTGCTTGTATTATTTGTGTATGTGATTTTGTGCCATTATTTTATGTGTAGATTTTGGTGCAAATAGTGATTGTGATTGTGAGGACTGTAGCTACTCTCCAAACTAACAAGGCAAGTGGTACTTCATGATTTTATTCCTATGTTTTTCAACTATGCATTAGAAATATTTTGCTAGACTTGCATGAATATTTTGGTCTATATGCTATGCTTGGGAAATCCTAGTAGTTGTAGAATTGCTAGAATTTCTAAGTTAAGATGCATATATATGCCATGCTTTGCCTAGCTAGTAGCAAACAAGGGTGGTTATATATTCATGCTATGATAAAATATTTCTACGTCTTTGGACTTGTGTTTTGTTTAATAAAACAACTAAGTGAATGAAACACATGGGTGGAATGGAAGGAATGGTTTATGTTGAGTGGTTACACAAGGCCCATTTCTATGGTTTACCTTGTGTATCTCACTTGTGGAAAGCCACCCAGGAACAAAGGGATTTGAGATGCCATATGTTAAGAAGCTTCTAGTGCAGCCACTTGGCAATATGGGCTCTGCCTGGATCATATAGGTTGCAATAACTTAGCCATTTGGACAGTTGGTGGTAGTGGGATGATAGGTTGGAGCGCGTCCATTTGGTCTAAGGGAAGGCTTCTGAAAGGTCCTGTCTTGGTGAAAATCAAGTCTTGTGGGGAAAGTGCACAACCTCTGCAGATGGAAGAATCTAAGTACTTAGCCATGTTCCTGGTATTAGACAGCTTGAGCATCAGGACATGGAAGCTATCAAGAATCTCCTCATCCCAATTTCTAAGTAAAAACTTGTGGTTGAACAAAGGTGAAGGTTCCCCAATGTCTATTGGTGGTTCCTTGGGAAAGGTTTTTGACAAAGGAAAACTTAGTGTTTTCAACTAATAAGTAAAACCTATTTTGAGCAAAGCAAGCCTAAGCTACACTTGGCCAAAATGCATATAGTATCTAGTCTACCAATATTCTACTAAGGTATCACTTGCCAATACTATTCCAATGTATTGACCCACTGTGGCTTTAACTTGTGATGTTGCAGGTTATTCTGATGGTGATTAGGGGTTATGAGTCTACACTCAACATGCTTGCCTGTGGCACATGAGGATGAAGACTTATTTATCTTATTACATAATTTAAACTCTTGTACTGGGCCTGTGGCCATGGAGTTGTAAAAGACTATGTTTGTCTCTGGAATGACTTGTAATAATGACCTTTGTTTCTGTGTACTTCATCTTAAACTGTGGATGCTAGCATTGATCCAGGGACTAGCATTGCAATCACAGGGATCCTTTCCTTTACAAAGGAGGGATCTTATAGATATCGATGATCAAACCTCGGATAAGTAAAATATCACGAGACAAAGGGAAATTGGTATCGTATGTAAGTGGTTCATTTGATCGCAAATTAATCATAGAAATATGTGGGAGACATATGAATTTCTAGATTCCTATATTGGTTATTGATTGGAGAAGTGTCTCGGTCATGTCCGTGTAATTCACCAACCATAGGGAGACACACTTAAGGATTCGATGTTGTTTAGTAGATATGGAATGTAAGTAGGGATACCGGATGTTGTTTGGATTCTCGGATGGGATCCGGGATATCACAAGGAGATTTGGAATGGTCCGGAGAATAAGATTCATATAAGGAAAGTCCAATTCCGGAGTTCGGGAATGATTCCGATGATTTCATCCGAGAGGTTCTAGAAGGGTCTAGAAGGTTCACCGTACCAAAAGGGGAAGGGAACATGAATGTGTCATGGATAAGTGGAATGATTGGATCATGTCCTAGGTCACTTGGTTGGGCATTAGCAAGAAAGAAATCAAGCTCCAAATTGGAAGTCAAAAGGCAAGTTTGAAAAGTCAAACTGGGACAATGTGTCCTGGTGGAGGAAGGAAAGAATTCTTCTTTCCCTCCACCACAAGCCAACAAGGAGAGGGAGTTGGGGAAGGATTCAAACTCCCCTCTCCCAAGCTGCCCTCCCTCTCGTAAATAAAGGGGAGGGGGTGCCCCAAGGACACACAACACCAGCCCCTCCCCACCTAGCCGCACCGCCGGCCTCAAAGACCATCGCCAAGGCTCGCCCTAGCCACTAGCCGCTCCTCCTCCTCTACGACCTTCTAAACCCTAGATCGCCGGAAACCCTAGATCCACCATAACCTGCTCCGACTTAGGCGAAGCCCTGTAGGATTTTCCCTCTACTTCCGACACCACACCGTCGTGCTGCCGGAATCGCGAGGGGAGAATTACAACCTCTGCTGCCTGCTGGAACAAGGGAGAGGAAGGTCTTCATCGAAAATTTAACGTGTGAACGATCATGAAGCAATCAACGGAACGCAGCGCCGGAAGGATCATCTACGCGATATTGAGATCGGCAAGTGTACGACTACATCACCCACGAGAATCTGCTCTCGTTAACCGCTTTGGAATCTTCAAGGGTGAGTACTCTAATAGACTCGTTGATACAATCTAGTAAATAGATCTTGGCTTGTTTGTGTGCATGCGGTAGAAAATTTTGTTTTTCCTTGCTATGAACCCCTACATTGGTATCAGAGCCGTGTCTATATGTAGATCTGTTGCACGAGTAGAACACAAATGTCATTATGGGCGTTGATGCTTTTTTTGTCGATTGCTTCTTGTGTACTTTGCATCTTGCGGGATGGCGGGATGAAGCGGCCCGGGCTAACCTTACATGACATCATTCATGAGACTTGCTCCACGCTTGACATGCAACTTGTATTTCATAAGTGTCTCTAGGGGTGCCTATTTCTCCCAACATAGTGGAGATTCAGTTTACAACGGGTGATTGACAATACTAGTATCAATGTTGTGGTTCTTGTTCGTAAGTTAGAACGACACTTGATGAAAGCCCCAAACCACGTAAAACATGCAAAGAAAATTAGAGGCGTCTAACTTTGTTTTGCAGGGGTGTGCGATGATGTGATATGGACATGATTGTGATTATATATGATGTATGCAATGTTCCTTGTTGTATGTCGGCAACCGGCAGGAGCCATATGGTTGTCTTTTAATTTCGTCTAGACCTGTGTGTCTATTATTCAAAGTAGTTGTAATAGTTGATGCTGGTGGACGACAACCATGGAGCGGCGCCATTAACCTTGACGCCACGCCGGTGATGATGGAGATCACGTTCATTGTTGAAGATGGAGATCGGAAGCACAAGAAGAAAAGCCATATCATATCACATATTTTGAATTGCATGTGATGTTAATCCTTTTATGCATCTTGTATTTCTTAGTTCGTGACGGTAGCATTATAAGATGATCCCTCTCACAAAATATCAAGTTATAGAGTGTTCGTCCTTAGTAGGCACCGTTGCCAAAGCTCGTTGTTTCGAAGCACCACGTGATGATCGGGTGTGTTAGATTCTGCGAGTGTATACAATGGGAGCAAGCCAGATTTGCTCATGCGGAAACTAAGGTTAAATCTTGATGATCCTAGCATGGACAGACATGGTCTCGGAACACGGAATACCGAAAGGTAAAGCATGAGTCATATAGATGATATGATGAACATGATGATTGTTTGCCTTTGAAACTACATCATGTCACGTGATGATCGGACTTGGTGTAGTAGATTTGGTTCAGGTAATCACTAAAACAATGTGAGGGATATTGTTTTGAGTGGGAGTTCAACAGAAATATGATTAAAAGTTGAACACTATTTATCATAAATTAAATCAAAGTAAATTTGCATAGTTGTTGTAGTCATTGGCATCCGTTTACCACCTTGCGCTTAGTTATAATTGAGATAATAGAACTATAGAATTCTGGTTAGTTACTTTACGAACTGGTATTGTATTGTTTTGAAGTGTTAATCTAAAGTTTAAAAGTCTTATTGCAAACTTTCAGTAAGTTCCAGTTACTACGTGAAGTTTAATAATTGGTATTAAACCAAGAGTAACAATTCCAGTGTTAGTATATAAATATCATGTTTGTCTCCATGATTCTTGATATTCAAAAGATTGTTTTAATATCAAGGTTATCGGGGAGCTGAAAGAATTGTTTCAGAAACCATCTTGTGTAAAAGATATTGTGATATTTGAAACAAAGTTTTGGTTGCAACGTGATAGAGTATAATATGGCAAAAGTCATGTTCTCATATTTGATGAGAATTTTCAAAAGGTTGGAGACGCTAGTCGTCTTAATCCTCCAAAAGGTTTTGGAGAGCAACATTATACTCGCAATTCACAGTTATAAGCTAAAGTAGCTTGATCATGAATAGTTCCATGATAAGGATGAATATTTGATGTACACTATAAGATTACTAAAGAAAATGGAATTTGAAAGAACACCAAACATTTGATGATGGTGGTCTACTTCAAAGTGCAAGTCCAAATACATTGGTATTTAACTATACACGCTTTGGTCTATGTGTCATGAGTATGGCGGCACTATTGATGTTGATAGATTCTTTTGAAAGGATAAAGAAATACTGAAAGAGAATCTTAGAAATATATGGCAGAAAAGAAAAGACTAGAATTGTTCAACTTAGGTATATAGAGGATATACATGTTATGGCTGCATTCTTTGCTTGTTAAAAAATGTAGTTCTTGAGTATTGGATACTGAATTTGTTGGTGTGAATCGTCATACGAAACAACACAATTCATGAATTACAATGGCCTAAGTAACTAGCAAAAGAATATGTGATGATGTTCATCGAGAACGAATAAAAGATTGTTGTGTTGACTCGTTGACATCAAAGGTTGCCTTCAAGATTTGTTTTATAAGATATTATGAGAACAAAAGATTATTCAAATAATTTCTGTATTCCACGAAAGATGGATAATATACAAGTCTTGTTGGATAAATCACATCCCTAAAACTATTGCTAAAAATGTTGAAAGACAATTGATTGAAAGATCACTTAGGAAGTGACATCGCCGTTTAAATTATATTGGAAAGAAAACATGAAGAAACTCCATCTGGATGGAATTTTGAGTCTTTTGATTTTTGAACAAATGACGCTTGTGGAACTTTCCTAGAGATAATTAAAACTCCGTTCATAGGCCAAAGGGAACGGATGACTGTAATGACCTTGGATCGATAGAGATCCTAAGTCCCCATGATTATGTAACCTCCCAAAAATATTAAACTAGAATCATCAAACTCTAATCATCAAAATTAGGGTTAACAAAAACTTTTCCAATTAAAAATATGAAAGCATGCATATGTGTATGCATTACAATTTGGATTCTTTTGAATTGCCTTGGTTTGGTGTTTCTTTGCTTTTAAAATGATTCTTAGGTGAATTAAACATCATATAAACAATCCCCACACTTTTCCCAAAGACAAACAAATCAAAACAAACAAATTAAGTGAATGGTCACTTTGGCCAATTTAACTCCCATGCCTACTTTGGCTATCTCTAACTTTCAGAACTTAACAGAAACTTGTTTGGATCTTTGCACCCCTTGATAGTACTCATAACAAAGTACCAAGGCCCACTTTGTGATCATCCAAAAACATTTAAATACATAGTTTAAATGACAGTTTAAAATTGAATCTATTTCATATGGGAAGATCCCACTTTTTCAAAAACCACTCAAACAAGCTAAATTTTCAAAACCCAAGCATCCACAGACTCACCAGCACATGCCTAGCACACCCACCAAAAATCTTTTCAAAATTCAAAGCTTGAGTTCTTGCGGCCATTTCATCAAACACTTGGAGGCAACAAATCAATTTGGCCAAACTTCACTGTTTTGAGCAGTAATTTGGCTACACAATGTTCACCATTGATCACCCTTGTCTCCCCCAGTGCCAACCAGTGCTTGGACCAACCCTAGCCCCTAGCCTTTGCCCCATGGCATGCCAACCCGAGCACCCCCTTGCATGCCGACCATGGCAAGCTAGTAGGAGCGTTCGCCGCGCCTAGCCACCATGTCCAGGAGGCAGCCCACCGTCCACCGCCACCCCTTGTCAAGCGCTTGAACCCTGCCAGCCACTGGACCACACACCCACGCCATGCCAAAGCGTGCTTACGTGATCACCACCGCCCCAGCAACCCCGTAGACACCCCCGTTCGTCGCCCCATGCCTCACAGCCACCGCTCGCTGTCAAAGACGTCGCCTTTGCCGCACAGAGCACCGCACGTTCCCGACCGTTTGCCACCGCCCCTACACGCGCATTAAAGCCCTAGATCATCGCCAGGAGATCACCGATCGATCGCCACCCTCGACCATGCCTCTAGCTGCCCGTAGCCGTGTCACCACCGTCGCCTGCCCATCCCGTTCGGTCTCGCCGTCGGGCCTATAAAAGGAGGCCACCCCCAGTCGATTGAAGCACACCATCTCACTCCAACTCACCTCACTCATCGTTCCACCCCTTAGCCAGAGCAAGTCAAGCAACACATCGCCGAAATTGCACCGGAGCTCGCCGCTGTAGAGGAGAAGAGGAGCCGTTGATTTCGTCCACCCCCGGAGCTGTCGCGACCACCCCTGAGTTTCCCGTCGTCGACTTCGTTGTTTGCCCGCCTCGCCGTCATTGCTGGAGCCCCGGCATGCCCCCTATGCACCCCCACCGAGCCGCTAGGGTTCGAGCTCGCTAGTGACCTGTTCATCATCGATGACGACCCTCAGCCGTTGATCTCACTTCTAATCCAACGCACCACATCGCCTCGTACCGCTTCGCGTTTAAAGAGTCGCTGACCAGTAGACCCCCCCCTGTCAGTTGCGCCCCGCGCTGCGGAATGAAACTGGGCCAGCCCATTACCCCTTCCCGCGCAGCCCACTCGTTTGAATTTAGATTTTTCTATTTTCATTCAAACACAGTTCTGTACCTAGTTTCAAAAATCAACCCAGCTTGATTCAGTGAACCAAATTGAATGAAACCAATTTTTTTAGAAAGGCCTTGAAATACTTAATCCAATCCTGTTGGATTCAAATCATTTGGATCTGTAGATCACCCTTGGTAAAAATAACAAGGCAGAAGCTTTTCTACATTCAAACATTTTTCAAATTTAAACCATAATAGCTTTTGAGTTGATTCCAACTCTCAAAAATCACATTTGATCATAACTTTCAGAATATATAAAAATATATGGGTTTACTTACAGAAATAATGTCCAAGTAATAAAAGAATGCCACATAGGCATTTCTAGTAACCTTTTTTATTTAAAATAAAAAGGTTAAACCTCATTAAATTGTGACACCACTTTAAATCTCATTCCCATGTACTGAAATATGTGGTGATGACATGTGTCCACATGATCCCATGTTGGATTTGGAGAATATTAAATCTTAAGTAATTTTTCAATGAGTAGAAATTACTTTTCTAAAAATAAATCAATAAGACAAAGGCTTTAGTCTTGTAATGTTAGTGATGATTCTAGATCATCTATAGTAACCTTTTGTGTGATGATTGAAAATAGTTAAGTATTGTTTGGTGATTGTGTACCTCGTATTTATTCATAGACGCTAGTACCGACCAAGGATACGAGGAGGAAGTCGGATACTACGAAGAAGAAGCCGAGGAGAACTTTAACCACTGCTCTGCACAAGGCAAGCCAATACTTGCAAGCTATTAATTTAGCAAGCTTATACTAATACTTGTGCAAGCCTAATACTACTAGTTGATTGAGCAAGCTAACACTTGCAATTATGAAAGTTAGATAACCTATGCAATGAACTAAGCATGCTTGGTTAGACACATGTGATGATACCCCCTCCTAGTTTTACTTGCAAGCTTTCTACTTTATTTTCTTTATCAAAGCTATTTCTGAGAGTTTACTTAAGTGACTTGTAGATTCTAGGAAGATAATTGAAGGTTGCATAAAGAGCATTAAATTTGGCCTAAGCTAGAAAATCTTGATGTCATCCTAAGGCATAATATTGAACTTAGCTAATCCCCATTTTTTACCACCCCTCATTAGTACTCACCCCACTTGTAGATGCTAGTGCTAAGCATAAAACTTGATCAACTTTAGATGGGAATACTTGTTGGAAAATAGTTATGAAAACCTTAGAATGATGAGTCATTCTACTGAGATGTTTTGACATGTGTTTCCGAACACCAGATGATTTTGGTGATGAAAATGTTGAGGCATGAGCCTTAGCCCTTTATAAAACTGATGGTTGTCTGGATGTGATACCGTTCCAATTTTACGGTACAACCACAATACCCTAAGTTTGGGTAGGGCTTGACTGGAAACTTATATACCTTAGTATGGGTTCCCTCACGGCCAAGGTTTGAGCTGAGGCTACCTTGTGGAGATTGTCCACTTGTGCAGTACCCAAGATGACAGTTGGTCATGGTTGGGAGGCCAAACTCACAGGAGAGATTCTTATACTAGAGAATGTGATTGAAAGGTTAGGATTGATTATCCGCATACTAATTATGGTGAATTCAGGATTTATTCCTGACGGATGTATCAAATGTTGTGGTGAAAGTGTACAATCTCTGCAGAGTGTCAAACTATTCAAATAGTCGCGTCCGCGGTTATGGACAGTTGGAGTGGCCATACTGTTCCCCCGTCAGATGTTTTCAAAATGACTTGTGAAATGAATTGAGAACTTGACTTGACCACAACAGAGTTGTGATACGAAATGCAAGTTCCCACTTAGGTGTTATAAACTTTCAACTATCTTTTCTTGCTTCTGAACCTAGTAGAGGTAAATCTGGCTTTTTGCAAAACAACCCTAGATCTTAGTGTCCTACTACAAAAAACCCCTTCACTTGTTAGTATTAGTTTGCGAGTACTTAAAGAGTACTCATGGCTTTGTCCCTGGCTATTCCCGTGGCCAGACTATGAAGAGGAGTACCAAGATGATGGACCCCAGGAAGGTTACGACAACTAGGATCATCTCCCATCGTCAGCATTGCCTGTGACCCCGAAGATGGAGCTTCGCCTACGCTACCTTTATTATTACGTATTTCCGCTGCTTGAGTTGTATTAAGAACTGGATCATGAGATCCTTATTTGTGTAAGACCTTATTTATGGTTTGTAATGGATGATGTACTGTGGTATCCAATTCTGTTATGTCTTGCAAAAATGGTAATCCTGGGATTGCGATGTATGGCATAACAGGCATCTGGGATTAAGAATCTGGGTTTTGACAAGTTGGTATCAGAGCCATCCTGACCATAGGAGACCCTAGTTAGAATGGACGTTTGAATCAAAAACTTAGTTTCAAAACCAAAGGAAGCAAATATTTACAAAAACTTATTCCCATTCTTATCACTTTGCTTCTTTCATGAAAATTCATGTTCCTCAAAAACTCTTGCAAAATACATAAAATTTGACACACTTGATCACTCTACTAACTTACTCATCCTATATTCTTAATAGATGGACGTGAAGTATAGCAAGTTTTATCAGTTGGGGAATGGAGGAGACCTTATCTTTGAGAGGGATTTGGACCAGCTTTCGGAACTTCTAGAGCGTCCGCACCCCGAGTTCTTCGGAGCTCAGCTCAATGATCAAGGAGGAGAAGATCTGCAGTGGCTAATTGTTGCAAGTCTCCGAGGAAAGATTGAACCTCCCACTGCCGAGGGAATTCAGTTCACCTTAAGAGAGAACAACTAGCTCAATGGACTTGCCAGGGCCATGCAGGAAGCTCTTGCCCGTCTGTGTGGGCAGAGTATCAACCAGATCAAGGGAACCCGCTTTGAGTTTTGTCCAAGGCGTGATGCTAATGGACAGCGACTGGAAGCCCCATACCACCCCGAGCTGAAGACTCAGTTGGACCACCTTAGCTTCATGATGAACGATCGTCAGCAGGAATTGGACAATTGCCGTGACTACTCCAACCACAAGTCTGCCATCATCAAGACAAAGGATCAGACCATCACCATGCTAGCGAAGGATCGCAAGTCTTGTCACCGTCAGCTCGACAAGAAGGAGCGCATCATTGCCCGTCTTCGCCACCGTATCTTGGATTTGGAGGAGATCATCCACGAGAGAGACATGCAGTTAGAGGAAAGGGAGAATGCCGGAGAAGATCTTCGTGGAGACCCCTACTCCTATCTCAGCGATGATGATGATTTTCTGGAGGATCAGGCTATGGACCTCTTCACCGATGAGGATGATTTCGCCTTCATCAATGACGATGAGGATGATGAGGATCACGACTACACTAACTCCAAGGAGTAGTAGCACTTGAGCACTAGCGTAGTGAGTTGTATTCGGTCCCACTGTATCGTAGTTTCCAGAATGGTTCTTAAAACCATTTGTTTACCTTTGTTGTGGTGTGTGTTTGTATCGTGTGCTATGAATGAATGAATGAAAAGCAAGTTGCTAGAAAAATCTGAGCCAAAATTTAAAAAACTTTTCAAAGTCCCTGAACCTTGGAAATTTCCCTCTTTTCTCATGATCTATCTCAATCTTCAGATGCCACGCGGAGGAAGTGGTTCATCCCCGGACCCGATGTTGAAGATCCTGCAAATGTTGGTTTCTGACCGCGAAGCCGAAATAGCCGAATGCCAAGCCAACCTAGCCAACCTTCAGCAAATAGCTTAGCTAGCCCACAACAATCAAGGCCAAGGAAATCAGGACAACCATGGATCTAATCTCAAGAATTTCTAGAACACCAACCCACCCGTTTTCACTAAGTCGGAAGAGCCCCTAGATGCAGACGATTGGCTGCAAACCATGGAAAACAACCTAGAAGTCGCCGGAGTGGAATCTAACGAGAAAGTTCTATTCGCCACCCATTACCTAGCCGGAGATGCAAGAGCATGGTGGAACAGTGTTCGTGCAATGACCGGAGGACAGATGATGACCTGGGAGGAATTCAAGGTCAAGTTCAGCAGAACCCATGTGCCACCGGGTTTGATCAAGAGAATGAGAGATGAGTTCAGAGAACTGAAGCAAGGAAGGATGACTGTAGTGGAATACCGTGACAAACAATTTGTCATTAGCTAGGTATGCCCCGGATGAGATCGACACTGAATCCAAGAAGAAAGAGAGATTCCTGAATGGTTTGCATGATGAGATGCAGACTGTGTTAGTCAATATCCTCTTTGCTGATATTGAAGGCCTTGTCGACTCTTCCATCCAGATGGAAGGAAAGATCAACCAAGCCAATGAGAACCGCAAGCGTCGCATGATGCATCATCCAGGAACCCATCAGACCCCAAAGTATCGCCCTAACCCATCTCCAGGATTTGCACCGAAAACCAACAGACCCCCGATGAATCGTCCAACCTATCCCAACCGTGGAAACCCTAGGACCGAAGGAAATCACAAGAACCTCGGCAACTCTAACAATTTCAACCGTGCACCACCCAAGTTCAACAACAACAATGCTACCGCCAACACCAACACTACCCCAAGGACTGGAAGCAATGTTGTGCCCGTTGCAGCAAAGGACAAGTCGCAAGTGACTTGTTATGACTGTGGAAATAAAGGCCACTACTCCAACGAGTGCCCCAAGAAGAATGCCGCACCCCCCAATGCAAATGCCCCAGCTCAGCAGCAGCGTCGTGTTCAGTCAGGAAGAAGGTTTGCCCCAGGGAATTTGCTCAACCGCAACGGCCCTCTTTTTCCCATGCATGCTGAAGAAGCCCAGGAAGCGCCAGACGTCGTGCTGGGTATGTTTTCTGTTAATTCAGTACTTGCTAGAGTGTTGTTTGATTCTGGTGCATCGCACTCATTTGTCATCGAAGAATTTGCATGCACTAGTAAAATTCAACCAACCAAACTAAAGCATGTTATGATTGTTCAAATCCCCGGTTCAACCACCGAAGCTAGGAAAATTTGCAAAGCCGTCCCCATCCGAATCCATGGCGTAGATTTTTATGCTAATCTGATAGTACTCGGAACTAAAGGTTTGGAAGTAGTACTAGGAATGGATTGGATGTCCAAGAAAGCCATAACCATGACCAGTACAGCCCGGAATATCAGTCGAGCATATATCTGAAACCTTACCGCGTCAATTCAAGTGCAGCAAGAGTATAGCCCAACCTACCATTGACCAAGTCCGGATAGTCTGTGAATACCCCGATGTATTTCCAGATGTTTTGCTCGGTATGCCCCCAGATCGGGATATCGAGTTTATCATTGAACTAATCCCCGGAACAGGACCCATAGCTCAGAGACCCTATAGTATGAACCCGTCTGAAATAGAAGAACTGAAGAAGCAACTGGATGCCATGCTGGAAATAGGATTGATTCAACCAAGTGCGTCCCCATGGAGATCACCTGTCTTATTTGTGGACAAGAAGGATGGAGGTAACCGTTTGTGTACGGATTATCGGAAGTTGAATGATGTCACTATCAAAAACAAGTACCCACTGCCCAAGATAGAAGATTTGTTTGATCAGTTGATCGGTGCCAAAGTGTTTTCTAAGATTGATCTTAGAACTGGCTATCATCAACTCAAGATTCGCGCAGAGGATATTCCCAAGACTGCCTTTACCACCAGATATGGATTATACGAGTATACGGTCATGTCTTTTGGATTAACCAATGCCCCCGCTTATTTCATGAATCTCATGAATAAGATTTTTATGGACTTCCTGGATAAGTTTGTCGTTGTTTTCATCGATGACATTCTGATTTATTCCAAATCAGAAGAAGAACATGAGCTACACCTAAGGACCATTCTTGGAACCCTTAGAAAGCATCAGTTGTATGACAAGTTTAGCAAACGTGAATTCTGGTTACAGGAGGTAGGATTCCTCGGCCACATTATATCAGCCGGAGGAATTGCTGTTGACCTTGCAAAGGTGAAAGATGTAGAAGATTGGCAAGCCCCAACCACTCAAACCCAAGTTCGTGCATTTCTCGAATTGGCGGGATACTACCGCAAGTTCGTAGAAGGATTCTCGAGTATCGCCAGACCTATGACCCAATTGCTGAAGAAAGACAAGAAGTTTGAATGGATGGACAAATGTGAAGTGATTTTTCAAGAACTCAAGAGGAGATTGATTTCAGCCCCAATCTTAATCATGTCGGATATCACGAAGCCCTTTGACGTGTATTGTGATGCATCCAAGATCGGTCTCGGATGTGTGTTAATGCAAGAAGGAAAAGTTATATCTTATCTATCTCGACAATTGAAATAACATGAGCAAAATTACCCAACCCATGACCTCGAACTCGCAACCGTAGTTCTAGCCCTGAAGACATGGAGGCATTACCTGATGGGAAATCGTTGTGAGATTTATTCGGATCACAAGAGCCTGAAGAATATATTCACTCAGAAGGAGCTGAATATGAGACATAGAAGATGGATTGAGCTAATCAAGGATTACGACCTGGACCTTCACTATCACCCTAGTAAAGCAAATGTGGTAGCAGATGCCCTTAGCAGATTGTCGTGCTGCTTGAACTCCATGATTTTGAAGGAGCAACTAAGCATGCACAAAGAGATGGAAGATTTCCGAATGGAATTAGTGAGTGAAGGATTTTTGGCTAGCATAGAACTTCAACCCACTTTGATCAGCCAGATCAAAGAAGCGTATAAAGGAAATGCTAGTATCGACGGAATCAAACGTCGTATCGGTACAGGCAAAGTACCCGGATTCACCGAAGACGAAGAAGGAGTTCTGTGGTACAAAGGACGCCTTTGTGTACCAGCAGATTCTGAGTTGAAAGAAGTAATTCTGAAGGAAGCTCATGATACTATTTATTCTATCCACCCCGGAGGAACGAAGATGTATCAAGACTTGAAAGAACAATTTTGGTGGCATAAGATGAAGAGAGAAATCGGAAGCTATATCGCCAAGTGTGATATATGTCAGCGAGTCAAGGCAGGACATCAAAGACCCGCTGGATTGTTGCAACCATTGCAGATTCCGAAATGGAAATGGGGTTCCGTTGGAATGGACTTTATCACCGGATTGCCTACTTCTAGTAGGGGAAATGACTCTATCTGGGTCATAGTGGACAGGTTGTCCAAAGTTGCCCATTTCTTACCCGTCAAAACCACATATTAGAGTTCGAAGCTAGCGGAGTTATACATCGCTAGAATCGTCAGTTTGCATGGAGTCCCTGAGAACATCGTATCGGATCGAGGAACTCAGTTTACCTCAAGATTCTGGAAGAAAGTCCAAGAAGGTTTAGGAACCCGCCTAGATTTTAGCACCGCGTATCACCCTCAGACCGATGGACAAACAGAACGAGTAAATCAAATACTTGAAGACATGTTGAGAGCATGTGTGTTAGAATATGGATCTAAGTGGGAAGACTGTCTACCGTTTGCAGAATTTTCATACAACAACAGTTATCAAGCTAGTTTGCAAATGGCCCCATTTGAATTCATGTATGGAAGGAAGTGTCACACCCCTTTGAATTGGTCGGAAGTAGGAGAGAGTCAGATTTTCGGACCTGACATCCTACAAGAAGCATAAGAGAAGGTTCACAAGATTCGTGAGAACCTCAAGACAGCCCAGTCCAGACAGAAGAGTTACGCCGACAAGAGACGTCGAGACCTCGCCTTCAACATAGGAGATTTTGTGTATCTGAAAGTGTCACCATTGAAAGGAATGCAGTGTTTCCAATTGAAAGGAAAGTTAGCCCCCAGGTATATCGGACCCTTCAAGATTCTAAACCGCCGAGGAGAAGTGTCGTATCAATTGGAACTACCCGAAGAGATGTCAGCCATGCACAATGTGTTCCATATCTCATTACTTCGCAAGTGTCTCGAAGTTCCGGAGAAGACGGAAGTGTTCAAGAATATCGATCACCAGACCATAGAGATCAACGATGACCTGACCTATCCCGAAGTACCCATCCGTATTTTGGAAGAAGCTTTCAGAACTACCAGAACCCGAAGCATCAAGTTTCTCAAGATTCATTGGAGCAACCACACAGAAGAGGAAGCTACTTGGGAGCGTGGAGATCACATCAGGACGGAGTTCCCCAATCTCTTCAAATCCTAGGTAATCTTTTTCGTCCTTTTTCAAATCTCGGGACGAGATTTTGTTTAAGGGGGGAAGGTTTGTAATATCCCAAAAATATTAAACTAGAATATTCAAACTCTAATCATCAAAATTAGGGTTAACAAAAACTTTTCCAATTAAAAATATGAAAGCATGCATATGTGTATGCATTACAATTTGGATTCTTTTGAATTGCCTTGGTTTGGTGTTTCTTTGCTTGTAAAATCATTCTTAGGTGAATTAAACATCATCTAAACAATCCCCACACTTTTCCCAAAGACAAACAAATCAAAACAAACAAATTAAGTGAATGGTCACTTTGGCCAATTTAACTCCCATGCCTACTTTGGCTATCTCTAACTTTCAAAACTTAACAGAAACTTGTTTGGATCTTTGCACCCCTTGATAGTACTCATAACAAAGTACCAAGGCCCACTTTGTGATCATCCAAAAACATTTAAATGCATAGTTTAGATGACAGTTTAAAATTGAATCTATTCCATATGGGAAGATCCCACTTTTTCAAAAACCACTCAAACAAGCTCAATTTTCAAAACCCAAGCATCCACAGACTCACCAGCACATGCCTAGCACACCCACCAAAAATATTTTCAAAATTCAAAACTTGAGTTCTTGCGGCCATTTCATCAAGCACTTGGAGGCAACAAATCAATCTGGCCAAACTTCACTGTTTTGAGCAGTAATTTGGCTAAGCAATGTTCACCATTGATCACCCTTGTCTCCCCCAGTGCCAACCAGTGATTGGACCAACCCTAGCCCCTACCCTTTGCCCCATGCCATGCAAACTCGAGCACTCCCTTGCCAGCTGACCATGGCAAGCTAGCAGGAGCGTTCGACGCGCCTAGCCACCATGTCCAGGAGGCAGCCCACCATCCACCGCCACCCCCTGTCCAGCGCTCAAACCCTGCCAGCCACTGGCCCACACACCCACGCCATGCCAAGCTTCTCTGAGCGCATGCCAAGAGCGCGCCAGAGCGCCACCCTCAACACACGCCCACATACTGCACGCTGCCCTCGCCGCGTGCATACGTGATCACCACTGCCCCAGCAACCCCGCAGACACCCTCGTTCGCCGCCCCATGCCTCACAGCCACCGCTCGCCATCGAAGACGCCGCCTCTTCCGCGTAGAGCACCGCACGTTCCCGACCGTTTGCCACCGCCCCTACACGCGCATTAAAGCCCTAGATCATCGCCAGGAGACCACCGATCGATCGCCACCCTCGGCCATGCCTCTAGCTGCTCGTAGCCGTGTCGCCACCGTCGCCTTCCCATCCCGTTCGGTCTCGCCGTCGGGCCTATAAAAGGAGGACACCCCCAGCCGATTGAAGCACACCATCTCACTCCCCTCACCTCATTGATCGTTCCACCCCTTAGTCGGAGCAAGGCGAGCAGCGCATCACCGGAGTTGCGCCGGAGCTCGCCGCTGTAGAGGAGAAGAGGAGCCGTTGATTTCGTCCACCCCCGGAGCTACCTCGACCACCCCTAAGTTCACCGTCGTCGACTTCGTCGTTTGCCTGCCTCGCCGTCGTCGCTGGAGCCCTGGTATGCCCCCTATGCACCCCCACCGAGCCGCTAGGGTTTGAGCTCGCCGGTTACCTGTTCATCATCGACGACGACCCTCAGCCGTTGATCTCACTTCTAATCCAACGCACCACATCGCCCTGTACGGCTTCGCGTTTGAAGAGTCGCTGACCAGTAGACCCCCCTGTCAGTTGTGCCCCGCGCTGTGGAGTGAAACTGGGCCGGCCCATTACCCCTTCCCGCGCAGCCCACTCGTTTGAATTTAGATCTTTATATTATCATTCAAACACAATTCTGTACCAAGTTTCAAAAAATCAACCCACCTCGATTTAGTGAACCAAATTGAATGAAACCAATTTTGTTAGAAATGTCTTGAAATGCTTAATCCAAGCCCGTTGGATTCAAATCATTTGGATCTGTAGATCACCCTTGGTAAAAATAACAAGGCAGAAGCTTTTCTGCATTCAAACATTTTTCAAATTTAAACCATAATAGCTTTTGAGTTGATTCCAACTCTCAAAAATCACATTTGATCATACCTTTCAGAATATATAAAAATATATGGGTTTACTTAAAGAAATAATGTCCAGGTAATAAAAGAATGCCACATAGGCATTTCTAGTTACTTATTTTATTTAAAATAAAAAGGTTAAACCTTATTAAATTGTGACACCACTTTAAATCACATTCCCATGTACTGAAATATGTGGTGATTACATGTGTCCACATGATACCATGTTTGGTTTGGAGAATATTAAATCTTAAGTAATTTTTCAATGAGTAGAAATTACTTTTCTAAAAATAAATCAATAAGACAAAGGCTTTAGTCTTGTAATGTTAGTGATGATGCTAGATCATCTATAGTAACCTTTTGTGTGATGATTGAAAATAGTTAAGTATTGTTTGGTGATTGTGTACCTCGTATTTATTCATAGACGCTAGTACCGACCAAGGATACGAGGAGGAAGGAGGATACTAGAAAGAAGAAGCAGAGGAGAACTTCAACCACTCCTCTGCACAAGGCAAGCCAATACTTGCAAGCTATTAATTTAGCAAGCTTATATTGATACTTGTGCAAGCCTAATACTACTAGTTGATTGAGCAAGCTAACACTTGCAATTATGAAAGTTAGATAACCTATGCAATGCACTAAGCATGCTTGGTTAGACACATGTGATGATACCCCCTCCTAGTTTTACTTGCAAGCTTTCTACTTTATTTTATTTATCAAAGCTATTTCTTAGAGTTTACTTAAGTGACTTGTAGATTCTAGGAAGATAATTGAAGGTTGCATAAAGAGCATTAAATTTGGTCTAAGCTAGAAAATCTTGATGTCATCCTGAGGCATGAGATTGAACTTTGCTAATCCCCATTTGTTTACCACCCCTCATTAGTACTCACCCCACTTGTAGATGCTAGTGCTAAGCATAAAACTTGATCAACTTTCGATGGGAATACTTGGTGGAAAATGGTTATGAAAACCTTAGAATGATGAGTCATTCTACTGAGATGTTTTGACATGTGTTTCCGAACACCAGATGATTTTGGTGATGAAAATGTTGAGGCATGAGCCTTAGCCCTTTATGAAACTGATGGTTGTCTGGATGCGATACCATTCCAATTTTACCATACAACCACAATACCCGAAGTTTGGGTAGGGCTTGACTGGAAACTTATATACCTTAGTATGGGTTCCCTCACGGCCAAGGTTTGAGTTGAGGCTACCTTGTGGAGATTGTCCACCTGTGCAGTACCTAAGATGACAGTTGGTCATGGTTGGGAGGCCAAACTCACAGGAGGGGTGCTTATACTAGGGCGTGTGATTGAAAGGTTAGGATTGATTATCCGCATACTGAGTTTGGTGAATTCAGGATTTATTCCAGACGGATGTATCGAATGTTGTGGTGAAAGTGTACAATCTCTACACAGTGTCAAACTATTCGAATAGTTGCGTCCGCGGTTATGGACATTTGGAGTGGCCATACTGTTCCCCCGTCAGATGTTTTCAAAATGACTTGTGAAATGAATTCAGAATTTGACTTGACCACAACAGAGTTGTGATATGAAATGCAAGTTCCCACTTAGGTGTTATAAACTTTCAACTATCTTTTCTTGCTTTTGAACTTAGTAAAGGTAAATCTGGCTTTTTGCAAAACAACCCTAGAGCTTAGTGTCCTACTACAAAAACTCCCTTCACTTGTTAGTATTAGTTTGCGAGTACTTAAAGAGTACTCATGGCTTTGTCCCTGGCTATTCCCGTGGCCAGACTATGAAGCGAGTACCAGGATGATAGACCCCAGGAAGGTTACAACAACTAGGATCATCTCCCATCGTCAACATTTCCTGTGACCCCGAAGATGGAGCTTCGCCTACGCTACCTTTATTATTACGTATTTCCGCTGCTTGAGTTGTATTAAGAACTAGATCATGAGATCCTTATTTGTGTAAGACCTTATGTATGGTTTGTAATGGATGATGTACTGTGGTATCCAATTCTGTTATGTCGCGTAAAAATGGTAATCCTGGGATTGCGATGTATGGCATAACATGCATCTGGGATTAAAAATCCGGGTGTTGACAGATTAACATGCTAGTCCCTTGATCAATAGCTAGCGCTCACAGTCAATGAAATACCATGTAAAACACAAGTCTTTATTACTTGAATCGCATAATCCAGAGTTTACATTATTACAACAAAACGCAAAATAACACAACTTGGAGTCCCATCAATGCCACAGGGAGGTTGAGTGAAGACCCACGATCCTAGCACACCTTTCAACGATCTCCAAATTCTGCACATAAAACATGCAGCCAACAAGTTGGGTCAATACTTTGAATGTATTGGCAAATTACACCATGAAGGAAAAGACTTGGCTATCTCTACATGCATAGGCTTGACAAAAGGCTTGAGGTTTTTTTTGCATAAATCCAATTTTTCTTAAGTCAAGAAGAAGAGAGAAAAACTTTTATCCTACTTTGTAAATGTTTGATAAGTAATACATGGTCAAGTGGCTCGCACTGGATTCCACCAGGCTACCATCTTTCAACCCAACACATGGAGTACACCATGCAATTCCAAATCCCATCTATGGACGATTCCATGGCCATAGAATTTTTTAGTTTTATAAAAGAGAGAGGAAATTGAAGGGTTCGCAGCATAGAAAACAAAAAAATTCCTACGATGGGAACTAAGTACCAAGATCTATCTACTAGATACAAAAAACGGGCGGATGTATATCCGTAGAGAACATACCCTTGAACACCGACAAAGCTTAACAAGTTGAACTCGTGATTGATGTAGACGATCTCTTGTCGATCTCAAGATCGAGAGGAAGTCCTAGCGCCGCAAAGCAGCAGCACATCCGTGCTCACACACACGTAAAAGACACCGAGCAACCTCCACCTCCTCGCTCCAGCGATGTAGCATAAGCACAACCCTTTCTTGCTGAATAGCCACCGGGAACATGTATCTCGCTAGTCCGAGACCATGGGGGATAAATTCTAGAGGGGGAGAGAGATCCTTCACGAGGAAGTGTGAGTGAGAGAGAGGGAGAGGGGTACCTTTTATAGGAGGAGGGGGCACCCAAGGGGTTGTCCGCCGGCCATGGGGGCTGCCCCCTCCCCTCCTTCATTCATGTGGGTGGACACTCCACTCACAAAAATCTCTTCAATTCCCTCCACTCAAAATCCCACTCAAAATTGCTATTATATTTCCACCAAATTTAATGCAAACTCTCATTAAATAAAACTCCTTTTATTTATTCAGAATTT
The DNA here is from genome assembly GCA_023614405.1 of Avena insularis. NCBI lineage: Eukaryota > Viridiplantae > Streptophyta > Magnoliopsida > Poales > Poaceae > Avena > Avena insularis. Next base: position 232,531,569 of record CM042687.1, on the reverse strand, counting down.
TGTCAATTACTTTAATGAAAAACATTCACATATAACCCCTTCCTAGAATTCCATTTCACATGCAAAAACAATTTCTGCAATTTCGCCCGAAATCCTGTTTCGATATCTAGGGAAATAAATTCCTACTCTTATTATTCTTTCCGGCATGAAACTTTTGCTCCAATTGGATGTCAGTGTCCCTTAAGTGTGTCACCCTACGGTTCGCGAATAATTCGGACATGATCGAGACCCTTCTTCGATCAATAATCATAAGCGGGACCAGGAGATCCATACTGACTCCCACACATTCAACGATGACTTTCTTGTGATCGTCGGAACCTTTTTACGCTAGTATCTCTATCCCTTTGTTTCACGATATATTACATGTCCGAGATTCGATCATCGGTATCTCCATACCTAGTTTGATCTCGTTACCGACATGCACTCTTTTCTTGTTCCCGTGATATAACATTCTAGTGATCAAATCACTTGCTTGCAAGCTAATCAATATGATATCACCGAAAGGGCCCAGAGTATATCTATCCCTCATCGGGATGAACAAATTCCACACTTGATCCATGAGTCTCAACATAACACTTTAGTAGTTTTGAAGCCATCTTTATAATCACCCAATTACGGTGTGACGTTTGATGTCATCAAGAAACTCTTCCGGTGTTAGTGATTGACATGATCTCATGGTCTAAGGATTAGGATCACTTCGTAAGTTGTTTATAGCAATATAAACTCAATGACTTTGATCGAATGCTATACTTCGGATGAATGTTCATCACATCATTACACTAATGTTGTGATCCCGTTATTAACAACATCCAATGTCTATGATGAGGAAACTATGATCATCTTGTTAATCAACGAGCTAGTTTATGAGAGAGGCATAACTAGGAACCTTCTGTTTGTTTATTAAACACACGTGTATTAATGTTTCCGTATTAATACAATTATAGCATGCAAAATAAACATCTATCATATACTTGTAATACACATAATAAACACTTTATTATTGCCTCTCAGGGCATATTCCCTTCAGTCTCCCACTTGCACTAGAGACAATAATCTAGTTACATAGTGATGTATCTAACACCCATGGAGTTCTGGTGTAGATCATGTTTTTCTATAGGGAGAGTTTTAGTCAACAGATCTGCTACATTGACATCCGTATGTACTTTACAAATCTTTATATATCCATCCTTGACATGCTCGCGGATGGAGTGAAACCGGCGCTTAATATGCTTGGAATTCTTGTGAGACCTTGGTTCTTTGGCATTGGCAATGGCACCATTGTTGTCACAATAGATCACCATTGGGTCCAACACGTTTGCAACCACACCTAGTTCGGATATGAACTCCTTCATCCAAACTGCTTCCTGAGCCGCTTTCGAAGCACCAACATATTCGGCCTCCATTGTTGATCCCGCCACCACAGGTTGTTTGGAGCTCCTCCAACTAACCGCTCCGCCATTCATGAGAAATACATATCCGGATTGAGACTTAGAGTCATCCTGATCGGTGTCAAACTAGTGTCGACATAACACTTAGCAACGAGCTCTTCTTCACCTCCGTATACAAGAAACATATCCTTAGTTCTTCGCAAGTACTTAAGGATATTCTTGACCGATTTCTAGTGTTACGAACCTGGATCCGATTGGTACCTACTATTCAAACTAATAGCCTGTGCCACATCCGGTCTTGTACATAGCATGGCGTACATTATAGAGCCTATGGCTGAAGCATAGGGGACTTTGTCCATTTTCTCTCTTTCTTCCGTCATACCCGGACTTTGAGTCTTACTCAATGTCGTGCCTTGTGACATAGGTAAGAACCCCTTCTTACTTTCATCCATTTTGAACTTCTTTAAAATATTATCAAGGTATGTACTTTGCGATAGCCCTATTAGGCGCCTAGATCTATCTCTATAGATCTTTATGCCTAATATGTATGACGCTTCACCTAGGTCCTTCATTGAAAATTTGTTGTTTAGATAACTTTTAACACTGTTTAAAAGATCTCTATCATCGGAGAGGTCCATAGAATAAGATTCATATAAGGAAAGTCCAACTCCGGAGTTCGGGAATGATTCCGATGATTTCATCGGAGAGGTTCTAGAAGGGTCTAGAAGGTTCACCGAACCAGAAGGGGAAGGGAACATGAATGTGTCATGGATAAGTGGAATGATTGGATCATGTCCTAGGTCACTTGGTTCGGCATTAGCAAGAAAGAAATCAAGCTCCAAATTGAAATTCAAAAGGCAAGTTTGAAAAGTCAAACTGGGACAATGTGTCCTGGTGGAGGAAGGAAAGAATCCTTCTTTCCCTCCACCACAAGCCAACAAGGAGAGGGAGTTGGGGAAGGATTCAAACTCCCCTCTCCCAAGCTGCCCTCCCTCTCATAAATAGAGGGGAGGGGTTCCCCAAGGACATACAACACCAGCCCCTCCCCACCTAGCCGTGCCGACGCCGCCTCAGTCACGCTGCCGCCACGGCCGCCATAGCCACCCTAGACACCGCCAGCCACGCCTCCTCCTCTCCGTCCCTCTAAACCCTAGATTTCCGAAAGCCCTAGATCCACCATAACTTGCTCCAGCTTAGGTGAAGCCCTGCAGGATTTTCCCTCTACTTCCGACACCACGCCGTCGTGCTGCCGGAATCGCGAGGGGGGAACTACAACCTCTGTTGCCTGCTGGAACAAGGGAGAGGAAGGTCTTCATCGAGTAACGAACGTGTGAACTCCTGCAGAAGCGCTGCCGAAACGCAGCGCCGGAACCTACGCGATCTTGAGATTGGCAAGTGTACGACTACATCGCCCACGAGAATCTGCTTTCGTTAACCACTTTGGAATCTTCTAGGGTGAGTACTCTAAACGACTCGTTGCTACAATCTAGTAGATAGATCTTAGCTTGTTTGTGTGCATGCGGTAGAAATTTTTGTTTTTCCATGCTACGAACCCCTACAATTACTGTTTCGTAGGTGCGGCAATCTATCACGGGAATATTTTGTATATGACCTCTTCTCCCGTAAGTGTATACAACCCTAGAGTCCATACGAGGAGGATTAGCTATACCGCATATGGTTATCTATTTTGGGTGGCCCCCATGTATGTTCTTTGGGTTTGGGAAAGCGTCGTGTCCTAGGCCTAGCTGACATACCAATGGAAGTATGTTAATTGATCTGGTAACAAGGGTCGAAGTGCATGTGGAAACTTTGGTGCACCCCTGCATGGTTAAATCTTTTCGAAAAGTCGTGTCCGCGGTTATGGACAACTTGGAGCACAGTATCTCGATCATAGACAACTATAACTAAAGTTTACTGTTCTAACTTGACTTGTATCTAATACAAATAGTAAGTTGGACAACCACCATGGAAAGAATGAATAAAACTGCCAACCATGTGAGTTTCCTCGGCAAGACTTCCTCGATTGGTTTCGAGGGGGAAATACCAGGATGGGTATGTTTGGTGGTAGTATCAGGTTGGATCCGAATAGGTCTTTCTCATCTCTCTCTCTGATAGCCGACAGTTGTACCGAGTCTCTATAGGTTGTTTAGTGCATCATGTGCTACTGCTTCAGCCCACCATACCTATGTAGGCGAGGACCGCCGAATTCTAAGACTCACCGTGTACTGGCCTCAGTACTAACCGCTCTCTCTTTTTCCTTTGCCCTTTGTTGGTGCCCCTTTTGTTTATCAGGTTGAGATCGACGTCCTTAGCAGGGTTACCCTTCCGGCTTTGCCTAGGCAGGGTTATGGACGCCATTGGTTATTCTTCAGGGCTCTTAGCCCCATTTGCATCTTGTTCGTACTCGGATACTATATTGTTTTCAAGGTGATTTGGATCTTTGTAATGTATACTTGTATTCTTGACTCATGGAGTCTTTGTTGTATATATCCATTTAGCGGGTTCCATCATGGACTAATGTGTAAGGGTATTACTTCGTTTTCCACCCGCACGGAAGTGCCTGGTGGGAACCTTTGAATCGTTTCTATGTAGGTTTGTCGGGAATCGCTAAAACTTGCATAGGGCCGATCCAAGGGTATTACATTTTTTACTTTCAATAAGGCTACTCAGCAAGGCTACTCAGCCGAACACTTGTACCTCCTGCATTATGATGAATAAAAGCTAAGTTCCTTGGCCCAATTATTTTACCTTATGTATACATTTACATCCTCAAAATACGCTCGGGTGCTGCGCCTCACCTTACGACTTTGTCAATTATCATAACAACGCATCACCCTGAGTAGAGGACCACGTCAGGCTAACAAAAAGGATATGGACAACTCATAGTCAACAATGCACTATGTGCCAATAAATACTTACAACTTCACAAGGGCACAAAAGCCCACTCGACAATATACAGACTTTACATTGCTTGTCATGACCTGGGATCAGGGCTAGAAAAATACTAGATTCTCATCTGATATAAGCCTAACCTAAATTCCAAAAAACGCAGGGGAAGATCGGTAACATTACAGAACATACAAACCATACATTAATAAGGTAAACTCTTAAGAGAGTTACAAACCAGTCATACAAGCCAGGGGTCATAGACCCATCATTACATCAAACAACGGAAGCAAACAAGTTGTTCTAAACAACAAACTTAGCAAAGGGCCTAAGAGGCCATAACAGAAGTAGCGACCCTTCCATAGATCCTAGGCTGCTGCCCGGGAACCCCGACTACTCGTCGACTTCGACGTAGAAACCACCTTCAGTTGGAGTAGCTTCATCTGTAGAAAATATCAACGAAGCAAGGCTGAGTACAGGGTGTACTCCGCAAGACTTATGGCTAGTGGAGTTATTGTGCATAAAGCCATCTTTTGTTTTCAAAACAAGAGGGAGAAGAAACTCGTCTAGTCAGATCATTTTCAAAAGGGGATAAGAGGACTACAACTCCAGATCTTAGAATCATCTTTGATATCCACCAATAACCATCATCGACAGAACCTCTCTTCTCGGACTACCCCCTCATACAACCGCGAGGAAGTATTCCGCATCTCACATTAGTTGACAAGTTTTAACATTCGGTTATAGTTCTCTATGATCTTCACGTTCGTTCCCAAGTCGTCCATAACCGTGGACACGGCTTTTTGAAAAGATTAATAACCCTGCAGGGGTGCACAACTTTACCCACACGTACCAACCGATTCTTAATGCCAATATATTATCCCTCTTCCTTGGAAGGCCGGCAAAGAGTGGTTGACCACGACATTTACCTTGCTTTCACCGAGACCATGAGTCACGCACTAAGGAGATTTCGCCGTAACGGGTCGAGTCCCGAAGTCGGTCCCTAGTGATGTGAACAGGGTTTGAGATTACGGATGTCGGGCATTTCCCATTCCCTGCCACGCTTACCTACCTGTATGAATGCACCTCCTTCACCTCCATTCAAGAACAACCGAGATGTGCATGTCGAATCGAAAGCCCAAACTATGTGACACATGGAATCTACTAGGCAAGTTAGTTGGTCAAGGGGGTTTCCAGGCCCCCGTGTGGTTGTACGCTCGTCTTGGTTCAAGAGGCAAGAACATCGGGTCCTAGGGGTGGCAAGTATGGGACTACAAAAACCACAACCCATGTGGCCTCCCATACAAGCCTTGGCATGTTTATCATCCATTTCTGATCACATCATCACATCCTACCATACTAGATTCATTCGCATCTCCGGTGCATCACCTGAATGATCAGCATCGAAAAACTAAGCATGGATAAGCTTGACTGACCTTGTGGCACTAGCGACGCTCATAAGCCAAACCCTAGTCATGTTAGGAGCGGTGGATCGGGTATTTAGTTCACAAGGAGAAACATGCATCAGATAGGATTACTCTATCTACTGATAAAAGACTGTTGAACCGAATGCATATGATGAGAATGAAATACTTTGTAAACATAGGATTCATATGTATGAGTGGGGCTTCGCTTGCCTTGTCCGTTGTTGGACGGATACTGCTCTTCGGTGGTGTTGACTTCAGCCTCGGGTTCGGTTCCTATTCGCGAGAACCAATCACCGGAAAAGAGAAAGCAACACTCAACACATGGCATGTGCAATGCTCATACAATATGGATGATATGACAAGTTAAATAGTGTTGAATTGAACCCTAAAACATGCTTGGTCACTTTAAAGGGGGTTCCGAAGATCCAAACCCTAAAACAGGGGTATCATCAGAATCACCTGTGTGGTTCAATTGGTTCTTCTAATTAAACTTGCAATCAAAGTTGATTAACAATGTATGATTCTAGCTTGGTTAGGTAGGTTTCATTTTTCTGATCATTTTGGTATATTATTTGTATTTTTCTGATTTAAAATGAATTAGTTATGAATTTCTCAAATTTTAATTCATTTTAAACATTTTTGGAATATTTGAAATAATTTCCATACTTGGGCCCACATGTCAGATTTTTATTAATTTCAGAAAACATTTATAGAAATGATTAAAACTCTTATAGGTATGGCCCACCTGTCAGGGATTTTCTATTTACAGAAATAATTAAAAGAAAAGAAAAAGAGATATGACATCAGCATGACATCATGCTAATGTCATCAATGGAGTTGCTCCCAGGTCGAGCTCGAATCCAGCGATTACGAGAGCGCCAGGATGCGAGGTTGGGGTCGTTGGACGCGGACGACAATGGGGAATCACTTGGTGGTGGCGCCGCCTATTCTTGGTAACTGGAGACGGCGGTGCAACGATGGCGAGCGGCGGCGGCGTCAGGCACATGCGGGGAGAGCGACTCAGGGGGAGATGGAGGAAACGGAGGGTACTGCGAGGATAAGAAGCTCACCGTGAGCAAGACAGACTTGACGGCGAGGCGAGGTGAGCTCGGGGTCGGTGGGGATCGATGATGACCAACGGTGGCCGGAGCTTCCGATTCGCTCAAACAAGGTCGCGCGCGAGGGGGAAAAGAGGCTAGGGAGAGGGAGTCAAGCACGGCGGTTCTAGCGGTGGCGTCGGCTTGAGCTGGGGCGGCCGAAAACGGCAAGGCTGACGGCGACTAGCAGCTAGGGTTCTTCGGCCATGGCGCTGCCGCGAGGGAGAGGAAGAGGGGAAGTGAAATGGGTACGGGGACGGAGGTTGCAGCGGTTCTTATCCGTGGCTCCAGGGGCAACGGAGGGCATCGTGACGCGCAGGAGATCGACGGCAGGTGCGCTGCTAGGCAGCTGCTTGCCAACGACGAGAAAGAAGACGGGGAAGAAGGCCAAAGAGGTACCGGGCAGCTGGGCGCTTGGGCCCCTGAATGGGTCAAGGTTGCAAGGAAAGAGAGAGAGGGAGGTTGGGCTCGACCCAGATTAGGTTAGATAGATTTTTTCCAGGAAATCCTTTTCTATTTCTGTTTTTCTGGTTTCTTTTTATATTTGGAATTCAAATCTGTTTTGAATGATTTCAATTTACAGAAACTTTTGTATAATATTTGAAAACACTAAGGGGCTCTTATAACAATTTGAGCTCCTCTTGTTTTGGTAGTTATAAAAATATAGAACCATTTGAATAGTTTGAGAGGGAAAAAATAACTAGGGTTTTGCTTGCTCTTATTTGGTTAAATCTAAGTGCAAGTGTAATGCATGCATGCAATGCTCAAACAGGTCTTTATTAATATTGCACAAAAGGTGGTATGTTAAAGCTCTACCCCACTTACAAGAATCTCGACCCGAGATTCCTAGGTTTTAGAAAAGAAGGTAGGGTACTCAGATCAAAGTCGATCTTCACGTTCCCAGGTTGCTTATGACTCGGAGCGATGAGACCATTGAACTTTCCGGAACTTGACGGTTTGACGACGAGTCTTGCGCTCGGTTTCATCAAGAATACGAATAGGGTATTCTCGGTAGGTTAGGTCATCTTGGAGATCCAAAGTTTCATGGTCCACACCACGAATGGGATCTTTGAAGCAACACTTGAGTTGAGACACATGAAAGACATCATGAACCTCTAGAAAAGATGAAGGTAGAGTTGTAGGCAAGCTCACCCCGCTTGGAGTGAATGCGAAAGGGACCAACATAGCGAGGAGCCAATTTTCCTTTGATACCGAATCGATGGACACCCTTCAGAGGAGTGACCCGAAGATAGATTTGATCACCAACTTCATAATGAACATCAAGATGATGATGATCGTAGTTGGTCTTCTAACGAGATTGAGAGGCCTTCAGACGCTCTCAAATTATGCGAACTTGATCTTCTGCTTCTTGGATCATGTCCGGACCAAAGAATTGTATTTCGCCAGTTTCTGTCCAGTTCAGAGGTGTTCGGCATGTTCTCCCATACAGGAATTGGAAAGGTGCCATGCCCAAACTGGATTGAAAACTGTTTTTATAGGATAACTCCGCAAAAAGGAGACATTTCTCCCAGTTCTTTCCAATGGATATGACACACGCTCTAAGCATGTCTTCAAGAATTTGATTCACTCTTTCGGTTTGACCACCGGTTTTAGGATGATAAGTTGTACTGAAGGAGACATGAGTTCCCATTGCTTCTTGGAAACTTTTCCAGAATTTGGAAGTAAACAAACTTCCACGATCAGAGATGATCTTCTTGGGAACACCATGAAGAACGACGATCCGAGAGATGTATTGATCAGCCATTTGACTAGCACAGATAGTTTCTCGGACCAGAAGGAAATGAGCAACTTTGGATAACCGATCAACTATTACCCATATGGCATCATTTCCTGATTGTGTTCTTGGGAGTCCAGTGATAAAATCCATACCAATTTCATCCCATTTCCACTCAGGAATTTTCAACGGCTGCAGAAGTCCAGCAGGCCTTTGGTGTTCAGCCTTTACACAACGGCAAACGTCACACTCTGCAACAAAGCGGGCGATTTCTGGTTTCATTCCACTCCACTAGAATCTTTGACGGAGATCTCGGTACATCTTGGTACCACTAGGATGGATGGACAGAGGGGATTCATGAGCTTCTAGTAGGATTAGATCTTTGATTTTCCTACTGTTTGGAACCACTAACCGGTTACTGAAGTATAGGATACCTTGATCGTTGACAAAGAAACATTTAGCTTCACCGCTTGCAATACGTTCTTTGATCTTGGTAACCTCATCATCTTGCTTTTGAGCTTCCTTGATTTGGTCCTCCAGAGAAGATTTTATCTCAAGGTTAGCAAGAAATCCACAAGGAACTACTTCAAGGTTAAGACGCTTGATTTCCTGGTAGAGATCAGGTTGGGCTTGTGAAATCATCAGATTATTGCAATAAGACTTCCGACTTAGCGCATCAGCAACGACATTGGCTTTGCCGGGTTGATAGTTGAGACCCAAATCATAATCTTTGATGAGTTCCAACCATCGTCTTTGCCTGAGATTCAAATCTAGCTGGGTAAAGAGGTACTTTAGGCTTTGATGATCCGAGTAAAGTTTGCAACGGTTACCGATGAGGTAGTGTCGCCATTCCTTAAGAGCATGAACAACAGCAGCGAGTTCGAGATCATGGGTTGGATAATTGTTCTCATGTGGCTTCAACTGTCGAGAACCATAGGCCATTACATGACCATCTTGCATCAACACACAACCGAGCCCTTGGAGAGAAGCATCACAATAGATGACGAAGTCCTTGCTTGTGTCCGGAAGGACAAGCACAGGACCAGTGGTTAGCTTAGTTTTCAAAGCTTGGAAGCTTTCTTCTGCCTTTTCTGACCATTCAAACTTCTTATCTTTCTTAAGAAGATCGGTCATAGTCTTGGCTATCTTGGAGAAGTTCTCGATGAATCGACGGTAATATCCTGCCATTCCAAGAAAACTTCGAACCTCCTTGACTGAAGTAGGTGACTTCCATTCCAGAATGGTCTGGACCTTATCCGGTATGACAGCGACACCACTTGCAGACACAACATGTCCAAGGAAGACGAGCTCTTGTAACCAGAACTCACATTTGGAAAACTTATCGTAGAGGTGATGTTCACGAAGTTTAGTCAGTACCAAACGTAGATGTTCGGCATGCTCTTCTTCGGTCTTGGAGTAGATTAGAATATCATCAATGTATACCACGGCGAACCCGTCGAGATATTCCATGAAGACGGAGTTCATGAGCCTCATAAATGTGGCAGGGGCATTGGTTAACACGAATGACGTCACTGTATACTCGTAAAGACCATAACGAGTTGTGAATGTTGTCTTTGGGATATCCTCCTTTCTGATCTTGATTTGATGATACCCTGATCTTAAGTCCATTTTGGAGAAGACAGTGGCACCACTTAATTGATCAAAGAGGTCATTTATCCGGGGAAGTGGGTACTTATTCTTGATTTTCACCATGTTGAGTGGACGGTAATCAACCACCAATATTGGAATATTTGTATCCCGCTTCTTGACAAAGATGGTAGGGGAACCCCAAGAGGATGTGCTAGGTTGGATGTATCCTAGACCCTCTAACTCTTCAAGTTGCTTCTTCAACTCAACCAACTCATGAGGAGGCATTCGGTAAGGTCTTTTGGAGATAGGAGCAGTTCCAGGAACTAGCTCTATGACAAACTCCACAATTCGATCAGGTGGCATGCCAGGCAACTCTTCAGGAAAGACATCCGGGAAATCATAGACTACATGGACATCTTCAACCTCGAGAGCAGGTAGGACATCCATGGCATACAACTCCGAGAGAGGTTTAAGAACTGCTGACGGAGACTTTGAACCATCAGTCCAATACTTGACAGTTATGCCAGCAGGGGAGGTCACAAAAACTGTTCTGAGTGCACAGTCAATGACGGCTTGATACTTGGTTAACCAGTCCATGCCCAGGATGACATAAATGTCACATGACTTGAGTGCAATGAAAGAAGTAGGGAACTTCTGGTAGGCTATATCAATCTCATTCCCATGACTAACCATAGTGGTTAACCAGCTAGAACCCGGGGAATGGATGGTCAAAGAGGTGGACAAGGGTTCAAAATTTATCCCATGCTCTTGAGCAAACAAATTTGACATGAATGTATGTGATGCTCTAGAATCAAACAAGACTGTTGCAAGAATTGAATTGACCCGGAGCGTACCCAGAATGACGCGTGGATCTTCCTGAGTTTCCTCAACAGTGACATGGGTCAGACGACCACGTGCAGCACCTTGAGATTTATCATTCTTCTTTGCCTGCTGATCATTGCGTCCGGTAGCCCTTTGAGAACACTCCCTTGAGTAGTGACCAGGCTGACCACAGGAGTAACAGGTAACCCCAGTGTGAGAACCAGCAGGAGGATGATAGTTTGATCCACCAGTATTTGACTATGGCTGACGAGAATTATTGCCAGAAGACTTGGGTTCATAAGGAGCACGAGGCATAGCACTGTATGGAACAAAAACATGGCGCTTCTTGTTACCAGAGGAAGAAGCACGAGAATTTCCTTCTTCACGCTTCTGAGAGACTTCCATGTCCTTCCTTCCATGCTCCAGAGTAAGAGCCTGGTTGTGCAGGTCCTGGAAAGACTGGAACTTGAAGGGCAGCAATTCATAGCGAAGTGCGGGTTTAAGTCCCTTACGGAACAGCTCTTGCTTATATTCATCATTGGTCACATACCTGGTTGCATAACGAGCCAGGCGAGTAAACTCACTCCCATAGGTTTCAATATCCTTGCGCCCATGCGTTAGATCCAGAAACTCCCTCCTTTTGAGATCCATGATGGGCTTAGGGATATAAGAGGCCCGAAATGCTGCAACAAACTCCTCCCAGGTAACAACATGTCCCTGAGCTTGCAAATTCTGAAAACCTTCCCACCAAACACCAGCCTCACCTTCCAGTTGATAGGTTGCGAAGTTGACACAGTCAGTGGGACGGACACGAAGAGCATTGAACTTGCGCTCTATGGTGCGGAGCCAATCATCAGCTTCAAGGGGCTCCTTAGAGTGGGTGAATATTGGAGGAAAAGAGTGGATGAAATCTCCAAGTGTGACACAGTCATTAGGACGACGTTCAGTGTTCTGCGCCACACGCTCCAGAAGGCGTTCATTCCGCAGACGGTTGGTCTCAATGTTGTTGAGAACCTCGGCCATTGTGGGAGGTGGCGGAAGTTCCTGTTCAGCATTGTTGTTTCCTCGACGGCCAACAGAACCACGAGTACCAGCCGGCATCTTGAGGAGAAAACATAAACCATGAGAATGGATTCACCAAAAAGGGTACAACAAAGGATGGCAAACCATATCAAAAGATCATGGTAGAGGTGAACATGTGGATGTTAATTATATCAATGCATTAAGTATGGCAGTAGAACAAGCATACAAAATGTATACACTACCAACTTAGATACAAACCATAACAATGGAATGCAAGCATGATATGATACCAACAAGTCACAAAAGAATAGAGAGTGGGGTTGGAGGCATCCTTAGCAAAGTTGAAAAACAATGCTTTGGTTGCACAGATATCTCTTGGAAACTCTGAGCCTTGCAACCAATTACGGAGTACTTAGGGAAAAACAACCCAAACCCGTATATCCTAAAAATTTGAAATGATAGATGAGAAGTGAAAACTTTGCAAAGCAAACAAGGTAAGATAACTCAGCAATAGAACAACCTTGGATAAGGAGTAAAAAGAGACCTATTCAGAGTTTTACAAATAGTTTTTGGCTTTCAAATAGTTTTCTCAAACTCTAGACTCAACATCCAGCTAGAAGGGTTTCCTACAGGCAGTCCTGCTCTGATACCAAAATCTGTCACGACCCGGGATCAGGGCTAGACAAATACCAGATTCTCATCTGATATAAGCCTAACCTAAATTCCAAAACGCGCAGGGAAAGATTGGTAACATTACAGAACATACAAACCATACATTAATAAGGTAAACTCTTAAGAGAGTTACAAACCAGTCATACAAGCCAGGGGTCACAGACCCATCATTACATCAAACAACGGAAGCAAACAAGTTGTTCTAAACAACAAACTTAGCAAAGGGCCTAAGAGGCCATAACAAAAGTAGCGACCCTTCCATAGATCCTAGGCTGCTGCCCAGGAACCCCGACTACTCGTTGACTTCGACGTAGAAACCACCTTCAGTTGGAGTAGCTTCATCTGTAAAAAAATATCAACAAAGCAAGCCTGAGTACAGGGTGTACTCCACAAGACTTATGGCTAGTGGAGTTATTGTGCATAAAGCCATCTTTTGTTTTCAAAACAAGAGGGAGAAGAAACTCGTCTAGTCAGATCATTTTCAAAAGGGGATAAGAGGACTACAACTCCAGCTCTTAGAATCATCTTTGATATCCACCAAGAACCATCATCGACAGAACCTCTCTTCCCGGACTACCCCCTCATACAATCCCGAGGAAGTATTCCGGATCTCACATTAGTTGACAAGTTTTAACATTCGGTTATAGTTCTCTGTGATCTTCATGCTCGTTCCCAAGTCATCCATAACCGTGGACACGGCTTTTTGAAAAGATTAATAACCCTGCAGGTGTGCACAACTTTACCCACACGTACCAACCGATTCTTAATGCCAATATATTAGCCCTCTTCCTTGGAAGGCCGGCAGAGAGTGGTTGACCATGACATTTACCTTGCTTTCACCGAGACCATGAGTCACGCACTAAGGAGATGTCGTCGTAACGGGTCTAGTCCCGAAGTCAGTCCCTAGCGATGTGAACAGGGTTTGAGATTACGGATGCCGGGCATCTCCCATTCCCTGCCACTCTTACCTACCTGTATGAATGCACCTCCTTCACCTCCATTCAAGAACAACCGAGATGCGCATGTCGAATGGAAATCCCGAACTATGTGACTCATGGAATCTACTAGGCAAGTTAGTTGGTCGAGGGGGTTTCCAGGCCCCCGTGTGGTTGTACGCTCGTCTTGGTTCAAGAGGCAAGAACATCGGGTCCTAGGGGTGGCAAGTATGGGACTACAAAAACCACAACCCACGTGGCCTCCCATACCAGCCTTAGCATGTTTATCATCCATTTCTGATCACATCATCACATCCTACCATACTAGATTCATTCGCATCTCCGGTGCATCACCTGAATGATCAGCATCGAAACACTAAGCATGGATAAGCTTGACTGAACTTGTGGCACTAGCGACGCTCATAAGCCAAACCCTAGTTATGCTAGGAGCGGTGTATCGGGTATTTAGTTCACAAGGAGAAACATGCATCAGATAGGATTACTCTATCTACTGATAAAAGACTTTTGAACCGAATGCATATGACTAGAATGAAATACTTTGTAAACATAGGATTCATATGTATGAGTGGGGCTTCGCTTGCCTTGTCCGTTGTTGGACGGATACTGCTCTTTGGTGGTGTTGACTTCAGCTTCGGGTTCGGTTCCTATTCGCGAGAACCAATCACCGGAAAAGAGAAAGCAACACTCAACACAAGGCATTTGCAATGCTCATACAATATGGATGATATGACAAGTTAAATAGTGTTGAATTGAACCCTAAAACATGCTTGGTCACTTTAAAGGGGGTTCCGAAGATCCAAACCCTAAAACAGGGGAATCATCGGAATCACCTGTGTGGTTCAATTGGTTCTTCTAATTAAACTTGCAATCAAAGTTGATTAACAATGTATGATTCTAGCTTAGTTAGGTAGGTTTCATTTTTCTGATCATTTTGGTATATTATTTGTATTTTTCTGATTTAAAATGAATTAGTTATGAATTTCTCAAATTTTAATTCATTTTAAACATTTTTGGAATATTTGAAATAATTTCCAAACTTGGGACCACATGTCAGATTTTTATTAATTTCAGAAAATATTTATAGAAATGATTAAAACTCTTACAGGTATGGCCTACCTGTGAGGGATTTTCTATTTACAGAAATAATTAAAAGAAAAGAAAAAGAGATATGACATCAGCATGACATCATGTTGATGTCATCAATGGAGTTGCTCCCAGGTCGAGCTCGAATCCAGCGATTTCAAGAGCGCCTGGATGCGAGGTTGGGGTCAATGGACGCAGACGACGAAGGGGAATCGTTTGGTGGTGGCGCCGCCTATTCTTGGTCACCGGATACGGCGGTGCAACGACGGCGAGCGGCAGTGGCGTCGGGCACATGCGGGGAGAGCGACTCAGGGGGAGATGGAGGAAACGGAGGGAACTGCAAGGATCACAAGCTCACCGTGAGCAAGACAGGCTTGACAGGGAGGCGAGGCAAGCTCGGGGTCAGCGGGGATCGACGATGATCAACGGCAGCCGGAGCTTCCGATTCGCTCAAACGAGGTCGCGCGCGAGGGGGAAAAGAGGCTAGGAAGAGGGAGTCAAGAACGGCGGTTCTAGCGGTGGCGTCGGCTTGAGCTGGGGCGGCCGAAAACAGAGAGGCCGACGGCGACTGGCGGCTAGGGTTCTTCGGCCATGGCGCTGCCACGAGGGAGAGGAAGAGGGGAAGTGAAATGGGTACTGGGTCGGAGAGGAGGTGGCAGTGGTTATTATCCGTGGATCCAGTGGCAAGGGCATCGTGTGTGAGGAGATCGGCAATGGCGTATTGCCAGCCTGCTTACCGGCTGACGAAAGAAGAAGACGGGGAAGAAGGCCAAAGAGGTACCGGGCCAGGCTGGGCCGGCTTGGGCCCCGGGTGGGATGGCTGTTGGCGGCAGAAAGAGAGATAGGGAGGTTGGGCTCGGCCCAGATTAGGTTAGATAGATTTTTTTCCAGGAAATCCTTTTTTATTTCTATTTTTCTGGTTTCTTTTTATATTTGGAATTCAAATCTGTTTTGAATAATTTCAATTTACAGAAACTTTTGTATAATATTTAAAAACACTAAGGGGCTCTTATAATAATTTGAGCTCCTCTTGTTTTGGTAGTTATAAAAATATAGAATCATTTGAATAGTTTGAGAGGGAAAAAATAAGTAGGGTTTTTCTTGCTCTTATTTGGTTAAATCTAAGTGCAAGTGTAATGCATGCATGCAATGCTCAAACAGGTCTTTATTAATATTGCACAAAAGGTGGTATGTTACATTGCTCTATTTACAACTTGTAGGGCTCAGCTACGTTGGAGCAGTATGTTCGTCCGCTCCTCGAAGACATCGACGATGTCCTCAGCATGACGAGCCACCGTGGCATAGTGCGAACGCATGTCCCACGCCATACCTTCCGGAGGAGCGGGTGGCCTAGCTGTTATCTCGGCCAGGTCAACGTCGCGACGTTGCAACTGAACGAGTGCTAGTGCCGCTTTTGCACCTACCACAAGATGATGACACGCAAGCTCCTTCACGGCGTCCATGTCATGAAATTTTCCCAACAACCCCAAAAAGCTAGAAGGATCCACATCCAAAGGAAACATCATGGACCAAACAGCTGCGAGTTACGACCTCGCATGCTTTAGCACCCGAAGCACTTGGTGGACGCGGTCCTGAACCGTCACGACAATAGTCGCTCGGTCGCGATCCATCCAGAAGAAGCGCTAGCCTCCAACTCATGTTGTGTCAAGCAATTCAGCCGAATCGCAACTCGCTCATTCTTTTCCTTCGGAATAAGATTCACAACTGCACGCAAAAGCAGCAGACGAGAAGACATGAAGGTCAGGACCAGAAGAGAACAAGCTCACGGTGACTTACACTGGAGTTGCTAGCCGACTTCCCGAAATTCCTCAAGGAGAAATTCCTCTCTCTCAACGGCCCGTTCAGTCTTGTACTTCCAAACGTCTGCATGGCCACTGATCATGAGAACATCCTTCTCCAGGCTTCGGATGCGATTGTGTAGCAGAGGCTACTGCGATGTCTCACTTGTTGGTGGACGGGAACTAGTCAAAGCAGGAGGCATGGTCACTGGCTCAGCACTGGAAGGACCCTAAGAGGTGCATAGGCGACAGAATATAAAAACCAAAGCAATTGACAACAGTCAAAAGAACCACATATATTTACATCAAACACCACTACGTGGCAGAGTCAAGTTTGTCTAGCACGAAGCATTGCATGCATGCTGGTAAGGAAAAATCAAAATACTATCAAACAAACTACAGCGAAGGAGACCTAAGCAGCCACATCCAGAGTAGCTTCGGACTCCGAGGCCTTCACCTTGGCTGCTCGCTGCTGCTCCAGCGCATATGTGGCCAGAAAGTCAATGAGCTTCAGGCCAAAATGCTTGCAGCAGAAGGCGAAGGGATCAAAGGCTACCTCGGTGCCATCCGCTGTCACCAGCATCCTGGAGGTGATCTGGGGAAGATCCAGCTGCGCACCATCCGCAACCGCCATCTCTAGGCCAAGGGTCGCACTCACGCCCTTCTGGGTCCTCTTGTAGTCAGCAGGGGTGTCACATCCCAAGATTTTCCAAATCTTGTAATGTGAAAAATAAATGAATAAAATAAAACTTTGTTGATTTTCAGGGTGAGAAGAAACTTTTGAATCCATTTGGAAACTTTCAAAACCTATTTGGATCAAATAAAATCCTAAAGGGATTTAAAAAGATAAATAAACAATAAAGTTAAAAACATTTGGAATTACTATTTTGGATCTTTCAAATAAAAGATTTGGTTTCAAAGAGAAGGATAGATTATTAAATAAAGATTATTTTGTAGAGCCAAATTAAACCTTGGCCAAGCTTTTGAAATAAAGTATTTCTATTTGATAAAAATAGTAAAGGTATATTTAAATAAAATGATAAGGATTTAATATCCAAGTTTATTAAAAATAAAAAGGTTTTACAATTTTAATTAAACATCAAAACTTATTATTTTATTTTAAACAAGTTTTTCCAAGTATTTTATATTTTCAAATAAAACCTACTGATTTGGTTTTGATAATATTTAGATTTCAAATGGAGATTTTATTAAATAAAAAAAATCCTATTTGAATTATTAACTAAGGTCTATTTTAATTAATTATTAAATAGATCCTAAAATAAAAGTATTATTTTGGGACTTGGTTTATGTTGTTAAACAGAACCAAAACTCAATACAAGTTTGGAGGAGGTTTGAATTGTTTTGGATGTTTGATTTGTTATTTGAAATTCAAAACAGGAAATTCAAACAGAAAAAGGAAAAAACAATCAGAAAGAAAAAATGAACCAAACAGCAACCCAACCCAATCGGCCCAACAGCCCAGACGCAGCCCAGTTTCCACCCTCCCCCCCCCCCCACGCGCGAAACGTTTTCCACCAGAAACAGAACCCACAGAGTCAATGACACGCGAACCCCCACCTCCCCTCTCTCTCTATCGCTGCCAGCGGACCCCACCGCCAGCTCATCTTCTTCCTCCCCACGACAACCACGCCGGCCATTTCCTGCCGTTGATGCCGCGGTTAAATTCGCTTCAATGCCTCGCCATAATCTCGCCGCGACCACGCCTGATTAAACGCCAGCATCTCCCCTCTCTTTCCCCTCTCTCGACCGACTCTCTCTGCCCCCAGGCTGCCCCTGATTTGGTTTGCACGACCACTGTCTCCGACGAGCTTTCCCCTCGATTTCGGCCGTATCCTGCCACCCCTCGCCTCCTTGATCACACTCACATACTCCCCAAGCCCTGGCGCATCTCTCTGCATCACCAGCTCGCTCGCGCGCGCCTCTGAGCCTCGACAGCGACGACTCCAAGCGTCGCCACCGTCTGCTTCCTCTCCGGCGACCCTCCTCGTAAGCATGTGTCCGCCCCTCTCCTTCCCGATGACACTCCTGCACTCACCGCACTCACCCGCAACTAACCGTGCACTTATTTTGCTTCGGGACGATCTGCAGCCTCGCCCTCGACCATGACCGCGCGCAACCGACGCCAGCAAGAACTCCGGTGAGCAATAGCCGTGAACTCCGTGCGCCCCTTGACTCCTCGAGAACACCTTGAGCTTCCCTAGGCTTCTGCAAACACGGTGAGCATATTCCTTTCCTCCCTCGCTTCCTGTAGCATCGACTCCGCCGCCATCTGACCGCTCCGCCGCCAGTAGCCACCGCAGCGTCGCCCGTCTCTGGCAAGTGTGCTAGATGCCGTGCGATTAGGATCCAGCAGCTAGGATAGAAGCTAGACGAAAGGGTAAGTAGCATCTGCGTGCCGTGCGATATGACTTAATCCAACGGCCTGCGTCGCTTGATCCACGCGAAACATTTTCGACGAATCAGAATAGGACGCGTGTCCCAGTCTGTTTGATTTAAATAGAATTTGATCTATTAGATTTCCAATTTTGTAAATTGCATAACTTTAGTTCCACACGTCCAAATTTTTCAAACTTTATATCAATGGAATCAGTGGAACAAGCCCTAGCCAACCATGCCTTTTGTTTAGTAAAAAGCTTCTGGAAAAATGTTTGTTTTTGCAGAAACATTTGTATACTTGTTTAGATTATAAAAATTGTTCAAAAATGATTTTGGGGATAAAATCTTTGGCAAATGGTGTGATTTGAACCTACTGACCATAGTAAACACTTTGTGGTTTCAAAAATGTATTTGGTGAAACAAAAGAATGATTCTTTGATTTAAAACCAATTCTAGTCAAATAAAAATATGGTTTATTTATTAAAATTAGTTTTGGAAGAAAAACCTTTGGGAAATGTTTTGTTTTAAACTCTCTGGCCCCAAACACCAAGTTTTATGATTTGAAAATGAATTTTGTGAATCCTATAGATTAATGCCTTAGTAAGAACATTTCTACACCACATAAAATGATACCATGTTTTAAAAATGGTTATTAAAGTGAAATCTTTTGCAAATGACTTTGCCACTTTATAAAATGAACATTAGGTGTTTTCAAATGTTTATGACCCATTAGGAACCACTCTTTCAAATAAAACAAAGCTTTGCATGCTTGCATGCATTACTTTGACTTTATCATTTTATGTGATGAATTGCTTGAATGGTAGATTGAAATATTGTTTGCTTGATTGATTTGTAGTGACTTAAAGTGTGTGAACATTGCAAAGATCAAGGAGTGAACCTATACTCTACCAAAAAGGCAAGTGATGCTTCATACTTTTGTCCCATTACTTTCACTATGCATTAGTGATTTTTCTAAGTAAAACTTGCATGGAATTTTGCTAAGTATAAACCATGCTATGGGAAATCCTAGTAGACGAAACCTTAGTAGAAATTTTCCTAAGTTAAAGATCCCTACTACTATCATGCTTAGCTTAGCTAATAGAAAACAAGGGTGGAATATACATTCATACTATGGAAAAATTTCTAAGTCTGAGGACTTGTTTTTTTGTTTAATAAAACAACTAAGTTAATGAATCACCTGGGTGGAATGGTAATTGCTTGGTGGTTTTTGGTTGAGTGGTTACACAAGGCCCATGTTTATGGTTTACCTTGTGTATCTCACTTGTGGATGGCCACCCAGGAACAAAGAGATTTGAGATGTCAAATGTTGAGAAGCTTCAAGTGCAGCCACTTGGCATTATGGGCTCTGCCTGGATCACATAGGTTGCTAGAACTTAGCCATTTGGACAGTTGGTGGTAGTGGGATGATAGGTTGGAGCGCGTCCATTTGGTCTAAGGAAAGGCTTCTGAAAGGTCCTGTCTTGGGAAACCAAGTCTGGTGGGGAAAGTGCACAACCTCTGTAGAGTGTAAAATCTAAGTACTTAGCCATGTCCCTGGTAAAGGACAAATTGAGCATCAAGACATGGAAGCAATCAAGAATCTCATCATCCAAATTTCTAAGTTAAAAACTTGTGGTTGAACAAGGTTTAAAGGATCTTCAATCTTTGATTGGGAGATGCCCTGGGAAAGATTATTTTGTCAAGCAAAAACTTAGTGTTTTCAAATGTTAAGGAAAAATCTATTTTGAGCAATGCAAGCCTCAACTCCACTTAGCCAAATGCATATAGATGATAGACTCCACTATACTACCATAGTATCACTTGCCAATACAATTCAAATGTATTGACCTTTGTGGTTGTAACTTGTATGTTGCAGGTTTGATTGATGTTAGTAAAGTTTGATGATTAGGATTACAAAGTCTACAACCAACATGTCTGCCTGTGGCACTTTGAAGATGAAGGACCCCATGCTTATAGTTATCCTGCTGCAATGTAAGGTAATAGCCAAATGAGCTATGTAAGATGTAATAAAATTATGTTATTCCTGGTTATAAAGTTGTATTATGACCTTTGTTTCTTGATATTACATCTTAACTGTGGATGCTAGCTATTGATCCAGGGACTAGCATTGTAAACAAAGGGGACTCTACCTTATTAAAGGTTGGGACCTTGACAAGGGGTTTCACCCGCCAAGCCTTTTGCTAGAGAGTCGACATCATCAAGGGTGACGCCCTTCGGAGTGATCTCCCAGTAGAAGTGGGTGAGGACCTCCTTGGCCTTGCCTAAAGTCTCGACGGTAGAATTTGGGAAAGGCCATGGGATCCCCATGCTCCAAAGTGCTACGATCAAACGCAACACCAGTAGCATCTAAAAAATGCAGCAAATAAAATTCGGATGAGGCACAAGAAGCGCACCAGAAGAAAAACAGGCTCATGCAGAGGAATATATGATAACTTACCGGATAGCGCTTTGGCAGCAGCCATAAGCTGCTCCGCCATGGCCTTCTCCCGAGACACCGTGATAGACGCAAGCTGTCGCTCGTGATCCTGGGCATCCACGGCATCCTTCGCCTTGGTCTTCGCCTGGTTGTGACTCTTTTCGAGTGTGTTCAGCTTACGGAGAGCCTCGTTGTTCTCGTCTACCACAATCAACGAGGAAAATATCAGTAAAAATGGTACTCATAAGTACTCACAGAAAAACAGAAGAAACACACGCACCTCAGAGTTGCTGAAGGTCGCCCTCCAAGGCAAGGTATTTCTGTCTAAGGCGGTTGATGTCGCGGATGAAGGGCTACACACACAAAAAGGAACCGACAAAGTCACACAAACAAAAGGGATCGGGGGCTCGCCCGTGTCAACTGAAAAAGCACTTACGTGGCCACTCGAAGACTCCGAAGGAGTGGCTTGCATCTTCCGGGTGAAGACCATTCGAGGCCTTAGTTTCGATGAGCTCTAGGCGGTGTCACCGGAGTTGGCCGGCATCTTCGGGGAGGCGGGTACAGGTTCCACCTGCAACATCCTCGACTCCACCGTGGCTTCCTTAGTATAATCATTTACGGATTCGGCTAAGCAAGACTTCCTGATATGATAGAGGCAAACAGGTCAATCAAGGCATCAGCAAAAAGAAATACAATTACCACTATAAATCATTAGATACTCACGATGGGATGTCGGAGAGGTTGAATACTAGCGTCTCCTCCTTCTTGGCCGGTGGCTGAGGAGCCACGGCCTAGAGGGGGACGGCAGGAATGGGGGAGGTTGCACCTTCATTCCTAGTGTGACGCTCGAGGAAAGCAGGCCTCCTCGGCGTTGGAGACGTTGCCCCATCCGAACTTTCACTTCGGGTCCTCTTGCGAGATATCCCTTCGCTATGCTTGGGTGCTTCTGTCGGTAGCGACTACACAGGGGGGAGCGTCGAATCACACTCTGTGTCCCCACCGCCTAGCGCAGCCGTATATTTTTCAGGAAGGAGAGGCATCATGGCCTCCACCTTAAGCTCTTGCGGTGCAAAAGACGCATATTACAACATTGAAAAAGCATAAGACACAAACAAGCAAAAACGCACAACATGCAAGCAGGAGACTCACCTGAGGAACTTCCTTCCTTCCAGAAAAGGGGCAGTCAGAGACTTCCCCAGCAGATCCTCGTCAGCCTTGTACTTCAACAAGGGTCGAAGAGCCCTATCGAGGTCGGCTGAGGACATCTCCTCATCTGACACTCTCGTCGGGTCGGTGACGCCGGAGTACAGAAACATCGGATATGCCCTTGCTTGGAGAGGCTGCACCCGATGCTTGAGGACCATCTAGATGATGTTGACACCGCAGAACTCCTTGCCTCGCACCAGCTGGAGATCCTTCACTCGCTGGTACAGCTTCTCCACCACTTTGGTCTCACCCTCCATGATGTCGTTCGACCCGGAGCGCTTTCGGGTGACCGCCTTGCTGGCATCGAAGGGAGCTAGCCCATAATGCTGACCAGCGAGCTTGGAATGACGAATATAAAACCACTTGTTCCTCCATTGTTGAACGGATTAATAGAGGTGGAAGGAGAAATATTGGATGGTGGGCGCATGGATATCCCGCACCCACCCAGCGCATAAACTCCGCTCGTGCCAGGTTGCCTCTTCAAGGAATAAAGCTTTCTGAAGAGGCCATAGTGTGGCTCGATACCGAGCCAGCACTCGCAAAGCGTGATAAAACATGCAATGTGAAGAAGGGAATTGGGCAAAAATTGATGGAGTTGTAGCCCATAGAGAAAGAGGAGCCCATGAAGAAATTTGTGGGTAGGAAGGGAAAGCCCTCGAACAACAAACACGTAAAACATAACCCGAAAGCCTTCAGGTGGGTCTAGGGTTACCTCCTCCCCAGGAATGAGGGTGTCGCCCTTGTCCTTTGAGATAAGGCCGGACTCACACAGTCGGCGCGGGTCCGCCTCCCTGATAGCAGACTGCCTCCAATCACCGATGGTGACGCGGACGGCGGTGGAGGTCTTCTTGGTAGCGCCAGCGGCGCTCGTCCCCGCAGCAGCGAAAGTGGTCTTCTGCGGCTTTCCCATCTTGGCAGCGTGGCATGCAATGCGATGGGCATGGAGGAAAGACGAGGGAAAGACGCGAAGAACATCCAGTGCACAGTACGAGCGAGCTCTGGAAATGGCGAAGGAAGAGAGATGAAAGAAAAGGGCAAGGAGAAAATTAGTCTAGTCCCCATGCGGTATAAAAATATGAAGACGATGAAGCAGAACCGTCGATTTCCATGTCCTAACGTGTGTCCTTCATCGCACCAACCATGTGGCGGGCATCTATCGAACCGTCCTGAACACGCCATCCACTATGCACGGGAATCGAGGAGACGATGTAATTATCGCGTAAATTATGCAAGACTAGTCAAATCCAAATCAGAACAGGGGACTGTAGCATCCCAATTGTCTAACAATTGTAATGCTACTGGGTCTAGTAATATAATGGCTACTTCAAATATATAATTGTTGCATCATCATTATATCATGCCCATGTCATCATGCCACCTTGCATTTGAGCATCATATAAAACCCTTTTTGTTTTGGTTCTTATCTCATATGCATTGTAAATTGTATTTGCCTCTTGATATTGTATTTGGTTCTTGATATATTGTTTAATGCCCAAGTTGAGTTGGGGGCATATCTCTTATTAACTCCACCACCTTTTCTTTCACCACCTTGTAATTCCACCATCCAACTAAATATGAGCTTTGCACTTTATTTGAGTTTACCTCTAGCTCATGTGGGTTGAGATGGATCCAATTCTTTTCCACATGCTCTCATCTTAGCATCATGTTGTTTTCACATTATTGATATATGAGAGCCACTTGGCCACCTTTGCATGCCTTGTGAGTGGAACCCTTTTTCCTAGCTTCCATATGGATTATTATGGATTTATGCTCATGTCGGAATATTTTTGGGACTAGTAATCATCTAGTGGAACATACACACTAGCATGTCCCATTTTATTCCAAACATGGCCATCTCCAACTACTCCACATGGGGCATCCTTTCATTTCTTTTGCTTGGCTTTATTCCACCTTTGGAAATGCAAATGAACAATGCCATGTCTAATATTATTGTTTTCACAAGAATCAACATGGTATTAAATATTTTGCATGGGCCATGCAAGTGCCACCTTTTCTAGTATTTGGTTTTATTTGAATCTTGAGTGGATCATCATCTCTCTCTCTATCTCTATCCTTTCTTTTGGCTTGATCTATTTTGATCTTGCTTAAACCCTAGCTTCACATCCCTCTCTTTTTTCTTGTCTTGATCTTGTTAGTGCTTGTCTAGAGCATGCTTGATCTTGTCCAAAGTACCAATCCATCTAATCTCTCCTCTCTCCCTAAACCTCTCTCCTTATCCCTTCTAAGCAAAACCCTAGCTACCACCTTCCCTCCCTCTCAGCCTCTCTCTCTCTCCCCTAGCTCGGCTCCACCTGGCCACCCTGGCCCACCTAGCTACCCCTTCCCACACAAGCCCTAACCCGAGACACTATCTAACCTAACTCGAGCATGCCCTAGCCCACCCTAGTTCTCCTCTCCTCTCCTTTTCTCTCTCTCTGCCGAGTAGGTCCCCCGCGACCCTGCCCCGCCTTGACCGCCATCTGGCCCACCTGCCATACCTCTGCTCCACCCTAGCTACCCCCAGCCCGAGCAGCACGTGAGGTGGAGGAGGAGGAAAGTTGCACGCCACCTTTTTCCCAGCCAAGCCACCCCATGTGCTCCCCCCCTCCGTCCTCGACCTTATCTACCCCTCTCCCCCTCTCTGTTACCCTCCTAGATCCGTCCCAAGGCCCTGCCCTCTCCCCCTCTTCTCCATCGCCTCCGTCTACACCATCGCCGGCAGACCTCGGCCTCCTCTCGGCTACATCGTACCAGGCGGCGGGCGCGGCGTCCAGGTGTCGAGGAAGGACGAGTCGACCACCTGCACCGCCCCTGTACACGGAGACGAGCAGGAGGAGCCCCAGAACCGCTTCACCTGCCGAGCCCGAGCCGAAACCCTAACCTCGCCGTACATGCTGCGTCGCCGATCGCCAGCGCCCAAGCCGATCCAGCTCCACCCACATCTCCTCGGTGAGCCCCCAAACCCCCTAGACATGCTCTGCCTCGCTGTCGCCGGCCGGATCCGTAGTTCGTTTTGCCGAACAACCTCTGTGCGTCGTGGTCGTGAGCCTCTGCCGTCCCTGCGGCGCCCCACACCCTACCTAGCCGCGCAAGCGTAAGCCAGCACAACCCCTAGCCACCCCAGCGGTAGCCGCCGCCGCTGTATGAAGTTCGCAGTCGCTGGCGTGCATCGATCTGTCGACAGAGCACAGAGAAGATCCACAGTGGCAGCGGCTATTTTGCACAAAACCCCTTCTAGCTCCTTACTTCTAACCCGCGGTACCATCGGCCCCACCTACCAGCCTCCAGATGCTTTTTACAAAAGGGTACCCAGGTTTTCGTGAATCCAACCCGCAGTCCCCGTGGTGCAGCGTGGCACTCCCCTTGGTCGCCGCTGTCATGTGGGCTCATGGTCGATGGCCCCACCTGTCGGCCTCCTGGGTTAGCCATCCGCGCAGTGAGAAAAGCCCCAGCACGCATCGTGTTGCCCAGTCAGCAGATGGCCCCACTCGTCTGTGGCTGTGGCTGGGTCTGTCTGTGTATAAAAAGTATTTTCTGTATCTGTTTAAATTCAAATCTTTTTCAAATAAATTCAAATTCAAATTTAAATCTGTTCTTAAATAACTTTTAAAATATAAATCCAAATAATACAGATAATATATGTTTTCAAATCAGAAAAATGTGAGGATTTCAAATATGCCATTCAAAATTTATTTTGAACATTTAAAGTTCCAAGTTGGTTAAAATTACATTAAAATGCCCTTCCACATTAATTAATTAATAACTTTTGTTTTATAACTCCAAATTTAACAAATAATATGTCTAAAATGATTAGCTCGACGAGACCTTTCTGTTTATGCATTCCTTTATCTGTTTTGAAGCATGCATCATATAAATATAATGTGTACAGCAACAAATATGAGTATAAAATGAGATTAAAACTCAATAAAATGATTTAATCTTGTACTTCACACCTCACCCATGCCATGCTACTTTATTACCATGCAAATTGGGCATCATTCATCATGGCATGATTGTTTGCTTGATGCATTTTATTCATATGCTTGCGCACTTTATTTATGTTGGCCCTTGTTTGTTTGGTTCTTCTTCGAATAGACGCTATTTGGCGGGAGATATATCAAGAGAACCAGGAGCACTACCCAGATCCATCCCTTGCTTCAACTGAGCTGCCAGGCAAGCACTACCACATGCTTGCATACATATAGTACCTATTGCCTCTATCTTATTCTTGCATCATTGAGTCGTGATTGCATTAAATTGAATCCCAAGTATTGCATAGCCTTTACTTTTAAACCCCACCGAAGCTTGTTCCTCCATCCCATGAGCCATTACTACAGGAGTTGTTTGAGCCATGCAGTCGTAGAAACGACATGTGTAGGGTATGTGAGTGTCTGATGAATAACGAGGTACCCAAACAACTTAACCTGAGTAGTAATGGGATAACTAATGAAAGTGGCATCGGTGAGCCATATTTGCTATTTGGTTTTTCAGGCTCACTTGTGTCCCGTAGGACCCCGAGTACTTGATTCCTGTTCCTTGAATATTCGCGCTATCCACATCCGGGAGGCTTATGAACCCCCCTGAGCCAGAGCTTGATTCATTCTTATTTCTTGGGGCCACAAACTAGTTTGAGGTTTTATTTACTATTATGTACTTATGCCATGCTTTACTGCTTTATTTAAGATTGTGCGAGGTACTGCACACTGTACTGTTTAGGTAAGCGGAGTGTTTTCGCGGTATCGACAAGCCCAGTCACATTTTCGGGTTCCCAGTCGTTTACAGCCATTGACGCAAACCTTGAGTCCGTCTCGGAGTCGGCCAACGTCGTCGCGGGTAGCTTAAAGGGGTGGCCCCTGAAATATTTTGAATCTGTGATCGCTTTATGTGACTGCCTCGTTGGGTTTTGATTTGGTTTTTCCGAGGCATATCGAGTGTGTGTTGCTATTTGTGCACCCCTGCAGGGTGAAACTTTCTGAAAGCCGTGTCCGCGGTTATGGACGACTTGGAGCACAGTTTCTCGATCATAGATAAGCATATTTAAAGTACCGCTTCTAATTTGACTAGACTAGGTACCTGACTAGTAAATAGTACAACCCTCATGGAATGGATAATAAAGCGCCAGCGGATGGGGGTTGTTAAATGCGCTTCCTCGTCGAGCGAGGAGGAGGATGGATCTGTTGATATTACCGTTATGTTATTAATAATTCACGGACATCCGTCTATCTCGGTTAGGCGGATGGTTAGCAAGTATCTATAGATTTGTTTGGATTTATATTTTTCTGCAATTGCGTCACCCCAGGTTGTGTCCCCTTTAGAGGCATAATGACTTTCTGATTACCCCTAGTGTGTCACACGATAAATTATTTGTTCAGATGAACAGGTACATTCGGATGGATCTTTGGGTGGAGGCAGACGATGTGGGCAACGATCATTCGGTGTAGAGATTCCGGGAACGGGGATCCGTGAGATCTGTGGGCGGGATGTGCTTATTTATGGGGCATCTTATGCCGATTTGCTTCTTATCCGTAATCGGATTTTGTCTTCCGCTTCCGCTTGATACTCTGATGTTTGATGTATGAGGAGATATCCTAAACTATTATATCTATCTAGGATATTTGGATCTTGCCGTATGGCGTTGCTATATTTCCTTTCTTTTTAGATGGAATGGCTCTGATGTACTATTGTATGGTGCCTTGCATACATACTCATTTTTGTATGTAGTTGATCCCTTATACGCGATTCGCCGCCGTTCTTGTCCCGATGTTTGGAAATGGTTGGGACGGCCGAAAGGTCTACCGTGAGTGGCATTTGGGCCCCACCGTACTATTTCAACCATTTCTGCTCATCCAGGCTTGTAACTAGGAGCGTAATTCACCGAGGTAGTTACAATTGGTATCAGAGCCATCCCTCCCTTCAGGGTCTCAGCCAAATGGTCGTTGTCTGTCTAGCAAATATTTTGGTAGTTATGTATACTAGGGAAAAACAAAACATGAGAGTAGGACTGCTTCCATTTTTCTTCTTACCTAACCACCACCCTTTTCTGGTAAGGAAGTGTAACGTTTTCAATCCTCTTCTTAAAAAATTCAAACTAGGATTCACGTGTTCTGGGTTTCCATAGTACCATAGAAAGTGTGTGTGTATGTAATTCCTTGTCTATCTCTTGCATCCAACATGTTATCTTTATCTGCCTTTTGGTTATCAACTGTTGGTACATTCCATACTGACAGGCTTTTGAAAACCGGCGCGATCTATCTGACTCCTTGTTAACCGGTGACATCTTCTTAAGGTTGTCCTTCCTTCTAGCAACGCCACATTCGGTGTAAGCATCAGTTGCTAATCTCTACCTGCTAAGTGATTTTGCGCATCTATTGGTATTTTAATGCCGAAAAATGCGGAAAATTTTTCTTTGATACATCCGTGTTTCCACACTCCTTTCCAGTCGTGTGTGAAACATTATCTATCGCCCTTTTATCAGCATGTCCATGCTAACTCATTCTTTTGTCACCGGCGCTTAATCCTGGAGTTTCTTTTCATCTCCATTTCTCTTGGGCTAAATGCATAACATGTGTCGATCCGATGCTGGTGATTGTAATTTGGCTCTCGGCATAGCTATATTCCACTCATGATAAGTGTCGATTGGAATATGGAAAAATGCTATCAACCGTCACCATCTGGAGGATAAGGTTATATCCTGTGATTTTGAGTACACCGTGATCATATCTATGCATATTCAAGCATCTTTGGCAATCCGGAGTTTCTCAGGCACTACGGCGGTCTATCATCTGTCCATCATGCTGCACATCTTTTTGAACTCCATATCTGCAAAATTCTCTTTGAGACGAGGGAATTGCATCTTTTCGTCTCTGGTAGCTTTGCTTGAGGTATGAGCTATCATCTTTTCTTTATCCGAGATCTCTTTATCCTTGTAACCGGTGATCCGATCGACAATGTGAACTAGGTGGCATTTCCTGTTCTCTTCCGAAGGACCAGATAATCTATTCTACCAGTGCATCTTTCCAACATGAATCCTTACTCGTAACATTGATCTTTCAAAGAGCGTTGAGCTCAGAAAGTGTTTCGAGCATTTGTTCGTTTCTCCCGCCTCTTGAACTTGATATTCTGGGAATATCCTGTTAATCCATGGTGGTATATGTTGATAATATGCTTGCCTATTCGATATCAATGGAAGAACATGGAAGATCATCTGTGTCTCTTTCTCTCAAGCTTTGTTAACACTGCCTGTGTGCAAAGTCCTCAAAGTGAGAACTCTGACTTTTTGAAGTCACCTATCTCGACCACGTCCTTCTGCTAAATACATTACTTCAACTCTGGAGTCAGCAAGTTCATTGTTAATTCCATCCTCCATCTTCAACCAATCCGAAGTTGGTCCTTGTTGGCAAGTCATCATCGTTGTTCCGCCGAAGATTTCCTCAAGACTGCTAAATCTCTCTCAATCATTTCAAGAAGAACATGGAGTCCTTTTCACCTCAGTCTCGTCAAGTGATCTTTTGAAATCCTCTCGTTCTATCATCTATGCTCAATCCACCGGAGGCCATGAAGACTTTTCAGATCTTTCGTAATCCTTCTGTGCAAGTGGTGCTATCTTTTTCTTTATCTGTGGAATCTTGCAGTTCTCCTCCGTAATCTTGCGTCATATCTTTCCGGTGGCTTGGTACTTCCGACATGACGACAACATCATCATCTTTATCTATCTGTGAATCCGGCGAATCGTTTGCATCTATCCTTGTTTTCTAACGAAGTTCCATGAGTTATTGTCAATACCTTCAGTCTGTTTCGGTAGTTGGGTTGCATGATTTTATTATTCATGTGCGGAGTAATGCTTTGAGTGCGGGATGGAGTAGCTACCATACCACTACTCTTATCATTCGCTCTTGCACATTGAATTGGTGAGTTAATGTGATTTCACTCATTCCACGGAAGTTAGAAGTGGCCTTTATCCCTCGATACTTTTACTTCCGTCCTTGTTTTTCCGGAGTGCTCTCTCGAAGAAGGTAATCAACAATCTCTTGTTGGTGGTCTGTCTATTCTAGATGGAGCAAAATCATCAATTATCTGGTGGAAACAAACGCAAACTCTTTTCTATCCTCGTCTTTCTACCGGTGCTCGACATCCCCAAACAAGATAAAAGGAAACTATCTCTCTCTTTGTTTCATCAATTCTTTTTCTGTGGTAAAGCCAATTATGGTTGATGCCATCAGCCGCAAATCTATTGCGTTAGCCTCAAGGCTAAAGAGGAAATAAGTATCTCTACCATAAACTCCAGATCCTCCATATTCTTTGCTTCTCGGTATTCCACCAGGATCTAGCTTCACATCCGTCTCTGGAAGTTATATCTGCGCACCTCAATTGCGTGATCCTGTGGTTCTTACCAGCGCAAGAAGAATCTAATCCGACGATGTCTAACTAAATCTTTCTGCTCATATCAAGGGACTCTATTGTTTGAAGGCAATATTGTTTCCGTACTTCTTTTCTCAAATCCGAGAGAAGATACGATGCTATTGTCATAGTGGTTCAAAACCTCTCCAATCTAGCTCTTTTCTTCTGACGAGACAAAGATTCATCCTCTCTAGTATCGGTAAATCTTTAATCTTAGTGGTGTGTCTTTCTTTATCCATCATACATCATCTTTTCCTTTTTCTTTCACAAGTGGTTCTATCCTTTTATCATGTTTCTTGGGAAAACCGGAGCTATGTCCATCCTATCCTTCTTGTCTCACGACAATCCTTCAAGTCTTCTAACCGTTGTTTCTCAAGCAAAACGCAAGACTCGCAACAAGTCTAGCAAGTTTTCCAAGGTGCAGTGTTCGCACCATTCCGTTCTTCATCATCTTGGGAATGTGAGGGTCACCTTCGTTCGAACACCGCCTTTCCTTGTGTTGTTTTCTTTTTCCTAGGAATCTCGGGGCGAGATTCTTGTTTAGTGGGGGAGAGTTGTAGCATCCCAATTGTCTAACAATTGTAATGCTACTGGGTCTAGTAATATAATGGCTACTTCAAATATATAATTGTTGCATCATCATTATATCATGCCCATGTCATCATGCCACCTTGCATTTGAGCATCATATAAAACCCTTTTTGTTTTGGTTCTTATCTCATATGCATTGTAAATTGTATTTGCCTCTTGATATTGTATTTGGTTCTTGATATATTGTTTAATGCCCAAGTTGAGTTGGGGGCATATCTCTTATTAACTCCACCACCTTTTCTTTCACCACCTTGTAATTCCACCATCCAACTAAATATGAGCTTTGCACTTTATTTGAGTTTACCTCTAGCTCATGTGGGTTGAGATGGATCCAATTCTTTTCCACATGCTCTCATCTTAGCATCATGTTGTTTTCACATTATTGATATATGAGAGCCACTTGGCCACCTTTGCATGCCTTGTGAGTGGAACCCTTTTTCCTAGCTTCCATATGGATTATTATGGATTTATGCTCATGTGGGAATATTTTTGGGACTAGTAATCATCTAGTGGAACATACACACTAGCATGTCCCATTTTATTCCAAACATGGCCATCTCCAACTACTCCACATGGGGCATCCTTTCATTTCTTTTGCTTGGCTTTATTCCACCTTTGGAAATGCAAATGAACAATGCCATGTCTAATATTATTGTTTTCACAAGAATCAACATGGTATTAAATATTTTGCATGGGCTATGCAAGTGCCACCTTTTCTAGTATTTGGTTTTATTTGAATCTTGAGTGGATCATCATCTCTCTCTATCTCTATCCTTTCTTTTGGCTTGATCTATTTTGATCTTGCTTAAACCCTAGCTTCACATCCCTCTCTTTTTCTTGTCTTGATCTTGTTAGTGCTTGTCTAGAGCATGCTTGATCTTGTCAAAAGTACCAATCCATCTAATCTCTCCTCTCTCCCTAAACCTCTCTCCTTATCCCTTCTAAGCAAAACCCTAGCTACCACCTTCCCTCCCTCTCGGGCTCTCTCTCTCTCCCCTAGCTCGGCCCCACCTGGCCACCCTGGCCCACCTAGCTACCCCTTCCCACACAAGCCCTAACCCGAGACACTATCTAACCTAACCCGAGCATGCCCTAGCCCACCCTAGTTCTCCTCTCCTCTCCTTTTCTCTCTCTCTCTGCCGAGTAGGTCCCCCGCGACCCTGCCCCGCCTTGACCGCCATCTGGCCCACCTGCCATACCTCTGCTCCACCCTAGCTACCCCCAGCCCGAGCAGCACGTGAGGTGGAGGAGGAGGAAAGGTGCACGCCACCTTTTTCCCAGCCGAGCCACCCCATGTGCTCCCCCCCTCTGTCCTCGACCTTATCTACCCCTCTCCCCCTCTCTGTTACCCTCCTAGATCCGTCCCAAGGCCCTGCCCTCTCCCCCTCTTCTCCACCGCCTCCGTCTACACCATCGCCGGCAGACCTCGGCCTCCTCTCGGCTACATCGTACCAGGCGGCGGGCGCGGCGTCCAGGTGTCGAGGAAGGACGAGTCGACCACCTGCACCGCCTGCAGGCAGGCGGGAGGAGCCCAGGCCGCTGCACTGCCGAGCAGGCGAAACCCTAACCTCGTCGTTCGTCTGCGTCGATCGCCAGCGCCCCAAGCCGATCCAGCTCCACCCACATCTCCTCGGTGAGCCCCCAAACCCCCTAGACATGCGCTGCCTCGCTGTCGCCGGCCGGATCCGTAGTTCGTTTTGCCGAACAGCCTCTGTGCGCCGTGGTCGCGAGCCTCTGCCGTCCCTGCGGCGCCCCACACCCTACCTAGCCGCGCAAGCGTAAGCCAGCACAACCCCCTAGCCACCCCAGCGGTAGCCGCCGCCGCTCGCACGCGCGCGGTCGCGAGTTCGAGCCCGCGCGCCGCGCTCTGTCGCTGGCGTGCATCGATCTGTCGACAGAGCACAGAGAAGATCCACAGTGGCAGCGGCTATTTTGCACAAAACCCCTTCTAGCTCCTTACTTCTAACCCGCGGTACCATCGGCCCCACCTACCAGCCTCCAGATGCTTTTTACAAAAGGGTACCCAGGTTTTCGTGAATCAACCCATGAGTCCCGTGGTGCAGCGTGGCACTCCCCTTGGTCGCCGCTGTCATGTGGGCCTGCGAGGTCGATGGCCCCACCTGTCGGCCTCCTGGGTTAGCCATCCGCGCAGTGAGAAAAGCCCCAGCACGCATCGTGTTGCCCAGTCAGCAGATGGCCCCACTCGTCTGTGGCTGTGGCTGGGTCTGTCTGTGTATAAAAAGTATTTTCTGTATCTGTTTAAATTCAAATCTTTTTCAAATAAATTCAAATTCAAATTTAAATCTGTTCTTAAATAACTTTTAAAATATAAATCCAAATAATACAAATAATATATGTTTTCAAATCAGAAAAATGTGAGGATTTCAAATATGCCATTCAAAATTTATTTTGAACATTTAAAGTTCCAAGTTGGTTAAAATTACATTAAAATGCCCTTCCACATTAATTAATTAATAACTTTTGTTTTATAACTCCAAATTTAACAAATAATATGTCTAAAATGATTAGCTCGATGAGACCTTTCTGTTTATGCATTCCTTTATCTGTTTTGAAGCATGCATCATATAAATATAATGTGTACAGCAAGAAATATGAGTATAAAATGAGATTAAAACTCAATAAAATGATTTAATCTTGTACTTCACACCTCACCCATGCCATGCTACTTTATTACCATGCAAATTGGGCATCATTCATCATGGCATGATTGTTTGCTTGATGCATCTTATTCATATGCTTGCGCACTTTATTTATGTTGGCCCTTGTTTGTTTGGTTCTTCTTTGAATAGACGCTGAGCAGGAGATATATCAAGAGAACCAGGAGCACTACCCAGATCCATCCCTTTCTTCAACTGAGCTGCCAGGCAAGCACTACCACATGCTTGCATACATATAGTACCTATAGCCTCTATCTTATTCTTGCATCATTGAGTCGCGATAGCATTAAATTGAATCCCAAGTATTGCATAGCCTTTACTTTTAAACCCCACCGAAGCTTGTTCCTCCATCCCATGAGCCATTACTACAGGAGTTGTTTGAGCCATGCGAGTCGTAGAACAGCATGTGTAGGGTATGTGAGTGTCTGATGAATAACGAGGTACCCAAACAACTTAACCTGAGTAGTAATGGGATAACTAATGAAAGTGGCATCGGTGAGCCATATTTGCTATTTGGTTTTTCAGGCTCACTTGTGTCCCGTAGGACCCCGAGTACTTGATTCCTGTTCCTTGAATATTCGCGCTATCCACATCCGGGAGGCTTATGAACCCCCCTGAGCCAGAGCTTGATTCATTCTTATTTCTTGGGGCCACAAACTAGTTTGAGGTTTTATTTACTATTATGTACTTATGCCATGCTTTACTGCTTTATTTAAGATTGTGCGTAGTCGCATTTATCTTTGTTAGGTAAGCGGAGTGTTTTTGCGGTATCGACAAGCCCAGTCACATTTTCGGGTTCCCAGTCGTTTACAGCCATTGACGCAAACCTTGAGTCCGTCTCGGAGTCGGCCAACTTCGTCGCGGGTAGCTTAATGGGGTGGCCCCCTGAAATATTTTTGAATCCTGTGATCGCTTTGTCGTGACTGCCTCGTTGGGTTTTGATTTGGTTTTTCCGAGGCATATCGAGTGTGTGTTGCTATTTGTGCACCCCTGCAGGGTAAAACTTTCTGAAAGCCGTGTCATGGTTATGGACGACTTAGAGCACAGTTTCTCGATCATAGACAAGCATAACTAAAGTACCTTCTAATTTGACTAGACTAGGTACGACTAGTAAATAGTACAACCCACATGGAATGGATAATAAAACTGCCAGCGGATGGGGGTTGTTCGTCGCTTCCTCGTCGTGGCGAGGAGGATGGATCTGTTGATATTACCGTTATAACTGTTATTAATAATTCACGGGCATCCGTCTATCTCTGGTTAGGCGGATGGTTAGCGAGTATCTATAGAATTGTTAGGATTTATCTTTTGCTGCAATTGCGTCACCCCAGGTTGTGTCCCCTTTAGAGGCATAAAGACTTGCTGAGTACCCCTAGGGTCTCACACGATAAATTATTGGTTCAGATGAACAGGTACATTCGCAGGATGGATACTGGGTGGAGGAGACGGACGATGTGGGCAACGATCATTCGGTGTAGAGATTCCGGGAACGGGGATCCGTGAGATCTGTGGGCGGGATGTGCTTATTTATGGGGCATCTTATGCCGATTTGCTTCTTATCCGTAATCGGATTTTGTCTTCCGCTTCCGCTTGATACTTTGATGTTTGATGTATGAGGAGATATCCTAAACTATTATATCTATCTAGGATATTTGGATCTTACCGTATGGCGTTGCTATATTTCCTTTCTTTTTAGATGGAATGGCTCGGATGTACTATTGTATGGTGGCTTGCATACATACTCATTTGTGTATGTAGTTGATCCCTTCGCCGATTCGCCGTTCTTGTCCCGATGTTTGGAAATGGTTGGGACGGCCGAAAGGTCTACCGTGAGTGGCATTTGGGCCCCACCGTACTATTTTAACCATTTCTGCTCATCCAGGCTTGTAACTAGGAGCGTAATTCACCGAGGTAGTTACAGGGACCCACGATCGTCTCGTCACGTCGCCTCTGTTGCCGCAGACGGTTGAGCTCACCAAGCGTCATCAATGACGTCATCAAAGCAAAGGCTAGCAACGGCTAAAAACTTTTGACTGTGTGTAAAAGTACTTACTCGAGTCTATGACTCAACCAACTACTCGGGGGCTACTCCTATCAGGAGGGCTAGCCACGCACCTAATAAATTGACATGGTGGAAACACTTCTTCGAAAAGCCTCCGAGTCCTTCGTCGAGTCTACGACTCCACTATGGACTTGGGGGGCTACTCCCATAGGGATCACTGATTGTGCATTCGAAAAAGCATTGGCGTTGATGACATCCACAGATTTAAAGTCTCCGCTCGAGTCTACGACTCGAACAGACACTCGGGGGCTACTCCCATAGGGAGCGCTAGCCGCGCACCCTATGAACCATTCGGATGAGATCCTTCGGCTCACATATATAAAAGACTTTTTGGCAACTTTTCCCAAATTAACGCTAAGAGAGATATCGTCTCCTTGGTCACCCAAAACACCTCCGCAGTGATAAACTTCGGATGATGTGTCTACGACGCAAAGATAAGACCTACAGATATCATATGATGGCCTGGTATCACACATGAATGCGCTCTTCCAGTAATATACCGTGTCAGCGGGCATAATGAAAATCCCGACGGACGCGTTGGGTATCTAATTTAAAACACTCCGCGAAAGTCAAATTACACCAACATTGTTCCGAATTCGAGTCCGGGGACTCAATTCTGAAGTAGATCGTGTTGTTTTGTTTGGAGATAGTTAACTGACCCTGATCCGTCGGGTGAGTCAGGCACACGTATCAATAATCCCTATGAACTTACATATTCACTGTAGTGACCTTGGATCATTAAGGATCCTAAGTCCCTGTGATTTACATGCTAGTCCCTGGATCAATAGCTAGCACTCACAGTCGATGAATATCATGTAAAAAATAAAGTCATTATTACACGAAGAATCCAGAGTATGAATTTATTACAAATATGCTTAGCATAAGCTATCTTAAATAACAGCGGAAAACATAAAGCGACTTGAGTCCATCAACGCCCTAGGCTTGTCGAGTGTAGACTCGCGATCCCTACGCACCTTTCAATCTTCAGATTCTGCACATAAAACATGCAGCCAACAAGTTGGGTCAATACTTTGAATGTATTGGCAAATTACACCAAGGAAAGAAAAGACTAACTCTACATGCAAGGCTAGTTTAGGCTGTAGAGTTTATTTGCTCAAAGCTAGTTTTCTTAAGTATGAGAAGAAGAGAAGATTTCCGTACTTTGTAAACATTTGTTTCAGTAATATATATGGTCGAAAGTTACACGAGGATATTACTCACCAAGTGTCCAAACAACCTAACACTTGGATATTACTCACCAAGTTCCCAAAACCCTCCCAATAGCGATATGACTCACGCCTTGGGTTTTTAGAAAACTTTAAGTTTTTGAAAGAGAGAGAGAGAGAGAGAGAGAGAGAGAGAGAGAGAGAGAGGAAGATCCTTCAAGTGTTCTTTTCCGTGAACTCGGCTGATCGATCAGATTGCAATACTCTCGAGAGTTTGTGCACTTTACCCACAATCCACGATCAAGTCCTTTTGGATCCAACTGTGCCAAGAACCTCCAAATTTTGGTACCCAGGTGAGGTTTCCCACTAAGTACTAGGCCAAGACAGAGCCCATATGTATTGTGGTTGCACTGGAAGCTTCTGAATTCTGAAACATGGCAGACATCTTTGATTCTTGGGCGGCCGTCCTCCACCAAAATCTCACTCGTTGACCCGACAACCATTCTGCCCAGAAGAAAATTTAGTTTTATTTTGAAGTGGATTTGAGAAGAAAAGTTTGCTCAAGAGAGCCTTTATACTTAGAAAAATTCATTGTCTTTCGAACCCCCCAACGGTACTTTACATATATATGGCATAGCAAGCAATAATTAGCAAAACAGGGGAACCTATTAGGAGGGGAAATCCTAAGTATTGAGCTACTCATGGCATACAACAAAATCATCGCACTTGCAAAATAATACTAAGGAAAAATTCTACTAGAACATCCTACACATGCATACTACAGAATTTTGAAGATCACATGCATAGAATTAAGACTGGGACAATAGTTATGAACAAGTGGTGTAACTTGCCTTGATCCGAGCAGCACTCTACACAATAGTACTCCTCAGCGCACTCCGAACAATCTAACAAAACACAAACATAGATCTAATCACAATCTTGCAAAAAATATGTCACAGAGATAACCTGCATGCATGCAACATGATAATTAAGCAAGATTTGTTTTCTAAATTGACCAAGGTAATATAATTGGATTGAAATTGTGTTAGGGATGTTATTAATATTGTTTTCCCATAGGTTTAAATTAATTTGGGTCATTATTCTAATTCATAGGCTCATAATGAGCTCCAACCATCTAATTAGCCCCGAATCAGATCTAATGTTCTTAAGCAAGTTTTTATAATTTTGTTCAGTAGGTATTGTAAAAACAAAGTTAACGCAACAAGAATCAACTAAAATGGGGTTTTAATTATTTTTCTATGGATTAAACACTCTAATCTAGAGATTAAACTCTACACAGAAAAACCTACTACAAACTTGTAATATTATTACAGATCAGTGTTCTACACAATTTTGTGAATCCAACGGTATATTATATGCAAAATTTGGCCAAGTATTTGATTTTCTATGAATTTCGCAAGATTTTAACTACAATCTGCCAATTAAATCTAACCCTAGTAAAGTCGCGACAAGTGGTAGCTCCTCATTGGGCCAGCTAAGCGAGCAGTGCTGACGCGGCGTGCTGATGCGGCTTTGCCACGCGGCGCAATGCGATAGGCGTGTACCCCTTTGATCTATGCGTCTAGTCTGAGCCGTAGCTCAAAAATCTAGCGGACGGAAGAGGCGGCGGTGACTTACAGCGCAGTGACGGTGGCGATGAGCGGCGGCAGCGTCGGTGGTGATGGGCGGAGGCGCTCTGGTGGCTCCCCGAGGTGGCGGTGTGGTCGACGGGGTGCGTCTGGTCCCTGCGGTCACGATCACGTCCTCGACCGTGCTCCTCGCTTCCTCTTTCGACGGCAGTGCTCCGCCGTTCCTCCGCGTCTCCGGCCGTGCTCCGGCGAGCAATTCCCAGCGATCGGCTGTGTTAGAGAAGGAGCAAAACACGGGGAATGAATCAGTAGAGTACGGGAGGGAGTTCTAGAGGGAGAGAAGGGCAAGGGGAAGTTCCGAACCGTCTTGGAGCGATCAACCCGACGGCGGCCGGCGCGGAAGATCGGTTGGCTAGGGTTTTAGGAAAAAGAGGAGGGGGAGGTTGATGCGGGGCTATTTAAGGTGGGGATGGCGTGGGTAAGGGGCCAGGCGCGAGAAGATTGCGGAGTTCGGCTCGGGTCGATCCCGTGTTCGCCAGGGACTCACCGTCGTCGCGGGGGAGACGACTGACGGGTGGGTCCCGTGTGTCGTGCGGAACGAGGGAGTGGGCTGGGCCAGACGCGAGGCTACCAGGCGTACGAAGCGTGGGTGAGCTGGCTCAGCCGGCCCAGCTTAGTTAGGCCTCCCTTTCTCCTTTGTTTTTTTATTTACTCTTTTCATTTTCTGTTTTACTAATTCTTTAATAACTTTTGCAAAACAAGTCCAAAAGCAATGAAACCAATTTCTATTTTTTTGTAAAAAGGAGGTGGTCATCATAGAACCATAAATTATTACACTTACATAGCTTTTAGAAGGGTCAAGCATGATTACATCATTTTTTCTCACATGGGGAAATCTTTATTAGGGTTTTGGTAGGTTTTGATGGTAGGGTTTTGATGCAACTTCATTTGGTAGGATGCAATGATGCAAGGATGATGCATGCTTCTGGTAACATCCTATAATAAAATCTGGGATGTTACAAACCTACCCCCCTTAAGAAGAATCTCGTCCCCGAGATTCGAGTTCGCTAGAAAATAGGTGTGGGTGTTCTGCCTTCAAATATTCTTCATGTTCCCACATGGCTTCTTCCTTGCAATGGTGGTTCCATTGGACTTTACAGATCTAATAATCTTGGTGCGGGTAATCCTTTCGGATGTTTCCAGTATTTTGATGGGTTTTTCCTCATAGGTAAGGTCATTCTCCAATTGAACCTCCTCCAGGGGAACTATATCTCTTAGCGGTGTTTCGGCCATTTCCGGGTGCCACTTCTTTAGTTGTGACACATGAAACACATCATGAACAGTCACTCCTTCTGGTAGCTCCAACTGATAAGCAACTTATCCTCTACGGGCCTGAACCTTATATGGTCCTATGAATCGTGGGGCTAACTTACCCTTGATTCCAAACCTCTTAACTCCTCGTAGTGGTGAAACTCGGAGGTATGCTCGGTCCCCTATTTTATAAGCCACATCTTTGCGCTTGGAATCAGCATAACTCTTTTGTCGGGATTGCGCTACCTTTAGCCTATCTTGAATCTATCGTACCTTTTCTTCGGCATCCTTGATCAATTCAGGTCCAAAAAGACTACGTTCACCAACTCCACTCCACAACAGCGGAGTTCTACACTTCCTACCATATAGAACTTCAAATGGAGCCATCTTGATACTTGTCTGGTAGTTGTTGTTGTATGAGAACTCAGCGTACGGCAAGTTATCATCCCAACTAGACCCATAGTCTAGTGCGCAAGCTCTCAACATGTCTTCCAGAATCTGGTTCACCCTTTCTGTTTGCCCATCTTTTTGAGGGTGGAAAGCAGTACTGAATTCTAGTCTGGTTCCAAGAGACTCATGTAACTGTCGCCAAAAATTTGAAGTGAACTGGGTGCCTCTATCTGATACAATTCCCTTAGGGACACCATGCAGACTTACGATCCTCGACATATATATCTTGGCAAGCTTAGCACTTGTATATGTGGTCTTTACGGGGATGAAGTGAGCCACCTTGGTAAAGTGGTCCACCACTACCCAGATAGAACCAAATCCTGAACGAGTCCGGGGCAATCCCGTGATAAAGTCCATGCCTACCTTGTCCCACTTCCAGTCTGGTATGGATAGTGGTTGCAGCAACCTGGCCGGTTTCTGGTGTTCGGCCTTAACTCTATTGCATACATCACACAGGGAAATATACTCGGCAATTTCTCTTTTCAAATTGTTCCACCAGAATCTATCCTTCACATCCATATACATCTTCGTGTTTCCCGGATGAATTGAGTAAGGTGAATCATGAGCTTCTTGTAAAATCAACTTCCTGATATCGGGGTCATCGGGAACGCATAGACGCTTCCCATACCAAAGGGTTCCTTGTTCGTCCAGACGAAATTCTTTTGTCTTTCCTTCACTTATTTTGACTCTTATTTCCTCCAACTCTTTATCTCCCTTTTATGCTTCCTTGATTCTCTCTTGGAAAGTAGACACTATTTCCATAGTCGCTACGTGTCCTTTCGGAACTATTTCTAGCCTGAGATCCTTGAATTGCTTGCATAAATCCTCTGGAAGTTCCCCTGCGGTAAGTCCATTCACATAAACCTTACGACTTAAGGCATCGGCCACCACGTTTGCCTTTCCGGGGTGGTACTATAAATCCAAGTCATAATCCTTAATTAGTTCAAGCCATCTTATTTGCCTCATATTCAACTTCTTTTGGGTGAAGATGTACTTCAAACTCTTATGATCTGTGAACACATCACAATGTTTGCCCATGAGGTAGTGTCTCCATACCTTGAGTGCATGTACCACAGACGCAAGTTCCAAATCATGTGTGGGGTAATTGTGTTCGTGGTTATTAAGTTGTCAATAGGCATAGGATACCACTTTCCCATCTTGCATCAATACACTTCCAAGTCCTTGTCGAGAAGCGTCACAATAGACTTGAAAATCCTTTTGGATATCAGGCAGACACAGTACTGGTGCTGATACAAGGCGTTTCTTCAACTCTTGAAAACTTACTTCACATGCCTCGGTCCATAGGAATTTCTTTTCCTTCTTCAACAGTTCCATCATGGGTTTTGCTATTTTGGAAAAGTTTTTAATGAACCTCCGGCAATATCCTACGAGGCCCAAGAAACTCCTAATATCTCCCACATTCTTGGGTGATTCCCATTCTGTTACGGAAGCTACCTTACTAGGATCTACGGCATCTCCTTTTGCCAACACGACATGTCCAAGGAATCACACTTCCTTTAACCAGAATTCGCATTTGCTGAATTTGGCATACAACTTGTGTTCTCTTAGTTTCTCCATAATTAGGCACAGATGTCTCCCATGTTCCTTCTCATCCTTGGAGTATATGAGTATATCATCAATGAATACCACGATAAACTTGTCCAAATATTCCATGAACACCTTGTTCATCATGGTCATGAAGTATGTTGGGGCATTGGTTAGACCAAACGACATTACGGTGTACTCATACAATCCGTACCTTGTGGTGAAGGCTGTTTTGGGCACATCCTGCTCTCGAATCTTGAGCTGAAAGTAGCCTGATCGCAGATCAATCTTTGAGAAAACACTGGCTCCCTTTAACTGGTCAAACAGGTCATTGATGTTGGGCAGAGGGTATTTATTCTTGATCGTCACTTCATTCAACGAGCGGTAATCCACAACCAGCCTCTTGGTTTTATCCTTCTTTTCCACGAATAGGACAGGTGCTCCCCAAGATGACGCGCTGGGTTGAATGAATCCCTTGTCCAATTGTTACCTAAGTTGTTTCTTGAGTTCCTTCAACTCATCCACATCCATCTTGTACGGTCTCTTAGCTATCGGC
Organism: Avena insularis; assembly: GCA_023614405.1. NCBI lineage: Eukaryota > Viridiplantae > Streptophyta > Magnoliopsida > Poales > Poaceae > Avena > Avena insularis. Next base: position 232,488,707 of record CM042687.1, on the reverse strand, counting down.
CCTATGCCCGGCATCAAGTCAATGAGGAACTCGATATCACGGTCGGGAGGCATCCTGGGTAACTCTTCCGGAAAGACATCTGGGGATTCCTTCACAATAGGTACATCCTCCAAGCTAACCCCCTTAAGAGAGTTCACCATGACTTCCTTAAGTGCGAAATTTGACTTGATACGAATCCTCTTCCCTTCCGGTGTTGTGAGCGTGACAGTCCTTTTGGCACAACCTATGACTCCTTCATATTCGGTCATCCAATTCATGCCCAAGATTATGTCTAATCCTTGTGACTCCAGAACTACTAGACTTGTGGGAAAGATGTGTGTCCCAATTCTTAGTTCTAATCCCCGTCAACCAGAGTTTTCCACTATTTCTCCTCCAGGAGAACTTACCCTTAGAGGAGAGTTTATAGTCTCCGTAGGTATCTGGCCTCTATCCACAAATACCCTTGATATGAATGAATGTGATGCACCGGTATCAAAAAGAACAACTGCGGAAATAGAATTTAGCTTGAACTTACCAATCATGGAGTCTGGTGTGTCACAAGCATCCTCCATAGAGACATGATTCACCGTGGCTTTGACAAACGGATTTGGCTTCTTCCCGTTTCCATTGCCATGGTTGTGTCCATTTCCATTCCCATTGCCATTTCCATTCTTCTTCTCGGGGCAAGTGGTTGTATAGTGCCATGTCTTGTTACACTTAAAGAATGTCACCTCACTGAGATCCTTTCCATTGCTTACGTTCCCATTGCGGTTTTTATGCCCATTGTGTTTGTGGCCTCCATGGTGATGACTGTTATGGTTGTGGCCATTATTGTTATAAGGTGGTGGTGAGGAAGTGTGCTGCTTCTGGTACGGAACGGAGTGCTTGTGAGGGTTAGACTTCCTCTTGCGGTTTTCTATGCTTTTTCTTTTGGATTCAACCATAATGGCTCTGTCCAAGAGTTCCTGAAAGTTGTCAAATTTCTGAGCCACAAGCTGAATAGATATCTCATCATTGAGTCCTCTTAAGAATTCCTCCTCCCTTTTGGCATCGGTGGAGACATCATCGGGTGCATAACGGGCTAGCTTGTTGAAAAGCTCACCATACTCGGTGCCAGAAAGGTGGAGCTGGTGTAGGTCACGAAACTCGCGCCTTTTCAGAGTCATGACGCCAGCAGCCACATGATGAGTGCGGAAAGCTAACTCAAACTGTTCCCAAGTGATAGCATCAATGTCCGGGTGGGTGACTTGGTAGTTATCCCACCATTCTGCAGCAGGTCCTTCAAGCTGGTGCGCGGCATAACGTACCCTGTCGGCTCCGACAGCTTGCACAGTGTCTAACTTCTTGTTAATTGTACGAATCGGTTCAGCACTGCTAGTAAAGGTAGGTGGGTTCAACCTCAAAAACCGAGTCAAGCGATTCTGTTGAGGTGGTGGTGGAGGTGGCGGTGGCGGAGGTGGCGCGTTGTTGTTGTTGTTGTTCTGCATGTTCTGAGTGAGTAGTTGGATCATCTGGTTCTGAGTGGCTAGAAGTTGTGCAATTTCTAGAGGAATTTCGGTGTTTGCACGTCTTGGAGGCATCTGTGGGGTTTGAGAGACGAGTTAAGAATAGACAGAAAGACTAAGTAGTAAACTCCTACCCTTATGAAAACACACAAGGCACACAAGACACAAAAGCACAAGCATAACACGGAAATCATCCAAGTTTAACTAAACCAAATATGTCTTGGTATTTATTACAATTGCGAATAACGTTCTACTATAGATTTTTAAAGGTGGTCCAACTACTATACATCTTCCACGCCTTCCTCTTCCTTGTCCTCGAACGAGTAGCCTTCCTGCTCTAGGGTTGTCTTGTACAGCTCCATCTCCTTTGTGGTGGCTTCTAGCTTCTCTTGGAGATTCTTTATCTCATCCTGCAGCTTCTTGGTAGTGGCTTCTAGTTGCTCCTGAAGTCCCTCCTTCTCGCCTTGTAGTTCCTCCACTAGACTTGTCTTCTTTGCGGCTTCAAGTTTCTTTGCCAAGTCCCTCTTGGAAGCACGCACATCATTCATTATCTTGCAAAGGCCTTCGGTTTGCACTTCAGTTCCATCGATCTCCTGCTTGAGTTACCTAATCCTCTTTTTCTTATTTATCACCCTCTTCTCTTGGTTAGTGAACTTCTTCTCTTGGTCCTGGAACTTTATCTCTTGGAGCTTCATTGCCTCCTCCTGCTGCTTGATCATTTCCTCCTTCTCCTTGATGAGAGCACATAGCTCATCGTTCCTTAACATCTCGAGGAGGCTACCTTTTTTCAAGGTCATGGATGTGGCACTCCAAGTCTTGATATTGGGTCCTTCGGTGCTTGGTAGAAGTCCTTTCCTCAAAGGTTAACTCCATGGGAATTCCTTCCTCATATCGTCATCCAAAAAGACCACCGTAGTGTCCTTGGAGAGCCTCATGATGGTGTCCACATAGGCGACCAATGAGCTGCTGCAAGCTGATGCTAAGGGCCTTATCCTTGGAGTCGCTAACAATGTGGATTGCTATGTCTTCCTCCGGGTTCTTGCCTCGCTCTTCTCCTGGTTGGATGACTTTGACTCCCCAACAGCCGTCCTTGTGGAGTTCCTTCATTGTGCTTCCCTGGTTTGTTGGCAGGGGAAGGTCCAAATGCGTGAGGAGGTCCATGAGGCATCCACCAAAGCGAAGGGGCTCGATGTCCGCGACAGTGTCGTAGAGGAAGCTTGTCATATTTAAGTTAGAAGAGTGAAGATTAGATACTTAAACAAGTAGAGGAAAGTAGGTACTAGAAGTGCGGAAAAAATTAACTTAGAAGAAAGAGCAAGTAAGGTACATAAGTTAAAGGTAGTTCCAATCCTAGGGTCACGTCCTACAGGCAACGATGTGCTCTGATACCATCTGTAGTGACCTTGGATCATTAAGGATCCTAAGTCCCTGTGATTTACATGCTAGTACCTGGATCAATATCTAGCACTCACAGTCGATGAATATCATGTAAAACACAAAGTCATTATTACACGGAGAATCCAGAGTATGAATTTATTACAAATATGCTTAGCATTAAGCTAGCTCAAATAACAGCAGAAAACATAAAGCGACTTGAGTCCATCAATGCCCCAGGCTTGTCGAGTGTAGACTCGCGATCCCTACACACCTTTCAATATTCGCATTCTGCACATAATACGTGCAGCCAACAAGTTGGGTCAATACTTTTAATGTATTGGCAACTTACACCAAGGAAAGAAAAGACTAACTCTACATGCAAGGCTAGTTTAGGCTGTAGAGTTTATTTGCTCAAAGCTAGTTTTCTTAAGTATGAGAAGAAGAGAAGATTTCCCTACTTTGTAAACATTTGTTTCAGTAATATATATGGTCGAAAGGTACACGAGGATATTACTCACCAAGTGTCCAAACAACCTAACACTTGGATATTACTCACCAAGTTCCCAAAACACTCCCAATAGCGATATGACTCACGCCTTGGGTGTTTAGAAAACTTTAAGTTTTTGAAAGAGAGAGAGAGAGAGGAAGATCCTTCAGAGGCTCCATCCTTCAGATGCTCAAGTGTTCTTTTCCGTGAACTCGGCTGATCGATCAGATTGCAATACTCTCGAGAGTTTGTGCACTTTACCCACAATCCATGATCAAGTCCTTTTACAGACAAGACAATGGCGAGGCTTTCCCTTAGTATCCCCTCTACCTTCTGGATCCAACCGTGCCAAGAACCTCCAAATGTTGGTACCCAGGTGAGGTTTCCTACTAAGTACTAGGCCAAGACAGAGCCCATATGTATTATGGTTGAACTGGAAGCTTCTGAATTCTTAAAAATGGCAGAAATCTTTGATTCCTAGGCGGCCGTACTCCACCAAAATCTCACTCGTTGACCCGACAACCATTCCGCCCAGAAGAAAACTTAGTTTTATTTTGAAGTGGACTTGAGAAGAAAAGTTTGCTCAAGAGAGCCTTTATACTTAGAAAAATTCATTGTCTTTCGAACCCCCCCAACGGTACTTTACATATATATGGCATAGCAAGCAATAATTAGCAAAACAGGGGAACCTATTAGGAGGGGAAATCCTAAGTGTTGAGCTACTCATGGCATACTACAAAATCATCGCACTTGCAAAATAATACTAAGGAAAAATTCTACTAGAACATCCTACACATGCATACTATAGAATTTTAAAGATCACATGCATAGAATCAAAACTAGGAAAATAGTTATGAACAAGTGGTGTAACTTGCCTTGATCCGAGCAGCACTCTACACAACAGTACTCATCAGCGCACTCCGAACAATCTAACAAAACACAAACATAGATCTAATCACAATCTTGCACAAAATATGTCACAGAGATAACCTGCATGCATGCAACATGATAATTATGCAAGATTTGTTTTATAAATTGACCAAGGTAATCTAATTGGATTGCAATTGTGTTAGGGATGTTATTAGTATTGATTTTCCAAAGGTTTAAATTAATTTGGGTCATTATTCTAATTCATAGACTCTTAACGAGCTCCAACCATCTAATTATCCCCGAATCGGATCTAATGTTCTTAAGCAAGGTTTTATAATTTTGTTCAGTAGGTATTGTAAAAACAAAGTCAACGCAACAAGAATCAACTAAAACGGGGTTTTAATTATTTTTCTATGGATTAAACACTCTAATCTAGAGATTAAACTCTACACAGAAAAACCTACCGCAAACTTGTAATATTATTACATATCTGTGTTCTACACAATTTTTTGAATCCAACGGTATATTATACGCAAAATTTGGCCAAGTATTTGATTTTCTATGAATTTCGCAAGATTTTAACTACAATTTGCCAATTAAATCTAACCCTAATAAAGTCGCGACAAGTGGCAGATCCTCATTGGGCCAGCTAAGCGAGCGGTGCTGACGTGGCGTGCTGATGCGGCGTGCTGACACAGCTTTTCCACGCGGCGCAATGCGATAGGCGCGTACCCCTTCGATCTATGCGTCTAATCTGAGCCGTAGCTCGAAGATCTAGCGGGCGGAAGAGGCGGCGGTGACTTACAGCGCAGTGACGGCGGCGATGAGCGGCGGCGGTGTCGGTGGTGACGGGCGGCGGCGCTCTGGTGGCTCCCCGAGGTGGCGCTGTGGTCGACTGTTGCGTCTAGTCCCTGCGGTCACGATCGCGTCCTCGACCGTGCTCCTCGCTTCCTCTTCCGACGACGGTGCTATGCCGTTCCTCCTCGTCTCCGGCCGTGCTCCGGCGAGCAATTCCCAGCGATCGGCTGTGTTAGAGAAGGGGCAAAACACGGGGAACGAATCAGTAGAGTACGGGAGGGAGTTCTAGAGGGAGAGAACGGCAAGGGGAAGCTCTGAACCATATTGGAGCGATCAACCCAACGGCGGCCGGCGCGGAAGATCGGTTGGCTAGGGTTTTAGGAAAAGAGGAGGGGGATGTTGATGCGGGGCTATTTAAGGTGGGGATGGCGTGGGTAAGGGGCCAGGCGTGAGAAGATTGCGGAGTTCAGCTCGGGTCGATCCCATGTTTTCCAGGGACTCACCGTCGTCGCGGGGGAGACGACTGACGGGTGGGTCCCGCATGTCAGCGAGAGGAGGGGCGGGAGCGGGATGGGCCAGACGCGGTGCGGCTGCTGCGGCAAGTTAGGCGTCGCGCGGGCGTGGGTGGGCTGGCTCAGCCGGCCCAGCTTAGTTAGGCCGCCCTTTCTCCTTTGTTTTTTTATTTACTCTTTTCATTTTCTATTTTACTAATTCTTTAATAACTTTTGCAAAACAAGTCCAAAAGCAATGAAACCAATTTCTAAATTTTTGTAAAAAGGAGGTAGTCATCATAGAACCATAAATTATTACCCTTACATAGCTTTTAGAAGGGTCAAGCATGATTACATCATTTTTGCTCACATGGGGAAATCTTTATTAGGGTTTTGGTAGGTTTTGATGGTAGGGTTTTGATGCAACTTCATTTGGTAGGATGCAATGATGTAAGTATGATGCATGCTTCTGGTAACATCCTTCAATAAATTTGGGATGTTACATTCACCCGACAGCATGTTCGGATTAGAAGCACTCAAAAGACTATAGAGTCTCCAGTCAAATCTACGATTCGACTGAATACTCGGGGGCTACTGACATGGGTATGCCCTATGGGTACCTGACATTGGCCTACCCGGTCCAGCCCAGTGAAGTCCCACACAAAGACTTGCTGCTAACACAAATCCCAAGGAGACTCCGGATGGCCCAAGCCCGGGGGAAATTTGACTCCTTGGAGAACACGGCCAAGCTGTAGATTTAATCTTAAAGAGTGAAACCCTAACTTGTAACCGTCTTGACCTACCCGAGACCTGGCCTCCCCATATAAAGGCTAGGAGGGCATGGCGAGGAGGATCTCTCCCAACTCATACACACACCTCACGCCAGATTGCATCTGCACACCCCATGTGACCTTCGGTTCTGCCATCAATCAAGAACATACAAGCAGGAGTAGGGTTTTCCCTCCGGGGGCCTGAACCTAGGTAAACATCATGTCCCCTTGCTACGGGTCTGTTAACCGTCTCGGGATCTCCAGCATCCCCATCTTCTCCAAACCCAAGTCCGCAATAATGGGAATTGACGAGTCGAACCCTTGTCAGTACCATCTCCTGCAAATCTTTTTGCATGAAAAATATCCAAAAGCATGGGGTTAATATCTTACCCTCTCGGGTTATTGGATTTAAAATAGGCGTCCATGGGCGGACCGGAGTTCCTTATAGCCTCCAGCTGAATTATATGTTGGTACTCGCCCATGATGTATTACCTGAAACTAGTAAGCAACTTTAGTAAAATAAGCAACTAATAACAAAGACCAAAAGAACTTAGCTCCCCGGCAACGGCGCCAGTAAATATCTTGATGACTGCAAGTGCACAGATCAAATTTAGCTAGTTTCGAAGTACAGATATCAAACCCACAAAGAGCTATTGGTAAAGGTCTTTATGCCCCTCATCATTTTCTACCAAAGGATACTTGTAAGTTGCCTTTGATATCAAGTAAAGAGTGTTTGAAAGGTTTTTGGTTGTGTGAAAAAAAGTAACTAAAACAATTTAAAAGAAAACAAGTAACAAGATTGCGTGAAAGCGTGGTTGAATTCAATAGGGGTAAAACATACTCAAGGATGTAGGATACACCTCTGGCATGGTATTATCATTATTAATAATTTAAGATAACATACTTATTGTATCATGAAATGTGTAAAGGGAGCTCCATAATAATATCTTCACTACAAGGCTCGTAGGAAGCCACTTTGTTGAGCCAAGAGTGAGATCACCTCTAAATAACCACTGCGATCACCTCTAAATAACCACTCGTACAGGCAACCGCAATTAAGGGTTTCCCCGTGGATATCGTAATTAGCTTAGGGAGACCCTCTTTATTCCTCCTTTGACCGCATAGTTCATGAACCGGCAACAATCTGTCACGGGGCCATTCCAGGTAAGATCCCAAAGCACATCCAAAGGATTTCTCCCTCCCTTTAGTCCCAAGGGCAAATGGTATGTGGTCGAATTCACATACCATCTAAAGAGAGAGATCAAACACAAATCACAAATCAATCATAGACCGGCAAGTCATATGGACACAAGAATAGATCATCTTTATTGCAAATTCATAATAGTGCTAGGGTTTCTCCATCTCCCCAAGAACAAAGGAACTACTCACACATGGAGGCAATCAACAACATCGTCATAATCAAATGGATGAATGAAAGTACTGAAAAAGTTCTAATGCAAACCACAATTGAATATGGAATTACAACATGATCTAATGGATGAATGATGGTGGTAATGGTGGTGATTTAGATGTAGCGGTTGAAGATGAAGTGGATGATGCGTTGTCCTCCAATGATCCGTGAATTAGGAGGGATTTTACCCCAGCCAAGTTCCTCCTTCAGATCCCTTTCAGATGTGGTTTTTTGTGGTTTTTGGTGGCTATGAATGACGGATATTTCTACGTATTTTCCAGGAGAAAGTATTTGACGAGGTGAACCCGATGGCACCTGGTACGGGCGGACGGTAATGGTGGGCTCCACCCGTAGGTCATTATCGGCACTGGTTGCTTCCCCTTGTTTGGTATTCTCCCAGGTACGAAGGTAAATCCATAAAATGACTTTTATCACTTAAAAATATCATATTATAGTATAATATGATAGTTCTAATTGATATGTTCATATAATACTTAATGATTCGGGATCTAGTTGAAATAAATACAAAAAGGTGTGCGCGAACGCAGTGAAATACGAAGATCCCTACTCTATTTATGCAAAATCAAAAGGAAAATATGCTTCAATTTTGGACTCATCAGTCACTCGGGCTCCATGGAGAAGGGTGCGGCCCTAGCTTCGGAGACACGGAAATAAGGGGGAAAAGAGGTAAGGGAGTAGCCTCATAGAAAATACTCCTCCTCTGAGCCCTCATTTCACAATGCGAGGGCGACACGCGTCTCGGGCAAGCGGCATCAACCGCCTGTCGCCCCCACGAGTTGTCAAATCATCGGGAGCAACTTCCAAAGCAGGGCGGACCTTGCTAGATCTAACGACCAGAAGCATGTCGCCATTTCACGTGCACGGTCATGATGCGCGTAGTGGCGGTTTGGTATGATCCCGATCGGCGGCAAGGCCCGCCGACCGTTTGGGCCCTTGCCCCTTTGTTTCCACAAGGGGACACATGCATTGCAAGCGCCCAGGGGCTACTGTCAGAGTCATGATACCCGGGGTGCCACGATCAGATGGCCGATGGGCCTACCATTAGAGCAGTGGCACCCTTAGGAGATCATGACACCTCAGGAGACAACACTAGGGGATGGACCCTTGCGAGGCTCCATCCCCGGCCCTACACGGCCTCAGGAGGATGTCCTATAGAGAGGCGCCCAGCGTGGCACTTCAGTTCACCCCCGGGCCTCGGATATCCTAGAGCGCACCACTGGGGCACACTCATTATCTCATAACAAAATCGACCAAGAAAACACTACTCGATAAGTGGTGTCGCGGCTTTCAGCACCACTTGGACCGCCTCGGTAAAGAGGATCCGGTCTAGCCCCGTTGGTGTAAAAGCAGGACAGACAACCTCAACACCAGCAGCTCTCTCCTTTGCCATTTTGGTGCAAGGAGGGGGAGCAGGCGACACAGGCGGCAACAAACGACGCTGATAGATTCAGCTTTATGAAGGGACGGAGAAGCCCCAGCAATCAGAACTTATCCACCTAAAGTAGTCTGGTAGACCGGGACTTCGAGGGGCGGCAGTGTGGTGACCCTTCCCACCTATGATTTGGGGGAAGAGGCATTACGCCTATATATAAGGAGGCCTTCTCCTACCATAGAAGGGGTCGATCCCTATGATATAAAACCATAGAGACTCATCCATCATTCTAGCCTCGCGAAGCACACGAGCAACACAACAAAGCAGGAGTAGGTGCTTTACCTCCTCACGAGGGTCTCGAACCTAGGTAAAAACCGTGTTCACACTCTGTCGTGCTCTTGCTCCATTGTCGTCGTCGTTGTTGAGAGGCTTAGAATGCATGTTCAGCCCCCTAATGAACTCAGGGCTCATCGGACCCCTTGTTCCTTCGCAGGAAACTTTCGCCAACAACCCCTTCAACCTAGAGTGACTGGCAAGTGGACCTACTCTAGAAAGAAGGACCCAATGAGGATATCGCCAGAGAACCTTCCTCTTGATATTCTTGCCAAAAGGGTGTGGTCCTTCGACACTTTGACAAAGAAAAGGACATGTTCCATAAGATTTTTGTTGGGGATATGCTATATAGATATCCTCATATAGCATGTCTCCTATCCGGATAACCCGGGTGGCCCATAGTTAGTAGCATGGCCCATGGCCTGCTGGGAGGCCTAGTTAGATGGATCCAAAAGGGAGGCCCATGACGGATAAAGGAAGGCTACGGCGGAGCCACCGACGTACAAGGATCCTTGGAGTGCAAGACATGCAAGACTAGTTGTAAGCAGTGTAGGACTCTATAACCTGTATGGCTAGGACTTTTCCCTGTAACCCTAGGATCTGGCAACTATATAAGTCGGGCCTATGGGATCCTTGAGGTCACGATAACTTAGACTCTCTAGTCACCTCACACAGCGAACCAATCCCTGTAACTCGGCGTATTGCCCTTATAGTGATTTATAGCAGGAGTAGGATTCCGCCACCGTTGTGGGATCTGAACCTGGGTAAGCTGTGTAACATCGTACCCGTCAACCATCCGCCTTCCCCCACGTCTCTAAACACGCACTGTGAGGACCCCTCCATTGTGTACTCGTCGGCAATACCACGACAGTTGGCACCCACCGTGGGGCAAGAGGCGCTTCAGGCTCTTCAACGAGCGAGGACCAAGATCTTCGCGGAAATCAGCAAAACTGTAGCCATCGGTCGCATTCTCTTATCTGGCAATGTTTCGATCGTCCCTCCCGACGCGTTCTGGGTCCCGGCGAAGACGAACCCTATGCGGTGCTTGATTGTCCCCATCGGAGATATCCACCCCTTCATCGGCGAAACTGACTCGGGCACTAGTTCCCTAGGAGTCGGAGGAGCATCAAGGCCCGCACGAACCGCCTAAGGGCGGGATACGTTTGCAAAAGGATCGATGTCGGACCTCTCCTTGGAGTTTGCCAGAAAAGATCGGAAAAATTCAAGGCCCACCCAAACCGCCCCTGTGCTGGATATAACGGTGCAAGATCGCTGCAAGTCCGCCGGCTTCGCCTGTGCGTCTGGACAGAAGATATCAAAGTTTGTCGGTGTGGTTACCATCTTCGATCTGGCGCGTTGCGTCCAAAGAGAGGGTGAAAACCCCCACGATTACCTTGCCAGGTGGCTTCATATACGGGCCGACCTGGCTCATTACCCCAATGATGATGTTATGTATCACTTTGTGGAAGGGCTGGACCAAGGTACGCTTCTCCGGCATATGCTAAGGCGGAAGTAGGCTTCAAGACGCCTCACCTTCGAAAGCATGGTGAACACCGTCAACAGCTATGCGGAGGCTGAGGAGGAAGCTCAGATGGAAATCGTGCTCGTTGGCGGAGACCCTCCGCCTCAGCCACCGCCACCACCGCCTCCGGTCATCGTCACCGTAGCTACGCCACCACCTCCAGTCCTCGTCGCTGTTGTTGCACCTCCACCCCCCCCCCCATCATCGAGGAAGCCCCGACACCCTCCGACTCCGTGCTTGACGCGCTCTACGCCAACATCAGTGCGGATTCGGAGGAGATAGACTTTAGCCTGGAGGAGCTAGACTCCGCCATGCAGGAGATGGAGGAGGATTACAAGCGCGACGAATAGGCCAACAACACCTTCACGTCCCGAGAGGTGTTCGTCGCCATTGGGACGGCGATGGATGAATATCAGCTCGGACGAGCTCCGCCTACAGCGCTGGACAAAGGGAAGGGACCACCTGTTGTTGCCGACAATGATCGCGCAAAGGTCATGCCCCCTCCGCCTAACCTAGTGCAGCAGCCGCAGGAACTCAGCACTGGTCCGAGCAACAACAACACCGTAAACCCGCCGCCTCCGGCATCTACGTCTGCTGCTGCCCAAGTCACTCCAGCTGATAGAGTGATGTACGGTAATATCCTCGTCGAGCCTATGACAGTGGCTCATATTCGCAATGTAGTCCATCTTGACGAGAAGCGCCAGTAGCTGCTGGAGGAAGCGCAGGCCATCGCGGAGCAAGGCACAAATCTAGATCGAGATCTGGCCAACGCGTAGAAGTCAATAGAGAAAGCTAGAGCAATGGAGGCCGAGTACAAGACTCTGCTACAGCAGCAGAAGGCTAAGAAAGCTCCGGGTCGCATCATCAATGATCTTGGTGTATGTTGAAACCTAGGATGGGCTCCCTCGAAGCCGTCACATGCCAAGCCATACATTGACAGTGAAGGCAGGCAGGTGATTCCCACTCCTGTTCTCAACCTCGCCGTCGCCAAGACCCTTTTGTAGCAGGATAGATCACCCGAAGCGGTGAACCAGGTCTATGACCTAGTGGCCAAGGCGGTGAAACAGCAGGAAAATGCCACCTCTCAGAGGCTTGAGTCTGACCCAGGGTTTTTCCAGTCTAGCCAGCATAAGCCGCCAAGGGACAGATCTCCTCATGATGTTTGGTCCCAGACGGGTTCGTCAGAACAAAGACGGAGGGATGAGCGCAACAGGAAGGATTCTATCCCCATATCCTCAAACCGTGGAGGCAAGGCTCAACCTCGTCGCCCATCTCCATCGCCCCGCTCTCCCCGACATCGCGAAGACCCCAAGGCTCACCATCGTACGGACATGCCCCCAGCTAAGCAATGCGGCATCGTCATCCGCGACAACACGAAGCAGGCCCGTCATGATGGGGAGCATAGCCAAGGACACAAGAGCAGGTCGCGTCATGACCCTCCATGTCCGACAAACAATTGTAGAAAGCGTGAGGTGACACAGGAGGGTAACAGCAAGAAGGCTAACACACCGCCACCTCTGCCTCAGTCACCACCTAGCAGCCACCATGGAGGAGGAGGCCCGCATCGTTCATGCAGCCCATCCCCTGATGGCAAAAATAAGAAAAGAAGCCCAGAGCCATACGACGCACGATCACGGCTAGACAAGATCCACGAGTCCCGGGATGGAGCATACCTGGGACCACGCTGCTTTGACCTGTAATACGGACCGTAGCTTACCTCAAGGGTTTCCGGATTGACAAGACCATCAAGCCCTATGACGGCACCGCCAAGCCAGCTACATGGTTGCAGGATTACGGCAACACGGTGGAGATCGCCAGGATAAACCCCAACATTGCCATCAAATACCTCCCATTGATGCTGGCGGGCATGGCCCGACAATGGATCGATGACTTTCCGGAGAAATCTATCTGCAACTGGCTGGACATGCAAGAAGCGTTCACCAAGAACTTCGAGGGTACGTACAAACGTCCATGTACTGTTGGTGACCTACAGCGGTGCGTGTAGGAGAAATACGAGTCATCTCGCGCCTACCTCTCCCACTGGCTGGATATGAAAAATTCCTGCGTAGGAGTGCACTCACAGACCGCCATGTCAATCTTCATCGATGGGTTGGAAAGGGGTATGTTACTCCAACATACGTTGAAGCGCCTGTAGGACAACCACCAGCTAGATCTCAACCAGATGATCCAGCTGGCTAGTGAGTTCGCGGCTGCCGACGATGATGCTCGCGGCTCTCTGCCAGCAACGACCGTTCCAACTCAAGCTCGGAGGAACAGCAGCACCAAGCGGAAGAGCCCGCCAGAAGAAAAGCAAACCTCTGACATGGTCTCCATGACTTTTGCAGGACGAGGTGATAGCGGACAATGTGGCCGAGGATGGGGGCTGGTCGTGGGCAGCAACAAGGTAGTGAAACAACCTCGGCGGTGCTCCGTGTTCCCCAAACCTACGAGGAGTACCGCGATATACCATGCCTCCTACACCTCGACACCAACGGCAAATCCACACACACCAATCACCATTGCAAGTTTGTCAACGACCTCAAGGAGGACCCGGAGTCCGGCTACAAGTGAAGTCGGAAGAACAGACCGCGAGGCAAGGGCAAGGGGAAGAAGAAGGAGGAGAAGTCCAAGGATTCAAGTGCAATGGACGAGGACGTAGACCCCAAGTACGCCGCCAAGAGCAACGGCAAGGGAAAAAACCCTTCGAGAAGAAGGCGGCAGTTTTCCATACTTTCCTTGGCACCCCCACCATCCGACAACTGAAGACCTCCATGAGGATACTGATGGCCACTCTACCCCCAGTTCCCCAATACATGGGCTGGTCGGAGATTCCAATTACTTGGGACATGAAGGATCACCCAGACCGCATCCCTACGGAGAACCAATATGCCATGATCATCAACTCCCTGATTGACGGCAACGAGTTCACCAAATGTATGGTGGATAGTGGAAGGAGCATCAACATCATGTACCTGGATAGACTGCACAAGATGAACTTGATGGAGGCAAACCTAAGGCGGACCAGCACCATCTTCCATGGCGTAGTTCCTGGTCGAGAGGCTCGGTCCCTTGGGTGCATCACACTTCAGGTCACTTTTGGCGATGTCAATAATTACCGCCAAGAACGCATGACCTTTGAGGTGCTCCCCTTCAAGAGTGTGTACCACGTCATATTCGGCCGCGACATATTCCACACCTTCATGGCCAAGCCATGCTTCGTCTACAACAAGCTCAAGATACCCGGACCAAACGGTGTCATTACCGTATCCGTAAGCTTTACCAAGGCAAGGGACTGCGAGATTGGAGAAGTAGCCTTTGTAGAAGCTGTCCTCTACAGCGAAGAATTCAAGGAGATCTAGAGCAAGGTCGATGCCTCGGAGATGCTCGCGTCGAAGAAACAGATTTCTGACTCCGCCCAAGCATTCAAGGCCGCCATCGATACCAAGCCAGTGGAACTTGTGGTAGGCGATGCCTCCAAGACCACCGCCATTGGGACGAACCTGGGCCCTAAATAGGAAAGCATGCTTGTCGAGTTCCTCCATGAGAATAGGGTCATCTTTGCCTGGCAACCTGCCGACATGAAAGGTGTACCTAGGGAACTTGCCGAGCACAGCTTGAATATTGATCCAAAATGTAAACCAGTGAAACAACCTCTACGACGCTTCGGAGACGAGAAGAGACGCGACATAGGCAAAGAGATAGCTAGGTTACTTAAGGCAAGTTTTATCCGAGAAGTCCTTCACACCCGATGGGTGGCCAATCCTATGCGTGTCCCCAAAAAGGGAACCAAAGAATTAAGAATGAGCGTTGATTACACCGGCTTGAACAAAGCATGTCCCAATGATCCGTTTGCTTTGCCTCGCATTGACCAAGTCATTGACTTGACGGCTGGCTTGGAGCTTTTGTGTTTTCTCGATGCATACTCAGGATACCACCAGATCAAAATAAGGAAGTCGGACCAATTGGCCACTTCGTTCACTAAACCCTACGACACGCTTTGCTATGTCACGATGCCCTTTGGGCTGAAAAATGCAGGTGCTACGTACCAGCGGACAATGCAGCATTTCCTACACGATCAAATTGGTCGGAACGTTCACGCCAATGTAGACGATATAGCGGTGATGTCTAAAAAGTCAAATGACTTAATCTTCGACTTAAAAGAAACCTTTGATAATCTTTGAAAATATAACATGATGCTTAACCCTAAGAAGTGCGTCTTTGGGATTCCAGCCAGCAAATTGTTGGGCTTTATCGTTTCCCAGCGTGGAATCGAGGTAAACCTGGAGAAAATTAAAGCCATCTTAAACATAAACCATCCGACATGCCTAAAGGACATACAATGGCTAATAGGTTGCGTTGCAGCAGTTAGTCGGTTCGTTAGCCGACTTGGAGAGAAGGCTCTACCGCTCTACAAGTTGCTGAAGAAGGCAGACAAATTCACGTGGACGAACGAGGCAGATGCAGCATTGAAGCAGCTCAAGGAGATACTTTCCTTAGCGCCTATCCTTGCAGCACCCGAGCCTGTGGAGTCCATGTTAATTTAAATGGCAGCCACCAACCGGGTAATCAGCATCGTCGTCGTGGTAAAATGGAAAGAACCAGGCTATGAGTATGGAGTTCAACGGCCAATTTACTATGTAAGCGAGGTCTTGATGGAGTCCAAGCAGCGTTATCCGCGCTACCAGAAGATAGCTTATGGAGTGTTCCTTGCTTCTCGGAAGCTAAGTCACTACTTCCAGGAGCACCCTATCACAGTGGTGAGAAAGACTCCACTGTCTGACATCATCAACAACAGCGACGCTACAGGAAGGGTCACGAAGTGGGGCATTGAACTTGCTGCCTTCAAGATCACCTACAAAAGACACGACGCTATCAAGTCACAAGCCTTGGCGGATTTCATCGCAGACTAGACGGATATGCCAGATGCTACCCCAATGCCGAAGCCAGAATATTGGGTGATGCATTTTGACGGATCAAAGCTACTCAATGGCTCGGGGTCTGGTGTACTGTTACAATCACCAATCGGGGACAAGCTACACTATGTTCTGCAGATCCACTTCGAGGCTATGAACAACATGGCGGAGTATGAAGCACTCATTCACGGACTACGCGTAGCCAAGGATATTGGCATCAAGCGCATAGTTTGTTGTGGAGCCGATTTGGTTGCCCAGCATGTGGCTGGCACATGGAACGCGCGGAACCCTATGATGGCGGCATATTGAGACGAAGTGGACGAGATAGCCAAGAGCTTCTTGGGCTACGAGGTCAAGTATGTACCTAGGGAGCAAAACGAGGCGGCTGATCTACTATCTAAACTTGGATCAGGGCACAAACGAATTCCACCTAGAATTTTCCTGGAGTATCTACGGACACCATCCGTGAAGGGAGCAGACATAGACAACCCGGACAGAGTTGACTCTTTCATTCACATGGTGACAAAGGTCCCTCCGGCTTGGACAAAACCGTTCATGGAGTATCTCGTACACGGAACTCTGCCCGACAACAAAGTCGAAAGACGGCAAATAGTGCGTCGAGCAAAGGGCTATACAATAATCAATGGACATCTCTACAAAAGAAGCCCACTGGTGTATACCTTAAGTGTGTTTCCCAGCAAGAAGGTATTGAAATCCTCCACGAAATCCATCTCGGAGATTGCGGGCATCACGCCGCTCCTCGATCGTTGGTCGCCAAAGCCTTCCGGCAAGGATTCTACTGGCTGGCCGCAAAGGCAGACGCCGACAAGCTGGTTGAGACATGCATGGGATGCCAGTATTATGCCCGACAACCACATGTTCTAGCTGAAGAATTGCGAACAATACCAATAACTTGGCCTTTTGCAGTCTGGGGGCTGGACATGGTTGGTCCGTTGCAGACGGCACCATGTGTGTTTACGCATCTACTAGTAGCAGTTGATAAATTCACCAAATGGATAGAAGCTAAACCCATTAGAAAGCTTGATGGGGCAACCGACCTTAGCTTTGTCCGTGATCTAGTGGTGATATTTGGTCTCCCACATAGCATTATCACCGACAACGGCAGCAACTTGTCACTCGGAGAAGTGGAAGCTTATTGTTGGGACAAGGGCATCCGACTTGACCTAGCATCTGTGGCACACCCACGGTCCAATGGCCAAGTTGAACGAGCCAATGGATTAATTCTTCAGGGAATCAGGCCATGCCTTGAGGCACCGCTACATAGAGTAGCTAGAGCCTGGGCAGAGGAATTACCATCTGTGCTGTGGAGTTTACGAACTACACCCAACAGATCCACCGGCTACATCCCTTACTTCATGGTATATGTAGCAGAAGCCATCCTGCCTTCCGATATTCTTCACGATGCACCAAGAGTTGCCGCCTACGACAAAGATGACGCTGAAGAATCTCGATGCCTACATGTGGACCTTCTCGAGGAGGAGCGTGTTTTGGCATGCCAAAGATCCGCCATCTACTAGTAGAAGCTATGCAGCTACCATAGTCGCCGTGTTTGGCATTGCTCGTTTAAGGAGGAGGACCTGGTGCTCCGACTTAAGTAGAAGAAGTCACACAAATTATCCCCGCCATGGGAAGGACTGTTCATCATAAGCAAGGCGCTACTCAATGGGTCTTACTACCTCGTTGACAATCGTGAGCTGAAGGATAGACCCAACAAGGATCATAAGCGTAAGCGACGTGACCCGGATGATGACTACCCGGAGCTTGATCGGCCATGGAACATAGCACAGCTACGTCCTTTCTACACTTAGCATTTTTATCTATTGTGTACCTCTTATATGATCAATGAAATAAAGCTCTCTGGTTCACTCATATTTCTGAGTCTTTTACCTCCTTTAGTGTTCAATTCTTGGATCGTATAAAACCTTTATGCACAAGCTTTGCGATCGCACTTGTGAAAATTCTGCCTATGGGCGTTAGCTTAAGTTTTCTGTTCTACACGTTCTTTGTCGTTTTTATGTGGATTTCTGGAGTAGTGACTTTTGGTACTTATTTTTGGCGATTTTGTGCTTAGGTTATTGACGGTGCCATTGGGCATCATCGCCTGAGCGCATAGTTTCAAAAACGAGTCTTTCGACTCACGAAAAGTCAAGCATAAAACCAGAGTCATGGATAAGCCAGCACTTGCTTAAAAATATATACATACTGGAACCCGTTCTTGAGTAGCGGGAAATAACAACCATTGTTTTTCCATCTTAAGTTAACAAGTAGTTTTTTCCACATTCAAATTCCAGAGGAAACAAATATTACATATTTTTTTTCATTCCTCTAGCGTAGGTGACTTGGATGCAGCAGCATCAGCAGAAGGAGAGCCATCCTCCTCGAAGTCAGTGTTTTTGAGGGACTCGGAGGAGCTTTGATTGCCGCCATCAATAGTCTCCATGGGCATGAAGACGTTAGGGTCGACCAACTCGGAGACTCTGGTATCATAACCCATGAGCGACGCCAAGATAGCTTTGTGATCTATTTTCTGGCCATCGTCATCCACGTCGGGGATATCGGAGGTCAACGTGTCGATGTCAGTGTTTTCATAGTGCGCCTTGACCATTGACAGCTTCATCCTCACGCCAGCCCGGGTACATGAAGCTTTCCAGCTTACAATACGCTCGGGGGCTTGGCACAAGATCTCCGAGAACTTCATCACGGAATCCACCGCTTTGATGTTGATCTGGAGGTGTTTGGCTATCTCCTTGGCCTGCTTGATGGCGGTGTTGATAAAGTTGCCGGCAAGGACCATGCATTCTTTTGGCGGAGGAGGCGACTGGGTCAACCCAATAGGAGCTGCAAAATTCCGACAAGGGAAGCATGAGTCAAATAACACAAAAAATTCAGAGTATCTAACTTACAGAAGTACAAGACGGAGAATCGCTTACTAAAGATGTTAATCTCAGCCTGCTGGAGGGTATCCTCCATGGAGTCCCGTTCTTGTCGGAGGATCTTGTATGCTTCAAGATTGCGCTGATTTTGCTCATCGGCGGCTTTCTTTTGCTCTTTCAGCATCGCGATCTACTTCTTCAAGCGGTTCATCTCCGTGTTAGCGGACTCCTACAGAACCTTCATGGAGTCTTCATGCATCTTCAGCATATCCTTCCTCTCCTGCTTAAGGATCTTGTTTTTGCTATCCAGCAACTCAATGTGCTTGGATTGCTCAACAATATCCTTGGCCTTGGCAATGGTTTCTGCAAGTCGGAGAAAGAACGGTACATGGTGAGTACTTGGAGAATGTTGGCACAAGACCAAGTCGGAATACAAAAACGAAAGGAAAAACAGACTCTTGCTCTTGGTGATTTGATCCTCCAAGAAGGCAGTTTTACCCTTTTCGGCTTCCAAATCCGCATGCATCTTCTGGAACTTCTCATTAGCCATGCCTCTCCGAGCATTCTAATTCTGTGGAAATAAAATTTAAAGTTGTTTAGTCTTCTTGGAGCATCTAGCCAGATAACTATCCACCTAGAGGCTTGGGGGCTACAGTGAGAGTTTTTTAACTTGGCAATATGCTTGGTCTTTCTTTAAGGATCTAGTCGGAACTAATTCAGTTTTCAACTAGAAGCTTGGGGGCTACAATATAAAGTTTTTTTAACTTAGTCATATGCTTAGTCTTTCTTTAAGTATCTAGTCGGAACCAATTCAGTTACAACTAGAGACTTGGGGGCTAGAGTATCGAAATTTACAAACACTACGTATGCTACTCTAAAAGTATCTAGTCGGAATATTTCATTCAAACTAAATACTTGGGGGCTACAGTGAGAAGTTTTCTAGCTTAGTCACTCTTAGAGCATTTAGATGCAAAGACCTATGGTTTTCCATCTAAATCCTCGGGGGCTATAGTGGGATACTCATATGAAATGCAAAAGCCAAATAAAACTTACAAGTGCGATGATCTTGAGGTTGGTAGTGCTCTCAGCAAGCAACTTGCCGAAGGAAAGGCTGTTTCCTCGCAAGATATCTGCTTGTCGGAGAAGCTCCTCAAGACCGCAGGTTGGATATGTCGGCACTGCACTATGAACCAAAGAGGAGCTGCTCGGCGTGAGCGCCTGGAAGACTATCTTCGGGAATTATGTGGTTGTCCTGGGTGCGGATGCGCCGCCTTCAGCAGACGTTCCACCCACCACCACCGCCTTACCGCTACCGATGGCATCCTTAGCCAGAGCTTCATCCATGAGAGTTGTGGTGCTTTCTTGCGTTGCTTGTTCACCGACAACAGCAAGTTCCGCGGAGGCACCTGAGTCCACTTCCATGGCGGAAGGGCCTGATGCATCCTTAGCCTGTGAGCTTGTCGGAGCAGGTGTAGGCTGGACGCTGGGAGTGACAGGGGCGATGGCGGGAGATGTGGGGGGGACACGTCACGATGCAACATATATTTAATATTTCTAGAAGCCCCAAAAGTTTTGGAGGTCTTCTTCAAACTAGTACTGGCCTTCTTCCTGAAACATGCAAAAAGTATAAGTACAAGAATAAGACGAGCAATGGACAAATGTCAGAGAGAAAGAGGCTTACACAACAGGGGGTGCTTTGGAAAAAGGGATCCCGGTAACCTTTCTTTTCTCCGCCTCTAGGGCGGCGGTGGACTTACTTGGAGCCTCCACCCTCCATCTTCTTCTTCTTGCCTCTGTCGGCAGCGTCAGAGGTGGAGCTCTTCGGGTCATAGATTTGGACAGCCATGCTATCCTCGTCTAGACTGCTGAGCTATTAAGTGAAATCCCAAAAGTGTTAGATGAGATGGTAATGGTTAGACGGAAGAACTAGAGTATATGCCATACACGAAAAATAAATAGGTACCTCTAGGCACTTGCCCTCCTCGAACATGTCGTAGGTGATGGCGAAGCCACGCTTCCTGTCCTTCACCTTGCCGATGTCCTTGAGGCGGAGCTTGACGGAGTCACTCGAGAAGTTGTCCTCGGAGATGCGGAGGCTATCCTTCCTCTCCTTAGAGTACTCGTGCATCAGCTTGGAGCGGTGTTGAAGAGGCTGGATCCGCATGACGAACCAGCACATGGCTAGGTCCAACCCGATCAGACCCGTCTCTACGAACCACTCTATCCGCCTAATGGCACAGGAGGCTTCATTGTCGGAGGGAAGGGTGGCTTGGGATCTCCATGTCGGGGCTTCGGCACCGGCTCCATCGACGAAGTCCAGATACATTTCTTCTCGGCCATCCAGAGGGATATCTGGGTCGTAGAAGTACGCCTGTTGCCAGTTCTTGCAAGACTCATGGCCGACGATGTCGGGGAGCCGCCGGCCAGGCCGGATCTTAAAACTAATTGTCCCATAGTTCCTGAGCTCGTCCTTGCCGGCTCCGGCTTCCCTCTTGATGGTGAAGAAATAAATAAAGAGATCTAGCCTAGGCCTAATCCCTAAGTAACCCTCACAGAGCGCCGCGTAGTTGCTAAGCGCGAGGATGCTATTGGGGGAGAGGTTCTGAGGTTGTACTCGGTAATGGCTAAGGATAGCTAGAAAGAAATTGGAGATGGGCAAGGAAACGCCGCGTACCAATTGGGCCTTGAGGTACACCTTCTCTCCGGCTTGGGGAGAAGGGGTGACCTCGCCGGCTGGCGCCGCCCGCCAGACGAGCCCCTCCGTCGCAGGGAGGTAGCCCTCGACGAGCAGTTCCTTGATGTCACGGTCTATGATGTCCGAGCCGCGCCAGTCCCCTTTGTGGGAATCGCTTTCCTCTTCCAGCAGCTCTAGCACCGCTGGATTGTGGTTGCCGCTAGTGGATTCGACCACCGCGGACTTGGGAAGCACCAGGCCCTCTGGGAACATAGATGATGCTCGCCGGCTTCACCGCAGCATCGCCTGACGCCGCCATGGAGGGAGCGGAGCTGCTGCTTGCCATTGGAGAGGAGGAAGTGGTGACTGGAAGGATGGGGAGGCTAGGGTTTTTTGCGTGCACGTCGAGAGCTCGAGGAGGTGCTCGCTGGAGGAAGAAGACGACACAGGAGGAGAACGAGGTGAAAACTAAAAATCCACAGCAGTTACAATTTATAACCCCTGGCGTCAAGATTCGTGCAAGACGATCGAATGGTCGGCACGTGGACGACGTGTGCAGGCGCATGTGCAGAAATTTCGCCACGTTCCCAACCGTCACCGCCAACGGTTCATATCCCTCGCGCGGAAAAAATGGACATGATTGTGTTCTCTACATGTGTGAGTTACGAGGCGTCGCTGACCTATGTCTATGTCGTCCTAGCTGTCACTAGCAGGTGAACCATCACATCGGAATATTCCGGCATGGACGGATCTAGTCCGGCTACGGAAGAGTACGATAGAAGATTCAACAATTCTCCGACTTACAAGTTAAAAACGGAGAAAACCTTGCAGGGTTCTTGGGAGGGCTACAAGATATTTGCTTGACGATTTGCCGACATCCATCTAGAAGGAGTATTCAACCTAAAGATGCAAGACGGCACAAGATCTCAGAGTTCTCCGGGGGCTACTGTTGGGGATATGTTATATGGGTATCCTCATATAGCATGTCTCCTATCCGGATAACCAGGGTGGCCCATAGTTGGTAGCATGGCCCATGGCCTACTAGGCGGTCCAGTTAGATGGATCCAGAAGGGAGGCCCATGCAGGATAAAGGAAGGCTACGGCAGAGTCATCGACGTACCCGGAGCCTTGGAGTGCAAGACACGCTAGACTAGTTGTAAGCAGTGTAGGACTCTGTAACCTGTTCGGCTAGGACTTTTTCCTGTAACCCTAGGATCTGGCGACTATATAATTTGGGCCTATGGGAGCCTTTAGGGCACAATAACTTAGACTCCTAGTCATCTCGCAAGCGAACCAATCCCTGTAACTCGGCGTATTGCCCTTATAGTGATTTATAGCAGGAGTAGGATTCCGCCACCGTTGTGAGATCTGAACCTGGGTAAGCTGTGTAACCTCGTATCCGTCAACCGTCCGCCTTTCCCCACGTCTCTAAACACGCACTATGAGGACCCCTCCATGGCGTACTCATCGGCAATACCACGAAAATTGTCTATTGGATTCCTTTGGCAAGAAAAATCTAGTGCCTGATGTAAGTGTATCGTATTCCTATTGGTTTTTTTGCTTCTTCCATTCATTCTGAGATATATACTTTTTATCTCTTGACTTTGATTACTTTGGTGTAGGGTCATGCTCATCTCTCTGCTCTTCCTCCTCTTCCTGAGAGTGGCGATCTGCCAGCTAGTGCCACCGTATCCGAAGAATTTACTTGAATGGGAGTTACAGCCGAAGATGAAGGAGAGGCATCTACTACTGAATCTTCCCAAGACGCCACTTCTGTTCCTTGGGCTCACTCCTAGGATTTCAAAAGGGTGCCAATTGCTAGGAAACAGAAGCGCTCTGAAGCCATCAAAACGGTCGAGAAATCCGATGATTCGACGGGTTCAAAACCAAGGATGTGTATTCTCCACATGGCTCAAAACATATCTTTGTAAGCACCATACTTTTTTTATTGTCTACTGGTTATGTTTTTTGAAGTGTTACTCTGATTGCACCCAAATATTTGCTTGCTGAACCAGGGGTGATGAAGAGGAGGATGATTTTCCATGATCACCTCCTAGAGCTTCAATTGCATATCCACCCGTCAAATCGCCAATTCTATCAATGGAGCCAGAGGATCCACAGGAAACACCTACAAAAAAAACCATCCTAAAAGATGCGGTTGCTTCGCCTAAATTTCCACCATACAAGAAGAAGAAAATCACGGGTAAAGATGTGGCACTAGCCGAAAACCCCGCGAAAGTTGATATGAAGGACTTAAATGCTTATTATTTTTGACTTTATTTCCTGATTTTGCATGTTCCTTTCTCATCCCCCTAGTGCTTGTGTTCCAGTCGTTGATGTGCGAAATAGTAGACATGGCCTCCCGCTTCATGAAGATTCGTAATGAAGCCAAAGAATCTAAAGATTTGCTTTGCCCACTGACTGTCATCTTCCCTTCTGATAGTCAGATCCATTACTAACTTGACGAGTTTTGTCTTTATCCAGCCATTTCCAAGGAATCCAAAGTAATTCGGGACGAGGCACTAAAACGTGCCGACTATCTTGATGCCCATCTTAAGGACATGGCGAAAGCGCTCGAAGAGGCCAAGTTGGCCGCTAAAGTCGAAGTCGATAAGCGGGAGAACCTATCCAATGTTGTCGCCGAAAGAGATAAAGATCTTCGGAAGCGGTTGGAAACTCTCAATTCTTCCTTGACCAGTAAGTTGTTTATTTGGTTCTGCTGCAAGAAATTTGTGATGTTATCCTCAAAGTTTTCCTTGATTTCTTCGCCTTCATTCTTGATTCTTTCTTCAATAGGAATTACCGGCCAGTCTCTAACTTTGGAAGAGGATCAAAGATTTGATCCATTGTCGGATGATATGGGTATCTTGGAGGCGAAGAGCATCCATGGGCGGAATCTTCTGATTCGTTCACGATGTAGTTTCAAGAATATGCTTGTTGAAGTTTTTGCGATCAAGGAAGTACCTGCGGACTTTAATGATCTTGTTGTTGTCTTTAATGCCGAGCCCAACCCACTAATAGGCTATAGTGTGATTAAATCAAAAGGCGGTGTTGAGATTTCAATGGCCTTGGCGATGGCGCACGGCGAGAAGGTCGACTGAGAGAAGGTTAGCTCCTCCGTTCTAGTCAAAAGCACCGACAGAGAAATTGATCTGACCCCTTTTATCAAGAGAGCCAAAACATTTTTACAGATGCTTCTATTGATAGTTGTTGGGAACGAATTTCCTTCTACCAAACCTGCATCTGATGCTCCTTCCCGTAGTGTGACTCCTGTCACTAAACCTTTGGTTGACGCCCCTTTGGCTAGTGCCACGCTGTCAACCAAAAAATCGTCCTAATTGTATGGTTGTGTCTATCTTTCTTTATTGTAATGAACTTGAACGGCTAGTACTTATCCGGCCTTAGGATGGTGCAAACAATTTTGCTTTTGTATGTATATATGTTGTCCTTATGCTGAATCCATTGATTTGTGTATGCTTTCCTTATTTTACTAAAAGTCCTGCTTTGTTTGACTGTGTTGCCAGATAATATCTGATCCGGTTGGACCTTCAGAGATTCCTCAAACTGCTGATGCACAACCCGCATTATCAGAGGCGGTCGCACCCAAATATGTCACCGTTCGTGTCATGCATCCTCCCTTGTATGCTGAGAAAGTCCAGAAGATAAAACGTTTAGAAAGCAACCTTCGAGATGTGCAAGCAATGGTGGATGTTTCCCAATCAAAGACGTGAAAAACCTTAGATCGCAAAGCATATATTCTACAGGATATCTCCAGGACAAGCGAGAAAATGCTTTGTAAGTTCTCTCGCAAAGCCCCCGAGTTTTTATGTTCAGTGGAAGAAAATGACCCTGCATATTTTCCTTAGGCATCCGACTAAGCGAGGTAGAGGAAACTCAGCGGATGTGTATTCGGATGAACGTACTTATGGAATCCTCTCAGGTCACAAGTGCTTAGTTTTGTACTAATCACAAGTGTGCTTTTACACTGGCCCTCCTCTAGGATCTGGTATCCGAGGTGGAGAAATTTGTTGAGTGTTGTCATCAAGCGTTGGCTCGTGTGTACAATGCACTATTTCTGTGGGATCCTCAACCTCAAGGCCTTGCTGCATTGATGAAGTTTCAGCAAGGCAAGAGAATTCACCATTACATCAAGTTACAGCTTATCACGGGTGCCAAATTAGCGATTGCTTGGGTGCATGTGTACTATCCGACCCTTGACTTGGATGCGTTGTCCGGAGAACTGTCTTCCCCTCCAGGAGGTGGGGATGTTGCTATGGAGCCTCATTATGCGGCTCTCCGAAGGCCCGCTATCGCATCATTCGCATGTTTGGATGAAGAAGAATAATTTTTTCTTAACTTCGAAGTGTAATTGTTGGTACTTTGTACTCATGCATACAAAACAAGGAAATTATGTAAAATATGTTGTACCTTCCACTTGTATATGTTTAATACTTCTATTATATGTGTTTTATGGCAATTAGAGAGTTGTCCTATGCGAGACCCTTTCATTTGCCTGACGCCCTGGGGCTGAGTCAGCTATTCAGGTCAAAGCTTTGAGCCGGACGGCTTAGGCAAAAAAATAAAATTATTGCGCTAAGTAGCAAAGCCTTGGAGTATCAGGTGAAATTTTTTGTTGGATGAGTGTGTTGAACTGAGCCCCTGAGTATTTGGTGAAAATAGAAGATAACGAAATTGGAACTGAGACTGATTTTTGAAAACTTAACTTTATTTATCGTCGAGTACTCGGAAGTACATATTTTGGCGTATCGTCTGGCCGTTGGCCTTATTAAAAGTAAGGTCGAGTCTTTGGCTGAATAGTCTGACTGTATGACTTATTGAATGTAAATTGCAGAAAGTTAACATCCTAAGTGTAGAAACGTCGTAGCTGCACAACGTTTCACGGGTTGGAGTACTGGACTCCGGTCTTTTTTCCTTGGAGCCAATATGCCCCGCCGGGATTACTTCTGTGATAATGTAGGGCCATTCCCACGGCAATTCCATCTTGCAGTGGCCATATTGTCACGGGATTACTAGGTCCTCCACGACGAAGGATCTGGAATGCAGTCGACGGCTATGATAACTGCGCAGGTTCTGCTGGTATGTGGTCGCTCTTTGTAGAGCGACGTCTCGTGCTTCATCGACAAAAATGCCAAAAGGCATTACAGTGTATTCATAATGTCCCAAGTGAGTAGAGAAGGTTGTTTTAGGGATGTCTTTAACTTTCATCCTTATCTGATGGTAGCTTAATCGTAGGTCCAGTTTAGATAATATTGTGGCTCCATATAGCTCATCCAAAAGATCTTCGATTACTGGAATTGGAAACTTGTTCTTTATTGTGAGGTCATTCAAACTTCTGAAGTCCACACAAAGGCGCCAAGATCGATCTTTCTTGCGCACTAGAATTACATGTGGTGAGAAAGGACTGTTGCTCTATTGAATTTCACCTTTTTGCAAGAGCTCCTTGATTATTTCCTCAATAGTATTCTTCTGGGAGTGAGACATTTTGTAGGGCCGAATGTTGGGTGGTTTAGCCTCAGGTAATAGGGGTATATTGTGATCAACAACTCTGTGTGGTGGAAGTTCAACTAGGTCGGAGAAGATGTCAGCAAAGTCATTGATGATGGTGTGGAAGGTAACAGGGATCTCTTTGCGGAGTGCTTCCTGTTTTAAGTCTCTATTATCAGAGGTGTAGTACAAGAAATAAGCTATGGCTTCCTCCTTGAGTAATTCAGCACATTCTTGAGCATATATGAGAATCTTGTCCTTGGGGATGAGATGATCCTCAAAGGTGTGGTTGTGACCTTTTGGGCCTATTGTCAAGGTTATGCTTATGAAATCAAAAGTCACTGGGTTGTGTGAGGTAAACCAGTTAACCCTCAAGATAGCATCAGGTCCTTTGAGTGGCAAGATCCTGAAATCGGCTAGGAAGTTGTGCCCTTGTATCTGAAAGGGGCAATTGTAAGCAATTCCTGCAGATTTGAGTTCACCTCCACCAGCTACTTTGACAATTCTCACATTAGCAGGTGTTATGGGGATCTTGTGATCTTGGGCAAACTCTTGATCCAAAAACGTGTTTGTGCTGCCAGTATCAGCTAGAGCAATGGATCGTCCCTCGGCTAGAGTTAACAACAAGGAGATGGTGGAATCACTAGGAGAACCAGTGTATGCTGCTTGAGAAATCTACATAAGATTGATTGCATTAGCTTGGTGCTCCACTGGTACAATTGGATCAAGCTATTCTATTTCTAGGGCTACCGCTTCTTCATCATCAGAATTTTCTTACATGAGTAGCATGTTGAGGGATCTTTGCATACCAGGACAGCGGTGTCCTACTGTCCAGTTGTCAGGACGGTACTAGCAGGGGCAAGGGACACGAGGACTAATAGCATCGTTTCTATTGCGGTGTTCCCTGTTCTGGACTTGCCATTGAACAGGCAAGTTTGGTGGTATGCTTTGGGATGTTGCATTGGAGACCAATGATTTTTCATATTGTCGGGCGTACAATAAGCTGATAGAAGTGTGCTATCTGACACTGCACTGTATGCTTGAGAGTATCCTTAAGGCCACTAATGAAGCGATCGATGAAAAATTCAGCATGAAGGTAATCATGTCCACACTTCATCAGGTTCATCTAGGACTCATACGCGTTGATGTAATTGTAAACTGTGGTTAATTGGCGGAGATGCTATAACTGTTCCATGGGATCAGCATTGTTGTTATCATGAAAGCGTTCCACCAAAACTTGACACAAATCTGACCAGGTGATCCTTTGCAAATCAAGCCTTGCACTGCTCAGCCATGTTTTTGCATGTCCTCGCACGTGTGTGAAACCCCATTTGACGCGTTGGTCCTAAGTAATTCCCACGACGGTGAATAAATCTTCACATTCGAGGATCCAAGCACGAAGAGCGTCTCAATGGAAGGTTGGAAGCTAAATATGAGGTGTGCGCATCTGTGGTTTGTTTTGGTTTGTGTGGTTGTTGGTATGATGGGATCGGTTGGGTTGTTGTTTAGGGTATAAGGTATTGGGAATTTGTAGTTTGTCCTTGAGGTGGTGCCGTAGGGGGCACTATACTAGTGTGGGACGAGGTCTTATATTGTGGTTGAGTGTGGTGGTTGTATTGTTGAAGCTGGAATGGTGGATGGTAATTTTCTTGGCATTGTGGTTGTTGTTGACAATAGGTGGGTTGTGGTGGTTGGTATGGATTGTAATTTGGGTTGTAATTGTTTGGTAGGGTATAGTACTATGGTTGGGTTGAGGGGTTTGTGTACTGGGTAATGTGGTGGCCTGATGTTGAAGCGGTGGTGACATGGGTATTTTGGCGAACAGGTTGGGGGTTTGGTGGGGTGGGTAATTGGTGAGGGGCAAATTTCCCCAGATTCGGTAGAAAAGGAGTCGGCTTGTGTGATGGGGGTGTAGGAGCTAGGGTTGGGTTTTCTGGGATTAGGGATAGCACTGTATTTGTGCGAGGTTGTGGTGTGACAAAGGGTGGACCCGAGGTAGGGGTGGGGTTGGGGTTCCATTCGTACCTTGCAGGGGTGCCAGGCGGTGGAGGCTGTTTTGCATCGACGCCATCATCGTGGTCATCTGCTGCATCTGCTCCTCCATAGATGTGAGGGTGACCCTCGTCTCTGCTTGGTGTTGCTGCAGTCGGTGACCGACGGAGCGCGCATTACGTTCCGCCCGCTGCTGGGTGTGAATCGTTGTGAGTTCTGCGTTCGTGGATGAGGCGGAGCGGAGCACCGGGGCAGCGCGACCCGCTCGTGTGATGACGAACGAGATCTGGCCGATGATCGAGACGAGGACATGGTGGACGAGGGATTTTACACCCAGATCGAGAGGGGTCTGGAAACCTCAATTTGGGGAAGGGAAGGGAGGGAAAGACGTCGTCGTTGCGAAAAAAAGCCGAAGATCACTGGCTCTAGATACCACTTGTCATGGCTCCGGTGAGCTCCATGACGATAAGCTCGGGAAGAAGGGAAAGGAGACGGTGGAGCACGCGGGCTCAGAGCTAATACTACTTGCAGGAGAAGAAAGAAACAAAAAAATGTAAATTTAGAGTTTTCTATTGCTTGATCCACCCATCCACCCCACCTGCCCTTTATAACACAAAAGGCAGGCTCAAACTTAAGTTTATTACAACATTGATTAACTCATAATGGAGTTTAACATAAATAGGAAGACCACTACTCCCTCCGTTTCGGTTTACAAGTCCTGCACGTAGTTCTATGTCGCTAAATTAAACAACTTAGTATGATGTATATATTACAAAAAATATATCACCGAAAACTTTAGACTTTGTATTTTCCAATGATATAATTTTTATATTATATAATTCAAATTATATAGGTCAAATTGATAACCTAGATATACGCGTAGGCCATATAACTGAAACAGAAGGCAGAATCATTAAGGGGCGCTAGATCATCACTGCTGGAGGCCTGACACGGATTTTCGTCTTCGGAAATAAATACTTAGGTCTAGTCGAAGCGTCCGTCCGTGTCGATAAACCGCTTGAGCGCGCGCATGAGCACGGCGGACGCGTCGGACCACGGGTCGATGGTGAAGAACCCATGCTGCTGCCCCTCGAAGTCCTTCACCTCCACGGGCTTCCCCATCGCGCTCAGCCTCGCCGCGTAGTCCACCGCCCTGTCGTGGAGGATGTCGCGGCCGCCGACCACCACGAGCGTCGGTGCAAACTCCACCGCCTCCAGCGCCGGGCTGTCCGGCCCGAATGGGTTGGAGACCGAGTGGTCCACCGTGGCGCCGAGGGGCAGCGAGAGGCGCCAGTAGCGGTCGTTGAGCGGGCGGTTGAGGAACGCGTCGTCGGGGCACTCCGCCTCGGACCTCGTCCGCTCCGTGCCGCCGAAGAAGGGCATCAGCTGGACGTAGCCCTTGACACTGGCGGCCCCCAGCTCGGCACGCCCCGCCGCCGAGCCGAACCGCACGGAGAGGTGGTGCACGATGGTGCCCCCCGCGGAGTCGCCCGAGACGAACACCCGGGTGAAGTCAGCGGCCTCGGTGAGCCATGTGTCGCCGCCGACCGCCTGCGAGGCCAGCCATAGGAGCGCGGTGGCGGCGTCATCGATGGCAGCGGGGAGGCGGTGCTCGGGGCCGAGGCGGTAGTCCGGGGCCACCACGACGGCGCCGAGCTCGGCAGCGAGGCGGAGGCAGTAGTTCTGGCAGTTGGGCCAGGTGCGCGAGCCGATGCAGAAGCCGCCACCGTGGTAGTAGAAGAACACCGGCAGCAGCTGGTTCTTCCGCTCGCGAGGCCTGTACAGCCGGAGCCCCAACCCGTGTGCTGCGTCGAACTCCGCGTCCTTCCACTCCACCGTGCCGTCGTCCCGCACCGGCGTCGCGAAGCCCGGTCCGGCACGGCGCACCACGGAGCCGTCGCTGTACACGAACAGCACCCCCCGGCACTCGTCCACGACGACAGGCGCGGCTGAGTCCTCGGAAGCCATGGCCGGCGCCCCCTGAACTAATGTATCAACGAACTGTGCAGTGGGAGACTGCTGTGGAGTGGCACGCCAACTCACCAAGTGCCAGGCAATGATATAGACGCGGCTCGGTGGAGTACGACACGCGCGCGTCGGGGTTTGTCCTCTCGGCCGTGCACTCGCAACCATCAATCGGAAGCGACAAGGTGCCGTCGCCGGGTGGGGTGACGCGCGCCGGCCGGCGGCCGGCACTAGGGTACAAAATCTTTGCTGTTTTACCATCGGCTGTGGGAAGGCAGCGTGCATGAATGGATCATAGGCATACATGTGTAGGATTTTATTTTTTTGCGAGAAATACATGTGTAGGATTTGGCCGTCTGTAATGATTAGTAGATGGAGAATGGCATTGCGTGAAGTGCTGGAGATGCCACCACTGTACAAACCACTCGTTTTGGGGAGTATGTTGTCACGTGAAGCATTCACTGTCCGGTTGTGTGTGAGACAGGGTGACTATACGATGCTCAGCTTAGCATAAGACTATCTCAGCTGCTCAAGGGAATAACAATATTTTGCTGCTTTTTATTTCAGAAAACAAGGACCAGTTTAGCCTTGTATATCAGTACTGACAGATGTTTGCGTACGTACGAATTCCCTGTAACACATGTAATTGTTTGGTAAACTGTCAATGACAGATCCAACCAGTTGAAGAAACGACGCAGCCACCAGTGATGGCACCGCGACATGGCCCCGTCAGCTTGAACAACCTTCACCCAGTAGAGTCTAGGAGAGCGAATCAGGCAGGCGTCAGTCAGATGCAGACGTGGGGTGGGATGAGCTTCCCTGGATTCATGATGTTGTTGGGATCCAGCGCGGCTTTTATCCTTTTCACCGTCCTCAGTGACTCGATCCCCAGCTCCTTCTCCAGGTACTGCCAATGCCAACAGAAAAGCAGTCATCGTCAGTTGGTGGGCGATGACATTCGTGAGCAACATGATAAAGAGGTCTCATTAGGAAACTCGAAACAAATCACCAGCTTGATAACTAGAGTTCGCAATTTTGAAGTGGTTTTCCACTAGAAACAAAGGCTCCAACATTAACCATAGAAACTCTAGGCTCCAACAGGGTGGAGTGGCCTTATCTAGAAAAGATGTTGTTGACTCTAGGCTTTTCGGATGCTTGGGTGTCACTAATAATGAAGTGTGTCACTTCTGTCAGTCTTGAGGTTAAAATGAATGGTGAGCTTCTGCCTAGATTTTTTCCATCGAGGGGTATTCGGCAGGGAGATCCAATTTCCCCCTATCTCTTCTTGATTTGTGGGGAAGGGTTGTCATGTCTTCTAAAATATTATGACAATGGATGGGCGGACAGAGGCTTGAGGGTCAGCTACAAATCTCCATGGGTATCTCACTTATTATTTGCTGATGATAGCCTTGTGTTCTTAAAGACAGATATTAGGAGTGCGAGAAGATTGGACGAGATTTTGTCTATCTATGATCATGGATCGGGGCAATGTGTTAACAAGCAGAAGAGTTCTACTTTTTTCAGTCCGAATTGCATGTTGCCGGTCCGTTTGATGATGAGGAAGGTGCTGAGCATTAACCGTGAAGCTCTCTCAGAGAAATATTTGGGTTTGCCCACTGCGTCTGGACGCCTGACGGACAGGAACTTTGAGCATATTTTGGAGAGTGCTAGATCACGTGTTCAGGGATGGTGTCCGAAGTTGGTATCATATGGAGGTAAAGAACCCTTGATCAAATCAGTTATTCAGTCTCTACCAACCTACTCTATGAGTTGCTTCAAACTCAATAAGGGGTTGTGCTCCAAATTAAAGAGAATTGCGTCGAAATTTTGGTGGAGTGGATCACTTGATAAGAGAGGGATGATTTGGCAGTCATGGGAGAAAATGGCTATGCCAAAGTGCGCTGGAGGATTAGGCTTTCGAGACTTTGAGATGTTTAATGACGCTATACTTGGTAAGCAGGCTTGGAGACTGTTGGAGAAGCCTGCTAGTTTGTGTGCCAGGGTACTCAAGGGAAGATATTTCCCTAATGGTGATATTCTCTCGCTAATTGTCCTGCTAGTGCATCTCGGACATGGAAGGCTATTATAGTTGGACGTGATGCTCTGAAGCAGGGGCTGATTAAGCGAATTGGGGATGGATTGTCCACTTCCATTTGGGATGATAGATGGATTCCAAGTATGCCGTCTTTTAAGCCTGTGGGACGGAAGACTAATGATGCTGATACACCGATGATTGTTGCGGATCTTTTGGATGGTATGGGGAAGTGGGATGAGCAAAAGATTAGGAAATACTGCTTTCTTGCTGATGCTGATGCTATCCTAAGTATCCAAAGACCTAGAGGAGTCTTTAACGATATATGGTCATGGAGTGAGGAGAAGTCAGGTATTTATTCAGTCAGATCATGTTACAGGATGCTTTTGAGGATTTCGAGCCAGGATTCAGAGGCTCCTGGGTGTTCGACTACTGATACTAGTATATTGTGGAAGAAGCTTTGGAAACTCCAAGTGATCCCAAAAGTCAAGATTTTTTGGTGGCGTGTTCTAAAGGATCTTCTTCCATGTTACAGTGAGCTCACACGGCGCCACGTGATGACATCGCCTTCATGTAAGCTTTGTGGAGGGGCGGATGAGTCATTATTTCATGCTTTGGTAGGATGTATTCATGCCAAGGTGTTCTGGAGGGCTCTTGATGAACAAAGGGGAGTTTCTCTCCCGCGGCTGCATCCGAGGAGTTGGGCTTCAGATTATACTACGGATGAGGCCATCTCGAATAATGACATGGCAGTGTGTATAACACTGATGTGGTGCATTTGGTCCAGCAGAAACAAATTTGTGCATGGAGAGGAACACTTTCAGCCGATCAGGTCCTTGCAACTGGTTGATGAGTTGGTTTCTTCTCTTGATTTACCTCCAAAGACTTCGACGCCGAAGCCTTGTATACCTCGCTGGAGTTCACCACCGTCTGGCTGGTTTACAATCAATACTGATGGCTCTCTGGAATTATCAGCTAGGGTGGCTGGAGGGGGTTATGTTATACGTGACAGTTCGGGTGTCTTGATAGATGGAGGTTGTTCTCGCCACAACTCGGTTGATGACCCTTTTATCAGTGAGCTTTTGGCTTGCAGATTAGGCTTGGAGGCTGCTACAAGACTACAGTTGCCTCGGGTCATCTTGCAGACGGACTGTGCAAATCTGGTGTCGCTGTGGCAAGATGTGAGACAAGTTCGGATAGATGGTGTTCACATTCTGCAAGAATTAAAGGCGCTTAGCCAAACTTTCCAGGCTTTCAAGCTTCTTTATTTGAATCGATCGGCAAATTGTGCGGCTCATATGTGTGCAAAAGCTCTTAGCATAGAATCTGATACTTGCTTTGATGTAATTCCTGGCTTCCTGCTTAAAACTATCCAAGCAGATTGTAATCCTGAATTTTCAGTTTGAATAAAGTGGTTTACACGTCAAAAAAAAAACATTAACCACAGATATGACCTAGCTTTTACAAGACGTTTTGGCAGCCTCAATTGGCTTGCCAAAATGTTTTACAGAAGCGAACGGAGGGAGTAGATGCCTATGCTACATGGTCAAGTGGTCAATCAGGTAATTTCTGTAGCATCGTTTTCCTAACGTGACAATATAGCCAGTGCTTGGCAAAATGTTGGCAAATATTAGAATCCTTTAAGGTCTGGCAAAAATAGTAACACTGACAATAGGTCATTTTTTCCGATAAAGGGAACTGATAATAGGTCATAGACACTTGCCTTCATTTTCCCCGTGCCAACACCATGCTCTCCGGTGCATGTACCTGTAGGTGTCCCAGTCCTTCATTAATATCATTTTGCATATAGTACTAGGCTATCGTGTATTACACGTTGCTTTGCTTAGTTTTCCGTCTGTACCTTCCATAGATAGAGCAGTATGAACCATGAAATGGTTTAGTCTCTCTGCTTCTCGTCGCTGGTCCTCCTGGCTCGGGTCAAACAGGATAATCGTGTGGAAATTTCCGTCACCGGCATGGGCGATCACCATACTGAAAACATATGCAAGTCAGAGAGAAGGTTCTCATGGATAGCATACTGTCATCCTGGAGCTATAGCTACAATGGAATGCTACTTCAAGAAGAGTTCAAATTTTCAAACCAACTTTCAATAGCATTGCATAAGGGAGAATATGTACCAAGTCAATGGTGATGCATCAAGCAGTCGCTTAGATACAGATATGCATTCTGCAAGTCTAGACAACGGAACACAAACGTCCTACATGAACAATATTTGGGGTGGCATTAGAATCTAGAAGATTTGAACAGCCAAGGTTTTGGTTCCTGACCTGAAAAAAAACCCAGGGTGGTCAGGATTTCCGGTTACCGCGGTTACCAAAAAATCCCGACCGGTTACCGGACGAATTTAAAAACCAATTTTCGAATTCAAATTACTCGGTATGGCAATTACAGAGGAATTTTATTAAAACTAGAAAAAAAATCAAAATTTCGGGATTTTTTGTCCGGTAAACCGGCTTCCCAAGGGTGCTCGGGATATCCGGTTACCGAACCAAAACGCTGGATACAGCTCATGCGCTGAAAAAGTCAGACCGTCAGGCCACCATGATCATAATAACCATCTTAAGGCTAAACTACGTACCACCTTACTAAGGGACAAAAATGCATATATTGGTTCCAATAAAGAGATGAGAGCTGCGCCAACCATCAATCATCCTTACAGAACTAAGTACATGTTTGATTGCTAAGTACCGTCTCTATTTGAATGTGGAACTCAAATTGGATTGCATTTTCGTCCACATTTATGACAAGAATAGATAACTACATTGGGACAGCAAGATTCACAATTAAGGAGCCAAACATAATGGCATGGGTGTAGCACCAGAGACTAACTACCTCTACCGAAAAGGGTGATGATAGTGATATCAATATGTGCTGAGCAAGCAAACAAACCGTTATCATAGCTTCGTGGTCAGGTTTCATGGCAAAACCAGCCCAAAGTGCCTCCTTTCTGATCTGCGCATAGAGGAAAATGCCATTCAAATATACTTCAAGATCAAGTATCCTATATACCTAATTAAAAAAAAAAAACTATATGCCACGGTGCTACTAGTATTATCCAGAAACTGGAGGACATAAATTCATGCTGCATGACACTGATATTGCATGGCATGTGTAAGATCATGTAGCACAGAGAAACATCTGCACATTAGCTACAAAAATTTCATATGACCAACCTTCCACAGTTCCTGCTTGGCATTTGGCTCCTCTACAAAAACAAAATCGGACCCGTGGTGTTCTGCAGCAATCTTTTGAACCAACAGTGTTTGTTCAAGTGCATATGCTTCTGATCATTTGCAACGGAAAGAGATTAACAACATGGTCAGTACTTGATTATCCAATAAAGTTGAAAGAACGACTGCAGCTTAAGAAGTTCTCTCTAAGAAAAGCTTTTACATAATTGTCCAAGAAAGTGAACAATCAACAGAAAACAATAAGTAGATTACCGACTATATGCTAAGTACATACCCACGAAACAGCTGTAAACCACAATCATGAGTAAAAAGTGAATTTAGTTTATTAGAGAAATCACAAGAGGTTTCTTTACACTAGAAGGTAGAAAACATGTGTTAAATGATAACCAATAATACAAAAACGATATATCTTGTCATAGCAGAAACTGTATCATTCTTTACCCGGCATCATTAACTGTTGGAGTCTAGGTTAGCATAGTAGTATTGTCCTAGGAGAGTCTAGAGTATTCCAGTGAGTGTTGGAGTCTGAGTTAGTGCAGTAGTACTACTCTTGTAGAGTCTAGAGTATTCTAGGGAGTGTTAGTATAGTAGTAATGTCCTACTAGAGTCTAGATCATTCCAGTGTACGAGTGAAGATGTAAGGCTAGATTGTGCTATATATAAGAGGGTGTGGAGGTCCAAGGGACTAAGCCCATCCAGAAACTTTCCCCCAAAACCTGCATGGTATCAGAGCTAGGTTCCTCCTCCTAACCCTAGCCACCATTGTTTCCCCACTGCAGCACCTACTCCGGCTCTTGTCGTCAACAACACTGGGCACATTGTAGTCACCTAGGCGGCGGGAGGCCGCACCTTGTTGCTCTGTGCGGGCGGTAGCCATCTCATGTTTGCAAGGTGCATCATGCGATGCTTGGTTTCTGCTCTGCACTGGGTGTTGCTCAGGAAGCTGGTTACATTGGTGTCTCGTGGTGGTGTCCTGGTGTATAAATGGAGTAGAGAGAAGAGGGCTGGTGCTAGCCTGAACCGGAGATGAAGTGGGTGCTTCTGCAGGGAAGAAGAGATTGAGAATTTGCAGTCTGCTTTGCTGCTGGTAGGTTGGAGCTGATACAAGGGAGCGAAGCAGCTGCATCCTGGAGTGGAGAGAAGTGCAGATGGCCTGCTGAGTGAAGAAAGGAGAGTGATGCATGCGCATCTGCTCGAGGCTTGTGGAATGATCCAGAGGAAGTGAGAGAGAGAAGCTGCTCCCTGCTGGTATTGCTGTTTATGACTATCATGGAGATTATGGTCACACAGACTGCTGGTGTTTGAGGACAAGGTGAGCCCTCAGACAGGGGGAGAGAATGATGGGAGTTGTATGTTGTGATGGTGAAGCCATGGTGCTGAGAAGGCGAGTGACGCTGAGTTTGAAGAGTTGTCAGGAGGTGTGAAAATTGAGATGGTAAGCGAGGAGTTTGATGATGACATAGGAGAGGTGGTGTTTCTGAGGTTGTTCAGAGGGTTGAGGAAAGAAATGGTAGAGGTTGTGGTGGCCGAGGTGAAGATGGCCAGGGGTTTGCTGGAGAGAAGGTAGAGGTAATGGTTGAGACCGTGTTGGAGAGGTGGGCAGTATATGAAGAAAGGAGTAGATATGGCTAGCTTGGCTAGCTTGATGCAAAGTTTGTGCATGGTGATGTTGATGGTGAGGTGGTTGTGGCTCTCTGGGAGCTGTTGTTGAGGTGAGGAAGTTGTGGTCTGCAGAACCAGAGTTGATGAAGAGGCAATGACGATGCTCAGGCTGATGATGGAAGGCGTGTGGTGCCGCCAGTGTGAGAAGGCGCATGGTTGGAGAGGCAACGGTGGACCAATGCGAGAAGGATTGGAGGTGGCCAGCTTGATGCAAAGTTTGTGCATGGTGATGTTGATGGTGAGGCGGATGTGGCTCTGTAGGAGCTATTGTTGAGGTGAGGCAGCCGTGGTTCTGTGGGAACCGGAGTTGATGAAGAGATAATGACGATGCTCAAGCTGATGAGAGAAGGTGTGTTGTAGGTGCCGGTGTGAGAAGGTGCATGGTTGGAGAGGCAACGGTGGACCAACACAAGAAGGATTGGAGGAGGCTAGCTTGATGCAGAGTAGGCGCACGGTGATGGGGATGGCTCCTATGAGCGGAGCTGGATGGTCGGAGTTGATTGGTTGCTTGATGACCACTAGAGCAAGAGCTGGAGTAAAACAATCTCATGTATCTTTGTATGCTTGCAAGCTAGAAGTGTAGTGGTCCTAGTAAGTATCATGGAGTTGTAGCAAGATGGTCATGGTGACT
This sequence comes from Avena insularis, assembly GCA_023614405.1. Taxonomy (NCBI): domain Eukaryota; kingdom Viridiplantae; phylum Streptophyta; class Magnoliopsida; order Poales; family Poaceae; genus Avena; species Avena insularis. The sequence continues at coordinate 232,450,291 of CM042687.1, read as the reverse complement.
GACCCATGCCCACCTTGAGGGGGAGTGTTGGAGTCTAGGTTAGCGTAGTACTATTGTCCTAGGAGAGTCTAGAGTATTGGCGTTTGCCACATCATGCTGGAATATTTGGAAGCAAAGGAATGCTTTAGTTTTTGACAATGCAACTCCTTCCTTTAGCACTTGGTTCTACTCGTTTAAAAGGGACCTTTTCCTTCGTTCTTATAGAATGAAGGATGATCTGAAAACCTCCCTAATTACTTGGCTAGACGCTCTCTAGTTTATCTGGGTTATGCCCTGGGCTAAGCCCTCTTGTATATTCTTCCGCCCTTCTTGTACATATTTTTCCTCTTAATAAAATTTTACTGTCGGGGCCTCCCCTACAGTTTTCAGCTCAAAAAAATGTCTAGAGTATTCCAGTGAGTGTTGGAGTCTGAGTTAGTGTAGTAGTACTACTCTTGTAGAGTCTAGAGTATTCTAGGGAGTGTTAGTATAGTAGTAATGTCCTACTAGAGTCTAGATCATTCCAATGTACGAGTGAAGATGTAAGGCTAGATTGTGCTATATATAAGAGGGTGTGGAGGTCCAAGGGATTAAGCCCATCCAGAAATTTTCCCCCAAAACCTACATTAACACATCAATCAAATTTATAGACTGAATATTGGCTTTTGATAGGGCTGCATGGAAATCAGCGATCCATGTGCCCGAACCTTGATTTACTCTTTTGCTCTTTTATTTTACTTGCACTTTCCACTATTTTCTGCTTGACTTGCACTTTTCACTAGTTTCTGCCATACTTGCCCTTTCCACTAGTTTCTGTTTGGGTTTCATATAACTTGGTTGGGATAAAAGGCTTGGTTGCTGTTGTTATTGAATATTGACGATACAAAAATAAGATTGGAACTGAATCTGTCGGCTATGGGATCAAATAGCTAGAGAATGTGCCAACAAAATATAAGCTACTTTTATGCTTATGTTTCTCTCCTTCATAACATTTTTAATATGGTAAGAAGCAAGAGGATATATTACTGGGTGCGCAAGCTGGTTGCGGTCAGTTGCGGAACTGAATTCATAATTTTTTATTTTTTGAGGTGGTCAATGACGGAACTTAATCTTTAGTTGGCTGCTTGCATGTATGAAACTTTGAAGTTTTAATCATTGCAGCTACTTGCACAATTCCTTATGTATAGCATGTGGCAGTGTTCATCTGACATTTTTGATAATCAAGATATTCACTAAAGGAACTTGCACACAGTTCAAATTGTATCTAAATGTTAAAGAAGGACTCGGTATGGCCACCATAGATGCATTACACAGTACTAGTAGTTAGCACGTGCTTTACACGTTGTGGCATACAAATAAAAGTGTATTTTTTAAAAAGAAAATTAAAATACATACACTACTCCAAAAATTATAAACTAATAATATGATGACTGTTAAATAGTTAAATTGTACCATATGTATGAAGCAGCAGTATCGTTTATTCCGAAGTGACTCGACCTTTTATGGATAACTCAATATGGGTATATTTTTTTTATCAATAGCGCAAAAAGAATTAGGGATTTGTTTTACATCTACTACTTTTTAACTGAATTTTGAGTTTATGCCCTAGGTGAGGTAAAATTGATCGTCTAAAATTCAGAAAAATATAAAGATTAAAACACACTCTCTTCATTCGGCAATAAGTGTCTAGAAATGTATGTATCCAGACCATTTTAGTGTGTAGATACATGCATATGTAGATAAATCTGCGATACTTATTGTGAACGCAAGAAATATTTAAATATAACTATGTCATATGGAAGTAGTTAGATTATCAATACGGAATTTGCTAGCTCTCGGTGCAGTCTTAGTGCTCGGTCAACTCCATGGCCCTTTGATCTATTTCGTAATTTGCAGGCCTCTATAAGTCGCAAGTGTCCTGCAATTGATTTTTCAGTTCCAAGTTTCACTTTGACAAAAATTGCCACATGGTAAACAAATTATTCACTTTGTAAAAAATATTGTTTATGGTCTCGGTAAGTTTCAAGTGGGTCATAACTGAGATTTTTTTTGTTGCAAATTGGTTGCAACTGACAAAATATGTTGTTCAGGTACTCAGTTTTTTTATATAGTACAAATATTATTCCCCTGGTCAAAAAACTGCTCATATAGTACAAAAAAAATATTCACATAGTAAAAGTTGTCCACTCAGTGCAACATGGGGTGACGTCACCCCTAACAAGAATTAAGCTAGTTCTCTGATGAGAGGTAGACAGAACCTTATCAATAGTATTGATTATTGTGCATTTATTTTATTTACTACTTTCATTCCGGTTTATTAGGCTAATACATACTCCAAGAAAATAGTTGGACCGTAAATTTGGTCAACAATATATGAATCATATGTCACAAAAATTATTTCATTGAAAGCGTATTTTAATATGAATCTAGTAATATAATTTTTATTAAATATAGTCTATATTTTATTGTGCAAATTTACGGTCAAACTATTTTCTTAAAGTACACATTTGCTTTATAAACCGAAGAGGTAGTAGCACTTATAAGCCTGTATGTTGCGCCCCACAGGAAATACGGGATTTATTGTTCTTTTGAGAAATCGCATTCAAATTGCAATTGTAGATGAAAGCGAGAAGAGACAAACTGTCCGGGTGACACTCTTGGTCACTCGGCAAGAACTTGCTGGTTCTAGCAGGTCTAGAAGCTTCAAGCTTGGATCCTAGTTATGACCAGAATTAAAAAACTGGGCGAAGCACCTAGGTTGCAAGTCTGCAACGATTGCAGTACTTTAGAAAAGTCAGCAAACTCCTAGAAGGTTCACACACGCGCGTGCTTGGGCTAGACTTTAGACTGGTTGAGTACGCCGTACGGACAGGCGAATCCAACGCACGCTGGCTGTCGGATTACTATCGGTGAGACTTGATGAATGGCTGCTGATAGTTTGGTATTGCAAATGAACGGCTAGGATGACATCAGTGGTGTTTTGGCGAGAAGCTGGAGGATGGTAAATTCAAATTTTAAACTGCTACATTATAGCAGTAGAGATAAACGACTTGAAATGATAAATTAGACTACCTGTCCCTATGAACTCAAACATCAGGTTGGCACTTCAGGTAAGCTTTTACCATTTGCCAAGTTTATTGCTCTTATCTGAACCTCATCCAACAGTTCCACCCTTGAGACCTGATCAGGCAGAAAAGACAAGTATGAGTAACCTATTACAGCTTTACTGAACTGGGATTTGGATTGCACACTGAAACACCACAACAAATGTCCAAGTAAAATATCAAACGCCACAACCGGCAGCCACTTCATTTGCAACAAACAATTGATATGACAAGAACAAACATGAGCACGGAGACATGCACACTCACTCTATATGGAACAAAGGATGCCTATTCATTTGTATCTGACTTTGAAAAAAAGAACATCATTGAAATACAAGATAAACTGAAGGAAAAGGGCTAACCTGTATACCAGAAAGCATTGTTGCAATAGCAACATCAGCAGCATCCTTAATAGTTTGAAAATTGCACATTGCTACCTGCAACATGAATCACACAAAAACTTAAACAAAGCTCGACAAAGTTCAACAAAATAGTGTCCAACGCATACGTCCATTTTTCTTTCACAAGTTTGAACATTCAAAATGGTACATTGTATGCTACTAGAAATGACAAAACAAGATGACTGTTGTGGCTTGTGTAATCAGTTCATCCCTCCATTTTAAGATATAATGACCACTAGTACATGTACAAATACAGATACCAAGGATGGCCACGTGAACATTATACTAGATTGTCATCAATAATCATTTCTCCTCAAATTTTAACTCATAGAACATTAAGCCAATAAACACTGTTTTAGGAACATAGGGAGAACATCAGATAGAAAGGTTTCAATAATGTAATGTGAGTCAGTGAGTGCAGGACAGAATAGACCATGGAAAGAAAATATCTTGTATTCATACGACCTTACAAATGTGGTTTCCATTTTACAAGATGCAAGATAACACGATGTGCTACATAAAGGGTGTATATCCTAAACAGGGCAGTAGGTTGAGTTGTCACTTAACATTTAAGTATACATTGGGCAGTAAACAAGTTTGCAAATAGTTAATTCGATTGTGACTGAATCAAAACAAAATACCTACCACCGAATGAGATGGAAGCTTTTGAAGCCGTAGAGTCACTTCTGTAATTACCCCCAAAGTTCCTTCACTTCCAATGATCAACCGAGCAAGGTCATATCTGACATTCAGCATGGTGGCAAGCAAAAGAAAGTTGTCGACATAAATAGCAGCAACAGATGGTATAAGCTCATGTAATGTTAAGACATTATAGGAAAAGGAAGCAGTGCAACTACAATTCCCTTCCAAAATGCAAAGTTATTTTACTCTTAAGAGTCAGGCATACCCAGCTGCACTCTTTCGAGCCCGAGAACAGGTCTTGACAACATCACCATTTGGTAAAACAGCCTGAAGTACCAAGAAAATGTTACTATTTGTATGTGAAGTCAAATGTCTAAGGGAAAAAAAATTGAAGATAGCAAAATGACCTTGAGATTGATCACATTGTCCCGCATAGTTCCATACCTACAAACTAATAAGCAAATCATCAAATCCAATTAACAGCAGTATCATAAGCCTATAACAAATAAGCAGGTGAATCATGCACGTTATGGATGTACTCCCTCCGTTCCAAATTAATTACAGTTCTTGCTTTGTCCTAAGTCAAACTTCTTTAAGTTTGACAAAAACAATAGAAAAATGTATCAACATCTACAACACTAAATTAGTTTCATTAGATTCATCATAGAAAATATTTTAGTACTATATATGTTTGAAGTTGTAGATATTAGCACATTTTTCTGTAGACTAGGTCAAACTTAAAGATGTTTGACTTAGAACAAAGCTAAAACTTCAATTAATTTGGAACGGAGGGAGTAATTTTTTGTGCAGATGAGGGGTAACACATGCACTGTAGAAGCTTGAAAGTAGCCTGAAATATATGGATAATTACCTCACAGCTAATGAACCAGAACATCGCGTAGCACACATTCCACCAATAGTGGCTCCAGGTCCTGCAAATCAGACCAATGAATACATACATACGCTACTACACTAAGCTGGTGCAAAACCAAGAAGACTGCTGCTATTTTAGAGCCAGCAAGATGGGTGAACTTCAGAGCAACTAGTGAGTATACTACAAACATGCATACGTATGTCCTTGTGAAAAAAAGTGTACATAACAGCTAAATGTCTGGAGAATGCAACCAGGTAATGTCGCAGACTAAGCTGATCAGCTGCAGTCGATTTTAATTGACTATAATTTTGTATTTTAAATTTAATGTCAACCTGGATTTCATACAGATGGTTGAAAAGGTAAAAGAACAAGATAAATTTGAAGGGAAAAGGAAACAAGTAGCATGCCTGGGTCAAGAGGGAAAAAGAGGCCATGGGGTTTCAGGTATTCATTGAGCTCTATCCATCCAACTCCTGGTTCAACAACTACATCCATATCCTCAAGATGCAGGGATTTGATTTCCTGTAATGAATTTATGATACATTAGAATAGATGGCATTACCAGATAAAGAAATCTGTATCCTGCATGTATAGCTCTCTGCTTAGAAAGTGTTTGCCTATTTGGCATAACAAAATACAGTAAAATGTGGTGCGTCAAAAAACACTTATCAGGGATTAGAGCAAGATTTTCACTGTATGTTAGATCCATTTTCATCATTGTTAACGTTATAATTACATTTTTTTATATATATATAGCTTAAACTTTACCTTCATTGAAGACATGTCAATGCAAACACCACCATGAGGTGCCAAAGTGTGGCCCTCAATTGATGTAGCCCCACAATTGGCACCTGATTCCAAGAAAAAGGAGAAAGAAACACTACTGTTACTGACCAACTCCTTCCACAGACTCCAGCAGCAAAATACAAAAAAGAAGCTAAATAACCTCCTTCACCGAGAGTATAACATGCTGTTTGAAAATTCAGTTTCTTTCTCTCAACAGGATAATATGACATCCTAATAAATTTAATTAAGAGCATGAAAGGAAATTTCCAGACAGATTAGTTACGCGATCTGACGAGCAAGCACTTTGCAGGTCCAAAGTCAACTGAAACAGGAATACTCTGAACTATTATCAACAACTAGCTGAGCTCAGTCATGGAAACTAGGATGTCATCGATATACAATGCAAATCTTAAGCTCCAGCAAACAGGCAGGATATGATGTTCCTTTACGCTAATGAGTCGAAAGCTCCATTGCTACTGTACCTCGTACTTGTTACAAGTCATGACAATCCTTCGTACCTCATCCTGGGACCTGCAAATCGATGGCAGAAGCGTTACAACATATGGAAAAGCCGTGGCAGACAAACCCAGAGAACGAATTGATCAGTGAGTGAGGTGAGATCACTTTGGGAAAACGACGACATCGGGCACGTTGACGGCCTTGTGGAAGCTGTTCTGTGGCGTCCCGTGGAAGCTCCTCTCCTCATAGTCCACTGTCAGGTTCTCCTGCAAAACAGCAATCCACCTAGCCATTTAGTCGGTCGAAGTCGAATGAGTCACCGCCTCACCGGCCAGCAAAAGCACCAAACACTTGGCGCGCTTGCAATGGCAGCAGGAGGCAGCATATTCAAACTGGCTTACTCACCCCGAGGAAGGACGCGAGCTCTTCGACGAACTCCCGCGGCACGCGCTTGCGCTCCCCGCGCACCACCAGCTCGGTGCTCTCCTTCCCGCCGACCCTGAACCAAAAAATCAACAGACACGCACGAGGGTCGTCAGCTCAGCGAATCCCCGGTGCGAAAAAAGTAACGGGAAGCGTCGATCGAGCGACTGATGTGGGTAGGGTAAGCGTGCACTAACCGGTGGCCGTGGCCGTCGGAATCGCAGAAGGCGACGGTAGCGGTTGTCCCGCCTGCGACTGCGGCGGCGAGGAAGGAGAGGACGGCGGGGAGGCCGCGTCTGGGGTTGGAGGAGGATGATTCCTGGGGCAGGGGCTGGGTGGAGAGTGGGGGTCGGAGGGCGGAGAGTGGGAGGATCGCGCGGCGAGGCCGGGCGAGGCGGAGGAGCGAGGCGGCCATGGATGGTAGCGTAGTCAGAGCGGGATGGTTGGTGGGGCAGACTGAGTGAGTGAGTCATGGGGTCGGGTGGGTGGCAGGCTAAAAAGGCTGAGTAGTGGATGATCCGTTTGTCGCCTCCCCTCGTGGTTGTCTCGTAACGCGTGCCAGGTTAGGAGCTAGGATGACGGCGCCAATAGCTTTAGTAAGTATGAATTACAGTATTGTATAGTGAAAATTAGACACAAAGCGTCTGTAGTCCAACGGTTAGGATAATTGCCTTCCAAGCAATACACCCGGGTTCGACTCCCGGCAGACGCATTTTTGTTGTACTTACTTCGCGTCGCGCGAGGACCAGGAGGCCGCCCTGCCTGTGGCGAGGACGCCCCCCGCCCTGCACGTGCCATCCGACGCAAGTCTCCTACACCCAGTTCGACGACGTACTGCTCCTTCAAAGCGGCGGCTCCTCGACAATAGGGTCCTGCGTCGCGCGAGGACCAGGAGGCCGCCCGACGCCCCCGCCCTGCACGTGCCATCTGACGCAAGTCTCCTACACCCAGTTCGACGACGTACTGCTCCTTCAAGGCGGCGGCTCCTCGACAATAGGGTCCTGCATCCCTCTCCATATATTTTTTGTTAGAATTCCTCTCCACAGATTTGACGCTGTAATTGATCAGAATAGATAATACTACTCTCTCCGATTCATATTAGTTGATTTGAATTTGTCTAAATTTAGATAAATCTAGACACTATTTCGTATATAGGTTTATCTAAATTTTAACAAATCTAAGTTAACTAACATGGGTCGGGAGTAGTACACACGATGAACTGATTAGAATGGACTACATGCTTTGTGCTTATCTTGTGCATGTCTCATTATTAAGTCCATGGTAGCTGAAGCATCCGGTTTCATTCATTCATGATACGCCATGACATTAAGATTGTTGTTGATTTCCTATCCTTATTTCATATGAATTCGGCCTTCTTTGATTTGAAGGAAATGTGGAGAAAAAATAGAGGATTAGGAATTTTTCTTAAGAAGCCACTGTTTACTCTTTGATTCAAAGTAACGGTGAAAAGGAAATTCACATGATATTTTTCTTTTTTCTGAACACAGGGAGCCCCAAGGTTATTGTGTTGTGCCCTAAAGGCTTTCAGATGTCCGGCTTATAAATACGCCAGAACCTATGGTTACAGGGAGAAGTCCTAGCCGGACAAGTTACAGAGTCCTACACTAATACTAACTAGTCTTCATGTCTTGCACTCCAAGGCTCCGAGTATGTTGATGACTCCATCGTAGCCTTCTTTTATCCGGCATGGTCCTTCCTTTTGGATCCATCTAACTGGGCCGAATTAGAGACATTTTATGGTGATACCCATTTAGCATATCCCAAAAAGTAGTCCCTGGAGAACTCCGAGATCTTTTGTCGTCTTTCCTCTTTAGTTTGAATGCTCTGTCTAGATGATATCGGCAAATCGTCAAGCAATATCTTGTAGTCCTCTAATGAACCATGCAATATTCTCCGTCTTCAATAGGTAAGTCGGAGAATCACCGAGTCTTCTATCATACTCTTCTCGTAACCGGATAGGATCCGTCCATGCCAGAATCTTCAGATGGGATTGTTCATCTGCATTTGTCAGTGAGATGACGTAGACCATAGGGTAGTGTCGCCTCGTAACTCACACATGCAGGAAACATAATGATAGCAATTTTCCCGTGCGAGAAATCTGAAACGTCGAGCGGCGGCAGTGGGAATGTCGGGGATATGACCCTGGGTACCCCATAGTTGAGGTTTCAAGTGATTCAACAAAGCCATGAGTAATTCAATAGAGGATATGAAGATAAAAGACATATATGTAAGAGGATGTGAGGTATAAAAAGAATAGGATAAATGGAAAGGAGGAAAAAGGCCAACTAGGCCGGCTTAGGGAAAATTGGGCTAGCTACTCCCTAACTCGGATCCCTTAATCGGATCCCTAAGTCGGACCCTTGACTCGGATCCCTGACTCGGATGGGCCAATAAGATGTAGTCCAGGCTGAATCTCCTCTTCACCCAGAGCACTTGGTGTCGTCGGATTATCGACAAGTACGCCATAGGGGGTCCTAAAGGCATTGAGAAGATGGGGTGTGAGCCATACGGTGTTCCGGGAGCGGTGAGCACAAGTTTACCTAGGTTTAGATATGACTGCGGTGATCGGATCCTACTCCTGCTAGCAACCTAGTAATATATCGGCAAGAGCCGGATGTTATAGTGGATTACAAGAGAGGTTTGCCTGTGCGAGTAGGTTGTGGTTGATCTATGATATGGTGCCCTAAAGGCTCCCATAGGTCCGGTTTATATAGTCACCGGGGCCTAGGGTTACAGGAGAGACCTATCCGGATACGTTACAGAGTCGGTAACTAGATACAACTTGGACTACAAGTAATACTACAGGCCTAAGTTGGTAACTCTTCTGGGCATTGTCATAGCCAGAAATGACTCCTCCTCTTTATCTGACTAGGCCGCCCATGAAGCAAATCTCTAACCCGTTGGTGGGCCACCCTGGTCAGAAAGTCCTGTGGGTATACCCGGAAAGTATATCCCCAACAGTAGCCCCCGGAAGTCTTCAAGATCCAAAGTCGGATAAATCGTCTAGCTTTATGGTTTCTTCGTCTTGAGAATCTTGAAGGGTTCCCGAAAACTTCATCCGGTAGTGTAGAATTCCGAGTCTTATCTGAGTCGGATATGTCTTCTTGACTTTATTTATTTTCCTGCTCGTTTCAAAACATGAGTCAGATTTAAACAGTGTCGTGTTATCTGACAACTTTTTTAGACCAGGTTTTGTCACTGACAAACATCCTGTCAGCACGACCATTGGTGGGTTCATTCTTTACTAAACAAAACACCATTTCAATGCTCGCACGAGAATCGAGGGGGCGGAGGCGTCGCAAGGAAGCCACCCATCTCTCTCCTATACGTGTGGCACAAATCACGCGGATCAGCGTGAATCTTCGCGTGGAGGTTAATATAAGTAGAGATCTCTCTCTCCTAGATTCATTCCTCGCCGTTCTTCATTGCCTCCTCGTACTCCTCGAGCATTCCGCACCCTTCCTCATATGCACACCCAAAAAAACCTTAGAGCCGCCAGTTTTTAACCCTCTCCAGCGAGATGGAATCGTCATCAAGATCTGGAGCGGCGGCGACAACAGGCACGGCGGCGACGAACGAAAGGAAGCTGCGGGGCCTATGGTTCCCAAGCGCCATGGACGACGCCAAGCTCCAACCTATGGAGGATGAGGGCTACCTCATTGTCGGCGCGTGGCGGAGAGACGCTGGATATGTCATTCCCGCATCGCGTGACGGCGAGCGAGTCCTCTTCGGAACGCATGTCGACCACGGCCTCAACCTTCCACCATCGGAGTTCTTCACCGAAGTTCTCCAATATTACGGTGTGCAACTTCATAACCTCCCCCCCCCTAATTCCTTGCTCGAGCTTAGCACTCATGCAGCTCTTAGTGAGGGATTTCTTGGCATTAGGCCGAGTCTTACCCTTTTCTGGTATGGTACCCGAAAGAACTCCATCAGTGCTGGTGTTCCTTACACCATCGGCACTCTTAGCTTAGCCCTTAGGAGAAACCGAATTTATCCTAGGATTAACACTAGTGAATGAGTCAAAATATGGGCTAGAACTTTCTTCTATCATAAGGATATTCCGGCTCCAAAAAAGGCAGAAGGTCTTCCGGCCTTCGTCGATGGTGCTGCCCCCCACCAAGGATCATGGGACGCAGACGTGCCAGAACTTTCTAAAAACTTGATCCTCGCCAAAAGGCGGATTCAGTTCTTTATGAAGAACAAGGGGATCCGTGGATCCGATTTGATCCACTACTGGCTGGATCGCCGGATTCAGCCACTACAGCATCATGGAGAGCGCCTGATGCACACAGTCATCGGTTACCGGAAGGACAGCCTGAGGGTCAGTCCGAATCGCATCCCTGCGAAGGACTACAAGACCCGGATGCAGTTTTTGATTAAGGAGAGGGTGAACAAGAAGATCCCCGAAGTCTCCATGAAGATGTATACATCTGAACGACCTCTGACTTCGGTGACACATTTTGCCTTTTCATCTCGTATCCGACTTTGTTTTGCACTGATGTTTTTATAACCTATCATCTTGAGCAGCTTCCCGAGTCTGAGCTTTCCCCTCTTGAGGGCTATCCCTCATATGACTCGGAAGCAACGGAGGATGATGAGATGAAGGAAGTTCCTGCCTCTGCTTCCAAGAAGCATAAGGCCAAGGAGACTGTTGTTACCGCTAGCGCCCAAGTGTTGCCAGTGGTCAAAAGGTAAGCACCTTGTGATCTTTAGTACTGATGGGGATATGCCTACCGGGGTATACCCAGCAGGACGTTCAATCGCCCAAGAACCGTAGTGGGCTCAATACGGCGACTGGATCAAGGCCCGGTGTGGATCCAAGCGACTGGAAGCTGGAGGCCCAGGCGAGTAGATAGGCCCAGTCGGATTAGGTTAAACTAGTACCGAAGCCTTAACTGATTCGGTTAAGATATGTAAACCCTAGGGGGTGAGTCTATATAAACCTCCCTACAGGGCGTGTAGAGATACGTTCCATCATACACCCAAGGGACTCGCCGCCTAGCCGCCGAGTTCCCCCCATTGTACCACCATCATAATACAATCTAGCAGGAGTAGGTCTTTACCTCGGGGCCGAACTCGGTAAAACCTCGTGTCTCCGCCTCATCTCGCACCGCAGATGGCTGGCCGCCCTTGCCCTCGTTCTACTACTACGCCGATTGCAAGATTCGCCGTGACCATTCCCACGACAGTGGCGCCCACCGTGTGGCCTGGCCGGTCCGACCGGTGTTCTGCGGCGAGATCCAATCTGCCCATCAACGAGACGGTCGCCACCGGCCACATGATAGCGATCGGCGATATGCTCCAGATCTTGCCGAGCAGCTACGTCCCAGCGGCACGACCCGTCACGCACGGCATGATCTTGCCAGTCGGCACGATCAGCCTCTTCGTCGGCCTCACCGACGTCATCGTCTTGGAGGATTCGGCTCGCATCCGCAAGTCGCCGCCACACGATCGGCTCTCCGAGAGCCAGGTTCGCACGATCCATCGCCTCTCCTCCGAGTACAACTCGGCCCACAGCAACGTGGCCGAAAACTCCGCGGCCGCGGAAGACGTGGCCCTCAACGACGACGCCGACTCGGCGACCCCGGCGTCACTCGCCGCATCCATCACCGTGGCTTCACCCGCGGGCTCCATCACCCAGGTCTCCAACATGGGAGACTTCGAGGATCCCTCCATCCTTGGGATCTTTGACTTCGACTCCGGGCCGGAAAACTCCGTCGATCTCCGCGATGGGGCCGATCGCCATGCCGCGACCTACATGGCAACTGGCACCAATCTGCTAGAGGATCCTTTCTCCACCCCGATCCCCCCTAACGCCACGGCAATGGAGGTCGAGGAACTCCGTCTGAAGCTGGCGGAGGCAGTCCGCAAGGAGCAAGCCGAGCGCGAAAAATTTCGCCTCGAGCAGGTGACGGCGCAGGAGCTGTCGCGCTACCACCAGCAGCGAATCAGGTCGCGCCTGAACCCCACCGTCCAGGGGCGCGCCCTGAACTTTGACGACGAGAACGACCCGGCACGCGTGTCCGAGCGCACGATCTGCGAGAACGCACCACCAGGAGGAAGCGCCCGGCCCCCACCAGGGTCGACGGCGATGGGCGCCCCACCTCCACCCAACCGCACACCCCCTGGGGATCAGCCGCGGATAGTGGTCTCCTCACGGGAGCGAGACGCGAATGGCCTACCACTGTTCTCCACCCCGATGGACAACCTCGTGGCCGGCCGAGCAGCGGCCGACAACATCACGGCCACTAGTGACGGTGCACTATAGATCCAGTACGTCAGGGCCTTGCTCGCAAAGGCGGTCCAGCAGCAAAACGCGAGCGCCGACTCACAGGGTCGGGTGTACTCGCGTTCTTCGGGCAGCTGAGCGGCCTCAAGCGGCCGCCTATTGGCGGCAAACACCCTCAACTGCCCGCCACTAGAGCCACTGCAGCTCCAACATCGACCCGCGAACGCGGCACTCTCCGCCAACGACCCCAGGCCAGCGACCAACTTCATCGCCGCCAACGGTCAGCCCGTCGACGCTCGCACCCACATCATTAACAACCAAAGCTGGCGCGCACGCCAGCCCGACGACCTGCGACACACCCTAACCAATCGCCGCGACGGCGAGCCGATGGGGTCGCTAAGTCGACTCGGGGCCAGGTGCTTCAGACCGATGATCCAAGGCGAAAAATACCCGGCGAACTTCAAGGCGCCGAAGGAAATAGATAAGTACGACCCTTCGTACGACCCCTCCGTGTGGCTGGATACATACCTCATGGCGATGGGGATCGCTGGCCACACCGACCTGCTAGCCGCCCATTACCTCCCCTTGATGATGGAGGGGACGTGCAGGCAGTGGATCAACACCCTCCCCCAGGACAACATCGACTCCTGGGAGGAGATGCGCGACTCCTTTGTCAGGCACTTCGAGTGCTCCTACACTCGTGCCACCACCATCGAGGACCTGGAGCGATGCGTCCAGGGACCCCGCGAGTCGACCCGCAACTGGGTCCAGCGGTGGCAAGAACTATGGTACAACGCGGTCGGCATCCACCCAGACACCGCGATCCATTGCTTCAAGACCTCGTGCCGCTACGAGCCCTTGGTCGCCAAGCTCAAGCGACATTCTCGCACGCTCGACAACATACCGGACCTCCTCGAGATCGCCAAACGGTACGCGGAGGAAGATCCAAACCAGGAAACCGACGACGAGTCGGGAGGCCAATGCCGTACGAGCGACAACGACAACGGACGACGGTCCGACCTACGCTACAGCAACACTCGCCTCACCAGCACGCACCGCAGTGACGGGCGAGTCGATTTCGTCGCCAACGCCAGGCACGCGCAGCGCGAGCCCAAGAGCTTCCGCCGCGACGGAGGGCAACGCGGCGACGGCGGCAATTACAAGGCAAAACCAAGGTTCGACCCCGCGGCCCTCCTTAACCAACCTTGTGCGTTTCACAGCAGGGAAGGGAAGCCCGCCACACACACGATCACCGACTGCCACACTCTCAGGGAGATTGAGAAGGCACGGCGAGCGCGGGAGGACCCCGATAACAACCCGCCAAACGGCGGAAAATTTGGCAATATGGTCGGCTCGATCCATACCTTCACAGGCTTCAACACAAAGCGCGAGAAGAAGGTCATCGCCGCGCTGCCGCCAACACGGTGGCCTGTGGGCGTTCCCGGTTCCTCAACTGGTCAGAGCAGCCCATCACCTAGAGCCGCCAGGACCACTCGCCACGCATCGAGTACCCAGGCCGAGTCGCCCTGGTGACATGGTTATACCCTACGGGTACGAGACTTCAGCATACCTGGTCCAGCCCAAGGAAGGCCCACAGCAGATATACGTTGGCCCATGAAGATTTTCGGGTGGCCAAGGCCCATGACGCCTTCGGATCCTTGGAGAGCAAGACTAGCGGAGATAGGAAATTCAAAGGGGTAAAACCCTAGAACTTGTAACCGACTAGGACTATGCCTGGGACCTGCCTAAGTCTATATAAAGGCCAGGAGGGCACGTCCTAGATCTATCGACTCATACTTTCGCACACGCATCCACGCCAGATCGAATCTGCGCACCCTGTAACCTCCGGTTCCGCCGTAATCAAGAGCGCATAAGCGGAGTAGGGTTTTCTCCGGGCCTGAACCTGGGTAAATCTCGTGTCCCCTGGTTGCTTGTCTGTTAACCGTGCCATGATCTCCAGCATCCCCATCTTCTCCAAAACCCAAGTCCATAACAATGGGCATTGACGAGATTAAACCTCGTCAATTGGTGCCGTCTGTGGGAATTGGGGCTGCTGATTGTGCGGTCATGACGGTTCCGACCCGATCGATCTACAACTCCGCGGCGACGGAGAATCACCTCCTCTTCGGCGCCTTCGACTTCACCGCCCACTCGCCGGCCACCATGAAGGATTTCGAGCCCGTAGGCGACGGACTCGAAATTTTGTTCGGGAGCTTCTGCTTCCAGGTGGGACAAACTGGCACCCTCCACCTCCCTGAGCGGGTGCCCGTGCCGTCAATCAGGCCCGCCTCATGGGCTCCACATCCCGTGCTATGCACGTCACCATCGACAGATGAGTTCTAAAGCAGCAGCAGCTGCAACTCCGATCTGTGCGATCCACCTTCGGATGAAGGAACCTACGGTTCCGGACCCGAAAGCTGCGGCAGCAGCCGACCAATCTGCGAGCGCTATCTATGCGCTGCAGTCATCCAAACCGACGAGGAAACGCCTAACCCGCCGCCCAACCGAAATGGCGAAAACAGCGAAAATAGAAGAAGCCAGTCCCCCCCACCCAACAGGAAAAGCAACGGCCACGTCATCCAACTTAGCAAAGAAGGATGGGTGCAGGCGCGCCGTGCCGTCGCAGGCGACATCGTCTTACCTGCAGACGCCTCACATGACCTACTGATGGCATACCACTACCTCCTCATCGAGGAGCACAAGAAGCAAGTCAAGATGCAGGAGACGCTCGACAAACGCAAGCAAGCAGCCTCCGAGTCCAGCGCGCGACAAGCTGCGCTCTCCGCCATGGCACCCGGCTCTAGCACAAACGGAAACCAGGGAAACAAGCACCGCTCTCGGGTGGAGAACATGGATCCCAAGGAACACCGTGACGTGACCCGAACTCTCCACACATTGTTCATGGATATGGATGCCGACGGCAACATCATCCCGAAGACGCCACAAGCTGCGATCATGGCAGCCACTGCGTATCTCGCGGCTCGCCCACCTCCGGAGGGGGACCCGAAAAGGGCCATGCATAGGTCCGCACTTACCGGACTAGGACTAATCGGAGCTGCGCTCCACGAAGACGCTCCCGCGGAGCCGAAGAAGAAAGCTCCGGCCAGGCGCGACCGGAGCCCCACCCCCTCATCCGAAGAGGAAGAGGAGCACGATCTTCCTCGAAGGAAGAAGAGCTCGCACCGCCATAAATGCGACTACGACGCCATAGACAAGCTTACACATCGCAAGATCGACAAAGCACGCGCCAAACGCGCATGCTCGTCTGAATCTGAGATGGATGAAGACGAAGGAGAACTCTGCGGAGCTCGATGCTTCAGCAGATCCGTTCGGCGAACACAGATGCCACGCAACTTCAAGCTTCCTTCGGATACTCCGAAGTTCAATGGCACGCAAGATCCAAAGTCCTGGCTCAGCGACCATCTGTCATCCGTCAAGCTTCACGGAGGCAACAAAGAAACCGCCATGCAATGCCTTCACCGCGGTGACAGCGTATGGCGCAGGTCCGCTCAGCCTATCATCAGGATCCATCCGAAGCTGGGGGGAGCTCGCTTATAGCTTCATCTGAAATTTCAAAGGCACCAGCAAGAGGCCCGCCTCAATCGAAGAATTGCGAGCCTGTACTCAGAGAACGGGTGAATCTATTCGCTCGTACATACTACGCTGGTCTACAACCAAGAACTCCACAGCACACATCTCCGAAGAGCGGGCCATCGATGCCTTCAGGGACGGCGTCAAGCGCCCAGACTTCAAGGAGGAACTTGGGCGTGTAAAGCCCAAGACACTCGACCACCTCATGGAAATCGCCAACAGTTGGGCAGACGGCGAAGATTGCATACAGCGAGCGCAATCAGACGAAGAGGACGACTACGGCCGAAGACGTGAACGCCGCAGCAAGAGGAGATCGCGCGTCTACGAGGACCGCGACGGACCCGACATGGTCGCCGACCGCCGTAACGACAACAGCCACAACAGCGGAGGATACCGCGGCGGAAACTTCCGCGACAACGGACGACCAACGCAGTCGTGGCAACGCCGCGACCGCGACAATGGACCCTCGGCATTCGACAAACTTTCGGGTCCATGCACCATCCACTTCTACATCGATAAACAGGATGGCAAAAAGAAAGCCAGACACATGCTCAAGGACTGCCGCGAGTTCCAGAAACTCAGCGAAGGCATGGTGCAGATGAGACAACAAGCCCCAATCCCTGCGTTTGGAAACGCACCTGCCCCAGGTGAAATAGCACACGAAGCTCCTCCACCGCCGCCTATTGGAGGCCCAAATCAACCAACAGACCAACAAGAAACAATGTCGGGGTCCCATACCCCCCACCAAAGGGAGCACTAAATATGATCCAGAAGGGACGCCCCACCAACAGGGTGCAGAAGAAAATCACCCGACAAATCAACTTGGCCGTGGCAACTCCGCCTGCAATCCCTGAGTACCTCTGCGGATCGGAGTCCTGCATCACATTCACTCGCGCGGATCACCCTTGCCAGATCCCTCGCCCAGGTCATGCTGCCCTGGTGCTGGAGGCGCAGATCGGAGGCTTTGAGATGAGTCGCGTCTTCATGGATGGCGGTAGCGGCATCAACCTAATGTTCGCAAGCACTCTAGCAGCTATCACGGATCCGCAATGCAGCCCGGAACAATCGACACAACGTTCCACGGCATTGTCCGGAAAGGGCATATTCCCCGGGCAAAATAGGGCTCGACGTCATCTTCGGAAGCCGGACAACTTTCGGGGAGCGCCTAGAATTGAAGTGGTGGACTGTCGTCGCAATACCACGCCATCTTGGGGCGTAGCATTCGCAAGGTTCGGCCGTCCCACACCACGCATACCTACTACTCAAGATGCCAGACCAAGGCGTCATCACGATCCACGGAGCTTCACCCGATCGGACCAATGCGACAGGGATTTCAACAAAATCTCCCAGTCTTTCGGCATGCAAGACGAGCTTGTAAGGCTCCGCGAGGCGACGGACAATGGGCTACCCCCAGTCACAAGGCAGGACGCACCTGACATGTCCTTCGACTCCACCGTCAACACCAAGAAGGTGCAGGTCCATCCGACGGACGCCTCCAAGACGGCGCTGATCGCCAATGACCTCAAGATCAAGATAGGAAAGCGCTCGTCAATTCCTCCGTGAGCTGGAAATTACCTGGTGTCCTGCGGACATGCCAGGAGTTCCCAGGGAATTCGCCGAGCACGCACTCAATGTCTTTCCAGACACCAAGCCAGTCAAGCAGTCCATCCGAAGACTGTTGGAGCCACGAGCCGAAGCTATCGGCAAGGAAATCAACAGATTACTCGCAGCAGACTTCATCCGGGAAATCAAGGAAAGCGAGTGGCTGGCAAACACAGTGATGGTTCCAAAGAAGGACACGGACATCCTGCGGATGTGCGTAGACTTCACGTCACTAAACAAACACTGCCCAAAGGACCACTTCCCTCTTCCTCGGATCAATCAGATCATCGATTCGACTGCAGGTTGTGAGAAACTCTCCTTCCTCGACGCCTACTCAGGCTATAACCAGATTCGACTCAAGGTCGAAGATCAAGAGAAAACGGCGTTCATCACACCGTTCGGAGTATACTGCTACAACACAATGCCCTTCGGGCTAAAGAACGAGGGTGCCACGTACCAGCGATGCATGCAGGCCTGCCTCAAGGACCAGATCGGTCGCAACGTCCAAGTCTATGTTGACGACATAGTAATAAAAACCAAGGAGGCAAGGACACTTATCGACGATCTCCGTGAGACGTTCGACAACCTTGATCGCTACAGGATCAAGCTCAATCCAGAAAAGTGCGCCTTTGGCGTCCCCTCGGGTCAGCTGCTCGGATACTTTATCTCTCAACGAGGGATTGAGGCGAACCCGAAGAAAATCAGAGCCATCATGACAATGGAGAAGCCGAAAAACCTCAAGGGCGAGTATTTCGCAGGACGAGTAGCAGCACTAAGCAGGTTCATCAGCCGTATGGGCGAGAAGGCCCTACCATTCTACCAGCTGCTGCGTAAGGCAGACAAGTTCGAGTGGACACCAGAAGCCAACGACGCATTCGAAAGCCTCAAGCGGCTCCTCTCCACCTCGCCCGTTTTGGTTACACCAAAAGAGCGCGAGCCCTATTCTTGTACATAGCAGCCACACACCAGTGGTAAGCCTTTGTACTCGTGGTCGAGCGACCAAGAAGTCAAGACCCATGGGGTCCAATGCCCAATTACTACCTCGCGAGGTAATCGACACCAACAAAACAGCGGTACCGACTACGGAAGCTAGCCTACGGCATGTTCATGATGGCTCGACGGCTGAGCCACTACTTCCAGGAGCATCAGGTGATGGTCGTCAATGAGGCACCCCTGAACAGCATCCTGAATAACCCAGAGGCCACAGGACGCGTGGCCCTGTGGGGCATCGAACTATCACCCTTGGACATCGTCTACGAGAAGCGACACGCAATCAAATCCCAAGTCCTTCCGGACTTCCTGGTGCACTGGATGGAGCTGCAGCTGCCAGACACCCCAGACATGTCGCAGTCCTGGACAATGCATTTCGACGGCTCCAAACGCGAAGCCGGAGCAGGGGCAGGAGTCATACTGACCTCCCCGCAAGGTGACAAGATGAAGTACGTTCTTCGGATGAAATTCAGAGCCTCTAACAACGAAGCCGAATACGAAGCCCTCATCCATGGCATGAGGATGGCAAAAATATGCGGCGCAACGCGCCTGGTCATCTACGGTGACTCCAACCTCGTCGTCCAGCAGACGATGAATGAGTGTGACGCACACGCCGAAAACATGATCGCGTACCGCGCGCTCTACAACGCACTCGAAGGAGAATTCGACGGCTGTGAGCTTCGACACGTTGGAAGAGAAAGCAACGAGGAAGCCAATAGACTCGCCAACATCGGCTCCACTTGCGCAAAGGTACCACCAGGTGTGTTCCTCGAACAAATCTGCGTGCCATCCATCAAGCGGAAATTCCCCAAGGGTTCACCCGAAGAAGGTAACACCGGGGCTACGCTACCCGAAGGTCATGAAGGACCCGAAAAGTTGGATACCGAAGTTGCCATGGTCAACCTAATGCAGGTCATGGCAGTCGAAGAAACTTGGACGCGACCATACCTCCAGTTCCTGATAAACGGAGAACTACCTGACAGCCCGACCGATGCCCGGCGCATATCTCGTCGGTCAAAAGCCTTCACCATCATCAACGGCGAACTATACAAACGCAGCATTACGGGTGTACTACAATGATGCGTCACCATCGATGACGGCAAGGCCATACTCCAAGACATCCATGAGGGCATCTGCGGCCACCACGCAGGCAGCCGCTCCCTTGTCACCAAAGCTCTACGAGCAGGATTCTACTGGCCAACGGCCATGAGCGACGCAAAGGACATTGTCCGAAGATGCAACGGGTGCCAACGGTTCGCCGACAAACCGCACGCACCTGGGTCCGAACTTAGACCCATACCCATAGCTTGGCCTTTTGCTCAATGGGGCCTCGACATGATCGGCAAACTGCCAAAGTCCTCGAAAGGGGGACACGTCTTCCTCCTGGTCGCAGTCGACAAATTCACCAAGTGGATCGAGGCCATGCCAGTCACCAACCAGAAGGGCAAAACCGCCGTCAAATTCTTCGAATCCATTGTCTACAGTTTCGGCGTGCCACACAACATCATCACTGACAACGGATCGAACTTCATCTCCGAAGAATTCCAGGACTTCTGCGAAGGCCTTGGGATCAACATCACGTATGCCTCAGTGGCACACCCCCAAACAAACGGGCAAGTGGAAAAGGCTAACGGTCTAATCGGCGCCAGCATCAAGAAACGTCTCATGAGCTCACTCGAGCACAAAGCTGGAAACTAGACGAAAGAGCTACCATCTGTCCTGTGGAGCTTACGGACTACGCCAAACAGCTCCACCGGCTACACACCATTCTTCATGGTACACGGAGCTGAGGCCGTGCTACCAGCCGAAGTACGCCACCAGGCTCCACGAGTCGTCGCTTACAGCAAAGCCGAATCCACGGCTGCACTCGAAGATGCCGTCGACACACTCGACGAAGCACGGGATATAGCAGCAGCTAGATCAGCGGTACCAGAAAGTCTCCGAATTACTACCACCGGTCATGCCAAGGTCCTTCGTCGAAGGAGACCTCGTCTTACGACTCAAGCAAAAGCGACCGAATAAACTCGAGTCACCATGGGAAGGACCCTATGTCATCCCAGGTGGCGCCTATCGCCTCAAGCACGTGGAGTCTGGAGTCGCATACTCCAATCCATGGAACATCTTGCACCTGCGACGATTCTACCCGTAGCAACCTACCCCCCTTTTACTTTCAATAAGGCTTACAGCCAAGGCTACTCAGCTGAACCATGTACCTCCTCCATTACGATATAAATAAAGCTAAGTGTCTCGCCCCCAACCTTCGGTTGACTATTTTCTGCAACTTTATTACATGCTACAAACGCACTCGGGGGCTCCCCCCACCTCACGATTTCATCGATCGAGGACCAAGCGTGTACACTGAGTAAATGACCACGTCGAGCAAACGAAAAGGACACGATTAATCAAAGCAACGCGTGCTCACGGACAAGCAAACCTTTACAACAAAGGGCACAAACGCCCAGCCGAAATATACAAATTTTACATCTCTGCTCTATTTTCAGGTCCTACCTATTCTGAAGAATAACCGAGCACGCTGCTCAAACAAATCTACAATCTGTTCGCATATCGCCTTACAGCGTAATGCGGACGCATGTTCCACTCGCCACCATCTGGTGAAGAGGTGGCCCGGTACAAAGCAGCCAAATCTCACGCGGTGCACCCTCACAAGTGACAAGGCAGCCTTCACTCCTGCGACGAGCTGCTGCCGCACCAGCTCCTTGACATTGCTGGCACTCCGAAACCTCGACATAAGACCTGCAAGGGTCGTCGGCACGACATCCAAAGGAAACATGACGTGCAACACCGAGGAAAGAGATGTCTACACCTGGTGGAGCACCCACGAAACTTGATAAACACGATCCTGCAGCGTCGCCAGAACCATGGCGCGATCGCGATCCATCCAGAAGAAGCCGCCGGCCTCCATGTCCTGTTGAGTCAAGCAGTTGACCCGAACAGCAACACGCTCTTTTTCTTCCCTCGGAGCAAGATTCGCACCTGCGACAACCATATAAAACAAGAATAAGGCCAGCAGGCTCACTCGAAGAACTGAGCTACAACCCGAAACAAGGACCAACTTACATTGCAGCTGCTCGGATAGCCGACCGAGCTCCGCCATCAAGTACTCCTCTCTGGCTGCACCACGATCCGCTTTGGACCTCCACACGTCGGCACGGCCACGCAACCCGAGCAGTTCCCTCTCCAAACTGCGCACGCGATCTCGAAGGAAAGCGAGCTGCGAGGAATCATCCAACGATGGTCGCACGGGCTTTGCGGATGAAGTGTCAGCTGGGTCAGCACCCGAAGGAACCTATAGCAGCAGAAGAAAGAAGGCACAAAGACATTTCAGCCAAGAATAAAGCACAACTCGGAGGAATTCATTAAATATATAAGGCCACTGCGTGGCACAAGGATGGTACTACAAAAGATATTTACAACAAAAGTAAACTACATACTACCCTACATCTACTATGCCTAGGGCGCAGGACACTGAGTCGCCTCAGAGCCAGACTGCCTAGCTTTGGCCTCGCCCTGCTGCCGCAGTGCGTACTCAGACAGCAAGTCAATGAGCTTGGGCCCATATCGTCTGCAGCGAGCGGAGTAGGCAGCGAAGGCTACCTCGGATCCATCCGCAGCCGTCGGCATCCGAGAGGTGATCTGGGGCAAGTCCAGCTCCGCCCCAGCCGCCATGGCCATCGCCAGCCCAACGGACGCGCCGATGCCCTTCTGCTTGCGCTTGTACGCCGCAGGCGCTTCGGCTGACAGAGCCTCTGCCAGGGCATCCACATCTTCAAGGGTTGCGCCCTTCGGGAAGAGCTCCTGGTAGAAGCGACCAAGGACCTCTTTCGCCTTGGCAAGGGAGTTGACGACGGTGCCGCAGCGGTCTTCGACCGCCACAGTGGCATCATCTAGAGCACTCCCGTGCTCCAGAGCAATCATGGTCGAACTTCGATGCTGCGGCATCCGAGACAAAATGAAGAAAACATGAAGAAGGGCAGCAGAAGAAGACCAGAGAAAAGAAACAAGTACAAAATCCAGCACTCACCGAAATAGCCTTGGCGGCAGCCATGAGCTTCGCCACCCCTCTCTTTCACGAGCAGCATAGCGGTGGCCAGCTCCCTCACGATCTGGCCTCCTGCAGACGCCTTCGCCGGCTGCCTTCGACAGCTCTAGCTCAAGGCGCTCTTTTGCGCCAACGGCGGCTTCGGCTTTCTGCTCCGATTGGCCAAGGCTCTTTTTAAGAGCGTCGACCTCACGGAGAGAGTCGTTATGCTCCTCTGCATTTAGGACAAGCAAGTGTCAAAGAACAGGACAGGATAAACAAAAGAAGTACTAAAAGGCAGACGAATACCTTGAAGCTGCCAGTTTCCGCCTCAAAGGCGTTCCTCCACCAGCCACTTGGCCTCTTGGACAAAAGGCTGCAGAAAAAGGCAATAGCAGTAAGAACAGGACTTGGGGGCTACGCCCAACACAAAGAAGCAAAAACAACATCAGCACACGAAGACACTCGGGGGCTCCCCCGTGACATGAAGCAGAAAAACTTACGTGCTCCGATGGCGACCCCGAAGGCCCGCCTGCGAAATTCTGAGGCGCAACCACCAACCTCTCCCGCACAGGAGGATCTGGAGCGGCGCCACCCGAAGTCGCCACCGTCTGAGGAGGAGGCGACGCAATGTTTGACTCCCCCATCATCTCCCCCGCACCATCACTAGAGCGGTCGGAGGATTGCCTGCATACAAATCAATCAGCACAAGTGCAAAAAATCATGAAGGGAAAAGGACAACAGCACAACAAGAAAACTTACGAGCCCAATGCGCTCAGGTCGAAGATAGGAGAAGCCCTTCGGGCCCTCTTCTCCTCTTTCTTCTCTTCCTTCTTCTCCTCCTTTTCGCTTTCTTTGTGGTGCGGAGCAACAGCTCGCACAGGAATAGCAGGAAGGGGAGAGGAAGAACCTTCATGACCATCACTATGACGCTCAAGGCCCAGAGGATTTCTGGGAGTCGGAGGAGTTGAGGCATCCGAAGACTCGCTCGAGCTCCGTGATCGCTTGCGCGTATGGTCCTCACTCGACTCGTCGGCATCCTCCGCCGGAGATCGCGCCAAAGGAAGCTCGGACACGGAATCAACCACTTCATTATCCGGGGCATTCGGATACCTTTCGGGCAATGGTGGTACCATGCCCGGCACTTTGAAGCTCTACAAGATGAGAAGGAACTTTGTTAGCAAACAAAGGAAGCAAACACACACTCAACAAAAAAGGAGGGAGCACTACATGCACAAATCTACACCTTCGGCATGACCAACGTCGAAGAAAAAGGAGGAGTCAGCGACTTCCCCGGGATTTCTTCTCCAGCCTTGAACTTCAGCAGCACGCGAAGATCCTTGTCAAGATTCCCCTCGGAGATTTTCTCACTCGAAACCCTCGTCGGATCACGGCGCCCAGAGTAAAGAAACATCAGGTGCGCCCTCGCTTGGAGGGGCTGCACCCGACGCTCAAGAAACGTCCGGATGATGTCCACGCCGTTCACCTCCTTCTCAGGAATCAGTTGGAGATCCTCCACCCGACGGTAAAGGGCCTCTATTTCCGCCACCTCACCGTCTAAGATCTGGTTTTTCCACGACCATTTCTTCTCAATCTTTTGGGAGGGGTCAAAGGGAACAAGACCAAAATCTTGCCCGGGCAAAACGGAGTCGCGGATGTAAAACCATCGCCTCCACCAGTACTGGACAGATTCGGACATGGAAAAGGAAAAGAATTGCACATTGGGACTGAGGGAGATGATGAAACCCCCAATGGGATACACACCATCCGAACCAGACTGCCTCTTCACGGAATAAAGCTTCCGGAAGAGGCCAAAGTGCGGCTCAATGCCAAGCCAACACTTGCACAATGTGATAAAACACGCAATGTGGAGAAGAGAGTTTGGAGACAGATGATGGAGTTGAACCCCATAGAAGAAGAGCAGCCCACGGAGGAAGTCGTGGACCGGAAAAGAAAACCCGCGAATCACGAAGGCAACAAACATAACCCGGTACCCAGATGGGGGACGGGAGATTACCTCATTGCCGGGGAGTCTCACGGCCGTCGTATCTTGCGGGATCAGGCCCCGCTCACGCAGTTTGCGGAGATCGCTCTCCCGCGTCTCTGATCGCCGCCAGCCACCATCGGTGACACGAGCAGCGGTGGTGCCCTTCTTGCCTCCGGCGGCGCTGGTCCCAACCGCAGATGAAGACTTCTTCGCTTTGCCCATGGCGCTACGGCGGTGGTGGCGTTGCCAACGAAGAAAGAACGAAGGAAATGTGGAGGAAACTCTCAGCGCGCAGCAAGAATAGCTCAAGAACAAGGAGGTAGTGAACAGATGAACTGGTGCGGTGAAAAACAAACCACGATTTCACCAAGGATTATAACAGCGAAGACAACGCACGCTGGCCGTCCATCGAGAAGACCTAACGCCAACGGTAGATCTGGCCGTACACGTGTCAGCAGCACAACGAACCGTCGTTACCACGCCGTCCACTATGCGCGGAAATCTAGGAGACGCCGTAATCATCTCCACGCTGCGCGTGACCAGTCAATTCAAAGTCAGGAAGTGGGACCCACGCTTCGTCCAGTCAAGTCATCTCTGGCGTAGCAGACGCTTGAGGTCATCGATCGTCAGCACTGACGTCATCAAAAGCTATACTAGCACCAACTTCGGCTGCACAACTAAGAGTACTCACTCGAATCTATGATTCGATTAAATACTCGGGGGCTACTCCTATCAGGAGCGCTGGCCGCGCACCCGACAAACAAATGAGGACAAAATTACTTCTCTGAGTCCTACGTCGAGTCTACGACTCCACTACGGACTCGGGGGCTACTCCCATAGGGAGGATGGATTTAAGCATCCGAAAATTTTCGAGTCCTGCGGACTTAACAACTGAAACAATGCTTGAACTAAAGTCTCGTTCTCGAGCTCACGACTCGAACAGACACTTGGGGGCTACTCCCATAGGGAGCGCTGGTCGCGCACCCTATGAAATCTTCGACTGCGATCTTCTGGATCAGCACGCAAAAACTTTTGGCAACTCTGCCCCAACAAAACGCTAAGTAAGCAACAATCTCCTTGGCCACCCGAAGCACCTTCGTGGTGACAAACATTCGGATGCTGTGTTTTCGACACAAAGATAAGACCTACAGATATCATCTGATGGCCTGGCAACGCACCTGACTGCGCTCTGCTAGTATGAAGCCGTACCAGCAGGTACGATGAAAAATCCCGACGGACGCGTTGGGTACACCAATTAAAACCACTGGAATTCCACTCCTGTAAGTCCTCCGCGGCCTGAGTCGAATTACGCCAGCATATGTTCCAGGTCCGGGTTGAGGGACCCGAACCTGAAGAAGATCGTGTCGTTTCGTCCTAAGACAGTTAACTGACCCTGATCCGTCGGGTGAGTCAGGCACACGCATCAACAATCCCTACGCTCATATACTATTAAAACATAGTTGCACCCGAAGAATGGAAGAGTCCTCAACCGAATCTACGATTCGACTGATCACTCCGGGGCTACTGACATGGTTATACCCTACGGGTACGAGACTTCAGCATACCTGGTCCAGCCCAAGGAAGGCCCACAACAGATATACATTGGCCCATGAAGATTTTCGGGTGGCCAAGGCCCATGACGCCTTCGGATCCTTGGAGAGCAAGACTAGCGGAGATAGGAAATTCAAAGGGGTAAAACCCTAGAACTTGTAACCGACTAGGACTATGCCTGGGACCTGCCTAAGTCTATATAAAGGCCAGGAGGGCACGTCCTAGATCTATCGACTCATACTTTCGCACACGCATCCACGCCAGATCAAATCTGCGCACCCTGTAACCTCCGGTTCCGCCGTAATCAAGAGCAGGCAAGCAGGAGTAGGGTTTTCCCTCCGGGGTCCTGAACCTGGGTAAATCTCGTGTCCCCTGGTTGCTTGTCTGTTAACCGTGCCACGATCTCCAGCATCCCCATCTTCTCCAAAACCCAAGTCCATAACAATGGGCATTGACGAGATTAAACCTCGTCACCTGGTAGTCAAGCCCAAGGTGGGCGACTACTGGCTCCCCAAGACATTGATGGACGGCGGCAGCTCCATCAATATCCTATACCTGGACACCTTCAGGCGACTGCGGCTCCCGCAGTCGATGGTCGAGACTACCTACACCACATTCCACGGCATCGTCCCCGGTCGGAAGGCGTACCCGATCGGCAAGGTCACGCTGCCTGTCACCTTTGGCACACCAGCAAACTTCCGCACCGAGCGGATCGTCTTCGAGCTGGTACCCTTCGACAGCCCCTACCACTGCGTCTGGGCGCCAGCGTCGCCAAGTTCATGGCGCGCCACCACGCTGCATAACGCGATGAAGCTCCCCGGGCCGTGCGGCGTCATCACCATCAACGACGACCCCGACATGGCCGCCGAGTGCGAGGCCAAAGGAGCCGAACTCGCCGACGCCATCATTGCGGCAGAGACCAACCACGCCGACGAGCTCGCCAAATACGCGAGCGGGGTCAACAATGACGACCCCACCATACTCAAGAAGCCCAACTCAGAGGGCGCAAACACCTCAGCCTTCGAGGCAACGACACACACCCGCACCGTCGAGTTGGTCCCAGGCGACTCCAGCCAGACGGTGACGATCGGGACGGGCATGAGCCCAGCCTAGGAAGGCGCGCTCATCGAGTTCCTCCGTGAGAATAGGGACATCTTCGCATGGAAGCCCTCTGACATGCCTGGTGTCCCTAGGGAGCTCGCTGAGCACAAACTAAACACCGACCCCAAAGTGCGACCCGTCAAGCAGTCGCTTCGGCCCTTCAATGAAGAGCGCCGCCGAGCTATCGCCGAGGAGGTGCAGTGTCTACTCGCTGCAGGCTTCATCCGGCCAATTAAATACTCCAAGTGGCTGGCAAACCCAGTCTTGGTCGAGAAGAAGAACGGGACCTGGAGGATGTGTATCGACTACACAAACTTGAACAGCGCCTGCCCGAAGGAGCAATTCGTCCTCCCGCGGATCGACCAAATAATCGACTCCACCGCGGGCTCGGAGTCGCTGTGTTTCCTCGACGCCTACTCTGGGTACAACTAGATCAAAATGGTTGTTGAGGACAAGGAGAAGACGATGTTCATCACGCCATTCGGATCCTTCTGCTACACCGCCATGACCTTCGGCCTCAAGAACGCCGGGGCGACCTACCAGTGGTGCATGCAGGAGTGCCTCGCGAGCCAAATTGGTCGCAATATCCACGTCTACATCGATGACGTGGTCGTGAAGTCCGCTCGCCAGGGCGATCTACTCGCCGACCTGGCGGAAACATTCGCCAACCTGCGGAAATACAAGATAAAGCTTAACCCAGGCAAATGCACCTTCGGTGTACCAGCAGGGCAACTACTGGGGTACGTCGTCTCCAAGCGCGGGATCGAGGCGAACCCCACCAAGATCGACACGATCTCTCGACTCGGCAAACCCGAGTGCCTGCGCGACGTCCAGAAGCTGGCCGGGCGAGTAGCGGCTCTCAGTCGCTTCATCCCCCGCCTGGGCGAAAAGGCAATGCCCCTATACCGCCTGATGCGCAAGAACCCCACCTTCCAGTGGGACAAGGAGGCAGACGACGCGCTCCGCGACCTCAAGAAGGTGCTACTCGCAGCACCGCTACTCGCCGCCTCCGTCGACAAAGAACCCATGCTGGTCTACGTCGCGGCTTCCGAGCGCGTCGTCAGCATCGTCATGGTCGTCGAGCGGCCAGAGGAAGGAAAGGAGCGCCCGGTACAACGACCGGTGTACTACATCAGCGAGGTCCTCACCGAGTCGCGCCAGCGGTACCCACAATACCAGAAACTAGTATACGCAGTCTTCAGTACAGCGGCCGCGCACTACTTCCAGGAGCATCCGATCACGGTCGTCTCCTCAGCAGCGTTGCAGGACATCATCCGCAACCGCGAGGTGACCGGGCGAGTCGCCAAGTGGGCCGTCGAAATCGGCGTCCACAACATCAAATACGAGCCACGAAAAGCGATCAAGTCGCCGGCTCTAGCGGACTTCATCGCCGACTGGGAAGAGGCCCAGCAGCCAGAAAAGCTGCCATACCTCCACTACTGGAGCCTGCACTTTGACGGATCCAAGAACGCGGACGGCGCAGGAGCAGGGATCGTGCTGACTTCACCAAAGGGCGACAAGCTCCGCTATGTCCTCTTCCTCGACTTCACCCCCTGCACCAACAACATGGCCGAGTACGAGGCACTACTCCACGGCATGCGAGCTGCCAAGGAGATGAACGTCAACCGCCTACGCTGCTACGGAGACTCCAACCTCGTCGCTGGGCAAGTCGCTGGCACCTGCGACGCCATCTCTCCTACCATGGCGGCATACCGCCAAGCAGTAGACAAGCTGGGGGGACACTTCGCAGGCTACTCAGTCGAGTGGATCAACAGGCGGAAGAACGAGGAGGCTGCCACACTCTCTCGCATCGGGTCGGCTCGACTCGCACCACCCGCTGGCATCTTCCTCGACACGATCACCAAGACATCAGTCTCTCCCCCAAGGGAGATCGACATCAGTCAGCGAGTCAGAGCGCAGCCCTGGTCGCACTCGTCGCCGAGCCAGACGACTGGACCAAGCCGTACGTCGCCTACCTGGAGGCTGGCACCCTGCCGACAGACGAGACGGACGCCCAGATGATTGCACGCCGATGCAAATCCTTCACCCTCATCAACGGCGAGCTCCACAAGCGCAGCGTGACCGGCGTGTTCCAACGCTGCGTCCAACCCGCCGAAGGACGCAAGATCCTCCACGACATCCACTCCGGCATTGCGCCTGCCGGCGCCCGCTCCCTGGTCGCCAAGGCTATGCGACACGGCTTCTCTGGCCCACGCCGATGCGTCGACGCCGACATCGTGATGCGCTGGGTGCCAGAAGTACGCCAACCAGACACACGTGCCGAGCTCAATGCTCAAGACAATCCCCATCACCTGGCCATTCGCCGTGTGGGGTATGGACATGGTAGGCCCCTTCAAAAAGGCCCCCTCCGGCTTCACCCACCTTCTGGTCGCGGTCGACAAATTCACAAAGTGGGTGGAGGCCAAGCCAGTCCGGAAATGCGACGGTGACATGGTTATACCCTACGGGTACGTGACTTCAGCATACCTGGTCTAGCCCAAGGAAGGCCCACAAAAAATATACGCTGGCCCATGAAGATTTTCGGGTGGCCAAGGCCCATGACGCCTTCGGATCCTTGGAGAACAAGACTAGCATAGATAGGAAATTCAAAGGGGTAAAACCCTAGAACTTGTAACCGACTAGGACTATGCCCGGGACCTGCCTAAGTCTATATAAAGGCCAGGAGGGCACGTCCTAGATCTCTTGACTCATACTCTCGCACACGCACCTCCATGCCAGATCGAATCTGCGCACCTTGTAACCTTCGGTTCTGTCGTAATCAAGAGCAGACAAGCAGGAGTAGGGTTTTCCCTCCGAGGTCCTGAACCTGGGTAAATCTCGTGTCCCCTGGTTGCTTGTGTGTTAACCGTTCCACGATCTCCAGCATCCCCATCTTCTCCAAAACCCAAGTCCATAACAATGGGCATTGACGAGTCGAAACCTCGTCAATTGGCGCCGTCTATGGGAATCGGGGCTGCTGATTGTGCGATCGTGATGGTCCCGACCCGATCGATCTACAACTCTGCGGTCACGGAGAATCACCTCCTCTTCGGCGCTTTCGACTTCACCGCCCACTCGCCGGCCACCATGAAGGATTTCGAGCCCGTAGGCGACGGACTCGAAATTTTGTTCGGGAGCTTCTGCTTCCAGGTGGGACAAACTGGCACCCTCCGCCTTCTTGAGCGGGTGCCCGTGCCATCAATCAGGCCCGCCTCGTGGGCTCCACACCTCGTGCTGCGCACATCACCATCGACAGATGAGTTCTACGACAGCAACAGCTACAACTCCGATCTGTGCGATCCACCTTCGGATAAAGGGACCTACGGTTCCGGATCCGAAAGCTGCGGCAGCAGCGAACCGATCTACGAGCGCTACCAATGCGCCGCAGTCATCCAGGAGCAGCAAACGCCTAACCCGCCGCCCAACACAAACCCCAACCCGCAGGATGAAGCGGCGAAACGGCGGAATGTAAGAAGCTAGTCCCCCACCCGAAGAGAAAACAACGCCACGTCATCCAACAGCAAAGAAGGATGGGTCCAGCACGCCGTCGCGTCAGTGACATAGTCCGCCTGTGGACTCCCACGTGATCTACCGATGGCATTCCACTACCTCCTCATCGAGGAGCACAAGAAGCAAGTCAAGATCACGAGGCGCGCTCGACAAGCGCAAGCAAGCAACCTCACGAGTCCGGTAGCGCGACTGCGCTCTCCGCCATGGCACCGGCTCTAGCACGAGCGGAAACCAGGAAACAAGCACCGCCGGGTGGAGAACATGGATCCCAAGGAGCATCGTGATGTGACCGAACTCTCCACACATCGTTCATGGATATGGATGCGGCGGCAACATCATCCGAAGACACCGCAAGCTGCGATCATGGCAGCCCTGCGTATCTCGCGGCCCACCACCTCCGGAGGGACCCGAAAAGAGCCATGCATAAGTCCGCACTCACGGACTCAGACTCGTCGGGCTGCGCTCACGAAGACGCTCTGCGGGCCGAAGAAAGCTCCGGCCAGGCGGCCGGAGCCCACCCCTTCATCCGAAGAAGAAGAGGAACATGACCTTCCTCGAAGGAAGAAGAGCTCGCATCGCCATAAGCGACTACGACGCCGGAGGCAGCGCTTACACAGTATAAAATCGACAAAGCACGAGCCAAACGTGCATGCTCGTCTGAATCCGAGATGGACGAAGACGAAGGAGAACTCTGCGGAGCTCGATGCTTCAGCAGATCTGTTCGGCGAACACAGATGCCATGCAATTTCAAGCTTCCTTCGGATACTCCGAAGTTCAACGGCACGCAAGATCCAAAATCCTGGCTCAGTGACCATCTGTCATCCGTCAAGCTTTACGGCGGCAACAAAGAAACCGCCATGCAATGCCTCCACCATGGCAGCGGTGGCGGCTGGTCGGCTCAGCGTGACCTATCATCAGGATCCATCCGAAGTTGGGAGGAGCTAGCTTACAGCTTCATCCGAAATTTCAAGGGCACCAGCAAGAGGCCCGCCTCGATCGAAGAGTTGCGAGCCTGCACTCAGAGAACGGGTGAATCTATTCGCTCGTACATATTACGCTGGTCTACCACCAAGAACTCCACAGCACACATCTCCGAAGAAAGGGCCATCGACGCCTTTAGAGACGGCGTCAAACGCCAAGATTTCAAGGAGGAACTTGGGCGCGTCAAGCCCAAGACACTCGACCACCTCATGGACATCGCCAACAGGTGGGCGGACGGCGAAGATTGCATTCACCAAGCACAATCATATGAAGAGGACGACTACGACCGAAGACGTGAATGCCGCAGCAAGAGGAGATCGCGCGTCTACGAGGACCGCGACAGACCCGACATGGTCGCGGCCGGCTACGCCGACCGCCGCAACGACAACAGCCGCAATAGTGGAGGATACCGCGGAGGAAACTTCCGCGACAGCGAGCGACCAGCGATCGTGTAACGCCCGACGCGACAACGGACCATCAGCATTCGACAAACTTTCGGGTCCATGCACCATCCACTTCTACATCGACAAACAGGATGGCAAAAAGAAAGCCAACCACATGCTCAAGGACTGCCGCGAGTTCCAGAAACTCAGCGAAAGCATGGTGCAGATGAGGCAACAAGCCCTAATCCCTGCGTTCGGAAACGCGCCTGCGCCAGGTGAAGTAGCACACGGAGCTCCTCCACCGCCGCCTATTAGAGGCCCAAACCAACCAGTCGCACCAGCGCAGAACAACGCCGGGATCAGGTACCCCCCACCGAAAGGAGCACTAAATATGATCCAGAAGGGCCGCCCCACGAATAGGGTGTGGAAGAAAATCACCCGACAAATCAACTTGGCCGTGGCAACTCCGCCTGCAATCCCTGAGTACCTCAGCGGATCGGAGTCCTGCATCACATTCACGCGCGGATCACCCTTGCCAGATCCCTCGCCCAGGTCATGCCACAGTGGTCTTTGGAGGCGCAGATCGGAGGCTTCGAGATGAGTCGCGTCTTCATGGACGGCGGCAGCGGCATCAACCTAATGTTCGCAAGCACTCTAGCAGCAATGCGGATCCCACAATGCAGCCTAGAACAATCAGACACAACATTCCACGGCATCGTCCCAGGGAAGGGCATATTCCCCCTGGGCAAAATAGGGCTCGACGTCATCTTCGGGAATCCGGACAACTTTCGGCAGGAGCGACTCGAATTCGAAGTGGTGGACTGGCCGTCGCAATACCACGCCATCCTAGGGCGTGTAGCATTCGCAAGGTTCCTGGCCGTCCCACACTACGCATACCTACTACTCAAGATGCCAGGACCAAGGGGCGTCATCACAGTCCACGGGAGCTTCACCCGATCAGACCAATGCGACAGGGATTTCAACAAAATCTCCCAGTCTTTCGGCATGCAAGACGAGCTTGTAAGGCTCCATGAGGTGACGGACAATGGGGTACCCCCAGTCACAAGGCAGAACGCACCTGACATGTCCTTCGACTCCACCGTCAACACCAAGAAAGTGCAGGTCCATTCGACGGATGCCTCCAAAGGCGGCCACGATCCAACGACCTCAACCCGCGATAGGAAAGCGCGCTCGTCGAATTCCTCCGTGGCTGGAAATCTTCGCTGGTGTCCTGCAGACATGCCAGGAGTTCCAGGAATTCGCCGAGCATGCACTCAATGTCTTTCCGGACACCAAGCCGATCAAGCAGTCCATCCGAGGCTGCCAGACCCTGAGCGAAGCTATCGGCAAGAAATCAATAGACGCTTTCACTGCAGACTTTATCAGGGAAATTAAGGAAAGTGAATGGTTGGCAAACACAGTGATGGTCCCAAAAAAGGACACGGACATCCTGCGGATGTGCATGGATTTCACGTCACTAAACAAGCATTGCCCAAAGGACCACTTCCCTCTTCCTTGGATCGACCAGATCATCGATTCGACTGCAGGTTGCGAGAAACTTTCCTTCCTCGACGCCTACTCAGGCTATAACCAGATTCGACTCAAGGTCGAAGATCAGGAGAAAACGGCGTTTATCACACCGTTCGGAGTATTCTGTTACAACACAATGCCCTTCGGGCTAAAGAACGCGGGTGCCACGTACCAGCGATGCATGCAGGCCTGCCTCAAGGACCAGATCGGTCGCAACGTCCAAGTCTATGTCGACGACATAGTAATAAAAACCAAGGAGGAAAGGACACTTCTCGATGATCTCCGCGAGACGTTCGACAGCCTTGATCGCTACAGGATCAAGCTCAATCCCGAAAGTCGTCTTGGCGTCCCCCATCGGTCACTGCTCGGTACTTCATCTCTCAACGAGGGATCGAGGCGAACCCAAAGAAAATCAGAGCCATCATGACAATGGAGAAGCCCAAAAACCTCAAAGGCGTCCAGCAGCTCGCAGGACGGGTAGCGGCGCTAAGCAGATTCATCAGCCGCATGGGCGAGAAGGCCCTGCCATTCTACCAACTACTGCGCAAAGCAGATAAATTCGAGTGGACGCTAGAAGCCAACGATGCATTCGAAAACCTCAAAAGGCTCCTCTCCACCTCGCCCGTTTTGGTCACGCCAAAGGAGCGCGAGCCCCTGCTGCTGTACATAGCAGCCACACACCAGGTGGTCAGCACCGTACTCGTGGTCGAACGACCCGAAGAAGGCAAGACCCACGGGGTCCAGCACCCAATCTACTACGTCAGCGAGGTACTCACTCCAACAGAACAGAGGTACCCTCACTACCAGAAACTCGCCTACGGCATGTTCATGACGGCTCGACGATTGAGCCACTACTTCCAGGAGCATCAGGTGATGGTCGTCAACGAGGCACCCCTGAACATCATCCTGAATAACCCGGAGGCCACGTGACGCATGGCCCTGTGGGGCATCGAACTGTCACCTCTGGACATCGTCTATGAGAAGCGACTCACAGTCAAATCTCAAGTCCTTCCGGACTTCTTGGTACATTGGATGGAGCTGCAGCTGCCAGACACCCCAGACATGTCACAGTCATGGACAATGCACTTCGACGGCTCCAAGAGAGAAGCTGGAGCAGGGGCAGGGGTCATACTGACCTCCCTGCAAGGAGACAAGATGAAGTACGTCCTCCGGATGAAATTCCGAGCCTCCAACAACGAGGCCGAATACGAAGCCCTCATCCATGGCATAAGGATGGCAAAGATATGCGGCGCAACGCGCCTGGTCATCTATGGTGACTCCAACCTCGTCGTCCAGCAGACGATGAATGAGTGCGACGCACACGCCGAAAACATGATCGCGTACCGCGCGCTCTACAACGCACTCGAAGGAGAATTCGACGGCTGCGAGCTTTGACATGTTGGACGAGAAAGCAACGAGGAGGCCGACAGACTCGCCAACATCGGCTCCACTTGCGCAAAGGTGCCACCAGGTGTGTTCCTCGAACAGATCTGCGTGCCATCCATCAAGAGGAAATTCCCCAAGGGATCACCCGAAGAAGCAGAACACTCAGGAGCTACGCTACCCGAAGGACCCGAAAAACTGGACATAGAGGTAGCCATGGTCAACCTAATGCAGGTCATGGCAGTCGAAGAAACTTGGACGCGACCATACCTCCAGGTCTTGATAAACGGAGAACTGCCTGACAGCCCGACAGATGCCTGGCGCATATCTCGTCGGTCAAAAGCCTTCACCATCATCAACGGCGAGCTGTACAAGCGCAGTATCACGGGTGTACTACAACTGTGCGTCACCATCGACGACGGCAAAGCCATACTCCAAGACATCCATGAGGGCATCTGCGGCCACCACACAGGCAGCCGCTCCCTTGTTGCCAAAGCTCTACGAGCAGGATTCTACTGGCCAACGGCCATGAGCGACGCAAAGGACATCGTCCGAAGATGCAACGGATGCCAACGGTTCGCCGACAAACCGCACGCACCTGGGTCCGAGCTCAGACCCATACCCATAGCCTGGCCTTTTGCTCAATGGGGCCTCGACATGATCGGCAAACTGCCAAAATCCTCGAAAGGGGGACACGTCTTCCTCCTGGTCGCAGTCGACAAATTCACCAAGTGGATCGAGGCCATGCCGGTCACCAACCAGAAAGGCAAAACTGCCGTCAAGTTCTTCGAGTCCATTGTCTACAAATTCGGCATACCACACAGCATCATCACCGACAACGGATCGAACTTCATCTCCGAGGAATTCCAGGACTTCTGCGAAGGCCTTGGTATCAACATCACGTATGCCTCAGTGGCACACCCGCAAACGAACGGGCAAGTGGAAAAGGCCAACGGCCTAATCGGCGCTGGCATCAAAAAGCGCCTCATGAGTTCACTCGAACGAAAAGCTGGAGCCTGGACGAAAGAGCTACCATCCGTCCTATGGAGCTTACGAACTACACCAAACAGCTCCACCGGCTACACACCGTTCTTCATGGTACACGGGGCTGAAACGTCTTTGCCGACCAATCGCCACCAGGCCCCTCGGGTCGTCGCATACAGTGAAGCCGAATCCACGGCTGCACTCGAAGATGCCGTCGACACACTCGACGAAGCACGGGACATAGCAGAAGCTCGATCAGCGGTGTACCAGCAGAGTCTCCGCAACTACCACAGCTGCCGGCTGCGCCCAAGGTCCTTTGTCGAAGGAGACCTCGTCTTGCGACTCAAGCGACCGAATAAATTCGAGTCACCATGGGAAGGACCCTACGTCATCACCGAAGTCATCCCAGGTGGCGCCTATCGCCTCAAGCACGTGGAGTCTGGAGTCGCATACTCCAACCCATGGAACATCGCGCACCTGCGACGATTCTACCCCTAGCTACCTACCCCCTTTACTTTCAATAAGGCTTTCAGCCAAGGCTACTCAGCCGAACAATGTACCTACTCCATTACGATATAAATAAAGCTAAGTGTCTTGCCCCAAAACTTTACTTCGCTATTTTTGCAACTTTACTACATGCTACAAACGCACTCGGGGGATCCCCCCACCTCACGATTTCATCGACTGAGGATCAAACGTGTACACCTGAGTAGCTGACAACGTCAGGCAAACGAAAAGGACACGTACTCAATCAAAGCACTGCGTGCTCACAACAAACAAATCTTTACAACAAAGGGCACAACACGCCCAGCCGAAATATACTGATTTTACATCTATCTGTTTATTTACAGGTACTACCTATTCTGAAGAATAACCCGAGCACGCTGCTCAAACAAATCTATGACCTGTTCGGCATACTGCCTTATAGCTGCGTAATGTGGGCGCATATCCCACTCACCACCGTCCGGCCGAGGAGGTGGCCCAGCTGCCACAGCAGCCAAATCTACGTCAGGACGGTGCACCCTCACAAGAGACAAAGCATCCTTCACTCCTGCGATGAGCTGTTGCCGCACCAACTCCTTGACATTGCTCACGCTCCGAAACTTCGACAGAAGACCCGCAAGGCTTGTCGGTACGGCATCCAAAGGGAACATGACGTGCAAAGACCGCAAGCGACGTCTGCACTTGGCGAAGCACTCGAGAAACCTGGTGCACACGATCCTGCACCGTCGCCAGAGCTATGGCACGGTCACGATCCATCCAGAAGAAGCCGCCAGCCTCCATGTCCTGTTGAGTCAAGCAATTGACCCGAACAGCGACACACTCCTTTTCTTCCCTCGGAGCAAGGTTCGCACCTGCGATAATCGCACAAAATAAGAGTGAGGCCAGCAGGCCCATCCGAAGAACTGATCTACAGATCGAACCAAAGAACAACTTACATTGCAGCTGCTCGGACATCCGAACCACCTCCGCCATCAAGTACTCCTCTCTGGATGCACCACGATCCGCCTTGGACTTCCAAACGTCGACATGACCGCGTAAACCGAGCAACTCCCTCTCCAGACTATGCACACGATCCCGAAGAAAAGTGAGTTGCGAGGAATCATCCAAAGATGGTCGCAGCGGCATTGCGGATGGGGTGGCAACAGGGTCAGCACCCGAAGGAAGCTATAGCAACAGAAAAAGCAAGGAACACAGACATTCAGACAATGATAGAGCACAACGCAAAAGAATTCATTAAACATATAAGGCCACTACGTGGCACAAAGATGGTGTCCTCCAAGATATTTACAACAAAAGCAGACTACAAACTACCCTACGTCTACAACACCTAAGATGCGGCACCCTGAGTCGCCTCGGAGCCGGACTGCCTAGCTTTGGCCCTGCCCTGCTGCCGCAGGGCATACTCAGACAGCAAATCAATGAGCTTGGGCCCATATCGCTTGCAGCGAGCAGAGTAGGCAGCAAAGGCTATATAAAGGCTAGGAGGGCACGTCCTAGATCTCTCGACTCATACTCTCGCACACGCACCTCCACGCCAGATTGAATCTGTGCACCTTGTAACCTTCGGTTCCGCCATAATCAAGAGCAGACAAGCAGGAGTAGGGTTTTCCCTCCGGGGGCCTGAACCTGGGTAAATCTCGTGTCCCCTGGTTGCTTGTCTGTTAACCGTTCCACGATCTCCAGCATCCCCATCTTCTCCAAAACCCAAGTCCATAACAATGGGCATTGACGAGTCGAAACCTCGTCAGACGGGAAGACCGCCACCAAATTCCTACGCGAGCTCATATATCGCTACGGGTTCCCAAACAGCATCATCACGGACAACGGCACCAACTTCGCCAAAGGAGCCATGGCCGAGTTCTGCAAGGAACACCACATCCGGCTCGACCTCGCGTCAGTCGCCCACCCGGAGTCCAACGGCCAGGCGGAACGGGCCAACCAGAACATCCTCCAAGGCCTGAAGCCGCGGCTCCAAGTACCACTCGAATGCACCGCCGGGTGCTGGGTCGAGGAGATACCCTCCGTCATCTGGGGAATCCGCACCTCGGTCAACAGATCGACAGGGTTCACCCCCTTCTTCATGGTGTACGGCGCCGAGGCAGTCATGCCCACCGACCTCGAGCACGACTCGCCAAGGGTCGTCCACTACACGGGGGCTGCGAACGAACTCGCACGGCAGGATGGAGTCGATCAACTGGACGAGGCACGCGACCTAGCTCGATCGCGCACCGCCATCTACCAGCAAGGACTACGCCGCTACCATAGCCGGCGGGTGAAAACTCGCACCTTCCAAGAAGGCGACCTGGTGCTGCGCCTCATCCAGGACAAGAAAGGCATGCACAAGCTTCCCCCCCCAGTGGGAGGGACCATTCGCCATCGGGCGAGTACTCGGCAACGACGCCTACTACCTCATCGACGTCCGCGGGGACGACAAACTCGATGTCAAGCGACCATGGAATGTAAACCTCCTACGGAAGTTCTACTCCTAGAACCCCACATATGTATCCTCCAGTCGCTATGAAATAAAAAGAATTGGTTACCGCAAATTGCGCCTACTCTCCGTGTCTTGTGCCACTCGCACTCGTAACAACAGCGTCAAGCTAACTGCAGAAGTCAACCTCTGGTACAGCGATCGGCACGGCCAAGTAGTGCGTTACAAGGGCACTGGGTCACCCCAGGTCTTGTAACGTCCACGAAAGACGCCCACCCGGAGCCCCATTGGAGTCGCCTAGCTCGACTGGCTCTATGAGCCAAGACAACTGCCCCCGCTTCTCACAGCAACCATGATCCTCCGCATCCTCAACATAGCGACTCGAACGGCCAAGTACCACGCTCGGGGACTGATGACTAGTTTAGCACGAGCGGCTAGGGAAAACGCCAAGTACGAGAGCATGCCCAGGACTCGCCATGCGACTGACCTGATGGGCCAGGCAGGAGTGATGCAACGGGCCAGGCATGAGAGCACCTTGTGATCTTTAGTACTTTGTACATTGTTTCTTTCCTAACCACACTTGACATACATTCTTGATTGTTTCAGAGCTAAATCAGTTTTGAAGAGTAAGCCCAAGTCGGAGAGCAAGCCGGTCAAGCAACTGCACCAGCAGAAGCTTGCGTTATCTCCAGCCGTGCCTCCTCCAACTCCCAACAACACTCAAACCTCAGCATCGGGGACTCCTATCTCTCCCAGTGCTAGTTCTGTCATCCCTGACATTGCCATGACCTCGCAAGCCCTGGTTACCAATGGTATCCAGGAAACTGACAAGGGTGAAACCGTCAAGGGTAATGATCCCATGGTAATGTTGCTAGGGAGGATTGACAAGATGGCCAGCTCTTATCCCTTCGGCCTAAAGCGGAAGAAGAAGCAGGATATTCTCAAGTTGGCGCAATACAACCTTGAGAAACAAGTCCTTACTCTAGAGGCAGCAAGCCAGGAGACGGAGGACTTCAAGCTGGTGAACCTCCTGGACCAAATTTTGGTCCGGGATAAAAAAGATTGAATCCGGCGAGCTTCCAGCGACGAGCGTTTCTCCCCTGTCGAGAAAGTATTCGACAACACGAAACTCGGATTTGAAAAGTTGCACCTGAAGCACATTGTAAGTTTTCTGATTCTTGTTTGCAGTATTTATTATCATATCCTCTAGCCCCCAAGCATAAAGTCGGATAAAGATCGTAGTATAAAATCCGAGTTGATACTTATAGGATGCAAAAGAACGATAGTGTAGCCCCCAAGGCTCGTGTGGGATTTTGACTTTGTTAAAGTTGCAGCCAGAGTCTTAGTAGCCATCTGGCGGTATTCTGTCTTTAACTTACAAAAAGTTACATCTTACAACCAGGACTTGCTCAAGAACATTGGCAATAAGCACAAATAAATTAAGGCTTTGCGTCTTGAGAATTCCAAGCTTTAGGTTGAGAGGGATGAGGCGGAAGGTAATATTTTCCAACCATCAACCTTAGTTATTGTCACGGTCGAATTGTTTAGCCAACTGATATTTTTTCCTTTGCAGAATTGCTGAAGCAGTCCAGAAAGATGGTGGAGGAGGCTGGGAACTTCAAGGTATTCCATATGGAGAATGCTGAACTCTGGGATGAGCTTAAGAAGCTTAAAATGAATTGGAGAAATCCGTGAATGCCATCCTAGAGTCAAGCAATATGGAGACTGAGACACTCGAGAAGCTGTTGGCCCTCCGTGATAAACAACTTGATGATTTGAGGAAGGACTTCGATAGCCAGAAGGATCTAGCCCAAGCCACAGAAGAAGAACTGAAAAGTCTCTGAGTGGAGCATTCTCAGTGGAACCACTGTGTTCTAGGTAACATTTCCGACTTTACTCTTCCTTTGATTTCCGACTTTTCTTTTAGTCAGATTTTTTTATTTTTGGTTCTTTGCTAGATCCTATGCATATTTATGACTCCTCTTCCTATGAACCTCACCTCGAGCGCATCAAATTGGTTGGAGATGTTCTTTTCGACTTTGGACAGACACTTGAAGAGGCTAGCGAGTCGGTTAGACTTTCCGGCTTGAACAGCTTGCCAATGGTCGAGATGAGGGACAGTGAAGGATATTCTGAAGCTCATCGAGGATTGGAAGATTTCCTATGCCCGGAACGCTGCACGGACTACCCTCACTATGGTGATGAGTCACCACAATGATATGGAAATCTGGCACGTCACCAAGGGCATCGCCGATAAGGACGATGAGGGTAACCCGCAAGACATCAAGGCCATCCAAGAATCTTGTGCGGGTTATTCTTGTCGCGTGGTGGAGATGACGAACTACACGACGCCATTCTTCCAATTCGTCGATGTGCCTCCTTCTCCTAGAGAGCCAGAAGATAGCCTCGCTGAAGATGAAGAAGCTTCTGAGTCTCCAGAGCAAGGTGGTGATGATGTCTACTCCAGCGCTCCAAGGTCTCCACCACAACCTTCTGAATCTGCAGCATAAGACATTTGATGCATTATTCTAAACTTTTCATTTGGCATGTAATGATGGGAACAATGTTTTTTGTTTTAAATGTGCTGGTATATAAGAACTAATGCTTTACTACTTAGTACTTTTTGTATATATTTGTTGTGTGTGCTTGAAAATTTCTTAAGAACTTTTGTGTTTACACTTTTTGTTTTATCTAGCTCTCTGCCTCGTTCCTTTCATGAGCCGGCCAACCTTTAGCACAGAAACTCTGCTGATTCAATGGAGCGCAATTGCTAAATTGTAACATCCCAGGATTAGCACCTCGAAATAGTCAGGACACATGTTTGTGCATTGCATTCATGCATCAGAAAATCTGGGGAATTTTCGTGCAAAACTAAAGAAGCTATAGAGGGATCGAGATCTCTCTTGTTCTGATGGAAACATCAAGGCAAGTGCGATGGATTTCGACATGACCTCTATAGTATTTCTGTGTTTGAGGGAATAGCAATTCAAATTTGAATATTCAAAACATATATTTAAATTGCAAAGGAATAAAATTATAATTAGAAATAATATTACAATTATAATCACATCCTTGAGAGATTATTTATGATTGAGATATAATTAAATCACAAGTATTAAAATAAAGAAAAGAATTAGTCTATAATATAATATGGATATATAATCATAATTACAATTGAGTAAATGAAACAATTCAATAAAATGAAATTATTAGAATAATAATCTTTATATATATACATATAGTATTGTTGTTCTTTTACAAAAGAAGACTGAAAGTATATTACAGGAAACAAATAAATAATTAAAAAAGGAATTACATAAATGGAATAATAAAAATAATTCTTTATTACAAGATATATATATTACATTGTTTGTAAATGAATTATAAAAGAAAAATAAAACAAGTAAACTATGTTGAAAGTAATACAACAATACAATGTCTTTACATTATTCAAACAGAAAAGAAATTACAATAATATAGAAAAGAAAACCTAAACTAAATCTGGTATCTTCATTTCTTCTCATCCTTGTCTTGCAGTTGTTTCTTTCAAAAACAAAAAGATAGCAAAAATGGAAAGTGTGAGGGGTTAGTGTTAGTTGTACTCTCAGGTTTTAGCAATGTAATGCATTGCTTTGCCTCATCATTGAGTGGTATTAAATAAAAAAGGGCCAATGTAAAATCAGTTCTTATCTAGAGTTTTTGCCTCAGGCTTATGCATCATTGGCAGGGGCAAGTTTCACCAATTCATAGTATCTATTCTTAATCAGATAAACTGCCTCAGTACCACCTCATTGGCATTCAGTTGTGGGGCAAGTTTCACCAGAGTAGTGGCAGTAAAAGAGTGGAATCGAGATATTTTGCCTTGCATTGATACAAAACAGTGCAAGCTGCTCACACAACCATGCACAATGTTGTGTTGTCGACACAGCAGTAGAAGCAACAGTAGTAGTGGTAATATAAGAGGATAGCCACAACAGCTAGCCAAAATTGTATTCCATTCTTAGTTTGTAGACCACAAGACCAACACGTCCCGATCCATTCTATCACTACACCAAAAAACTCAAGAACTCATTTCTCTTGAGAACTCATCACAGCCAATCCATATCTCACCAACCAAGACACTAGCCTAGATCACCACCACATTACTTGCACCATGGTTGCTTCAAGAAGCCATCCAATGGCAAGGACAAAGTGGAGAAGGCCAGACCAGCAATAGAAAAGAGTAACTGGTCATACACCAGTATCAAACCATAGGAGCAAGGAGGAGAAGATGGATCAAGATTACATCTAGTAAATCCAGAAGTAGTTGTGATAAACCAAGATTTCTAACAGGCCAAAGACCACTCACCATCAACAGGTAAAAATCATCAGAACCATCCACTAGGTTATGCAGTAAATGTCCTCATATTTTGCATATAAATCTGGGCATACAAGGAAAATCATATACATCAAGTAGCTCCACTTTACTATTCCATTAGATTCTCATCTAGGAGGATTATATGGAGTTATGTTCTCAAACTGGCATGGAGGTGCCATGCAAGGTTCATCATAGAAGACTAAAGCCAACAAATCATATCTGTTTTTATCCCAAAAGATTTGGCCTCAGCCTTTGCATCATAGGCCAAACTAAGAAATCTAGCAAACAACATCTAAGATGTTTACCACTGTGCATACTCCCAGGGGAGGCACCATAGTGGTAAGCTTATCAATTTCTGCTAACCCAACTAGTCTCAGCCTTAGCATCATAGACAAGGATTCTTTCCAAAAATTCCAATCATTCCTTCATAGAATGGATAGTTCCAGCTAGTGCAGCCAGTCAAATGGTAGCAGATCATGCTACAAAAAGGATTGTTGTGCACACTCTAAAAAGAGGCACCACAGCAAGAACCTCCAGGTAGAAGAAGCCACCAGAACAAATTAGTAGAAGTAACTCAGGTCCTCAAGCCATTAGAAGTTAAAATAAATCATTTCTCTAGCCATATTCTTGCTAGAGATCATTTTAAGAGATCTATATATATCTGATAGGAAACAAATATTATCACTGAACCATAGGTTCAGTCCATCATATTAAACATAGCACTTGAATCAGATCATGCATGTACAATATCTAGTGTTCTACATCAACAATCCAAGGCTAAAGAAACATCCAAGTAGCCAAACCAAGCATATCTTACACATCTGTTCATATCGAAGATATACACGGAATTACTTCATCCATTGATCAACCATAAAAGTGGGAAGGATGTACAAGCTAAAACAAACAACACAACTTACCCA
Source organism: Avena insularis (assembly GCA_023614405.1). NCBI lineage: Eukaryota > Viridiplantae > Streptophyta > Magnoliopsida > Poales > Poaceae > Avena > Avena insularis. Next base: position 232,405,526 of record CM042687.1, on the reverse strand, counting down.
AGATATTACCAGCATATGATCAGATAGTTAAAATTGTCATTAAAACCAAGAAGAAAGGCTACTAGGAAAATTACCTGAAGCAATATATCATCCAATCATAGAAGAAACAGATTAGATACAAAAAGGAATATTGCATGTAGATTTAATAGATGGATTATTTGCCAATGTAAATCATCTAAATGATCACGAGATCATCAGAAAACCACTAACCACTACTTGTACTCATCAACAATCATTAGAGTAGACTAAACATCCTCTCAGTATCACCAAAGGTGATCCAGCCCACCAATTACATATTCAACTGTATAATCTGAGTAGCAGGATATAATATAGAATTATTATAGAAGCATAAAACTACATTTTGGTCACTATCAGGATTATCAACTTTAATATCAGTAGCAGAGTATAATCAGAGCTTAAGACTAGCTTTGTAGCACAAGCAACAATAAGTGACGAGGGGTTTTCCAAATATATATATATAAACAATCTAGGCTAATACCAAGGCTCCACAAGAAATAACCACCTCAATAATCTTGAGGAAAAACACGTATAACACTCAAATTGAAACATGGATTACTCCTAGAAGCACTATCAAGAGGTGCTGCAAGGATAGAGAGATGCAATAGGTGAAGTAGGAGAAGAAGAAAGCGAAGATGATCATTTACTGTGGTCATTAATTCAGAGTGATGATGAGGAAGCAGAGGGGTCGAAGGCGACTGATACGGCACGGCGACACAAGGAGCGCGGTGGCACTCGACCTACACCAAGCTGCAACCAGTAGTCCACCAGTGTCGGGGAGCACGCTGCTGAGCTCCAGGAAGCCACGAGTATGGTGGTAGATCACCACCGCAATCACACAACCGAAACCTAGCACAATAAAGAAGATGGGGGCGAGCCCATTACAGCCTTAGAGATAAATCGGACTGGAGGGCCAAGTCGGATAGAAGGAGGCGGAGCTCCGGCGACCTGTGGCAGTAACCGGGACGTCCTACACCGCGGGAATCTGGCTGGCGGCACTAACATGGTCGCGAGCAAGAAGGGTGAACCGTGTGTGCGGTGTGTGTCGAGAGAAAGAGAGAAGGGTCGGGGTGGGAGCTGAACCCAACTCGAACTGGGTCGGCCTATTGGGCCAGATCGATTAGGTCCGGTTGGACCAGATCCATTTTCACCCAGGTGGGCCACATCCCAACTACTTCCCCATCACCAAACAATTTTTCCATTAAATAACTCTATAAAAAAATTAATTACCAATTGAGAATAATGCTTATGAAATTCATATAAAATCCTAAAAATAATATATATCTAGGAAAATATAACATTACTCATTTAAGTTAAAAAAATGCAAATAAATATTAGCACCATTAAATCCTAAGTGAAATTTCATAAAATAAGGAAAATCCTAAAAATGAATAAAAATCATTTTTGTGTATAAAAATAAATGTACTATTTTATAAAAATATTAACTTAACTCTTTTATAAATAAAATTTGCAGTAAATATTTAAATACATTTAATCCTTTATGGAATTTTATAAACATAAAAGTAATACTTAAAAATAAATAAAAATCATTTTGAGGTCTTGAATAAATATATTACACTAGAAAAATATTAAATACATTATTAGAAAAGTTTTTAGTATTTTAAAATAATAAATCCTTATCTATAAGCTATTTTAAAATTCTTTAAAAACATTTCTTAAGTAAAATAATAATAATTATTATTATTATATTTCTTTAGAAATATTAAAACTTTAAAAATCTAATTACCAAAAATCTAAAACTTGGGAATAATTAAAACAAAATTACACCTTAAGTTTATTTACCCTTTAAAAGTTAACTTTAATCTTAGAGCTTATAAACATCATATCTAATAAACTACCTATGTTTTTATAGTTAACTTTGGTCTGTTTCAATTAAGACTTAGTGCATCTCAAGACCAAACTAACCGAGTAAACACCAAGAGACATCAACCATATTCTCTTAACCATCAAGATTATTTAAACCTTAGAAAAGAAACCTTTTCTTCGAAGGTTATCCTTTTTGCCACTTCAAACAAAAAATCTTATAATAATATCTCCAACTCTTAAACAACTAAACCCACAGACTTTAATCATAGACACCAGATGATAATTAATCATAATCACATTACTTCATACACTACTTGTGTATTTTAGATTGTTAATACTTAAAGCTTAAGTGCTTATGTTTAGTTAGGTGAACTTTTGTTCAAAAGTTGTTCTTTTAAGAAACACTAAAAGTAATTCTTAAGCATTCCAAAATTAATCTACTTAAGTAACAACCTTCATATAAGGAGTCTTTAGATACCATTCCCCACTTGAATATTTTATTTTTGTGTGTACTTTATTATACTTGCATATTGTTTCACACACACTCACAAGCCTTAATAAGAAGCACAAGTGTGAAACTTGTCTGAAAGAACAACACATTACAAAGAAACCATTTCCAGTATCCAAACCCTAGAACAATGGTATTTCGAGGATTCGAGTTTATCAAATTGCATTACATTACCAATGCATAATATCATCTTGCTTCTTTAAACATTAGTCCTTATCGGACCAATGATGTTGTTTTCAGATATTGGATCTTATATTGTCTTGAACACCGTGAGTGCATAATCTTGCAATCACAAAAGGCAAGTTCACACTTGCTCATGTCCTTTGATTATTTTCTATAAAGTATTTTGCAAATCCAGTGTTGTCATCACCTGCATTTCAAAAAGGTCAGAAAACACTATTTTGATAATAATATGATTATAGGTTATTACCATGAGGTAATAACCTATTATGAATGTTCTAGTGGTAAAGGAACATATTACCTAGGACTAAACAACCAATGTCGCCATTGATTCTTGCGCCTTATATTACACGTTAACCATGATATTTTGAATGGGACGGAGAAGTCAGCTAGATCGGCTCCCTTTCGCATGCATCGGACACTGTTCTGGGCATTTGTAAGTTGCAGATCGTGGGTATAGCTGTTTTATATGGGGGTCTACCATGGATCTAGGCTTACAAAAGACAGATTTCTAGTGTTAATGGTTGTGTGTATCCAACTAAGGTATAGCCGTTTTATACGGGGAAAAGTCTACCTTGAGTATGGACATACAACAATTGCGCTGTATGCGGGGTCGCGGAAAAGGACAGTGATTGGCTTGGATCTTAGGTTGGGCCTCAAACCAAGGAAGTTTGAACAGGGACATACTCTTGGTCGTGCAACAAAGCTTAATATCTCTCATGGGTAAAGTAACGCACCTATGCAAAGTGTAAGAACTGTAACTTGTTAATCCCTATTCCGGGAAGGATCTGCGAATGCTACAGGAAAGGAACTCCACGAAAGTTCTGGTAAACCTGTGAAGGCTGACGTACATAGCTTTTCAGAATAAAAGCAACCTTTGAAGAAATGTTTATGAAAACCTGCATTGCCTACGACCTATGGTCTGTGGCTGTAGATATAGTGCATCAAACACTCCTTTCTAGTGAACTTGCTGAGTACGCTCGTACTCAACGTATCTTCTTAACCCTTGCTAGATTCTGAAGCCATTAAGACGACGTCTACATCAAGTTATGCTCCAGGAGTCATCATCAAAAGCTCAAGCTCTTCAATGAAGTAAAGGAAGTCAACATATACATCAACTAAAGTGAAGATGAAGTTGCTGATTAGATAGAAATATAATCTCTAGCCATAGAACCTACTTCTGTAGAGTATTGCAATAGCATCAATACAAGCAAAATAGTTAGATGCTAATCTTATTAGCACGATATTTATGAGTTGATTATTTCTGATTCTTCTTTGTAAGAAGTTTCTTTCTCTCTCTTTAACCTAGAGTGTTATCTGGATCTTTTGTAAAGATTCAAGTTGTAACCAATAGTCATGTCTTGGACTTGCTGTGTTTCTGTTGTACCACTCTGAGGGATGTAATACTAGTGAACGATGTTTCATTGGTGTTATGTCAACGACCATAGTGTACTACATCATGCAGTGGTATGCTGGGTCACCGCAGCTGGTATTAGACCATATGATTTGACCCCCTTTTAGGAAGATCTATAGGTTGGATAGTGACTATAGGAGCCATCTTAACTAAACCAAATATTCTTATGACTTGTGATGAGTATCCACTTGACAATAACCTTGTCACACTTAAGTTGGATGCTTAAGTCATTTTTCTTAGGGTAGTTATCTATTTTCTTAGTGAAGTGCTCTTTAGTGTCTTCCGAAGGAGATGTAACTCACCAAGATACTTTTGGAAAACCAATTAGTCGCAGTAGAGTTGGATCAAGTTTAGTATGCCAATTGTAGTAATACCAATTGTGTATCCTAACCATAGAATTCATGTAAGGCAGTAAAAATCTTATTGTTAATTGGTAACAATAGACAATATAATGAAGACCATCAGATCATGTATAGTTGTAATGGGTTGTAAATCATGTGGGATTCACTTGAGAATTCTATGTGATGAAGTGAAATTATGTTAAGAATCAATGATACTATGAGAAGTAAAGTCATCATAGTGAGGTTAGCTCTTAAATCATGATGTATAGGTAAAACCTAACGAGATCATGGTGAGATTAGCTTTGAAACCATGATGAGAGTATAAATATGAAAAGTAATTAGTAAATTATCTTCAAAGTGAAGTAATAAAATAACATGGTAGAACCATGATAGAAGTCATAAATGTATAGATCCATGATAACCGTTGGTTTAAAGTAGCAAGCAGAGTACTGTTAGTCTTTTGGAGAGATTATGTGAGGTTAGTTTATTAATAAAGAAAGGTTGGTTATAGTTAATCATTCCTAAGGTGAGACAAAAGTTTAATCAAAACCAAACTGAGACCACTTTGCTTAAATTTATCTTGTTTCAATTGAGCAATTTGGGTAAACTATGAGGCAAAGAATAGTTTGACCCTAAGTGCTAAGTATCATGATGTAAACCTATACGAGGAGGTGTCATATACTACACAACTAAGCCTGAATTCTAGAGATATTATACTCAACTACTATATTCCGGGCTTAGAATATTGTGTGTTATATGTACTACATTCGGATTTATTGGTTTTTCTTGGATCTTCTTGATTGACTAGATCTGTATATGAAGTTTGGCTTAGTGTGCAAATGCATGTTGCAACATCCAGTTATTACTTGATGTTATAGACCTAGATAGAAACAGGAATTCGTGTAAGGGAGTGACGAGTTCCAAAGACCAAGATGAAGATTTACATGAAGAATGAAGCCAAGTATAAGGAGTATCAACACAATTTGAAGGATGGATCAAGTTCAGATCATTATTATCCAATAATAAGAAGGAAGATTAGTGTGGAAAATATATGGAGCAACAAGAAGTAATGAACTTAAGTTCACCCAAAGTAGGTGATGTTGCTAAGAATTCAATGAAGTAGTTATACCATATTCATGGAAGTATCATGAATAAGTACAAAGAAGGAGATTTGGAACATAATGGTATTCAAGCTCTGACAATTCATAGAGAATGCCAGAAGTATGTCGAAAACCCGTAGGGTAATACATACACCCTAGGATGGTCCGCAGCTGGTATTTGGTTGACTTAGTTAACTAGATCATTTTAGCATATCATAAAGAGCATAAAACTTGGCCTAAGTCAAGTAAGACAAAAATGAGTATAGAAATTAAAGCGACCGTTTTTCGAGACACCTCGCGAAAGCAGGTCTATTAGAGACAGAAAGTCCAAGAAAAAAGTAAGACAAATAATGTTGGAAGATTTAATACGGAGATCCACAATTGTGTGGGTATACCATAAGCTCTTTCATGAGACCTTAAACAGGTAGAGTATAAGCTGAACAAAGACCAACATTCTAATTATAAAGCCAATGGTTACTATATAGACAGTTTAAAGACCATTAGTAGACCCTAAGGGGGAGAGTAAACAGAAAGTGGAAGTACTGTTATCTAAATCTATGAGTAGAGGTTGGATAAGAAGTACTAAACTAGGACAACATTAAGCCTTATTTTCATAAGGTTAAGAGAAGATATCATTACAAAAGTACTTTTGGATGAAAGATCGAAGTTTACTTCAATATAGTAGTGCTCAGACCTGAAGTTAATTAATAAATGGAAGTTGAAGAAGTACTTAAGGTGATAACAAAAGATTATCTGAAGCTTGATAAGGTAAAAGCTTGAAGGAGATAGAATAGATTAATCCTCACAAACTAATTCTAAATGAAACAACTCTAAAGTGATCCTTAAAAGGGAATATAACACATCCAATTAGACATATGTAGAGGAACAAGAAATTCCGATGGGTATGGACTAAATGTGTTCAAAACCAATCTTAGGAAGGACTACCTACTATTGCCTAATAAAATTTAAAAACCCTGTTTTTAGTGAGACTTCCTAGACCTTACATAGTATAGTAAGGAAGCTTGATGATCAAGTAAAGGAATTGGATTAGGATACCTAATTAGGAAAATGAACTAAAGAAAAGACCCCAATTTAAGGAGTTCATAATAAGGACCAATGGTAAGGAAATCAGTAATCATTAACTGCTCGGTTGGCTTGGGAGTAGCAACTAATCGGAATTCGGATGATTAACTGATTTAATCGGTCGGCTATTAATCAATGCAGCTTATAAAAATTAGCACCTAAAAAAAGTATGAATCCTCTTGCACCTCAACCATCTACCCTATTAAAGGCACCTTAAGCTCCCGAATGAGATCCTCAAGGCACTCGAGCTCTTGTATCTGGGTCTGGGCAGCAACTACGAGGAACTGGTCAATAAAGACAAGGAACTGGTTGGTGATGTCAGAAATCAAGCTCCTCGGGGCAGGGAGCGAGCGGTATCTTCACAAAACCTATTTCATTGGGGCAGGCTAGCGGATGGATGGGTGATATGTGTTGATAATTTTGAAACTTTTTTAACCAAGTGTAGTGGTTAATCGTGAACATACCTAGTAATCGGAGTGTCAGACCTATTAATCGGGCTAAACGATTAACACAAACGATTAGTGGTAATCGACACAGTCAAGTACCTAGTAGCGATTAATCGGCCTATTAATCGCTGATTCAGCCTATTTTTTAAACAGTGATAAGGACATATCCCTAAGGGAGTAAAGTAAAAGGAACTTTGGGGTATTGGAGACAACAAGTTGGAGATTGCCAAGTATGATGTGAATTCAAGGAAAATGTTTGGATATGGGATACTACAATTATTCCCATTTGAGGTTACCATGGAGTTGAGAAAGGTCGTAACCAATACAAGTCAATTCTTCACTCCAAAACGCAAGAGAGTATGAACTTCAAGGACGAAGTTTATTTTAAGGGGGAGGGGAGTCTGTAACATCCCGGGATTAGCACCTCGAAATAGACAGGACACATGTTTGTGCATTGCATTCACGCATTAGAAAATCCGGGGAATTTTCGCGCAAAACTAAAGAGGCTATAGAGGGATCGAGATCTCTCTTGTTCTGATGGAAACATAAGGGCATGTGCAATGGATTTCGACATGACCTCTATAGTATTTCTGTGTTTGAGGGAATACCAATTCAAATTTGAATATTCAAAACATATATTTAAATTGCAAAGGAATAAAATTATAATTAGAAATAGTGTTACAATTATAATCACATCCTTGAGAGATTATTTATGATTGAGATATAATTAAATCACAAGTATTAAAATAAAGAAAAGAATTAGTCTATAATATAATATGGATATATAATCATAATTACAATTGAGTAAATGAAACAATTCGATAAAATGAAATTATTACAATAATAATCTTTATATATACATATAGTATTGTTGTTCTTTTACAAAAGAAGACTAAAAGTATATTACAGGAAACAAATAAATAGTTAAAAAAATGAATTACATAAATGGAATAACTAAAAGAATTCTTTATTACAAGATATATATATTACATTTTTTGTAAATAAATTATAAAATAAAAATAAAACAAGTAAACTATATTGAAATTAATACAACAATACAATGTCTTTACATTATTCAAACAGAAAAGAAATTACAATAATATAAAAAACAAAACCTAAACTAAATCTGGTATCTTCATTTCTTCTCATCCCTGTCTTGCAGTTGTTTCCTGCAAAAACAAAAAATAGCAAAAAGGGAAAGTGTGAGGGGTTAGTGTTAGTTGTACTCTCAGGTTTTAGCAATGTAATGCATTGCTTTGCCTCATCATTGAGTGGTATTAAATAAAAAAGGGCTAATGTAAAATCAGTTCTTATCTAGAGTTTTTGCCTCAGGCTTATGCATCATAGGCAGGGGCAAGTTTCACCAATTCATAGTATCTGTTCTTAATCAGATAAACTTCCTCAGTACCACCTCATTGGCATTCAGTTGTGGGGCAAGTTTCACTAGAGTAGTGGCTGTAAAAGAGTGGAATCAAGATATTTTACCTTGCACTGATCCAAAATAGTGCAAGTTTCTCACACAACCATGCACAATGTTGTGATGTCCACACAACAGTAGAAGCAACAGTAGTAGTGGTAATATAAGAGGATAGCCACAACAGCTAGCCAAAACAGTATTCCATTCTCAGTTTGTAGACCACAATACCAACACGTCCTGATCCATTCTACCACTACACCAAAAAACTCAAGAACTCATTTCTCTTGAGAACTCATCACAGCCAATCCATATCTCACCAACCAAGATACTAGCCCAGATCACCACCACATTACTTGCACCATGGTTGCTTTAAGAATCCATCCAATGGCAAGGACAAGGTGGAGAAGGCTAGGCCAGCAATAGCAAAGAGTAACTGGTCATACACTAGTATCAGATCACAGGAGAAAGGAGGAGAAGATGGATCAAGCTTATAGCTAGTAAATCCAGAAGTAGTTGTGATAAACCAAGATTTCTAACATGCCAAAGACCACTCACCAGCAATAGGTAAAAATCATCAGAACCATCCACTAGGTTATGTAGTAAATGTCCTCATATTTTGCATATAAATCTGGGCATACAAGGAAAATCATATACATCAACTAGCTCCATGTACCATTCCATTAGATTCTCATCTAGGAGGATTAGATGGAGTTATGTTCTCATACTGGCACGAAGGTGCCATGCAAGGTTCATCACAGAAGACTAAAACCAACAAATCATATTTGTTTTTATCCTAAATATTTGGCCTTAGCCTTTGCATCATAGGCCAAACTAAGAAATCCAGCAAACAACATCTAAGATGTTTACCACTGTGCATACTCCCAGGGGAGGCACCACAATGGCAACTTACCAATTTTTGCCAACCCAACTAGTCTCAGCCTTAGCATCATAGACAGGGATTCTTTCCAAAATGTTCAATCATTCCTTCATAGAATGGATAGTTCCAGCTAGTGCAGCCAGTCAAATGGTAGCAGATCATGCTACAAAAAGGATTGATGTGCACACTCTAAAAGAGGCACCACAACAAGAACCTCCAGGTAGCAGAAGCCACCATAACAAATTAGCAGAAGTAACTCAGGTCCTCAAGCCATTAGAAGTTAAAATAAATAATTTCTCTAGCCATATTCTTGCTAGAGATCATTTTAAGATATCTAGATATATCTCATAGGAAACAAATATTATCACTGAACCATAGGTTCAGTCCATCATGTTAACCATAGCACTTGAATCAGATCATGCATGTACAAGATCTAGTGTTCTACAGCAACAATCCAAGGCTAAAGAAACATCCAAGTAGCCAAACCAAGCATATCTTACACATCTGTTCATATCAAAGATATGCACCGAATTACTTCATCCATTGATCAACCATAAAAGTGGGAAGGATGTACAAGCTAAAACAAACAACACAACTTACCAAAGATATTACCAGCATATGATTAGATAGTTAAAATTGTCATTAAAACCAAGAAGCAAAGCTACTAGGAAAATTACCTGATGCAATATATCATTCAATCATAGAAGAAAGAGATCAAATACAAAAAGGAATATTGCATGTAGATTTAATAGAGGGATTATTTGCCAATGTAAATCATCTAAATGATCACGAGATCATCAGAAAACCACTAACCACTACTTGTACTCATCAACAATCATTAGAGTAGACTAAACATCCTCTCAGTATCACCAAAGGTGATCCAGCCCACCAATTACATATTCAACTGTATAATCTGAGTAGCAGGATATAATATAGAATTATTATAGAAGCATAAAACTACATTTTGGTCACTATCAGGATTATCAACTTTAATATCAGTAGCAGAGTATAATCAGAGCTTAAGACTAGCTTTGTAGCACAAGCAACCATAAGTGATGAGGGGTTTTCCAAATATATATATATATAAACAATCTAGGCTAATACCAAGGCTCCACAAGAAATAACCACCTCAATAATCTTGAGGAAAACCACGTATAACACTCAAATTGAAACATGGATTACTCCTAGAAGCACTATCAAGAGGTGCTGCAAGGATAGAGAGTTGCAATAGGTGAAGTAGGAGCAGAAGAAAGGGGATATGATCATTTACCGTGGTCATTAATTCAGAGTGATGACGAGGAAGCAGGGGGTCGGAGGCGACTGATACGGCACGGCGGCACAAGGAGCGCGGTGGCACTCGACCTGCACCAAGACGCAACTAGTAGTACACCAGTGTCGGGGAGCGCACTGCTAAGCTCTAGGAAGCCACGAGTATGGCGGTAGAGCACCACCACAATCACACAACCAAAACCTAGCACAAGAAAGAAGATGGGGGCAAGCCCACTATAGCCTTAGAGATAAATCGGACTGGAGGGCTAGGTCGGATAGAAGGAGGCGGAGCTCCGGTGACTGGTGGCGGTAGCCGGGACGTCCTACACCGTCGGAATCTGGTGGGCGGCGCTGACATGGTCGCGAGCACGAAGGGAGCAAGAAGGGTGGACCGTGTGTGCGGTGTGCGTCGAGAGAAAGAGAGAAGGGTAGGGGTGGGGGGCTAAACCCAACTCGAACTGGGTCGGCCTATTGGGCCAGACCGATTAGGTCTGGTTGGACCAGATACATTTTCACCCACGTGGGACACAACCCAACTGCTTGCCCATCACCAAACAATTTTTCGATTAAATAACTCTATAAAAAATTAATTAGCAATTGAGAATAATGCTTATGAAATTCATATAAAATCCTAAAAATAATATATATCTAGGAAAAATATAACATTACTCATTTAAGTTAAAAAATGCAAATAAATATTAGCACCATTAAATCCTAAGTGAAATTTCATAAAATAAGGAAAAATCCTAAAAATGAATAAAAAACATTTTTGTGTATAAAAATAAATCTACTATTTTATAAAAATACTAACTTAAATCTTTTATAAATAAAATTTGAAGTAAATATTTAAATACATTTAATCCTTTATGGAATTTTATAAACATAAAAATAATACTTAAAAATAAATAAAAATCATTTTTGAGGTCTTGAATAAATATATTACACTAGAAAAATATTAAATATATTATTAGAAAAGTTTTTAATATTTTTAAATAATAAACCCTTATTTATAACCTATTTTAGAAATTCTTTAAAAACATTTCTTAAGTAAAATAATAATAATAATTATTATTATATTTCTTTAGAAATATTAAAACTTTAAAAATCTAATTACTCAAAATCTAAAACTTGGATATAATTAGAACAAAATTATACCTTAAGTTTATTTACCCTTTAAAAGTTAACTTTAATATCAGAGCTTATAAACATCATATCTAATAAACTACTTATGTTTTTATTGTTAACTTCGGTCTGTTTCACTTAAGACCTAGTGCATATCAAGACCAAACTAACCGAGTAAACACCAAGAAACATCGACCATATTCTATTAACCATCAAGATTATTTAAACCTTAGAAAAGAAACCTTTTCTTCGAAGGTTATCCTTTTCGCCACTTCAAACGACAAATCTTATAATAATATCTCCAACTCTTAAACAACTAAACCCAAGGACTTTTATCATAGACACCAGATGACAATTAATCATAATCACATTACTTCATACACTACTTATGTATTTTATATTGTTAATACTTAAAGTTTAAGTGCTTATGTTTAGTTAAGTAAACTTTTCTTCAAAAGTTATGCTTTTAAGAAACACTAAAAGTAATTCTTAAGCATTCCAAAATTAATCTACTTAAGTAACAACCTTCATATAAGGAATCTATAGATAACATTCCCCACTTGATATTTTATTTTCGTGTGTACTTTATTATACTTGCATGTTGTTTCACACACACTCACAAGCCTTAATAAGAAGCACAAGTGTGAAACTTATCTAAAAGAACAACACATTACAAAGAAACCATTTCCAGTATCCAAACCCTAGAACAACGGTATTCCGAGGATTCGAGTTTACCAAATTGCATTACATTACCTATGCATAATATCATCTTGCTTCTTTAAACATTAGTCCTTAATGGACCAATGATGCTGTTTTCAGATATCAGATCTTTTATTGTCTTGAAGACCGTGAGTGCATAATCTTGCAATCATAAAAGGCAAGTCACACTTGCTCATGTCCTTTGATTATTTTCTGTAAAGTATTTTGAAAATCCAGTGTTGTCATCACCTGCATTTCAAAAAGGTCAGAAAACACTATTTTCATAATAATACCTATTATGAAAGTTCTGGTGGTAAAGGAACATATTACCTAGGACTAAACAACCAATGTCGCTAGTGATTCTTGTTTCGTATATTACGCGTTAACCATGAGATTTGGAATGGGACAGAGAAGTCAGCTGGATCGGCTCCCTTTCGCATGCATCGGACACTGTTCTAGGCATTTGTAAGTTGCAGATCATGGGTATAGCTATTTTATACGGAGGTCTACCGTGGATCTGGGATTACAAAAGACAGATTTCTAGTGTTAATGGTTGTTGTGTGTATCCAACTAAGGTATAGCCGTTTTATACGGGGAAAAGTCTACCTTGAGTGTGGACATACAACAATTGCGTTGTATGCGGGGTCACGGAAAAGGACAGTGATTGGCTTGGATCTTAGGTTGGGCCTCAAACCAAGGACGTTTGAATGGGGACATACTCCCAGCCGTGCAATAAAGCTTAAGATATCCCATGGTTAAAGTAACGCACCTCTGCAGAGTGTAAGAACTGTAACTTGTTACTCCCTGTTCCGGGAAGGACCTGCGAACGCTGCAGGAAAGGAACTCCATGAAAGTTTTGGTAAACTTGTGAAGGCTGACGGACATAGCTTTTCAGAATAAAAGCAACCTTTGAAGAAATGTTTATGAAAACCTTCATTGCCTACGACATATGGTCTGTGGCTGTAGATATAGTGCATCAAACACTCCTTTCTAGTGAACTTGCTGAGTATGCTCGTACTCAACGTATCTTCTTAACCCTTGCTAGATTTTAAAGCCATTAAGACGATGTCTATATCAAGTTATGCTCCAGGAGTCATCATCAAAAGCTCAAGTTCTTCAATGAAGTAAAGGAAGTCAACATATACATCAACTAAAGTGAAGACAAAGTTGCTGATTAGATAGAAATATAATCTCTAGCCATAGAACCTACTTCTGTAGAGTATTGCAATAGTAGAAGTACAAGCCAAATAGTTAGATTCTAATCTTATTACCATGATATTTATGAGTTGATTATTTCTTATTCTTCTTTGTAAGGAGTTTCTTTCTCTCTCTTTAACCTAGAGTGTTCTCTGGATCTTTTGTAAAGAGTCGAGTTATAACCTATAGTCATGTCTTGGACCTGCTGTGTTTCTGTTGTACCACTCCGAGGGATGTAATACTAGTGAACGGTGTTTCATTGGTGTTATGTCAACGACTCTAGTGTACTACATCATGCAGTGGTATGCTTGGCCACCGCATAAACCAGTTTAAACTCAAAAACAGAGCCGACCTCCAGTACCAAAAATTCATTACTCAGAATATGCCCACATCTAAGCAATTAGATAAAAAATAGAAGTATAAACATAAAATTATATTTACACCCGAAGGTAACATTTTTATAGATATTCAAAAATCATAACCAGAACGAACATGAGCATAAAGTACTTTCAAGCATCCTGGATTTTTTCAAAAAATGACATGCTATTTTGGAAATAAGATGGTAAAAACTTCTCAAAAAATAATATATGAGGAAACCAATACTTTATTTCTCTTTGAACATGTACATATATGATTAAAAGGAAATATAACTAAGAATAGAAGGGGCGTAGCTATGCAATATTCCATGGACGGTCTAATTCATCTGAATCTGTGCTATCGCCATCTCTCTTTCTCTTGCGAGTATGAGGTCTTTCTTTGACTGGTCTCATATCAGTTAAATAATATGACCCATTATGCAGAACTTGGCTAATCATAAAAGGTCCTTCCCAAATCGGGGAAAGCTTGTTCTTTCTTTTTTGCACGAGTAGGAGAACCAAATTTCCCTTCCTGAAAGAATGATTTTGCACTCTTTGACTATGATACTTGTGTAACTTCTGTTAATACGCTCTAGATCTCTGCTTAGTAATGACGCGAACTTCTTCGACTATGTCGAGATCATCTTGTCGAGACACTTCTGCATCTTCTTCAATATACGCTTTGACTCTAGGAGACTGATGGATTAAATCACTCGGAAGAACTGCTGAATGTGGAAGATCCATTGACTAAACCTCTTCCTAGAGCAAAACATGACCAACACCAGAACACCATGGGTGTTAGGTACATTACAATGTAATCTAGATTATTGACTCTAGTGCAAGTGGAAGACTATTGGAGATATGCCCAAGAGGCAATAATAAAGTGGTTATTATTATTTCTTTGTGTTTATGATAAATGTTTGCATCCCATACTATAATTGTATTAACCGGAAACATTAATACTTGTGTGTTTTGTAAACATAAAAGAGTACCTAGTAAGCCTCTTGTTAAACTAGCTTGTTGATTAATAGATGATCATGGTTTCCTGATCATAGACTTTCGGTGTTATTAATAACAAGATCATATCATTAGGAGAATGATGTGATGGACATACACCCATAGTAAGCATAGCATAAGATCAAGTCATTAAGTTCGTTTTGCTGCAAGCTTTCAGATACATAGTAACCTAATCCTTCGACCATGAGATCATGTTAATCACCATCACCGGATGAGTACTTTGATGACATCAAACACCACTTCCGTAACTGGGTGGTTATAAAGGTGGCATTCGGTATTCTAAAAGTATGTGTTGAAGCACATGGATCAAGAGTGGGATTTGTCCATCCATATGACAGATAGATATACTCTGGGCCCTCTCTGTGGAATGTCATCCAATTGTCTTGCAAGCATGTGACTAGGTCACAAGGGATGTCATATCACGAAATGAGTAAAGAGGACTTATCGGTAACAAGGTTGAACTAGGTATAGAGATACCGACGATCGAACCTCGGATAAGTAAAGTATCATGCAACAAAGGGAATCGGTATCATAAATGGTTCCTCGATCATGAAGTCATCATTGAAATATGTGGGAGCCATTATGGATTTCTAGATCCCTCTATTGGTTATTGACCAGAGAGGTTTCTCGATCATGTCTACATAGTTCGCGAACCGTAGGGAGACACACTTAAGGAATCGACGTTGTTTAAGTAGATATGGAATATGAGTTGGAGGCTGAATGTTGTTCGGAGTCTCGGATTGGATCCAGGACATCACGAGGGGATCTGTAATGGTCCGTAGAATAATATTCATATAAGGAAAGTGGTTTTCCAGGGTTCGGAAAAGTTTCGGTGTTTTGAGCGGATACTTTTAGAATGTTCTAGAGGAACCACCAGTGGTTCCACCACCCCGGGAGGGGGTCACTTGGGTTGTGCCATGTCCTAGGGTCCAGCGGCACCAAGCCCTAAAGGGCCAGCCGACCAACACTAGTAGAAGGGTCAAACCCTAGTTTGAATAGTCAAATCTTAGTTTGAAAAGTCAAACTCTAGTTTTGTAAGAGGAAAGACTTGGGAAAGTTCCCAACTCTTCCTCTTGGTGGCCGATTTGGGGGGACACGGCTAGGGCTGGGAACCCTTGGCTGGCCACCCCCACCTATATAAGGAGGGGTGGGGGCGCACCCCCCCACACACACCTCTTGCCCTTGTCGCCTAACCCTAGCCGCCGTCTCTCTTCTCTCTCGTCCATCGCCCTTGTAAGACCCCACCTTTTAAAGGTAAAGGCCCCTGTGATTGCAATGCTAGTCCCTGGATTGAATTGCTAGCATCCATAGTTTAAGATGAAGTACAAAGATACAAAGGTCATTATTACAACGTAATATCCAGAGATACATAGTTCTTACAACTCTTTAGCCCAAGGATAAAACATAGAGTTCACAATACTTAACAAACATAAATAAAGTCTTCATCTTCATGTGCCACATGCAAACATGTTGAGTGTAGACTCATAACCCAAGTCTCCATCAGAGTAACCTGCAACATCATAAGTTACAGCTATAGAGGGTCAATACATTCGGAATTGTATTGGCAAGTGATGCCATAGTAGTATAGTAACATCTAATAACTATATGAATTTGGCTAAGTGTATCTCAGGCTGGCTTTGCTCAAAATAAGGTTTTTCTTATTAGTTGAAAACACTAAATTTTTGTTTGACAAAAACATCCAAGGAACCACCAATAGACATTAGTGAACCTTTACTCTTGTTCAACCACAAGTTTTAACTTAGAGAAATTGCATGAGGAGATCCTTGATCACTTCAATGTCTTTGAGGCTCAAAATGACCATTATCGAGGACACGGCTAAGTACTTAGGTTTTACCCTCTCGAGAGGTGGTGCATTTTCCCCACAAGGCTCGACATGCATCGAGACGAGACTTTTCAGAAGCATTCCTTTAGACCACCATGGATGCGTTCCATCCTATCAACCCTACCACCAACTGTCCATCTGGCTAAGTTCTTGCAACCTAGTTGGTCAATGTAGAGCCCTTATGCCATGTAGTTGCACTAGAAGCTTCTCAACACTAAACATCTCAAATCTCTTTTTTCCTGGGTGGCCAACCACAAGTGTGATACACAAGGTAAACCATAGACATGGGCCTTGTGTAACCACTCAACACAAACCAATCTTTCCATTCCACCTAGGTGATTCATTCACATGTTGTTTTATTAATCAAAAACATAGTCATAGATTTTGCATAATATCAAAGCATGAATATTCCACCCTTGTATTCTACTAGCTAGACTAAGCATACTAGTATAACAAGTTTCTTAGCTTAGGGAAAACTACTAACACAATATCTATAGGATTTACCCAAGCATAGCATTTAGTTAGAAAAAATCCCATGCAAATCCTACTCAAAATAACACTAGTGATAGATAAAATAGTAGGACAAAAATATGAAGCATCACTTTCCTTGGTAGCTAGGAGAATAGGAATAGTCCTCACAATCACAATCTCCACAATCACCAAAATCTACACAAAATTTCATACAACAAACTCCATATTCAATATACACACAAAAAAATATATATGAATGCATGCAAATGCAATGGAATGTTTTGCCACACAAAACAAGTCAAACTAAATAGTACAAAAAACAAAGCTTACAATCTAAGGTCTAAATGAACTAAATTTTACATTAAAATAATTTTCTAAACAATTTATATAGTCAAAATAGGCCTACAAATGTTTCTGTATAAAATCCTATTTTTACACAAGCAAATGGATAAACCAAGGCCATAGTTATGTAGGGATCATTTTTCTGAATTCATTGATATAAAATTTGTAATTTTTGGACAAACAGATCAGAAGTTCTGAATTTTACAAGTTTAAACATCTAATAAACCTTTTCTGGATTTTAAACAGAAAACACTGTCAACACCCAGATTTTTAATCCCAGATGCCTGTTATGCCATACATCGCAATCCCAGGATTACCATTTTTGCGAGACATAACAGAATTGGATACCACAGTACATCATCCATTACAAACCTTGAGTAAAACTCAAAGTCCGACAACGGCATAAGATAGAGAAAGGATGAGTAAGACTCCCTATGCCTCAGCCATAGGATCTCTAATGTATGCCATGCTATGTACTAGACCCGACATTGCATATGCTGTTAGTTTAACTAGCAGATATCAAAGTGATCCAGGAGTGGATCATTGGACAGCGGTCAAAAACATCCTTAAGTACTTGAGAAGAACTAAGGATATGGTTCTTTCTTATGGAGGTGATGAACAGCTCGTTGTTAATGGTTACACCAATTCTAGTTGGAACACCGATCCGGATGATTCTAAATCACAATCTGGATACATATTTACTTTGAATGGTGCACCAGTTAGCTGGAGGAGTGCAAAGCAAAGCATTGTGGCGAGATCTTCAACTGAATCGGAATACATGGCTGCTTCGGAGGCTTCACAAGAAGCAATATGGATGAAAGAGTTCATTACAGAGCTGGGTGTGGTTCCAAGTGCGCTGGACCCGATGAATATCTACTGTGATAACATGGGCGCCATAGCCAATGCGCAAGAACCAAGGTCACACAAGAAGCTGAAGCATATCAAGCTACGTTTTCACGCTATTCGAGAACATGTTCAAGATGGGGACATAAAGATTTGCAAAGTACACATAGATCTGAATGTGGCAGATCTGTTGACTAAACCTCTCCCGAGGGCAAAACATGACCAGCACCAAACTGCCATGGGTGTTCGGTATATTACCATGTAATCTAGATTAGATGACTCTAGTGCAACTGGGAGACTGTTGGAGATATGCCCTAGAGGCAATAATAAATGTAGTTATTATTATATCTTTGTGTTTATGATAAATGTTTACATTCATGCTATAATAGTATTAACAAGGAAACATTAATACTTGTGTGATTTGTAAACTAAAATAGAGTCCCTAGTAAAGCCTCTTTATAATACTAGCTTGTTGGTTAATAAATGATTATGGTTTCCCTATCATGAACATTGAGATGTTATTAACAACAAGATCATATCGTTAGGAGAATGATATGGTGGACATACTCCTATAGATAAGCGTAGCATAAAGATCAAGTCATTTTAATAGTTCAATTGCTATATGCTTTCTGATACATAGTAACCTAATTCCTTCGACCATGAGATCATGCATATCACCTTCACCAGAAGGATGCTTTGATGACATCAAACACCACACCGTAACTGGGTGGCTATAAAGGTGGCATTGAGTGTTCGGAAAGTGTTGGTTGAGACACATGGATCAAGAGTGGGATTTCTCCATCCATATGATGTATAGATATACTGGCCCTCTCGGTGAAATGTCATCCAATTAGCTTGCAAGCATGTGACTGGCTCACAAGGGATCACATATCACGGGAACGAGAAAAGAGTACTTATCAGTAACGAGGTTGAACTAGGTATGCAGAGATACCGACGATCATAACCTCGGATAAGTAAACTATCGTGAGACAAAGGGAAATTGGTATCGTATGTAAGTGGTTCATTCGATCGCAAAGTAATCGTAGAAATATGTGTGAGCCATATGAATTTCCAGATTCCTCTATTGGTTATTGTTCGGAGAAGTGTCTCATCATGTCCGCATAATTCATGAACCGTAGGGAGACACACTTAAGGATTCGACGTTGTTTGAGTAGTTATGGAATGATGAGTAAGAGACCGAATGTTGTTCGGAGTCTCGGATGGGATCCGGGATATCACGAGGAGATCCGGAATGGTCCGGAGAATAAGATTCATATAAGGAAAGTCCTGTTTCGGGGTTGGAGAATGGTTACGTGTTTTCATCGGGAATGTTCTAGAAGGTTCCGGAATGTGCACTCGGAGGAAGGGTACATGAATGTGTCATATCAAGTTGGAATGATTGCATCATGTACTAGGTGTCATCGCTGAACAAAATAAAGGGTTTAATCAAATCCTAGTTTGAAAAGTCAAACGCCAATTTGAAAAAGTCAAACGGCTATTTTGGAAGGTGGAGGGGAAGTAGGAAACCTACTTGGGGAGGAGTTACTCCCCTCCACTGCCGGCCCACTTGGGAAACCGAGTTAGGGAGGGACTCCCCTCCCCTGGCGCGCCCTCCACCTATATAAGGAGGGGCAGGGCTGCCCCTCCTAGCACACAACACCTCCACCCGCAAACCCTAGCCCGGCGCCTCCCTGCCGCCTAGGGCAAGCCGCCGCCTAGCTAAACCCTAGCCGGCCTTGCTCCTCCTTGGTGCGCCTAAACCCTAGATCACCGAGGCTCTCTCATAGTCCACCATACTCCCGCTTAAGGCGAAGCCTGCGAGATCTCCTCTACTTCGGTACCACGCCGTCTGCCGGAATCGCGAGGAGAGTGATACAACCTCCGCGCCTGCTGGAACAAGGAGAGGAAGGTCTTCGCCGAACGCAGTGACCGATCAAGAGAGCCGCTTGAACGCAGCGCCGGGCAGATCGTCACGCGATCTTGAGATCGGCAAGAGTACGACTACATCACCCACGAGAATCCGCTCTCGTTAAACACTTTGGAATCTTCGAGGGTGAGTTATTCCATCGACTCGTTGCTACAATCTAGTAGATAGATCTTGGCTTGTTTGTTTGTATGCGGTAGAAATTTTTTGTTTTCCATGCTACGAAACCCTACAGTGGTATCAGAGCCGTGTCTATATGTAGATATGTTGCACGAGTAGAACACAATGGTCATTATGGGCGTTGATGCTTTTGTTGTCGATTGCTTCTTATGTACTTTTAATCTTGCGGGATGGTGGGATGAAGCGGCCCGGGCTAACCTTACATGACATCATTCATGAGACTTGCTCCACGCTTGACATGCAACTTGTATTGCATAAGTGGCTTTGCGGGTGCCTGTTTCTCCCAACATAGTTAAGATCCAATTTACAACGAGTGATTGACAATACTAGTATCAATGTTGTGGTTCTTGTTCGTAAGTTAGAACGACACTTATTGAAAGCCCCAAACCACGTAAAACATGCAAAGAAAGTAGAGGCGTCTAACTTGTTTTGCAGGGGTGTGCTGTGATGTGATATGGCCATGATTGTGATTATATTTGATGTATGCAATGTTCCTTATTGTAAGTTGGCAACCGGCAGGAGCCATATGGTTGTCTTTAATTTTGTTAAGACCCGTGTGTCTATTCAAAGTATTTGTAATAGTTGAAGCCGGTGGACGACAACCATGGAGCAGCGTCATTGACCTTGATGCAATGCCGGTGATGATGGAGATCATGTTCGTGCTTGAAGATGGAGATCGGAAGCACAAAGAAGAAAGGCCATATCATATCACATATTATGAATTGCATGTGATGTTAATCCTTTATTCATCTTGTATTGCTTAGTTAACGACGGTAGCATTATAAGATGATCCCTCATGCACATGAATTTCAAGTCCTAAAGTGTTCACCCTTAGTAAGCACCGATGCTAAAGCTTGTTGTTTCGAAGCACCACGTGATGATCGGGTGTGTTAGATTCCGCAAGTGTATACAACATGAGCAAGCCAGATTTGCTCATTCGGAAGCTAAGGTTTGATCTTGACGAGCCTAGCATGTACATACATGGTCTCGGAACGCGGATCACCGAAAGGTAAAGCATGAATCATATAGTAGATATGATGAACATGTCGATTGTTCGCCATTGAAGCTACATCAACTCTCGTGATGATCGGTGTTGATGTGGTGGATTTGGTTCGTGTGATCACTAAAACAATGTGAGGGATATTGTTTTGAGTGGGAGTTCACCTAGATTAATTTAACTATTAATTAGAACTCAATTTGTCATAAACTTAGTCTAAACTATTGCAAATATTTTGTAGATCAATGGCGGCCCCTACCATCAATTTTAATGCATTCCTAGAGAAAGAAAAGTTGAAAAACAATGGAAGCAACTTCGCGGATTGGTTCCGCAATTTGAGGATTGTCCTCACAGCTGGTAATTTGACCTATGTGCTGGATGCACCGCTGGGTGACCCACTGCAGCCATCGCTACCGATGAAGTAAAGAATGTTTACCTCGCCTGGAAGACTCGATCTACGCTCAAAGTGTGCTATCTTGTATGGTTTAGAATCGGAGCTTTAGAAAAGGTTTGAGAATTCAGACCCACATGATATTGTCCGTGATCTCAAATTGATCTTTGAGACTCATGCGGCAATTGAGAGCTATGAGGCTTCTGAAAAGTTCTTTAACTGCAAGATGGAAGAGGGCAGCTCCGTTAGTGAGCATGTGTTTAAGATGTCTGGGCACGCAAACAAACTTCAAAGCTTGGGTATAGTGATTCCTAATGCTTTGGGGATTTATCGTGTCCTCCAATCACTACCACCAAGTTACAAGAACTTTGTGATGAACTACAATATGCAAAACATGAACAAATAGTTGCCAGAACTCTTTGCCATGTTGAAATCTGCAGAAGTGGAGATCAAGAAAGAGCACCAAGTGTTGATGGTCAATAAGACCACCAAGTTCAAGAAAGGCAAGTCTAAGCAAAAGGGACACTTCAAGAAGGGTGGTAAGAAAGTTATGCTACCGAAAGAAGACCAAGGCTGGACCTAAGCACGACATCGAGTGCTTTTACTGCAAGGGAGAAGGTCACTAGATGCGGAATTGCCCAAAGTACTTGGCGGATTTGAAGAATGGTAACATCAAGAAGAAAGGTATATCCGATATACATGTTATTGATGTGTATCTCACTAGTACTCGTAGTAGTGCCTGGGTATTTGATACTGGTTCAGTTGCTCATATTTGTAACTCGAAACAGGTGCTGCAGAATAAACGGAAGCTAGCGAAGAACGAGGTGACGATGCACGTGGGAAACGGATCAAAGGTTGATGTAATCGCGGTCGGCACGCTACCCCTTCATCTACCATCGGGATTAGTTTTATACTTAAATAATTGTTATTTGGTGCCTGCGTTAAGCATGAACATTATATCGGGATCTTGTTTATTGCGAGACGGTTACTTGTTTAAGTCCGAGAATAATGGTTGTTCGATTTATATGAGTAATATGTTTTATGCACATGCACCTTTGATAGATGGTCTATTCTTATTGAATCTCGATAGTGGAAATACACATATTAATAACATTGAGGCTAAACGTTTGAAATCGAGCGATAACTCAACCTATATGTGGCACTGTCGTCTTGGTCACATTAGAGTGAAGCGTATGAAGAAACTCCATTCCGATGGACTTCTTGAATCACTTGATTTCGAATCACTTGAAAGATGCGAAGCATGTCTGATGGGTAAAATGACTAAGACTCCATTTTATGGTATGATGGAGCGAGCTACGGACTTATTGGAAATCATACATACCGATGTGTGTGGTCCAATGAGTGTAGCATCGCGAGGTGGTTATCGTTATGTTCTTACCTTCACGGATGACTTGAGTAGATATGGGTATATCTATTTCATGAAACATAAGTCCGAAACTTTCGAGAAGTTTAAGGAATTTCAAAGTGAGGTAGAGAATCAACGTAACAAGAAGACTAAATTTCTACGTTCTGATCGTGGAGGTGAATATCTAAGTTACGAGTTTGGCGAGCATTTGAAGAAATGCGGAATACTTTCATAGTTGACACCGCCGGGAACACCACATCATAATGGTGTGTCCGAACGTCGTAATCGAACTCTCTTAGATATGGTTCGTTCTATGATGTCACTTATAGATTTACCGCTATCATTTTGGGGTTATGCATTAGAAACAACCGCATTCACTTTAAATAGGGCACCATCTAAATCCCTTGAAACGACACCGTATGAATTATGGTTTGGGAAGAAACCTAAATTGTCGTTCCTTAAAGATTGGGGTTGCGAAGCCTATGTAAAGAAGTTATAGCCGGACAAGCTTGAACCCAAAGCGGAAAAATGCGTCTTCATAGGATACCCGAAGGAAACTATCGGGTATACCTTCTATCATAGATCCGAAGGCAAAATCTTCGTTGCCAAGAACTGATCCTTTGTAGAGAAGGAATTTCTCTCGAAAGAAGTGACTGGAAGGAAAGTAGAACTCGACGAGGTTGTCGAACCTTCTCTCGAAATTGCGAGTAGCGCAGCACCGGAAGAAGTTCCTGTGGTGCTTGCACCAATAAGAGAGGAAGCTAATGATAGCGATCATGAAACTTCGGTTGTAGTTGCTACAGAGCCTCGCAGGTCAACGAGAACTCGTACCACTCCTGATTGGTATGATCCCGTTATGAGTGTCATGTTGGTGGACAACACGGATGACCCTGCGACATATGAGGAAGCGATGATGAGCCCAGATTCCAATAAATGGCAAGAAGCCATGAAATCCGAGATTGGATCCATGTACGAAAACCAAGTATGGACTTTGGTGGACTTACCGGATGGCCGGAAGGCTGTCGAGAACAAATGGATTTTCAAGAAGAAAACAGATGCTGATGGTAATGTTACTGTCTATAAAGCTCGACTTGTCGCAAAAGGGTTTCGACAAATTCAAGGAGTTGACTATGATGAGACTTTCTCACCTGTAGCAAAGATAAAGTCTGTGAGGATTATGTTAGCAATCGCTGCATATTATGGTTATGAGATATGGCAGATGGATGTCAAAATAGCATTCCTCAATGGAGACATTGATGAAGAGTTGTATATGATGCAACCCAAAGGTTTTGTCGATCCTAAAGATGCTAACAAGGTATGCAAACTTCAACGGTCCATCTATGGATTGAAGCAAGCATCCCGAAGTTGGAATCAACATTTTGATAAGGTAATCAAAAGTTTTGGTTTTATACAAACTTATGGAGAAGCTTGTATTTACAAGAAAGTGAGTGGGAGCTCTGTAGCATTCTTAATACTGTATGTACATGACATATTGTTGATTGGAAATGATGTAGACCTTCTTAATAGTGTCAAGGAATATTTGAATAATAGTTTTTCAATGAAAGATCTTGGCGAAGCAGCTTACATATTAGGCATAAAGATTTATAGAGATAGATCGAGACGCCTAATATCATTGTCACAAAGTACATATTTGGACAAAGTTCTAAAGAGGTTTGGAATGGAAGATAGCAAGAAAGGGT
Organism: Avena insularis; assembly: GCA_023614405.1. NCBI lineage: Eukaryota > Viridiplantae > Streptophyta > Magnoliopsida > Poales > Poaceae > Avena > Avena insularis. Next base: position 232,380,598 of record CM042687.1, on the reverse strand, counting down.
TCTTGCCCATGTTGCCCAATACGACCTTGAGTAAAACTCAAAGTCCGACAACGGCAGAAGATAGAGAAAGGATGAGTAAGACTCCCTATGCCTCAGCCATAGGATCTCTAATGTATGCCATGCTATGTACTAGACCCGACATTGCATATGCTGTTAGTTTAACTAGCAGATATCAAAGTGATCCAGTAGTGGATCATTGGACAGCGGTCAAAAACATCCTTAAGTACTTGAGAAGAACTAAGGATATGGTTCTTTCTTATGGAGGTGATGAACAGCTCGTTGTTAATGGTTACACCAATGCTAGTTGGAACACCGATTCGGATGATTCTAAATCACAATCTGGATACGTATTTACTTTGAATGGTGCAGCAGTTAGCTGGAGGAGTGCAAAGCAAAGCATTGTGGTGAGATCTTCAACTGAATCAGAATACATGGCTGCTTCGGAGGCTTCACAAGAAGCGATATGGATGAAAGAGTTCATTACAGAGCTGGGTGTGGTTCCAAGTGCGCTGGACCCAATGTCTATCTACTGTGATAACATGGGCGCCATAGCCAATGCGCAAGAACCAAGGTCACACAAGAAGCTGAAGCATATCAAGCTACGTTTTCACGCTATTCGAGAACATGTTCAAGATGGGGACATAAAGATTTGCAAAGTACACATAGATCTGAATGTGGCGGATCCGTTGACTAAACCTCTCCCGAGGGCAAAACATGACCAGCACCAAACTGCCATGGGTGTTCGGTATATTACCATGTAATCTAGATTAGATGACTCTAGTGTAAGTGGGAGACTGTTGGAGATATGCCCTAGAGGCAATAATAAATGTAGTTATTATTATATCTTTGTGTTTATGATAAATGTTTACATTCATGCTATAATAGTATTAACAAGGAAACATTAATACTTGTGTGATTTGTAAACTAAAATAGAGTCCCTAGTAAAGCCTCTTTATAATACTAGCTTGTTGGTTAATAAATGATTGTGGTTTCCCTATCATGAACATTGAGATGTTATTAACAACAAGATCATATCGTTAGGAGAATGATATGGTGGACATACTCCTATAGATAAGCGTAGCATAAAGATCAAGTCATTTTAATAGTTCAATTGCTATATGCTTTCTGATACATAGTAACCTAATTCCTTCGACCATGAGATCATGCATATCACCTTCACCAGAAGGATGCTTTGATGACATCAAACACCACACCGTAACTGGGTGGCTATAAAGGTGGCATTGAGTGTTCAGAAAGTGTTGGTTGAGACACATGGATCAAGAGTGGGATTTGTCCATCCATATGACGGATAGATATACTCTGGGCCCTCTCGATGAAATGTCATCCAATTAGCTTGCAAGCATGTGACTGGCTCACAAGGTATCACATATCACGGGAACGAGAAAAGAGTACTTATCAGTAACGAGGTTGAACTAGGTATACAGAGATACCGACGATCATAACCTCGGATAAGTAAACTATCGTGAGATAAAGGGAAATTGGTATTGTATGTAAGTGGTTCATTCGATCGCAAAGTAATCGTAGAAATATGTGGGAGCCATATGAATTTCCATATTCCTCTTTTGGTTATTGTTCGGAGAAGTGTCTCGATCATGTCCGCATAATTCACGAACCGTAGGGAGACACACTTAAGGATTCGACGTTGTTTGAGTAGTTATGGAATGATGAGTAAGAGACCGAATGTTGTTCGGAGTCTCGGATGGGATCCGGGATATCACGAGGAGATCCGGAATGGTCCGGAGAATAAGATTCATATAAGGAAAGTCCTGTTTCGGGGTTGGAGAATGGTTCTGGTGTTTTCATCGGGAATGTTCTAGAAGGTTCCGAATGTCCCAGACCGGAGGGGAAGGGTACATGAATGTGTCATATCAAGTTGGAATGATTGCATCATGTACTAGGTGTCATCGCTGAACAAAATAAAGGGTTTAATCAAATCCTAGTTTGAAAAGTCAAACGCCAATTTGAAAAAGTCAAACGGCTATTTTGGAAGGTGGAGGGGAAGTAGGAAACCTACTTGGGGAGGAGTTCCTCCCCTCCACTGCCGGCCCACTTGGGAAACCGAGTTAGGGAGGGACTCCCCTCCCCTGGCGTGCACCCTCCACCTATATAAGGAGGGGCAGGGCTGCCCCTCCTAGCACACAACACCTCCACCCGCAAACCCTAGCCCGGCGCCGCCACCTCCTCCTGCCGCCGCCTAGGGCAAGCCGCCGCCGCCTAGCTAAACTCTAGCCGCCGGCCTTGCTCCTCCTTGGTGCGTCTAAACCCTAGATCACCGAGGCTCTCTCTCATAGTCCACCATACTCGCTCCGGCTTAAGGCGAAGCCCTGCGAGATCTCCCCTCTACTTCCGGTACCACGCCGTCGTGCTGCCGGAATCGCGAGGAGAGTCATACAACCTCCGCTGCCTGCTGGAACAAGGGAGAGGAAGGTCTTCGTCGAGTACCGAATGTGTGACCGATCAAGGAGCGCCGGAACGCAGCCGCAGGATCGCTCACGCGATCTTGAGATCGGCAAGAGTACGACTACATCACCCACGAGAATCCGCTCTCGTTAAACACTTTGGAATCTTCGAGGGTGAGTTATTCCATCGACTCGTTGCTACAATCTAGTAGATAGATCTTGGCTTGTTTGTTTGTATACGGTAGAAATTTTTTGTTTTCCATGCTACGAAACCCTACAGTGGTATCAGAGCCGTGTCTATATGTAGATATGTTGCACGAGTAGAACACAATGGTCATTGTGGGCGTTGATGCTTTTGTTGTCGATTGCTTCTTATGTACTTTTCATCTTGCGGGATGGTGGGATGAAGCGGCCCGGGCTAACCTTACATGACATCATTCATGAGACTTGCTCCACGCTTGACATGCAACTTGTATTGCATAAGTGGCTTCTTGGTGCCTGTTTCTCCCAACATAGTTAAGATCCAATTTACAACGAGTGATTGACAATACTAGTATCAATGTTGTGGTTCTTGTTCGTAAGTTAGAACGACACTTATTGAAAGCCCCAAACCACGTAAAACATGCAAAGAAAGTAGAGGCGTCTAACTTGTTTTGCAGGGTGTCTTGATGTGATATGGCCATGATTGTGATTATATTTGATGTATGCAATGTTCCTTATTGTAAGTTGGCAACCGGGAGCCATATGGTTGTCTTTAATTTTGTTAAGACCCGTGTCTATTCAAAGTATTTGTAATAGTTGAAGCGGTGGGCGACAACCATGGAGCAGCGTCATTGACCTTGATGCAATGCGGTGATGATGGAGATCATGTTCGGTGCTTGAAGATGGAGATCGGAAGCACAAAGAAGAAAGGCCATATCATATCACATATTATGAATTGCATGTGATGTTAATCCTTTATTCATCTTGTATTGCTTAGTTAACGGTAGCATTATAAGATGATCCCTCATGCACATGAATTTCAAGTCCTAAAGTGTTCACCCTTAGTAAGCACCGATGCTAAAGCTTGTTGTTTCGAAGCACCACGTGATGATCGGGTGTGTTAGATTCCGCAAGTGTATACAACATGAGCAAGCCAGATTTGCTCATTCGGAAGCTAAGGTTTGATCTTGTGAGCCTAGCATGTACATGGTCTCGGAACGCGGATCACCGAAAGGTAAAGCATGAATCATATAGTAGATATGATGAACATGTCGATTGTTCGCCATTGAAGCTACATCAACTCTCGTGATGATCGGTGTTGATGTGGTGGATTTGGTTCGTGTGATCACTAAAACAATGTGAGGGATATTGTTTTGAGTGGGAGTTCACCTAGATTAATTTAACTATTAATTAGAACTCAATTTGTCATAAACTTAGTCTAAACTATTGCAAATATTTTGTAGATCAATGGCGGCCCCTACCATCAATTTTAATGCATTCCTAGAGAAAGAAAAGTTGAAAAACAATGGAAGCAACTTCGCGGATTGGTTCCGCAATTTGAGGATTGTCCTCACGGTGGTAATTTGACCTATGTCTGGATGCACATTGGGTGACCCACTGCCACTGCTACCGATGAAGTAAAGAATGTTTACCTCGCTCGGAAGACTCAGTACTCCACAGTTCAGTGTGCTATCTTGTATGGTTTAGAATCGGAGCTTTAGAAAAGGTTTGAGAATTCAGACCCACATGATATTGTCCGTGATCTCAAATTGATCTTTGAGACTCATGCGGCAATTGAGAGCTATGAGGCTTCTGAAAAGTTCTTTAACTGCAAGATGGAAGAGGGCAGCTCCGTTAGTGAGCATGTGTTTAAGATGTCTGGGCACGCAAACAAACTTCAAAGCTTGGGTATAGTGATTCCTAATGCTTTGGGGATTTATCGTGTCCTCCAATCACTACCACCAAGTTACAAGAACTTTGTGATGAACTACAATATGCAAAACATGAACAAATAGTTGCCAGAACTCTTTGCCATGTTGAAATCTGCAGAAGTGGAGATCAAGAAAGAGCACCAAGTGTTGATGGTCAATAAGACCACCAAGTTCAAGAAAGGCAAGTCTAAGCAAAAGGGACACTTCAAGAAGGGTGGTAAGAAAGTTACCGATTGAAGAAGACCAAGGCTGGACCTAAGCCTGATACTGAGTGCTTTTACTGCAAGGGAGAAGGTCACTAGAAGCGGAATTGCCCAAAGTACTTGGCGGATTTGAAGAATGGTAACATCAAGAAGAAAGGTATATCCGATATACATGTTATTGATGTGTATCTCACTAGTACTCGTAGTAGTGCACGGTATTTGATCTTGGTTCGGTTGCTCATATTTGTAACTCAAACAGTCTGCAGAATAAACGGAAGCTAGCGAAGAACGAGGTGACGATGCGTGGGAAACGGATCAAAGGTTGATGTAATCGATCGGCACGCTACCCTTCATCTACCATCGGGATTAGTTTTATACTTAAATAATTGTTATTTGGTGCCTGCGTTAAGCATGAACATTATATCGATCTTGTTTATTGTAGACGGTTACTTGTTTAAGTCCGAGAATAATGGTTGTTCGATTTATATGAGTAATATGTTTTATGCACATGCACCTTTGATAGATGGTCTATTCTTATTGAATCTCGATAGTGGAAATACACATATTAATAACATTGAGGCTAAACGTTTGAAATCGAGCGATAACTCAACCTATATGTGGTAATCGTCTTGGTCACATTAGAGTGAAGCGTATGAAGAAACTCCATTCGATGGACTTCTTGAATCACTTGATTTCGAATCACTTGAAAGATGCGAAGCATGTCTGATGGGTAAAATGACTAAGACTCCATTTTATGGTATGATGGAGCGAGCTACGGACTTATTGGAAATCATACATACCGATGTGTGTGGTCCAATGAGTGTAGCATCGCGAGGTGGTTATCGTTATGTTCTTACCTTCACGGATGACTTGAGTAGATATGGGTATATCTATTTCATGAAACATAAGTCCGAAACTTTCGAGAAGTTTAAGGAATTTCAAAGTGAGGTAGAGAATCAACGTAACAAGAAGATTAAATTTCTACGTTCTGATCGTGGAGGTGAATATCTAAGTTACGAGTTTGGCGAGCATTTGAAGAAATGCGGAATACTTTCTGATTGACACCGGGAACACCACAGCATAATGGTGTGTCCGAACGTCGTAATCGAACTCTCTTAGATATGGTTCGTTCTATGATGTCACTTACAGATTTACCGCTATCATTTTGGGGTTATGCATTAGAAACAACCGCATTCACTTTAAATAGGGCACCATCTAAATCCCTTGAAACGACACCGTATGAATTATGGTTTGGGAAGAAACCTAAATTGTCGTTCCTTAAAGATTGGGGTTGCGAAGCCTATGTAAAGAAGTTACAGCCGGACAAGCTTGAACCCAAAGCGGAAAAATGCGTCTTCATAGGATATCCGAAGGAAACTATCGGGTATACCTTCTATCATAGATCCGAAGGCAAAATCTTCGTTGCCAAGAATTGATCCTTTGTAGAGAAGGAATTTCTCTCGAAAGAAGTGACTGGAAGGAAAGTAGAACTCGACGAGGTTGTCGAACCTTCTCTCGAAATTGCGAGTAGCGCAGCACCGGAAGAAGTTCCTGTGGTGCCTGCACCAATAAGAGAGGAAGCTAATGATGATGATCATGAAACTTCGGTTGTAGTTGCTACAGAGCCTCGCAGGTCAACGAGAACTCGTACCACTCCTGATTGGTATGATCCCGTTATGAGTGTCATGTTGGTGGACAACACCGATGACCCTGCGACATATGAGGAAGCGATGATGAGCCCAGATTCCAATAAATGGCAAGAAGCCATGAAATCTGAGATTGGATCCATGTACGAAAACCAAGTATGGACTTTGGTGGACTTACCGGATGGCCGGAAGGCTGTCGAGAGCAAATGGATTTTCAAGAAGAAAACAGATGCTGATGGTAATGTTACTGTCTATAAAGCTCGACTTGTCGCAAAAGGGTTTCGACAAATTCAAGGAGTTGACTATGATGAGACTTTCTCACCTGTAGCAAAGATAAAGTCTGTGAGGATTATGTTAGCAATCGCTGCATATTATGATTATGAGATATGGCAGATGGATGTCAAAATAGCATTCCTCAATGGAGACATTGATGAAGAGTTGTATATGATGCAACCCAAAGGTTTTATCGATCCTAAAGATGCTAACAAGGTATGCAAACTTCAAACGGTCCATCTATGGATTGAAGCAAGCATCCCGAAGTTGGAATCAACATTTTGATAAGGTAATCAAAAGTTTTGGTTTTATACAAACTTATGGAGAAGCTTGTATTTACAAGAAAGTGAGTGGGAGCTCTGTAGCATTCTTAATACTGTATGTACATGACATATTGTTGATTGGAAATGATGTAGACCTTCTTAATAGTGTCAAGGAATATTTGAATAATAGTTTTTCAATGAAAGATCTTGGCGAAGCAGCTTACATATTAGGCATAAAGATTTATAGAGATAGATCGAGACGCCTAATATCATTGTCACAAAGTACATATTTGGAAAAAGTTCTAAAGAGGTTTGGAATGGAAGATAGCAAGAAAGGGTTCTTGCCCATGTTGCCCAATACAACCTTGAGTAAAACTCAAAGTCCGACAACGGCATAAGATAGAGAAAGGATGAGTAAGACTCCCTATGCCTCAGCCATAGGATCTCTAATGTATGCCATGCTATGTACTAGACCCGACATTGCATATGCTGTTAGTTTAACTAGCAGATATCAAAGTGATCCAGGAGTGGATCATTGGACAGCGGTCAAAAACATCCTTAAGTACTTGAGAAGAACTAAGGATATGGTTCTTTCTTATGGAGGTGATGAACAACTCGTTGTTAATGGTTACACCAATGCTAGTTGGAACACCGATTCAGATGATTCTAAATCACAATCTGGATACGTATTTACTTTGAATGGTGCAGCAGTTAGCTGGAGGAGTGCAAAGCAAAGCATTGTGGCGAGATCTTCAACTGAATCGGAATACATGGCTGCTTCGGAGGCTTCACAAGAAGCGATATGGATGAAAGAGTTCATTACAGAGCTGGGTGTGGTTCCAAGTGCACTGGACCCGATGTCTATCTACTGTGATAACATGGGTGCCATAGCCAATGCGCAAGAACCAAGGTCACACAAGAAGCTGAAGCATATCAAGCTACGTTTTCACGCTATTCGAGAACATGTTCAAGATGGGGACATAAAGATTTGCAAAGTACACATAGATCTGAATGTGGCGGATCCGTTGACTAAACCTCTCCCGAGGGCAAAACATGACCAGCACCAAACTGCCATGGGTGTTCGGTATATTACCATGTAATCTAGATTAGATGACTCTAGTGCAAGTGGGAGACTGTTGGAGATATGCCCTAGAGGCAATAATAAATGTAGTTATTATTATATCTTTGTGTTTATGATAAATGTTTACATTCATGCTATAATAGTATTAACAAGGAAACATTAATACTTGTGTGATTTGTAAACTAAAATAGAGTCCCTAGTAAAGCCTCTTTATAATACTAGCTTGTTGGTTAATAAATGATTGTGGTTTCCCTATCATGAACATTGAGATGTTATTAACAACAAGATCATATCGTTAGGAGAATGATATGGTGGACATACTCCTATAGATAAGCGTAGCATAAAGATCAAGTCATTTTAATAGTTCAATTGCTATATGCTTTCTGATACATAGTAACCTAATTCCTTCGACCATGAGATCATGCATATCACCTTCACCAGAAGGATGCTTTGATGACATCAAACACCACACCGTAACTGGGTGGCTATAAAGGTGGCATTGAGTGTTCAGAAAGTGTTGGTTGAGACACATGGATCAAGAGTGGGATTTGTCCATCCATATGACGGATAGATATACTCTGGGCCCTCTCGATGAAATGTCATCCAATTAGCTCCCAAGCATGTGACTGGCTCACAAGGGATCACATATCACGGGAACGAGAAAAGAGTACTTATCAGTAACGAGGTTGAACTAGGTATACAGAGATACCGACGATCATAACCTCGGATAAGTAAACTATCGTGAGATAAAGGGAAATTGGTATCATATGTAAGTGGTTCATTCGATCGCAAAGTAATCGTAGAAATATGTGGGAGCCATATGAATTTCCATATTCCTCTTTTGGTTATTGTTCGGAGAAGTGTCTCGATCATGTCCGCATAATTCACGAACCGTAGGGAGACACACTTAAGGATTCGACGTTCGAATGTTGTTCAGAGTCTCGAATGGGATCCGGGATATCACGAGGAGATCCGGAATGGTCCGAAGAATAAGATTCATATAAGGAAAGTCCTGTTTCGGGGTTGGAGAATGGTTCCGGTGTTTTCATCGGGAATGTTCTAGAAGGTTCCGGAATGTCCGGCACTCCGGAGGGGAAGGGTACATGAATGTGTCATATCAAGTTGGAATGACTGCATCATGTACTAGGTGTGATCGCTGAACAAAATAAAGGGTTTAATCAAATCCTAGTTTGAAAAGTCAAACGCAAATTTGAAAAGTCAAACGGCTATTTTGGAAGGTGGAGGGGAAGTAGGAAACCTACTTGGGGAGGAGTTCCTCCCCTCCACCGCCGGCCCACTTGGGAAACCGAGTTGGGGAGGGACTCCCCTCCCCTGGCGCGCCCCCTCCACCTATATAAGGAGGGGCAGGGCTGCCCCTCCTAGCACACAACACCTCCACCCGCAAACCCTAGCCCGACGCCGCCACCTCCTGCTGCCGCCGCCGCCTAGGGCAAGCCGTCGCCGCCTAGCTAAACCCTAGACACCGACCTTGCTCCTCCTTGGTGCGTCTAAACCCTAGATCGCCGAGGCTCTCTCTCATAGTCCACCATACTCGCTCCGGCTTAAGGCAAAGCCCTGCGAGATCTCCCCTCTACTTCCGGTACCACGCCGTCGTGCTACCGGAATCACGAGGAGAGTGCTACAACCTCCGCTGCCTGCTGGAACAAGGGAGAGGAAGGTCTTCGTCGAGTACCAAACGTGTGACCGACTGCGGAAGCGCTGCCGGAACGCAGCGCCGGAAGGATCGTCTACGCGATCTTGAGATCGGCAAGAGTACGACTACATCACCCACGAGAATCCGCTCTTGTTAAACACTTTGGAATCTTCGAGGGTGAGTTATTCCATCGACTCGTTTCTACAATCTAGTAGATAGATCTTGGCTTGTTTGTTTGTATGCGGTAGAAATTTTTTGTTTTCCATGCTACGAAACCCTACAAGTAGGGCACTAAGCTCTAGGGTTGTTTTGCAAAAATCCAGATTTACCTCTACTAAGTTCAGAAGCAAGAGAAAACTAGTCCAATTTTATAACACCTAAGTGGGAACTTGTATCTTATGTCACAACTCTGTTGTGGTCAAGTCAAAATCTCAATTCATTTCACAAGTCATTTTGAAATCATCTGACGGGGGAATAGTATGGCCACTCCAACTATCCATAACCACGGACGCTGCTATTCGAATAGTTTGACACTCCGTGGAGATTGTACACTTTCACCACAACATTCGATACATCCGTCAGGAACAAATCCTGAATTCACCATACTCAGTATGCGGATAATCAATCCTAACCTTTCAATTACACGCCCTAGTATAGGAACCTCTCCTGTGAGTTTGGCCTCCCAACCATGACCAACTGTCATCTTGGGTGCTGCACAGGTGGACAATCTTCACAAGGTAGCTTCAGCTCAGACCTTGGCCGTGAGGGAACCAATACTAATTTATATAAGTTTCCAGTCAAGCCCTACCCAATCTTCGGGTATTGTGGTTGTATGATAAAATTGGAATGGTATCGCATCTAGACAACCAACGGTTTTATAAAGGGGCTAAGGCTCATGCCTCAACATTTTCATCACCAAAATCATCTGGTGTTCGGAAACACATGTCAAAACATCTCAGTAGAATGATCCATAATTCTAAGGTTTTCATAACCATTTTCACCAAGTAATCCCATCTAAAGTTGATCAAGTTTTATACTAAGCACTAGAATCTACAAACGGGGATGAGTACTAATGAGGGGTGGTAAACTAGTGGAGTTTCAACTAAGTACCACCTCATGCCTTAGGATGACATCAAGAGTATCTAGCTTAGGACAAATTTTATGCTCTTTATGCAACCTTAAGTCAACTTCCTAGAATCTATAAGTCACTTCAGTAAACTCTAAGTAAAATCTTTGATAAAGAAATAAAGTAGAAAGCTTGCAAGTAAAACTAGGATTGGTTTATCAAGTGGGTATGATCACATATGCTTAAGGCATATGGTTGGCATAGTAACAAGCAAGTATTTGCTTGCATTAGTCTCAGTATAAGCTTGCTAAGTTAATAGCTTGCAAGTATGGGCTCTCCTTGTGCAGAGCAGTGGTTGAAGTTCTCCTCGGCTTCTTCTTCGTAGTATCCTCCTTCCTCCTCGTATCCTTGGTCGGTACTAGCGTCTAAAAATAAATACGAGGTACACAATCACCAATCAATACTTAACTACTTGCAATCATCACACAAAGGGGTTCTATAGATGATCTAGCATCATCACTACATTACAAGCACTTGACTTAAAGATTTTATTTTTAGAAAAGTAATTTCTACTCATTGAAAAACTACTTAAGATTTAATATTCTCCAAACCAAACATGGGATCATGTTGACACATGTCATCACGACATATTTTAGTCCATGGGAATGTGATTTAAAGTGGTGTCACAATTTAATAAGGTTTAACCTTTTTATTTTAAATAAAATAAGTGACTAGAAATTCCTATGTGGCATTCTTTTATTACTTGAACATTATTTCTATAAGTAAACCCATATAATTTTACATATTCTGAAAGGTATGGTTAAATGTGATTTTTGAGAGTTGGAATCAACTCAAAAGCTATTATGGTTTAAATTTGAAAAATGTTTGAATGCAGAAAAGCATCTGACTTGTTATTTTTACCAAGGGTGATCTACAGATCCAAATGATTTGAATCCAACGGGCTTGGATTCAGCATTTCAAGTCCTTTCTAACAAAATTGGTTTCATTCAATTTGGTTCACTGAATCGAGTTGGGTTGATTTTTGAAACTAGGTACAGAACTGTGTTTAAATGAAAATGGAAAAATCCAAATTCAAACGAGTGGGCTGCACAGGAAACGATACTGGGACGGCCTGCTAAGCACCGCGCTTACACGGGCTGGTTAAGTTGCTGTCCCCACGCGTCAGTGAGACGAGGGGGTGCAAAGCGGTACGGGGCAACGTGGAACGTGGGATCTTGTTCTAATCTAACCGCCCTGGTTCATCGTCCACGTCGGGCAGCGCCGGCAAGACAGAACCCTAACGCGGCAGGTTGGGGTCGTCGGGGGCTCACCGGGGCTTAGGCGAGGGTCGGAGAGGCGGGCGAACGACGAAGTCGACGACGACGAACCTCCTGGTACCGGCAGCTTCTCCTGGGGCGGCTCCAATCGCTGGCTCCCTTCTTCTCCAGCAGCGGCAGGCTCCGGTGAAATTCCGGTGATGTGCTGCTCGCCTTGCTCCGAGAACGGGGTGGAACGATCAATGAGGAGAGGGGAGTAGAATGGTGTGAAGAATTCGAGAGGGGGAGGCCTCTATTTATAGTCTCGACAACGAGACCGAACGGGATGGACAGGCGACGGTGGCGACATGGCTACGGGCTGCTAGAGGCGTGGCCGAGGGTGGCGATCGATTGGTGGTCTCCTGGCGATGCTCTATGGCTTTACTACGCGGGTAGGGGCGGTGGCAAACGGTCTGGAACGTGCGATGCTCTGGGCGTCAGAGGCGGCGTCTTCGACGGGAGCGGTGGCTGTGAGGCATGAGGCGGCAAACTGGGCATGTCTGGCCTGCTTCCTGGGTCATGGCGAAGCAGTGGGCACGGGCTGCGATGGAGGGGCGGCGTGTGCACGCGTGCCGGGTGCGGTGCTCTGGCGCATGCTCGTCATGGTTGACAGAGGCACGGGCACGACGTTCCTGGCGGTTTTGGTTGCTGTCTGCGAGGCAGGGCTGGTCGAGAGGGGGCGGTGAGGCATGGGCTACCTCCCAGACAAGGTTGGCACGACTAGTTCTTTTGGAGATATGCCCTAGAGGCAATAATAAATGTAGTTATTATTATATCTTTGTGTTTATGATAAATGTTTACATTCATGCTATAACAGTATTAACAAGGAAACATTAATACTTGTATGATTTGTAAACTAAATTAGAGTCCCTAGTAAAGCGTCTTCATAATACTAGCTTGTTGGTTACTACATTGATTGTGGTTTCCCTATCATGAACATTGAGATGTTATTAACAACAAGACCATATCATTAGGAGAATGGTATGATGGACATACTCCTATAGATAAGCATAACATAAAGATCAAGTCATTTTAATAGTTCAATTGCTATAAGCTTTCTGATACATAGTAACCTAATTCCTTCGACCATGAGATCATGCTAATCACCATCACGGGAAGGATGCTTTGATGACATCAAACACCACAGCGTAACTGGGTGGCTATAAAGGTGGCATTGAGTGTTCGGAAAGTATGGGTTGAGACACATGAATCAAGAGTGGGATTTGTCCATCCATATGACAGATAGATATACTCTGGGCCCTCTCGGTGGAATGTCATCCAATTAGCTTGCAAGCATGTGACTGGTTCACAAGGGATCACATACCACGGGAACGAGAAAAGAGTACTTATCGGTAACGAGGTTGAACTAGGTATGCAGAGATACCGACGATCAAAACCTCGGATAAGTTATCTATCGTGAGACACAGGGAAATTGGTATAGTATGTAAGTGGTTCATTCGATCGCAAAGTAATTGTAGAAATATGTGGGAGCCATATGAATTTCCAGATTCCTCTATTGGTTATTGATCGGAGAAGTGTCTCGATCATGTCCGCATAATTCACGAACCGTAGGGAGACACACTTAAGGATTCGATGTTGTTGAGTAGTTATGGAATGATGAGTAAGAGACCGAATGCTGTTCGGAGTCTCGGATGGGATCCGGGATATCATGAGGAGATCCGGAATGGTCTGGAGAATAAGATTCATATAAGGAAAGTCCTGTTTCGGAGTTGGGGAATGATTCCGGTGTTTTCATCAGGAATGTTCTAGAAGGGTCCGGAAGGTCCGGCACTCCGGAGGGGAGGGTACATGAATGTGTCATAACAATATGGGATGGTTGCATCATGTACTAGGTAACATGGCTGGGAAAAATAAAGGGAGAAATCAAATCATAGTTTGAAAGTCAAACGCCAATTTGAAAAAGTCAAACGGCAAGTTTGCTTGGTGGAGGGAGAGTAGGAAACCTACTTGGGGAGGAGTTCCTCTCCCTCCACCTGCTGGCCAAGGAGGCCGACTTGGGGGAGGACTCTGTCATGGTATTGCCGACGAGTACGCCATGGAGGGGTCCTCATAGTGCGTGTTTAGAGACGTGGGGTAAGGCGGACGGTTGACGGGTACGAGGTAACACAACTTACCCAGGTTCAGATCCCATGACGGTGGCGGAATCCTACTCCTGCTATAAATCACTATAAGGGCAATACGCCGAGTTACAGAGATAGGTTCGATGTGCGAGGTGACTAGAGAGTCTAAGTTATCGTGTGAGATTGTCTGCCCTAAAGGCTCCCATAGGCCCGACTTATATAGTCGCCAGGTCCTAGGGTTACAGGAAAAAGTCCTAGCCGGACAGGTTACAGAGTCCTACACTGTCTATTACTAATCTTGTACTCTAAGGCTCCGGGTACGCTGGTGACTCCACCGTAGCCTTCCTCTATCCGGCATGGGCCTCCCTTCTGGATCCATCTAACTAGGTCGCCCAGCAGGCTATAGGCCATGCTACCGACTATGGGCCACCCGTGTTAGTCGGATAGGAGACATGCTATGAGGATACCCATATAGCATATCCCCAACAGTAGCCCCCGGAGAACTCTGAGATCTTGCGCCGTCTTGCCTCTTCGCGTGGAATGCTCCGTCTAGATGAATGTCGGCAAATCGTCAAGCAATATCTTGTAGTCCTCCCAAAGAACCCTGCAAGGTTTTCTCCGTCTTTGATTTGTAAGTCGGAGAAATGCTGAATCTTCCATCGTACTCTTCCGTAGTCGGATTAAATCCGTCCATGCCGGAATCTTCGATGCGATGGCTCATCTACCCATGTCAGTTATGACGACGTAGGCTTAGGTCAGCGACGCCTCGTAACTCACACATGCAGAGAATGCAATCATATCCGATTTTCCCGCGCGAGCGATGCGAACCGTTGGCGGCGGCGGTTGGAGACATGGCGAAATTACCGCGCACGTTCACGAACACGTCGTCTACGCGGCAACCGTCCGATTAGGTGCACGAATGCAGAGCAAGATAAATAGTAACCGTGGGACACTTGCCACTTTTTACCTCATTCTCTTGCGTCATCGTCTTCTTCCTCCAGCCGCACGCCTCCTCGAGCTCTCCGTGAGAAACCTCGAAAACCCTAGCCTCCCTCTGCATCAGTCGCATCCTTCCAGCTCTCCATGGCCAGCAGCAGCTCCTCCCCGTTGATGGCGGCGTCGAGCGAAGCTACGGCGAAGCCGGCGAGCTCCGTCGTCATGCCCCCAGAGAGCCTGGTCATCCCCTCATCGGCAGTGATTGAAACCACCGGCGGCGACCATAATCTGGCGGCGCTAGAGCCTCCGGAAGAAGATCCAAACTCGCACAAGGGCGACTAGCGCGGCTCAGACATCACCGACCGCGACATCCAAGAGATGGTCGCTGAAGGCTACCTCCCCGCGACGGAGGGGCTCTTCAAGGGGCGGCCGGCCGAGGGTGACACCTTCTCCCCAAGCCGGAGAAAAGGTGTACCTCAAGGCTCAGCTGGTACGCGGCATTTCTCTGCCCATCTCCCACTTATTTCTCTCCGTCTTGAATCACTACAAGGTCCAACCCCACAACCTCTCCCCCAATAGCATCTTAGTGCTTAGCAACTTCACGGCACTTTGTGAGGGTTACCTAGGGATAAGGCCTAGGTTAGAATTGTTCGTGTACTTCTTCACCGTCAAACGTGAAGCCGGACATAGTAGGGAGGAGCTTAGGAACTGCGGCACCATAAGCTTCAAGATCCGACCTGGCCGGCAGTTCCCTGACATCGTCGGCCACGAGTCGTGCAAAAACTAGCAGCGGACGTACTTCTACGGTCCCGACATTCCTTTGGCGGGCTGAGAAGTGACGTACCCGGACTTCATGGATGGAGCCGCCGCTGAAGTTTCCACATGGAGATCCCATGCCTCCCTTCCCTCCGACCTCGACGCTTCTCGCGCAATAAGGCGGATCGAATGGTTCATAGAGACGGGTTTGACCGGCTTGGACCTAGCCATGTTCTGGTTCATCAGGCGAATCCAACCTCTACAGCACCGCATGAAGTTCATGCACGAGTACACCAGTGATCGAAGGGATACCCTCCGGATCTCCGTGGATAACTTCTCGAGCGACTCCGTCAAGCTTCGCCTGAAGGACATCGTCAAGGTGAAGGATAAGAAGCGTGGCTTCACCATCACCTACGACATGTTCGTATACGGCAAGTGCCCAAAGGTAGGTATTTATTTTCCGTGTATGACATTGCTCCAGTTTTTTCGTCTTGCCAATACTATCTTATCTAACACGGTGATTTCTCACTTAACAGCTTAGCGATCTAGATGAGGGCAACCTGGCTGCCCAAATCTACGATTCAAAGGTGAAGGAAGTCACGGTCGTGTTCGACGATGATGTCCTGTTGGCGCGAAAGCGGAAGAGCTCCACCTTTGACGTTGCCGACGGAGGCAAGAAGAAGAAGACGGAGGGTGGAGCCTCCAAGAAGACTACCACCGCCCTAGAGGCGGAAAAGAGAAAGGCCACCGGGATTTTTGCCAAAGCGCCCCCCTAGTGTAAGCCTCTCATTCTCCGACATTGTCTTATTTATCTGTCTTGTTCCTGTACTTATGCACTTTGCATGTTTCAGGAAGAAAGCCACAACCAGCCTCAAGAAGACCTCCAAGACTCTGGGGGCTTCTAGAAATATCAAAGATATGCTACATCGCGACTCCTCCCCCGCCATCGCCCCTGCTACTCCTACCGTCAAGCCCTCCTCTACTCCGACAAGCTCTCAAGTCCAGGAGGCACCAGGCCCTTCCGTCATGGAAGTGGATTCTGGCGCCTCTACCGAACTCGCTGTTGTCGGCGAGCAGGCGACGCAGGAGAGCGCTGCTCTACAAATGGCTGAAGCTCCGGCTAAGGATTCCATCGGTAGCGTCAAGGCGGTGCCTCTACTCCCCAGAAACCTTTTGAGTTTCCGAAGATAGTTTACCCGGCTCTCACACCGAGTAACACAACTCTGGTTCCTGGAGGAGTACCGTCATCTCCGACGTGCGGTCTAGAAACCTCAAAATTATTGCACTTGTAAGTTTTTACTTTGCCTTTTGCATTTCATATGAGTATCCCACTGTAGCACCCGAGGATCTAGACGGAAAACCAAAGGTTTTGCATCTATGTGCTCTAAGAGTTACTAAGTTAGAAAAAACTCTCACTGTACCCCCCAAGCATTTAGATGGAATGAATTACTCCGACTAGATGCTTTAAGAGTAGCATAAGCAGTGTTTATAAATTTCAATACTGTTGGCCCCAAGCTTCTAATCGATAACTGAATTAGCTCCGACTAGATGGTTAAAGAAAAGCTAAGCATATTGCTAAGTTAAAAAACTCTCGCTGTAGCCCCCGAGCGTCTAGGTGGAAAATCTCCGACTAGATGCTTCGAGTAGACCAAACAACGATTTTAACTTAATACTTGTTTCCATAGAACGAGAATGCTCGGAGGGGCATGGCCAATGACAAGTACCAGAAGATGCGCGCAGATCTTGAAGCCGAAAAGGTTAAAACTGCCATCTTGAAGGAACAGATCATCAAAAACAAGAGTCTGTTTTGTTTTTGCACATTTCCGTCTTGTTTTTGTGCCCACAATTTCTGAGTACTCACTGTGTACTTTGTTTTCTCCGACTTGCAGAACATGTCGCCAAGGCCAAGGACATTGTCGAGCAGTCCAAGCACATCCAGCAGCTAGACAGCGAGAACAAGATCCTTAAGGAGCAGAGGAAGGAGATGCTGAAGATGCACGAGGATTCCATGAAGGCCCTGCAGGATTCCGCCTCCGCGGAAGTCAATCGCTTGAAGGAGGAGCTTGCGATCCTAAAGGATCAGAAGCAAGCTGCTGATGAGCAAAACCAACGCCATAGCGAGGCGTTTAAGCTCCTCCAACAGGAGAAGGAATCCCTGGCGGACACCCTCTGGCAAGCCAAGGCCAGCATCTTCAGTAAGTTCCCCCGTCTTGTATTTCTGTAGTCTGAATACTTAGAGTTTATTGAACTCATGTGCTCCTTGTCGGAATTTGCAGCTCCTATGGGTTTAACCCGCTCGCCTCCTTCGGACAAGGAATGCATGGTTCTTGCCGACAACTTCATCAACATCGCCATCGCCCAAGCCAAGGAGATTGCCAAGGCTCTCCAAATATATATCAAGGCCTCGGACTCAGTGACGAAGTACTCGGAGATTCTGCGCTGAGCCCCCGAGCGTGTCACGAGCTGGAAAGCTTCATGTGCACGGGCTGGTGCAAGGATGGCGCTGTCAATGGTGAAGGCACACTACGACGATGCCGACGTCGATAAGGTGACCTCTGGCATCCCCGACGTGGATGATGACGGCAAGGAGATTAATCACGAAGCCATCCTGTCATCACTCGCGAGTTATGACACCAGAGTTGCCGAGTTGATGGACGTTGACGTCTTCGTGCCCAGGAACACCATCGACATCGTCAACCAAGATTCCTCCGAGTCTCATCACAGTGCCGACGTCGAGGGTGATTCTCCGGCTGGTGATGATGCGGCCTCCAAGTCTCCTGCGCCCAAAGAATGAAAATCACATTGTAATTTTTGTTTCACCTTTAGTGTGTGCACGGGAAAAACTTGGTGATGTAATCTGAAGGGGGAAAACAATGATTGTTATGTCCCGCTACTTAAGAACTAATTCCCAGTATGTATATATTTTTAAGCAAGTGCTGGCTTATCCATTACTCTGGTTCTTATGCTTGACTTTTCGTGAGTCGGAAGACTCGTTGTCGGAACCATGCGCTTAGGTGATGATGCCCAATGGCACCGTCAAATAACCTGAGCACAAAATCGCCGACAATAAGTGCCAAAAGTCACTACTCCAGAATCCACATAAAAACGACAAAGAACGTGTAGAACAGAAAACTTAAGCTAACGCCCGTAGGCAGAATTTTCACAAGTGCAATCGCAAGACTTGTGCATAAAGGTTTTACATGATCCAAAAATGAACACTAAAGGAGGTAAAAGACTCAGCAATATGAGTGAAGCAAAGAGCTTTATTTCATTGATCATATAAGAGATACACAATTAGATAAAAAATGCTAAGTGTAGAAAGGACGTAGCTGTGCTATGTTCCATGGCCGATCAAGCTCCGGGTATTCATCATCCGGGTCACGTCGCTTATGCTTATGATCCTCGTTGGGTCTATCCTTGAGTTCACGATTGTCAACAAGGTAGTAAGACCCATTGAGCATCGCCTTGCTTATGATGAACGGTCCTTCCCATGGCGGGGATAATTTGTGCGACTTCTTCTGCTTAAGTCGGAGCACCAAATCCCCCTCTTTAAATGAGCGATGCCGAACGCGGCGACTATGGTAGCTGCGTAGCTTCTGCTGGTAGATGGAGGATCTTTGGCATGCCAAAACGTGATCCTCCTCGAGAAGGTCCACATCTAGTCGTCTGGATTCTTCAGCATCATCTTCATCGTAGGCGGCAACTCTTGGTGCATCGTGGAGGATGTCGGAAGGTAAAATGGCTTCTGCTCCATATACCATGAAGTAAGGGGTGTAGCCGGTGGATCTATTGGGTGTAGTTCGTAAACTCCACAACATAGATGGCAATTCTTCCGCCCAGGCTCTAGCTGCTCTATGTAGCGGTGCCTCAAGACGTGGCTTGATTCCCTGCAGAATTAATCCATTGGCTCGCTCAACCTGACCATTGGCTTGTGGGTGTGCCACAGATGCAAGGTCAAGACGGATGCCTTTGTCCCAGCAATAGGCCTCCACTTCTCCGAGTGACAAGTTGCTTCCGTTGTCGGTGATGATGCTATGTGGGAGACCAAATCTCACCACTAGATCCCGGACAAACCTGAGAACAGTTGCCCCATCAAGCTTTCTAATGGGTTTAGCTTCTATCCATTTGGTGAATTTGTCAACTACTACAAGCAGCGTAAATCCACACGGTGCCGTCTGTAACAGCCCCACCATGTCTAGCCCCCAGACTACAAACGGCCAAGTTATTGGTATTGTTCGCAATTCTTTAGCAGGAACATGTGGTTGTCGGGCATAATACTGGCATCCCATGCATGTCTCAACCAGCTTGTCGGCGCCTTGGTCACCAAGAGAATCCTTGCCGGAAGGCTTTTGCTACCAAGGATCAAGGAGCGGCGTGATGCCCGCAATCTCCGAGATGGATTTCGCGTAGGATTTCCATACCTTCTAGCTGGGAAACACACTTTAAGTATACACCAGTAGTGATCCTTTTATAGAGTTTCCCATTGATTATGGTATAACCCTTTGCTTGTCGTACTATTTGCCGTCTTTTGACTTCGTTGTCGGGCAAAGTTCTATGTTCGAGATACTCCATGAACGGTTTTGTCCAAGCCGGAGGGATCTTTGTCACCATGTTGACAAAAGAATCAGCTCTATCTGGGTTGTCGATGTCGGCGCCCTTCACGGATGGTGTGCATAGATGCTCTAGGAAAACTCCTAGCGGAATTCGCTTGCGCCCTGATCCAAGTTTAGACAGCAGATCAGCCGCCTCGTTTTGTTCCCTAGGCACATACTTGACTTCGTAGCCCAAGAAGCTCTTGGCTATCTCGTCCACTTCGTCTCGATATGCCGCCATCATAGGGTTCCGCGCATTCCAGGTGCCAGCCACCTGCTGGGCAACCAAGTCAGAATCTCCATAGCAAACTATGCGCTTGATGCCAATATCCTTGGCTACACGTAGTCCGTGAATGAGTGCTTCATACTCCGCCATGTTGTTTGTAGCCTCGAAGTGGATCTGCAGAACGTAGTGTAGCTTGTCTCCTTTTGGTGACTGTAGCAGTACACCAGTCCCCGAGCCGTTGAGAAACTTTGATCCGTCAAAGTGCATCACCCAGTACTCTGGTTCTGGCAACAGAGTAGCATCTGGCATCTCCGTCCAATCTGCAATAAAATCCGCCAAGGCTTGTGACTTGATAGCGTCGCGTCTCTTGTAGGTGATCTCGAAGGCGGCAAGTTCAATGCCCCACTTCGCGACCCTTCCTGTAGCGTCGCTGTTATTGATAATGTCGAACAGTGGAGTCTTGCTCACCACTGTGATTGGGTGCTCCTGAAAGTAATGCCTCAGCTTCCGAGAAGTGAGGAATACCCCATAAGCTATCTTTTGGTAGTGCGGGTAACGCTGCTTGGACTCCGTCAAGACCTCTCTTACGTAGTAAACTGGTCGTTGAACTCCGTGCTCATAGCCTGGTTCCCTCCGCTCTACGACGATGACGATGCTGATAACCCGGTTGGTTGCCGCCATGTAAATTAACAAGAGCTCACTAGGCTCGGGTGCTGCAAGGATGGGCGCTGAGGAAAGAATCTCCTTGAGCTGCTTCAATGCTGCATCTGCCTCGTCTGTCCACGTGAATTTGTCCGCCTTCTTCAGCAGCTTGTACAACGGCAAAGCCTTCTCTCCAAGTCGGCTGACAAACCGACTAACTGCTACAACACAACCTTTAGTCGTTGAATGTCCTTTAGGCATGTCGGACGGTTTATGTTTAAGATGGCCTTGATTTTCTCCGGGTTGACCTCAATTCCGCGTTGGGAAACGATGAAGCCCAACAATTTGCCGGCTGGAACCCCGAAGACGCACTTCTTAGGGTTGAGCATCATGTTGTATTTCCGGAGATTATCAAAGGTTTCTTTCACGTCGGAGATTAAGTCGTTTGATTTTTTAGACATCACCGCGATATCGTCCACATAGGCGTGAACGTTCCGACCAATTTGGTCGTGAAGGCAATGTTGCATTGTCCGCTGGTAGGTGGCACCTGCGTTTTTCATCCCAAAGGGCATTGTGACATAGCAAAACATGTCGTATGGAGTAGCGAACGAAGTGGCCAATTGGTCCTACTTCCTCATCTTGATCTGGTGGTATCCTGAGTATGCATCGAGAAAACACAAAAGTTCCGAGCCAGCCGTCGAGTCAATGACTTGGTCAATGTGAGGCAAAGCAAACGGATCTTTGGGACATGCTTTGTTCAAGCCGGTGTAATCAATGCACATTCTTAATTCATTGGTTCCCGTTTTAGGGACAAGTACAGGATTGGCCACCCATCGGGTGTGAAGGACTTCTCGGATAAACCCAGCTTTAAGTAACCTAGATATCTCTTTGCCAATGGCGTGTCTCTTCTCATCTCCGAAGCGTCGTAGAGGTTGTTTCACTGGTTTACATTTTGGATCTATGTTTAAGCTATGCTCGGCAAGTTCCCTAGGTACACCTTTCATGTCGGCAGGTTGCCAGGCAAAGATGTCCCTATTCTCACGGAGGAACTCGATGAGCGCGCTTTCCTATTTGGGATCCAGGTTCGTCCCATTGGCGACGGTCTTGGAGGCATCGCCTACCACAAGTTCCACCGACTTGGTTTCGATGGCGGCCTTGAACGCAGGAGCGGAGTCGGAGATCTGCTTCTTTGACGCGGGCATCTCTGAGTCATTGACCTTGCTCTGGATCTCTTTGAATTCTTCGCTGTAGAGGACAGCTTCTGCAACGACTGCTTCATTAATCTCGTAGTCCCTTGCCTTGGTAAAGCTTCCGGATATGGTGATGACACCATTTGGTCCGGGTATCTTGAGCTTGTTGTAGACGAAGCATGGCTTGGCCATGAACGTGTGGAATATGTCGTGGCCGAATATGACGTGGTACACGCCCTTGAAGGGGACCACCTCAAAGGTCATGCGCTCTTGGCGGTAATTATTAATGTCGCCAAAGGCTACCTGAAGCGTAATGCACCCAAGGGACCGAGCCTCCCGACCAGGAACTACGCCGTGGAAAACGGTGTTGGTCCGCCTTAGGTTTGCCTCCGTCAAGTTCATCTTCTGCAGTGTATCCAGGTACATGATGTTGATGCTGCTTCCACTATCCACCATGCACTTGGTGAACTCGACGCCGTCAATCAATGGGTTGATGACCATGGCGTATTGGTTCTCCGTGGGCACAAGGTCTGGGTGGTCCGTCCTGTCCCAAGTTATTGGAACCTCTGACCAACGTAAGTACTGGGGAACTGGGGGGAGAGTGGCCATCAGGATCCTTAGAGAGGTCTTCTGTTGTCGGACGGTGGGGGTGCCAAGGAAAGTGTGGTAGACTGGGGCCTTCTTTGCGAAGGGGTTCTTGCCCTTGTCGTCGCTCTTGGCGGCGTGCTTGGGGTCAACGTCCTCGTCCATGTCACTTGAATCCTTGGACTCCTCCTCCTTCTTATTCCCTTTGCCCTTGCCTCGCGGTCTGTTCTTCCGACTTTGCTTGTAGCCGGACTCCGGGTCTTCCTTGAGGTCGTTGACGAATTTGCAGTGTCGATTGGTATGGGTGGCCTTGCCGTTGGCGTCGAGGTGTACGAGGCACAGCATATCGAGGTACTCATCGTAGGTTTGGGGAACACGGAGCGGTGTCGAGGTGGTTTCACTTCCTCGTTGCTGCCCGCGGCCCGCTCCCCTTCCTCGGCCATGTTGTCCGCCTTCTCCTCATCCGGAAAAAGTCATAGCGACCATGTCGGTAGATTTCTTTTCTTCTGGAGCGGTCTTCCGCTTTGTACTGTTGTTCCTCCGAGCTTGGGTTGGAACGGCCATTGCTGACAAAGAGCCACGAGCATCGTCATCGGCAGCTGCGAACTCACTAGCTAACTGAATCATCTGATTCAAGTCAAGATGATGATTGTCCTGCAAGCGCTTTAGCTTATGTCGGAGCAACGTGCCCCTTTCCAATCCATCGATGAAGGCGGCCATGGCGGTCTGAGCGTGCACTCCTGCGTAGGAATTCTTCATATCCAGCCAGCGGGAGAGATAGGCGCGAGATGTCTCGTCTTTTTCTTGCACGCATCGTTGTAGATCGCCCACAGTGCAGGGACGTTCGTATGTACCCTCAAAGTTCTTGGTGAATGCTTCTTGTATATCCAGCCAGTTATAGATAGATCTCTCCGGCAAGTCGTTGATCCATTGACGGGCCGTGCCCGCCAACATTAACGGGAGGTACTTGACAGCGACGTTGGGGTTGCCTCCGGCAATCTCCATCGCGTTGCCGTAGTCCTGCAACCATGTGGCAGGCTTTGCGGTGCCGTCATAGGGCTTGATGGTCTTGTCAATCCGGAAACCTTTGGAGTAAGTTGTGGACCGTATTGCAGGTCCAAAGCAACATGGTCCCAGGTATGGTCCTTCCCGGGCCTCGTGGATCTTATCGATCCACGAACGTGCATCGTACGGCTTCGGGTTCTTCTTCTTGTTGTCAACAGGGGATGGGCTGCGTGAACGACGCGGGCCTCTTCCGCCATGGTGACTGCTTGGTGGCGACGGAGGCGGAGGTGGCGGTGGGTTAGCCTTCTTGCTGTTACCCTCCCGCGACGCCTCACGCCTATTGCGGTTGCTTGTCGGACATGGAGGGTCCTGGTGTGACCTGCTCTTATGTCCTTGGTGGCGCTCTTCATCATGACAGGTCTGTGTCGTGTTGTCGCGGATGACGATGCTGCACTGCTTTGGTGGGGGCATATCCGTATGATGGTGAGCCTTGTAGTCTTCCTGATGTCGGGGGGATCGGGGCGGTGGCGATGGGCGACGAGGTCGGGCTTTTTCTCCATGGTCGGAGGATATGGGGATAGCATCCGTCCTGTTGCGCGCATCCCTCCGTCTTCATTCTGATGAATCCGTCCGTGATCCGACATCCTGAGGAGATCTGTCCCTTGGCGGTTTGTACTGGCTAGATTGGCAGAGCGCTGGGTCAGACTCAAGCCTCTGAGAGGTGGCCTTTTCCTGCTGCTTTACCGCCTTGGCCACTAGGTCATAGACCTGTTCTACTGCTTCAGGCGATCTGTCCTGCTCTAGAAGGATCTTGGCGATGGCGAGGTTAAGGAGTGGGGTGGGCATCACCTGCTTGCCTTCACTGTTAATGTATGGCTTGGCCTGTGCCGGCTTCGAGGGAGCCCATCCTAGGTTGCGCCGTACACCAGGATCGTTGATGACGCGAGCCGGAGCTTTCTTAGCCTTCTGCTGCTGTAGCAGAATCTTGTACTCGGCCTCCATTGCTCTAGCTTTCTCTATGGACTTCTGCGCGTTGACCAGATCTCGATCTAGTTTAGTGCCTTGCTCCGTGATGGCTTGCGCCTCCTCCAGCAGCTGCTGGCGTTTCTCGTGTAGCTGAGTCATGTTCCGGATATGAGCAACGGTTAGTGGCTCGACGAGGAGATTGTCGTACATCACTCTATCAGCTGGAGTAACATGGGCTGCTGCCGATGTGGATGCTGGAGGCGGCAAGTTTGCGGTGTTGTTATTGCTCGGGCCGGTGCCGAGTTCCTGCGGCTACTGCGCTGGGTTAGGCGGAGGAGGCATGACCTTTGCGCGATCATTGTCAGCAGCAATAAGCGGCCCCTTCCCCTTTTCCAGCGCCGTAGGCGGAGCTTGCCCGGGTTGATCTTCATCCATCGCCGTCCCAATGGTGACGAATACCCCTCGAGACATGACGGTGTCATTAGCTTGCTCGTCACGCGAGTACTCCTCCTCCATCTCCTGCATAGAGGAGTCTAGCTCTTCTGGACTAAAATCTATCTCCTCTGAATCTGCACTGAAGTCAGCATAAAGCGCATCAATGATAGAGTCGGAGGGTGCCAGGACTTCCTCGATGATGGGAGGTGGAGGTGCAACGGCCTCGACGATGACTGGAGGTGGTGGTGCTGCTACGATGATGGCGGCCGGAGGCGGTGGTGGTGGCTGAATCGGAGGGGCTCCGTCAATGAGCGCAAGCGCTGTCTGAGCTGCCGCTTCGGCCTTCGCGTAGTTGTTGACGGTGTTCACCATGCCTTCGAAGGTAAGGCGTTCTAACGCCTGCTGCCACCTTAGAGAATGTCAAAGAAGGGTGCCATGGTCCAGTCCTTCCATAAAGTGATAGATGGCATCATCATTGGGGTAGTTGGCCAGATCGGCTCGTATACGGAGCCACCTGGCTAGGTAGTCGCGGGGGTTTTCACCCTCTCTCTGAACGCATCACACCAGATCAAAGATGGTAACCACACCGACGAACTTGGATCTCTGTTGTCCAGACGCGCGGACAAAGCCGGCGGATTTGCAGTGATCTTCCACCTTTATATCCTGCAAAGGGGCGGTTTGGGTGGGCCTTGAATTTTTCTGATCTTTGCCGGCAAACTCCAAGGAGAGATCCGACATTGATCCTTCCGCGAACGTATCCTTCCGGTGGGCGGTTCGTGCGGGCCTTGGTGCTTTCCGATCTTTGCTGGCAAACTCCAAAGAGAGATCCGACATTGATCCTTCCGCGAACGTATCCTGCCTGTGGGCGGTCCGTGCGGGTCTTGATGCTCCTTCGACTCCCAGGGAACTAGTGCCCGAGTCGGTTTTGCCGATGAAGAGGTGGATGTCTCTGATAGGAACGATCGAACACCGCGTGGGGTTCATCTTCGTCGGGATCCAGAATTCGTCAGGGGGGACGATCGGAACATTGGCGGAGAAGAGAACACGGCCGATGGCTACGCTCTCGCCGATTCCCGTGAAGGTTTTGGTCCTCGCCCGCTGAAGAGCCTGAAGCGCCTCTTGCCCCATGGTGGGCGCCAACTGTCGTGGTATTGCCGACGAGTACGCCATGGAGGGGTCCTCATAATGCGTGTTTAGAGACGTGGGGTAAGGAGGACGGTTGACAGGTACGAGGTAACACAGCTTACCCAGGTTCAGATCCCACGACGGTGGCGGAATCCTACTCCTGCTATAAATCACTATAAGGGCAATACGCCGAGTTACAGAGATAGGTTCGCTGTGCGAGGTGACTAGAGAGTCTAAGTTATCGTGTGAGATTGTCTGCCCTAAAGGCTCCCATAGGCCCGACTTATATAGACGCCAGGTCCTAGGGTTACAGGAAAAAGTCCTAGCCGGACAGGTTACAGAGTCCTACACTGTCTATTACTAGTCTTATGTATCTTGTACTCCAAGGCTCCGGGTACGCTGGTGACTCCACCGTAGCCTTCCTCTATCCGGCATGGGCCTCCCTTCTGGATCCATCTAACTGGGCCGCCCAGCAGGCTATAGGCCATGCTACTGACTATGGGCCACCCGGGTTAGTCGGATAGGAGACATGCTATGAGGATACCCATATAGCATATCCCCAACAGACTCCCTCCTCCCAATCCGCGCCCTACCACCTATAAAAGGAGGGGCAGGGCTGCCCCTCTTCCCTACACCTCTCACACCCCAAAACCCTTACCCTAGCCGTCGGCTTCCTGCAAGTCGCCGCCGCCCTAGGGTTTCTCCTAGCTGCTGAGTTGGGGCTTCCCCAAGCCTTAGCCGCCGACCAAGCTTCCTACCTTGGTGCCTCTAAACCCTAGATCGCTAAGGCCTCTCTCATAGTCCACCATACTCGCTCCGGCTTAAGGAGAAGCCCTGGGAGATCTCCCCTCTACTTCCGGTACCACGCCATCGTGCTGTCGGAATCGCGAGGAGAGTGCTAAAACCTCCGCTGCCTGCTGGAACAAGGGAGAGGAAGGTCTTCGCCATCGAGCGTGTGACCGATGAAGCGTTGAAGCGCCGAAGCGCCTTGGAAGGATCGTCTACGCGATCTTGAGATCGGCAAGAGTACGACTACATCACCCATGAGAATCTGCTCTCGTTAACCGCTTTGAAATCTTCGAGGGTGAGTTCCTCTATCGACTCTTTGCTACAATCTAGTAGATAGATCTTGGCTTGTTTGTTTGCATGCGGTAGAATTTTTTGTTTTCCATGCTACGAACCCCTACAGTGGTATCAGAGCTGTGTCTATATGTAGATCTGTTGCACGAGCAGAACACAATGGTCATTGTGGGCGGTGGTGCTTTTATTATCAATTGCTTCTTGTGTACTTTGCATCTTGCGGTATGATGGGATGAAGCGGCCCGGGCTAACCTTACATGACATCGTTCATGAGACTTTCTCCATGCTCAACATGCAACTTGTATTGCATAAGTGGCTTTGCGGGTGCCTGTCTCTCCCATCATAGTATAGATCCAATTTACAACGGGCACTTGATAGTTCAAGCATCAACGTTGTGGTTCTTGTTCGTAAGTTAGAGCGACACTTATCGAAAGCCCCAAACCACGTAAAATATGCAAAGAAAATTAGAGGCGTCTAACTTTGTTTTGCAAGGGGTGTGATGTGATGTGATATGGCCATGATTGTGATTATATTTGATGTATGCAATGTTCCTTATTGTAAGTTGGCAACCGGCAGGAGCCATATGGTTGTCTTTAAATTCTGTTAAGACCCGCGTGTCTATTCAAAGTAGTTGTAATAGTTGAAGCTGGTGGACGACAACCATGGACCAACGTCATTGACCTTGATGCAATGCCGGTGATGATGGAGATCATGTTCGTGCTTGAAGATGGAAATCAGAAGCATAAGAAGAAAGGCCATATCATATCACATATTATGAATTGCATGTGATGTTAATCCTTAGTAAGCACCGTTGCTTAGTTAACAACGGTAGCATTAGTTAACAACGGTAGCATTATAAGATGATCCCTCAAGCACACAATTTTCAAGTTTTAAAGTGTTCATCCTTAGTAAGCACCGTTGCTAAAGCTTGTTGTTTCGAAGCACCACGTGATGATCGGGTGTGTTAGATTATGCAAGTGTATACAACGTGAGCAAGCCAGTTTTGCTCATGCAGAAGCTAAGGTTTGATCTTGACGAGCCTAGCATGTACAGACATGGTCTCGGAACACGGATCACCGAAAGGTAAAGCATGAGTCATATAGTAGATATGATGAACATGTTGATTGTTCGCCATTGAAGCTACATCAACTCTCGTGATGATCGGTTTTGATGTGGTGGATTTGGTTCGTGTGATCACTAAAACAATGTGAGGGATATTGTTTTGAGTGGGAGTTCACCTAGATTAATTTAACTATTAATTAGAACTTGATTTGTCATAAACTTAGTCTAATCTATTGCAAATATGTTGTAGATCAATGGCGGCCCCTACCATTAATTTGAATGAGTTCCTAGAGAAAGAAAAGTTGAAAAACAATGGAAGCAACTTCGCGGATTGGTTCCGCAATTTGAGGATTGTCCTCAATGCTGGTAGTTTGACCTATGTGCTGGATGCACCGCTGGGTGACCCGCCTGCAGCTACTACTACCGATGAAGTAAAGAATGTTTACCTCACTCGGAAGAATCAGTACTCCACAGTTCAGTGTGCTATCTTGTATGGTTTGGAATCGGAGCTTCAGAAAAGGTTTGAGAACCATAACCCACATGATATTGTCCGTGAACTCAAAATGATATTTGAGGCTCACGCGGTAGTTGAGAGTTATGAGGCTTCTGAAAAGTTCTTTAACTGCAAGATGGAAGAGGGCAGCTCCGTTAGTGAGCATGTGCTTAAGATGTCTAGGCACGCAAACAAACTCCAAAGTTTGGGTATAGTGATTCCTAATTCTTTGGGGATTCACCGTGTCCTCCAATCACTACCGCCAAGTTACAAGAACTTTGTGATGAACTACAATATGCAAAACATGGACAAGACGTTGCCAGAACTCTTCTCCATGTTGAAATATGCAGAAGTGGAGATCAAGAAAGAGCACCAAGTGTTGTTTGTCAATAAGATCACCAAATTCAAGAAAGTCAAGTCTAAGAAAAAGGGAAACTTCAAGAAGGGCGGTAAGAAAGTTGCCGCACCGGCGAAGAAGACAAGGGCTGGACCTAATCCTGATACTGAGTGTTTTTACTTCAAGGGAGAAGGTCACTGGAAGCGGAATTGCCCAAAGTACTTGGCGGATTTGAAGAACGGCAACATCAAGAAGAAAGGTATATCCGATATACATGTTATTTATGTGTATCTCACTAGTACTCGTAGTAGTGCCTGGGTATTTGATACTGGTTCGGTTGCTCATATTTGTAACTCGAAACAGGTGTTGCAGAATAAATGGAAGCTAGCGAAGAACGAGGTGACGATGCGCATTGGAAATGGATCAAAGGTTGATGTGATCTCGGTCGGCACGCTACCTCTTCATCTACCATCAGGATTAGTTTTATACTTAAATAATTGTTATTTGGTGCCTGCGTTGAGCATGAACATTATATCGGGATCTTGTTTATTGCGAGACGGTTACTTGTTTAAGTCCGAGAATAATGATTGTTCGATTTATATGAGTAATATGTTTTATGCACATGCACCTTTGATAGATGGTCTATTCTTATTGAATCTCTATTGTAGTAATACACACATAAATAACATTGAGGCTAAACGTTTGAAATTGAGCGATAACTCGACCTATATGTGGCACTATCGTCTTGGTCATATCAGAGTGAAGAGTATGAAGAAACTCCATTCCGATGGACTTCTTGAATCACTTGATTTCCAATCACTTGAAAGACGCGAAGCATGTCTGATGGGTAAAATGACTAAGACTCCATTCGCTGGTATGATGGAGCGAGCTACAGACTTATTGGAAATCATACATACCGATGTGTGTGGACCAATGAGTGTAGCATCGCGCGGTGGTTATCGTTATGTTCTTACCTTCACGGATGACTTGATTAGATATGGGTATATCTATTTCATGAAACATAAGTCCGAAACTTTCGAGAAGTTTAAGGAATTTCAAAGTGAGGTAGAGAATCAACGTAACAAGAAGATTAAATTTCTACGTTCTGATCGTGGAGGAGAATATCTAAGTTCCGAGTTTGGCGAGCATTTGAAGAAATGCGGAATACTTTCAAAATTGACACCGCCGGGAACACCACAGCGTAATGGTGTGTCCGAATGTCGTAATCGAACTCTCTTAGATATGGTTCATTCTATGATGTCACTTGATTTACCGCTATCGTTTTGGGGTTATGCATTAGAAACAGCCGCATTCACTTTAAATAGGGCACCATCTAAATCCGTTGAAACGACACCGTATGAATTATGGTTTGGAAAGAAACCTAAATTGTCGTTCCTTAAAGTTTGGGGTTGCAAAGCCTATGTAAAGAAGTTACAACCGGACAAGCTTGAACCCAAAGCGGAAAAATGCGTCTTCATAGGATACCCGAAAGAAACTATTGGGTATACCTTCTATCATAGATCCGAGGGCAAAATTTTCGTTGCCAAGAATGGATCCTTTCTAGAGAAAGAATTTCTCTCGAAAGAAGTGACTGGAAGGAAAGTAGAACACGACGAGGTTGTTGAACCTTCTCTCGAACTTGCGAGTAGCGCAGCACCGGAAGTAGTTCCTGTGGCGCCTACACCAATAAGAGAGGAAGCTAATGATGATGATAATGAAACTTCGGTTGAAGTTGCTACAGAGCCTCGCAGGTCAACGAGATTGGTATGATCCCTTTATGAGTGTCATGTTGGTGGACAACACCGATGACCCTGCGACTTATGAGGAAGTGATGATGAGCCTAGATTCCAATAAATGGCAATAAGACATGAAATCGGAAATTGGATCCATGTACGAAAACCAAGTATGGACTTTGGTGGACTTACCGGATGGCCGAAAGGCTGTCGAGAACAAATGGATTTTCAAGAAGAAAACAAATGCTGATGGTAATGTTACTGTCTATAAAGCTCGACTTGTCGCAAAAGGGTTTCGACAAATTCAAGGAGTTGACTACGATGAGACTTTCTCACTAGTAGCGAAGCTAAAGTCTGTGAGGATTATGTTAGCAATCGCTGCATTATGAGATATGGCAGATGGATGTCAAAACCACATTCCTCAATGGAGACATTGATGAAGTGTTGTATATGATGCAACCCAAAGGTTTTGTCGATCCTAAAGATGCTAACAGGGTGTGCAAACTTCAACGGTCCATATATGGATTGAAGCAAGCATCCCGAAGTTGGAATCAACGTTTTGATAAGATAATCAAAAGCTTTGGTTTTATACAAACTTATGGAGAATCTTGTATTTACAAGAAAGTGAGTGGGAGCTCTGTAGAATTCTTAATACTTGTCAGATCCCAAATTTTAGATTTTGTTCTGCATATCATTCATGTCATTGCATCATACTTTTCCACGCAAAACCACCGATTGAAAAGATTCGGCAAAACGCTATTTTCAAAACCCTATTCTATTTTACTACGAGACTCCTACGGGAGGCTTTAGTAGGACTTGTGTTGTCCGCCCTTGTAGCCTAGTGGTTTCACTCAACCCTTGACCCTAGGTTGTTCCCCTCGATTTTACAAAAATTTAGGAGCAAGAATCGCCCGATTCAGAGCTTGTACGGAAAAGTTACGAAGGCTTTAGTTTTTGCGAAAAGGGGAAAAGAAACGGACCAAAAAAAATCTGTCCGGACCCGTGTCCGCGTAGGACCCCGCGTGGGGGCCCCACTTAAAAGCCCCGGACCCCGCCGCCGCCGCGCCCTCGATCTCCGTGCCTCGAACCCCGCACCCAGCCGCCGCCCTCAGCCTCCGCGCCCGCCGCCGCCACCAGGTGAGCGCGCCACCGCCGCCGCGCCGCCTCACCCCGCCGCCGTGCCGCTGCACCGCCCGCGCGCCACCGCCGCCTCCCGCGCCTGCCGCGCAGCGCCGCCGCCGCCTGCAGCGCCCGCTCGCTGCCGCCGCTGCCACGCAGCCGCGCGCCGCGCCTGCACGCGTCCCGCGTCGCGCAGCCGCACGCGCCCCGCGCCGCTCGCCGCCGTCGCGCGCAACAGCCGCGCGCGCACCTCCCGCCGCTCGCCGCGTTGACCGCCCCATTCCGCACGCTGACCGTTTTCCCCTTCGCGCAGGAACCGCTGTCGCCGGAGCCGATCGCCGCCACCGTCCCGAGATTGCCGCCGTTCGTCTCCGGTGAGTCCGCAGCCACCGTTGGATTTCAGATCAGTGGCCCAGATCGGCCGTTGACCGGTCAGCCCTAGGCGTTGAGTAGTCAGACGCCCAGTCAGCAGCCGCGTGGACCAGTCAACAGACACAGTTGACTGGGTATTTCCTTTAATCGATTTAGTTGACAGATTTCAGTAGAAACTTGTAAATTGCGTAGAAATTAAACTGCTGGGCCAAAAATTGCAAATAAAATATGTGTAGGTTCAGTGGGTCGTGTAGAATCTTGTTGTACCATTGTTTCACACTTTTGTATCAAGATTTAGTACAGTTTAATCAAATTATTTAATGGCCTTTTTGGAGTATTTAATTCGTAGAAAAAGATCTGTAACTCCAAAAATTGTGTATGATATGTCCCTGGATTCAGTGGAACGAGGGGAATCTCATCGTGAATTAAAAGGATAGGCTTACAGTAAAAACTTCTGCAGAAACTGTCTAGTGGCTTACTGCAGTGTTTTAATTACTCAGGGAGTTTTATAATTCCTTTTTGAGTAATTCCAATTGGTACTGTTCCTAAATAGCAATGCCTATACAGTAGAATTTTCCCAAGATTTTACAAACAGTATACTACCGGTAGTGAATTATTTGAGTTCTAGCTCTAGTTTAGAGCATTACTTTTTGCGTAATAGTTTTCCTAGCGCTAAAACTATTTTCCATGCATGCAATCAGTAGTATTATTGATTAGGATTATGTGGTGAAGCTGTAGCACCAAATCACTTGTCTTGCATGCATTCATGCATCATCTTTGTTGCATATGCTTGTGGATTGTTTGTTTATGATTACAATTGTATCGTGTAGATTGTGATGAGTGCAACGCTTGCTCGTGTGTGGATTGTTCTTTCGACCGCTACAACCAAGGCAAGTAGATGCTACTTTGTTCATGATATCGTCCTACTATTTTCATTGCATTGTCATGTATTTTGTAGATGCATGTGTAGGATGATACTATCGCTATGCTATGACCTATTATGTGGTAGGGCTTTCCTTGTAGATGAATCACCGTTGGTAGATGTGCTTAGCCATGCTATGATGAACGAGGGCTGGGTTACATCACTGAAAGTTGTTTCTAAATGAGTTGGGTTGCAAAAACTAAAACAACTTAATCAATGAATCTCCTGGGTGTGATGGTATTGATAATTTTTGGTGGTTTCATTGCGGAAAGGCACCCAGGTATCGA
Source organism: Avena insularis (assembly GCA_023614405.1). Lineage (NCBI taxonomy): Eukaryota > Viridiplantae > Streptophyta > Magnoliopsida > Poales > Poaceae > Avena > Avena insularis. The sequence continues at coordinate 232,346,819 of CM042687.1, read as the reverse complement.
GAGAAATTGATTGGCTTCTTTGTTGTGTAGCTTACGTGTACAACCATGTGCCAATAATGAAATGGGCGGTTGGTTGGACTTAGTAGGTTGTGGTAACTCGAACCCGCGTATCCAGAGATGTAGAATTTTGGTAGGATGGACCGGTGCGCGTCGGGATTGAGGAGCTACTTCCCGAACAGTCTCTTCTTGGACTTCTCCCTATCACCACTCAAAATGAGAGTGTTGGTACGAGCTGGGCTGGCCAAGTCACATGGGTAAAGTGTACTAACCCCTGCAGGGTGTATAGTCTAATCGATTAGCCGTGTCCCCGATTATGGACAACTGAGTTGCTTGATATTGATTCCATGACATGTTTCTCGCTCATTCTAATTTCTTAATTGTTTTAATATTGTTGGGTTAACTTAATTGGGATCTTTTCAAAGAAAATCAAAAACTGTTTATGAAAGTAGGACAAATGTATTTGCAAATGCAAGCCAGACACAGCTCCACTTGCCAAATATGCATGTAGATGTTAGCACTATTGTCTCCTTTACTAGCTCTACTTGCCATACATTCCATGTATTGACCCTTCGGGGCTGCTACGTTTCATGTTGCAGGTTATTCCGATTCTGAGTAATCGATATAGGCCACGGTACTCCACTCGGCACTTGTTCACTTGTGGGCAATTTGAAGAATGGAGGATTTTCCTTATTTATGTTGCTACCTGAATAATTTGAGCTAGCATTGAGCTAAGCTTTTATTGTAATAATGGTACTCTGGATCTTCGTTATTCATGATACACGGATATTTTGCTATGTTATTCATCTTATTCTATTGTGGGCCAATGAACCGATCCAGGGATTGGCATGTCACATAGAAGCCACGGTCTTTTCAGAACCGCGGTGTTACAAGATGGTATCAGAGCCCGTGTGTCAACTGTAGGATCGTGACCTAGAATTGGATTAGGAAGCCATAGATTTATTAAAGCCTATATTAACTCTGTCTTTCATCTTATGCCTTTCACCCTCGTAAATTCTTACCATATGCTATTCTCACACTTTCCTCTTTTACTTGATAGATGGGAGAAGTCAGGACTGAGTATGCAACCATGGAGTCACCAAGGCCCTTTGCAAGGCAGTTAGCACAGCTCTCATGATCATTGGGATTGCCACTGCCCATGTTCAAGGGAAGAAGGTTATACACCTATGGATATGGAGAGGATGCATGGGAGATCACTACCTTCATATTCAGGGATGCCGCCTTGCCAAATCCAGTGCATCTGATCTACACCAAGACATACTGCAACTGGGGACTTGGAATCAACTTGGCCATACATGAAGCCCTGTCTCGCTAGTGCCATCATGTCCGACACCTACTGCCAGCAGATTCACCCTACCGTGACTATGGGAGGCATGATGAAGATGGGAACATTGTGGTTACCCCGGGCGACAGGAACAACATGCCGCCCCATCGGAGGCACATAGAGGACATGGAAAGGGAGAATGGAGCTCTAGCTGAGAAGGTGATGATGATAAAGGAGATTGCAGATTTTGCTAGCAATGGTATGGTGGTCCAAGGACAGGAGATTGACACCCTGCATGAAGCTGTGGGAGTTCTGGAGAATGCCCTGATAGCCAGAGATGCAACCATAGCTCATCTTCATGGTACTGTGCAGGAGAACACCCAGAACATACAACCGTTGCAAGGGACCGTCCAGGAAAGGGATCAAACTATTGAAGCTATGACAGCCAAGATTGCCGCTCTCCAAGCACAGCTGAATCCACCCTCTGATGATGACAATGGAGATGATGGCAACAATGGGGATGATGATGACAGTGGGAACGATGATGATGATGAGGACGAGGATGATGATGATGGAGACAATGATGGTGGAGGAGATGAAGCTGTAGCAGTAGCAGCTGAGAGTGCAGAAGAAGAGGAGGATCCAGAAGAGGTGGAGTTTGAGATCTCAAGTGATGGTTCAGGAGAAGTGTACACTCCGCCGCCATGGTTGAACCGTGGACCGAAGCGCCAACGCATGAGTGCAAGGACCTACCGCAACCTCTTCAAGAAGTAGATAGAAGTCCACCAATTAGTCCACGTTAGGCAAAATCGTTAGGATTAGTTTCGATCGATGTGAAACTTAATTACTGTTAGTTTAAAAGTGTTTAGTTGCTTATTTGTGTACTCCAATATCCCAGGAATTATTTGTGCGAATTTTATGAAAGAGTTATGGCAAGTTTGGTTAACATCTGTGTTATTTTCGCTGCAGTTTTCTGCTGATACAGCAGTACTGTACGATTTTTCATATTTTTATGGTAACTGGGAAAAATCTGAAAAAAATTGGGCTGATTCTAAACTATCTGTACTATATGTGCAAAAATCAGCTAAATTTTCTGACGAGTCTAAGTCATGTAGAAAAATTCGTGAACACTGCTGGACTGTTCTGGCAGATTGCTGTTTTTGTTGCTTAGTTGATCAACTGTTTAGTTAACCATTGCCAACTCTTGTAAAACTATTTAAGTAGGTATATACTGCTAGTATAACCCCTAGGATGTTGCTGGATCACTTGTTTGTTGATGTGTTGCTTGCTTGTAATTGTCTGCCATTGTTTGTTGTTGTTTGATCATAATGCATGGGTAGAATCCTATTATCGTAGTTGATTCTCTCTAAACTTACCTGTGCTGAACCGCAGATGCCTCCCCACCGTCAACCCACTGAGTTGGAGCAGCTCATGGCAGCTCAGGCACAGCTGACCCAAGTGATGACTCAGTTCATGGCAGCTCAGAACAACAACAACAATGGAAACAACCAGCCTCAGGGAGATGCTCTCACCAGATTTCTGAGGTTAAGACCAGCTAAGTTCTCTAATGCAACGAAACCAATGGTTGCCCTCGACTGGTTGCGTTCAGTCAACAAGGATCTGGTAACTGTTGGATGCACGGATGCTGAGAAGGTGAGGTTTGCCGCTCACCTACTGGAAGGACCAGCCGCTTCTTGGTGGGACACTTTTCAGATCACCCACCCGCTGGATACTGTGACTTGGGCAATGTTTGAGGAAGGTTTCAGGACCAACCACGTGTCTTCAGGAGTTCTGAGCCTGAAGAGGAAGGAGTTCCTCAACTTGCGCCAAACCAATCGCACCGTGGCCGAGTACATTGAGGAGTTCAACAACCTGTCCCGTTATGCACCTGAGGATGTTGACACTGATGCAAAAAGGAGGGAGAGATTTCTGGATGGCCTTAGTGATGAGCTTTCAGTACAGCTACTGGTGGTTTATTGCCCCACTTTCCAGGAACTTATGGACAAGGCCATGATCTTGGAAGGGAAGCACAAATAGGTGGAGAACCGCAAGAGAAAGAGCAACAATCATCACTCTGGTTCACATCACAAGTCTCGCACTTCGTATGATGGATACTCCAAGCATGGAGGAAGTGACCATGGGAGCCATGACCGCCACCACCATGGAGGCGATGGACATCGCCATGACAACCACAAGAGCAGCCACCACAGCCACAAGGGAGGACACTCTCACTACTCTGGAGGGCACGGTGGACATGACCGCAACCGCGATCGCAGCTTTGTGAAGAAGGATCTGAGTGAGGTGACGTGCTTCAAGTGTAAACAGAAGGGACACTATGCTGACAACTGTCCGGAGAGGAAAGGACTGAAGCCAACCAACAACGAGAAGGCCACAGTGAACCACATGAATGTGGAGGAGATTCCAGATGAGCCTGACCTTGTGATTGGTAAGTTCCCAATCAACACTCACCCAGCACTTATACTTTTCGATACTGGTGCATCGCATTCATTCATATCAAGGGCATTTGTGGATAAGTATAAGCTACCTACTGAGTCTATGAAAAGGTCTATTAGAGTGAGTTCACCTGGAGGAGATATGATAGCTAGCGCGGGATGCTGCAATTTAACTGTGAGGATTGGAACACACAACTTCAGTGCACATTTGGTAGTGTTGGAATCACAGGGGTTAGACGTGATTCTGGGTATGGATTGGATGTCTATGCATGAGGGACACATAGATTGTGCACAGCGAGCTATTTCACTCAAAACCCCGGATGGTAAGAGGATTAGATTCAAGTCGGCAGTGCGACCGAGAAGGTGTAAGCTGAATTCTCTTAAGGGGGTTAGCATGGATACTGTGCTAGTGATTAGGGATTACCCTGACGTGTTTTCGGAAGAGCTGCCAGGGATGCCACCTGACAGGGAAGTGGAGTTTCTCATCGACCTGATGCCGGGAACTGGACCAGTAGCAAAGAAACCATATAAGATGGATGTGGATGAGCTGAAGGAATTGAAGAAGCAGTCGAAAGAGCAGCTGGAAAAGGGATTCATTCAGCCTAGTTCGTCATCGTGGGGTGCACCTGTTCTGTTTGTGGAGAAGAAAGACAGCAGCAAGAGATTAGTGGTGGACTATCGCTCGCTGAATGAAGTGACCATCAAGAACAAGTACCCTCTGCCGAACATAAATGATTTGTTTGATCAACTGGAAGGAGCAAAGGTGTTCAGCAAGATTGATCTGCGATCAGGCTACTTCCAATTGAAGATCCGGGAGGAGGACGTACCAAAAACCGCCTTCACCACTAGGTATGGTTTATATGAGTATACAGTTATGTCTTTTGGACTAACGAATGCCCCGGCATATTTCATGACCATGATGAACAAGGTATTTATGGAGTACTTGGACAAGCTCGTGGTGGTGTTTATTGACGACATACTGATATATTCCAAGGATGATGCTGAGCATGAGAAACATCTGCGACTGATTATGGAGAAACTGAGGGAACACAAGCTGTATGCCAAATTCAGCAAGTGTGAATTCTGGCTCAACACTGTTGGATTTCTTGGACACGTGGTGTCAGGAGAAGGAGTCGCTGTTGATCCAAGCAAAGTGACTGCAGTGACAGAATGGGAAGCGCCCAAGAATGCAGGAGAGATACGAAGCTTTTTGGGACTTGCTGGATATTACAGGAGGTTCATTGAAAACTTTTCCAAGATTGCTAAGCTGATGACTGAACTTCTGAAGAAGGAGAGGAAGTTCGAATGGTCAGACGTATGTGAAGCCAGCTTTCAGGAACTAAAGCGTCGACTAGTGACCGCCTCATTACGTGTTTACAGGACCTTGGAAGGATTTCCAAGTGTACTGCGATGCTTCTCGACAGGGACTTGGGAGTGTGCTGATGCAAGATGGGAGAGTGGTGTCATATGCCTCACGACAACTCAAGCACCATGAGAGGAATTACCCCACACACGACTTGGAGTTAGCGTCAGTGGTTCATGCAATCAAGGTATGGAGGCATTACTTAATGGGAAAACACTGTGATGTGTACACCGACCACAAGAGCCTGAAGTACATATTTACACAGAAGGAACTGAACGTGAGGCAAAGGATATGGTTGGAGCTTATCAAGGACTATGATATGAATTTACAATACCACCCAGGAAAGGCCAATGTAGTAGCAGATGCTCTGAGCCGGAAGGTTTATGCCAATGGATTGACAATTGGGGAATTGCCCGGGGATTTGTGCAAGCAATTCAAGGACCTTAGACTGGAGGTAGTATCTGAAGGATACTTGGCAACAATGGAAGTCCAACCAACGCTACTGGACATAATCAGGAAAGCTCAAGTGGGAGACAAAGAGATAGATGAAGTAAAGGAAAAGATGAAGGAGGGTCGAGCAAGGGAATTCCGCGAGGATGAGCAAGGAACCTTGTGGTATGGAGATTGTATGTGCGTTCCCAACGATCCAGAGATAAGGAAATTGATTCTGCAGGAAGCTTATGACTCGCCGTATTCCATACATCCGGGCAATACGAAGATGTATATGGACCTAAAGGACAGATTCTGGTGGAACAACATGAAAGGAGACATCACAGAGCATATTGCCCTATGTGATGTATGTAGCCGAGTAAAGGCGGAACACCAGAAGCCAGCAGGATTGCTACAGCCATTGCCCGTGCCGGATTGGAAGTGGGATAGAGTGGGAATGGATTTTATCACAGGATTGCCCAGGACCAGGTCAGGATATGACTCCATTTGGGTAGTGGTCGACCACTTGACCAAGGTAGCCCACTTTATACCGGTAAAGACAACCTATACGAGTGCAAAGTTGGCCAAGATTTACATGGACAGGATTGTGTGCCTACATGGGGTTCCCAAGAGTATTGTATCAGATAGAGGCACCCAATTTACCTCACACTTCTGGCGCCAGCTGCACGAGTCACTTGGTACTAGATTGGAGTTTAGCACAGCGTTTCACCCACAGACTGATGGACAGACCGAGAGAGTGAATCAGATTTTGGAAGACATGCTGAGAGCTTGCGCCTTGGCTCATGGTTCTAGTTGGGATGAGAATTTGCCATATACTGAGTTTTCCTACAACAATAGCTATCAAACCAGCATCAAGACGTCACCGTTCGATGTGCTGTATGGGAAACGGTGCCGAACACCATTGCTATGGGATGGAGTAGGAGAACGTCAGTTGTTTGGGCCTGATTTGATCAAGGATGCTGAGGAGAAGGTCGCCTTGATTAGGGACAGGCTGAAGGTAGCACAATCAAGGCAGAAGAGCTACGCTGACGCCAAGCGCAAGGAAGTGGTGTATGAGATAGGTGATAGAGCATACCTCAGAGTGTCGCCACTTCGTGGAATCAAGAGATTTGGAATTAAGGGTAAGCTGGCACCTCGATTTATTGGACCGTATCGGGTCTTAGCACGCAAAGGAGAAGTTGCTTATCAGTTGGAGTTGCCAGAGGCTCTGTCCGCTGTTCATAATGTGTTCCACGTATCCCAGCTGAAGAAGTGTCATTCAGAGATGGTGGATACACCATTGAGAGACACTGTACCACTAGAAGAGGTTCAGCTTGAGAATGACTTGACCTATGAGGAGAAGCCGGTCAAGATTCTGGAGACAGCAGAGAGGACTACCCGTACAAGGACAATCAGGTTTTGCAAGGTGCAGTGGAGCCACCACACCAAAGAGGAAGCCACTTGGGAGCGTGAGGATGACATCCGAGAGGACTACCCAAACCTATTTGCTAGCCGCGCCGAATCTCGGGGACGAGATTCATCTTAAGGGGGTTAGTCTTGTCACATCCCAAATTTTAGATTTGGTTCTGCTTATCATTCATGTCATTGCATCATACTTTTCCATGCAAAACCACCGATTGAAAAGATTCGGCAAAACGATATTTTCAAAACCCTATTCTATTTTACTACGAGACTCCTACGGGAGGCTTTAGTAGGACTTGCGTTGTCCAGCCTTGTAGCCTAGTGGTTTCACTCAACCCTTGATCCTAGGTTGTTCCCCTCGATTTTACAAAAATTTAGGAGCAAGAATCGCCCGATTCGGAGCTCGTACGGAAAAGTTACGGAGGCTTTAGTTTTTGCGAAAAGGGGAAAAGAAACGGACCAAAAAAAATCTGCCCGGACCCGTGTCCGCGTAGGACCCCGCGTGGGGGCCCCACTTAAAATCCCCGGACCCCGCCACCGCCGCGCCCTCGATCTCCGTGCCTCGAACCCCGCACCCAGCCGCCGCCCTCGGCCTCCGCGCCCGCCGCCGCCACCAGGTGAGCGTGCCACCGCCGCGCCCGCCGCCCGCGCCACCGCCCGCCACTGGCCACGCCGCCGCCCGCGCCACCGCCGCCACCGCGCCTTGCCACAAGGCCGCTGCCGCGCCGCCAACGCTACCGCCGCTGCCACCGCCGCCGCCCATCACCGCGCCACGCGTGCCGCGTCGCCGCGCCAGTCAAGCGCAGATCGCCGCCGCCGCTGCTTTTCGCCAGCCGCCATCAAGTCAACCACCACGCCGCGCTTCGCGTGGCCGCCAGTCAAGTCGCCACGCTTGATCGGGTATTTCCTTTAGTTGACAGATTTCGGTAGAAACTTGTAAATTGCGTAGAAATTAAACCGTTGGGCCAAAAATTGCAAATAAAATATGTGTAGGTTCAGTGGGTCGTGTAGAATCTTGCTGTACCATTGTTTCACACTTTTGCAGCAAGATTTAGTACATTTTAATCAAATTAGTTAATGGCCTTTTTGGAGTATTTAATTCATAGAAAAAGATCTGTAACTCCACAAATTGCGTATGATATGTCCCTGGATTCAGTGGAACGAGGGGAATATCATCGTGAATTAAAAGGATAGGCTTACAGTAAAAACTTCTGCAGAAACTGTCTAGTGGCTTACTGCAGTGTTTTAATTACTCAGGGAGTTTTATAATTCCTTTTTGAGTAATTCCAATTGGTACTGTTTATAAATAGCAATGCCTATACAGTAGAATTTTCCCAAGATTTTACAAACAGTATACTACTGGTAGTGAATTATTTGAGTTCTAGCTCTAGTTTTGAGCATTACTTTTTGCGTAATAGTTTTCCAAGCGCTAAAACTATTTTCCATGCATGCAATCAGTAGTATTATTGATTAGGATTATGTGGTGCAGCTGTAGCACCAAATCACTTGTCTTGCATGCATTCATGCATCATCTTTGTTGCATATGCTTGCGGATTGTTTGTTTATGATTGCAATTGTATCGTGTAGATTGTGACGAGTGCAACGCTTGCTCGTGTGTGGATTGTTCTTCCGACCGCTACAACCAAGGCAAGTAGATGCTACTTTGTTCATGATATCGTCCTACTATTTTCATTGGATTGTCGTGTATTTTGTAGATGCATGTGTAGGACGATACTATCGATATGCTATGACCTATTATGTGGTAGGGCTTTCCTTGTAGATGAACCACCATTGGTAGATGTGCTTAGCCATGCTATGATGAACGAGGGCTGGGTTACATCACTGAAAGTTGTTTCTAAATGAGTTGGGTTGCAAAAACTAAAACAACTTAATCAATGAATCTCCTGGGTGTGATGGTATTGATAATTTTTGGTGGTTTCATTGCGGAAAGGCACCCAGGTATCGAGAGAAATTGATTGGCTTCTTTATTATGTAGCTTACGTGTACAACCATGTGCCAATAATGAAATGGGCGGTTGGTTGGACTTAGTAGGTTGTGGTAACTCGAACCCGCGTATCCAGAGATGTAGAATTTTGGTAGGATGGACCGGTGCGCGTCGGGATTGAGGAGCTACTTCCCGAACAGTCTCTTCTTGGACTTCTCCCTATCACCACTCAAAATGAGAGTGTTGGTACGAGCTGGGCTGGCCAAGTCACATGGGTAAAGTGTACTAACCCCTGCAGGGTGTATAATCTAATCGATTAGCCGTGTCCCCGGTTATGGACAACGGAGTTGCTTGATATTGATTCCATGACATGTTTCTCGCTCATTCTAATTTCTTAATTGTTTTAATATTGTTGGGTTAACTTAATTGGGATCTTTTCAAAGAAAATCAAAAACTGTTTATGAAAGTAGGACAAATGTATTTGCAAATGCAAGCCAGACACAGCTCCACTTGCCAAATATGCATGTAGATGTTAGCACTATTGTCTCCTTTACTAGCTCTACTTGCCATACATTCCATGTATTGACCCTTCGGGGCTGCTATGTTTCATGTTGCAGGTTATTCCGATTCTGAGTAACTGATATAGGCCACGGTACTCCACTCGGCACTTGTTCACTTGTGGGCAATTTGAAGAATGGAGGATTTTCCTTATTTATGTTGCTACCTGAATAATTTGAGCTAGCATTGAGCTAAGCTTTTATTGTAATAATGGTACTCTGGATCTTCGTTATTCATGATACACGGATATTTTGCTATGTTATTCATCTTATTCTATTGTGGGCCAATGAACCGATCCAGGGATTGGCATGTCACATAGAAGCCACGGTCTTTTCAGAACCGTGGTGTTACAATACTATATGTAGATGACATATTGTTGATTGGGAATGATGTAGACCTTCTTAATAGTGTCAAGGATTATTTGAATAATAGTTTTTCAATGAAAGATCTTGGCGAAGCAGCTTACATATTAGGCATAAAGATTTATAGAGATAGATCGAGACGCCTAATATCATTGTCACAAAGTACATATTTGGACAAAGTTCTAAAGAGGTTTGGAATGGAAGATAGCAAGAAAGGGTTCTTGCCCATGTTGCCCAATACGACCTTGAGTAAAACTCAAAGTCCAGCAACGGCAGAAGATAGAGAAAGAATGAGTAAGACTCCCTATGCCTCAGCCATAGGATCTCTAATGTATGCCATGCTATGTACTAGACCCGACATTGCATATGCTGTTAGTTTGACTAGCAGATATCAAAGTGATCCAGGAGTGGATCATTGGACAATGATCAAAACATCCTTAAGTACTTGAGAAGAACTAAGGATATGGTTCTTTCTTATGGAGGTGATGAATAACTCATTGTTAATGGTTACACCGATGCTAGTTGGAACACCGATCCAGACGATTCTAAATCTCAATCTGGGTACGTATTTACTTTGAATGGTGCAGCAGTTAGCTGGAGGAGTGCAAAGCAAAGCGTTGTGGCTAGATCTTCAACTGAATCGGAGTACATAGCTGCTTCGGAGGCTTCACAAGAAGCGATATGGATGAAGGAGTTCATTACAGAGCTCGGTGTGGTTCCAAGTGCACTGGACCCAATGTCTATGTACTGTGATAACATGGGCTCCATAGCCAATGCGCAAGAACCAAGGTCACACAAGTAGCTGAAGCACATCAAGCTACGTTTTTACGCTATTCGAGAACATGTCCAAGATGGTGACATAAAGATTTGCAAAGTACACACAGATCTGAATGTGGCGGATCCGTTGACTAAACCTCTCCTGAGGGCAAAACATGACCAACACCTAAATTCCATGGGTGTTCGGTATATTACCATGTAATCTAGATTAGTTGATTCTAGTGCAAGTGGGAGACTGTTGAAGATATGCCCTAGAGGCAATAATAAATGTAGTTATTATTATATCTTTGTGTTTATGATAAATGTTTACATTCATGCTATAATAGTATTAACAAGGAATCATTAATACTTGTATGATTTGTAAACTAAATTAGAGTCCCTAGTAAAGCCTCTTCATAATACTAGCTTGTTGGTTAATAGATGATTGTGGTTTCCCTATCATGAACATTGAGATGTTATTAACAACAAGATCATATCATTAGGAGAATGGTATGATGGACATACTCCTATAGATAAGCATAACATAAAGATCAAGTCATTTTAATAGTTCAATTGCTATAAGCTTTCTGATACATAGTAACCTAATTCCTTCGACCATGAGATCATGCTAATCACCATCACCGGAAGGATGCTTTGATGACATCAAACACCACACCGTAACTGGGTGGCTATAAAGATGGCACTGAGTGTTCAGAAAGTATGGGTTGAGACACATGAATCAAGAGTGGGATTTGTCCATCCATATGACGGTTACATATACTCTGGGCCCTCTTGGTGGAATGTCATCCAATTAGCTTGCAAGCATGTGACTGGTTCACAAGGGATCACATACCATGGGAACGAGAAAAGAGTACTTATCGGTAAAGAGGTTGAACTAGGTATGCAGAGATACCGACGATCAAAACCTCAGATAAGTAATCTATCATGAGACAAAGGGAAATTGGTATCGTATGTAAGTGGTTCATTTGATCGCAAAGTAATCGTAGAAATATGTGGGAGCCATATGAATTTCCAGATTCCTCTATTGGTTATTGATCAGAGAAGTGTCTCGATCATGTCCGCATAATTCACGAACCGTAGGGAGACACACTTAAGGATTCAATGTTGTTTAGTAGTTATGGAATGATGAGTAAGAGACCGAATGTTGTTCGGAGTCTCGGATGGGATCCGGGATATCACGAGGAGATCCGTAATGGTCCGGAGAATAAGATTCATATAAGGAAAGTCCTCTTTTGGAGTTGGGGAATGATTCCGGTGTTTTCATCGGGAATGTTCTAGAAGGGTCCGGAAGGTCCGGCACTCCAGAGGGGAGGGTACATGAATGTGTCGTAACAATATGGGATGGTTGCATCATGTACTAGGTAACATGGCTGGGAAAAAGAAAGGGAGAAATCAAATCCTAGTTTGAAAGTCAAACGCTAATTTGAAAAAGTCAAACGGCAAGTTTGCTTGGTGGAGGGAGAGTAGGAAACGTACTTGGGGAGGAGTTCCTCTCCCTCCACCCGCCGGACAAGGAGGCCAACTTGGGGGAGGACTCCCTCCTCCCAGGCCGCGCCCTCCCACCTATAAAAGGAGGGGCAGGGCTGCCCCTCTTCCCTACACCTCTCACACCCCAAAACCCTAACCCTAGCCGTCGGCTTCCTGCAAGTCGCCGCCGCCCTAGGGTTTCTCCTAGGCGCCGAGTTGGGGCTTCCCCAAGCCCTAGCCGCCGGCCAAGCTTCCTCCCTTGGTGCCTCTAAACCCTAAGTCGCCAAGGCCTCTCTCATAGTCCACCATACTCGCTCTGGCTTAAGGCGAAGCCCTGCGAGATCTCCCTTCTACTTCCGGTACCACGCCGTCGTGCTGCCGGAATCGCGAGGAGAGTGCTACAACCTCCGCTGCCTGCTGGAACAAGGGAGAGGAAGGTCTTCATCGAGTACCGAATGTGTGACCGACTGCGGAAGTGCTGCCGGAACGCAGCGCTGGAAGGATCGTCTACGCGATCTTGAGATCGGCAAGAGTACGACTACATCACCCATGAGAATCTGCTCTCGTTAACCGCTTTGGAATCTTCGAGGGTGAGTTCCTCTATCGACTCGTTGCTACAATCTAGTAGATAGATATTGGCTTGTTTGTTTGCATGCGGTAGAATTTTTTTTGTTTTCCATGCTACTAACCCCTACAAGTTCTTCCTCTAGCTTGCTGTCCACACTGGGGTGACATGGGTTGCTTCGGCTGTTCACCATTGATGAAATTGCCAAGCTTACAGTGGGGCTAGAGCTTAGTTAAGTTTTCTAGATGATCTACTGAGGTTGCTGTGAGCTAGAGAGGGAACAAGTTAGGCAAGAATCACTACACACTATAGTGTTTTGATTTGAATCAACAAGGTGTTTGATGAAATGGCCGCATGAATTCAAGTTTTGAATTTTGAAAAGATTTTTGGTGGGTGTGCTAGGCATGTGCTGGTGAGTCTGTGGATGCTTGGGTTTTGAAAGTTGAGCTTGTTTGAGTGGTTTTTGAAAAAGTGGGATCTTCCCATATGATATAGATTCAATTTTGAACTGTCCTTTAAACTATGCATTCAAATGTTTTTGGATGATCACAAGGTGGGCCTTGGTACTATGTTATGAGTACTATCAAGGGGTGCAAAGATCCAAACAAGTTTCTGTTAAGTTTTGAAAGTTAGAGACAGCCAAAGTAGGCATGGGAGTTAGATTGGCCAAAAGGACCATTCCCTTATTTTGTTTGTTTTGATTTATTTGTGTTTGGGAAAAGTGTGGGGATTGTTTAGATGATGTTTATTTCACCTAAGAATCCTTTTACAAGCAAAGAATCATACAAATAAGGCAATTCAAAAGAATCCAAATTGGAATGCATACACATATGCATGCTTTCATATTTTTAAATAGAAAAGTTTTTGTTAATCCTAATTTTGATGATTAGAGTTTGATGATCCAAGTTTAGTATTTTTGGGATGTTACAAACCTTCCCCCTTAAACAAAATCTCGTCCCGAGATTTGAAAAAGGACGAAAAAGATTATCTAGGATTTGAAGAGATCAGGAAACTCCGTCCTGATGTGATCTTCGCGCTCCCAGGTAGCTTCCTCTTCTGTGTGGTTGCTCCACTGAATCTTGAGAAACTTGATGCTTCGTGTTTGGGTAGTTCTGAAGTCTTCTTCCAAAATACGGATGGGTACTTCGGGATAGGTCAGGTCATCGTTGATCTCTATGGTCTGGTGATCAATATTCTTGAACACTTCGGTCTTCTCTGGAACTTTGAGACACTTGCGAAGTAATGAGATATGGAACACATTGTGCATGGATGACATCTCTTCGGGCAGTTCCAATTGATACGACACTTCTCCTCGATGGTTCAGAATCTTGAAGGAGCCTATATATCTGGGGGCTAACTTTCCTTTGAGTTGGAAACGCTGCATTCCTTTTAAAGGCAACACTTTCAGATACACAAAATCTCCTATGTTGAAGGCGAGGTCTCGACGTCTCTTGTCGGTGTAACTCTTCTGTCTGGACTGGGCTGTCTTGAGGTGCTCACGAATCTTGTGAACCTTCTCTTCTGCTTCTCGTAGGATGTCAGGTCCAAAAATCTGACTCTCTCCTACTTTTGACCAGTTCAAAGGGGTGCGACACTTCCTTTCGTACATGAATTCAAAAGGGGCCATTTGCAAACTAGCTTGATAACTGTTGTTGTATGAAAATTCTGAAAATGGCAGACAGTCTTCCCACTTAGATCCATACTCTAACACACATGCTCTTAGCATATCTTCGAGTATTTGATTTACTCGCTCTGTCTGTCCATCGGTCTAAGGATGATAAGCGGTGTTGAAATCTAGGCGGGTTCCTAAACATTCTTGGACTTCCTTCCAGAATCTCGAGGTAAACTGAGTTCCTCGATCCGACACGATGTTCTTGGGGACTCCGTGCAAACTAACAATTCTAGCTATGTATAACTCCGCTAGCTTCGAACTCTGATATGTGGTCTTGGCGGGTAAGAAATGGGCGACTTTGGACAATCTGTCCACTATGACCCATATAGAGTCATTTCTCTTACTAGAAGTGGGCAATCCGGTGATAAAGTCCATTCCAACGGAATCCCATTTCCATTCCGGAATCTACAATGGTTGCAACAATCCAGCGGGTCTTTGATGTCCTGCCTTGACTCGCTGACATATATCACACTTGGCGATATAGCTTCCGATTTATCTCTTCATCTTATGCCACCAAAATTGCTCCTTCAAATGTTGATACATCTTAGTTCCTCCGAGGTGGATAGAATAAAGAGTATCATGAGCTTCCTTCAGAATCACTTCTTTCAACTTAGAATCTGCTGGTACACAAAGGTGTCCTTTGTACCACAGAACTCCTTCTTCGTCTTCGGTGAATCCGGGTACTTTGCCTGTACCAATACGACGCTTGATTCTGTCGATACTAGCATTTCCTTTCTACGCCTCTTTGATCTAGCTGATCAAAGTGGGTTGAAGTTCTATGCTAGCCAAAAATCCTTCACTCACTAATTCTATTCGAAAATCTTCCATCTCTTTTTGCAAGCTTGGTTGCTCCATTAAAATCATGGAGTTCAAGCGGCACGACAATCTGCTAAGGGCATCTGCTACCACATTGGCTTTACCGGGGTGATAGTGAATGTCCAGGTTATAATCCTTGATTAGCTCAATCCATCTTCTCTGCCTCATATTCAACTCCTTCTGAGTGAATATATACTTCAGGCTCTTGTGATCCGAATAAATCTCACAATGGTTTCCCATGAGGTAATGCCTCCATGTCTTCAGGGCTAGAACTACGGATGCGAGTTCGAGGTCATGGGTTGGGTAATTTTGCTCATGTTGCTTCAGTTGTCGAGATAGATAGGATATAAATTTGCCTTCTTGCATTAGCACACATCCGAGACCGATCTTGGATGCATCGCAATACACGTCGAAGGGCTTCGTGATATCCGGCATGATTAAGATTGGGGCTGAAATCAATCTCCTTTTGAGTTCTTGAAAACTCGCTTCACATTTGTCGGTCCATTCAAACTTCTTGTCCTTCTTCAGCAATTGGGTCATGGTTCTGGCGATACTTGAGAATCCTTCTACGAACTTGCGGTAATATCCCGCCAATCCAAGAAATGCACGAACTTGGGTTTGAGTGGTTGGGGCTTGCCAATCTTCGACATCTTTCACCTTTGCAGGGTCAACGCCATTTGCTCCGGCTGATACAATGTGACCGAGGAATCGTACCTCCTATAACCAGAATTCACATTTGCTAAACTTGGCATACAACTGATGCTCTCTAAGGGTTCCAAGAATGGTCCTTAGGTGTAGCTCATGTTCTTCTTCTGATTTGGAATAAATCAGAATTTCATTGATGAAAACAACGACAAACTTATCCAGGAAGTCCATAAAAATCTTATTCATAAGATTCATGAAATAAGCGGGGGCATTGGTTAATCCAAAAGACATAACGGTATACTCATATAATCCATATCTGGTGGTAAAGGCAGTCTTTGGGATATCCTCTACACGAATTTGGAGTTGATGATAACCAGTTCTAAGATCAATCTTAGAAAATACTTTGGCACCGGTCAACTGATCAAACAAATCTTCTATCTTGGGCAACGGGTACTTGTTCTTGATGGTGACATCATTCAACTTCCGATAATCCGTACACAAACGGTTACCTCCATCTTTCTTGTCCACAAATAAAACAGGTGATCTCCATGGTGACGCACTTGGTTGAATCAATCCAATTTCCAACATGGCATCAAGTTGCTTCTTCAGTTCTTCTAGTTCAGATGGGTTCATACTATATGGTCTCTGGGCTATGGGTCCAGTTTCGGGGATTAGTTCGATGATAAACTCGATATCCCGATCTAGGGGCATACCGGGAAAAACAATCTGGAAATACATCGGGGTATTCACAGACTATCCGGACTTGGTCAATGGTAGGTTGGGCTATACTCTTGTTGCACTTGAATTGGCGCGGTAAGGTTTCAGATATATGCTTGACTGATATTCCGGCTGTACTGGTCATGGTTATGGCTTTCTTGGCACAGTCAATCAATCCTTTATGTTTGGACATCCAATCCATTCCTAGTACTACTTCCTAACCTTTGGTTTCGAGTACTATCAGATTAGCATAAAAATCTATGCCATGGATTCGGATAGGGACGGCTTTGCAAATTTGCCTAGCTTTGGTGGTTGATCTAGGAATTTGAACAATCATAACATGCTTCAGTTTGGTTGGTTGAATTTTACTAGTGTATGCAAATTCTTCGGTGACAAATGAGTGCGATGCACTAGAATCAAACCACACTCGAGCAAGTACTGAATTAACATAAAACATACCTAGCACGACGTCTGGCGCTTCCTGAGCTTCTTCAGCATGCATGAGAAAAACACGGCCGTTGCGGTTGAGTGAATTCCCTGGGGCAAATCTTCTTCCGGGCTGAACACGACGATGTTGCTAAGCTGGGGCTACGGCATTCTTCTTGTTGGGGCACTCTGTCACATCCCAAGATTTTTCCAAATCTTGTAATGTGAAAAATAAATAAACAAAATAAAATTATTGTTGAAAATCAGGGTGAAAAGAAACTTTTGTTTTTAAATGGAAACATAAAATCCCATCTTGGACAAACTTTAATTAAAGTTTGAATTCAACAAAATCCAAATCAAAATAAATGCATCCCTCATAAAATGCATCTGGAAATTTAAACACTTGGAAAATAAATCCAAACCTTAAACCCTAGTGGAATAAAAATCATTTCCAAGTTATCTCCAAGCCTATGGATTTGATTCATATAAAAAAACTTGTCAACAAACATTTACAAATGATCAAGAAATACAAATAGAAATATTATAAAACCATATAAATTGGTTTCACTTAATTTGGAGCCATAAATAAAATCTTATGAATTTAAATAAGATAAGGAAAGTAATTTCCAAATCTAATAAAAAAACCTATCTAAAATCCAAATCAAATGGTGGGCAATTAATCCTAAAAATATTTAAAGTGATAACTAAATATCAAATAAGATTTTATAAATTGGAATCACCAAGTTTGGATCTATAAATAAAAAGATATGAATTTTATAAGATAAAAAAAGAAATATTAAATAAGGAATATTTAAAGACCAAATCAAACCTTGGCCAAATCCATAAACAAATGGAATGAATATAATCCAAATCCAAATAAAATAAAAGGATAAAGATGAATTATTTGACACCCAAATGACCAAATAAAAACCTACTGAAAAGATTTGGAAGGTTTTGGAAAATCAAATGATGTTTAGGAATATTATTAAATCTTATTTGATTTAAAAACTAGAGCCTATTTTGAATAATTAAAAGACCTTAAAAAGAATAAATAAATTATTCTAAAAATGTTATCAGAATGTCTTGTTAATCAATATTTGAACCTACACAAATTTTGGCAAAGGTTTGAATTCAAATGAATGTTTGAATTGCTTATTCAAAATCAAATCAGAAAAATCAAAAGAGAAAAAAAAAACAAACAGAACAAAAAATATGAAAAGGATTCAGCCCAGTCGGCCAGCCCAACAAGGCCCAGTTAGCCCACCTCTCCCTCTCACCGAGCGAACCGTTATTCACCGAGAAAGAAACCCGCAGAGACACCGACGCGTAGGCCCCATCTCACCCCTCGCTATCTCGCTGACGCCAGGCCCCCACTGCCACCTCACCATCTTCTCCACCCACGCGAAGACCGCGCCTCCCCGGCCGTTTCTTGCCGTTAACTCCTCAGAGTAAATTATCGGTAAATGCTCGACGTTTAATCCTCGCGACCACGCCAGTTAAAAACTCCTCCCTCTCCTCTTCCTTTCCCCTCAAACCCTGTTGCCAGTGAGCCACCAGGCTGCCCCTAATTCACTTTGCTTTGCCGCTTCTCCGACGAGCTTCACGAGCAAATTCCGGCCATCCCACGCCCCCCCTTGCTCCCTGACGCACACGAACTTGTTCCCCCTCTCCTGGCGGACCTTCCCGTATCATCAGCTCGCCCACGCGTGCTCTGCAAGCTCGACAACGTCACCGCCAGTGCAGCGCCACCGTCTACCTCCGCTCCGACGAGCACTGCTGGTAAGACCAGACCTCCCCTCTCCCTCTCTTTCACACGCGCGTATTCGCCACGACCCCGCGCATCTAACCGCGTCTTCTTTTCTCTCTGGCGTGCCCCATACCTCCACCGTCGTCTGCAACAAGACAAACCCGAGCCAGAGGACAACTCCGACGAGGAATTGCTAGTGGCCCCGTGCGCCCCTTGCACTCTCGCGAGCACCTTGAGCATCACCGTGACTCTGTGAATCTGGTAAGTATCTCCCCACTCCTCTCGCTTCCTGTAGCCACCGCAGCACCGCTAGCAGAGCGCCGCCGCCGCGCGCCACCTCGTCGCGCCGCCAGTTCTTGGCAATGCGATAGGAGCCGTCCAATCCAGATCGTAGTGATGCGATAGATTCACTTAACTGAAAGGGTACGCAAGTTCTGAGCCGTATGATCACACTTAAATCCAACGGCTGCCATCGCTCGATCCGGCCGAAGCGGTACCGACAAATAGAAACACGCCGCGTGTCACAGAATCTGATTTAAAATCAGAATTTGATCTATTAGTTGTTCCATTTTGTAAAATCTATAACTTTTAATATACACGTCCAAATTTTGCAAACTTTATATCAATGGATTCAGAAAAACAAGCCCTAGCCAACCATGCACTTTGTTTAGAAAATTGCTTCTGCTAAATTGGTTGTTTTACAGAAACTTATGTATGCATGTTTAGGTTATAAAATTTATTCCAAAATTATTTTGAGGATAAAATCTTTGGCAAATGGTGTGTTTTGAACCTACTGACCATAGGAAACAAATTGTGGTTTCAAAAATGTATTTTGTGAAACAAAAGAATGAATCTTTGATTTAAACCATTTCTAGTCAAATAAAAATATGGTTTGATTATTAAAAATGGTTTTGGAAGAAAACCTTTGAGAAATGTTTTGGAAATAAACTCTATGACCCTAAACACAAGGTTATATGGTGTGAAAACATATTTTGTGAAACCTATAGAATTTTGCCTTATTAAAAGCATTTCTTCACCACATAAAATAATGACTTGATCTAAAAATGGTTTATGAAGTAAAATCTTATACAAATGATTTTGCCACTTTATAAAAATGACCATTAAGTGTTTTCAAATGTTTATGAACCATTAGAAACCACTTTTACAAATAAAACAATCTTTTGCATGCTTGCATGCATTGTTTTGATTTTATCATTTTATGTGATGTTGCTTGAATGGTAGATTGAAATATTGTTTGCTTGATTGAATTGTAGTGATTTGAAGTGAGTGAACATTGCAAAGATCAAGGAGTGAACCTATACTCTCTACCAAAAAGGCAAGAGATGCTTCATACTTTTGTCCCATTATTTTCACTAAGGATTAGTGATATTTATAAGTAGGACTTGCATGGAAATTTTGCTAAGTATAGATTATGCTATGGGAAATCCTAGTAGATGTAACCTTAGTAGGAATTTCCTAAGTTAAGATCCCTACTACTATCATGCTTAGCTTAGCTAGTAGAAAACAAGGGTGGAATATATATTCATGCTATGGAAAATTCTAAGTCTGAGGACTTGTGTTTTGTTTAATAAAACAACTAAGTTAATGAATCACCTGGGTGGAATGGAAGGAATGGTTTGTGTTGAGTGGTTACACAAGGCCAGGGGACTGGTGAACCTTGTGTATCTCACTTGTGGATGGCCACCCAGGAACAAAGAGATTTGAGATGTCAAATGTTGAGAAGCTTCAAGTGCAGCCACTTGGCATTATGGGCTCTGCCTGGATCATATAGGTTGCAAGAACTTAGCCAAATGGACAGTTGGTGGTAGGGGAATGATAGGTTGGAACGCGTCCATTTTGGTCTAAGGGAAGGCTTCTGAAAGATCTTGTCTTGGTGAAACCAAGTCTTGTGGGGAAAGTGCACAACCTCTGCAGAGTGTAAAATCTAAGTACTTAGCCATGTCCCTGGCAAAGGACAATTTGAGCATCAAGACATGGAAGCTATCAAGAATCTCATCATCCAAATTTCTAAGTTAAAAACTTGTGGTTGAACAAGGGTTGAAAGGATCACCAATTTCTATTGGGGGATGCCTTGGGAAAGATTTTTGTCAAACAAAAACTTAGTGTTCTCAAATGATAAGGAAAATCTATTTTGAGCAAAGCAAGCCTAAGCTCCACTTAGCCAAATGCATATAGATGATAGACTCCACCATACTACCATAGTATCACTTGCCAATACAATTCAAATGTATTGACCCTTGTGGCTGTAACTTGTTATGTTGCAGGTTTGTTTGATATTAGTGAAGTTTAATGATTAGGATTACAAGTCTACAACCCACATGTCTGCCTGTGGCACTTTGAAGATGAAGGACCCCATGCTATTGTTATATTCTACTGCATTGTAATGATATAGCCAAATGAGCTATGTAAGATGTAATAAATTATGTTATTCTTGGTTATAAAGTTGTATTATGACCTTTGTTTCTTGATATTTCATCTTAACTGTGGATGCTAGCTATTGATCCAGGGACTAGCATTGTAAACACAGGGATCTCTACCTTATTAAAGGTTGGGAACCTTACAGATGGTATCAGAGCATTGTGTTGCCTGTAGGATTGGACAAAACCCCTTAGAAAAATAGGAGTTGAAATTGTCCCGAAACTTATTTACAAATAATCTTGTAAACTCTTTCCTCAACCATTCTGGTTTTGACTCTACGTCTCTTCTATTTCAACTTGATGGACAAAACCTACTCCATGGCCAAAGACTTCACCATGAGATAAGGACTTCATCAACTCTAATGACTTCAACATCTTCAACTCTAATGACTTCAACATCTTCAACATTTTCACCAAGGACTTCAATCTTGGGTATCACTAAGGACTACAAGTGGAACAAGAAATGTTACTCAAGACTTGAATACCAAGGAAACATAACTTAGAAGGAACCATCATCACCTTTGAAAATTTTTGTGACCAAGAATTTTTCCAAGGATACAAAGATCTTGTTCAAGAAGAATCAACCAAGAAGGAAGGAAGGATCTCAAGTGAACCATATAGTTGGACCACCATATTTAGTTTAAGTCAAACCCTCCAACTTAAGTGGTGTAACAAAAATATTTTTGGTTGCCTAAAATTGTGCTTGAACCTTGTTGTTTGAGTGAAATGTTTGTTTGTAATTGCTTGCACATTGCTTGTGTGAATTGTGATGTGTGTGATTAGAACTATTTCCTTAGAAATATTTTGCCTATTATAATCCCAATCCAACCCAAACAGATGACTTCTCCAAGAAACTCCAACATCAAGGATGGTGACAACAACCACCAAGAGGTCAACATGAGAGACCAACTGCTTGCAAGACAAACCCAGTTGAACCAGGTGACAACTCAGTTTTTAGCCAACAACAATGAGTTAGACCCAACCATGCAAAAGGTTTTGGAAACCTTTTGCCCAATTGTTGCAAGGGATGGCTACTCAAATGATCAACATGGGAGACAACTCTTCCCAAGGAGTTTATGACAACAAGGATGACAAAGATGTTATTCTAGAAGGAACCCAAGCTTGCAATATTTGTGGAGACAAGGATCACACTTCCAAAGAGCATGAAGATCAATGCCCCAACTGTGAAGAGAAACATCCAGCTAACCAATGCCCCACATCCCAAGCTACTTGTTACCTATGTGAAGGAAATAATCATGTCCCTATCCAATGCCCCATCTATTCCATAGTTGAACAAAGGAAACAAGGTGGAGTACAACAACTGATTGCAGACTACCATGAGAGGGCCAAGTCTACCAAGAAGGATGAAGACAAAGGAAAATCTCAGCTTGTACCTCCCAGCAACATGACTCAATTTAAAGGACCAAAAAGGAGACATATGTATTATCCAAGGAATAATAGAAGTTCAAGGAGACCAGGAACTGTTCCTACCTTTGAGATAACATATGAAGAACATGAACTAGAAGCACTCCTAGCTTTGGAGAAACCCAAGAAAAAGAAGGACAAAAGCCATGTGCAATGTGGTCATTGCAAAGAAATGGGACACTATGCCAGTGAATGTCCAGAGAAGCAGAAGTATAAGGGGATTAGCCAAGTGTGGTGCAACAACTGCAAAGAGCTAGGCCATTATGTAGCAACTTGCCCATAGAAGATACGTGATGAACTCAATCTTATCACCTGTTACAATTGTGGTAACCAAGGACATTATGCAAGCAACTGTCCAGAAAAGATGAATCACAAGATAAACAAGCCTATGAAGGATCTCAGCCTTGTCACATGTTTCAAGTGTGGAAACAAAGGACACTATGCAGATGTTTGCCCAGAGAGATTTCAACAGGATCCCAAGAAGGCCAATATGTAATCTAGTTGGAAAAATTTTAAGGGTGGTAGTACCCTAGATGCTTTTTAGCCAACTTGTAACCCTAGCCTCCCCATATCTCGGGACGAGATTTATTTTAAGGGTGGTAGCCTGTCACATCCCAAGATTTTTCCAAATCTTGTAATGTGAAAAATAAATAAACAAAATAAAATTATTGTTGAAAATCAGGGTGAAAAGAAACTTTTGTTTTTAAATGGAAACATAAAATCCCATCTTGGACAAACTTTAATTAAAGTTTGAATTCAACAAAATCTATATCAAAAGAAATGCATCCCTCATAAAATGCATCTGGAAATTTAAACACTTGGAAAATAAATCCAAACCTTAAACCCTAGTGGAATAAAAATCATTTCCAAGTTATCTCCAAGCCTATGGATTTGATTCATATAAAAAAACTTGTCAACAAACATTTACAAATGATCAAGAAAGACAAATAGAAATATTATAAAACCATATAAATTGGTTTCACTTAATTTGGAGCCATAAATAAAATCTTATGAATTTAAATAAGATAAGGAAAGTAATTTCCAAAGCTAATAAAAAACCTATCTAAAATCCAAATCAAATGGTGGGAAATTAATCCTAAAAAGATTTAAAGTGATAACTAAATATCAAATAAGATTTTATAAATTGGAATCACCAAGTTTGGATCTATAAATAAAAAGATATGAATTTTATAAGATAAAAAAAGAAATATTAAATAAGGAATATTTAAAGACCAAATCAAACCTTGGCCAAATCCATAAACAAATGGAATGAATATAATCCAAATCCAAATAAAATAAAAGGATAAAGATGAATTATTTGACACCCAAATGACCAAATAAAAACCTACTGAAAAGATTTGGAAGGTTTTGGAAAATCAAATGATGTTTAGGAATATTATTAAATCTTATTTGATTTAAAAACTAGAGCCTATTTTGAATAATTAAAAGACCTTAAAAAGAATAAATAAATTATTCTAAAAATGTTATCAGAATGTCTTGTTAATCAATATTTGAACCTACACAAATTTTGGCAAAGGTTTGAATTCAAATGAATGTTTGAATTGCTTATTCAAAATCAAATCAGAAAAATCAAAAGAGAAAAAAAAACAAACAGAACAAAAAATATGAAAAGGATTCAGCCAATGCCAGCCCAACAAGGCCCAGTTAGCCCACCTCTCCCTCTCACCGAGCGAACCGTTATTCACCGAGAAAGAAACCCGCAGAGACACCGACGCGTAGGCCCCATCTCACCCCTCGCTATCTCGCTGACGCCAGGCCCCCACTGCCACCTCACCATCTTCTCCACCCACGCGAAGACCGCGCCTCCCCGGCCGTTTCCTGCCGTTAACTCCTCAGAGTAAATTATCGGTAAATGCTCGACGTTTAATCCTCGCGACCACGCCAGTTAAAAACTCCTCCCTCTCCTCTTCCTTTCCCCTCAAACCCTGTTGCCAGTGAGCCACCAGGCTGCCCCTAATTCACTTTGCTTTGCCGCTTCTCCGACGAGCTTCACGAGCAAATTCCGGCCATCCCACGCCCCCCCTTGCTCCCTGACGCACACGAACTTGTTCCCCCTCTCCTGGCGGACCTTCCCGTATCATCAGCTCGCCGCGTGCTGCAAGCTTCGACAACGTCACCGCCCGGTGCAGCGCCACGTCTACCTCCGAAGCACTCGGCGAACCTTGTAAGACCAGACCTCCCCTCTCCCTCTCTTTCACACGCGCGTATTCGCCACGACCCCGCGCATCTAACCGCGTCTTCTTTTCTCTCTGGCGTGCCCCATACCTCCACCGTCGTCTGCAACAAGACGAACCCGAGCCAGAGGACAACTCCGACGAGGAATTGCCAGTGGCCCCGTGCGCCCCTTGCACTCTCGCGAGCACCTTGAGCATCACCGTGACTCTATGAATCTGGTAAGTATCTCCCCACTCCTCTCGCTTCCTGTAGCCACCGCAGCACCGCTAGCAGATCGCCGCCGCCGCGCGCCACCTCGTCGCGCCGCCAGTTCTTGGCAATGCGATAGGAGCCGTCCAATCCAGATCGTAGTGATGCGATAGATTCACTTAACTGAAAGGGTACGCAAGTTCTGAGCCGTATGATCACACTTAAATCCAACGGCTGCCATCGCTCGATCCGGCCGAAGCGGTACCGACAAATAGAAACGCGCCGCGTGTCATAGAATCTGATTTAAAATCAGAATTTGATCTATTAGTTGTTCCATTTTGTAAAATCTATAACTTTTAATATACACGTCCAAATTTTGCAAACTTTATATCAATGGATTCAGAAAAACAAGCCCTAGCCAACCATGCACTTTGTTTAGAAAATTGCTTCTGTTAAATTGGTTGTTTTACAGAAACTTATGTATGCATGTTTAGGTTATAAAATTTATTCCAAAATGATTTTGAGGATAAAATCTTTGGCAAATGGTGTGTTTTGAACCTACTGACCATAGGAAACAAATTGTGGTTTCAAAAATGTATTTTGTGAAACAAAAGAATGAATCTTTGATTTAAACCATTTCTAGTCAAATAAAAATATGGTTTGATTATTAAAAATGGTTTTGGAAGAAAACCATTGAGAAATGTTTTGGAAATAAACTCTATGACCCTAAACACAAGGTTATATGGTGTGAAAACATATTTTGTGAAACCTATAGAATTTTGCCTTATTAAAAGCATTTCTTCACCACATAAAATAATGACTTGATCTAAAAATGGTTTATGAAGTAAAATCTTATACAAATGATTTTGCCACTTTATAAAAATGACCATTAAGTGTTTTCAAATGTTTATGAACCATTAGAAACCACTTTTACAAATAAAACAATCTTTTGCATGCTTGCATGCATTGTTTTGATTTTATCATTTTATGTGATGTTGCTTGAATGGTAGATTGAAATATTGTTTGCTTGATTGAATTGTAGTGATTTGAAGTGAGTGAACATTGCAAAGATCAAGGAGTGAACCTATATTCTCTACCAAAAAGGCAAGAGATGCTTCATACTTTTGTCCCATTATTTTCACTAAGCATTAGTGATATTTCTAAGTAGGACTTGCATGGAAATTTTGCTAAGTATAAACTATGCTATGGGAAATCCTAGTAGATGTAACCTTAGTAGGAATTTCCTAAGTTAAGATCCCTACTACTATCATGCTTAGCTTAGCTAGTAGAAAACAAGGGTGGAATATATATTCATGCTATGGAAAAATTTCTAAATCTGAGGACTTGTGTTTTGTTTAATAAAACAACTAAGTTAATGAATCACCTGGGTGGAATGGAAGGAAGTTTGTGTTGAGTGGTTACACAAGGCCAGGGGACTGGTGAACCTTGTGTATCTCACTTGTGGATGGCCACCCAGGAACAAAGAGATTTGAGATGTCAAATGTTGAGAAGCTTCAAGTGCAGCCACTTGGCATTATGGGCACTGCCTGGATCATATAGGTTGCAAGAACTTAGCCAAATGGACAGTTGGTGGTAGGGGAATGATAGGTTGGAACGCGTCCATTTTGGTCTAAGGGAAGGCTTCTGAAAGATCTTGTCTTGGTGAAACCAAGTCGTGTGGGGAAAGTGCACAACCTCTGCAGAGTGTAAAATCTAAGTACTTAGCCATGTCCCTGGCAAAGGACAATTTGAGCATCAAGACATGGAAGCTATCAAGAATCTCATCATCCAAATTTCTAAGTTAAAAACTTGTGGTTGAACAAGGGTTGAAAGGATCACCAATTTCTATTGGGGGATGCCTTGGGAAAGATTTTTGTCAAACAAAAACTTAGTGTTCTCAAATGATAAGGAAAATCTATTTTGAGCAAAGCAAGCCTAAGCTCCACTTAGCCAAATTCATATAGATGATAGACTCCACCATACTACCATAGTATCACTTGCCAATACAATTCAAATGTGTTGACCCTTGTGGCTGTAACTTGTTATGTTGCAGGTTTGTTTCATATTAGTGAAGTTTAATGATTAGGATTACAAGTCTACAACCAACATGTCTGCCTGTGGCACTTTGAAGATGAAGGACCCCATGCTATTGTTATATTCTGCTGCATTGTATTGAGATAACCAAATGAGCTATGTAAGATGTAATAAATTATGTTATTCTTGGTTATAAAGTTGTATTATGACCTTTGTTTCTTGATATTACATCTTAACTGTGGATGCTAGCTATTGATCCAGGGACTAGCATTGTAAACACAGGGATCTCTACCTTATTAAAGGTTGGGAACCTTACACACTCGTTGGAGTAGTGACCCTTATTTCCATAGTCATAACAAGTCACCTGCGACTTGTCCTTTGCTGCAACAGACACAACATTGCTTCCAGTCCTCGGGGCAGTGTTGGTGTTGGCGGCAACATTGTTATTGAACTTGGGTGGGGCACGGTTGAAATTGCTAGAGTTGTCGGGGTTGTTGTGATTTCCTCCGGGCCTAGGGTTTCCACGGTTGGGATAGGTCGGACGGTTCATCGGGGGTCTGTTGGTTCTCTAGGAAAATCCTGGAGATGGGTTAGGGCGATACTTTGGGGTCTGATGGGTTCCTGGCTGATGCATCATGCGACGCTTGCGGTTCTCATTGGCTTGGTTGATCTTTCTTTCCATCTGGATGGCAGAGTCGACAAGGGCTTCAATATCAGCAAAGGGGATATTGACTAACACAATCTGCATCTCATTATGCAGACCATTCAGGAATCTCTCTTTCTTCTTGGCTTCCTTGTCGATCTCATCCGGGGCATACCTAGCTAATGACAAAAATTTGTCACGGTATTCTACCACGGTAATCCTTCCTTGCTTCAGTTCTCTGAACTCATCTCTCATTCTCTTGATCAAACCCGGTGGCACATGGGTTCTGCTGAACTTGACCTTGAATTCCTCCCAGGTCATCATCTGTCCTCTAGTCATTGCGCGAACGCTGTTCCACCATGCTCTTGCATCTCCGTCTAGATAATGGGTGGCGAACAGAACTTTCTCGTTGGCTTCCACTCCGGCGACTTCTAGGTTATTTTCCATGGTTTGCAGCCAATCGTCTGCATCTAGGGGCTCTTCTGACTTAGTGAAAACAGGTGGGTTGTTGTTCTGGAAATTCTTGAGCTTAGATCCATGGTTGTCCTGATTTCCTTGACCTTGGTTGTTGTGGGCTAGCTGAGCTATCTGCTGAAGGGTGGATAGGTTGGCTTGACGTTCGGCTCTTTCAACTTCGCGGTCAGAAACCAACATTTGCAGGATCTGCAACATCGGGTCTGGGGATGAACCACTTCCTCCGCGTGGCATCTGAAGATTGAGATAGATCATGAGAAAAGAGGGAAATTTCTAAGGTTCTGGGACTTTGAAAAGTTTTTAAAGTTTGACTCAGATTTTCTAGCAACTTGCTTTTCATTCATTCATTCACACGATACAAACACACACCACAACAAAGGTAAACAGATGGTTTTAAGAACCATTCTGGAAACTACGATACAGTGGGACCAAATACTACTCACTACGCTAGTGCTCAAGTGCTACTACTCCTTGGAGTGAGTGTAGTCGTCATCCTTGTCATCATCATCGTCATTGATGAAGGCAGAATCATCCTCATCAGTGAAGAAGTCCATAGCCTGATCCTCAAGAAAATCATCATCATCGCTGAGATAGGAGTAAGGGTCTCCACGAAGATCCTCTCCGGCATTCTCCCTTTCCTCCAACTGCATGTCTCTCTCGTGGATGGTCTCCTCCAAAGCCGAGATACGGTGGCGAAGACGGGCAATGATGCGATCCTTCTTGTCGAGCTGACAGAGGCGAGACTTGCGATGCTTTGCTAGCATGGCGATGGTCTGATCCTTGGTCTTGATGATGGCGGACTTGTGGTTGGAGTAGTCATGGCAATTGTCCAATTCCTGCTGACGATCATACATCATGAAGCTAAGGTGGTCCAATTGAGTCTTCAGCTCGGGGTGATATGGGGCTTCCAGTGGTTGTCCATTTGCATCATGCCTTGGGAAAAACTCAAAGCGGGTTCCCTTGATCTGGTTGATATTCTGCCCACACAGACGGGCTAGAGCTTCCTGCATGGCCCTGGCAAGTCCATCGAGCCAGTTGTTCTCTCTTAAGGTAAAATGAATTCCCTCAGTAGTGGGAGGTTCAATCTTTCCTCGGAGACTTGCAACAATTAGCCACTGCAGATCTTCTCCTCCTTGATCATTGAGCTGAGCTCCGAAGAACTTGGGGTGCGGACGCTCCAGAAGTTCCGAAAGCTGGTCCAAATCCCTCTCAAAGATAAGATCTCCTCCATTCCCCAACTGATAAAACTTGCTGTATTTCACGTCCATCTATTAAGAATATAGGATGAGTAAGTTAGTAGAGTGATCAAGTGTGTCAAATTTTATGTATTTTGCAAGAGTTTTGGAGGAACATGAATTTTCATGAAAGAATCAAGGTGATAAGAATGGGAATAAGTTTTTGTAAATATTTGCTTCCTTTGGTTTTGAAACTAAGTTTTTGATTCAAACGTCTAGTCTAACTAGGGTCTCCTATGGTCAGGATGGCTCTGATACCAACTTGTCAAAACCCGGATTTTTAATCCCAGATGCCTGTTATGCCATACATCGCAATCCCAGGATTACCATTTTTGCGAGACATAATAGAATTGGATACCACAGTACATCATCCATTACAAAACATACATAAGGTCTTACACAAATAAGGATCTCATGACCCGGTTCTTAATACAATTCAAGCAACGAAAATATGTAATAATAAAGGTAGCGTAGGCGAAGCTCCATCTTCGGGGTCACAGGCAATGCTGATGATGGGAGATGATCCTAGTTGTCGTAACCTTCCTGGGGTCCATCATCCTAGTACTCCTCTTCATAGTCTGGCCACAGGAATAGCCAGGGACAAAGCCATGAGTACTCTTTAAGTACTCGCAAACTAATACTAACAAGTAAAAGGTTTTTTTTGTAGTAGGGCACTAAGCTCTAGGGTTGTTTTGCAAAAAGCCAGATTTACCTCTACTAAGTTCAGAAGCAAGAGAAAACTAGTCCAATTTTATAACACCTAAGTGGGAACTTGTATCTCATGTCACAACTTTGTTGTAGTCAAGTCAAAATCACAATTCATTTCACAAGTCATTTTGAAATCATCTGACGGGGGAATAGTATGGCCACTCCAACTGTCCATAACCGCGGACGCGGCTATTCAAAAGTTCGACACTCTGTAGAGATTGTACACTTTCACCACAACATTCGATACATCCGTCAGGAACAAATCCTGAATTCACCATACTTAGTATGCGGATAATCAATCCTAACCTTTCAATTACACGCCCTAGTATAGAAACCTCTCCTGTGAGTTTGGCCTCCCAACCATGACCAACTGTCATCTTGGGTACTGCACAGGTGTACAATCTTCACAAGGTAGCCTCAGCTTAGACCTTGGCCGTGAGGGAACCAATACTAAGGTATATAAGTTTCCAGTCAAGCCCTACCCAATCTTCGGGTATTGTGGTTGTACGATAAAATTGGAATGGTATCGCATCCAGACAACCATCAGGTTTATAAAGGGGCTAAGTCTCATGCCTCAACATTTTCATCACCAAAATCATCTGGAGTTCGGAAACACATGTCAAAACATCTCGGTAGAATGATCCATCATTCTAAGGTTTTCATAACCATTTTCACCAAGTAATCCCATCTAAAGTTGATCAAGTTTTATGCTTAGCACTAGCATCTACAAATGGGGGTGAGTACTAATGAGGGGTGGTAAACTAGTGGAGTTTCAACTAAGTACCACCTCATACCTTAGGATGACATCAAGAGTATCTAGCTTAGGCCAAATTTTATGCTCTTTATGCAACCTTCAGTCAAATTCCTAGAATCTACAAGTCACTTCAGTAAACTCTAAGTAAAATCTTTGATAAAGAAATAAAGTAGAAAGCTTGCAAGTAAAACTAGGATTGGTTTATCAAGTGGGTATGATCACATATGCTTAAGGCATATGGTTGGCATAGTAACAAGCAAGTATTTGCTTGCATCAGTCTCAGTATAAGCTTGCTAAGTTAATAGCTTGCAAGTATGGGCTTGCCTTGTGCAGAGCAGTGGTTGACGTTCTCCTCGGCTTCTTCTTCGTAGTATCCTCCTTCCTCCTCGTATCCTTGGTCGGTACTAGCGTCTAAAAATAAATACGAGGTACACAATCACCAATCAATACTTAAATACTTGCAATCATCACACAAAGGGGTTCTATAGATGATCTAGCATCATCACTACATTACAAGCACTTGACTTAAAGATTTTATTTTTAGAAAAGTAACTTCTACTCATTGAAAAACTACTTAAGATTTAATATTCTCCAAACCAAACATGGGATCATGTTGACACATGTCATCACCACATATTTTAGTCCATGGGAATGTGATTTAAAGTGGTGTCACAATTTAATAAGGTTTAACCTTTTTATTTTAAATAAAATAAGTGACTAGAAATGCCTATGTGGCATTCTTTTATTACTTGAACATTATTTCTATAAGTAAACCCATATATTTTTATATATTCTGAAAGGTATGGTTAAATGTGATTTTTGAGAGTTGGAATCAACTCAAAAGCTATTATGGTTTAAATTTGAAAAATGTTTGAATGCAGAAAAGCATCTGACTTGTTATTTTTACCAAGGGTGATCTACAGATCCAAATGATTGGAATCCAACGGGTTTGGATTCAGTATTTCAAGTCCTTTCTAACAAAATTGGTTTCATTCAGTTTGGTTCACTGAATTTAGCTGGGTTGATTTTTGAAACTAGGTACAAAACTATGTTTGAATGAAAATGGAAAAATCCAAATTTAAACGAGTGGGCTACGCGGGAAACGATTCTGGGCCGGCCTGCTAAGCACAGCGCTTACGCGGGCTGGTTAAGTTGCTGTCCCCACGCGTCAGTGAGACGAGGGGGTGCAAAGCGGTACGGGGCAACGTGGACCGTGGGATCTTGTTCTAATCTAACGGCCCTGGTTCATCGTCCATGTCGGGCAACGCCGGCGAGACAGAACCCTAACGCGGCAGGTGGGGGTCGTCGGGGGCTCACCGGGGCTCAGGCGAGGGTCGGCGAGGCGAGCGAACGACAAAGTCGACGACGACGAACCTCCTGGTACCGGCAGCTTCTCCTAGGGCGGCTCCAATCGCTGGCTCCCTTCTTCTCCAGCAGCGGTAGGCTCCGGTGAAATTCCGGCGATGTGCTGCTCGCCTTGCTCTGGGAACAGGGTGGAACGATCAGTGAGGAGAGGGGAGTAGAATGGTGTGAAGAATTCGAGAGGGGGAGGCCTCTATTTATAGTCTCGACGACGAGACCGAACGGGATGGGCAGGCGACGGTGGCGACATGGCTACGGGATGCTAGAGGCGTGGCCGAGGGTGGCGATCGATTGGTGGTCTCCTGGCGATGCTCTATGGCTTTACTGCGCGGGTAGGGGCGGTGGCAAATGGTCTGGAACGTTCGATGCTCTGCGCGGCAGAGGCGGCGTCTTCGACGGCGAGGCGGTGGCTGTGAGGCATGGGGCGGCGAACTGGGCATGTCTGGCGTGCTTCCTGGGTCATGGCGAAGCGGTGGGGCGGCGTGTGCACGCGTGCCGGGTGCGGTGCTCTAGCGCATGCTCGATATGGTTGACAGAGGCAGGCGGCGTTCTGGCGGTTTTTGTATTGTGGTGAGGGGCTGGTCGAGAGGGGGCGGTGAGGCATGGGCTACCTCCCAAACAAGGTTGGCACGGTTCTTCCTCTAGCATGCTGTCCACACTGGGGTGACATGGGTGGCTTCGGCTGTTCACCATTGATGACATTGCCAAGCTTACAGTGGGGCTATAGCTTAGTTAAGTTTGCTAGATGATCTACTGAGGTTGCTGTGAGCTAGAGAGGGAACAAGTTAGGCAAGAATCACTGCACACTATAGTGTTTTGATTTGGTTTGATTTGAATCAGCAAGGTGTTTGATGAAATGGCCGCATGAATTCAAGTTTTGAATTTTGAAAAGATTTTTGGTGGGTGTGCTAGGAATGTGCTGGTGAGTCTGTGGATGCTTGGGTTTTGAAAATTGATCTTGTTTGAGTGGTTTTTGAAAAAGTGGGATCTTCCCATATGATATAGATTCAATTTTGAACTGTCCTTTAAACTATGCATTCAAATGTTTTTCGATGATCACAAGGTGGGCCTTGTTACTCTGTTCTGATTACTATCAAGGGGTGCAAAGATCCAAACAAGTTTTGTTAAGTTTTGAAAGTTAGAGACAGCCAAAGTAGGCATGGGAGTTAGATTGGCCAAAAGGACCATTCCCTTATTTTGTTTGTTTTGATTTATTTGTCTTTGGGAAAAGTGTGGGGATTGTTTAGATGATGTTTATTTCACCTAAGAATCCTTATACAAGCAAAGAATCACACAAACAAGGCAATTCAAAAGAATCCAAATTGGAATGCATAGACACATGCATGCTTTCATATTTTTAAATAGAAAAGTTTTTGTTAATCCTAATTTTGATGATTAGAGTTTGATGATCCAAGTTTTGTATTTTTGGGATGTTACAAAAACTGACACGCAGCATGATCTTATTGGTTGGTACCGCTTCGCACGGATCATGCGCGCGCACTAGTAGATCTAAGTCAGATCGTGCGGCTCAGATCTGACGGTACCTCTTTGCGCTAGTTCTAATCCTAGCCACAAGATATATATCCAGCGGATCTGATCGCTCTGGCCAAAGATGGGCGGCGCGAATGGCGAGCTGCGGCGGCGACACGTCTGACAACGGTCCTCTAGCGGCGCTAGGGGGTAAAGGGGGAGGTATAGGGGGTTACCGAGGTCACGGTGACGTTGTGGTTGTAGTGGAGGTCACGATCGACGAAGGTGTGCACGGGCTCGGCCGGAATTGCTCGTCAGAGTCACCCCTAGCATTGGGTGCTTGTAGTTGAAGACGAAGGCGAGGCCACAGAGCATAAGCAAACAAACGAAGGGCATCAGTGGATGCGCCAGAAGATAGCGGGAAAGACAATGTGAACCAGAGGGCAAGGGGGCACCGGGGCTCACCGAAATTAGTCGTCGAAGCTCGTCGGAACGGCGGCGGTGCGACTCGAAATTTCCAGAGCCTGGGGCTCTCCGAGGTTGCTGAGTGAGGGGAAATGGCGAGGGGCAGTGGGGGTTTAAGTAGCAGGGGTCGAGGGGGGAAGTCACGTCGGGAATCAAGCGCAATAACGCGAATTGAAACAGGGAAGAAACGACAGAGAGGGACGCGGGTCCTCCTGCGCGAGATTGACAACGACGTTGACGTGGCAGTAGGGCCCAGTGGAAGTGAGAGAGAGGGTGCGTGCGCGGGTGAGAGAGAGGTGGAGCGGTTCCTCGGGTGGGCTTGCTAGGCCACTGGGTTTGCTGGGCCGAATAGGCTGCACGTGTTTTCTTTTTTTCTTTTTGCCTTTTTCATTTCTGTTTTGATTTTCCAAAATGAATTTGAGTGGCTAATTCAAATATGTTTGAATTCAAATAAACCCCAGACTTTTGTACTATGGTCCTAGTGTCCAAATGTGTGTCAAACACATCAAAGCATTCAAAAACCATTTTGAGGTCATAAAATAAAATAAAACCATGCCCCATATATATAAGGGGTTTAAATATGGTTCTATTAGGGTTTAAACTTTGAAACTTTTTGTGCAAGATCAAAATGCCATGATGAAATGAATGCAATAACATGACTTTGCATTTGATGAAATTTGGGATGTTACAAATCTAACCCCCTTAAGATGAATCTCGCCCTCGAGATTCGGATTGGCTAGCAAATAGGTGAGGGTGATCTTTCCGAAGGTCATATTCTCTTTCCCAAGTTGCTTCTTCTTTGATATGATGATTCCACTGTACTTTGCAGAATTTGATAGTCTTAGTATGAGTGACTCTTTCTGCTGTCTCAAGAATCTTGATAGGTCTCTCTTCATAAGTGAGATCACTCTCCAACTGTACCTCTTCCAATGGTATAGTGTCCTTCAATGAACTTTCTTCCATCTCCGGATGACACTTCTTCAACTGACTCACATGAAACACATTGTGAACTGTAGACAGTGATTCAGGTAATTCTATCTCATAAGCCACTTCTCCTTTGTAGCTCAAAATCTGGAATGGTCCAACATATCTAGGTGCCAATTTCCCTTTGACTCCAAATCTCTTCACACCACGAAGTGGTGAGACTCTAAGATAAGCTCTATCACCTACCTCATAGGTGACTTCTCTATGCTTTGGATCTTCATAGCTCTTTTGTCGGGATTGGGCTATTTTCAATCTGTCCTTTACCATTCTAACTTTCTCTTTGGCTTCCTTGATTAATTCTGGTCCGAATAAATTTCTTTCTCCTACCCCATTCCATAGTAATGGCGTAGAACACTTCCTTCCATAAAGGAATTCAAACAGATCCATCTCCATGCTTGCTTGATAGTTGTTATTGTAAGAGAATTCTGTGTATGGCAGACTTTCATCCCAACTAGATCCATAGTCTAGTGCACATGCTCTCAACATATCTTCCAAAATCTGATTGGTCCTTTCTGTCTGTCCATCAGTCTGAGGGTGAAAAGCTGTGCTAAATTCTAGTCTTGTTCCCAATGATTCATGTAGTTGTCTCCAAAAGTGCGAAGTGAATTGAGTTCCTCTATCAGACACAATACTCTTAAGTAGTCCATGCAGACATACAATCCTATTCATATAGATCTTAGCCAACTTAGCACTTGTATAAGTAGTTTTCATGGGTATGAAATGAGCCACTTTAGTTAGGCGATCCATAACAACCCAAATAGAATCATATCCAGATCTGGTCCTGGCAGTCCGGTGATAAAATCCATACCAATCTTATCCCACTTCTAATCAGGTATAGGTAGTGGTTGAAATAACCCTTCCGGTTTCTGATGTTCCGCCTTTACTCGACTACACACATCACACAAGGCAATATGTTCCGCGATATCTTTCTTGAGATTGTTCCGCCAAAATCTTTCCTTCACATCCATGTACATCTTGGTGTTACCTAGATGAATAGAATATGGTGAATTGTGTGCTTCTTACAGAATTAATTTCTAAAGTTCCAGATCTTGTGGAATGTAGATACGCTTTCCATACCATAAAGTTCCTTTGTTCATCTTCATGGAATCCTTTTGCCTTTCCTTTACTAATTTTACCTTTAATCTCTCCAATTTCCTTGTCCAACTTTTGGGCTTCTTTGATCTTATCCAATAGTGTTGGTTGAACTTCCAAAGACATGAGATATCCTTCAGGAACTATCTCCAACCTTAGCTCGTTAAATTGGGCACACTAATCATCTGACAATTCTCCTTTGTTGAGACCATTCACATAAACTTTACGGCTTAAAGCATCGACTACAACATTTGCTTTACCGGGATGGTATTGCAAACTCAAGTCATAATCCTTGATAAGTTCTGGCCACCTTCTTTGTCTCATGTTGAGTTCCTTCTGAGTGAAGATATATTTCAAACTCTTGTGATCTATGAACACTTCACAACGCTTTCCCAAGAGATAATGTCTCCATGTTTTGAGTGCATGGACAACAAAGGCTAACTCTAAGTCATGAGTAGGATAGTTTACTTCATGAGTTTTGAGTTGTCTCGAGGCATAAGCCACAACTTTCCCTTCTTGCTTTAAAACTCCACCCAATACTTGGTGAGATACATCACAATAAACTTGTAAGTCCTTCTCTAAATCAGGTAGACATAAGACTGGTGCAGACACTAGTCTCTTCTTCAATTCTTGGAAACTGATTTCACATCCTTCAGTCTAATCAAACTTTTTTCTTTCTTAAGAAGCTCTGTCATTGGTTTAGCCACTTTCGAGAAATTCTCGATGAATATTCTATAGTATCCTGCCAAGCCTAGGAAACTACGAACTTCTTTAACCGACTTGGGAGATTCCTACTCAGCTATAGCTGACACCTTCGCGGGATCGACAACTATACCATCTCCAGACACAATATGTCCAAGAAATCCAACTTCATTCAAACAAAATTCACACTTACTGAACTTGGCATATAACTTGTGATCCTTGAGTTTCTCAAGAATCAAACGCAAATGTTCTTCATGCTCTTCATTGCTCTTGGAATAGATCAATATATCATCGATGAATATGACAACAAACTTGTCAACAAACTCCATGAACACCTTGTTCATCATGTTCATGAAATAAGCTGGTGCATTTGTTAGTCCAAATGGCATCA
Source organism: Avena insularis (assembly GCA_023614405.1). NCBI lineage: Eukaryota > Viridiplantae > Streptophyta > Magnoliopsida > Poales > Poaceae > Avena > Avena insularis. Next base: position 232,309,611 of record CM042687.1, on the reverse strand, counting down.
CAGTATAATCATACAATCCATACGTAGTGGTAAAAGCAGTCTTAGGTATGTCTTGTTCTCTAATCTTTAGCTGAAAGTAGCCTGATCGGAGATTAGTTTTTGAGAACACACAAGCTCCTTCTAGATGATCAAACAGATCGTTTATTCTAGGTAATGGGTACTTGTTCTTTATGGTAACCTCATTGAGTGAAGGATAATCTATTGTCGTAGTGGTGGCACGGCAGATGCCATGGGTAGGCTAAAGTATGGGGCCAATGGATGCTAGAGGGATCTGGGGAGGGAAGATGTAGTTGATTCTACACACAGAAGACTAAGGTAAAGATCTTTATTTCTCCTTCCTTGGGCTACAAGTGCTCCTTGAGCTGTATACAAGGAGAGAGGGAGAACTTTACCAGCCTAACGGTACTAAATGAGCCGATGCCCTTCTTAGAGTCCAAGCCTCTCCTTATAAAGGAGAACCTTGGGCTCCTTTAGGGCTAACGTGGCAAGCATATTCGAGGAATATGCTTGTCCCAATATAGTAACTCGGCGACCTCCTTTCCATGTCGCCCTTCTAACGACGGCAAGGTTCCAGAGGACCCCACCTGCATGCCTCGGGCTTCATGACTGTCACCTCCGTGACCTCCTTGTGCCCCTCTATCTCTCTAATCCTTGTCCTTTGTGCTTGGCTCTGCTCAGATTCTCCCTAGCCTGCGGCTAGAGTTTGACTATTGGCGTCTCATTCTCCTGCAAGCTTCATATCATTCGGCGCCGTCTCGCATAACTCGGCTTGGCCTTCACCTGCATTAAGATTATTCGGGCTGACCCGACCGACTTACGCAGTATCCCGGCCGGGTAATGCCTTGCTATCATCATAAGGGTTCTACCCTTTCACACCTCGGCCGACCTTTACAGGATTCGGCCGATTTAGAGTGTAACTCGGAAACTAGACGGGGAATCTCCTTTCGTCTTTCCCCCGTCCTTACCCTATCCGGGGTCACCTCCCCAACATTAGTCCCCGAAGCTGGTACGGTCCTGCCTATAACTTCGGCCGGGCTGTATCAGTTTCACGATATTTGTTTCCCACTATTTTCGAGTTATCTTTTTCTCGTTCGAGGTATCTGCGTTTCTTCTCGCGTATGCCTCGTCCTACGTGTCATAATTATCATTGTTTCTCTAGTTTTTTGTTCCTCTGATTGTCCTCGACAGGCTACGATAATTCTGCGCTTTGTCGCGTGTATATCGCGTACCATTTCCGTCAGGGATCTTGACCTTCTCTATCATCATGTGGTCGTTCGTGTAGCTCCACTCAGCGGCGTGCGATCGTGCTGCGTACACGATCTACACAGATAACTGCCACACCCATGATCCCACTACTTCTCAGGCGGCGCGGTTATAAAGAGGGGCACGGGGCTAGGGGATTCACTTTCCCCCTCCGCTTACTGGTGCGCTTCTTCTTCCTCTCTCCTCCGCGCCCGTTCGTGCTTCCGCCGCCGTGCGCTCATCTGGGTCTTCGACGGCAGGGATCTCACCACACTGCTTCGTCGACCTCGTCCCCGTTCGCTTGCTCCGGCGTTGTCGCCGGTGAGTTCATCTGGTCCTATCGCCTAGGCTCTCCTCTAGACACATTTGCTTTTCTTTTGTTCTTGCGCGGTAGTTCCTTCTCTGCTCCGCCGCCGTTTTCGCGTAGAATCACGACGGGGCCTTGCAGTTCTAGGTTTTCCCCTGCCGCTATTTCTTCCTCCGTAAGTTTCTCCGGCGACCCCATGTCGAGATCTGTCAGCAGTGTGCTCATTGAGGATGACGATGCTGCGTCTGGGCCCGAGCGGGGCTCGTGGCGGGGCTCCTCCGTCACCCGCCGAGAGGTTGAGTGGCTAATCCGGACTCGCCGGATTCCTGCCGAGGTAGCTTGTCGCTTACCCGGCAGTGAATCCTCTCCAGTTCTTAGGGAGGGCGAATATGTAGTCTTCATGTCACATTTTGCTCGCGGGTTTGGTCTCCCTCTCAGCGATTTCGCTAGGGATTTCCTTGATTAGTTCGTCCTTCAGCCGTATCATCTTCCTGCTAACGCCATTGCCTCTCTTTCTGCCTTCATCTCTGCCTCGGAGGGATACTTCGGCCTATGGCCGTCTGTGCACGTTTGGTCAAAGTTTTTCCAGATTCGATCCAACGTCGTCCCAGACAAATCTCTGCAACCCTCCGAGAAGTTGCTCACCCAATGTGGAGCCGCGTCCATCACACCTCGGAGGAAATCCGAATTTCCTCGCGTTGCAGGTCTAGAATCATGCAAGAAGTGGCATAAGTCGTTCTTTTATGTCAAGAACTCTGGGAATGAGGATAAGATTCGGCTCCTTGCTTTTTCCATTGTCCCTCCTTCCAAGAAGAATTGGACCTATAACCCGAGGAAGAGTCATGCTTTGGCCGAAGATTTTGAGATTCGGCTGAAGGAACTGATCCGCTCCGGGCTACGCGGCGAGGATCTGATGACTACCTTCGTTAGCAGCCAGGTCTGCCCATTCCAGAAATGCACACACAAACTCTGCTACATGAGCGGTCCTCTTGATCCCAACCGAGTCTCGACGGTGGAGCTGGACAATTACCTTATCTTCAAGCGCGTACGGGCTATATTTAAGACGGAGATGCCAGAGGACTGGGCCTGGGGATTGAAGCCGTTCACTCGCGAGAACCCCCCTCCCAGAGTAAGTTCTTGCAGTCATGTTTTATCTTTTAATCGCATCCGTGTTTTCTCTTGTTAATTTTTCTCTTTCTTGTCCTGCAGAGGTTTGAGGAGCAGAAGGTCGAGGATGCCGAGGTTTTGTCCCTCCCATGGCCCGCGGACCGGAACACTCCGGACAGCGGGAAGCCGGACTCGGAGGAGTTCGTCCCCAAGTCGGATCTTGCTCCGGCTCGCGCCCGCGGCAAGACCACGACCCACGAGGAGGAAGGTGATTCGGACGAGGTCCAAGTTCTAGAGGTAGTTGCCGCAATGCCAATTTCTTATGCATTTCCGGCTTCTACTTTCTTTTCTAATCCGGCCGGTCAGGTTCACAACGCCGAGCCTCTTGCCTCCCGGCCTCCTGTTACCTCGGGGAAACATAGCGCTCCAGCCGGTGCCTCGGAAGCCGTTCCCAAGAAACGGATAAAGAGATCTGCCCCGCACCCCCCTAAGCGTAAAACTATGCCCGGGGTTACTGGGTGAGTTGCTTTTTATTTGTATTTCTTGTTTCTCTCTTTCTGCTTTTTGACCTGATCTTCTTGTCTTTGCAGGGCTCCTCTTTCTGTTAAGCCCAGCGGTCCTAGCATGATGAGTCGTGCGACTCGGCCGCCTTCTCCTCCGCCTCCTGAGGATACCAGAGTTCCGAGTCCTGCTCGCACTGGTTCTCCTCCTGCTCCAAATCAGACGCCACCTCGCCAGGATGCACCTGAGATTTCTGCTGTTGATGCCGATACAACTCGGCCAGTAGATATTTCTACTGAGCCTGCTGCCTCCTCCGTGAACCCTGAAGTTTCGCCTGAGGTCCCTTTGACCCCCACAACCCTTGCTGCTACTCCGATTTCAGCCGAGGATACCAATATCTCGGTGCCCTCAGACACCGTAACTCCTTCGGCTCCTAAAGACGTCATTCCAAGTGCCGAGGTAATGGCTCCTGCCGACGCCTCTCCTAAGGCAAGAAAGATCGTTGTTACCAATCCTGCGTCCTCTCAGAAAGGACTTGCCAGCTCATCTCAACCTACAATTGCTGATGCGCTGCGCAAGGGGGCTTCCTCTGCCAAGAGCACTGTTACCCCAGCTGCTGATACACAGCTTGCTCTCCACAAGAGTCCCACGGCGGTGGTGGCTACCCAACATGTCCGAGGTAAAGTTCTGACTCACGCGGAAAGTGGGCACAGTCTCGGCTCGTTTGTCGAGTATGCCAACAATTGGAACGCTGCCGATCAGCTCGAGGGTAATCCAAGCAGCCAGCCATTTCAACTCTCTGATATTAGCAGCCGCCTACATCTGGCTGCCAAGATCGTTCTTGACAGTGACAAGATGAATGAGGTAATTGTTTTTATGGAGTTTTGATTAGTCCTCCGGATGCTATTATATATACTCTAGTCCCTGAAGCTTGCAACTGAATAACTTGTTATTCGTTTGGAAGTTTTATAATGCTTTACTTAGTTCAGTTTTTTGTTAGAGTTCAAATATCCAGCCACTTAGATCCGAATTGAGCTTTGCTTGATTCGGATCTGCCTAAGGTTTGAATATCCAGCAACCTAGATCCGAATTGAGCTTTGCTTGATTCGGATATGTCTGATCTTTGAATGTCCAGCCACCTAGATCCGAATTGAGCTTTGCTTGATTCGGATCTGTCTGAGCTTTGAATATCCAGCCACCTAGATCCGAATTAAGCTTTGCTTGATTCGGATCTGTCTGAGCTTTGAATATCCAGCCACCTAGATCCAAATTAAGCTTTGCTTGATTCGGATCTATCTAAGCTTTGAATATCTATCCACCTAGATCCGAATTAAGCTTTGCTTGATTCGGATCTGTCTGAGCTTTGAATATCCAGCCACCTAGATCCAAATTAAGATTTTCTTGATTCGGATATGTCTGAGCTTTGAATATCCAGCCACCTAGATCCGAATTAAGCTTTGCTTGATTCGGATCTGTTGTATGTTCGAATATCTTATTGCTATTTGTTCTGTTGCTTAGGTTGCGCATGATCGGCGTACCGCTGAATTCCAAAGGCTGCTCTTTGCCCATAAAAAGTTGCAAGATAAGTACGAGAAGGTCATTCCCGTGGTGAAGAAAACTGGTGAGTTAACGAGCTTTTGCATTATTCTTAAAATTCTTATTGCTTTGGAAGTGGGGTGTTAGCTGACTTTGCTGGTGAATAGGTAATATCAACAATCTTAATATCCGTCTTGAAAAGAAAGTCAAGGCCCTGGAAGGTTAGTTACTCTTTTTCTTTTACGCATATCTATGTGAAATATGCACCGGGTTTCTCTTAACCCTTCTGGCTTCGGTATAGCCGAGTTACAAACTTTTGCAGCGTCACACCAAGAATGCATACCCATGCCTGATATGATGCTGCATTTTTGAGAACAAGCCGTCACTCACTCGGCGCAGCTGAAAGATAAAGATGACGAGATAACTCGCTTGCGCGCCGAGGTGGAGTCCCTTAATCTTTCTCAGAAGTCTGAGTTAGAAAAAGTCGACCAGGAGTTCTCCGAGGAGAAGAATCGGCTAGCTCTGCAATTGCAGAAAAATAAAGAGCTCCTCGAGGCTGCCGAACTGAAGACACAGGGGATGAGCGAGGAGATCACTCGGTTTGAGAAAAGCAAGAGTGACTGGGCTAAAGATCTTCAGATAATGCTGAGCTATATTCACTGTAATCTTCTGACAGCGGCCCGAGTTATCTTTTTCCCTTTCTTACTGTTGACCGACGCACTTTTGTTTTGCGCAGACCATTTTCCAGAAGCTAAGCCCGTGAGCTCTAAAGCGGTGATTAATGCTCGTGTGCGCCGAGGCGTTCCTGCTGATGCGAACTCAGAATACTCGATGGAAGATTTCTTGGTTGTTGTTGGCGCTGCTGTTGGTCCGATGAAGATTATGGGCAGGGATTTGGTGCAGGCAGCTATCCGGGCCTACCATGTTCTCTGGCCGAATACTTCTAGGACTCCTAATATTGATGAGGTCAAATTATTGGTGGAAAGATTAATGGCATCTGAGAGACAGCTAAGTCTTTGGAGGGAATCCGCCGGACGAGCTGGTGCTGATATGGCTCTCACAGTCATTATGTCATGGTATGAGGATATCTCCCTTGATACCCTGATAAATTTGCGCACTGGTTCCCGTTGGGTGGAGGACCCAGACTTCGTCGCTCTCCGGCAAGCTCGTGCCTTCCAGCTTGTTGAGTATGCAGACGTGCATAACTGGAATGAAGGGCCGAGTTTCCTTCCTAACCCGGAAGACGAGGTCGAAGTTTAGGATGCCTCTGATGATAACTCAGCCGAACAGGGCGAAGATGAGGGTGACTCGGCTACTTCTGGTGATTCCAATTCAAGCTCGGATGGTAATGGCGACGCGCGATCCTCCTCCAAAGGCACTGGGCATTCCATAGCGCAAGCTGACGTTCCTCAACAACCTCGGGCTTCCCCCGAAGTCACTCCTGGGTCTGTGGAGGGCGAGGCAACTTTGGCCGAAGTACCACTTACCTCGGAGTGCCCGGCTCCTGATCAAGTCGTTGCCTCTCCAGTTAAAAAACTCTAAGTCATTTCTTATCCCCGGTATGCCGAGCGTATGATGTGTGTCAAACCTTTGTCCGTCTTTTTCTGCGGTATGAACCTCTTTTGCCTGTCGCCGCTGAGGCACACGTGGTTGTAATCTTTATCACTTTGTTTAAACTGATCTTTGTTCGTCCGAATCTTTGCTTTGATAGCCTTCCATTTCTTGAATTTGGAGTGTATGTTTGCCTTTGCCCTACCGTGGTTCGGCGCTCAATATTGCCTGACTTTGATAGACTTCATAACTTGACCACTATGTTTTGGACTGTTAATCTGGGTGTAAATCTCGAAGGCCGTATTTGGGGAGAGTGAAATAGCATCACTCTGGGTGCCGAAGTTTGGTACTCACTCTTGTAACACGGGATGCCCATACTTAGAAATAATATAGGGTAGTCCCCTAGCCACTGCTCAAGGTGCCGAGGTTTAATACATAATAAAAAATTAAAAACAATATATGGCAGTCCCCGAGCCACTACTCTGGGCACCGAGGTTCAATACATAATCCAAACTTAGAGACAATATAGGGCAGTCCCTGAGTCACTGCTCAAGGTGCCGAGGTTTGATACATAGCACAAAATCAAAAACAACATATGGCAAGCCCCGAGCCACTGCTCAAGGTACCGAGGTTTAATACATAAACCAAACTTAGAAACAATACAGGGCAGTCCCCGAGTCACTGCTCAAGGTGCCGAGGTTTGATACATAGCACAAAATCAAAAACAACATATGGCAAGCCCCGAGCCACTGCTCAAGGTACCGAGGTTTAATACATAAACCAAACTTAGAAACAATACAGGGCGGTCCCCGAGTCACTGCTCAAGGTGCCGAGGTTTAATACATAACGCAAAATAAAAAACAACATATGGCAGTCCCCGAGCCACTGCTCTGGGCGCCGAGGTTCAATATATAGCTGATGCTCCGTCCTGAAGCGTCACTTTACGATGTGTGGTAGATGACTCCTATGAGTAAAATGGATGAAGTAAAGCTACGTTCCATGGTCTTTTCGATTCTTCGCCGGCTTTGTCTGCCTTGTTCTTTCCTGGTGACTGAGCATCGATTAGGTAATACGCATCATTGTGCAATGCCTTGCTCACGATGAATGGTCCTTCCCATGGGGGCGACAATTTGTGCATGCCGGCCGTACGTTGCACCATCCGGAGAACCAAATCTGCTTCTTTAAACACTCTTGGATTCGCCTTCTTGCTGTGATATCATTGCAAGTCCTGCTGATAGATAGCTGATCTTGATAGCGCCAGCTCTCTGGCTTCTTCTAGCAGATCGACATCATCTTGCCGAGCTACTTCATTTACTTCAGCGGTTGTATACTGGGTAACCCTTGGCGAGTCATGTATTATGTCGGCTGGAAGCACAGCTTATGCCCCATACGCTAGAAAAAATGGTGTATAACCTGTTGATCTGTTTGGGGTAGTCCTGAAGCTCCATAGTACTGCCGGTAGTTCCTCAATCCAACATCATGCCGACCTTTGCAGCGGTTCGATGAGTCGTGGTTTTATTCCGGACAATACTAGTCCATTAGATCTTTCTACTTTCCCATTGGATGCTGGGTGAGCCACAGAGGCGACATCTAGTCTTATGTGCTTTTCTTGACAGAATCTAGCGAATGCTCCTTCTGCAAAGTTTGTACCGTTGTCTGTAATTACACTGTGTGGGTAACCATATATTAAGATAATATCTTTGAGGAATTTCACTGTTGTGGGACCATCACACTTCTTTATTGGTTTTACTTCAATCCATTTTGTGAATTTGTCAACCATGACTAAGATGTGGGTCATCCCGCCTCGGGCCGGCTTAAATGGTCCCACCATATCTAAGCACCATACAGAGAATGGCCAAGTAATGGTTATCGTTTTTAACTCGGACGATGGCATATGTATCTTGCTGGCATATCTCTGGCAACCATTACATTTTTCGACCAGTTCTTTGGCCTCTTTCAACGCTGTCGGCCAATAAAACCCATGCCTGAATGCTTTGGCCACTAAAGCTCTGGATGAGGCGTGATGACCGCATTCTCCTTGATGTATATCTAGGAGGATCTCCTGGCCTTCCGCCGAGCTCACACATCTTTGCAACACGCTTGTGACGCTCCTTTTATACAGCTCATTGTTTATGATTGTATAAGCTTTAGCTCTTCTCACTGTCTGTCTTGCCAATATCTCGTTATTTGGCAAAATCGCATCTTTAAGGAAAGAGAATATGGGTTCCGCCCATGTTGGTGTGATTTTTTCTGGTGTAATCTCACTATCTATTTCCATATTTTCTGCCGACATAACTACCTTGGATTTCTCCATATTCATCCTTGCATCAGCCGGCTTCATTTTTGTAAATTCCGGGTTACATTCCTTGTCAATTTCCATCGGCACATTATCTTCTCTTGATTTTGCGGGAATGAAGATGGATTCGGACTCTGGAGATGGTGTTATTGATGGCTTCCTCAGGTGCTCTAGGGCGATACCTAGGGGAATTGACCGTCTGGTCGATCCGAGTTTTGACAATGTGTCTGCGGTGTCGTTTTCTGCCCGAGGTATATGATGAAATTCACATCCATCGAAGTATCCTATACAAGGCCGTATTGTCATCTAACGCATCCCAATTGCCTGAGACTTGCTGTACTACTAGATCCGAATCTCCGTAGCACAAGATTCGGCGTATGCCAATCTCTCTCACCACCTTCAATCCATGGACGAGTGCTTCATATTCGGCTACATTGTTTGATGCGGCAAAATGTATTTGCAATACATATCTCAACTGATCTATTTTTGGCGAGGTTAACACTATCCCTGCCCCAAACCATTTCTTAGTTTGGAACCGTCGAAGTGCATCGTCCAATAATTCGGATCTGGCAATGGTGGCTCATACTGTACCTCGGCCCAATCCACGAAGAAGTCGGCCACAGCCTGAGATTTGATTGCATCTCGCCTATCGAATTGCGGAGCATAAGGTGACAGTTCAATTGCCCATTTTGCTATTCGGCCACTTGCATGTTTGTTGCTCAATATGTCGTCTATGGGTGCTTCACATATCACTTTGATGGGGTGCTCTTCGAAGTAATGTTTAAGTTTCTTTGCTGACATGTACACCCCATATGCCATCTTCTGATAATGTGGGTAGTTTTTTTTGAGGCTGATAATACCTCGCTTAGGTAATACACCGGCCTTTGTACTGATTTATCATCTTCAATTCGCTCCACCATGATCACAGCGCTCACTACTCTGTTCGTGGCGGCTATGTAAAGTAACATAGGCTCTTTCGACAATGGAGAAGCCAAGACTGGCGCTGTGGCCAACATCTTTTTCAATTCGTAGAATGCATTGTCTGCTTGTGGTGTCCAAATGAACTTATCAGATTTTTTCATCAATTGATAAAGTGGTAGTGCTTTCTCTCCCAGCCGACATACAAATCGGCTGAGCGAGGCTAAGAAACCTGTGAACTTTTGTACGTCGTTTAGACATCTCGGTAATTCCATCCTTTCCACTGCTTTTATCTTAGTTGGGTTGGCCTCTATACCTCGGCTAGATACGAGAAAACCGAGCAGTTTTCCCGCAGGCACACCGAAAGTGCATTTTTCCGGGTTAAGCTTCATTCGGAACCTTCTCAGGTTCGCAAAAGTCTGCCGTATATCATCCAGTAGCGTTTTGCTTTCTTTGGTTTTGATAACCACATCATCTACATACACTTGTACATTCTTTCCTATCTGGTCATGTAGACATTTTTGCATACATCTCTGATACGTTGCCCCCGCGTTACGCAGGCCGAATGGCATGGTGCGATAGCAATAATCCCCGTACGGGGTAATAAACGCAGTCTTTATTTGATCGGACGGATTTAATGGTATCTGGTGGAAACCAGAATACGCGTCTATAAATGACAATAGCTCACAACCAGCGGTCGAATCAATGACTTGGTCTATTCTAGGTAAGGGAAAAGGATCTTTTGGACACGCCTTGTTCAGGTTCGTGTAATCGATACACATTCGCCATACAATGGCTACATTTGGATCATCCTTCTTTTCCACTAGCACCGGGTTCGATAGCTAATCCGGATACAGCACCTCCATGATGAACCCGGCCGCAAGGAGCCGAGCTATTTCATCCCCTATTATTTTTCTCCTGTCTTCGGGGAAGCGGCGGAGAGGTTGCTTCACCGGCCTTGCTCCTGGCCTTACATTCAGAGAGTGCTCAGCCAACTCCCTCGGCACACCTTGCAGATCCTGAGTTGACCATGCAAAGATATCCCGATTCTCACGGAGGAAGTTGGTGAGCTCGCTTTCCTATTTAGCATCTAGGCCAGCACCAATGGTGATGGTGCGCTCTGGGAACTGCTCACTATCTGGAACTTTTTTGTTTCTTTAGTCGGCTGAAAGGAGACACTTCCATGCGGGTTGGCTAATGCCGGCATATTCAGTTGTGCCGACTAAGCGAGGGCCGCTACCTCCTGAATCCTTCTTTTTTCTCTTGCTATTACCAATGACTCGGCCAGATTTGATCCGGCTGAAGCACATTCCATTGAGTTCCTGTAATCACCTGCTACTGTTATCACCCCTTGTGGTCCGAGTAACTTCATTTTCAGGTAAGTTATGTGGCAGCTGCTCATGAATTTGGCCAATGCTGGCCGTCCGAGTAGAGCATGATAGCAAATCTCTAGATCCACCACTTCAAACTCTAAATTTTCTGCTCTGCAGTTATATCTTGTGCCGAATAACACATCCACTCGAACCTTTCCAATGGGTTCACATGAAAGCCCTGGTACTATCCCATGGAATGTGGTCCTCGTGGATTGCAGCATGTTCTGCGATATTCCGAGTTTATGCATTGTATCTTTGTACATGATATTGATACTGCTCCCATTGTCAATGAGTACCTTTGAAAATTTCACATTAATGCTTGGTCCGACAAATGTCGGATCTAACATGAGTGCATACGACCCCGGACTCGGCATTATCTTGGGGTGATCCTTTATGCTCCAAGTTATTTCTTGATCCGACCAAGGCACATATCTTGGTACTGCCGGCATAACTGCATTTACTTCCATATGCCGGCGCTGTACACTCTGCTTGTCTTGCTGTTCTGTTGTGAACACGCAATATGATTGATGATGTTCTCTGTAATCGTTGCATCCATTACTTCCTGGATTTGTCCTTCCATCCGGACCTTGGTTTATCACTTGATGCACCGCATCTCTCCGGTCCGAGTTTTCATACCTCGGGGGAGGAGGTGGTAACATCAGTTGCTGTGCATTTGCTCCGATCAAGCGTGGCTGATGCTTCTTGATGTGCTGGAGAGGTATTTGCCCGTATGCTGCTGAGGTTACCCATTGCATTTTTCATCCATGCACATTGGCGGGTTGTATGATTGGCTGGCCTGGCCGGGTTTGATGTGTGAAATTTACACGGTTGATCTAACATAGACTCAAACGTGTACTTCGGCCTCTCCTGCCATTGCTTCTTTTGCTCTGGTGTCCACTGTATTTTCCCTTCATTCCTTGGTGTCCATTGTTGAGGACCATTCTTTTGCCGCTGATTGTTTCCGTGACTCGGCTGATCTTGCACTACTGCTGCCACCTGAGTTGAACCATATCTATAATCCGGTCTTTCTTCTCTTCTTCTTCCTCTGAAATCATTGCGCCTAGATGACCCGGCCACATCTCTTGCATATTGATCTTGATGTTCCTGATGATCTACTGACATTAGTTCTGGTTGCGTCGGATCTCCCAACGCATAGGAATCCGCTATCCTGATGGTTTCTGCCAAAGTGGTTAGCATATCTCTTTGTAGTCGCTGCCATAATACACTGGCATAGCGGCATCCTTGAGCGAACCAAGCTATTGCTTGTGATTCTATAACTCCCTCACATGAATTTCTTAGGTTACACCACCGAGTTAAGAACTCTCTGTCTGTCTCATTCGGCCTTTGCTTGCACATGGCTAGCTGCTGCGGCCTGTTTGGCCTCTTGTAAGTACTGGTGAAGTTGCTAACGAACATTTCTTCAAAATCCAACCAACAGTTGATCTTTTCTTTGGCAGATTATTCAGCCATACTCTAGCTGGTCCTTCCAACATTTGCGGGACATATCGCACTGCCCATCGTAAGTTTCCGCCAGCTATTTTTACTGCAGTGGCATAATCGATTAACCAATCCTGTGGTTTGGTGCTCCCATTATATGTTTTTGTGCCCCTTGCCAGCTGAAAGTTCGGCACAGGCGGCTCGCCCATGATCCGTGGTCCGAAGCATGCCGGACCTGGTGGACCCTGTTCTTCTAGCAGCTCGGATCGGTATAGCCGGTCCAGCTTTACTCTGGCATCACCTGACGGCAAATCTCTGTACAGAACTCTTTCCTGCATTCCATAGTGGTTATTTCCACCATGAACCGCATATTACATTTCGGAATATCCATCATTATACCTCTCATTCACCTGATTTTGGCGAGCTGGTCTCACTTCTCTTTCCTGCCGAGTTTCATATCTCGGTTGCAGATTGGGTGGTGGTTCTCTCCTTCCTTCTGCCGGGATATTATTCTCGTGATTTCCTATTCCGAGATCTCCTCTTCCGAGATCTTCACTACCCCGGCTTCCATTGCCTTTCTCGACACGGCCGGGGTTTCTCTCGCCACTGTTACCTCGGCTCCTGTTGCCTCTATTTTCATTTGCTTTTCCGGCTATCACCGGATCATATGGAACAATTTGCTTATTTATTTTTCCCGAGGTTACCGCCCTGTCTTTCCGCGCATTGTTTCCGGGTGAGGATGCTGCTGCCACCGATAAGGCAGGTGCTGCCCCAGCCGAGTGAACCATTCGCGAGGCACCTGGCCTTGCTGGGTCTACCCTGAGCATCTCTTCATTCTGCTGGTTCGCAATGCGTACCAGCTCATTCACTCTCTCTTGCTGTTTTTGCCGGGCTTCGCCGGTCAACCCTTCTAACTCTAACGCAGCGACATTTGCCGCCCTCAAGTTCTTTGCCGGGGTACTGTACCTCGGCAAGCCTAGATCAACTGATTCTGCCCTATGAGCATCATGCTCCTTGTTGATATCATCTATGAGGTTTTTTCCTCTTAATCTCAATTCGTCAACCCGCTCGGGGGCGACGTCAAGCTTGTTTGCCCTGGCATATTCTCGCAGGGTCCTGTTTAAGGACTCCCACAAGACCGACACCTTTTTTGCCTCTACCAGTACTTTCTGCCTGGTCTCTTCTAACTCTGCCTGAGCATTTGCCGGATCAAGTATCGGTGCTACAGGTGTAGTCAGATTATCTATGGTTGCCTGGAGAATGTTTTCTGGTTTTTCCAGAGGTGGCCCTCTTACCCTTGGTGCCTTTGGGGTTGTCTCTTGCGTCTCGGCTTGGTTGCTCGCTGAAGGAATTACCTCGGTAGGTTGTGGAGCTATCTGCTTGGGAGCCACCTGCACATCCGTCGTCGGATCCCTGCTTGATCCGGCGCCCGCTGCTCCCGCCTGCACCCCGGCTGCGACCATCACCTCGACGCTGCTGACAGGGCGCACTCCGCGCGGACTGTTTGCGGCGCTAAGGGGTGGTTCTCCTGCAACAAAAACTTGGTGAGGATAAACGTCGGAGACGTCAACGCCGACGTAGATCTGGTGCATGCCCAAGTTGATGAAGACGCCGTTGCGTGGAGGGGTTTTTCCCTTGAAGCTGCCTGCGTTGTCGCTGACGTAGTCACAGATATCAAGTCTCCGAACTAAGCCAGAGACAATGCGCTCGCCAGTGTTGATGAAGTTTCCCGTCCGGATCATGACTCCAGCTAGCACCGCTGCTGGCCCCACGGTGGGCGCCAACTATCGTGGTGGTGGCACGACAGATGCCATGGGTAGGCTAAAGTATGGGGCCAATGGATGCTAGAGGGATCTGGGAGGTAAGATGTAGTTGATTCTACACACAGAAGACTAAGGTAAAGATCTTTATTTCTCCTTCCTTAGGCTACAAGTGCTCCTTGAGCTGTATACAAGGAGAGAGGGAGAACTTTACCAGCCTAACGGTACTAAATGAGCTGATGCCTTCTTAGAGTCCAAGCCTCTCCTTATAAAGGAGAACCTTGGGCTCCTTTAGGGCTGACGTGGCAAGCATATTCGAGGAATATGCTTGTCCCAATATAGTAACTCGGCGACCTCCTTTCCGTGTTGCCCTTCTAACGACGGCAAGGTTCCAGAGAACCCCACCTGCATGCCTCGGGCTTCATGACTGTCACCTCCGTGACCTCCTTCTGCCCCTCTGTCGCTCTACGCCTTGTCCTTTGTGCTTGGCTCTGCTCAGATTCTCCCTAGCCTGCGGCTAGAGTTTGACTATTGGCGTCCCCTTCTCCTGCAAGCTTCATATCATTCGGCGCCGTCTCGCATAACTCGGCTTGGCCTTCACCTACATTAAGATTATTCGGGCTGACCCGGCCGACTTACACAGTATCCCGGCCGGGTAATGCCTCGCTATCATCATAAGGGTTCTACCCTTTCACACCTCGGCCGACCTTTACAGGATTTGGCCGATTTAGAGTGTAACTCGGAAACTGGACGGGGAATCTCCTTTCGTCTTTCCCCCGTCCTTACCCTATCCGGGGTCACCTCCCCAACATCTATGCATAACCTTTGACTTTTGTCCTTCTTCTCAACAAATATAACTGGTGCACCCCAAGACGAAGAACTTGGTTGGATAAATCCTTTCTGCAACTGTTCTCCAAGTTGTTTATTGAGTTTTTTCAACTCATCAACTGACATCTTGTAGGGTCTCTTTGCTATTGGTCCAGATCCTGGAAGTAGGTCAATCAAAAACTCCACATCTCTATCTGGTGGCAATCCTGGTAATTCCTCCGGAAACACATCCGGGTACTCTTTCACCACTGGTACACTGTCTATGCTAACCCCCTTAAGAGATTTATCTTACTCCCTTTGGATTCAAAGTTAGACTTGAACCTAATCCGTTTCTTATCCGGGGTTGTGAGTGTAACAGCACGATTGGCACAATCTATTACTCCCTCATACTTAGTCATACAATCCATGCCCAAAATCACATCCGACCCTTGGGAATCTAGGATTATCAGACTAACTAGAAACTTATACTTTCCAAACTCTATTACTAGATTGTGACATCCAAAATTCACTATCATCTCTCCTCCTAGAGAGCTTACTTTAATACGACATCCAATAGTTTCAGTTGGAAGTCTATTATTGTCTACAAATGCTCTTGATATGAATGAATGCGATGCGCCGGTATAAAAAAGAACAAGTGACGAAAAGGAATTAAGCTTGAACTTACCAGCCAGAGCGACTCCTCAGAGATTTCTTCCACATTGATGTGGTTCACTTGACCCTTCTGAAAAGGGTTTGGCATGTTGGCTCCATCAGTGTTCTTTTCTGAGCATTCATTTGCATAGTGCCCAGTTCTCTTGCACTTGAAACATTCAACCTGACTGATGTGTTTCTTTGTTGGCTGACTTCCATTGCCATTTCAACCATGGTGGCTCTTGTACCCACTCTTGTGGTTCCTATGCCCACCATTGTCATGTCCACGATGTTTATTGTTATCGTGGTGACGGTTACTATTGTGGTGGTTGCTATATTTCCCATGTTTGTGGGATCCAGAACCTCCACTATCTTCACCATGGGAACGCTTGTGAGACGATCCTGATCCATGCTTATCAAAGTGGTGCTTCCTCTTCCTACTCTCCACCTGCTTCATCTTGCTTTCCAAGATGGTGGCTTTGTCACACAGTGATTGATAAATTGGAACATATGCAACAGATAGTTGCATGCACATCTCATCATTCAATCCCTCAAGGAATTTTTCCTTTCTCTTAGCATCGGTGTCAACATCATACGGTGCATAGCGTGCCAGATTGTTGAACTCCTCAATATATTTTGCAACACTGCGGTGGCGTTGCTTAATATTGTGGAATTCCTTCTTCTTCAAACTCATCACTCCTGAAGATATATGAGTAGTGCGGAAACCATCCTCAAATATTTCCCAAGTCACAACTTCGATAGGAGTGGTGATTTGGAAATTGTCCCACCATGTAGCTGCTAGTCCTTCTAGCAGATGTGCTGCAAATCTGACCTTTTCCTCATTAGTGCGGCCCATAGTGACTAAGTACTTGTTCACAGAACATAGCCAATCATTTGCTACCATAGGATCAGTGGTTCCTGAAAACTTAGCATGCCTCAATATTAGAAACCTTGTAAGCATATCAAAGGCTGGTGGGTTGTTTTGATTGTTATTGTTGTTGTTGTTGTTGTTGTTGTTGTTGTTGTTGTTGTTGTTGTTGTTGTTGTTGTTGTCGTCGTCGTCGTCATCGTCGTCGTCGTCGTTGTTGTTGTTGTTGTTGTTGTTGTTGTTGTTGTTGTTGTTGTTGTTGTTGTGATTATGATTCGCCATGAACTGGGTCATCATTTGCATCAACTGAGTCTGGGTTGTCATCAGCTGCTGCATATCATTGCCATTGTTGTTATTGTTATTTGTGTTGGGATTGGCACGACGGGGAGGCATCTGTGGTTTCAATAAGGATAAGATAAGATAAATACCCCATAGATACTATCATGCACATCACAACACATAGCAACATTCACAATAAGCAAGCACAATAAACTTAGAGTTTAAACAACATGAACAACAAGTTTTGGAAAGTAAACACACTAGCATAGTCATCCACATGTTGGATGATCAATGCGTCTCAATAAATAAATAGATGATAGACAGATAGGTAGCCAAGTATTCGACACTACTCCACCATGTCGAGCTCCTCGTCCACTAGATCAAGTCCTGCTGTCTCCATTGCTTCCTTGTACTCCTCCACGCTGGTGGTCAAAGCATCGACCTTCGCCCGGAGGGCTCTCTTCTGCGAGCGCAGCCTCTCTATCACTCCCTCCTGTGTCTCTAGCTCAAGATCCTTGAGCTCTATCTCGGCCTTCATCTCATTGATCTTCTTGTTCCTATCATGCACTCTCTTTTCTTGGTTCTTAAACCTCTTGTCTTGCTTCTCGAACCTAGCCTCCATCTACTTGATGCTCTCATCCTGCTCCACGAAGGCCTTGTCCTTCTCTCTCAACTGGACTTGTAGCTCGTCATTGCTAAGAATGACATTGGTCCTATCGGTGTCAAGGTGCCTAACGAGGCTCTTTAGGTCCTGAAGGTAGAGACGCACTGGATCAATAGTCTCCCTAGTGGCATCGTCATATACTACAACCTCTCTCTCCTTGTCACGTCTCCCAAATGGGTGGAAGTAGAGGCCCGTGAGCTCGGTGGAGTGGCGTCCACAAAGGCGTCCGAGTAGCTCCTGCATGGCGATGTCGAGTCCCTTATCCTTGTCATCATGCATTAACATGAAGGAAATCTCCTCGATAGGGGGCTCGGACTAGCGTCCTGGCTGAGAGACTTTAAATCCCCATAAGTCCTTCCTCTCAAACTTCCGGAGCTGAAGTCCCTTAAAACTAGGGAGGGGAAGACCAAGCACACTGACAAGCCGCATGATACGGGATCCAAAACGAGTTCCATTGAACAACTCTACGGTGGTGAGAACAAAGCTAGGCATCTATTGCATATGATAGAGAAAAAAATTAGAAACAACACAAGTGAAGAGAAAAACATAAGGTAGTGAAACAAAATCCAAAAGCATACATTCAACAATAAAACGCACAAGTCATAGCATACAATAATCTATCACAATCACTAAGGTTCAAACATAACTTAGGAAAAAACTTGCCATACCACATAGGTTGGTATGATCAAATTATTAACGCGAGAAAACGACAAGTGTGGTGGTCCAACTATTGGAATACGTCACAATTCTCACTCATATGATAAGTCTATGATATCTCCCCTTAGACGTTTTATGGCGGTCTCTAAGTCTTGGGTATACTTCTTCTCTTCTCTAAGGTCATTTTAAGTGTTGAGCATTCTACACTTGTGTCTTTCACCAAGCTCATTGATAGCATTCCAAGCTGCATTCCTTGTAGATTCAAATAATGACATATGCAGAATCCCGACTCTTTGTGGTTGTCCTCCTTGTTTTTATACAAGTGGAGTTGTACCCACCAATATTCTTCTCCTTCATCTATCACTGGAAATCCTTTGTACACGGCTTCACCATGTATTCCCAAGCTAACCATGAGGTTTTTGAGTGCCTTGGGAAACTCCGTCTCACATTCTAAGGTCATGGTCATGAGTGGTCCCTTATTGACGGCTTTGTTGATGGCGGCCATCTACAATAGAGATGAGAAAGAATATTAGGAGAGTTACGAGAAGAAAAGAGACAAGTGTGGAACTTGCAAAGAGTTGCATTGTTTTCCTAGTGGTTTCCTTAGTCTAATCCATCTTAGGGTCATAATCCTACAAGCAACACAGTGCTCTGATATCATCTGTAAGACCCCACCTTTTAAAGGTAAAGGCCCCTATGATTGCAATGCTAGTCCCTAGATCGAATTGCTAGCATCCACAGTTTAAGAAGAAGTACACAGATACAAAGGTCATTATTACAACGTAATATCCAGAGATACATAGTTCTTACAACTCTTTAGCCCAAGGCTAAAACATAGAGTTCACAATACTTAACAAACATAAATAAAGTCTTCATCTTCATGTTCCACAGGCAAACATGTTGAGTGTAGACTCATAACCCTAGTCTCCATCAGAGTAACCTGCAACATCATAAGTTACAACCACAGAGGGTTAATACATTTGGAATTGTATTGGCAAGTGATACCATAGTAGTATAGTAACATCTAATAACTATATGAATTTGTCTAAGTGTAGTTCAGGCTAGCTTTGCTCAAAATAAGGTTTTTCTTATTAGTTGAAAACACTAAGTTTTTGTTTGACAAAAACACCCAAGGAACCACCAATAGAGATTGGTGAACCTTTACCCTTGTTCAACCACATGTTTAAACTTAGAGAAATTGGATGAGGAGATCCTTAATCACTTCAATGTCTTTGAGGCTCAAAATGTCCGTTACCGGGGACACATCTAAGTACTTAGGTTTTACCCTCTCGAGAGGTGGTGCACTTTCCCCACAAGACTCGACATGCATCGAGATGAGACTTTTCAGAAGCATTCCCTTAGACCACCATGAACGTGTTCCATCCTATCAACCCTACCACCAACTGTCCATCTGGCTAAGTTCTTGCAACCTAGTTGGTCAAGGAAGATCCCATATGCCATGTGGTTGCACTAGAAGATTCTCAACACTAAACATCTCAAATCTCTTTGTTCCTGGGTGGCCAACCACAAGTGTGATACACAAGGTAAACCATAGACATGGGCCTTGTGTAACCACTCAACACAAACAAATCTTTCCATTCCACCTAGGTGATTCATTTACATGTTGTTTTATTAATCAAAAACATAGTCATAGATTTTGCATAATATCAAAGCATGAATATTCCACCCTTGTATTCTACTATCTAGACTAAGCATACTAGTATAACAAGTTTATTAGCTTAGGGAAAACTACTAAGACAATATCTATAGGATTTACCCAAGCATAGCATTTACTTAGAAAAATTCACATGCAAATCCTACTCAAAATAACACTAGAGATAGATAAAATAGTAGGACAAAAATATGAAGCATCACTTGCCTTGGTAGCTAGGAGAATAGGAATAGTCCTCACAATCACAATCTCCATAATCACCAAAATCTACACAAAATTTCATACAACAAAATCCACATTCAATACACACACAAAAAAATATATATGAATACATGCAAATGCAATGGAATGTTTTGCCACACAAAAGAAGTAAAACTAAACAGTACAGAAAATAAAGCATACAATCTAAGGTCTAAATGAATTAAAATTTACTTTAAAATAATTTTCTAAACAATTTATACAGTCAAAATAGGCCTACAAATGTTTCTTTATAAAATCCTAATTTTATAGAAGCAAATGGACAAACCAAGGCCATAGTTGTGTAGGTCTCATTTTTCTGAATCCATTGATATAAAATTTGTAATTTTTGGACAAACAGATCAAAAATTATTAATTTTACAAGTTTAAACATCTAATAAAGCTTTTCTGGATTTTAAACAGAAAACACTGACACGCGGCACGATCTTATTGGTCGGTACCACTTCAGGCGGATCACACGCGCGCACCGTTAGATCTAAGTCAGATCATGCGGCTCAGATCTGACGGTACCTCTTCGTGCTAGTTCTAATCCTAGCCGTTGGATCTAGATCCAGCGGATCTGATCACTCTGGCCAAAGATGGGCGGCGCGAATGGCGAGCTGCGGCGGCGACGTGTCTGACGATAGTGCTTCGGTGGTGCTAGGAGTAAAGGGGGAGGCACAGGGGGTTACCGAGGTCGTGGTGACATTGTGGTTGCAGTGGAGGTCACGGTCGACGAAGGTGTGCACGGGCTTGGACGGAATTGCTTGTCGGAGTCGCCCCTGGCGTTAGGTGCTTGCAGTTGAAGACGAAGGCGAGGCTACAGAGCACAAGCCAATAAACAGAGGGCATCAGTGGACGCGCCAAAAGATAGCGAGCAAGACAATGTGAACCAGAGGGCAAGGGGGCACCGGGGCTCACCGGAATTGGTCATTGAAGCTCGTCGGAACGGTGGCGGCGCGACTTGAAATTTGCAGAGCCTGGGGGCTCTCCGGGGTTGCTGAGTGAGGGGCAATTGGGGTTTAAGTAGCAGGGGTCGAGGGGGCAGTCACGCCGGGAATCAAGTGCAATAACGCAAATTGAAACAGGGAAGAAACGACAGAGAAGGGCGCAGATCCTTCGGCGCGGGATTGACGACAACGTTGACGTGGCAGTGGCGCCCAATGGAAATGAGAGAGAGGGTGCGTGCGCGGGTGAGAGAGAGAGGGGGAGGGGTTCCTCGGGTGGGCTTGTTGGGCCACTGGGGTTGCTGGGCCGAATAGGCTGCACCTATTTTCTTTTTTCTTTTTTCTTTTTGCCTTTTTCATTTTTGTTTTGATTTTCCAAAATGATTTTGAGTGGCTAATTCAAAACTGTTTGAATTCAAATAAACCCTAGACTTCTGTACTGTGGTCCTAGTGTCCAAATGTGTGTCAAAAACATCAAAGCATTCAAAAACCATTTTGAGGTCATAAAAAATAAAATAAAACCATGCCCCATATATATAAGGGGTTTAAATATGGTTCTATTAGGGTTTAAACTTTGAATTTTTTGTGAAAGATCAAAATGCCATGATGAAATGAATGCAATAATATGACTTTGCATTTGATGAAATTTGGGATGTTACAGCCCTGCTCCGGCTTAGGCGAAGCCCTATAGAAATCTCTCTTCCTCCACCACCACCACACCGTCGTGCTATTGGGATTCCGAGGAGATCTACTACCTCTGCTTCCTAGCTAGAACCGGGAGAGGAAGGTATTCATCGACTCCCTACGTGTCACCGAATGCGGAAATGCTGTTGGAACACGACGCCGAGAGGATCATCTACACGGTCTTGAGATCGACAAGTGATCGACTACATCAATCACGAGATCTGAATCTCGTTAAACGCTTTGGATCTACGAGGGTTAGTTCTCTATAATCTCATTGCACCGATATTGTAGATTAGATCTTGGCTTTGCCATAGATTAGATCTTGGTTTTGTGTGTTCACGCGATAGAAATTTTTTGTTTTCCATGCAACGAACCCTATAGTGGTATCAGAGCCGAATCTATGCGTAGATCTGTTGCATGAGTATAACATAATGATTTTGTGGGCATTGATGCTTTTGTTGTCGCTTGCTTTTGGTGTGCTTTGCATCTTGCGGGATGGTGGGATGAAGCGGGCCGGGCTAACCTTACATGTCATCGTACATGAGACTTGCTACACGCTCAACGTGCAACTTGTATTGCACAAGTGGCTTTGCGGGTGTCTATCTCTCCCACCATAGTTAAGATTCCATTTACAATGGGCATTTGACAATACCTGTATCAACATTGTGGTTCTTGTTCATAGGTAAGAATGGTTCTTATTCGAAAGCCCCAAGCCACGTAAAACATGCAAAGAAAATTAGAGGCGTCTAACTTGTTTTTGTAGGGCATGTGATGTGATATGGCCATGATATGATTGTGATTATATTTGATGTATGCAATGATCCTTATTATAAGTTGGCAACCAGCAGGAGCCTTATGGTTGTCTTTAAATTCGTTAAGACATGCGTGTCTATTCATCGTGATCGCTTTATTCCAAGTAGTTGTAATAGTTGCTGTTGGTGATGGACAACCATGAAGCGGCGCCATTGACCTTGACGCTACGTCGGGGATGATGGAGATCATTTTCGTGCTTTGGATATGGAGATCAAATGCACAAGAATAAAGGCCATATCATACCACATATTATGAATTGCATGTGATGTTAATCCTTTTATGCATCTTGTATTACTTAAATCGCGATGGTAGCATTATAAGATGACCCCTCTCACTAAATATCAAATAATGAAGTGTTCGTCCTTAGTAGGCACCGTTGCTAAGACTCGTCATTTTGAAGCATCTCGTGATGATCGGGTGTGATAGATTCTACGTGTGCATACACCGAGTGCAAGCCAGATTTGCACATGCAGATACTAAGGTTAACCTTGACGAGCCTAGCATGTATAGACATGGTATCGAAACACGGAATAACAAAAGGTAAAGCATGAGTCATATGAATGATATGATGAACATGTTGATTAGTCGCCTTTGAAGCTACATCTTCTCTCGTGAAGATCGGACTTGGTGTAGTGGATTTGGTTCGTGCCATCACTAAAACAATGTGATGGATGTTGTTTTGAGTGGGAGTTCACCTAGTTAATTAAACAATTACATTAGAAATCAATTTATCATAAACTTAGTCTAAAATCTTGCAAATTTTTTGTAGATCATGGCGACCCCTACCATCAATTTAATGCATTCTTAGAGAAAGAAAAGTTGAATAACAATGGAAGCAACTTTGCGGACTAGTTCCGTAACACGAGGATTGTCCTCAATGATGGTCAATTGACCTATGTGTTGGATGCACTGCTAGGTGACCCACCTGCAGATAATGCTATCGATGAGGTGAAAAATGTTTACCTCACTCGGAAGAATCAATACTCCACAGTTTAGTGTGCCATCCTATACGGTTTGGAATCGGAGCTTCATGAGCGCTTTGAGAGCTTGATGTCTACGCACTTATATTCTTGTAGATAGTTGTTGGGACTCCAAGTGCAGAGGTTTGTAGAATAGTAGCAAGTTTCGCTTAAGTGGATTACCCAAGGTTTATCGAACTCAGGAAGTGGTTAAAGGTATTCCCTGTCAAGCAACCCTGCAATCAAGATACAAGAAGTCTCTTGTGCCCCCAACACACCCAATACACTTGTCAGGTGTATATGTGCACTAGTTCGGTGAAGAGATAGTGAAATACAAGTGGTAATGGTGCCAGAAAAGAGCTTCTGACTTGCTGTTGACGTGGGAGAAACTAAAGGCAAACTGAAATAAAGATGGAAGTAAGAAAACATGCAACCGATCTAGATGCAAACAATGTTTCAATGTTTATAAACAAGGCCTAGGGATCATACTTTCACTATTGAAAACTCTCTCATATAAATATCTTCTCCTAATGATACTACTCTTAACTACTCTCCGGTTGGACACTCTAATCCATGGTAGGGCTATAACAACACACCTCAAAGTCCGCCTTCCCCAATCTAGATAACCCCACACTGTCACCTCGAGCGCTAGATGGTTCCAACAAACACCACAATTTCATAAAGACAACCAACTCAAAATATACTCATGATAAATATATATGTAACCTAGCTTAAGTGCCACACACGGTGTGCACGCTGTCACTTTCACACACGTGGGGAAAAGCATAGATCTATTAAAGAACGATGAGTATTTATGTAGACTCTAGCCTCAGTGCCACCATGGCGTGCACGCTGTCACTTTCACACACATGGGAGAGGAGAGATCTATTGAAGCACTTGAGTAGCAAGGTAGATCTACTTGATTACAAATCTCATGACCACAACAAGATCATGCATAGAGAGAGAGATGAACACATAGCTACCGGTAGATCCCTTAGCCTTGAGGAAGAACTAATCCCTCCTCATCATGGGAATCAGCAACGGTGATGGAGATGGCAATGGATATCAATGGAGATGGCTTCCGGGACACTTCCCCATCCCGGCAGGCTGCCGGAATAGAGACTTTGTCCCCCGAATCTCCCCTTCGGTGGCGGCGGTGCTACGGAGGTTTTCATGGATTTCTTCTGGATGATTTAGGGTTTTCTCCTCGAGGGCTTCTTATAGGCGCAGGAGGCAAGGTCGATGGTGGTCCAGGGGGCCCACACCCCCTATGGGCGCCACCAGAGCTGGCCCGCTCCTAGGGGGTGTAGCCACCCTGGTGTCCTCCTCCACCTCTGCTTCGTGGTTCCGTTTTGCTCCGGGAAAAATAATGACTTTGTCTTTTGTCCCGTCCAATTCCGAGAATATTGATTTTCTGCCTTTTCTGGAACCAAAAATAGAAGAAAACATGCAACTGGCACTGTGGCATCTTGTTAATAGGTTAGTCCAGAAAAACCTATAAAAACACCTCAAAGTGTAGAGAAAGCATAAGACAAATGATACAAAACAAGCATGGAACATAAAAAATTATAAATACATTTCCGACGTATCAAGCATCCCCAAGCTTAACTCCTGCTCGTCCTTGAGTAGGTAAGTGATAAAAGAATAATTTTTGAGGTGACATGCACCATCAAAATCAAGATCAAACCATTAGCAAGCATTAAAATCTGGGACCAAAGAACTCTAAAAGTGAGCATGAAAGATGGAGTTCTAACAGTAAGACATAATAACTATGCATGCAACATTAAAGTATACAAACAAAGATCATGAATAACAATGCATTGAAAGATGTTTGTTTGTTTCACATAGAAAACATAGCATAGTGGCATTCAGCTTGTCCCTCATGGAGTAGCAAATAGATGCATAGGACACCTTCAAAGTTCATAAGAGTGACTAGATACAAATAGTTCAAGAACAAGCAATACCAACATTATGAATCAACCACTAAGTTTTGGGACAATGCACATAGAACTAAGAATGGCAACTATGATCTCATAATTGGTGCCTATGGATAGAAGGTGGAGACTCAATATAAAAGTGGAAGAAAGGCCCTTCAAAGGGAAGCAGGGATTTCAAGTTTCATAAAGAGCTTCCAAAAATGATGGTACTTGTTAGCTTTCATCTCTCATTGCCCCTATCATAAGCATATTGAAGTGATTAAGGTTAAAGTGAACACACTATGGAGTATATGCTTGACAAAGTATAAGTTGGCAATCTCATGTCCCTTGAATACGAGGGTTGCACCTCATGCTACTCAACTTTGGTCACCTGTAAGTTCTTGTCATAGTAAGTACATGTGTATCATAGAGAACCGCCAATGGGGTACCCCTTGCACATGGTACATGAGCTATCCCATAACCAAAATGACAAGGCAAGCAGACAATGAGCATCTCAGCGATCTTTTTATTTACTATGTGCATAGCTTTTTATTGAGGATGCTTCACAGAATGCTCATTATGGTGATGTTGCAAGTTTCCACCATGATTAGGCATGGCTTAGGCTAGCGGGCCAGGCGTTTCTCTAACACAAAATACATAAATCCATGGACTTACAAGCTCCCTTTTTATTTCACACTGGCGACATCCATAGACAAAAGAGCATGATATCAACTGTGTACAAAGTACAAGTGCAACGTTGAAAGCGTTCCCCATGACAACATGGTTCTGCTAATTCCAACGTATAAGTGCAAGCATATACAACATAGATGACACAATCGTTCAAGTTTATTAGGGGCAAGGAATATAAAGTGCGCCATCAAGTTCGTGAGGGCTTTAATCCCTAAGTTTTCACATAACAAAATAGTTTTTAATTGGAAGATAGCTGAAAACAAGAATATACTTGGAATGGTGTAACACACCATGCATAGGAATTTATAGCGGACACTTTGGAATAACTTGGTTTCTTTGGAGTTGGAAGCATGAGTAGAGCTTACTCATACAAGTGGAGGCTAGCAAAAGACTAGGAGCAACCAACTAAGAGAGCAATAATGGTCATAATCATGCAGTGCGACAAAACATTACTAATCAAAGCATAGAGTGGTACTACAAGTCAAGGACTACATGATCATAGAGGCTATGGTGACTTTTTCATAGTCATAACATGGTGTGATCATGTGCCAAGTCAACCCAAACAAAACATCAAAGGAGAATACCACAATACTATGCTTTTGTATGCTCAAACAACGCATGATTCCTTCAAGGAACACTAAGCAATCCCAATTATTTGGAACAAGACATGCTATAGCAATAATCACTAAGCATAAGGTCAAAACAATATCTAGCATGACATGATAAAGTCTAAGTCATAGTCAAATCAAGCTCCCTTTTGTACCACTATAAGCATGAAGCTTCCTACTCTTTTCCAACACCAATCGACTTATTTGAAACAACTCACAAAGATAATAATAAATAAATACCAGTGAGCTTGTGTCACAAATCCACAAATAAGAACTAAAAAGTTATAAGCTGAAAGCACAAGAAAACTAAGGCTAAACACAGTGCTAGCAAAAGAGAACACTCACAAGACAATAAGAATGAAAACTAGAGTGTTCTAGGCAATGAAAACAGAGTGTGTCTCTCTCCAAAAGAAGTATGCTGGGATCCAACCAACTTATTCAAGCAAACAAAAAGCACAAAATAAAACTAAGACGCTCCAAAAACAACACAACTGTGCATGAAGCAATAAAAACGAAGTGTCTAGAAAGACCTGAGATTTTTATTGATGAAGAAGGGGATGCTTTGGGAATCCCCAAGCTTTGATGCTTGTACCTCTTGAATATTTCTTGGGGTCACACGAGGTGGCATCCCCAAGATTGAGATTTTTTCCATTCTTAATCTCATTACATCATTCTTTCTCTACACCTAAAATGTTTCCTTCATATAAAACTTCACACAATCTTCATTAGCAACATTAGTGTATTCAAAAGATAATAGACCTTTGGGTTTAGCTTTAGAACAGCAAAACTTCCACTAAAAACACAAGATACTGTAGAAATTCCCTCAAAAATCTCAATTTCCCAAAAAGAACCCAAAAAGGAATCAATAAGAAGCAAATGCAAATAATGGCAGAAATCTATTAAAACAGACCAGCAGGTAGAAACCAATTTTTTATAAGACATTTTGTTGCTCAAATCAAAAAGTGTTTAACTAACGAAAGTTAGATAACATACTAGGGGATTTATTCACAAAATATCAGATCAATCCGACTTCCAGAGATTCCTCACGAAATTTTATGGTGGAGATCAAAAATCTGTTTTAGGACAGCAACTCCCCAAATCTTACTTCCCTCTCATTAGAAGTTATTCTTGGCACAAAAAGCAAATAAAAAGGATAAGAAGAGGTCATTACAAAAGTAATAACTTCCAATACTCAAGAAAACTCTTGGGTTATCTCCCAACAAGAACTTTTCTTTAACGCCTTTAAGTTAGGCTTGATAGTTTGAGAAGATACTCACATAAGAATTATGAATTGAAGTAAAAGAGAGCATCAAGAAGCAAATTAAAAACACATTTAAGTCTAACCCACTTCCTATGAAAAGGAATCTTTTAAAGAAACAAGTCATTAAAGCACAAAGCAACAAGCATAGGAAATCAAAACAAGTGCAACTTCAAGATTTTCAACATAAAGAGGGGAAACTTAATATTGTTGAGATACATAAAACCATGTTTCCCTATCTCATAATAACTTTCAGTAGCATCATGAATAAAATTAACAATATAACTATCACATAAAACATTCTTATCATGAGCCACATGCATAAAATAATTATTACTCTCCACATAAGAATAGTCATTCTTATTAATTGTAGTGGGAGTAAATTCGACAACATAGCTATCACTATTATTCTCATCACCATAATCATCAAATATAGGAGGCATATTGTAATCACAATTAACTTTCTCCTCAATAGTAGGTGGACTGAAAATATCATATTCATCATTGCAAACATCATACATAGGAGATATAGTATCATCATAAGCAATAGAATAGCTATATTCCCAAGTGTGTTCATTTGTAAAGATAGCATCATTGGAAGGACAATGGATAGCACTAATAGCACAACAATTATTAATATCATCATTTTCAGAATTGGTACCAAAGAGATTTTAAATATCAAAAGTAGTGTGCTTTTCCCAATCATGATCACTGCTATAGGTAACATGCATAGGAACATCATCTAGTTCAGACTCATCAGCAAAAACTATGATAGGAGCAACATTCTTAGAGGAAGATACTATTTCCTCTCTCCTTTTACTCCTCCTCCTCTTCTTATTCTTCTTCTTCTTCTTCTCCTCTTTAGGAGGGAGAGGCTTGAAAGGAAGCTTCTCCACATACCCTGGTTTATTGTTAGAGACAATAGAAGAAACTTTGGAGGATTCCTCCTTTTCACTAATAAGAACAAAACTCATATCAGTCCTGTCATTTTTTGGTAAAGTATCATATTTTATAAGATTTTGTATGTAAGTATTCGCGTGGCAATTATCAACACAATAAAGATGACACCCATGAAGGACGCAATTCATACCAAAAGCACTCATGTCTACCAAAGAAGCTTTTCTTGATAACTCTTCACATCCCAAAAACAATGTAAGTTCATCATGTTGATTATCAGTGACCGCGTTATCACAATACAAGCTTGCAATAATCATTGGATTAGAAAGGTTATTATTATGGCCTGAGCATTGAAAATTGAAATGACCCACTTCATCGCAGAGTTCACAAATAAAAGGGTAGAGGGCACAATTTTTTACCAAGATCATTTAGAGCCTTATACCATGTTCTGGTTTTTTCATTCCAGTGTGTGACACAATATTCTTCTTCTATTTGATTCTTCTCACAAGGTCTATGCATACCACAAAAATTAACATGCTTATAAGAAATAGTACTTTCAGAAGTTTGAGCATGTTTATTGCAATCATTAATAACATTTTCATTTTCCATCCAAGTGTCTTTAAAAGGTTCATGATACATGTCCCATTTTTCTTTAGGAGCATTAATATGGGAAGCAAAGGCTCTATAATATCTAACAAGAATTTGAGGATCAAGACCATATTTAGCACTAAGCTCTTGAAAATCAGCGGTTTCAGTGAAAGACTTAATGCAATCATACTCATAGTTTATACCTGGTTCTTTAACTTTGTTGTTATCCCAATATTTGGTATTGCTTTGAATTGTTTCAAGAAGATCCCACTTAGCTTTGACCTTCTTACTTGTGAAGGATCCCTCTGAACAGGTATCTAGATAGTCCTTGTAATGTCCTGAAAGCCTTGCATAAAAATTATTGATAATAATATTACTAGGGAGCTCATGAATGGGACATTTGAGCATTAGTGACTTCAATCTTCCCCAATCTTGGGCAATACTTTCTCCATCATGAGGGTGAAAATTATAAATATAATTCCTATCTTTATGTATTTCATGAGGAGGATAAAATTTAGAGTAAAAGAGAGATTCAAGTTCCTTCCGCTCCAAATGATGAGGATCATATAGTAGCTCATACCACTCCCTTGCTTTGTCCCTAAGTGAGAAAGGGAATAGCTTCATCTTAACTTGGTCCATTGAAATACCTGCACACTTGAACAACTCGCATAATTCATGTATAAAGAGTAAATGATCACTAGGATGGACAGTTCCATTTCCAAAATAGTTGTTATTCATAACACGTTCAACAATTTCAATAGGTATTTTAAAAGGGACACTTTCAGTATGTGGATTTAAAATATCACAAGTATCATTAGAATTACCACATATGGGAGATAAAGTATCATATGAGCAAATTTTCTTCCCTAAATCTGGGGAACTACTTTCATAAAAACTAGGTTCCCCAAGCTTAGATGTTTCCATAGCATTAGTAACAATGGTGTTCAAAAAGTTCATACTTAATAACATTGCTATTAGGATGTAAAGGAAGTTCCATAGGTTTTTTAATTTTCTCTCCAGACCAATCATATTCTAACTTAGGAAAAATACTAAAAAGCTCTCTAATTTTGTTGTTGTTTTCCATTAAGCCTAACTAGTGAAAACAAGAAACAAAAAGACAAAATTGCAGAATCAAAAGGAAATAACTTCGAGCACTCACACCGGAGGATGTGAGTACCTTTTACCCTACCTCACACAATGACGCCAGAAAATAGCTTGATGTCTACGCACTTCTATTCTTGTTGACAGTTGTTGGGCCTACAAGTGAAGAGGTTTGTAGAACAGCAGCAAGTTTCCCTTAAGTGGATGACCCAAGGTTTATCGAACTCAGGGAGTAAGTGGTCAAAGGTATTCCCTCTCAAGCAACCCTGCAATCAAGATACAAGAAGTGTCTTGTGTCCCCAACACACCCAATACACTTGTCAGGTGTATAGGTGCACTAGTTCGACGAAGAGATAGTGAAATACAAGTGGTAATGGTGCCAGAAAAGAGCTTCTGACTTGTTGTTGACGTGGGAGAAACTAAAGGCAAACTGAAATAAAGATGGAAGCAAGCAAACATGCAATAGATCTAGATGCAAACAGTTTTTCAATGTTTAGAAACAAGGCCTAGGGATCATACTTTCACTAGTGAACACTCCCTCATATAAATATCTTCTCTTAATGATATTACTCTTAACTACTCTCCGGTTGAACACTCTAATCCATGGTAGGGCTATAACAGCACTCCTCAAAGTCCGCCTTCCCCAATCTAGATAACCCCACACTGTCACCTTGAGCGCTAGATGGTTCCAACAAACACCACAATTTCATAGAGACAACCAACTCAAAATATAACTCATGATAAATATATATGTAACCTAGCTTAAGTGCCACACACTGTGTGCACACGGTCACTTTCACACACGTGGGGAAAAGCATAGATCTATTAAAGCACGATGAGTATTTATGTAGACTCTAGCCTAAGTGCCACCATGGCGTGCATGCTATCACTTTCACACACATGGGGAGAGCAGAGATCTATTGAAGCACTTGAGTAGCAAGGTAGATCTACTTGATTACAAATCTCATGACCACAACAAGATCATGCATAGAGAGAGATGAACACTTAGCTACCGGTAGAGCCCTTAGCCTTGAGGAAGAACTACTCCCTCCTCATCATGGGAATCAACAACGGTGATGAAGATGGCGATGGAGATGGCTCCGGGAGCACTTCCCCATCCTGGCAAGGTGCGGGAACAGAGACTTTTTGTCCCCCGAATCTCCCCTTCGGTGGCGGCAGCGCTACAGAGGATTTCGTGGATTTCTTCTGGATGATTTAGGGTTTTCTCCCCGGGGGCTTCTTATAGGCGCAAGAGGCAAGGTCAGTGGAGGTCTAGGGGGCCCACACCCCCTGTGGGCGCCACCAAGGCTGGCCCGCGCCTAGGGTGGGGGCGGTGCGGCCACCTTGGTGTCCTTCTCCACCTCTGCTTCGTGGTTCCGTGTTGCTCTCGGAAAATAATGACTTTGGCTTTTGTCCCGTAAAATTCCAAGAATATTGATTTTCTGCCTTTTCTAGAACCAAAAACAGAAGAAAACAGGCAACCGATACCGTGGCATCTTGTTAATAGGTTAGTCCAGAAAAACTTATAAAAACACCTCAAAGTGTACAAAAAGCATAAGACAAATGATCCAAAACAAGCATGGAACATCAAAAATTATAGATACGTTTCTGACGTATCACGCATCCCCAAGCTTAACTCCTTCTCGTCCTCGAGTAGGTAAGTGATAAAAGAATAATTTTTGAGGTGACATGCAACATCAAAATCAAGATCAAACCATTAGAAAGATTCTGACACCGCAAAGGTGAGTATCTAAGTTACGAGTTTGGCATGCATTGGAAGAAATACGGAATACTTTCACAATTGACACCATCGGGAACACCACAAAATAATGGTGTGTCCAAACATCGTAATCGAACTCTCTTAGATATGGTTCGGTCTATGATGTCTCTTACAGATTTACTGTTATTTGTTTTTGGGGTTATGCATTAGAAACAACCGCATTCACTTTAAATAGGGCACCATCTGAATTCGTTGAAATGACACCGTATGAATTGTGGTTTGGTAAGAAACATAAGGTGTCGTTCCTTAAAGTTTGGGGTTGCGAAGCTTATGTAAAAAAGTTACATCCCGACAAGCCTGAACCCAAAGCGGAGAAATGCGTCTTCATAGGATACCCTAAAGAAACAATTGGGTATACCTTATATCATAGATCCAAAGGCAAAGTTTTCATTTCCAAGAATGGATCCTTTCTTGAGAAGGAGTTTCTCTCGAAAGAAGTGACTGGAAGGAAAGTAGAACTCGACGAGGTTGTTGAACCTTCTATAGGATTTGAGAGTAGCACAACACCGGAAGATGTTCCTGTGCCGCCTGCATCAATAAGAGAGGAAGCTAATGATAATTATCATGAAACTTTGAACGAAGTTGCTACTGAACCTTGCAGGTCGACGAGGGTTCGTACCACTCCTGATTGGTATGACCCTGTTATGAATGTCATGTTGGTGGACAACACTGATGACCCTACGACGTATGAGGAAGCAATGATGATCCATGAGATTGGATTCATGTACAAAAACCAAGTGTGCACTTTGGTGGACTTACCAGATGGCCGAAAGGTTGTCGAGAACAAATGTATTTTCAAGAAGAAAACAGATGCTTATGGTAATGTTACCGTCTATAAAGCTCTACTTGTTGCGATAGGGTTCTGAAAAATTCAAGGAGTTGACTACGATGAGACTTTCTCACCAGTAGCGAAGCTAAAGTCTATAAGCATTTTGTTAGCAATCGCTGCATATTACGATTATGAGATATGGCAGATGGATGTCAAAACGGCGTTCCTCAATGGTGACATTAGAAGAGTTATATATGATACAAACCAAAGGTTTTGTCAATCCTAAATATGCTAACAAGGTATGGAAACTTCAACGGTCTATTTATGGATTGAAGCAAGCATACCAGAGCTGTAATCAACATTTTGATATGGTGATCAAAAAGTTTGGATTTATACAAACTTATGGAGAAGGTTGTATTTACAAGAAAGTGAGTGGGATCTCTATAGCATTCCTAGTACTATATGTGGATGACATATTATTGATTGGGAATGATATAGAACTTCTTAAAAGTGTCAAAACCTATTTGAATAATAGTTTTTCAATGAAGGATCTTGGCAAAGCTACATATATTTTAGGCATCAAGATTTATAGAGATAGATCAAGACGCTTAATAGCGCTTTCACAAAGTACATACTTGGACAAGGTTCTAAAGATGTTTGGAATTGAAGAAAGCAAGAAAGGGTTCTTGCCCATGTTGCCAAATACGACCTTGAGTAAAACTCAAATTCTAGCTACGACAGAAGATAGAGAGAGGATGAGAAAAATCCCCTATGCCTCGGTCATAGGTTCTATCATGTATGCCATGTTATGTACAAGATTGAATATTACACATGCTATTAGTTTGACTAGCAGATATCAAAGTTATCTAGGAGTGGAACACTGGACAGTGGTCAAAAATGTCCTAAAGTACTTGAGAAGGACTAAGGATATGGTTCTTTCTTATGGAGGTGATGAAGAACTCATTGTAAACGGTTACACCGATGCTAGTTGGAACATCGATCCGGATGACTCTAAGTCATAGTCTGGATACGTATTTACTTTGAATGGTGTAGCAGTGAGCTAGAGGAGTGCTAAGCAAAGCGTTGTGGCGAGATCTTCAACTAAATCAGAATACATAACTGCTTCAGAGGCTTCACAAGAAGCGATATGGATGAAGAAGTTCATTATGTAGCTTGGTGTGGTTCCTAGGTCACTAGACCCGATGGCTATCTATTGTGACAACATGGGTGCCATAGCCAATGCGCAGGAGCCAAGGCCACACAAGAAGCTGAAGCATATAAATCTACATTTTCATGCTATTTGTGAGCATGTCCAAGATGGTGACATAAATATTTGCAAAGTACACACATATCTGAATGTGGCAGATCCGTTGACTAAACCTCTTCCTAGAGCAAAACATGACCAACACTAGAACGCCATGGGTGTTAGGTACATTACAATGTAATCTAGATTATTGACTCTAGTGCAAGTGGGAGACTATTGGAGATATGCCCAAGAGGAAATAATAAAGTGGTTATTATTATATCTTTGTGTTTATGATAAATGTTTGCGTCCCATGCTATAATTGTATTAACAGGAACCATTAATACTTGTGTGTTTTGTAAACATAAAAGAGTCCCTAGTAAGCCTCTTGTAAACTAGTTTGTTGATTAATAGATGATCATGGTCTCCTGATCATAGACATTGGATGTTATTAATAACAAGATCATATCATTAGGAGAATGATGTGATGGACATACACCCATAGTAAGCATAGCATAAGATCAAGTCATTAAGTTCGTTTTGCTGCAAGCTTTCAGATACATAGTAACCTAATCCTTCGACCATGAGATCATGTTAATCACCATCATCGGATGAGTACTTTGATGACATCAAACACCACTTCCATAACTGGGTGGTTATAAAGGTGGCATTGGGTATTCTAAAAGTATGTGTTGAAGCACATGGATCAAGAGTGGGATTTGTCCATCCATATGACATATAGATATACTCTGGGCCCTCTTGGTGAAATGTCATACAATTGGCTTGCAAGCATATGACTAGGTCACAAGGGATGTCATATCATAGAATGAGTAAGGAGGACTTATCATTAACGAGGTTGAACTAGGTATAGAGATACCGACGATTGAACCTCAGGTAAGTAAATTATCGCGCGACAAAGGGAATCGGTATCATATGTAAATGGTTCATTCGATCATGAAGTCATCATTGAAATATGTGGGAGCCATTATGGATATCCAGATCCCTCTATTGGTTATTGACCGGAGAGGTGTCTTAATCATGTCTACATAGTTCGTGAACCGTAGGGAGACACACTTATGGAATCGATGTTGTTTAAGTAGATATGAAATATGAGTTGGAGAGGAATGTTGTTCAGAGTCTCGGTTTGGATCCAGGACATCACGAGGAGATGCAGAATGGTCCGGAGAATAAGATTCATATAAGGAAAGTGGTTTTCCGGGGTTCGGAAAAGTTCCGGTGTTTTGATCGAATACTTCTAGAATGTTCTAGAAGAACCACCAGTGGTTCCACCACCTTGAGAGGGGGTCACTTGGGATGTGGCATGCCCTAGGGGCTAGCCGCACCAAACCCTAAAGGGCCAGCCAGACAACACTAGTAGTAGGGTCAAACCCTAGTTTGAATAGTCAAATCCTAGTTTGAGAACTCAAACTCTAGTTTTGGTAAGAGGGAAGACTTTGTGGGAATGTCCCCAACTCTTCCTCTTGGTGGCCGAGTTGGGGGGAGGGGAACGGATAGGGCTAGGAACCCTTGGCCGGCCATCACCCCACCTATATAAGGAGGGTGGGGGCGCACCCCCACACACCTCTTGCCCTTGGCGCCTAACCCTAGCCGCCGCCTCTCTTCTCTCTCGTCCACCGCCTGTTCCGGCTTAGGTGAAGCCTTGCAGAAATCTCTCCTCCTCCTCCACCACCACCACACCATCGTGCTGTTGGGATTCCGAGGAGATCTACTACCTCTGATGCCCCTGCTAGAACCGGGAGAGGAAGGTCTTCATCGACTCCGTATGTGTGACCGATTGCCGAAGCGCTGCCAGAACATAGTGCTGGAAGGATCATCTACATGATCTTGAGATCGGCAAGTGATCAACTACATCAACCACGAGATCCGAATCGCGTTAAACATTTTGGATCTACGAGGGTTAGTTCTCTACAATCTTGTTGCACCGATCTCGTAGATTAGATCTTGGCTTTACCATAGATTAGATCTTGGTTTTGTGTGTTTACGTGATAGAATTTTTTTTCCATCCAACGAACCCTATAGTTTGCTCTTTTGACCTGTCCATTAGCTTGTGGATGAGCGACTGATGCAATATAAAGTCGGATCCCTTTTTCTTTGTAGATCAGCTAATTATCCCATGGAAAAATTGCTCCCATTGTCAGTAATAATACTATGTGTATATTCGAATCCGATGATTACATCCTCGACGAACTTTCTAGTTGTGGCTCCATCGAAATTTGTTACGGGTTTAGCCTCAATCCATTTGGTAAATTTATCCACCATAACTAGTAGGTGAGTAAATCCACACTTTGCCATTCAAAATGGTCCTACCATATCAAGCCCCCAAACCGCAAATGGCCATGTAATAGGGATTGTTCACAACTGATCAGCCGGAACATGTGCTCGACAAGCGTATTTTTGGCAGCCTCTGCATTTTTTGACCAGTTTCTCGGCATATGCCTTAGCTGTGAGCCAAAAGAACCCGTGTCGAAAAGCTTTTTCCACTAAAGATTTGGCTGCAGCATGGTTACCACACTCGCCTTTGTGGATCTCTCGTAAGATTTCCACTCCTTACGGAGAAATACATCGCTAGAAAACCCTAGAAACACTCCGCTTATAGAGCTCACCATTGATTATCGTATAGGATCTTGGTCGTCGGATGATCGGTCGGCCCAGAACCTCGTCTTCGGGTAATTTTCTGTCTATCAAGAAATCCAGATAGGGTTTTTTCTAGCTGGTTATTACAGCCAGAACTTCTACTAAAGGTGAGTCGGATTTCGTCAGACAATCCTCATCAACTCCTGTGATAGAGGGAATTTTTAGGTTCCTAGAAAATCGACATCCAGTATTTGTTTCCGTGTAGATCCTATTCTTGATAGAGCGTCTGCTTCCTCATTTTCTGCTCGAGGGATGTGTTGAACCTCGAAACCCTCGAACGATTTAGATAATTCATCCACAACAACTTTATAAGCTGCAATGTGTTTGTTTGCATTGCAGATATTGGATACTTGCTGAGCAACTAAATCCGAATCTCCATAACACATGAGTCTAGTTACGCCAATGTTTTTGTCCATGCATATTCCATGTAACAGTGCTTCATACTCGACAATGTTATTGGTTGCCGTGAAGTGTATCTATAACACATAGAACATCTTATCTCCTTGGGGTGACTTGAGAACCATGCCAGCCCCTGATCCTCCTCGTTATTTTGACCCATCAAAATGTAGCGTCCAAAATTCCAAGTCTAGAGGACTTGTATTTTCTGCCATCTCTGTCCAATCATCGACGAAATTGGCAAGTATCTGGGATTTGATTGTCGTTCGTGGATTGTACTCGATATCGAAAGATGCAAGCTCTATTCCCCACTTTGCGACATGTCCTGTGGTGTTGCGGTTGTTGATTATATCTCGCAGGGGAGCAATACTCACCACTATGATCTTGTGCACTTGAAAGTAGTGTCGTAGTTTTCTGGCAGCAAAGAATACTCCATAGGCTAGCTTTTGGTAATGTGGATACCGTTTCTTCGACTTTGTTGGGACCTGATGTCTACGCACTTCTATTCTTGTAGACAGTTGTTAGGCCTCCAAGTGCAGAGGTTTGTAGAACAGCATCAAGTTTCCCTTAAGTGGATCACCCAAGGTTTATAGAACTCTGGGAAGAAGTGGTCAAAGGTATTCCCTCTCAAGCAACCCTGCAATCAAGATACAAGAAGTCTCTTATGTCCCCAACACACCCAATACACTTGTCAGGTGTATAGGTGCACTAGTTTGGCGAAGAGATAGTTAAATACAAGTGGTAACAGTGCCAGAAAATAGCTTGACAGTGAGGTAAAGACTAAAGGCAAAACTGAAATAAAGATGGAAGCAAGCAAACATGCAACAGATCTAGATGCAAACGGTGTTTCAATGTTTAGAAACAAGGCCTAGGGATCATACTTTCACTAGTGAACACTCCCTCATATAAATATCTTCTCTTAATGATATTACTCTTAACTACTCTCCGGTTGAACACTCTAATCCATGGTAGGGCTATAACAGCACTCCTCAAAGTCCGCCTTCCCCAATCTAGATAACCCCACACTGTCACCTTGAGCGCTAGATGGTTCCAACAAACACCACAATTTCATAGAGACAACCAACTCCAAATATAACTCATGATAAATATATATGTAACCTAGCTTAAGTGCCACACACTGTGTGCACACGGTCACTTTCACACACGTGGGGAAAAGCATAGATCTATTAAAGCACGATGAGTATTTATGTAGACTCTAGCCTAAGTGCCACCATGGCATGCACACTGTCACTTTCACACACATGGGGAGAGCAGAGATCTATTGAAGCACTTGAGTAGCAGAGTAGATCTACTTGATTACAAAGCTCATGACCACAACAAGATCATGCATAGAGAGAGAGATGAACACATAGCTACCGGTAGAGCCCTTAGCCTCGAGGAAGAACTACTCCCTCCTCATCATGGGAATCAACAACGGTGATGGAGATGGTGGTGGAGATCAATGGAGATGGATCCGGGGGCACTTCCCCGTCCCGGAAGGGTGCCAAAACAGAGACTTTCTGTCCCCCGAATCTCCCCTTCGGTGGCGGCAGCGTTGTGGAAATTTTTGTGGCTTTCTGGTCGATTATTTAGGGTTTTCTCCCCGGGGGCTTCTTATAGGCGCAGGAGGCAAGGTCGGTGGAGGTCTAGGGGGCCCACACCCCCTGTGGTCTCCACCAGGGCTGGCCTGTGCCTAGGGGGGTGCGGCCTCCCTGGTGTCCTCCTCCAACTCTGATTCGTGGTTCCGTGTTGCTCCGGGAAAAATAATGACTTTGGCTTTTGTCCCGTCCAATTCCGAGAATATTGATTTTCTGCTTTTCTAGAACCAAAAACAGAAGAAAACATGCAACTGGCACTGTGGCATCCTGTTAATAGGTTAGTTCTTTAAAGTGTATAAAAATACCTCAAAGTGTGGACAAAGCAAAGCAAAGCAAAGTAGATACTAAACAAGCATGGAACATCAAAATTATAGATACGTTTCCGACGTATCAAGTATCCCCAAGCTTAACTCCTGCTCGTCCTCGAGTAGGTAAGTGATAAAATAATAATTTTTGAGGTGACATGCACCATCAAAACCAAGATCAAACCATTTGCAAGCATTGAAAGCTGGGATCAAAGAACTCTAAACATGAGGATGAAAGATGGAGTTCTAACAATAAGACAAAGTAACTATGCATGCAACATGAAAGGCTACAAACAAATATCATGAATAACATGCATTGATCTTGTCCCTCATGGAGTAGCAAATAGATGCATAGGACACCTTCAAAGTTCATAAGAGTGGCTCTATACAAATAGCACAAGAACATGTAATATCAACAATATGCATCAATCAATAAGTTTTGGGACAATGCACATAGAACTAAGAATGGAAACTATTCTCTCTTAATTGGTGCCTAAGTATAGAAGGTGGAGACTCAATATAATAGTGGAAGAAAGCCCTTCAAAGGGAAGCAGGGATTTAAAGTTTCATAAAGAGATTTCAAAAATTATGGTACTTGTTAGCTTTCAGCTCTGATTGCCCCTATCATAAGCATCTTGAAGTGATTAAGGTTAAAGTGAACAAACTATGGAGTATATGCTTGACAAAGTATAAGTTGGACATCTCATGTCCCTTGAATACGAGGGCCACTCCTCATGCTACTAAACTTTAGTCACCTGTAAGTTCTTGTCATAGTAAGTATGTGTGTATCATAGAGAACTGCCAACGGGGTACCCCTTGCACATAATACAGGAGCTATCCCATAATCAAAATGACAAGGCAAGCTGACAATGAGCATCTCAGCAATCTTCTTATTTACCATGGGAAAATGGTGCTTTTTTCTCTCTTTCCTCTTTTCAATATGTCTCTTTTTTATAAGAAGAAAGCTTCATAGATTGCTCACTATGGTGATGCTGCAAGTTTCCACCATGATTAGGCATGACTTAGGCTAGCGGCCCAGGCGTTTCTCTAACACACATACATAACTCCATGGACTTAGAAGCTCCCCTTTCATTTTACACCGACGACATCCATAGAGAAAAGAGCATGATATCAACTATGTACAATGTACAGGTGCAATGTTGAAAGCGTTCCCCATGACAGCATGGTTCTACTAATTCCAATGTATAAGTGCAAGCATATACAACATAGATGACACAATGGTTCAAGTTTTATTAGGGGTAAGAAAAATAAAGTGTGCCATCAAGTTTGTGAGAGTTTTAATCACTAAGTTTTCACATAACAGAATACTTTTCAATTGGAAGGTAGATGAAACAAGAATATGCTTGGAATGGTGTAACACACCATGCATAGGAATTTATAGTGGACACTTTGGAATAACTTGTTTTCTTGGGAGTTGGATGCATGAGTAGATCTTACTCAATACAAGTGGAGGCTAGCAAAAAACTAGGAGAGACAAACTAAGAGAGCAATAATGGCCATAATCATGCAGAGCGACAAAACATTATCAATCAAAGCATAAAGTGGTACCACAAGTGAAAAAATAAATGATCATAGAGTCTAAGGTGACCGGTTCATAGTCATAACATGGTGTGAGCATGTGCCAAGTCAACCCAAATAAAGCATTAAAGGAGAATACCACAATACTATGCTTTTGTATGCTAAAACAACGCATGATTGTTTCAAGGCACATTAAGCAATCCTAATTGTTTGGAGCAAGTCATACTACAACAATAATCACTAAGCATAAGGTCAAAACAACATTTAGCATGACATGATAAAGTCTAAGTCATAGTCAAAACAAGCTTCCTTTTGTACCACTTAAGCATGAAACTTTCTACTCTTTTTTCCAACACCAATCAACTCAATTGAAACAACTCACAAGGATAATACTAAATAAATATCAGTGATCTTTTCTCACAAATCCACAAAGAAAAAATAAAAATTTCTAAGCTGAAAGCATAAGAAAACTAAGGCTAAACACAGTGCTAGCAAAAGTGAACACTCACAGAATTATAAGAGTGAAAACTTGAGTGTTCTAGGGAATGAATAACGGGGTGTGTCTCTCTCCAAAAGAAGTGTGTTTTGATCAACCAACTTACTCAAGCAAACTAAGCAAAATAAAACTACAAACAAAAACAAAGACGCTCCAAGAACAACACAACTGTGCATGAAACAATAAAAACGAAGTGTCTAGAAAGACCTGGGATTTTTATTGATGAAGAAGGGGATGCCTTGGGAATCCCCAAGCTTTGACGCTTGTACCTCTTGAATATTTCTTGGGGTGACATGGGTTGTCATACCCAGGCTTGAGCTTTTTTCCATTCTTCATCTCAATACACCATTCTCTCTCTACACTTGAAAATTTTCCTTCATACAAAACTTCACACAATCTTCATCAGCATCATTAGTGTATTCAAAAGATAATAGACCTTTGGGT
Source organism: Avena insularis (assembly GCA_023614405.1). Taxonomy (NCBI): domain Eukaryota; kingdom Viridiplantae; phylum Streptophyta; class Magnoliopsida; order Poales; family Poaceae; genus Avena; species Avena insularis. The sequence goes on along the minus strand of CM042687.1, from coordinate 232,268,062 downwards.
TTAGTTTTAGAACAGAAAAACTTTAACTAAAAACACAAGATAATGTAGAAATTCCCTTAAAATTCTCAATTTCCCAAAAAGAACCCAAAAAGGAATCAATAAGAAGGAAATGCAAATAAAGGCAGAAATCTGTCAAAACAGACCAGCAGGTAGAAACCGATATTTTCGAAGACCTTATGTTTCTCAAATCAAAACGTTTAGAACTAATGAAAGTTAGCTAACATACTGGGGGATTTATTCAGAAAATATCAGCTCAATCCGACTTACAGAGATTCCTCATGAATGTTTACGGTGGAGCACAAAAATCTGTTTCGGGGACAGCAACTCCCCAAATCTTACTTCCCTCTCATTAGAGGTCATTCTTGGCATAAAAAGCAAATAAAAAGGATAAGAAGAGGTCATTGCAGAAGTAATAACTTTCAAGACACAAGAAAACTCTTGGATTATCTCCCAACAAGTACTTCTCTTTAACGCCTTTAAGTTAGGTTTGATAGTTTGAGAAGATGCTCACATAAGAAATATGAATTGAAGTAAAATAGAGCATCAAGAAGCAAATTCAAAACTCATTTAAGTCTAACCCACTTCCTATGAAAAATAATCTTGTAAATAAACAAGTCATGAAAGCACAAAGCAACAAGCATATGAAAGCAAAAAAAGTGCAACTTCAAAATTTTCAACATAAAGATGGGAAACTTAATATTTTTGAGATGCACAAAAACATGTTTCCCTCTCTCATAATAACTTTCAGTAGCATCATGCATGAAATTAACAATATATCTATCACATAAAACATTCTTATCATGATCCACATGCATATAATGATTATTACTCTCCACATAAGCATAGTCATTCTTATTAATTGTAGTGGGAGCAAATTCAACAAAATAGCTATCATTATTATTCTCATCACCATAATCATCAAATATAAGAGGCATATTGTATTCATAATTAACTTTCTCCTCAATAGTAGGTGGACTGAAAATATCATACCCATCATTGTAATCATCATAAATTGGAGGTTTGGTATCATCATAAGCAATAGAATAGCTATCTTCCAAAGCTGGGGAACTAAAAAGATCATTTTCATAAAAACTAGCTTCCCCAAGCTTAGACGTTTCCATAGCATTAACAACAATGGTGTCCAAAGAATTCATACTAATAACATTGCTATTAGTATGCAAATAAACTTCCATAGGTTTTTAAATTTTCTCTTCAAACACTTCATATCCTAACTCAAGATAAACACTATAAATCTCTCTAATTTTGTTGTTGTTTTCCATTAAGCCTAACTAGTGAAAACAAGAAACAAAAAGACAAAATTGCAGAATCTAAAGGAAATAACCCGAGCACTCACCTTTGGAGGATGTGAGTACCTTTACCTACCTCCCGGCGGCGCCAGAAAATAGCTTTACGGCTGTGCTGAAGTGGGTGAATGGTGAGTGCCTTTTACCTTTGCTCCCGGCAACAGCACAGAAAATAGCTTCGGCTTGCTTGTTGCCGTGAAATAATAATGTGAGTGCCTTTTACCTTTCCTCCCCGGCAACGGCGCCAGAAAAGAGCTTGATGTCTACACACTTCTATTCTTGTAGACAGTTGCTGGGCCTCTAAGTGCATAGGTTTGTAGAACAACAGCAAGTTTCCCTTAAGTGGATCACCCAAGGTTTATGAAACTCTGGGAGGAAGTAGTCAAAGGTATTCCCTCTCAAGCAACCCTGCAATCAAGATACAAGAAGTCTCTTGTGTCCCCAACACACCCAATACACTTTTTAGGTGTATAGGTGCACTAGTTCGGCGAAGAGATAGTGAAATACAAGTGGTAACGGTGCCAGAAAATAGCATGACGGTGAGGTAAGACTAAAGGAAAAACTGAAATAATGATGGAAGCAAGGAGACATGCAACATATCTAGATGCAAACGGTGTTTCAATGTTTAGAACCAAGGCCTAGGGATCATACTTTCACTAGTGAACACTCTCTCATATAAATATCTTCTCTTAATGATACTAATCGTAACTACTCTCTGGTTGAACATTCTAATCCATGGTAGGGCTATAACAGCACTCCTCAAAGTCCGCCTTCGCCAATCTAGATAACCCCACACTGTCACCTTGAGCGCTAGATGGTTCCAAAAAACACCACAATTTCATAGAGACAACCAACTCAAAATATAACTCATGATAAATATATATATGTAACCTATCTTAAGTGCCACACACGGTGTGCACACTGTCACTTTCACACACGTGGGGGAAAAGCATAGATCTATTAAAGCACGATGTGTATTTATGTAGACTCTAGCCTAAGTGCCACCATGACATGCACGTTGTCACTTTCACACACATGGGGAGAGCAGAGATCTATTAAAGCACTTGAGTAGCAGAGTAGATCTACTTGATTACAAATCTCATGACCACAACAAGATCATGCATAGAGAGAGATGAACACATAGCTACCGGTAGAGCCCTTAGCCTTGAGGAAGAACTACTCCCTCCTCATTATGGGAATCAGCAACGGTGATAGAGATGGTGGTGGAGATCGATGGATATGGATCCGGGGCACTTCCCCGTCCCAGCAGGGTGCCGGAACAGAGACTTTATGTCCCCCGAATCTCCCCTTCGATGGCGGCGGTGCTGCGGAAATTTGCAGGTATTTCTGGTCGATGATTTAGGGTTTTCTCCCGGGGGCTTCTTACAGACGCATGAGGTATGGTCAGTGTAGGTACAGGGGGCCCACACCCCCTGTGGGTTCCACCAGGGCTGGCCCGTGACTAGGGGCGGTGCGGCCTCCCTAGTGTCCTCCTCCAACTCTGCTTCGTGGTTCCGCGTTGCTCCGGGAAAAATAATGACTTTGGCTTTTGTCCCGTCCAATTCCGAGAATATTGATTTTCTGCCTTTCTGGAACCAAAAAACAGAAGAAAACAGGCAACTGGCACTGTGGCATCTTGTTAATAGGTTAGTTCTAGGAAGTGTATAAAAATACCTCAAAGTGTGGACAAAGCAAAGAAAAGTAGATACTAAACAAGCATGGGACATAAAAAATTACAGATACGTCTTCGACGTATCAGGACCTCACTTAGGTAGTATGTTGGACATTGCACCTTATGTTCATGGCCTTCTTCCTCGTGCTCCACTGATGTTACCACACTTACGATCTTGTTAGTCGCTGCGATGTAAAGTAAAATAGGCTCCTATGGCGCTGGCACTGCGAGAATTGGTGGATTTGAAAGTAGATCTTTCGAACTTTGTAGGGAAGCATCGGCCTCCTTGGTCCATATAAATTTGTCGGTTTTCTTCAAGAGTTTGTATAAAGGTGCGGCTCTTTCTCTGAGCCGGCTGACAAACCGGCTCACTGCTGCAATGCAACCAGTGAGACGTTGCACGTCCTTCAGGCAAGTTGGTTTGGTGATGTTTAGTATAGACTTGATTTTTTCTCGGTTCACCTCTATGCCTCTTTGAGACACGATGAAACCTAACAACTTTCCGTCTAGGATTCCAAAGAAGAACTTCTTTGGATTTAGCATTATGTTGAATTTTCATAGGCTAGCAAATGTTTCCTCTAAGTCAGAAATAAGTGTTTCCTTCTTTTTGGACATCACTACTATATAATCTACGTATACATGGACGTTGCATCCGATTTGGTCATGAAGGCAATGCTGCATGGTGCGTTGATATGTAGCTCCTGCATTCTTTAAGCCAAAAGGCATAGTTTTGTAGCATAAGGTTCCGAAAGGTGTGATGAAAGACGTCTTGAGTTGATCCAATTCTTTCACCGGTATTTGGTGATATCCAGAATTTGCATCGACAAAATAGAGTAATTCCGACCCTGCTGTGGAGTCGATAACTCGATCGATTCTTGGCAAAGGGAACAAATATTTAGTAAAAGCCTTGTTCAAGGTAGTATAATCAATACACATTCTTAAATCAATAGTGTCCTTTTTAGAGACGAGTACAGGATTTGCCACCCATTCAGCATGGATGACCTCTGAGATAAATCCGGCTAATTCTAGTCGGGCTAATTCTTTAGCTATGGCTTTGCGCTTTTCATCACCAAACTATCATAAGGACTGTTTGATGGGTTTAGTGTCAGGGTACACATTGAGAGAGTGCTCGGCAAGTTCCCTAGGTACTCCGGTCATGTTAGAAGGCTACCATGCAAATATATCTTTATTAGCTTTGAGGAACTTAGCGAGCGTGCATTCCTATGCGAGGTCTAAGCCTACCCCTACGTTAGTCATCTTGGAGGGATCATCTTTCTTCAGCGACGTCTTCTTTCTCTCTTTTGATGCCTTGAATTGCAAACCTGGCTTCAGCACCTCGTTCTTCATAGCTGGCATCTCGAACGGATCAATGGTCTTCTTGATCTCCTAGTACTTCTGGGCATGTAGCACGGCTTCAGCAAAGGCGGCAGATCTTTCCTCACAGTCTCGTGCTTTCTTAGGTTTTCTCCGGATGGTGATGACGCCCTTTGGACCTGGAAGCTTTATCATGTTGTAGATGTAGCAGGGACAAGCCATGAACGCCCAGTAAGCCAGACTCCTAGAGATGATGTGGTAAGCGCTTTTGAATGGCACCACCTTGAAGGAGAGTGGTTTAGTCCGATAATTGCCTTGGGTTCCGAATGTTACGTCCTGTGTGATCTCACCTAGAGAATCTGCCTGTCTCCCTGGTACAATGCCATGAAAAGTCATGTTGCTGTGATTTAACTGGCTTTCGTGGATCTTCATGTGGTGAAGCGTCTCAATGTATAGAATGTTGATGCTGCTACCATCGTCCATGAGAGTTTTAGAGAACTCATAACCATCAATAAGAGGATTGACGACCAGAGGGTACTTTATCCGACGATGTCTTTTCCTCGGGTGATCATTGCGGTCAAAGGTGATGGTTACATCCGACCAGTCCAAGAATTGGGGGATAGCCAGTACCGTGGCATTGAGCTCATGGAGAACCGCCTTTATGACCTTAGCCGGCTGAGTTCCAAGGAAGCAGACATATGTGTCTTGCTTTGTGGGATAATCCTTCTTACCATCCGACTTGGTATGTGCGCATCCGCTTCTTCCGTGTCGAAATCTTCCTTGGGCTCCTTGCCTTTCTCAAAAAATTTCTTTGCTTTTCATCGCTTGGCTCTGTAGCCAGCGGATTAGTCTTTCTTGATGTCGTCATTGAAATGACACTCAGCATTGGTGTGGGTAGAACCTCCATTCGCGTCCAGGTGATGAACACAAGGGTTGTTGGCGATATCGACCCAGGAGTATGATTTTCTGGGTTGTTGATCTCCTCTTCCCTGGACTCGAGGAGTTCCATGACCTCGTCCCCGGCCGCCTCCGCGCCCTCCTCATCCTATGAAGCCGAATGTTGTGTTGACAGCTGCGTTGTCCGGAGCCAGTTTATCTTTCGAGGTATTCTTGCGCTTCTGAGTTTGTTGCTTCTACTGCTTGGCCGCATGTGGATTGTCCAGAATATTCAGCAGTCCATCTGAATCATCATCGGTGTTAGCATATTTGCTCGCTGTTTCTATCATCTCTCTAAGGTCTGTGACGTGGTTACGTTTTAGTCTGTGACTCAAAAGTTCGACTGGGAGTCATGCAATGAAAGCTTCAATCTCAGTTTGCTCATTTACTCCTTCGCAGGAGTTTTTCATGTCAATCCAGCATCCGATATAATAACGACAAGTTTCTCCGGGTCTTTGAGTGGAATGCTACAAGTCTCCGACTGTGCAAGACTCCTGTATGTTCCCTCGAAGTTTGAAAAGAACGCACTTTGCATATCATACCAGTTGTGAATTGAGTTCTCTAGTAGTTCATTAAGCCATGATTGAGCCGTATTCTGCAACATGAGTGGGATATATCGAACTGCGACCAAGCTGTTTCCTCCTTTGGTGATGCAACAAGCCTAGAAAAAATCCCGAAGCCCAGTATCTGGCTGAGCTGCACCATCGTAGGGTTGAATGTGTTTGTCAGTGCCGAAGTCAACCAGAAACTTTGTTTGACGGATACGCGGGCCAAAGCATTTGGGTCCCACATACACGTGTTCTTCCTCACACCGTCGCGCTGAAATGTTGGATTCAATGCGATGGCGAGTGCCGTTTGGCAACAGAGACCTATGCCTTAGAGACTTGCGGCTTCTGCGTGGCCGAGTCAGATTCCTTCTTCTCCTTCCACCGTTTCCGCCTCCTCCCCTGCGGCTCCCATGGCTATGATGAGATCCTTCATGGTCACAACCGGGCGGTGATGGTGGCTCTGGCGGGTTATTTCTAGCTGAGTGGCATGGTCCCGGAGCCTCATTGTGCTAACTCTGAGGTTGATTTCGTTGGGCTCTATTCCTGCTTGAGTCAGGGTGATCCGGGTCATTTCTTCATCCGGCATTGGCAGCCAAACGGCTAGGGTGGTGGCATCCTTAGCCGATCTTGTTCTCGCTGTTTGCACCTCTGGGTCTTCCCTGTGGAGATTATTCTACCGATGATGGGTCTGGTGAGGTACCAATGCCCTAATGGCATCTTGAGACGCAGCCGGAATAACTCCTGACCAGTCTCGTGCGACCCTGCGAGGATGACCGTTTGATCTGGTCTTTGAGTTTTTTCCTCCCGGGGACGATGGCGTTGATCCGTATCCCTGTGGAGTCTTTCATCAGCGCTTTGTCCTGCATCAGTGTGGCAGAATTCCGATCTTGAGGCCAGCTTGCCACTAAATGATGTTGCTACCTTTTGTTGTTTCAATCCTTTGTCGAGCAATGCCACGCATTGCCAGACCTGTTCTGGAGATGGATTATTAGCGAGGATGGCCTGAGCAGCCGCAACGTTCTCCAATGGCGTGTTATAGACTTGGATCTTCTCTCTGGTTTTACCGTCAAATAGATCTCTATGGACATCCGAGTTCCTATTAGCAAGAATCGGACCTCCCCTTGTCTTGTTAGGCAGTCCCTTGAATTCTAACTGGTAATGGGTAGGATTGTTGTCTGTCTATTGTCTAAGATTGATGATGGGGGAAGCTTCCTCGAGCAAAAACAAGTGATGCTTTTCCAGGTCCTCAGCCCTTTTCTCTAGCTCCTGCAGAGTGAGATCCGAAGCAGTTGGGATTGGTATAGTGAGTGCAACTCCATAGATTTCACATGCACCCTTAGTGACAACATGTCCATCCACAGGAGGATCGGTCGGTGTGGGATTAATCGGATCTCTGTCCTGATTCTCCATCTCGATCTCTTCGTCAACTTCTTCCTCATTGGCTTCTTCTACCGGATCTGTAGGTGTCGGGTTCTTATTCTTCTTCTTCTTCTTCTTCTTTGACTGCCCGGTAACCTTAACGTGCGTACCAGTGGCAAAGATGGCTTTCAGTTCGGTACTGGGACATAAACTTCCATCTGTACTTTCTATCATGGTTGTCTTATGGACCTCGGATGAATATCCGGTGTCCATGTCATCTTGCGAGGTGCAGTCTTCGTCCATGCTATCGTATGGACTCAGAGGGTTTTCCGGTTCACCTTGTGCTAGTTTGGAGGTGTATTCTTCTTTGTACGCTGCCATCTCCTTCTCGAATCCTCGGAGTTCCTACGACGTCAGTGATTCCTGAGGGGAAGCAGGTAAGTTAGTATTTTATTCGATAGCATCGAGAACTGAGTCGTTTCTGGCTCCATCATCGACAGAGTCGGATCCAGAGCCCACATAGCGCACGAAGCAATGCTTCTTTTTCTTCATAGACTCAAGGTAGTGGCACAGTTGGGTTTTTGCCTCTGCCATCTCAAAGCTCTGCTTGATCTCAGCGATTGCTTTGTAATCGATGTAGGGGCACTTCATCATTTGTTTTATCCTGTGTATCAAGAGTGTTTTTTTGCTCCAGCATCGGTAGAACCGGATCCAAAGCAAATATAATCCTCATCCGTGTATGCGATCTCAACGGGGAGATCGGATCCAGATTCTTCCATCACTTCTTCCACTACATGAGCGAGTGGGTGGGTTCAGGTTTTTTTGGGATCTTAAACAGAGCATATCCAGACTTTTCTTCCGTCATGGTTATCACTGCAAGGGTGGGTTGGGCAGGATAAGAGAAACCAAGATAGATGTCGATCTCGTCGATAGACATGATTGTGTAGGTTGTCATGGGTTCTTTAGCTGGAATCTAGGTCTTGTCGAGAAGAACGAGAGGGACATCACTGGTGTAAACAACGTGACCCATGGCGATTGTTTTGCTGATTCCTGCATGCACAGATTCCACCCGGAATGAATCTCCGAATGTCACCTACCCCACGGTGGGGCACCAACTGTCATCGGATCGTCGACAAGTATGCCACAGGGGGTCCTGAAGGTGTTGAGAAGATAGGATGCGAGCCATACGATGTTCCGGGAGTGATGAGCACAAGTTTACTCAGGTTCAGATCCGACTGTGGTGATTGGATCCTACTCCTGCTAGCAACCCAGTAATATATCGGCAAGAGCCGGATGTTACATCGGATTACAAGAGAGGTTGGCCTGTGCGAGTAGGTTGTGGTTGATCTATGATCTAGTGCCCTAAAGTCTCCTATAGGTCTGGTTTATATAGTCACCGAGGCCTAGGGTTATAGGAGAGACCTATCCGGATACGTTACAGAGTCAGTAACTAGATATATCTTAGACTACAAGTAACACTACATGCCTAAGTCGGTAACTCTTCTAGGACTTGTCATAGCTGGAAATGACTCCTCCTCTTTCTCTTTCTAGGCCTCCCGTGAAGCAAAATTCTAACCCATTGGTGGGCCACCCTGGTCAGCAAGTCATATGGGTATACCCGAAAAGTATATCCCCAATACTGGGGTCGAGTTAATTCACCCCAAGTGACCTCGTATTCATCTCTAGACGCTCTCTCAACCTCTACATCGACATACCACTCGCCAGGTCAAGATCTTATGTCAGATGCCAGTCTTGGGACACCCCTGGCTCAGACTGGCACCGTTGTTCCAAGATTCTAAGGAATATTCTAGGCATCTCAGAATATGCTAAGGAATATACTGGGAATCTCAGAAGATGCTAATGAATATGGTGAAGGGATAAAACTGATGACTCACTAAAGGACAAGCCAAAGGACAAGATGACCTAGCAAGGACCCATTAGCCAGCACATAGGCAGTACTTGTGGGACATACCTTGTCCCCTGGGCTCCGCTTTATAAGGAGCACCAGGGGGATCGTTCCCAGGGAGGCCCCTAGAGGGCTCCTCTCCTCTCGGTTCACATATCTTCTTCTTCCTCAAGCTCCAAGTAGCAACTAGGCAAACAACTCAAGGAGAACTTGTAGCCATTATACAGAAGGAATACTAGAACAACTTATGGAGACATTGATCACCTCCGAGGCTCTTCCATGTTCTTCATATGCAGTCTTCATTGCATCATCCCTACCCGGATTCCTCCAATGTCCATCGGCCCCAAATTTAGCCTACCCATGGCATATGCCGTGACACCACCATGACAGGGAACGTGGTAAAATCTCCACGCACACTCGCGCATGCGCCGTCCACGTGTCAACCGTTGGATCATCCTGCACGAATCTTGATGTCGGGGCTATATATTTTAACTGCGGAGGTCAATTATTTATTACCCTTGTTCGCACCCGCATCATCTTCTTCCTCCAGCCCAAATCCTCCTCGAGCACATCTCGTGTAGAGAGAAAACCCTAGTTCTTCCCCAGCTCCCAGTCCACCTCATTAGCAGTAATCCTTCCATGGCGGCGTCTGGCGAGGCTTCGACCAAGCCTTCTAGCACAGTCCACGTCCTGCCAGAGGGGCTGGTGGTGCCACGTTCCATGGTGGTGGAATCCACTAGCGGCGACCATATTCCAGTGGCGCTCAAGCTGCTAGAAGAGGAGGCTGACTCTCACAAAGGGGAATGGCACATCTTGGACATCTCTAACAGTGACATCAAGGAGATGATCAACGAAGGATACCTTTTGGTATCAGAGGGTTTGGTCTGGCAGGCGGCATCGACAGGTGAGGTCGTCCCTTCTCCCCAAGTCAGATAAAGGGTATACCTCAAAGCCCAATTGGTATGCGGTGTTTCCCTGCCATTGTCCGACTTCTGCATCCAAGTCATCCACACTAGTAGAAAAAAGGCTATCCGTTCGTGCCTCCTAACAGCATTAGTCCCGGTTTCGCCACAAACCGGGACTAATGCTGGCACGCGTCCCGGTTCGAGCGGGCACGGGGGCCGGAGGCATGCGTCCCGGTTGGTAGTGGGGCATACATCCCGGTTTGTAACACAAACCGGGACTAAAGGTTGGGCGTCAGCCACGTGGCGTGGCACACGCCTGTAGTCCCGGTTTGTGTTACAAACCGGGACGTATGATCCCGCCCTCTATAAATGCGACGCCCCAGCCCTCTGTCTCCACTCTGTTTTTTTCTTGGTGGAAGGTGTGAGGGGTGTGCTAGTTTTTCCCCTATGCATGCATTCAAGGTGTTTGAGTGAATGATCCCGTTCAATTTCTCATAGAACAAAAATATAGAATGTGTCCGAGACGCACTTGAGCTTTCTGTCCTCTTTATTTCCCTCGATCAAGGTTAGCAATCTTATCTTTTCTCTGTCATTGATACAATGAATGTGTCGATGTGAATTGGTCATTTCACTATTTATGATGTCCTGCTTTTGATAAACTTACTTATATGATGCAGATGAACGGTCAGGAATGGATGTACGGTGACCGGCGTGTACCCGGGTATATGAAAGGCGTGGATAAATTTATTGATGTGGCTATGGCAAACAAAGAGAGTGGTTTTATACGTTGTCCATGTGTTCAATGTCGGAACAACAAGCAGTACTCTTCCTCGAAAATCATTCGCGGCCACCTGATTATGAAAGGTTTCATGCCCAACTATAATTGCTGGACCAAGCACGGGGAAAGAGGGGTTATGATGGAAGATGGTGAAGAAGAAGATGATGATAACAACTATCATCATATGTTTCCTGAATATAGTGATACTGCAATGGAAGACAATGGAGAGGAAGGAGGTGAAGAACGGGCATCAGATGAGCCGGCTGATGAACTTGGTAGGGTCATTTCTGATGCAAAGCGAGACTGTGAAACATAAAATGAGAAGTTGAAGTTAGAGGGCATGTTAGAAGATCACAAGAAATTTTTGTACCCAATTGTGAAGATGGCAGCACAAAGCTCGGTACCACACTGGAATTGTTGCGATGGAAGACAGAGTGTGGTCTAACTGACTCCTCATTTGAAAAGATGCTGAAAATAATGAAGCCGAAGTTTCCAAAACATAACGAACTTCTCGAGAGTACCTACGAAGCAAAGAAGACTCTCTGTCCTCTAGGATTAGATGTGCAAAAGATACATGCATGCATTAATGACTGCATCCTCTACCGCGGTAAGGAGTATGAGAATTTAGATAAATGCCCGGTATGCAATGCATTGCGGTATAAGATCAGACGAGATGGCCCTGGTGATGTTGAGGGAGAGCCCCTCCGGAAGAGGGTTCCTGCTAAGGTTATGTGGTATGCTTCTATAATACCAAGGTTGAAACGCATGTTCAGAAACAAAGAGCATGCCAAGTTGTTGCGATGGCACAAAGAAGACCGTAAGAAAGACGGGAAGTTGAGACACCCTGCTGATGGGTCACGGTGGAGAAAAATCAAGAGATACTTCCTAGACAATGGAAGTGGAAGTGGTAGTGGAAGCCAGCCTGTCAAGAAGGATCTCAGTCAGGTCGAATGCTTCAAATGTATGAAAATGGGGCATTATGCAAATGAATGCCCAGAAAAGAAAGTTGAAGGACCCAACAAACCCAACCCTTTCCAGAAGGGACAGGTGAACCACATCAATGTGGAAGAGATCTATGAGGAACCTGATGCTATTGCTGGTAAGTTCAAACTCAATTCTGTTCAAACATTTGTTCTCTTTGATACTGGCGCATCGCATTCATTCATATCAAGAGCATTTGTTGAAAGAAATGAACTTCCAGTGGAAACTATTGGGTGTCCTATAAAAGTAAGTTCTCCTGGCGGAGAAATGATAGTGAACTCAGGATGTCATGATCTAGTCATAGAGTTTGGGAAGTATAAGTTTCCCGTTAATCTGATAATCCTAAATTCCCAAGGATTGGACGTCATTTTGGGAATGGACTGGATGACTAAGCACAAGGGAGTGCTAGATTGTGCCAACCATACTGTCACACTCACAACCCCAGAAAATAAAAGGATAAGATTCAAGACTAACTTTTAATCAAAAGGGAGTAAGCTAAATTCTCTTAAGGGGGTTAGCATGGATAGTGTGCCAATTGTGAGTGAATATCCGGATGTGTTTCCGGAAGAATTGCCGGGAATGCCACCAGATAGAGATGTGGAATTTCTGATTGATTTGCTACTAGGATCAGGACCAATAGCAAAGAGACCTTACAAGATGTCAGTTGATGACTTGAAAGAACTCAAGAGACAACTTGGAGAATAGTTGTAGAAAGGATTTATTCAACCAAGTTCTTCATCTTGGGGAGCACCAGTTTTGTTTCTGGAAAAGAAAGATAGAAGTCAAAGGTTATGCATAGATTATCGTTCACTCAATGAGGTGACTATCAAGAACAAATACCCTTTGCCTAGAATCAATGACTTGTTTGATCAGTTAGAAGGAGCCTGTGTGTTCTCAAAGATTGATCTCCGGTCAGGTTATTTCCAGCTCAATATAAGAGAATATGACATACCTAAGATATCTTTCACCACTAGGTATGGATTATATGAGTACACCGTGATGCCATTTGGTTTGACCAATGCACCAGCTTACTTCATGAATATGATGAACAAGGTGTTCATGGAGTTCCTTGACAAGTTTGTTGTCGTTTTCATCGATGACATTTTGATCTACTCCAAGAGCAAAGAAGAGCATGAAGGACATTTGCGTTTGATACTTGAGAAACTTAGAGAGCATAAGCTGTATGCCAAATTCAGCAAGTGTGAATTCTGGTTGAATGTAGTTGGATTTCTTGGACACGTTGTGTCAGGAGATGGTGTAGCAGTTGATCCCGCAAAAGTGTCAGCTGTAATTGAATGGGAGTCTCCTAAGTAGGTAAAAGAGGTTCGTAGTTTTCTTGGCTTGGCAGGATACTACAGAAGATTCATTGAAAATTTCTCCAAAGTAGCTAAGCCAATGACGGAGTTACTAAAGAAAGACAAGAAATTTGCTTGGTCTGAAGGATGTGAACTCAGTTTCCAAGAATTAAAGAAGAGGCTAGTGACAGCACCAGTCTTATGTCTACCAGATTTGGAGAAAGATTTCCAAGTGTATTGTGATGCATCTCATCATGGATTAGGAGTAGTTCTAATGCAAGAAGGGAAAGTTGTGGCTTATGCCTCGAGACAACTCAAAAATCATGAGGTAAATTACCCTACCCATGATTTAGAATTAGCCTCTATTGTCCATGCACTCAAACCATGGAGACATTATCTTTTGGGAAAGTGATGTGAAGTGTTCACAGATCACAAAAGTTTGAAGTATATCTTTACTCAGAAATAAATCAACATGAGACAAAGAAGATGGCTAGAACTCATCAAGGATTATTACTTGAGTTTGCAATACCATCCCGGTAAAGCAAATGTTGTAGCTGATGCACTAAGCCGTAAGGTAATTGTGAATGGCCTTAGTAAGGGAGAGTTGCCACATGATCTGTGTGCCCAATTTAGAGACCTCAGATTGGAGATTGTGCATGAAGGACATCTCATTTCATTGGATGTTTAACCTACATTGTTGGACAAAATAAAAGAAGCCCAAAAGACAGATAAGGAAATTGAAGAGATTAAGGAAAACATTGGCAAAGGAAAAGAAAAAGGATTCCATGAAGACAAATAGGGTACTTTATGGTATGGAAAACGTATCTGCGTTCCGCAAGATCCGGAGCTTCGGAAACTGATTTTACAGGAAGCACGCAACACTCCATATTCCATTCATCCGGGTAACACCAAAATGTACATAGATATGAAGGAAAGATTTTGGTGGAATAATCTCAAGAAAGACATTTCCGAACATATTGCTTTGTGTGATGTATTTAGTAGAGTGAAAGCGGAACATCAGAAACCAGCAGGATTTCTACAACCACTACCTATTCCTGATTGGAAGTGGGACAAGATTGGCATGGATTTCATAACTGGATTGCCAAGGACCAAGTCAGGATATGATTCTATTTGGGTACTAGTGGATCTCCTAACTAAAGTGGCTCATTTCATACCCGTGAAGACAACCTATACAAGTGCTAAGTTAGCCAAGATTTATATGAATAGGATTGTATGTCTACATGGAGTACCCAAGAGTATTGTGTCTGATAGGGGAACTAAATTCACTTCTCATTTTTGGAGACAACTACATGAGTCATTAGGAACGAGGTTGGAATTCAGCACTGCTTTTCATCCTCAAACTGATGGACATACGGAAAGGACCAACCAGATTCTAGAAGATATGTTAAGGGCATGTGCTCTAGACTATGGAGCTAGTTGGGATGAAAGTATGCCTTACGCAGAATTCTCTTACAATAACAACTATCAAGCCAGTATTGAGATGGCATCGTTTGAGTTTCTCTATGGGAGAAAGTGTACCACCCCATTGCTATGGAATGGTGTGGGAGAAAGAAATTTGTCCGGACCAGAGCTAATCAAAGAGGCGGAAGAGAAAGTCAAGCTAGTAAAAGATAGATTAAAGATAGCACAGTCCCGACAAAAGAGCTACGCAGATCCTAAGCGTATAGAAGTCACCTATGAAGTGGGTGATAGAGCTTATCTTAGAGTGTCACCACTTCGTGGAGTGAAGAGATTTGGAGTCAAAGGAAAATTGGCCCCAAGATATGTTGGACCATTCAAGATTCTGAGTCGAAAAGGAGAAGTAGCTTATGAGATTGAATTGCCAGAATCATTGTCTGCCATTCACAATGTGTTTCATGTGAGTAAGCTAAAGAAATGCCATCCAGAGATGGAAGAGACTTCTTTGAAGGATACTATACCTTTGGAGGAGGTTCAATTGGAAAGTGATCTCACTTATGAGGAAAAACCTATCAAGATTCTTGAGACTGCAGAAAGTGTTACTCGGACTAAGACCATCAGATTCTGTAAAGTTCAATGGAACCATCATTCCGAAGAAGAAGCAACATGGGAAAGAGAAGATGACCTTCGGAAAGACCACCCTCACCTATTTGCTAGCCAATCCGAATCTCGAGGGCGAGATTCACCTTAAGGGGGTTAGATTTGTAACATCCCTAAAATCATGTTTTCAAAGTTTCCATATCATCCATGCATTCATAATCATTTAGGGCTCATTTTCAAAGTCATTACAAAAATTGAAGCATTTGGGTGCTTATTATTTTATGTAAGCAAAGCATTGATCCAATGCTACTCTCTGATGAGAGATTATTTATTTTAAACCAAGATTGTTTGTTCATGAGTTGGTTTGATTGTGTTCCAAGGCTTGGACAAAAATTTCCAAAACAAAATATGGTTTTAAAACCATTTTCATGTCTTTATTAAATCTTGTGTAAAGGCACTGTTTTATTTTAAAACTCCAAAGGAATCAAGCTAGTTTAGTGAAACAACATGGTTTTATACTCAAAAATGTGCAGGTTTCACGTTATAAAAATCCAGAACAAGTTTGAATTCAAACACACTTGAAATCAATTGAATTTGTTTCCTAGAAAATCAAACAGAAAAAGAAAAAAAATAAAGAAATAGAAAAGGCCTGCGCCAACTTTTCAGCCCAATAGCAGACCCATCCCACTAAGCCCACCCGGGGTTTTTCTCTCTCTCTCTCACGCGACTCAGACCTACCCCACGCTCGCTGACCGGTGGACCCAAACGCCACGCGTTCATCGTCCCCAAACCACGCACCCCCTGACCTCGTCGACGCCGCCGTTACCTCCATCACTGCCGCGAATGAAGCGGGCTTAATTGCCGATCAATGCCGTGTGATCTCCTCACCCCTCACCAGCTATTTAACCCCCTCTCCTCTCCGCATCTTTCCCCTCACTCAGCGCCTCTTCTCCGCCACCAGGCTGCCCACAATTCCACTTGCACCGCCGCGGTACCGAGCACCTCCGGCGACGCATTCCGGTGAGTAAAGCACCCCTCTTCGTATCTGGTTCATGCGAGCGTGTACGCCTAGCTTCTACGCATCACCTCACACCATTCATTTGTTCTGCCATGCACCAGGACGTCGCCTCCGTCCACCTCTGCAAACAACAGAGCCGCCGCTCAACTCCGACGAGAAATACCGGTAACCTCCGAGCGCCCCTTGCTCCCTCTTTGACCCTGTCGTGTTCGCCAGGACCTTGCGCATCCTCTGACACAACTGATTCGTGCTAGGGTGATCTACATCGTTGGCAACATCTCCATCTGCAAGCACCCGACGACGTCCGCAAGTCCGACGAGCCCCAACAGCCTCTACAGCGCGCCCCGACCCTGCCCGTTTGCACGTTGAGCTTCCTCGTGGCATCGCAAGTCTGGTAAGCCCCTCTGCTAACCCCATCCCCCTACGTAGCTGCCGAAACATCACTGGCAGAGCCGCGCCACCGCACCGCCACCGCTAGCGCCGCCTATCTGTGGTCGCTTGATCAGTAGTCGTTAGATAGATCCAACGCATGCGATAGAATCACTTATCGAAGGGGTATGTGTTAGTTCTGGCCGTGTGTTTTCATTTAGATCCTGTGCCTCTCGTTGATCGATCCAGCCAAAATGGTATCAGCCAATCATAACTTGATGCGTGGCCTGTTCTTTGTTTTAAAAATCTGAATTAGATCTATTAGTGATTCAAACTTGTAAAATTCATAACTTTTGATCCACACGTTCAAATTTTACAAATTTTATATCATTGGATTCAGGAGAAAGAATGCTATCTGTTTATGCAATGTGTTTAATGTTTTGCTTCTGTAAAATTGGTTATTTTTGCAGAGACATTTATAGACTTATTTTGAGTATAGAAATGATTTGAAAAATGATTTAAAGATCAAATAAAGTTTGTTTAGTGTGTCTTGGCCTTGTTTATGTTTCAGTACTGGATAATTGTCTTGTTTGGTGTAGAAAAATCATCACATGACATTTGCATGCATTCATATATTTTTGCTTGTATATTTTTGATATGTGAATTTGGTGCCATTATTTTATGTGTAGATTTTGGTGCTAATAGTGATTGTGGTTGTGAAGATTGTTTCTACTCCCCAAACTACCAAGGCAAGTGGTGCTTCATGTTTTTATCCCTGTATTTTCACCTATGCATTAGAAATATTTTGTATAGGACTTGCATGATTATTTTGCTAAGTATCTATATGCTATGCTTGGGAAATCCTAGTAGTTGTAGAATTGTTAGATTTTCCTCTAAGTTAAGAGGCTTACTATTACCATGCTTAGCCTATCTAGTAGCAACCAAGGGTGGTTTATGTATATTCATGCTATGGAAAATATTTCTAAGTCTTTGAGTTATGTTTTGCTTAATAAAACAACTAAGTGAATGAAACACCTAGGTGGAATGGAAAGAATGGTTTGTGTTGAGTGGTTACACAAGGCCCATTTCTATGGTTTACCTTGTGTATCACACTTGTGGAAGCCACCCAGGAACAAAGGGATTTGAGATGCCAAATGTTAAGAAGCTTCTAGTGCAGCCACATGGCATTATGGGCTCTTCCTGGATTATATAGGTTGCAATAACTTAGCCATTTGGACAGTTGGTGGTAGTGGGATGATAGGTTGGAACGCGTCCATTTGGTCTAAGGGAAGGCTTCTGAAAGGTCCTGTCTTGGTGAAAATCAAGTCTTGTGGGGAAAGTTCACAACCTCTACAGATGGAAGCATCTAAGTACTTAGCCATGTCCCTGGTATTAGACAACTTGAGCATCAAGACATGGAAGCTATCAAGAATCTCCTCATCCCAATTTTCTAAGTTAAAACTTGTGGTTGAACAAGGGTGAAGGTTCACCAATTTCTATTGGTGGTTCCTTGGGAAAGTTTTGTCAAAGAAAAACTTAGTGTTTTCAACTGATAGGTAAAACCTATTTTGAGCAAAGCAAGCCTAAGCTACACTTATCCATATTCATGTAGTAATTAGATATTAATATTCTACTAAGGTATCACTTGCCAATACTATTCCAATGTATTGACCCACTGTGGCTGTAACTTGTGATGTTGCAGGTTACTCTGATGATGATTAGGGGTTATGAGTCTACACTCAACATGCTTGCCTGTGGCCCATGAAGATGAAGACTTATTTATATTGTTATATTTGAACTCTTGTATTAGGCATGTGGCCATGGAGTTGTAAAAGACTATGTTGTCTCTGGAATGACTTGTAATAATGACCTTTGTTTCTGTGTACTTCATCTTAAACTGTGGATGCTAGCATTGATCCAGGGACTAGCATTGCAATCACAGGGATCTTTACCTTTACAAAGGTGGGATCTTACAGTTTCTGACTCGTGGCATGAGGGAAGACTAAGTGGAAAAGGCACGCTGGGAAAGAAAGCAATGATATGTAGGGACGGGGATTCTTTCACTAAAGCACAGTACACAGTTCTACATAATTCCACCTCGGCAGCTTCGTATATCGAGGAACACAAGAATATTGTACGCTCCAAAAACCCGGGGAAGCCTGAATCATGGATTACAGATGAACACAAGAAGTCTTTCGGTGGTTGGATGCGGACACATCTCTTGAATGACACCACTGTTGGAGATCAGCTATACTTGTTGGCCGTGTCACCATCTTCTACTATATTGAATTTCCAAGGGTATGAAATAAATGGGAATACATTCTACACGATCGCCCAAGATAAAAAGAGCATCAACCAAAATAGTGGTGTCCGCTTTGATGCAATAGACGAGAATGGACAAAAGGACACATACTATGGTTACATAGAGGAGATATGGGAACTAGACTATGGAGTCTCTTTTAAGGTCCCTTTGTTTCGCTGCAAATGGGTCAACCTGAATGGGGAAGGGGTAAAGATAGACCAGATGTACGGAATGACAACAATGGATCTCAACAATCTTGGTTATAGAGATGAACCATTCGTCCTAGCCAATGATGTGTCTCAGGTTTTCTATGTGAAGGACATGTCCTCCATACCAAAAAAAAAAGAAAAAATATGCAAACAAATACATCATATGATGAGCCAAAGGGTCACATAGTTCTTTCATGGAAAAGAAACATCATGGGAATCAAGGACAAGGCAGACATGTCAGAAGATTATAATAAGTTTGATGAAATTCCACCCTTCACAGTGAAAACTGTCCCAAGCATTCCGTTAAGTAAAGAAGATGATCCATGGTTACGTCTGAAGCGATCATAAGGAAGGACATATGCCATGAAGTTCATGCTCATATTATGTAACTCTAGTTCATGTCTGGCCGGGATATCTTTCGCGGTTTGTGGCTTGACCGGGACTATATATAGGGGGACCTTTAATCCGGGTTTTGTAGTCTCAGTTTTTAATATTAATAAATGTGTTGAGTGTTAGTCCCGTTTTGTGGCTGGACCGGGACTATGAAGAAGTTGTCCTGATTCGTACTTACCATTAAGATCTGATCTCCAAACGCGCGTGGTCACATATTAGGTAGTGCCTCTATGACCAGTTTCTTCGAGCTGCCGTAGGACTGGGATCCGGCGGCATCTCCCTGAAACTGGTCGTAGTGGTGTCCCTGCTCTTGCACACCATCATGCAGCTTGTAACTTCTCTAATTAGATCAATACACCTGGGAGCAAACTAATTTCACATATTAGGGTGTGCCTCTATGACCAGTTTCTTGGAGATGCTTGGGAGGATCGATCCGGCATCTCCCTGAAACTGGTCATAGTGGTGTCCCTGCTCTCGAAAACCATCTTGCAGCTTGTAACTTCTCTAACTAGATCAATACACCTGGGAGCTAACTAATTTCACATATTAGGGAGTGCCTCTATGACGAGTTTCTTGGAGATGCCGGAGGACTGGGATCCGGCGGCACCTCCCTGAAACTGGTCGTAGTGGTGTCCCTTCTCTCGAAAACAATATTGGAGATGCCTCAATCTGGCCGGAGGACTAGACTCACGAGGATGCCTATTTATAGTACAAGCAGCTCGACATAGTGTCGACACTTACGACATAATGTCGACACTCACCCCTATTATTAGTGCTGACTCGTGTTTTGTCCCGGTTGGTGTCTCCAACCGGGACTAAAGGTTCATCTTTAGTTCCGATTGGTGACACCATCCGGGACAAGGTACACGCCGCACGACATAATGTCGACACTCACCCCTATCATTAGTCTTTGCTGGCCCAAATCCCTCCAACTGGGACTAAAGATGAACCTTTAGTATATTGAAAATCCGAACAATGAAAATCCTTTGCGTCGTGTCATATTATGTGACATAGTTGAAAGGAAAAATATCAGACTTGGTATATTGATCATGTCTCGAAAAAACCTTCACAAAATGACCTATCATGTTCGAGGTTTCATGGCTTTCGGTCCAAATGACCGATGTTATGTGCTTAATCACGGCATAGTTTGCGATGTTGTGCCCATATTATGCATGCATGTGGACATTGGTATGGAGAACAATGTTGCAGGAGGAAGTTTCCTTTTCGTCGCACGAAAAAGCCCTTTTCCATTTTTCGAGCGTAAAAAATGGGTCGTTTTGTGAAGTAACCACCAAAATGATGTTTCATAATGCTACCGTCCCATTTTTCTAAAATACTAGACCACCTTACATGGACTATATCCCAACCGGGACATCTCAAACCTTTTCTTCCATCCCGGGTAAAAAGGACAAATGTCTGCCGAATCGGCAAGAAGTGGGTCTGGTTTGTACTATAGTTACATGATCTAATGCCCGTGATTTTTTGAAAAAAATTATTTTTAGACTCACAATATGTGGTTTCTTCAGAGATCCAATCCAAGTTCTAACGATGCTCGTCCTCTATCTTCATGCACGCCGGTTCGACCATAGTTAGAAATTCAAAAAATTCAAAACGGGCATAAGAAATTCAAAAAAATCCAAACAATAAAAATCCTTCGCGTGGTGTCATATTATGTGACATAGTTAAAAGGAAAAATATCAGACTTGGTATATGGATCATGTCTCGAAAAACCTTCACAAAATGACCTATCATGTTCGAGGTTTCATGGCTTTCGGTCCAAATGACCGATATTATGTGATTAATCACGGCATAGTTTGTGATGTTGTGCCCATATTATGCATGCATGTGGAAATTGGTATGGAGAACAATGTTGCAGGAGGAAGTTTTCCTTTTCGTCGCACGGAAAATCCCTTTTCCATTTTCCGAGCGCAAAAAACAGGTCGTTTTGTGAAGTAACCACCAAAATGCTGTTTCAGAATGCTACCGTCCCATTTTCCTAAAATACTAGACCACCTTACATGGACTATCTCCCAACCGGGACATCTCAAACCTTTTCGTCCATCCCGGGTAAAAAGGACAAATGTCTGCCGAATCGGTAGGAAGTGGGTCCGATTTGTACTATAGGTACATGATCTAACGCTCGTGATTTTTTGAAAAATCATTTTTAGACTCACAATATGTGGTTTCTTCAGAGATCCAATGCAAGTTCTAACGATGCTCGTCCCCTATCTTCATGCACGCCGGTTCGACCATAGTTAGAAATTCAAAAAATTCAAAACGGGCATAAGAAATTCAAAAAAATGCGAACAATGAAAATCCTTCGCGTGGTGTCATATTATGTGACATAGTTGAAATGAAAAATACCAGACTTGGTATATTGATCATGTCTCGAAAAAACCTTCACAAAATGACCTATCATGTTCGAGGTTTCATGGCTTTCGGTCGAAATGACCGATGTTATGTGCTTAATCACGGCATAGTTTGCGATGCTGTGCCCATATTGTGCATGCATGTGGACATTGGTATGGAGACCAATGTTGTAGGAGGAAGTTTTCCTTTTTGTCGCACGGAAAAGCCCTTTTCTATTTTCCGAGCGCAAAAAACGGGTCGTTTTGTGAAGTAACCACCAAAATGCTGTTTCAGAATGCTACCATCCCATTTTCCTAAAATACTAGACCACCTTACATGGACTATCTCCCAACCGGGACATCTCAAACCTTTTTGTCCATCCCGGGTAAAAAGGACAAATGTCTGCCGAATCGATAGGAAGTGGGTCCGGTTTGTACTACAGGTACATGATCTAACGCCCGTGATTTTTTGAAAAAATCATTTTTAGACTCGCAATATGTGGTTTCTTCAGAGATCCAATGCAAGTTCTAAATGAGCCATTTTTCTTCCTGCCATTTTTCTTCCCGCCATTTCTTCCTGCTAATTTATTTCCCGCCATTTTTTCCCGCCATTTCTTCCCACCAGTTTTTCCCGCCAGTTCTTCCCTCCAGTTATGTTCCTGCCATTTCTCACTATATATATATGTAGGATTGGCCTCCATTGTCATTGCACATCTCTAGACTCATATCTGCAACCTCATCACTCTTTCCCATGACTTCCACCATAGCACTAACCCCCAGGGAGGCGGAGGCGCTTTGTGCCTCGAACTACCCCTGCGCTCCAGGATACTATGTCCCCGTCGGCTGGATGCTGAGCGCCGGAGGCGTGCCGGTTCCTCCTATCCCTCTAGGTGTGGCGCGTCGGATGGCCATCACGAACCACTACTACTTCGAGCTCACGCCAGAGTAGCGGAGGAATCCCAGATGGCATCCCGACTATTTCTCGACTTGGGAAGCCTTCTTCGTGGATCGGCGTGAGAGGGCGCTCGTCAGGCACGAGGAGGAGGGCCCACCTCTTCTGAACTTCAACGAGGCCGGCCGTCGGCTGTGGTGGCACGGCCGGAATCTCCAGAGCGTCATGGCCTACGACACGGCCGCCGACTCTAACCCTCGCCTACGCTACCCTCAAGTCCATCCCACTCGTACTCAGCCTTCAAGGTTCAACTACGGCGACCCCGACGACAACAGCGACGAGGGCCGCCGCGAGTACGCCGACTACAATGGGGCGTATTACAGGTGTAGGCAGGAGCATGACTGAATCACTCCAACATTGCAAAACAAGTTCGGCCGATTGTGGCTTAATCTGGCCATGTATCTTAATTTCCATTTCTTCTATGTAACTTTGTGTTAGTTGTGTTATGTACTTTAATTCCAGTTCTATCCTAATAAAATTTTCTTTCCGCCCATTATTTCCCGTCCTTTTTTCCCGCCCATTAATATATAAAAAATATAAGTTAATTCAAATCCAAATTAAAAAAAGAAAATGGTTTTGAATTAGTTATTCAAATCCAAACACTTTTTATGTTTAAAGTTTTTCTAAATTCCAAATTAATATTCAAAAAATATAAGTTAATTCATTTTTAATTTTAAATGGTTCATAGTTTAAATGGTTACATTAATTATTTTTAAAACCAGAAAATGGTATTGAATTATTTATTCAAATTCAAACACTTTTTATGTTTAAAGTTTTTCTAAATTCCAATTAAGATTCAAAAAATATAAGTTAGTTCATTTTTAATTTTAAATGGTTGCATTAATTATTTTTAAAAATATAAAATGGTTTTGAATTAGTTATTCAAATCCAAACACTTTTTATGTTTAAAGTTTTTATAAATTCCAAAATAATACTCAAAAAACATAAGTTAATTCATTTTTAATTTTAAATGGTTCATATTTTAAATGGTTACATTAATTATTTTTAAAAACAGAAAATGGTTTTGAATTAGTTATTCAAATTCAAACACTTTTTATGTTTAAAGTTTTCCTAAATTCCAAATTAATATTCAAAAAATATAAGTTAATTCATTTTTAATTTTAAATGGTTCATATTTTAAATGGTTCATATTTTAAATGGTTACATTAATTATCTTTTAAAAACATAAAATGGTTTTGAATTAGTTATTCAAATCCAAACACTTTTTATGTTTAAAGTTTTTCTAAATTCCAAATTAATATTCAAAAAATATAAGTTAATTCATTTTTAATTTTAAATGGTTGCATTAATTATTTTTAAAAATAGAAAATGGTTTTGAATTAGTTATTCAAATCCAAACACTTTTTATGTTTAAAGTTTTTCTAAATTCCAAATTAATATTCAAAAAATATAAGTTAATTCATTTTTAATTTTAAATGCTTCATAGTTTAAATGGTTACATTAATTATTTTTAAAAACAGAAAATGGTTTTGAATTAGTTATTGAAATTCAAACACTTTTTATGTTTAAAGTTTTTGTAAATTCCAAAGTAATTATCATTTAAAAAACATTACAAATTTAAACCCCAAAATAAAAATAAGGCGGGAACAGAGAGAAAATTCCTGATTTTTTTTGAAAACAGGGTCATATGTCCCGGTTGGAACCACCAACCGGGACTAAAGACCCCTGCGCGCGCCCCTTGGTCTGCTGAAAAAAGTTTACTATACGTCCCGGTTGGTGGCTCCAACCGGGACGTATGACCCTTTAGTCCCGGTTAGGGGCTCCAACCGGGACTAAAGGCCCTTTGGTTATAACTGGGTACCCCTCCTCTTCTTCTTCCCCATCTCACAATCTCTTCTCGCGCCCGACGCTGTCAGGCTGCCCCGCCGCCCTGCACGCCCTACCGGCCGCCCCTCGCCTAGCCAAGCTTGCAGGAAGCTTCGCCTCGTCGTCCCGAGGATTCTCCCCGAAGGAATCGGCCCTGCTCGCTCCCAATCTTCGCTAACAACTCTGTCTCCCTCGAGCCCGATGATCGGCGCCGCCGTCGATTCGCCGGCTCCCGACCTTGCCTCGCCTCCCCGACACCACCACCGCACACCTGGTGAGCTGCTGGTACTCGTGGACCCTCTCTCTCGCCCCTCTCGCTTTGGTTCCTCCTCCCCGTCGACCACCTGCCACCACCGCCGCTCACCGTCGTCGTGCTCCCCTCTCCGGTGACCTTTTCGAGGCGGCGCCGCTACTCTTTGGCTCACCTCAACCTCCTCTCTCTAACGCGCACACGCACGCGCCCTAGATCGCCCCCTAACGCCGTTCCCTGTCACTGTCCTGCAAGCCACCGCCGACGTGATGTCATCCTGACCTCACCAGCGTCAAGGCCACAGGCCACAGACTCATTACAGGCTAGGAGAGAGTTGACAGTGGGCCGAGGCCATGTGGTCAAACCTCGCCCAGCCAAGTGTGGCTTGCATGCGTGGCTTGCCTACGTGGCCTCTGGCCCACAAGTCAGACTCTCTGTCTAGCCCTAGCCCGAGTGAAAAAAGTTTAACCAGCTTTTAATAATTTCAGAAATAATTATAATCTTATAAATTCAATACCTTTAATCTATAAGTCAGAAAAATATGAATAATATATCAAAATGTTCAAAAAAATGAAACCTAGCTATCTAAGATATAATCATGCATTGTTCAACAACTTAAATTACAAGTTTAATTATAAGAACAAATCCACCCCTCTCATGTGTTCCGGAGTTTCCCCGAGTTAGGGTTTTCACCCCTCGGAACCGCGACTAATTGTAGAGCATGCTTTTGGGTTACATTGCAATGCAATTCAACTTGTCATATCATCATACTTTCTTGAGCATTGCATCGATGCCATGTGTTGATTGTTTTCCTTTCTTTCTGGTGTTTGGTTCTTCCCGGTAGAATACGATATCGAGATCGAAGCCAGAGATCAACACCGTCGATGCTTGAAGACAAATACTTGACCAACTGTAATCAAGTCAAGTACAAGGATCCTGAAGCTCTGCTTTCGGCTATCAATAGGCAAAGGCAAGCATAGCCCCACCATGATATAATCCTATAATTTTGAAAGCATTTCAATTCTTGCCATGATGCATACAATTCTACTGTGGTCTTTTATCGATAGATAGAGTGTCCTATCTGTTGCATTACTCCCTTTGAGCTTATATTACCTGATCCACTGCTCCTAGCATATTAGGTTTATTAGTTTGGATTATTAGGTTTATTATTAGTTAGGTATTATTAGGTTTATTAATTAGTTAGGTATTATTAGTCTTTGGCCCCACTGGTCAGTCACTATGGGTAGCCCCAGACCCGATGAAAAACTACCCCCTATGCTGATGTAAAGTGACACAGTAACTGTTTTAAATGGTTTAATATTTTCAGAAATTGATGTAAAGTGGGTTCGCCGGTGTGTACTTGTTAGGGCATCCCGAACCCTTTTAAATCGATGTTGCACCTAGGGTTAGTGTAGGATCTCTAAATCTAACATGTCATACATATTGATTGCGCATTGTATTATGCCATGTATTGATTACCGCCTTTATTTCTGGTATTGGTTCTTCGTGATAGGATCCGAGCCCGAGGGTTTCTACGAATTAGGGTTTCTGATATTGTAAATTCATTTTTATTATTGTGTATGTATATATTAGGGTTTATCTGAATTAGGGTTTATAACTCTCAACACCGTACCTAACATTCTCCCTTAGCCTCTTTTACTTATTCGGTTTTTCACCTATGCAGAAAATATGGACCCACACGACAGAGACAAAGAAAAGGAAGAGTTGATCCAAGGTGTGATCCGCGGGGAAGAAAATTTAGATGTATCGACGTTTCTGAACAACTCCGGTGAGGGTGATCCTCTTTTTGCCGGAAGAGACGACTTGTTTGAGGTTGAAGGTGATGCCTTCCGCGAGGGAGAAGGCGATGCCTTGTGTGATCGAGAAGACGACCGCTCCGGCGAGGTGCATGTAATATAATTAATTCATTAATTAATCATCTTCTATCTATATAGAAATAGTAACGATGATCTTTATTCTTTTAACCCTCCGGATTGAAGAAATCTACTGAAAAGAGCAGCCGAGGCCCAACCAAAAAGTTGGGAGACCATGAGAGGTTCAGGATCGAAGATGTCGGTGAAGACGGCAAACCAACGGCTCCCGAAGTTGTCGCAAACAAATTTGTGGCACAATGCGGAGTAATCGTTAGGGACTTAATCCCGATCACCATTCGAAATTGGAATAGGTCTGCTGATGCGGAAGAGAGGGAACATGTTTATTTGTCCCTTACAAGGCCAAAGATTTACTGTGGAATAGGCTCATGCTTAATTTCAAACTACCGAAGATAGAGCTGGATCCAAATGCGGAGGATCCAGTTGAGGACACCTTAGAACATGGGAGAGCCATGGAGGCTAAGGTCAGGGAGTGGGCTTTGAAGAAGATGGGCCAGTGTTTCACCAACTGGAAGAAAAGATTGCACCTTGACTATGTCGTGAAAGAGAAGACTCCGGATTTCAAGAAGATTCAGTTTGAGAAGATAAAACCATTCTGGGCTGAGTTTGTGAATTACAAGACATCAACAAAAGCTAAGAAAATGTCTACAATGAATAAGCTGAATGCTGCTAACAAGAAGTATCACCATACTATGGGGCAAGGTGGCTACAGGGCTGGCATTCCTAAGTGGGAGAAACTTGAGCAGGAACTGCGTGCTAAAAAGATCATCCTGCAGATGCATATTGGATCGAACGTGCAAGGAATTGGTTTTACGGGCATGGGGGAAAGTTGGACTCGGAAGGGAAGTGTATATATAACATATGACATAAAGAAGACCCCTTACCAATCGAGAAGATGAGAAAAGCAGTAAAGGCTGTTAAAGATGGGGACTTCATTCCCGATAGTGAGAATGATGAGCTCACACTCACCCTTGGAAATAAGGAACATGATGGACGAACACGAGGAACAATAGGCTCCAAACCATGGAAGACTGGGTGTCCCGAAGAGAGGAAGAAATATCCTGATAGAAGCCGTCAGAGGAGAAAGGACAAGGCGGAAGTTGAAGCAGATATTCAGAAAGAGCGAATGCGTATAATTGAAGAATGAATAAAGCAACAACAATATGAATTTAACGCACTTAAAGATCAAAGTACTACCAGCCCATCTCAGCAGCACACTACATTCGATGCTACCGGCCTATCGAATAATCGAAAAAGCAGTGTGGCTTCCACCGAGGTCCCGGGTGATGACAATGACGATGACGATGGTGCACCGACGATGGCTCCTGTTGGCTACCCAGTGGATGATATCACACATATGACACACTGCGAGCTACATGTCAAAGTTGTGAACATATCAATGAAGGTGGCGGTCGGCTATGCCTTACCAATTGGACCCACACCAACTTACCACTGTCGTCCGGTTCCACAGGGCTACGCTGTTGTCGGGGTGGATGAAATCATGCCCACCTTTGAAGTTTTGAAGCTTGACTACCCTGCAGGTGAAGGGGATGTGACTGAACTGGGAGACGCAACAAACGTCACCATTCTATGGCCAAAGGAATGCATCGTGCTTCGAAATCACACGCCAAGGCCATCTTCACCGCCACCTCACCCGTTTCCAGCGAGGTCGTCGCCGCCGCGGCAGCTGTCTTCGTCGCCTCACCAATATTCGGCACAGCCATCGCCACGGCAGCCATCGCCGGCGTCTCAAGATAAAAAGCGTAAGCGTACCGCTACTCTGCGTCGTGGTAAGCGATCGCCGAAACATAAATAAGAGCCTCTTCCAAAAGTACCAAAGATTCCTCCCAAGAGAGCTTATGAATGTACTGAAGAGGAGACTACGGCTATCGTTGATGCGGAAACGACAGCGTTTTTGCTAAGCTGAGGCGGCCGAAAGAGCCAGAGTTCCCCAGCACCAAAGAAGAAAAAGCCAGAGTGCTCAAAATGCTAAAGAATCTTCATCAACCCGAGCCAAAGCTGTCATCAGACTATGAGCGTTCTATTCTCAAGTCACATGCGGCACAAAAAGCCTCGAAGAGCAGTACTGATGCAAGCGAGAAATCTGTTGCCCAGCTCGGAGAACAAGCAAAAGAGTCTTGCGCCCCTCTCAAGGTGATTTACCATACCAATGTGGGGTCGAGCAAATATGGGTAAGAGCAGATGATCCAGGTAGGTACTGTACGGAGAAGCTACCGCTGCTCAAGGTATGAGTATTTCCCAGTACTTATCCCAGTTAGAGTACTTCCCCGTGAGTGAAGTAGCATACAAATACCAGTACGACAAACCTCTCGTCAAACCTAAGGAGGTAAATAATCTTCCAACAAAAATGCGAAGATTGCATAACTGGTACATGCATGCCACAAAGGCCGGGGCTAACTGGATAGTGCTGAGGGTTACAAAAAAGCATTATGGGAAAGAAATATATGACATGATATCCATTGAATTTGATGAACTATTTCAATTATTCAATCAAGACGTCTTGGACAAATCGATCATCAGTGCCTATTGTCTGTAAGTACTATTTCTGTAATTAATTTAGTCTCTAGATATCTCACCTTGTTTATTGCATGTATATAATCATACTGTAATATGTAGAATGAAGATTCTCGAATGCAGCAGAGGACAAATCTATGACATTGGCTTCATTGACCCATATTGGGTTCATCAAGCTAAACTCAAAACAAGCCCCTAGGATACGGAGGATAATATCGTACACGCGTTAAGGTTTCAAGAAACCAGAAGGAAAATACTGTTTCCTTACAACTTCGAGTTAGTGTTATTGTCTTGTATACACTTTCTATTTCTCTTACTCGATGTTAAGTATATAATTGATTAGTTATGCATGCACAACTTCCACTATATTCTGTTAATCATTCAACTTGACAAAGGGCGTGTACTAGTCATGGACTCGAAACATAAACCCCTTGAGCAGTGGAAGGACATGCAAATGCTTCTCCAGCGGTAATTCTAATCATTACGACACTATATCGGCAACATTCATGAATTTTATGACATCAAGTAATTAATAACTTCTTTTATTCATTTTCTTCGCCGGGCAGCGCTTGGAAACGGTTCACCAACAAGGCTAGGGGTGTTTGGAAAGAGGAGCTTACATTTCAAGCACTAGATGTAAGAACCACTAGCTATATCCGCGCATCTCTTTGATTCTAGTTTTGATACTGTTATTATCATGCTTGATTATTATTTTGATTGAACTATGTTCTCGTAAAGTGCCTGACGCAGGGACCAGGGAACAATTTATGTGGATACTATGTTTGCGAGTTCATCCGGCAGACGTGCTGTGAGAAGGGCAGAAATTTAGTGCAACTCCACGTACGCAAACAATACTCTATAGTTTTTAATTACCATCAAATTGTGTTTAGTTTCATTCATATAGGCTGACTCCTTTTTTAAATCAGATCGAACGTCTACGGGACGGTCTTCTGCCAAAGGATCGCGTACGAGCAATTCAGGAGGAATTGGCGGGATTCTTGGATGCAAAAGTCCTAAACCCAAAAGGGGAATACTATTCGGGTGTGTATAAACAATAGGGATTGTACAAAGAGCTTATTTTGTATGTAGTGCATGAACTCGATCCGTGTATCGAATGTAATATGTTCGACACTTGGATCTATATTGTCATGATGATATTGTGTAATATATTGGTTCCTTCATTGATGAGTGCAAAACACTAAATAAACAATAAAACAACATAAATGAATTCTCTGCCGCGGCACAAAAAGTGGCCAAAATGCTGCCGCGGCAACAAAAGTTGCCAAAATGATTTCTCTATCGCGGCAGAGAAATGTGTCAAATCTCTTCCGCGGCATAGGGTTATTTATCCCGGTTCGTGTTACGAACCGGGACGGTTGCTCCACCCCCCCTCGCCCTCTGCCGCGGTCATGTGTACCCCCTTTTGTCCCGGTTGGTGGGGCAACCGAGACTAAAGGTTGGGGCTTTAGTCCGATTGCCCCGTCCCGGTTGGGCAACCGGGACTAAAGCCCCTTACCAACCGGGACCAATGGGGTTGTTCCCACTAGTGCCAACACTTCCGGGTTCACCCTCAGAACCTATCCCCCAATAGCATTTTAGCACTTAGCAACTACGCGGCTTTGTACGAAGGATACCTAGGGATTAGTCCTAGGTTAGATCTGTTTATATATTTCTTCACCGTTAAGAGGGAAGCCGGAGTGAGCAAGGAGGAGCTCAGGAATTGTGGAACCATCAGCTTCAAGATCCGGCCTGGCCTGCGGTTCCCCGACATTGTAGGAAACGAGTCCTGCAAGAACTGGTAGCAGACGTACTTCTACGGCCCAGATATCCCGCTGGCTGGCCGAGAAGCATCGTACCCGGATTTTGTTGACGGGGCCATCGCCAAAGCCCCCACATGGAGATCACAAGCCCTCCTCCCCTCTGACGACGAAGCCTCCCGCGTTGTAAGGTGGATTGAGTGGCTCGTAGAGACGCGTCTGACCGGCTTGGACCTAGCCATGTGCTGGTTCATAAGGCAGATCCTCTATAGCACCACGAGAAGCTGATGTGTCATTACACAAACGGAAGAAAAGATACCCTCCGGATTTCTAAGGATAACTTTTCTAGTGACTCCATCAAGCTCTGCCTCAAGGACATCGTCAAGGTGAAGGACCGAAAGCGCGGCTTCGCCATCACCTATGACATGTTTGAGGACGACAAGTGCCCAAAGGTAACATTCACTTCTTTACATTGCTTCAACATTTACTCCAGTTCTTCCGACTTGAATATATCGTTTTCTATAACACTTTTGATTCACTTAACAGCTGGGGGATTTGGAGGAGACCTACATGGATCCCCAAGTCTATGACCCCAAGATGAAGGAAGTTAGTGTCGTGTCCAACGACGAAGTCCCGCTGGCGCAAAAGCAGAAGAGATCCACCTCTGACGCTGCCGGCGGAGGCAAGAAGAAGAAGACGGAGAGTGGAGTCTCTAAGAAATCCACTGCCTCCCTGGAGGCGGAGAAAAGAAAGGCAGTTGGCATGCCTTTGAGTAAGGCACCAATGGCCATGTAAGTTTCTTTTCCTCCAACACTGTCGTTTTCCTTGCTTATTCCTGTACTTATACATTTCTTTGTACGTCTGAGGAAAAAGACCAATTTGAGTTTGAAGAAGACCTCCAAGACTGTTGGTGCTTCTAAACATATTCGTGATATGTTGATCCAGGCTTCCCCCGCCATCGCTCCTCCTACCCCTGCCGTCCAGCCATCTGCCGCACCCATTGGATCTTCGACTATGGCAGCATCTGATCCTTCCATCATGGAAGTGGACAACACTCCTTCATAGGAGGTCCTAGATGCTGTCACGATGATTGATCAGGCGATGCAAGAAAGCACCTCATCCAAAGTGGATAAAGCGCTGGCTAAGGATGCCACCGAGAAAGGTAAATAGTTGGCGGTGGGAGGCGGATCTGCGGCGACCACGAGCCAGGTGGAATCCCCTAAGCTTATAAGCCCGACGATTGTTCTGAGGGCTTCTGTCATGGCTCCCGGTGTAGCGCCGACTTCTCCAACATGCGGCCTTGAGGAGCTCTTAAGCAGGCGGAAATCCTCCAACTAAACACAGTTGCCTTTGGCAAACTGTATACTCAGGCCGCCAATAACCTCAAGATTATTTCCCATGTAAGTTTTTTATGCCTTTGAATTTCATATATAATATCCCACTATAGCCCCCGAGGACTTAAATGAAAAACCGTAGGTCTTTGGTCTGAGTGCTCTAAGAGTGACTAAGTAAGAAACTTTGTGTTGTAGCCCCCAAGTATGTAGTTTGAATGAATAATTTCGACTAGATACTTTTAGAGTAGCATACGTAGTGTTCGTAGATTTCAATACTCAAGCCTCTAGTTGAAACAAAATTAGTTCCGACTAGATGCTTAAAGAAAGACTAAGCATAACTTCTAAGTTAAAAAATCATATTGTAGCCCCTAAGATTCTAGGTGGAACCTAATAATTCCGGCTAGATGCTCCAAGTAGACTAACAACTTTTGTTTTTGCAGAATGAGAATGCTCGGAGGGTTATCGCCAATGAGAAGTTTCACAAGAAAGTTGTCGATGAGAAAAATACTCACAACTTTGAGGCATACAAGACTCTTTGACAAGACCGGGACTCCTTGGCGGAGGTTCTCTAGCAGGACGAGAGCAGCATATTTGGTAAGCTTCCTCCGTCTTTCATTTCTGTAAGTCAGGTATTTTAAACTGATTTGTTGAACTCATGCCCTAAATTTCTTTATCGGAAATGCAGATCCCATTGGCTTATCCAACTTGGGTGAAAGTGCTCCTCCGCTGAAAGAGTGCATGGTTCTTGCCGGCAACTTCATAAATACCGCGATCGCCCAGGCCAAAGAAATTTCCAAGCCCTTGGACATCAACATCAAGGCGGAGGACTCTGTAATGAAGTACTCGGAAATCCTCCGTCAAGCCCCTGAGTGTATCGTAAGCTGGAAAGCTTCATGTACCCGGGGTGGCGCTAGGATGGCCATGGCCATGGTCAAATCTCACTATGAAGATGCCGACATCAACATGGTGACCGCTGGTCTCACCGACATAGACGAAGACAGACAGAAGATCGACAACGATGCAATCTGGTCTTCTCTTGCCGGCTACGACACCAGGGTCGCCCAGATGGTCAAGGCAGACATCTTTGTACATCTATAAGTAATTGATGCTGACCAAGCTGCCTCCGAGTCCCTGAAAACCACCGACTTTTTTGATGAACAAGATGGCTCTCCCATTGCCGATGACACAACCTCGAAGTCCCCTACGCCATAAGAATGAAAAATATTTGTAATATTTGTTTCTTCTGGATATGTAATATGCGGAAAACAATGGTGTTTGTCTAAGGCAGAAAACTTGGCTACACGCCTCTAGCTACTTAAGAACTAGTTCGAGCATGTATGATTGTATATATTTTTAAGCAAGTGCTGGCTTATCCATTACTTCGACTTTTATGCTTGACCTTTCATGAGTTAGTGATACGTCGAAAACGTGTCTATAATTTTTGATGTTCCATTCTTGTTTAGTTTCCACTTTGCTTTGCGTTGTCTACACTTTGAGGTATTTTTTACATTTTCTGAGACTAACCTCTTAAAAAATTGCCTCTATGCCAGTTGCCTGTTTTCTGCTGTTTTTGGTTCCAGAAAAGCCAGAAAATGAATATTCTCGGAATTGGACGGGACAAAAGCCAAAGTCGATATTTCACTGAGGAGAACACGGGGCCAAAAGACGAGACGGGTGAGGGCCACGAGGGGCCCACACCCCTGGCCCGCACCTGGGGGGGTGGGGCCGCCTCAGGCACCCCTTCGGTCTCCCCCTTCTCCTATAAGAAGCCCCCGATACCAAAACCCTAAGGACCCGATCAGATCACCACAAAATAGTCCGTATCCACTGCCACCATCGTCCCTAGATCGGGGGTATCTGAAGCTCTTCCTGACACCCTGCCAGAGGGAAGAGATCATCCCAGAGGCCTTCTTCATCACCATGCCAGCCTCCGGTATGATGCATGAGTAGTTCCACCTTGTACTATGGTCCATACAGTAGCTAGATGGTTGTTTATCCTCCTTTGTGCTACCATATCTAGATCTTGTGAGCTCCGTTCATGATCAAGATCATCTATTTGTAATCATGCATGTTGTGTTTGCGGAGATCCGATGGATATTGAGATTACTATGTCAGATTGGTTAATGGTTTTATCTTATTGATTCTATCATGTCTGTGTTGTTTGAGATATTGCATGCTCTCCGTTTCTAGTAGCTATCTTGGCCAAGTAGATGCCAGTGACTCCAAGAGGGAGTATTTATGCTCGATAGTGGGTTCATGCCTCTATTGAATCTGGGGAAGTGACAAAAATCTCTAAGGTTGTAGATGTGCTGTTGCTACTAGGAAGAAAACAACGATCTTTTGTTCATGGAACAATTGTATTGTTTACTTTACACACATTGTTTAAAGCAGTTATCCGTTGCTTCCAACTTAATACTGGAGGGGGTTCGGATGATAACCTGAAGGTGGATTACTAGTCATAGATGCAGTTGGATGGCAATCTGTGTATATTGTTGTAATGCCCAATCGAATATCATAGGATCATGAATGTCTAGTATTGCATTGTTATGCCTTGCTCTGTCCTGTCAATTGCTCCGTTGTAATTTGTTTACCCAGCACGTTATGTTCTTTATCTTAAGGAGAACACCTCTAGTGAACCGTGGAACCCGGTCCAATCTTTACCATTGATACATCTTCCACAGTTACTGTTTACTTGCTACAAACCATCATCACCTTCCACACCATACGTTTAATCCTTTGTTTTCAGCAAATCGGTGAGATTGACAGCCTCACTGTTCATTGGGGCAAAGTCTTGAGTTTGTGTTGTGCAGGTTTCCAAGTTGTTAGCAACACCTTGGGGTCATTTCCTTCCTCCTACTGGTTTGATAACCTTGGTTTATTACTAAGGGAAGATTTACTGTTGTACTCATTATACCTTCCTCTTGGGGTTTCCCAACGAAGCTCTACAGTGATCTGATCCACATCATGTCGTGGGAATGGCCACGGCAGATGCTACGATTGGCAGCGAGTAGTAGAATGATGGGCAAGGGTGGACAGCCATCCGCGGTGCAAGATGAGGGCAAAGACACATGGATTTACCCAGGTTCGGCCACCCGGAGGGTAAAGACCTTCTCCTGCTAGATTGTATTGATGAGAGAGTACAATGGGCGAGCTCGGCAACTAGGCGGCGAGTCGAGGGGGTGTATGATGGAACGTAAGTTCTATGCATGCCCTAGGGAGGTTTATATAGAGTCACCTCGCTAGGGTTTATAGATCTACAACCGAGTTGGATAAGGACTCGGAGGTTATAACCTAATCCGACTGGGCCTAACTATGCTTCTGGGCCTTCAGCTTCCAATCGCCGGGTTCCTTCTTGGGTCGCGATCCAGTCACCGTCCTGCAGGCCTACTCACTGGAAGTATGATCCAGTAGGAAACGTCTTGCTGGTTATACCCCACTCGGCATATCCCCATCAGTAGTCCCCGAGGCTGACGTTGATTCGTCTTAGGTGTTCTTTGGCAGTCAGAGTATTCGGGTCCAATTTGGACGCCCAGTCGAATCGGCGATGGACTCCTTCAATGAGAAAAATAATCTTCAGCATGCATCCCTAGTTGCAATAACGACGACGAGTCGAATCGCCAATTTGGCGGGTAGTCGAATGGTAGCCATGGCGAATGGGTCGGCGAGTCAAGTAGACGAAGTTGGACCATCAGCCTAGTCAAACTAGTCGTCGGGTAATCTAACGGTAATATCGACGTAATCACCGCGCTATAAGGGCTCCCTGAAATTAGCGGGAACCAACCGCTATATAAGGAGAGTGACAGGTGAGTTGCGAGTCATTCCTCACATTTCCTCCGAGTCTGCGTGCCCTTCAATCTCCTACTCCCTCCAGAGTGACCCAGAGCAATCTAGCGAGCCTAGACCCCCAAATCGATGGTGCCTCCGAAGGAATCATGGGGGAAGTCCAAGTGTACCAGGGCGTTGCTGAAGTCCTTCGAGGACGCAGGAATTCTCTGCGCCGGGAGATGGAGAATTCCCGCGGCTGGGGAGGTGGATCTAGATCCGCAGGCCGGCGAATTCATCAGCTTCACCAGCCATCTCGAGAGGGGGCTCGGCTTACCCACCTCTCTCTTCTTCTGCTAGTTCTGCGCGTACTACGGCATCCAACCGTCGGATCTGGGGCCGCATAGCATCGAGCAGCTCGCCATCTTCGTGGCGTTCTGCGAGTGTTATCTGGGCTGCCGCCCATACTTTCCCCTATGGCAGGAGTTGTTCCACAAGCGGATTGGTCGGGAAGGGGCAGGCGGCCCGATGCTGTCAGCGGGCGGCCTTACCTTTCAATTGAAGTCCAAGGCCTCCTTCCTCAACCTCATGCCGTGAAAAAGGCGACAAGCGAATGGAAGAAGCACTGGTTTTACGTCAGCGAGTCAACTCTGGATGGGAAGGTGTCACTCCCGATGTACTCCGCCGAACGGGCCGAGCCGCGCCGGCTCCAAGTCGCCAAGCTCCCGCATGACCAGTGGATGGTGGTAGACGATATTATGACGATGATTCGCTAGCTGAATAAATACGGGCTCGAGACCATCAATTTATATAATTGCTGTCTCAGGCAACGACTAGTGCCCCTGGCCAACCGTGCCCACTGGATGTGCGAGTACACCGGTAAAGACGATAGGACCAAGGCCTGCACCACCGAGTGGAAGGCTGACGATTACGTCTCCCCGCTGAGGACGATCACCGACATGGAATACCGCGATCCGAAGGCCGGGATCGCCCCATACACCATGAATCGCAAGGCACCATCGGTAAGTCAGTTTTTTCTTTCCTATTTCGTAGTTGCAGAGATGCAGTCGCGGTTTACTAACCATGTGTTGTTTGTTCAACTGTTCCAAGTTGGGGAAGGCTGGCTCCCTCCCGCCGACGACGAAAGCTCGGACGAGGCCACCGAGGACGAGAGAAAGTCCTCCTCCGACGAGAAGAATGATGGAGACGACAACGATGATGATGATGATGACGAAGCCGTGGAGGTCGCTGCACCTGTGGTTCGGAAAACTCGCGGGCAGCAGCAACATGAACTCGAGGCCAGCAAGAGCCTCGAGGGTCACTATGGGGGTGAGGGTGAAACCCACGAACATACTCGCGGCGTGTGGCGACGTCGTCGAAGAAGAAGTCACGGAAGAAGAAGAAGGAGGCGCCCAGGGCGATATCGCTGCCTCGGTCACCGACTAGCTCTGAAGCGACTAGCGCGGCCGATGATGCTAGGGCTGAAGCATCGGCGAAGGCGCCTGAGGCGGCCAGTGCAGCTGTGGTGGAGGACGAGGTGCCGCTGGCGTTGCTTCCACCATCGTTCTCGGCAGTCACGGGCCTTGGGGTTGCTCCATCTGCAGAGGCGTTGCCGTCAAGGGAGGCACCCGCGTCGACTGGAGGGGAACTACCTCCTGCTGCGGCCTCTTCAACAAAAAAGCCTCTCTATCATGGGCTCCGGCCCTGTTCGAGACGGGCATCAGCCGAAAGCTGGGCCCAGAACTGGAGAAGTTGGCGCACATCCGCACCGGCCTGCGCTATATCCCAATCGCCAGGTGAGTGTCTTACCGTGTCGACTTGAATTGCTAGTTTGTAACCGTCATCTGATTTGTTGACCCTTTCCTTTTGCAGGACTGGTGTAAAAAATATCGGTCACCCCTCGGTGGCCAAAGTTCTGGTGGATGCCTCAGGGGCGGATGCTGATCCCTCGAAGAAGAGGAAGGTTGACAACACCGAGGCACCCGCTGAGGGCGCGAATAAGATGAAGGGTGACAAAGTCGTCACAATCTCGGACGAGTCGATCGACACGCCAAGAAGAGCTCCAACTGGAGTGGACGCGACCGCGAAGGCCGTCGTGGACGCGGGGTCGTAGCAGGTGGAACCTGCGGTGCTGGTCGGGGCAGCGGGTCCCACGACGAGTGCTGCGGGAGCGGCGGTGGCGACCTTCCCTCGCTTCATGGCGAGGGCCTCTGCTGCGAGTGTCTCAGTGCAATCTGCCCAAGTGCCCAATGTTATGGGCTCAGAGGTTGAGTAGTGTCGCGGGCGCACGCCTCTTGTGCTGTCGTCGGTGGACGCGGTCGAGCTGCACAACATGCTGGGCACGGCTATTCAGGTATGTCTAGTCCCCGAGGATCTGGTCACTGAATTTCAGTGGGCATATTCTTATTGTTTTTTGCTATCCAGTCCCCGAGTGGCTAGTCGCTTAGTTTCAGCGACTAGGAACTTAGGAATTTCTTCGATGTCTAGTCCCCGAGTGGCTAGTCGCTGATTTGCAGCGACTAGGCACTTAGGAACTTCTTCGATGTCCAGTCCCCGAGTGGCTAGTCACTGATTTGCAGTGACTAGGCACATAGGAATTTCTTTAATGTTTTGCTTATGTTAATCTTGTCTGTGCAGGGCCTCTAGCATGAATCCGCAGAGCGACTGGCTGCTAGAGAGTGTCTGGAGCACGACCTCCACTCCATGCAGGAGGTGAACAAGTAGCTGCAGGCGACCACGGGTAGGTTCTTGAAATACCCTCTCCCTTGTTTTCTTGTTTCTGATTGTGATCTCACCCTTGCGTTGCTGCAGAGGGGAATTCGGCCGCGGTTGCGAAGGCTCGCGAGGGTTTGGTCCCCGTCAGCGAGTTAACGGCTGCCCAGTCGTCGTTGACCTTTGTGGAGAAGCGGGTGGCCGAGCTGGAACGAGAGCTCAAGGCCGCGAAGGCGGAGGCGAGCTCGGCGGAGGAGAGGGCTAAGGCGGCTGTCGCTCCCATAGCTGAGGAGCGGAAGGTGTCTGACGCTCTTGTCGCAGGGCTGCAAACCGATTTTTCGGGTCTTCAAGATTTCATCATGGGGCGTTGTCGTCCCCTCATTGGTGAGTTCCTTGGACTTGTGTTTGTTTGTATCAACGAGTCCCCGAGCGTGCGGGTCGCCTTTGTGATTGAGTCCCCGAGGGGGTGTACTTGAATCGTGCGTCCTTCTGACGCTGAGTTGCTTGTTCCTCTGTAGGGAAAATTCTTGATGACGAGCCCGAGGCGCAGTCGTACGACGCGAGGCAGTGCGTCACCATGCTAGTGGATTCTGCCACCCTACATTCGCACGTACCTCCAGGAGATATCGCCGACGGAGGTGATTCCCAGCGAACTCACGGTGGTGTGGTGCTACCTGAAGAGGGCTCCAGCAGTTGTGGAGTACATGTTGTGGTCGGCCTTCCGCCGCGGAGCCGCGACTGCACTGAGCCTTGGGCTAGCTCACTTCCCTGATGACTTTGAACTCGACGATGTCACCAGCGGGTATCCCTCGGCGACTGGCTCGGTTGAAATCTCCGACGTGCTGAAGTTAACCGATCGGGCCGCTGTCTACTCCGAGCGGGTGCTGGCGATGGGCGACCTTCTGCCGTACCACGAGATGATCGTTGCTCCGAACGACCCCGAGCCGACACATTGCGACTTCAAGGCGGAGCAGCCATTCCGATCGGTGATGGCGGGCGCCTTGATCACGTACCCGTCGAACCCCTAGGTCCCATTCATCCGCGTTCGTGGTAGTGGTGGCGCGTTGTCTTTGAAGCCTGCAGAGTAGATAGCTTTGCCGACTGGCGTTATTTGAAATAAGTGTATGGCTTTTCTTGTAAGCGAACAAAATTTGTTGTCATAAGGAAAGCATGTATGCTTGTGTCAGATTTGATTTGAGTTTGGATTGTTTGGTTGTGCGAGTCCACGAGCGCGTCCGCCCTTTATGGGGTTTACCTCGTGTTTGTGTATGTATGTTTGCTTTTATACTGTTAGTTAGTTGAGGTCGACTCACCGTGGCTTGGGAAGCCAGTCACTTGGCGACCCCAAGTGGTGCTCTATACTTAGTTGTTTTCCCGGACGCGAACGGGGTCGGTTGGGAGAGTCCCCGAGCGTGGTACTTATCCATTCTAGTCGCTTGCCCAAGGTAGATGAGGACAAAGTGTGTTGTGGTTGGCACGTCGCTCTGCCTGACTCGAAGAACCAGTCGCATGGCAAGTCCAGGGCGCGCTCTCATACTTGGTGTTTCCCTAGCCGCGTAGCTTTGGACTGGCGTCAGTCCCCGGGCATGGTAATTGACTGTTCGAGTCGCTGCGCCGAGGATGCGGAGGACTGGGTCGCTGTGAGAAGTGAGTGCAGTTGTCTTGGCCCGGCGGGCCAGTCGAGTGAGGCAACTCCGATGGGGCTCTGCGTTGGCGTTCTCATGGATGACGCAAGGCCCGAACTTTGTCGATGCCCTTCCGTCGCACTACTTAGCCGTGCCAGTCACGCGACCAAGGGTTGACTTCCGTGATTATCATAATGTTGTTTTTATGAGTGTGAATGGCACAAGGATTGGAGAGTAGACACAATTTTCATGAGTCGATCATTTTTATTGCTTGGCGGGGGGAGTACATGTCGGAGTTCTAGGTGTAGAACTTCCTTAGGAGGTTTACATTCCATGGCCGCTTGACGTCGAGTTGCCCGTTGCCTCGGACGTCGATGAGGTAGTAGGCATCATTGCCGAGGACTCGCCCTATTGTGAACGGTCCCTCCCATGGGGGAGAAAGCTTGTGCATGCCCTTCTTGTCCTGGATCAGTCGCAGGACCAGGTCGCCTTCCTGGAAGGTGTGAGTCTGGACTCGGCGGCTGTGGTAGCAGCTAAGTGCTTGCTGGTAGATGGTGGTGCGAGAGTGATCTAGGTCACGTGCTTCGTCGAGCTGGTCGACCCCGTCTTGGCGTGCGAGCTCGTTGCCGACCTCTGCGTAGTTGACGACACGAGGCGAGTCGTGTTCGAGGTCAGTCGGCATGACGGCTTCGGCGCCGTACACCATGAAGAAGGGCGTGAACCTAGTCGATCGGTTGATGGAGGTACGGATGCCCCAGATGACGGAGGGGAGCTCCTAGACCCAGCACCCCGGAGTTTTCTCAAGGGGAACTTGCAGTCGTGGTTTTAGGCCGTGGAGGATCCTCTGGTTGGCGCGTTCCGCCTGGCCATTAGACTCCGGGTGGGAGATTGAGGCAAGGTCGAGCCGTATGTTGTGCTCCTCGCAGTACTCGGCCATGGCGCCCTTGGCGAAGTTGGTGATGTTGTCCGTGATGATGCTGTGCGGGAATATGTAGCGGTAGATGAGCTTGCATAGGAATTTAGCGGCGGTCTTCCCGTCGCACTTGCGGACTGGCTTGGCCTCCACCCACTTGGTGAATTTCTCGACTGCGACCAGGAGGTGGGTGTAGCCGGAGGGGACTTTCTTGAAGGGACCCACCATGTCTATGCCCCACACGGCGAATGGCCAGGTTATGGGGATGTCCTTGAGCGCCGAGCATGGTACGTGTGTTTGATTGGCGTACTTTTGACACCCGATGCTGCGTTGGACGATGTCGACCGCGTCGTCGTGTGCGGTAAGCCAGTAGAATCCATGTCGCATGGCTTTGGAGACCAGGGACCGGGCGCCAACATGATGGCCGCAGTTGCCGGCGGGGATGTCTTGGAGGAGCTTGTGGCCTTTTTGTAGGCTGCACACTGCATTGGAACACGCTAGTCACGCTGTGTTTGTGGAGTTTGCCATTGATGATGACGAAGGATTTGCAGTGGCGCACGATCATGCATGCCTCCGTCCGTCTGCTGGCAGGGTCCTTCCCTCGAGGTAGGCAACGTATGGCCTGGTCCAGTCGCTTGGCTCCGCGACCATGGTGACCAAAGCTGGTTCTGGTTGCAGCGGTATTTCGAGGTCGATCTCCTTCAGGGGAGAGATAGAGGGCTCGGTGATGGTGACAAGGAAGACACTAGAGGGTGGCACATGGCGAGCCGATCTGATGCAAGAGAGGGTGTCGGCCTCTTTGTTCTTGCGCCGGTCGATCCACTCGACAGAGTATCCGGTGAAGTGGCCTCCTAGCTGGTCCACTGCTTGGCGGTATGCCGCCATGGTGGGTGAGACGGCGTCGCAGGTACCGGCGACTTGCACAGCGACGGGGTCGGAGTCGCCGTAGGACCGCAGGCAATTGATGTTCATCTCCTTGGTGGCTCGCATGCCATGAAGGAGGGCCTCGTACTCGGACATGTTGTTGGTGCAGGGGGTGAAGTTAAGGTACATCATGTAGCGCAGTTTGTTGCCCTTAGGGGAGGTGAATATGATCCCTGCCCCTGCTCCGTCTGTGTTCTTGGACCCATCGAAGTGGAGCAACCATTAATGGAGGTACGGCAGCTTCTCCGGCTGCTGCGCCTCCTCCCAGTTGGCGAGGAAGCCTGCCTGGTCCTGTTACTTGATTGCCTTGCACGGCTCGTACTTGATATTATGGACGCCGATCTCGATGACCCACTTGGAGACTCGCACAGTCGCCTCACGGTTGCGGATGATGTCCTGCGACGGCACCGAGGAGACAATCGTGATTGGGTGCTCCTCGAAGTAGTGCGGCAGCCGCCGTTGGGCTCGGAAGACCGCATATACCAGTTTCTGGTACCACGGGTAGCGCTGTCGTGACTCGGTGAGAACTTTGCTGATGTAGTAGACGGGTCACTGCACGAGGCGATCCTTGCCCTCTTTTGGCCGTTCGACGACCATGACGGCACTGATGACGCACTCGGATGCCGCGACGTAAACGAGCATCGTCTCTTTTTCGACGGGAGCGGCGAGCAGCAGGTCCACGAGTAGCACCTCTTTGAGCGTGTGGAGCGCGTCGTCTGCCTCCTTGTCCCAATGGAACATGGGGTTTTTGCACATTAGGCGGTAGAGAGGCATTTCCTTCTCGCCTAGCCGGGGGATGAAGCGGTTGAAAGCCACGACTCGCCCGGCCAACTTCTGGACGTCGCGGAGGCACTCGGGTTTGCCGAGCCGGGCGATCATCTTGAT
The DNA here is from genome assembly GCA_023614405.1 of Avena insularis. Taxonomy (NCBI): domain Eukaryota; kingdom Viridiplantae; phylum Streptophyta; class Magnoliopsida; order Poales; family Poaceae; genus Avena; species Avena insularis. The sequence goes on along the minus strand of CM042687.1, from coordinate 232,225,038 downwards.
CTTGACGGGGTTTGCCTCGATGCCTCGCTTGGAGACTACATACCCCAGTAGTTGTCCAGTGGGTACACCGAAGGTGCACTTTCCTGGGTGAGTTTGATCTTGTACCTCCGTAGGTTTGCGAAGGTTTTGGCCAGGTCGACGAGTAGATCGCTCTGGCAATTGGACTTTACCACCACGTCATCGATGTAGACGTGGATGTTGCGTCCAATTTGGCTCGGAAGGAACTCTTGCATGCACCGCTGGTAGGTTGTCCCGCGTTCTTTAGGCCGAATGTCATGGCAGTGTAGCAGAAGGCACCGAATGGCGTGATGAACGCCGTCTTCTCCTTGTCCTCGGCCGCCATTTTGATCTGGTTGTAACCAGAGTAGGCGTTAAGGAAACACAGCGACTCCGAGCCTGCGGTCGAGTCGATGACTTGATCGATTCGCGGGAGGACGAGCTACTCCTTTGGGCAGGCACTGTTGAGGTTTGTGTAGTCGATACACATTCTCTAGGTCCCATTCTTCTTTTCGACTAGGACTAGGTTTGCCAGCCACTTGGAGTATTTGATGGGCCGTATGAAGCCTGCAGCGAGTAGACGCTGCACCTCCTCGGTGATTTCTCGGCGGCGCTCTTCATTGAAGGGCCATAGTGACTGCTTGACAGGTGGCGCTTTAGGGTCGGCATTGAGTTTGTGCTCAGCGAGTTCCCTCGGGACACCTGGCATGTCAGATGGCTTCCATGCGAACATGTCGCGATTCTCACGTAGGAACTCGATGAGTGCGCTTTCCTATGCAGGGCTCATGTCTGTCCCGATCTTCACTTTCTGGCTAGAGTCGCCTAGGACCAGATCGACGGAGCGGGTGTGCGTGGTGGCCTCGAACGTGGTTGAGCCGCCATTCTCTGAGTTGGGCTTTTTTAGTATTGTGGGGTCGTCTTTGTCGACCCCGCTCGCGTATCTAGCAAGCTCCTCCGTGTGTTTGGCCTCCTCGGAGATGACGGCGTTCGTGAGCTCGGCGCCCTTTGCCTCGCACTCCACAGCCATTTCGGGGTCGCCATGGACGGTGATGATGCCGCACGGCCCTGGGAGCTTCATTGCGTTGTACGCATATTGCGGTGCCGCCATGAACTTGGCAAAAGCTTGTCGCCCCAGGACGCAGTGGTAGGGGATGTTGAAGGGCACCAGCTCGAAGACGATCCGCTCGGTGCGGAAGTTCGCTGGTGTGCCGAAGGTGACTGGCAGCGTCACCTTACCGATTGGGTACGCCTTCCGACCGGGGAAGATGCCGTGGAAGGTGGTGAAGGTCATCTCAATCATTGACTGCAGGAGCCACAGCCGCCTGAACGTGTCCAGGTAGAGTATGTTGGTGGAGCTCCCGCCATCCATCAATGTCTTGGGGAGCTAGTAGTCGCCCACTTTGGGCTTGACCACCAGGGCGACTCGCCCCGGATATTCGATCCGTGGCGAGTGGTCCTCGCGGCTCCACGTGATTCGCTGTTTGGACTAGTTGAGGAAGCGGGGAATGTTGACCTGGGACACCGTGTTAACAGCGCCGACGCCGGCGATGACCTTCTTCTCGCGCTTGGTGCTGAACCTGGTGAAGGTGTGGAGCGACCCGACGTCATTGCCGAATTCCCCGCCATTTGGCGGGTTGTTGTTGGGGTCCTCCCTTGCATGCTGTGCCTTCTCGATATCCTTCAAGGAGTGGAAGTCGGCGGCCGTGTGCGTGGCGTTGCTTCCCCTTTCTGCTGTGGAACACACAGGGTTGGTTGAGGAGAGCTGCGGGGTCGAATTTCGGCCTCGCCTTGTAGTTGTCGCTGTCGCGGTGTTGGCCTCCATCACGGCGGAAGCTCTTGCGGTCGCGTGGCGCGTAGCCAGCGTTGGTGACGAAGTCGACTCGCCCTTCACCGTGGCGCTTTCCAGTGAGGCGAGTGTTGCTGTAACGTAGCTCGGGTCACCTCCCGTTGTCGTGGCCGCTTGGGCGGCGATTTCCACCCGAATCATCGTTGGTTTCATGGTTCAGGTCCTCCTTCGTGTACCGCTTGGCGATCTCGAGGAGGTCTGGGATGTTGTCGAGTGTTTCGTACACCCGCTTGAGTTTGGCGACCAGTGGTTTGTAGTGGCCTGAGGTCTTGAAGCAGTGGATCACCGTCTCTGGGTGGATGCCAGCCGCGTTGAACCATAGATCTTGCCACCTTTGGAGCTAGTTGCGGGTCGACTCGCGGGGTCCCTGGACGCATCGCTCCAGGTCCTCGATGCTGGTGGCGCGGGTGTAGGAACCTTCAAAGTGCCCGACGAAGGCGTTGCGCATGTCCTCCAGGAATCGATGATGTCCGCGGCGAGGGTGTTGATCCATTGCCAAGTCGTTCCCTCCATCATCAGGGGGAGGTAGCGTGAGGCGAGTAGGTCGGTGTGGCCGACGATTCCCATTGCCATCAGGTATGTGTCCATCCACACGGATGGATCATACGAGGGATCGTACTTTTTGATCTCCTTTGGCGCTTTAAAGTTTGCCGGATATTTTTCGCTTTAGATCATCGGTCCGAAGCACTGGGGCCGACTCGACTGAGCAAACCCCTTGGCTCGCCGTCGTGGCGGTTGGTGAGGGTGTGCCTTAGGTCGTCGGGTTGGCGCGCGCGCCAGCTTTGGTTTTTGATGATGTGGGTCCGCGTGTCGACTGGCTGCCTGTTGGCGTCGACCATGTTGTTCATTGGTTGCGGGTCGTTGGTGGAGAGTTCCGCGTGCGCGGCTCTTGGTTAGAGATTTAGGGGCTCAGGTGGTGGGCAGTTGAGAGTGTTTGCCATCGAGGGGCGGCCGCTCGAGGCCGCCCTGCTTCCTGAGGAGCGGGAGTACATACGCCCCCGCGAGTCGGCTCCTGCGACTTGCTGCTCGACAGCCTTGGCGAGTAAGGCCTTGGCGTATAGGATCTGCAGCGCGCCTTCCCTCGTCACGTTGAGGTTGGCGACCGTGGCTCGACCCGCGATGACATTGTCCATCGGGGTGGAATACAACGGGAGGTTGTTTGCTTCCCGAACTTGCTGGGAGATGAGGATCCTCGGCTGGCCTAGAGGGGGCGTGCGACCGGGCGGTGGGGGGAGTGCCATTTGCTATTGCGCCTGGCGGTGTCCGGGCACTTCCTCCCGGTGGCGCGTTCTCGCAGATCACGTGATCGGCCATGCGAGCCGGGTCATTCTCGTCGTCGAAGTTTAGGGTGCGGCCCTGAACGGTGGGGTTCAGGCGCGACCTGATGCGACGCTGGTGGTAGAGCGAGAGCTCCTGTGCCGTCTCTTGCTCGAGGCGAAACTTTTCGCGCTCGGCTTGTTTCTTGCAAACCGTCTCCTCTAGGTGAAGGCAGAGTTCCTCGACTTCCCCCACTATTGCGGTCGGCGGGATCGGCGTGGAGAAGGGGTCTGGCAGGGCACTCGCGCTGCTCGCCATGTAGGTCATGACAAAGCGACCGGATTCGGCATGGAGGTGGCCGGAGTTCGATCCGGAGTCGGAGTCGAAGATCCCGAGGATGGATGGATCCTCGAAATCTCCCATGTTGGAGACTTGGGTGATGGAGTCCGCTGGTGACACGGTGACAATAGATCCGGCGACTGAAGCCGAGGTCGCCGAGTCGGTGTCGTTGTTGAGGGCCACATCGTCCGCAGCCACGTTGGTCTCGTCCACGTTGCTGGTGAGTCGTACTCGGAGGCGAGGCGATGGATGATGCGGACATGACTCTCAGAGAGTTGATCGCGTGGTGGCGACTCACGGATGTGCGCCGAGTCCTCCGAGACGATGACGTCGGTGAAGCCGACGAAGAGGCTGACCGTGCCGATCGGCATGATCACACTGTGCGTGATCGGGCGCGACGCCGGGATGTAGATGCTTGGGAAGATCTGGAGGATCTCGCCGATGGCGATCATGCGGCCGATGGCGATTATCCGGTTGATGGTCAAGTAGGGTCTTGCCACAGAACACAGGCCTAACTGGCCAGGCCACACGGTGGGCGCCACTGTCGTGGGAATGGCGACGGTAGATGCTACGATTGCCAGCGAGTAGTAGAACGAGGGGCAAGGGCGGCCAGCCATCTATGGTGCGAGATGAGGGCAAAGACACAGGTATTTACCCAGGTTCGGCCCCCGATGGGTAAAGACCTACTCCTGCTAGATTGTATTGATGAGAGAGTACAATGGGAGAGCTCGGCGACTAGGCGGTGAGTCGAGGGGGTGTATGATGGAACGTAAGTTCTATGCGTGCCCTAGGGAGGTTTATATAGAGTCACCTCACTAGGGTTTACAGATCTACAACCGAGTTGGATAAGGACTCGTAGGTTATAACCTAATCCGACTGGGCCTAACTATGCTTCTAGGCCTTGAGCTTCCAATCGCCTGGTTCCTTCTTGGGTCGCGATCTAGTCGTCGTCCTGCAGGCCCACTCGCTGGAAGTATGATCCAGTAGGAAACGTCCTGCTGGGTATACCCCACTCGGCATATCCCCATCACATCAAGACGTTTTATGGCGTTGTTGCCGAGGAAGCCAAGGACGGCTTCACAAAGGGAGTCCTTCACAACCTTTCTCTTTACTTTGTTTTTGTTTTTCTTAGTTTATTTTTCTTTGTTTTTCTTGCTTCTTTTATCAAAAACACACAAAAAAATTAGTTCCTACTCTAGTTGTTGCTGATGTTGGTTTGCTCCACCTTTGCAAAAATGAACTCTGCTGAGAACACAAAGTTGTGTGACTTCACTAGCACAAACAATAATGATTTTCTGAGTACACCTATTGCTACACCTAAGGAGCAATTTTCTTGTGCTGGTTCTGATGATGCTGCTGCCCACCTCAATAACTTTGTTGAACTTTGTGAGATTCAGAAGTATAAGGATGTAGATGGAGATATTAAGCTCAAATTGTTTCCTTCCTCCTTGAGAGGAAAAGCTAAATAATGGTTGCTGTCCTTGCCTAGAAATAGTATTGATTCTTGGATTAAGTGCAAAGATGCTTTTATTGGAAAATACCATCCTCCTGATAAGATTATATCTATGAGAAGTGAAATAATGAAATTTAAACAACTTGATAATGAACATGTTGCTCAAGCCTGGGAAAGAATGAAATCTTTGGTAAATAATTGTCCCACTCATGGACTAACAGCTTGGATGATTATCCAGACTTTTTATGCAGGGTTAAACTTCTGTTCAAGAAATTTGTTGGATTCTGCTGCTAGAGGTACCTTTATGACCATTACCTTGGGTGCTGCAACAAAACTCCTTGATAATATGATGGTCAACTATTCTGAATGGCACACTAAAAGAGCTCCACATGGTAAGAAGGTAAATTCTGTTGAAGAAACCTCCTCTTTGAGTGATAAAATTGATGTTATCATGGCTATGCTTGTTAATGGAAAAGATCATATAGATCCAAATAATGTTCCTTTAGCCTCTTTGGTTACTCAAGAAGAGAAATTTGATGTGAACTTCATTAGAAACAACAATTTCAACAACAATGCCTATAGGAATAATTTAGGTAATAATAATTACATTCCTTATCCTTCCAATAATGGCAATACATATGGAAATTCCTACAACAATACTAGAAGTACCCCCTCTGAACTTGAAGTCATGCTTAAAGACTTTATTAGTAAACAAACTATTTTCAACAAAACTGTAGAGGAAAAGCTTTTGAATGTTGAGAAAAATATTTCATCTTTGTCTAAAGCACAGTCCTCTTTGATTAATAAAATGGCTGCTAAACCTGAAACCTTGGAAAGTACCTTTGCTGCTGCTCATTCCATACAAGTTACTATTGATGAAAATGTTAGACTGTTAGCTAAATTACATGCTAAGTGGGAAAGAGAAGCTGAAATTGCTAGAAACAATAGTGTTTGTACTATTACCACCACCAATATGGATGTTACCAAACCACAAGAAGCCCCCATTCCTCCTACAACAATGCCTAAACCCAATGAGTCTCCTACTTGTGATGGTAAGTTTGATTTTTATCTTGATGGTTGCAATATATCTGAAGTGATTATGTTCCTACAAAATCTTGCTAGAAGTCCCAATGCTAGTGATATGAAAGTGTCTTTCACCAAACACATTACATATGCTCTCATTAAAATTAAGGAAGAAAAATTGAAACACGAAGCTTCTATTCCTAGGAAAGTAGAATATAGTTGGGAACCCATCATTAATATGCAAGTGAATGACTTTCATCTCAAAGCTTCATGTGATCTTGGTTCTAGTGTCTATATTATGCCTAGAAAGATTTATGAAATGCTTGATTTGCCACCTTTGGAAGTTTTTTTGCGGGGGTGCCACCTTTGGAAGATTGCTATTTGGATGTCCCACTTGATTATAATGCTAAAAAGAAACTCATGGGGAGTGTTAATGATGTTCTTATTATGGTTAAAAATGCCTATGTCCCTGTTGATTTCTATGTTTTGGATGTTGAATACAATGCTTCTTCTCCTATTACTTTGGGAATACCTTTTGTTAGAACTGTTGGTGCCATCATTGATATGAAAGAAGGCACCATTAAATATCAATTCACATTCAATAAAGGTATTGAACACTTCCCTATGAGGAGAGAGAAGTTACCTTTTGCTCCTCCTTTGAAAGCAAAATTTGATGGCAATGCTTCTTCATTTGAAAGTACTTCTTGGGAGATAACCCAATAGTTTTGTTGAGTCTTGGAAGTTATTACTTCTGTAATAACCTCTCCTTATCCTTTTTGTTTTATTTTTGTGCTGAGAATAACCTCTAATGAGAGGGAAGTAAGATTTGGGGAGTTGCTGTCCCGAAATAGGATTTTGTGCTCCATTGTAAACATTCATGAAAAATCTCTTTAAGTCGGATTGAGCTGTAATTTTATGAATAAATAACCCAGGTTGTTAGCTAACTTTAGTTAGTTCAGCACTTTTTGATTTGATCAACAGAAGGTCTTCGAAAAAACGGTTTTCACATGCTGGTCTGTTTTGACAGATTTCTGCCATTATTTGCATTTGCCTCTTTATTGATTCCTTTTTGGGTTATCTTTGGTAAATTGAGATTTTTAGGGAATTGCTACAGTAGCTTGTGTCTTTAATGAAAGTTTTGCTGTTTTGAAACTAAACCCAAAGGTCTATTATCTTTTGAATGCACTAATGTTGCTAATGAAGATTGGGTGAAGTTTTTTATCAAGGAAAATTTTCAGGTGTAGGGGAAGAATGATGTAATGAGATGAAGAATGGACAAAAGCTCAAGCCTAGGGATGCCACCCCGTGTCACCCCAAGAAATATTCAAGAGGTACAAGCGTCAAACCTTGGGGATGCCCAAGGCATCCCCTTCTTCATCAATAAAAATATCAGGTCTTTCTAGACACTTCGTTTTTATTGTTTCATGCACAGTTGTGTTGTTCTTGCAGCGTCTTATTTTTTGTTGTTGTTTTTCGTTTGCTTAGTTTTCTTGAATAAAGTAGTTGGACCCCCGCTTTCTCCATGCTATTTCAAATAAGTTGATTGGTGTTGGAAAGGAGTAGGAAGTTCTTGCTTTAGTAGTACAAGATTGAGCTTGCTTTGATTGTGACTTAGACTTTATCATGTCATGCTAGTTATTGTTTTGACCTTATGCTTAGTGATTATTTCTGTAGCATTACTTGTTCCGAACAATTAGGATTTCATAATGTGCCTTGCAAGAATCATGCGTTGTTTTAGCATACAAAAGCATAGTATTGTGGTATTCTCCTTTGATGATTTGTTTGGGTTGACTTGGCACATGATCACACCATGTTATGACTTTAAAGCAGTCACCTTAGCCTCTATGATCATTTAGTTTTTGACTTGTGGTACCACTTTATGCTTTTATTAGTAATGTTTTGTCGCTCTGCATGATTATGGCCATTATTGCTCTCTTTGGTCGCTCCCAGTCTTTTGCTAGCCTCCACTTGTATTGAGTAAGCTCTACTCATGCATCTAGCTCCCAAGAAACCAAGTTATTCCAAAGTTTCCACTATAAATTCCTATGCATGGTGTGTTACACCATTACAAGTATATTCTTTTTTTATCTATCTTCCAAATTAAACTTGTTATGTGAGAGTTTGTGATTAAATCTCACACAAACTTAATGGCACACTTTATTTTTCTTGCCCCTAATAAACTTGAACCATCGTGTCATCTATGTTGTATATTCTTGCACTTATACATTGGAATTAGAAGAACCATGTTGTCAGGAACACTTTCAACATTGCACCTCTACATTATACCCAGTTGATATCATGATATTTTGTTTGCGGATGTCATTGGTGTGAAATAAAAGGGGAGCTTGTAAGTCCATTGAGTTATGTATGTGTGTTAGAGAAACGCCTAGGCTGTTAGCCTAAGCCATGCCTAATCATGGTGAAAACTTGCAACATCACCATAGTGAGAAATCTATGAAGCATTCTTCTTATAAAAAAAGAGAAATATAAAAATGAGAAAAGAGGAAAGAGAAAAAAAGCACCATTTTCCCAAGGTAAATAAGAAGATTGCTAAGATGCTCATTGTCTGCTTATCTTGTCATTTTGATATGGGATAGCTCCTGTGTCATGGGGAAAGGGGTACCCCGTTGGCGGTTTTGTATGATACACATGTACTTAGTATGACAAGAACTTACCGGTGACTAAAGTTGAGTAGCATGAGGAGCAGCCCTCGTACTCAAGGGACTTGAGATTGCCAACTTATACTTTGGTTCACTTTAACCTTAATCACTTTGTTCACTTTAACCTTAATCAAGGGACTAAAGCATATACTCCATATTTTGTTCACTTTAACCTTAATCACTTTAAGATGCTTATGACAGGGGCAATGAGAGCTGAAAGCTAACAAGTACCATAATTTTTGGAAGCTCTTTATGATACTTGAAATCCCTGCTTCCCTTTATGAAGGGCCTTTCTTCCACTTCTATATTGAGTCACCACCTTCTATCCTTAGGCACCAGTTAAGAGAGCATAGTTGCCATTCTTAGTTCTATGTGCATTGTCCCAAAACTTATTGATTGATTCATATTGTTGATAGTGCTTGGTCTTGAACTATTTGTATCTAGTCACCATTATGAACTTTGAAGGTATCCTATGCAATTAAGTTTTGCTACTCCATGAGGGACAAGCTGAATGCCACTATGCTATGTTTCTGTTTGTGAAACAAACAAACGTCTTTCAATGCATTGTTATTCATGATTCTTTGTTTGTATCCTTTCATGTTGCAGCATAGTTGCTATGTCTTACTGTTAGAACTTCATCTTTCATGCTCATGTTTAGAGTAGTTTGATCCCAGCTTTCAATGCTTGCAAATGGTTTGATCTTGATTGTGATGATGCATGTCACCTAAAAAATTATTCCTTTTATCACTTACCTACTCGAGGACGAGCAGGAGTGTAACATCCCAGCATTGGAGCTTAGAAATAAGCTGAACATAGATGTGTGCATTGCATTCATGCATAGAAAATCTGAATAATTTTCGCGCTTTTGAACAAAACTTGTCAAACTGATTGAATCTTCTCTCAACTTGATGGAATTGAAGTAGATCATCAAGTTGACTGAGATAAGTTTCAATATGACCTTTGATAAAACCTTATTTTGGGTAAGGGAGATTTGATCTAAGGGTAGATCAAATGTAATAAAAGTTAAACCCTAATACATTACTTAATGGTTTATATTTGATCATTAAGTAATCATATCCTAGTATTCATTACACAACTCATGAATACCAAGTTATAAACATAACTTAAGTAATAGGAATGTAACAACTAAATCTTGATCTATCTTAATCTAATCTACTTATACCATGAGTATCATGGTATTACCTAACCTTAACTCTTCAGTGAGATTGAGTAGGAAAGAAACCAAGTCAAGATCACTCACCATATATCTTTCTTTCCATATCAATCCTTATGGAATCCTATCTCAATATCTATTGTTCATAAATGTTGAGTAATCAACTATTGATTCACAAATTCTTAATCTATCAATTCTTGAAAAAATCAACTCTTGACCATATCATAGCATTCACTTAAGGCCTATAAATAAATAAGTAAGAAGGGGTAAATCATAATGCTAGATTTAAATATCATCTATAGGATGGGGGTGTTGGAAGAGAATAGGATCAATGTGATAATTGATGGAGTTAATTCACTCCTGAATGAATAGAAGAGTATCTAAGATAAAGGTTGCAAGGATGAGTATTGAAGGTAGTTACCAGGAGTAATCCTATTGGATCAAGTAGGTATAGTCAATGAATAATATCTCTTAGTCCAATAGAGATAAACAGAAGATAATTATAATACAACTGTAATGTTGTATGGATGAAATCCTTGATTAGCCAACTGGAAACCTAAACCATAAAGGATCAAAGGATTAAAATGATCATGCTTTAGTCACCAAGATTGAATGCTTATAACATGTATAAGTGACATTGATGGATAGAACATGATTGAACCCTAGTATAGATATGTTATTCTAGGTTAGCCATGATAAGTCACCATGATATGATGTGAAGTTTGAATATAAGATACTGGAATAAAGTAAATATAAGATAGTATAATTAAGATGATGTTAGAGCAACATTGGATTAAAGAAGTAGTATTTTCCTCTTTGGAAATACTAAGCACTTGAGGTGAAGTAGGATTTGATGTATACATCTATTGAAGTAATATTAGTGAAGGGTGATAAAGGAAGTATATGAATGGAGTTAGAAGTAACTACTTAGTGGATTAGAGGTTATTGTTATGAGAGTAGTTTGATATAACCCAATTATAGATGTGAGCAGATTATGAAAAGCTTTAGTAACAATCTCATTGGATTTATAAATGGATTTATAAGAATAAAAGGTGGATAAGAATATTCGTGTGAAGTAAAGCTCATCATGTTAACACATGATGATGGCTAGGAAGGAGTAGTATATCTAGGAAAGGAATTCTTTAAGTAGAAGTCAAGAATTATGAATTATGGAGGATAGAAATTCTTGGTAAAACATTTAACCTTAAATCTATAATCAAACTCATTATCTATTAAATCTATTGGATCAATCATATTATTTCCATAGTGGTTTATAGGAATATTTTCCTATAGCAAGTCACTGAAGCATATCTTTGTCACTGTCAAAACAATAAAATCATAAGTAACCAAAAACCATAATTATCAACTCTTACTCTTAAGTCATCCTAAAGAACAACCCATTATTTTATCCTGGATGATGATATTATCCCTGACCACAAACATAAAAACAATATGCTCTATCTCTTAATCTTCATTTCTGCACCTATGATTATTACTCATGCATAATAATTTAACAAGACAATGCTAAGGAAAAGCTAATACTTAAATCATACTATACGAATGTTAAATATGAAAATATACCATGCACATCAATCACCCATTTAAACCTTTACCTATATAATTTTTATGGTTAAAACAAAATCACCATTTCCAGAGTTTGATATAATAAACAAATCCCTAAAACCCTAATTCTCATTTATTCCACTCAATATATAATTTCTAAAATAATTATGAGTATAAAAAATACCAACATGATTAGAGTAATCAATTAGTATAGTTATCTTTGGAATATTTAAAAATATTGTACAAAAATTATGGTATTTAAAACCTTGCGAAAATTTGAATTGAAAACAAATTATTAAAAACAGAAAACAGAAAAGATAAGAAAAAGAGGCAGCAGCCAATCCTGGCCCATGACCCATTTCTTCTCGCATCTATCTGTTGCCCGCGTGTAGTGGCTGCAGATTTCCCGCTCACTTCCCTACAGCCCACCTGGCCCAGCACCAGCCTACCTCAGGCCCAGACCTCTTCAGCCTCAATTCCTCGTCCTCTTACTCACCGGCAGAAGCAGCTGCCTGTCGCGCTAGCCGCCGACGATCGCCCGCTACGATTCCCGCCGCCACTGAGCTCTAGAAGAGAGGAAAAGAACCGCCGGAGTGCCCTCTCTTATCCTCATATCCTCACAACCTCTCTCTCAACCTTCCTCTTCCTCTTTCACAAGAACACCGAAACCCTAGCTTGCTGGAGATGCTTGTCGTAGCCGCTAGAGACCGCCCCTCTGCCATACGAGCTCGCTTGTGAGTTCGTCATGCTCGACTCGTTCGTATCTCACAAAGGAATCGGAGCTTCTTGACCTAAATCGAGTTCGCCATCACCGACGTTCCGCCACCAGTTGACGCCGTTCTCGTCGATTCCAGCCACGATTCGCTTCGCCGATCCCTTCGTCATGCTCCTGGTGAGCTCCTGAGTACCCTTGTACTCTTTGATTCGTTTCTTGCTCGCCATAATGGCCTACCCATGAGATTCCTACGTAACCGCCGCCTAGGCTCGCCGTTGACCAAGCTCCGATGACCATAAATCGGCGGCGCCACCACTAGCTTACTCGCCTCGTTGTTCTGATTCGAACCAACACGCGCACGCTCGCTCCTGTTTCCTCTATCGTCATCCTCGCCGTGCCTCTGTAGAATTCCGGCAGGGTGATGTCAGAGTGACGTCACCGCGTGTGGTCAAGCCCAGTCAAACTCTGTCGGGTCCCGCTTCGCTGATGTGGCGTCCTGACGTGGTGGAGACCCCACCAGTCAGTGTCTATGTGGGTAGGAATAGGTTAGTACCAAAAGTTTTATTAATTAGGGTTTTATTTGCTGATATCATCTTAACCTAATAAAAGTATTTAATAATTTTAGAAAATAATTAAACCTTAAAAATTCAATAACTTTTGTTTCATAAATCAGAAAAATAAGTTTAATATATGAATTTTTTTAGAAAAATAAAATCTATAACATTAAACTATTATCAAACATTATTATGCCAACAATTTAAGTAATTATTATTTAATAAAGATTTTATAAGTTTTAATACTTTAAAAAATTCATATTTTAATATTAGAAATGTTAAAAATATAAATAAAATACCAAAAATCTTAGAAAAATAATAACTATAATTTAAAACTGTAATCATGCATTATTATTTCACTTAATTAAATCTTTATTATTTACTAAGTGTGTATAAAGTAATAAATCTTATAAAAAGCATATCTTATTATTTGTAAATCACAAAAACAAATGTAATATACCAAAATGATCACAAAAATAATACCTACATGTTAAAAATATAATATTCCACTTTTGAGATAAATAAAATTTTAAACACTTTAACAACTTGAATTTAGACCTATTTCCTTAGTTAATAATTCATATAAGGGTAAATAAAAAATGCTAATATTTCTAAAATTAGCCAATTGAGTTTAATAAATAGTATTAGTCTTAAATATTGATATTATGAAGTCAAAATTGGTTCAACACAATTTAAATACAGTCTTATTGAACTATCATTCAACCATAAATGTAGCTGATTTTCTAAAAAGATTCTTATTCAATATAAAATCTTCAAGAATAATTTATGACTAAATAAAATATTTTCCATCACTTCAACTACAAGTTTATAAACATATCAAAACACTATAGTGAATTCATAAGTAGTTAAGAAATATTATTTCCTTGTTTAGAACTATAACCAATCATTCATAAAAAGATAAAAGCTTATATTCCATTATAAAATCAAGAAACCACTACTCAAATAGAAGTAATGCCATTCTTAACTAACTTTAAGGAAATAATATGTTGGGGATATGCTATATGGGTATCCTCATAGCATGTCTCTTATCCGACTAACCCGGGTGGCCCATAGTCGGTAGGATGGGTTCACCCGCCGGGGCGCCCAAGTAGGTGGATCGAAGGAGGCCCATGCCGGATAAAGGAAGACTACGGTGGAGTCACCAGCGTACCCGGAGCCTTGGAGTGCAAGATACACAAGACTAGTAATAGACGGTGTAGAACTCTGTAACCTGTCCGGCTAGGACTTTTCCCTGTAACCCTAGGACCTGGCGACTATATAAGTCGGGCCTATGGGAGCCTTTAGGACACAACTTAGTATCGTTTTACGTACACCTCGCACAGCAAACCTATCTCTATAACTCGGCGTATTGCCATTATAGTGATTTATAGCAGGAGTAGGATTCCGCCACCATTGTGGGATATGAACCTGGGTAAGCCGTGTAACCTCGTACCCGTCAACCTTCCGACTTACCCCACGTCTCTAAACACACACTGTGAGGACCCCTCCATGGCGTACTCGTCGGCAATACACGACAGTTGGCGCCCACCGTGGGGCTAGAGGCGCTTCAGGCTCTTCAGCGGGCGAGGAACAAGATCTTCGCGGGAATCGGCGAAACCATAGCCATCGGTCGCGTTCTCTTCTCCGGCAACATTCCAATCGTCCCCCCGATGAGTTCTGGATCCCGGCGAAGACGAACCCTACACGGTGTTCGATCGTTCCTACCGGAGACATCCACCTATTCATCGGCGAAACCGACTCGAGCACTAGTTCCCTGGGTGTCGGAGGAGCATCAAGACCCGCACGGACCGCCTACGGGCAGGACAAGTTCGCGGAGGGATCGATGTCGGAACTCTCTTTGGAGTTTGCCGGCAAAGATCGGAAAAATTCAAGACCCACCCAAACCGCCCCTATGCAGGATATAAAGGTGGAAGATCACTGCAAATCCACCGGCTTTGTTCGTGCGTCTGGACAACAGAGATCCAAGTTCGTCGGCGTGGTTACCATCTTCGATCTGGCGCGTTGTGTTCAGAGAGAGGGCGAAAACCCCCGCGACTACCTCGCCAGGTGGCTCCGTATACGGGCCGACCTGACCAACTACCCCAATGATGATGCCATCTATCACTTTGTGGAAGGACTGGACCATGGCACGCTTCTCCGACATTCTCTAAGGCGGCAACAGGCGTCAGGCCGACTTACCTTCGAAGGCATGGTGAACACCGTCAACAACTACACGGAGGCCAAAGCGGCAGCTCAGACAGCGCTTGCGCTCATTGACGGAGCCCCTCCGATTCAGCCACCACCACCGCCTCCGGCCGCCATCGTCGCAGCAGCACCACCACCTCCAGTCATCGTCGAGGCTGCTGCACCTCCACCCCCCGTCATCGAGGAAGTCCTGGCACCCTCCGACTCTGTCATTGACGCACTTTATGCTGATTTCAGTGCAGATTCAGAGGAGATAGACTTCAGTCCAGAAGAGCTAGACTCCGCTATGCAGGAGATGGAGGAGGAGTACTCGCGCGACAAGCAAGCTAATAACACCGTCATGTCCCGAGGGGTGTTCGTCACCATTGGGACAGCGATGGATGAAGATCAACCCGGGCAAGCTCCGCCTATGACGCTGGAAAAAGGGAAGGGGCCACTTATTGCTGCCGACAATGATCGCGCAAAGGTCATGCTTCCTCCGCCTAACCCAGTGCAGCAACCGCAGGAACTCGGCACCGGTCCAAGCAACAACAACACCGCAAACTTGCCGCCTCCAGCATCTACATCGGCAGCAGCCCATGTTACTCCAGCTGATAGAGTGATGTACGGCAATCTCCTCGTTGATCCACTAACCGTGGATCATATCTGGAATGTGACTCAGCTTGACGAGAAACGCCAGCAGCTGCTAGAGGAGGCGCAATCCATCGCGGAGCAAGGCGCTAAACTAGAGCGAGATCTGGTCAACACGCAGAAGTCCATAGAGAAAGCTAGAGCAATGGAAGCCGAGTACAAGACTCTACTGTAGCAGCAGAAGGCTAAGAAAGCTCCGGCTCGCATCATCAACTATCCTGGTGTACGGCGCAACCTAGGATGGGCTCCCTCGAAGCCGGCACAGGCCAAGCCATACATTGATAGTGAAGGCAAGCAGGTGATGCCCACCCCACTCCTTAACCTCGCTGTCGCCAAGACCCTTCTGGAGCAGGATAGATCGCCTGAGGCAGTAGAACAGGTCTATGACCTAGTGGCCAAGGCGGTAAAGCAGGAGGAAAAGGCCACCTCTCAGAGGCTTGAGTCTGACCCAGCGCTCTGCTGATCTAGCCAGTACAAACCGCCAAGGGACAGATCTCCTCAGACTGTCGGATCACAGACGGGTTCATCAGAACAAAGACGGAGGGATGCGCGCAACAGGAAGGATGCTATCCCCATATCCTCCGACCACGGAGAAAGAGCCCAAACTCGCCGCCCATCGCCACCGCCCCGATCCCCCCAACGTCAGGAAGACTACAAGGCTCACCATTGTACGGATATGCCCCCACCAAAGCAGTGCGGCATCATCATCCGCGACAACACGGCACAGACCCGTCATGATGAAGAGTGCCACCAAGGACACAAGAGCAGGTCACACTACGATCCTCCGCGTCCGACAAGCAACCGCGACAGGCGTGGGGCGTCGCAGGAGGGTAACAGCAAGAAGGCTAACCCACTGCCACCTCCGCCTCCGTCGTCGCCAAGCAGTCACCATGGTGGAAGAGGCCCGCGTCTTTCATGCAGCCCATCCCCTGTTGATAACAAGAAGAAGAACCCGGAGCCGTACGACGCACTTTCACGGATCGATAAGATCCACGAGGCCCGGGAAGGACCATACCTGGGACAACGTTGCTTTGGACCTGCAATACGGTCCGCAACTTACCCCAAAGGTTTCCGGATTGACAAGACCATCAAGCCCTATGACGGCACCGCCAAGCCCGCCACATGGTTGCAGGACTATGGCAACACGGTGGAGATTGCCGGAGGCAATCCCAATGTCGCCGTCAAGTACCTCCCGTTAATGTTGGCAGGAACGACCAGTCAATGGATCGACGACTTACCGGAGAGATCTATCTACAACTGGCTGGATATGCAAGAAGCATTCACCAAAAACTTTGAGGGTACATATAAGCGTCCCTGCACTGTGGGTGATCTACAGCGGTGCGTGCAGGAGAAAGACGAGACATCTCGCGCCTACCTCTCCCGCTGGCTGGATATGAAGAATTCCTGCGCAGGAGTGCACGCCCAGACCGCCATGGCCGCCTTCATCGATGGGTTGGAAAGGGGCACGTTGCTCCGACATAAACTGAAGCGCTTGTAGGACAATCATCAGCTTGACTTGAATCAGATGATTCAATTAGCTAGTGAGTTCGCAGCTGCCGACGACGATGCTCGTGGCTCTTTGCCGGCAACGGCCGTTCCAACCCAAGCTCGGAGGAACAGCAGTACAAAGTGGAAAACCGCTCCAGAAGAAAAGCAATCTACCGACATGGTCGCAATGACTTTTGCAGGACGAGGAGAAGGCGGACAACGTGGCCGAGGAAGGGGAGCAGGCCACGGGCAGCAACGAGGAAGTGAAACCAACTCGGCGCCGCTCCGCGTTTCCCAAACATACGAGGAGTACCGCGATATGCTGTGCCTCGTACACCTCGACGCCAACGGCAAGGCCACCCATACCAATCGACACTGCAAGTTCGTCAACGACCTCAAGGAAGACCCGGAGTCTGGCTACAAGCAAAGTCGGAAGAATGATCATGAGGCAAGGGCAAGGGGAAGAAGAAGGAGGAGGAGTCCAAGGATTCAAGTGACATGGACGAGGACGTTGGCCCCAAGCACGCCACCAAGAGCGACGACAAGGGCAAGAACCCCTTCACAAAGAAGGCCCCAGTCTACCACACTTTCCTTGGCACCCCCACCGTCCGACAACAGAAGACCTCTCTAAGGATCCTGATGGCCACTCTCCCCCCAGTTCCCCAATACCTGCGCTGGTCGGAGGTTCCAATAACTTGGGACAGGACGGACCACCTAGACCTCGTGCCCACGGAGAACCAGTACGCCATGGTCATCAACCCATTGATTGATGGCGTGGAGTTCACCAAGTGCATGGTGGATAGTGGAAGCAGCATCAACATTATGTACCTGGATACACTGCAGAAGATGAACTTGATGGAGGCAAACCTAAGGCGGACCAACACCGTGTTCCATGGCGTAGTTCCTGGCCGGGAAGCTCAGTCCCTTGGGTGCATCACACTTCAGGTAGCCTTTGGCGATGTCAATAATTACCGCCAAGAGCGCATGACCTTTGAGGTGGTCCCCTTCAAGAGCGTGTACCACGTCATATTCGGCCGCGACATATTCCACACGTTCATGGCCAAGCGATGCTTCGTCTATAACAAACTCAAGATACCCGGACCAAACGGTGTCATCACCGTATCCGGAAGCTTTACCAAGGCAAGGGACTGCGAGATCAATGAAGCAGCCGTTGTAGAAGCTGTCCTCTACAGCGAAGAATTCAAGGAGATCCAGAGCAAGGTCAATAACTCAGAGATGCCCGCGTCGAAGAAGCAGATCTCTGACTCCGCTCCTGCGTTCAAGGCCGCCATCGAGACCAAGCCGGTGGAACCTGTGGTAGGCGATGCCTCCAAGACCGTCGCCATTGGGACGAACCTGGATCCCAAATAGGAAAGCGCGCTCGTCGAGTTCCTCCGTGAGAATAGGGACATCTTCGCCTGGCAACCTGCCGACATGAAAGGTGTACCTAGGGAACTTGCCAACCATAGCTTAAACATAGATCCAAAATGTAAACCAGTGAAACAACCTCTACGACGCTTCGGAGATGAGAAGAGACGCGCCATTGGCAAAGAGATAGCTAGGTTACTTAAGGCTGGTTTTATCCGAGAAGTCCTTCACACCCGATGGGTGGACAATCCTGTACTTGTCCCCAAAAAGGGAACTACTGAATTAAGAATGTGCGTTGATTACACCGGCTTGAACAAAGAATGTCCCAAAGATCCGTTTGCTTTGCCTCGCATTGACCAAGTCATTGACTCGGCGGCTGGCTCGGAACTTTTGTGTTTTCTCGATGCATACTCAGGATACCACCAGATCAAAATGAGGAAGTCGGACCAATTGGCCACTTTGTTCACTACCCCATACGACACGTTTTGCTATGTCACAATGCCCTTTGGGCTGAAAAACGCAGGTGCTACCTACCAGCGGACAATGCAGCGTTGCCTTCACGACCAAATTGGTCGGAACATTCATGCCTATGTGGACGACATCACGGTGATGTCTAAAAAGTCAAATGACTTAATCTCCGACTTAAAAGAAACCTTTGATAATCTCCGGAAATACAACATGATGCTCAACCCTAAGAAGTGCGTCTTCGGGGTTCCAGCCGGCAAACTGTTGGGCTTTATCGTTTCCCAGCGCGGAATCGAGGTCAACCCGGAGAAAATCAAGGCCATCTTAAACATAAACCGTCCGACATGCCTAAAGTACATCCAATGACTAACAGGTTGCGTCGCAGAAGTTAGTCGGTTCGTAAGCCGACTTGGAGAGAAGGCTCTGCCGTTGTACAAGTTGCTGAAGAAGGAGGACAAATTCACATGGAAGGACGAAGCAGATGCAGCATTGAAGCAGCTCAAGGAGATTCTTTCCTCAGCGCCTATCCTTGCAGCACCCGAGCCTGGGGAACCCTTGTTAATTTACATGGCGGCAACCAACCGGGTTATTAGCATCGTCGTCGTGGTAGAGTGGAAGGAACCAGGCTACGAGCACGGAGTTCAACGACCAGTTTACTATGTAAGCGAGGTATTGATGGAGTCCAAGCAGCGTTACCCGCACTACCAAAAAATAGCTTATGGAGTATTCCTTGCTTCTCGGAAGCTGAGGCATTACTTTCAGGAGCACCCAATCACAGTAGTGAGCAAAACTCCACTGTCCGACATTATCAACAACAGCGACGCTACAGGAAGGGTCACGAAGTGGGGCATTGAACTTGTCACCTTCAAGATCACCTACAAGAGACGCGACGCTATCAAGTCACAAGCCTTGGCGGATTTTATTGCAGATTGGACGGAGATGCCAGATGCCACTCCGTTGCCAGAACCAGAGTACTGGGTGATGCACTTTGATGGATCAAAGCTGCTCAACGGCTCGGGGGCTGGTGTATTGCTACAGTCACCAAAAGGAGACAAGCTACACTACGTTCTGCAGATCCACTTCGAGGCTACAAACAACATGGCGGAGTATGAAGCACTCATTCACGGATTACGTGTAGCCAAGGATATTGGCATCAAGCGCATACTTTGCCATGGAGATTCCGACTTGGTTGCCCAGCAGGTGGCTGGCACCTGGAATGCGCGGAACCCTATGATGGCGACATATCGCGACGAAGTGGACGAGATAGCCAAGAGCTTCTTGGGCTACGAAGTCAAGTATGTGCCTAGGGAGCAAAACGAGGCGGCTGATCTACTGTCTAAACTTGGATCAGGGCGCAAGCAAATTCCGCCAGGAGTTTTCCTAGAGCATCTACGCACACCATCTGTGAAGGGCGCCGACATCGACAACCCGGATAGAGTTGACTCTTTCGTCAACATGGTGACAAAGACCCCTCCGGCTTGGACAAAACCGTTCATGGAATATCTCGAACACGGAACTTTGCCCGACGACGAGGTCGAAAGACGGCAAATAGCACGACGAGCAAAGGGTTATACCATAATCAATAGGCAACTCTACAAGAGGAGCACTACTGGTGTATACCTAAAGTGTGTTTCCCAGCTAGAATGTATGGAAATCCTACGCGAAATCCATCTCGGAGATTGCGGGCATCACGCCGCCCCTCGATCGTTGGTCGCGAAAGCCTTCCGGCAAGGATTCTCTTCCGATCACAAGGCGGACGCCGACAAGCTAGTTGAGACATGCACAGGATGCCAGTATTATGCCCGCCAACCACATGTTCCTGCTGAAGAATTGCGAACAATACCAATAACTTGGCCGTTTGAAGTCTGGGGGCTAGACATGGTGGGGCCATTACAAACGGCACCGTGATTTACGCATTTGCTTGTAGCAGTTGAAAAATTCACCAAATGGATAGAAGCTAAACCCATTAGAAAGCTTGATGGGGCAACTGCCCTCAGGTTTGTCCGGGATCTAGTGGTGAGATTTGGACTCCCACATAGCATCATCACCGACAACGGAAGCAACTTGTCACTCAGAGAAGTGGAGGCCTATTGCTGGGACAAAGGCATCCGACTTGACCTTGCATCTATGGCACACCCACAATCCAACGATCAAGTTGAGTGAGCCAATGGATTAATTTTGCAGGGAATCAAGCCACGTCTTGAGGCACCGCTACATAGAGCAGCTAGAGCTTGGGCGGAAGAATTTCCATCTGTGCTGTTGAGTTCACGAACTACACCCAACAAATCCACCGGCTACACCCCCTATTTCATGGTATATGGAGCAGAAGCCATCCTACCTTCCGACATCCTCCACGATGCACCAAGAGTTGCCGCCTACGACGAAGATGACGCTGAAGAATCCAGACACCTAGATGTGGACCTTCTCGAGGAGGAGCGCGTTTTGGCATGCCAAAGATCCGCCATCTACCAGCAGAAGCTACGCAGCTACCATAGTCGCGGCGTTCGGCATCACTCGTTTAAAGAGGGGGATTTAGTGCTCTGACTTAAGCAGAAGAAATCACACAAACTATCCCCGCCATGGGAAGGACCGTTCATCATAAGCAAGGCACTGCTCAATGGGTGTTACTACCTTGTCGACAATCGTGAACTCAAGGATAGGCCCAACGAGGATCATAAGCGTAAGCGACGTGACCCGGATGATGACTACCCGGAGCTTGATCAGCCATGGAACATAGCACAGCTACGTCCTTTCTACACTTAGCATTTTTTATCTAATTGTGTACCTCTTATATGATCAATGAAATAAAGCTCTTTGGTTCACTCATATTGCTGAGTCTTTTACCTCCTTTAGTGTTCATTTTTGGATCATATAAAAACCTTTATGCACAAGTCTTGCGATTGCACTTGTGAAAATTCCGCCTACGGGCGTTAGCTTAAGTTTTCGGGTCTACACGTTCTTTGTTGTTTTTATGTGGATTCTAGAGTAGTGACTTTCGACACTTGTTGTCGGCGATTTTGTGCTCAGGTTATTGACGGTGCCATTGGGCATCATCACCTAAGCGCATGGTTCGGACAACGAGTCTTCCGACTCACGAAAACTCAAGCATAAGAACCAAAGTAATGGATAAGCCAGGACTTGCTTAAAAAATATACATGCTGAAACTTAATTCTTAAGTTGCAAGATACGATAACCATTGTTTTCCGCCTTAAGATTACATTAACAAAGTTTTTCCCGCGCACACTCCAGAGGCGAAATAGAAATTACAAAGTGTTTTTCACTCTTTGGGTGCAGGAGACTTGGAGGCCGCATCATCACCAGCCGGAGAATCACCCTCAGCATCGGCACTGTGGTGAGACTCGGAGGATTCCGGGTTGGCGTTGTCGAGAAAGTTCCTGGGCACGAAGACGTCAACATCTACCAACTCAGCAACCCTGGTGTCATAACCCGCGAGTGATGACAGGATGGCTTCGTGATCGATTTCCTTGCCGTCATCATCTACGTCGGGGATGCCAGAGGTCACGGTGTCGATGTCGGCATCTTCATAGTGTGCCTTCACCATAGACAGCGCCATCATTGCGCCAGCCCATGCGCATGAAGCTTTCCAGCTTGCGACACGCTCGGGGGCTCGGCGCAGAATCTCCGAGTACTTCACCACGGAGTCCGGGGACTTGATATAAATCTGGAGGGGCTTGGCAATCTCCTTGGCTTGGGCGATGGCGGTGTTGATGAAGTTGCCGGCAAGAATCATGCATTCCTTGTCTGAAAGAGGCGAGCGGGTTAAACCCATAGGCGCTGAAAATTCCGACAAGGATTGCATGAGTTCAATAAATTCTAAGTATCCAGACTACAGAAAGACAAGGCAGAGGAAACTTACTGAAGATGCTGGCCTTAGCCTGCCAGACGACGTCCGCCAAGGATTCCTTCTCTTGTTGGAGGAGCTTAAACGCCTCGCTATGACGAAGGTTTTGCTCATCGGCAGCTTGCTTCTGATCCTTTAGGATTGCAAGCTCCTCCTTCAAGTGATTGATCTCCACGGAGGCGGAGTCCTGCAGGGCTTTCATGGAATCCTCGTGCATCTTCAGCATTTCTTCCCTCTCCTTCTTAAGGATTTTGTGCTCGCTGTCCAGCTGCTGGATGTGCTTGGACTGCTCGACAATATCCTTGGCCTTGGAAAGATGCTCTACAAGTCGGAGAAACCAAAGTACACATTGAGTACTCGGAGATTGTGGGCACAAAAATAAGACGGAAATGCATCATAAGAAAACAGACTCTTGTTTTTGATGATCTGCTCCTTCAAGATGGCGGTTTTACCCTTTTCAGCTTCAAGATCTGCGCGCATCTTCTGGTACCTGTCATTGGCCATGCCCCTCCGAGCATTCTCATCTATGGAAACAAATGCAAAGTTATATCGATGTTTGGTCTGCTTGGAGCCCCTAGTCGGAGATTTTCCACCTAGATGCTCGGGGACTACAGCGAGAGTTTTTAACTTAGCAATATGCTTAGATTTTCTTTAAGCATCTAGTCGGAACTAATTCAGTTCTCGACTACAGGCTTGGGGGCTATAGTATAAAGTTTTTAACTCAGAAAATGCTTAGCTTTTCTTTAAAGCATCTAGTCGGAACTAATTCAGTTACAACTAGAAGCTTGGGGCGCTACGGCACTGAAAAATATAAACACTGTGTATGCTACTCTTAAAGCATCTAGTCGGAATAGTTTCTTCCATCTAAATGCTTGGGGGCTACAGTGAGAGACTTTTCTAACTTAGTCACTCTTAGAGCATATAGATGCAAAACCTATGGTTCTCCGTCTACATCCTCGAGGGCTACAGTGGGATACTCATACGAAATGCAAAAGGTAAAGTGAAACTTACAAGTGCGATGATCTTGAGGCTTGTAGCACTCTCGGCCAGCAGCTTGCCAAAGGCAATGCTGTTTCCTCACAAGATGTCTGCTTGCCGGAGTAGCTCCTCAAGACCGCACGTCGGAGATGACGGCACTCCTCCAGGAACCATAGTTGTGTTACTCGGCATGAGCGCCGGGTAAACAATCTTCGGGAACTCGAAGGGTTTCTGAGGAGTAGG
This sequence comes from Avena insularis, assembly GCA_023614405.1. NCBI lineage: Eukaryota > Viridiplantae > Streptophyta > Magnoliopsida > Poales > Poaceae > Avena > Avena insularis. Next base: position 232,201,218 of record CM042687.1, on the reverse strand, counting down.
GGCGCCGCCTTCGGCAGAGGTACCAGCTCCCATCACCGCCTTGCCGCTACCGATGGCATCCTTAGCCGGAGCTTCAGCCATTTGGAGAGCAGCACTCTCCTGCGTCGCCTGCTCGCCGACAACAGCAAGCTCGGTTGAGGCGCCAGAGTCCACTTCCATGGCGGAAGGGCCTGGTGCCTCCTGGACTTGAGAGCTTGTCGGGGCGGAGGAGGGCTTGACGGCAGGAGTGGCAGGGGCGATGACGGGAGAGGAGCCGCGATGCAGCATATCCTTGATATTTCTAGAAGCCCCAAGAGTCTTGGAGGACTTCTTGAGGCTGGTTGTGGCTTTCTTCCTGAAACGTGCAAAATGCATAAGTACAGGAATAAGACAGATAAATGAGACAATGTCGGAGAATAAGAGGCTTACACTAGGGGGGCGCTTTGGCAAACATCCCGGTGGCTTTCTTATTTTCCGCCTCCAGGGCGGCAGTACTCTTTTTGGATGCTCCACCCTCCGTCTTCTTCTTCTTACCTCTGTCGGCAGCGTCAGAGGTGGAGCTCTTCCGCTTTCGCGCCAACGGGGCATCATCGTCGGACACGACCGTGACTTCCTTCATCTTTGGATTGTAGATTTGGGCAGCCAGGTTGCCTTCCTCTAGATCGCTAAGCTGTCAAGTGATAAATCATCGTGTTAGACAAGATGGTATTGGAAAGACGGAAAAACTGGAGCAATGTCATACACGGAAAATAAATATCTACCTTTGGGCACTTTCCGTCTACGAACATGTCGTAGGTGAGGGTGAAGCCACGCTTATTATCCTTCACCTTGACGATGTCCTTGAGGCGGAACTTGACGGAGTCACTCGAGAAGTTGTCCTCGGAGATCCGGAGGGTATCCCTTCGGTCGCCGGTGTACTCATGCATATACTTCATGCGGTGCTGCAGAGGTTGGATCCGCCTAATGAACCAGCACATGGCTAGGTCCAGGCCGGTTAGACCCGTCTCTACGAACCACTCGATCCGCCTTATTGCGCGAGAGGCGTCGAGGTCAGAGGGAAGGGAGGCATGGGACTGCCATGTGGAGACTTCAGCGGCAGCTCCATCCACGAAGTTCGGGTATGTTACTTCTCGGCCCGCCAAAGGAATGTCGGGGCCGTAGAAGTATGTCCACTGCCAGTTTTTGCACGACTCGTGGCCGACTATGTCGGGGAACCGCCGGCTAGGTCGGATCTTGAAGCTTATGGTGCCGCAGTTCCTAAGCTCTTACCTACTGTGTCTGGCTTCACGTTTGACGGTGAAGAAATACACAAACAAGTCTAACCTAGGCCTAATCCCTAGGTAACCCTCACAAAGTGCCGCGAAGTTGCTAAGCACTAAGATACTATTGGGGGAGAGGTTATGGGGTTGGACCTTGAAGTGATTCAAGACGGACAGAAAGACGTGGGAGATGGGCAGAGAAACGCCGCGTACCAATTGCGCTTTGAGGTACAATTTCTCTCCGGCTTGGGGAGAAGGCGTCACCTCGCCGGCCGGCGCCGCCCGCCAGGCGAGCCCCTCCGTCGCGGGGAGGTAGCCTTCGGCGACCATCTCTTGGATGTCGTGGTCGGTGATGTCCGAGCCGCACCAGTCGCCTTTGTGCGAGTCTGGCTCCTCTTCCAGGGGCTCCAGCGCCGCCAGATTGTGGTTGCCGCCGGTGGTTTCAATCACGCCGACGAGGATGACCAGGCCTTTGGGGCACGACGACGAGTTTCGCCGCCGTGGCTTTGCTCGACGCTGCCATTGACGGGGATGAGCTGCTGCTAGCCATGGAGGAGGGAGAGAACGCGACTGGTGCAGAGAGAAAGGCTAGGGTTTCTCGAGGTTTTCCGCGAAGAGCTCGAGGAGGCGTGCGGCTGGAGGAAGAAGACGATGACGCGAGAGAATAGGGTGAAAAAGTGGCAAGTGTCCCACGGTTACTATTTATCTTACTCTGTGTCAAAATTCGTGCAGCTAATTGGACGGTTGCTGCGTAGACGACGTGTTCGTGAATGTGCGCGGTAATTTTGCCACGTCTCCAACCGCCGCCGCCAATGGTTCGCATCGCTCGCGCGGGAAAATCGGATATGATTACGTTCTCTGCATGTGTGAGTTACGAGGCGTCGCTGACCTACAGCCTACGTCGTCATAACTGACATGGTAGATGAGCCGTCCCATCGAAGATTCCGGCATGGACGGACTTAATCCGACAACGGAAGTGTACGATGGAAGATTCACCATTTCTCCGACTTACTCATAGAAGACGGAGAAACCTTTGCAGGGTTCTTTGGGAGGACTACAAGATATTGCTTGACGATTTGCCGACATCCACCTAGACGGAGCATTCCACGGGAAGAGGCAATATGGCGCAAGATCTCGGAGTTCTCCGGGGGCTACTGTTGGGGAGATGCTATATGGGTATCCTCATAGCATGTCTCTTATCCGACTAACCCGGGTGGCCCAGAGTCGGTAGCATGGCATGGCCTGGCTGCTGGGCCTAGTTAGGTGGATCGAAGGAGGCCCATGCCGGATAAAGGAAGGCTACGGTGGAGTCACCAGCGTACCCGGAGCCTTGGAGTGCAAGATACACAAGACTAGTAATAGACGGTGTAGAACTCTGTAACCTGTCTGGCTAGGACTTTTCCCTGTAACCCTAGGACCTGGCGAGTATATAATTCGGGCCTATGGGAGCCTTTAGGACACAACTTAGTATCGTTTTACATACACCTCGCATAGCGAACCTATCTCTGTAACTCGGCGTATTGCCATTATAGTGATTTATAGCAGGAGTAGGATTCCGCCACCGTTGTGGGATCTGAACCTGGGTAAGCCGTGTAACCTCGTACCCGTCAACCATCCACCTTACCCCACGTCTCTAAACACGCACTGTGAGGATCCCTCCATGGAGTACTTGTCGGCAATACCACGACATAATATAAGTTTACAAGATACAATTATCATTAGCATTAAACCCTAAGTCCATCTATGTTCTTAAAGTTAACTTTAGTCTACAAGACTTTAAATATAATACTAAAGACTTTATTACATGTTTTATAGTTACCTTTGGTATGTTATAATTAATTCCTAAAGCATCTCAAGTCCAAACGATTTAAGCACAAACAACATCGACCACAAAGATTGTTTAAACCTTAAAAAAGAAATATTTTCTTCAAATGTTATTCTTTTTGCCACTTCAAACAACAAATCTTATAATAATACCTCCAACTTTTAACAACTAAACTCAAGGACTCTCATCATAGTCAATAGATGACAATTAATCACAATCACATTGCTTTAAACTTTACTTGCATACTTAGGATTGTAAACACTTAAGTTCCTTATCAATGCCATTACTTGTAAAGTAAAATTTGAAGATAAACAATTCTTATATAAGTAGTCTTTGAATAGCATTCCATATGTGTGTATCTTATTGTTGTATGATATTATAAATACGTGTTGTTCACACACACACAAGCCTTAATAAGAAGCACAAGTGTGAAACTTAATCTAAAAGGGCAACACATTCCAAAGAAACCATTTCTAGTATTCAAACCCTAGTACAATGTTATTCCCAGGATTCGAGTTTATGAAATTGCATTACATTACTTATGCATAATAGCATCTTGCTTCTTTAAACATTAGTCCTTACCGGACCAATGATGCTGATTTCAGATATTAGATCTTATATTGTCTCGAAGACGTGAGTGCATAATCTTGCAATCACAAAAGGCAAGTTCACACTTGCTCATGTCCTTTGATTATTTTTTGTAAAGTATTTTACAAATCCAGTGTTGTCATCACCTGCATTTCAAAAAGGTCAAAAAACATTGTTTTCATAATAATATGATTATAGGTCATTTACCATGAGGTAATAACCTACTATGAAAGTTCCGGTGGTAAAGGAACATATTATCTAGGACTTAACAACCAATGTCGCCAGTGATTCTTGCACCGTATATTATGCATTAACCATGAGATTTGGAACGGGACTGTCACATCCCAAGATTTTCCAAATCTTGTAATGTGAAAAATAAATAAACAAAATAAATAATTGTTGAAAATTAGGGTGAAAAGAAACTTTTGTTACTAAATGGAAACTTAAAATCCCATCTTGAACAAACTTTAATTAAAGTGTGAACCCAACAAAATCCAAATCAAGTGAAATGCATTCCTCAATGAATGTATCTTGAAATTTAAACACTTGGAAAAGTTAAACCAAAACCCTAAAACCCTAATGGAAGTAAAATCATTTCCAAGTTATCTCCAAGCCTATGGATTCAATCCATATAAAAATTTGTCAACAAACATTTACAAATGATCAATAATGACAAATATAAATATTATTAAACCATAGAAATTGGTTTCACTTAATTTGGAGCCATAGATAAAATCTTATGAATTTAATAAGATAAGGAAATTTAATTTCCAAAGCTAATAAAGCACCTATCTACAAATCCGTACCAAATGTTGAGCAAATAATCCTAAAGATATTTAAAAGGATAAACAAATATCAAATAAGAATTTTCAAATTGGAATCACCAAGTTTGGATCTACAAATAAAAAGATATGGATTTTATAAGATAAAGAAAGATATATTAAATAAGGAATATTTAAAAGACCAAATTAAATCTTGGAAGGAATATAATCCAAATCCAAATAAAATAAAAGGATAAATAATTTCCAAATAAAATAAAATGGCATTAACCAAATTCTAGATCTTTTTTTAATGAAGACAAATCCCTAATAAGAAGGATTAATTAAATCTTGGAGAAATAGAATTTGGAATTTACCCAAGTGGAATTAAAAGTTATTTAATTAACTTAAATGAAATCAAAGAAATCTTCCAAATAAAATTTATGGAATTAAAACTATATTTAATTTCATTAGAATAAAGACAAATATCCAATTTAAAATAATTAATAAATCATATTAAATTTTTTCCAAATAATTCAATGTGAATTATTTGACATCCAAATAAACAAATAAAACCTACTGAAAAGATTTGGAAAGATTTAGAATTCAAATGGAGTTTGAAAAACATTATTAAATCTTATTTGAATAAATGCAAAGGCCTATTTTAAATAATTAAAAGACCCTAAAAAGAATAAAATATTTATTCTAAATTTGACTTCAGAATGTGTTAATAAACAGTGTTTGATTACACACAAAGTTTGAGAGAAATTTGAATTCAAATGAATGCTTGAATGGATTAATCAAAATCAAAACAGAATATTAGAAATAGAAAAGGAAAAACAATCAGAACAAAAAAATGAAAAGGAGCAGCCCAGCCCAGCTAGCCCACTAAGCGAGCAGCCCACCTCTCCCTCTCACCCCGAGCGAACTGTTTTTCACTGTAGAAGGAACCCACACCGCCACTGACTGCCTAGACCCACTCACCCCTCTCTGTCTCACTGTCAACCAGACCCCACTCTGTCGGGTCATCGTCTTCCTCACCCCGCTGACCCCGCCCCTCACCTCGCTGGCCGTTTTAGCCAATTAAGGCTCGAGTTAATTCGCGTTAACACCGCAGTGAAACCACCCCGCGACTGTGCCCTCTTAAGCGCCTCGACGCCCTCTCTCTTTCCCCTCCGTTGCCACACCCTCCCCACCACCAGGCTGCACGATTTACTCACTCGAACCCCACTGCCTCCGACGCCCTCCGGCGCAATTCCGGCCAGTCGTCGTCGTCCCTCGCCTCCTTAAACACACGAGCATGCTCCCCACCCCCTGGCGCTTCTCTCTGCATCCTCGGCTTGCCCGCGCTTGACCCAGAACGTCAGCAACCACCTCGACTGAACTCCGCCGCCGTCTACCTCTACTCCGACGAGCCCTACAGGTAGACTCTGACCGAGCCTCCTCTTCTCTTTGATGCCCCAATACTCTCCACTCATCTGTGCATCTAACCATGCCGCTTGCTTGCTCTATCGTGCACCGTAGAGTCGCCTTCGTCGACGACTGACCGCACCCAACGGTTCCACGAACTCCGGCGAGCAATCAACCACGTCTCCGGTTGCCCCTTCGCCAACCGAGCACATGTCGAGCATCCCCTCGCCACGACGATTCCGGTGAGCTACTCCTATGTCTCCCTTGATTCCTAAATCGCCAGCGGCTGCATCGTCTGACCGTGCCACCGCCTGTCGCCGTTGCAGCGCCGCCACTTTGTGGTCGGGAAGATCAGAACCATGCGATGTAGATTGGACGGACGCGATATATTCACTTAAAACAAAGGGGTATGCGATCTGTGCCGTGCGATCAAGTTAGATCCTGCGATCTGTGTCTGTCGATCCACGCGAACCGTTATTGACCAATAGAATCGCTCCACGTGGCCCTGTCTATTTTAATAAAAACTGAATTGATCTATTAGTTGTTCAATTTTGTAAAATCCATAACTTTCAAACCACACGTCCAATTTTTGCAAATTTTATATGAATGGAATCATCAAAACAAGCCCTATCCATCCATGCCCTTTGTTTAGTAAATTGCTTCTAGTAAAATGATTGTTTTTGCAGAAACTTGTGTAGGCATGTTTGGATAATAAAAATTATTCTAAAATTATTTTGGGGATAAAATCCTTTGGCAAATGGTTTGTTTTGAACCTACTGACCATAGAAATCAATTTTTGGTTTCAAAAATATATTTGGTGAAGCAAAAGAATAAATCTTTGATTTAAACCATTTCTAGTCAAATAAAAATATTGTTTATTTGTTAAAAATGCTTTTTGGAGAAAACCTTTGGGAAATGTTTTGATTTAAACTCTCTGACCCTAAACACCAAGTTTTATGATTTGAAAATGTATTTGGTGAACCCTATAAAGATTATTACTTTGCTAAAAGCATTTTCAATCACATAAAATATTGATTTGGTTTAAAAATGATTTATAAGTAAAATCTTTTACAAATGGTTTTGCCACTTTTATAAAATGACCAATCGGTGTTTTAGAATGTTTAAAACCTATTAGAAACCACTTTTCCAAATAAAACAATCTTTTGCATGCTTGCATGCATTGTTTTGTTTCTATTATTTTATGTGATGTTTGCTTGAATGGTAGATTGAAATATTGCTTGCTTGATTGAATTGTAGTGATTTGAAGAGTGTGAATATTGCAATATCAAGGAGTGAACTCATATTCTCTACCAAAAAGGCAAGTGATGCTTCATACTTTTGTCCCATTATTTTCACTATGCATTAGTGATATTTCTAAATAGGACTTGCATGAAATTTTGTTAAGTATAAACTATGCCATGGGAAATCCTAGTAGATGAAACCTTAGTAGAAATTTCCTAAGTTAAGATTCCTACTACTATCATGCTTAGATTAGCTAGTAGAAAACAAGGGTGGATTATATTCATGCTATGGAATATTTCTAAGTCAAGGACTTGTGTTTTGTTTAATAAAACAACTAAGTGAATGAATCACCTGGGTGGAATGAAATGAATGGTTTGTGTTGAGTGGTTCACAAGGACCATTTCTATGGTTTACCTTGTGTATCTCACTTGTGGATGGCCACCAAGGAACAAAGAGATTTGAGATGTCAAATGTTGAGAAGCTTCCAGTGCAGCCACTTGGCATTATGGGATCTGCCTGGATCATATAGGTTGAAATAACTTAGCCTAATGGACAGTTGGTGGTAGGGGATTGATAGGTTGGAACGCGTCCATTCTGGTCTAAGGGAAGGCTTCTGAAAGATCTTGTCTTGGTGAAACCAAGTCTTGTGGGGAAAGTGCACCACCTCTGCAGAGTGTAAAATCTATGTACTTAGCCATGTCCCTGGTAAAGGACAATTTGAGCATCAAGACATGGAAGCTATCAAGAATCTCCTCATCCCAATTTCTAAGTTAAAAACTTGTGGTTTAACAAGGGTTGAAGGATCACCAATTTCTATTGGGAGATGCCTTGGGTGATTTTGTCAAGCAAAAACTTAGTGTTTTCAAATGATAAGGAAAATCTATTTTGAGCAATGCAAGCCTAAGCTCCACTTAGCCAAATGCATATAGATGATAGACTCCACTATACTACCATAGTATCACTTGCCAATACAATTCAAATGTATTGACCCTTGTGGCTGTAAATTGTTCTGTTGCAGGTTTTTTTGATGTTAGTAAGATGTGTTGATTAGGATTACAGGTCTACAACCAACATGTTTGCTTGTGGCACTTTGAAGATGAAGGACTTCATGCTATTGTTATATTCTGCTGCATTGTAATGAGATAGCCAAATGAGCTATGTAAGATGTAATGAATTATTTTATTCCTGGTTATAAAGTTTTATTATGACCTTTGTTTCTTGATATTACATCTTACTGTGGATGCTAGCTTTTGATCCAGGGACTAGCATTGTAAACACAGGGATCTCTACCTTATTAAAGGTTGGGACCTCTACAGATGGTATCAGAGCATTGTGTTGCCTGTAGGATTTGTAACCCTAGGATTGGACAAAACCCCTTAGAAAAAAATAGGAGTTGTATTTGTTCCAAAACTTATTTACAAACAACCTTGTAAACTCTTTCCTCAACCATTTTTGGTTTTGATTCTACATCTTGTCTATTTTCAACTTGATGGATAAAGCCTCCACCATGAGCAAGACTTCAACATGAGCAAAGGAAATCACCAACTCAAGTGATTTCAACCATTTTCTCAACAAGGACTTCAACTTGGATGTCACTAAGGACTACAAGTGAGACAAGAAATATTACTCATGACTTGAAGACTAAGGAAACACAACTTAGAAGGAACCATCATCACCTTTGAAGTTTTGTGACCAAGATACAAGAAATTCTCCAAGGATACCAAGATCTTGTTCAAGAAGAATCAACCAAGAAGGGTTGAAAGATCTCAAGTGAACCATATAGATGGACCACCATATTAAGTCTAGATAAAACCCACCAACTTATTTGGTGTAGCAAAATATTTTATTGCCTAAAAATGTGCTTGAAACTTGTTGCTTGAGTGGAATGTTTTTTTTGATTGTTTGCACATTGTTTGTGTGACTTGTGATGTGTGTGATTAGAATTATTCCCTTAGAAATCTTTTGCCTATTCTAATCCCAATCCAACCCAAGCAGATGACTACTCCAAGAAGCTCTAACATCAAGGATGGTGACAACAACAACAACAACCAAGAGATACTCATGAGAGAACAATAACTAGCAAATCAAACCCAGTTGAACCAAGTGACAACTCAGTTTTTAGACAACAACAATGGGTTAGACCCAACCATGCAAAAGTTTTTGGAAATCCAATCCCAATTGCTGCAAGGGATGACCACTCAAATGATCAACATGGGGGACAACTCTTCCCAAGGAGTATATGACAACAAGGATGTCAAGGATGATATTTTAGAAGGAACCCAAGCTTGTAATATTTGTGGAGACAAGGATCACACTTCCAAAGACCATGAAGCTCAATGCCCCAATTGTGAAGAGAAACATCCAACTAATCAATGCCCCACATCTCAAGCTACTTGTTTCCTATGTGAAGGAAATAATCATGTCCCTATCCAATGCCCCATCTATTCCATAGTTCAACAAAGGAAACAAGGTGGAGTGCAACAACTGATTGCAGACTTCCATGAGAGAACAAAGTCTACCAAGAAGGTGTAGGGTTCGCAGCATAGAAAACAAAAATTTTCTTACGATGTGAACTATGTACCAAGATCTATCTATTAGATACAAACAACGGGCGGATGTATATCCGTAGAGAACATACCCTTGAAGACCGACAAAGCATAACGAGTTCAACTCGTGGTTGATGTAGACGATCTCTTGCCGATCTCAAGATCGAGAGGAAGTCCTAGCGCCGCAAATCAGCAGCGCATCCGTGCTCGCACACATGTTCGAGGCACCGAGCAACCTCCGCCTCCTCGCTCCAGCGATGCAGCGGAAGCACAACTCTTTCTTGCCGAATAGCCACCAGGAACATGTATCTCGCTAGTCCGAGACCATGGGGGATAAATTCTAGAGGGGGAGAGAGATCCTTCACGAGGAGGTGTGAGTGAGAAGTGAGAGGAGGGGCTCCTTTTATAGGAGGAGGGGGCACCCAAGGGGGTGACCTCCGGCCATGGGGGCTGCCCCATCCCCTCCTTCATTCATGTGGGTGGACACTCCACTCACAAAAATCCATTCATATGCCTCCACTCAAAATCCCACTCAAACTTGCCATTAAATTTCCACCAAATTTAATGCAAACTCTCATTAAATAAAACTCTTTTATTTTATTCATAATTTTGTCAATTACTTTAATGAAAAACATTCACAAATAACCCCTTGCTAGAATTTATTTCACATGCATAACCACTTTATGCAATTTCACCCGAAAACCTGTTTCGGTATCTAGTGAAATAAATTCCTGCGCTTGTTCATTCTTTCGGCATGAAACTTTTGCTCCAATTGGATGTCGGTGTCTCTTAAGTGTGTCACCCTACGGTTCATGAATAATGCGGACATGATCGAGACCCCTCTCGGATCAATAATCAGCAGCGGGATCTGGAGACCCATACTAACTCCCACACATTCAACGATGACTTTCTTGTGATCGTCGGAACCTTTTATGCTAGTATCTTAATACCTTTGTTTCACGATATATTACATGTCCGAGATTCGATCATCGGTATCTCCATACCTAGTTTGATCTCGTTACTGACATGCACTCTTTTCTTGTTCCCGTGATATAACATTCTAGTGATTAAATCACTTGCTTGCAAGCTAATCAATGTGATATCACCGAGAGGGCCCAGAGTATATCTATCCGTCATCGGGATGAACAAATTCCACTCTCGATCCATGAGCCTCAACATAACACTTTATTAGTTCTGAATCCATCTTTATAATCACCCTGTTACGGTGTGACGTTTGATGTTATCAAGAAACTCTTCCGGTGTTAGTGATTGACATGATCTCATGGTCTAAGGATTAGGATTACTTCATAAGTTGTTATAGCAATATAAACTCAATGACTTTGATCGTAATGATATACTTCGGATGAATGTTCATCACACCATTACACTAATGTTGTGATCCCGTTATTAACAACATCCAATGTCCATGATCAGGAAACCTTGATCATCTTGTTAATCAACGAGCTAGTTTATGAGAGAGGCATAACTAGGAACTTTCTGTTTGTTTATTAAACACACATGTATTAATGTTTCCGTATTAATACAATTATATCATGCAAAATAAACATCTATCGTATACTTGGAATACACATAATAAACACTTTATTATTGCCTCTCAGGGCATATTCCCTTCAGTATCCCACTTGCATAAGAGACAATAATCTAGTTACATAGTGATAAATCTAACACCCATTGAGTTCTGGTGTTGATCATGTTTTGCTCTAGGGAGAGTTTTAGTCAACAGATCTGCTACATTGAGATCCGTATGTACTTTACAAATCTTTATATCTCCATCCTTGACATGCTCGCGGATGGAGTGAAACCGGCGCTTAATATGCTTGGAATGCTTGTGAGACCTTGGCTCTTTGGCATTGGAAATGGCACCATTGTTGTCATAATAGATCACCATCGGGTCCAACGCGTTTGCAACCACTCCTAGTTCGGATATGAACTCCTTCATCCAAACTGCTTCCTGAGCTGCTTCTGAAGCAGCAACATATTCGGCCTCCGTTGTTGATCCCGCTACCACAGGTTGTTTGGAGCTCCTCCAACTAACCGCTCCGCAATTCATGAGAAATACGTATCCGGATTGAGACTTAGAGTCATCCGGATCGGTGTCAAAGCTAGCGTCAACATAACACTTAGCGACGAGCTCTTCTTCACCTCCGTATACAAGAAACATATCCTTAGTTCTTCGTAAGTACTTAAGGATATTCTTGACCGCTATCCAGTGTTCCGAACCTGGATCCGATTGGTACCTACTATTCAAACTAATAGCATGTGCCACATCCGGTCTTCTACATAGCATGGTGTACATTATAGAGCCTATGGCTGAAGCATAGGGGACTTTGTCCATTATCTCTCTTTCTTCCATGCGGACTTTGAGTCTTACTCAATGTCTTGCCTTGCAACATAGGTAAAAACCCCTTCTTACTTCCGTCCATTTTAAACTTCTTTAAAATCTTATCAAGGTATGTACTTTGCGATAGCCCTATTAGCCGCCTAGATCTATCTCTATAGATCTTTATGCCTAATATGTATGACGCTTCACCTAGGTCCTTCATTGAAAATTTGCTGTTTAGATAACTTTTAACACTGTTTAAAAGATCTATATCATTTCCGATCAATAATATGTCATCCACATATAATATCAGAAATGCCACATTGCTCCCACTCACTTTCTTGTAAATACAAGCTTCTCCATAAGTTTGGACAAATCCAAACTCTTTGATCACCTCATCAAAGCAGAGATTCCAACTTCGTGATGCTTGCTTCAATCCATAGATGGATCGCTGAAGCTTGCACACCTTGTTAGCATCCTTAGGATCGACAAAACCCTTTGGTTGTATCATATACAACTCTTCTTCAATATTACCATTGAGAAACGCGGTTTTGACATCCATCTTCCATATCTCATAATCAAAATATGCAGCAATTGCTAACATAATCCTAACTGACTTTAGCATAGCTACGGGAGAGAATGTCTCATCGTAGTCAACTCCTTGAATTTGTCGAAACCCCTTTGCGACAAGTCGAGCTTTATAGACGGTCACATTACCATCAGCATCAGTTTTCCTTTTGAAAATCCATTTGTTCTCCACGGCCTTTCGGTCGTGAGGTAATTCCACCAAGTTCCAAACTTGATTTTCATACATGGATTCCATCTCGGATTTCATGGCTTCTAACCATTTGTTGGAATCCGGGATCATCATCGCTTCTTTATACGTCGCGGGGTTATCATTTTCATCAACCATGAAATTCATGACAGGACTTCCGTACAGCTCGGGAGCTGCACGCGTCCTGCTTGACCTGCGAGGTTTGGTAGTACTCTCTTTCGGAGTTTCATGATCATTATCATTAGTTCCCTCTTCAACAGGTGGAGCCAACTCCGGAACAACTTCCGGCGCTGCGCTACTCGCCATACTTTGAAGAGAAGGTTCAATAACCTCTTCGAGTTCTACCTTCCGACTACTCACACCTTTCGCGAGAAACTCTTTCTCTAGAAAGGATCCATTCTTGGCAACAAAAACCTTGCCCTCGGATCTGTGATAGAAGGAATACCCAATAGTTTCCTTAGGGTAACCTATGAAGACGCATTTTTCCGCTTTGGGTTCGAGTTTATCCAGTTGAAGTTTCTTCACATAAACATCGCATCCCCAAACTTTAAGAAATGACAGCTTAGGTTTGTTTCAAAACCATAATTCACACGGTGTCTTTTCAACGGATTTAGATGGTGCCCGATTTAAAGTGAATGCAGCAGTTTCTAGTGCATAACACTAAAATGACAACGGCAAGTCCGTCAGAGACATCATAGATCGAACCATATCTAATAAAGTACGATTACGACGTTCCGACACACCATTTCGCTGTGGTGTTCCGGCAGGCGTGAGTTGTGAAACAATTCCACACTCTTTCATGTGAGTGCTAAACTCGTAACTTAGATACTCACCTCCACGGTCGGACCGTAGAAATTTGATCTTTCTATTACGATGATTTTCCACTTCATTCTGAAATTCCTTGAACTTTTCAAAGGTTTCAGACTTGTGTTTCATCAAGTAGATATAATCATACCTACTCAAATCATCCGTGAAAGTAACAAAATAACGATATCCACCTCGTGCCGACACACTCATTGGATCACATACATTAGAATGTATGATTTCCAATAAATCTGTCACCCGTTCCATTGAACCGGAAAACGGCGTTCTAGTCATCTTGCCCATAAGGCATGTCTCACATGTATCAAATGATTCAAACTCAAGTGATTCCAAAAGTCCATCCGAATGGAGCTTCTTCATGCGTTTAACGCCAATATGACCTAGACGGTAATGACACATATATGCGGATATATCATCATTAAGTTTAATCCTTTTAGCATCAACATTATGAATATGTGTAACATTATCATCGAGATCTAATAGAAATAAACCATTCATCATCGGTGCATGACCATAAAAGATTTCATTCATATAAATGGAACAACCATTGTTCTCGGATTTAAATGAATAACCACTTCGCATCAAACACGATCCATATACAATGTTCATGCTCAGTGTAGGCACCAGATAACAATTATTCAAGTTTATAACTAATCCCGACGGCAAATGGAGAGGCAGTGTTCCGACGGCGACCACATCAATGCTTGATCCATTGCCGACACGCATCTTGACCTCACCCCTTGCTAGCGGTCGCTTGTTCCGCAGCCCCTGATTCGAGTTACAAATATTAGCAACTGAACCGGTATCAAATACCCAGGTGCTACTGCGTGCACTAGTCAAGTACACATCAATAACATGTATGTCATATATACCTTTGTTTGCCTTGCCGGACTTCTTGTCTGCCAAATACTTGGGGCAGTTGCGCCCGATGGGCTCCCCTTACAATAGTAGCACTCAGTATCAGACTTAGGTCCAACTCGGGTTTTCTTTTCAGGCACGGCAACAGGCTTGCCGCCCTTACTTCCCTTACGTTTTCCCTTCTTGTCTTTCTTGAATCCAGTGTTCCTATTGATCATCAACACTTGATGTTCCTTTTTGATCTCCACTTCTGCAGTTTTAAGCATTGACAGTTAGCTCGGGGAGAGACTTCTTCATGCCTTGCATATTATAGTTCATCACAAAGCTCTTATAGCTAGGTGGCAGAGACTGCAGAACACAATGGATGCCTAAGTCAATGGGAATCGTTATTCCTAAGGACATAAGCTTATCGGCGTAACCCAACATCTTGAGTACATACTCACTAACGGAGCTGTGCTCTTCCATCATGCAGCTAAAGAACTTTTCTGAAGCGTTGTAGCTATCTACAGCAGCATGTGTGTCGAAAATCATTTTCAACTCACCCATTGTATCAAATGCATTGCCGTTTTCGAAGTTCCGGCTCTAGACCATACAATATGCCGCAATGAACTAAGTTGTGGTCCTCCTGACGAGTCTGATAGACATTCTTCTCCTCGTCAGGGGCATCCTCTAAAGGTGGGGGGCCTAGTGGCGCTTCTAGCATGTATTGCTTTTGTGCAGCAGAGAGGAGAATCCTCAAATTCATGGCCCATTCGGTAAAGTTTCTACCGTTCGTTGCTAGTTTCTCTTTCTACATGAACACATTGAAATTAAAAGCAGGTGGTGCCATCTACAACAGAATTTGTAAAGTTTAGACTAAGTGTATGATAGATTGAGTTCAACTAATCCATATTACGAATGAACTCCCACTCAAAAATGACATCCCTCGTGCCTTTTTGGTGATTACATGAACCAAATCCACTATGCCAAGTCTAATCATCACGTGAGTCGGTATAGCTTCAAAGGCGAGCATCAAATGGGCATCATATCAACTATATGACTCATGCTTAACCTTTCGGTCTGTGTTCCGAGGCCATGTCTGTACATGCTAGGCTCGCCAAGTTAGAACCTTGGTATTCGCGTGTGTAACTGTTTTATACCCGAAATATGGTCGTGGATCCAAGAACACCCAATCATCACGTGATGTCTTGGAGCGACGAAACATAATCGGTGCATACTAAAGGAAGAACACATTCTTATCTTGATATTTAAATGAGGGATCATCTTATTATGCTAACAAAGCGCTAAACAAGCAATATAAGATGCTATCAAACATCACATGTTTATTAGTGAAATGTTATGGTTCCCGCAGATGATCTCTATCATGTGCATCGTGGTATGATCACTATCATACCTATATGTGTAAATCCAAGGTCTATGGAGTTTACACGCTATGTGTGTTGTAAGAGTATCATCTCATACTTCTACTTACAACATCACCATATCATAACACTAGCCCAGCAACAATCTAAACTAGACGCCTCTAATTTATCCATTGCAAGTTTTACGTGGCTTAGGGCTTTCGAGATAGAACCGTTCTTACCTACGAACATGAACCACAACGAGGATAACCAAATTGTTGACAACTCGTTGCAAAATAGATATTGACTATAGTAGGAGAAACAGACACCCGCTAGCCACTTATGCAAACTAGTTGCATGTCAAGCGTGGAACAGGTCTCATGTGCGAGGACATGTAAAGTTTGTTCGGGCCGCTTCATCCCACTATGCCACCAATATCCAAAATTACAACAAAGGAGCAAAAACATGATCATCATCTCCCACATACTCATATGTGTACTACCCGTGTAAAGCATCTACGCATAGATCCGGCTCTGAAACCACTATAGGGTTCGCAGCATAAAAAACAAAAAATTTCCTACGATGTGAACTATGTACCAAGATCTATCTATTAGATAAAAACAACGGGCGGATGTATATCCATAGAAAACATACCCTTGAAGACCGATAAAGCTTAACGAGTTCAACTCGTGGTTGATGTAGACGATCTCTTGCCGATCTCAAGATCGAGAGGAAGTCCTAGCGCCGCAAATCAGCAGCGCATCCGTGCTCGCACACATGTTCGAGGCACCGAGCAACCTCCGCCTCCTCGCTCCAGCGATGCAGCGGAATCACAACTCTTTCTTGCCGAATAGCCACCGGGAACATGTATCTCGCTAGTCCGAGACCATGGGGGATAAATTCTAGAGGGGGAGAGAGAACCTTCACGAGGAGGTGTGAGTGAGAAGTGAGAAGAGGGGCTCCTTTTATAGGAGGAGGGGGGGAACCCAAGGGGGTGGCCACCGGCCATGGGGGCTGCCCCCTCCCCTCCTTCATTCATGTGGGTGGACACTCCACTCACAAAAATCCATTCATATGCCTCCACTCAAAATCCCACTCAAACTTGCCATTAAATTTTCACCAAATTTAATGCAAACTCTCATTAAATAAAACTCTTTTATTTTATTCAGAATTTTGTCAATTACTTTAATGACAAACATTCACAAATAACCCCTTGCTAGAATTCTATTTCACATGCATAACCACTTTATGCAATTTCACCCGAAAACCTGTTTCGGTATCTAGTGAAATAAATTCCTGCGCTTGTTCATTCTTTCGGCATGAAACTTTTGCTCCAATTGGATGTCGGTGTCTCTCAAGTGTGTCACCCTATGGTTCGTGAATAATACGGACATGATCGAGACCCCTATCAGATCAATAATCAGAAGCAGGATCTAGAGACCCATACTGACTCCCACACATTCAACGATGACTTTCTTGTGATCGTCGGAACCTTTTACGCTAGTATCTTAATCCCTTTGTTTCACGATATATTACATGTCCAAGATTCGATCATCGGTATCTCCATACCTAGTTTGATCTCGTTACTGACATGCACTCTTTTCTCGTTCCCGTGATATAACATTCTAGTGATCAAATCACTTGCTTGCAAGCTAATCAATGTGATATCACCGAGAGGGCCCAGAGTATATCTATTCGTCGTCGGGATGAACAAATTCCACTCTCAATCCATGAGCCTCAACATAACACTTTATTAGTTCTGAATCCATCTTTATAATCACCCTGTTACGGTGTGACGTTTGATGTTATCAAGAAACTCTTCCGGTGTTAGTGATTGACATGATCTCATGGTCTAAGGATTAGGATTACTTCATAAGTTGTTATAGCAATATAAACTCAATGACTTTGATCGTAATGCTATACTTCAGATGAATGTTCATCACACCATTACACTAATGTTGTGATCCCGTTATTAACAACATCCAATGTCCATGATCAGGAAACCTTGAGCATCTTGTTAATCAACGAGCTAGTTTATGAGAGAGGCATAACTAGGAACTTTCTGTTTGTTTATTAAACACACATGTATTAATGTTTCCGTATTAATACAATTATAGCATGCAAAATAAACATCTATCATATACTTGGAATACACATAATAAACACTTTATTATTGCCTCTCAGGGCATATTCCCTTCAGAAGGATGAAGATAAAGGAAAATCTCAGCTTGCACCTCCATGCAATATGACTCAATTTGAAGGACCAAAGAGGAGACATATGTATTACCCAAGGAAAAGGTCAAGGAGACCAGGAAAATTTCCTACCTTTGAAATAAGATATGAAGAGAATGAACTAGAAGCACTCTTAGCTTTGGAGAAGCCCAAGAATAAGAAGGATAATAGCCAAGTGCAATGTTGCCATTGTAAAGAGATGGGACACTATGCAAATGAATGTCCTGAGAAGAAACAAAAATATAAGGAGATTAACCAAGTGTGGTGCAACAACTGCAAAGAGCTAGGCCATTATGTATCAACTTGTCCACAGAAGATACGTGAAGAACTCAATCTTGTCACATGTTACAATTGTGGTAACCAAGGACATTATGCAAGAAATTGCCCAGAAAAGATGAAGCACAAGATAAAGCCTATGAAGGATCTCAACCTTGTCACATGTTTCAAGTGTGGAAACAAAGGACACTATGCAGATGTTTGCCCAGAGAAGATACATCAAGATCCCAAGTGAGCCAAGAAGTAATCTAGTTGGAAATTTTTTAAGGGTGGTAGTACCCTAGTTGCTTTGAGCCCACTTGTAACCCTAGCCTTCCCAAATCTCAGGACGAGATTTATTTTAAGGGTGGTAGCCTGTCACATCCCAAGATTTTCCAAATCTTATAATGTGAAAAATAAATAAACAAAATAAATAATTTTTGAAAATTAGGGTGAAAAGAAACTTTTGTTTCTAAATGGAAATTTAAAATCCCATCTTGAACAAAATTTAATTAAAGTTTGAACCCAACAAAATCCAAATCAAGTGAAATGCATTCCTCAATGAATGTATCTTTAAATTTAAACACTTGGAAAAGTTAAACCAAAACCCTAAAATCCTAATGGAAGTAAAATCATTTCCAAGTTATCTCCAAGCCTATGGATTCAATCCATATAAAAATTTGTCAACAAACATTTACAAATGATCAAGAATGACAAATAGAAATATTATTAAACCATAGAAATTGGTTTCACTTAATTTGGAGCCATAGATAAAATCTTATGAATTTAATAAGATAAGGAAATTTAATTTCCAAAGCTAATAAAGCACCTATCTACAAATACATACCAAATGGTGAGCAAATAATCCTAAAGATATTTAAAAGGATAAACAAATATCAAATAAGAATTTGCAAATTGGAATCACCAAGTTTGGATCTACAAATAAAAAGATATGGATTTTATAAGATAAAGAAAGAAATATTAAATAAGGAATATTTAAAAGACCAAATTAAATCTTGGAAGGAATATAATCCAAATCCAAATAAAATAAAGGATAAATAATTTCCAAATAAAATAAAATAAAATGGCATTAACCAAATTCTAGATCTTTTTTTAATAAAGACAAATCCCTAATAAGAAGGATTAATTAAATCTTGGAGAAATAGAATTTGGAATTTACCCAAGTGGAATTAAAAGTTATTTAATTAACTTAAATGAAATCAAAGAAATCTTCCAAATAAAATTTAAGGAATTAAAACTATATTTAATTTCATTGGAATAAAGACAAATATCCAATTTAAAATAATTAATAAATCATATTAATAAAATCCCAAATAATTGACATCCAAATAAACAAATAAAACCTACTGAAAAGATTTGGAAAGATTTAGAATTCAAATGGAGTTTGAAAAACATTATTAAATCTTATTTGAATAAATGCAAAGGCCTATTTTAAATAATTAAAAGACCCTAAAAAGAATAAAATATTTATTCTAAATTTGACTTCAGAATGTGTTAATAAACAGTGTTTGATTACACACAAAGTTTAAGAGAAATTTGAATTCAAATGAATGCTTGAATGGATTAATCAAAATCAAAACAGAATATTAGAAATAGAAAAGGAAAAACAATCAGAACAAAAAAAATGAAAAGGAGCAGCCCAGCCCAGCTAGCCCACTAAGCGAGCAGCCCACCTCTCCCTCTCACCCCGAGCGAACCCGTTTTTCACTGCAGAAGGAACCCATACCGCCACTGACTGCCTGGACCCACTCACCCCTCTCTGTCTCACTGTCAACCAGACCCCACTCTGCCGCGTCATCGTCTTCCTCACCTCGCCGGCCGTTTCAGCCGATTAAGGCTTGAGTTAATTCGCGTTAACGCCGTAGTGAAACCACCCCGCGACCGTGCCCTATTAAGCGCCTCGACGCCCTCTCTCTTTCCCCTCCGTCGCCACACCCTTCTCGCCACCAGGCTGCACGGATTACTCACTCGAACCCCACTGCCTCCGACGCCCTTCAGCGGCAATTCCGGCCAGTCGCCGTCGCTCATCGCCTCCTCCACCACACGAGCATGCTCCCCACCCACTGGCGCTTCTCTCTGCATCCTCGGCTTGCCCGCGCTTGACCCAGAACGTCGGCAACCACCTCGACTGAACTCCACCGCCGTCTGCCTCTACTCTGACGAGCCCTACAGGTAGACTCTGACCGAGCCTCCTCTTCTCTTTGATGCCCCG
The DNA here is from genome assembly GCA_023614405.1 of Avena insularis. Lineage (NCBI taxonomy): Eukaryota > Viridiplantae > Streptophyta > Magnoliopsida > Poales > Poaceae > Avena > Avena insularis. Next base: position 232,180,755 of record CM042687.1, on the reverse strand, counting down.
ATACTCTCCACTCATCGTGCATCTAACCATGCCGCTTGCTTGCTCTATCGTGCACCGTAGAGTTGCCTTCGTCGACGACTAACTATACCCGATGGTTCCACGATCTCCGGCGAGCAATCAACCATGTCTCTGGTCGCCCCTTCGCCAACCGAGCACACATCAAGCATCCCCTCGCCACGACGATTCCGATGAGCTACTCCTCTGTCTCCCTTGCTTCCTAAATCGCCGGCGACTGCATCGTCTGACCGTGCCGCCGCCTGTCGCTGTTGCAGCGCCGCCACTTTGTGGTCAGGAAGATCAGAACCATGCGATGTAGATCAGACGGACGCGATAGATTCCCTTAAATAAGGGGTTTGCGATCTGTGCCGTGCGATCAAGTTAGATCCTGCGGTCTGTGTCTGTCGATCCACGCGAACCGTTATTGACCAATAGAATCGCTCCACATGGCCCTGTCTGTTTTAATAAAAACAGAATTGATCTATTAGTTGTTCAATTTTGTAAAATCCATAACTTTCAAACCACACGTCCATTTTTGCAAATTTTATATCAATGGAATCAGCAAGACAAGCCCTATCCAACCATGCCCTTTGTTTAGTAAATTGCTTCTGGTAAAATGATTGTGTTTGCAGAAACTTGTGTAGGCATGTTTAGAATATAAAATTCATTCTAAAATTATTTTGGGGATAAAATCTTTGGCAAATGGTTTTTTTTGAACCTACTGACCATAGAAATCAATTTGTGGTCTCAAAAATATATTTGGTGAAGCAAAAGAATAAATCTTTGATTTAAACCATTTCTAGTCAAATAAAAATATTGTTTATTTGTTAAAAATTCTTTTTGGAGAAAACCTTTGGGAAATGTTTTGATTTAAACTCTCTGACCCTAAACACCAAGTTTTATGATTTGAAAATGTATTTGGTGAACCCTATAAAGATTATTACTTTGCTAAAAGCATTTTCAATCACATAACATATTGATTTGGTTTAAACATGATTTATAAGTAAAATCTTTTACAAATGGTTTTGCCACTTTTATAAAATGACCAATAGGTGTTTTATAATGTTTATGACCTATTAGAAACCACTTTTCCAAATAAAACAATCTTTTGCATGCTTGCATGCATTGTTTTGTTTCTATTATTTTATGTGATGTTTGCTTGAATGGTAGATTGAAATATTGCTTGCTTGATTGAATTGTAGTGATTTGAAGAGTGTGAATATTGCAAGATCAAGGAGTGAACTCATATTCTCTACCAAAAAGGCAAGTGATGCTTCATACTTTTGTCCCATTATTTTCACTATGCATTAGTGATATTTCTAAGTAGGACTTGCATGAAATTTTGCTAAGTATAAACTATGCCATGGGAAATCCTAGTAGATGAAACCTTAGTAGAAATTTCCTAAGTTAAGATTCCTACTACTATCATGCTTAGCTTAGCTAGTAGAAAACAAGGGTGGATTATATTCATGCTATGGAATATTTCTAAGGCAAGGACTTGTGTTTTGTTTAATAAAACAACTAAGTGAATGAATCACCTGGGTGTAATGGAAGGAATGGTTTGTGTTGAGTGGTTCACAAGGCCCATTTATATGTTTTACCTTGTGTATCTCACTTCTGGATGGCCACCCAGGAACAAAGAGATTTGAGATGTCAAATGTTGAGAAGCTTCCAGTGCAGCCACTTGGCATTATGGGCTCTGCCTGGATCATATAGGTTGCAATAACTTAGCCTAATGGACAGTTGGTGGTAGGGGATTGATAGGTTGGAACGCGTCCATTCTGGTATAAGGGAAGGCTTCTGAAAGATCTTGTCTTGGTGAAACCAAGTCTTGTGGGGAAAGTGCACCACCTCTGCAGAGTGTAAAATCTAAGTACTTAGCCATGTCCCTGGTAAAGGACAATTTGAGCATCAAGACATGGAAGCTATCAAGAATCTCCTCATCCCAATTTCTAAGTTAAAAACTTGTGGTTGAACAAGGGTTGAAGGATCACCAATTTCTATTGGGAGATGCCTTGGGTGATTTTGTCAAGCAAAAACTTAGTGTTTTCAAATTATAAGGAAGATCTATTTTGAGCAATGCAAGCCTAAGCTCCACTTAGCCAAATGCATATAGATGATATACTCCACTATACTACCATAGTATCACTTGCCAATACAATTCAAATGTATTGACCCTTGTGGCTGTAACTTGTTCTGTTGCAGGTTTGTTTGATGTTAGTAAGATGTGTTGATTAGGATTACAGGTCTACAACCAACATGTTTACCTGTGGCACTTTGAATATGAAGGACTTCATGCTATTGTTATATTCTGCTGCATTGTAATGAGATAGCCAAATGAGCTATGTAAGATGTAATGAATTATTTTATTCCTGGTTATAAAGTTGTATTATGACCTTTGTTTCTTGATATTACATCTTAACTATGGATGCTAGCTTTTGATCCAGGGACTAGCATTGTAAACACAGGGATCTCTACCTTATTAAAGGTTGGGACCTCTACAGGGACAGGGAAGTCAGTTGTATCTTCTTCCTCTCGCATGTAGTCGGATGTGCTGGTCGTGGATGTTATCACTCGTAGCGTGCATATTAATTGGTAATTCGTAGAGGATATGCAGCATATGGGTGGGAACCCTCAATGTCCAACGATAGTTCTGGCATCTAACGGCCTGTAAAAACCATTGCAGTAATTCAATGGGTGGGCACGGTGTACACTAAGGAGGCATGCGAGATCGCTAAGGGGGCAGTGATTTGGTTGGATATTAGTCTGGCCCTCACACCAAGGAAGTGTGAACGAGCCTATAACTTGGATGTGCAACAAAGCTAAGATCTCTCATGGGTAAAGTGACGCACCTCTGCAGAGTGTAAGAACTATAACTTGTTACTCCCTGTTCCGGGAAGGAGCTGCGAACGTGGCGGGAAATGAACTCCATGAAAGTTCTGTTAAACCCGTGAAGGCTGACGGACATAGCTTTTCAGAATAAAAGCAACCTTTGAAGAAATGTTTATGAAAACTTGCATTGCCTACGACCTATGGACTGTGGTTGTAGTTATAGTGCATGAAACACTCATTTTTAGTGAACTTGCTGAGTACGCTCGTACTCAACGTATCTTCTTAAGCCTTGCTAGATTCTGAAGTCAGTACAGACGACGTCTACATCAAGATATGCTCCGGGAATCATCATCAAAAGCTCAAGATCTTCAATGAAGTAGAGGAAGTCCACATATACATCAACTAAAGTAAAGACGAAGTTACTGATTAGATAGAAATTAATCTCTAGCTATAGAACCTACTTCTGTAGAGTATTGCAATAGCAGCAATACAAGCCAATTTGTTAGATGCTAATATTATTAGCATAATAGTTATGAGTTGATTATTTTTGATTCTTCTTTGTATGAAGTTTCTTTCTCTCTCTTTAACCTTGAGTGTTCTCTAATTATGTAAAGAGTCGAGTTGTAACCTATAGTCATGTCTTGGACCTGCTATGTTTCCGTTGTACCACTCTGAGGGATGTAATAATAGTGAACGGTGTTTCATTGGTGTTATGTCAATGACTATAGTGTACTACATCATGCAGTGGTATGCTGGGTCACCGCAGCTGGTATCAGAGCATATGCTTTGACCTTAGGATTAAAACCCTTTTAGGGAGATATGTAGGTTGGATAGTGACTATAGAAGCTATCTTACCTAAACCAAATATTCTGATGACTTGTGATGAGTGTCCAATTGAGGACAACTTTGTCACTAGATACTTAAGTCATTCTTTCTTAGGAGTAATTATTTTATATTTTTCTCAGTATAGTGTTATTTAGTGTCTTTCGAAGGAGACATAAACCACCAAGTGTCACATCCCAAGATTTTCCAAATCTTGTAATGTGAAAAATAAATGAATAAAATAAAACTTTGTTGATTTTCAGGGTGAGAAGAAACTTTTTGAATTTATTTGAAAAACCTTCAAACCTAATTTGATAAAGATAAAATCCTAAAGGGGTTTAAAAAGATAAACATTTAATAAAGGAAAATAAAATATTTTGGAATTACTATTTTGGATCTTTTAAATAAAAGGATTTAGTTTTCAAATGAAATAGAAGTTTTATAAATAAGGATTATTTTATAGAGCCAAATTAAACCTTGGCCAAGCTTTTGAAATAAAACATTTTGTTTTGATAAAAATAGTAAAGGTTTATTTAAATAAAATAATAAGGATTTAATATCCAATTTTATTTAAGTAAAGGCTTTTCCCATTTTTAATAAACACAAAAACTCATTTATTTATTTTAAATAAGTTTTCTAAGTCTTTTATATTCTCAAATAAAACCTACTAAAGTATTTTGGTTTTATTTAGATTTCAAATAAAGATTTTAAATAAAACAAAACCTATTTGATTTAATAACCAAGGTCCATTATATTTAATTATTATTGGACCCTAAAATAAATGTTATTTTATTTTAAACAAGTTTTCCAAATATCTTTATTTTCAAATAAAACCTACTGTTTTGGTTTTGAAAAATATTTAGATTTCAAATGGAGTTTTTAAATAAATTAAAACCCATTTGATTTATTAACTAGTGTCCATTTAATTTAATTATAAATAGACTCTAAAATAAAAATATTATTTTGGTAATTGGTTTATGTTGTTAAACAGAACCAAATTCAATTGCAAGGTGTGTTGAAAGTTTGAATGTGATTTGAATGTATGAATGTTGTTTGAGATTTCAAAACAGAAATTGAATTTGGAAAAAGAAAAAGATTCAGACAGAAAAAAAAATATGAATCTGGTCGACCCAACCCAGCAGCCCACTAGGCCTAGCAGCCCATTTCCCCCTCGCCCCCGAAACGTTTTCCTCACTCGCGAAACAACCCATGCAGTCGCAGACAGCCGGACCCCACCTTTCCCCCTCTTTCTTTCACGTGAAAGCAGACCCCCGCCACTCGTCGTCTTCACCCCGCGACGACCACGCCGGCTGTTTCCTGCCACTAACGCCGTGATTGAATTCGCTTCAATGCCGCGCCTTAACCTTGCTGCGACCACGCACGATAAATCGTCTCCCTCTCCTCTCTGGTTCCCCTCTGTTGCCCCACCTCGACACGCCCCCAGGCTGCCGAATTTTGCTCAACACCACCCTCTGCTCCGACGAGGTCCGGTGCCGATTCCGGCAGCTCCAAGCCACCCCTTGCCTCCTAGAGCACACAGCTGTGATCCCCATCGCCTGGCGGACCTTTCCGCATCGCCAGCTCACCCGCGCGAGCTCTACAAACTCAGCAACGTCTTCCCCAAGCCGGTATGGCAAATGCGCTCCAAGGCGGCGACGTCCCCCGGTAAACCTGACCACCCCTCTCTTCCCCGTGGACACGATAATGATCGCCATGCCTTTGCGAACATAACGGTGCCTCCCGTTTGTCCTAGGGTGCCCTCCATCCTCGCCCTCGACGACCTCCAGAACCACCCGATGCCGGAAGCTCCTCCGACGAGCAATCACCGTCGCCCCCATGCACCCCTTGCTCTCCTACGACCACGTTGAGCACCAGCATTCCACGGCGATTCTGGTGAGCATCTTCCCTACTCCTCTTGCTTCCTATTCTCGCCGTTACGCCGTAGCCAGAGCACCGCCGCCGCGTGCCACCATCGTCGCGCCACCAGTTCTTGGCAAGGCATTAGCAGCCGTCCGATCCAGATCCGAGGCACGCGATTGATTGACTTATCGAAGGGGTAAGATCGATCCTGTGCCGCACGATTCACTTTAAATCCAACGGCCTGCAGCACGTGATCCGGACGAACCGGTACCTCCCAATAGGAACATGACGCGTGGCCAGTATTAGATTTAAAAACAGATTTGAAATCAGATTGAGATGCAGATTTGAAAACCCTATAACTTTTGATCCACACGTCCAAAAATTACAAATTTTATATCATTGGAATCAGTGAAACAAGCCCTAGCCAACCATGCAATTTGTTTAGTAAAAAGTTTCTGTTGAAATGTTTGTTTTTCTAGAAACATTTGTATGCTTGTTTAGGTTAGAAAAATTATTCAAAAATGTTTTCAATGATAAAATCTTTGCAAATTGGTTTGTGGTAAACCTACTGACCCTAGGAACCAACCCATGGTTTTGAAAATGAATTTGGTGAAGTTTAGGATGGATTAATTAATTTAGCCCATTTCTAGCCAAATAAAAATAATGGTTTTGTTATGAAAATGTTTTTGGAGTAAAAACTTTAGGAAAGTGTTTTGGACCAAACCTACTGACCATAAACACCAAGTTTTGAGAAACAACAACTTATTTAGTGAACAACTTAAGGTTGTTGCTTTGATAAAAATATTTTCCACCACATAAAATAATGATTGGACTTAAAAATGGTTTATGGACAAAACCCTTTTGCAAATGACTTTGCCACTTTGGAAAATGACCATCTTGAACCATACAAAGTTTAGAAACCTAGTGGAGACCATCTTTGCAAATAAACCTATCTCCTGCATGCTTACATGCATGACCTAGATCCCATTGTTTTATGTGTGTGAATTGTTGATTGATTATTGGTTTGGAATGCTAGTTGATATTGTGTTTGCTTGATTGATTGTAGTGAAGTTAGAAAAGTGTGAGACTAGCAAGATCAAGGAGTGAACCAACATTCCCTACCAAAAGAAAGGCAAGTGACACTATCATCTAAAGTCCTACTATTTTCATTATACTTAGTGGATTTTGAAACATGCATAAAAAGAATTTCTATACTTATGCTATGCTAAATCCTAATAGGATACCCTATACATTCCTTAGTGAAAACAATGTAGTTGTTACATGCTTAGCCATGCTATATTTTGAAAAGAGACACATGTTGAGATTTTATGAAGTTGAGAAAAGGACTTGTGATTTTATATAATAAAACAAGGACTCAATGAACCACCTGGGTGGACAAGGACTTTGAGTTTTGGAGAAGGTGGTAACAAAAGGAACCATGTCTATGGCAATCTCTTTGTGTTGTGCTCCAAAGAAAACCACCCAAGAAACTTAGAGATTGAACATGTTTCTCCAATTGTGGCTTTCGTGTGCAACCACATGCTATTTATGGCTCTGGCTTAGTCAACTACATTGGGAAGACCCATGCATTGTCTTCAGTTTACTGGACATGAGGACCTGGAATCCTACATGGGTACTGAAGACAAGCTAGCAATGGTGTATGGGAGGACCCTCTGGAAAGACTTCGTCACATTCTCAATCTGCCAGTACTCCATCTTGGTTAGTGCTAAACCAGTGGCCACTGGTGGCAACAAGATAGGATTGTGACATGTGGGTAAAGTGCACTACTTCTGCAGAAGATAATAAAAATCAAAGTACTTAGCCGTGTCCCCGGTTATGGACAATACTGAGCAACTAAAGTTTGAAGCTATGGGAAATCTCGACATTCTAATTTCTAAAAGAAAACTTTTAAGAATTGATGCACTTGGGGGTACCAAGGAGCTCAAGAGATTTTGACAAAACTTGATGCACTTGGGGTTACCAAGGAGCTCAAGAGATTTCGATAAAACTTGATGCACTTGGGGTTACCAAGGAGCTCAAGGGATTTTTGACAAGGACTTGAACACTTGGGAATTTACCAAGGAGTTCAAGGGATTTTGAAAAAGAGATTTGGAAAAGGAAATAAAACCATTTGAAAAGATAAGATAAATTTTGCTTTCTGCAAAAGAGCCTAAAACCCTACTTAGCCAAATATGCACGTAATGATAGGATCCACTTATAATTAACGTAGTAGTGAAACTTGCCAATACAATTCAAATGTATTGACCCTTGTGGTTGTAACTTGTAATGTTGCAGGTTTGATTGTTTTAGAGAAGATTGATTGATTGATTAGGATTACAAAGTCTACAACCAACATGTCTTCCTGTGGCACCTTGAAGATGAAGGACCCCATGATTATAGTTATTCCGCTGCAATGTAATGTAATAGCCAAATGAGCTATGTAAGATGTAATAAAGTTATGTTATTCCTGGTTATAAAGTTATGTTATGACCTTTCTTTCTTGATATTACATCTTAACTTTGGATGCTAGCTATTGATCCAGGGACTAGCATTTTAAACACAGGGACTCCACCTTATATTAAATAAAGGTTGGGACACTCCCTCTACAGATGGTATCAGAGCATTGTGTTGCCTGTAGGATTTGTAAACCCTAGGATTGGACAAAAACCCTTAGAAAAATAGGAGTTGTACTTGTTCCAAAAACTTATTTACAAAACACTTGTAAACTCTTTCCTCAACCACTTTGATTTTGATTCTACATCTCATCTATTTTCAACTTGATGGAAAAACCTACCCCATGGCCAAGGATTCCACCATGTGCAAAGGACTTCATCAACTCTAGATTCTAATGACTTCAACATCTTCAACTCTAATGACTTCAACATCTTCAGCATGTTCACCAAGGACTTCCAACTTGGATATCACTAAGGACTACAAGTGAGACAAGGAAATCTTGCTCAAGATTTAGAGACTGAGGGAATGCAAAAGTTAGAAGGAGCCCACATCACTTGAAGCTTTGTGACCAAGGAGTTTTCCCAAGGAACCATGATCTCATGTAAGAAAAATCAACCAAGAATGATGGAAAGATCAAAAGAAAACCATATGGATGGACCACCATATTTTAGATAAGTCAAACACACCAACTTATGGGGTGTAACAAAAATATTTTGTTGCCTAAGTATGTGCTTGAACTTTGTTGTTTGAGTGAAAAGTTGTTTGTGATTGATTGTACCTTGCTTGTGTGAATTGTAATATGTGTGATTAGAATTATTTCCTTAGGAAATCTTTTGCCTGTTCTAATCTCCATTCAACCCAAACAGACGACTACTCCAAGAGACTCCAACATCAAGGTTGATGACACCAACACCAACCAAGAGGACAGCATGAAAGAGCTCATAGCAACTCAACACCAGTTGAACCAAGTGACAGCTCAATTCATAGCCAACACCAGTGGAGAAGATCCAACACTACAAGGATTTTTGGAAACTCAAGGCCAACTGATGCTCAAAGTGGTGATCAAATGATCAAAATGGAAGAGAGCTATTCCAAAAGAGTTTGTGACAACAAGGATGACAGAAATGTTATTCTAGATGGAGCCCCAGCTTGCATTATTTGTGGAGACAAGGATCATACTTCCAAGGAGCATGGAGATCAATGCCCCAACTGTGAAGAGAAACATCATGTTGGCCAATGTCCCACCTCTCAAGCTACTTGTTATCTTTGTGAAGGGAACAACCATGTTCCTATCCAATGCCCCATCTATTCCATTGTTGAACAAAGGAAACAAGGTGGAGTGCAACAAATGATTGCAAACCATCAAGAAGGATCCAAGTCTACCAAGAAGGTTGATGACAAAGGAAAAGGTCCACTTATACCAAACAAAACAACCCAATTCAAGGGATCAAATAAGAGGAATGTGAATTTTCTAAAGAGCAATAAAAGGTCCAAGAAACATGTAGACATTCCTACCTACCAGATAACATATGAACAACATGAACTAGATGCACTCCTAGCTTTGGAGAAGCCCAAGAAGCAAAAGAAGGACAAAAGCCATGTGCAATGTCATAAATGTAAGGAAATGGGACACTATTCCAGTGAATGCCCAGAGAACCAGAAGAATAAAGAGATTGGCCAAGTGATGTGCAACAACTGCAAAGAGCTAGGCCATTATGTGGCAACTTGTCCACAAGAGCCACGTAAAGAACTCAAAGACATCAACTGTTTCAATTGCAAGAACCCAGGGCATTACGCAAGAAATTGTCCAGAAAAGATGAAGAACAAGTTGAACAAGCCTATGGAGAAACTCAACCTTGGCCCATGAGTCAAGTGTGGAAACAAAGGACCTGAGTAGATGTTTTCCCAGAGAAGTTTCCCCGGGATTCCAAGAAGGCCAATATGTAACTTTGTTTGAATAATTTAAGAGTGGTAGTACCCTAGTTGTTTTGAGCCTACTTGTAACCCTAGCTTTCCCAAATCTCGGGACGAGATTTATTTTAAGGGTGGTAGCCTGTCACATCCCAAGATTTTCCAAATCTTGTAATGTGAAAAATAAATGAATAAAATAAAACTTTGTTGATTTTCAGGGTGAGAAGAAACTTTTTGAATTTATTTGAAAAACCTTCAAACCTAATTTGATAAAGATAAAATCCTAAAGGGGTTTAAAAAGATAAACATTTAATAAAGGAAAATAAAATATTTTGGAATTACTATTTTGGATCTTTTAAATAAAAGGATTTGGTTTTCAAATGAAATAGAAGTTTTATAAATAAGGATTATTTTATAGAGCCAAATTAAACCTTGGCCAAGCTATTGAAATAAAACATTTTGTTTTGATAAAAATAGTAAAGGTTTATTTAAATAAAATAATAAGGATTTAATATCCAATTTTATTTAAGTAAAGGCTTTTCCCATTTTTAATAAACACTAAAACTCATTTATTTATTTTAAATAAGTTTTCTAAGTCTTTTATATTCTCAAGTAAAACCTACTGAATTATTTTGGTTTTATTTAGATTTCAAATAAAGATTTTAAATAAAACAAAACCTATTTGATTTAATAACCAAGGTCCATTATATTTAATTATTATTGGACCCTAAAATAAATGTTATTTTATTTTAAACAAGTTTTCCAAATATCTTTATTTTCAAATAAAACCTACTGTTTTGGTTTTGAAAAATATTTAGATTTCAAATGGAGTTTTTAAATAAATTAAAACCCATTTGATTTATTAACTAGTGTCCATTTAATTTAATTATAAATGGACTCTAAAATAAAAATATTATTTTGGTAATTGGTTTATGTTGTTAAACAGAACCAAATTCAATTGCAAGGTGTGTTGAAAGTTTGAATGTGATTTGAATGTATGAATGTTGTTTGAGATTTCAAAACAGAAATTGAATTTGGAAAAAGAAAAAGATTCAGACAGAAAAAAATATATGAATCTGGTCGACCCAACCCAGCAGCCCACTAGGCCCAGCAGCCCATTCCCCCTCGCCCCCGAAACGTTTTCCTCACTCGTGAAACAACCCACACAGTCGCAGACAGCCGGACCCCACCTTTCCCCCTCTTTCTTTCGCTGACGAGCAGACTCCACCGCCAGCTCAGCGTCGTCTTCACCCCGCGACGACCACGCCGGCCGTTTCCTGCCACTAACGCCGCGATTGAATTCGCTTCAATGCCGCGCCTTAACCTCGCTGCGACCACGCACGATAAATCGTCTCCCTCTCCTCTCTGGTTCCCCTCTGTCGCCCCACCTCGACACGCCCCCAGGCTGCCGAATTTTGCTCAACACCATCCTCTGCTCCGACGAGGTCCGGTGCCGATTCCGGTAGCTCCACGCCACCCCTTGCCTCCTAGAGCACGCAGCTGTGATCCCCATCGCCTGGCGGACCTTTCCGCATCGCCAGCTCACCCGCGCGAGCTCTACAAACTCGGCAATGTCTTCCCCGAGCCAGCGCCATTGGCGACGTCCCCCGGTAAACCTGACCACCCCTCTCTTCCCCGTGGACACGATAATGATCGCCATGCCTTTGCGAACCTAACGGTGCCTCCCGTTTGTCCTAGGGTGCCCTCCATCCTCGCCCTCGACGACCTCCAGAACCACCCGACGCCGGAAGCTCCTCCGACAAGCAATCACCGTCGCCCCCGTGCACCCCGTGCTCTCCTACGACCACGTTGAGCACCAGCATTCCACGACGATTCTGGTGAGCATATTCCCTACTCCTCTCGCTTTCTGTTCTCGCCGTTACGCCGTAGCCAGAGCACCGCCGCCGCGCGCCACCATCGTCGCGCCGCCAGTTCTTGGCAAGGCATTAGCAGCCGTCCGATCCAGATCCGAGGCACGCGATTGATTGACTTATCGAAGGGGTAAGATCGATCCTGTGCCGCACGATTCACTTTAAATCCAACGGCCTGCAGCACGTGATCCGGACGAACCGGTACCTCCCAATAGGAACATGACGCGTGGCCAGTATTAGATTTAAAAACAGATTTGAAATCAGATTGAGATGCAGATTTGAAAACCCTATAACTTTTGATCCACACGTCCAAAAATTACAAATTTTATATCATTGGAATCAGTGAAACAAGCCCTAGCCAACCATGCAATTTGTTTAGTAAAAAGTTTCTGTTGAAATGTTTGTTTTTGCAGAAACATTTGTATGCTTGTTTAGGTTAGACAAATTATTCAAAAATGTTTTCAAGGATAAAATCTTTGCAAATTGGTTTGTGGTAAACCTACTGACCCTAGGAACCAAACCATGGTTTTGAAAATGAATTTGGTGAAGTTTAGGATGGATTAATTAATTTAGCCCATTTCTAGCCAAATAAAAATAATGGTTTTGTTATGAAAATGTTTTTGGAGTAAAAACTTTAGGAAAGTGTTTTGGACCAAACCTACTGACCATAAACACCAAGTTTTGAGAAACAACAACTTATTTAGTGAACAACTTAAGGTTGTTGCTTTGATAAAAATATTTTCCACCACATAAAATAATGATTGGACTTAAAAATGGTTTATGGACAAAACCCTTTTGCAAATGACTTTGCCACTTTGGAAAATTACCATCTTGAACCATACAAAGTTTAGAAACCTAGTGGAGACCATCTTTGCAAATAAACCTATCTCCTGCATGCTTACATGCATGACCTAGATCCCATTGTTTTATGTGTGAATTGTTGATTGATTATTGGTTTGGAATGCTAGTTGATATTGTGTTTGCTTGATTGATTGTAGTGAAGTTAGAAAAGTGTGAGACTAGCAAGATCAAGGAGTGAACCAACATTCCCTACCAAAAGAAAGGCAAGTGACACTATCATCTAAAGTCCTACTATTTTCATTATACTTAGTGGATTTTGAAACATGCATAAAAAGAATTTCTATACTTATGCTATGCTAAATCCTAATAGGATACCCTATACATTCCTTAGTGAAAACAATGTAGTTGTTACATGCTTAGCCATGCTATATTTTGAAAAGAGACACATGTTGAGATTTTATGAAGTTGAGAAAAGGACTTGTGATTTTATATAATAAAACAAGGACTCAATGAACCACCTGGGTGGACAAGGACTTTGAGTTTTGGAGAAGGTGGCAACAAAAGGAACCATGTCTATGGCAATCTCTTTGTGTTGTGCTCCAAAGAAAACCACCCAAGAAACTTAGAGATTGAACATGTTTCTCCAATTGTGGCTTTCGTGTGCAACCACATGCTATTTATGGCTCTGGCTTAGTCAACTACATTGGGAAGACCCATGCATTGTCTTCAGTTTACTGGACATGAGGACCTGGAATCCTACATGGGTACTGAAGACAAGCTAGCAATGGTGTATGGGAGGACCCTCTGGAAAGACTTCGTCACATTCTCAATCTGCCAGTACTCCATCTTGGTGAGTGCTAAACCAGTGGCCACTGGTGGCAACAAGATGGGATTGTGACATGTGGGTAAAGTGTACTACTTCTGCAGAAGATAATAAAAATCTAAGTACTTAGCAGTGTCCCCGGTTATGGACAATACTGAGCAACTAAAGTTTGAAGCTATGGGAAATCTCGACATTCTAATTTCTAAAAGAAAACTTTTAAGAATTGATGCACTTGGGGGTACCAAGGAGCTCAAGAGATTTTGACAAAACTTGATGCACTTGGGGTTACCAAGGAGCTCAAGAGATTTTGATAAAACTTGATGCACTTGGGGTTACCAAGGAGCTCAAGGGATTTTTGACAAGGACTTGAACACTTGGGAATTTACCAAGGAGTTCAAGGGATTTTGAAAAAGAGATTTGGCAAAGGAAATAAAACCATTTGAAAAGATAAGATAAATTTTGCTTTCTGCAAAAGAGCCTAAAACCCTACTTAGCCAAATATGCATGTAATGATAGGATCCACTTATAATTAACGTAGTAGTGAAACTTGCCAATACAATTCAAATGTATTGACCCTTGTGGCTGTAACTTGTAATGTTGCAGGTTTGATTGTTTTAGAGAAGATTGATTGATTGATTAGGATTACAAAGTCTACAACCAACATGTCTTCCTGTGGCACTTTGAAGATGAAGGACCCCATGATTATAGTTATTCCGCTGCAATGTAATGTAATAGCCAAATGAGCTATGTAAGATGTAATAAAGTTATGTTATTCCTGGTTATAAAGTTATGTTGTGACCTTTGTTTCTTGATATTACATCTTAACTGTGGATGCTAGCTATTGATCCAGGGACTAGCATTTTAAACACAGGGGACTCCACCTTATATTAAATAAAGGTTGGGACACTCCCTCTACAGATGGTATCAGAGCATTGTGTTGCCTGTAGGATTTGTAAACCCTAGGATTGGACAAAAACCCTTAGAAAAATAGGAGTTGTACTTGTTCCAAAAACTTATTTACAAAACACTTGTAAACTCTTTCCTCAACCACTTTGATTTTGATTCTACATCTCATCTATTTTCAACTTGATGGAAAAACCTACCCCATGGCCAAGGATTCCACCATGTGCAAAGGACTTCATCAACTCTAGATTCTAATGACTTCAACATCTTCAACTCTAATGACTTCAACATCTTCAGCATGTTCACCAAGGACTTCCAACTTGGATATCACTAAGGACTACAAGTGAGACAAGGAAATCTTGCTCAAGATTTAGAGACTGAGGGAATGCAAAAGTTAGAAGGAGCCCACATCACTTGAAGCTTTGTGACCAAGGAGTTTTCCCAAGGAACCATGATCTCATGTAAGAAAAATCAACCAAGAATGATGGAAAGATCAAAAGAAAACCATATGGATGGACCACCATATTTTAGATAAGTCAAACACACCAACTTATGGGGTGTAACAAAAATATTTTGTTGCCTAAGTATGTGCTTGAACTTTGTTGTTTGAGTGAAAAGTTGTTTGTGATTGATTGTACCTTGCTTGTGTGAATTGTAATATGTGTGATTAGAATTATTTCCTTAGGAAATCTTTTGCCTGTTCTAATCTCCATTCAACCCAAACAGACGACTACTCCAAGAGACTCCAACATCAAGGTTGATGACACCAACACCAACCAAGAGGACAGCATGAAAGAGCTCATAGCAACTCAACACCAGTTGAACCAAGTGACAGCTCAATTCATAGCCAACACCAGTGGAGAAGATCCAACACTACAAGGATTTTTGGAAACTCAAGGCCAACTGATGCTCAAAGTGACTGATCAAATGATCAAAATGGAAGAGAGCTATTCCAAAAGAGTTTGTGACAACAAGGATGACAGAAATGTTATTCTAGATGGAGCCCCAGCTTGCATTATTTGTGGAGACAAGGATCATACTTCCAAGGAGCATGGAGATCAATGCCCCAACTGTGAAGAGAAACATCATGTTGGCCAATGTCCCACCTCTCAAGCTACTTGTTATCTTTGTGAAGGGAACAACCATGTTCCTATCCAATGCCCCATCTATTCCATTGTTGAACAAAGGAAACAAGGTGGAGTGCAACAAATGATTGCAAACCATCAAGAAGGATCCAAGTCTACCAAGAAGGTTGATGACAAAGGAAAAGGTCCACTTATACCAAACAAAACAACCCAATTCAAGGGATCAAATAAGAGGAATGTGAATTTTCTAAAGAGCAATAAAAGGTCCAAGAAACATGTAGACATTCCTACCTACCAGATAACATATGAACAACATGAACTAGATGCACTCCTAGCTTTGGAGAAGCCCAAGAAGCAAAAGAAGGACAAAAGCCATGTGCAATGTCATAAATGTAAGGAAATGGGACACTATTCCAGTGAATGCCCAGAGAACCATAAGAATAAAGAGATTGGCCAAGTGATGTGCAACAACTGCAAAGAGCTAGGCCATTATGTGGCAACTTGTCCACAAGAGCCACGTAAAGAACTCAAAGACATCAACTGTTTCAATTGCAAGAACCCAGGGCATTACGCAAGCAATTGTCTAGAAAAGATGAAGAACAAGTTGAACAAGCCTATGGAGAAACTCAACCTTGGCCCATGAGTCAAGTGTGGAAACAAAGGACCTGAGTAGATGTTTTCCCAGAGAAGTTTCCCCAGGATTCCAAGAAGGCCAATATGTAACTTTGTTTGAATAATTTAAGAGTGGTAGTACCCCAATTGTTTTGAGCCTACTTGTAACCCTAGCTTTCCCAAATCTCGGGACGAGATTTATTTTAAGGGTGGTAGCCTGTCACATCCCAAGATTTTCCAAATCTTGTAATGTGAAAAATAAATGAATAAAATAAAACTTTGTTGATTTTCAGGGTGAGAAGAAACTTTTTGAATTTATTTGAAAAACCTTCAAACCATATTTGATAAAGATAAAATCCTAAAGGGGTTTAAAAAGATAAACATTTAATAAGGGAAAATAAAATATTTTGGAATTACTATTTTGGATCTTTTAAATAAAAGGATTTGGTTTTCAAATGAAATAGAAGTTTTATAAATAAGGATTATTTTATAGAGCCAAATTAAACCTTGGCCAAGCTTTTGAAATAAAACATTTTGTTTTGATAAAAATAGTAAAGGTTTATTTAAATAAAATAATAAGGATTTAATATCCAATTTTATTTAAGTAAAGGCTTTTCCCATTTTTAATAAACACTAAAACTCATTTATTTATTTTGAATAA
Source organism: Avena insularis (assembly GCA_023614405.1). Lineage (NCBI taxonomy): Eukaryota > Viridiplantae > Streptophyta > Magnoliopsida > Poales > Poaceae > Avena > Avena insularis. The sequence goes on along the minus strand of CM042687.1, from coordinate 232,164,123 downwards.
GTTTTCTAAGTCTTTTATATTCTCAAATAAAACCTACTGAAGTATTTTGGTTTTATTTAGATTTCAAATAAAGATTTTAAATAAAACAAAACCTATTTGATTTAATAACCAAGGTCCATTATATTTAATTATTATTGGACCCTAAAATAAATGTTATTTTATTTTAAACAAGTTTTTCAAATATCTTTATTTTCAAATAAAACCTACTGTTTTGGTTTTGAAAAATATTTAGATTTCAAATGGAGTTTTTAAATAAATTAAAACCCATTTGATTTATTAACTAGTGTCCATTTAATTTAATTATAAATGGACTCTAAAATAAAAATATTATTTTGGTAATTGGTTTATGTTGTTAAACAGAACCAAATTCAATTGCAAGGTGTGTTGAAAGTTTGAATGTGATTTGAATGTATGAATGTTGTTTGAGATTTTAAAACAGAAATTGAATTTGGAAAAAGAAAAAGATTCAGACAGAAAAAAAATATATGAATCTGGTCGACCCAACCCAGCAGCCCAGTAGCCCATTTCCCCCTCGCCCCCGAAACGTTTTCCTCCTTTCATGAAACAACCCAATGATCGCGCAGCGGACCCCACCTTTCCCCTCTTTCTTTGTTGTGGCAGACCCACCGACTCAGCGTCGTCTTCACCCCGCGACGACCATGCCGGCCGTTTCCTGCCACTAACGCCACGATTGAATTCACTTCAATGCCGCGCCTTAACCTCGTTGCGACCACGCACGATAAATCGTCTCCCTCTCCTCTCTGGTTCCCCTCTGTCGCCCCACCTCGACACGCCCCCAGGCTGCCGAATTTTGCTCAACACCACCCTCTGCTCCGACGAGGTCCGGTGCTGATTCCGACAGCTCCACGCCACCCCTTGCCTCCTAGAGCACGCAGCTATGATCCCCATCGCCTGGCGGACCTTTCCGCATCGCCAGCACACCCGCGCGAGCTCTACAAACTCGGCAACATCTTCCCCGAGCCAGCGCCGCCGTCTGCTCCAACTGCGGCGACGTCCCCCGGTAAACCTGACCATCCCTCTCTTCCCCTTGGACACGATAATGATCGCCATGCCTTTTCAAACCTAACGGTGCCTCCCGTTTGTCCTAGGGTGCCCTCCATCCTCGCCCTCGACGACCTCCAGAACCACCCGACGCCGGAAGCTCCTCCGACGAGCAATCACCGTCGCCCCCGTGCACCCCCTGCTCTCCTACGACCACGTTGAGCACCAGCATTCCACGGTGATTCTGGTGAGCATCTTCCCTACTCCTCTAGCTTCATGTTCTCGCTGTTACGCCAAGCGTGAGCATACCCAAATCATCGCCTTGCGGCTTCTTGGCAAGGCATTAGCAGCCGTCCGATCCATATCCGAGGCACGCGATTGATTGACTTATCGAAGGGGTAAGATCGATCCTGTGCCGCACGATTCACTTTAAATCCAACGGCCTGCAGCACATGATCCGGACGAACCGGTACCGCCCAATAGGAACATGACGCGTGGCCAGTATTAGATTTAAAAACAGATTTGAAATCAGATTGAGATGCAGATTTGAAAACCCTATAACTTTTGATCCACACGTCCAAAAATTACAAATTTTATATCATTGGAATCAGTGAAACAAGACCTAGCCAACCATGCAATTTTTTTAGTAAAAAGTTTCTGTTGAAATGTTTGTTTTTGCAGAAACATTTGTATGCTTGTTTAGGTTAGAAAAATTATTCAAAAATGTTTTCAAGGATAAAATCTTTGCAAATTGGTTTGTGGTAAACCTACTGACCCTAGGAACCAACCCATGGTTTTGAAAATGAATTTGGTGAAGTTTAGGATGGATTAATTAATTTAGCCCATTTCTAGCCAAATAAAAATAATGGTTTTGTTATGAAAATGTTTTTGGAGTAAAAACTTTAGGAAAGTGTTTTGGACCAAACCTACTGACCATAAACACCAAGTTTTGAGAAACAACAACTTATTTAGTGAACAACTTAAGGTTGTTGCTTTGATAAAAATATTTTCCACCACATAAAATAATGATTGGACTTAAAAATGGTTTATGGACAAAACCCTTTTGCAAATGACTTTGCCACTTTGGAAAATTACCATCTTGAACCATACAAAGTTTAGAAACCTAGTGGAGACCATCTTTGCAAATAAACCTATCTCCTGCATGCTTACATGCATGACCTAGATCCCATTGTTTTATGTGTGTGAATTGTTGATTGATTATTGGTTTGGAATGCTAGTTGCTATTGTGTTTGCTTGATTGATTGTAGTGAAGTTAGAAAAGTGTGAGACTAGCAAGATCAAGGAGTGAACCAACATTCCCTACCAAAAGAAAGGCAAGTGACACTATCATCTAAAGTCCTACTATTTTCATTATACTTAGTGGATTTTGAAACATGCATAAAAATAATTTCTATACTTATGCTATGCTAAATCCTAATAGGATACCCTATACATTCCTTAGTGAAAACAATGTAGTTGTTACATGCTTAGCCATGCTATATTTTGAAAAGAGACACATGTTGAGATTTTATGAAGTTGAGAAAAGAACTTGTGATTTTATATAATAAAACAAGGACTCAATGAACCACCTGGGTGGACAAGGACTTTGAGTTTTGGAGAAGGTGGCAACAAAAGGAACCATGTCTATGGCAATCTCTTTGTGTTGTGCTCCAAAGAAAACCACCCAGGAAACTTAGAGATTGAACATGTTTCTCCAATTGTGGCTTTCGTGTGCAACCACATGCTATTTATGGCTCTGGCTTAGTCAACTACATTGGAAGACCCAAGCATTGTATTCAGTTTACTGGACATGAGGACCTGGAATCCTACATGGGTACTGAAGACAAGCTAGCAATGGTGTATGGGAGGACCCTCTGGAAAGACTTCGTCACATTCTCAATCTGCCAGTACTCCATCTTGGTGAGTGCTAAACCAGTGGCCACTGGTGGCAACAAGATGGGATTGTGACATGTGGGTAAAGTGTACTACTTCTGCAGAAGATAATAAAAATCTAAGTACTTAGCCGTGTCCCCGGTTATGGACAATACTGAGCAACTAAAGTTTGAAGCTATGGGAAATCTCGACATTCTAATTTCTAAAAGAAAACTTTTAAGACTTGATGCACTTGGGGGTACCAAGGAGCTCAAGAGATTTTGACAAAACTTGATGCACTTGGGGTTACCAAGGAGCTCAAGAGATTTTGATAAAACTTGATGCACTTGGGGTTACCAAGGAGCTCAAGGGATTTTTGACAAGGACTTGAACACTTGGGAATTTACCAAGGAGTTCAAGGGATTTTAAAAAGGAGATTTGGCAAAGGAAATAAAACCATTTGAAAAGATAAGATAAATTTTGCTTTCTGCAAAAGAGCCTAAAACCCTACTTAGACAAATATGCATGTAATGATTGGATCCACTTATAATCAACGTAGTAGTGAAACTTGCCAATACAATTCAAATGTATTGACCCTTGTGGCTGTAACTTGTAATGTTGCAGGTTTGATTGTTTTCGAGAAGATTGATTGATTGATTAGGATTACAAAGTCTATAACCAACATGTCTGCCTGTGGAACTTTGAAGATGAAGGACCCCATGATTATAGTTATTCCGCTGCAATGTAATGTAATAGCCAAATTAGCGATGTAAGATGTAATAAAGTTATGTTATTCCTGGTTATAAAGTTATGTTATGACCTTTGTTTCTTGATATTACATCTTAACTGTGGATGCTAGCTATTGATCCAGGGACTAGCATTGTAAACACAGGGGACTCCACCTTATATTAAATAAAGGTTGGGACACTCCCTCTACACCAAGATACTGTAGGAAAGTTTAAGACATCAATTGAAGTATTCTTAATAGTGTAGCCTAACCCTAAAATTCATGTAAGACAGTGGAATCTTATTGCTAGTTGATAACCAAAGACAACATGATGAATATAATTAGGATAAATATTGATGTAATGAGTAGTAATCATGTGGGATTCACTTGAGAATTCTTCGTGGTGAAGTGAAATTATGTTAAGACTCAATGATAGTGCAATGAGAAACAAAGTCATCATGGTGAGATTAGCTCCTAAATCATCATGTATAGGTAAAACACAACAATATCATGGTGAGATTAGCTCTGAAACCATGATATAAGTGTAAATATGACCAGTAATTAGTAAATCATTCTAAAGTAGGAGTAAGAGAATAACATGGTAGAACTATGATAAAAGTCATAAGTGCTAGAAAATTCTAATAATCTTTGGTTTAAGTTAGTAAATTGGATCTGATTAGTTGTTTGGAGTAATCATGTGAGGTTAGTTTACTAATAAATAAAGGTTGGTTATAGTTAATCATTCCAAAAGTGAGACAAAAGGTTAGTTGAAAACAAATTGAGACCACTTTGCTTAAGATTATCCTATTGCGATTGAGAAATTTGGGTAAATTATGAGACAAAGTATAGTTTGACCCCTATGTGCTAAGTATCACAATGTAAACCTATATGAGGAGGTGTCATATACTACACAACTAAGCCTGAATTCTAGAGATGCTATACTCAACTACTATATCCTAAGGCTTAGAATATTGTGTGTTATATGTACCACATTTGTATTTATTGGTTTTTCTTGGATCTTCTTGATTGACTAGATCTGTACCTGAAGTTTGACTTGGTGCGCAAATGCATGTTGCAACATCCAGTTACTACTTGATGTTATAGACCTAGATAGGAATGGGAATTCATTTAAGGGAGTGACGATTTCTATAACATCCCAAAAATATTAAACTTGGATCAGCAAACTCTAATCATCAGAATTAGGGTTAACAAAAACTTTCCCAACTAAAAATATGAAAGCATTCATATGTGTGTGTATTCAAAATTTGGATTCTTTTGAATTGCCATGGTTCTGTGTTTCTTTGCTTGTAAAATGATTCTTAGGTGTAATAAACATCATCTAAACAATCCCCAAACTTTTCCCAAAGACAAACAACTCAAAATAAACAAATGAAGTGAATGGTCATTTTTGCCAAATTAACTCTCATGCCTACTTTGGCTATCCCTAGTTTTCAAAACTTAACAGAAACATTTGTGGATCTTTGCACCCCTTGTTAGTACTCATAATAATGTACCAAGGCCCACTTTGTGATCATCCAAAAACATTCAAATACTATGTTTAAAGGACAGTTTAAAATTGAATCTATTTCATATGGGAAGATCCCACTATTTCAAAAACCACTCAAACAAGCTCAATTTTTAAAACCCAAGCACCCACAGAATCCCTAGCACATGCCTAGCACATCCACCAAAAATCTTTTCAAAATTCAAAAGTAAGTTTCTTGCGGCCATTTCATCAAACATCTTGCAGATTCAAATCAAACAAATCACAAACACTATAGTGTGCAATAAATTTGGCCTAACTTGTTCCCCCTCTGGTTGCAACTAGCCCTTAGTAGATCATCTAGCTCCTTTAACTAACCTCTAGCACCACTATAAGCTTGCCTTGCCATCAATGGTGAGCAGGCCGAGCCTCACCATGCCACCCCAAGGTGGACAGCAAGCTAGAGGAAGAACTAGCCGTGCCCACCTTTTCTGGGAGGTAGCCAGCACCTCACCGCCACCCATTGTCCCCTCCCCAAGCCAGTGCAAGCCGTGGACCACCAGGAACGTCGCTTGCCCAGTGCCACTGCGACATGCCGAGCCCGCGCCAGAGCGCCGCACCGGCACACGTGCACATGCCGCCCCTCGACCGCAGCCCATGCCCACCGTTTCGCCATCATCCCAGGAACACGCTAGACACCCCCGTTCGCCGCCCCGTGCCTCACAGCCACCGCTCGCCGTCGAAGATGCCGCCTTTGTCGCGCAGAGCACCGCACGTTCCCGACCGATTGGCACCACCCCTAAGCGCGCATTTAAGCTCTAGAGCATCGCTAGGAGACAACCCGTCGATCGCCAACCTCAGCCATGCCGCTAGCCACCCGTAGCCATGTCGCCACCGTCGCCTGCCCATCCCTCTCGGTCTCGCCGTCGAGCCTATAAAAGGAGTCCACCCCCAGCCGTTTGAAGCACACCATTCAACTCCCCTCACCTCACTGATCGTTCCACCCTCTAGCCGGAGCACGAGGAGCAGCAGCTCGCCGAAATTGCACCGGAGAAGGCCGCCTCTGGAGAAGAAGGGGGCCGTTGATTGCGACCACCCCCGGAGCTGCCTCGACCGTCCCTGAGCTTGCCGCCGACCACTCGTTCGTTTGCCCGCCTCGCCATCGTCGCTGGAGCCCTGGTATGCCCCCTATGCACCCCCACTGAGCCGCTAGGGTTCGAGCTCGCCGGTGACATGTTCATGATCTACGATGATCCCTAGCCGTCGATCACCCTTCTAATCCAACGAACCACACAGCCCTGTATCGCTTCGCGTGTTATGAGCCACTGACTGGTGGAACCCCCTGCCAGCTGAGCCCCGCGCTGCGGAGTGACACTGGGCCGGCCCATTAACCTCTCCCGCGTGACCCAATCGTTTGAATTTAGATTTTTCTTTTTTAATTCAAATTCAGTTCTGTACCTATATTCAAAAATCAACCCAGCTCAATTCAGTCAACCAAAATGCATGAAACTAATTTTGTTAGAAAGGTACTGAAATGCTTAATCCAAGCCCGTTGCATTCAATCATTTTTCAAAATTCAACCATAATAGCTTTTGAGTTGATTCCAACTCTCAAAAATCACATTTGGTCATACCTTTCATAATATATAAAAACATTTGGGTTTACTTGCAGAAATAATGTCCAAGCAACAAAAGAATGCCACATAGGCATTTCTAGTCACTTTTTTTAATTAAAATAAAAAGGTTAAACCTTATTAAATTGTGACACCACTTTAAATCCTATTCCCATGTACTGAAATATGTGGTGATGACATGTGTCAACATGATCCCATGTTTAAGTTGGAGAATATTAAATCTTAAGTAGTTTTTCAATGAGTAAAAATTACTTTTCTCAAATTAAAATAAATAAGACAAATGTTTTAAGCTTGTAATGTAGGTGATGATGCTAGATCATCTATAGTGCACCTTTGTGTGATGATTGAAAATAGTTAAGTATTGATTGGTGATTGTGTACCTCGTATTTATTTATAGACGCTAGTACCAACCAAGGATACAAGGAAGAAGGATGATACTACGAGGAAGAAGCCGAGGAGAACTTCAACCATTGCTCTGCACAAGGCAAGCCTAATACTACTAGTTGATTTGGCAAGCTAACTCTTGCAAGATAACCTACTTATGCAAGTTAATACTTGCTTGTTACCATGCCAACTATATGCCTTAAGCATATGTGATCCTACCCACTTGATAACCCAATCCTAGTTTTACTTGCAAGATTTATACTTTATTTCTTTATCAAAGCTTTATCTTAGAGCTTACTTAAGTGACTTGTAGATTCTAGGAAGATAATTAAAGGTTGCATAAAGAGCATTAAATTTGGCCTAAGTAGATAATCTTGATGTCATCCTAAGGCATGAGATTGAACTTCATTAATCTCCACTTGTTTACCACCCCTCATTAGTACTTACCCCACTTGTAGATGCTAGTGCTAAGAATAAAACTTGATCAACTTTAGATGGGAATACTTGGTGAAAATGGTTATGTAAACCTTGGAATGATGAGTCATTCTACTGAAATGTTTTGACATGTGTTTCCGAACACCAGATGATTTTGATGATGAAAATGTTCAGGTATGAGCATTAGCCCCTTTATAAAATTGATGGTTGTCTGGATGCGATACCGTTCCAATTTTACCATACAACCACAATACCTGAAAATTGGGTAGGGCTTGACTGGAAACTTATATACTTTAGTATGGGTTCCCTCACGGCCAAGGTCTGAGCTGAGGCTACCTTGTGAAGATTGTCCACCTGTGCAGTACCCAAGATGACAGTTGGTCATGGTTGGGAGGCCAAACTCACAGGAGAGGTGCCTATACTAGGGCGTGTAATTGAAAGGTTAGGATTGTTTATCCGCATATTGAGTATGGTGAATTCAGGATTTGTTCCTGACAGATGTATCGAATGTTGTGGTGAAAGTGTACAATCTCTGCAGAGTGTCAAACTATTCGAATAGCCGCGTCGTCATGATTGTGGACAGTTAGGGCCATCTTGTTCCCCCGTCAGCTGTTTTCAAAATGACTTATGAAAGGAATTGAGACTTTGACTTGACCACAACAGAGTTATGATATGAAATTCAAGTTCCCACTTAGGTGTTATAAAATTTCAACTAGCTTTCTTTGCTTCTGAACTTAGTAGAGGTAAATCTGGCTTTTTGCAAAACAACCCTAGAGCTTAGTGTCCTACTACAAAAACCCCCTTAACTTGTTAGTATTAGTTTGCGAGTACTTAAAGAGTACTCATGGCTTTGTCCCTGGCTATTCCCGTGGCCAGACTATGAAGAGGAGTACCAGGATGATGGACCGCAGGAAGGTTACGACAACTAGGATCATCTCCCATCGTCAGCATTGCCTGTGACCCCGAAGATGGAGCTTCGCCTACGCTACCTTTATTATTACGTTATTCCGCTGCTTGAGTTGTATTAAGATCTGGATCATGAGATCCTTATTTGTGTAAGACCTTATGTATGGTTTGTAATGGATGATGTATTGTGATATCCAAATCTGTTATGTCTCGCAAAAATGGTAATCCTGGGATTGCGATGTATGCAATAACATGCATCTGGGATTAAAAATCCGGGTGTTGACTAGTTGGTATCAGAGCCATCCTGACCATAGGAGACCCTAGTTAGACTGGGCGTTTAAATCAAAAACTTAGTTTCAAAACCAAAGGAAGCAAGTATTTACAAAAACTTATTCCCATCCTTATCACTTTGATTCTTTCATGAAAATTCATGTTCCTCAATTTTTTTTGCAAAATACCTAAAATTTGACACACTTGATCACTCTACTAACTTACTCATCCTATATTCTTATAGATGGATGTGAAGTACAACAAGTTTTATCAGTTGGGGAATGGAGGAGACCTCATCTTTGAGCGGGATTTGGACCAGCTTTCGGAACTTCTGGAGCGTCCGCACCCCGAGTTCTTCGGAGCTTAGCTCAATGATCAGGAAGGAGAAGAACGGCAGTGGCTAGTTGATGCAAGTCTCAGAGGAAAGATTGAACCTCCCACTGCGGAAGGAATTCAGTTCACCTTAAGAGAGAACAACTGGATCGATGGACTTGCCAGGGCCATGCAGGAAGCTCTTGCCCGTCTATGTGGGTAGAGTATCAACCAGATCAAGGGTACCCGCTTTGAGTTTGTCCAAGGCGTGATGCTATGGGACAGCCACTAGAAGCCCCATACCACCATGATCTGAAGACTCAGTTGGACCACCTCAGCTTCATGATGTATGATCGTCAGCAAGAACTGGACAATGCTCGTGACTACTCCAACCACAAGTCCGCCATCATCAAGACAAAGGATCAGACCATCGCCATGCTAGCAAAGGACCGCAAGTCTTGCCGCCGTCAGCTCGACAAGAAGGAGCGCATCATTGCCCGTCTTCGTCACTGTATCTCGGATTTGGAGGAGACCATCCACGAGAGACACATGCAGTTAGAGGAAAGGGAGAATGCTGGAGAAGATCTTCGTGGAGACCCCTACTCTTATCTCAGTGATGATGATGACTTTCTGGAGGATCAGGCCATGGACTTCTTCACCGATGAGGAGGATTTCGCCTTCATCGATGATGATGAGGATGATGATTACACCGACTCTGAGGAGTAGTAGCACTTGAGCACTAGCGTAGTGAGTTGTATTCGGTCCCACTATATCGTAGTTTCCAGAATGGTTCTTTAAACCATCTGTTTTTCCTTTGTTGTGGTGTGTTGTATCGTGTGCTATGAATGAATGAAAATCAAGTTGCTAGAAAATCTGAGTCAAACTTTAAAAGCTTTTCAAAGTCCCTGAACCATAGAAATTTCCCTCTTTTCTCATGATCTATCTCAATCTTCAAATGCCTCACGGAGGAAGCGGATCATCCCCGGACCCGATGTCGCAGATCCTGCAAATGTTGGTTTTTGACCGCGAAGCCGAAAGAGCCGAACGTCAAGCCAACTTAGCCACCCTTCAGCAGATAGCTCAGCTGGCCCACAACAACCAAGGCCAAGGAAACCAGGACAACCATGGATCTAAGCTCAAGAATTTCTAGAACACCAACCCACCTGTTTTCACTAAGTCGGAAGAGCCCCTAGATGCAGATGATTGGCTGCAAACCATGGAAAACAACCTGGAAGTCGTCGGAGTGGAAGCTAATGAGAAAGTTCTGTTCGCCACCCACTATCTAGCCGGAGATGCAAGAGCATGGTGGAACAGTGTTCGTTCAATGACCGAAGGACAGATGATGACCTGGGAGGAATTCAAGGTCAAGTTCAGCAGAACCCATGTGCCACCGGGTTTGATCAAGAGAATGAGAGATGAATTCAGAGAACTGAAGCAAGGAAGGATGACTGTAGTGGAATACCGTGACAAATTCTTGTCATTAGCTAGGTATGCCCCGGATGAGATCGACACTGAAGCCAAGAAGAAAGAAATATTCTTGAATGGTCTTCACGATGATATGCAGACGGTGTTGGTCAATATCCCCTTTGCTGATATTGAACCCCTCGTCGACTCTGCCATTCAGATGGAAGGAAAGATCAACTAAGCCAATGAGAACCACAAGCGCCGCATGATGCATCAGCCAGGAACCCATCATACCCCAAAGTATCGCCCCAACCCATCTCCAGGATTTGCCCCGAGAACCAACAAACCCCCGATGAACCGTCCGACCTAACCCAACCGTGGAAACCTAAGGTCTGGAGGAAACCACAACAACCCCGGCAACTCAGGCAATTTCAACTGTGCACCACCCAAGTTCAACAACAACAATGCTACCGCCAACACCAACACTGCCCCGAGGACTGGAGGCAATGTTGTGCCTGTTACAGCAAAGGACAAGTCGTAAGTGACTTGTTATGACTGTGGAAATAAGGGTCACTACTCCAATGAGTGCCCCAAGAAGAATGCCACAGCCCCCAATGCAAATGCCCCAGCTCAACAGCAGCGTCTTGTTCATCCTGGAAGAAGGTTTGCCCCAGGGAACTCGCTCAACCGCAACGGCCGTCTTTTTCTCATGCATGATGAAGAAGCCCAGGAAGCGCCAGATGTCGTGCTGGGTATGTTTTCTGTTAATTCAGTACTTGTTAGAGTGTTGTTTGATTATGGTGCATCGCACTCATTTGTCACCGAAGAATTTGCATGCACTAGTAAGATTCAACCAACCAAACTAAAGCATGTTATGATTGTTCAAATCCCCGGATCAACCACCAAAGCTAGGAAAATTTGCAAAGCCGTCCCTATCCGAATCCATGGCATAGATTTTTATGCAAATCTGATAGTACTCGGAACTAAAGGTTTGGAAGTAGTACTAGGAATGGATTGGATGTCCAAACATAAAGGATTAATTGACTGTGCCAAGAAAGCCATAACCATGACCAGTACAGCTGGAGTATCAATCGAGCATGTATCTGAAACCTTACCTCTTTAATTCAAGTGCAACAAGAGTATAGCCCAACCTACCATTGACCAAGTCCGGATAGTCTGTGAATACCCCGATGTATTTCCAGATGTTTTGCCCGGTATGCCCCTAGATCGGGATATCGAGTTTATCATTGAACTAATCCCCGGAATAGGACCCATAGCCCAGAGACCATATAGTATGAACCCGTCTAAACTAGCGGAACTGAAGAAGCAACTGGATGCCATGTTGGAGATTGGATTGATTCAACTAAGTGCGTCACCATGGAGATCACCTGTCTTGTTTGTGGATAATAAGGATGGAGGTAACCGTTTGTGTACGGATTATCGGAAGTTGAATGATGTCACTATCAAGAACAAATACCCGTTGCCCAAGATAGAAGATTTTTTTGATCAGTTGACTGGTGCCAAAGTGTTTTCTAAGATTGATCTTAGAACTGGCTATCATCAACTCAAGATTTGCGCAGAGGATATCCCCAAGACTGCATTTACCACCAGATATGGATTATATGAGTATACTGTCATGTCTTTTGGATTAACCAATGCCCCCAATTATTTCATGAATCTCATGAATAAGATTTTTATGGACTTCTTGGATAAGTTTGTCGTTGTTTTCATCGATGACATTCTGATTTATTCCAAATCAGAAGAAGAACATGAGCTACACCCAAGGACCATTATTGGAACCCTTAGAGAGCATTAGTTGTATGCCAAGTTTAGAAAATGTGAATTCTAGTTACAGGAGGTAGGATTCCTCGACCACATTGTATCAGCCGGAGGAATTGCCGTTGACCCTGCAAAGGTGAAATATGTCGAAGATTGGCAAGCCCCAACCACTCAAAACCAAGTTCGTGCATTTTTTGGATTGGCGGGATACTACCGCAAGTTCATAGAAGGATTCTCGAGTATCGCCAGACCCATGACCCAGTTGCTGAAGAAGGACAAGAAGTTTGAATGGACGGACAAATGTGAAGCGAGTTTTCAAGAACTCAAGAGGAGATTGATTTCAGCCCCAATCTTAATCATGCCGGATATCACGAAGCCCTTTGATGTGTATTGTGACGCATCCAAGATCGGTATCGGATGTGTGCTAATGCAAGAAGGCAAAGTTATATCCTATCTATCCCGACAACTGAAACAACATGAGCAGAACTATCCAACCCATGACCTCGAGCTCGCAGCCGTAGTTCTAGCCCTGAAGACATGGAGGCATTACCTGATGGGAAATCGTTGTCAGATTTATTCGGATCACAAGAGCCTAAAGTATATATTCACTCAGAAGGAGCTGAATATGAGACAGAGAAGATGGATTGAGCTAATCAAGGATTACGATCTGGACATTCACTATCACCCGATAAAGCCAATGTGGTAGCAGATGCGCTTAGCAGATTGCCGTGCCGCTTGAACTCCATGATTTTGAAGGAGCAACCAAGTCTGCACAAAGAGATGGAAGATTTCCGAATGGAATTAGTGAGTGAAGGATTTTTGGCTAGCATAGAACTTCAACCCACTTTGATCAGCCAGATCAAGGAGGCGTAGAAAGGAAATGCTAGTTTAGACAGAATCAAGCGTCGTATCGGTATAGGCAAAGTACTCGGATTTACGGAAGACGAAGAAGGAGTTCTGTGGTACAAAGGACGCCTTTGTGTACCAGTAGATTCTAAGTTGAAAGAAGTTATTCTGAAGGAAGCTCATGATACTCTTTATTCTATCCACCCCGGAGGAACGAAGATGTATCAAGATTTGAAAGAACAATTTTGGTGGCATAAGTTGAAGAGAGAAATCGGAATCTATATCGCCAAGTGTGATATATGTCAGAGATTCAAGGCGGGACATCAAAGACCCGTTGGATTGTTGCAACCATTGCAGATTCCGGAATGGAAATGGGATTCCGTTGGAATGGACTTTATCACCGGATCGCCCACTTCTAGTAGGGGAAATGACTCTATCTGGGTCATAGTGGACAGATTGTCCAAATTCACCCATTTCTTACCAGTCAAGACCACATATCAGAGTTCGAAGCTAGCAGAGTTATACATCGCTAGAATCGTCAGTTTGCACAGAGTCCCCAAGAACATCGTCTCGGATCGAGGAACTCAGTTTACCTCGAGATTCTGGAAGAAAGTCCAAGAAGGTTTAGGAACCCGACTAGATTTCAGCACAGCTTATCACCCTCAGACCGACGGACAAACGGAGTGAGTAAATCAAATACTCAAAGACATGTTGAGAGCATATGTGTTAGAGTATGGATCTAAGTGGGAAGACTGTCTGCCGTTCGCAAAATTTTCATACAACAACAGTTATCAAGCTAGTTTGCAAATGGACCCATTTGAATTCATGTATGGACGGAAGTGCCGCACCCCTTTGAACTAGTCGGAAGTAGGAGAGAGTCAGATTTTCGGACCCAACATCCTACGAGAAGCAGAAGAGAAAGTTCACAAGATTCGTGAGAACCTCAAGACCGCCCAGTCAAGACAGAAGAGTTACGCCGACAAGAGACGTTAAGACCTCGCCTTCAACATCGGAGAGTTCGTGTATCTGAGAGTGTCGCCATTGAAAGGAATGCAGCGTTCCAACTGAAGGGAAAGTTAGCCCCTAGATATATCGGCCCCTTCAAGATTCTGAACCGTCGAGGAGAAGTGTCGTATCAATTGGAACTGCCAGAAGAGATGTCAGCAATGCACAATGTGTTCCATATCTCATTACTTCGCAAGTGCCTCGAAATTCCGGAGAAGACTGAAGTATTCAAGAACATTGATCATCGGACCATAGAAATCAACGATGACCTGACCTATCCTGAAGTACCCATCCGTATTTTGGAAGAAGCTTTCAGAACTACCAGAACTCGAAACATCAAGTTTCTCAAGATTCGGTGGAGCAACCACACAGAAGAAGAAGCTACACGGGGCCTTGAAGACCACATCGGGGAGTTTCCCGATCTCTTCAAATCCTAGGTAATCGTTTTCGTCCTTTTTCAAATCTCGGAACGAGATTTGTTTTAAGGGGGGAAGGTTTGTAACATCCAAAAAATATTAAACTTGGATCAGCAAACTCTAATCATCAAAATTAGGGTTAACAAAAACTTTCCCAACTAAAAATATGAAAGCATTCATATGTGTGTGTATTCAAAATTTGGATTCTTTTGAATTGCCATGGTTCTGTGTTTCTTTGCTTGTAAACAATCATCTAAACAATCCCCAAACTTTTCCCAAAGACAAACAACTCAAAATAAACAAATGAAGTGAATGGTCATTTTTGCCAAATTAACTCTCATGCCTACTTTGGCTATCCCTAGTTTTCAAAACTTAACAGAGACATTTGTGGATCTTTACGCCCCTTGTTAGTACTCATAATAAGGTACCAAGGCCCACTTTGTGACCATCCAAAAACATTCAAATACTATGTTTAAAGGACAGTTTAAAATTGAATCTATTTCATATGGGAAGATCCCACTATTTCAAAAACCACTCAAACAAGCTCAATTTTTAAAACCCAAGCACCCATAGAATCCCCAGCACATGCCTAGAACATCCACCAAAATCTTTTCAAAATTCAAAAGTAAGTTTCTTGCGGCCATTTCATCAAACATCTTGCAGATTCAAATCAAACAAATCACAAACTCTATAGTGTGTAGTAAATTTGGCCTAACTTGTTCCCCCTCTCGTTGCAACTAGCCCTTAGTAGATCATCTAGATCCTTTAACTAACCTCTAGCACCACTGTAAGCTTGCCTTGCCATCAATGGTGAGCAAGGCCGAGCCTCACCATGCCACCCCAAGGTGGACAGCAAGCTAGAGGAAGAACTAGCCGTGCCCACCTTGTCTGGGAGGTAGCCAGCACCTCACCGCCGCCCATTGTCCCCTCCCCAAGCTAGTGCAAGCCGTGGACCACCAGGAACACCGCGCGCCCAGTGCCACTGCGACATGTCGAGCCCGCCCCAGAGCGCCGCACCCGGCATGCGTGCACACGCCGCCCCTCGACCGCAGCCCGTGCCCACCACTTTGCCATGATCCCAGGAACACGCCAGACATCCCCGTTCGCCGCCCCGTGCCTCACAGCCACCGCTCGCCGTCAAAGACGCCGCCTCTGCCACGTAGAGCTACGCACGTTCCCGACTGATTGCCACCTCCCCTAAGCGTGCATGTAAGCTCTAGAGCATCGCCAGGAGACAGCCCGTCGATCGCCAACCTCAGCCATGCAGCTAGCTGCCCGTAGCCATGTCGCCACTGTCACCAGCCCATCCCTCTCGGTCTCGCCGTCGATCCTATAAAAGGAGGCCACCCCCAGCCGTTTGAAGCACACCCTTCCACTCCCCTCACCTTGCTGATCGTTCCACCCTCTAGCTGGAGCACGAGGAGAAGCAGCTCACCGGAATTGCGCCGGAGCAGGCCGCCTCTAGAGAAGAAGGGGGTCGTTGATTGTGACCACCCCTGGAGCTGTCTCGACCGTCCCTGAGCTCACCGGCCACTCATTCATTTGCCCGCCTCGCCGTCGTCGCTGGAGACCTGGTATGACCCCTATGCACCCCCACTAGGCCGCTAGGGTTAGAGATCGCCGGTGACATGTTCATCGTCGACGACGATCCCCAGCCGTCGATCTCCCTTCTAATCCAACGAACCACACAGCCCCGTACCGCTTTGCGTGTTATGAGCCATTGACTGGTGGAACCCCCTGTCAGCTGAGCCACGCGCTGCGGAGTGACACTGGGCCGGCCCATTAACCTCTCCCGCGTGATCCAATCATTTGAATTTAGATTTTTCTATTTTAATTCAAACTCAGTTCTGTACCTATATTCAAAAATCATCCCAGCTCAATTCAGTGAACCAAAATGCATGAAACTAATTTTGTTAGAAAGGTACTGAAATGCTTAATCCAAGCCCGTTCGATTCAAATCATTTGGATATGTAGATCAACCTTGGTAAAAATAACAAGGAAGAAGCTTTTCTGCATTCAAACATTTTTCAAAATTCAACCATAATAGCTTTTGAGTTGATTCCAACTCTCAAAAATCACATTTTATCATACCTTTCAGAATATATAAAAACATTTGGGTTTACTTACAGAAATAATGTTCAAGCAACAAAATAATGCCACATAGGCATTTCTAGTCACTTTTTTTAATTAAAATAAAAAGGTTAAACCTTATTAAATTGTGACACCACTTTAAATACCATTCCCATGTACTGAAATATGTGGTGATGACATGTGTCAACATGATCCCATGTTTGAGTTGGACAATATTAAATCTTAAGTAGTTTTTCAATGAGTAGAAATTACTTTTCTCAAATTAAAATAAATAAGACAAATGTTTTAAGCTTGTAATGTAGGTGATGATGCTAGATCATCTATAGTGCACCTTTGTGTGATGATTGAAAATAGTTAAGTATTGTTTGGTGATTTTGTACCTCGTATTTATTTATAGACGCTAGTACCAACCAAGGATACGAGGAAGAAGGAGGATACTACGAGGAAGAAGCCGAGGAGAACTTCAACCACTGCTCTGCACAAGGCAAGCCTAATACTACTAGTTGATTTGGCAAGATAACTCTTGCAAGATACCTACTTATGCAAGTTAATACTTGCTTGTTACCATGCCAACTATATGCCTTAAGCATATGTGATCCTACCCACTTGATAACCCAATCCTAGTTTTACTTGCAAGCTTTATACTTTATTTCTTTATCAAAGCTTTCTCTTAGAGCTTACTTAAGTGACTTGTAGATTCTAGGAAGATAATTGAAGGTTGCATAAAGAGCATTAAATTTGGCCTAAGTAGATAATCTTGATGTCATCCTAAGGCATGAGATTGAACTTCATTAATATCCACTTGTTTACCACCCCTCATTAGTACTTACCCCACTTCTAGATGCTAGTGCTAAGCATAAAACTTGATCAACTTTAGATGGGAATACTTGGTGAAAATGATTATGAAAACCTTGGAATGATGAGTCATTCTACTGAAATGTTTTGACATGTGTTTCCGAACACCAGATGATTTTGATGATGAAAATGTTGAGGCATAAGCCTTAGTCCCTTTATAAAACTGATGGTTGTTTGGATGCGATACCATTCCAATTTTACCGTACAACCACAATACCCGAAAATTGGGTAGGGCTTGACTGGAAACTTATATACTTTAGTATGGGTTCCCTCACGGCCAAGGTCTAAGCTGAGGATACCTTGTGAAGATTTTCCACCTGTGCAGTAGCCCAGATGACAATTGGTCATGGTTGGGAGGCCAAACTCACAGGAGAGGTGCCTATACTAGGGCGTGTAATTGAAAGTTTAGGATTGATTATCCACATACTGAGTATGGTGAATTCAGGATTTGTTCCTGACGGATGTATCGAATGTTGTGGTGAAAGTGTACAATCTCTACAGAGTGTCAAACTATTCGAATAGTCGCGTCCGCGGTAATGGACAGTTGGAGTGGCCATACTGTTCCCCCGTCAGATGTTTTCAAAATGACTTATGAAAGGAATTGAGACTTTGACTTGACCACAACAGAGTTGTGATATGAAATTCAAGTTCCCACTTAGGTGTTATAAAATTTCAACTAGCTTTCTTTGCTTCTGAACTTAGTAGAGGTAAATCTGGCTTTTTGCAAAACAACCCTAGAGCTTAGTGTCCTACTACAAAAAACCCCCTTAACTTGTTAGTATTAGTTTGCGAGTACTTAAAGAGTACTCATGGCTTTGTCCCTGGCTATTCCCGTGGCCAGACTATGAAGTGGAGTACCAGGATGATGGACCGCAGGAAGGTTACGACAACTAGGATCATCTCCCATCGTAAGCATTGCCTGTGACCCCGGAGATGGAGCTTCGCCTACGCTACCTTTATTATTACGTTATTCCGCTGCTTGAGTTGTATTAAGAACTGGATCATGAGATCCTTATTTGTGTAAGACCTTATGTATGGTTTGTAATGGATGATGTACTGTGATATCCAAATATGTTATGTCTCGCAAAAATGGTAATCCTGGGATTGCGATGTATGGCATAACAGGCATCTGGGATTAAAAATTCGGGTGTTGACAATTTCCAAAGACCAAGATGAAGACTTACATGAAGGATGAAGCAAAATATAAGGAGTATCAACGCAGTTTGAAGGATACCTCAAGCTCGGGTTATTCTTAGACAGATATAAGAAAGAAGTCTAGTGTAGAAAATACTTGGAGCAATAAGGAGTCATGAACTTAGATTTCACCTAAAATAGGTGATGTTGATAGGAAGTTAATAAAGTAATTGTACCAAATTCATGGAAGCATCATGAATAAGTGCAAATATGAAGTTTCGAAGAAAAATGGTATTCAAGATCTGACAAATTCAGAGAGAATACCAATAGTACATCGGAAACCGTAGGGTAATACATACACCCTAGGATGTTCCCCAGCTGGTATTTGGTTGACTTAGTTAACCAGATCATCTTAGTATTGCATAAAGAGCATAAAACTTGGCCTAAGTTAATTAAGACATAAATGAGTATAAAATTAAAGCGACCATCTTTCGAGGCGTTTCGCGAAGTCAGGCCTATCAAAGCGAAAATGTCCAAATAGTAAGTAAGACAAATAATCTTGGAAGATCTATGTCGAAGATCCACAATTGTGTGGGTATACCATAAGTTCTTTCATGAGACCTTAAAGAGGTTAAGTATAAGCTGAACAGAGACCAACATTCTAATTATGAAGCCAATGGTTACTATAAGGCAGGTTAGAGACCATTAGTAAACCCTAAGGGGGAGAGTAAACAATAAACGACGATACTGTTATCTGAATTTTAGAGTAAGGGTTAGAGAATAAGTACTAACCTATGACAACATTAAGTCTTATTTCCATAAGGACAAAAGAAGTCATCATTATAAAAGTACTCTTAGAAGTAAGTCTGGATGAAAGATAGAAGTTTATTTCAAGATAGTAGGATTCAAACCCTAAAGCTAATTATAAAAGGAAGTTGTAGAAGTACTTAAGGTAATAATAGAAGATTATCTAAAGCCTGCTAAGGTAAAAGCTTGAAGGTGATAAAATAGATTAATCCTAACAGACTAAATCTAAATGAAACAACTCTTAAATGATCCTTAAGAAGTAATAGAGCACATTCAATTGGACAAGTGTAGTGGAATAAAAAATTCCAATGGGTATGGATTAAATGAGTTCAAATCCAATCTTTAGAAGGATTACCAGTAAAACTCATACATTGATAAATCAAAGATTAGTCTTTTGGCCTCAACTATTGACTAAACTAAAACCCTGTTTTAGTGAGACTTCCTAGACCTTATATAATATAGTAAGGAAATTTGATGATTAAATAAAAGGAGCCGGATTAGGATACCTAATTAGGATAAGGAACTAACGAAGAGACCCCCAAATTAAGGAGTTTATAATAAGGACATATCCCTAGAGGGGTAATAGTAAAGGGAACTTTCGAGTATTGGATACAACAACTTGAAGATTGCCAAGAATGATGAGAATTCAAAGAAAAGGATCTGGATATGGAATACTACAATTATTACCATTAAGGTTACCATGGAATTGAGCAATGTCGTAACCAATACAGAACAATTCCTCATTCTGAAACGAAAGAGTATACGAACTTCGAGGACGAAGTTTATTTTAAGGGAGAGTCTGTAACATCCCAGCATTAGAGCTTAGAAATAAGATGAACACACATGTGTGCATTGCATTCATGCATAGAAAATCTAAATAATTTCCGCGCTTTTGAACAAAAATTGTCAAAGTGATTGAAGCTTCTCTCAACTTGATGAAATTGAAGTAGATCATCAAGTTGACTATGATAAGTTTCAATATGACCTTTGATAAAACCTTATTTTGGGTAAGGGAGATTTGATCTAAGGGTAGATCAAATGTAATAAAAGTTAAACCCTAATACATTACTTAATGGTTTATATTTGATCCTTAAGTAATCATATCCTAGTATTCATTACACAACTCATGAATACCAAGTTATAAACATAACTTAAGTAATAGGAATGTAACAACTAAATCTTGATCTATCTTAATCTCATCTACTTATACCATGAGTATCATGTTAATACCTAACCTTAACTCTTTAGTGAGATTGAGTAGGAAAGAAACCAAGTCAAGATCATTCACCATATATCTTTCTTTCCATATCAATCATTATGGAATCCTATCTCAATATCTGTTGTTCATCAATGTTGAGTAATCAACTATTGATTCACCAATTCTTAATCTATCAATTCTTGATCTATCAACTCTTGACCATATCATAGCATTCACTTAAGGCCTATAAAGAAATAAGTAAGAAGAGGTAAATAGTAATGCTAGATTTAAATATTATCTATAGGATGGGGGTGTTGGAAGAGAATAGGATCAATGTGATAATTGATGGAGTTAATTCACTCCTGAATGAATAGAAGACTATCTGAGATAAAGGTTACAAGGATGAGTATTGAAGGTAGTTACCAGGAGTAATCCTATTGGATCAAGTAGGTATAGTCAATGAATAATATCTCTTAGTCCAATAGAAATAAACATAAGATAATTATAATACAATTGTAATGTTGTATGGATGAAAGCCCTGATTAGCCAACTAGAAACCTAAACCATAAAGGATCAAAGCATTATAATGATCGTGCTTTAGTCACCAAGATTGAATGCTTATATCATGTATAAGTGACATTGGTGGATAGAACATGATTGAACCCTAGTATAGATATGTTATTCTAGGTTAGCCATGATAAGTCACCATGATATGATGTGAAGTTTGAATATAAGATACTGGAGTAAAGTAAATATAAGATAGTATGATTAAGATGATGTTAGAGCAACATTGGATTAAAGAAGTAGTATTTTCCTCTTTGGAAATACTAAGCACTTGAGGTGAAGTAGGATTTGATGTATACATCTATTGAAGTAATATTAGTGAAGGGTGATAAAGGAAGTATATGAATGGAGTTAGAAGTAACTACTTAGTGGATTAGAGGTTATCATTATCAGAGTAGTTTGATATAACCCAATTATAGATGTGAGCAGATTATGAAAAGCTTTAGTAACAAGCTCATTGGATTTATCAATGGATTTAGAAGAATAAAAGGTGGATAAGAATATTCTTGTGAAGTAAAGCTCATCATGTTAACACATAATGATGGATAGGAAGGAGTAGTATATCTAGGAAAGGAATTCTTTAAGTAGAAGTCAAGAATTATGAATTATGGAGGATAGAAATTCTTGGTAAAACATTCAACCTTAAATCTGTAATCAAACTCATTATCTATTTAATCTATTGGATCAATCATCTTATTTCCATAGTGGTTTATAGGAATATTTTACTATAGCAACTCACTGAAGCATATCTTTGTCACTGTCAAAACAATAAAATCATAAGTAACCAGAAACCATAATTATCAACTCTTACTCTTAAGTCATCCTAAAGAACAACCCACTATTTTATCCTGGATAATGATATTATCCCTGACCACAAACATAAAAACAATATGCTTTATCTCTTAATCTTCATTTCTACACCTATGATTATTACTCATGCATAATAATTTAACAAGACAATGCTAAGGAAATGTTAATACTTAAATCATACTATATGAATGTTAAATATGAAAATATACCATGCACATCAATCACCCACTTAAACCTTTACCTATATAATTTTTATGGTGAAAACAAAATCACCATTCCCAGAGTTTGATATAATAAACAAATCCCTAAAACCCTAATTCTCATTTATTCTACTTAATATATAATTTCTAATAGTTATGAGTATAAAAAATATACCAACATGATTAGAGTAATCAATTAGTATAGTTATCTTTGGAATATTTAAAAATACTGTAAAAAAATTATGGTATTTAAAACCTTGAGGAAATTTGAATTGAAAACAAATTATTAAAAACTGAAAACAGAAAAGATAAGAAAAAGAGGCAACGACCAATCCTGGCCCATGGCCCACTTCTTCTCGCATCTATCTGTTGACCGCGTGTAGTGGCTGCAGATTTCCCGCTCACTTCCCTACGGCCCACCTGGCCCAGCACTAGCCCGCCTCAGGCCCGTACCTCTTCAGCCTCAATTCCTCGTCGTCTTCCTCGCAGGCAGAAGCAGCTGCCTGTCGCGCCGGCCGCCGTCGATCGCCCGCTATGATTCCCGCCGCCATTGAGATCCTAAAGAGAGGATAAGAACCACCGGAGTTCCCTCTCTTATCCTCATCTCCTCTCAACCTCCCTCTTCCTCTTTCGCAAGAACACTGAAACCCTAGCTCGTCGGAGATGCTTGTCATAGCCGCTAGAGACCACCCCTCTGCCATCCGAGCTCGCTTGTGAGTTCGTCATGCTCGACTAGTTCGTCTCCCCAAAGGAATCAGAGCCGCTTGCCCTAAATCGAGTTTGCCATCACCGATGTTCCGCCGCCAGTCGACGCCGTTCCCATTGATTCCAGCCATAATTCGCTTCGCTGAGCCCTACGTCGCGCTCCTGGTGAGCCCCTGAGTACCCTTGTACTATTTGATTTGTTGCTTGCTCACCATAATGGCCTACCCGTGTGAGTCCGACGTAACCGCCGCCTAGGCTCGCCGTCGACCAAGCTCCTATGACCATAAATCAGCGGCGCCACCACTAGCTTGCTCGCCTCGTAGTTCTGATTCGAACCAACACGCCCTCGCTCGCTCCCCTGTCCTCTATCGTCATCCTCGCCGCGCCTGTGTAGAATTCTGGCGGGGTGATGTCAGAGTGACGTCACCGCGTGTGGTCAAGCCCAGTCAAACTCTACCGGGTCCCGCTTCGCTGATGTGGCGTGTTGACGTGGTGGAGACCCCACCAGTCAGTGTCTATGTGCGTAGGAATAGGTTAGTACCGAAAGTTTTATTAATTAGGGTTTTCTTTGCTGATATCATCTTAACCTAATAAAAGTATTTAACAATTTTAGAAAATAATTAAACCATAAAAATTCAATAACTTTTGTTTCATAAATCAGAAAAATAAGTTTAATATATGAATTTTTTTTTAAAAATAAAATCTATAACATCAAACTATTATCAAACATTATTATGACAACAATTTAAATAATTATTATTTAATAAAGATTTTATAAGTTTTAATACTTTAAAAAATTCATATTTTAATATTGGTAAATGTTAAAAATATAAAGAAAATACCAAAGATCTTAGAAAAATAAGAAATATAATTTAAAACTATAATCATGCATTATTATTTCACTTAATTAAATCTTTATTATTTATTAAGTGTTTATAAAGAAATAAATCTTATAAAAATCATATCTTATTATTTGTAAATCACAAAAATAAATGTAATATACCAAAATGATCACAAAAATAATACCTACATGCTAAAAATATAATATTCCACTTTTGAGATAAATAAAAATTTAAACACTTTAACAACTTGAATATAGACCTATTTCCTTAGTTAATAATTCATATAAGGGTAAATAAAAAATTGCTAATATTTCTAAAATTAGCCAATTGAGTCTAATAAATAGTATTAGTCTTAAATATTGATATTATGAAGTCAAAATGGTTCAACACATTTTAAATACAATCTTATTGAACTATCATTCAACCATAAATGTAGCTGATTTTCTAATAAGATTCTTATTCAATATAAAATCTTCAAGAATAATTTGTGACTAAATAAAATAGTTTCCATCACTTCAACTATAAGTTTATAAACATATCAAAAACACTATAGTGAATTCATAAGTAGTTAAGAAATATTATTTCCTTGTTTAGAAACTATAACCAATCATTCATAAAAAGATAAAAGCTTCTATTCCATTATAAAATCAATAAACCACTACTCAAATAGAAGTAATGCCATTCTTAAGTAACTTTAAGGAAATAATATAAGTGAACAAGATACAAATATCATTCGTATTAAACCCTAAGTCCATCTATGTTCTTAAAGTTAACTTTAGTCTACAAGACTTTAAATATAATACTAAAGACTTTATTACATGTTTTATAGTTACCTTTGGTATGTTATAATTAAGTCCTAAAGCATCTCAAGTCCAAACGATTTAAGCACAAACAACATCGACCACATTTTATTAACCACAAAGATTTTTTAAACCTTAGAAAAGAAATATTTTCTTCAAATGTTATTCTTTTTGCCACTCCAAACAACAAATCTTATAATAATACCTCCAACTTTTAACAACTAAACTCAAGGACTCTCATCATAGTCAATAGATGACAATTAATCATAATCACATTGCTTTAAACTTTACTTGCATACTTAGGATTGTAAACACTTAAGTTCCTTATCAATGCCATTACTTGTAAAGTAAAATTTGAAGATAAACAATTCTTATATAAGTAGTCTTTGAGTAGCATTCCATATGTGTGTATCTTATTGTTGTATGATATTATAAATATGTGTTGTTCACACACACTCACAAGCCTTAATAAGAATCACAAGTGTGAAACTTAATCTAAAAGGGCAACACATTCCAAAGAAACCATTTCCAGTATTCAAACCCTAGTACAACGTTATCCCCGGGATTCGAGTTTACGAAATTGCATTACATTACTTATGCATAATAGCATCTTGCTTCTTTAAACATTAGTCCTTACCGGACCAATGATGCTGATTTCGGATATTGAATCTTATATTGTCTCGAAGACCGTGAGTGCATAATCTTGCAATCACAAAAGGCAAGTTCAGACTTGCTCATGTCCTTTGATTATTTTCTGTAAAGTATTTTACAAATCCAGTGTTTTCATCACCTGCATTTCAAAAAGGTCAGAAAACACTGTTTTCATAATAATATGATTATAGGTTATTTACCATGAGGTAAAATAATAAGCATCTTGGAATGTGACCTACTATGAAAGTTCTGGTGGTAAAGGAACATATTATCTAGGAATTAACAACCAATGTCGCCAGTGATTCTTACGCCGTATATTACGCATTAACCATGAGATTTGGAACGGGACAGAGAAGTCAGTTGTATCTTCTTCCTCTCGCATGTAGTCGGATGTGCAGGTCGTGGCTGTTATCACTCGTAGCGTGCATATTAATTGGTAATTCGTAGAGAATATGCATCATATGGGTGGGAACCCTCAACGTCCCACGATAGTTCTGGCATCTAACAGTCTGTACAAACCATTGTCGTAATTCAATGGGTAGGCATGGTGTACACCAAGGTGGCATGCAAGGTCGCGAAGGGGCAGTGATTGGCTTGGATCTTAGTCTGGGCCTCACACCAAGGAAGTTTGAACGAGCCTATAACTCGGATGTGCAACAAAGCTAAGATCTATCATGGGTGAAGTGACGCACCTTTGCAGAGTGTAAGAACTATAACTTGTTACTCCCAGTTCCGAGAAGGAGCTGCGAACGCGGTGGGAAAGGAACTCCATGAAAGTTCTGGTAAACCCATGAAGGCTGACGGACATAGCTTTTCAGAATAAAAGCAACCTTTGAAGAAATGTTTACGACAACTTGCATTGCCTACGACCTATGGCTTGTTGGGAATATGCCCTAGAGGCAATCATGTATGATGATATTTCCCATTGTATTCATAAAGGTATTAAGTTGTCCTTGTATAAACATCTGATGTGTATCATTGAATATGTGATTCGGTTGTGAAACTATACATTCATGTTGTTTGTACTAAATATCCTTGGTCATTGAGGTTGTGCTGGACACACAACTTAGACCAATGTGAAAGTTGGCTTGATGACTCGGTTCCACTTGTCATGGGCATGGAGATGCTATTCCAACTTACACAGATTCGGCTAAAGAGTTTAGCAAGTCGGATTGACCCATATTGAGGTACAACGAACATGTTGTCATTTGTATATCTCAATCAATGTAATCCTTAGACCTGAGGTTGTTGCATAGTCCAAGTTGAGGATCACCGACTTAGGTTCTGTCAAAAGCTGATCCGTGGCGGCGATTATAAAGGCGAGTTGTCGTTCGAGAATCAAGCTGTGTGATGTGAATAACCAAGATGGGATTTTTCCCCTCCACTCGGAGAGATATTCTCTGGGCCCTCTCATGAGATATGATTTGGAAAGCACGGCCATGCACGACTCGGTTAAGTGTTAACCGAGGCGATCGACTAAGAGTTAGTCGGGTGAATCACTTATCTCGGATCGAGAAGAGAGTCGGACTATTTAAGGGATGACAAATATTCGCCTATAGTCTGACAAGGTATATCGTGAGGCAAAAGGGACTCGGATGCAAGTCGCATTGGAAAGGCAAGTTGTCATGACTCTTTGGTACTTGGGAGTCGGCACGTTCTGCTAGGAGCCGCTATCGACTGATCGATTGAGAGTCGGACTCCAATCGTGTCCAAGTAGCCATGAGCCTGCAGGGTCACACACTTAAGAGTGGAAGCAAGTTCGGATTGGATCTGAACCTTTAATCTGGTTGGGTTGGACCTAAACCGGATTAGGACTGAGTTAGTGAGTTGGACTCACGGTGACTAGTGTTATATGGGCTTTAGTGAATGGGTCGCGCGAGTAGATCCCACGTTCACTCCCTATATATAGTGGAGCACCATAACCCAGAAAGGTTAATCATTGTTCGGTTAGGTCATTCCATGTGTTGGAAACCCTAGCTCCACATCAGTCCTGCCGCCGTAACGAACCTAGCAGTTCGCAGCCGGTGCTCCTCCTTGTACGTGTGGATACCAGCAGAGGTGTTGTGCGATCAGCACCAGGATGATCGGATCACGAGGACTTCACTGCATCAACTGACGCGCTTCATCAGTAATCTGCAACCACGTGTCTAGTGGTAAACCTCGTGGCCTTCTATCTCAGCTAGATCTTGGGATCACCACGTTAGAGGAAATTTTTTGTTTTATCTCTGCGTGGCCAACATGGTCTGTGGTTGTAGTTATAGTGCATCAAACACTCCTTTTTAGTGAACTTGCTGAGTACGCTCGTACTCAACATATCTTCTTAACCCTTGCTAGATTCTAAAGTCAGTACAGACAACGTCTACATCAAGATATGCTCCAGGAATCATCATCAAAAGCTCAAGCTCTTCAATGAAGTAGAGGAAGTCCACATATACATCAACTAAAGTAAAGACGAAGTTACTGATTAGATAGAAATTAATCTCTAGCCATAGAACCTACTTCTGTAGAGTATTGCAATAGCAGCAATACAAGCCAATTTGTTAGATGCTAATCTTATTAGCATAACAGTTATGAGTTGATTATTTTTGATTCTTCTTTGTACAAAGTTTCTTTCTCTCTCTTTAACCTAGAGTGTTCACTGAATCTTATGTAAAGAGTTAAGTTGTAACCTATAGTCATGTCTTGGACCTGCTATGTTTCTATTGTACCACTATGAGGGATGTAATACTAGTGAACGGTGTTCATTGGTGTTATGTCAACGACTATAGTGTACTACATCATATAGTGGTATGCTGGGTCACCGCAAGGAGTTAAGCTTGGGGATGCTTGATATGTCGAAAACGTATCTATAATTTTTGATGTTCCATGCTTGTTTAGTATCCACTTTGCTTTGCTTTGTCTACACTTTGAGGTATTTTTTTACGTTTTCTGGGACTAACCTATTAACAAGTTGACATAGTGCCAGTTGCCTATTTTCTGCTGTTTTTGGTTCTAGAAAAGCCAGAAAACGAATATTCTCAGAATTGGATGGGACAAAAGCCAAAGTCAATATTTCACCGAGAATAACACGGGGCCAGAAGACGAGACGGAGGATGGCCACGAGGGGCCCACACTCCCTGGCCGCGCGGCCAGGCCTGGCCCGCACCTGGGGGGTGCGGTCGCCTTGGGCACCCATTTGGTCTCCCCCTTTGCCTCTAAGAATCCGCTGATAACAAAACCCTAAGGACCCGATCAGATCTCCATGAAACAGTCTGTAGCTGCCGCCACCATCGTCCCTAGATCGGGGGGATCTGAAGCTCTTCCCGACACCTTGCCGAAGGGGAGAGATCATCCCAGAGTCCTTCTTCATCACCATGCCAGCCTCCGGTATGATGTGTCAGTAGTTCCACCTTGGACAATGGGTCCATAAAGTAGCTAGATGGTTGTTTCTCCTCATTTGTGCTACCATGTCTAGATCTTGTGAGCTTTGTTCATGATCAAGTTCATCTATTTGTAATCATGCATGTTATGTTTGCGGGGATCCGATGGATATTGAGATTAGTATGTTAGATTGGTTAATGGTTTTATCTTATTGATTCTATCATGTCTGTGTTTTTTGAGATCTTGCATGCTCTCCGTTTCTAGTAGCTATCTTGGCCAAGTAGATGCTAGTGACTCCAGGAGGAAGTATTTATGCTCGATAATGGGTTCATGCCTCTATTGAATCTGGGGAAGTGACAGAAATCTCTAGGGTTGTATATGTGTTGTTGCTACTAGGGAGAAAACAACGATCTTTTGTTCATGGAACAATTTTATTGTTTACTTTACACACATTGCTTAAAGTAGTTATTCGTTGCTTGCAACTTAATACTGGAGGGGGTTTGGATGATAACCTGAAGGTGGATTACTAGTCATAGATGCAGTTGGATGGCGGTCTATGTATATTTTTGTAATGCCCAATTGAATCTCATAGGATCATGAATGTCTAGTATTGCATTGTTATGCCTTGCTCTGTCCTGTCAATTGCCCTGCTATTATTTGTTTACCCAGCATGTTATGTTGTTTATCTTAAGGAGAACGGCTCTAGTGAACTGTGGACTCCGGTCCAATCTTTACCATTGATACATCATCCACGGTTACTATTTACTTTCTGCATGCAATCATTACCTTCCACACCATATGTTTAATCCTTTGTTTTCAGCAAACTGGTGAGATTGACAACCTCATTGTTCGTTGGGGCAAAGTCTTGAGTTTGTGTTGTGCAGGTTTCCAAGTTGTTAGCAACACCTTGGGGTCGTTTCCTTCCTCCTACTGGTTCGATAACCTTGGTTTCTTAATAAGGGGAGACTTATTGATGTACTCATCATACCTTCCTCTTGGGGTTTCCCAACGAAGCTCTAAAGTGATCTGAGCCGCATCAGTCAGAACCAATGGTAAGGAAATCGGTAATCGTTAACTGCTCGGTTGGCTTGTGAGTAGTGTTGGGGATATGCTAAATGGGTACCACCATTGCATGTCTCTAATCCGGATAACCCGGGTGGCCCATAGTTGGTAGCAAGGCCCATGGCCTGCTGGGCGGCCCAGTTATATGGATCCAGAAGGGAGGCCCATGCCGAATAAAGGAAGGCTACGGAGGAGTCACCAGCGTACCCGGAGCCTTGGAGTGCAAGACACGTTAGACTAGTTGTGTATCGTGTAGGACTCTATAACCTGTCCGGTTAGGACTTTGCTTGTAACCCTAGTATCTGGCGACTATATAAGCCAGACCTATTTGAGCCTTTAGGGCATAACCTCAGAGAACAACTCATATCGCGCATAGCGAACCGATCCTTGTAACTCGGCGTATTGCCATTATAGTGATTTATAGCAGGAGTAGGATTCCGCCACCATCGTGGGATCTGAACCTAGGTAAGTTGTGTTACCTCATACCCGCCAACCTTCCGCCTTACCCCATCTCTCTAAACACGCTCTATTAGGACCCCTCCATGGCATACTCGTCGGCAATACCATCATAGTTGGCGCCCACCATGGGGCAAGAGGCGCTTCAGGCTCTACAACGGGTGAGGTCCAAGATCTTCGAGGGAATTGATGAAACCATAGCCATCGGTCATGTTCTATTCTCCGGCAATGTTCCGATCTTCCCTCCTGACGAGTTCTGGATCCCGGCAAAGACAAACCCCACCCGCTGCTCGATCGTCCCAAACGGGGACATCCACCTCTTCATCGACAAAACCGACTCGGGCACTAGTTCCCTACAAGTCGGAGGATCATCAAGGCCCGCACGGACCTCCTACGGGAAGGACGCGTTCGTGGAAGGATCGAAGTCGGATATCTCTTCGGAGTTTGCCAACATAGATCAGAAAAATTCAAGGCCCACCCAAACCGCCCCTGTGCAGGATATAACTGTGGAAGATCGCTGCAAGTCCGCCAGCTTCGCCCGTGCATCTAGACAACAGAGATCCAAGTTCATCGGCGTGGTGACTATCTTCGATCTGGCGTGTTGTGTTCAGAGAGAGGGTGAAAAACCCCTTGATTACCTAGCCAGGTGGCTCCGTATACAGGCTGATCTAGAACATTACCCCCAATGATGATGCTATCTATCACTTTGTGCAAGGACTGGAACACGGTACACTTATCCGGCATACGCTAAGACAACAACAGGCCATGGGTCTCCTCACTTTCGAGGGCATGGTTCACACCGTCAATAACTATGCGGCTGCTGAAGCAGAAGCTCGGGTAGTGCTTGCAGCCGTACCCGATGCCCCGCCGCCTTAGCAACCACTGCCACCGCCTCCAGTCAATATCCCTGCCGCCTCAGCATCTTCTTCCGTCGTCAAGGAAGCCCCCGCACCCTCTGACTCTATTCTAGACGCGCTCTACGCCGACATCAGCATGGACTCGGAGGAACTCGACTCTGCTATGCAGGAGATGGAGGAGGACATCAAGCGAGAGGAGAAGGCCGACAAGGCCATCACATCCCGAGAGGTATTCGTCGCCATTGGGAGTGTGATGGAGGAAGATCAACTTGGACAGGCTCCGCCTAAAGCGCTGGACAAGGGGAAGGGACCACATGTTTCTGCCGACAATGATCGCGCAAAGGCCATGCCCCCTCCGCCTAACCCAGTGCAGTAGCTGCAGGAACTCAACGCCAGTCCGAGTAAGAACAACACCGCAAACCCGCTGCCTCCGGCATCTATGTCTGCGGATACCCAAATCACTCCAGCTAATAGAGTGATGTACGACAATTTTCTCGTCGAGCCCATGACTGTGGCTCATATACGGAACGTAGTCCATCTTGACGAGAAGCGCCAGCAGCAGCTAGAGGAAGCGCATGCCATCACGGAGCAAGGCTCATAGCTAGATCAAGATCTGGCCAAGGCGCAGAAGTCAATAGAGAAAGCTAGATCCATGGAGGCCGAGTACAAGACTCTGCTCAAGCAGCAGAAGGCTAAGAAAGTCCTGGCTCGCATCATCAACGATCTTGGTGTACAGCGAAACCTAGGATAGGCTCCCCCGAAGCTGCCACAAGCCAAGCCATACATTGATAGCGAGGGCATGCAGGTCATGCCCACTCCTATTCTCAACTTAGCCATCGCCAAGACCCTTCTGGAGCAGGATAGATCACCCGCAGCTGTGGAACAGGTCTATGACCTTGTAGGAAAGGCGGTCAAACAGCAGGAAAAGGCCACCTCTTAGAGGCTTGAGTCTGACCAAGCATATTGCCAGTCTAGCAATCCTAAGCCGCCAAGGGACCGATCTCCTCAGGATGTCGGGTCTCAGACGGGTTCATCAGAACGAAGACAGAGGGATGCACGCAATAGGAAGGATGCTATCCCCATATCCTCCAACCATGGAGGAAAGGCTCATCCTCTTCGCCCATCTCCACCGCCCCGATCTCCCCGACATCACGAAGACCCAAAGTCTCACCATCCTACAAGCATGCCTCTGCCAAGGCAGGGCGACATTGTCATCCAAGACAACATGGAGCAACCCCGTCACGATGGAGAGCGCAACCAAGGACACAAGAGTAGGTCACGCCATGACCCTCCACGTCCGATAAGCAACGACAAGGCATCGCAGGAGGGTAACAGCAAGAAGGCTAACCCACCGCCACCTCCGCCTCCGTCACCATCTAGCAGCCACCATGGCGGAGGGGCCCGCGTCATTCACGTAGCCCATCCCCTGGCGGCAAGAAGAAAAGAGCAAGCCCGAAGCCATACGACGCACGTTCATGCCTGGACAAGATTCATGAGGTCCGGGAAGGACCATACCTGGGACCGCATTGCTTTGGACCTGTAATATGGACCACAACTTACCCCAAGGGTTTCTGGATTGACAAGACGATCAAGCCCTATGACGGCACCTCCAAACCAGCTACGTGGTTGCAGGATTACGACAGCGCAGTGGAGATTGCCGGGGGTAACCCCAATGTTGTCGTTAAATACCTCCCACTGATGTTGACGGGCACGGCCTGCCAATGGATTGATGACTTGCTGGAGAAGTCCATCTGCAACTGGTTGGACATGCAAGAAGCATTCACCAAAAACTTCGAGGGTACGCATCAGCATCCCTGCACTGTTGGCGATCTACAGTGGTGCGTGCAAGATAAAGACGAGTCATCTCGAGCCTACCTCTCACGCTTGATGGATATGAAGAATTCCTGCGCAGGAGTGCACGATCAGACCTCCATGGCCGCCTTCATTGACAGGTTGGAAAAAGGTACATTGCTCCGACATAAGTTGAAGCTCCTGCAGGACAATCACAGGCTCGATCTCAATCAGATGATCCAATTGGCTAGTGAGTTCGCGGCTGCCGACAATGATGCTCGTGGCTCCTTGCCGGCAATAGCCGTTCCAACCCAAGCTAAGAGGAACAACAACAGCAAGAAGAAGAGACCGCTAGAAGAAAATCAAACCTCCGACATGGTTGCCATGACATTTGCAGGACGAGGTGATGGCGCACAACATGGCCGAGGACGGGGGGCTAGTCGTGGGCAGCTGCGAGGTAGTGAAACTACCCCTACAGCGCTCCGTGTTCCCCAAACGTACAAGGTGTGTCGTGATATGACATGCATTGTACACCTCGACTCCAACGACAAGGCCACTCACACCAATCGCCATTGCAAGTTCATCAATGACCTCAAGGAGGACCCGGAGTCCGGTTACAAGCGAAGCCAGAAGAACAGACCGCAAGGCAAGGGCGAAGGGAAGAACGAAGAGGAGTCCAAGGATTCAAGTGACATGGACGAGGATGTTGACCCCAAGCACGCCGAAAAGGACAATGGCAAAGGCAAGAACCCCTTCAAGAAGAAGGCCGCCGTCTACCACACTTTCCTTGGCACCCCTATTATCCGGGCACAAAAAAACTCCATGAGGATACTGATGGCCACCCTACCCTTAGTCCCTCAGTACCTGTGCTGGTCGGAAGTTCCAATCACTTGGGATAGGAAGGATCACCTAGACCTCATACCTATGGAGAACCAATACGCCATGGTCATCAACCCTCTGATTGACGGCAACGAGTTCACCAAATGCATGGTGGACACTGGAAGCAGCATCAACATCATGTACCTGGATACGCTGCACAAGATGAACTTGATGGAGGCCAACCTAAGGCGGACCAACACCGTGTTCCATGGCGTAGTTCCTGGCCGGGAGGCTCAGTCCCTTGGGTGCATCACCCTTCAGGTCGCTTTTGGCGATGTTAATAATTACCGCCAAGAGAGCATGACCTTCGAGGTGGTCCCCTTCAAGAGCATGCACCACGTCATATTCGGACGCGATATATTCCATGCCTTCGTGGCCAAGCCATGCTTCGTCTACAACAAGCTCAAGATACCCAAACCAAACGGTGTCATCATCGTATCTGGAAGCTTTACAAAGGCAAGGTACTGCGAGATTGGAGAAGCAGTCTTTACAGAAGCAGTCCTCTACAGCGAATAATTCAAGGAGATCCATAGAAAGGTCGATGCCACGGAGATGCCGGCATCGAAGAAGAAGATTTTTGACTCTGATCCCGCCTACAAGGCCGCCATCGAGACTAATTCGGTGGAACTTGTGGTAGGCGACGCCTCCAATACCACCGCCATTGGGAAGAACCTGGACCCTAAATAGGAAAGTGCGCTCGTCGAGTTCCTCCGTGAGAATAGGGACATCTTTGCCTGGCAACCTTCCGACATGAAAGGCGTACCTAGGGAACTTCGCGAGCATAGCTTAAATATTGATCCAAAATGTAAACCGGTGAAACAACCTCTACGACACTTTGGAGAAGAGAAGAGACGCGCCATAGGCAAAGAGATAGCCTGGTTACTTAAGGCTAGTTTTATCTGAGAAGTCCTTCACACCCGATGGCTGGCCAATCCTGTACTTGACCCCAAAAAGGGAACCAAAGAATTAAGAATGTGTGCTGATTACACCGGCTTGAACAAAGTGTGCCCGAAAGATCCGTTTGATTTGCCTCGCATTGACCAAGTCATTGACTCGACGGCTGGCTCAGAAATTTTGTGTTTTTGATGCATACTCAGGATACCACCAGATAAAGATGAGGAAGTAGGACCAGTTGGCCACTTTGTTCACCACACCTTACGGCACGTTTTGCTATGTCACGATGCCCTTTGGGCTAAAAAATGCTAGTGCTACCAGCGGACTATGAAGCATTGCCTACACGATCAAATTGGTCAGAACGTTCATGCTTATGTGGATGATATAGCGGTGATTTCTAAAAAGTCAAACGACTTAATCTCTGACTTAAAAGAAACCTTTCATAATCTCCGGAAATACAACATGATGCTTAACCCAAAGAAGTGCATCTTTGGGGTTCCAGCCGGCAAATTGTTGGGCTTCCTCGTTTCCCAGCGTGGAATCGAGGTCAACTAGGATAAGATCAAGGCCATCCTAAACATAAACTGTCTGATAGGCCTAAAGGACATCCAACGGCTCATTGGCTGCGTAGCAGCAGTAATACGATTCGTTAGCCGACTTATAGAGAAGGCTCTGCTGCTGTACAAGTTTCTAAAGAAGGCGGACAAATTTACATGCGCGGACGAAGTAGATGCTGCACTCAAGAAGCTAAAGGAGATACTTTCCTCGGCACCTATACTCGCAGCACCCGAGCCTATGGATCCTATGTTGATTTACATGGCGGCCACCAACCGGGTAATCAGCATCGTCGTCATGGTAGATCGGAAAGAACCAGGGCATGAGTACGGAGTGCAATGACCAGTTTACTATGTAAGCGAGGTCTTGACGTAGTCCAAGCAGTGCTACCCGCACTACCAGAAGCTAACTTATGGAGTGTTCCTTTCTTCTCGAAAGCTAAGGCACTATTTCCAGGAGCACCCTATTACAGTTGTGAGTAAAGCTCCACTGTCCAACATCATCAATAACAGCGACGCTACAGGAAGGGTTGCGAAGTGGGGCATTGAGCTTGCCGCCTTCGATATCACCTACAAGAGATGCGACGCTATGAAATCACAAGTCTTGGCGGATTTCATTGCAGACTGTACGGATATGCTAGATGCTACCCCTGTACCAGATCCAAAATACTGGGTGATGCACTTTGACGGATCAAAGCTACTCAACGGCTCGGGGCTAGTGTACTGCTACAGTCACCAACAGGGAAAAGTTGCACTATGTTCTGCAGATCCATTTTGAGGCTACAAACAACATGGCGGAATATGAAGCACTCATACATGGACTTCGCATAGCCAAGGATATTGGCATCAAGCGCATAGTTTGCTGTGGAGATTCCGACTTGGTTGCCCAGTAGGTGGCTGGCACCTGGAATGCGTGGAACCCTATGATGGCGGAATATCGAGACGAAGTAGATGAGATAGCCAAGTGCTTTAAGGGCTACAAATTCAAGTATGTCAAGAGGGAGGACAATGAGGCATCTGATCTGCTGTCAAAGCTTGGATCAGGGCGCAAACCAATTCCTCTTGGCATTTTCCTGGAGCATCTACGGACACCATCCGTGAAGGGAGCAGATCCATCTAACCTGGATAGAGTTGACTATTTTGTTCACATGGTGACAAAGGTCCCTCTGGCTTGGACAAAACCGTTTATGGAATATCTCGTACACGAAGCTTTGCCCGTCGACGAAGTCGAAAGTCGGCAAATAGTAGTCGAGCGAAGGGCTATACCATAATCAATGGACAGCTCTATAAAAGAAGCACCACTGGTGTATACCTCAAGTGTGTTTCCTAGCAAGAGGGTATTGAAATCCTTCGTGAGATCCATCTTGGAGATTGCGGGCATCACGCCGCTCCTCGATCGTTGGTCTCCAAAGCCTTCCGGCAAGGATTATCTTGGGTCGACGAAGGCGACGCCAACAAGCTGGTTGAGACATGCATGGGATGCCAGTACTATGCCCGACAACCACATGTTCCAGCTCAGGAATTGCGAATAATACCAATAACTTGGTTGTTTGCAGTCTGGGGGCTAGACATGGTTGGTCCATTACAGACGACACCATGTGGGTTTACACATCTACTAGTAGCAGTTGATAAATTCACCAAATGGATAGAAGTTAAACCCATTATAAAGCTTGATGGGGCAACTGCCCTCAGGTTTATCCGGGATCTAGTGGTGAGATTTG
Source organism: Avena insularis (assembly GCA_023614405.1). Classification (NCBI taxonomy): domain Eukaryota; kingdom Viridiplantae; phylum Streptophyta; class Magnoliopsida; order Poales; family Poaceae; genus Avena; species Avena insularis. The sequence continues at coordinate 232,127,418 of CM042687.1, read as the reverse complement.
GTCTCCCACATAGCATTATCACCAACAACGGCAACAACTTGTCACTCGGAGAAGTGGAACTTGTTGTTGGGAGAAGGGCATCCGACTTGACTTAGCGTCTGTGGCACATCCACAATCTAATGGGCAAATGAGCGAGCCAATGGATTAATTCTATAGGGAATCAAGCCATGTCTAGAGGCACCGCTACATAGAGTAGCTGGAGCTAGGGCGGAGGAATTACCATCTGTTCTTTGGAGTTTACGAACTACACCAAACAGGTCTACCGGCTACACCCCTTATTTCATGGTATATGGAGCAGAAGCCATCCTGCCTTCCAACATCCTTCATGATTCACCAAGAGTTGCCGCCTACGACGAAGATGATGCTAAAGAATCCAGGCGCCTAGATGTGGACCTTCTCGAGGAAGAGCGCGTATTGGCATGCCAAAGATCTGCCATCTACTAGCAGAAGCTACGCAGCTACCATAGTCGCTGCGTCTGGCATCGCTCGTTTAAAGAGGGGGATCTGGTGCTCTGACTTAAGAAGAAGAAGTCACAAAAATTATCCCCACCATGGGAAGGACTGTTCATCATAAGCAAGGCGCTACTCAATGGGTCTTACTACCTCGTTGACAATCATGAACTTGAGGATAGACCAAACAAGGATCATAAGCGTAAGCGACGTGACCTGGATGATGACTACCCGGATCTTGATCGACCATGGAACATAGCACAGCTACGTCCTTTTTACACTTAGCATATTTTTTATCTACTGTGTACCTCTTATATGATCAATGAAATAAAGCTCTTTGGTTCACTCATATTCTTGAGTCTTTTACCTCCTTTAGTGTTCATTTTAGGATCGTATAAAACCTTTATGCGCAAGTTTCGCATTTGCACTTGTGAAAATTCCGCCTACGGGCGTTAGCTTATGTTTTCTGGTCTACACGTTGTTTGTCGTTTTTATGTGGATTTTGGAGTAGTGACTTTCGGCACTCAAAGTTGGCGATTTTGTGCTAAGGTTTTTGACGGTGCCATTGGGCATCATCACCTGAGCGCATGGTTCCGTCTATGAGTCTTCCAACTCATGAAAAGTCAAGCATAAAAACCAAAGTAATGGATAAGCCAGCACTTGCTTAAAAAATATATACATGCTGGAACTAGTACTTAAGTAGCAGGAAACATATAGCTATTGTTTTATGCCTTAAGATTAAAACCATAGTTTTTCCGCATATATACATCCAGAGGAAACAAATATTACAAAGTGTTTTTCATTCCTCTGGCGCAGGAGACTTTGAGGTAACGTCGTCGACGACAGGAGAGTCATCCTGATCATCAACAAAGTCGTTGGTCTTGAGAGACTCGAAGGAGCTGGTCTGGTCGCCATCAATGATCTTGAGAGGCACAAAGGATTTTGGATCGACCAACTCGGCGACCCTGGTGTCGTAGCCGGCGAGCGATGACCAAATAGCTTTGTGATCAATCTTCTGGGCGTCATCGTCTACAGAACCGAGGTCACCGTGTCAATGTCGGTATTCTCATAGTTGGCCTTGACCATCGCAAGCGACATTCTTGCACCAGCCTGGGTACATGAAGCTTTGCATCTTACGATACTCTCGGGGGCTTGGTGCAGAATCTCTGAGTACTTCATGATGGAATCCATCGCTTTAATGTTGATGTTCAAGGGCTTGGCAATTTCCATGGCTTGCTTGATGGTGGTACTGATGAAGTTGCCGACAAGGACCATGCATTCTTTTGGAGGAGGAGGAGTATTGGTTAAACCAATAGGAGCTGCATTTCCAGCCAAGCAATAGAGTACATGAGTTCAAACAATATAAAATTTCAAAGTACATGCCTTACAGAAGTACACGACGGAGATTGCTTACCAAAGATGCTTGCCTAAGCTTGTTGGAGCATCTCTGCCATGGAGTCACGTTCTTGTCGGAGGACCTTGTAAGCCTCAAGGTTGCGTTTATTCTGCTCTTCGGCAGATTTCTTCTGCTCCTTGAGAATTGCAATTTCCTCCATCAGCCGGTTGATCTCCGTGTTGGCAGACTCCTGCACGGCCTTCATATATGCTTCATGCATCTTAAGTGTATCAGCCCTCTCCTGCTTGAGGATTTTGTTCTCGCTATCCAGCAATTCTATGTGCTTGGATTGCTCAACAATGTCCTTTGCCTTGGCAATATTTTCTGCATGCCGGAGAAATAACAGTGCACGATGAGTAGTCGGAGGTTAATGGCACAAGACCAAGATTGAGTGCGAAATTTAAAAGAAAAATAGACTCTTGCTCTTGGTGATTTGATGCTTCAAGAAGGCAGTTTTACCCTTTTAAGCTTCCAGGTCAGCACACATCTTGTGGAACTTCTCGTTGGCGACGCCTCTCTGAGCATTCTCATTCTGTGAAAAAGATCAAAGTTACTTAGTCTACTTGGAGCATCTAGCCAGATAAATATCCACCTAGAGGCTTGGGGGCTACAGTGAGAGTTTTTAACTTGGCAATATGCTTAGTCTTTCTTTAAGCATCTAGTCAGAACTAATTTTGTTTCAACTAGAAGCTTGGGGGCTATAGTATTGAAATTTAAAAACACTATGTATGCTACTCTAAAAGTATCTAGTCAGAATAATTCATTTAAACTACATACTTGGGGGCTATAATACGAAGTTTTCTAGCTTAGTCAGTCTTAGAGCATTCAGACACAAAGACCTATGGTTTTCCGTCTAATTCCTCGGGGGCTACAGTGGGATACTACATATGAAATGCAAAAGGCATACAAAACTTACAAGTGCAATGATCTTGAGGTTGGTGGAGCTCTCGGCAAGTATCTCGCTGAAGACCAACCTGTTTTCCGTGCAGGATATCCGCTTGCTTGAGTAGCACCTCAAGACCACATGCTGGAGAAGTCGACGCAGCACCAGGAACCTGGGCTGAGCTACTCAGTGTAAGCACAGGGTAGACAATCTTCGGAAACTCTGCTGGTGTCCTGGGTGCAGTGGCGCCGCCTGCGGCAGAAGTTCTGCCTACCACCATCGCCTTACCGCTACCAGTGGCATCCTTAGCCGGAGCTTCAGCCACTTTGGATGCGGTGCTTTCTTGGGTCTCTTGTTTTCCGACAATAGCAAGTTCTGCGGCAACATCTGGGTCCACTTCCATGGCGGAAGGTTCAGACGTTACCTTTGCTAGAGAGCTTGTCGGTGCGGTAGCAGGCTGGACGCTAGGAGTTGGAGGGGCGATGGCGGGAGATGCTTGGTGAAACATTTCTTTGATGTTTTTAGAAGCCCCCGATGTTTTGGAGGTCTTCTTCAAACTCATACTGGCCTTCTTACTGAAACGTGCAAAAGTATAAGTACGGGAACAAGACGAGCAAGAGACAATTGTTGGATGTTAAGAAGCTTACACAATGGTTGGTGCCTTAGTAAACGGGATACCAGTGGTTCTTCTTTTCTACGCCTCCAGGGAGGCGGTGGATCTCTTGGAGGCTCCACTCTCCGTCTTCTTCTTCTTGCCTCCATTGGCAACATCAGAGGTGGATCTCTTCCGCTTACGCACCAACAGAACATCGTCATCGGACACGATGGTGATTTCCTTCATCATGCGGTCGTAGACTTGGGCAGCCATGCTACCGTCGTCTAGTTCCTTGAGCTGTTAAGTAAATCCCAATGTGTTAGATGCAATGGTTAAGGCTAGACGGAAGAACTAGAGTACATGTCATACAAGGAAAAACAAGTAAGTACATCTGGGCACTTGACGCCCTCAAACATGTCGTAGTGATGGCGAAGCCGCGCTTCCTGTCCTTCACCTTGACTATGTCCTTGAGGCGAAGCTTGATGGAGTCACTCGAGAAGTTGTCCTTGGAGATGTGGAGGCTATCCTTCCTATCCTTCGTATACTGGTGCATGAGCTTCGCGCGGTGCTGCAGAGGCTGGATCCGCCTAATGATCCAGCACATGGCTAGGTCCAACCCTGTTGGGGAGGTGACCCCGGATAGGGTCAAGACAGGGGAAGACAAAAGGAGTTTCCCCTGTCATATGCCGAGTTACTGTTTATATCGGCCGAGTCCTGTAAAAGTCGGCCGAGATAAGCACGGCCATGATACCTACGAAGGGAGCGATACCAGATCCAGCCGACATACGAGTTAAGTCGGCCGAGTATGTATGAACAACTTGAATGCAGGTAAAGGTCGAGCCGAGTTATCCAAGACAAGGCCGAGTAACATGAACCTTGCAGGAGAAGGAGGTGCCTAAGGTCAAACCCTAGTTGTTGTAGGAGGAATCTAGACAGAGCCAGGCGCTAAGGACAAAGAGCAGAGATGCAGAGGGGCAGACAGGCGTCACGGAGGTGACAGTGAGGAAGCCCGAGGCACACATGTGAGGCCTTCTAGAACCTTGTCGCCGATAGAAGGGGGACACGGAAAGGAGCCCGCCGAGTTACCACTTTGGGACAAGAATATTCCAAGAATATGCTTGCCACATCAGCCCTGGAAGGAGTCAAGGAACCCCTTTATAAGGAGAGGCACGGACTCCTGAGAGGGGGATCGATTCATTTGAGGCCGTAAGGCTCGTGTTGTAGTTCTCTTCTTGCAAACAGCTCGAGGAGCACTTGTAGCCCAAGAGAAGAGAAATAAGGATCTGCATATTAGTCATTTGAGTGTAGAAGTAACTACATCTTCCCTCCCCGGATCCCTCTAGCATCCATTGGCCCCATACTTTAGCCTACCCATGGCATCTGCCGTGCCACCACCACGACAGTTGGCGCCCACCGTGGGGCCAGCAGCGGTGCTAGCTGGAGTCAAGATCCGGACGGGAAACTTCATCCACACCGGCGAGCGCGTTGTCTCTGGCTTAGTCCAGAGATTTGATCTCTGTGACTATGTCAGCGATAACGCAGGCAGCTTCAGGAGAAAAGCTCCTCCGCGCAACGGCGTCTTCATCAACTTGGGCATGCACCAGATCTACATCAGCGTCGACACCTCCTGCGTTTATCCTCATCGAGTTATTGTTGCACGAGAGCCCCTCCTCAGCGCTGCAAACGGTCCGCATCGAGAACGCCCCGTCAGCAGCGTCGAGGTGATGGTCACAGCCGGGGTACAGGCGGCAGCAGCAGGCGCCGAATCAAGCAAGGATCTGACAACGGGAGGACAGGTGACCACGAAGCAAGCGGCTCCACAGCCCACCGAGGTAGATTCGTCCGCAGCCAAACCAGCCGAGGTACAGGAGACAACCCCTAAGGCAACAAGGTTAAGATGGCCACCTCTGGAAAGACCAGAGAATATTCTTCAGGCAACTATAGATAACTTAACCACGCCTGTGGCACAGATACTTGATCCGGCTAATGCTCAGGCAGAGTTGGAAGAAACTAGGCAGAAATTGCTAGTAGAGGCAAAAAAGGTGTCGGCATTGCGGGAATCCTTAAACAGGACCCTGCGAGAATATGCTAAGGCAAATAAGCTAGATGTTGCCCCCGAGCGGGTCGATGAATTAAGATTGAGAGGGAAAAACCTCATGAATGATATCAATAAAGAGCATGAGACTCATAAGGCAGATTCAGTCGATCTAGGCTTGCCGAGGTATAGCACCCCGGCAAAGAACCTAAGGGCGGCAAATGCCGCTGCACTAGAGTTGGAAGGGCTGACAGGCGAAGCCCCGCAGAGACAGCAAGAAAGAGTGAATGAGCTGGTAAGCATTGCGAACCAACAGAATGAAGAAATGCTTAGGGAGGACCCGGCAAGACCTGGTGCCTCACCTATGGTTCATTCGGCTGGAGCAGTGCCCGCCCTATCTGTAGCAGCAGCATCTTCACCCGGAAACAATGCGCGAAAAGATAGAGCAGTAACTTTAGGAAAAAGAAACAAGCAGATTGTACCATATGATCCAGCGGTAGCCGAAAAGGTCAATGAGAATAGAGGCAATGGAAACCGAGGTAACAATGGCGAAAGAGACCCCCACCATCCCAACAAAGGCAACGGAAGCCTAGGTAATGGAGACCTCGGAAGAGGAAATCATGAAAACAATATCCCGGCAGAAGGAAGGAGGGACTCGCCGCCCAATCCTCAGCCGAGGTATGAACCTCGGGAAGAAAGAGAAGTGAGACCAGCTCTCCATAATCAGGCAAATGAGAGGTATAATGATGGTTACTCATATATGGAGTATGCAGCGCATGGTGGAAATAACCATTATGGAATGCAGGAGAGAGTCATGTATAGAAACTTGCCATCAAATGATGCAAGATTAAAACTGGAAAGGTTGTACCGGTCCGAGTTGTTAGAGGAGCAAGGTCCGCCGGGTCCGGCATGCTTCGGACCCCGAATCATGGGCGAGCCGCCTGTGCCGAATTTTCAGCTCGCAAGGGGCACTAAAACATACAATGGGAGTACCAAACCACAGGATTGGTTAATTGACTATGCCACTGCAGTAAAAATAGCTAGCGGAAACTTGCGATGCGCGGTAAGATATGTCCCGCAAATGCTGGAAGGACCGGCCAGAATATGGCTGAATAATCTGCCAGTGGGCACTATCAACTGCTGGCTAGATTTTGAAGAGATGTTTGTCAGCAACTTCACCAGTACTTACAAGAGACCAAACAGGCCACAGCAGCTTGCAATGTGCAAACAGAGGCCGAATGAGACAGACAGAGAATTCTTAACTCGGTGGTGTAACCTTAGGAACTCATGCGAGGGAGTTATAGAATCTCAAGCGATAGCTTGGTTCGCTCAAGGATGCCGATATGCCAGGGTCTTTGTGGCAGAGACTGCAAAGAGATGTGCCAACCACTTTGGCAGAAACCATCAGGATAGCGGATTCGTATGCATTGGGTGATCCGACACAACCAGAACTAATGTCGGCGGAGCATCAGGAGCATCAAGATCAATATGCAAGAGATGTGGCCGGATCATCGAGGCGCAACGAGTTCAGAGGTAGAAGAAGAGAGGAAAGACCGGATTACAGATATGCCTCCAATCAGGTGGCAGCGGTAGTGCAAGATCAGCCGAGTCACGGAAACGGTCAGCGGCAGAAGAATGGTCCTCAGCAATGGACACCAAGGAATGAAGGGAAGAGACAGTGGACACCAGAACAGAAGAAGCAGTGGCGGGAAAGGCCGAAGTACACCTTTGAATCCATGTTGGATCAACCGTGTAAGTTTCACACTCCAAACCCAGCCAAGCCGGCTAATCATACAACTCGGCAATGCGCCTGGTTAAAAACGCAATGGGGAACCCGGCAGGCATGCAAGCACCTTCTCATCAGCACATCAACAAAGAGCATAGCATTGATCGGGCAAATGCACATCAGTTAATGTTACCCCCTCCTCCCCCGAGGTATGATAACTCGGACCGGAGAGATGCAGTACATCAAGTGATAAATCAGGGTCAGGATGGAAGGACAAACCCCGGAAATAATGCACGCAATGATTATAGGGAACATCATCAATCATATTGTGTGTTCACAACAGAACAGCAAGACAGGCAAAGTGTACAGCGCCGACATATGGAAGAGAATGCAATTATGCCGGCAGTACCAAGATATGTACCTTGGTCAGATCAAGAAGTAACTTGGAGCATAAAGGATCACCCCAAAATAATGCTGAATCCAGGGTCGTACGCACTCGTACTAGATCCGACTTTTGTCGGGCCCAGCATTAATGTGAAATTTTCAAAAGTACTCATTGACAATGGGAGCAGTATCAATATCATGTACAAAGATACTGCATAAACTCGGAATATCGCAGAATATGCTGCAATCCACGAGAACCATGTTCCATGGAATAGTGCCGGGAATTTCATGCGAACCCATTGGGAAGGTTCAAGTAGATGTATTATTCGGCACAAGGGATAACCGCAGAGCGGGAAATTTGGAGTTTGAGGTGGTGGATCTAGAAAGTTGCTATCATGCTTTACTCAGGCGGCCCGCATTGGCCAAATTCATGAGTAGCTGCCACATCGCTTACTTGAAAATGAAGTTACCCGGACCACAAGGGGTGATAACAGTAGCAGGAGATTACAGGAAGTCGATGGAATGTGCTTCGGCCGGATCAAACCTGGCCGAGTCATTGGTGATCGCAATAGAAAAATGAAGGATTCAAGAAGTAGCGGCTCTCGCTCAGTCGGCACAGCTGAATATGCCAGCATTAGCCAACCCACATGGAAGTGTTTCTTTCCAGCCGACTAAAGAAACGAAAAAGGTCCAGATAGATGAGCAGTTCCCAGAACGCACCATCACCATTGGTGCCGGCCTAGATGCCAAATAGGAAGGCGAGCTCACCAACTTCCTCCACGAGAATCGGGATATCTTTGCATGGTCAACTCAAGACCTGCAAGGTGTGCCGAGGGAATTGGTTGAGCACTCTCTGCATGTAAGGCCAGGAGCAAGGTCGGTGAAGCAACCTCTCCGCCGCTTCGCCGAAGACAGGAGAAAAATAATAGGGGATGAGATAGCTCGGCTCCTTGCGGCCGGGTTCATGATGGAAGTGCTTTATCCGGATTGGCTATCAAATCCAGTGTTAGTAGAAAACAAAAAGGATGATCCAGCCAAGGTATAGAGGCCAATCCAACTAAAATAAGAGCGGTAGAAAGAATGGACTTGCCGAGGTGTCTAAATGACGTAGAGAAATTCACGGGCTGCCTAGCCTCGCTTAGTCGATTTGTATGTCGGCTGGGAGAGAAGGCATTACCACTGTATCAACTGATGAAAAAATCTGATAAGTTCATTTGGACACTTGCAAGCAGATAATGCTTTTCATGAACTGAAAAAGATGTTGGTCACAGCACCAATCCTGGCCTCTCCATGTCAAAAGAGCCTATGTTACTTTACATAGCTTCCACAAACAGAGTGGTAAGTGCGGTGATCGTTGTGGAATGGAATGAAGATGATAAATCAATACAAAGGCTGGTATACTACCTAAGCGAGGTACTATCAGCCTCAAAACAAAACTACCCACACTACCAGAAGATGGCCTATGGAGTATACATGTCGGCGAAGAAACTTAAATATTACTTCGAAGAACACCCGATCAAAGTGATCTTTGAAGCGCCCATAGCCGACATATTGAGCAACAAAGATGCAAGCGACCAAATAGCAAAATGGGCAATCGAATTATCACCTTATGCTCCGCAATTCGATAGGCGAGATGCAATCAAATCTCAGGCTGTGGCCGACTTCTTTGTGGATTGGTCCGAGGTACAATACGAACCACCATTGCGATATCTCAATTATTGGATAATGCATTTCGATGGATCCAAGTTGAGAAATGGCTTGGGAGCAGGGATAGTGCTGACCTCACCGAAAAAAGATCAGCTGAAATACGTGCTGCAAATACATTTCGCCGCATCAAACAATGTAGCCGAATATGAAGCACTTGTCCATGCATTAAAGGCAGCAAAAGAAATTGGTATGCGTCGGATCCTCTTCTACGGGGATTCTGATTTGGTAGTACAGCAAGTATCAGGCAATTGGGACGCACTAGATGCAAATATGGCCTTATATAGGTTCCATGTGCAATAAAATAAGTGGATACTTTGATGGATGCGAGTTTCATCATATACCTCGGGCGGAAAATGACGCTGCGGACACATTGTCAAAACTCGGATCAACTAGGCAGTAAATTCCCCCAGGAATCGCCCTAGAGCACCTGAGAAAACCATCGATTATACCGTCACCAGAGTCCGAGTCCATTCATATCTCGACAGAATTAAAAGAAGGAAATGTGCCAATGGAAGTTCACAAAGAGTGCAACCCAGGCTCTCTGAAGGTGAACCTGACCATCGCACGAATAAATACAGAAGGATTCAAAGCCGTTATGTCGGCATAAAACATGGAAATCGACAGTGAAATTGTCCTAGAGAAAATCATGCCGACATGGGCGCAACCCATATTCTCCTTCCTCAAGGATGCAATTTTGCCGGATAATGAGATACTGGCTAGACAGACAATAATAAGAGCAAAAGCTTACACAATCATAAACAATGAGCTGTACGAGAGAAGTGTCACAAGCGTGCTGCAAAGATGTGTTGACTCGGCAGAAGGCCAGGAGATACTCTTGGATATACATCAGGGAGAATGTGGGCATCACGCATCGTCCAGAGCATTAGTAGCCAAAGCATTCAGGCATGGATTTTATTGGCCGATGGCGTTAAAGGAGGCAAAAGAGCTGGTAGAAAAATGTAACGGTTGCCAGAGATACGCCAGCAAGATACATATGCCATCATCCAAATTAAAGACAATACCAATCACTTGGCCATTCTCTGTATGGTGTTTGGATATGGTAGGCCCGTTCAAGCCAGCCCGAGGCGGAATGACCCACATTCTAGTCATGGTGGATAAATTCACAAAGTGGATTGAGGTAAAACCTATAAGAAAATGTGATGGGAAACAGCGGTAAAATTTCTCAAAGATATCATCTTGAGATATGGTTATCCACACAGTGTTATCATAGACAACAGCACAAATTTTGCTGAAGGAGCATTTGCTAGATTCTGCCAAGAGAAGCACATAAGACTAGATGTTGCCTCGGTGGCTCACCCGGCGTCAAACGGGCAAGTAGAAAGATCGAATGGACTGGTATTGTCCGGAATAAAACCCCGACTCGTTGAACCTCTACAAAGGTCGGCAGGATGTTGGATCGAGGAACTGCTAGCAGTATTGTGGAGCCTCAGATACACCCAACAGGTCAACATGGTATACCCCATTTTTTCTAGTATACGGGGTAGAAGATGTCCTTCCAGCCAACATAATGCATGATTCGCCACGGGTGACCCAGTACACGACTGCCAAGGTAAACGAGGTAGCTCGGCAAGACGACGTTGATTTACTAGAAGAGGCCAGGGAATTGGCACTATCAAGATCAGCTCTTTATCAGCAAGATCTGCGACGATATCATAGCAAGAAAGTCTATCCAAGAGTCTTTAAAGAAGGAGATTTGGTTCTTCGGCTGGTGCAGCGCACAGCTGGCATGCACAAACTCTCACCCCCATGGGAAGGACCATTCATCGTGAGTAAAGCATTGCACAACGATGCATATTACCTAATTGATGCTCAGTCACCAGAAAAGAACAAGGCAAACAAAGTCGGCGAGGAATCAAAAAGACCATGGAATATAGCTTTACTTCGCCCATTCTACACTTAGAAGCCATATATGTTTCGTCGTAATATAACACTTCAAGTCGAAGTACCAAGCACGTATTGAACCTCGCCACCTCGAGCGACGATTCAAGGATTGCACAATGTTGTCCTTATTTTTTTACTATGTAGTAAACCTCGGCACCTCGAGCAATGACTCGGGGACTGCCCTAGGTGATTTATTATTTTGAGTTATGTATTCAACTTCGGCACCTCGAGCAGTGACTCGGGGACTGCTCTATGTGATTTCTTATTTTGAGTTATGTACGAAACCTCGGCACCTCGAGCATTGACTCGGAGACTGTACAATGTTATTTCTTATTCCTGAATTATGTGTTAAGTTTCAAGACCTCGAGCAGGGGACTCGGGGACTATGCCGTATCATCCCTTATCTCGGATTATGCATTAAAACCCCGATTCTTAGAGCACTGACTAGGGGACTGCCCCATGATTGTTTCCTGTTCCAAAAAATGCGTATTAAACTTCGGCACCCCGAACAATAAGTCGGAGACTACCCTGAAATATTCTATACATTAACCCATGAATTATATTTCGGCAACTAAGTTCGTAACTCGGGGACTGCCACATGATCCAAGACAATTCTTTTAGCACGCGCAACAACTCATCAACCTGAGTGAAAACTCGGGGACTAATCCGTATTACCCACTATTTGCCATCACACACATAAAAGCTCCATAGCTCAGCTACAAGCTTGGAAGACAGTGTAAACATGTCTCAATAATCATACAGATAGCAAAGCGAAAGCAAACAAACATCTCTAAGAATGATGCAAAAGAGTAACACTCCTAGCGAAACGAAGTATGATAAGGGATGCAACTTATTGTTTCACTTTGCCAAATATGGGCTTCGGGCTTTATATCTCGGATAGAGGTCAAGAACACAATGGCTAAGCCGTCAAATTTATAAAGGCCAAGCAATGTAAGCGCCAAACTAAGGTCAACCACATGAAAACATACGATCCGAACCTATGAGATTGAAGGTCGCCAAAGCAAAGATATAAAGCAACAAGATCTGTTTAGACAAACTAATAATGATCACCATCACCCATGCCTCAGCGGCAAAAGGAAAAAAGGGTTCGTACCACACAGAAAGTCGGACAATTGTTTCACACACATCATACGCCCAGCATACCGGGGACTGGAAATAACTTAAGAAGTTTTTTGAACCTAAGGGGCAGCGGCATGATCAGGCACTGGGCGCTCTGAGGTAGATGCGCTTGGACGGTTACTTCGCCCACGAAGCAATAGTAACTTCGGGGGAAGTCCTGGGCTGCTGAGAAACATTAGTTTGAGCTTGAGAGTGCCCAGTCCCTTTGGAAGATGACCGTGTGTCGCCGTCCCCATCCGATCTTGCGCTGGAATCACCAGAGTTGTCTGAGTCGCCCTCACCCTCATCCTGGTCGGCCGAATCATTATCAGAGGCATCTTCGATTTCAACGTCATCCGCTGGGTTGGGAAGAAAACTCGGCCCTTCAATCCAGTTATGCACATCAGCATACTCAACAAGCTGGAAGGCACGAGCTTGGCGGCGAGCGACGAATTCTGGATCCTCAACCCAATGAGAGCCAGTGCACAAGTTTATCAAAGTGTCAAGTGAAATGTCCTCATACCAAGACATAACGGCTGTGAGAGCCATATCAGCACCAGCTCTCCCAGCAGACTCCCTCCAGAGATTTAACTGGGTCTGAGATGCCATCAATCTATCCACAAGTACTTTAACCTCGTCAATGTCAGGAGTCCCAGAAGTATTCGGCCACAAAACATGGTAAGCCCGAATAGCTACTTGCACCAGATCTCGGCCCATAATTTTCATCAGCCCAATGGCAGCGCCAACGGCAATCAGGAAGTCTTCCATTGAATATTCAGGATCCGAATCTGCAGAGACACCTCGGCGTTGACGAGCAGAAATCACTTCCTTAGAACTCACTGGCTTAGCTTCCGGAAAATGATCTACATAAGAGGCAAACGTATCAGTTAAAGGTAAGAAAGAGGAGAAAATAACTCGGCCATGATCATAAACTTACGATGAATATAACTCAACATTTTTTGGAGATCATGGGTCCAGTCAACCTTGGTCTTCTCAAAGCGAGTGATTTCCTCGCTCATCATCCGATTCTTCAGCTTGGTAGCCTCGAGGAGTTCTTTATCTTTCTGCAGTTGTAGACTTAGCCAATTATTTTCTTCGGAGAACTCCTGATCAACTTTCTCTAATTCGGATTTCTGAGAAAGCTTGAGGGACTCCACCTCGGCACGCAACCGGGTTATCTCGTCATCTTTCTCTTGGGCCATACCAATGAGTGGCGGCTTGCTCTAAAAAATGCATCATCATATCAGGCATGGGTATACATTCTTGATGCGACGCTGCAAGAGTTTGTAACTCGGCTATACCAAAGCCAGAAGGTTATAAGAAACCCAGGATAAGTTTCAAACGAAAATCAATAGAGGAAAAGAATAACTAACCTTCCAGAGCTTTGACTTTCTTCTCAAGACGGATATTAAGATTATTGATATTACCTTATTACCAGCAAAATGGGTTAGCACCTCAAGTCGACAATATTAAGGACTTAAGGGACAATACAAAGATTTGTTAAGTTACCAGCTTTCTTCACCACGGGAAGAACTTTCTCATACTTCTCTTGCAATTTCTTGTGCGCGAAAAGCAGCCTTTGGAATTCGGCTGTCCGCCGATCATGGGCAACCTAAGCGACAAAATAAATTACACAGTCAGATATTCAAAGCTAAAATAGATCCGAATCAAGCAAAGCTTAACTCGAATCTAGGTGGCTGGGTATTCGAAGCTAAGACAGATCCGAATCAAGCAAAGCTTAACTCGGATCTAGGTGGCTGGATATTCGAAGCTAAGACAAATCCGAATCAAGCAAAGCTTAACTCGGATCTAGGTGGCTGGATATTCGAAGCTAAGACAAATCCGAATCAAGCAAAGCTTAACTCGGATCTAGGTGGCTGGATATTCGAAGCTACGACAAATCCGAATCAAGCAAAGCTTAACTCGGATCTAGGTGGCTAGATATTCAAAGCTAAACAGATCCGAATCGAGCAAAACCTATCTCGGACCTAAATGACTGGATAATCAAAGCCGAAATAGATCCGGATTCAGCAAACACTTAATATGGAATACAAATGAACCACGATGAGTCAAAGTCATACAGGAAATTTACTCGGCAAATAACGCACTTTAAGCTTAATAAAGCTTCCAAACGAACAACAAGTTATTCGGCTGCAAGCTTCGGGGACTAGGGTATATATACTATCATTTGAATAACTAACCAGATATCAACGGAAGCAATTACCTCGTTCATCTTATCGCTGTCAAGAACGATCTTAGCAGCCATATGCAAACGACTGCTGATGTCGGAGAGATGAAATGGCTGATTGCTCGGATTGCCCTCTAGCTGATCAGCAGCGTTCCAATTATTGGCGTACTCCACCAGAGAGCCGAGGTTGTTCCCACTCTCAGTACGGGTCAGTACTTTACCTCGGACCCATTATGTAACCACCGCCGCCGCGGGACTCTTGTGGAGAGTAAGCCGAGTATCAGCGGCCAGGATGAAAACGGTTTTAGCAGAGGAAACCCCCTTATGGAGCGCATCAGCAATGGTGGGTTGAGAAGAGCTAGCAGGTCCTTTCTGAGATGAGGGAGGTTTGGTGACAACGACCTTCTTAGCCTTAGAAGAGGTGTCGGCAGGAGCTGCAACCTCGTCACTAGGGGTGGCATCTTTGGAAGCAGGAGGAACTATAGTTTTCGAGGGGGCCGAGATGGTGACATCCTCGGCTGGAGTTGGAGTCACAGTTGGAATTGGGGGGTCAAAGGAACCTCAGGGGAAACTTCACGGGTCGTAACGGAGGCAACAGGTTTGGTAGCAGGATCTGCTAACGGAGTTAGGTCGGCGTCAGCAATGGAAGCTGTGGGTACATCTTGCTGAGGTGACGTCCGAGTCGGCGCAGGAGGAGAGTCGACACGAGCGGGACTAGGAGCCCGAGTATCTCCAGGAGGCGGAGGAGAAGGCAGCCGAGTTGTGTGACTTGTCATACTCGGACCGCTTGGCTTGGCAGAAAGAGGAGCGCTACAAAAGCACAAAAAGTCGAATCAAAAGACAGAAAGAGAGAAACAATAAATACAAATGAAAATGAACTCACCCAGTAACTCCGGGCATGGTTTTACGCTTCGGAGGATGCTGGGCTAATTTCTTGGTTCGCTTCTTGGGAGCAGCTTCGGAAGGAACGGATGGAGCACTACGCTTCCTCGAGGAGGCGAGAGGCTCGGCGTCGTGCACCTGACCAGCCTGATTAGCTGGGAAAGTAGAGGCCGGAAATGCATAAGAGATAGGCATTACGGCGACTACCTCAAGAATTTGGACGTCGTCCGAGTCACCTTCCTCCCTGTGGGCCGAGGTCTTGCCACGGGCGCGAACTGGAGCAACGTCCGACTTAGGAACAAACTCCTCCAAGTCAGGCTCCCCGCTGTCTGGGGTGTTCCGATCTGCAGTCCACGGGAGGGACAGAACCTCGGCATCCTCGATCTTTTGCTCCGCAAATCTCTGCAAGAAAAGAGACAAAGAGGAATTAGCAAAAGGAGTCACAAACGCGATTAGGAAACAAAACACAAATGCGTTAACTTACCTCGGGAGGGGGATTCCCGCGGGTGAACGGCTTCAGCCCCCAGGTCCAGTCCTCCGGCATATCAGTCTTGAAGATAGCTCGGACACGCTTGTAAATAAGATAATCCTTGAGCTCAACCGTTGAGACTCGGTTGGGATCGAGGGGACCGCTCATGTAACAGAGCTTGTGCGTGCGATGCTGGAAAGGGCAGATTCGGCTGCTGACGAAAGTGGTCATCATATCCTCGCCACGTAGCCCGGCGCGGATCAACTCCTTCAGCCGAATCTCGAAGACCTCGGCCAAGGCATGGCTCTTCCTCGGGTTGTAGGTCCAGTCAGTCTTGGAAGGGGGCCGATGGAGAAGGCAGGGAGCCAAATCTTGTCTTCCTTTCCAGTGTTCTTGACATAGAAAAACGATCTATGCCACTTCTTGCAAGACTCAAGACCAGCAACATGAGGGAACTCGGATTTTCTCCGAGGTGTGATGGACGCGGCTCCACACTGGGTAAGCAACTTCTCAGAGGGGTAAAGGGATTTGTCTAGAACGACGTTAGATCGGATCTGGAAGAATTTGGACCATACGTGTGGCCAGAGGCCGAAGTATCCTTCCGAGGCCGAGATAAAAGCGGATAGGGAGGCGATGGCACTAGCCGGAAGGTGACACGGCTAAAGGCCGAAGTAATCGAGGAAATCCCTAGTGAAATCGCTAAGGGGGAGACCGAACCCACGAGCAAAGTGGGACATGAATACAACATACTCGCCTTCGTTGAGTACGGGAGAAGATTCGTTGCCGGGTAAGCGATAGCCTACCTCGGCAGGAATCCGGCGAGTCCTAATTAGCCACTCGATCTCACGACGAGTGACGGAGGAACCTTGCCAGGAGCCCCGCTCTGGACCAGACGCTATGTCGTCATCCTCGACGAGCGCGCCACTAACTGAACTCGACATAGGGTCGCCGGAGGAATCCACGGAGGAAGAACTAACGGCGGAGCAAGGCTTAGAGGCGCAGGGCCCTGTCGTGTTTCTAAGCGAAGATGGCGGCGGAGCGGAAAAGTGCCGCACGAGAAATCTAGAAAACAACGGATGCGTCTAGGGAGGGAGCCTTGCAATGGGACCGTAGAAAAACTCATCGGCAACGGCACTGGAGCAAGCGCACGGCGATGAGATCGACGGAGCGGAGGAACTGTGGCCTCGCTGTCGAAGCTGTCGACAATGGCGCAACCGCAGGAGCACGAGCAGACGCGCGGGCGCAAGGAGGAAGAATAGCAACGGTAAGCGAAGGGGAAAGTGAACCCTCTAGCCCCGTGCCCCTCTTTATAACCGCGTGGCCCTGGCATTAGTGGGATCGTGCATGCGAGCGCTAACCGTGTAGATCGTGCGTGCAGCGGAACCGCTCGCGGCTGAGTGGAGCCACACCGAAGACCACACGACGTAGGAGAGGATCAGGCCCCCTAACCGATGCGGTGCGCGAGGCGTCGTAGCACCGACGCGACAGGCGCAGTAATCACTGTAGCTTGTTAGTGGGCACTGTAGAGGAACAAAAAACTAGAGAAATAATGATGAGTGTTACACGTAGGACGAGGCGTGCACGAGAAGCTGTGCGGATACCTTGAACAGGAAAAAGTAACTCGGAGATGAGGAGAAATGAATATTGGGAAACTGATGCGGCCTGGTCGAGGTTACGGGCAGGACCACACCAGCTTCGGGGACTAATGCTGGGGAGGTGACCCTGGATAGGGTCAAGACAGGGGAAGACAAAAGGAGTTTCCCCTATCATATGCCGAGTTACTGTTTATATCGGCCGAGTCCTGTAAAAGTCGGCCGAGATAAGCACGGCCATGATACCTACGAAGGGAGCGATACCTGATCCGGCCGACATACGAGTTAAGTCGACCGAGTATGTATGAACAACTTGAATGCAGGTAAAGGTCGAGCCGAGTTATCCAAGACAAGGCCGAGTAACATGAAGCTTGCAGGAGAAGGAGGTGCCTAAGGTCAAACCCTAGTTGTTGTAGGAGGATTCTAGACAGAGCCA
This sequence comes from Avena insularis, assembly GCA_023614405.1. Taxonomy (NCBI): domain Eukaryota; kingdom Viridiplantae; phylum Streptophyta; class Magnoliopsida; order Poales; family Poaceae; genus Avena; species Avena insularis. Next base: position 232,109,654 of record CM042687.1, on the reverse strand, counting down.
GACGCTAAGGACAAAGAGCAAAGATGCAGAGGGGCAGACAGGCGTCACGGAGGTGACAGTGAGGAAGCCCGAGGTACACATGTGAGGCCCTCTGGAACCTTGCCGCCGATAGAAGGGGGACACGGAAAGGAGCCCGCCGAGTTACCACTTTGGGACAAGCATATTCCAAGAATATGCTTGCCACATCAGCCCTAGAAGGAGTCAAGGAACCCCTTTATAAGGAGAGGCATGGACTCCTGAGAGGGGGATCGATTCATTTGAGGCCGTAAGGCTCGAGTTGTAGTTCTCTTCTTGCAAACAGCTCGAGGAGCACTTGTAGCCCAAGAGAAGAGAAATAAGGATCTGCATATTACTCATTTGAGTGTAGAAGTAACTACATATTCCCTCCCCGGATCCCTCTAGCATCCATTGGCCCCATATATTAGCCTACCCATGGCATCTGTCGTGCCACCATGACAAACCCGGTTAGACCCGTGTCTACGAGCCACTCAAGCCGCCTTATAGCACGAGAGGCTTCGTCATCGGAGGGAAGGAGGGCTTGGGATCTCCATGTCAGGGCTTCAGCGTCAGCTCCATCGACAAAGTCCGGGTACATTCCTTCTCGGCCATCCAAAGGGATGTCTGGGCCATAGAAGTACGTCCTCTGCCAGTTCTTGCAGGACTCATGGCCTATAATGTCGGGGAACCGCCGGCCAGGCCGGATCTTGAAGATAATAGTTCCACAATTTTTGATCTCATCCTTGCTCACTCCGGCTTCCCTCTTGATAGTGAAGAAATATATATACAGATCTAACCTAGGCCTAATTCCTAGGTAGCCCTCACAAAGCACCGCGTAGTTGCTAAGCGAGAGGATGCTATTCAGACAAAGGTTCTGAGGTTGAACCCGGTAGTAGCTAAGGACCTCTATGAAGAAATCGGAGATTGGGAGGGAGACGCCACGTACCAGTTGGGCTTTGAGGTACACCTTTTCTCTGGCTTGAGGAGAAGGGATGACCTCGCCGGTCGATGCCGCCCGCCAGACCAGCCCCTCCGTCGTGGGAAGGTACCCTTCGGCGAGCATCTCCTTGAGATTGCTCTCAGTGATATCGCAGTCGTGCCACTCTCCCTTATGGGAATCGCCCTCCTCTTCCAGCAGTTCCAGCCCCGCTGGAATATGGTCACCGTGGTGCATGGCACCATCACGCCTCTGGAGGCACGTGAACGGAGCCCGCCGGCTTGGCCGTGGCATCGCTCGTTGCCGTCATGGATGGGGTAGCGCTGCTGCTTGCCATTGGTGTGGGGGAAGAAGGTGACTGTGGGATTGGGGGAAAGCTAGGGTTTTTCCCTCAGTGTGCGCGGAGAGCTCGAGGAGGCATTTTCTGGAGGAAGAAGACGATGCGATGAAGAATGCGGTGAAAGAATAAGAATTACCATGGTTATAATTTATAGTACTCAGCGTCAAGATTCGTGCAAGTTGATCGAACGGTTGCTGCATGGACAACGTGTGCGTGCGCGTGCGCAGAAATTTCGCCACGTTCCCACCACTGCTGCCAATGTTTCGCATCCTTCGTGCGAGAAAAACTGTTATGATTGTGTTCCCTACATGTGTGACTTACGAGGCATTACTGACCTATGGTCTACAACTCTCTACTAACATAGGCAGGTGAACCATCCCATCTGAAGATTCCGGCATGGACGGATCCTGTCCGACTACGAGAATAGTACGATGGAAGATTCAGCAGTTCTCCTACTTAGATGTTGAAGACGGAGAAAATTGCAGGGTTATTGGGAGGACTACAAGATATTGCTTGATGATTTGCTAACATTCATCTAGATGGAGCATTCAATCTGGAAAGGCAAGACGGCGCAAGATCTCGGAGTTCTCTGGGGGCTATTGTTGGGGATATGCTAAATGGGTACCACCATTGCATGTCTCTAATCAGGATAACCCGGGTGGCCCACAGTTGGTAGCAAGGCCCATGGCCTGCTGGGCGGCCCAGTTAGACGAATCCAAAAGGGAGTCCCATGCCAAATAAAGGAAGGCTACGGAGGAGTCACCAGCGTATACGGAGCCTTGGAGTGCAAGACATGTTAGACTAGTTGTGTATCGTGAAGGACTCTGTAACCTGTCCGGCTAGGACTTTGCCTGTAACCCTAGGATCTGGCGACTATATAAGCTAGACCTATGGGAGCCTTTAGGGCATAACTTTTGGGCCATGTAGAGATAAAACAAAACTTTTTACTCTAACATGGTGATCCCAAGATCTAGCTGAGGTAGAAGGCCACGAGGATTACCACTAGACGCGCAGTTGCGGATTATTGATGAACCGCGTTAGTTAAATGCAGTGCAGTCCTCACGATCTGATTCGATCGTCCTAGTGTTGATCGTACAACACCTCTGCTGGTATCCACGCGTACAAGGAGGGGCGCCGGCGGTGAACTGCTAGGTTTAGTACATCAAAAGGACTGCTGTGGAGCTAGGGTTTCCAACTCGTGGAATGACCTAACCGATCAACCCTTCTGGGTTTCTATGCCCCACTATATATAGGGAGTGAACATGGGCTCCACTCACTCGTGGCCCATTCACTAAAGCTCATATAATATTAGTCATTGTGAGTCCGACTCACTGACTTAGTCCAAATCTGGCTCGGGTCCAACCCAACCAGATTTCCGGTTCAGATCCAATCCGAACTTGCTCCAGCTCTTAAGTGTGTGACCCCGCAGGCTCATGGCTACTTGGACATGATTGGAGTCTGACTCTCAATCGATCAGTTGGTAGCGGCTCCTAGCAGAACATGCCGACTCCCAAGTACCAAAGAGTCATGACGACTTGCCTTTCCAATGTGACTTACGTGTGAGTCCCTTTTTCCTCATGATATACCTTGTCAGACTATAGGCGAATATTTGTCATCCCTTAAATAGTCCGACTCTCTTCTCGATCCGAGATAAGTGATTCATCCGACTAACTTTTACTCGATCGCCTCGGTTAACACTTAACCAAGTCGCGCGTGGCCATGCTTTCCGAATCATATCATCTGAGAGGTCCCAAAGAATATCTCTCCAAGTGGAGGGGCAAAATCCCATCTTGGTTATCCACATCACGCAGCTTGATTCTCAGTCGACCCGAACTCTGCCTTTATAACTGCCTAGTTAGGGATCAGCATTTGATAGAACCTAAGTTGGTGATCCTCAACTCGGACTATGCAACAACCTCGGGTCTAAGGATTAAATTGATTGAGATATACAAATGACAACTTGTTCGTTGTACCTCAATATGGGTCAATCCGACTCGCTAAACTCTTTAGCCGAATCTGTGTGAGTTGGAATGGCATCTCCATGCCCATGACAAGTGGAACCGAGTCATCAAGCTGACTTTCACATTGGTCTAAGTTGTGTGTCCAGCACAACCTTGATGACCAAGGATATTTAGTACAAACAACATGAATGTATAGTTCCACAACCGAATCACATATTCGATGATACACATCATATGATTATACAAGGACAACTTAATAACTTCATGAATACAATGGGAAATATCATCATACATGATTGCCTCTAGGGAATATTCCCAACAGTCTCCCACTTGCACTAGAGTCAATCTTCCAACATCACATGTCTAAGCATCTAATGCCCATAGCTTTTAGGTGCGCCTAATGCTTTGGCTGTGGCAGCGGCTTCATCAACGGATCCACAATATTTGCATCCGTGTGTACCTTGCATAACTTGATATCACCCTGATCCACGAACTGGCAAATCAGGTGGCACCGCATGAGTATGTGCTTGTTCTTGTGGTGTTGTCTAGGTTCCTTGGCTTGTGCAATAGCACCATCATTGTCACAATACACGTCTAACAGATTGTATGAGCCCTAAACCACACCAAGATCTCTGAGGAAATTCCTCATCCAAACATCTTCCTTTGCTGCCTCCAAGGCGGCAATATACTTAGCCTCTATTGTAGATGCAGACATAATCTCTTGCTTGGAACTCTTCCAGCTCACGGCACCTCCGTTTATAATAAACACGTATCCGGATTGCGAACGAGAATCATCAGAGTCGGTAAGATAACTCGCATCCGTGTAACCCTTTACACTGAGTTCACCTTCACCTCCATAAACCAAGAACATATCCTTAGTCCTTCTCAAGTACTTTAGGATATTTTTAGCCGCTGTCCAGTGGATTTCTCCAGGATCAGCCTGTTATCTTCTCACAACACTTAGAGCATATGAAACATCCGGCCTAGTACAAATCATGGCATACATGATGGATCCGACTACAGAAGCATATGGAATCGCACTCATCCGACTTCGCTCATCAGTTGTCGAAGGACACCGAGTCTTGCTAAGTTTTACACCATGGGACATCGGTAAGAACCCCTTCTTAGACGATTCCATGTTGAACTTCTTCAACACTTTGTCCAAATAAGTACTCTGACTCAATCCAATGAGCCGTCTTGATCTATCTCTATATATCCGGATTCCAAGGATGTATGTTGCCTCACCCAAGTCTTTCATTGAGAAACTCTTTTCCAATGATTCCTTGGTTTCTTGCAACATCTAGACATCATTTCCAATCAGTAATATGTCATCCACAAATAAGATTAGAAAGTTTACTTTGATCCCACTAAAATTCTTGTATAAACAAGAATCATAATCACTCTTGATGAAGCCAAACGATTTGACTACCTCATTAAAGTGAATATTCCAACTCCGAGATGCTTACTTCAACCCATAAATGGATTTTTGAAGTTTGCACACTTCGTCGGCATTAGCCGGATTGACAAACCCCTCGGGCTATATCATATACATGTCCTCGGTTAAATTTCCGTTAAGGAAATCCGTTTTGACATCCATCTGCCATATCTCATAGTCGAAATAGGCTGTTATAGCTAGCATGATCCGAACTGATTTAAGCATCACTACGGGCGAGAATGTCTCGTCGTAATCAACTCCTTGAACTTGTCAGAACCCCTTCACGACAAGACGTGCTTTATAGACGGAAACATTTCCATCCATATCAGTTTTCTTCTTAAAGACCCATTTGCACTCGACGGGTCTTGCACCATCTGGCAGATCAACCAAGTTCCAAACTAGATTTTCATCCATGGATTTTAACTCGGATATCATGGCTCCAAGCCATGACTCAGAATCATATCCCACCATCGCTTCCGAATAATTTGCCGGCTCATCACTGTCTAACAGTAATACATCATGCACACTTCATAATCTTGCCGATCTTCGTAGTATAGGTGCTATTTTCGGCTCAGCCACCATGATCGGCTCAACCTCCAAGGTTTTTGCCAACTCTCTACTAGTCGGTTCCTCTCGAATTTCTCCGAGCTGCACCATGCTCCCACTAACTCCCCGACTGAGAAACTCTTTCTCAAGGAAGACACCATTTCGAGCGAAAACACTTTGCCCTCTTCTTGGTTGTGGAAGTAGTAACCCAAGGTTTCCCTCGGATACCCCACAAAAATACACTTATCCGACTTGGCTGTAAGCTTGTCCAACTGAAGCCGCTTGACAAATGCTTCACAACCCCAAATCTTAACAAAAGATAAACTCGGCGTTTTGCCTGTCCACATCTCATGTGGTGTCTTCTCTACCGACTTTTATGGTACTTTGTTTAGTGTGAACACATCTGTTTCTAGACAAAAACCCCAAAATGATAAAGGCAGATCTTTTCGAATCATCATAGATCGTACCATGTCCAACAAGGTCCGATTCCGCCTTTCTGAAACACCATTCCTTTGCAGTGTTCCTAGCGGAGTAAGTTGGGGAACTATTCTGCAACCTTTCAGATGGTCATCAAACTCATGGCTCATGTACTCACCTCCTTGGTCCGATCGAAGAAACTTTATTTTCTTGCCGAGTTGATTTTGTGCTTCATTCTAGAATTCTTTGAACTTTTCAAAGGCTTCCAACTTATGTTTCATCAAGTAGATATATCCATACTGACTCAAATCATCAATGAAGGTAATGAAGTACTCATAACCACCTCTGGCTGTCATGCTCATTGGTCCACATACATCACTATGTACTAGTCCCAACAAATCGAACGCCCTTTCACAACTCTTTGCAAAAGGTGTCTTGGTCATTTTGCCGAGTAGGCAAGATTCGCATGTCTCGGACGACTCCAAGTCGAACGAAGTTAGTTGTCCATCATCATGGAGTTTCTTCATGCGTTTCTAACTTATATGACCAAGCCGACAGAGCCAAAAGTAAGCCATATTCACATCATTTGGTTTCAACCTTTTAACATTTATGTTATAAACTGACTCACCATCAAGATTCAAAATAAATAACCCGTCTTGGACGGGTGCAAAGCCGTGAAACATATCATTCAAATACAAAGAACAACCATTATTCTTGATATTCGACTCATAGCCTTGCCTCATCAAACATGAAGCAGGAATAACGTTTCGACTGAGCACTGGAACATCATAACAATTATTCAGTTCCATAATGAATCCGGAAGGTAAATGAAGTTGCATCGTGCTGACTTCCAACGCAGCAAATCTTGCTTTGTTGTCGACTCGAATATCAACTGTGCCTCTTGCTATGCACCTAGTTCTTACCAGTCCCTACAACAAGTTGCGGATGTGAATAACTGATCCGGTATCATATACCTAAGAACTATTAGGTGCATCAGCAAGATAAATGTATATAACATTGCAAACAAGTGTACTGGAGTCGAAAGTCATACCTCCACTCTTGGCTTTGTCGGCCAAGTAATTGCTACAATTTATCTTCCAGTAGCTATCCGCCTTGCAGTAAAAGCAAGTGGATCCGGCTGAAGGAGATGGCTTAGTCCCTAAGGAAGCGCTTGGGACCGGGTCCCGAGTCTACTTTCCTCCCGACTTAACCTTATTCTTAGTCCAAGAACTCTTCTTGAACTTAGCCTTATTCTGCACCATCAACACTTGACTGGCGCCCTTTTTGACATCCACCTCTTCATGCTTGAGCATCCCATGCAATTCAGTGAGCTTCTTATCCATACCATGCATGTGGTAGTTCGAAATGAACTGACCATATGCACTAGGAAGAGAGTTCAGAATTATATCCATAGCGAACTCTTCGCTAATGGGGTAGCCAAGTCTCTCCAGAGACTGCACGTGACCAACCATTTTGATCACATGCGGACTCAGTGGATCACCATCTTTAAGCTTGCAGCTCAGCAAAGCCCGAGAGACTTGATACCTCTTAGTCTTTGCATGAGCCTAGAACATACTTTTAAGGCTTCGATCATATCATAGGCCTCAACATTCTCGAACTGCTTTTGCAAGTCCGGTTCCATGTGAGAAAGCATACGACAGCTAATATCCGTGGACTCATACTTATCCCGACGGTAGGCATTGGTGGCAGCGACAGTCGCATTCTCATTTGGCTCATCTGAAAGTGGGTTGTCTAGGACATGGTCCTTCTTTTCTTGTTTGAGAACAATTCTCAGATTTCGATACCAGTTGGTAAAATTAGTGTCGTTCAGTTTATCTTTCTCAAGAATGGTTCTCAAAGAAAAACCGGATATTTGAGAGTGACTATTACTTGGTGCCATGATCTACAACGGAAAATATGCAAAACACTTAAGACATGTATTCATAAAAGAGCAAGCATATAAACACTTTAATATTTTATGCTCCCACTAGAACCAACACCCCTCCGATGGTTACTTAGTGATTCAGGATCCTAATTAATCAAGTCGGCTAGTGATCTTTAGCATCACCGCTAGCCGCCAAGTGATCTAGGTAGACAACTCCTTGTCAATCGTATCTCATACGACTCCTGTTGGTTGTGTGGCATCACATGCCCCGGCTCCCATCTGACTTTTCCCCGAGCCCCATAACCATTGTGATAGACCCGTCTAGCTTACCGAGTGTTTCTGTTGTAAGATTACAACTCGAACCCACCTAGTCGGAAAGAATTGGCAGCACCTCAATGTTATGAGACCACTACCAAAAATGTCCGACTTGTGATGGAGCAAACACTAGCAAGAAAACCGACTAGACCTTCTTTGAGGGATTAAATTTTACCGACTATCTAATAGAGGTAAAACAGAGACATATCAACAACACAAAATAAATCAATTATAATGTGAAATGGTATGGATCTCTTCATGGCGATCTCCAACTCCACAAAGCTTGTAATCCGACTCATGCCAACTCTTGTCACTTGCCGTGTTACTCCATGTCGCTGACATGCACATTTCCTTGCATGCCATCCGGGTTCTCCACACAGCTACACTAGGTTAGTAAAGTAAATTACATGGAGAATCCGACACGCAGGTCGTTATACAATAAAATGACAGCACCTAGGGTACAGCCGGCTGACAAAACCATGATTCGCAGATAACGTATGGATTACACACATACATCACATGCACATGAACCATACCATTCACAACTTCCTACAAAAACAAGTTATGCATAGATACGCTATCTACCGGCATTGTGAAACTCGCAACAACATCTAAGGCACTACGACAGGGCGAAGCCGGCGGTCCCTCTAGCCGGATTCCGAACATGGATTCTGACCATCGTTCTGAATCGGTCAAACTCTTTGATCTTTGATCACCACTTCTGGATTTACGTGTCACGGTCTACCCCGATGGCGGAAACCGACCGGTAGGGGTATGTCATTCCATGACCTTAGCAGTATGATCACGTAAATCCGATCTACCATTCCCCGAGTACAGTTTATCTAATCAACCTTGTACAAAACCGATATATCTTATAGATCGACCACCAAAACAGCACATAGATCTCATCTACAGCCAACCACATATCACATATGCGAGATCTCGATCCTAAAACTAGAAGCTATCGCTCTGATATCACTGTTGGGCCACGTAGAGATAAAACAAAACTTTTTCCTCTAACGTGGTGATCCTAAGATCTAGCTGAGGTAGAAGGCCACGAGGATTACCACTAGACATGCAGTTGCGGATTACTGATGAAGACGTCAGTTGAATGCAGTGCAGTCCTCAGGATCTGATCTGATCGTCCTAGTGCTGATCGTACAACACCTCTGCTGGTATCCACACGTACAAGGAGGAGCACCGGCGGTGAACTTCTAGGTATAGTACGTCGGTAGGACTGCTGTGGAGCTAGGGTTTCCAACTCGTGGAATGACCCAACCGATCAACCCTTCTGGGTTTTAAGGCCCACTATATATAGGGAGTGAACATGGGCTCCACTCACTCGTGGCCCATACACTAAAGGCCATATAATATTAGTCACCGTGAGTCCGACTCACCGACTCAGTCCAAATCCGGCTCGGGTCCAACCCAACCAGATTTCTGGTTCAGATCCAATCCGAACTTGCTCTCGCTCTTAAGTGTGTGACCCCGCAGGCTCATGGCTACTTGGGCATGATTGGAGTCCGACTCTCAATCGATCAGTCGGTAGCGGATCCTAGCAGAACGTGCCGACTCCCAAGTACCAAAGAGTCATGACGACTTTCCTTTCCAATGCGACTTACGTCTGAGTCCCTTTTGCCTCACGATATACCTTGTCAGACTATAGGCGAATATTTATCATCCCTTAAATAGTCTAACTATCTTCTTGATCCGAGATAAGTGATTCATTCAACTAACTTTTAGTCGATTGCCTCGGTTAACACTTAACCGAGTTGCGCGTGCCCATGCTTTCTGAATCATATCATCCGAGAGGTCTCAAATAATATCTCTCCAAGTGGAGGAGTAAAATCCCATCTTGGTTATCCACATCACGCAGCTTGATTCTTAGTCGACCCGAACTCTGCCTTTATAACTGCCCAGTTAGGGATCAGCGTTTGATAGAACCTAAGTTGGTGATCCTCAACTCGGACTATGCAAAAACCTCGGGTCTAAGGATTACATTGATTGAGATATACAAATGACAACTTGTTCGTTGTACCTCAATATGGGTCAATCCGACTCGCTAAACTCTTTAGCCGAATCTTTGTGAGTTGGAATGGCATCTCCATGCCCATGACAAGTGGAACCGAGTCATCAAGCTGACTTTCACATTGGTCTAAGTTGTGTGTCAAGCACAACCTTGATGACCAAGGATATTTAGTACAAACAACATGAATGTATAGTTCCACAACCGAATCACATATTTGATGATACACATCAGATGTTTATACAAGGAAAACTTAATAACTTTATGAATAAAATGGGAAATATCATCATACATGATTGCCTCTGGGGCATATTCCCAACAGTAACCTCATAGAACAATGCATATCACGCACAACGAACCGATCCCTGTAACTCGGCGTATTGCCATTATAGTGATTTATAGCAGGAGTAGGATTCCACCACCGTCGTGGGATCTGAACCTGGATAAGCTGTGTTACCTCGTACCCGCCAACCTCCAGCCTTGCCCCACGTCTCTAAACACGCTCTGTGAGGACCCCTCCATGGCGTACTCATCGGCAATACCACGACAAGTAGAGACTAATCGGAATTCGAACGATTAACTGATTTGATTGGTTGATTATTAATCGGTGCAACCTACAAAAATTAGCACCTAAAACATATATGAATCCTCTTGCACCTCAAACATCTACCCAATTAAAGGCAGCCTCGATCTCCCAGATGAGATTCTCAAGGTGCTCGAGCTCTTGTATCTGAGGTCTGGTCGGCAACTATGAGGAACTTGTCAAAAACGACAAGGAACTAGTTTATGATGGCGGAAATCAAGCTCGTGGAGGCAGGGATCGAGGGGGAGCTTCACAAAACCTACTTCATTGGGGCGGGCTAGCTGATGGATGGGCGATAAGTGTTGATAATTTTGTAACATTTTTGACCAAGTGTAATAGTTAATCGGGAACATACCTAGTAATTAGAGTGTCAAAGCTATTAATCGAACTAAACGATTAACACAAACGATTAGTGGTAATCGACATGGTTAGGTCCCTAGTAGTGATTAATCGTCCTATTAATCGCTGGTTCGGATGATTTACTGAAAAGTGGTCAGAATCATGCACTCAAGTGATGATGCCTAATGGCACCATCAAGAACCTGAGCGCAAAATCGCCGACTTTGAGTGCAGAAATTGACTGCTCCATAATCCACATAAAAACAACAAAAAACATGTAGACTAGAAAACTTGAGCTAACGCCCGTAGGCAGAATTTTCACAAGTGCAAATGCAAAGCTTGTGATCCAAAAATGAAAACTAAAGGAGGTAAAAGACTTAGGCATATGAGTGAACCAAAATCTTTATTTTATTGATCATATAAGAGGTACATAGAAGATAATAAAATATGATAGGTGTAAAAAGGACGTAGCTATGCTATGTTCCATGGCCGATCAAGCTCCGGGTAGTCATCATCCAGGTCACATTGCTTACGCTTATGATCCTCGTTTGGCCTACCTTTCAACTCACGATTATCAATGAGGTAATAGTAACCATTGAGTAGCGCCTAGCTTACGATGAAAGGTCCTTCCCATGGTGGGGATAATTTGTGTGACTTTTTCTGCTTAAGTCGGAGCACCAGACCCCCCCTCTTTAAACGAGCGATGTCGAACACAGACACTATGGTAGCTGTGTAGCTTCTACTAGTACATGGCAGATCTCTGGCATGCCAGCACGTGTTCCTTCTCGAGCAAGTCCACATCTAAGCGTTTGGATTCTTCAATGTCATCTTCATCATAGGCGGCAACTCTTGGTGAATCGAGGAGGATGTCAGAAGGTAGAACTGCTTCTGCTCCATATACTATAAAGAAAGGGGTGTAGCCAGTGGATCTGTTGGGAGTAGTTCGTAAACTCCACAAGACAGATGACAATTCCTCCGCCCAAGCTCCTGCTGTTATATGTAGTGGTGCTTCTAGATGTGTCGTTATTCCCTGCAGAATTAGTCTATTGGCCCGTTCAACTTGACTGTTAGATTGTGGGTGAGCCACAGATGCTAGGTCAAGGCGGACATCTTTCTCATAACAATAAGCCTCTACTTCTTCGAGTGACAAGTTGTTACCATTGTCGGTGATGATGCTATGTGGGAGACAAAATCTCACCACTAGATCTCAGACAAACTTAAGGGCAGTTGACCCATCGAGCCTTCTAATGGGTTTAGCTTCTATCCATTTTGTGAATTTGTCAACTTCTACGAGCAGATGCGTAAACCCACAAGGTTCTGTCTGCAGCGACCCAACCATGTCAAGCCCCCAGACTGCGAACGACCAAGTTATTGGTATGGTTCACAATTCTTGAGCTAGTACATGTGATTGTCGTGCATAATATTGACACCCAATACATGTTTCAACCAGCTTGTCAGCGTCTGCCTTCACAGTTGTCCAGTAGAATCCTTGTCGGAAGGCTTTGGAGACCAAATATCGGGGAGCGGCGTGATGTCCGTGATCTCTGAGACGAATCTCATGAAGGATATCCATACTTTGTTGCTGGGAAATGCACTTTAGGAATACACCCGTAGTGCTTCTTCGTAGAGCTACTCATTTATTATGGTATAGCCCTTTACTCGACGTACTATTTGCCAACTTTCGACCTCGTCGATGGGAAAATTTCCATGTTCGAGATAATCCATAAATTGTTTTGTCCAAGCCAGAGGGACTATTATTACTGCGTTAACAAATGATTCAACTCTATCCGGATTCTCAGGGTCCACTCCCTTCACGGATGGGGTCTGTAGATGGTCCAGAAAAATGCCTGGCGGAATTGGTTTGCGGGAAGATCTCCGCCTCGTTTTCCTCCCTCTTGACGTACTTGACTTCGTAGCCTTCGAAGCACTTGTCTATCTCGTCTACTTCATCTCAATATGCTTTCATCATAAGGTTCCATGCGTTCCAGGTGCTAGCCACCTGCTAGGCAACCAAGTCAGAATCTCCACAACAAACTATTTGCTTGATGCCAATATCCTTGGCTACGCGAAGTCCATGAATGAGTGCTTCATATTCCGCCATGTTGTTCATAGCCTCAAAGTGAATTTGCAGGACATAATGTATCTTCTCTCATGTTGGTGATTGCAGTAACACACCAGCACCCGAGCCATTGAGTATATTTGATCCGTCAAAGTGCATTACCCAATATTCTGGCTCTGGTACAGGAGTATCATCTGAAAGCTCTGTCCAATCTGCAATAAAATCAGCCAAGGCTTGTGACTTGATAGTGTCGCATCTCTTATAGGTGATTTCAAAGGCAGCAAGCTCAATGCCCCCACTTTGCCACCCTTCCTGTAGCGTCGTTGTTATTGATGATGTCGGACAGTGGAGCCTTGCTCACTACTGTGATTGGGTGCTCCTAGAAGTAGTGTCGTAGCTATCGAGAAGCAAGGAAAACTCCATATGCTAGCTTCTGGTAGTGCGGGTAAGGCTGCTTGGACTCCGTCAAGACCTCGCTTACATATTAAACTAGTCATTGTACTGCGAACTCATGCGTTTCCTTCCGCTCCACCATGACGACGATGATGATAACCCGATTGGTGGCCTCCATGTAGATCAACATGGGCTCCATTGACTCAGGTGCTGCAAGTATGCGCGCAGAAGAAACTATCATTTTTAGCTCTTTAATCGCAGCATCCGCCTCGTTTGTCCATACGAATTTGTCTGCCTTCTTCAGCAACTTGTATAGCAGTAGAGCCTTTTCTCCAAGTCGGCCGATGAACTCGCTTACTGCTGCAATGCAGCCTATGAACCGTTGGATGTCCTTTAGGCATGTCGGGCGATGATGTTGAGTATGGCCTTGATATTCTCTGACTTGACCTCAATTCCACACCGGGAAACGATGAAGCCCAACAATTTGCCGGCTGGAACCCTGAAGACACACTTCTTAGGGTTAAACATCATGTTGTACTTTCGGTGGTTATCAAAGGTTTCCTTTAAGTCGGCGATTAAGTCATTTGATTTCTTTGACATCACCGCGATATCGTCCATGTAAGCGTGAACGTTTCGACCAATTTGGTCATGGAGGCAATGTTGCATTGTCTGCTGGTATGTAGCACCCGCGTTTTTCAGCCCAAAGGGCATCGTGACATAGGAAAACGTGCCATAAGGTGTGGTGAATGAAGTGGCCAATTGGTCCGACTTTTGCATCTTCATCTGGTGGTATCCTGAGTATGCATCTAGAAAACACAGAAGTTCCGAGCCATTCGTTGAGTCAATGACTTGGTCAATGCGAGGCAAAGCAAACGGATCCTTCGGACATGCTTTGTTCAAGCCAGTATAATCAACACATATACTTAATTCTTTGGTTCCCTTTTTGGGCGCAAGTACAGGATTGACCACCAGTCGGGTGTGAAGAGCTTCTCGGATGAAACTAGCCTTAAGTAAACTAGCTATCTCCTTGTCAATGGTGTGTCTCTTCTCGTCCCCGAAGCGTCGTAGAGGTTGTTTCACTGGTTTGCATTTAGGATCAATGTTTAAGTTGTGCTCGGAAAGTTCCCTAGGTACACCCTTCTGTCAGCAGGTTGCCAGGCAAAGATGTTACTATTCTCATGGAGGAACTCGAAGAGCGCAGTTTGCTATTTGGGATCTAGGTTTGTACCAATGGCAGTGGTCTTGGTGGCATTGCCTACCACAATTTCCACCGACTTGGTCTCGATGATAGCCTTGAAGGCGGTATCGGAGTCAGAAATCTGCTTCTTCGATGTCGGCATCACCGAGGCATCGACCTAGCACTGGATCTCCTTAAATTCTTCATCGTAGAGGACGGCTTCCGTAAGGGCTCCTTCCCCAATTTCATAGTCCCTTGCCTTTTTGAAACTTTCGGCAACGGTGATGACACCATTTGGTCCGAGTATCTTGAGCTTGTTGTAGACAAAGCATGGTTTGTCCATGAAGGAGTGGAAGATGCCGCGACTGAATATGACGTGGTACACACTCTTGTAGGGGACCACTTCGAAGGTCATGCGTTCTTGGCGGTAATTGTTGACATCACCAAAAGCGACTGGAAGGGTGATGCACCCAAGGGACCAAGCTTCCTGGCTAGGAACTACGCCATGAAACACGGTGCCGGTCCGCCTTAGGTTGGTCTCCATCAAGTTCATCTTGTAGCGTATCCAGATATATGATGTTGATGCTACTTCCACTATCCACATGGCACTTGGTGAACTCGTTGCCGTCAATCGGGGGGTTGATGACCATGGCATACTGATTCTCTATTAGAACAAGGTCGGGGTGATCCATCCTGTCCCATGTGATTGGAACTTCTGACCAGCGCAGGTACTGGGGAACTGGGGGTAGGGTGGCCATCAGTATCCTCAGTGAGGTCTTCTATGCCCAGACAGTTGGGGTGCCAGGGAAAGTGTGGTAGACGGGGGCCTTCTTCTTGAAGGGGTTCTTGCCTTTGCCATCGCCTTTGTCGGCATGCTTGGGGTCTACGTCCTCTTCCTTATTCTTCCCCTTGCCCTTGCCTCGCGGTCGATTCTTCCGGCTTTGCATGTAGTCGGACTCCGGGTCTTCCTTGTGATCATTGACAAACTTGCATTGGTGGTTGATGTGGGTGGATTTTCCATTGGCATCGAGGTGTACGAAGCACGGAATCTCGCGGTACTCCTTGTACGTCTGGGGAACGCAAGACGCTGCCTAGGTAGTTTCACTACCTCACTGCTGCCCACGACCAGCCCCCTGACCTCGGCCACGCTGTCTGCCATCACCTCTGCCCGCGAACGTCATGGCGACCATGTTATAAGCTGGCTTTTCTTCTGGGGGATTCTTCCGCTTGTTGTTGTTGTTCATCTTGGCTAGGGTTGTAATGGCTAATGCTGGTACAGAACCATGAGCATCATCGTCGGCAGCCGCAAACTCACTGGCCAAGGAGATCATCTGATTGAGATCTAGCTTGTGATTGTCCTGCAAGCGCTTTAACTTATGTTGGATCAAGGTGCCCTTTTCCAAGCCATCGATGTATGCAGCCAAAGCGAGGATTTCAACTTGCAGGGTTCGACTTCCCGTGCGAGTGCAACACGGGGTCCAAGTTCCATGTAATCGCTGGGTTTCGCAACCTTGGGATGCCAATCACCCAGAAGGCCCATTTCGAGCCGAATTCGTCCCACCCCAGCCAAATACAAACTTTCTGTCAACTGCCCCTTGAAGGAGACGTTCGGGGCCTCCATGTCAATACTCTGTCCATGACGCGAGCACCAAGTCGGCAACCACGTAGGCAAAACAAGGAACTAGACCCCACGCAGCATTCACAAAATTCACAAATTCACTCACTCCTTCGCATTAACCCTAGCACCGCCGGTAGCGAAATCAACCCTCCACCCAGAACGATGATCCCTTGGGACATTTTCCTTCTGGCGCCAAGTTGCTGCGCCCTCTCGCTGATCTCGGGCTCTAATGCTGCATGATGTGCCCACCGTTCATCGGATCTAGCCCGCCTCCGCCGCCGGACGAGCTGACCAGCACGGAGGATGGCAGATCATCGTACCCTGTGTTGGATACATGCGGGTGAGCTACTCTTCTCTTTGCTTTTCGCACTAACTATAACTGCAATCTGTCTATTGACCTGAAAGAGATAGATCGAACCTAGAAATGTTTGCTGGTCGAATGCTGACAAACAAGTTCTTATTTTTTCCCCTAATTTCTGTCAACTAGGGCCCCCAGAGGCCCCTTATGTGGTTTCGGTACGTGTCAATGGATACCAACCGCAAATACCAAATGTGAAGGACAAGTGGAATTATGGTACTTATGTCGCGATTAAAGAAGCACTGGTGTAGATTTGCACTATCCCTGGTATGGTTGTTGCTCTATGTAAACATATTGAAATGGGGCCAACGCAGACTGCACGGTTCAGCTTCATGGATGAACAACGCAGAAAGGTTACTATAAAGCATGACAGTCAGATGTCCGGGTTGCTAAAACGGTATTCGCACATTCGAATGTTTCTCCTAGAATGTAGAATAGTGGATGTGGAAGCTTCTTCAACTCCTAGTGGCCTTGCTATTCAAGCTTAGGGTGGTCTGACTCGAAGCCCCGTTGATGTTAAGAAAAATGTGGTTCCTCGTCTGCGCCATGCTTCTGCAGCGCAACCTCCTCGAAGGAGTGCCCATTTTGCCGTGGTGCAAGACCATGTTGTGGATGCAGGTCGTGCTTCCTTTGCCAGAACTGCTAGTGGTGTTGCTCGGCCTGCTACTAAACCAATACCTGCTGCTGGTGTGCAAACTAAGGCTTCAGGAGGCTGCCCCACTGTTGCCAGAACTGCTGGTGTTGTTGCTCAGCCTACTACTAACTCAGTCCCAGCTGCTGTTGTGCAATCTAAGTCTTTGGGAGGCCACCCCACTGTTGTGTAATCTGCTGGTGTTGTTGCTCAGCCTGCTACTGAACCAATCGCTACTGCTATTGTGCAAACTAAGGCTTCGGGAGGCCGCCCAGCTATTGCCAGATCTGCTGATGTTGTTGCTCGGCCTGCTGCTGAACCAATCCCTGCTGCTGTTGCGCAAACTAAGGCTTCGGTAGGCTGCCCCGTTGTTGCCAGAACTGCTGGTGTTGTTGCTCGGCCTGCTACTGAGTCAGTCCCTGCTGCTGTTGGGCACACTAAGGCTTCGGGAGGCCGCCACGCTATTGTGGAATCTGCTGGTGTTGTTGCTCAGCCTGCTACTGAACCAATCCATGCTGCTATTGCGTAAACTTAGGCTTCGGGAGGTCGCCCCACTGTTGCTAGAACTGCTGGTGTTGTTGCTCAGCACGCTACTAAACCAATCCATGTTGCTGTTGCGCAAACTAAGGCTTCTGGAGGCCGCCCCGTTGTTGCCAGAACTACTGGGTTATTGCTCAGCCTGCTAATGAGTCAGTCCCTGCTGCTGTTGCACAAAGTAAGGCTTTGGGAGGACGCCCCACTGTTGCCAAAACTGCTAGTGTTGTTGCTCAGCCTGCTACTGACCCAACCCCTGCTGATGTTGCCAGAACTGTTGTCTTGGGCACTTGTCCTCCTCGAACCCGTGGTGAAGTTCAGCGTGTTGATGTTGCTATCGTCGAGGCTAATCAAAGACCAGTTGTTGAGTAGCAAGCCCATGGTCCGGACACTGATACTGTCATCAAACCTCTCAGTGGTCTCGGTCCTGAGGAAACTATTGATGGCAAGGTACACTTTCGTATCGGTGTCGAGAAGTTCACCGCAAAATTAGATGATGGCACACAAAAAATCGTCGACGACATTGATGCATCCATTGGCACATAAGATCCTGAAGTGGTACATATATCTGAACTAATAGCAGCGTTACATGAGAAGGTGGAGTGGGGGTCCTCCCAGGAAGCACATTTGTCATTTTTTGCTTACAACAGCAAAAAGGATGTTGAATTAAAAGTTGACAGTGATTTAGCCCTACAGATAAGTAGGATGAGTCGAACTAGACGGGAATTGTACATGTTTGCACGCCTGCTAACGGTTGGACAGGAATTTGAGGTTGGCAATGATAAAGACGAACTTGTAGAAAACATGATTGACCTGATGGAGGACCTCGCTCGACATGGTTCGAGTGATAGTGGCTTCGAACAGAGGAGAGACTTACAGAGGAGCAACATAAAGAGGAGCAGGAAGAGCATCCCCAGAAAGAGCACCCTGAAGAAGGGCATCACCAAGCAGGCCATGCCAGAGGAGAGGACACCAGAGAGTTGCATGAAAAAAGGCACCACGCTGTAGAGTACACCCCTGAGTCCGGTCATAATGCAACACGGAATAGTAGTAGCAAAAAAGATAAGAGGGCCAGACCGGTGGTGAACGAGGTGGTGAACACACCCAGGAGTAGTAGTAAAAAGGCTAAGGTGGCTCGCATGGAGGATACCACACCCAATAGTAGCAGCAAAAATGCTAGCTTGAAGAGGAACACGCCACAGAGGTCCGGCAAAAATGCTGGCGCGAAGGAGAACACACCTAATAGTGGCAGCAAAAATGCTAGCTTGATGGGGAACACGCCGCAGAGGTCCGGCAATAATGTCGGCGGGAAGGAGAAAACACCCAATAGTGGCAACAAAAGGGCTAATTCGAAGGGGAACATGCTGCAGAGGTCAGGCAATGATGCCGGCACGCAGGATCCAACACCGGTGAGGGGAAACAGGAAGGAGATCACACCGAGGAGTAGCATCAAAAAGGTTAGTTCGGTGAGGAACACAACACAGAGGTCAAGCCCTAATGGGGCTACCGTCATGAATGATACCATCAGAAAGGAGGATGTACACAAGAAGAGCAAGAGGGTTCTGTACAGTCGAGATGAAATAGAATCTGATTACTATTTGTCTGCCGACGAACATGTGATGCATGACAGTGTAAGACCACCCCTTGTGGTTGCAGCAGCACCAACAGAGCGTCTGGGAGAAAACAGAGTTGCTGGGGAGGTAGATTGGGCCAATGTTCTAGTCCATGTAGGTGCAAATGATGGTTCTGCCCCACCCCTAGGAGTCAATACGATGTGTGCAGTGCTAGGAATTGGTGAGGATGGTGAAGATTCTGAATCAGATATAGAAGATGGCACTATGGAGCATCAAGAATCTGATGATGATGAGATCGACGAGACACTTATGGATGGGGCTGGCATAATAGTTGATTACTTGGGTCCCAACATAGACGAGGTGATACATGACCATGAGGGTCCTATAATTTTGGTTGGCACCGAGTTCAGCAGCATGCATGAGTTCAGGATGTCGTTACGACATTTTTTTATCAAGGGGGAGTTCGATGTTCATAGACTGAAGAACACTGCCCAGAGGTATGAGGCCGTTTGCAGGTTAAAGTGGAAGAATGGACAGGTGGTGATACCTTGTCCGTGGAGGATCGCAGCCAGAGCCCTACCGGCGTCAAAGGCAATTAGGGTACCCTGGCAATAAATGGAGCAACTTTATCATTTTTCACTCTATAATATAAGTAAAGTTGATGTGCAAGATCTATCTGGCAACTCCGCTTATGCTGTAAATTAATCTGTGTTGCGGGTGAACAAATTGGGCCCTCCCCACATGTGTACGACAGGGAGCATGCTGAAGTCCTCGATGGTTGATACGGAGTGGGTGGATTTACAAGCTATGTCCATACTAAAGCATAACCCTAGAGAGACCGCGAAGAATATTCAGAATAAACTCGTTGCTTAGTACAACATTGTCCTACTGTATTACACGGTTTGGAAAGGTAAAGAGAAAGCTTTGAAAATCTTGCGTGGGGATTGGACTAATAGCTTCAGGATGCTGTACAACTTCAAGGCTAAGGTACAGGCTAGGTGTATAGGGAGTGTTGTGGAGATCGACACTAAATCGGAAGGTGGTAAAATTCATTTCAATAGATTTTTCATCGAGCTTGAACCTTGCATCCAGGGATTCAAGGATGGATGTAGGCCATATCTGAGAGTAGACAGTACTATCTTAATTGGCAAATGGAAAGGCTGCCTGGCATATTCTACAGCATTGGATGGACACAACTGGATGTTCCCAGTGGCATTCGGGCTGTTCAATACAGATACAGAGGAAAAATGGGTCTGGTTTATGAGGCAGCTCAGGAGATCTATAGGACAAATGGATCCATTGGATATATCCACAGATGCATGCAAAGGGCTGACGAATGCAGTGAAGGAGGTGTTCCCGCGAGCTGAGCATAGAGAATGCCATGCCCACCTGATGCTCAACCTGTACAGGCACTACGCAGGCAACGTATTTGGTTACATGTTTGTTGCTGCTAGATCTTATAGAGTTGGGCGCTGCGAATATTTCATGAGCAAGATATTTGCGGAAGCCCCAGATCTTCCCTAGTACTTGGCCGCACATCATTCGCAGCTATGGAAGAGGAGTCAGTTCAACCTTGACATGAAAGTTGATTACATAAACAACAACCTAGCTGAATGCCTGAATAACTGGGTGAAGGACATAAAAGTCCATCATGTTCATATGTTGATGGACGGCATATGGGGTATTATCATGAAGCTGTTAAATATAAGGAGAGAGATTGGTCAGAGACTTAGAGGCCATATGCTGCCACCTTTTGTACAACAACTGCATAAGAGAAGCCGAGGGCTTGGTCATCTTAGGGTTCTCCCATCAAACAACAACAGCTGTGAGGTGGTTGATATGTCCAAAAATGGCCACAGGGATGTTGTGAACATCGAGTGGCGGGAATGCACCTGCTTAGAGTGGCAGCATACCGGGAAACCATGTGATCACGCATTCGTCTTCTTGGTGAAGAAAAGAACTCTACCACATTTGGATCAATATTTGTCTGACTACTTCTCTCTGGAAAAGTTCAGAGTTGTGTACGCTGGTTTCGTCGAGCCCTGTACTGACCCATCTCAGTGGCCTCAAGTCCAACTTAGTTTTGAGATATGCCAGCCAGTAACAAAAAGGGGCAGAGGTAGACCACAGGTGAAGATGTTTAAGAATTTTCTGGAGAGGGCTGGTTCAGCTTTTAGTGGTAGCAAGAAGGGCAAAAACCGATGCAAGATCTGCCACCTTATAGGCCATAGAGCAACGGGGTGTCCTCTTAATGCACCCAAACCTAGGTATGCAATGGTACCTATACAAAAAAAATCGGTCGTACTCTGTAGATATTAGGTGCTTAAACGTGTCCTATTTTTTGATAGGAAGCGCAAGGTAAGAAACATGACTGTGGACTCAGTGATTTTGTTGCGGGAAGAAAATCAAAATGAGTAGAGTTATAAGGATGAACATGATTCTTATGTAGATTGGCTTGACTTACCTAGACTCGAAGATGTATAGTATGTGAAGGTAACAAAGCTGGCACCCAGGAAGAGGAGGAAGGCGGGTAATGAAGAAGACAGAGGACACCGAGTCAAAGAAGTGGCACACAGGAAGGGTAAGAAGGATGGCTAAGAAGAAGCACAGTAATGTGTTGATCTCGAACTTTTCTATGTATTCTGTAAAATTCTAGAGCTATGTTCATGGGAATTGTCGGGCAAAACAATCGGGTAGTGGTTTCTTAAGACAATATGAGTTATTTCACGCTCTAGTACTTATCCGTTCATTGACTATGTAATCCCGATCTCGTAGCGACTTGAGATTTGGTAATGGCTGAAGACACTTGTTGAATTAGAAATTGTGAATGTGCCACTACTATGTATACAGTCACAGCACTGGAGCCGATGGGGATTGCTTCTCCAATTCGATGGATGGTAGTGGCATAGACATAATTTCCATAAGCGCTTACTGGTTGCGCCAGTCGGATTAAATCCTTGTTTTTAGCATTACACTTATTAAAAGGTTATGGGCTGAAAAACAAGTTCTAAGTTGCTACAATCCCATGATGCAGCAATTTATTTCAGCTGCTGGAAAACGCCATGGCAACATAAACAGCAAAGGATATTGCCCAGATAATGAGGAAATTGTTTCCACTTTTTGGCCCAATCTTTAGCTCGTCTATCTCACCAGCTTGCTTCCACAACTTATCCTGCACGCCTCCTCCCTTCTCATGCCTCCCCTCCATCTGGCG
Source organism: Avena insularis (assembly GCA_023614405.1). Classification (NCBI taxonomy): domain Eukaryota; kingdom Viridiplantae; phylum Streptophyta; class Magnoliopsida; order Poales; family Poaceae; genus Avena; species Avena insularis. Next base: position 232,087,316 of record CM042687.1, on the reverse strand, counting down.
AAGCTCTCGGATATCTCGCTCCAGCGCACGAGTCTCCTCCTTGTCCCACACAACATCATGAAGATCATGAACAGTCTCTTTGTGAAAGCCTGTAAGGGGCTTTTCAATCCACACAAACTTGTCACATCCTGGTCCCCTCCCTTGCTACGAACAATCGAAGCAAACAAACACAAAATTACATAATGGTTCCCGGATCAGGGTTACCAACTGCGCATAGCATACGAGGTTACCGCTCTAATGCCGTACTTGCTGAATTTTCCTGCAGTATTTTCGTCGGTCCAAGAAATCCATCTCGGCATCTTCTCACCGCACAAACACAACATCTACAGGTAGTAATCGTAGGGCGTCTTCCGGTACATGATGGGGGCACCCGCCTCGCGGCGTTGAGCCGACCCTGATTCCGCCCGAGATAACCTACATGAGCTGCGAGCCATGGGCTAGGGGAGTGAGGGCAGAGGAAAGAGGGGACGGCGGAGGAGCCTTGGATGTCAGAGAAGGAGAACGGTGAAGCGTGATTTATCCCACCCAGTAACTCGAGGAGAATCCTACCATCCACTTTGGGCTGACAGGTTGGGCTCCTCCAAAGCTCGCGCCTTCATTGTTCGAAGGCCCTTTCGCCCTCATTGACCGAAAAAAATTTGGCCTCAGGCCCGCCTACATATCGCTGGGAGGCCTTGCCAAGTAGCCGTCACACGCCTGGTCCCACAGCTTTCCACCATCCTCGTACACCCTGTATCAGGAAAAATCGGCCTTCATGGCTCGCGGTGGCAGATCCATCCACTCCAGCGCTCGCGGTCGGGATCGCCGCGGCGGATCCACCCCTAGATCCTACCATCGCAGTATAAAATGGCCATGGTTTATTGAGCCGAACGGCTTTGCTGCATCTTCGAGCTCGACCCCTCCTATCTGCAGACGCACTGTTACGACATCGAGCTCGAGTAGGAGCCGCCAGGCGCGAAGGGGCTCGATCGTTGCCACCCTCGTCCCCTTCATCATTGTTGATTCTGACAAGGATGAGGACGGTGACGAAGCAATGCAGAATGCCATTGAAGCCTCCTTGGCGAAGGGCAAGCCACGAGCAGGAGTGGATGTCACTAGGAATGGCATGGAGGGGTCACCAATCGAGGTGGACTCCGACAACATGGGCATGATCTAGGTCTAGATGTTGTTTAGGTTGGTTGCAATTTCGATTCTGTTTAATGCGAGTACAATTATTGTAATGGGTTTAGCAGGCTGCAATGGGAATTATGGATAGTTGTGTTCAGCGCAATAACAAGTGCTCGTTCTTCCATAATAGAAATTGTGTATGTGCCCTTTGCATGCGGCAGAATCCACGTAGATTCCACTTAAACAAACTAGCAAAGTCAGATTACCATCATCGGACAAAATGAACAAAGAAAGGCATAAGATAGACGAGCGGACGCCCAATTTTTTCTGAGCAGACACTACTAGTTCAGACATCAGACCACTTAGTCAAAAAATACAATTACATTCTACATTCTAGTTCCGAGCATACACTACTTGTTCCGAGCATTCCCACACACAACTGAAAATCCACGGACATGCTTCAGCTTGGGCTCCTACTAGTTCATACTTCAGACCACTTGGTCGACAAATACTATTACAATTAATAGTTGGGAGCTCAATCTAAACAAACCTAGTTTTCACACACATCCATTATCTTCCTAACCTTAGAACGATGCCCTTCATTCTTCCAATCTAGGGATTGAATCGTCAGCGCCATCTTTTTGGCATCCTGCTTGCACTTGGTCAGTTCTTTCTCTACCTTGATCCTTAGGAACCTGTGTATATTGGTAGTTGTGACATCGTGGACTTTCTTCTCGTGCAGTTCAATCCTTGATGTAGTCAGGTCTTTCTCTACTTTAGCCTTCAGGGCCATCGCCATGTCCGTCTCCTTCCCGACTTTTCTAACCTTGGATTCCAACCTATGGATTTCACGGCGAAGGGTTGGTGCATCATCAAGGGCCATTAACTTCATCTCAGCACTCTCAAGAAGTGTGTTGACTAAGGCTTCTTTCATCTCAGCATTCTTCTCCCATAGTTTATCTAGCAATTTCTGCATAGACAGTAGCCACTCCAGACCTACCCATTTGACAACGCCGGAACTTTTGGTTGACAACGCTTCACCCTGCCCACACCCTAAAAACCTCATGCCTGTGTTGTATCCCTTGAATGCTACAAATTTAGCGGCCACAAGCTCATGTTTTTTACAACAGGGAGGACTCTCTCCCTCCACTAAACCATGATAATCGGAGTCATACAAAGTCGCGATGGCCTAGCACACCAGACGTACATGAGTAATCAGAGTAGATCTAGCTCAAAATAAATAAATCCCCATAAAATGTAAGGTATGAGATGACTCATGTCGCTTTCACCATCTCTGTGATATTCACGCGTTTCCTGGCCGTCTCCCCACGAAGCCATGACAAGAGGGAGGTGGAGGAGAGGGGTGGCGGTAGGAGAGGTCACTGGTGGGGTGGGGCGCCGCCTGCTAGTGGCTAAGGGATGTAGTGAGGATAGTGGCTTCAAGGGGAAGGAGGAGAATTAAAGAACGCCAATCCTACCAACAAAATCCAACGGCTGTTATAACATGAACACATCTAACATCTTATGTGCGCGGCACACGGAACGCGTGACACTGGTAGGTGGAGCACAAATGATTATTAAGGAATACTCCCTCCGTCTGCAAATAAGTGTACTTCTATCTTTTTCTTAAGTCAAACTTTATCAAATTTGACCAAACTTAAAGATAAATATAACAACATGTATTACACCAAGGAGTATTACAGAACTACGACTAACATACATTCATCCGAAAAGTATGCTCTCCATACCGGACTAGTACTGATTACGGCTTACATTTAAGCACAACATAAGTTATACAACTCCCTGTCAGTCTTCTCGATGCGAATGCAGAAATTGATCTGCTTGGCCGGTCCAGCATCGACAAGGTACTTGGATGGCACACAAAGGACTGACCTCAGGTCCGTAAACTCCACCTCGCCCGGCGTCGGGCAGCTCGGCGACACGGCCCTCACATGCACTGCATCGGACGACGGCGGCTGGGCGTGCCACCACATACTCACAGTGTACATCGGCCATGCGCACGAGACCAACCTTACGCATACCACAGACACGAAGGTGGGCCCAGGGACGGTCCCTAGAATGCCAGCGGTGATGGTGGGCCTAGGGACGGTTTCTGAAACACGAGCGGTGATGGTCAACAAAAAAATAGAGCCATCCCCCTGTAAAACGAGACGGCGGTGTCGGGGGGTGGTCCCCGGATACCCCAAAGACGCCCCAAAAGTACTCCAAAGAAGGCAAAACGGACAAAACATGTACAGAAGCAGCAGCTCTGGACGTCCTGGGCCGACTGGAGGCTCCCAGACGGCCAGTAGCACCATTTTCGGATGGGCCAGGCGCCACCCTTCCCGGCTGGGCCACCCCTAGCTGGCCCATCCGCCTGCCTGCTCTCCCCCACTGGGCTCCCGCCCTGACCAGCACCGTTGCTGGGCCCGCCAACTCTGCGCGTCCCCGCCTAGTCGCTGGGCCGGCTGGCTCATCCGGCTGCCTCGCTCCCTGCTCCGCGATCCGGTCCGGCTGGCGCCTGGCCGCTGGGCCGGCTGTCCCATAAAGCTCTCGCCTCTACCAGGCCGCCCCTCTCCAGGTCGGGCCCTCCATTCTAGCTCCCCCGATCGAGAATCACCCCCAGGGATCGATAGGATCGATCCTAGCCGGCTCCGTCGCCCTAGTCGGCTGTTTCCAGGCGCCTAGCAGCTGCTCTGTTTCCCTTTGATCAAGACCAAAGCCACTGCTAGTACCAGACAAGGACAAGACAAGGAGTACCAAGACCATGCTACTTTATCAGATGATGTATGCACTAGTGTGGCACTATGCACTATGCACTATGTATGACATGTAGCAAATAGTATGGCACTATGCATGACACCTTGTACTATTAGATAACACATGCAGTAGTGTAGTTAGGCACATGGGGCCCGCCCTTGTTTCTTGGCATATTGTATAAATGACCAAGGGGGCTCTCTCACTCATTGATGGACACACACGAGGACTCACTCCCTGCAAGCTCACTTGCATGCACACACACGCTAGGCACTAGCTCATTCCTTGCTAGCCAGCTCGCATACACACTTCTAGACTAGATGATTTCCGATACAGCTCTAGAAGCAACTTTGTAGCCCGAATATACCCACATATACTGTCAGACATGCAGGAGTAGGAGTTTTACCTCATCATGAGGGCTCCGAACCTGGGTACTTCCTATGTCTCACCGCACTCGCGTGTACCCAATCCCGCCTGCGGACGCCATTGCAGTCGCCCTGCTCGCTCCCACACCTCTATCTAGCCTCCTTAGGCAATACCGTTTCCATACCGACGACAGGCGGCATGCCGGCTTAGGGAAACGACACTTTCTATTGGATAAGAATGGAGTAGCCATAGGAGAGCCTAATCACTTCAATCGGGTGATCTCTTGCAAGGTGGACCATGAGCTTTGCCGGCAGGCCGGTGTAGTTGCAGTAGGGCTCCGTGCAGCCGCACGCGTCGTGCCAGCACGCGAGCCCGTGCCCTAGGAGCACGTAGTAGGGGATACGGCGAGAGAATCCATGGTGGGAGCACTCGATCCCGTAAGTCGCCAGGATATTGCGTGTGAGGATCTCCTCCAGATTCAAGGGCTGGCGATCTGAGTACTCCTTGCTACGGGGCTCCCACACCTGAAGATCATCGAGAAATCAGAGAATATATGTACAGTTAGTTAAGCCGACAACAGGAATTTGTAAGATGAATTCAAACGCTAGTCAAATGATTTCCTACCTTAAGGTTCAAGTCAGTTGCTGTTGTCGGGGAATGGCACGCGAAAGCCGGTGGCATCGTCCGGCACAGCGAGATGCGATGGAGAAGGGGTTATGGCAATGAAAGAGACATGCTCAGTCACGAACTCCTATCGATATAGGGCAGAGGGAGGTGCATATAGTAATATATTTGAATATTATAAGCGCGACAAATCATGTCGTAGAACAGCCTACTCGTGTATCGGCCTTACAAAGAAACATCCTAGCGTCCACGCAGGCCGATTGAACGGTCTGTAACCATCGGCACGCAGAACCAGCGCTCCGGGAAGGGGAAAGGGGGCCGGGTTATGATCCGACAACTGCTATTAGTGGTTAGGGTTATGATACGGGAAACTATGGATTTCTTCATGGAACCCTGGAATCGCTAGTTGGAGAAGTTGCTTAGAATGCCGAGAGGGAGCTGGTGCCGGGTTTGGGCTCAATCCGCGCAGTGGATCCACGTTCTAGGCAGTGGCCATGTTAACTCCTACTCGATAGCCATCCGGTGGTGCTTCGTGTGCCAAAAGTCCCGGTTTGTCTTGTTTATGAATTTATGTTGGTAGTGGGTGACACACAAGGGATACTCGAGCTGGTTTCACATTTTTTTGGATTTTTGATGAATTTCCCATTGTCGGGGTTTGGGGGTGGGCAAAATCGGCAAACCCGTCGACGCGCGCAGGCACGCGAGGTCCATTGCAACCTTGAACCTAGGCACTTGCCTAGCCTAGGTACCCCATGGGGCACCCCAAAACATTTTTCTAGAAAATCCAGGGCCATTTCTAGGGTACCTACAGTTAGAAACCACAATTACCGGGGCGTAACTCGGGAAAAATACAGTATATGTGTAGAGGGAGTGTCCCAACCTTTAATAACATAAGGTGGTGTCCCCTGTGTTTACAATGCTAGTCCCTGGATCAATAGCTAGCATCCACAGTTTAGATGTAATATCAAGAAACAAAGGTCATAATGTAACTTTATAACCAGGAATAACATAATTTTATTACATCTTTACATAGCTCATTTGGCTATTACAATACATTGCAGCGGAATAACTATAAGCATGGGTCCTTCATCTTCAAAGTGCCACAGGCAGATGTTGGTTGTAGACTTTGTAATCCTAATCAATCAATCTTCACTAAAAACAATCAAACCTGCAACATTACAAGTTACAGCCACCAGGGTCAATACATTTGAATTGTATTGGCAAGTTTCACTACTATGTTGAATATATGTGGATCCTACCATTACATGCAATTTGGCTAAGTAGAGTTTTAGGCTTATTTGCATAAAGCAATATTTTATCCTGACTTTTCAAAAATGGTCTTTAAAACTTTGATCAAATCTTTGAAAATCCCTTGGCAAAGTCCAAGTGTTTAGGTTGTTAACAAAATCTCCTTGAACTACTTGGTAACCCCAAGTGTAACAAGTTTTCAACAAAATCTCTTGAGCTCCTTGGTAACCCCAAGTGCATCAAGCTTTAAGCAAAATCTCTTGAGCACCTTGGTAACCCCAAGTGCATCAAGCTTTAACAAAATCTCTTTGAATTCCTTGGTACCCCCAAGTGCATCAAGCTTTTATTTTATAAATTGGAATGTCGAGATCTCCCATAGTTCAAACTTTAGTTGCTCAGTATTGTCCATAACCAGGGACACGGCTAAGTACTTAGATTTTATTATCTTCTGCAGAAGGAGTACACTTTACCCACATGTCACAGTCCCATCCTTTTGCCACCAAGCACTTTGGATTAGTGCTCACCAAGATGGAGCACTGGCAGATTGAGAATGTGACGAAGTCTTTCCAAAAGGTCCTCCCATACACCATTGCTAGCTTGTCTTCAGCACCCATGAAGGATTCCAGGTCCCCATGTCCAGTAAACTAAAGACAATGTATGGGTCTTCCTAATGTAGTTGACTAAGCCAGAGCCATAATAGCATGTGGTTGCACACGAAAGCCACAATTGGAGAAATATGTTCAATCTCTAAGTTTCCTGGGTGGTTTCCTTTGGAGCACAACACAAAGTGATTGCCATAGACATGGTTCCTTTTGTTGCCACCTTCTTCAAAACTCAAAGTATCCTTGGCCACCCAGGTGGTTCATTGAGTCCTTGTTTTATTATATAAAATCACAAGTCCTTTTCTCAATATCATAAAATCTCAACATGTATCTCTTTTCAAAATATAGCATGGCTAAGCATGTAACCACTACATTGTTTTCTCTAAGGAATGTATAGGGTATCCTATTAGGATTTAGCATAGCATAAGTATAGAAATCCTTTTCATGCATGTTTTCAAAATCCACTAAGTATAATGAAAATAGTAGGACTTTTAAATGATAGTGTCACTTGCCTTTTTGGTAGGGAATGGTGGTTCACTCCTTGATCTTGCTAGTCTCACACTTCTCTATAATCAATCAAGCCAATACAAAATCAACAAGCATTCCAAACCAATAATTAAAGAAACAATTTTCACACACACATAAAACAATGGAATCCAAGTCATGCATGTAAGCATGCAAGGGAGGGTTCTATTTGCGCAGATGGTCTCCACTAGGCTTCTCAACTTTGTAAGTTCCAAGGTGGTCATTTACCAAAATGGCAAAGTCATTTGCAAAAGGGTTTTATCAAGAAACTAATTTCAAATCCATTCATCATTTTATGTGGTGAGTAAATATTTTTATCAAGCAACAACTTTAAGTGGTTCACCAAATAAGTTGTTGTTTCTCAAAACTTGGTGTTTAGGGTTAGTAGATTTGATCCAAAACTTTTTCCCAAAGCTTTTATTCCAAAACCGTTTTCATAATGAAACCATTATTTTTAATTGGCTAGAAATGGCTAAACCAAGTTTTTATTTCTAAACTTTCACAAAACCATTTTTAATTCCATGGGTTGGTTCCTAGGGTCAGTGAGTTCACAACAAACCATTTTGCAAAGGTTTTAACCCTAAAAACATTTTTGAATCATTTTCTACTCTAAACAAGCACACAAAAGTTTCTGCAAAAACAAACACTCTAATGGATACTATTTGCTAAACCAAGGGCATGGTTGGCTAGGGCTTGTTCCACTGATTCCAATGATATCAAATTTGTAATTTTTGGACGTGTGGATCAAGAGTTACAAAGGTTTGAAATTCACATTCTATTCTGATTTCAAATCTGTTTTTAAACTGAACTCGTGACAGGGCGGCTGCCCGCTATTCGCCGGTACCGCTTCGGTTGGATCGCGTGCTGTAGACCGTAGGATTTAATTTAGATCGAGCGGCGCAGAGGCATACGATACCTCTTCGCTTACTTTCTATCTCAGCCCTACGATCTGGATCTAACGGACCTAAACAACAGGCCATTTCCTGGCGGCGCTGCGCGGCGGTGGACGGCGGTGACGGTCAGGCAGCGGGCTAGCGGCTGTTCTAGGAAGCAAGGAAGGCAGAGGGGGTGCTTACCGTGTTCGCGAGGACGAGGTGATGCTGGACGTGTGGTCGACGTGGCAAGGGGCGCACGGGGTCAGGTGGAATCGCTCACCGGAGTTGGGAACGGCGTCGGGCGGCTCTGTCCGCGGTCGAAGGCGACGTTGCAGATCGCCCTAAGGCAAGACAGGGGCATGGTTAGGTGCGTAAGACCAAGGCGAAGATGCTCGCATGATCGAGAAGCAGAGGGGCGGTCGGATTTCACCTGGGGAACTCGCCGGAGTAGGAGACAGACGCGGTGACGCTCGGAGCTTGTCGAGGACGGTGTTCTGGGGCGCCCGCGGTTGAACGAAGAGCACAGGGAGATGTGTCTGGGAGTGGGAAGTCTGGGTGCGTGGTCAATGAGACAAGGGGCGGCGTTGGGTCGCCGGAATTGGCACTGGAGTGTCGTCGGAACAGAGGGAGTGCTAAGCCAAATTGTGGCAGCCTCGGGGCAGAGAGGGAGTGGCGACAGAGGGGAAGGGAGGAGAGGTCGCTGGCGTTTAATAGCGTGCAGTCACGGCGAGGTTATGGCGCGGCATTACTGCAAATTGAATGCGGGCTTTGAATGGCAGCAACGGCAGCGAGGTTTGGGGGGAGGAGGTCGCAGTGAAGAAGATGACCACGTGGCTGTGGGGTCTATCTGGCAGTGAAGGGGGATGTGAGGGGGAGGGGTCCACCGGTCAGTTTCTTTGCGGGTTAGCAAGTTGGTGCGATCCGTTTTCTTTCGGGGAGGGGAGCTGGGCTGTTTGCTGGGCCTATTGGGCTTGGCAACTGGGCTGAGTCCAGATCCTTATTTTTTTCTTCCAAATTGTTTTTCCTTTTCTGTTCTCAATTTCTGTTTTGAAAACCATACAACAAATCAAACAAACAAAACAAATCAAACATTCATCAAACTTTCATTTGAATTTGGTTCTGTTTAACACATAAACCAAAGTCCAAAATGAAATAATATTTTAAATCTTTTTAGGTTCCATTCATTAATTAAATAAAATGGACCATGGTTTATTAATCAAATAGGATTTGATTTTATTAATAAAATCTCTATTTGAAATCTAAATATTTTCAAAACCATTTCAGTAGGTTTTATTTGAAAATACAAAATATTTGGAAAACTTATTTCAAATAAAACAAGTTTTGAGGTTTTTGGAAAATAGTAAAACCTTTATTAATAAAACTTGGATATTAAAACCTTATTATTTTATTTAAATAAACCTTTACTATTTTTATCAAAACAACATGTTTTATTTCAAAAGCTTGACCAAGGTTTAATTTGGCTCTATAAAATAATTTCTTATTTTAAAATCCTTCCTTTTCTTTTGGAAACTAAATCCTTTTTATTTAAAGATCCAAAGTAGTAATTCCAAAATATTTTATTTCCCTTTATCAAATGTTTATCTTTTAAATCTCTTTAGGTTTTTATTTAATCCAAAATTGTTTGAAGATTTCCAATTGGATTCAAAAAGTTTCTTCTGGCCCTAAAAATCAAACAAAGTTTTATTTTATTCATTTATTTTTCACATTACAAGATTTGGAAAATCTTGGGATGTGACAATATGCTTGCACCACGAGATGAGTACCAACCTCCCGGGGATAGGGCGCGCTCAATTATCGCACCTCCTTTGCAGAATCGCCGGTTTTTCGGAGTTAGTAAATGGAAACTCTGGATTTCTCCATGGAACCCTGGGATCTCTAGTTGGAGAAGTTGCTTAGAATGCCGAGAGGGAGCTAGGTGTCGTGTTTGGGCTCAATCCGCGCTTTGGATCCACATTCTGGTCAGTGAGGGGGAGGTCTAGGGTTGAAAGCCATGTTAACTCCCACTCGATAGCAATCCGGGGATTCGTCGTGTGCCAAAAGTCCCGGTTTGTCTTGTTTATGATTTTATGTTGGTAGTGGGTGACAAACAAGGGATACTCGAGCTGGTTTCATATTTTTTTATTTTTGATAAATTTCCCATTGTCGGGGTTCGAGGGGTGGGCAAAATTGGCAAACCCGTAGGCGCGCGCAGGCACGCAAGGTCCATTGCAACCTTGAACCTAGGCACTTGCCTAGCCTAGGTACCCCATGGGGCACCCCAAAACATTTTTCCAGAAAATCCAGGGCCATTTTTAGGGTACCTACAGTTAGAAACCACAATTAGCGGGGCGTAACTCGGGAAAAATACAGTATATGCTTGCACCACGAGATGAGTACCAACCTCCCGGGGATAGGGCGCCCTCAATTATCGCACCTCCTTTGCAAGAATCGCCGGTTTTTCGGAGTTGGTAAATGGAAACTCTGGATTTCTCCATGGAACCCTAGAATCTCTAGTTGGAGAAGTTGCTTAGAATGTCGAGAGGGAGCTAGGTGTCGGGTTTGGGATCAATCCGCGCAGTGGATCCACATTCTGGGTAGTGAGGGGGAGGTCTAGGGTTGAAAACCGTGTTAACTCCCACTCGGTAGCCATCCGGGGGTTCGCCGTGTGCCAAAAGTCCCGGTTTGTCTTGTTTATGATTTTATATTGGTAGTGGGTGACACAAAAGGGCTACTCAAGCCGGTTTCATATTTTTTTGATTTTTGATGAATTTCCCATTGTCGGGGTTCGGGGGTGGGCAAAATCGGCAAACCCGTAGGCGCGCGCAGGCACGCGAGGTCCATTTCAACCTTGAACCTAGGCACTTGCCCAGCCTAGATACCCCATGGGGCACCCCAAAACATTTTTTCCAGAAAATCCAGGGCCATTTCTAGGGTACCTACAGTTAGAAACCGCAATTATCGGGGCGTAACTCGGGAAAAATACAGTATATGCTTGCATCACGAGATGAGTACCAACCTCCCGGGGATGGCGGTACGCCACGACGTAGCATGCATGTAAATTTCCTTGGGGCCTACTGCGCACTCAATTCCCGCACCTCCTTTGCAGAATCGCCGGTTTTTCGAAATCGGTAAATGGAAACTCTGGATTTCTCCATGGAACCCTGGAATCTCGAGTTGGAGAAGTTGCTTAGAATGCCGAGAGGGATCTAGGTGATGGGTTTGGGCTCAATACACGCAATGGATTCATGTTCTGGGCAGTGAGGAGGAGGTCTAGGGTTGAAAGCCATGTCAACTCCTACTCGATAACCATCCAGGGGGTGCGCCGTGTGCCAAAAGTCCCGGTTTGTCTTGTTTGTGATTTTATGTTGGTAGTGGGTGACACACAAGGGCTAATCGAGCTAGTTTCATATTTTTGGACTTTTTGATGAATTTCCCATTGTCGGGGTTCGGGGGGTGGGCAAAATTGGCAAACCCGCCGACGCGCGCAGGCACGCGAGTGTAGGGGTTCGTAGCATGGAAAACAAAAAAATTCTACCGCATGCACACAAACAAGCCAAGATCTATCTACTAGATTGTAGCAACGAGTCGATTAGAGTACTCACCCTCGAAGATTCCAAAGCGGTTAACGAGAGCAGATTCTCGTGGGTGATGTAGTCGTACACTTGTCGATCTCAAGATCGCGTAGACGATCCTTCTGGCGCTGCGTTCCGGCAGCGCTTCCGCAGTCGGTCACACGTTTGGTACTCGATGAAGACCTTCCTCTCCCTTGTTCCAGCAGGCAGCGGAGGATGTAGTTCTCCCCTCGCGATTCTGGCAGCACGACGGCATGGTGTCAGAGGTAGAGGGAAAATCCTGTAGGGCTTCGCCTAAGTCGGAGCAGGTTATGGTGGATCTAGGGTTTCCAGCAATCTAGGTTTAGAGGGCCAGAGAGGAGGAGGTGGAGTCGGTGGCGGCTAGGGCGATGGCGACGATCCGGCGATGGCGCACAAGGTCAGCTGGGCGGTGAGGCGCGGGCGATGTGATCGGCGCAACGGCGCAAGGTGGGGAGGGGCTGGTTGTGTGGTCTTTGGGGCAGCCCCTCCCCTCTATTTATGAGAGGGATGGCAGCTTGGGAGAGGGGAGTTTGAATCCTTCCTCAACTCCCTCTTCTTGTTGGAGGGAAAGAAGGATACTTTCCTTCTTCCACTAGGAAACCATTGTTCCAGTTTGACTTTTCAAACCTGCCTTTTGACTTGCAATTTGGAGCTTAATTCCTCTCTTGCAAATGCCCAACCAAGTGACCTAGGACATGATCCAATCATTCCACTTTACCATGACACATTCATGAACCATTCCCCTTCTGGTTCGATGAACCTTCTAGGCCCTTCTAGAACCTCTCCGATGAAATCATCGAAATCATTCCCGAACTCCAGAATTGGACTTTCCTTATATGAATCTTATTCTCTGGACCATTCTGGATCTCCTCGTGATATCCCGGATCCCATCGACTCCGAACAACATTCGGTCTAACTACTTACATTCCATATCTACTAAACAACATCGAATTCTTAAGTGTGTCTCCCTACGGTTCGTGAATTATGCGGACATGACCGAGACACTTCTCCGATCAATAACCAATAGAGGAATCTGGAAATTAATATGGCTCCCACATATTTCTATGATTACTTTGCGATCGAATGAACCACTTACATACGATACCAATTTCCCTTTGTCTCATGATAGTTTACTTATCCGAGGTTTGATCGGTGGTATCTCTGCATACACCAGTTCAACCTTGTTACCGATAAGTACTCTTTTCTCGTTCCCATGATATATGATCCATTGTGAGCCAGTCACATGCTTGCAAGCTAATTGGATGACATTCCACCGAGAGGGCCCAGAGTATATCTATCTATATATGGATGGACAAATCCCACTCTTGATCCATGTGCCTCAACACATACTTTCCGAGCACCCAATGCCACCTTTATAGCCACCCAGTTATAGTGTGGTGTTTGATGTCATCAAAGAATCCTTCCGGTGATGGTGATTAGCATGATCTCATGGTCAAAGGAATTAGGTTACTATGTATCAGAAAGCTATAGCAAATGAACTATTGAAATGACTTGATATTTATGCTACGCTTATCTATAGGAGTATGTCCATCATATCATTCTCCTAATGATATGATCTTATTGTTAATAACATCTCAATGTTCATGATCGGGAAACCACGATCATCTATTAACCAACAAGCTAATATTACAAAGAGGCTTTACCAGGGACTCTAATTTAGTTTACAAATCACACAAGTATTAATGTTTCTGGTTAATACTATTATAGCATGTGACACCCCCGGGATCAGGGCTAAACAAATCCTAGACCTCCGTCTGACATAAGCTTAACCTTGAGCTCGATAATATCCAATGAAGAATCGATAACACAGCAGTGACCCTACGACACAAAAATTATTACAGCAAGCTCATAACTGAGCAGAGAACCAAATTATTACAAATAGAGGTCACTGACCACAAACATCAAATAGCGGAAGGCAAATTATGCTATTAAATATAGCAAACTTAACAAATGGCCTAAGAGGCCTGAAGCATAACGATGACGTCCCAGCCCATAGATTACAGGCTGCCGGCCGGGAACCCCAAGCTACTCATCGATGTCGATGTAGTACGGAACTCATCTTGAAGGAGCACTTACTCTCCCAAAAGTATCAACAAAGCAAGGGTGAGTACAGGGTGTACTCCGCAAGACTTATGGCTGGTGGAGTTGTTTTGCATAAAGCCACTTTTGTTTATAAAACAAGAGAGAGAAGAAGCTCGTATAGTCAGAGTATTTTAAAAGGGGATAAGAGAGCGACATATCCGAAATATCGATCATCATATTTGATATCCACCAAATCATCATCATCTACCAACTAGGATCACCCCCTCGTACCCATGAGGAAGCATCCTTAAGCACACGTTGATCTACCAAGTTTTACGATTAGGTTAAAGTTCTCTATGATCTTAGAATCTGGTCACCAAGCGTTCATAACCGTGAACACATCTTTTCGAAAAGAGTATTACCCTGCAGGGGTGTACAACTTTACCCACACGTACCAACCGACTCTTAATGCCAGATCATTAGCCCTCTTCCTTGGAAGGCCGGCAGAGGGTGTGGTTGGCCACGACCTTTACCTTGCTTTCGCCGAGACCATGAGTCACGCAATAAGTATGGTTCCGCCGTAACGATTCAAATCCCGAAGTCGGTACTTAAAGATGTGAGGCGAGGTTGGTTTACCAGGGGCGCCATCAACCCCAAGCAACCGCGGCCACGCTTCCCTACCTGTTATGAATGCACCTCCTTCACCTCCTTCTTTCGAAAATGTTTTCAATGTGTATGTCGAATGGAACGCCCAAACTATGTGATTCATGGAATCTACTAGGCAAGTTAATCGGGCGAGGGGTTCCCAAGCCCCGTGTGGCTGTACGCTCATCTCGGTTCCAAAGGCAAGAACTCAGGTCCTAGTGGTGGCGAGCATGGGACTAGAAAAACCACATCCCACCGTGGCCTCCCATACAAGCCTTAGCAAGTTTAATCTCATATCACTGATCTCGTCTCATCACGTTCTCCTGTCATACTAGATTATCTGCATCTGATACATCATCTGGATGGACCAGACTCAACAGCTATGCATGGCTAAGAAAGACACAGAACAAGCTCTAGCAGTGCACACAAGCCAAACCTAGTTATGCTAGGAGTAGTGGATCAGGTAATATAAGCTCAAAGGAAGTAATGCAATCGATAGGATACTCTATCTATCGATAAAAGACCACAGTAGAATCGTATGCATCATGGCAGAATTGAAATGCTTTCGAAAACATAGGATTATATCATGGTGGGGCTATGCTTGCCTTTGCCTGTTGATAGCAGATAAGCAGATCTCTGGGAGCCTTGTACTTGACTTGATTGTAGTTGGTCAAGTATTGTTGGTCGATCTTTGAACTTTGACGGTGTTTATCTCTGACTTCGATCTCGATCTCGTATTCTACCGGGAAGAACCAAACACCGGAAAGAGAGAGAAACAATCAACACATGGCATCGATGCAATTCTCAAGCAAGGATGATGATATGACAAGTTAAATTGTATTGAAAAGTAACCCTAAATCATGCTTGACAAATTAAATGGGGTTCCGAGGGGTATAAACCCTATCTCGGGAAAACTCCGGATATATATGAGAGGGGTTACTAATTTCTTCAAATTAAACTTGTCTTGAAAGTTGTTGAACAATGCATGATTATAGCTTAATTAGATAGTTCTAATTTTTCTGAACATTTTGATATATTATTTGTATTTTTCGACTTATAAATAATTAGATATTGAATTTACAATATTCAAATCATTTTCTGGAATTATAAAAACCTTATACACTTTTCTGGAAATAAAAGAAACTGGAAAACGTTTTACACCGTGGGGTGGGCTAGCCACAGACACAGTGTAACACCCTCAGAATCAGCCCTATGCAAGTTTCAGCGATTCCCGCCAAACCCTCATAGAAACGATTCAAAGGTGCCCACCAGGCACTTGCGTGCGGGTGGAAAACAAAGTAATATCATTACACAATAGTCCACGATGGAACCTAGAGCACAGATATATACGACAACGACTCTATGAGTCAAGAATACAGATATACAGTACAAAGATCCAAATCACCTTGAAAACGATACAGCATCCGAGTACGGACAAGATGCAAATTGAGCTAAGAGCCCTGAAGAATAACCAATGGCGTCCATAACCCTTCCTGTGCCAAGGAAGGGTAACCCCGCTAACGACGCCGATCTCAAAACCTGCTCAAACAAAAGGTGCCAACAAAGGGCAAAGGAAAAAAGAGAGCGGTCGATCGAGGCCAGTACACGGCGAGACTAGAATTCGGCGGTCCTCGCCTACATAGGTATGGTGGACTGAAGCGGCAGCGCAGCATGCACTAAACAACCTATAGAGACTCAATACAACTAGCGACTATCAGATAGGGATAAGAAAGACCTATTCGGATCCAACCTGAAACTAACACCAAGCATACCCATCCTGGTATTTCCCCCTCGAGACCAAACGAGGAAGTCAACCGAGGAACTCACATAGTTGGTAGTTTTATTCATTTCGTTATAGTTGCGGCAGTTACTAGTCAGATATAGATAGCATGAGTCATCCTGATATAATAAGCAGTGGGCAGTTTTAGTTAACCATTCTGTTGTAGTGGTAGTAGTTACTAGTCAGAACCATATAGCATGAGGCATCCCAAAACCCAGCAGTTGTTGGCACTTTTATTTAGCCATTCCATTATAGTGAAGCTAATTACTAGTCATCACATAGTCAAATTTATAGCACTACTTTAGTTATAGTTGTCTATGATCGAGATACTGTGCTCCAAGTCGTCCATAACCGCGGACACGGCTTTCAGAAAGTTTTACCCTGCAGGGGGCATAAATAGCAACACACACATGATCAACCTCGGAAAAACCAAATAAAAACCCAACGAGGCATCACGACAAAGAAATCGCAAGATTCATATAATATTTCAGGGGGGGCACCCCACCAAGCTACCCGCTACGAAGTTGGCCGGCTCCGAGACGGACCTAGAGGTTTGTGATAACGGCTGTAAACGACTGGGAACCCGAAAGTGTGACTGGGCTTGTCGATACCGCGAACGTGTACGGGTTCCAAAGACAGCGCTCCACGCGCAATAGTAAATAAAGCAGTAAAGCATGGCATAATCATGGCATAAGTACAGGATAGTAATAAAGCCCCAAACTACTTTGTGGACCCAAGAAATAAGATATGACTCAAGCTCATGCTAAGGGGATTCATGGGCCCACATGCAGATAGTGCGAATATTCAAGGAACAGGTATCAAGTAGTCGGGGTCCTACGGGACACAAGTGGACGGTTAAAAACCAAAATAACATCTATTGCCCACCTGTGCCTCTACATTATTTACTTACTTCAATTTTAGTTATTAAACAATAATTAAAGCCATGATCATCTCCAACATAAAGCATAAGGCATTTCTCCAACAACTGTGGTACTCGATGACACGCAACAGCACTTGAGCAAGCGACTACAACACGCAAGTCCAACTATCTACCAAACAACAGGTAATCGGATGTGTCCAAGGCAATATAAGGCTGCAAGGGATACCACGAGTGCGAAAACTAGAGCATCGCAACACAGATAGCAATAGATCAACAGGAGAAATAAAGACTAAAAATGTAAAATAGGTAGAAAGGGGGAGAATGCTCGCCTGAAAAACATTGCCGAAGTTTTATAACCGAAGAATTTGTCGAAGCTCACAACATCTCATCGTCCTATCCGGGCAGGAGCAAAACACTAGAAGGAACAAGTGATGCAGCAATTACAACTAATGCGGAAGAATCGGCATGATCATGATATGATGCATGATATGACAAGTTAATGATGCAAACTATGTCGAAATGGTCTTAGAGGCATAGCACATCGATGATATAGCATTCGTGAGGCATTATTAATAAGAAACAATTAGTTCCTAATTTTATTTATCATGTTTTCCTTGCATAAACAGTACTGATTATAAAACTGCTCTTAATGCATGATGCAAATGATAACATGGATATCATGGTTGGAGAGGTCTCGTCGCGCTGATTGATTTAGACATATCATTTGTTGAAATCGGAGTTATGGATTTAAAGTTATGCAATTATTAAGGAATGGGCATTATTAACATTTATTAATTCGAAAATTTCAAAATGCTCAAATGATATTATAAATAGCATAAACATATTCCTCACATTTTTCTGATTCAAAAACATATATTATTTGCATTGTTTAGAATTATGAATTTAAATTTATTTTAAAGTCAAAATTATTAAAAAGGGGTCAAAGTCAAAGGTTTGACTAGTTGAATCAGATTTGAAAACATTTGAATGTGCATATGAATTCACAACTTAAAACTAAACACATTTCATATTAAAGTTTTAGTAAAATTCAAATTTATTTTAAAGTTATGAAGAGATTTATATTTGATCGGATTTGGGAATTTGGTTTGAATTTGAAATCTGGAGGGGTCCTAAACTTTTGTTACTTGGGATTGGTTTACACGCAGTCAAAGACGGGTGGGACCGGGAAGCCAGCGGGTACACGCTCTCACGAGCAGGTGAGGAGGCGACACGTGGGTGGAAAGGGGTACCTCGGGTTGAGAAGGAAATCTTCCAGGGACCTTTGTAGAAATGCTTCCAGATGGGTCGGTTTAGTCTGATGAAACTGCAATTCAACTTTGCAAAAACTGCTAGCTGAAGCCGATGATCGGAGGAAGATGGCGAGCGAATGAGTCCAGATCTTGAGACTCCGTAAAAACAGAAGTTGTAGAGGGAGGTTCTATATATATTTTTCGTTAAGGGACCAACACAGAAAAAGGAGTGGAACGCCGGTTAATCATCGATGAACAGGGACAGATCCACAGGTTAGGGCTAACGGAAAAACTTGCAAAGACGCCAGGATCTGGCCGGACTTAGGAGGAAGATTACGGAAGATTTAGGTCATCGTTCCATGCGCCGTTTGATTCTGGGTTTTGCCGGGACATTCAACAGTAGATTACGTGTTGGGGGATTGGCCGGAGGAGGACTGTGGTGGCCGATTTCCGATGTGGAACAGAGGCGATGGCGCTTGGCAGCGATCACGCTGCTCTGCCATTTGCGAACATGGCGCGGCTTGGCGCAAGGCGCTGCTGCTGCTGGTGAGTGCACGCGCGTGGGAGGCAGGGTGAACCAGAGAGGGACAGGCACATGGGTTCCCACCAGGGGGTCGTCAGAGACGGAGGCTCCCGACCGAAGAGCGACGAGAACGACGACACGGAGAGGGAGCCCATGGCAGCAAGAGGCAGGCATCGGGACGGCGATAGGGGGTCTCCACTGCACGGCTCCTCCTCGCTCCAAGTAGGAGAAGCCGGAGGCGAGCTCAGGCTGCACCGGCGCGAGGTTGGTGGCGACAGGGACAGCTAGGCCCTGGCCATGGTCATGGCGGCGACAGCTAGGGTTTTGGGTGGATGGGAAGAAGATGAGGGGGAACGCGATCTGGGTGGGGTGGTTAGGGAAGAGAGGCTCCCCTGGCTCTGCTTTATGCACGGGAGAGAGGGGACCAGGGCGGTAGACTTAGGCGTGGGCTATCGCTAGCTTTCGCAAAAGCGAGAGAGAGAGAGAGAGAGAGAGAGAGGGGGTTGTGGCTGCGGCACGTGATCGAGGAAGGGGATCAACAGGGGCCTACGAGGGGTTTAGCGAGGTGGAGCCGAGGTGGCAGAGAGATCGAGGGAGGGGCGCCCAGGGAGGTCATGTCGGGTGGCGCCAGGAGCTAGCCGCGGCTTGATCATCTTGCCCAGCAAGAAAACAAGGGAGGGATGAATGGTTGGTGTGGGGTAGGGTACACATGCACATGGCATGGAAAAAGGAGAGTGGCCACGGGTTGGGGAAAATCTAGTATTTAGCAAGGGAGGGAGAATAGAGGTTTAGGCTAGAGGGGTAAGATTAGTTAGAGAGGTAGGTTTTAATTGAATTGTTTTGAATAAACTTGAACAAACAAAAAGATTTCAAAGAGTCCTCACAAGGTATCAAATCAATTAAAAACAAATGGTAGACATGAAGGGGAAAGTAGATGGTTGAATAAGGTTTATTTGATTTGTTTCCTCTTGAGAGCAACCAAAACAAATAGCCCCATTTAAACCAATAAAACAAAGAAGAGGAGGATGTTGGTAATCTTGCATGGGCCATGCATGTGGTATATTGGCCACCTAGATAATTGTGAAAACAATCCTAGTTTCTTATGGCACATATCCTAGAATACATTTTCTTCACTTGAAAAATGGTCCACATAAGAAGAAGGATTGCTTGCAAAGATTGTCATGAGGCTACACATACTTCAATATTGTAAAAACAACATAGTCACATATGCGAGCATGTAGACATAGACATGGATCCATCTTGCTACATATGGGGTAGACATAAAGACCAAATAAATGCAATTGCCCATATATAGTTTGGATGGTGGAATTATAAGGTGGTGACAAGAAAGATGGTGGAGTGGTAAAAGATATGCCCCCAACTCAACTTGGGCATCAAGCAATATATCAAAAACCAACTATAATATATCAAGAGGCAAATACTATTAATAAGAATACAAATGCATATGAAAGAAGAACCAAATAAGAGGGGTTTTATAAGATGCTCAAATGCAAGGTGGCATGGTGACCATGAGGATGATGTCATGATGGTGCAACAAAACAAAAACACCAAGAGATTTTCTAGTAGTGGTTTTACCCGGGGTGCTACACACAGACAGGTGGGGCCCGAGGTGATTGACCAGGTGCTGACCCGCGGCTGGCGTCACGGTGACGTCACCCGACTGTGAGCTCCCAGGCGACGCACGGGGATGGCGGAGGAGCGCGCGCGGGGCTGCGGAGATGGAAGCGTTGGAAAGAGGAGAGCGAGAGGGGTCTGATAGCGGTGGCGCTGCCCTCGAATGGTCGCCAGAGACGGCGGCCCGACAACAAACGGCAGCGACGGCGGGTCCTCGTGGGGAAGATTCTAGAGAGCGAGAGGAAGGATACTGAGGGCACGGGGAGGTGCAGAGGCTCACCGTGAGCATGGAATAGGTGGTGGCGAGGCCGGGGGAGGTCCAGAACAGCCGAAATCAGCGAGGAACGCGGCGGCCGGACTTCGGGTGGAGGGCTTGATTCGGCCGGTTGAGGGTGCGCCAGCTTGCTTGGTTGGTCGAGGATGAACGAGGGTGGTGAGGCGGATCTCCTGGGACAGACGGCGAGGCTCAGGGCGGTCCAGAGAGACGGCGGCATGCGGTTACCGGCGAGCTAGGGTTCGGCGTCTTCTGCGTGTGAGCGCCACAAAGCAAGGGGGAGGGGAAAAGGACATGGGAAGAGAGGGCGCGGCATGGCGAGGTCCTTATACCCTCCAGAGAGCGGCGATGGGCATCGTGGCACGGGCGCGCATCGCAGCAGCAGCGGACGGCAGTGGCTGCGCCAGGCAGCTGCTTGGCTCGCTGGGGAAGATGACGCGAAGGGGTACTAGGCCGATGGGCCGCGGGGCATGGATGGATGCTGCACGCGCGGAAGAAAGAGAGAGGGAGAGGATGGGCCTGCTGGGCTCGGCCCAGAGAGTGCTGGCTGCTATTTTATTTTGCTGAAACTTTTTCCAATTCATGTTTTCATTTCCTGTTGTAATTTCAAATTCAAATATTGTTTCTGATCATTTCAAAAATACCAGAACTTTGCAAATATTCAAAACATTGCAGAGACCCTTGTAATCAATTTGGGTTCCAATGTTTTGCTAGTTTTCAAATACAAAACCATTTGAATTATTTTCAAATAGAGGGAGAGGTTTCGTTTTAGGGTTTTGTTTATTCTTTCTTGCATGCATTAATAGAGATGATGCTTATGATGCACAAAACAAAACCTATTATAGATTAACAAAAACTGGGGTGTTACATAGCATAAATGTAAACAATTATCATAAACACAAAGATATAATAATAAGAACTTTTATTATTACCTCTAGGGCATATCTCCAACAGCGAGGTCCATTGCAACCTTGAACCTAGGCACTTTCCCAGCCTAGTTACCCCATGGGGCACCCCAAAACATTTTTCCAGAAAATCCACAGCCATTTCTAGGGTACCTACAGTTAGAAACCGCAATTACCGGGGCGTAACTCGGGAAAAATACAGTATATGCTTGCACCACGAGATGAGTACCAACCTCCTGGGGATGGCGGTCCTCCATGACGTATCATGTGTGTAAATTGCCTTGGGGCCTAGGGTGCGCTCAATTCTCGCACCTCCTTTGCAGAATCGCCGGTTTTTCGGAGTCGGTAAATGGAAACTCTGGATTTCTCCATAGAACCCTGGAATCTCTAGTTGGAGAAGTTGCTTAGAATGCCGAGAGGGAACTAGGTGTCGGGTTTGGGCTCATTCAACATAGTGGATCCATGTTCTGGGCAGTGAGGGGGAGGTCTAGGGTTGAAAGTCATGTTAACTCCTACACGATAGCCATCCGGGGGGTGCGTCGTGTGCCAAAAGTCCCGGTTTGTCTTGTTTATGATTTTATGTTGGTAGTGGGTGACACACTAGGGCTACTCGAGCTGGTTTCATATTTATTTGATTTTTGATGAATTTCCCATTGTCGGGGTTCGGGGGGTGGGCAAAATCGGCAAACCCGCTAGCGCGCAGGCACGCGAGGTCCATTGCAACCTTGAACCTAGGCACTTGCCTAGCCTAGTTACCCCATGGGGCACCCCAAAACATTTTTTCCAGAAAATCCAGAGCCATTTCTAGGGTACCTACAGTTAGAAACCGCAATTACCAGGGCGTAACTCGGGAAAAATACAGTATATGCTTGCACCACGAGATGAGTACCAACCTCCCGGGGATGGCGGTCCGCCATGACGTAGCATGTGTGTAAATTGCCTTGGGGCCTAGGGCAGGCTCAATTCTCGCACCTCCTTTGTAGAATCGTCGGTTCTTCGGAGTTGGTAAATGGAAACTCTGGATTTCTCCATGGAACCCTGGAATCTCTAGTTGGAGAAGTTGCTTAGAATGCCGAGAGGGAGCTAGGTGCCGCGTTTGGGATCATTCCGCGCAGTGGATCCATGTTTTGGGCAGTGGGGGGAGGTCTAGGGTTAAAAGCCATGTTAACTCCTACTCGATAATCATCAGGGGGGTGCGCCGTGTGCCAAAAGTCCTAGTTTATCTTGTTTATGATTTTATGTTGGTAGTGGGTGACACACAAGGGCTACTCGAGCTGGAGTCATATTTTTTGATTTTTGATGAATTTTCCATTGTGTGTTTGTGTGTGTGTTGTGTCTAGGGTTGATATGAAAATGGTAGTACTCGGTCCCCCCCACCTCATGATAACTCGTCCTCACTTTGGTTGGTACGCCCTGATTGGTCGAGACGGTTGTCACGCGGTTAGTGCCCACCCAACATTGATCCTCTGTGATCTAACGGGCAAGATAGCCTCTCTCTCTATCTGGTGACGGACCTCTCTATCCACGTGAAATAACGAGTTTGCCACAGATACTTTACTTCCATAATCTAGAAGGAAAGTGTATAAAAGCGTATAATTTTCGTATATGCGTATCTATGCATTTCCTTTTATTCTCTAAAAATTATAAACTATTTGGATTTATATACACGAGGGTAGATAAAAATATAAAAAATGTGTGTATTATCTAGTGCAGCGAGGGGGAAACACGGCGGCACGCTCGTATAACCGGTTGCAACGTGTCGACCATGGCATAAGTACGGTGCACTATAATGTCATGTCAGCGGGGGTCAAACGATGCATCCTATGCACGCGTCGTACCCTTCACATTAGAGCGTGACAATGCACGGGTCTGGCTAACCATGCTTTAACCGTAGTGTTTTTAGGCGTCTCTCCTTTCGACCCTTCTACGGGAACCAATCGATCGAGGCATAGATTAAAGAATCCGTTGAGTGGTCATGTCACGCCTATGAAAAGCCTACTACTGCTCCAATTGCAAATGGGAATGGGCCTCACAGTACCACGCCTGCTATCTCACTTCTAACTGGGGCCCATGGCACAAACCATCCACGCGTCAGCCAGAAGCCTACCGGGGCACCCAACTGAGCCTCGAGGCGGAGGACCCTAGGAGGAGACTTAACAATGCCCCGTCTTTAAAACCTACTCCTCTGCATTGTCTCCCTCCCACACATTAACCCATTCTCCCCGATCTAGCAAAACCCACAAACCTCACCGTATAGCTCGAGGACGAACAGCCACCTTATCTCTTCCGACGCCATGAAGCGAGTGCTTGTAGGTGAGTCTTCGAGTGTTGCCGCCGGGCTGCCTGCGCCTACCACGGGCGATGCAGCGCCTCCTGCCGGAGATCTGGAGGAGATGCATGCAGCCCAGGGCGAGGAGGACATCCAGTTCGACCCTTATGAGGACTATGTGCTCGTGGGTGCAGAAGACTTCGAAGCCCACGATGAGGGCAAGGAGTTCGACGACCATGTTCCGCTCGTGTACCCAGAGGTACTTTTATTTCTCCATCTTTCTAGTTTACTATTCATATTTTCTGGTCGGGCTATAGATGTACTAATACTGAATCTATTCAAGTGCTCCGTATTCTACCGATCATGATCAGATGCACCATACAACCCGCTGCATGCAGAGATTTAGTCTGTTCTGAATTTATCCAAATTCTACATTTAGGAGCGAGCTATGGAGACAGCCGTAATAAACCTGTAAAATTGTGCTATGGTTTTCAAAGTAACTTGAAATGGTTGTTCAAATATATATGCATGACCGATAAATGCACTACTAGTTTGTGCGATTTTTGAGAACAAGTAGACTAAGTAAATTTATTTTGATCATTTCTTTTGCATTTTTTGCAGATTACAAGATGATTCAAGTGAGGTGGGCTCTGACAAGGAGTATAGGAACGTCAAGAGCCGCCACATCTTGAAGAGTATCAAGAGCGGGAAGGTCCTTTTACACACTCTAAGTGGGGAGCTCAGTTGCCCGTTCTATAGCAAAAGAGTCAACCCGAGGATTGACAGCATGATTCAGCATTCGGTTGGCATCGGTAAAAGCCCCAATGCTTCACTCAAGCCAGTGACCAAGGATAAGCACGCTGTGTATGGAAAATTCCTGAGGGAGTATGTCATGACCGGCCTTGTATCCCCATCCTTCGGGATCGGCCGGATCTGCCGCTCTAAGCCGGCCAAGAAGTGACCTTGCTGCCTCCTACGGCACCTAATAATTTTAAGTTGTTTCTGTCGTTTCTAGAACATGAGACTATATGTGGTGTGTTGGACCGGATGCAATGCCTTCGTGTGTGTGTGTTGCATACTTGTTTAATCATGATTGCATAACAATCACGAACAAAATTCCACGGAGCATATTGATGATGACAAATTAATTTACCTCTATGTTCTGTCAAGTCACAGTTACATCGTGTCAGCACTTCGCACCCGCTGCACAGTAGCAACGGGATGGGTGGACTCCGTGGCATGTTCTCACGGTATCTGTGTCACCGCCCTCTCGATCCCCACGCCATCGCCAAGTCACACGCACACCCTTCCTGCCCGGCACGACCACGCAATCGTAGCCCTGCGATGTCGAAACCCATGGTGCTCGACCGGTTAAACTTGCTTTGTGGTAGGTGATGACCCACAAGTATAGGAGGTGTATCATAGTACTTTCGATAAATAGGAGTGTCGATCCCAACGAGGAGCAGAAGGTGTTGACTAGTGGTATGGAGCAGGAAATCTCTGTAATACTTAGCAAACGGATTTTAGGGGTTTTCTTATAAAGCAAGGAAATAAAGTGCAAGTAAATAAAACAGCAGACAATTGCATCAAGTGTCCCAATCCTTTCTTATCAAAGGACAAGCCGGTGGAAATACTTATGAGGACCAAACATTCTCGAGGACACATGGGAATTCTGTCAAGTGCTTTCGCTTCATATAGCTGAGTAGTCTTCTTTGGTTTTATAAGTGTTGTGTGGGTGAACCTATGCTAATGTACCGACCGTACTTGGACTAATGCATACTTGTGATTAAACCCCTTGCAAGCATCCGCAACTACAAGAAAGCAATTAAGATATAAACCTAACCACATCCTTAAACTCTGAGATCCTACACTCCCTTGTGCAATGGTTTCCTAACGGGGGTTTAGGTTTCTGTCACTCCGGCAATCCCACAATTAGTAAACAAATACACAATGCATTCCCCTAGGCCCTTAAATGGTGAGTTATCATGTAGTCGACGTTCACATGACACCACTAGAAGAATAGCACCACAACTTAAATATCAAACCATTGAATAATACCTCAACACAAATCCACTACTAACAACATGACTTCTCCCATGTACTCAAGAACTAAACTAACTACTCATGAGACATCATATGGATCAAGATCAAAGATGATATGGTGATGGATAACAATATGAACATAAACAATAATCCAATGGTTCCACTCACAAGCATCAACTACAATAGTAATCAACACCGGAAAAGTTTCCCCTAAGAACTATGCAAGATTCAACACAATTGTTACAGCAGGATGGAGTGGTGATGATGGTGCTGGTGTATATGATGGTGTGGATGATGATGATGATCCCGATGAAGTCTAGCTTGATGATGGTGTTGATGGTGACGATCTCCCCTCTCCGGGAAGGAATTTCCCCGGAAGAAATTTGTCTATCGGAGAGCTCTTTCTCTCTCGGTGTTTTCCGCCCCGTAGAGGCGGCGGAATATTTCTACGGTCGATCCCCGTGTATTAGGGTTTCGAGGAGAAAATATAGGCGAGAGGGCGGAGCTATAGGTGGGCCAGGTGGGCTACACCCCATGTAGGAGCGGCCTAGGGTGGCCCGCGCCTAGGGGGTGTGGGCCCCATATGGCCCAACTCCGCCTCCCCTTCTAGCTTCCTTCGTCTTCTGGGAAAATAGGATTTCCGTAGTTTTTCTGGTATTTTTCTGATCTTCACGAAATTGCATCAAAACACCGATTTTTCCATCAGAATCCTGACTCCGGCAGTTCATCCTCCAAGAATCATCCAACATGAAAAAACAGATGAAAAGACATAAGTAACACCTCTTAATAATAAATATATCAATGAATAGAGGCAAATTATGATATAGAATGGTGATGCAAATTGGATGTATCAACTCCCCCCAACCTTAGACCTTCGCTTGTCCCCAAGCAAAAATTGATCTCAGTAAACATGTCCACAGGTTTATGGAGTGAAGTGTCAAAAAAGAATACGGACAAGAAGCATCACACTTACCAATACACAACTCATAGAAGAAAGCAACTCACCATTATATAACTTAGCTTGCAACAAGTATAGGAGTCACAATAGAGATGCATAAAGATAAATCATAATTGGGATTGGCAAACTTTGTTCATGGTCAGAGAACATTTGGCAAACAGTTTTCAAATAAAGCTTTTGTAGAAGTTTTACAACAAGAGTACTCTTTTCTCAAACATAAAAGGTTTTTCACAATGATAGCTTTCAAAGTAATACTCATTAGATAAGATTCTTGTGCAAACAAGGAAGATAAAGAACATGATTGAATAAATCATCATATGAATGCTTGAAACACAACAACTCAAATGCTTGCTAGAGATAGAGAGGAATAGGTTTACGGACTCAACTTAGAAGTAGGAGAAAGGGCCCTTCATAGAGGGAAGCAGGGATTTCAAGTTCATCAAGAGCTTCCAAAAGATTATGGTACTTACTAGCTTTGAGCTCTCATTGCCCCTATCATAAGCATCTTGAGGTGATTAAGGTTAAAGTGAACAAAGATGGAGTATATGCTTGACGAAATATAAGTTTACAATCTCATGTCCCTTGAGTGCGAGGGCCGCTCCTCATGCTACTCAACTTTAGTTACCGGTAAGTTCTTGTCATTGTAAGTACATGCGTATCATAGAGAATTTCCAACAGGGTACCCCTTGCACATGATACAGGAGCTATCCCATAATCAAAATGACAAGGCAAGCAGACAATGAGCATCTCAGCAATCTCTTATTTGCCATGGGAAAATGGCGCTTTTTTCTCTCTTTCCTATTTTCAATATGTCTATTTTTTTTATAAGAAAAATCTTCATAGATTGCTCACTATGGTGATGCTACAAGTTTCCACCATGATTAGGCATGGCTTAGGCTAGCGGCCTAGGCATTTCTCTAACACACATACATAACTCCATGGACTTACAAGATCCCCTTTTATTTCACACTGACTACATCCGCAAACAAAAGAGCATCATATCAACTGGGTATGTATTTACAGGTGTTGAAAATGTTCCCCGTGACAGCACGGTTCTGCTAATCCCAACGTATAGATGCAAGCATATACAACTTCGATGACACAATGGTTCAAGTTTAATAGGGGCAAGAAAATAAGGTGTGGGATCAAGTTCGTGAGAGATTTACTAACTAGTTTTCACATAACAAAATAATTTTTAATTCGAAAGATAGAGGAAGCTTGAGAATTTACTTGGAATAGAAATAATGCTAATAGGTAGATATGGTGGACACAAATGGCACAAGTTTTGGTTCAAAGGGGTTGGATGCATGAGAAGTATGCCTTCTCAAAACAGGTTTTTGGCTAGCAAGGCTAGGTAGCAAGCAAAAGAGTTGAAGGAAACAAGCAAACCTACAAGTGATAAAACCAAACAAGCAATCTCCCTTGAAGATACAAAAGATCTTAAATAAAGAATACTAAGCTTATGAGCTAATCAAGAAAGAAAATAGATGATACAAAATACGTGTAAGCTTTTTCTCTTTTCCTTTCAAACCTCAAAAAGTATTGCTATTGACCAGAGCTCGGTTTGCCAAAACCAATTTAGATCTACTTGATGCTCCCAAAGTGATACAAATACTGATCAACAAGATCAATCATATAATAGAGATTGCAAACTAAAATAATAAGTGCAAAAAGTAAAATATGAGACTTCTCATTAATATTCCATAAAGGCACTCACACCAAGGGATACATAGATAACCAACTAAAGGAGAGATACTTCCACAATGCAAACCAACCTATAAGATAACTTCTCTACCGAAGATATGAATTTGCTTAAAAGGTAAAAAGATAAAAGATAATGATGTGATACCGTGGCACTCCCCCAAGCTTGTAACAAGCCAAGGGGATGCCAAACCTGATGACGAATTACTCCTTCGGTGGTGGTGGTGTTCTCTTGTTTAGGGTCAGAAAATCCTCCAGCATCTTATGAAGCCTATTATTCTCCTCTTGAAGTATATCCACCTTCATCCTTAAAGCACGGTACTTATCACAAAACTCATCAGTGGTTTGAAGGGCTTCCACTGCCTCAAGGCAGGATCTAAAGTTTGGAACGGAGGTCATCATCCCCTGCATATTACGAGAAAAAGAACATCCAGTGTTAATTTCTCCTACAAAATTAGGCTAACTTGCCCTTAACCCTACGGCGGTTTGTTCCTTAATGCCTGCTTACATGTTCTTTACTTCCTCCTCGACGCTCCAATCCATGTCTTCATGCCTAGCAGTGATCCTTTCTTCTTCCACGGGCCTCTAGCCTTTTTCATTGGCGGAGACCATGGTGCTCTAAACTTGAGAAGATTTCCTGACAGAAATAGATCGAAACAAAAACATGACGAGAACACGATATACGAACCTCGCGGGATTCGGGGGGTTATATATTACGAAGTTTCAATACATAAGGAAGGTACTGTGCGAAAACGAGGAGGAGACGGGCTCTAGGGGGCTCACACCCCCTGTAGGCGCGGCCAGCTAGGGCTCGTGCCTAGGGTGGGTGTGGCCCACCTGGCCTTCGTTTCCTCCTCTGTTTCGTCTCATAACCTTCCGTATGTAATAAAACATCAAAAATATAAATAAAAAGGTTTTTATGAACCTTCAGTTTGCATCACTTTTACCTATTCAAAGACGGACTCTGCAGATTCCTTCTCTCCTTCTCCTGAAAATTCCTTTCATACAAGGCCTTACACAAACCTCAATGGCAACATTAGTGTATGCAAAAACAATAAACATTTAGGTACACACTTCAACTGAAATCCATCAAAACAAAAACTATTGTAGCAACTCCTTTCCAAAAGCCCAAAAAGAATCTGAAAGGGAATCAATATAAGAGGCAAATGCAAATGATGGCAGAAATCTGTCAAAACAGACCAGCGGGTAAAGATTGATTTTTTTCAAAAAACTTCTGTTGCTCAAATAAAAAAGTGCAGAACTAATGAAAGTTGGATAACAACTTGGAGAACAAGTACAGAAAAATATAGCTCCATCCGTTGTACTAAGCTCCTTCACGAATTTTTACAATGCAGCACAAAAATCTGTCTGAGGATAGCCACTTTTCACAACTCCTCTACTTCTCAAAAGTAGTTGATCTTGACACAAAAAACAAAACAAAAAGGATAAGGAGCGGTTATTACTGAGGTAATAACTTCCAAGACTCAACAAAATTATTGGGTTATCTCCCAAGAAGTACTTTTCTTTAATGCCTTTAAGTTAGGCTTGATAATTTCAAAGATGCTCATATAGGAGGTATAGATTTGAAGTGAAAGAGAGCATGAAGAAGCAAATATCCAGCACATTTGAGTCTAACACACTTCCTATGCAAAGGAGTCTCATGAGAAGACAAATTATTGAAACAAAAGGCCACTAGAATAGGAAGACAAAACAAATGCAACTTCAAAGATTTAAACATAAAACTGAGAAACTTAATATTATTGAGATGCATAAAACCATGTTTCCCTCTCTCATAATAACTTTCAATAGCACTTTGAATAGAGTTGACAATATAATTGTCACAAGAAACAACTTTATCATCAAAATGAGCATACTTACATTCATCAAAAAGAGGTCCAAGGTCATAAACTGGATCAATAGAAGCAAGTTGTTCAACCCTGAAATCTTCATTATGCAAACTATTTTCATAAGGAGCTTTAGAAAATTTGGAAAAGTTAAACTCATAAGAATCTCCATCAAACTTAGTTAAAACTTTATCCTTCTTACAATCTATAATATCTCCACAAGTGTTCAAGAAAGGTCTACCAAAGATGATAGGATAAGTTTTACTAGTTGCTAAACCAAGCACTAGAAAATCAGCAGGATACTTAATCTTACCGCAAAGGACTTCCACATCTCTTACAATACCAATAGGGCAAATGGTTTCCTTATTAGCAAGGTGAATAACCACATCAATGTCTTTAAGCTCACAAGGACCAATTTCATGCATAATTTCTCTGTAAAGCTCATAAGGAATAGCACTAGAACTAGCACCAATATCACATAAACCATAGTTGCAATCATCACCAATTCTAACAGAAAGCACAGGGACACTAGCTTTTCTAGCTTTTCTAGGATGAGAGACAATATTAGAAGCATCTTCACAGAAGACAATGTGCTCATCCTCTATATTTTTAGTGACAAGATCTTTCACAATAGCTACCATAGGTTCGATGTTTATTTTCTCATCAGGTTCCGCAGCTTTCTTTGTACCTTTGTTATCCACACTAATTATCATAGAATACTCCTTTACCTTAGCCGGGAAAGGTGGTTCTCAACATAAGGTTCAGGCAAAATATGGTCAATAGTACAAACTTCAGTATTTCTAGCAGGAACATGATTAACAACATCTTTATAAGGTGCATGGTACTTATTGCACTTCTTTTTAGGAATTTCAGTGTAAGAGGAAAAATCCTTAAAACAATTGGCAATACTTTGAGAATCAAGACCATACTTAGTACTAATATCACGGAAGTCATCAGTTCCCATAAAGGATTTAATGCATTCATAATCATAATTTATACCTGACTTTCTTCCATTGTCATTCTCACATGCTTCATTGTTCTCTTGAATACGGTCTAGGAGATCCCATTTAGCTTCTTCCTTCATACGTGTGAATGATCTAGCACAAGAAGCATCAAGTAAATCTTTATCATGAAGATAAAGCCTTGCATAAAAGTTATTGATAATAATATTGTTAGGGAGTTCATGAATAGGGCATTTAAGCATTAGTAACTTCAATCTCCCCCAAGCTTGAGATGTACTTTATCCATCACGAGGCCAAAAGTTATATATTAGATTCCTATACTTATGAATCTCACCGGGATGATAGAATTTAGAATAAAAGAGAGGTACTATTTCCTCCCATTCCATGTATTGTCCATTCTTCAGAAGCTTATATCATTCTTTATCTCTTCCTTTCAATGATATAGAGAGTAACTTCTTCTTCACCTGTTCAGTTGTGATACTTGAACACTTAAACAACCTGCATAATTCATGGATAAAAAGCAAATGATCACCAGGGTGGACAGTTCCAGGGCAAACTACTCACGAGACATCATATGGATCAAGATCAAAGAAGATATGGTGATGGATAATAATCTGAACATAAACAATAATCCAATGGTTCCACTCACAAGCATCAACTACAATAGTAATCAACACCGGGAAAGTTTCCCCTAAGAACTATGCAAGATTCAACACAATTGTTACAGCGGGATGGAGTGGTGATGATGGTGCTGGTGGAGATGATGGTGTGGATGATGATGATGATCCCGATGAAGTATAGCTTGATGACGGTGTTGATGGCGACGATCTCCCTTCTCCGAGAAGGAATTTCCCCGGAAGAAATCTGTCTACCGAAGAGCTCTTTCTCTCTCGGTGTTTTCCGCCCCGCAGAGGCGGCGGAATCTTTCTGTGGTCGCTCCCCATGTATTAAGGTTTTGAGGATAAGATATAGGCGAGAGGACGGAGCCAGAGGTGGGCCAGGTGGGCACACCCCCTGTAGGCGCGTCCTAGGGTGGCCCGTGCCTGGGGTGTGTGTGGGCCCCCTATGGCCCAACTCTGCCTCCCCTTCTGGCTTCCTTCGTCTTCTGGGAAAATGGGATTTTCCGTAGTTTTTCTGGTATTTTCTGATCTTCGCGAAATCGCATCAAAACACTGCTTTTTCCATCAGAATCCTGACTCCGGCTGTTCATCCTCTAAGAATCATCCAACATGAAAAAATAGATGAAAAGACATAAGTAACACCTCTTAATAAGAAATATATCAATGAATAGAGGCAAATTATGATATAGAATGGTGAAGCAAATTGGACGTATCAGTAGGTAAATACTGTAGTGATGGTAAATGCGATCTCCCCGGCCCTCCTCTCCTCCCCTTTTAATGAAGGGCCTCCCGGCCCCGCAACCCTGCACTGTGCAAATTCTGTCGGTGCCATTTGCATGCAGCAACATCAAGAACTGCCATGCAGTGCCTGGGTTTACTTTCCGTGGCTTCACTTTTCTAAAAGTTTGGCCAAACTTTCCATGGCTTGACCATTCAAAAAAATATAGGCCTTAAGCCTTGGGATGGAGGGAGTATTACTGAATATAGCTACCTGAGATTGTGGTGGGATCCACAAGATCAAATGCCGCTGTCCACAAACGGACACAATCTAAGGACACATTCGTAATATAAGATGCTAGCAAACTCGGCACATCGTGCTTGGCTGTAGTGGCACAGACATAATTGTTGTTATAATGAAGGTTACAGTCATAAACACACCCAGATTATAGTTCGAAAAGGTAATACACAACAGTTCGGAAGTGCTCACACATATCTATCACACATTGTACTTGTGAAAGAACATGTTTTCATAAACATAACAAGCCCCATACAAACACAACATTCATGCACTAAAACTGGACATACCAGCCTATTGGAATGATTGGAAGAGAAGGCGACCGATCTCAGGATGTCTTCGGGCGCTTGCCCCAGCTGTTAGATTCCTCTCCATCATGGTATCTGCGGTAAACCACTTGCTTTGGTGGTGGTTCAAGGGTGCGGTGCTTGGAATGAAACACTTTGATCTGGCGATACAGCTCGTGGCTGACATACCCGTCAATAGCAGTGTACTTCAGGTTAGGTTCAGAAAGCGGCTTATCCTCCCAATAATCGTGCCCTAAACGCCTCCACCAACATCTTAGGAGTTTTTCCTTCATGTCAGCGTACCACGAGTCGATGAGATCGGCGACAATATTGGCCATCCCAGTCCTGCTGCCACTTGTCCCTCGGATCTAGTAAATATCCTGGATGTCCAGTCTGTACTCCTCTGGGATGAAAATTCAGACAGTCGGGCTGGTAAGCAGGACAGTGTCAGACCTGGTGTCAACACTAGTAAATTTTATCTAGTGGTTCACGATAAAGTCACCAAAGAGCGACCTAATTCTTTCTCCCCACCTGCATGAAAATGGATTTAGACAAATAATGTAGCAAGAAATTTTGCAAACAAACGGCTCAGGAACAAAATGACAGCAACATGTACCTCTTCCCATCACCCCCTTCTCGCAAAAAGGCTGGTAAACAAGGACGTGCTCCTTCATGGAGAGTTAAAGCACGGTGATCCTGCGGCGATCTCAGTTGTACTCGAGGTCGAGACCCACGAACCTGAACCTGCTTTCTTCTGACGGCAGCCAATTCTTGTACTGGGCAATAGTGCGCTTCACCATCTCAGGGTCGATGGTGTAGACGACACTGAGCTTCTTCCTGCCATGTACTTCTATGTCGAAGTACGCAGTCCCTATCATGCCATCGTTTCGGACATCCCGCCGGTCCATGACTACAGGCAAGAGGGAAATGACACGAAGGAAGAGGCTGATGCCGTGGCGGTGGAAATGGATGGGGCCATGGAGGAGGAAGACGATGAGGTCGTATAGGAGGAAAGGAGACGGAGAAGAGTGAAACTACTTATTGCAAGATTGCAACTGCCCTTCCTAGTATGTGGAACGGTGCATGACCGTTCGTAGTGGGGTGGAAGTGGAGGAAAACAACGGTTCTATGAGGTGACGCTAGCGCTGCCTAAAATTGGTTCCGCGCCACTAGCATGCAGTGGAATCAAGGTCTGCCATGCACGATCTAAGTAAAACTTAGTCGTGTTCCGACCTTCACTCTTTGACATGTGGGACCCTACATTTGGCAATCGCATTCCAGCATAGTTTTAAAAACGGACCAGTCAGGCGACTGGTTCACTGGTTTGCTGGATCGGACCACTGGTTCATTCGGTTCGATGGCGACAAAATACAGTTCTATCACACTGGTGCATGTAACACCCTCAAAATCGGCCCTATGCAAGTTTTAGCGATCCCCGCCAAACCCGCATAAAAACGATTCAAAGGTGCCCACCAGGCACTTTCGTGCGGGTGGAAAACGAAGTAATATCATTACACAATAGTCCACGATGGAACCCACAGAACATATATATACAACAACAACAACTCCAAGAGTCAAGAATACAGATATACAATACAAGATCCAAATCAACTTGAAAATGATACGGCGTCCGACTACGGACAAGATGCAAATGGGGCTAAGAGCCCTGAAGAATAACCAATGGCGTCCACAACCCTGCCCAGGACAAGCTGGAAGGGTAACCCTGCTAACGACGTCGATCCCAAAACCTGTCAAAAAATAAAGGGGTGCCGACAAAGGGAAAAGGAAAAAGAGGAGCGGTCAGTACTGAGGCCAGTACACGGCGAGACTAGAATTCGGTGGTCCTCTCCTACATAGGTATGGTGGACTGAAGCGGCAGCAAAACATGCACTAAACAACCTATAGAGACTCGATACAACTGGCGGCTATTAGAGAGGGGTAAGAAAGACCTATTCGGATCCAACCTGATTCTACCACCAAACATACCCATCCTGGTATTTCCCCCTCGAGACCAAACGAGAAAGTCAACCGAGGAACTCACACAGCTGGCAGTTTTATTTATTCGGTTATCGTTGCAGCAGTTACTAGTCAGGTATAGATAGTCATCCTGATATTATAAACAATGGGCAGTTTTAGTTAACCATTCCATTGTAGTTGCAATACTTACTAGTCAGGTACATATAGCATGAGGCATCCCAAAACCCAGCAGTTGTTGGTACTTTTATTTATCCATTCCGTTGTAGTTGCAATACTTACTAGTCAGATACAATGGTAACAGGTGACAACCCAAACCAGCAATTGTTGGCACTTTTATTTAGCAATTCCATTATAGTAAAGCTAATTACTAGTCATTATAAAGTCAAATTTATAGCACTACTTTAGTTATAGTTGTCTATGATCGAGATACTGTGCTCCAAGTCGTCCATAACCGCGGACACGGCTTTCAGAAAGTTTTACCCTGCAGGGGGCACAAATAGCAACACACGCACGATCAACCTCGGGAAAAACCAAATGAAAACCCAACGAGGCATCACGACAGAGCAATTTCAAGATTCATATAAATTTCAGGGGGCCACCCCACCAAGGTACCCGCAACGAAGTTGGCCGGCTCCGAGACGGACCCAGAGGTTTGTGCCAATGGCTGTAAACGTCTGGGAACCCGAAAGTGTGACTAGGCTTGTCGATACTGTGAAAACATTCCACATTTGTTCCTAAATAGTACAGGCGCTCCACGCGCAATCATAAATAAAGCAGTAAAGCATGGCATAAGTACAGGATAGTAATAAAGCCCCAAACTACTTTGTGGCCCCAAGAAATAATATATGACTTAAGCTCTGGCTAGGGGGATTCATGGTCCCACATGCGGATAGTGCGAATATTCAAAGAATAGGTATCAAGTACTCGGGGTCCTACGGGACACAAGTGGACGGTTAAAAACCAAATAACATCTATTGCCCACCTGTGCCTCTGTATTATTTACCTACTTCAATTTTAGTTGTTAAACGGTAATAAAATCCATGATCACCTCCAACATTAAACATACGACAACCTTCCAACAACTGTGGTACTGGACGACACGCAACAGCTCTTGAGCAAGCGACTACGACACGCAAGTCCAACTATCCACCAAACAACAGGTAATAGGATGTGTCCAAGGCAATATAAGGCTGCAAGGGATATCACGGGTACGAAAACTAGAGCATCACAACACAGATAGCAATAGATCAACAGGAGGGAATAAATACTATGAAAGTAAGATAGGTAGAAAGGGGGAGATTGCTCGCCTGAAAAACATTGCTGAAGATACACCAGAGATCGGGTCGACACTCGCATCAACTCATCGGCCTAATCCGTGAAGAAGCAAAGCACTAGAAGAAACACTGGATGCACTATTTAATACTACGGCAGAAGATCGGGCATGATGCATGTATGATGTATGACATGGCAAAGATGCGATGCAATTAGTCAATATTAAGAGGAACCGGGGTCCCGGTAATTAATTATGTCGTTCATATTGTTTAGGTACCCCGCAATTTAAATGTTGTCTTAACAAGGCAAAATATGGCATCGGTTCGCCACACAATTTAAATGGAGCCAATATTAGACTAGATTTGCCCGCATATGACCTCCATATTTAATTTAGGTGAATCGTCGAAACACCCCCAAACACCCACAATATGTATGCAAGCATGACAATTTAATTATGCAACAAGATAGATGTTATATTATAAAATAGGGTCGGATAAGATAGGGGTCACACATTAGAGGGGCTCGACGATCTTGTGGTCTCGGGGTTCGACGGGGTCGGTCTTCGGGATCCGGGGCATCGGGGATTCGGGGTCTCGACCATCGGATCGAGAATCTTGGCGTTCCGTGAAGGAGGCCTTGACCAAAAGGAGACTCCGAAAGAACAAAGATCTTGCGACATGATAACTTGGCTTGGTTGAACTGGTCGTGACATCGGAGACGCAGAGCTTGGCAGGAATCTGGGTCTGGGAGGTGCGCCTGTCAGCAGATCAAGATGTATATGGTCATGTTGGTGACTTACATGCCACCCAGAAGGATGCCTGGTTCAACAGAGTTCACTCAACTCGAATAGAAGTTGGCGTCGGCATCCCCAAAACACGTGAGCAGAGCATGCACGTGCACACCTAGGTGAGCACCCAGGCAGTTTTGCAGCGCGAGCTTCACTGAGGAGGAAAAGGCAGAGCAGAGGTGGCCCGGGTGGCGGTGCCCGGGGTCGATACGGAGGCTGTGGCGGCTGGCGGCGCTGGCAGTTGCGCCAGGCAGAGAAGCGGTTCGACGACGCGACGGAGGGTGGCAAAGCTCGACGGGGGGAACGGGCCGGCGACGATGGTGGGAAATAGAGGCGGGCCTGGCGGTCATGATCCTGGTGGGCACGCTCGCGGTGGAGGCCACTGCCGCTGGCGGCCGTGAGGCGAAGGGGAGGCGAGGCCGGGCTTGGCAGGCGCCTGCACGGACGGCGGCGACTTGTAGGAAGGAAGGTGGCGGGCGAACTGGAGCTTGCAGAGGCACTGGTGGATGCAAGGAGGGGCGCAGACGGCGGCGTCTGCGGGCTTCACGGGGACAATCCGCAGGGAGATCGAGGAGGTGACCCAGTGGAGCCTGGGAACCTAGGGCGGCGGGATCCAGCGAGACGGGTGGGGGTCGAGCAGAGGGAGAGCCCTGGCGGCAGCAGGAGGGCGGCGACGCCAGAGGGAGGGTGCGGTCCGTGGCGGCGGGGTCAGGAGAAGGGGATCGCGAGGCGAGGGGAGGAGATCGACCGCGGGGGTGCGGGACGGGGATTGCAGGAGTGGAGCGGGGGCAGTGGGGCCGGGGTGGGGCCAGGGTGTTGGGGAGTGTGGGGTGGGGAATTGGATAGGGCATGTATAGATTAGGGTTAGGTAGGATAGCTAGGGTTTGGTCGGGTAGTAGGTGGCTATGGGCTGAGCTCACCACTGCCTCGAAAAAAATATTTTATATTTATTTATTTATTTATTTATTTTCTTTTAAAATAAAAACATTTACAAATAGGGTTTTGACAAATAGAGACATCCGGAAACCCCGGGGTTTTATATTTGAAATGAAGATGGGGAATATCTAGAAACAAAGAGGGGCTTTTCAAAATAGTTTTGGTTAAAACATGCATGCAGATATGATGATGATGCACATATATAAATGCAGGAGATTTTCTAGTAGTGGTTTTACCCGGGGTGCTACAGTGCACCATGTGGTAGTGGCATTGCTAGTCATGCTCTTAGGGGCGTGTACGAAACAGCACGCGTGGACACACAGTGTGTGCGTGGGGCCCCAACGGGGCGACCCATCCAGCGCAGCGACAGCGATTTAGAGGCGCTGGCGGAAGGCTGACCGGCGGCAGCCTGCGCCATCAATGGCGACGCAATGGCACGCTGACTGACTGGACGCCACGCTCTCCACCGCCGTTGTAGGCGCCGCCCGACGCCTTCCCTACTGACTGGACACTTCAAAGCCCCCTCATCGGCCTCCACGCCGGCATCCGATGCCGGCCCTTTTTAACCGGACACCCGCGGCCATCTTCTCCCACACAAAACACCATATCTCTCCTCCTTCCTCTTTTCCTTCTCCACTGCTTGTAGCAAGCCATGTCTGGCGGTGCTGGGTCGAGGGGAGGCCGTGGCGGCCGTGGACGCTGAGGGAGGCGTGGAGGACATGGCCAACTCACCGTGCCACCACGCTCTCCCTCAACGTCGTCATCGCCCGAAGATTTCGAGTAAGGCACCCAGTTCGTCATGGCCATCCACCTCGGCATGCCGCGTGACAGGCTACTCCTACCCCGCGGGTTCGTGACGCTGATCGGCGACGATCCGGCCCCGCTCGCCATGCTGCGGGCAAACGGCTTCAGGACCAGCAGGTACCCAGTCGATCTGCAGTTCGACCACCTCGGCCAACTATACTTCGTCAATGGCTGGGAGTGCTTCGCCCGCTTGCACCAGATCGAAGCTAGCAACATCGTCGTCTTCAAGTATGACGACGAAGGAAAGTTTGGCGTCAGCGTCTTCGACCACACCATGTGTCGCCGCTGCTACCACTATGACTCCTCCTCCAACTCCGACGAGTAGGCTAGGCTATTAGCGCGCCATGTATGATGTATGAATGTAGGCATTGGCCATTTGAAATGAAAATCTTTATTCAAGCCCTAAAACATTGTTACACTCACGCCCTAAAACATCATTAGAACCTAAGACTATGCACGGCCGCCGGCACTGGTGGCGGTGGCTGCGGCTCGGTGGAGATGCCCTTACATGGAGACGCTGCGCTAGATTAAATTGGTTTTGCGCCACTTGCATGCAGTGGAATCGAGGTCCGCCATGCACGATCCAAGTCAAATGTACTCACGTTTGCACGTGCATTCACTCGCTGACAGGTGGGACCCCACATTCCCCTCAAGATTAATTTTTTCACTTCCTTTAGACGGTCCCTGTGTCCACCCTCACTAATTATGGACCCCCTTCATTGCCTTCCACACGGACGAGACATGTGTATGCACAATTAAATTGCATGATAGGATTTGACATGTGATAAGAAGTGATGCAGAGCACATGAGCTATAGGTGACGCAATGGACAGGACTAAACGACCAATAGCTTGAATTGACGTGACAGCACAAGACGCATATATCCTCGTTATTATTATTTTTAATGAGGGATCCTTTTAAATATTTGTTTACTCAGAAGATGGAACGGCCGCCGCCACGCATCTCCACAAGTTCATCTGAATCGCAGCGACGGTTCCAGCATATCCCCTATTTTGAAGAAAGCCCTCTTCTTCTTCCTCCTATCCTTTGTCTTCTCCTTCCCATCTGTTGTTCTTTCTGCCTTCTCCTTGCCGCCGCCACGCTTCTCCCCAAGGACGTCTGAATCATAGCGACGGTTCCAACCTTCCCTTGTTTCGCTGAAAGTCTTCTTCTTACTCGTGTCCTCTATCTTCTGCATCCCATCTGTTGTTCTTTCTGTCTAATCCTTGCCGCCATGGAAGGTTACACTCGAGAGACAAACTTCACTGCCCATGGCAATACAAAGATACATGTCGTCTACACCAACAAGGAGCATACAGTTGTGCAAGTCCTGAGGATGTACGAGGAATGCCTTGAGAAGGACGAGGACAAGTTTGTCGGATTGGACCTTGAGTACACCAAGGAGGAGGAATACTATAAAAACAAGGTCACCGTCATTCAACTAGCAATGAGGCAACACGTCCTCATCTATCACTACTCATGGTTTGTAGATCTTATCTCTTTAGTTTACCACTTTCATAGTTTTCTTACTTTTAATGGTCACTTGTATGATTTTAATCAGTTGATCTTGCCTTTACTAAACAGTCTTAGTCCTAAATTTTGCTCAAATGTTGTTCTCGCAAGTACTGCAATCTTTCCATATGCTCATATTGCATTTACTGAATTCTGTTATTACCAAATGAATTATGACTATATAACTTTTAAAGTGTTCACCTTGGATTTATTAAATTTTTGTAGTTTCAACTTTTATTCAGGATGTGGTATTGCATTGTCTAAATAGTCGTAGTACCAAATTTTATTATAGTGGGGATCTTGCAAGTACTGTATTTTTGCAACTAGTGAATTTTATTGCGTATGGAATCTATCCATTTGGTCATGTTGCAACTACTGAATTTTATTAGGACTAAAAAAATTATGACGATCCATACTTGAGAGTCTTGATTTTGCATTTACTAAACTTTTGAACCTTAAAGACATATTTAGAGATGATGATCTTGCATGGACAACATTTGTAGTTACTCATTTTGTCATTGTTTTGGTCATGAATTTTATGATGACAAACTACATACTTCTAGGACTGACAAGAAGTGTCCGGCGCTGCGCCTATTCCTTGTGCATAAAGGAATTGTTTTCTGCACTGTTGACAAAACATCTGATTCTGTCAAGTTTTCTCATACGGGAATCAAAATTCCTGAGCACAAGTGGATCGATATTTAAGATCTTTTCAAGATCAAAGGGGACGGGAAGAGGGATGGAATGGCTAGTCTCGTGGCTAGAATCATCGATCCGACATACACCAAAATGAAGGAAGATTTCCCTGGAGATAGGAACGATTTTTGGGAGGAGACGTTGTTGTCTGATATAAACCTGAAGTATGCAGCCATAGATGCTTACGTGACCTATCAGCTGTATGCTCAGATCCATTTCTTTCAAGATTTCCTCGTGTTTTGCCCCAGTTGCAAGAGGGAAGACAAGCAAAGGGGAGGACTTTGTCAAAAATTCAGAATAGCTGAGCGTGACGCTGAAACTGCAAAGAGAGAGGTTGCAGCTGAAGCCGCAAACAGAGAGGTTGCAGCTAATGCCGCAAATAGAGAGGTTGTGTAGCACCCCGGGTAAAACCACTACTAGAAAATCGCTTGGTGTTTTTTGTTTTGTGCATCATCATTAGATCATGTTCATGTCATCATGTCATTTGAGCATCATATAAAACCCTTTTTGTTGGTTCTTATCC
Source organism: Avena insularis (assembly GCA_023614405.1). Classification (NCBI taxonomy): domain Eukaryota; kingdom Viridiplantae; phylum Streptophyta; class Magnoliopsida; order Poales; family Poaceae; genus Avena; species Avena insularis. Next base: position 232,045,479 of record CM042687.1, on the reverse strand, counting down.
CATATGCATTTATATTGTATTACTTGTATTTGCCTCTTGATATATTGTAGTTGGTTCTTGATATAATTCTTAATGCCCAAGTTGAGTTGGGGGCATATCTTTTATTAACTCCACCACCTTTCTTTGTCATCACCTTGTAATTCCACATCCTAACTATATATGAGCCATGGCACTTATATTTGGTATTTAAATCTAGCTCATATGTATTGGGAATGGATCCACTCCTAATTCTACATGCTACCATGCTCCCATATGTGATATATGTTGTTTTCATAATATTAAATATGTGGAGCCTCATGGCCGCCTTGGGATGCTATGTGAGTGGAATAACTCGTCTAGCTTTTATATGGATTGATTTCTATGTGTGAGCATGATTGCATGTACTTGAGGCTACACAACCATCTAGTGGAACCTACATACTAGCATTGCCCATATATATATATTCAATTATGCTTATTTTCATCCTTTCCATGTGTGAATCAAGCTATCTATATTTTGGTTTGGCCTTTATTCAATTTTGGATGCATGTATGTTTATTTCCCTTATGTAGTTATAATTGTTTTCACAATTATCAAGATGGCATTTAAAGCTCATGCATGGCCCATGCAAGCTACCATCACTCCTCGTATGAACACTTTTGTTTTGAGATGAGCTTGCTTTGTGGTTATTCAAACAAGCTGGTTGCTTTGATCTTGTTGCCTCTTGGAGATTCTTTCTTTGAGCTTGTTTTAAATCAAACCAAAGCAATTCAAATAAAACCATATCTATGATTTTATCTCTCTCCCTCCAACCTATCTAACCCTCCTGTTTTTCCTCCCTGGTGTTAACCACTTGACCCGGCGGCACCTCCATGTCACTTCCAGGGCGTTCGAGAGGTAGCAGGGGAACCTTGCTAGCCGAACGGATTGCAGCCCTATTGGTCTCGCTCGATCCAGTCCGCAGCTCGCGAGCGCACCCTGTACTTCTTCACGGCTCTCTATCACGTGCCCGCGAGTCTCATCTCTCCCTCTCTGCTTTTTTAAAGCAAGCCCCCCCCCTCCCATGTGCTGTGTTCCCTCGGTGACCTTATCTACCCCAACCCAGTACGCACACTGGCACCACCCACCCCCTTCCTTCCCTTCCACCTGGCCATGGTCGCTTCTGCCTCCACCTCAACCTAGCTTCGGGCTAAACTTCAACCAGCATCGGGGAGACAGGAACAAGGAGCCAGGGTGTTGGGGAAGACGGAGTAGTAATCGCCGCCGTCGTGCACCTGCTGGAGCAGCCGCTGCCTCGCCGAAGTTCTCCTCGCCGCTGTCATGCCTGGGACCGCTGGACGTTGCAGCCACCGAGCGCCGTCGCTGGTCCGCGTCGCCCTGCTGCCTTGGCCGCCATCAATACCCTCGGTGAGCCCCTAGATTCCTCCTAGACAAGGTTCCCCTTCCCCTTCGCCTGTGCCACACCCAGTAGCCTCGCCGAGCTCTATCGCTCCCTACACGCGCCGCGCCTGGCAGCAGCAGGACACCTCTACAGATACCACGAACAGCCTGCTATCCTCTCTGTTGTCGTCAAGTTTCCGAGAGATGCAACCCAGATCTTGGCCAGACTCCTTGAACGATTTTGTAGCACTATTTCCCCTCCAGCTCTAGGTCCAAACCTTGCTCAGATTGGAGCACCACAGCTCTGGATTTGCTCTCCTAAAAATAGTTAGTTTTTCTATCGAAATCGTCGACACTCCATTAGAAAACCCTTGTCTGAATCCGACCTGTTTGTCGTTTGTTTCCGGCTCCATCATACTCTTCTGGAGTATCTCACTTTACCAAAGTTGTAGACCTTGACGAGATCTACAAGTTTTGTTTTTGAGGCAACCCCAAATTCTGCTTCGTTTTATCACCATCTTCCTCTGATCATTGGCCTCAGCTCGCAGGACTAGAGTTCTGACTCCCGACTCCCTCCTCCCTCCTCGTCGCCCCCGTGTGGAGACAGGGGCAACCCTAGATCTCGGGTGCCGCCGCCACCTCCCCCTCCTTCCCCCTCCCTTGCCGCCAGAGGGCGCTGGGCAAGCTTCCGGCCGGCCGGCCAAGGGCCTCCTCGTCTCCTGTCCTAGGGTTGCTCGCGTGGGGTGGACCTCTGGGCTTGGACATGGCTCGGCCTGGAGCTTGGCTGACGGCGCTGGGCTTCTCCTGCTGTGTGTCGCGTGACAAGGTAAGGCAAGGGGATGACACACTGTGCTTCGGTGATGGCGGACGTTGGTGGCCTAGGCGGTCGGCGGTGGGAGGTTGTAGGCAGGGGCGGCGCTGTCCTCCCGGCCTCTGCCTCCGGATGGTGATGGCAGGAGCATGTCGAGTCCGATCTCGACAGTTTCCTGTCGGATCTATTGCAGCCGGTAGCGGGATGGCTTCTGGGTTCGTCCGGGCATGGTGGTGGTGGCCTTTCTCCCCCATCGGAGTTGGTCGGCCAGTCGAATAAAGGTGGTTCGGCCTAGGGTCCCTCTTGTGTGGAGATGATCACCTTCCTGAGGATGGTTCTTGATTTGGCCAGAGTGGGGAGTTCCGGAAGGCTCCGCCGGCGAATGTACCAGCACTTCTATGCCTGCAGTTCGCTGGATCGGATGGTATTCGGTCGTGTGCATCCATGTTTTATTCCGACCATTGGTTCAGGAGGGAGCGTCGCGAAGCTCTATCCTTTGTTTCCACCAGGCGACTGTCGATCCATGGTGAAGTCAGAGGTGGAGAATTCATGAAGACCGGGTTTAGAGATCAATCTATGGAGGTTTGAGTCACCGTACAGTTGAGGGACTTGCTTGGTGTTCTGGGCTAAATAGCAGCCGTATATAAGTGGGGGCAGCAACACAGGTGAATTTTAGAATCTTACCTTTCAGGGTGAAAACCCAAGGTCTGGCCTTAGTTAGTTGTGCCTGGCAATGGTCTTATTGAAGGCATTGTTTTGAGAGTGAGGATTATATTCAGGGTGAAAATCTAGATCTTTGATCGGGCGATGTGCCTTTGTTTCCTTCTTGGAGGCGTCGCTTTTGAAGAGCCTGGAGTTCAGGTGTTGTATTAGTGGTGGTTGTACTGTTGTTGCTAGGACCGGAACACTGTAGCAGGTCTTTTATTTTCTTAGTTTTCTTTATCTTTTGTTGGCTGTGTGCATCCGTAATGCCAATAGGGTATTGCGTTGTTGCAGAGGTCGGGTGTAATTGGTATCTCTTGATAATAATATATGCTCCTTTCCAAAAAAAAGCAACTTTTCGCAAAAATCGAATTCAAAGCTTCAGTCTGAACCGATCCAGTTGGACGTTTTTATGAATAGGCCCCTATCATTTTCATGTTCTAACCCGCAGTCCCCCAAGCCAGCCCTTGTGTCACCCTCCCTTCAGCCACGAGCACAGTGGTCCTGTGTGCTCTTCTGGCCCACTCATCAGTGGACGTGGGTAGACCTAACCTCGGTGAGAAAAACCCAAGATATTTACTAGCACCAATAAAATTCAGAAAATTCTTAACACTAATTAAATTCATATCTATTTAAATATTTTGAATTTGCAAACACTTTCAAAATGAAAAGTGAATATTTTCAAATATGAATTCAACCATGTTTTCAAATTTGACCAGAGTTGACTCTAACTAGTCAAACCTTTGACTTTGACCCATTTAAACATTTTTTGACTTTAATAAAAATTTAAATTCATAATTCCAAATAATGTAAATAATATATGTTTCTGAATTAGAAAAATGTGGGGAATCTGTTTATGCTATTTATAATAATATTTGAGAATTTTAAAATTTTCGAATTAATAAATATTAATAAATGCCATTTCTTAAATATTGCATAATTTTAAATCCATATTTCCGAATTCGACAAATGAGATGTCTAAATTGATTGGCGCGATGAGCCCTTTCCAACTGTGTATTCCATACTTGCAATTGCATCATGCATCATAGAGAACTTGAAAAATCAGAACTGTTTATGTAAGAAAAACATGATGATTATAATTGGGAAATTATTAATCTCGTTGGTAATGCCTCACTAATGATGTATCATCAATGTGCTACGATCATGATACATTCTCAACATAGTTTGCATCATTAACTTGCCATGTCATGCATCATATCATGATCATGCCGATTCTTTTGCATTAGTTATAATTATGCATCGCTTGTTTCTTTTAGTGTTTTGCTTCTTCCAGGATAGCACGATGAGATGTGTGAGATTCGACAAGTTCTTTGGATATGTATCTTTGGCAATGTTTCCAGGCGAGCATTCTCCCCCTTTCTACCTATCTTACTTTTATAATATTTATTTCCTCCTGTTGATCTATTGCTATCTGTGTTGCGATGCTCTAGTTTTCGTACCCGTGATATCCCTTGCAGTCATTATATTGCCTTGGACACCTCCTATTACCTGTTGTTTGGTAGATAGTCGGCCTTGCGAGTCGTAGATGCTTGCTCAGGTGTTGTTTTGATGTCGTCAAGTACCACCATTGTTGGAGAAATGCCTCATGCTTAATGTTGAAGATGATCATGGCTTTAATTACCATTTAACAACTAATATTGAAAGTACGTAAATAATGCAGAGGCACAGGTGGGCAATAGATTTTATTTGGTTTTTAACCGTCCACTTATGTCCCGTAGGACCCCGAGTAATTGATACCTATTCCTTGACTATTCGCACTATCCGCATGTGGGACCATGAATCCCCTTAGCATGAGCTTGAGTCATATCTTATTTCTTGGGGCCACAAAGTAGTTTGGGGCTTTATTACTATCTTGTACTTATGCCATGATTATGCCATGTTTTACTGCTTTATTTACTATTGCGTGTGGAGCGTTTGTACTGTTTTGGAACCCCGTGCCATGTTTTCGCGGTAACAATAAGCCCAGTCATACTTTCGGGGTCCCAGTCGTTTACAACCGTCATCACAAACCTCTGGATCCGTCTCGGAGTTGGCCAACTTCGTAGCGGGTAGCTTGGTGGGGTGGCCCCCTGAAATATTATACGAATCTTGCGATTTATTTATCGTGATGCCTCGTTGGGTTTTCATTTGGTTTTTCCGAGGTTGATCATGCGTGTGTTTCTATTTGTGCCCCCCTGCAGGGTAAAATTTTCTGAAAGTTGTGTCCACGGTTATGGACGACTTGGAGCACAGTATCTCGATCATAGACAACTATAACTAAAGTAGTGCTATAAATTTGACCTTAAAAATGACTAGTAATAAGCTTCAGTACAACGGAATGGCTAAATAAAAGTACCAACAACCGCTGGGTTTTTGGATGTCTCATGGTATATATATCTGACTAGTATGTAACGCAACTATAATGGAATGGTTATCTAAAAGTGTCCACTGCTTATTATTTCAGGATGACTCATGCTATCTATATCTGACTAGTAATTGCTGCAACTTTAATGGAATGAATAAAACTGCCAACTGTGTGAGTTCCTCGGTCTGACTTCCTCTTTTGGTCTCGAGGGGGAAACGCCAGGATGGGTATGTTTGGTGTTAGTATTAGGTTGGATCCGAATAGGTCTTTCTTATCCCTCTCTGATAGCTAACACTTGTATCGAGTATCTATAGGTTGTTTAGTGCATGATGCGTTGCCGCTTCAGTTCGCCATACCTATGTAGGCGAGGACCGCCGAATTCTAAGACTCGTCGTGTAGTGGCCTCAGTACTGACCGCTCACTTTTTCGTTTGCCCTTTGTCGGCACCCCTTTTGTTTAAGCAGGTTTGAGATCGACGTCGTTAGCAGGGTTATCCTTCCGGCTTGTCCTGGGCAGGGTTATGGACGCCATTAGTTATTCTTCAGGGCTCTTGGCCCAATTTGCATCTTGTCTGTACTCGGACGTTGTATCTTTTTCAAGGTGATTTGGATCTTTGTATTGTATATCTGTATTCTTGACTCATGGAGTCGTTGTTGTATATACATGTTTTGTGGGTTCCATCATGGACTATTGTGTAATGATATTACTTCCTTTTCCACTCGCACGAAAGTTCTTGGTGGGCACCTTTGAATCGTTTCTATGCGGGTTTGGCGGGAATCGCTAAAAATTACATAGGGTCGATCTGAGGGTGTTACAGGCTGCAGCTGAAGATAGGGAAGCCAATGCCCCTTCCAGGTGGGATGAACTTTCATATCGTCAGCGGTGAGCGGCCAATAACACAAGCGATAGATGGAATGATGGTCGTTGGTCTCCTAGGAAAAATGGTAAGCGTATCAAGTGGTTTGATGAGGAGTGAATTAAATTTTACTACTTTCAGTTATGTTTTTGTATATGTCTAGTAGCTTATGAAGAACTTCTGTTGATCATGTGGAATTATTAGTGTACGAATCATGTTTAATATGTATGGGAATGATCGTGACTTATTGTGTAATTATATACCTGTTTTTGCGCGACGGTACATAATGATGATAGCATGCATTATATCTTGCCATGTTGTTTTGAAAATTTTAAAAATTCCACCCTCAAACTCAAAAACATGATTTAATTTATGAAGAAAGTACATACACTACAATTTGAATCCTTCTAGATGCATGCTTGTGAGGTCGTACATCACATTTGGACCCTGGTTTGACCAAACCTTGTAAATTTCATAATAAAATTAGGAATTCTCAAATTCTTGTGAAACCTTGAAATTTGGTCATTGTGTGGCAAATACTTTGCAAGAAAAATATCAAACAGGGAAAAAAATGCCCCCTAGCAGTCCACTATCAAATGTGGGATAGTTAGGTCAACGAGCATGTCCGACTACTCGATACAGCCACTTGTGTACCATTTTTTCATCTACCTTTCTTCAAATGGACTCAAATTTGGCACAAGGGTGTATCACCATGTCCCTAATGATGCTAGCGTTCTATCTAGCCATTATGGTTTCAAAATTTGAAAAACTCACCCTCAAACTCAAAAACATGGTTTCATTTGTCAAGCAAGTACCAAAACTAAAATTTGTAACCTTCTTGTTGCTTGTGTGGTTCTACATCACATTGGGACCACATAACATCACTTGTACTTTTCAGATGCTTTCAAAATCTCTCGAAAGACTCTGGTCAACCCTAGGTTGACCAAGCCTTCTAATTTTCATAATAAATGGAGAAATTCTCTTGGAAACATAAATTTGTTCATGTGTGGCAAATACATTGAATAAAAATGACAAACTTTGGAAAAATGTCCCCCTAGCATTCCACTCTTTAATGTGGGGGTAGTTAGGTCAACGATCATGTCCGACTACTCGAAAGAGCAACTTGTGTACCATGTTTTCATCTACCGTTCTTCAAATGGACTCAAACTTGCAACAAGGGGGTATCACCACATTCCTAATGATGGTAGCATTGTATCTAGCCATTTTGGTTTGAAAATTTCAAAAATTTCACCCTCAAACTCAAAAAGGGCTTTCATTTGTGAAGCAAGTACCAAAACTATAATTTGAAACCTTCCAGTTGCATGCTTGTGTGGTTTTACATCACATTGGGATCACAGAAGATCAACTGTACTTTTTAGATGCTTTTACCAAACCACAATGATCCACATGACCACACACACTCAAGTCGATGTGGTGATGCATCTTATGTCCCACTAGTGCATCATTCCATATGTGGTAGCTGCATCATAGTGGTTTTCTGGGGATTTATGACCATGGTTTGATACATGGAGTCCCTAGAGTCATTTGTATATTTTCTTTTCAAACCAAAATGATCCACACGACCACACACACTACAATGTATGTGGTGATGCAACTTCTATCACACCAGTGCATCATTCCATGTGGCAGCTTCATTCGAGTGGCTTTCTGGGGATTTATGACCATGGTTTGACACATGGAGTCCATAGATTCATTGCATGTGTTTTTTACCAAACCACAATGATCCACATGACCACACAAACTCAAGTGGATGTGGTGATGCAACTTCTATCACACTGGTGCATCATTCCCTATTTCCATGTGGCAGCTACATTGTTAGTAATGCTCTTTACATGGAGACCCAAGCGCCGGATGAAATTGGTGAAGGAAATATGCCCTAGAGGCAATCATAGAGATGATTATATTTCTTATGTATCCATGAGTTATTGTATTGTTCCTTGAATATCCATATAAGGCAACTTGTATTGATTGGCAATTATGTGAATTGTTTGTGAAACTCTTTACTTGTATGGTTATTTAATAGTTGTCCCTAGTAGGAGTTCATGTGAGGACACATGTGAATATTAGACTAGCACATCGATTGGTTGATGACTATGTTTCACAAGTCATAGACATGGAGATGTCAAACCAATAATGTGGACACATGTTATGAACATAGGGTTGGACTGACCCAACTTGAGACTGGCAATTAGTTGCAGCTCTCTCTCTACACATCGTGTACGTTTTGTCCTTGGACCTGAGATTGTCGCATGTACTTGAGATGTGGATCGACATACTTTGGGGCTATCAGACGCTACTCCCTAACTGGGTAGTTATAAAGGTAGCTTTCGGGTTTGTCCTGAAGCATGCTGCAAGGCATGGTCAATCAAGAAGGAATTTGCCCCTCTCTACTCTAGAGAGATATCTCTAGGCCCCTCGAGTGATCGGATCTAGAAATGCATGATTGTGCTACATATGGTTAAGAGTTAACCTAGTAAAGGGATTCCGAATCACAGTATCGAGAAAGGGAGGTCATGGAGCTAGACCAAATATCGTGAGGCAAAGGGAACGACATGTACTAAACCTTGTGATGGTTCGTCCGATATGATCTTTGTATGTGTTTAGGAGTTGGCACGTCTTGCTAGAGGCCGCTGCCAACTATTGACAGAATAAGTGTATTCGTGTCATGTCTATACGTATATGAACCTATAGGGTCACACACTTAAGGGGCTGGAAGCCTAATGAGGATAGGATCCGAATTAGACCAGGCTTAGGATACTAATGGGCTACTAATGTAGAAGCCCACTAGGGGCACCTATATAAGAGAGGGTGGGGCATGCTGACCAGGGCTAGACCATTCCACCCAGCCGCCACTCCGCACGCCTGTGTTGCACGCGCGGACCTAGCAGTCCGGCGTCTGACGCTTCCACCCTGTATGTGTGGATACCTCGGAGGCGTTGCATCTGTAGCGCCTGGACGAGCCGCGCAAGGGGAGCTGCTCGTGGGACAAGAACGAGGAGGAGACATAGATCGTCTGCATAGCCTCGACGCGCTTCATCAAGTTCTGCAACTGCGCATCTAGTGGTAATCCCGTGATCTATGACAACAGTAATCCTGGTTTACATGATAGAAAATTTTGATTTGCACTAGTGTAGCTTAACCGTATCCCTTCAATTGGTTTTGCTCCACTTGCATGCAGTGGAATCGAGGTCTTCCATGCACAATCCAAGTCAAAGCGTATTCACGTTTGCGCATGCCGACCTTCCCTCGCCGACAGGTGGGACCATACATTTCCCCTCACGATTTATTTTTGCACCCCCTTTAGACGGTCCCTGTGCCCACCCTCACTAATTATGCACCCACCCATCTCATTGTATTCCATGCGAACGAGACCGGCGGCGACAGTTCCTCACTCCCTACTCAAAAAACAGCTTCCCTCCCTGATTGCATCCCCTCACGAATCCATCAGCCTTCGGATCACACCGCCTCCATTAATATGCCTGATTCCAGCCTCCATTTGCCGCCATGGGTAAACCGTGGGGTTGGCACCGCCGCAGGCTAAAGCGTAAGGCAGATGACGACACGGCTGGCCATGGTGACCGCCACCGCGAGGATTGGGGATGGCCGAACCTCAACACTGCAAACGTGTACAGGGTCGCCAAGGAGTTGGACATCGTCACTGCCGGTCGCCTCGGTCGCTGCATCCCTGGCTTCCGCCCGTCGATCTGAGAAATGGAAGAACAACCGTTCGGCACACCAGGCCTTCTTTACCCCGATACCAGCGTATGGCCAAACGACCGCGATGGCCACGTAAGTTCCAGTATCTTGCTTATTGACTCAGTCATGCCGTTGATTCATATGTGCTGAACTTTTATCGAAATCCTATGTTCCTTCTGTCGAACGTGTTGTGTGCACGCACAGTTTGAACAAATTGAACCATTTAAGACTATTCTGTATAGAGGAAGTTCTGCTTGTACTTGATATTCTGGTATTTTCGTAGTGATACAGTCTTAATTTAGGTGATAGTTGAGGTGTCAATTTGGATTTGCAATGGAATGCCTACTAGGTGATATTTTGTTTTCTACAAAAATAAACAAACTAGACGATTTAATACTATTATGTCCCTAGTTGTTTATGATCACCGTCAGGAGTTTGTTCAGGGGAAGCTCTGCTCCTACTTGATATATTGGGTAATTTCGTAGTGACACGGACACAATTTAGGCGAGAGCTGAGGAGACAGTCGTATATAATACTTTAATCTAAGCGTAGTGGTGTCAAATTGTATTTGCAATGGAATCCATGCTAGGTGATTCTACCAACTGACAACAAACTTTGTAGAATGTTCATGCAAAACTGATGCTGCTGGATAAGTGGTCGTAATCAGTAGTGGTGAATATCAAGGATATAGAGGAAGTAGAAATGGATGATGAGCAGAACTGGGTGGGTGGCAACGGCGACTGGCTGGTCCTTTTATCCTAGGACGAGAGTACTTGGACTCTAAAAATGTCTACAGATCGTTGAGACTTAGACCTCCATCTGTTGTGGGTGTCGGCATTACTGCATTCAACCATGGGTGGTCACCGCCAAAATCTGAATTCGCTTACAGGTTCAACATGGCAGAACTTGAGCTCCTGAAGGTATAGCTCCCACAGAAGCCTCTCCTGGTGTGGAAGACTTGGCACTACAACCTCTTAGCGGTGTTCGACAAGGCAATCACATTCATTAGATGCCTAGATGACAATGAATGGACAGTCTTGCACGGCGACCATCTGCGGCCGGAGAAGTATGTAGACATCGTCTTCACCTCCAGCGTGTATGACGACACACCGCAACGCATTTAGGCGGTCACTGAACCTAGCGGCGACGTGCGTGTTTGGGAGTCGTTCACCTGGGGTGAGTCATGGTGTCATATAGCATGTAAATTCCCATTCGAAATTCTTCTTACTGACTGAAGGTAACACGCAGGTACACACGCAGCCCCACGTGTCATTCCAGCTCTGGTGATCGAAGATGCAGTAGTAGATGCCGATCTTGTATCACGGCGCTGGTTCCTTGCACCTCTTAGAGGCGATGTCAACCAGGATGTTGAACTCATGTGGATTCATATCAGGGGAGCACTAAACAGTGTTGGTGATATAATAGAACATATGGGGACACAACTTTCTTCATACCCATCGCTGCGGTATCACGTTTTCTCGAGGTCCGCGTGTCCATCAAAAGACCTAGTGGAACAGGTTTGGAGCAGAGTCGACAATCTGAAGGGACAATCTCTGTTTCTTGGGATCAACTACCCTTTCTTCGTCGGAGCCCCTGAAGCTGTTGAACCTGTAATTGCTCAGGCAGCCCCGGCTCCTGATGATGCTACTGCTACTGGTAGTGGAGCTGACGAAGAACTAGCTGTTGCTGGTGGTGGTGAAGCTGACGAAATACTTGCTAATGCTGCTGATGGTGTAGCTAACAAGATACCGGCTGAGGCTGCTGCTAGAGTCCAGGGAGAACATGGTGCTGTTGTTGCTGAGGTGCGAGCACTTTCAGTGTTGATAGCAGACTGTGTGTTTTCTGCGCACTCACGCGTTTATTATGTTAACACTCTAGATCCGACCTGAAACCGAATCCATGTCGAGGGGAGGGAGCCTGCCATTGGCTCATCAGTGGGGCCGTACAATTTGATAGAGAATGTGAGACGGCCAAACGCAGCACTCTGGTTCGTTCTGACGATGCCACCAGCTCCAGAGGCCGGTTCGTCGGTAGGCTCGCCGGAAGTTCCGGCGGTGTAAGACTACTTTGCTTATTTATGTAAGAACAAGTTAAGACTATGTGTGTAAGACTAAGTTATGCCTAACTGCATAATATTCAGTGAAGCCCAGCTTTTCTTTCCCTGCCCACAATAGCAGAATTGTAGCATAGAACATACAAGGGTCAAGTGTATACCAGATATTTTGCTCGGGATAACAACCACTTCAAGTTAATTGCAGTTTCAAGTTGGCAATACCGCCGACAGTGTTATTGTTATGAATGTGTACGTATTTGAACGCATCACTAGAATGTGCCACCTATTGATGATTGATGACATGGATCTAGCTTCTCTTCGCGTATTTGTATTCAGTCGCTCATGGATCAGAATTACTACATGTACATAGAAAAATAGTGAAATTGAAAGAGGTACACATGATATTTTTGAAACAAGTTCATCTGTTGTATTACAGGCACACCATACAACTTACACTTGCATATAATTCACAAACAGAGAATACAACAGGACCAGACCCACATGATCCATCAATCTAATCTGACGGGTAGCCGTCATAGTAATCGTAGTGGGTGGTGCCATATTTCCCATCAGGCGGCACCATCTGCAGCTCAGAATGCTCGATGGTACTGCAATACAACGCCAGGAATCGATCGAGTTCGAAAGGACGGTCATTGATCCACAATCCTCCTACTCCATACCCATGGACAACCCTTGGCTCCTCTTCCCACGCAAGAGCCTCAAAGTTGTAAGATCTAATTTGCGATAGGTCCGGATAGTAGATGTTGTTGGCCTGCCCCGTGGGTACCCTCGCGCTATCGATGCAGATGCACTGATTGTCAGAAACAAAGAGAGCACGGCACTCGATTCCTCTGACCGCCTGAAGGACACGGTTTTGTGTATCAACCCAATAAACAATGGGCCTGCCGCTGTAGACCGGTCCACTCACAATGAACAACATCCAAGTCGGACTCGACGAGGTAAAAATGATTCTTCGGGTACCGGCAGCCCGGAATAGGGCATGCGACGGTGGCATGCATCTTCAGGGTCCGTGCGGAGAGCTGCATCTGTACATCTCCTTGAGCAGCACTAGGCATAGTCGAGAGGACAGACCTGTATCTGTCTGCAACGAAAACATCACCGACGTAAGAAGTCATGCTCCGGAGTTCCGCGAAGTCATTCGGTGTGTACCACCCTTCACCAAAGACTGGGCGATTGCCTTCCTCCGTGCCCTCATCCGCTCACCGAATGATGGTGTTCTGAAGGTTTGATTTAAACACCATCAATGATGGGAACATCGTCAAAACGACAGAAGCCACCTGCTCGGTCGGTATCTCCACCCTCGGGCGCTTGATAGCACCCGAGAATGGGTTGTACAACCGTGTCTTGTACGGCTTCACCCTCTGTCCAAGCACAAGGATGTCGCCGGTTGTGCTACCAACGTAAAAGCACCTTCCAGAGACACGGAGAGGGAGATAGAGAGAGGAGAAGCGGAGATTCAGTCAAGGTAAACAGACAGAGCTTCAATCAAGGTAAACAAGTAGGTGGAGAAATAAAACTTGAAAAACATATCGTATAGGAGGTGAACGCAAAAAAGGATCACACATATATAGATGAATATCAAGAAAGCACCTACGAATAACCCGACTAATCTTCTTCTCAAGGTAGTGGCCGGTTCTCACGTTCAGCAACATGATGGCGACATCGTCTACCCGATACTCCTCCAACAACTGGTGCTCTAGAACAATCCAGTTGGCTAGTATAAAGCGCTCCTCTGTGAAGCCGCGCCAGGCACTGCAGACTTCCGGAAGGCGACGTAGTAGTCGAAGTCATCCGTCGACAAGAAGATGTCACCTATCTTCTGCACGACTCCCTCAGGGAGATTAGCCCACAGCGAATCCTGCTGCTTGTTGCCGGCCATGGATGATGGTGTTCGTGTGGTATCAGTCCCGTCGAATGGCAGAGGAAGTGGTTCCAGATACAAACATTTATTAAAGAAGGCCTGGGAATGCCAAGGGAAGCGTGTGGAAACGAGACGACCACATTCACACAGCAACCACAAGCCCAACCGCCAACGATCTCGCATGGAATCTCTCTCATCGGTTCAGTTCTTGTCAAGTAAATGAGGGGGGTTGCTACACGGGGAAGTTAATGCGGGGGGGTGCAGTTTCAAGTTTACTATCTAGGAAAGTAAGGTGCCACGATCATATAAAATGAATAGCTCATACAAACAACTAGCAACACTGCCGACAGTGTTATTGTTATGAATGTGTACATATTTGAGCGCATCACTATAATGTGCCACCTATTGATGATTGATGACATGGATCTAGCTTCTCTTCGCGTATTTGCATTCAATCGCTCATGGATTTGTTCCCATATTTTTTGGCAATGGCTGATGAACTCCACTCTCTTGGTAACATGCTTCGTCAATGAGCCCTTGTTGATGCAATGCAAAGTACATACTATGGTCTTCGTTGTTATCCCATTTAGGTTCTCTATTTTTCTTCATCATGGAGCTACTAATTTCAAATGAAAGTCTAGTAAACAACATATCGGTACATGTTTTCTACCACAATCACAAGAAGAAAACTGGATGGAATTTCACCTTGTTGGAATTATGCCGAACAGAGTGGATGTGGCCTTGGGGTTCGGAGAGTAAGGCGCCCTGGCTGATGCGGGTGCGACCATGGCGACGGCGAACTCAGATTTTGGAGGAGGACAACGGGACCGAAATCGCGTCTCGGTGTCGTGCCATGGGTGTTATCATGCCATGGGCCGAGCTCCGGTTTGGGAGGAGGAGGGCGAGACCGATCAGGTTCAGCCGGGTGCCGGATCTCGCCGCTGAAGGAATTCCCTCCCAGCTCCACGCCATGGCGGTGACCACAGATCGCCCCTTTGGGGAAGAAGAAGGCCGATTCAAAAAGACCGTTTGAACACGAGGGCGCCAGCGCTGCAAGTCTACAAGGCATCCAGGATGGCAGCGACTTAACGGTCAAAAGTGACAAGCAGGGCCCAATTTGACGGGTGTTAGCGAGTTTTCCCGTGTTCAAACGGTTTGTTGAATTCGTGCCAAAAAAGACCCTCTGAGCATTTGGCACTAACTCTGGGTATCATGATCCAATATCGACGAAGTCGGACCCCGTGTTGCCTTGGCGCTTCAACTTTTGGGCCGCAAGTTAAAAATCTCCTATGTTCTATGGTAAAAAATAAGAATTTCCCTATGAGCACTTGATGAATTTAGAAGATACTGCTTGCCTATTTGGAAAAACTGAGATACAACAACGCTATTATTTCTTAAAACAGTTCCCCTTCTCTTTGGGAGGAGATGCAAAAACTTGGTACAAATCATTAGCTCCTATCTACATTGCTAGTAAGGAAGCATGCTTGTATATATTTTTTCCATCAGTATATTCCTATTAGTAAAATACATGCTATGAGAGTTGAAATTAGTAACTTTACACAAAACAAAGAAGAAAGTATTCCCCAAACTTGGGGGAGATTTTGTGCCACTGAAAGGAGATGTCATGGACATGGTTTTAACGATAATGAATTACTTGATGCATTTTATAATGGACTAACTAAAAGTTCTAGAACCTATTTAGACAGTGTTGCAGGAAATATTTTCAGGGACAGGACTATTGAGGAAGCTAAGGAATTATTGAATACTATTACTCAGAATTATCATGATTGGCATATTGAAGAAGAGGAGAAAAGTGAGAAGACTCATAACAAGAGAGGTGTTCTCATATTATCTAATGAAGATATGGAATAAGCTCATAAATCTATGGAGGAAAGGGGTATTAAAACTTCTCATTTAAAGGAACCTTCTGATAAGGGTTTTAAATTCCCTATTGATAAACCATGCTTCCCTATTCAAGTTCATGCTATATGTTCTTCTGAAAGCAATGGAAAGGTATCACCTCCTACTGAAATATATTATGTTGATCATTCTAGCAACTTTGTTCCTCATCAAGAAACATATGATGACAATATTGAAAGGCAAATAATAGAGAACTCTCATAAGATAATGTTCTTCATAAAAAAGTAGGCTCTTGTGTTGACTCTCTTAAGATGACTATTAAGCATTGCAAAATGATGAATAATTAAGTTGAACAAATGATTTCTCTTCAAAATAAGTTGTATGAAAAGCTTCTTAATGAGAAGAAGCAAATTTGTGGAGTTAATACAAGGGGAGGCTCCAGCACTCGGGATCCTGATTATCCTGATGGACATCCAAAAAGGAAAGAGCAAGAGGATCTTAAGAAGAAGTCAATTGCAGGAAAATCTCCCAATGAAAATGAAGATAATGGGAATTCTGAAGATCAAGAAAATGATATGTCTATCTCTAATGCTGAAACTGAGGATAATAATAATGAAGAAGATGATGTGGAAATTTCCCAACCAAATTAATCACAAGAAAAGGATAATAATGAAGAATCTGAACCTATTATAAGTGAGGACCCTCAATGATCAAGGGATAAGAAGAAGAAGAAGAAGCCTCCACCACAACCAAAAGGTAAAGAAAGGGATCCATGGGTACAAATAGCTATACCCTATACCCAAGAGGTAATGAAAGCTTTGGATGATGCAAGGATTGAGAAGTTTATTGAATTGATAAAAAGTTTGTACTTGCAAATTCCCTTAGTTGATGCTATTAAAGTACCTCCATATTCCAAATATATGAAAGATATTGTCACTAATAAAAGAAAGATACCAAATGAAGCTATTACTGCCATGCTTGCTGACTATTCTTTTAAGGGAAAACTACCTGAAAAGAGAGGGGATCCAGGTATTCCAACTATTCCCTGCACCAATAAAAATACGCGTGTGAAATATGCCTTATGTGATCTTGGAGCTGGAGTAAGTGTCATGCCTTTCTCTCTATAAGAAAATTAACTTAAATAAATTAGTACCTACTGAAGTTTCACTTCAAATGGCTGATAAATCTACTGCTATTCCTATTGGTATATGTGAGGATGTTCCTATTATGATTGCTAATGTGCAGATTCCCATAGACTGTCATATTAGAAATGTCTGAAGATGATAATTTATCTATTATTCTTGGTAGACCTTTTCTAAATACTACAGGGGTTGTGATTAATTGTACTGAAATCAAGGTAACATTTATTGTGGAAGGGAAGGAGCACACTATATATTTTACAAAGAAGAATTCAATTAAGTTACCTATGATAAGTGTTAATGCCATTGAACCAAAAGTTTTTATAATTGGAAGTTTTGAAATTCCTATTCCTCCTCCCAAGCCTAAGTATGAAATAATAATGGTTGGAACTATTCCAATCCATTGTGAGGTACCTTAATTTTTTTTCTTCTTCTAAAAACAATAAAGTGAACCATTGTTTCTATCCTTATCATAGTATTAATGAGACTTGATCAACCTCATTTTTAACATGATAATGATGAGATGATGATTGCCATTTAATTATTTCTATAGTAGTATTATAGTTTACTTGAATTCCTTCATTTAAAATTAGTTACTTCAATTATTTTATGTCTGTTTTTGACAATTTTTGAGTTCAGGAAAGTTTTACATAGAAAATATTTTCCAAAAATTATGAAAACATTCCCAGGCCATTTTTCTGCATAGAGGATCCACCCTGGCAAAGGAAACTGCCAGAAAGTGAACAGGGGCCAAGAGAGACCATGTGGCACGCCCAGTAAGGGTGGGCGTGCCCCTGCCCTTGTGGGCCCCCCAGGTGGGGTTAGGTGGCCTCCAACCTCCCAGGTTCTTCATTTCCTCTCAGAACCCAATTAGGTACCACTCAAAAAATCCTCTGCTCCCTTGCTGCCCATTTCTTTATCTCCAAGTTTTGGAAGCCATTTTCAAATTCCTTTGGAGGGGTTGCTCATTGGTATGTGACTCCTCCACTCATCCAAGTTATTTTTTATATGATGCTTTATATTATGAGAAAAATACTAATCTTGGTGCTACATCTCATGTATTAAAATCCATGGAATCAAAGCTTTATAGTGGAAATTATTTATAGTAATGCTTGGTAGAAACTTTCTAGAGCGTCTCTAAATGATTATAGCTTGATACATCTAATTGTTTAGTGATTTTTGTTCTTAGTGCTGCAAGGTCTCATCCACCATGAATAAGGGCAAAAGCCTCATGAGGAGTTTAAGACCAAGGAGAGGCTCAAGAGCCTTACCCAATTATGATGAAGAACAAGAACGGGAAGATGAGATGATCTTTAAGGTAGAGGCCTTGAATAAAACCAAGATGGAGGAATTTGCAAATCATCCTCGTCCGACCTACTACGAGCTGAGTAGGACCTTCAGCGTCACCACATCCCTAAGGATCAAGATAAGGAGAAGAAGTAGAGACATGCCACAATAACTCAAGATTGGGGGAATTCCACCATACTTTATGCTTTTTAGTTATCATATTTGCATCTAGTTCATAATAATCAGGAGGTTTTTGTTTGCATTCATTAGGTATCGATTTTCCTTGAGTTTTAAGAACTCTTAGAGAATCATCATGTATCCTTGGTTGAGTCGTTTTGAATGAAATATAAAGTATGGTGTCATCCATGATTCTCTTGTTTGGGATTTATGGGTAACACTCATGTAGATGTGCGCACTATATGTAGAAATTTCACTTACATCTTGCCTTGAACTAAATTAACTTGAGCATGTTGGAAAAGCATAATTACTCAACAAGTTGAACTTGCAAATAAGGAAAGATCCATGCAAGGAGGGCAACACTTATTAAAAAGGAACATTGTGAATTTGTAGTGAGATAGGAAATCTTATAAAATAAATAGTTGGAAAGGGGAGGATGACAAGTGGACATGAGATACTCTTGTTCTGCTTAGTAATCAACAAGTAAACTGAATGGTTGTCATGGGTATTTCAATACATATGCTCTATGGAAAAGTGTTTGAAAGGTAGGCACCCAAGGATTCGGCTAGCCATGGAAAGTGAAGGACAAAGGTTGTTTAGAGCATATGACATGATTGAAACACCCTTGAATAAGGTTTATACTGGTTACTAAGAGAGCAAGACCGTTAACTGATGCCATGAAAAAAGTGGTGAAAGTTCTTGACAAAAGTCAAAATAGTCATGTCTATCTGGTTGTTTAAACAATTCTCTTTTCCACTATTTGTATTATGAGAAACTTATCTTTATTGCAAAGGCATATCCAAAGGTTAAATTAAAAGATGGTAAAAATCCATGCAAAACTATTGCAAATAGCTAAGTGTATGATAAATTTGAGACTTATTCAGTTGTCCAACATGTAATGGTTAGTTTTTGTTCAAAAGTACTCCCTCCGTTTAGAAATATAACATGTTTTAGCTTTGTTAAGGAGATGTATCTAGACACCTTTTAGTATATAGGTTCAAATGAATCTAGACACTAAAAGGTGTCTAGATACATCTCATTCATAAACCTAAAACATCTTATATTTCTAAACAGAGGGAGTAAGGGGTAAATGATAATGTCTATCTATGTAGCCCACATTTTCATGGTAGTTGTTTCATATTTATTTTGGACAAGTGAATATGCATAAGTTGATGATACCATGCTCATATTTTCTTGTCAAACATCTCATTGATGCATGATCATGATCTATTTGCTCGAGGACAGGCAAAGGTTTAAGCTTGGGGGAGTTAATACTTGCATTTTGCATCATCATTTTTAGGACCTTTATGCACTGTTTAGAATCATATTTATGCATATTTAGATGATTTACGGGACTTTCCTACAAAGTCCCTTTCATTGGTATTTAATTTTTGGGAGGCGGAAAACCTCTCTTTTCATGTTTTGTTGTTTCAAGGACCTTCTGGATGTCAATAAACCGAAGGAAAAATACTTGATGTGTTTTTCACCTAGAGAATCAACTTGGGCCAAAGAATGAAGCGAGGGGATCCACGAGACCCAAAAGAGGCTAGGTGGCGCGCCCACACCCTGGGCGCACCACCCGTGCTCTTTCAGCTCTCGAGCATCATCTCGGCCTCTCCTTTGGTGTACCCCTTATATACCCTAAAAACCTAGTTTTCTAGAAGCACAGAGCTTTTTGCAAAACAGAGCATCGCCAGAGCCACAATCTTCATTTCAGGGGTCAGATTGGTCCTCCTCTCCACCCCGGGGAGTGGGATTTCGAGGTCTTCTCCACCACCATTATCATCAACATCATCACTAACGACCATGAGTTTATCCCCCATCATCATGTGTGAGTATTTCCCTATGGGCATTGAGGTCGATGGGGATTGGATGAGATCCATCATGTAATCATCCATATGTAGCGAGATTTGAGGTGTTTATCTTGTAGGCATTCTTGTATGAGTGTTGGTACACTTTTGCTATGTTTAATGCTTATTGCTAGGGCCCGAGTGACATGATTTCAGTACTAAAATTTTATTTCCCAATCATATATTTGAGTTTGGTATGTATTTGCAAAGTGTATTACCTATTATTATGATGAACATGTGAACCCTAAGGTGACAGTTAGGGAAAACAATGGGAATATATGATAGTTTGAGGATATTGTGTGTCCATGAAGTGTTAATGCTTTGTTCCGGTCTATTTGAAAAGGTAGATCTTAATTGCCTGCAGTACCAAGTTGGCACCGGTGAAATGGGCAGGCAGGACAAAAGATATTATGCAAACTTACATGCATGATTATATTTGGAGCATACACCTACACACAGCTGAATTAGGAATAAATTGCATGTAAGTATAATACATTATATGATGGATATCATTCATGCAACACCCCGCTATCACCTCATGTTTGCTTTTTAGCCACTAAAAGTTTCATAACATTACTTCTAGTGAAAACTAGAAATTTGCTGCTTTATTTACTGCTTTGAATCAACTGCCATAAATTACCACTTTCTTTGCAAGTTTATTCAAAGGTGTGATTGAGGGTGAGGTCTCAATTGCTAAAGTATTATTGGTATTCTCGTGTCCCCCTTGAGTCGAACTTTAAACTGGGTAATACTTCCCATAGAAGATTTTAGCGATCCCCTATACTTGTGGGCATGAGACGCCTATTATGAGGAGAACGATGCCAAGGAAGAAGAACCGACGACAAACCTCTAAGCTTGTGGGAGTTCCACCATAAATGCTTTTTAGTTATCATATTTGCATCTACTTCGTAATCATTAGGAGGTTTTGGCTTTCATCCATTAGGTATCGATTTTCCTAGAGTTTGAAGAGCTCTTAGAGCATTATCATGTATCCTTGGTTGAGTGGTTTTGAATAAAATATAAAATATGGTGTTATCCATGATTGTGTTGTTTGGGATTTATGGGTAACACTCATGCATATGTGTGCACCTGTAGCACCCTGGGTGAAACCACTATTACAAAATCGTCTGCGTTTACCTCTGTGCATCATCATGACATCTGCATGCATCTGTTCGCCAAAAACTATTTTCTAAAAGCCCTATTTTGTTTTCTAAATAACCCCCTCTTTATTTCAAATATAAAACCCTTGGTACGTCCAGACCCTTTTATTTGTATAAACTATTTATCAAAAGACTACTTAAACAAAACATAAATAAAAACATATTTATAAAAACTAGGGGAGGCAGTCCAACCGGTCAGGCCAAAAGGCCGAACCGGCTAGACCACCTACCACCCCATCTACCTAAACCCTAACCCTAAATTCCCACCTAACCCTAACCCTTCCTCTCAGCCAACACCCCTCACCCCACTCTCCCCACACGCCGCAGTCGAATAACTCCAACTCACACCACACACACAGTACCTAACATGGTCTCGTGCACCGCTGCGCGCGTCGCGCAAGCCGCCCTAGTCCCACCATGTTCACCTACCCCCGCTTGGACCCCACACTGGCCCCACGTACCTGTCCATGCGCACCCCCCATCGCGAAGCACCCGTTAACCCCGTGTCTCTCCTCTCGCCTCGCTTCCTCCCGTATCCCGCCGTCATCTTCCTCTTCCCCAGTTGGCCCAGCTCTCCCCTAGTAGAGCACCCGCCCACCTCGCCACGTCCAGCCCCACCGCAGGACCCCCTCGCTGTGGTACCCTATAGCACCACGGCCGCCTTGCGCCTGTTCTCGACCCCGCGCCTCCTCCCACCGACAACCGGCTCCCCACATGCGGCCTGTCGTCGTAGCCATGTCGTCATCTACCCTCCTCACGTCGATCGCGCGTCCTCCTCCAACCTAGCTCCTCTGCCTTACCTCTTCTTCGAGCACCAGCGCGCCCGTTGTCCCCTTCACGTGCTCGCCCCCTCATTCGGGTCGGGGCCCCTGCACCGAACGCCATCGCCTATGTAGGGCCCCTCGGCGCCCGACCGTGGGCTTCCTATCCTCCAACATAGATCCCCTCTGGCCACCTGCAACCCCCCTTCGTTTCCTTCCCTGCAAAGCTCCCCACCTTCCGTGCACTGTGGACATCACCTGCCGGTTCCTGATACGTCAAAAACGTATCTATAATTTTTGATGTTCCATGCTTGTTTAGTATCTACTTTGCTTTGCTTTGTCTACACTTTGAGGTGTTTTATATGTTTTATGGTACTAACCTATTAACAAGATGTCACAGTTCCAGTTGCTTGTTTTCTTCTATTTTTGGTTCCAGAAAGGCAGAAAATCAATATTCTTGGAATTGGATGGGACAAAAGCCAAAATCAATATTTTACCATGGGGAACACGGAGCCAGAGTACGAGACGGAGGGGAGGCACCAGGGGGCCACACCCCTTGGCGGCGCGTGTTAGGGTTAGCTGTGTCGGGGGGGTGACCACCCTAGCCGCCCCCTGCCTCGCCTCTTCGCCTATAAAGACCCCCGATGCCAAAACCCTAAGTACCCGATCAATATTCCACGAAACCATCTGTAGCCGCCGCCACCATCGTCCCTAGATCGAGGGGATCTGAAGCTCTTCCCGGCACCCTGCCGGAGGGGAGATCATCTCGGAGGCCTTCTTCATCATGCCAGCCTCCGGTATGAAGCGTGAGTAGTTCCACCTTGGACTATGGGTCCATGTAGTAGCTAGATTGTTGTATCTCCTCCTTTGTGCTATCATGTTTAGATCTTCTGAGCTCCGTTCATGATCAAGGTCTCATCTATTTGTAATCATGCATGTTGTTTTTGCAAGGATCCGATGGATATTGAGATTACTATGTCAGATTGATTAATGGTTTTGTCTTATTTATTCCATCATGTCTGTGTTGTTTGAGATCTTGCATGCTCTCTGTTTCTAGTAGCTATCTTGGCCAAGTAGATGCTAGTGACTCCAAGAGGGGGTATGTATGCTCGATAGTGGGTTCATGCCTCTATTTAATGTAAGGGAAGTGACAGAAATCTCTAAGGTTGTAGATGTGATGTTGCCACTAGGGAGAAAACAACGGTCTCTTGTTCATGGAACAAGTGGATTGTTTACCTTACACACTTTGCTTAAAGCAGTTGTCTGTTGCTTGTAACTTAATACTGGAGGGGGTTCGGATGATAACCTGAAGGTGGATTTCTAGTCATAGATGCAGTTGGATGGTGGTCTATGTATCTTGTTGTATTGCCTAATCGAATCTCATAGGATCATGAATGTCTAGTATTGCATTGTTATGCCTTGCTCGGTCATGTCAATTGCCCTGCTGTAATTTGTTTACCCAGCATGCCATGTTTGTTTATCTAAGGAGAACACCTCTAGTGAACTATGGACCCCGGTCCAATCTTTACCATTGATACATCTTCCACTGTTACTGTTTACTTATTGCAAACCACTATTATCTTCCACACCATACAGTTAATCCTTTGTTACAGCAAACCAATGAGATTGACAACCTCACTGTTCGTTGGAGCAAAGTCTTGAGTTTGTGTTGTGCAGGTCTCCAAGTTGCTAGCAACACCTTTGAGTCGTTTCCTTCCTCCTACCGGTTTGATAACCTTGATTTCTTACTAAGGGAAAACTTGTTGTTGTGCTCATTACACCTTGCTCTTGGGGTCTCCCAACAAGGTGTCAACAACACGCCCATCACAAGCTTTTCTGGCGCCGTTGTCGGGGAGGCTAAGGACGTCTTCACAAGGGGATTCCTTCTCAACCTTTCCCTTTACTTTGATTTTGTTTTGCTTAGTTTATTTTGCTTGGTTTTGTTTGCCTCTTGTTATCAAAAACTCCAAAAAAAATAGTTTAGTTTGGTTTGCTTTCACTTATCAAAAACACAAAAAAAATAGTTCCTGCTCTAGTTGTTGCTTCTGTTGGCTTGCTACACTTTTGCCAAAATGAACTCTGCTGAGAACACCAAGTTGTGTGACTTCACTAGCACAAACAACAATGATTTCCTAAGTACTCCTATTGCTCTACCTGCTCCTGATGCTACCTTTTATGAAATTAAGCCTGCTTTGTTGAATCTTGTGATGAGAGAGCAATTTTCTGGTGCTAGTTCTGATGATGCTGCTGCCCACCTCAATAACTATGTTGAACTTTGTGAGATGCAAAAATATAAGGATCAAGATGGAGATATTATTAATCTCAAGTTGTTACCTTTCTCCTTGAGAGGAAAAGCTAAAGAATGGTTGCTATCCTTGCCTAGGAATAGTATTAATTCTTGGATTAAGTGCAAATATGCTTTTATTGGAAAGTACTACCCTCCTGCTAAGATTATATCTATGAGAAGTGATATTATGAAATTTAAACAACTTGATAATGAACATGTTGCTCAAGATTTGGAAAGAATGAAATCTTTGGTTAAGAATTGTCCCACTCATGGACTTACTGCTTGGATGATTATTCAGACTTTTTATGCAGGTTTGAACTTCTCTTCAAGAAACCTGTTGGATTCAGCTGCTGGAGGTACCTTTATGACCATCACCTTGGGTGCTGCAACAAAACTCCTTGATAATATGATGGTTAATTATTCTGAATTGCACACTGAGAGAGATCCACATGGTAAGAAGGTAAATTCTGTTGAAGAAACCTCCTCTTTGAGTGATAAGATTGATGTTATAATGGCTATGCTTGTTAATGGGAAAGCTCCTTTAGATCCTAATAATGTTCCCTTAGCCTCTTTGGTTGCTCAACAAGAGCAAGCTGATGTGAACTTCATTACGAATAATAATTTCCGCAACAATACTTATGGTAATAATTATAGGCCTTATCCTCCAAATAATGGCAATACTTATCATGGTAGGTCTATAATGCCTAATGAAGATAGGATTTTAGAGGTTTAAAGATCCGCTAAAGATTTTATGCAAATGCAATATGAGCAAAACAAGATACTACTAAAACTATGGAAGAACAATCTGCTATCTTGAAAAATATTAGTCATCAGCTTGAGAATTTGAATAGAGAAATTCCTAGTTTACAGTCAAAAATTTTGAGTGCTAAGAAAAATATTCCCTCTTTGTCTGAAGCACAGTCCTCTTTGATTAATAAAATGTCTGCTAAACCTGAAACTTTGGAAAGTACCTTTGCTGCTACTCATGCCATACAAGTTACTATTGATGAAAATATCAAACTGTTAGCCTAACTTCATGCTAAGTGGGAAAGAGAAGCTGAAATTGCTAGAAACAATAGTGTGTGCACTATCACCACCACCAATATGGATGCCACTAAACCACAAGAAGTCCTTATTCCTCCTACCACAATGCCTAAGCCCAATGAGCCTACTACTAGTGATGTTAAGTTTGATTTTGATCTTGATGGTTGCAATATTTCTGAAGTGATTATGTTCCTACAAAAGCTTGCTAGAAGTCCTGATGCTAGTGATATGAATGTGGCTTTCACCAAACACATTACAGATGATCTTATTAAAATTAAGGAAGAGAAGTTGAAACAGAAAGCTTCTATTCCTAGGAAAGTAGAAGATAGTTGGGAACTAATTATTAATATGCAAGTGAATGACTTTGATCTCAAAGCTTGATGTGAGCTTGGTTCTAGTGTCTCTATTATGTCTAGAAAGATTTATGAAATTCTTGATTTGCCACCTTTGGAAGATTGTTATTTGGATGTCCCACTTAATGATAATGCTAAAAATAAACTCATGGGGAGTGTTAATGATGTTCTTATTATGGTTAACAATGCTTATGTCCCTATTGATTTCTATATTTTGGATGTGGAATACAATGCTTCTTGTCCTATTACTTTGGAAAGACCTTTTCTTAGAACTGTTGGTGCCATCATTGATATGAAAGAAGGCACAATTAAATATCAATTTCCATTCAAGAAAGGTATTGAACACTTCCCTATGAGGAGAGAGAAGTTTCTTTTTTCTCCTCCTTTGAAAGCAAAGTTTGATCTTAATGCTTCTTCATTTGAAAATATTTGGTTCTTGCTTCTTGTGCCTAACTTAAAGGCGTTAAAGAAAAGTATTTGTTGGGAGATAACCCAAGATTTTTCACGAGTCTTGGAAGTTATTACTTCAGTAATGACCTCTCCTTATCCTTTTTGTTTGCTTTTTGTGCCAAGAATGACCTCTAATGATAGGGAACTAAGATTTGGGGAGTTGTTGTCCCGAAAAGATTTTTGTGCTCCACCGTAAAAATTCGTGAGGAATATTTTTAAGTCGGATTGATATGATATTTTGTGAATAAATCCCCTAGTATGTTAGAAAACTTTCTTTAGTTCAACACTTTTTTATTTGAGCAACATAAGGTCTTTAAAAAAATTGGTTTCCACCTGCTGGTCTGTTTTGACAGATTTTTGCCATTATTTGCATTTGCTTCTTATTGATTCCTTTTTGGGTTCTTTTTGGGAAATTGAGCTTTTTTAGGGAATTGCTACAGTAGATTGTGTTTTTAGTGAAAGTTTTTATGTTCCAAAGATAAACCTAAAGGTCTATTATCTTTTGAATACACTAATGTTGCTAATGAAGATTGTGACAAGTTTTGTATGAAGGAAAAGATTTTAGGTGTAGAGAGAGAATGATGTAATGAGATGAAGAATGGACAAAAGCTCAAGCTTGGGGATGCCACCCTGTGTCACCCTAAGAAACATTCAAGAGGTACAAGCGTCAAAGCTTGGGGATGCCCAAGGCATCCCCTTCTTCATCAATAAAAAGCTCAGGTCTTTCTAGACACTTCGTTTTTATTGATTAATGCACTATTGTGTTGTTCTTGGAGCGTCTTAGTTTTCGTTTGGTTTGCTTAGTTTGTTTAGTTTGCTCGAATAAAGTAGTTTGTACCCCCATTCTCGCCGTGTTGTTTCAAATAAGTTGATTGGTGTTGGAGAGGAGTAGAAAGTTCTTGCTTGAGTAGTACAAGAGGAGCTTGCTTTGACCATGACTTAGACTTTAGCATGTCATGCTAGATGTTGTTTTGACCTTATGCTTAGTGATTATTGCTGTAGCATGACTTGTTCCAAACAATTGGGATTGCTTGGTGTGACTTGAAAGAATCATGCGTTGTTTTAGCATATAAAGGCATAATATTATGGTATTCTCCTTTGATGCTTTTTTTGGGTTGACTTGGCACATGCTCACACCATGTTATGACTATGAAAAAGTCACCATAGCCGCTATGATCATCTAGTCCTTGACTTGTAGTACCACTTTATGCTTTGATTAGTAATGTTTTGTCACTCTGCATGATTATTGCCATTATTGCTCTCTTAGTTGGTCGCTCCCAGTCTTTTGCTAGCCTCCACTTGTATGAGTAAGTTTTACTCATGCATCCAACTCCCAAGAAACTCCAAAGTGTACACTATAAATCCCTATGCATGGTGTGTTACACCATTCCAAGTATATTCTTGTTTTCATCTATCTTCTAATTAAAAAGTATTTTGTTATGTGAAAACTTAGTGATTAAAGCTCTCACGAACTTGATGGCACACTTTATTTTTTCTTGCCCCTAATAAACTTGAACCATTCTGTCATCTATGTTGTATATTCTTGCACTTATACGTTGGAATTAGCAGAACCGTGCTGTCACGGGGAACGCTTTCAATATTGCACTTGTACTTTGTACACAGTTGATATCATGCTCTTTTGTCTATGGATGTCGTCGGTGTGAAATGTAAGGGGAGATTGTAAGTCCATGGAGTTATGTATGTGTGTTAGAGAAACGCCTGGGCCGCTATCCTAAGTCATGCCTAATCATGGTGGAAAATTGCAGCATCACCATAGTGACATCTATGAAGCATTCTTCTTATGAAAAAAAGGAGATTGAGAAAAAGAAAAAAATATGAGAAAAGAGGAAAGAGAGAAAAAACCACCATATTCCCATGGTAAATAAGAAGAATGCTGAGATGATCATTGTCTTCTTGCCTTGTCATTTTGATTATGGGATATCTCTTGTATCATGTGCAAGGGGTACCCCGTTGGCGGTTCTCTATGATACACATGTACTTACTATGACAAGAACTTGCAAGTAACTAAACTTGAGTAGCATGAGGAGCGGCCCTCATATTCAAGGGACATGAGATTGCCAACTTATACTTTGTCAAGCATATACTCCATAGTTTGTTCACTTTAACCTTAATCACTTCAAGATGCTTATGATGAGGGTAGTGAGGGCTGAAAGCTAACAAGTACCATAATTTTTGGAAGCTCTTTATGAAACTTGAAATCCCTGCGTCCCTTTATGAAGGGCCTTTCTTCCACCATTATATTGAGTCTCACCCTTCTACATTTAGGAACCAATTAAGAGAGCATAGTTGCCATTCTTAGTTCTATGTGCATTGTCCCAAAACTTATTGATTGATGCATATTGTTGATATTACTTGTTCTTGTGCTATTTATATCTAGTCACTCTTATGAACTTTGAAGGTGTCCTATGCATCTATTTGCTACTCCATGAGGGACAAGATGAATGCCACTATGCCATGTTTTCTGTATGTGAAACAAACAAACATTTTTCAATGCATGTTATTCATGATCTTTGTTCGTAACCTTTCTTGTTGCATGCATAGTTACTTTGTCTTACTGTTAGAACTCCATCTTTCATGCTCATGTTTAGAGTTCTTTGATCCCAGCTTTCAATGCTTGCAAATGGTTTGATCTTGATTTTGATGGTGCATGTCACCTCAAAAATTATTCTTTTTATCACTTACCTACTCGAGGATGAGCAGGAGTTAAGCCTGGGGATGCTTGATACGTCGGAAACGTATCTATAATTTTTGATGTTCCATGCTTGTTTACTATCTCCTTTGCTTTGCTTTGTCTACACTTTGAGGTGTTTTTATATGTTTTCTGGTACTAACCTATTAACAAGATGCCACAGTGCCAGTTGCCTGTTTTCTTCTGTTTTTGGTTCCAGAAAGGCAGAAAATCAATATTCTCGGAATTGGACGAGACAAAAGCCAAAGTCAATATTTTACCGTGGAGAACATTGAGCCAGAGTACAAGACAGAGGGGAGGCACCAGGGGGCCACACCCCCTGGCGGCGCGGGCTAGGGTTAGCCGCGCCTAGGGGTTGTGCCCACCCTGGCCGCCCCCTGCCTCGCCTCTTCGCCTATAAAGACCCCCTGATGCCAAAACCCTAAGTACCGGATCAATATTCCACGAAACCGTCTGTAGCGCCGCCACCATCGTCCCTAGATCAGGGGGATCTGGAGCTCTTCCCGGCACCCTGTCGGAGGGGATATCATCCCGGAGGCCTTCTTCTTCATCATGCCAGCCTCCGGTATGAAGCGTGAGTAGTTCCACCTTGGACTACGGGTCCATGTATTAGCTAGATGGTTGTATCTCCTCCTTTGTGTTATCATGTTTAGATCTTGTGAGATCCGTTCATGATCAAGATCTCATCTATTTGTAATCATGCATGTTGTTTTTGCGGGGATCCGATGGATATTGAGATTACTATGTCAGATTGATTAATGGTTTTGTCTTATTGATTCTATCATGTCTGTGTTGTTTGAGATCTTGCATGCTCTCCGTTTCTAGTAGCTATCTTGGACAAGTAGATGCTAGTGACTCCAAGAGGGGGTATGTATGCTCGATAGTGGGTTCATGCCTCTATTTAATCTAAGGGAAGTGACAGAAATCTCTAAGGTTGTAGATGTGATGTTGCCACTAGGGAGAAAACAACGGTCTCTTGTTCATGGAACAAGTGGATTGTTTACCTTACACACTTTACTTAAAGCAGTTGTCTGTTGCTTGCAACTTAATACTGGAGGGGGTTTGGATGATAACCCGAAGGTGGATTTCTAGTCATAGATGCAGTTGGATGGCGGTCTATGTATCTTGTTGTATTGCATAATCGAATCTCAAAGGATCATGAATGTCTAGTATTACATTGTTATGCCTTGCTCAGTCCTGTCAATTGCCCTGCTGTAACTTTTTTACCCAGCATGCCATGTTTTCTTATCAAAGGAGAACACCTCTAGTGAATTATGGACCCCGGTCCAATCTTTACCATTGGTACATCTTCCACCGTTATTGTTTGCTTGTTGCAAACCACTATTACCTTCCACACCATATAGTTAATCCTTTGTTACAGCAAACCGATGAGATTGACAACCTCATTGTTTGTTGGGGCAAAGTCTTGAGTTTGTGTTGTGAAGGTCTCCAAGTTGCTAGCAACACCTTTGAGTCGTTTTCTTCCTCCTACTGGTTCGATAACCTCGGTTTCTTACTGAGGGAAAACTTGATGTTGTGCTCATCACACCTTGCTCTTGGGGTCTCCCAACAAGGCGTCAACAACACGCCCATCAGCTCCATTCTTCCTCACTGGCAGCAGCGCGTGTCCGCGCACTTTTGTTCTACTCCATGAGCGTGACGTCCCTGTTTTGGTGCCATATCAGTAAGTCGTTGCTGCTCATTCATTCCTACTAAGTGTTGCCGATGTGGTGTTTTCTTTTTGGTGTCCCCAATGTTGCCTTGAGGACACAAGGTGTTGCCGTTGAACGATTCTAGTTCTTTGCCTCTGCCTGCACATTGTGGCAGTGATGTGTTGACCGCCTGGTGAAGTCGC
The DNA here is from genome assembly GCA_023614405.1 of Avena insularis. NCBI lineage: Eukaryota > Viridiplantae > Streptophyta > Magnoliopsida > Poales > Poaceae > Avena > Avena insularis. Next base: position 232,014,802 of record CM042687.1, on the reverse strand, counting down.
TGTTGCTCCTTCATGTACCAAAGCTCTCTCTGTTCGCCAAGATCTTTGTTGTTGATGTGTGACCCCGAGACCGATTGTGTGAAGATGGTGTTGTGGTGTCATGGACCCTCGAGGTCTACTTCATGGAACCGAAGTCTGCCGAACGCCAAGGCCTTCCTCCCAGAACACCAAGGCCTTCGACATGGAACCCGAAGAACCCTGAACCCGGACCCGAAGACCCCGTTCCTGGATTCGAAGACCAATCCCGCAGCCCGATTCGAAGACCGAACCCTCGGAACCCTAAGACCTTCGCCCCGATGTTTGACCCCTTTTCCGATACCATATACTTTTATAATATATAATATCTATCTGTTGCATATAATTATACATGCTTGCACTCATATCATGTGGTTTAGGGGCTTCTAGCATATTCACCTAATAATTAAATATGGAGACCATATGCGGGGAAATCTAGCCATATATTGCCTCCATTTAAATTTGTGTAGCGAACTAATGCTATATTTTGCCTTATTAAGACAACATTTAAATTGCGGGGTATCTAAACAACATGAACCATCTAATTAATTGTCGGGACGCTGATACGTCCAAAACGTATCTACTTTCTCGAACACTTTGCTATTGTTTATTCTCTAAACTTGTGTGATTTGGATACAACTAACACGGACTGGTGTTGTTTTCAGCAGAATTACTTTGGTGTCTTGTTTTTGTGCAAAAAATGAACTATCCGGAAAAATCCCGAAAAATATGCCAAAAATTATATTTCACCAGAAGATCCACGGAGCCGGAAGGGGAGACATAGGGGAGGCCTAGGGGGCCCAGACCCACCCCAGGCGCGGGCCCACTGACCCCGCACCTTGGGGAGGTTTGGCCACCCCAGGCAGCTTCTCGGCCTCCCTCCGCATCTATAAGTTGCCTTCTGACCTAAAAACAGGGGGGCGATAGTTTTCCAGAAAGAGTTCCGCTCTGCCGCCGCCACCAGAAACCAAGATTCGGATCCAGAAACTCCGTTCTGGCACCCTGCCGGGACGAGGAATTTGGAGAGGACCATCGCCATCGTCATAACCAATGCATCTCCATCAACCACCGATGTTTCCCTCATCCATGAGTGAGTAATCCCGGCTGTAGGCTTGGGGATGGTAGGGATTGGATGAGTTCTATCATGTAATCGAATAAGATCTGTTAGGGGCATAGTGCCTAGTATCTCTTGTGCTATTTGACTTTGTTGCAACTTGTTATGCTTAATGCTTGTCACTAGAGCCCGAGTTCCATGATCTCAGACCTGAACTTATTATTGAATCATTATGATAGTATTGTTTATGATCTTATCTGCAAGTTGTATACACATATCATTGTCCGGATCCAAAGGCCCCAAAGTGACAATAATAGGGACAACCGGAGGGGATGGCTATGGTGTGAGGATCACATGTGTTCATAGAGTGTTAATGCTTTGCTCCGGTGCTCTATTAAAAGGATCACCTTAATTGCCAGTAGTTCCCTAGAGGCCCCGCTGCCACGGGCTGGCTGGACAGAAGATGTTGTGCAAGTTCTCATTGCGAGCACGTATGACTATATTTGGAGCACATGCCTAGGATTGTTTAGTACTTGGATGCTTATTATTATTTATCTGCAATGCTCTAGTTCGTTGAAGTTACATGTTTAGACTCATCCATTCAACGCATGTCCATCCATCCCTATGCCTACCGCACTTGAATCCTACTGTTACTGTTACTATTGCTACGGTTTCACTTGTTATTATCGCCATCTTGTTGCTTTGCTACTACAAACTGTTGCTACTGATAAACTTCTGTGAGCAAGAACTATTTCTAGGTGCAGTTGAACTGACAACTCAGTTGTTAAGGATTGCAAGTATTCTTTGGCTCCCCTTGTGTCGAATCAATAAATTGGGTAATACTACTCGCGAAGACTTTTGCGATCCCCTACACTTGTGGGTCATCAAGACTATTTTCCGGCGCCGTTGCCGGGGAGCATAACTTTATTTGTAAGTTCACTTGGATCTATTATTGTTCACTGCTACTCCTTTCATCATGGGTAAGTCTCGTGATGGAAAGTTCCCTATTTTACCATCCACTACAAGAAGAGTAACATGTCCTAAAAACCTCTGTTGCTCTTGATTCACCGTCTGTTATAAGTAAGCTTGTCACACCACCACCACATGATCATGCTACACACACTTCTACTACTGCTTAATTTGAAACTGCTTTTGATACTCATGATGTTACTTCTAATGTGCTTGATGCGAGTGGTTCATTAGGTCCTTTTCTAGATGCTATTATGGCTAATCTAGGGAATACCAAAACTCCTAGTGAAGACATTGTTACACCTGTTAGCTCACCTGAGTCTAGTGAGATTTTTGATATTAATGATGGTTACATTGAGCTCACTGATGAATTTGTTGAAGAGTGCTGAAACACACATGGTGCTAGTGCTATTAAGAGTCTCCTTGCTAGACGTACTATTATGCCCAAGAAGTCTTATGATCCTAAGTTTGCCACCTCTCCCATAGATATTAAAGATAAAGATTATGATTTCTCTCTTGATTTAGCTTATTTAGATATTGTTGAGAAAGAACCTTTTTGTGGTACTGAAAATGAGAGTGATGTGGCTCATATGAATGAGCTTTCTACTATGAGTGCTTTGTTCTCTGATGATTTTAAAATGCGCAAGTACTTTGTTGCTAAGATCTTCCCCTTTTCACTAAAAGGAGAAGCTAGGGCTTGGTTTAATAGATTACCTCTTGGTTCCATTGATAGCCCTGATTGCTTGATTGCTTCTTTCTTCCATAAATATTTTCCTCCCAGTTCTAGACATGTTGCTTTGCAGAGACTTTTTGATTTTAAACAGGGAGAAGAAGAGAAATTGCCTGAGTCATGGAAAAGATTCTATTCCTTGATTCATGCATATCCTGGATGTCCATTACCTCAGAATGAGCTTCTTGATATTTATTATAATGGACTAACTAATTATTCTAGGACCTACCTAGATAGCTTTGCTGATTGTGTTTTTAGGAAAAGGACTCCTACAGATGCTGAAGAATTAATGAACAAGATAAGCAAGAATTATGATGATTGGACTTCAACTGAGCTAAATACACCTGAGCCTACTACTCCTGAACCAGTTACTCCTGAACCAGATGTTCCTGAACCAATTCCACCAACAACAACAAAGAAGAGGGGAGTTATTGCATTAAATGATGAAGTGATGAAGGAAGCTAAAAAGTGTCTAAAGGAGAAAGGTATTAGAGTTGAAGATGTGAAGAATCTACCTCCTATAGAAGAATTATGTAAGCTAATTCCCCACTCGTCTACTATTGAGGTACACTCTCTCCAATTTAATGAAGGTTATCTTCCTTATGGTAAGCCTCCTGATCAATGCTTAGAGGAACTTGACACATTTATTGTTAAACAAGGTAATTTTAATAAACAAGTTCAGAATCATTTATTACAAAACTCTAGAGCTATCCATGAGTTGAAAGATATTTTGGAAAGAACTTCTAATGACATTAAAATGCTTTGTAAACACTTTCAAATGGTTCAAACCCAACTTGATCAACTTGTAAGGTGCAAAACAATATGCTAGTTAATGCTTCAGGAAATAAACATGCTTATGGAATTAGAACTAGGAGTGGTGCAGCTACTCAAGATCCTTTATATCCTGAAGGACACCCTAAAATAATAGAGCAGGATTCCCACCAAGGTGAGGATAGTGGTAGTCCTCGTAAGAGGAAGAAAAAGAAACATAAGAAAATTGAGGAACCACTTGAACCTATTGTAGATCCTAATAGTATATCTGTCTTTGATGCTGAAACTGAGAGTGGTAATAATATTGATGAGTCTCCTGATAAGGAGGAAGTTGAGGAAGAACCTGAAAAGCACACTAAGAACACTAGGTACACAAAGGAAGATTTTATTGCTAATAAACATGGTAAAGAGAGAGAACCTTGGGTGCAGAAACCTATGCCTTTTCCAGGTAAGAAACACAACTAAAAGGAGGAGGAACACTACAACAAGTTTTGTGAGTGGATGAAACCTTTATTCTTGCAAATTCCTTTGACTGATACTATTAAATTGCCTCCTTATTCAAAGTATATGAAGGATATTGTCTCTAATAAAAGGAAGATTCCTAATGAGGAGATTTCTACTTTGCTTGCTAATTACTCCTTCAATGGTAAGGTTCCAAAGAAACTTGGTGATCCAGGTATACCAACTATTCCTTGCTCCATTAAGAATAATTATGTTAGAACTGCTTTATGTGATTTGGGAGCTGGAGTTAGTGTTATGCCTTTTTCTCTCTACAAGAGACTCCAGCTAGAAAATTTGATACCAACTGATATTTCTTTGCAAATGGCTAATAAGTCAACTACTATTCCTGTTGTATATGTGAGGATGTTCCTGTTCAAGTTGCTCATAATTGCATGGTCTTAACTGATTTTGTTGTGCTTGAAATGCCTGAAGATGATAATATGTCTATTATTCTTGGGAGACCTTTTCTTAATACTGCAGGTGCTGTCATCAATTGCAATCAAGGAAAAGTAACATTCAATATTAATGACAAAGAGCACACTGTCTATTTCCCCAAGAAGGTTGCTAGAAGCTATTTCCTGAATTCTATTGAAAATATTGAAGGCATCAAGGTTGGAGAAATATATTGTCCCATTCCACAAGAAAATATTGAAACTATTATGATTGGGACCATTGCTATCAAGTATGAGGTAACATAATCACCTTCTAGAATGCAAAGTTTTGTTTCATATAAGATTGTTTTGGTTACAAGACTTGATCAACCTTGTTAACAAGAGGATTTTAATGAACAAAATAATGTTTCCGCCGTGGTTATACTTGTTTTCCTTTTCCTTTCTCCTTCCTAGTCTTTGCTTTAGCTTTAGTTTTGCTAGTTGTTTGCTTGTTTGAGTTTCTTAGAGCTCCTGTAGTTTGGATTTTGGTTTGCTTTTGCTTCTTCTGAAAAACTGTTTCTGCGAGAAAATCAATTTTCATACCCTAAAAATTGGCCAAAAATAAAGTTTCCCGAAAAATCCCAGAAAATTCACCTGAGATGACCCAGGGGGCCACCCCTAGGCCCCACACCCATGGTAGGCGCGACCTACCTAGTGGTAGCGCCTAGGGGGGTTTGGCCCACCTAGGCCCCTCCAGGCTGTCTCCTCAAAGCCACCTTCTTTCTCTCTCCCGAAAAACACCGGAAAACTTGCTCAAGCTCGAGTTCTTGTTGTTCTTGCTTGCGATTTTCGATCTCCTTGTTCAGCCCATCTCAAGTGCTGATTTTTGGAGGGATTGTTCCTTGGTATGTGCCTCCTCCACTTGTCAAATTAGATTTGTGATTGGTAGATTGTATCTTGAGTATTTTGCTACTATAGGTGACAGGTTGTTTGAGCTTGCATGCTTGTTCTATGCTTAGAAACTTTGTTTTGATGCATGTGTAGTCCTCTAGCAAGTTCCTATAGTAGTTGCTCATCATTTATCAACTTAGAAATCACTTGGTTTGATGGTTGTTTAAAATTTCAGCAAAGGGAAGTCATGGACCATCACACCTTTGGTGACTTTTTTGAGAGTGATGCAGATAGAAGGGAAAGGCTCCCAAGGTCATCTACCAGCTCCATACCCTCATACAATGAGGATCTCATCACTCTGTGGTTTGGTGACGAGGGAGATGAAGGGGATGCTCACCCCTCCACCTTTCCTTGTCAAACTTTCTTGTGAGCTACTGGGATTCTTAATGATTTCATGGCTTTGATTGAGAGGGTTGGTCTAACAAGTTTCATGCAGGATGAGAGTGCACAATATGCTTCACTTACTAAAACATTTGTGGAGAGTTTCTCCTTCACCAATAGTTTGTTCAATCCTTCTGTGTCTTTCAGACTTTATAGCAGGGCTCATTCTATGCCTTTGAAGAAATTTTGCAAGGCCCTGGGACTTGGTACAAATGGGTCATCAAAGAAGATTACAGCTCTTCTCGCTGATTTGTTGGAACTATACCGAGGAATAACCAATGATGATGACCGCAGAGCTCAAAGAGGGAAGATAAAGAACATTCAACTTCTAGCCATCAGGTACTTCACCTACTATCTTACCACCAGTGTTCTTGGTAGGGAGAACACTAGTAATATATCCAACTACCAATTGGCGGTTTTAGCTGTTGCGCTCTATAGTGAGGATAAGTATAATCTTGGTTCCCTCATTGCTCGCTGTTTAGCTGCTAGGGGACCCATTTATGGGGGAATTATTACTACTCGTATCGCTGCTGCCTTGGACATTGCTGTTGATCCCCATGATACAGCTTTGGCTCCCCAGGACTGTCAACACCCGGATTTTTCAATCCTAGATGCCTGTTATGCCATACATCGCAATCCCAGGATTACCATTTTTGCGAGACATAATAGAATTGGATACCATAATACTTCATCCATTACAAATGATACATAAGTTCTTACACAAATAGGGATCTCATGATCCAGTTCTTAATACAACATCAAGCAGCGGAATACGTAATAATAACGGTAGCGTAGGCGAAGCTCCATCTTCGGGGTCACGGGCAATGCTGACGATGGGAGATGATCCTAGTTGTCGTAACCTTCCTGGGTTCCATCTTCGAGGTACTCCTCTTCATAGTCTGGCCATGGGAATAGCCAGGGACAAAGCCATGAGTACTCTTTAAGTACTCGCAAACTAATACTAATGTAAGGGTTTTTGGATAATAGGACACTAGGCTCTAGGGTTGTTTTGCAAAAAGCCAGGTTTATCTTTAATAAGTTCCGAAGCTAGTCACAGTTTTATAACTCCTAAGTGGGATCTTGTAATCCAGGTCACAACTCTATTGTGGTCAAGTCAAAGTCGCAATTCATTTCACAAGTCATTTTAAAAGTCTGACGGGGAACAAAGATATGGCCTAACTGTCCATAATCATGACGCGTCTATTCGAATAGTTTGACACTCTGCAGAGATTGTACACTTTCACCACAACATTCGATACATCCGTCAGGAACAAATCCTGAATTCACCATACTCAGTATGCGGATAATCAATCCTAACCTTTCGATTACACGCCCTAGTATAAGCACCTCTCCTGTGAGTTTGGCCTCCCAACCATGACCACTGTCATCTTGGGTACTGCACAGGTGGACAATCTTCACAAGGTAGCCTCAGCTCAGACCTTGGCCGGGAGGGAACTAATACTAAGGTATATAAGTTTCCAGTCAAGCCCTACCCAATATTCGGGTATTGTGGTTGTACGCAAAAATTGGAATGGTATCGCATCCAGACAACCATCAGTTTTATAAAGGGCTAAGGCTCATGCCTCAACATTTTCATCACCAAAATCATCAAGGGTTTGGAAACACATGTCCAAAACATTTCAATAGAATGATCCATCATTCCAAGGTTTTCATAACCATTTTTCCACCAAGTATTCCCATCTAAAGTTGATCAAGTTTTATGCTTAGCACTAGCATCTACAGGTGGGGGTGGTACTAATGAGGGGTGGTAACTAGTGGAGTTTCACTAAGTCCAACATTATATCTTAGACTGAGATCAAGGTTTCTAGCTTAGGCCAAATTTTATGCTCTTTAAGCAACCTTCAGCACAACTGTCTAGTATCTACCAAACTCTTAGGTAGACTCTAAGTAAGCTTTGATAAAGAAATAAAGTAAGAAGCTTGCCATAAAACTAGGATTGGTTTAGCAAGTAGGTATGATCACATATGCTTAAGGCATATAGTATTCATATCACAAGTATGGGTTTGTGGCATCAGTAGGGTATCTTGCAAGTGTTAGCTTGCAGTGGTATAGTATCAGCTTGCATCAGTGTCAATATAAGCTTGCATAGTTACTAGCTTGCCTTGTGCAGAGCAGTGGTTGAAGTTCTCCTCGGCTTCCTCTTCGTAGTATCCTCCGTCCTCCTCGTAGTATCCTTGGTCGGTACTAGCGTCTATGAATAAATACGAGGTACACAATCACCAAACAATACTTAACTACTTGCAATCATCACACACAAGGGTCCTATAGATGATCTAGCATCATCTCTAACATTACAAGGTTAAAGCTTGGTTTAAAACTTCTTATTTTTAGAAAAGTAATTTCTACTCATTGAAAAACTACTTAAGATTTAATATTCTCCAAACTAAACATGGGATCATTTTGACACATGTCATCACCACATATTGTAGTCCATGGGAATGTGATTTAAAGTGGTGTCACAATTTAATAAGGTTTTACCTTTTTATTTTAATTAACTAAAGTGACTAGAAATGCTTATGAAGCATTCTTTTATTCCTTGAACATTATTTCTGCAAGTAAACCTATATATTTTTATATAATCTGAAAGGTATGTTTAAATGTGATTTTTGAGAGTTGGAATCAACTCAAAAGCTTTTATGGTTTAAATTTGAAAAATGTTTGAATGCAGAAAAGCTTCTGCCTTGTTATTTTTGCTATGGGTGATCTACATATCCAAATGACTTGAATCCAACGGGCTTGGATTAAGCATTCACAGACCTTTCCAACAAAATTGGTTTCATCCAATTTGGTGTACTGAATTGATCTGGGTTGATTTTTGAAGTTAGGTACATAAGTATGTTTGAATTTAAAAAGAAAAGGTTTAATTTGAATTGCTGGGCTGCGCGGGAAATTCTAACAGGCCGGCCTGCTAAGCGCAGTGCTCCCGCGGGCTGCGTAAGTGGGTGTCCCCACTCGTCAGTGACACGGGGCTGGGCAAAGCGGTATGGGGCAACGTGGATCGTTCGATCTAGTTCTAATCCAACGGCTGAGGGTCATCGTCGATGCGAGACAGCTCCGGCGAGAACGAAACCTAGCTGCCGGAGGGGTGTTGGGGCTCACCGGGTACGGGCGAGGCGGGTAACGACGAAAGTCGATGACGGCGAACCTCCGGTACCAGTGGCTTCTCTGGGCGGCTCCAATCGCCGGCTCCTTCTTCTCCGGCGGCGTGCTCGTGAAATTCGGCGATGTGGTGCTCGCCTTTGCTCGAGAATGGTGTGGCACGGTCGCTGGGAGAGGGAGTGAGATGGTGTGAAGAAATCGTATGGGGTGGCCTCTATTTATAGTCGGCGAGGGACCGCGGAAGGTGAGCTCACGGGCGACGTAAAGCGCTAATGGCATGGGAAAGGGTAGGGGATGGTGTTGTGTCTCCTGGCGATGCTCAACGACATGATCGCGAGGCATGGGGCGGTGCGATTTGGTCTGGAACAGGCGGCGCTCTGCTCGGCAGAGGCGGCGTCTTCGACGGCGGGTGGTGGCTGTATGGCACGGGGCAGCAAACGGGGGTGTCTGGCGGTCTCGTGGGTCGGTGGTGATCGTGTATGCACGTGGTGAGGGTGGCGCGCGGTCTGTGGGTGATGGTCGAGGGTGGCGCTCGCGCACGCCGCATGGTCTGGGCGTGTCTCGTGCGCGTGGTCTGTGGCTTGGCAACGCATGGCTGGGACAAAAGATGGCGGTGGACGGTACGCCTCCTGCATACAAGGTTGGCACGGCTAGTTCTTCCTCTAGCCTGTTGTCCACAATGGGGTGACATGGGGTTGCTCGGCTGTTCACCATTAATGACAATGGCAAGCTCACAGGGGTGCTAGTGTTGGGCTAATCTTTCTAGATGATCTACTGGGTTGTGTGTGAGCTAACTAGGGAACAAGTTAGGCTCAAAACACTGCACACTATAGTGTTTGATGTTTTGTTCGATTTGTGTCTGCAACCTGTTTGATAAAATGGCCGCATGAAATCAAGTTTTTAATTTTGAAATGATTTTTGGTGGGTTTGCTAGATTGGTTCTGGTGAGTCTGCAGATGCTTGGGTTTTGAAAGTTGAGCTTGTTTGGGTGGGTTTTGGAAAAGTGGGATCTTCCCATATGAAGAAGATTCAATTTTGAATTGTCATTTAAACTATGCATTTGAAAGTTTCTGGATGATCACAAAGTGGGCCTTGATACTCTGTTATGAGTACATTCAAGGGGTGCAAAGATCCGTAAAAGTTTCTAGGTTTTGAAAGTTTGAGACAGCCAAAGTAGGCATGGGAGTTAAATTGGTCAAAATGACCATTCACTTAATATATTTGTTTTGATTTACTTGTCTTTAGGAAAAGTGTGGGAAATGTTTTAGATGATGTTATTTTCACCTAAGAAACATTTTACAAGTAATGGTTCTCACAAACAAGGTGGTTTTTAAAGAAATTCAAAATTCATGCATACACATATACATGCATTCATGAATTCATTTAGAAAAGTTTTTGTTAACCCTAAACTTGATGATTAGTGTTTTGATGATCTAAGTTTGATATTTTTGGAATGTTACAAGGACTTGATCTTGCTGCCATGAAGGCGGACCACTTTGTCACCTCAGCTCTACTCTTGAGAACTTGGTTTATAGAATGTTGTTTACTGACGGGGAAGAGAGAGAGATCCCTCTACCCCAAACCACTTTATTCAGTATTTCTTAGGGGCCTTAGTCACGCTCGAAGGCAGAGATGGATGAGTTGTTGTGTTCTCTTAACTTCCACGGGCACTATCAGGGGGGAGCGCCCGCTTATGACCCTGTTGTACACTACACAGGGGAGGCTTCGAGCTTGTACCAGGACGAGGGAGCTTCCTCAACATACTATGGAGGTGCATCTACTTGGGCACCATGGGATTGAGCCCTAGTTAGGCCAAAAGCCTAAGCCTGGGGGGAGGTACACCGACATCACACTCATCTATATATCATGTTCGGTCGGTTCTTTGTATATCCATTGTTTCGCTTTCTTTGGTTCTTGTTGCTCCTTTCTCAAAAACCCAAAAATACCAAAAATATTTGCGTTGTTTCTCTTAGTTTGTTTCTTTGCTTTGGTTTGCCTTAAAAGAAAAATCCAAAAGGATTTTGCTTTGTTTTTGGTTTGGTTTTTCTTTGTTCGCTTGTTTCTAAAAAATTGAAAACACCAAAAATATTTGTTGTTGTTCTTTGGTTTTGTGAGTTCTTTGCAGGGTTCAGCCGTCCTCAGTGGATTTTGGTTTCATGTTAATTATTCAAGTCACACAAGTGAAGGGCAATAATGAAGATTAAGACAATTCGAGGTGTGGTAAGAGGCTGGTAACGAACTCTATTTGTTTCATTTTTGTACATATACTCATCATTGTGAGCATGCTTAGCCTGTTTGTGTAAGGTGTATGTCATTATGGATGCTTAGTAGTTCTTGCTTGTCTATGATTAGCTCCAACTTGCTAATAGTTTGTAGCATGTCATATGAATGTTTGCTTGCATTGTTTTATGCATACTTTGGTATGATACTGTGGTATCCTCCTCTGACTGTTCATGTGAATCGACTTGGCACATGCTCACGCATGCATATGACTAATAAATAGTCAGTAAGCCTCGATGATTTATTTTGCCTCGGAGTTCTTGTATCACTTTCATGCCATATTTAGTCATGTTTTGTTGCAAGCATGATTATGACAGTTATTGCTCTCTCGTTTGTCGCTCCCTCTCTATTGCTATCCTTCACTTGCACTGAGTACGTGCTCTACCTGTGCTTCCAACTCCCCAAAACCAATATTGCCATTTGTGTCAACCATACCTACCTATTAGCATCATTTGCTACATCAGTGCATATTATATATGCCGTGTTTTCTTCCAAAATAAAATGTTTGTCTGTTTTGAGAAAGTTAGTTAGTAAAGCTCTCACGAACTTGATGGCACACTTTATTCCTTGTGCTTAATAATCTTGAACCATTGTGACTAGTCCATGAAAGTTATATGCTTGCTTATTATATGCTGGGAGTCAGCAGAACCGTGCTGTCATGGAGAACGCTTTCAACACCTGTTGGATATCTCATCCAGTTGATACTTTGCTCTTTTGCTTGCGGATGTCGACGATGTGAAATAAAAGGGGAGGTTTTGAGTTCATGGAGTTTATACATTGTGTTAGAGAAACGCCTGGGCCGCTAGCCTAAGCCATTCTTAATCATGGTGGAAACTTGCAGCATCACTATAATGAGCATCTATGAAGCATCCTCAATAAAAAGCTATGCATATGGTAAATAAAAAGATTGCTGAGATGCTCATTATCTGCTTGCCTTGTCATTTTGGTTATGGGAAAGCTCCTGTACCATGTGCAAGGGGTACCCCGTTGGCGGTTATCGATGATATGCATGTATTTACAATGACAAGAACTTTCAGGTGACCAAAGTTGAGTAGCATGCGGAGCGAACCTCATACTCAAGGGACTTGGGATTTCCAGTCTATGGTCTGTCAAGCATATGATTCAGAGTGGACCTCACTTTCACCTTAACCACATGAAGATTCCTATGATAGGGCAATGAGAGCTCAAAGCTAATGAGTACATTCCTTTCAGCATTGGGAAGCCTTTCAAACCTTCACAAAACCGTTTTCACAACTTTGTTGAGTCACCACTTATTCTATGAGCACCTTCTTGAGAGCATAGTTGTCATTTTTGTGTTTGTTCCAAAACTTGGTTAATTATGTCATGACTTTGATGCTTGTATCTCTGATATCTTTATCTCTAGTCTTCATGTGAACTTCAGAGGTGCCTTGGCATTTATATTGCGCTCTTCAAACAAAGGCAAGTGAGATACCACTCTATCATACCTTATTATGAGCATTGCAATGTTTCTTATGTTTATGTTTCATGCTACTTATTATTATTGAGTTGGTTTCTCTTCATAGCTTGCAATGACTATTGAGTAGACTTAGTTGCATACTTCTATTATGAATTGTCTAAGCATCTACTCCTGTGCTAAGAATATTTACATCATATGAAGCAAAGTGTTCGTGAAAGTTCTTTTATCGCACTCAGTTTTCAACTGAATTGCTTAAGGACAAGCAATAAGCTAAGCTTGGGGGAGTTGATACGTCCAAAACGTATCTACTTTCTTGAACACTTTGCTATTGTTTCTTCTCTAAACTTGTGTGATTTGGATACAAATAACACGGACTAACACTGTTTTCAGCAGAATTACCTTGGTGTCTTGTTTTTTTGCAGAAAATGAACTATCAGGAAAAAACCTGGAAAATATGCCAAAAATTATATTTCACGGAAGATCCACGGTTGGAAGGGAGACAGAGGAGGGCCTAGGGGCAGAGACCCACCCAAGTGCGGGCCACCGACCACACACTGGGAGGTTTGCCACCCTGCAGCCTTCGGCCTCCCTCCGCGTCTATAAGTTGCCTTCTGACCTAAAAACAGGGGGGCGATAGTTTTCCAGAAAGAGTTCTGCTCCGTCGCCGCCACCAGAAACCAAGATTCGGATCCAGAAACTCCGTTCTGGCACCCTACCGGGACGGGGAATTTGGAGAGGACCATCGCCATCGTCATCACCAACGCATCTCCATCAACCACCAATGTTTCCCTCATCCATGAGTGAGTAATCCCCCGTCGTAGGCTTGGGGATGGTAGGGATTGGATGAGTTCTATCATGTAATCGAGTAAGATCTGTTAGGGGCATAGTGCCTAGTATCTCTTGTGCTATTTGACTTTGTTGCAACTTGTTATGCTTAATGCTTGTCACTAGGGCCCGAGTGCCATGATATCATACCTGAACTTATTATTGAATCATTATGATAGTATTGTTTATGATCTTATCTGCAAGTTATATACACATATGATTGTCCGAATCCAAAGGCCCCAAAGTGACAATAATTGGGACAACCGGAGGGGATGGCTGTGGTGTGAGGATCACATGTGTTCACGGAGTGTTAATGCTTTGCTCCGGTGCTCTATTAAAAGGAGCACCTTAATTTCCAGTAGTTACCTAGAGGCCCCGCTGCCACGGGCTGGCTGGACAGAAGATGTTGTGCAAGTTCTCATTGCGAGCACGTATGACTATATTTGGAGCATATGCCTAGGATTGTTTAGTACTTGGATGCTTATTATTATTTATCTGCAATGGCCTAGTTCTTTGAAGTTACATGTTTAGACTCGTCCATGCAACGCCCGTCCATCCATACCTATGCCTACTGCACTCGAATCCTACTGTTACCGTTACTGTTATTATTGCTATTGTTTCACTGTTGCTGTTGCTACTACAAACTGTTGCTACTCATAAACTTCTGTGAGCATGAACTATTTCTAGGTGCAGCTAAACTAAAAACTCAGTTGTTAAGGCTTGCAAGTATTCTTTGGCTCCCCTTGTGTCAAATCAATAAATTGGGTAATACTACCCGCGAAGACTGTTGCGATCCCCTACACTTGTGGGTCATCAGACGCTAGTTCTGCTTAATATTGCCTAATTGCATCACACCTTTGCCATGTCATGCACTATATGTGCATCATGCTCGATCTTCTTCCATTGTATTAAATATTGCATCTGGTGTTTCTTTTAGTGCTTTGCTTCTTCACGGATCAGGCCGATGAGTTGATGCGAGTGTTAACCCGACTTCGGATGAACATTCGTCAGTGTTTTCTCATGCGAGCATTCTCCCCCTTTCAACCCATTTTGTCTTTATAGTCTTTACTTCTTCCTATTGATCTACTGCTATCTGTGTTGCGATGCTCTAGATTCCGTACCATTTTATATCCCTTGCAGCCTATATTTCCATGGACACCTCCCATTCCCTGTTGTTTGGTAGATAGACGACGTTGCAAGTCGTAGTTGCTTGCGTAGGTGTTGCTTCGCACCGTCGTTGTTCCACAATTGTGGGAGGAATGCCTCATGCTTAATGTTGGAGACGATCATGACTTTAATTACAACTTGATATTAAAATGCTGGGAATAGATATAACTAATGCAGAGGCACCGGTGGGCAATAGATGTCATTTGGTTTTTAACCGCTCACTGGTGTCCTGTAGGACCCCGAGTACTTGATACCGGTTCCTTGACTATCACACTATCCGCAGGTGGGACCATGAATCCCCTTAGCCAGAGCTTGAGTCATAAATTATTTCTTGGGGCCACAAACTAGTTTGGGGTTTTATTACTATCTTGTACTTATGACATGTTTACTGCAGTATTTACTACTATGCCTTGTGGAGAGCGTTTACTACTGTACTGTTTAGGTAAGCAAAGTGTTTTCGCGGTATCGACAAGCCCAATCACACTTTTGGGTTCACAGTCATTTACATCCATTGACGCCAACCTCTGGGTCCGTTTCGGAGCCGGCCGACTTCGTCGCGGGGAGCTTAATGGGGTGACCCCTTGAAATATTCTATGAATCTTGTGATTGCTTTGTCGTGATGCCTCGTTGGATTTTCATTTGGTTTTTCTGAGGTTGATTGTGCGTGTGTTTCTATTTGTGCCCCCTTGTAGGGTAAATCTTTCTGAAAGCCGTGTCCGCAGTTATGGGCGACTTGGATCACATTATCTCAATCATAGACAACTATAACTAAAATAGTGCTATAAATTTGACTTTAACTTGTCTAGTAATCATATTCACTACAACAGAATGAGTAAATAAAAGTGCTAACAACTGCTGGAATTGGGATGCCTCATGTTATATCTATCTGACTAGTAAGTATTGCGACTACAACGGAATGATTAACTAAAATTGCCCACTGCTTATGATATCAGTATGACTCATGATCACCATACCTGACTAGTAATTGCTGCAACTATAATAGAATGAATAAAACTGCCAACTGTGTGAGTTACCTCAATATTACTTATTCGTTTGGTCTCGAAGGGGAATACCAGGATGGGTATGGTTGGTGTTAGTATCAGGATGGGTCCGAATAGGTCTTTCTTATCCCTCTCTGATAGCCGACAGTTGTATCGAGTGTCTATAGATTGTTTAGTGCATGTTGCGCTGCCGTTTCAGTCCACTATACCTATGTAGGCGATAGCCGCCGAATTCTAAGTCTCTCCATGTACTAGCATCGGTATTGATCGCTCTCTTTTTCCTTTGCCCTTTGTCGGCACTCCTTTTGTTTAAGCAAGTTTTGAGATCGACGTTGTTAGCAGGGTTACCCTTCCAGCTTAGCCTGGGCAGGGTTATGGACGCCATTGGTTATTCTTTTGGGCTCTTATCCCCATTTGCTTCTTGTCTATACTCCGATGCTGTATAGTTTTAAAGGTGATTTGGATCTTTGTACTATATATCCGTATTCTTGACTCATGGAGTCATTGTTGTATATATTTGTTCTGTGGGTTCCATCGTGTACTAATGTGTAATGGTATTACTTCATTTTCCACCCGCACGAAAGTGCCTGGTGGGCACCTTTGAATCATTTCTATGTGGGTTTGGCGGGAATTGCTAAAACTTGCAGAGAGCCGATCTGAGGGTGTTACAACACCATATGTAGAAATTTCACTTACATCTTGCCTTGAACTATATTAGCATGAGCATGCTGGACAATCATAGAAGTACTCAATAAGCTGAACTTGCAAATAAGGAAAGATCCATGCAAGGGAAGCAACACTTATTAAAAAAGGAACATTGTGAATTTGTGGTGAGATAGGAAGTCTTAAAAAATAAATAGTTGGAAAGAGGAGGACGATAAGGGGACATGAGATACTCTTGTTCTACTTAGTAATCAACGAGTAAACTGAATGGTTGTCATGGATATTTCAATACATATGCTCTATGGAAAAGTGCTTGAAAGGTAGACACCCGAGAATTCGGCTAGCCATGGAAAGTGAAAGACAAAGGTTGTTTAGAGCATATGACATGATTGAAAGACTCATGAATAAGTTTTATACTAGTTACTAAGAAAGCAAGACCGTAAACTGATGCCATGTAAAAAGTGGTGAAAGTTCTTGACAAAAGTCAAAATATTCATGTTTATCTGGTTTATTTTATGAGAAACTTATCTTTATTGCGAAGGCATATCCAAAGGTTAAATCAAAAGCTAGTAAAATCCATGCAAAGCAATTGCAAATAGCAAAGTGTATGATAAATTTAAGACTTGTTCAATTATCGAACATGTAATGGTTAGTTTTCATTCAAAAGTAAGTGGTAAATGATAATGTCTATCTATGTAGCCCACATTTGCATGGTAGTTAGTTCATATTTATTTTGGACAAGTGAATATGCATAAGTTGATGATGCATGCTTGTATTTTCTTGTCAACCATAAGCTCATTGATGAATGATCATGATCTATTCGCTTTTTTGCTCGAGGACGAGCAAAGGTTTAAGCTTGAGGGAGTTGATACTTGCATTTTGGATCATCATTTTAGGACCTTTATGCACTATTTTAGAATCATATTTACCTTGATCCATCATTATTTATGCATATTTAGAGGATGAAAGGGCATGTATGCCCCCATGAGTGGTTTTGGTAATTAATGACAATCTCTATGGACTAATGTGTAAATTGAGTTTCACTTGTAGGTTTTTCCATTGGCATCGCTTGGACCATGTGGCTTTGTGCCTATTGGATTCATGAAGAAATAAGGAGCTTGAAGGTTGATCAAGACAAGTGAAAGATTTGAATCTCGATGGATCAACACTCAAGAAGGGATGAAGAAGTGCAAGATCAAGATGCACCATCTCTAGAAGATCTCATGCTTGGATCTTGCCATCCTCGGTGATCATGGAGTGATGAAGACAAGTCCAAATAAGAGGTTTCCCCATGGAGTATGGGGGAGAAATTTGCAAGTCTTCATCAAGCAAGAGAGAGCTAGAGCAAACAAGAAAGGTGTTCCCTCTTAAGAAGGTCAAGACGGTCTACATCAAGCTCAAGTGGAATGCTCAAGGCAAAGGTATGTTCTTGATAGGGTTTCCCTTTTGCCGGTCTCGTGTTGTTAATTGAGAGATTGGGTTTAGGATAGATATTCGTACTATCAAGAGGGGCTCTCAAGCGGGTGACTCGATCGCATCGTTCAGAGAGAGCTCAAAACTTTGCATACATAGCATCATTTTTCTTGGTTGTCAGTTGGATCTTGTCCATGAGAGAGCTCTAGTTCATCACATAAGGTTTTACCTTGCATATCTTATTGCAGTTTTTGATCTTGTGAGTTTTTCGGCTCCACACCTTGGGAGATACGTCACATATATATTCATGGTATTTTCTCCCTTGGTGATACCCTATATTTCCAATAAAATTGGTTTCATCTCGTTTGGAGTTCAGATGCGAAATTTATTGAAGTTTTGGTTTTTGGAGTTTCCCTGACCGGAAGTTATGGCTAGCCACTGGTAGTACCACTAGGGCATTTTTCCGCTGGTAGTTCTGGTGCTTCTTCCGCTCAGCTTCTGTATCTTCTTTGTTTGGTTTGTTTTATTTGTCGGAACTTTGACCAGAAGTTGCACCAGAAGTTCCGCCCGTGCAAATTGCCGCTGGTAGTACCAGGTGAAATTCCGGCTCTTGTTCTGCTCCGTTTTGTAAACTCTCTGTTTTATGAGTGCTATTTTATCGGATCTTTGGTCGGAATTTCTGGCTATAGTACCGGTCTCAGCGAAAGTTCCGGCCAGGCTCATTTTTTATGTCTTCCGCATCATAGTTTTCTGACCGTTGGCTGGGTGCCACTTGAAGTTCCGACCAGGGTCGTAAATGCCCAAACGGTTAGATCTGGGAACCCTTTAAAAAAGAATCCTCTTCCCCTTCATGGGTACGAGCTTTTTCTTGGTTCTTGTCTTTCTCTCTCTCTTCCATTGTTGAACTTGAAGAGCTTTTCCTCTCTCGTTCCCCTCCTATGATTCTTGCATATTTTTGAGGGATTTGAGAAAGGAGATATATATCTACAATCCCCCCCAAGGCAAATCCCTTCTTTGTGAAGGAATCATTGGGATCTAGATCTTGGAGAGTTTTTGTTCTCCTCTTGTGTTCTTCCTCCCTTGTTCCCCTAATAAATTTTGTAGCTTTGTTAGAATTTGGGAGTGAAGGACTTGCCCTTGCATTTGTTGCATAGGTTTGATTTCTCCACGGATATTTGGCGAGTACAAGCTTGTGGGATTGTTACTCTTGGGTTCTTGGACCCCTATACGGTTGTGTGGTTGGTGTGTTGACCTCTTGTGGTCTTGTGGCCTTTTGTGTTCTTATAGCCTTTTGTGTCTTTGTTGCCTTTTGTGTCTTGGTAGCCTTTTGTGACTCTATAGCCTTTTGTGGCATTCTTGTTGGGAGCCTCCAAGTGAGTTGTGGATATAGCCCCAATCTTGTATGGGTTCAGTGACTGCCATCAAGTGTCCCATAGTGGTTCGTGAGTAGGCCTTTGTGGTGAGCTCACGGGAGAATAGGGTGAGCCTTTTGTGGCATCGGTGAGTTGCGTTCCTTCGAATCCGGGGTGAGGACTTGTGTGGCATTGTGTGATCATCGAGCCACCACACCCCGAGGTGAGCCATTTGTGGCTTTCGGAGAGCATTGCGCCATCGCACCTCTCCAACAGAGACATAGGTTCTTTGGAAGTGAACTTTGGGATAAAAATCTTCGTCTCTGCGTCCATCGGTTATCTCGATCCCTTATGAATTTTACATTGTGGTAGCCTTCATGCTTGAAGTATTTCATCTTGCTATCACCTTGGTTCTTATATTTCTTAGCATGGGTTGTTGGTGCACTTAGGTGAACCTAGTGGTTAGGTTTTGTGCTCAATAAATTAAACGTTAACTTTTATTTCGTATTTATTTGAGCCTATATCGTAATATTTTTAAAAGCCTATTCACCCCTCCCCTTCTAGGCGACGTCCATTGCACTTTTGGAGGATTTACGGGACTTTCCTACAAAGTCCCTTTCATTGGTATTTAATTTCTAGGAGACAGAAAACCTCCCTTTTCATGTTTTTGCTGTTTTAGGACCTTCTGGACGTCAATAAATCGAAGGAAAAATACCTGATGAGTTTTTCACCCAGAGAATCGACTTGGGCCAAAGAATGAAGCGAGGGAAGCCACGAGGCCTAAAAGAGGCCAGGTGGCGGGCCCACCCCCTGGGCACGCCACCTGTGCTCTTTCAGACCTCGAGCGTCGTCTCAGCTCCTCCTTTTTACAAACACCTCTGTATTGCCAGAAAACCTAAGTCGTATCTTTCCCACGATTTACAGAGGCGGCTGTAGAGGCGAAGTCCTCTCCTACTCCGGGAAGGGGCAGATCCTCCTGCACTTGGGAGCCATCAGCGACATAATGGTCCGCCTCAGTAGACCCCTAGAGGCGATTAATATTTCTGACCAACCACGGTTGAGTGATCTAGGGAGACGGACAATAATTGCCATTGTCTCAGGTTCCATTTAGAGGCGTTTTTTTGTAAAGAGCGGCTGAGGGGGAAGTCGTACTAGAGACGGTGCAGATTAACAACCGTCTGAGTTTGAAGTTAGAGGCGGTCAAACAATTACGACCGCCTGAGGATGATAAACACAACCAGTGTATTGTATTTTTTAGGGTAAACCAGCTCTAGGCATAGTCTCTAAGTAACGAGTTTGTACTAGTGGCATGTACGGGCGTAGATGGGCCATACGAGAAGATGGTGTATCAATTGGGATCCATGGAAGCAATGGGAAATGCTCGAGCTCTCGCCAACATGTAGTGTTAGGCTCATGGCCGCAACCGTTAGGCGATTTATGTTTAGGGTGGCATCCCGCTACCATTCTGAGAGGGATACATGAAGAGGAGAGGTTTAGGAGAGAGAGAGAGAGAGGATGCGAGGGACTTACCGCTGGCGGTGGCGCTTGGGGTTGTATATCAGGGTCGCTCGAGATGGCGGCTCCTGTTTATTTCTCGGGAGAGTGAAGGGGTACATGAGTGAGGGGCGTTTTCATGTGTTTCTGAGCGTGGCAGCTCGGAATCAAGCGAGGCCATGCAGACATAGGCGGGGAGGTGGCTCAGAATTGCATCGAGTTTCTAGGATTTAATTCCATGACAACCCCAAATGTTTGAATTCGGGCCTGCAATTCCAAATAGTCAATTCCAGCCCCCAATTCATACATCCAAACACAACTTTAGTTTTTTCGACATTCATTGCAAGCATTGTCCATATTCTCATGCTGGTCTAGAAATTTGATTGTTAGAACTATCCAGCTTTATTATTAGTAATACCAAGTTCAATAAAACGCTTTGAAAATTATTGAAAGCATAATGGTATTGCCGGGGTTGAAGCTACTTCTACCTAGATTGGTTTTCCATGTGATGTACTAGGAACTCGGTTCCACCAAAATCCTTAGTCCGTGCAAAAAAAACAAATTCCTAATCCATAAACCCTAAACCATCATCGTACTTTGTGAATTTGATACTCAAGCTAGTTTGTTGAGTCAAAGCAACATGTTTTTCCGAATCATTGTATTACTGAGTTGCTGTCACTACTAATGAATTATTTGATTTTGAACAGACAACTATTTTCCTATGGCTGGCTACATAAGAAATTCCACCCCAGACTTATATATGATCTTCGGGCATGGGTTTTTTATTCCGCATTACGATGGCACCCGCCGGGTATGGCACCTCCATACCCTCCTCCACCACCTCTCCCTGCCACCACCACCCGCTTCCATACCCCCCCCCCCCCATCGAGTCCAGTTCTCCACCAGACCAGCCACCTGGTGGGTACCCACGACCTGACAGGTACCCATGACGGTGCACAAGCATAGATAATCGAAGTCACATAACATGTATAATTGAATAAAATTTGGTAGCAAATACCAACAGTTTAAGGCAATAGCTCACATAATAGATCACATTGATAGAAAGTAGCAACAATTAAACAAACTGCTAGGAAATAGCAACAAATAGCAACAATTTAAGAGGCAAGATCCACAATTACATAATACATAATAAGGCAACAAGCCATCAATAGTACAAGACTACAAGTCCAATGTTTAGCAATTAGAAAATAGCAATACAAGTAGTTCAGCATCAGTACAAGTCCAACATCCAGCAATGGTACAAGTCCAACGTCTAGCACTTGTTTAAGTTACAAACAAATAACTTGTTTCAGCACACCATGCTTCACTCACGCGTAAATCAAGATCATATGAGGATCAGCAGTCCATCAAAAATCCATCAAACATGAATCCTATGTACAAAACATAATGCCAAATATTAGTAAGTTCTTATTTTTTCATGGCATTCACAGGAATATGGTTATGGTACATACAAGCACAATCATACATTTCCCCGCAAAAAACACAATCATTCATTCATACTAACATCAAATCTTCTTGTGTATATTGTAGACAAGTCCAAAAGTTGCCTTTACCTACATGAACATTTTCAAGAAATGATATTTGCATGTGAGAAATAGTCAAGGTCACAAACATTAGTAAGAATAAGAGACTGTTAATAAAATGCATCATTAGCTCACCTTTATACTTGTTTCTAAGCCAATTTTGATAGCACATCAATACGTTAAACATGTGAGAAGTGAGGCGGCTCCTATGTTCATCAACTATTCTGCCACTTGTACTAAATGCAGATTCTAAAGCAACAATTATGACAGGAATAGCAAATACATCTCTAGCTACCTTCTTTAGTGTTGGGTACCTTGTGCTAGCCACTTTCCACCAATGTAGCACATTGAACTTCTCGGTATATGGCACCAATTCATCACTCAAGTAATGATTTATCTCTTCTTGTAGTCTAGCTGTAGTAGGCATTTGTTGTGCTACAATATCATTGAAGAAATGCATAATCTCGCTAGAGCTAGCATTTCAGACAATGAAGGATCTCCATCTGGCTGAATCTCAACCAATACCTAAATCAGTAGCACTAAATCTCAACCAATACCTAAATCAGTAGCACTAAATCTCAACCAATACCTGAATCAGTAGCACTAAATCATCAACCAATACCTAAATTAATAGGACATCTAGCAATACCTAAGCTGCATGCGTGCATATCATTGTGGTGGAGGTGGCACCGATGCTTGTTTGCGGCCGACGACGTGCCTCCCCTTCTGGACTCGACCGCCGCTTCTGGCCGCCTCCTTGTGCTCCCCTGCTCTCTCCTGGTGGAAAACGGGCTCCCCGCTGGCCGCCTCCTTGTGCTCCCCTGTCGTTTGACATCGAGGTCTGCTCATCGAGGAGGAAACCAAGACGAGCCCCGCTCCCATGGGGAGGGATCTCCGGCTACTCGTTGTCGTCTGCTTGATGGCGTGGCGGCATGGGGTCTACGGGATGCGCGCCTTGCCGGAGTGGTCTGTCCCCAGAGTCGCTTCCCTCCTCGACGTCAACTAGCTCAACCTCCATGGCTTCGAGCCTTGGTGGCAGCGGGAAGGCAGGGACCAATGACTCGGGGAGGGGAAGACGACTGGCATAGAGAGACTGCGAGAGAGGGAGGCTGCGGGGTGGGAGAACAAAGAGGAGCGGGGTCAGGCTCGACCACTTTGGACATTAGGGTTAGCCACTTAGGTTTCTTGTAGACACTTACATGCGGGGCCTACCGATAGTTGCCGGGTCTGCGGGTTAAAGGGTATGAGTTTACCACCTCAAGACCCGCGCCTGCTAGACCAAATGGGTCTGGATATTTACCGCTAAACAAACCCATGGGTTTTATTTTCAACCAAACCCTCCTCCATTTGATGCGGGCATCCACCGAGTTAGCGGATGACGAGTACCCGTTGCCATCCATATTCTTCATGGTACACACCTCATCTTTTATGAGCTCACTAAGAGAGGGATGTGGAGACCTACTTGAGCAGCAAGCATCAATTTTTCTCGTGTCCAGGTAACCAAGATCTACTTCTTTTGGATATTGTTGATTCTTATAGGCTAGGTGTCGATGAGATCATCCAAGGGTTATTCCATTAAATATATGCATGTAAGAAGTTATGGTCATGAAGTTGGTTAATTGAAAATATCACTGAATGACGGTAAGACTAATAAGTAAACTAGGATTTTAGCTTTGACTGCGGTAACTCTTGAGGAAGTTAGTGATGTCCAAATAAAATAAAACCGGATGGCGGGAAGGATATACCTCAATCCATATTCTATTCGGTCATGATTTAGGAACGTCGCATTTATTGACGCAAAGACTCATATAATGACACAGGTTGTTTTCTTTTAATGACCCTAGAAGCATGTTTAAGTTCAAACAATGAAATTATGGTGGTATAACCTCAACAAATGCGTGAAGGTTTAAATATCACATAAATAACTATTCTTAGTGATCTTAGTGCAAGTAAAACAATATAAGTACTAATTCAACATTTGGGGAAAATCAGTGGCTGGTCAAATCGAAGAATACTAAGATACATGTGATGTTAAAAGAAAGACCAAATAAGCTATCAAGGATGGCTAGCCCACTATACACATGGCTAGCCGTAGACTTAGGCGGTTTATCAATATTTGCATCTGTGAATGACATAGATACTATCTGATTTAATTTGATTTTTATATTAAATAAGACATACTATTTAGGTACCTCACCATAAGATCGTTGAACAATTTCCAACCAATGAAAACTTTTTGGTTGGTTACGAATAGCGTCAAAGCTATGCATGACAACATACTATCATGATTATCATTATGCATAATACACTTTATTATTCTAACGAAATTAGTATGTGTTTGTTAATTTTTCTACCTCATAAAAACAAAACCACACACATATGTTATATGTAGTTTTTTTTGTGGGAACATATATTAGTTCAGATGCAAGTAGCATCACCTCCAATGTATGCAAATTCAAGTGCGGGCAAAAGACACAATTTTCTAAGAAGGCCAAAATAAATAAAATACTGAAGGACATACCTAAAGGTTTCAAAAAGAATCTAAAATAAAAATCATAGATAAAAGTTCTAAAAACAATCTAAAATAAAAATCACATATAAAAGTTTCGAAAACAAACTAAAATAATTTTAGACATAGTCAATGTTGTATCCCACAAGCATGCAAAGTCTCACCACGAAATCCTTTTTATTAAGGGATACACAAAAATGATAAAATTTGGGATTTAAAAACATACACGTGGATATTGATATTTTTGTCAGTTTGTGTAGTTCAAAATAATCCCTTGGTTTCATATTACTCTGCATGTTAGCTTCGGTCAAGGTTAAAATTCACGAACTTTGAGCCATTATATAGTAACAATAATAATATCAAATCAATACCAATAGAGACAAGATGAAATATATTATCACATTATATATATCTGATATTGTAAATGCTAATATTTATCATATATAATTGGTTAAATATTATGAAGTTTGACTTTTACTATTTCTAACATTCGGAGTAATATAGAACAGAGGCGGTATAAAGTATTTTAAATTGATATTTTCCAAGTTTGTGTGATATATCTTGAAAATATAATTTTTGTTTTTTAAAACAATAGGAGCACCATAGCCAAAATTCTCTAGAGGAACCAAAAAGATTAGCTCTTCTTTGGATAGTTGCCAACTTTTTGACTTGGCAATGCTTCAATACCACTTATTTAAATTTTTAACCAATCTTGGACAACTTGTGGATAAGGAAAGGTTGAACAAAAAAATTGGTTAGCCAATTATTTTGATAGGACAATTTTGGGCAAACACTAAACACACCCAGAACGTGTTTGGTCTAGTTCTATAAATGTAAACAAGATTTGAATCAAATAAAGACGGTAATGAAAAATGGAATGAAAATTTACCAAATCTGTTTTGTTATGGAAAGGACACATCACAACTTTTTTCTCTACTAAATCATGAACGCCATGAAATCCCAAGAAAAAAGTCCCAATCCAAACAAATATTTGGAGGGAGAGGAGGGCTCCAAGACAACAGCCAGAATGGGGAGGAGAAGGATTCCAGAGAAGGAACGGGCTTCAATGTTGGGGGTCGATTGACACTACTCTTCCTCACTTGAAGCCGCCACTCCACGCGAGCCCTCACATGTCGCCGCTGTTGGGGCAGAAGAGGGATCAAGGGATGGGTTGCGGACTTGTGCCGTTCCCGACAATGGCAACGATGCCTCGGCGACGAGACTCAGTTGTTGGAGGAGGATACAAGGTGAGATTACGGGAGGGATTCAACTCAACGCCATCTATTGTCGAAGGGGGTGACCACTATCAGGCTTGTACACTGGTGGGATTTGTTTCCAGGGAACATGTTCACAGGCAGACTTTTTTTTCGAAACCTAGTACAGACACAGACGCTCACAAGTACATAGACTCACCCCTATGAACGCACGCATGCACATACCTCTATGAGCACCTCCAAAATACCGAGTCTGAAAAATATTGGCCTTTAAAACGTTAACCCCTAGGTAATGATCCCTCGCGGGCTATACGTTGTTAGGTATATGAGACCTCTCTAGCAGCGGATTATACGCGTTCGGATAGCACCCCGTTTGATTCCATGAGAACTTAAACCCGGATGGGTTGGCTGTGCACTCGCTAGCCTTACCACCAAGCCGCTTGGTGCATATTCTACTTTTAACGAGACATTAAGAGCATGCGCAGTGTGTGAAAAAAATTGGTGCTAAGGAAATTTTTTGAAAGCTAGATTTGAGACTAACCGGTGCACATGGTGAGTATAGCTGAAAAAATCTTAAAGGTGAGATTGATTTTACTTTTTATTTCTATTCTAAGTGGTAGGACCGTTTTCTGTCATAGCAAAAGAGCAACACAACATTTGTTTTACTAGCACTGAGGCAAAAGTCAGCTTTAGAGCTAGACTTGATCTGAACGGTGTACACGCACTAAAGATCAAACTTGTCTTGAAGGTCGGTGGTCTAGGATACCAGTACCCTCCTAACTATCAAACCACGTGTTCTCATGTACTCCCTTTATTTAGAAATATAAGACATTTTAGCTTTGTGAAATAAATGTATTTAGACATCTTTTAGTGTATAGGTTTACTTTAAATTCTTACGAATCTATACATTAAAAAATCGATTCATAAATATAAAATATTTTATATTTCTGAACTGAGAAAATATGTTTGTAGGTAGACTGGATCAAACATATTTTGAAGGGATCAGTTATTACCACAGTAATAATTAAGTTATTACCTTATACAAACCAAAGAATCTACGGATTTGGTCATCACCCCCCTCTCGCTTGCGCCACCACGTTCCGTTCCCCTACGGTGGCAGTGGCAGCGCCATCACCACCACGCTCCCGCGTTATCCCCTTCCAAATCCAAACCCCGCGGAGCTTCACTTTTAGGGTTTATCCCAATCGCCGGCAGCCCCCAAAGCACGCGAGGCGTGCGCCCGCAGCTCCAATGGCGCTCGCGGGCCCCTCCCACCTCCTGTCCTCCTCCTCGTCATGCCTCCGCCGCCTCAACCCGCTCCTCTTCTCCGCGCACCGCCGCCCGGCGTGGACCCCGAGCCGCGCCGCCCGCAGGTTCTGTGCAGGTATCTGCTAGCTCTGCTCGGTTCAGCTCGTTTAGTTATAGCTGGCGTGAAATTCGAAGAGATTGGGTTGTGCATTGATGGGGTTTTTTTCGCGTTGCAGCGGTTGCCTCCGAGAGGGATGTGTTCACGTCCCCTGAGGTCGCCAAGTCGTTCGACTTCACCAGCGAGGAGCGGATTTATAAGTGGTAATTTAGTCTTTGCTGTGAGTTATCTCGCAGGCTTGCTACTGTGATCCCTTTATGCTCGTTGTCATGTGGTCATGCTAAGTACGATTACAATGATTTGGCCGGCACTGTGGCAAGTTTTATCATTGGCTTGCAATTCCATTGACAAGCAATAAAGTTGAGGGATGGAATTTTAGTTGGTAGTATGGAAATGTGGATTCAGTTGCTCACCTTGGAGCTGATCACTGATTTACAGGCATCGATATTCCTGGCCTCGTGGGTGCTGGCTTTGGACAAGATTGCTAAATCTTTCTGTCACCAAGGAGGAATTAACCACCAATGTTTGTGCATTGCTTACTCACTGATCCATGGATAGCCGCAGTTAGCAAGTCAAAGGAGATGCGAAGTTAACTTGTTATAGTTATGCTAGAGTGTCTGGATACTAAGACCAGCCACACTAGTGCCCCGGTTCAACACAATTTGTATCAGAGTTTGGAACCGCCGTAGTTGTGCTGCAGTGTATGGAACCGGCTGTGGGTCCCATTTTTATCCCCTGCATGCATGCATCAGGCTTTTTCCTCACAATTCATCCTCTTGGTCCCACATTGCATGCAAAGAAGTGACTCAACTTGTTAGTTCACTTCTGGTGTCAGACAATATGAGTCGATGCTCTACACTGTATTGAACAGATTCAAAGGGAGGAGAGAGATTGCTATGGACCGCTTCTCAAGCACACTGTGGCTGGTCTAAGATGCGATGTGGAGCTTAGAACCGTTTCTCTTTATGCGTTAAATTTTGGATCAATGATATGCTGATATACTCATAAATATTGAATTGTACACATGACAAAATTGCCATGATTCAATCAGGAACACTAAGTTAACTTAGGTACATGATTGTAGAAAGGTATGTTTGAACTCCATTGGATTAGCATTACAACCTAGGACGATGACCAATAATCTTGTTATATGATTCAAGTATTGTATTGTTCAACAAACTGAATTGAATATATCTAACTGTATGCTGGTAGTTACCTTTTCCCTTATCTCACAACAAATTATCTCTGGAACTACATTAAACTTCTCCTAAGGAAATCTACTTGATGCTTTATAGGTGGGAATCTCAAGGATTTTTTAAGCCTAACTTCGATCGTGGAGGAGATCCATTTGTCGTTCCTATGCCACCTGCAAATGTTACTGGATCACTGCATATGGGTCATGCTATGTTTGTTACCCTTGAGGTAGGATGATTCAGTTTTCTAAGACTATTGTGTTAATTATGTTAGATAACTATGTGCTCATATTATTCCTTACAAACAATTCATTTATCGTTACACCCTATGGATCTTTTATAGTGCATTCTCACTGTTGATTTATTGTATCGTGATATTTTCTCTATAATTTAACTTTGAAGATGATTTGCATGTTAAATATGAGCATAAGCTTCTGTGGATTTGCTTAGTAAGGTGAAGACAAGCCATGTATCGATAGCACTAGCGACTTTGTCTCGGCAACCAGTGATTATGCCATGTGTAGTAAAAGTTGCGACTATTGTATTAAGCAGAAGTGATCATGATGTAAAAATTCTGTGCAGAAATGATAACTTGAATGCTGTGAACTAACATGCTGCAGTTTAACTAGCCTATTTAAGTTAATCCAGTGCAGTCTAGATTCTTAGATAGTTGCCTCTCATGGGGCACTTAACATTCCATTTCTAAGTTGTGAGGCAATTAGTCCACATATACATCTCAAACATGAAAAAAATCTGTTTTGTTTCTTTCCATCGTTTTGGGCTCTAGTATTTTTCTGATCAAAATTTTCTCCTTTTCTTTAATAACTCAGGATATAATGATAAGGTATTTCCGTATGAAAGGGAGGCCTGCACTTTGGATACCTGGTACTGACCATGCTGGGATTGCAACTCAGGTTTGTAAATCTTACTGCACATTTACTCTGTATTCAATGTTGCGTTCAACTCTTAGTACAGTAATAGGCTGATTTTACTTTTTAATTTTCATTTATATTTCAGTTAGTTGTGGAAAAGATGTTAGCTGCCAAAGGCGTCAAAAGAACAGATCTTACCCGGGAGGAGTTTACTGAAAGAGTTTGGGAGTGGAAAGAGAAGTCAGTCCTTATCTGAATCCAGTCCAGTTTTTGTATACTGTTTTCTTCTGTAGTCAATTTTTTGTCTTCTTGCTGATTTTAAGCAATCCTTTTTTTACGGAACTGAAGAAATCTTTGCTTAATTACCTGGATTTACTATAAACGACCATGCTTTCCTATAACTTACTACCCACGTGATTTCCTCTTTCTGAATATAGTTGGACAACACCCTCACTCCATAATCTATGTGTTCGCGCATGCATCTCACATGCAATATGCTTTATTTTCTTTGTGCTTTGCTGTTTTCTGGTATTGTTAATACGATGTTGGGGTTGTTTGTCATAATAATTAGAAATTAACTGTCATGAACTTATGATGAAAGATTATTCTGGCTAACTCATTCATTCCAGAAGGTTGCATTCATTAGAAGTTCTTTTTAAAACTCATTTTCACAGTGGATTGTTCTGAATAGTTTTCCCATTCAGGTATGGGAGTACTATCACTAACCAGATTAAGCGATTGGGTGCATCTTGTGACTGGACTCGTGAATGCTTCACTCTAGATGATCAATTAAGTCGTAAGTGTCAACTGTTGTTTTCAATTGCAATTGATGCCATCTGCATTTACTAGTACGTGTATTTTGTGGCATTATGTTGTGGAACTACTAGCTTGTTTTGATCTTTTAGGATTTTCTTATATAGTTATGTTACTTTTTTTCTTCTGCAGTATCAGATAACATGGTTTGCATCTATTAATTTGGTTCTGTTGATAAACTTGGATTTTATCAGGATCACATTAATGGTGTAGGGTATTTGACTCTCGTTTATGCTCCTGACTTCTTGTGCTCAATTTTACAAATGAGAGTGACAGCTGTTTGATCTTCACCTTGCCAGATCTCAAGTGTTAAATGCCATTTATATACACTAGTGAACTTCGGCCCATCCTTTTTGTTGTAGAACCATTAGTAATATAGTTGTGATAGCAATAGGTTGCCCACTCGACATTAGAACTTGATGGTTTTTCCCTTCTATTTTGCAGGTCCAGTTGTTGAAGCATTCATTAGGCTTCATGAAAAAGGACTTATATATCAAGGTATTATAATTAAACATGGCTACATGCTCTATTACAGAAAGGAAGTGAATGTGCATAATTTTGTGCTCAATCTAGGATACAGTGGTAATGAAAAATATTTTCAGGCCACAATTGAGTGGCTGTACTTCTGGATAGGGATGCAAATTGAGCGGTTGGACCCGCACACTGCTCTTTCAAATTCCAAATAATTTCAAACATGTAGCTGAAAACTCATGAAGCTCGCACCATCCAGCATAGTAAAACATGCTATAGGTCTGTTTGATATCGTAGTTGGTACTCTATCTGTGTTTTCTTTTAGCATATGCCGAATTTTTTCTGTTATGCTTAGGTTATTTCATGATTGAGGATGGCCTCATGCTTGTGATACCATTTTATATGGTTTTTTCTTGTTGGACCTGTAGTCTTTAGGGGAACAATTCTGGGATGGGTAGTCCCTTGGACCACCACACCCTTTTATATATAGCTAAACTTAGGCTACATCTTATCTAGTAGTACACTAGAATACTCTAGACTCTGCTAGGACACTAACTTAGACTCCAACATTCACTGGAACATTCCAGGCTCTCCTAGGACAGCAGTACTATACTAACACTCACTGGAATATTCTAGGCTCTCCTAGGACACCACTTCTATACTAACACAGTGTCCAACAGGACCGAACAATTCTTCTTCTTTTGAATTATTTATCTTTCTTGTATGTCTCTAAAATTTAAGGACTTATTCCTTATGTAACTTTGGTAAATATTGATTGATTTATTGTACTTCTATTCCCAGGATCATATTTGGTCAATTGGTCTCCTAACCTGCAGACTGCAGTATCTGACCTAGTATGTGAAGAGATTTCCTTTTCTTTTAACAAGTACATACATACATCTAACAGCACAATTAATAGTTAAAAGAAAGTTTGGTAACTCTGCATATGAGAGCTGAAACTTTTAACTGCAAGAGCCACTTGAAGATTTGATTCTGAAATGCTCGATCTTATTAGGAAGTTGAATACTCTGAAGAATCTGGCTATTTGTACTTTATGAAGTACCGTGTCGCGGGTGGATCGAGGTATTTCGTTTTACATTCTTAATCTTGCAGTCGTCTAACATCTCACAATAATGCAGTGTGAATCATCATTAAGTAATCGGTGATGTCATCATACATATTGTTGATTGTATCTACAACTAAGTGCACGCTTGTGTTTACCAGCAGTTCTTTTTCTTGTCTCCCTCTTGTGATTTAAGTGAACTTTTTCACGAGCACTAGTTTTCTGATATGCGTTATCTTTCACATTTTTGACACCGTCTAATGGTGAACATGGCTTACACACATTTCAATTTGTGGGGCAGGGATGATTTTATGACTATTGCGACAACACGACCCGAGACTCTATTTGGTGATGTTGCAATTGCAGTTAACCCAGAGGCATGTTCTGTTGCAGTTAACCCATACTCTATTTCAGTATTTATAGTAAATATAAGTACATAATAAAACTATTTGTGTGTTGGTGCAACCTATTTTGTAACTACATTGAGCTATTTATTTCTCGAAGAGATTGGGTTTGGGCAGCAATCTCTATTTCAATCTGTTAATTGGCAATGCAGGATGAGCGTTATGCAAAATATGTGGGAAGATTGGCTATTGTACCCTTGACATTTGGGAGACATGTTCCTATCATTGCTGATCGGGTAAGAATAAAAGTTAATGTTATCTTTATAGTATTATGTACATTTCTAGTAATTCTAGAAAGGATATTGGGAGATTGATTGAAATAAAGTAATGCAAAAACACCATATTCACTAGTTGCAGGTGTCCTATTGCCATCTTTGTCATGTTATTGCGCTGCTTGTACTTGCAAAAATCAATGTTCAGGATATTGCTTATCGTTAACTTATCGGCCAGCGATAAATAGGCGAATCGGCCGATTAGTCGGCCAATAAATCTGTTAATCGGCGAATCGGTCAACCCCCAAGTAGCTATTAATCGGCAGATTTTTTGAACACTGGCAAAAACTACGCTATCACCTGCCAGTTGAAGCCAGGAAAGCTGTAATTCATGTTGTTACCTACTTCAATGGTGTGGCTGTTTTTGTGGCTAAGTTTTGACTTATGCAATTTTTTTGCATCCCAAGCTGGCCTTTTGCTTACATGAGACATGCATTCTTGTGTAGGTTATTCTACTCACATAACCAAATCCAGTATATTCTTTCTATGACCATATGTGGTTTCTCCCTAACTAAAAAAGACCACCTCATTCTAGTAAATGGGTCAACTTCAATCCAGAAGCAGTTGAAGGGAGTACTAAAGGGGAGGCAGGATAGTGTTCCTTAAATGGACTTTGCATAACTCCTGTTAATAGTAACTATTGTTTCTATGGTTTACAGTATGTTGATCCAGAATTTGGAACAGGGGTGCTGAAGATTAGCCCTGGACATGATCAGAATGATTATCATATTGCTCGAAAGCTTGGGCTGCCAATTCTTAACGTTATGAACAAAGATGGCACACTAAATGATGTTGCTGGATTATACAGGTATTCTATTCTGTGGTGCCAATTTTTGTAAGACAGAATATGAAGTAAAACCATTATTTTTCTATTCTGTGGTGGCTTTACTTATGACTTGCAATTTCAGCTGCTTACAAACCCATATATGTTTCTCTTTGTAAGGTGATTTTGAATTTGCTTTGAGTTATGACACCCTAGGACTTCAGCTGTTTAACTCAGCTTACTGTTTTTGAAAATTTAAGACAAAAGATTGCAAACCCAATTTGTGGCATTGAGTTTGTAAATTAATGTAAGAAGTTGATTCAACTGATGCAGTAGGTAACACAGTTGCAGGTTGCAGGGCCTTCTGTGTGCAACATGTTGACCTTAACTTATTTTCCTCTTTTTTCAGTGGTATGGATCGTTTTGAGGCACGAGAAAAGCTGTGGTCTGACCTTGTTGAGACTAACTTGGCAGTGAAGAAGGAACCCTATACACTTAGAGTTCCCAGATCTCAACGGGGTGGTGAAGTGTGAACCTTTTTCTTGTTCTTGCTCATATTAAGGCCTGTTGATGTTTTCCAGAGGGCTTGATTAACCTACTTTTGTGTGATCCTAGGTGATTGAGCCTTTGATTAGTAAGCAGTGGTTTGTCACAATGGAGCCATTGGCTGAAAGGGCCCTCCAGGCTGTTGAAAAAGGGCAACTAATTATTCTTCCAGAGAGATTTGAAAAGGTAAATGCTTGGATCTTTCACTCTGATTCTCCGGAAAGGTAGTTATCTGCCGCTCAGATGCACACACAAAGTCTCTTGGAGCTCAGTAAAACAATATATATATGCCAAAGAAAGTGGTCATATATCTACATATTATTAATATCTCTCCGTCAGAAATGAATTTTGCAATGACTTGGCCACTATTTCCCTGCTCATTCTTGTGTGTGCTGCTGCAGATATATAATAATTGGTTAACAAATATAAAAGACTGGTGTATAAGTAGACAATTGTGGTGGGGCCATCGGATACCAGTCTGGTACATCGTTGGAAAGAAATGTGAAGAAGACTATATTGTTGCCAGAAATGAAGAGGAAGCACTTGCAAAAGCCCAGGAAAAATATGGAAAATCAGTTGAAATATATCAGGACCCTGATGTTCTCGATACTTGGTTCTCAAGGTTTGCTCAGGGCTCTAGACTCCAAGAAACCTCTGAATTTAGGCAATATCCTTGAATGGACTTGTTAGTGTACCATTGCTCAGTATTCTTTCTGAACTACTATATTACATTGTCTTTATTTCTTTTCCCTAAACTAATTACTATGTAATTCGTACTTTACGTTCTTTTTCTTTCTTTTCTTCTTATATTACATTCTCTTTCTCCCTTTTCTTCCTATAATACATTCTCTTTCTTTCTTTTCATCTATATAATCTATATTGTGTTTTCTTTCTTCCTGCTATATCTGCTTGAGCCCTATTTCCAAGTGTTAAAAGTGGCAGAGCTGGAGAACTGTAAATATTATAAGCAAATCTCTTACAAGTAATATTAAAAAATTGCACGTAGTTTCTGTTTTGACTTGTTGGAAGTTGTTTTGCAGTGCTTTATGGCCTTTCAGCACACTTGGTTGGCCAGATACGTCCAAGGAGGATTTTAAGCATTTTTATCCTACAACAGTTCTTGAGACCGGGTATGTTAGCTTCAACAACAGTCTTTTCTCCCTTTCTTTGAATAAGGTGATTTATCTGTTGTGCTTATCTATGTGTTGATATTCTGCTATTCCATTTATTATGTCTGATACTATATCTAATTTTGTTTTTAACAGTCATGACATTTTGTTCTTCTGGGTTGCACGGATGGTCATGATGGGAATTGAGTTTACAGGAAGCGTTCCATTCTCTTATGTCTATCTACATGGTCTTATCCGGGACTCTGAGGTGAGAGATATGGGCACCATAAGAACTTGGTTATGTTTTACTTTTGATGGGCAAACAATCAGACTTGGCACTTTCTTGTATTTTATAAGTAAAATATGATCAAACTTCTGTCTTATGAGAACACAACTGTATCTGAGGAAGCATGATGCCATGATGTACATTGCATTACCAGTTACTAGGAGCTGCTAATTGATATGGCCACCGCCTGTTTGCCATATGGTCCTCACCAAGTCACCTTTGAGGACCACCACAAAGAGATACTTGCGCAAATACTTTAGATGAAAACTGTTTTTTTAAGGATTGACCATTAGCCTCAACTGAACCCTAGCAGAGCAACTGGTGTACTTGACTGTGAGCCTCAGCGTCCTGCTTTGTCTCCTAATGAGCTGTGTGATGCTCTCTGGCAGCTGGGCACACAGCTACATGCTATGTCTTCCGTCCAGTTTGAGATCCACAGAGGTGGATGGCCTTACATTGCCTCCTTTACCTTGAGATAAACGTGTAAAGTCCACAGACTCCAGTTAAACCAATGGGTGGGCGATTCAGTAGTCCATAATGAAGTCTGTTTGACACGTGTCATAAATAAATCAGTCTGTCTGACTTGTTTATGTTGCTAGATCAGCTCTCAGTTTCACAGACTAATCATCAACTTATTTTAGGGACGAAAAATGTCGAAGTCACTGGGGAATGTCATCGACCCCCTAGATACCATGAAAGAGTATGGCACAGATGCATTGAGATTTACGCTTTGCATGGGCACTGCCGGCCAGGTTTGCTTTTCCATGGTCTTCATTTACATTCATCAAGCTTGGTCACTTCTCCGTTGTTTAACACACATTTTCACTTCAGGACATTAATCTCTCTACAGAAAGGTTGACATCAAATAAGGCTTTCACCAACAAACTCTGGAATGCAGGCAAATTTCTGTTGCAGAATTTGCCTGATAGAAGTGATGGCACTGCATGGGATCTCTTATTAGCAAACGAGGTATGTCACTGAATTTTCAAATTGCACAGGGCGCATTCACTAAATTTCATTCTCCTTTATATAACTGTTGCTAATACTTTGCATCCCTTCTTCAGTTTGACACAGAAGCATCGCTTCAGCAATTACCATTGCCAGAATGCTGGGTGGTGAGTCCAGTATTTTCTTGAATTATTGGTCTTTCGTGAGGTCTGTTAATGAAGAGAATAAACTACAATCCAGGTTACAGGACTACACGAACTTATCGATAAAGTCAGTATAAGCTATGAAAAGTTCTACTTTGGAGATGCAGCTAGAGAAATCTATGATTTCTTTTGGGGCCATTTTGCTGATTGGTAAGATTAAGTACAACCAAATAGTGGAAAGTCAAAACTAGTCTGCACATGATTATCGAATATATACTAAGCTGTTGCCTGGCTGTATACTCCTATCTGCACTCTACCCTTGCCCTATGCATTCTTTCTTGTAGATTTATATGTTTTTACAAAATTGTTACAATGTAGGTATATTGAATCTAGTAAGACTCGTCTCTACCACTCTGGTGACAATTCAGATTCTACTATGACACAAAGTGTTCTCTTGTATGTGTTTGAAAACATACTAAAGCTACTGCATCCATTCATGCCCTTTGTAACTGAAGAATTGTGGCAGGTATTGAAACCTTGACTCTCCATTAGTATTACACATAATTTTTTAGTTCCCACTTTCATCAGCATCATTAGCATATAATTATTTTCAGGCATTGCCGTACAGAAAGCACGCACTTATAGTTGCTCCCTGGCCTAGCACTGACCTTCCAAAGAATTTGTTGTCTATCAAAAGATTTCAGAACTTGCAATCGTTGGTAAATTTCCACTTAGCTGTGTGTGCTTATTTTGAATGTTATAGCCTGCTGATGCCCATTTTGTTTGATTACCCTTATAATAACAGATAAGAGGAATCAGAAATGTCCGAGCAGAGTATTCTGTGGAGCCAGCTAAACGGATATCAGCTTCTGTTGTTGCCTCTGCAGATGTCCTGGAGTACATTATCGGTAAGTGTCTTGAACGGCAACTCCATTCTTTTAGTGACATCTTGTACGTATATTATGAGCCTTTTAGCCCAGTAATTTGAGAATCATAGCATGTTTCGTCAGAAAGAAAATTGGTGGTTATTCGGTGTAGTTTAGTACTCAAATTATTGAAATCAAAGTTGCCAAAGAATATTGCATGGGCATAGTATTTAGTTGGGAAAGCTTCACTGTTAGAACTTAAGAGGCACCGTTCCTCAAATAAAGTAGAGTTGCCTATGTGTGGATGATAGCTGCAACCTTCCTGCATACAATCTGCTATTTCTTTCGTTTTTTCCATTCATCTGACTTGTACTTTTATGCTGCAGAGAGAGAAGCAGGTTCTTGCTTTGCTTTCCAAGCTTGACGCACAGAACGTACATTTTACTGAATCGCTACCGAGTGAGTACCTTTTGAACCTGTCCAGATGTATCTTTGTGGATGCAGTTTGCCAATATACAAATCTATTTCATACTTGGCAGGTGATGCAAACCAGTCTGTCCACATTGTTGCTGATGATGGTTTGGAGGCATATCTACCTTTGGCTGACATGGTTGATGTGTCTGAGGAAGTTAAGCGGCTCTCCAAGCGCCTCTCTAAGATGCAGACAGAATATGATGCTCTGTTGGCACGTCTCAGTTCACCCAGTGTATGTCAGCTATTTCTTCTCCTTCCCACAAACTAGTTTTCCATATTCAAGTCCCTATGTTTCGTTGATGATGCATTCTATTTGTGGTACAGTTTGTAGAGAAGGCCCCTGCAGATATTGTTCGTGGAGTTCGTGAAAAAGCATCCGAGGCAGAGGAGAAGATCGCCCTGACTAAGACCCGGCTTTCTTTCCTACAGTCAACAGTTTCCGCATAGACGTATTATTCACCTTCGATGTTGGGATCTGCCATCGGAAGGCCAATTTTGATTTATACTGGCTCGTGGCTACAG
This sequence comes from Avena insularis, assembly GCA_023614405.1. Classification (NCBI taxonomy): domain Eukaryota; kingdom Viridiplantae; phylum Streptophyta; class Magnoliopsida; order Poales; family Poaceae; genus Avena; species Avena insularis. Next base: position 231,976,928 of record CM042687.1, on the reverse strand, counting down.
GTGTTAAAACGCTTCACTGTGAAGCAAAATTTCCACTCAAATGGTCATCCCAGGGTAGGAGGGCATAGCTGTAGATGGGTTACTTCATAATGGCATGCTAAAAGCCTTACAATATTCATACTGATGTATACGAAATAACGGTTTTATAGGCCTATTTTTTTTCCATCCTCTATAATGTCCTTTTGGTATAATGATTTATATTCAAAACACTTGTAGCATCGTCTTGTGAGTTATATGGTCAATCAGTATCAGCCCATGCGAAATAAACTCTAATAAAGCTACCATAAGTTTTCCTCGATTCTCTCTTCTACATGTTAATTTGGCTCGATTCTGTCCTAAATGTTAATTTGGCATCTTACCTACTCGTGCATGTTGATCTTCCTTTCATGAATATATTTCCTAAGAGTAAATAAACTTAGGGCTTCTCTGGATCATAGGATTACAAAACATAGGAATTTGTTAGGATTGCATAACAGAGGAGAATTGCTGGAATAGTCATTTGGCTGCAACATGGGAAAAACATAGGAAAAGTGCCTCGAATGAGTGTAAAAAAGAGGAACCAGATGGGAAGTACTAGGGCCTTGAGGCGAAGATGTGGTGTTTCTTCCTTCCGATTCCGGCGACAAAGTGGGTTGGCCAGGGGCTAACTAGCTTGGTGGCTTGTGCTCTGGGTGTGGAGCCAAGCTCACCCGTGTTGTTCGAGTCCACTCTGTAGCGGTAATTCGCTGGAGGGATCATTTCCGCTGTGGTAACGGTTTTAGGAGCTAACTAGTACTAGGTGCAGTCTAAGTTTTCATGATGTAAGATTTATGTGTCCATGGTGAATTGGTGATGGTGTATCCGAGTATGCACACTCATATCATGACTCTACCTCCCCGTCCATGGTGTGTACCCTGCCCCAATGCAAAGTTTCATACTACTGTGCCGTATCTAGTGCAAAGTGCCACAAGTAGTGATCTGCCTGGTCCAAAGCAAAATTTACTCAATACTATCTGTGGAAACCAACTCCAGTTCTCGGTGAAACGTTAGGTTGCAGAAAGCTTGGATGCCTTTAGTTGCTGAGCATGCAATGGAGGATATCGGTATCTTTTTCCAAGCAAAACCATATAATTCCCTTTGATCCTTTAGGCGCAGCCAGCAAGAAATGCTAGAATCATCAAGCCAATACATTTCCTGCCAGCCACGCCAATCCCCTGAAAATTCATGTTGCAAGTACAAACTCACATGAAGTCTGCATTCACCCTATTCATCTGCTACATGATTCACGGCAATTAGAACAAACCACGTCACACAAGTTCAACGATCACAGTATTCTCGTTTTCCACTTCTCTGACCTATTGACACAATTCCTCGGTCAACACTGGGAGCTACATTCTTGGCATGCGTCTTGCACAGTTTCTTGCAAGCGTTAGTTCTAAGATTCTTACAAAATCGATGACAGGGTACACGAGTTCCTCGGCCAAGCATCTCACTGCTGCAAATTTTGGTGTGTATCTCTAGGCCGCTCACTCTGCTGGTAACTGCAGGAGTTCGCGGATACCTTCACATACCTGCGTTTGCACAACAGGAGAGAGTAACATCTGAGTATAAGGAGATAATGCTATAGACATCACATCATGCACTGTATAAACGAAGCTCCTAGTTCGTTGTACTTACCATCTTGATCTGTGCTTTTATGCTCGCAATTAGGTGAGTGTACTCATCTATTTGTCTGCAGACATGAAAAAGTCCACAGCATGAACATGTGAGCTAATGTTAACTAGACAGTCAGGAGCATCAATCGAATAAAAGAGAAATTACAACAGCACGCATATGAATGTTGTCAAAGGACCCAACATCAATTACATCAATGTAATACCAGAACTGCAAAGCAAGCCTACCTAACCGCATGCACGGAGTGCACATACAGGTATATCTATAAACAGATCAAAGAATCTATGGCGTGTCACTGCCATGAACAAACAAACACAATGAGAACCAACAATCTAAAACCTTCATCATTTGGATAAAAAAAACTTTCACAAAAAAGGTTATAAAGTTCAAGGTCGAAAAATGAACTTTCACCTTAAAGGTTGAAAAGTGCACTGTTTTTCTATGTTATCAGCCACACCAAGTGGCTAACTACTATAGGTTCTGGATGCGGATAATAATAACAACGGCATATGATGCTAGTACAGGTTGTCTTCATATTCTGAAGGTGCATACAGAATTGAATATTAGATGCAGATCAGCAGCACACAAGAATCAGCTTTGGCTCTGTACACTGTATTAGCTTATGTCAAATAAGTGAGTTCTATTCAGCATCTGGTGCCTGGGTGAGCATCAGGCTCCAAAGCAGAAAATGGATACCTTCAATAGGCGAGTACAAAAATTATCTAGAGATCAAAAAATCCACAAAGCTCAAGAATATTACCTTTGCTCACAAGAAAAAACCAACCACTTTAGCTAAACCAACATTTTCTACCAAGTGTAATAAGTTACCATATATGCAAACTATGTAAGCATAAAGCACCAGAACATCCTTCATTGATCAATGTCTCTTTAGCACAACTATCAAAAAATAATTCTTCATGCCTTATAAATATTACTGCACAAAAACAAGACCGAGAATTAAAGTGTTAAAATGAGTTACCTGGCCAACCTTGCTTCTCTTACAGAAATAAACTGCAAAGCTTCTTGCCATGTAAATTCCACATGAAAACCAAGACCAATATCCACAAAAATGTGTCTCGTGTCTGGCCTGTGGGAATAATCACAAAATAAGTACTTTAATTAAATATCAAAAGTTCAAGAGATCTGATTGGGGGCATGAAACCTAGGTTTTCAAACGGGTAATTATTGTTAGTGTTGTATACTAATATCTTGGAGTTTATCCCAACCTTTAAATGTTAACCTAACAGCTTGTTAAAGAAGGGTAGTTAAGAACAGAGCTGAAATGATGAAGCATAGCAAAGCAAGTTTCACATTTACTCGTTATAGTGTCTAATAGCTAACGTGACCTTATTTCTGATTTATGAAGTGTATACCACTCTAAACAGCTTATTATACTGTCTAATACGTATGCAAACACCTTTTTTACGAGGACAGTGAACCTATTTGTTTTGTCAGAAACGTATCGAAGGGTATAGAGCACCTTTCTCATGTCTACGCTCCTACTGCAAAGTTCCATCAAAAACAAGATACACACTCAAATATTGGATGGGGTAATTTAGAATCTCTTGCCTTTAAGCAATGCAAACTACCTACCCTCCAAAATATGATTTTATTTGGTGCTCAGTGACTTAGATTAGATAAAGGAAAGAGGAATTACTTTCTATAGATTATACAGAAACTGAGAAAGTGGGATAAAATGAAGCGCACTTTTTTGTATAAGAATTCTGTCTAATTGAAAAATGTCAAAGCAAACCCACTAGCTATGTTACAAGTGTGTGTGTCAACTCCGAGTCAGGGAGGGAAAAGGAAAAGGCAAAGACAAGAACTTCAGAATTTGAGGCAGGTTAGAGCGAAGAGATGTTTACACTTCTGCCTGCATATACACCTCAGAGCCAATATTGACCATGGATCGCATGCTGGTTACGCCGTTCTTTTCCAAATTTTCGATGTTTTGCTTCAAATCCAAGCTGCCACCACCCAGCAAAAATTTCAACCATCAGAATGAGCAATATTGCCAGAAATTTAAATGGAAGCAAGAGACCTAAATGTTTCAGCAGTCAGTACAATTGCATCAGAAAGGAAAACGAGGTGAGAAGCAAGCATCTTACAAGGTCTTCTGCTGCAGGAACAATTTATCACGCTGAGCAATGGCGTTCACAAGATCAGGCTTGAGCCGTCCATCAACGAAATCCTCAAACTTCTTCACCTTCTCCTGCCGGAGCCGCGCCTCTAACGCGGCCATCGACATGCCCTAGGCGGTTTCCTTTAGGACTCGTGTACCGTGAGATATTGTCTTGTCGTACAGGATCACGGTTGCTGCAATTTTGCAATGCAACGAAATATTAAAATTAATATGCTGAGGCTGTCATTTAACAATGTAATAGAATCTTAAAATTGATGTGTGTACCTAAAGCATATTAGTACAATCAGCAACTCTTACTCAGCACAACGATCTACTTATGCAAACTTATATACAAGAACTTAACTAGTCGGTACAAATATAGCTTATGTACCATCACATCATCGATAAAATTTGATGGTAACTCATAAATTTATAATTTCAAATTGAAGGGATTTAGCAACAAGATTGAAGGGATTGCCAAAATAGATTCACCTCATGTAAAGATTTTCTTACCCAAGATTGAAGGGATTTAGCAACAAGAGAATCACAGCTATAAACGCGGATCTCTCATAAACCTAATTGGAAATAACCAGAGAAGAACAACACTTCCGGACGCAGGAAAAAAATGTAAGGTGGGCATGTTTAAAAAAAAAAAATTGTACACTAGCATTTGCGTGATAAAAAATTACAAGTGAAGATTCACAACATTGTAGCTCAATATAAATAGGAAAATGATTGGAATCCCCCGGACGGCGATTGTCCAGATCGACCGCAAAAATAGTCCACGCGCGGTTACTCTCTCGTGGTGGACCCCACACCTTATCTCCTCGATTTTTCTGTCTCCGCGAGCAAAAGCGGGATCCCCGGTGAACAGATCTGGCCCTTCAATCCATGCGCCGCCAGCGGCCGCGCCTCTGTCGCTGCTTTCGCCATGGCTGCCACCCAGGGCCCCTGCTGCTCCACCTCTATCCTGCAGCGCCCGCCCGTCGTCGGACGAGAGGCCACCTGCCATGGCCGCCGGTACCAGTGCGCCTCGCTGCTCCGCCCTCCACCCCGCCCTCCGTTGCTGCTTCAGCCATGGCTGCCACCCAGGGCGCCCTGCTGCTCCACCTCTATCCTGCAGCGCCTGCCCGCCGTCGGAGTGGAGGCCACCTGCCATGGCCACCGGTACCAGTGCGGCTCACTGCTCCGCCCTCCACCCCACCGTGCCTCGCTGCAAAGCTCTCCGTCCCTCTGTGCTGCCATATGCAAGCTCTGGCAGAGTCGGTTTCACGCACCTCTCGTGGCCTCCATGGCCTATGGTCCTTGGCCACTGCTGCAATGAAAGACGGCGCTGCTCCCTGTCACGTTGGCAATTTTTGCTACCTGCGGTGGTCAAATTTGCTACATACTGCTGTGGGTGTCGCTACATATGACGGACTATTTTGCTACATAGCATGTTTTTGCGACAATGTCTCCGGCGAATTCTGTTTTTGCTACATTTTTATTTATTTTTTGCTACATTTGTTTTCTGATTTTGCTACAATATCATAATTTTTTTGCTACACGACATTCCCGGTGAGGTCTCCAACGAGGTGTCTAGAAAAGTCTCCGGTGATGTCTCTGACAAAGTAGGTTTTTTGCTACATTAGAAGAACGTTGTTGCTACAACCGTCTCGTGGTTTTGCTACAACAGTGTCAAATTTTTGCTACAAGATCTCCGGCGAGAGTCACCGGCGAGTTTTTTCCGACAATGTTTCCGGCGAAGTCGGTTTTGCCGTGTTAGCACAATTTTTTTGCTGCATGGTCTCCGCCGAGGCGTTCTATTTTTGAAACGAACCGTTTTTTTGCTTTCAAAGCAAATGCGGGGACATATGTAGCAAAAGCGGGCCGTTTTGCAGCAAAAACTGGCCGTTTTGCAGCAAAAACGGGATTTTGGGTGATTTTGGGGACACGTGTCGTGCAGGGGAGGAGGACGATGGGAACTCCCCATCATCCGGGGGACGCCCAGCAGTTTCCATATAAATATTGTAAGAGTATGAGATTGGCGTAATATGTTGGATGTATTATTGAGCCTCATGGGCGAGTATATATAGACGTACAGGGATCATCTTGGAGTACAAGTCAAGTTAGGCTAGAGTCCTAACTATCCTAAACTACCATAACAATCGTATACGTACAATACTCTAACACTCCCCCGCAGTCGTAGCGGTAGCGTCGTGAACAACAAGAACGTCACAAACGGTCGACCGAGGAGTGCGAAGTAGACGATGGTGACATCCCCTGTTGCTGAAGCGATGTCAGACGGATCGACGGACCGACCAGAGAAGAGGCTGATGATGCTCAAGCGAGGTGGAAGCCCTTGTGCCGATGTCGAGGGAGCGGAGAGCGTGGAGCAGTGCCGAGGTCGATGTAGCCGTGCGAAGGGTCGCCGTGGTCGATGTCGTGGTCGAGGTTGCCGGTGTCGATGTAGCCGCACATGAAGACGCAAGCGCATAGTGCGCGAAGAGGATGACGGAGACGCGTCGAGGCATGTCGAAGGTGTCAATCAATGCCGGAGTCGATGCAGTCCGCGATCGGCTCCAAAGTTTTGCCAGAACTAGGCGCACGTCGGGGACGAAGGCACATCTTGGTTCTGCCAGAACCTAGTATGCCAAGAAGAATGCGTCGCTGATCCGGTCGAGGCAGTCGTAGAGGAAGGTGTCGATGCCGAAGAAGACGTTATCATGCCGACGAAGACGAGGCGTCCGGCGCGAGTTTGCCAGACTCGGGAACGAGTCGAGGACGAAGGCACGCACCGGTGTTGCGCGATCAGCGCAGGGTAGTTGCCATCATGAACTCTGCGCGCCAAAGATCGTATGACGATGCCGACGAAGTTCAATGTGGAGAAGATATAAGGCGACGAAACCAACGGCGACTGAAGTGGTCGCGCCGACGCCTAGAGAGCGCGCGCGGTACTCGGCAGGAAGAAGAACCCGGGGGCATGACGAAGACCATGTGCAGATGGCTGTGATCCGCACCGGAGGAGATGGTGCGGTGGAAACCGAGAACGTCGGTGCACGGGAACAACGGCAGATCGCGGCAACGACGCCACGACCGGTGGCGTATAGCCGCAGTACGCAAGTCGGTGCAGCGGCTAGAGACCACCAACGACGTACACCAAGGAAGGCGTTGAAGCCGTAGCATTGACCAAAGGCGGCGCGCCGCGTTCGATGGGCGACGATCGGCAACCTGTGGGCTCGACGATGGTGGCGCGAGGGGGCGTGCTTGGCGTAGTGGCGCATACGACGCGTAGATCAAAGTCGATGGCGACGTTGTCGGTGAAGTCCCGGACGATGACGACGAGGACGATCCGAGGGGGGGCAGCCGCGGTAGCCTTCCAAGGAAGGCATAGCAGCCGTCCGAGTGCACGGTAGCCTGCCGTGAAGCCGCAACAGCCTGCGAGGCAGGCGCGGCAGCGTAGAGGGCAGGCGCACATGCGCGGTGTAGATCATCGATGCCGATGGTCGGAGTAGAGGCGCCGCGATGACGATGGTGGAGGGCGACGCAATCCGATCTAAGATCGGTAAACCAAAAAATAAAACCGATCAAGAGATCGGAAAAAAAGACTTGCAGGGCAGCCGATCACGGATCGACGGACGAACCCTGCGTACGAGTTGCGCGGCCCCCGGCGGAGATCATGGAGATCGACCTCCCCGGGGGCAGGGCGGCGGAAGCATGCCGGCGGCGGCTAGGGTTTAGGATCGGTTTAGGCTGATACCATGTAAGAGTATGAGATTGGCGTAATATGTTGGATGTATTATTGAGCCTCATGGGCGAGTATATAGACGTACAGGATCATCTTGGAGTACAAGTCAAGTTAGGCTAGAGTCCTAACTATCATAAACTACCGTAACAATCGTATACGTACAATACTCTAACAAATATTACAAATGTTTATCATTCCAATACAAATAGTCCAAAATATCACGAGTCTTATATACCAAAATATACCGATAATAGTCTTACGTGACATCAAGATAGCTATTACTTTAGGCATCAGATCAAACCACAATTCAGTGCATCAGATCGGACAAATTTGAAGACAAATTAGACTTGAGCATACAAATTTAGGGCATGAGATGAGACAAATTCTTCCCCATTGGAAATTTGGGATTGAATCACCAGCCCCAGTTTATACCTGGCTTGAAGGGGAGGCAGCTGGAGTCAGCCGACCAGCAGCGGCGCGAGCGGGAGGCAGCCGGAGGAGCGGAGCCGCGGAGGCCGGAGGGCAGCAGCAGCGTGCAGCGGTGCGGCGGCTGGAGCCTGGAGGGGCAAGGGGAGAAGGCGGCCGGTCAGGGACAGGGAGGCCGGCAGGTCGGGGACAGTGCGGTGCCGGAGCCAGTGGCCGCCGCCCTTCCAGTCGAGGGTTGACCGCGGCTGCTATGATCCTCTCGCTCGCGTAAAAAGACAGAGACGGAAGCGTCGCTTCCTCTCGCTCGCTCGCTTCTCGGTCCAGTAAAAATCAGCGATCAAAAAACAATTTGCCCAAAAGTCTGGGTGGGCCGCGGCCGTCCGGCCCGTCCCCTGCGTACGCCAGGTCCGGTTCTTGACTTGAAGCTGCCGACGGATCTGCACCGGCGGCCAGCTTGTGCTGCTCCAGAAGATTGTCCTTGGCGGCCAGCTCGTCAGAGCCACGACCAGAGGACGGGAGGTGGACGCCGCTTCTCTCTGGTACCTCTCTTCTCTCCCAATGTCCAAAGAACCAGACCGGAGGGTGGGAGGTGGACACCGGCGGCGGCCGAGAAACCTAGGAGAGGAGGGGAGGAGAGGGGAAGTGTGTGGTGGTGGTGGTGGGGTGGGGGAGGGGGGGCTGGTCACCGTAGAGAAAGCCTTGCCGAAGCCGGAGGAGGTGCCCGTCGGCAGCGTCCCCAGGTAGACGTCCGCGCCGTCGCCTCCCGCTTTGCTTCCTTTCCTCGACGACACACGAGGGTGTGGACTCGCGTGTGAAAATACTCACGATTTGTCCAATTTGTACCGGTATTTCTCGGGATATGTCGGGAGAAAATAAAAAAACACGAGTAGTAAACAGGGTCCACGGGAATTTTGGGGATTAGTGGTCAGGACGGGAGAAAACCTCCTGATCCCGGAAAAAACCAGAGGTAAACGAGGCCTTAGGGTGAGGCACCCGACCGTTCATAGCGCAGAGTGCCGACGGGGGCGAGGGAACTAGCGAGAGGCGGCGGTGGTGGTGGGAGGGGAACTGCCTGGCGGTTGCGGAGCGAGGGGAGGAAGAAGTAGGGAAGGCTCACCTTGAGACGCCGCGCCGTTGCCGCCGTGGCTAGTTCTGCTCTCGGGCGGAGGAAAGGTCGTAGCGGAGACAGGCACGCCGAAAAGGTTAAAGGGCGCGGCGCCGGGGCTTTGGTCCCTGGCCGCCGGACGGCAGAGCAGGCAGAATGGACAAAAATAATCTCTTTTGGAAAAAAATTCACGAACTTTTTTACTGGACTAACCTTTTGGGTAACGCCTAACAACAAGACGCTATACTATACAGTGTAGCATATTTGCGTTAGGCGCTATGCCCCCTGCCAGCGTGGCACCGCCTGGCCCCACCCGGCCGTGTGACGCCTAGGCGCTAAGCCTGGGGAGAGTAACGCCCGAGCGCTATGCTTAGTGTGTAGCGCCTAGCAGAAAGACACTACACATTGAGACATAACCTGTCGTGCCCAGCCCCCTCCCTACTCCTCCCTATTCACTCCACAACTCGACCTAGCCAAGAAGAACAACAAGGAGGCGCCCCCTTCTCCCCTCTCTTCTCCCCCTCAAATCTCTCACATTGGAAGCTTCATTTGGTGGATTTGTGCCCTTCCCCGGCTGCTAGAGGTACCCTCCCTCGTTCCCCTCTGTTTTGACCTCTTGAAATCTTTCATTTTGGTTGGACTTGGCTTGAAACCCTAGAAATTTGATTTGGGGAGAAATGTTTGGAAATTTGTTAGATTCATTGGCCAATGCTGGGTAGAAAGATGTGTATGATGCATTTAGTTAGGTTTAGGGTTGTTGAAATGTCATTGTTTGGTTTATTGGAATGTTATGGCTTGGGTTAGGGTTTGCTTATGTAAGAGAGGGTGTTCTTGTTAGCTATATGGGTTGGTAATGTGACTAGTATATTTTTGTTTATCTTGTCATGGTTAGTTAATGAACATATTCTCCTATGTGTTAGGGATGGCAAGAATTGTTCATGTTCATCATGTGGACAAGGATGCCTTTTTGAAAGGCAACATAGAACTGGACCCGGATGAGCTAGATATTGTGTTTGAGCGTAGTCCCACCTATGCCGAGGTCTTGGAGCAAGTGAGGTTTGAATTGAAATGTATGGACCCAAGTGATGTTGTTGAGTTGGAGGGAAGACATAATGTAGGTTTTGGAATGCATATCCATTGGAAGACCATGCGTATCTTCTCCGAGGCCCGTTGGCTTGCATACAAGGATGTGGTTGCCGAATCACTAGACAGGGCTCTTGAGCTATTTGCCACCAAAAATGTTGATGATTCATCGCCTTTGGACTTGAACCGTCTTGCCTCTCCATTGGATAGTAGGAGTCCTCCACCCGTAGAGCAAGAGCTATGGAGTGAACCTCCTTTGACCCAAACATTGAACCTGATTTCAAGACACCCAAGACGAAGTGTTGGAAGAGGACAATGATGATTGTGGTGGTGAAGATGATGATGATGTTGAACTCTATGACAACAATGTTGGAGATTTGGAGAAATATATCACTCAAGATGACATGGACCGTGATCTCCCATATTCTCAAGGCTATGCATCAGACTGGGATGATGATGGTCCCGAAGAAGAAGTTGACGAGGAGGGGTTCACGGCTAGAGAGGACGAAATCCACCATACCGTATTAGGGCGGGACCATCGGGTGCCTTTGTTTCGTGATCTTAGTCTCGCAGATGAAGCCACGGTTGATGGTGGCAAAGGCATAGTGCTTGGACCAAGGACAAGTTCTTACCGGGATGACAATCACGTGAATAATGACTTTTGCAAAGGATCAAGGTTCAATACCTTGTTGGAATTTAAGCAATGGATAAAGGAATTCTCGGTGAAGCATCATCGTCCTTACACGATCGTGCACTCGGACATCAAGAAGCGTTACACGGTGAAATGCGAGGAGGAAGGATGTCCTTGGATTGTGCGTGCAAGACCATTCAAGGGAGGTCCCGAATGGCACATATCTAGTTGCGTATCAGCTCACATGTGCCGAGGCCCGGTGGTGGATGGCAAGGATGCGAAGCACGAGCATCGACAACTCACCTCCGTGTTCCTCGCTTATAGGTTTTCCAATGACATCGCGTCATTTTCAATAATGAGCATCAAGATGGTTATGGAGCTTGTGAAAGCCCTCTTTCAATACGAGGTGAAGTACGGGAAGGCATGGAAGACTAAGCAAGCCTCATTCAAGATGTTGTATGGTGATTGGGAGGAATCTTATAACCGAATCCCAAGGTTTTTGGGAGCGATGGCCAATGCTAACCTGGGCATGGTTCATGTGGTTAAACCTTATGGGAACAAGACAAGGATTGTAAATGGAAGAACCGTTTGAGTTTCTGGCCATGCATTTTGGGGTTGCGAGCAATGTGTTCAGGCTTTTGAACATTGTAGGCCGGTCATCTCCGTTGATGGCACCTTTATGACCGGTCAATTCAAGGGCACTATCTTGATTGCAATAGCCAATGATGCCAACAACTGGTTGATTCCTTTGGCGATTGCTTTGGTAGAGGTGGAAAGCAATGATAATTGGGAGTGGTTCTTCCATCTTTTGAGAACTAAGATATTAACCCCTCATAGGGAAATATGTGTCATATCGGACCGTCATCAAGGAATTCTTAATGCGGTGGACCAAGATATTCCCCGCCATGCTCCGTTACACCATCGTTGGTGCATGAGACACTTTTGTGCAAACTTCTATAGGGCATGCAAGAGCAAGGATTTGGCCGATGATCTACAAGATTGTTGCCTCGCTTTCACGGAACGTCATTTCTCAAACTTGTACAAGAAATTGCTCTTCAACAAAGAGCTCAATGCGGGTGGTCGAGAGTTTATCGATAGGAACATTGAAGAAAGGACAAAGTGGGCACGAGCTTTCGATGACGGTGGCCGAAGGTACGGCCAAATGACAAGCAACATGGCAGAGGCCTTCAACAAGTTGCTCAAAGGTGTCCATGCATCGCCCGTCGGCAATAGTCTGATATATATTCGACATGATGAATGGGTACTTTCTGAAATACTCAAAGGAAACGGACCGGCAGATTGCGGGGGACAACAAGAACAAGTACAAATACAAGTACCCACCTAAGGTTGATGATTGGATGCAATTTCAGTCAAAGAAAGCGTATGCCCAAGTTGTCACGAAATATGATAACGACGAGCTAATTTACCAAGTTACGGAGCCCGGAGGTACAACGGCTAATGGTGTCCAACACGGAGGCCGAGCTTTCAAGGTCTCGCTCAAGACTTGTGAGTGCACATGCGTAAGTCCATCATTGCTTCATCTTGCATGCTCGCACTTGCTCGTGGCGTATCGCAGGCGACATTTGGATTACAATAATCCGCTCATGGTGAGAGAGTCTGAGTTCTCTATTGGGACTACTAAGAAGACATGGGCTCCTAGATTTCATCCATACTTGGACCAATCACAATGGCCGGAGTACCATGGAATTCAACTATGACCTGATCTGAAATGGAAGGTGATTAAACGTGGAAGACGCAAGACAAAGCGCTTTAGGAGCGACATGGATGGATGGGGACTGAAGGGAATATGCCCGAGAGGCAATAATAAAGTGGTTATTATCGTATTCCTTATTTATGATAAATGTTTATTTTACATGCTATAATTGTATTAATACGGAAACGTTAATACATGTGTGTTTAATAAACAAAAGGAAGTTCCTAGTTATGCCTCTCTTATAAACTAGCTCGTTGATTAACAAGATGATCAAGGTTTCCTGATCATGGACATTGGATGTTGTTAATAACGGGATCACAACATTAGTGTAATGGTGTGATGAACATTCATCCGAAGTATAGCATTACGATCAAAGTCATTGAGTTTATATTGCTATAACAACTTACGAAGTGATCCTAATCCTTAGACCATGAGATCATGTCAATCACTAACACCGGAAGAGTTTCTTGATAACATCAAACGTCACACTGTAACAGGGTGATTATAAAGATGGGTTCGTAACTAATAAAGTGTTATGTTGAGGCGCATGGATCGAGAGTGGAATTTGTTCATCCCGATGACGGATAGATATACTGGGCCTCTCGGTGATATCACATTGGTTAGCTTGCAAGCAAGTGATTTGATCACTAGAATGTTATATCACGGGAATGAGAAAAAGAGTGCATGTCAGTAACGAGATCAAACTAGGTATGGAGATACCGATGATCGAATCTCGGACATGTAATATATCGCGAAACAAAGGGATTAAGATACTAGCGTAAAAGGTTCCGACGATCACAAGAAAGTCATCGTTGAATGTGTTGGAGTCAGTATGGGTCTCCAGATCCCGCTTCTGATTATTGATCCGAGAGGGGTCTCGATCATGTCCGCATTATTCGCGAACCGTAGGGTGACACACTTAAGAGACACCGACATCCATTTGGAGCAAAAGTTTCATGCCGAAAAGAATAACAAGCGCAGGAATTTATTTCACTAGATACCGAAACGGGTTTTCGGGTGAAATTGCAGAAAGTGTTTCTGCATGTGAAATGAAATACTAGCAAGGGGTTATATGTGAATGTTTGTCATTAAAGTAATTGACAAAATTCTGAATAAATAAAAGGAGTTTTATTTAATGAGAGCTTGCATTAAATTTGGTGGAAATTTAATGGGAATTTGAGCGGGTTTTTGAGTGGAGGGAATTGAAAGGCTTTTTATGTGAGTGGAGTGTCCACCCACATGAATGAAAGGAGGGGAGGGGGTAGCCCCATGGCTGGGCGCATGGCCCCTTGGGTGCCCCCCCTCTCCCTATAAAAGGAGCCCTCCTCCCTCTCTCTCACTCACACCTCCTCGTGAAGGATCTCTCTCCCCCTCTAGAATTTATCCCCCATAGTCTCGGACTAGCGAGATACATGTTCCCGGTGGCTATTCGGCAAGAAAGAGTTATGCTTCCGCTGCATCGCTGGAGCGAGGAGGCGGAGGTTGCTCGGTGCCTCGAACGTGTGTGCGAGCAGCACGGATCGGTCTGTTTGTTTGGCGCTAGGACTTCCTCTCGATCTTGAGATCGGCAAGAGATCGTCTACATCAACCACGAGTTTGGATTCGTTAAGATTTGTCGGTCTTCAAGGGTATGTTCTCTACGGATATACATCCGCCCATTGTTTGTATCTAGTAGATAGATCTTGGTACATAGTTGTTCCCATCGTAGGAAAATTTTGTTTTCTATGCTGCGAACCCTACAGGGCCGTGGTGGTGGTGGTCGAGAAACGGGCAATGAACAATTCCAAGAGCCTCGTGAGAGAGCCCGGTGTGGAATGTGCAATGGTGAAGGGCACAATGCAAGAAAGTGTTCCCAAAGGAAAAGAGCAAAAGGAAATGAAGCAAGCACTAACCAACCAAATGGTAGCCAACAAGACCCAAGCCAACCTAGTGGTAGCCAACAAGACCCAAGCCAACCAAGAACTAGCCAACAAGTTCCAAGCCAACCTAGTGGTAGCCAACAATTCCCAAGCCAACCAAGAACTAGCCAACAAGTCCCAAGCCAACCAAGAACTAGCCAACAAGTTCCAAGCCACAATGCTCCTAGACAACAAGCTCCAAGACAACAAGCTCCTAGGCAACAAAGAGGTCAATCACTTGGGATTAGGAGAGGAAGAGGGCGTGGCGGTTTTAACCCGGCTAGTATGTTAGGTTACTTTGCAGGACCAAATCCTTATGTTAATAGGTACGGCTAAAATGTTCATGATTGCATGCTTATGTTATTACCTACTATGCTTATTTCATTGAATCAACTATTGTTCACATTCATGCATCCTTTACTAACTTATACCTTTCATTCTTATAATAGGTATGGCGAATCAACCCAACAAGGACAATGATGGGGAAGGTGTGAAATACTCGAAGTACTGGGCACACACTATGGAGGTTGTGAGGAAGAGGAAGGAAGCTGAGGAAGAGGAAGAGAGGAAGAGGAAGGAAGTTGAGGAAGAGGAGAAGAGGAAGGCATTTGATTTGATAGTTTAACTTGCTCGTGACTTGGATAAAAAGAAGGATGAAGAGGACGAGGTGAAGAGGAAGAAGGAAGAGGAGGAGATGAAGAGGAAAAAAGAGAAGGAAGAGGAAGAGAGGAAGAGGCAAAAGGAGAAGGAAGATGAAGAGAGGAAGAGGAGGGCCAATGCTAGGCCACCTTGCGCCGACCAAGAGGAAAGGCCACGGAAGGCGTTTCGTACTTCTGAGGGCCATATAAAGGAGGTTCCTATTTGTTGGTGCGAAACCGATTGCATTGTTAAGCAGTCCCAAGACTACTATTTCGATAGTTGGGGAAAGAAGTTCTTCATGTGTGCTAAATACTCTCGCTCTCCCGTGCGTAGCCGCAACTTGTACGAGACTCCACCGGTATGCACAAAGCTTTTTAGTTATTCATGTGTCCCAACTATTCCATATCATAGTACTAACATGCACTATTTTCTTGTAGTCTCCCCTTTCGGTATACAGGTACTACACTTGGATAGATCTCGAGCAACCTCAATCCACAAAGAGTATCCAAGAGATCGATCGTGCCATAATAAGAAGGCGCTACCATGAATCGCTGCGTGACGAGGAGATGGCGAAGAAGCGCAAGCAACATGAGGACGAGCGTCGCAAGAAAGAGGAGGAAGAGGAGCGCCTCAAGAAGGAGGCTTGTGGCTGCGGAGAGGGAAAGGCTGCATCTAAAGGCGTGGCGCTCCATGGAGGACAATGAAGAGAAGAAGAAGAAGAAGGGCAAAGGGCCTATGTTTTAGACTTGTACACGGAGCCTCGTGGCCCATTAAGCATGTCGAACTTGAAACATGTTGAGAATGTTGTGAACTTTGAGCATTGTCGAACTATGAGTATGTAAAGCCCCTTAGGGGCATAAACACCATGTTTGAGGTGCTTCTAATAGAGTATGTCACGAACTGCTATCCCTCGTGTTATATTTTTCTTATGTCCTATTTGTAAACATGTCATGTCACTCTCAATATAGAGAAATCTTTGAACTGGATACAGTTTTGAGGCATAGCGCATGTCTGCTAGACGCTACACTATCTTCTAGGCGCTATACTAGCAGATTTCAACTGGTCCACAAAATAACAGGAGCATACAGAGAGCAAACCGAGCAGCGTCGGCTGGGAAATCCTCTAAGTAAGAGTGTAGGGCGCTTTATAATACATAGACCCTTTGCCCCGTCTCAACATGTTTTGAAACTGAATATATTGAAGTCAGAGTGTCGAGATTGAGTTCAGCTGTTTCATAGCACAAGTGCACATATATCAATATATTCAGTTTTATAATACAATCCACAACAAATATAGTGGCTAAACATCAACATAGTCTCAAACATAAACATAGTGACATACATCAACATAGTCTCAAACATCAACATAGTGCCATACATCAACCCATACATAGTCTCAAACATAGTGCATCATCATCAACATTGTGCCATACATGACCTACTTCCGTCCACGCGTCCTTGGGCCTCAACCCCTCCTCGGAGGTATCTTCTTTGTCACCTCCTCTTCTTCTTGCGACTCGTCATCATCATCATACCGTAGGCCTCTCGTCCTCCTAGTTTCTCTTGACCTCCGTGGCGACTCGTCTTTGACAACATTGGCCTTTCCTTTGTTACAGAAGTCGTTTGGCATGCAGCGATGGAACTCTCTCCTTGGCTTCAACTGGTATGCTGAACGAATCCGGTACTCCTCCTCCGTCTCATTCCCCATACGAGGCATTGTAACATCCCAGCATTTAGGACTAAACGAAGGGTAGATTTAGGATTTTGTGCATCTGCATGCATGCATCTGAAAATCCGGGTAAATTTTTCGCCAAATAAAAAGACTAGAGTGATTAGAATTCTCACTCCGATGAATTAGGTTTGGTGTTTTCAGAAAGGGAGTGAGATGAATTTTGACATGACCTCTATTGTTTTCTGGAGTTATGAGGGAAGAAATTTGACTTATAACTAATTATTCACAATAATACAAATGCAAGTATTATAAATAAAAGTATAAAGATCCTTAAAATCCAACATTACAATGTTCCTTCAAAATAAAAGAATAAAGGAAAGCTTATAATAAAATAATTAAATGAATAAAGAAAATGGAACATGAATTACAATAATGGAACAAATAGAAGAGATCCTTATTAAAAGAATAAATGTATATTACATTATCCTTTTATGAAAAGGAATAAACATAAATGATTACAACAATGGTATAACAGAATTATTTATAATAAAAGAATACATGAAGTATTACATTATTTTATTTACAATAAAAGAATAAATATACAGTACAATACATTAATAAAAAGTAGAATTCATACAGATTGATGGAAATCAAAGAACTACAAATCTGAAGAAATCTTTGTTCAATAAAACAAAGATTTAATCAATACAAGAAAATTCAAAGTTATTACATAGATGAATAGTTACAAATAAAGAAAAAGAAAAGCTTCACTACAATATATAATAATTACATTGTTATTACAATTAAATAAAAAGATTACGGAAGCTATAAACCTAAGTTAGGATCTCTATCTACTTAGATGTTCTTGGATATTCTTTGATTCCTGCAAAACAAATAAATAAAAGATAAAAACAAAGAGGGTTAGTGTTAGTAATTTTGCTCTCAGTTTAATAGTGAGGTGCACTGTTCATTACATCACTGAGCAGAGTTGATGAGGGGCAAGTTTCACCAAAAAAAGATATTTGTTCTTATCAGCATAGTATTGGTCTCAGCCCAACATCATTGACAAAGGTGGGGCAAGTTTTACCAAAACAGTAAGTAGTAAAGGTAAACTCATCAACAAATTATCCAATATCTACTTGATCTGATCCACACACAGGAGGCAAGCACACACACAGCTTACACAATACATGCATAGCATGTGTTGTCACCACCACAGCAACTAGTACAGCAGTATAAAGGTAACAGTGAGGGAATTCCAAGATTCTTTCTCACTTACCCCAATAGTCCAGCCGAAACCACACTCCTCTATCTCAGTAGTACAAGAGTATCAAGCACACTGCTTCCATTAAATCAGGAACACAAACACTGATTCATTCCCAGATCAATTTGGTGCATCACATCTACATCACAAGCATCCTGGTTGCTTGGGAAAGCCATCCAGGTGCTCAAGTAGGAGTTCCAACAGCTGATCAAGGGCAAGTAAAAGATCTACAACAAGCCATAAGACACTCACCAACCTCAGGTAAAAATCATCAGAACCAACTACTGGATCATGTAGAAACCATTCTTGTAGCTCACACAGATCTGGAAATACCAGGGAAATTCTGCAAATCAACAAATTCTATTTATCCTTCAACTAGATCTTCCTCTAGGAGGATAGAATAGAGAGATCCTCTCAAAATTGCATGGAGATGCCAGTCAAGATTCATCATAGAGGTTTGGCCTCAGTTTTTGCATCACATGCCAAGTAAAGAAATCTAGCAAACCACATCTGAGATGCTACCATTGTGCACACTCCTAGGGGAGGCACCACAGTGGTACACTTAATCATTTTAACCCAACCAATTTAGCTTCAGCCTTTTGCATCATGAGCTAAATCTCTATTTTTTTACATATCAACATCAACTACATCATTGTAGTGATTCCCAATAGCCAGATCCTTACAGAAACAACATAGCCAAACTAAATCAATCAATTTCCTAGCCTACAACAGCTAGAAATCATTTAATTCCTCACTGCCATTTTGACAGAATAAAAAAAGCCACTCACTTATATACAAGCTTTCAATTGGACTACAAGTTATAGCCAAGAAAAAGTCCAGACAGTAGCTCACATCTGCAGATCATGCTATCTAGGACATTACTGTGCACACTCCAGTAGCGGAGGCACCACAACAGTAGCCCAGATAGTAGATGTCGTGGATAATTAGGAAATCCATTTTGCAACACATTCGATTAGCCAAATCAATCACTTCTGATCATGCTAGAAATGATAAGGCTATTGTGTACACTCCAAGGAGGCATCACAATAGCATGATCATCTTAGTAGAAACTATCATTCACTCAAAAGGGGCCTCATAGTAACAGGATCTCAACAACTGAAGCCATCTAAATAAATTTTGATAAGGTATCCCAAGTTTAGTTCATCATGTCAAATATAGTACTTGAACCAGATTAACAAGTTGAACTGGGAATCTCTTGAGTAGCCAGGAGCTCACACTCTAACCACACAAGAAGAGAATAGTAAGATGTAGTGTGAAGAGCAGCACTGATGTATAACACATATACCATATATTCCAAAACAAAGATAAGTGTATTATCTAAGAATAACACCTACAGATTTAAAAATGAAAAACAAGCACACTTTGCACTTGCCAACACAAATCAATCCAAGATATTTTAAAGCCAATGATCAGATAGTCTATGACCATTCAAATCAAGTAGCAAGCTACTAAGAAAGGTACTTAAAGCACTACATCATTTAATTACAAGTAAATCACAACTAATACACAGCAAAGCATTTCACATACAAAACAAGATCAAAAGCATTACATGATTACTTCCATTTATACATACTTAGCTGTACAGTAATTAACCATAATCATATGCATGCTCTAGCTTATTACCATAATCTGTACCACTTTTATAAGTCATCTCTATATTGCAATTAATGATTTGTACAAACAGAGGACAAGCATAGTATATGTATAATCTACTTAGACCAGATACAATCACCTGAACCAAAGGCATAGTCATATTACAGAAGCTATTCTAAGCAGCAGTGGCAATCCAGTACTAATAGATAAATTTACAAGCCAAAATCAATGAGAAAACTATATAGCAAAGCCACTGTAGTGTATCATGAACCAAAATGAGGAACCCAAACTAGGGTTCATACTCAGAGAGAGTGGGTTAGAGAAAGAAAACTTACCCGATTGGCCTTGCTCAGCAAGAAGAGGAAGTAGTTGGTAGGACATAGAGGTGATGGGAACCAGGGCAGCGGCACGAGGAGCACCTAGAGGCGCTGCAACCCGCGCCTAGGCCACCACCAGGGCTGCCAGAGGATAAACACGACGGTGATGGACAACACCACATCGCCAAAGCGCCAGCAGAGCAACCAGGGAAGCACCGAAGCACAGCACCGCCAGGGATCCACAAACCCTAGCCACCTCGGAGAAGAGAGTATGACCAGGGGAGGGCTCGAGCGGTGAATCGAATTGGACCAGTCGACGTTGCGTCATCGACTGTGTTGGCAACCTCAGCACCATTGGCTGGGAACGCCGGAGCTCACCGAAATCAAATAGCAAAGGCGGCAGAGTCTTCCCGTCGTGGAGAAGAAGGAGGCCCCGAGAGAGAGAGGAGAGGGGATCGGCTGGATCAGGGTTGACCAAACTTGGTCGACCGGGTCCAGGGGGTGTAGCCCAAATGGGTGATGGGATGGGCTTAGAATTAGGTTGGGCTGGCCCAAGAACCAAGCCAGGGTAGTAAAAGAAAAAAATAAAGTTAAGCTAAATATTAAATAACCCAAAATACCCTTGTACACTATTTTATTTCTAGAAAATGTAGAAAAATCCTAAAAATATATTTAATACATCTAAATGCTTATCAAAATAATCTCCACCTAAGAAAAATATAATCATATTTACTTAAGTTTAATAAAATGGAGATAAACTTTAATACCCTTAAGTAACTAAATCAAATTTAATAAAATCAGAATAATTCCTAAAAATAAATAAAAATCACTTTCATACACACAGAGAAATCTCTTATCTAATAAAAATACTAACTTAAAATTTTACAAATAAAACTTAAAACAAATATTTAAAGACATTCAATAATTGAGAAATTTTATAAAAAATCAAGATAATACCTAAAATAAAATAAAATTCAATTTTAAGATTTTAAGTAAGAATACTTACTAAGATAATACTAAATATATTATTCCTAAAACATTTTAAAATTCTTAGATCATATATCTTCAATTAATAAAATGGGATAGTTGTTTTATTAATTATTTAACATTATTTCCTAAGTAAGAAATAATCATGTTCAAAACACAATCTTTTAACTCTAAAATAGTATAACATATAATTATAATTTAGGATACTATTTTTAAGTCTTTAAGACTAAGTTTCATTATACTTAGGAAAAACCCTAATTGTTGTTAATGCCATAAATATTATATCCCAAGCCCAATTATATCTTTATAATTAACTTTGGTCTGACATATCATAAGCTAGGTATATAATGACTCAAAATCATTTAAACCTTATCTTAAACCATAACTTTAATCTTATTCATCTTTAGAGTTGATTAACTTAACATAAATAATATTTTCTTCAAATGTTATTATTTTTGCCACTTTCCAAAAGAAACACTATACCATTTCTTTTAAACCATAACAAAATTAAAACATAAACCTTGTAATGATTACATGGTATCACCCAAACTTAGAATTGTATTACAATTGTACCTTACTTACTTTCATATCTTATATGTTATCCAAAAGACCCTTACAACTAGACTCCTTTATAAAGTAAACTTAAAGATAATTCACATCATAAACAAATCATCTAAATCCAACTCACATGTAATATTGAGGAATTACTTACAAAATGCATAGCATTACTTATGCATAAAAACATATTGCTTCTTTAAACATTGTCCTTACCGGGCAATGATGGTACTTTTGTAGAACCCGAGGTCTAGGGTCAAGTCGAGACATTCGACTACAATACTTCGCTATATCAAGGCAAGTTCACACTTGCTTATTGTAACACCCTCAGAATCGGCCCTATGCAAGTTTTAGCGCTCCCCACCAAACCCGCATAGAAACGATTCAAAGGTGCCCACCAGGCACTTGCGTGCGGGTGGAAAACGAAGTAATATCATTACACAATAGTCCTCGATGGAACCCACAAAACATATATACAACGGCGACTCAATGAGTCAAGAATACGGATATACAATACAAAAATCCAAATCACCTTGAAAACGATACATCATCCGACTACGGATAAGAAGCAAATTGAGCTAAGAGCCTTGAAGAATAACCAGTGGCATCCATAACCCTGCCCAGGCCAAGCCGGAAGGGTAACCCTGCTAACGACGTCGATCTCAAAACCTACTTAAACAAAAGGGGTGCCGACAAAGGGAAAAGGAAAAGAAGAGCGGTCAGTACTGAGGCCAGTACACGACGAGACTAGAATTCGGCGGTCCTCGCCTACATAGGTATGGTGGACTGAAGAGGCAGCGCAACATGCACTAAACAACCTATAGAGACTCGATATAACCGACGACTAATAGAGAGGGATAAGAAAGACCTTTTATTTAGCCATTCTGTTGTAGTTGCAATACTTACTAGTCAGATACAATGGTAACAGGTGACAACCCAAAACCAGCAGTTGTTGGCACATTTATTTAGACATTCCATTATAGTGAAGCTGATTACTAGTCATATAAAGTCAAATTTATAACACTACTTTAGTTATAGTTGTCTATGATCGAGATACTGTGTTCCAAGTCGTCCATAACCGCGGACACGGCTTTCAGAAAGTTTTACCCTGCATGGGAGCATAGCAACACACGCACGATCAACCTCGGGAAAAACCAAATAAAAATCCAACGAGGCATCACGACAGAGCAATTGCAAGATTCATATAAATTTCAGGGGGGCACCCCACTAAGCAACCCGTGAGGAAGTTGGTCGGCTCCGAAAGGACCTAGAGGTTTGTGTCAATGGCTGTAAACGACTGGGAACCGAAAGTGTGGCTGGGCTTGTCGATACCGCAGAAACATTCCACTTACCTAAACAGTACAAGCGCTCCACGCGCAATCGTAAATAAAGCAGTAAAGCATGGCATAAGTACAGTATAGTAATAAAGCCTCAAACTACTTTGTGGCCCCAAGAAATAAATATGACTCAAGCTCTGGCTAGGGGGATTCATGGTCCCACATGCGGATAGTGCGAATATTCAAAGAACAGGTATCAAGTACTCGGGGTCCTACGGGACACAAGTGGACGGTTAAAAACCAAATAACATCTATTGCCCACCTGTGCCTCTGCATTATTTACCTACTTCATTTTTAGTTATTAAACGATAATTAAAGCCATGATCATCTCCAACATAAAGCATATGGCATTCTTCCAACAACTGTGGTACTTGACGACACGCAACAGCACTTTAGCAAGCAACTACGACACGCAAGGCCAACTATCTACCAAACAACAGGTAATAGGATGTGTCCAAGGCAATATAAGGCTGCAAGGGATATCACGGGTACGAAAACTAGAGCATCGTAACATAGATAGCAATAGATCAACAGGAGGAAATAAAGACTAGAAAGGTAAAATAGGTAGAAAGGGGAAGAATGCTCGCCTGAAAAACATTGCCGAAGGTTCATCCGAAGATCGGGTCGACTCTCGCGTCAACTCATCGGCCTAATCCATGAAGGAGCAAACACTAGAAGGAACACCGGATGCACTATTTAATACTACGGCAAAAGATCGGGCATGATGCATGTATGATGTATGGCATAGCAAAGATGCGATGCAATTAGGAAATATTAAGCGGAACCAGGGTCCCGACAAATAATTAGATGGTTCATGTTGATTAGATACCCGCAATTTAAATGTTGTATTTAACAAGGCAAAAACATGGCATCGGTTCGCTACACAAATTTAAATGGAGGCAATATAAGATTAGATTTGCCCGCATATGGTCTCCATATTTAATTTAGGTGAATTGGCAAAAGCCCCAAACCACATGATATGAGTGCACGCATGAATGATTTACTATGCACAAGATGGATGCCATATGTATTATAAAAATATGGGGCTTGGAAAAGGGGTCACACATCGGATCGACAATCTTGGGGGGTTCGACGGGGTTCGGGTCTTTGGACGCTGGGATCGGTCTTTGAATCCGTGAAGGAAAGGATATTTCTGTGTCCGTGTAGAAGAACTTGAGGTCTCCGTGTGGGCCTTCGACATTTAGCAGAGGCATCAGCACACGCTCGAGGAAGTTGAAACACGAGATGTTGGCACATATCTCCTGCTGCTAAAATTCAGGTATCAACAAAGGAAGCCTCAGGCACATGAATAACAAAGGAGGCACACGAGCTGATGTCGCTTGACCAAAAACAGAGCACAGGGCAACCTGACAAGGAGTAGCACATCACAGGCGGCACATGGCGTACACGAGGGCGACGAGAAACTCCTGAGTGTCGGGGAGGCGATGCCAGCGACGGAGGTGGACAACACCGTGGAGGGCGTGGTGGCGGTTCCTGCGGGTTTGCAGCTGGAGACGCAGGCGGACGACGCTAGCGGCACGGACGGGGCACACTGGGGAGTAGACAGGGCGACCGACCAGCGGCTGGCGGTCTCAGGCGACGGGGGCCGCAGGGAAGAAGAGGCGGCTGCTCGCGGTGCTGCTCGCAAGGGGTGCCGTGGCAAGGCCTGCAGAAGACGATGGCCAGGGCTCTGCATCGGGGCAGCAGACGTGGTGGCGGCGCGAGACCTGGCGATGGCGGTGGGGTGGCAAGCTGGCAGAGGAGGTCGCAACAGGGCGCGGAACCACGCGGTCGAGGCCGCTCTGGCGAGGCGGAGAGAAGGGCGGCGGCGGGATGCAGAGCGAGGCGGCGGCGGGATACAGAGCAAGGAAGGGCGAAGGGAGGAGGTGGAGACGAGGGCGCGATGGGGACGCGAGGAGAGAGGCATGGGAGTGGGGCCCGTGGGGTGGGGCCGGGTGTTCGATCGGGAGGGTGGGTTCTAGGGAGCGGACGCGCGACCGTAGGGTGGGGTTGGGACACGGTCCTGATCGAGAGGTGGGGCCGCTCTCGATGGGGATCTGGGCAGGGAGTCATGCAGGGTGGGGCAGGAGCGATGTGAGGTGGTTTCCTGACGGCGGGGTGGAGGGAATAGGTAGGGTGTTGGGGTAGGGTTAGGGTTACGTTTTGGATAGGTTTAGACGAGGGTTTCTTTTGGGCCGGGTAGTAGGTGGTCTGACCGGTTGGGCTTTTGGGCCGGCCGGCTGGACTGCCTCCCCCCAAAAAATAGTTTTTGTTATTTCTTTTGTTTTAAAATAAACTTTTGTAAATAGTTTTCGATAAATAAAAGACCCAGCTGGACCAACGGTTTTGGTTTGACCAAAAAGGGGAGGATATTAATATAGAAAACAAAGTAGGTCTTTTAGCAAAATAGTTTTAATCAATTAGATGCATGTTGATGTCATGATGATGCACAAGTATTATTTAACACGCGATTTTCTAGTACTCGATTTACCCGCGGTGCTACAATTCGACACCACTAACAATGGATCTCGCCCTCGAGATCCGCCTCATGGTACCAGGAAGAAGACCGATGATCTGTATCTTCTCGCTTCGTGTAGATCTTCGCGACACCACTAACAAGGATTGATGCTCGCGTTTGTCGAGAGAACACTCCGTATAAACAAAGATGAAGGTCGAGGTCTCAAAAATAAGGCCACCTCTAACTTCTATGGAAAGAGTAAAATTGCTTAATCCACCAATTCAATGTATAAGAGCGAATGATAAGAGTAGTTGGATGGTGATCAGTCCATCGCGCACTCAAAGCATTACTCTGCACATAAATAGGAGAATTATGCATCCAACTCTCGGAATTCAGGTTGTAGATCTCGACAAGCGAGGTTCGGAAACAAAGGAGGGATGCAGGTTCTCATCAGATCTGATGTAGATGACTTCGTCATATCAGAAAACACCGGAGGATAGAAAGAAATTTTTTAGTAAATTTTCGGTCCACTGAAAGGTACAACAGATGAAAGATTCATCGGATAGCATGAATTCCGGATGTTGAAGCACCGTTACAAGAGGATGGAAGCGAAACCCTGAAGGTACGACGGAAACCCAACCATGAGAAATCCTGGACTCGAAGAAAAGATAAGAGAGCAGATTCAAAACACATCGAGATAAGAGGAGAATAGCAAAGGGGTCAGGAGTAAAAGCAGACCTAATCAGATCTATCCAACCGATTTTCCAATATAGTTTTGACACTCTACGATGACTGTTAGCTAGGTTATCCTACAAACTGGACCAGTGGGGTATCATAACTGCTGAGCTCTGATACCACTCTGTAACACCCTCAGAATCGGCCCTATGCAAGTTTTAGCGCTTCCCGCCAAACCCGCATAGAAGATTCAAAGGAGCCCACCAGGCACTTGCGTGCGGGTGGAAAACGAAGTAATATCATTACACAATAGTCCTCGATGGAACCGACAAAACATATATACAACAGCGACTCAATGAGTCAAGAATACGGATATACAATACAAAAATCCAAATCACCTTGAAAACGATACATCATCCGACTACGGATAAGAAGCAAATTGAGCTAAGAGCCTTGAAGAATAACCAATGGCGTCCATAACCCTGCTCAGGCCAAGCCGGAAGGGTAACCCTTCTAACGACGTCGATCTCAAAACCTGCTTAAACAAAAGGGGTGCCGACAAAGGGCAAAGGAAAAATAGAGCGGTCAGTACTGAGGCTAGTACACGACGAGACTAGAATTCGGCGGTCCTCTCCTACATAGGTATGGTGGACTGAAGCGGCAACGCAGCATGCACCAACCCACCTATAGATACTCAATACAATTGGCGGCTATCAGATCGGGATAAGAAATACCTATTCGGATCCAACCTGAAACTATCATCAAGCATACCCATCCTGGTATTTCCCCCTCGAGACCAAACGAGGAAGTCAACCGAGGAACTCACATAGTTGGCAGTTTTATTCATTAAGTTATCGTTGCAGCAATTACTAGTCAGGTATAGATAGCAAGAGTCATCCTGGTATAATAAGCAGTGGGCACTTTTAAGTAACCATTCCGTTGTAGTTGCGACACTTACTAGTCAGATACAAATAGCATGAGATATCCCAAACCTAGCAGTTGTTGGTACTTTTATTTAGCCATTCTGTTGTAGTTGCAATACTTACTAGTCAGATAAAATGGTAACAGGTGACAACCCAAAACCAGCAGTTGTTGGCACTTTTATTTAGCCATTCCATTATAGTGAAGCTGATTACTAGTCATTATAAAGTCAAATTTATAGCACTACTTTAGTTATAGTTGTCTATGATCGAGATACTGTGCTCCAAGTCGTCCATAATCATGGACACGGCTTTGAAAGTTTTACCCTGCATGGGGCACAAAGAACACGCATTTATCAACCTTAGGAAAAACCAAATAAAAATCCAACGAGGCATCACGACAGAGCAATTGCAAGATTCATATAAATTTCAGGGGGACACCCCACTAAGCAACCCGCGACGAAGTTGGTCGGCTCCGAAACGAACCTAGAGGTTTGTGTCAATGGCTGTAAACGACTGGGAACCCGAAAGTATGGCTGGGCTTGTCGATACCACAGAAACATTCCACTTACCTAAAAGCAGCGCTCCACGCATGATAAGTAAATAAAGCAGTAAAGCATGGCATAAGTACATGATAGTAATAAAGCCCCAAACTACTTTGTGGCCCCAAGAAATAAATATGACTCAAGCTCTGGCTAGGGGGATTCATGGTCCCACATGCGGATAGTGCGAATATTCAAAGAACAGGTATCAAGTACTCGGGGTCCTACGGGACACAAGTGGACGGTTAAAAACCAAATAACATATATTGCCCACCTGTGCCTCTGCATTATTTACCTACTTTAGTTTTAGTTATTAAACGATAATTAAAGCCATGATCATCTCCAACATAAAGCATATGGCATTCTTCCAACAACTGTGGTACTTGACGACACGCAACAGCACTTGAGCAAGCAACTACGACACGTAAGGCCAACTATCTACCAAACAACAAGTAATAGGATGTATCCAAGGCAATATAAGGCTGCAAGGGATATCACGGATACGAAAACTAGAGCATCGCAACATAGATAGCAATAGATCAATAGGAGGAAATAAAGACTAGAAAGGTAAAATAGGTAGAAAGGGGAAGAATGCTCGCCTGAAAAACATTGCCGAAGGTTCATCCGAAGATCGGGTCGACTCTCGCGTCAACTCATCGGCCTAATCCGTGAAGGAGCAAACACTAGAAGGAACACCGGATGCACTATTTAATAATACGGCAAAAGATCGGCATGATGCATGTATGATGTATGGCATAGCAAAGATGTGATGCAATTAGGCAATATTAAGCGGAACTAGGGTCCCGACAAATAATTAGATGGTTCATGTTGATTAGATACCCACAATTTAAATGTTATATTTAACAAGGCGAAAACATGGCATCGGTTCGCTACACAAATTTAAATGGAGGCAATATAAGATTAGATTTGCCTGCATATGGTCTCCATATTTAATTTAGGGGATGCAAAAGCCCCCAAACCACATGATATGAGTGCACGCATGAATGATTTACTATGCACAAGATGGATGCCATATGTATTATAAAAATATGGGGCTTGGAAAAGGGGTCACACATCGGATCGACGATCTTGGGGGGTTCGACGGGGTTCGGGTCTTCGGACGCCGGGATCGGTCTTTGAATCCGTGAAGGAAAGGATATTTCTGTGTCCGTGTAGAAGAACTTGAGGTCTCCGTGTGGGCCTTCGACATTTAGCAGAAGCATCAGCACACGCTCGAGGAAGTTGAAACACGAGATGTTGGCACATATCTCCTGCTGCTAAAATTCAGGTACCAACAAAGGAAGCCGCAGGCACATGAATAGCAAAGGAGGCACACGAGCTGATGTCGCTTGACCAAAAACAGAGCACATGGCAACCTAACAAGGAGGAGCACAGCACGGGCGGCACATGGCGTACACGAGGGCGACGAGAAACTCCTGAGTGTCGGGGAGGCGATGCCAGCGACGGAGGTGGACAACACCGTGGAGGGCGTGGTGGCGGTTCCTGCGGGTTTTGTACCGAGACGCAGTGACGACGCGCTAGCAGACGGACGGGGAGCACCGGGGAGTAGACAGGGCGACCGACCAGCGGCTGGCGGTCTCAGGCGACGGGGGCCGCAGGGAAAAAGAGGCGGCCGCTCGCGGTGCTGCTCGCAGGGGGTGCCGTGGCAAGGCCTGTAGAAGACGGCGGCCAGGGCTCTGCATCGGGGCAGCAGACGTGGTGGCGGCGCGAGACGTGGCGATGGCTGTGGGGTGGCAAGCTGGCGGAGGAGGTCGCAGCAGGGCGCGGGACCACGCGGTCGAGGCCGCTCCGGCGAGGCGGAGAGAAGGCATGGATCTGAGCGAGAGGAAGGGCTAAGGGAGGAGGTGGAGATGAGGGCGCGATGGGGACGCGAGGAGAGAGGCACGGGAGTGGGGCCCGCGGGGTGGGACCGGGGGTTCGATCGGGAGGGTGGGTTCTAGGGAGCGGATGCGCGACCGTGGGGTGGGGTTGGGACACGGTCCTGATCGAGAGGTGGGGCCGCTCGCGATGGGGATCTGGGCAGGGAGTCATGCGGGGTGGGGCAGGAGCGATGTGAGGTGGTTTCCTGGCGGCGGGGTGGAGGGAATAGGTAGGGTGTTGGGGTAGGGTTAGGGTTTCGTTTTGGATAGGTTTAGACGATGATTTCTTTTGGGCCGGGTAGTAGGTGGTCTGACCGGTTGGGCTTTTGGGCCGGCCGGCTGGACTGCCTCCCCCAAAAAAATAGTTTTTGTTATTTCTTTTGTTTTAAAATAAACTTTTGTAAATAGTTTTCGATAAATAAAAGATCTGACTGGACCGACGGTTTTGGTTTGACCAAAAAGGGGAGTATATTAATATAGAAAACAAAGTAGGTCTTTTAGCAAAATAGTTTTAATCAATTAGATGCATGCTGATGTCATGATGATGCACAAGTATTATTTAACACGCGATTTTATAGTACTGGATTTACCCGGGGTGCTACACTTATGTCCTTTGATTATTTTCTGTAAAGTATTTTGCAAATCCAGTGTTGTCATCACCTGCATTTCGAAAAGGTCCGAAAACACTATTTTCATAATAATATGATTATAGGTTATTTACCATGAGGTCTATGAAAGTTCCGGTGGTAAAGGAACATATTATCTAGGACTTAACAACCAATGTCGCCAGTGATTCCTGCGCCGTATATTACGCGTTAACCATGAGACTTGGAATGGGACGGAGAAGTCAGCTGGACCGGCTCCCTTTCGCATGCATTGGACACTGTTCTGGGCATTTGTAAGTTGCAGATCATGGGTATAGCCGTTTTATACGGGGACAAGTCTATCGTGGATCTGGGCTTACAAAAGATAGCTTTCTAGTGTTAATGGTTGTTGTGTGTATCCAACTAAGGTATAGCCGTTTGATATGGGGAAAAGTCTATCTTGAGTTTGGGCATCCAACAATTGTGGTGTATGCGGGGTCGTGGAAAAGGATAGTGATTGGCTTGGATCTTAGTCTGGGCCTCATACCAAGGAAGTGTGAACGGGAATGCGCGCCCGGATGTGCAACAAAGCTAAGATCTCTCATGGGTAAAGTGACGCACCTCTGCAGAGTGTAAGAATTGTAACTTGTTACTCCCTGTTTCGGGAAGGAGCTGCGAACGCGGCGGGAAAGGAACTCCATGAAAGTTCTGGTAAACCCGTGAAGGCTGACAGACATAGATTTTCAGAATAAAAGCAACCTTTTAAGAAATGTTTACAAAAACTTGCATTGCCTACGACCTATGGTCTCTGGCTATAGACATAGTGCATCAAACACTCCTTTTTAGTGAACTTGCTGAGTACGCTCGTACTCAACGTATCTTCTTAACCCTTGCTAGATTCTGAAGACATTAATGGTCAGGAAGAAGAAATACTATATCCAATTGAAGACCAAGAAGAATTCCGCTATGAAGAACCAGAAGTATCCGGAAGTGTCGAAGGGAACAATTACGAAACCATCTAGGAAATGGAGACCGACGTATCTGAAGTATAGATGTAGCATATATAGTGATCTAGTCCAGTAGCATAGATCTCTATCCTCTATCTATATTAAATCTCGTATAAACCTTAGTTGTTTCTTTATTCTGTTCTCCGATTTATTATAGTTTAGCCCTGAGTCATCGGGATACCTCTATGGACCTAGGAGGATCTCAAAGTCATCATGTAAATTTCTGATTGTAATAATGACAATGTATATTGTGGACCCGCTTTGTTTCTGTTGTACCACTCTGAGGATGTAATATTTGCGGAATGGTACTCCGTGAGTGTTATGTCCATGACTATAGTATACTACAACATGTAGTGGTATGCTGGGTCACCACAAGCATCTACATGTAAGATTGTATGGCTATGAAAATGCATGGCAAATAAAAAGCACTAAATGCAGGTAATAAATAAGGCTGTCCCATACCTCATCTTCCGAACGAATCTCCGAAGTGGTCTCATCCTCAATGTCATCCTTAAGATGGGCGGACGGATCAGTAGTCGACTTGGACCTAGAATTGGACGGGGTTGTGTACTCGGGATCATGGCAACCTAGCAGGTTATACAACCGACGCATCTTTTGGGCCGAGCATCATAAAAAATAACAAGAGAAGTCAATACCGGTAAAACAACAGGCCTATAAGAGTACCTGTGTCTCAAATCCGTACCTTAAGGAAGCCCCGCATCATGCCTTCTCCCTTTTTACCCTTACTCGGCATAGTCGGCATATTTCTTTATCTCCGTTCGCTACAGAGTCAGGAACAAGAACATGTTAGGCAAGAAAGAGATGAGAGGGTAAGGAATGTAATGTAAGGTCACGATAACTTCACCGCTGAGCAAGGAAGAATTTGGGATGTCGGTCCCCTCCCTAACATGCCGGTTGTACTCGTTGTAGGCAAGGTCATCAAACACACACAACTCTTGCAATATTTCTTCCTGAAAGGATGGTGGGAAAATGGAGACACGGGTACTAGAAAGAAACCACCGAATGTAGTTGTTGAATGCAACTCCAGAATGAGGTCTTCCACTATTCCATTCCGTTTGTCGAGACTGCTACAAACAAATGTGGAAGTCCATGACGTGCCTCCTATGATGGTGATCCCAATTCTTGATCTTCCTCTGCCTCTTCCTGTCCAACCTACATAATAACAAAGAGCACACAAATGTGGAAGTCCATCTCAGTACCATCCACATGCAATTGAGCACAAGTTCTCATGCTAACTAACCTATGAAGCTCCTTGTCGGTGTTCTTCCACTCGGGAGGGTGATACGTCCAATTTGCATCACCATTCTATATCATAATTTGCCTCTATTCATTGATATATTTCATATTAAGAGGTGTTACTTATGTCTTTTCATCTGTTTTTGCATGTTGGATGATTCTTGGAGGATGAACTGCCGGAGTCAGGATTCTGATGGAAAAAGCGGTGTTTTGATGCAATTTC
Source organism: Avena insularis (assembly GCA_023614405.1). Classification (NCBI taxonomy): domain Eukaryota; kingdom Viridiplantae; phylum Streptophyta; class Magnoliopsida; order Poales; family Poaceae; genus Avena; species Avena insularis. The sequence goes on along the minus strand of CM042687.1, from coordinate 231,944,639 downwards.
ACGAAGATCAGAAAAATACCAGAAAAACTACAGAAAACTATATTTTCCCAGAAGACGAAGGATGCCAGAAGGGGAGGAGGAGTTGGGCCATAGAGGGCCCAACCCCAGGCGCGGGCCACCCTGGGCCGCGCCTACAGGGGGTGTGGCCACCCTGGCCCACCTCTAGCTCTTCCCTATCGCCTATATCTTCTCCTAGAAACCCTAAAGTCGAGGGAGCGACCATAGAAAGATTTCGCCGCCTCTGCAGGGCAGAAAACACCGAGAGAGAAAGAGCTCTCCGGCAGACATATTTTGGCCGGGGAAATTCCTTCCCGGAGAGGGGAGATCGTTGACATCAACATCGTCATCAAGCTAGACTTCATCGGGATCATCATCATCTCCACCAGCACCATCATCACCACTCCATCCCGCTGTAACAATTGTGTTGAATCTTGCATAGTTCTTAGGGGAAACTTTCCAGGTGTTAATTACTATTGTAGTTGATGCTTGTGAGTGGAACCATTGAATTATTATTTATGTTCAGATTGTTATCCATCATTATATCATCTCTGATCTTGATCCATATGATATCTCGTGAGTAGGTCATTTAGTTCTTGAGGACATGGGATAAGTCATGTTGTTAGTAGTGGAATTGTGTTGAGGTATTATTCAACGGTTTAATATTTAAGTTGTGGTGCTATTCTTCTAGTGGTGTCATGTGAACATCGACTACATGATACTTCACCATTTATGGGCCTAGGGGAATGCATTGTGTATTTGTATACTAATTGTGGGGTTGCCGGAGTGACAGAAACCTGAACCCCCATTAGGAAACCATTGCACAAGGGAGTGCATGATCTCAGAGTTTAAGGATGTGGTTAGGTTTTTATCTTAATTGCTTTCTTGTAGTTGCGAATGCTTGAAAGGGGTTTAATCACAAGTATGTATTAGTCCAAGTAAGGTTGGTACATTAGCACAGGTTCACCCACACAACACTTATAAAACCAAAGAAGATTAATCAGCTATATGAAACGAAAGCACTTGACAGTATTCCCATGTGTCCTCGAGAACGTTTGGTCCTCATTAGTATTACCACCGGCTTGTCCTTTGCTAAGAAATGACTGGGCCACTTGCTGCAATTATTTGTTGTCTTTATTTACTTGCACTTTATATCCTTTCTTTATCAAAAAATCCTAAAAACCGTTTGCTAAGTATTTATAGAGAACTCTTGAGCCAGTGCCACTAGTCAGCACCTTCTGCTCCTCGTTGGGATCGACACTCCTATTTATCGAAAGTACTATGATACACCCCCTATACTTGTGGGTCATCAGAGGGTTGCACTGAAACAACCCAAACTGCCCCATCACCCGGTGTGGCATATGAAACTCAACCGTCCAATTGCAAATCAATGGGCAGTCCATGATCCAGAGACATTGTTCGTCCAAGCACTTCGGGTTAATATATAACCCGGGAGCAACACTGAGATCGTCCCCATAACCATAAGGCTCCCACTCCACCTGCTATGTCTCGTGAGGTAAACATTATGGGGAGTGATGTAGATACAAACACCTACCTGCTCGTCCGTAATCGCATCAAACTCGTTCGTGTACTTCAGGTACATGGCATCGACATCACTTGTCATCTCCGATACCACGTCCCACTTCTAAGCCCAAGTGGGTTGGAGTAGAGGGTTTCTATTATACGATGGCCAAGGATGGTGGCCCACCTATTTCGGACGCCCAACTGGTAAGCGTTCCCAGCTCCATATCGAGAGCAGAACCATAGCACCACCTATTCCGGCATTATGGCCTGCCCTACGACAGGCATCGTCCAACTACAAGTGAACAAAAAAGAGGTCAGGATAGCTTATGTGTGGACTCGACATATACAAATGAATGTAGAGTGCACAAGTGATTACCTGCCGGTACAAGTAGTCAAGAACCGCCGAACCCCAGCTGATATTGCTATCCCAGTTTGCTAGTGCCTTCAGCCACATCCACTGAGCGGTCCTACCTCCTCTGTCAGCAAATAGAGACCTAGAGAGGACATACCACATGTACACACGAGCATGTGTCTCGATCACCTCAACCTCGGCGGGCTCCGGACAATGCGCAAAGTTCTCCACAATCCACGCGTATGTCGCGCCTGCCGGTACTCTATCTTTGCTCATATCTTCAAGTTCTCAAGGATCCATGCCAATAAGTAGCTGCATCTCATTGCGCCACCCATCGGAATCTGTGCTCATACAGAGAGGCTCCCCCGCGATAGGAAGTCCAAAGATCATTGAAACATCCTGAAGAGTAGGGGTGATCTTGTTGGAGATATGCCCTAGAGGCAATAATAAATGTAGTTATTACTATATCTTTGTGTTTATGATAAATGTTTACATTCATGCTATAATAGTATTAACAAGGAAACATTAATACTTGTGTGATTTGTAAACTTAGTTTGAAGTCCCTAGTAAAGCCTCTATATAATACTAGCTTGTTGGTTAATAGATGATTGTGGTTTCCCTATCATGAACATTGAGATGTTATTAACAACAAGATCATATCGTTAGGAGAATGATATGATGGACATACTCCTATAGATAAGCGTAGCATAAAGATCAAGTCATTTTAATAGTTCAATTGCTATATGCTTTCTGATACATAGTAATCTGATTCCTTCGACCATGAGATCATGCATATCACCTTTACCGGATGGATGCTTTGATGACATCAAACACCACACCGTAACTGGGTGGCTATAAAGGTGGCATTGAGTGTTCGGAAAGTATTGGGTGAAACACATGGATCAAGAGTGGGATTTGTCCATCCATATGACGGATAGATATACTCTGGGCCCTCTCGGTGAAATGTCATCCAATTAGCTTGCAAGCATGTGCCTGGCTCACAAGGGATCACATATCACGGGAACGAGAAAAGAGTACTTATCGGTAACGAGGTTGAACTAGGTATGCAGAGATACCGACGATCATAACCTCGGATAAGTAAACTATCGTGAGACAAAGGAAATTGATATCGATGTAATGTAAGTGGTTCGTTCGATCAAAGTAATCGTTGAAATATGTGGGAGACATATGAATTTCAGATTCCTCTATTGGTTATTGTTCGGAGAAGTGTCTCGATCATGTCCGCATAATTCACGAACCGTAGGGAGACACACTTAAGGATTGACGTTGTTTGAGTAGTTATGGAATGATGAGAAAGAGACCGAATGTTGTTGAGTCCGGATGGGATACGGGATATCACGAGGAGATCCGGAATGGTCCGGAGAATAAGATTCATATAAGGAAAGTCTCGTTTCGGAGTTGGGGAATGGTTCTGGTGTTTTCATCGGGAATGTTCTAGAATGTTCCGGAATGTCCGGAGGAAGGGTACATGAATGTGTTGTATCAAGTTGGTATGATTGCATCATGTACTAAGTGTCATCGCTGTTCCAAATAAAGGATTAATTCAAATCCTAGTTTGAAAAGTCAAATAGCTAAATTGAAAAGTCAAACGGCTAAATTTGGAAAGAGGAAAAGAGGAGGAAGGGGAAACCGAGTTGGGGAGGAGTTCCCTCCTCCAACCGGCGGCCCACCTCCAAGCCGAGTTGGGGAGGGACTCCTCTCCCTCCCCTTGGCGCGGCCGACCCCTCCACCTATATAAGGAGGGGCAGGGCTCCCTCCTAGAGACACACAACACCCTCTCCTCCAAACCCTAGTACCAAGCCGCCGCCGCCTCCAAGCCGCCGCCGGCCCTAGGGCACTCGCCGCCGCCGCCTAGGTGAAACCCTAGCCACCGGCACTAGCCCCTCCTCGGTGTGTCTAAACCCTAGAACACCGAGGGACTCTCTCATACTCCACCATACCCGCTCCGGCTTAAGGCGAAGCCCTGCGAGATCTTCCCTCTACTTCCGATACCACGCCGTTGTGCTGCCGGAATCGCGAGGAGAGTGCTACAACCTCCACTGCCTGCTGGAACAAGGGAGAGGAAGGTCTTCGTCGAAAATCGACGTGTGACCGATTGAGGCGCTGCGAACATGGCCGGAAGGATCGTCTACGCGATCTTGAGATCGGGAAGAGTACGACTACATCACCCACGAGAATCCGCTCTCGTTAAACACTTTGGAATATTCGAGGGTGAGTTATTCCATCGACTCGTTGCTAAAATCTAGTAGATAGATCTTGGCTTGTTTGTTTGTATGCGGTAGAAATTTTTTGTTTTCCATGCTACGAAACCCTACAGTGGTATCAGAGCCGTGTCTATATGTAGATCTGTTGCACGAGTAGAACACAATGGTCATTGTGGGCGTTGATGCTTTTATTGTCGATTGCTTCTTGTGTACTTTGCATCTTGCGGGATGTTGGGATGAAGCGGCCCGGGCTAACCTTACATGACATCGTTCATGAGACTTGCTCCACGCTTGACATGCAACTTGTATTGCATAAGTGGATTTGCGGGTGCTTGTTTCTCCTAGCATAGTTAAGATCCAGTTTACAACGGGTGATTAACAATACTAGTATCAATGTTGTGGTTCTTGTTCGTAAGTTAGAATGACACTTATTGAAAGCCCCAAACCACGTAAAACATGCAAAGAAAGTAGAGGCGTCTAACTTTGTTTTGCGGGTGTCTTTGATGTGATATGGCCATGATTGTGATTATATTTGATGTATGCAATGTTCCTTATTGTAAGTTGGCAACGGCGGGAGCCATATGGTTGTCTTTAATTTATGTTAAGACCCGCGTGTCTATTCAAAGTAGTTGTAATAGTTGAAGCCGGTGGACGACAACCATGGAGAAGCGTCATTGACCTTGATGCAATGCCGGTGATGATGGAGATCATGTTCGTGCTAGAAGATGGAGATCGGAAGCACAAAGAAGAAAGGCCATATCATATCACATATTATGAATTGCATGTGATGTTAATCCTTTATGCATCTTGTATTGTTTAGTAGACGACGGTAGCATTATAAGATGATCCCTCATGCACATGAATTTCAAGTCATAAAGTGTTCACCCTTAGTTAGCACCGTTGCTAAAGCTTGTTGTTTCGAAGCACCACGTGATGATCGAGTGTGTTAGATTCCGCAAGTGTATACAACGTGAGCAAGCCAGATTTGCTCATGCATAAACTAAGGTTTGATCTTGACGAGCCTAGCATGTATAGACATGGTCTTGGAACACGGATCACCGAAAGGTAAAGCATGAATCATATAGTAGATATGATGAACATGTTGATTGTTCGCCATTGAAACTATATCAACTCTCGTGATGATCGGTGTTGATGTGGTGGATTTGGTTCGTGTGATCACTAAAACAATGTGAGGGATATTGTTTTGAGTGGGAGTTCACCTAGATTAATTCTAATATTAATTTGAACTCAATTTGTCATAAACTTAGTCTAAACTATTGCAAATATGTTGTAGATCAATGGCAGCCCCTACCATCAATTTTAATGCGTTCCTAGAGAAAGAAAAGTTGAAAAACAATGGAAGCAACTTCGCGGATTGGTTCCGCAATTTGAGGATTGTCCTCACAGCTGGTAATTTGACCTATGTGCTGGATGCACCGCTGGGTGACCCACCTGCAGCTACTGCTACCGATGAAGTAAAGAATGTTTACCTCACTCGGAAGACTCAGTACTCCACAGTTCAATGTGCTATCTTGTATGGTTTAGAATCGGAGCTTCAGAAAAGGTTTGAGAATTCAGACCCATATGATATTGTCGAGGATCTCAAATTGATTTTTGAGACTCATGCGGCAATTGAAAGCTATGAGGCTTACGAAAAGTTCTTTAAGCGCAAGATGGAAGAGGACAGCTCATCGTGAGCATGTGCTTAAGATGTGCAGACGCAAACAAACTTCAAAGCTTGGGTATTGTGATTCCCAATGCTTTGGGGATTTACCGTGTCCTCCAATCACTACCACCAAGTTACAAGAACTTTGTGATGAACTACAACATGCAAAACATGAACAAGACGTTGCCAGAACTCTTTGCCATGTTAAAATCTGCAGAAGTGGAGATCAAGAAGCACCAAGTGTTGTTGGTCAATAAGACCACCAAATTCAAGAAAGGCAAGTCTAAGCAGAAGGGACACTTCAAGAAGGGTGGTAAGAAAGTTACCACGCCAACGAAGAAGACCAAGGCTGGACCTAAGCCCGATACTTAGTGCTTTTCTTGCAAGGGAGAAGGTCCTTTGAGCGAATTGCCCAAAGTACTTGGCGGATTTGAAGAACGGCAACATCAAGAAGAAAGGTATATCGATATACATGTTATTGATGTGTATCTCACTAGTACTCGTAGTAGTGCACGGGTATTTGATCTGGTTCGGTTGCTCATATTTGTAACTCAAAACAGGTCTTTGAGAATAAGCGAGCTAGCGAAGAACGAGGTGACGATGCGCGTTGGAAACGGATCAAAGGTTGATGTGATCGCGGTCGGCACGCTACCCCTTCATCTACCATCGGGATTAGTTTTATACTTAAATAATTGTTATTTGGTGCCTGCGTTAAGCATGAACATTATATCGGGATCTTGTTTATTGCGAGACAGTTACTTGTTTAAATCCGAGAATAATGGTTGTTCGATTTATATGAGTAATATGTTTTATGCACATGCACCTTTGATAGATGGTCTATTCTTATTGAATCTCGATAGTGGAAATACACATATTAATAACATTGAGGCTAAACGTTTGAAATCGAGCGATAACTCGACCTATATGTGGCACTGTCGTCTTGGTCACATTGGAGTGAAGCGTATGAAGAAACTCCATTCCGATGGACTTCTTGAATCACTTGATTTAGAATCACTTGATAGATGCGAAGCATGTCTGATGGGTAAAATGACTAAGACTCCATTTTCTGGTATGATGGAGCGAGCTACGGACTTATTGGAAATCATACATACCGATGTGTGTGGTCCAATGAGTGTAGCATCACGCGATGGTTATCGTTATGTTCTTACCTTCACGGATGACTTGAGTAGATATGGGTATATCTATTTCATGAAACATAAGTCCGAAACTTTCAAGAAGTTTAAGGAATTTCAAAGTGAGGTAGAGAATCAACGTAACAAGAAGATTAAATTTCTACGTTCTGATCGTGGAGGTGAATATCTGAGTTACGAGTTTGGCGAGCATTTAAAGAAATGCGGAATACTTTCATGATTGACACCGCCGGGAACACCACAGCGTAATGGTGTGTCTGAACATCGTAATCGAACTCTCTTAGATATGGTTCGTTCTATGATGTCACTTACAGATTTACCGCTATCATTTTGGGGTTATGCATTAGAAACAGTCGCATTCACTTTAAATAGGGCACCGTCTAAATCCGTTGAAATGACACCGTATGAATTATGGTTTGGGAAGAAACCTAGATTGTCATTCCTTAAAGTTTGGGGGTGCGAAGCCTATGTAAAGAAGTTACAGCCGGACAAGCTTGAACCCAAAGCGGAAAAATGCGTCTTCATAGGATACCCGAAGGAAACTATTGGGTATACCTTCTATCATAGATCCGAAGGCAAAATCTTCGTTGCCAAGAATGGGTCCTTTCTAGAGAAGGAATTTCTCTCGAAAGAAGTGACTGGAAGGAAAGTAGAACTCGACGAGGTTGTCGAACCTTCTCTCGAAATTGCAAGTAGCGCAGCACCGGAAGAAGTTCCTGTGGTGCCTGCACCAATAAGAGAGGAAGCTAATGATGATGATCATGAAACTTCGATTGAAGTTACTACAGAGCCTCGCAGGTTAACGAGAACTCGTACCACTCCAGATTGGTATGATCCCGTTATGAGTGTCATGTTGGTGGACAACACCGATGACCCTAAGACATATAAGGAAGCAATGATGAGCCCAGATTCCAATAAATGGCAAGAAGCCATGAAATCCGAGATTGGATCCATGTACGAAAACCAAGTATGGACTTTGGTGGACTTACCGGATGGCCGGAAGGCTGTCGAGAACAAATGGATCTTCAAGAAGAAAATAGATGCTGATGGTAATGTTACTGTCTATAAAGCTCGACTTGTCGCAAAAGGGTTTCGACAAATTCAAGGAGTTGACTACGATGAGACTTTCTCACCGATGTGAAGCTAAAGTCTGAGGATTATGTTAGCAATCGCTGCATATTACGATTATGAGATATGGCAGATGGATGTCAAAACAGCATTCCTCAATGGAGACATTGATTAAGAGTTGTATATGATGCAACCCAAAGGTTTTGTCGATCCTAAAGATGCTAACAAGGTATGCAAACTTCAATGGTCCATCTATGGATTGAAGCAAGCATCCCGAAGTTGGAATCAACGTTTTGATAAGGTGATCAAAAGTTTTGGTTTTATACAAACTTATGGAGAAGCTTGTATTTACAAGAAAGTGAGTGGGAGCTCTGTAGCATTCTTAATACTATATGTGGATGACATATTATTGATTGGGAATGATGTAGACCTTCTTAATAGTGTCAAGGAATATTTGAATAATAGTTTTTCAATGAAGGATCTTGGCGAAGCAGCTTACATATTAGGCATAAAGATTTATAGAGATAGATCGAAACGCCAAATATCATTGTCACAGAGTACATATTTGGACAAAGTTCTAAAGAGGTTTGGAATGGAAGATAGCAAGAAAGGGTTCTTGCCCATGTTGCTAATCGACCTTGAGTAAAACTCAAAGTCCGACATCGAGAAGATAAAGAAAGGATGAGTAAGACTCCTATGCCTCAGCCATAGGATCTCTAATGTATGCCATGCTATGTACTAGACCCGACATTGCATATGTTGTTAGTTTAACTAGCAGATATCAAAGTGATCCGAGTGGATCATTGGACAAGATCAAAAACATCCTTAAGTACTTGAGAAGAACTAAGGATATGGTTCTTTCTTATGGAGGTGATGAACAGCTCGTTGTTAATGGTTACACCGATGCTAGTTGGAACACTGATCCGGATGATTCTAAATCACAATCTGGATACGTATTTATTTTGAATGGTGCGATTAATTTGGAGGAGTGCAAAGCAAAGCGTTGTGGCGAGATCTTCAACTGAATCGGAATACATGGCTGCTTGGAGGCTTCACAAGAAGCGATATGGATGAAAGAGTTCATTACAGAGCTGGGTGTGGTTCCTAGTCGCTGGACCCAATGTCTATCTCTTGTGATAACATGGGCGCCATAGCCAATGCGCAAGAACCAAGGTCACACAAGAAGCTGAAGCATATCAAGCTACGTTTTCACGCTATTCGAGAACATATCCAAGATGGGGATATAAAGATTTGCAAAGTACACACATATCTGAATGTGTTGGATCCGTTGACTAAACCTCTCCCGAGGGCAAAACATGACCAGCACCAAACTGCCATGGGTGTTCGGTATATTACCATGTAATCTAGATTAGATGACTCTAGTGCAAGTGGGAGACTGTTGGAGATATGCCCTAGAGGCAATAATAAATGTAGTTTATTATTATATCTTTGTGTTTATGATAAATGTTTACATTCATGCTATAATAGTATTAACAAGGAAACATTAATACTTGTGTGATTTGTAAACTTCGTTTGAAGTCCCTAGTAAAGCCTCTATATAATACTAGCTTGTTGGTTAATAGATGATTGTGGTTTCCCTATCATGAACATTGAGATGTTATTAACAACAAGATCATATCGTTAGGAGAATGATATGATGGACATACTCCTATAGATAAGCGTAGCATAAAGATCAAGTCATTTTAATAGTTCAATTGCTATATGCTTTCTGATACATAGTAATCTGATTCCTTCGACCATGAGATCATGCATATCACCTTTACCGGATGGATGCTTTGATGACATCAAACACCACCAGAATCGGGTGGCTATAAAGGTGGCATTGAGTGTTCGGAAAGTATTGGGTGAAACACATGGATCAAGAGTGGGATTTGTCCATCCATATGACGGATAGATATACTCTGGGCCCTCTCGGTGAAATGTCATCCAATTAGCTTACAAGCATGTGCCTGGCTCACAAGGGATCACATATCACGGGAACGAGAAAAGAGTACTTATCGGTAACGAGGTTGAACTAGGTATGCAGAGATACCGACGATCATAACCTCGGATAAGTAAACTATCGTGAGACAAAGGGAAATTGATATCGTATGTAAGTGGTTCATTCAATCGCAAAGTAATCGTTGAAATATGTGGGAGCCATATGAATTTCCAGATTCCTCTATTGGTTATTGTTCGGAGAAGTGTCTCGATCATGTCCGCATAATTCACGAACCGTAGGGAGACACACTTAAGGATTCGACGTTGTTTGAGTAGTTATGGAATGATGAGAAAGAGACCGAATGTTGTTCGGAGTCCCGGATGGGATCCGGGATATCACGAGGAGATCCGGAATGGTCTGGAGGATAAGATTCATATAAGGAAAGTCCCGTTTCGGAGTTGGGGAATGGTTCCGGTGTTTTCATCGGGAATGTTCTAGAATGTTCCGGAATGTCGGCACTCGGAGGAAGGGTACATGAATGTGTTGTATCAAGTTGGTATGATTGCATCATGTACTAAGTGTCATCGCTGTTCCAAATAAAGGATTAATTCAAATCCTAGTTTGAAAAGTCAAATAGCTAAATTGAAAAGTCAAACGGCTAAATTTGGAAAGAGGAAAAGAGGAGGAAGGGAAGCTGAGTTGGGAGGTTCCTCCTCCAACCCACCTCCAAGCCGAGTTGGGGAGGACTCCTCTCCCTCCCTCGCGGATGGCCCCTACACATATATAAGGAGGGGCAGTGCTCCCTCCTAGAGACACACAACACCCTCTCCTCCAAACCCTAGTACCAAGCCGCCGCCGGCCCTAGGGCACTCGCCGCCGCCGCCTAGGTGAAACCCTAGCCACCGGCACTAGCCCCTCCTCGGCGTGTCTAAACCCTAGAACACCGAGGGACTCTCTCATACTCCACCATACTCGCTCCGGCTTAAGGCGAAGCCCTGCGAGATCTTCCCTCTACTTCCGGTACCATTGTTGTCTTTGCCGAGTCGCGAGAGTGCTACAACCTCCGCTGCCTGCTGGAACAAGGGAGAGGAAGGTCTTCGTCGAGTACCGAACCTGTGACCGACTGTGGGAGCGCTGCCGGAAGGATCGTCTACGCGATCTTGAGATCGGGAAGAGTACGACTACATCACCCACGAGAATCCGCTCTCGTTAAACACTTTGGAATCTTCGAGGGTGAGTTATTCCATCGACTCGTTGCTAAAATCTAGTAGATAGATCTTGGCTTGTTTGTTTGTATGCGGTAGAAATTTTTTGTTTTCCATGCTACGAAACCCTACAGATCTCGCCGGTAAGGAGGTGGAAAGTGTGCGTCTCCAGCCTCCACCGGTCAACAAGTGCGGTGATAGCAGCCGCGTTGAGGTTTGGTGTCGACCGTCTCATAAGCATGATGAAAGGGAGGAGGCCTAGCCGCTTGATGTACTCAATGTACCGCTCGTCGTACGGCATGTCATTCGAAGACATGCCATGAGACCGAAGCTTGAGGGGACGAAGCCTCTGCATACATACAAGATAAAACATTATGCTTTTTCCAGCACAATTGAATCAATAGAAAAATAAAAACAAAGAAGTTCAACCATGGTTTTATTACCATATGCTTCTCCGCCATCAAGTATGCCCGGTGTTCATGATCATAATAATCCTCAAGTAGCCACACCATCCTACATATATATTCCAAACATCAATAAATATATGAGTGGTTCATCCTATGTGGCCATTATTTCAATTTATACAATAAACTACAAAGAATATGGGAGCATATTATTCACACATCCATACAAATCCATATACAACCATCATATACAATGCAAATCAGCAACACACTTCCATTCCCCATAAAATACAACTAATATATAACTACCAAGTAACCAATAACATGCACAAATAGGCCATATTATGAATCCAACTAGACCTAGGGTTTCAAACAACTTAGAAGAGAATGTGCAAGATTTATTGGATGAAAGAGAGGGGAAAGGAGGGGATTACCTTGAGGGAGGGATTGGGGAGAAAATCCACGGTGAAATCTCTTAGATCTGTTGGTTTTAGGGATAGATTTGAGAGAGGGGGAGAGAGGAACCCTCGGCCTTGTTCTTCCTGGACTGGGAGAGTGAATGGGGAGGGGTGGGGAGGGGGGCTGGGCACGACAGGCTATGTCTCAATGTGTAGCGCCTTTCTGATAGACGCTACACATTAGAGCATAGCGCCTTTCTGCTAGGCTATGCACACTGAGCATAGCGCCTGGGTGTTACTCTCCCCAGGCTTAGCGCATAGGCGTCACGGCCAGTGGGGCTAGGTCCGACTGGCGGTGCCACTGGGCAGGGCATAGCGCTAACATAAGGCGCTTATCTCATAAAGATATAAGCCTTTGTTGTTAGGTGTTACCCAAATGGTTAGTCTAATGAAATTTTTACGCCGAGGGGCCAGTTCGTGAAATTCTTTCCAAAAGGGGTTATTTTTGTCCATTCTGCCGGTAGAGCAAGGGGTTTGTGAGACGGGTACTGTAACATCTCAGTATTAGAGCTTAGAAATAAGTTGAACCCAGATGTGTGCATTGCATTCATGCATAGAAAATCTGAATAATTTTCGCGCTTTTGAACAAAACTTGTCAAAGTGATTGAAGCTTCTCTCAACTTGATGGAATTGAAGTAGATCATCAAGTTTACTGCGATAAGTTCCAATATGATCTTTGCTAAAACCTTATTTGGGTAAACATGATTTGATCTAAGAGTAGATCAAATATAATAAAAATTAAAATCATAATGCATTGCTTAATGATTAATATCTGATCCTTAAGGGATCATATCATAATATTCATCACAACAAGTCATGAATACCAGGTTAATATTACAACTCAAGTAATAAGAATGTAATAATTAATCCTGGCCTATCTTAATCTTATCTACTTATACCATGAGTATCATGGTAATACCTAACCTTAACTCTTTAGTGAGATTGAGTAGGAAGGAAACCAAGTCAAGATCATTCACCATACATTTTTCTTTCCATATCAATCCTTATCATCTTTATTGAATCCTATTCTAATATCTGATGTTCATCAATGTTGAGTAGTCAACTATTGATTCACCAATCCTTAACCCATCACTTCTTGATCTATCAACTATTGTCCTATTTATAGCATTCACTTAAGGCCTATAAAGAAAGAAGTAAGAAGAGGTAAGTGGTATTGCTAGATTTAAATATTATCTATAGGATGGGAGTGTTGGAAGAGAATTGAATCAATAGGATTATTTATGGAGTTAACTCACTCCTAAAATGATAGAAGAGTATCTGAGGTAAATATTACTAGGATCAATATTGAAGTTAGTTAATAGGAGTAATCTTATTGGATCAAGTGTGTATAGTTAATGAATCGTATCTCTTAGTCCAATAGAGATAAACAAAAGATAATTATAATACAACTGTAATGTTGTATGAATAAAAGCCTTGATTAGCCAACTGGAAACCTAAATCATAAAGGATCAAAGGATGATAATGATCATGCTTTAGTCACCAAGATTGAATGCTTATATCATGTATAAGTAACATTGGTGGATAGATCATGATTGAACCCTAGTATAGATATATTATTCTAGGTTAGCCATGACAAGTCACATTAATATAATTTGAGGTTGAAGTATTAGATACTAGAGTTAAGTAGAGACAAGATGGTATGATTAAGATGATGTTAGAGCAACATTGGTTTATTGAGGTAGTACTTTCCTCTTGGGAAATATTAAACACTTAAGGTGAAGTAGGATTTGATACATATCTATTAGAGAAAGGTTGGTGATGGATGATTAAGGAAGAGTGTGAAGGTAGTTAGAAGTAACCACTTGTTGGATTGGAGGTTATCAGCAGTAGAGTAGTTGATATAACCAAGTATGGATTTGAGAAGATTATGAAAAGCCCTAGTGTCAAGCTCATTGGAATTATCAATGGGTTTAGAAGAATACAAGGTGGATAAGAATATTCTTGTGTAGCAAAGCCCATCATGTTAACACATGATGATGGACATAGAGAAGTAGTATATCTAGGAAAGGAATTCCTTAATCAGAAGTCCAGAATTATGAATTATGGAAGATAGGAAATCTTGGTAAACACTAAACCCCAAATCTATAATCAAGCTTAACATCTGTTTCATATGTTAGACAAATCATTTTATTTTCACAATGTTTTATGGGAATATTTTCCTATAGCAAATCACTTAAGCACATCTCTGTCATTTCCAGATATCATAACCATTTGTGCTTAGGAGTTATTTGTACCAATTCTTTTCCATGAGCCATTCCAGTTAATAACTTTCTATTTTAAAAGGTGATATCATTAAAGATCACAAATAAAAAGACAATATGATTAGCCATAAACTTTTATCAACAAAAGAAAATAGGTACCTTAAGAACCCTAAACCCTAGGGTAAATAATTGCAATTAAAACCCTAATTCCTATATTAGTTATAATAATATATATACCTTATTATTCCCTAGATTCATGGGAGTAATATTAACCATGTTAATTCTTTTGTATCTCATACAACAAATAATTATATAGGATCATAATATAAGAATTTCCCTCCAAACTATAAGATAACTAGAATTAAATTCTATCATTAAATAAAGAAATATCATAATTTAATCCATGGTTTATTATGGACAGAAAATTAATAACAAAAGCCCTTACAAATACTAAAAGGAAAGATTTATATAAGAAAATAGAGAAATATAACATTATTTAATAAAAGCTCACAAAATGCTAGTAAATACATCTTAATAATGTTACAATTAAGTAGAAAATAAAGCCTATGAAGAAATTCAAATCAAAGATGCAAATTCAAATATGAAAACAAAACAGAATTTAGAAAAGGGAAAGAACCAAGAAAAAACAGAAGGAGATCAGATCTTGCCCATGGCCCAACTTCCTTCTCTTTATCCACTGCTCACGAGCAGCCCATAGCAGCCCACCTCGGCCCAGTAACCAGCCCGGCTTATCTCCCTCTGTTACTGACAAGTGGGACACTACCAGGGATCGTGGGTTTGTTTCGATGAAGCTCAGGGGGTTTTCTGCAAAATGATCATCGTCGTCATACTCACGCACACAGGCACCTGCGTGCGTACCGTCTGCCACCGTCATAAAAATCCAACTGTCATGCTGCTCGCCGCCGACCCCGAGGGGTGTAGATAAGACCGCCGCGTCCTCCTCTATCCTCTCATACCTATCTCATCTCCTCTCGCTCTCTCTATCTCTCTCTCGCATAGGACCCAAAACCCTAGCTCGCCGGAGTCGCTTGCCGTCGCCATTTGAGACCACCCCAAGACCAACTGGTGATACCACAAGATCCACTGTGGTGGACTTCGTCTGTTAAGAGGAAGAATCGAGCCGGGGAGGCCGTAATCATGTGCATTGAACGCGTCTGTCCGCCACTCGCCGTCGACCATGGCGACACCGTCTAAGCTCGCCTCTCTTCGCCATAGTCACTACAAGCATCCTGGTGAGCCATCGGTTCTTCCAGTACATTTGATCCTCTATATTTCGCTTTAGTTCGCTTCCCCCCACAAGCACCCGACACCGCCGCCGTTGTTGCCCAACTTCCGGCGACCATTAACTAGCGCGTCGCCAGTGTTAGGTTCCTCGTCGTGCCCTCTTTCCAACGAGCCTAGCCACTGCCCCGTGCGTGCACTAAATCGTAAGATCAACCATCGATCTGAGAGGATCAGCTCCGATGACGTCATGCTCACATCATCCCCGGCCTAGTTAGCCAGTTTGCCTTAGTCTTTGCACGCGTGGCTAATGATGTGGCCATAGGCCCACTGGTCAGTAACCTAGGGTAGCTTAGGCTATGGTATAAAAAGTTATTTTCTATTTAGGAAATAAATAAATGATATAAACCCAAATTTAAATATTCCAGAAATAAAATAAAATCATTAAATCAATAACTTTTGTTTTATAATTCATAAAAATATGGGTAATATATGGAAATGTTTAGAAAAATAAAATCTATCAATTAAAACTATTATCAAACATTATTATGTTAACAATCTAAATAATTACTATTTAATAAAGATTTTATAAGTATTAATATTTTGATAATTCATATTTTAATATTGGTAAATATTAAAAATATAAATAAAATACCAAAAATCTTATAAAAATAAAAACAATACTTTAAAACTATAATCATACATTATTATTTCACTTAATTTAATATTTATTATTCATTAAGTATTTATAAAGTAATAAACCTTATAAAAATCATATCTTATTATCTATAAATCACAAAAATAAATGTAATATACCAAAATGATCACAAAAATGATACCTACATGTTAAAAATATAATAATCCACTTTTGAGGTAAATAAACATTTAAAACTTAATAACTTGAATTTAAACGTATTTCCTTAATGAATAATTCATATAAGGGTAAATAAAAATTGCTAATAATTCTAAAAATTAGCCAATGGAATCTAAATAAATAATATTAGTCTTAAATGTTTATATTATGAAGTCATAATGGTTCAAAACATTATAAGTAAAATTTTATTGAATTATCTTTCAACCATAAATGTAGGTTATTTTCTAAAAGGATCCTTATCCAATATAAAATCTCCAAGAATGATTGTGACTAAATTAAATCTTTTCCATTTACTTCAACCACCAGATTACAAAAATATCACAACACTATAGTGAATCCATAAGTAGTTAAGTAATATTATTTCCTTGTTTATAAACTATAATCACTCATCTATAAAAAGGTAAATGATTTTATTCCATTATAAAATCAAGAAACCACTACACCAAGTAAAAAGTATAACCATTCTTAAGTAACCTTAAGGAAACATTATAAAGTACACAAGGTACAAATATCATAAGCATTACACCTTAAATCCATCCATGTTTTTAAAGTTAACTTTAGTCTATAAGACTTTAAATATAAGACTAAAGACTTTGTTATATGTTTTATAGTTAACTTTGGTTTGTTATAGTTAAGTCATAAAGCATCTCAAGTCCAAACTATTCAAGCAAGCACAAACAACCTTGACCATAATTGATTAACCACAAAGATTGTTGAGACCTTAATAAAGAAATCTTTTCTTCAAAAGTTATTCGTTTTGCCACTTAAGTCAATAAATGACGATTAATCGTAAGCACCTTACTTTATATTTTACTTGTATACTTAGGATTGATAACGCTTAAGTTCTTTATAGGTGACAATACTTGTAAAGTAAAATTTGAAGATAAACAATTATAGTGTAAACAATCTTGAGTAGCATTCCATATGTGTGTATCTTATTGTTGGAAAAATACGTGTTGTTCACACACACTCACAAACCTTAATAAGAAGCACAAGTATTAAACTTAATCTAAAAGGATAACGCATTCCAAGGAAACCCTTTCTAGTATCCAAACCCTAGAATAACGTTATCCCCGGAATCCGCATTTATAAAGTGCATCACATTACTTATGCATAAAAGCATTTTGCTTCTTTAAACATTAGTCCTTACCGGACCAATGATGCTTATTTCATATATTGGATCTTATATTGTCTTGAAGACCGTGAGTGCATATTCTTGCAAACACAAAAGGCAAGTTCACACTTGCTCATGTCCTTTGATTATTTTCTGTAAAGTATTTTGCAAATCCAGTATTGTCATCACCTGCATTTGAAAAAGGACAGAAAACACTATTTTCATAATAATGTGATTATAGGTTATTTACCATGAGGTAATAACCTACTATAAAAGTTCCGGTGGTAAAGGAACATATTATCTAGGACTTAACAACTAATGTCGTCAGTGATTCTTGCGCCGTATATCACGCGTTAACCATGAGATTTGGAATGGGACGGAGAAGTCAGCTATATCTTCTTCCTCTTGCATGTAGCCAGATGTGCAGGTCGTGGCTGTTATCAATCGTAGCGTGCATATTAATTTGTAATTTGTAGAGGATATGCAGCATATGGGTGGGAACCCTCAATGTCCCACGATAGTTCTGGCATCTAACGGTCTACACAAACCATTGCCGTAATTCAATATGTGGGCATGGTGTACACCAAAGAGGCATGCGAGGTCGCGAAGGGGGCAGTGATTGGCTTGGATCATCTTCTAGGCCCCACATCATGGAATTGTGGACGTGAATAAGTTGCCCGGTTGTGTAACAAAGAGTTGATCTCTCATGGGTAAAGTAACGCACCTCTGCAGAGTGTAAAAACTATAACTTGTTACTCTCTGTTCCGGAAAGGAGCTGCGAACTCTGCAGGAAAGGAACTCCATGAAAGTTCTGGTAAATCCATTAAGGCTGACGGACATAGCTTTTCAGAATAAAAGCAATCTTTAAAGAAATATTTACGAAAACTTGCATTGCCTACGACGTACGGTCTGTGGCTGTAGATATAATGCATCAAATACTCCTTTTCTAGTGGACTTGCTGAGTACGCTCGTACTCAACGTATCTTCTTAACCCTTTCTAGATTCTGTAGCCAGTACAGACAACATCTACATCAAGTTATGCTCCAGGAATCATCATCCAAATCTAAAGCTCTTCAACGAAGACAAGGAAGTCAACATCTACATCAACTCAAGTGAAGACAAAGTTACTGATTAGATAGGAATATACTCTCTAGCCAAAGAACCTATTTCTGTAGTGTATTGCAATAGCAGCAATACCAACCCCTTAGTTAAAATACTAGTCTTAATAGTATAATAGCTTTTGCGTTGTTTATCTTTGATTTTTCTTTGTAAAAAATTCTTTCTCTATCTTTAACCTAGAGTGTTCTCTGGATCTTGTGTATAGAGTGAGTTGTAACCTTTAGCCATGTATTAGACCCGCTGTATTTCTGTTGTACGACTCTAAGGGATGTAATACTAGTGAATGGTGTTTCATTGGTGTTATGTCAATGACTATAGTGTACTACATCATGTAATGGTATGCTGGGTCACAACAGGTACCCTCATGAGGGCTCACGGTAGCGGCCCAATCCGCTACGGGAGGCCCAAGCACGTGAGCTTTGTCCTGGACTGTTATTTCTCTTCCAGCCTAGTATATGGCAAAACGTGGGTCTAAAAAATCAAAAGTGCTTGGTTCAGTATATATGTAATGGAAACGCAAAACTAATCAAATGACACCGGTAATGTAAACGGAATCGGTAGAAGTAAAAAATTGTTTGGTTCGAGACTTCCAAAACAAGTCGATCCAAACGATAGTTTTGCAAGATTTTGTAGAAATCTGCACCAGAACGTGCCAGATCTCGACGAGATTAGATGGGCCAAGATCAAATACGCTTGGGTATGCCATGGTCGTCTCCACATGGTTGCACAGAGGATTTGCTTGGTGGCAGCGCTGACGGGGAGGAGGGAGATACAGGTAAGGATAGTCAATCTGTGTGAGACCACACCTGAGAGAAAGGAGCGGAGGAGAGGGGTTCGTGGCGGCGGCGGCGCTTTAGCGAGAGTTGAGACGAGGAGAGAGACCACTTAGTGGCAGTGGCGGAGCCAGGAATTTGTTTTTTAGGACAAAGCGGTCGTATCCACCATCGGATTAGTAGAGAGTGACTCAGTTTATAAGGGAAACCGGGTCCAAAACTCATACAAGCTATACAATACCCGGTTTATGAGAAAAACCCGAGACAGAAACCACACATGCGAGGAGCCAGGATTTTCATATTAGGTATCTAGACTCAATAAACATTTCGAGTAAACCAATACAATATATGTAGGTTCACAATAGCAAAGACCAAACTATGAATTGGAAGGAGGATTGCTCATATTTTCATCTTGATTTTGGCTTTCGACTTCCAACTTCAGTTCCTTTGCACCTTTATCCCACATACGTTTTATACCACTACAATTTGCATGCTTTTGCTTGTTCTTCATTTTTCAGACCTCAAAATAGGCTTTCACATTGCTTCATAAATAAAGTCATACGGCCAAACGATACATAGTGATGAGGAAATCCTCTTACAAGCAGATCGAAGATAAATAATAAGATCTAAAATCATCGAGCTTTCCATCGAAGCCGCCGCGAGGCTAAGGAGACATGAGCTCCACGACAACGCCCCCAAGAAGATAACGACGCAACCAGCGCCGCCATCGTCGAGACCATATAGGTCAAGGGTCAAGGTCGAGACCATATAGGTCAAGGGTCATAAACAATAAGACCATATAGGAGGTGACCATATATTTTAACTAATTAGGGACAATTATCAATCGGAGAAAATTAGAAAAGAAATTATAAGTGAAAAAGCACTTCTTCTTACCGTGAGTGAACTGGTCACTTCGATTCTGAATTCAATGTAGAATTATCACCAACTAATCACTTCTGATCCTAGTTCTGAATTAAAGGTAAAAAAAGGAATCAATTCTGATCTGAATTCAAGGTTAAAAACGCACTGAGCCCTTGTTCTTAGTTCTTACCGTGGCGATAAAGATGAACTGCTGCAGTGTGTGCTGACTGCTTGTTGTGAAATCCTGCGGGGGCAAGGGCGGACAGTCGCCGGCCGGCGGCAAAGAGGGAGTAGGAGACGGCCCTTCTGTGACTATGGAGAAGCGCCGACGAGCGAGCGGGCGGACGCCTGGAGACGAGGCGTCAGCCGTCAAGACTTGGAGCGGTTTGTGTCGTGGATCGTCCGGTGGAACAGGAGCATTTTCTTCTTTATTCATTCATTCAAAAATAATAAATAAAATTACACAGCAACGGCTAGGCAATGCCGCCGTTCACCCGGATGACCTGGCCATTGACCCACTCGGCCGCGTCGGTGCAGAGGAACCCGACCGCCGGCACTATGTCGTCGACCTCCCCGAGGCGCCCCATGGGGTGCCCGGCTCTGAACCTCTCCACCGCCTCCTCGCTCTTACCCTGGAAGAAGAGCTCCGTCGCCACGGGCCCCGGCGCCACGCAGTTCACCGTCACGCGCGCGGGCCCGAGCTCCTTGGCCGCGACCCGCACCATCGCCTCCACGGCGGCCTTGGACGCCGCGTACGCCGCGTAGCTGGGCAGGAGCGTCGCCGCCAGCGTGGAGGACACGGCCACGATCCGCCCCCCTCCGCCACGGCGCAGCCGGTTGGCAGCCTCGCGAATGCACAGGAACGCGCCGCGGGTGTTCACGGCGAAGACGGCGTCGAAGTCCGCCGTGGCGGTGGTGGCGAGGGTTGGGTAGGTCTGGATGGCGAGGCCCGCGCAGGCCACGAGGATGTGCGCCGCGCCGCCGAAGGCGGACTCGGCGGCGTCGAAGAGGGACCGGACGCCGGCCTCGTCGGAGACGTCGGCCCTGACCGCCACGGCGCGTGGGAGCTCCGCGGCCAGCGCGTCCGCCAGCTCGGAGCTGGAGGCATAGCCGAGGACGAGGTTGGCGCCGAGGGAGGCCAGGTGGGTGGCGATGGCGCGGCCGATGCCGCGAGACGCGCCGGTGACGATGGCCACGCGACCGGCCAGGGGGAGGGACGCCGCCTCCACCGGAGATGATGTCGTCGCGGAGGTGGCCATTGAACTGGTTCTTTGCTTGCTCTGAGATTGCTTCGACTGGTTGGTTGTCGGAGTGGAGTAGGCGAGCAGCTATAAATAGCACATGGAAGCCGGTGTGAAACCAGTGGCCTGACTTTTCTTTTTCTTTCTCTGTTAACAGTTACTAAGACGTTAGAAATATAAGATATTTTAGGTTTATGAAGAAGATATATCTAGACACCTTTTAGTGTATAGGTTTAAATAAATCTAGACACCTCCTATTTACAAACCTAAAACATCTTATATTTCCAAACTAAGGGAGTAACGGTGACCCTCACTTCGTCACGGGTGACGCAAGGTGTCATTGCCAATCTTGCCTCCCTTTTGACCGTGGAACTGCAAATTTTCAACACATGAACGCGCTACCCACTTGGCCTGTATATCGTGATAATGGTTATATATATGAATGTTAAATTTGTGCACTAGCTATTTCTAACCCCTTCTTTTTTGCGAATTAACTATTCTAGCCTAGACATCACATTTGTAACTCAGATTTACTCCTATCCAAATATTCAAGGCGGTGTTTGGTTCCGGGCATATTTTATCAAACCAATGTTTGACAGTTTGGTATGTTTTTGGCCATTTCTATATTTTAGAATTGGCACACTTACTATCCATAAAACCCATCTCACATATAGAGCGATATTTTATCAAATTTTAGCGTCCAATTTCTCGGCTAAACATAGGATTAGTAAAGTGTGGTTGTAAACAAAGAGGCATGTAAGAGCATCTTTAGCCGTCATGGTGTTCGACGGCAGTTGTCTTTGTGCCTTATGGAGGTGTTGGGGCACATGGTTTGGCTTCCACAAATACTCTACCATATCATCCTGCAATTGACGGTGAGCATTTGTGTTTCGGATTTCCTAACGCGTGGCTAGAAAAGAAGCAAACTTGGCCAACACCTACTAATCAACCGTCGCAAGAGGACCCGGTTCAGGTTCAAGCACTAGAGTGGCAAAGCTCACTCTCAGTAACCATGTTGTCTATGATCACACATGCATTTATGACCTCCCCCGTCTCATCTTTTGACCAGATAAGGGCACCCACAGCATTGTGCCAGAAGTGGTTCTATATTGCCTTTTTGACTTTTAGAACTAGTTCCATACATTGTAGGATAGTTCTAAAAAGAGCAAAACTGGAAACCGAAGCAACTGCATGCTCCAATGCCAAATCTTTCCATGCGATTAAAAAACCATTCTCTCACACGGTGGGGAAGAAAGAGATGACGGGAAGAGAAAATAGATGGGAAAAAATGAGCTATTTTTATGTAAGTTATGTTAGACTAGGACCCACTATGCATGTAATTTGGAATCAGCTACGCTGTGAAGATGTGGCCATATTGCACGCCAAAGCCAAATTCTGGGTTATGTCAGATTTGGCTATCAACACACTGTGGCTGCCCTAAGAACGGGCACCGAACAATAGAAATGCATGATCATTTTTGCCCTTTGTATATTGCTTGCCAAACAAATAGACAATTTTTCCATGACTACTGCATGCAATCGATGCTCCTAAGCATACTAGGAAGTCATGTCGACGTGTTTTATGTCATGATCTGAGATGTGTCTTCTTCATTTTGTGTTCTCAAGTAGGTTGGTCCAAACACTACCACCACTATCATGCAAAAGTTGTGCATGCACTCAATGGTTGTTGACTCAATCATACATAGGTATTTGTCGTGTGTATTAGCAGGAGCTCCATATGCAAGCATCCTCAAAACAATAGTGTACTTCTGAATTGAGGAAAAACCTAGCACTCTGATGCGTCTTTCTTGCACACGAAGTAGTCGTCGAACTCCATGACGTCAACCACTAGCCTCATGAACAAGTTCATGTTCATCCTGAAACATCGATGAAATGTCACTTCGATGTGGGTTGGATCATCGGCGTAGTCGGTGTACAACACGGAATATTCCTCTAGCCTTTGCCTCTACTTGCTCTTGCGGCACCCTGGCTTCAATCCTCCACGTCGCGGCTATGCATCCCGTGCTTGCAAACCTAGGAGACAAGAGAGAATCCTCCAAAGCTCATCATCATCAGCGGTAGCAGCGGCTTCATCCTCGATAAGAAAGGCGGCCATCATCTCGTCTGAATCCATGGCCTAGGCAAATTGCCAAACACCACGCGTGCAAGGTGACCACGAGGTGGTCTCGCCATTGTAGACGGACACCAAATGACGACGAAGCAAGTCAATGGAAGCATGGGAGGTGTTCAGAGAGTCGATGCAGTTATGCAACCTTTCTATCGGTGTCGAGGGCAAGTTGCGACGACGACCAATGGAGAAACCTTTCTATCGGTGACGGGGGCAAGGTGTGGTGACAGCGACCAATGGAGATAGGGCAGAACATATGCAAGATAGGCGGGGCAAGTGGCAAAATGGGAGGTACTTCTTCGTCTTAACCCACCCCTTTGCCAACCTGCTCGTCACCATGTGGGTCAAGTGGTGGGCTGACTGGGAGAACGCCTAGGCACCGATTTCATGTTCGGTGCCCTCATAGGTCATTTGGAGGCGGCTGGAGTTGTTCTAATCTACTCAGATTTAGCAAGCGGATCCGAGTATAGATTATATAGGAGTAAATCTTAGAAATGTGGCAGAAATGGTCGTTCTGTCTCTGTACCCAGCCGTATGAGAATCAATATATAGACCCAAGTCTTATGCATGCAAACCTAGACCTTAATAATGGCATGACGACTCACGGGTCATCCTGCAAAGTAGGAACGTTGCCAAATCTGCATCCAAAGCCGTAAAAAGGAAAAATAGGCATCCACAAAATTCTGAAATTGCGCCCGGTCTGGGTTCACTTCAGCTTTCACTCTCCACGGTTCGCAACGGTAAACAGATCCAACATAGAAACAGAACACTTTGGCACAGGCCAAGCAATTTTCTACCCAGCCTTCAAGCCCTACCCATGACTGCCTTTTTGTCTGAAAGCTGCAAAACAAAAGGACTAGAGAGCCTTCAACATAAAAGTAAGGTGAGACAGACAAGAGAATAGCTACAGATGTTCAAACTGAATCAGGTGTGGCAACAAACCGAACAGCCATGTATTACAACTGAGCTTAGCAGATGGTAGCCAGCCTGATATAAATGTGTGAAGACACAGCAGACAGCACCATATCATAACTGGAGTTACAAGTACCGTGTGACCATCATCAACAAGGAAAAGACTTGTACATCTCACAACAACAACAATATACAGGAAAATCACCAACGACTTGCCACCTAGCAACAAGTGCAGAACGAAGTAATCCACTAGCTATTTGGCTATATATAGAGCACCTAATGAACAAAAATAAAACAGCCTTATCTACTGAAAGGTGATGGCTCCTTGGATCATCTCTGCACAAACTTTATATATCCAGGGGCAGAGTGGGAGAAAAGATGAGAAGCTGCCCAGATTGGTACTAAAAAAGGTCTCCCTTCTGAAACTAGCTTACAGGCTCCATAGTGAACCTGATTCAACCAGTCCTGCCATCAAACTATGGTACACGATTTATTCAAACGAGCAATTTCAGTTTCAGCTACTTGCTTGGTATTGCGTGGCAGGATGTTGCTTGCATTTCAGACAACTCTCTAGTTATAGATCTTTACAGGTCTCTCAAATGAATGGCGGCTCTGCATACAGATCATGCAATTAGCAAAATTTAAGCCAAAAAGAACAAAGACAATATGGGCATTATCAGGACATCAAAGGCTCGTGTGTGACAGACAATGTAACATGAGGTACCTGGTTGGCGGTGTGTGACTTTCTTGGAGCTGTGTCCGGGTGCTCCAGTCCAAGATACTGCTCCCACGCTCCATACATGTTCCTCTAAACAAGTTTATACAATTAAAATCAGATTGAACACTAAAAGGCTGCTTCAACAAGTAGATAACTAACATGATAGTACCTGAAATCTCGTAGCTACAGTATCAGAATCTTCAAAATAGTCTGGGCGGCCAAGTGATATGTACGCAAATTTCCACTGTCCAAAGAGAACAGCGGTTAGTATTACACACATTAATCATTTAACCAACATCAAATAACTACATCATTAGGCAGGTTCTAATAAATAGTTGGTGTCAGGTCCACATGCAAAGAACTACTCCATCCGTTTCATAATATAAGATGTTTTAGCTTTTCTGAAACAAACGTATCTAGACACCTTTTAGTGTGTAAGTTCACTACAACCTACACACTAAAAGATGTCTAGATACGTTTCACAAAAGCTAAAACATCTTATATTTTGGAACGGAGGGAGTAGAATAGACCTACCACTACGATTATTACAATTATTCCAAGTCATTAATAGTATGTATCATGTTTAAAACAGCACGAAATTATCTCCAAGCTTAGACCAATGCAGTGTCTCTGTTTATAAATGATAGTGATAGTAATCTCTAGGTCACTGCAGTAGCATGCTGGATCTGCCATGTAGGCTAGTAACTCATCATGCACTACTGCCTAGGCAACAGTAGCCAGTTCCAATGAAGGGATAGATCCCCACTATATTTTAACCAGGATTAATAATTCAATACAATTTAAAGTCAAAAGACCTAATTAGAGATAAGCATAAATGTATTAATTAGTTAGTTTGAACTTTTGGGCCTCTAAACAGAGAACCCCCTCGATGAATTAGTAATCTTTCATATCCCTCATCAGCTGAGCCATCCCAGCCCTATTCCTGGCTTATATCCAAAGTTTTGTGACAATATGTGTGGAAAGAATCTCTCCAAATAAGTATACTTCTCTATAGCACACAAAAGTATCACGGATTTAATTATAAATATGGAAACCATGGAGAAAACATCAATACCTTGGAGAAATCTTCATCTGAAACCTTGAGCTTTTTCTGTAAACGTTCTTTAATAGAAGATAAGGTCTCATCCTCACGAATAACCATAAAGAAAGGTTCTCCAAAATTCTGAACTTGCTGTGGTAATAAGGACAATATCAAAAAAAAAAAATCGAGAAAATGCAAAGGATCTTTGTGTTTCATTTCATTGAATAGATAAGAGTTTTGGTTACAAGCCTCCTAGGACATGGGTTACAGCACCTCCAATATCAAACATATGGAAATGAGGACAAATATCAGGCATATCCAGGCAAGCCATGGCAATCAGAACTAGAAAATCTTGCTTAGTATTATAGAATGCCTTGCCCCTAGTGTCACGACTTATGTGGAACACAGCTATCAAACGTTTGACTATAAGAAACACAGAAAGGCATTTTCTTTATCCAATGATGAAATACCTTAAAAACTAAATGAAGTAAAATGACTAAAGTTTGGCCAACTGTATTTTTGGACCTATTCACGGAAAACACGTTGTGTGTTTCTACAGAACAGAAACTAATCAATAGATAATTACTTGAGATCTAGCATTAGCTAAACTTCATTACCGTTTGGTTTTGAGTGTCTTTGGTAAAATGGTATACATGAATCAAGCGCTCAAAAGGACCAAGGTTTTTCTCCTCCTCTGGAACCTAGAAAGAGAAGACAATATCACCCATTAAGCCCAGGGGGAAACTGAGACCTTCTCAACTAACTGAGAATGGTATTTCTGTAAAGCATGGCATAACAATATAAATACCTCTTCTGCACGCAATGTCCAGTACTGATCGTTGATGTTTTCTATCTTTTCACTGGGTGCAAAAATCTGCAGCAAATACAAGGTGTAAAATACTATTGTGTGGAACTGAATGCAACTAATAGGTGTTAAACTAGCACTTGCACCACCTTGTATATCTTGTGGTAAAAAACTTCGAGTAATCTAAGTTCAGCATCGGGATGAGACAGCTCGACCTGGTTTGATAATGATAGAAAGCATACAGAAGACATGAGCTAACATCATCATACAGGAAAAGAATCAAACTAGTATGTGACATACAGACCATAAGATAACACATACAAAAAATTACCTTCGATTTGATATCATTTAGCACATCGCCGACAGTGCTATTTTTTGGCAACCTGATACTGTGAACCGACACCTGATAAAACATGTTTGAGACTACTAAACATAAGTAGTCTGCTGCTACTGCTAAGATTTAAAAGTGTCAACAAAAGTAACCTCATCCTTAGTGGCATGATGATATGTAACTTTCAATGTCTTCAACGCTTGTAATTCTGGCAGGGGTATATCCAATACTTCATAGTATAGAATATCAGAAGTCTGATGCATGGAAAGTTAATAGATATGTCACTCTTCACTTTAGTTGTTAAGCAACTAATGGTCAAATACATGAGAGGTTAGTTGCAAACCTGGTTATAGTGAATCAGCATATCTAGCAAACGGTCAACACCTCTGTACTTAATTGGTTGAGGCTTAGGCTGTTGAGAGTAACAATTATGTGATGTAAGACGAATTTTTGATGGGTCGTCAACACCAATTTTTTCAGCGACTTTTTCTACAACTTCATCGTACGTGAAAATTTTTGACCTACAAAGGAAAAGAGAGATTGGTAATGATACAGGATATCAAGATTTGCTAATCACAATATGTCCAAATGCTTACATCTCTAGGCAAAAGTCATCCTCCTTGGGCTTCTCTAATGAACGGAAGTGGACAAGCTAAACAAAAGGAGAACAAAAATTATCATATGTAAAAGTTATACAATATAGTATGGTACCAGACATTGTGCAAGTATTCTAGAGAGGTACGAATTTGGAAAAGAAGATGGCAAAAAAAACAAGATAAAACACAGAAATCTTGTGCAAGTATTCTACTTCAGAAAAATGTTTGAACTGCTAATACATCGCCTTGCAATTAATCAGCTGTTTTGTGCAAACCCATGAGGCAAGGATATTTCTTATGTTACAGCATAAAAAGTGTGTATAAACAAATAGCATGCAACTCAGGACTACCAACTGCGGTGTTCTCAGTTACCTGTCTGTTACGTATATACACCAGGAAAGATGGGACATCAGGGTATCTGTACTGGTCAGCATTATCTGGCTTTGCAGATTTTTGAAAACAAACGATGTCGCCATCTTCAAGCTGTGAACACAAAAAACCCAGATAAGAAGGCATCACAGAAACAAAAACAGTATATCAGTTAAAACTGAAGACGTTGGATCTTACCTGGCAAGACGTGAATATAATCCTATTCTCAATGTATTCGCACATCACGTTTGGCTCAAACTTAATTTCCTAAAATTGTTGAAAGAAATATAGAAAAGGTAAGATACTGAACCAAATAATTTGCATACCAGGCAAGCATTAGGCAAATTAAGGTTTCTAAAAGGAAATAGAACTAACCTCGTAAAGTTCAACATCATCATCTTGCAAAAAACCGGCCATTTTTCTCAATTTTGGAAGAATTTCCTGTGGTCTTCCTGAAGACTTCACAAAAAGCCTACCAACATACCTGGAGAATTCATTCACCAGACAAGTATGAGTCTAGTCTAAACCACGAATGAGCAATGATACACAAAGGTGAAGAAATATGAGAAGTACCGCAGCTGTTCCTTTTCAGGATCATAGAGTTTGAAGAAAAGCAATATGTCCTCTCTGGTCTTGTCTGGTAGAGCTAGAGGTTTTAGGTCCTACATCACCCGTAAAAAGTGCAAACGGATTTATAGAAATGGAAGTAAAAAGGTTGGGCAGGGGTTATAGAAATGGAAGTAAAAAAGGTTGTGGGGGGGCATGCAAAATCAACTGAGCAAACAGCACCAAAGCAGGCAGGGCAGACGCTATTACCGGTCCAAGTTCAACTTCCAAGAACAATTTCAGTTCAGCATTGTGGGCCTTGTTCGCTGCTTCCTTTAATTGTCCAACCTACATAAAACACTTGCCTTATTTAGCAAACTAGAATACAACTAGACATATGCTGAAGTGAAGAGAAGACATATGGATTATGTTAACATATATAACTGGCTTCACAGCAACAATGAAGTATAACATGACCCTAGCTGTCATTAGAATCAAATAAATAAATTTCTGTTGCCATTTGAAGGAACAGGAAAGTTTTGACTGCAAAAAAGGAATTCTTTACATAGTGGTTGCACACAGATGATACTAATGAGTGACAAGCAGTCAAATGGAAGGATCAGTATAAGTGCAACTAACTTAACGCAATATTTTCTACAGGTTACATCTTTTATACATACACTATTTGTGTAACTGAAAGTATGCCATTGTAAATACAACAGAAATTAGTTATGAACAGCTTAAGATAGCATAACATAACTACAGTTTCTGAACGCAACATAATTGACCCAAGAAACTACAGGATACCAAATAGGCGATGACACAAGCATGAGCAGATTTCTTTCTGCTGATTAAATTATTAACCAGGATAGTGCAGCTCATGCAGATACAAAAAGGAGAACTAGAGACAAAAAATCAATATCTAATGTCATCAAAGAAATCATCTTACAGTGAGTGCCTCTTCTTGAGGAGTCAATGGTCGGTTGGGTCGGTAGGTATGGTTTTGCCGTTTGGCCCACAACCAAAACCGTTGAAACTGCGTAGGAATACCAAATTCTTTTGCTACCTCCTCCTGTAAAGCACTTCAGAGATGACTGATCAGTATGGCAACTGTAAATTTCTACTCTTATTGGCACTAAGTTTGATATTCTTAAATAGCAGTGTACATAAGCTGTAGCAAGCAAGAAAATATTCTTCCTTGTCATCATATAAGTAAACTGTAGATCTTATTGATGATTGATATGAGACTAAAGGCTACACCTCCATAATGTGCTACACAAAGGTGATGGTATTGGTACTTAAAAGGCAAAAGATGATTGCACCCTTTTAAGCTTGTGCACTGCAAGTCCTATTGTGAAGTATAGAAAACAACTAGTCTATCTGTGATAGACCCAAATGTTGTTTAAAGTAACATACAAGTATACAACACAGACACCCACTTCAGTCCTTCGTCATCTTTGATCTTTATGACACAACCAATACCATTGCAAGCAACAGCCTTATTCGATATTCCTATGACTGAAATATGCTGAGAGAACCATCACTGGAAACAAAGTTTTGACCAATGTAATTACCTTGAATTGAGTAAAAGGCATCTGCTTCTGAATACGGAAGCTCGGAACTTTATCATGATCAACAAGATCAAAATATATATCTTTCCCTATCTGAGCAGTCAAGTCATCATCCCTAGCAACCTACACAAAGCAAGCGTGTAAGATAGCAAAGTGAAGAACAATAGAAAGCTGCTGGAGCTAAAACAATTCATCTTATATGCCCAGCAGGCTGACTCAAACACCTTAATGATGGTATATAGGTGGGCCTCTGCTTTCTCCTTTTTTCGACGCTCCTTCTCTTCACGGTCCTTTTCCAGTCTAATCTGGGAGCAGATGGAGATATTAGTCTACTAAAATAGAAGATCTCAATAGCTAGAAACCATGTCTGACAGCTTACACGAAGGTGCTCAGCTATGTCCTTCTCATCCACATTACAAATTATTTTGTCCTTGTCACTTTCACGAATGTATACAAGCATGTATGCATTCGAATATTTAGTAAACTTGAAAGGGGTGTTGTTTAAGCCTGGATTAGTCTGCGGTAGCTGCAAAAACATAAGTATCAATTAATCAGCCCAATATTTTTACAGCATGTGTCATTGTTGTAGCCATGAGAACTGTGACTAACCTCCTCCTCACCACCATATTGCTCTTCCAATGCCCTCTTTACATCTTCCTTTGTTACACGTTCATCATCAAACTTGAACCTGGAAGATATTGTTAAATCAGTAATTACATGAGTGAAACAGCCAGCCGTACAAGATCCATACTAGTTTTTGAACAGCAAAGGGCATCTTCATGCAATCCAACTACTAGTACCAGTTTACAGCAGACACATTCGGTTTAAGATACAGATTGACTTCATCATATGGGCAAAAATAATCAAATAAACATTGTTGAAAAGCATGCATTATTGCCAGAACGGAAACAATCTCTTCAAGAACAATTCCAAATCATCACAAGCTTGATCAGCCAGGTATGACCGCCAAAGATGGTGCATCTGTCCACTAGTTGACAGTCGCGCCAAGCTGTCTAGCTGCAAGCAGCAACTGGCCAATTCCAGCAAGAGTAACAAAAGTCACCAGCCCAAGCATGGCCAAGATAGTCACAAGAATCTGCTATTTTCATATGGAAACAGAGCCAGTCATAAATAAAATTCCAGGCAGATAAACGTACCACTGATCTGAAAGTGTTGGTCGGATGAAAGCATAGTAATGTCCGCCATGAACACCGCCACTATGGACAAGTACACTGCAAGAAATTGACTGTCATGAACTGCACAGGGATGAAATGTCCCCGCCCCTTCCCGATTCTCGTACCAATACCATCACTATGGTATGGGTAGAATCTTCTAAGTGATTAGCAACATTTGACAGGCAAAATGGCAACACTAGTATATTCAAATTCGCCTCCATCAATTTTGGCTATTCAGCCATGATATGTGACATCTTCAAAAGCATGACACTGAGCACAAAACAAAACAAAATTGATAATATCCTACTGACCTGTGTAGAGTGTAAAGATTTCGCACATTCCTGTCTGCATCGGGAGATAAATACTTTCCATCATCTCTATCAAGATCCAACTGAAGTGGGAACTCGTAACGGTCATTTATCTGCATTCCACAAACGAATGGTAAGTACACTTATAAAGGTTAAAAAATAGAAGATAAAATACAAAATAAGGGGAAGGACACAAATTTTATGATTACTTTCAGATTTACACTTCCACAAACTATAGCCGTATTTGATTGAAACTATGGTGTCGTATGTATTTGAACCAAGGTTATGAAAACCACGCCTAGGCACACGCTTAAGCTCACTTAGGCGCCGAGGGGAGGCCAAACGCCTAGTGCTTAACTGTGCTAAAACGTGCTCTTAATTGCACTTAGCGCTTTAATCCTTCAGAAAAGGGAAAAGCAGAGGCAAAACGCTCAATCAACGCCTAGCGCTTAATGAACCTTGATTTGAACTTCCTTTGCATCATTTTACTGATGCATGGTTTTTAAGTCGTCGCCTAGGTGACGCTACAGCGTCGGAGCGCCCGGAGACGGCAAGGCGTCGAGCTCGCCTTGGTTTTGTGTCAAAAGCGTCCAGATTCCCGAGGCGTCCAAGGCGTCGCCTAGGCAGGTAAGGCTTGTTGCTCTGGTCGATTTGGGAAGCCATGGAAAGGTCGAGCGGGAACTGTGTGCTCACGAGCAGGAAAACAGAAATTGGGCGTGATTGGAAGGAAATTGGGGGCCAGAGAGAGGGGAACATACGGTGACCTAATCGAGTCGATTGACAGAGAGAGGGGATCTCTCTCATCTCAGGCGGCCATCTCATCCTCCGCCAAAATACTCCCGCCTCCGTCGGCCTCCCCTCTCTGGCCAAGGTTCCAGGCTTCTCCTCCCCCTGGCGCAGCCTTTCCCCAGCAGGGCAACAAGGTGCTGCTCCCCTCTCTCTCCCCATGGTCTCTTTCCTCTCCGTCCAGACCTGCTCCTCTTTGTTCTGCTTGTGGTGGACTGACATGGTGGTCTGTGTGGGTGGTTCACGATCCTAAAATTACGGGAGGGGATAATGGGATAATGTGCTAGACTTACGGACCAACTGTTACAGGCTGGGCTTAAGGACAGACGTGGCACTCATCCTGAAATTGGTGGAGGAAAAATCAGAACAACCGCTCCAATTCATCGACTAAGTCATCGCCTCGCTTCGCGCTTTGAGAGCCTAGGCGTCGAGGCGCCTCCCCATCACCGCCTGGACACCTTAAAAACCGTGTACTGATGTCAGCACATTAACAGAACTATTGTGAAAGCGATGAATTTGAACTTCCTTTGCATCATTATACATGTTCTGAAAGCGATAGATATTGTGAACCCCAAATGCATTAGCCTGATACTCCCTCAGTTTCAAATTATAAGATGTTTTAGCCTTTTTCTGAAACGCATGTATCTAGACGCCTTTTAGTGTGTAGGTTCGGAGCAAAATGAGTGAACCTACACACTAAAATGCGTGTAGATACATGTGTTTCACAAAAAAGGCTAAAGCATCTTATATTTTGGAACAGAGGGAGTACATGTTAACATGTCTTAGTAATTTGTTCACATTGTACAATGAGTACCCATACTCAGTCGAAGTCACTGAACGGAAGTTTATTAACCGCCATAAAAGACACCTGTGTCACTAGTAGGTGACATGGTGTCCTGAGATTAACATTATCATCCGACATAATAGTGTACTGCTTTCTTGAGAATATGCATTTCTACAGTCAAGATAATCAGAGAAACTAGATCAAAATGCTAGAGACAAAGGACATAATGCCAAGGTGCACACAAGCACACAAAATGCAATATTTTGGTGTACATTGAATTGAACTCAAGGTATCTGCTACAGCTAGAAACACTGGTGTCCTCATGGCCATCCCATCAAAGGCTTCTAAAATGTATAATTCTATCAGGTCCTCTAGCACAAAATTGTCGTCTTCAAAATACCAAAATGTCATAATGAAAGTGGTGTACTCAGTGGGTGGTGCTGATACAAACCTTCACCATTGTGTCACGCATGAAATCATATTCAAACCGTTTTAGCTGAAGTTGTAGAACAGGAGGGAAGTCGATGAAAAGAACACCTTTCTTGGCATCCTGAAACAATAAATATGTCTAATTAAGAAGACCATGCAATAATTCGGTTAACGCTGTGTCTTTATTGCCAGATATTGACTACCTGTAATGGCCATATCTGGTGATCACAGCTCATTACATTCAACAACTGGAGTGGGTGAGGGTGTGCAGTGCCGGGGCTATTGTGCTCTTACTTAGATTAAGTTATACAAAAAAACCTAGTTGTGCCATTGCAAGTGTTCTTTTAGAATGCACAAACATGTGGACATGAGCATGGGTATGCGGCTCCGCACATGCAAGAGGGAGGGAGAGGTAGATTAAAAATCCATTGGTAAAATGGATTGAGCACTTTATCTGCCACAAGCTCCAGAATACTAACCTGCAAACCATGCTGTTCTGCGTGATACTTGTTATCACCTTCCAGGCGCTCCACTTCCACATACTTATCAAATGAAGCATAGACGTCCTGACAACCTTTGACATCAAGTTGCAAGTCTGCAGGGGAATATACTACGGTTAGGCCAAACAAGGGTCAAGGTTTAAATTTTGTTGCCCATGGGTCAGTAACAACATCACTTGCCATAGAAGGACTCCTTCCTTGTTGATTTGAAATCAACATTGATACACTCGATATAATTCATGTGATGCCCTTCAAATAATTGTTGTATTGTGCCCTCCACAACAGTTCCCTTGAATCAACATCATACAAGTATAATTCAGTCAGTGATACATGATTCCATAAACAGCACCAGAGGATATAAAAAGAAAGACCTTACAGATGTCAAACCTTCATCTTATCTTCCAACTTCTCAGAAAGAACTCTGTTTAGTTCTTGCACATCGTGTTGCATAAATGAATCGTGCATGTCCCACCCAAAAGATTTTGTTAGCTCCTTTGTAGAGACACTGCTGTCATTATACTGCAACTTATAAAAGAGACTTTGAAGAGCTAATGGAATGCTTCCTGTGGGCATATCGTTCTCAGTAGTGGGCATATGGTAAACAGCCTGGCAAGCAATATACAAAGTTAACACAATCAAAATAGGTTGAGCCG
Organism: Avena insularis; assembly: GCA_023614405.1. NCBI lineage: Eukaryota > Viridiplantae > Streptophyta > Magnoliopsida > Poales > Poaceae > Avena > Avena insularis. Next base: position 231,909,549 of record CM042687.1, on the reverse strand, counting down.
AAAAGAAATAATCTGTGAACATGAAGATTTTACCTTTCTGAAATACGGAATGTGATAGAGAGTCTGAAGAAGGGAATTCATATAGCAAGTGGCACCTTGATTTTTAAGGCCCACAAAACCAGTCTCCTTTTTAGAGTCATAACTCCAATAATCAACAACCTTACAGACAGCAACCTCTGCTTCTATTGTACAAGTATCATTTACAAGATATCCTCTACTGGGATTGAAGAGTTCACTCAAAGGCATAAATGAAGTGAAACCCCAATCGCTTTCTCGAGCAGAGAACTGATGTTGTGTTTCTGCAAGCATTCCAATTAACTTGTTATAACTCTGATTAGTATATTAGCCTTTTTTGTAAAGATGGCTATTGTGCATACAACTTCCAGCTACAAAAAAGTTGATCTTTTTATAGGAAAAACCAATAATAACAGTCCTTAAAGCATAAATTGCAAACCAGTATATACCATAATCAACCTTTTTTGTTAGCTAATGGAAGGGGCAAAGACCAAGATGTACCTTTTCTTATTGTAAACTTGCTGTGAATTTGATTAACCACTGAGAGGCTGAACTGTGCATATCTAGTCCATCCATAGGGCAAGACTGCTGAATCGGCAACGTCCAAATACATAGACAAGAATTCAACATTATTACCCCTTGGGAAAATCAAAACTCGCCTGAAAATAGAGAAGGTACCATAAAACAGCCGACCAGAAATTCTTGAATGACCACATAGTAACAAAATGTATGCTAATTTGTAGAAAAAGAGCAGTAGGCACTTACCACTTGTAACCTCCGACAACAAAAGTTTCAGAGTAGAGCTTTTTCGCATTGACTCTTGATAGGTTCTCAATGGTCCAAGTAAACCTCGAGATCGGCGGATCCTCTATCTGTTGGTTTTCCACAGTAGCAGCAGGCTCGGCAGGCACAACTGGAGTGAAAATAAGTCAACATGAATACGGCTTAACCTTGCATGCTAATTAATCACATAATAACAAAAGCAACACTAAATATCAGAGAAGGTCCAAGTGGGTACTACATTTAGTACAAAGAACAAACAAAGACCACTATTAAATGCACTTACTTAACATACTGCAGAGAGAGAGCAAAAATGTAACCCAAATAAGCAATTAAAGAAGTTTCATGTCATCACATTAACACAAACAAAGACAATTACAAAAAAAATGCAATTACAAAAAAAATGCAATTACTATAGAACCACATTGGCATAAAGATTTTCACGTGCACGCACAGTAACATATTAACCCAACTTATACACTTACCAATAAGTCAAAAACCTGACACCAGACGAAGATAAGATGTTGCAAGGGAAGCAAATATTTTCTAACTGGGAGCAATATGTGTAGGATATCTAAATACAAAATATGCATAGAACCACATGATACTCTAAGTAGTATCAGAACTAAGACATGACAAGAATAAGCAAAATGATGAATCATCATCCTGCATAACTAAATATGATAAACCATAGCAACCCTGCATATGGCAGACATGACAGATCGCACAGATAATCAAATAATAAATCGTCATTATGCACAATAAGGCAGCGAAATGTTCCCACGAATAAAAATAAAAACAAGGCAGCAACATTCAACCTAACTAACAGGGGAGCTAGTCAGTTCGACCCAGCACAAGTTCTGTCTGATAGAGTCAACAGCCAATAGAATGGCAAGCCGTAGGAGAAAAGCGAGGCGAGGTGACGGAAGCAAACCTTCCATTGGCTGCGCCCCGTTGGGCAGCTCCGGCTGCGGCACGAGCACCTCCTCTTCCTCCTGCTGCGGCTGCTGCTGCGCAAAATTAGCAAGATAGGCACTTGTCAGATCCATATCCCTCCAAACCCCATCAAAGCGATCAAAAACCCCAAACCCTAGAATCCATTCCGCCCACGCGGGATGCACGCCCAGCCCAAATACACCATGCCTGAACCCCGACCCAGGAAACCAACCCAGAGACCTACGAGCAACGGGCCTCGCGCCCGCCTCAGGCCACGATGCGCACGGCATCGCGGCTGCCCGATGCGGCGGACAGGGCCTGCTCGGGAAGAGGGCATGGAGGGGAGAAAGCGGATGCTGCGGGGGGCACCTCAGCCACCCCGCGCGCGCTTACCTCGGCAGGAGCCGGGGGCGGCGACGAGATCGTCATGGCGCGGCGGGTGGGGAGGAGGGGTTCGCCGGCGGCGATGTGCTGCCCGCCCCGGGAGTGGGTTGCGGGAGGCGTGGAGATCGCGAGGAGGTGGGGGTGGGGGAAGAGGGGAGGTGGAGGAGAGAGAAAGCGGGGAGGTTTTGGGGTCGTGGAAAGTTCCAGTGTCTTGAGCGTAGGCTTGCGGAGCAAGAACGGTGGGGGAACGGACGGCCGAGATGAGGGGATTACTGAGGAGCTGACGGTCTAGATTTTATGGGCGCGATGCGTGGCGCGACCGGACGCCCGCGGACGTGGACGGGGAGCACGGACTTACTTTTTTTTTTTTTTTGAGGGAGACGAGACCGGAATTTGGTAACTTCGCCTCTACTATGATACCACTGTTAAATCAACGGCTTTCCTAATTCTCGGTTACTTGAGACCTGGCCTAGCTCTCGATCGATTCCGTCTCATTTTTGTTGGGAAACTGGGCCGGTAGAGGCTCACTCGGTGTGGCCTCTACTGGTAAAAGTTAGCCATGTGGGTATCGTGTCCCTTTAAATTATAAATAGAGAACAACCTTTCATGCGTGAATTTATCGAGAGAGTTATCAATAAAGTTTGTTGTTTCATCTACTTTGTACTGTGTGTGCCTTCCTCTAGTCTTCTTCTCCGGTGTGGAACAGCCTCGGGACCGGCCAGTCGGCAGGGGGTGTTCCAACACGTTATCAGCACGTGTCTCTCCGTCGAGCCTCCGTCAAGCCACCGTCGAGCCTGCATCACGCAGCTTCGTTGAAAATAACAATCTGACCGAAAATGGATTCGTCTCGCGGTTCCCTTTCAAAATTTGCGTTGATTTTAGATCGATCCCATCTTAGGTGCGGATTTTTCTTTCTAAGTCGAAATTGCCATTGTCGCGACCAATGTCGATCTAATCACTCCGATTAGAAATTTGTTGATCTGGTTGCCGATGCGTGCACCTGCTGTGCAGATCTGGATTTTTTTCTTAGCAGACGGGCTGATCTCGACCGTTTTCGGATCGGATCTACAGTTTTTGCACGTATTTTCTTGTAACCGGGTACGTACGTGCCTTGCAAATGGAGAGATCATGGCTATGTGAGCA